>OZ007589.1:443578497-448558497 GCA_963931845.1 Maratus michaelseni | reverse complement strand
ACTGAAGGCTTAGAAACGCTTAAACGTGTTCTTCAGTCCGCATCTGATTATGGATTAGAGTTAAATATTAAAAAGTGCATGTTTCAGAGGCGTGAAATTGATTTTTTGGGGTATAGAATTTTGAATGGAAAATTATATCCTTCTTCACTTAAAACAAAATCTGTGATGAATTTTCCTGAACCAAAAAGTATCAAGAATATTCAAAGTTATTTGGGATTAACGGGATATTTTCAAAAGTTTATAAAGGATTACTCGGTTATAGCTAAACCTGTGAGCGACATGTTGAGGAAAGATTCTAAATTTCAATTTGATGTGGAAGAAAAGAAAGCCTTTAGTGAGCTTAAAAGTATGTTGTCTTCCGAGCCAGTTCTGTCAATATACAATCACAAAAGTGTAACTGAAATTCATTGTGATGCTAGTATTGATGGCTACGGAGCAGTATTAATGCAACAGTCTCCAGTGGATAATAAATTTCATCCTGTGTATTTTTCCAGTAAAAAAACAACTGAATCTGAGCGAAAGTGCACTAGTTACGAATTGGAATTTTTGTCGGTGATAGAGGCCTTAAAGAAATTTAGAGTGTATGTATTGGGCATTCCATTTAAAATAGTTACCGATTGTAATACATTTAAAATGACTATGGATAAAAAGGAGATGAGTACAAAAATTGCGAGATGCGCAATAATGTTATCTGATTTCGATTATGAACTAGAACATAGGCCAGGCACTAAAATGAAACATGTTGATGCATTGAGTAGGAATCCTGTTTGTATAGCAGTTTAGAATAGTTTAACTTTAAAAATTGCTCAGGCTCAAGAGAATGATGATTATATTAAAACTATAAAAGAAGTTTTGAAGGTAAGATCTTATGATGATTAGTTAGTAAAAAATAACGTTCTTTATAAATGTGTTAACGGAAGTGATTTGTTGGTTGTCCCAGAGGAAATGCAAATGAATATAATCAAAGCTGTTCATGAAAAGGGTCATTATGCAGTTGTTCGAACAGAAAAGATCTTAGAAACTAACTTTTACATTCCTAAGGTTAAACAAAAGATAGAAAAGTGTATTGCAAATTGTGTTTCCTGTATTTTAGTTAATCGAAAGTGTAGTAAACAAGAAGGTTTGTTACACCCTATAGAGAAAGATGATATTCCGTTGATACCATGTTGATCACTTAGGCCCTTTGGAAAGCACTCATAAGAATTATAAACATATTTTCTCAGTTATTGATGCTTTTACAAAATTTGTTTGGCTGTATCCCACGAAATCTACTGATGCTGCCGAAGTGATTTCAAAGTTAGAAATTCAAAAAACTGTGTTTGGAAATCCAACTCGTATAATTTCAGATAAAGGTCCAGCATTTAAGTCCAAAGCTTTTGATGACTATTGTATCCAGGAAAATATTAAGCATATTCCTATTACCACGGGTCTTCCAAGAGCTAATGGTCAAGTTGAGCGGTTTATTTCCGTTATAATTTCTATTTTGTCTAAGATGTCTATAGATAATACTACGAAGTGGTACACATAAGTGAGTAACGTGCAGAAAGTGATAAATTCAACTTTTCAGAGAAGTATTGATACAACCCCTTTTGAGTTATTATTTGGAACTAGAATGAAATTAAAATATGATGTTGAAATTACTAATCTTTTGAATGCTGAAACACAGTCCGATTTTATAAATAATCGTGAGGAATTGAGAAAAGAAGTGAAAAAACAGATTTTAAAGATTCAAAATGAGAATCGCAAAACCTACATCCTGAGAAGAAGAAAACCTAATAAATTTAAACTTAATGATATCGTTGCTATAAAGCGTACACAATAAGGTCCGGGTTTGAAGTTAAGACCAAAGTATTTGGGTCCTTACAGGGTTGTGAAGTTAAAGAGTGGTGATACCTATGATGTGAAG
Source organism: Maratus michaelseni (assembly GCA_963931845.1). Classification (NCBI taxonomy): domain Eukaryota; kingdom Metazoa; phylum Arthropoda; class Arachnida; order Araneae; family Salticidae; genus Maratus; species Maratus michaelseni. The sequence continues at coordinate 448,556,591 of OZ007589.1, read as the reverse complement.
AGAATTGGAATTACAGAAGGTCTAATGATTACTAGTACTTGCGCTGAATACATGAAGCCATGGACTAATACTGGTGAAGTATAGTTAAAGAAATCCTGATTGTGACATTATCTTAATTGTGACAGCAGACTGACATAGACTTGATGATATATTTAAGAATAGTATGAATTTTCGTGAACGTTTTTTAAAGAACTTTAGTTGCTGTTTTTTATTTTTTTGGTGTAAACGTATTACAGATTAGTCACCTGAGGGCAGATGACAGTCAGTATGGCCAAATGTGGGAATTGAATCTGTTTTCCTGCTTGAACTAAAACGACAAACGCAAAGCCAATCAGAGACTTCATCTTTGTATTGTGTCATATATTCTATGTTGAAGCATGCAAGCTCCAGACAACACTTCAAAAAGTCAAGTCAAAGGAGGTGTTTTGGATTGAAGGGAAGCTTTTGCGAAAATCGATGAAGTTGGTGAGTTAAAATGGTCGTTTTGAACTGTACTGAGGACGTCGAAACTGAAGGTTTTTAGATTAAAAGAGACGTAATGCATACAATGCAGATGTCTCATTAATTATTCATATTGTTACATGTATTTTTAACTTTCTTTGTAATTGGTTACGTTAATATAGAGTTTGATTTTAACGTGATGTTTCTTAGTTTATTTGAAGTCTATTGAGTGAATTATTTATTAAGTTGGTGTCAGAGAAATTAAACCCCACATATGTGTGTTAGTAAATATGGCGATATATAATTTATATACTTTTTGTGGAAGCTCAGTACCAAGAGTTTTTTAAGTTCGAACAAAAATATTACATTTTTTTCCGCGAGTATCTTAAATAAATTCGGAAAGTTATATATCATAAAAAATCGGAAATGATTTTTAAAAAAATTCACAACACTGTTACTGATCTATATTGAATACTTCTCCCGTTTTTTATTTTCTACGTATTCGGATTTCTAGTATATCGTTCTGCTATTTTTTAGAAATTATTATAAAAAACATACTCAGCATATAACTGATGGAAGTTCAGTGGACTAGGGCCTTAAAACTTTTTTTTTAATGGAGCAGTTTATTTCTTTGAAAGTTGCAGATAAGATACTCCAGGGTGTTTTTTTTTTTAAGAAAAATATTTTTGAAATGATAAAGTTTATGGTATTACACATTTCTTGAATAATGTGTTTTTTATATTCTAAAAGGGGCTGAGAAAGTTTAACATCTGTATTTGACAAGTACTTATTTCAAGTATTTATATGAAATAAAAAAACATCACAGAAGGCAGCATTTTAAAGAAAATTTCCATATAGGATTTTTTTTATTTTTTCTGAAATTCTGAAATTTTTCTGCGTTGTTTAAAAGAAGATAATATAAATCTTAAAAGAATTCCGAAGCAAGCACACTGGCCAATGGATGTATTTAAAAATAACTCTTCAAAAAATAAATTGCAATGCAAAAATAATGTGAAACAAAGAGATTTTTTAAATAGTTGTAATATTTACATATAAGAGCCAAAATATTAATCAGAAATTTGCAAGTATTTTTAATCGTGATTGAAAAAAAAAACTACCTAACATGAATACAATCTAACGCTAGATCTTAATACCACCTTTAATTTTACAATAAAGAGAAGTCATGCGTCAAGCATACAATATGACACCCTTCTCAATTTTTCCAGAAAACTGCAACAACTTATCTCTGTTTAAAATGCTAAAATCAAATTTCAGCAATTACTGTCAATAACCAGATAGGTATTCGAATTATTTTGTGTATCCCTGTATGTGATCAATAAATCTATAGATACACTAAATATTGTGTTAAAATTTAGCTTAGTTACAAAAGACATGAATCAGCCTGTTCTTCACTTCCAGCATTTTCCACCAATTGGAGTAAATGCACTCGAATAGTTTTGTACTGCCCTGTATATTATCTGCAGCTTTCTATCACTCCTTCTATTAAACTAAAATATAATTCAGAAAAAAGTGCAAACCACAACTGGAAACGTACTTTTAGAAACTACTATTAACATACGGCAATGTATCTGGTTGTCTGCATAGCCCTGTACATGAATGTATTTACTTTTACAAAAATATTTTAGTATACGAAATATAGTTTAGCTGAAAAAGCATAACTCGATTAAAAACATCCTTAAGCAATTCACGCTCATACATAGTAATACTTAAGAATTATTTTTTATAGTCCTGTATGGGGCATACAGAATTTATACACACCACGTAGTAAGCAAATTTTAGTTACACATAAAAACGCATATATTAAAACGCACCTCCAGTTATCGATATTGGACAGCACTCTAACCGAAAACTTTTGTGTGTCTCAGTAAATTAACAGTAATTTTTATGCACATCATATTCTACAGTAAGCATATTGTATAGTGTGTATATCAATACTGCATATAAATTTCGTTATATTTATATTTAATGGTTGGATTATCATATCTGAGATTTATCCAAGAGAGCGAAAAAGGCAGGGATCAGGACTCGAACCTGGATACTTTGGCTTGCCGTGCTAACGCTCTTCCTATTGAGCTATCTCAACGATATCCTGTCAGGCATAATTCACCCTTATTTGTTGGACATGGCTGCGAACTGCAGCGCTAATTTCATTCATCCGAGCTATAACTATGGCATTTTACATGATGAATGTGATACAACACGGAAGCTAACAAATAAGAGTGAGTTATGCCAACCAGGATATCGTTGGGATAGCTCAGTTGGCAGGGAGTTGGCACGGCAAGCCTAAGTACTCAGGTTCGTGTCCTGGTCAAGCCTTTTTTCGTTCTGTTGGATAAATCTCATCTATAGTACTCCAACCATTAAATATTATTTACCTAGTTGAAAAAACTTTCTTCTGTTCATTATGAGAAATTTCTTTATGTTTGAAATAGTGTAACATTATTAAACAATGCTGCAAACATTTTTCCCTCATAGATCACTGTGTAATTGAATTCTTTGTTCAACCCAGTAAATGAATGATTAATAATTTTCACTCCATATTATACAGGAAGTATGTTTTAGTGCACTTCATAAAATCAGATCTATCTCACTATGTTTTAAATAATGTAACATCATTAAAATACACCGCCAACGATTTTTACCTTTGACCATAATGTAACAGGATTATTTTGTGTGTCCTCTAATCGAAATAAAAATGCTGCATACTCCAATTTCAATAGAAAACATGCCACAGTGAACTTCAATAACATACATTATTTATATAGCAATCCGAGGACATTCCAGGCAGTTAGAACACGGAAAGTAGACCGGCAGACAGAAGCTGGAAGATGGAAGACTGAAGATGGAAGACATCAGACCGTAGAAGGAAGATCTCAGATGATAGACTGAAGATCTCAGATGATAGACGGGACACCGCCCACTAACTATTAAGCCTGAGCGCTGACACAAAAATTGATGAAGTCATAGGCGGAATTTTTTCAGCGTGTGTACGGTCCCTTGAAATGCAATACCAATAATTTCTAAAAGTTTTCTCCGCTTTATTTGTCTAAGATTCAATAAGTCAAAGAAAACTTTTAGAAAATACTGGGGTGTAAAATTAGGGGACCGTACAAAGGTTTTACAAAATCGGCCCACGGGCGCCGCCATTTTCGTGTCATTGCTCAGGCCTGGTATTCAGGGGGCGGTGGACGGGAGACCTCACACGTCAGACAAACAAAGCGAATTCGTAAACATTTTTCAAGCGTTAAAATTTGTAACTGGAAAATCTTAAGTAAGTTTTAATGCTTTTTGTAGTAATTTCATAATAAATATATATTTTAAAAAATATTTATGATCAAATATTCAAAATACTCCAAGAAATATAAATTGAAGGTATTTATCAAAGAATTTATATAAAAGGAAAACAATAATGCTTTATTCATTATGCAGCGATTTAAAATTTAGTGAGCTTTTCCTTTCAATCCTTAGCTTTTCAACGAAATTGCGATATAGTATTTAGTACAAATCTGGATTTTAGTGTTATTCTTGTTTAATTAAATATAGGTGTGTGTGTGTGTGTGTGTGTGTGTGTGTGTGTGTGTGTGTGTGTGTGTGTGTGTGTGTGGAAGGGGGGTAAATTGCGTGCTATTATTTTTTTTCTGTAACGATACTCCATTGTTTTACAACAAATATAAACTATCGATCACTCCAGTTTTTTTTTTCAGTTTTTCATCTGAGGAGTAAAAACACATCTTACATTTTAAAGAAAATCAGAAACTAACTACCCCTAGCACGAAGTTCCTTAGCTTTATAAATAATATATACATTCCCTATAAAATAATATATACAAAATACTTCCGTAATTTTGAAAAGTTATTTTAGAGTCACAGGGATTTTATTTAGATTAGAAAAATACATTTTATTTGTGAATATGCTCACAATTATTATCCTTTTGACTTTTCAATGAAATAAATAAAATAGACATTTGGATTAATTTAATTCCCAGTATCCATTTTTTCACGTAAAATAATCTTAGATTTGTTGCTCTACAAGCAATTTTTATATCATGCTTGAAAATATATACACAGGTATATATTTTCAAGCATGATATAAAAATTGCTTGTAGAGCAACAAATCTAAGATTATTTTACGTGAAAAAATGGATACTGGGAATATACACAGGTATAAAATCGGACAATGGATCTTAAATATATATATATATATATATATATATATATATATATATATATTATTAAAAATGCAATGATGTAACATATCGTGCTTCAGAATTCAACATAAAATTTATCGGTGCCTGAAATATAATGAAAACACTAAACAATAAAAACTAAATTCTGGCCTTCAAATATTTTTAATGTCGCATGTAATTCGGTTATTTCTCATTTTTATGGTTCAAAACATGAATAAAACTTTGTTTAAAGTGAACTTTGGGCATAAATCTTTGTTTAAGGAATGCATCTGTTTACTTTACGGTATAATGGTTATTGTTATGCGTTAAATTCTACTATCATGCATTCCATAAACAAATATTTATGAAAGATTAAAATATGGAAAAAACAACACAAAACGCAAAGTAAAAATTTTTTTTATTTAATAATATATATATATATATATATATATATATATATATATATATATATTTGTTTTACGCAAGACAAAATAAGTATTTGTCATGATTTAAAGTTCGTATCAAAATTAAATAAAATTTATTTGTGAATTTAGTGTTTACTAGATATTTGTGAATAACACCATTTGAAAAAGAGAAATTAAACCTACAATTAAATAGAGAAAGTAATTCTTCATTGAATGCAAATGCGGTTATATCTATAAAGTACGATAATTTTAATCATTTGAAAAATCATGCAAATTGCTTTTTAACTTTTGAATTGTTGCATAATATTTTCTCTACTATTCAGTAAAAGCAAACTGTCAAAAGCAATAATTGCACTATTTGAAAAAGTGTGCTTCGTAAGTGCCTTATCCGAAACTTATATTTAAGTTATATAACTGAACTAATATTAACACTAAACCCTTTTATAAATTATTCTATTAGATTCCTTTAACGATATATAGCACTGTAAATGGACAAAAAGGTTAAGAAATATTTAAAAAAATATATATTATTCAATTTTTACTGCAAAATACATAATATGCATTAATTATAGGTGGAACGTAGAGTACTTAGATCCATAACAAGTGGCGTCGTGAACATTCCTGTATGAATCACTATGCTAGAAAATATAATTAAGAAAAAAAATTTTGACGGGCGGTCTGGAACAAACATTAAATGTAACCAATAAGCGGAATTTAGGGATGACAATAATGTGAAAGTATATGTTTTGGTCTTTCTATCATTAACTGAATAAACTGATTTTATAAATTGACTGCTAATTTACTGTCTGTGATTGGTGTCTTGGATAAAGTAGGGAAGCCACTGGGCGAAATTTCACCTGGCAGAGGCTTTAAATTGTTATTAATTGGAAAATGCAAAATTTCATTGTTTTACTTGTTCGTGAAGTATTTTTAGTAAATACTTGATGTGTAAAACAAACTTAAGAAAAAGCACAATCAGACAAAATAAATTTAGTATTCATCTGCTTCAAGACTTTATGAAAGAAGGATTTCTTTGATCTACAGAGAAAATAAAGCAAGAACGAAAAATCATGCGTCAGACATAGATAATGAAACACTTTCCAACTCATCCAGAAAACTGTAACGAAACTTCACCGTTAAATAAGGTTAAAAAAGATTTGTATGTAAACAGTTTAGAAAACATAAAACACACTGAAAAATACAGTTTTCGAAATTAGTCAAGAGTAGTCAAATTATTTTGTGCAGCCCTGTATATGATATATAGATTTGGATATATACTACATACCATGATAAAATTTACTTCAGTTAGAAAATTCGCATTTAGCAATATCCGCCAACCGATGGAAATACATTAGAAATATTTTGTACAGCCCTGTATATTATCTAAAGACTTTTGTACACATCACCTTTTAAGCTAAAAGGTAAAAAAACTCCTCCAGGTAAAACCGCATAAGGCAACTTAAAACTCTTTAAATTTAAAACAGCAATTACTAATCGTAAACGAGAATGTATCAAGTTTTTTGTATATCCCTGTATATGAATTTATTTATTTTCCACAAAGTTCTTAGCTTTTCATTAAAGAATTTAAGTAGGAAGACTTGAAGCAGGTGTATTTCAAAATTTTATGAAAGTTTATATTTTTATTTATGTTGTTTCTACACTTCATGTAATTGTCTTAGTGCAGCGGCTTTTGTGAGCATCTTATTAGTTTACATATGCTCTGAGAAGGGATTTTGATCCATATATCCCCTCCTTCTACTTAGCAAGCGTAACAAATGAAAAAGAATTGGTATGAAAATTTTGCATATAGCCTCTGTAGCATAAACAGGTTCAAACAAAACAGTAGGACGCTGCAGCACACCGAAATCCCCAGTCTTTTCAAATTTAGAAACTGCTTTATCAAAGCCTGAGAGCTAATGTGTCCGCAGTTTCTGTATGTATGTACGTATGTACGTGACGCGATAACTCTTGATAGAAATATCCGATTTGCTCAAATTTTGTATATAGATTCATTCTGATAAAGCGCTTCACTGATTAGTTTTGGGGGTTCATGGATTAAGTATAAAGGGGAACGGTGGCTAATCCCCTCTTTAACTTAGATAAGTGGGTTTTTCATGCAGAATTATCTGCTATGATTCAAATTTTGTTTATATATTCTTTGTGATAAAGCGCTTCTTGTTGTGGGACTTATCCTCCTTTAATTTATTGCCGATTTCTTTATTTTTTGTGGCACATTATTCTTTGAAATAAGAGTATAATATACAATTAATGTGAATAGCCTGTAAGCTCAATGGCATCAGTTTAACTGGGCACGTTTCTTTATATGGAAACTATTTTTTAGCATTGGTCTTTCCGAAAACATTCTAAAGTCGATATTCAGTGCATCTAAGTAAATCTTATAAAGCAGATTTGATGAGTAAAGCCCGATTTTGTTTCTCTAAAGGTCTGGTGAAGAATGCTTTTTCGTCATTGAATACTGTATTTTTAAAGGTTTCTTTATTCGCATAAAGTACTATTTTGTAAATTGCATCAAAAGAGAAGAAAATTCGAACATTATTTTTTTCTTGTGTTTTTTATAATGTATATCAATTTTCTAGGAAGCACGTTAAACATCTTGAGTTCTACATAGATTTGAATATGCTCATTTTAATTATAACTACACCGTACTTACCACTTATCTCTATTTATGACACGTGCAAACAAAGGATATTGTCTGGTCTTAAGTTAAATTATAAAAATCTATAATTTTTATAAATATTTATAATAATAAATTACAATAATTTTCGAACAATTGGGAAATTAAATCTCATATGATTTCTATATTATCTCATATGAATAATTATGTTAAAATTAATCTAATATAATTACGTATCCAGTGTTTACTGGCGTTCCATTACCTGTGATTTATTTTGTTGAGCTGATTCAGATATCGGACCAGATGCTATAATCAATAAGGTTAAATGGTGAAGTAGGTCCCACAGATTCGTCCGGGATGGCTCAGTTGGTAGATCATTGCAGCTTCAACAAAGAGCTCTCAGGTTCGAATCCAGGCCTGGGAACTTTTTGCCCAGTTTGGAAATGATAACTCATATGGTTGTGACGTGCTTGTTAATGGTGATCGGTGGTTAGCTCAGGAAATAAGTTAAAATTAGCTTTTATTTAAAAATCTTAAGGAGAAGGACGATGGTTAAGTCTCATTCAGAGAATTTTAACTCGGAATGATGAATGCTGTCTAATCCCACTAGAGAAATATACTTTAATACACTATAAAAAAAACCACTTGAATAAGACGAGTAAATAAAACTACAACTTACGCTCAGGTGAGCACTGTAACCCTTTCAATCTTAACTATATAACTCCGGAACTAACTGTGCTGCGATGCGCAGGCTTCCTTAGCTTTGCTACAAGATGGCTAAATATCTAAATCAAAGCAGCCCGTATCCGCCAAAACAATCTTTATTGAACGAACTGATAGAAGCGGATCTTGAATTTTTCTGGGAAGATATACGGCCAAATTCAATGATACACACATTTTTACCTGCTTAAATACAATGCTAATTAACCAGAAAAGTCAAAGTTTGCATAAAACTACTGCGAAACATAGTAAACTACCAAATTCCTAAGGACACATGCATTCGTCGAAAGTTAAAGTATAATAGTCTGCAGATGTCGCTGCACGCACCCATATGTTATTTTCACAATACCATATCAATCAAAATAAATGACTGCCTTTATGAGAATCACCCATCCACTACATTTTTTTTTTTTTAGCCTTTCACAGGGGGGCTTATTCTTTCAATCTCTATCATTTTTCATGTTTATGAAAAGTCATAGCAATTCATCGTTGCCACAGGTTAATCTCGGAAAATAACACATTTGAAGTTAGTGAAAAAATTAATAGCTCGAAAAGTATTTGTCACAAAAATTGTTAGACAAACTGCGTTAGAAAGGTAAAAATTTGTATTTTTCTTGATATAAATTTCAAATCGAATGGTTATGCCGTTTTTAAATAATGAATTTTAAAAATTACCAAACTTCGCAATGAAGTACCATAACGAAACCTTCACGCATAAAAAGATAATGATAACGGTTGTTGCTTTTAGTCGAGAATGGGCCAAACGATATTCGCATTTTACTGTTTTAACCGTTTTTAACGAAATTCTGTAACTTTAGAAGACTTTTTCTTTGAATAAGCAATAGAAAAGCATAAAATCGTTACAAAAATGTTAAAATTATAAGAAAGGATAGATGCAAATTATCAGATATGAAAAACAAAGAAGAAATTTGGTACTTTCGTGTTATAGCAGCCAACAAGCATGAAATATTTTTGTTTCTGTTTTCATTAATATATTGTAAAATAAATTTGGTACTTTCGTGTTATAGCCGGCTTCCAAGGATGAACTGCCAAGCGGCCAAGATTTATCGCCAAATTATAAAGCATGTATGACAAATTATAAAGCATTATAATAATATATGATATATATATATAACATTTCTGTACGTATGTGGCCAAGTTATAGTCATAAATGATGCATATATGATGTATATATATGACTATTGTATATTTCAATTATATACGACATGTAAGACATAAATAATAAGGACGTATATGGCACATATAGGAGTGTATGGAATATATATATGCGTATATAGGATGCCTATATAAGCTTTGCGATGATCTTGGCGAAATCATAACTGCAACCTTGGCATAATCATGATTGTGGGAGCCGTTATAACACAAAAGTACAATTTTTTTTTTTAGCCACACACAGGGTTAATTCTTTCAGTCTACAGTAAAATTCATGTTTATGAAAAGTCACAGCCACTTCATATATAAAGGAGGACACCCTTTTTACATAGCTATACAAATTGTTGTTACTGACGATATTAAAAATCAGCTTGTCTCTCTGTATTATGCCAATACTTCCGCTTGTATTTCCTTTCTCAGTCTCTAATTGCCCTACAGCGGGCGCAGACCCCATTTAAACCATAATATAAAGGATCCAACAAAGTTAAACCAGTCGTGGCGGACATTTCTAAGGGGGTCCCGTGGCACTATCTCCAATAGGAATGAAGTTACCCCCCGGGGTGTAAGTTCTTGTAAGTTCCGGGGGGGAAGGTTCAGTAAGACCTGTTTGGTGCTCCCCCCTCATGTAAACCCTATGTAAACCCCTTCATGTAACATATCAATAGATAGATCTCGCCAAGCACCATGGTCTGGTCCTACTCTCCGCCTCTCACTCAACCCCCCATTCCTTAAGAAGCATATTACTCTGTTTCAACTCTTTTTAAATTTTAGTTTTTCCCATCTTTCTCAGCCAATTTAAGCCCCACAGAGGGAAAAGGCCTGTTCTAAAGGATCGAACGAAGTTAAAATCGTCGAGGCCGACATTTCTAAGAAGGTCCCGAGGCCATATCTCCCATAGGACTGGAGTTAACCCCCCCCCACCATGGAGGAGACATTCAAGGTGTTTAAACCCCGTTATGTAACATATCAAAAGTTTGATCTCATCAAGCACCTTTGTCTGGTTCTACTTTCCCCCTCCTTCTCTCCCGTCTCCTGTCAGGAGCACTTTTCTTATTTTTTTTTTCAATTTCTCATATTTATTTTAGATTTTCCAATTTTTCTCTGTTCTTATGGGCCAGATAGATCCAAAATTTCACCAAAATTACCTGTAAAACGCCTAAAGGTATCCCTCCCCCTTCTTTTGACGCCCTCGGTTTTCACGTATCTCTCGAGGGGGGCCCGTCAGAGGGGCGGAAAGGGGGATCCCTTTTAAAGTCCCATCTATCAATTTCAAGTGAGGATTCATTTTAAAGGTCTCGTAGAGCAATTGTGTTTTGTAAAGCTCCCCCCTCCCTTCCCTCTCACCGCTCTTCAAGATTCCGTCAATTAATGCTAACACATCATTTGTTAAACAACTTCTCTTAGCTGTATCCATCATAAAAGCTGCTATCATAGAGCTTTTCATTACTTTTTTAGGTTATCTATTAAGTGCTAAAATGCCTTGAACCATTAAAAATAGTTTAATGGGTGTCATTAAGCTAGCATATTTATAAACAACAACTACCTCGCCACGTCTCAGCCTATAGGAGCCACATCTTTTTACTATTATATTTATTAAAAATACTTCTAGTCACCGAATCTTTTTAAAACTTGGTGTGTTCGTGCCTAATATATTCCGCCAGCCTCACAAAAAATCTTAGAGCGCTAACTAAATTCTAAAGTGGAGAAGCTGGCTTATGCTAATAAACACTTTTTTTTTTTGACGAGTTAGACTTGGCTGAAAAAATCTCAACGATAAAAGCCGTGGGTAGCTAATCTATATTCTACCGTGAGGTAGAATTTTTCCCTCTTTTTTTTTAACAATTTGAATAAATATGTTAAAAATTTATATAGTATTATAAATAAAATACGAAGGATGTGAAAAACTAATTAGTATTATAAATAATTATCTATAATTCTTAAATGTACTAAGAAGAATTTTAACTAAAATATATGACCGTGAATATAATATATCTGATAAAAAATTTTCTCTAATAATGTTAAAAAGTTTACCACAAGATATGAAATAATATTTCACAGCTGGAAATTATAATTCAATCTAACAACTCTGACTCCATTTCTAAAAAGCTTTAAATATTATATACTGTTACTTAGGTATTGAACATATATCAAGTATACTACATTCTAATCATATTTTGAATTACTTATACTGAAGTGAATGATCAAGTTTTATTCATTAATGCTTCATTGGCAAACAAAGATTAACTATTTCTAGGGATGAAGTTTCGTGCTGAAATTTGTTTTATCCTTCAATGGCCCCATTTTGACGAAAATTACTCTGCGAGTAATCTCAGAAATATTGATCTAAAGATTATGTTACGGTATTTCGATTTTTAACTATAATGTCAGACAAACTATTATCATGATGGAAGTATATTGAGGTGAGAATTAGTTTTATTGCTAAAAGTTAATTGAAATCATGCGGGGTTTTATGCAACATGTTTATTTATTTTGAAAATGTCCAATATTTCATTGAAAAAATTTAGCTCATGGTAATAAATTTAAAAGATTTTTAATTTTATAAATTTTACACAGTTTTTTAAATAATAATAATAATAATAATAATAATAATAATACTTTTCTGAGAAAGACTATTACAAGTGTAAAATAATAAATTAATCAAAACGTTTTGAAAGCCTAAATGCACTGAAATCAGTTCTAGTTTCTAGATTCAGTTTTAATGTAAAAATTATGCTTTAAGCCAAAACAAACAACCAAACAATAGAAACAAATATATAAAGAACTTTACGGAAATAAAAAAAAAACTTTTTTACGCATTTATCAAAATATAATCCACAGCCACAATTTGCATTTCTTCTGGCGTACTGCATATTAAATTGGCGAATTTACAAATTCTATTACTCATAAATATTGGTAATTAGATACTTCAATCGAATAATTTACTAGTACTTATTTAATATAAATGTACATATATTTTATATTTTTATTTTAAATAAAGACTTTAGTTGCCCAAACATTTTAATTAACAAAGACACTTATGATAACCTATTTTAAATTTAAAAACTATGATAACTGTAATATCTCATACACTATTTTTAAAGAGACGCAATATTTAAAAATGTGTAACTAGAGTTTAATTTCGCAGTATGGCTAATCAATGTAAAGAATAACAAAATTAGTAATATTATATAGAAAAAATATTTGAAATACTGTATTATTTATTTTATTTTAAAATAAAAATTTGATTTATAAAGAAAAAGAATCATTTCATTGCAAAATACAGAAATTCCTACGTTAATCAGCGGCATCGTATCACAAAAAAATAATCTTAAATAATACAAATTATTTTTATCATAAAATGTTCAGAATGTTTGTGGAAAGTTTCACTTGCTTTCAAAATTGAAATTCGATACGCAACTTTGGAGGAAAGAAAATAATATATATATTTAATTAAAATATGAAACATAAGCTTCTAATTATTTATAACGAAATTACAGAGTGTAATAAGAGACAAACTGGTTTATCTAATTAGATACATTTTTTGTATTTTTATGAGTTTTTTAGTTTATTATTTTTATTTCTTAGTATTTGTTTATAAATCCATCATCTTGAATTTTAAATTTATTTCATCTGTACCATTTGTTTGGAAATCTACAAAAAATATCATTTTAATAAAACGACATTTACAACGTGACTCTATATGTTTATGTACTGTTGCTTTTTATCTGTGTGTTTTCTTATTTCTAATTAGCTGCCGCCTGTTTGCGGTTATTATTATTTTTTAAATATCAAAATTAAAAAACTTGATCGGTGGTGTATAAAAGTAAATACTGCAAAACTATTTACTCGAGAAATCGAGTTAATATTTTTCCTAGTACTGTTATTAGTAATCACGATTTTTGAGCTTTTAAAGTCACATTTGTGTACGTTACTAATTTTCGGAAATAGCGCTAATTATATGGAGATTATATAAACACACAAAAGAGTTACTATTTAAAACAGTAAGGGCTATAAATAAGCTTTAAAATACCTGTAAATAGCACCGGAGTATATTCTACCGTATAGGAATTTTTATAACACTTCTAATACATCTTTGACTTTTTGAGAACACGGCTGGCAAATATTTATTTTTGAGCTTTTTATGACTTTAACGGTCTCATATACAAGGTTTTTCGTTACTAGGTTTACAAATTTTAAGAGGTGGTATAACAATCACAAGTAATTAATTTTTGCATAGGAAACAAAGATTTCAATCTATACTTATTGAGTCAAGAATACAGGTTGCTCCATTTTAAATTAATCCCGTATTTTTCGTCATAACTTTAATAATAATGAATATATTTTAAAGACTTTTAATACATACTTAACTTTACTTGTGAAAAGTGCAATGAAACCACCAAAATAAATAGTCTTCCACAGTAATTCGGTTGGCGCATTGTTTGTAATATCAACTTCATTCCGAAAAATATGTCTAGCAAATCCTTTATTTTTGAGCTTTTTATGACTTTAACGGTCTCATATACAATGTTTTTCGTTATTAGGTTTACAAAATTTAAGAGGTGGTATAACAATCACAAGTAAACAATTTTTGCATTGGAAACAAGGATTGCAATCTACTTATTGAGTCAAAAATACTGGTTGCTGCATTTCAAATTAATCCCGTATTTTTCGTCACAACTTTAATAATAATGAAGATATTTTAAAGACATATAATACATACTTAACTTTACTTGTGAAAAGTGCAATGAAACCACCAAATGAAATAATCTTCCACAGTAATTCGGTTTGCGCATTGTTTGTAATATCAACTTCATTCTGAAAAATATGCCTAGCAAATCCTTTATTTTGGAGGTTTTTATGGCTTTAACGATCTCATACACAACGTTTTTCACTATTAGGTTTACAAATTTTAAGAGGTGGTATAACAATCACAAGTAATCAATTTTTGCTTAGGAAACAAGGATTGCAATCTATTTATTGAGTCAAGAATACAGGTTGCTCCATTTCAAATTAAGCTCGTATTTTTCTTCATAACTTTAATAAAAAAGAAGATATTTTAAAGACACTTAAAACATACTTAACTTTATTTGTGAAAAGTGCAATGAAATCACCAAAAGTACTACTCTTCCACAGTAATTCGGTTGGCGCACTGTTTGTAATAGCAACTTCATTCCGAAAAATACATCGTATAAATTAGCACTGATTGGATGTGGATGGTGGTCCCTTCCACCAAATTAAATAAAACAATATCGCGAAATGGGTGGACATTCCACTTTTTGGAATATAACTGACATTACAAACGGTGCACCGACCGAATTACTATATATGTGTACTTATTTTCGTAATTTCATAGCATTTTTTATAAAGTAAAATATCTTTATTATTATTTAAGTTATGACAAACAACCCGTGCTCAGATTGAAATGAAACACCTTGTATTTTTGACTGCATAAGTAGATTTCGACCCTGGATTCTTTTTGTTTTAGTTCAGTATACCATTTGATAAATATTGTAAACCTTATACTGAAATAACCTACATATTTACACTATCAACATTTAATTCTAAAATGCTAAGAATGTTTTGCAAAGTCAGTGTTAAGCATTTATTTCTAAGAGTACTATAAAAGATAATTTGTTTTCAAAACCGCAAAATCGTATTAGACTTTCCGAAAATTGAAAATTTCCATCAAAGCTTGCGTGTATGCGACATGTTCATCAAAACTATATAAATAACATCATAGCTGATTTGGCTTGATGCAAAATGCAAAACCTTACTCAACCACTCAAACTAATTTAAGGATTTTAAATAAAAATCTTAAATCTATGTGCCATTAACGCGTAAAGTAATTTTTTTAAGCTAAAAAAGAAGCCAGGTACAAATTTTTAATTACACAAGCCTATACACATTCGTTTTATTATTTCACTATGAATACCCCTTTGCACATGAGAGATAAACAGCCTAGGATCTCATTTTGATGATGGGTCCCACACACTACCAACGCACAAGAACGGATCGGGATTTAAATGTCACGCCTCTTAACTAGTAGCCAAAGCCTAAACTGCTAGTCAAAGAAACAAACCTATATAAGATAATACGAAATTACGGAAAATAATGCACCCAGTGGTTATTAATATCTAAACAAAACAGTACAAAATATATATTTATCAAAATAGAATCGATCCGACAATCAGAAGACTAAAGGAAATGTAAATATTTTCAAGATAAAGGGGTTTTGTTATATACAGTGTTGAAGAATGAAAAAGAATAAAAAGAAAATACAAATGTATACATTTTACCGAATTTATTTTATTTGTCTGTACGTCCAGTTGCAACATGACGTCACTAATTTCTTTTATTTTCCCAAGGCAAGTGCTTGAGTTTTCATAACTATTCGACAGAATTTCTATAGTATGTCAGTAGTACAAAATATTTTTAATTTCAGCGATTTCTCATAAGTTACTAACCTAAACTAATGATGCGAACACCAATGGTTAGTTTCAGATGTGGCCATGTGTAAATAAAAGTCCGCGCAATCTCTCATACGGAAATTGGAGAGTTTGCGCATCTGCTACTTATACGAGATGGCGCATGGTTCCCGTTAGTTTCTATGCTATGAGACATTATGCAGCTTAATGATAAATTTGCATAAATTTCAAATTACATGTAAAACATATGAATGAATCGATTTTGAAATAATTTTCGAAAAACACATAATTATCGAAACTTTGAATTTACCCTTTATATATTGAAGTGATTCCAGAACATGCATATTTGTTAGGCTCTGATCAAGCATGAATCAATCTAAGCCTGAAACCGTTGAGAATCAACACCAATCCATTTCAACGACAGTACTCAATAAAACCACTGAAACTGAAACTTGTCATACTCTAGACTTATCCTCGCATCCAATTGCAGCCACTTGATGCATTTGTTAACCATTAACTTTTAGGGAGTTTAATGTTACTCTCAGAAATACACCAACGAAGGTTTTGGAAAAGCTTTCACCCATTAATGTCATCGAAATCAAAAAGGAAACACAGAGCAACGAATATTAGGCCTATCCACAAAATATATATGAAAAAAGACTTACAAAGAAGCAGCTACAAAAACAAGCAAACAGTTGAAGATAAGATGCTGCCATAAAAAGTGCGATAGGAAAACTGAAAGGAAAAAAACGAAGGGCAATGAGGATGAGTTCACTGAATGTCGGGAACTCTAACCAGGATACAACTTCGATCAGTGACTGTATTCAATGTATTACGTGTGGCAGATAATTGCAAGAAAGCGGCACCATTTACAACAATGAGTGCATCGAATGTGGACGACGTAAACTTCGGTGAGCAAACAAGAAAACAATGAAACTTGGAAAGGAAAATGAACTAATTTTAAGTTAAACGTGTTATCATGTAACTTATTTTGTCATCTTTTCTAGGATTTCTTTTTCCGATTCTTTAATTTTCTTTTTTATTTAAAAATTTTTTAATACTTCTGAAGATTCTTTCCTTTTTATGATCCTTTAATCAGTAGGTTGAAGTATTCACTCCTAATACAATAATATCTGTTCACAAAAACCTTACAAAATGTCATATAAGTATAATTATTATTGATAACAATTTAATTGTAGTTATTATTAATAACAATCTCTTCTACCCATATGAGCAATCACAGCAACCCTATGAGGACAGATTGCGCAAAATAGATTTCTTGGATTTATTACAGCTGTTCTGTTAAATTACAGCATAAAAACAAAATAGCAGTGGAAATGCATAAAAAATGCAGTCAAAATCATTAATGGATAGTTTAGTAAAAAATTAATATTTAGAATTTTCATTATCATTTTATTGAATTGTGCGCAGACTCTCCTAGCTTTACCTTATACGACTATAAACTTATATTTTATAAGCCTACTTATAACACATTTGCACATATTTATAACTATTGCTTCATTAAATAATTTACATAAACTATTACCACTGACACTTTCGTCCTTCATATAATATTCATTGCAATTAATATAAAAAATATATTAACATTCATAATTTTAGAAGTGTTACACATACAAATATGACATTTTCAGAAATTTTTAAGTATTATCTTCAACGACTTAACACTGACTATAAAATAATTTTAAGCGAATATAATAGAAAACACTCCGAGTTCACATACGTGCATCTATCGCCACTACATACAATGTATAAATTAAACAGCCTTCTCTTGTAACAAGAATCTGTGTATGTGGATGTCAAATAAATGAAGCGTAAGTTAATTTTATTCAACAAGGATGGTTCTCGTTTGAAAAGATGTTACCTCGCTGTGATTAAATTACTCAATTAATTAAAGTTAAAACAACATGAATGAAAATATTAATTTCATTATCTTTGTTCTGTATCTTTTGTTTAGATCTTCATTGTATTTACCAATTAAACTCAATGAAACAATTCCAATAGCACAAAAGTGACGATTTGTAATAAGTTAAATATTATTTGTAAATTTACTTTTTGTAATGCTTTAATTTAATACAATCATAGAAAATGCCTAATGCAGGGTGGCTAGTGGTCAGGGAAAAATACAGTAAAAAATGAAAATTACCAGTATATTCTTATAGAAAAATTCAAATTGATTATTTGATCGAATAATCAACATAATTCTTTCTATAAGAATATACTGGTATTTATTACTTTTTTTGACTGTATTTTTCCCTGACCACTAGCCACCCTGTAATGGGAGGTATTTAAGTTGTCTTAAATTTAGTCTCAGACTTTCGAAGTCTAAATTATTCATGGATAGTCTAGCAAAAAATCAATATTTAGAATTTTAATTATTATTCTTTTGAATTGTGAGCAGACTCTCTTAGCTTTTCACCTTATACAACTATAATCCTATATTTTATAAGCCTGCTTATAAAACAGTTGCACATATTTATAACCATTGCTTCTTATAAATAATTTACATCTACTAATACCATTGACACTTTTCGTCCTTCATATAATATTCACCGCAATTAATATAAATATATATTACCATTCCTCATTTTAGATGTGTTCCACACACAAATGTGGCATATTCAGAAATTCTTCAAGTATTACATTCAACCACTTTACACTGACGATATAAAATGATTTTAAGCGAACATAATAGAAAACACTCCGAGTTTACAGACATGCATGTATCGCCACTACATACAATGTATAAATTAAAGAACCTTCTCCTGTAACAAGACGTATGTATGAACCTATACATGAGATGTCAAATAAATGAAGCGTACGATAATTTTAGTCAACATGGATGGTTCTCGTTTGAAGAGATGTTACCTCGCTGTGATTAAATTACTCAATTAATTAAAGCTAAAACAACATCAATGAAAATCTTAATTTCATTATCTTTGTTGTATATCTTTTGTTTAGATCTTTATAGGATTTACAAATTAAATTCGGTAAAACAATATCAATTACCCAAAAGTGACGATTTGTAATAAATAATATATTATTTGTTAATCTAGTTTTTGTAATGATTTAATTTAATACATTCATAGAAAATGCCTAATGGGAGGTATTTCAATAGTCTTAAATTTCGTCTCAGACTTTCGAAAAAATAATTTATTTAGTCATACAATTATACAGTTAATTTGTTTCTTATATTTTCTAAACTTTAAAAATATTTTAATATTTGTTAAAAAATTATGCTTTTACGTATTTTACCAAATTGTAGTAAATGCATTTTAGTTTAAATTCTTAAATAGTTTGACGGTAAAAAAAAAAGACTTTATTAAATAATTTTCATATGCAACATTTATAATCTTTAATTATTAATATTTTGAAATAAATAAAGCATACCACATATTAACAATTCATAGAGTATTCTGAAAGCATTTGGAGATTTTATATATTTTTTATTTTTACTTTCTTAACCAATATCGCTAATTATTTAATTTGTAAAATTAGAAAATTTACTCCGGTGCAAAAGTACATAATTTGCGTTACTATTTACAAAACATCCCTTTTGTTATGGATGAAGTATATTACATTATAAATAACTATTTTTGTGATTTAATTATAATTATTCTTATTTTAAAAAGCACTTATTTTCATTTAATGAAATTCTATGGTAAATGCACTTATTACCTCATTATGAATAGAAAAATATTGTTTCAATTAGATAGACGATTTCAAGTGTGCAAGCTAAAGAAATATGTAGATATTATATAAAGACAATTTCAGAAATAAAAACACTGCTCAAATTTAATGCATAGATATCCAGATTTAAATTTAAAAATTCTGAAAGTTTAAAGAAATAACTATTAATATTGCTTTTAAATCGAAGAAATTTGTATTTTCACATTTTGCAGTTGCATGAAAGTTCAGTCACGTTTTCTCTATTTGAAATTTGTATCTTTTTCAGTATGGGATGTATAAAATTACCTAATTCGGTAATATTTTCCTAACATAATCCAATTTTTAAATAAATGTGTCCCATCAAAATAATTGAAATACATAATCATATTTCAAATGTTAAAGTAAATTAATTATACTCATTGCTTTATACAGCGGCACTATTTTTTATCCGCATTATTTATGTCGATAAAAACCAAAAGCATCAATTTTCCTTCTTTAGATGATCATACAAACGATCCCACATTACCATCATTAGTGCTAATTCCGTGTAATTAACAATAAATATTTTTCGGTATACAAAAGAAGGATAATTTATTTTATGTTCATTTGCGAATGTATGGTATTGGGTATAAAGGTATGTCTTTAAATGCTTGTGAATGCAAACATTTGTTGTTGCCTACAGTAAAATATTCTAATGATAAATGGTAAAATGATAAATTCTAAAATGAAAAAAGAAGAGTGTCTTTTCTAAAATGTAAAATTCAATTAATAAAATGTATCACTCAAATAAAAGAATCACTCGAATTTAAATATATTATATATTTTATGTAATTATTTCTTTATATACGAATGTCTGTGAATATAGACAATTGGGTTAAAAACATAGGTTACAGAGTATCATTCTAAGGTGGTGCTTATCTTATTAATTTTTTTCCAATTGCTTTTTACTATGTTATTTAGAACGCAAAGTTGTACGGTGTTTAATTCATAACAATTGGATATCTTACAAACAAATAGAAATTTCACCATAATCAGATTATAATTACAGCACATGAAAATACAAAAATGAATTAAAATTTAGTTGTTAAAATTTTTTATTTATTTCATATTCAAAACATTCTCGTCCAGATAATTCAGAAAATATTAACTAAAAAAGAAAATTAAAGTACGATAACAAATATTGTATGGAAAAATCTATATGACTGAGACATAGTATAGACATAATATATGATATTCGTATGCTCTTTTGAAGCATATATTTTGAGACCAAACAAAGGTTATACTAATATTAATAAAATTTTAAAAGGATGTTTCTGATTTCATGCAATATTTTAAAAAGTAACAGTTAAAAAGTAATTGGTCGCAAACAAAATCTACAAATATACCAAACTTATCTTATGAATTTTTCTCTATATTATACTTTGTATTATTTCTATAACTATTGTATTATAATTTAAAATGTTTGTAATTTTATTTTGTATTGGTGTATATGAGAAATGCAGCAATTTGTTTTGAATATTTCTTTTATTATGGTAAATTTTTAAAGAAAATTTTTTTAAATAAATTTTTCTGTTTATCAATATTGTACACTTTATTTGAAATATATATTTGTTTGTGAAATACATAAAACAGAAAAAACATTATCGATTTTTAAATATTTCGCATATTAGAAAGTGATATATTTACGAAAAATGGAAAAAACTCCGTTATTTAGAAATAAGCTTTTCAACATTAGAGTACTATGTACATCATAATTTTGAAGATGAGTCTTTTGGGTTTAAAATTTAATATAGTGTTCATCGTAATGACCTTATATCTTATTGCGATTTTATGCCAATAGTATTATTTTTAAAAATTCATTGATTGTCAGTTCCTGATTCTTGTGGATCAATTAAATGTATTTCATATTAATGTATTTCATATTAATAATACATTTTCTGAATTGAGTTTTAACGGAAAATAATTACTTGCTACTATATGGCAAACTGATTAGATAGTTCAGTTTAGTTGCATATATCAAATTAAAATAATAATAGAAATATTGTTTAACTATCATTTTATACTTACGTAAAGTTTTATTTGTGATAACTAACTATTGAATTTTCATATATTTTGCTGCTACTATGTATATACGATACAAAATGTATCTTAAATTGAGCTAACATTAACTATTTTTTAAATAATAACTTAATAATTAATAATTTTTTATATGTTGAGATTCTTTTAATTATTCATATAACAACACTTTTTTTATCATTGATAATAAATATGAAGTTTATTTCTAAAAGAAAACCTGATACCAATTTTAAAATTGCAATTTCAAATAGATACAAATTAGCAATCTTAAGTTTATTCGTAGAAAATAGTTTTGCCACTGCTTTGCTTAGCTGCCAACTTTTACGCTTTTATTATTATTATTATTATTTATTTATTTATTTTTTTTTTTGGGGGGGGGAGTTTGTTTAGTCACAAAAATTTAGGAGTAAAATTTTTCTATTCGAAAAAAGTGGTAGAAAACAAATGAAAAAAAATGAGAGGTATGGAAATGAAATCTCTTAATAAATATATATAAAATCTCTGATATAAAAACCGGGAAATCAAATAAAATAATTTTGAGCAAACATTTTGTCTAACATTTTAACTTAATTTTTCTGTGTTTCAGGAAAGTTTCCCAACAATGAAAGTTTTTTTTTTTAAAATGAAACCTCTCAATCATTTGTTACTACATCACGTTTTCAAACTTTATTTTAGTACTGTGGTATAATAAGAGCGACGTAAAATATTGTTAGATAACACTAAAAAATTGTCTAGAGAAATAAGATATTGTTTATTCCCTTGCGATATGTTTTAATCTTTCTAAAATTACTGTTATACACGCAGAAGACATTATTTAGAGAATTTAAAAGAAGCCAAAAGAAAGTGTCCGCTAAGTGTTATTGAAGTAGTTTATAATACTTTTGTTTCAGAGAAATGAAATCTCAGTTAATTCATGTTATTGACGACAGTTTTGTTTTCATTCACGAAGAATGTTTGAAAATAGCATTAACGGATTATTTTCTTTTACAGATTTTTTTAACAAATGGAATCTGGAGATTATTGTTATTATTATTATTATATTAAATGAGTTAATATTACCAGATGCAAGCTCTTAAAGTCTGAAAGGATGTGTATTTAGATTAGTTACTGCTAGCTCATCAGTCCGGCGTTGCCTGGTTCCGTCAAAAAATAATACGAAACCGAAATCACTCTAAAAATCGCTGCACGAAACCGTTCCTCTGGTAACCCTTTCGTTTTTCTAAAATTAAATATAGAGATGGGTCCCGACGCTGAAGTAAATTAGTACCACTCCCTCAAATGTCTGGACCATCTGATTCAAAGCTGGTCAGTTCTTGGTCAACATTAAAATGTTACCGTCTGATTTTCACAAAATTTTCATTTTCCGAAAACGAAAAATAAAACAATGCAATACTGTGTGTTTCGAATCAATACCTCCAATATTTTTCTCAATACTCGAGGTTGAGTGAAAATGAGAATATTTCGTTGTCTGGGATTATCAAATCGGCAGCTTTCTTTTGCGGATTCAATAAATATAGCAATTTTCGGCGAACATGCAGGACAACATTTTCTAAAGTTTCCCGCCAGGGTATGCATTCAGTTCTAAATAAATTTCCGACTCGTGTCTCCGCTCCCTACGGTACCGTATAGAAAATGTGGTGCGCACGCGCTGCAAAATATTTTAGCTCTTTTAGTTCCACTTTCCATTACCAGGTAGGACATTCTGTTTTACACAAACCTCTTTCTGGACATCTAGGAAGAATGCTAGAAAATATTTCGTTTGAATCGAACCAATTTCTTATAAATTTCGTTAGAATTCTAATGCACGTTTTTTTGTGATCTGACTGTGAAATCCAGCGTATCTCTTTCTTTTTGACTAAGGTAGACTTTAAAACTTGCGCATTTTATATGTTAATGATTTCTATTGGCTATTTTCATTACAAAATTGAGTTATGCCTAATTATTTCTTGTGTGTCACGATGGTGTTTCGTGTCTAATTTTTTTCGATGATAGTTTTGACATAATTAAGTCTTGGAAATAATACTTAGGTCTTCCGACGAAATAGTCTATTGTCTAATTATCTTTGAAATACTTAAATCTGGGAAAGAAAAAGAGGCTGCAATTACCATTCTGCCAATTCCGTATTTCCTGTGTTTTAAATTTTTCATAGAATTTTTTTGTTAATATTTGCTAGTACTTAATGTTTAAAAATATGAACACATTTAAAGTTTCTAAATTTTTTTTTCTGTCTGCAGAATATTTAATAAGGATAAACGGTTGCTAGTATTTATTTGTGTTTTTTTTAAGGGGTTTATTCTCAATCTACATTCTCTTGCGGTAAGACCGAATATTCCACGAAGGATTAAACCGTATATTAGGGAAAAAATGATTAAAAAGCCGGTAAACAATGCTTCAATAAAAGGCAGTCAGATAAGTGTGATTATGTTTTTCTAAAACTGATAAAGAGGTGAAAATCTTTTTTTGTCATTTCTTCAATTGAAGCAAATATAAAATTATAATTTTGTCTTTAAATATTAAATCATGAGAATCATAATTGATATAAAGGTAATTAAAGATCAGAATTAAAGTTGTAAAATAAAATATTTCCCTTTTCTACAAAAATCCCGAACAGTTTAATTTTCTATAATGTAAACGTATCAATGAAGTCTTATCCAACTGGCTCTTGTACAATGATAACTGCAGAGTATTTACGCAAAATCCAATTGGAATCTTCTGGAAATTACGGGTTTAGATGGCGACTAATGATAAGGGAACTTATTTTATAATTTTCCTGCTACTCATGCTTACTTCAAAAAGGAAACAAGTAAAACATAAAAATTGTTTAGTTCTAAAAAAAAATGTGGCCTAAAAATATGTCTAAACAAAAAGATAAAAATATTTAAATATTTTTTAAAATATCTACATAAATATGTACATTTCAAATGCGTAATTCAATTACGCTTTTAAATACACTGTACCGCGAATGTACCATGAATCTGGTAGTATCTTAATTTTTAACTTTGTGTAAAAAAGTTTGTTTCTCATCAAAGTAGTATTTTTATTTTAAATTTTTTTGCGTATCTGCAGGCATAAATACGCATAACATTTTCCTTAATAACATGATGTAATGAGCAGCAAGATTATTTTCAAATTTATTAAATTTCAAAATTGTTTTATAATTGTAATATTTTATAACAATGAAAATAGAATGTTTTATAAAATTTCTCGTATGTTAAAGGTTTGCATAGATAGTTTCAACAATTCTAAAAGATAATTTATTTGAATATATTTTAAAGTTGAATCTGTAATTCAGAGCTTTTATAGTAGTTTTTTTCATTTTATTTATTCTAAATTTTCATCGATAAAAAAATGTATAAAAAATTCAAAGTTCTTCCTTCGCAATTTCTTTCGTATATGGAAGAGTAAAAATTGTTTTATACGTTATTCCGACAGGAAGAATTCTTTTCCATGTAAATGTGCATTCTTTTAGATTTCATCGAAATGTCTTTTTTTTTCTTTCATAGCGACATTTTTTTTTTAAAGTTTAAAATTTGTGTCACTTAAAGGAAAATACTCGAATGAACATCGTATCCGTCATTTTGAGAACTGGTTGTTACAAAAATGTTTCTTTCTTCTCCTTCTTTAAAAATCTTTTTTGGTTTTGAAGCGCTGAATTTATAAAATAAATATTTGTTTTTTATGTTAGATTGTAAAGTTGGAGATAATTGTAAATAGGCCTTAAATCGTGTAATATTAACTATGCATATTTTATATTTATTTACTTTTTATTTACTTTTTTTTATTTTTGAATATGTAAATTCTAAAAATTCAGTTAAAAGAAGGTAAAGGGAAACATTTTTAAATACCCTTTCTCAAACAAATTAACTACTTTTAAATTTTAAAATTAGCAGTGATTGAAACATTATTTTTTCTCTATTAAAATGCATAAACTCAAGGTACATAAACTTACTATTTAAGCAATTTAAACTTTTAGTAGTAATACATGACTATGGCTTTTCAATGGTTTAAGGGGATAGCTCATCTTCCACCAGTCAAAAATGCTCTAGAATTAATTCAATTTCCATATTTCTAAACAGAATAATTAAGAGAGGAAATTCAATGAAATTTCTAGGATTGCTAAGTACAGCATTACTTGTTACAATAAAAAAAAGATTCACGAAAAGTATTAAAATTAATTAAGAAAATTAATTAATTTACCTACTGTTTTTGTTGTTGTTATTACAATTAAAATGCATCATTGCACGCATGATATCTCACATTTATTTTATTCTATTCACTTGAAATACATATTGATTTAAAGATAACACTTGACTTAGCACAATGAACTGAAATCTTCGTATATCTTCATATATATAACATTTATAATTACTAATTACATATAAAAATATTTTTCATGTAAAAAATTTCGTTTTTTTTTTAATTAAATTTTTATTACTTAATAAAATTCTGAGATTCTAGTTCATTTTGTATAAAGATAAAACTAATGTGTTCTGAAAGTTTCAAACCTTTTATCTTTAATAGTTTTTGAGAAATCATGCGCGCAATGTCAAAAAATCATGTTTGGAGATAAATGCATTTAAAGTTGGAAACTTGTATAAAACAATGTATTTTACATAAAAGAAACAAAATTATTTTTCTTCAGGTAACTTTAGCTATTCTTTTTAATATATATAGACAACCGTAGAGATGAAGCTTCAATTAATAATGTAATAATACAAAATATAAAAAGAAATTTCACAAATTTTACTAAACATAAATGATTGAGAATGAAGTAAAGTATGTAATTGTTACCTCTGTATTACTTGTGGTAATTATTAACATGAAATACATTTTAAATTGAAGATAACACTTGGCCTAGCATAATGAACTAAAATATTTTAACCATTTTCTTCATACATAGTATTTATAATTAAAAAATAATTTAAAAAAAATGATTTTTCAGGTAAAATATGTTTTTTTTTAAAATACAATTTTCATTACTTAAGATAAATCTAAGTTATTCTAATGTTATTCATTTTATGTATAAAGATAAAATTAATGTGTTCTGAAAGTTTTAAACCATTATCTTTAATAGTTTCTTAGAAATAAGGGCTCAAAGTCAAAAACACATGTTTTGAGATAAATGCATTGAAAGTTAACGTATTTGAGAAAAACTTGCCAAAAATGGAAAAAAAAAATTCTCTTTAAAAACAATGCAAAGAAACGTTTAACTTGCAAAATTTTATATACCTGCCTGTCAAACATAATTGTGGTTTGAATGAAATTTGGGAAGAACTGCAAAATTACAAAAATCTGACAAATGGCGCGGAACTGCCGAACTTTTTGCGGGAAATTATCGCCGTCTATTGGGAAAATGGTAAATTACATACTATGCTTTGGACGAATTGAGTTCGGACTTCACGGAATTCAAACACTGATTTTTCTCTTGCCTGTACTCAGGTCGGGCATTCCAAAATTGACGCATTTGCGTTGCCCGAACTGGGTTTGGACTTCATTGCATTGAAAAATCGATTTCTTTCTTGCCCGAACTGGGGTCGGGCGTTCCAAAATTGGTACATTTTGTGTTGCTCGAACTCAGTTTGGGCGTCACAGGCAAGGGGTTGAAAACTTGTAGAAAACATTTTACATAAAATAATCAAAATTATTTATATTGAGGTAACTTTAGCTATTCTAATTAATATACGAGGGTCGATCCAGAAATAAGGTTCCCATCAAATTTACAAATAGACAACATTGTTTATTCTCCTAGAAATTTACATCGTTGGAGAGAAGAAAGTTTGGTCTATTTCTTTACATAATCGCCCTCTTTTTCTACGCATTTTTGTAGGCGGTGCTCCAATTTATGTATCCCAATGCCGTTTCACTTCTTCTTTGACGTCATCGTCGCTCCAGAAGCTTTGGCCACCCAACTGTTCTTTTAACTTGGGGAACACGTGATAATCACTAGGTGCGAGACCAGGACTGTAAGGTGGGTGGGGCATGACAGTCCATCCAAATTGTGTCAAAAGTTCCTCGGTTTAACGGGAGACGTGAGGTCGGGCGTTGTCGTGAAGCATGGTTACACCGGCTGTCAGTCGTCCACCCTGGTGGTTCTGGACGGGCGGAGTCTTTTTGGCGTGCAAAAAGCGAATTACGGAACGAATCTCGCACTTAGCGGGATCAACAATGGGAACCTCCATCTTGGACGGCTGCTGAGCCAAGAATGGTCATCGCAGCGAAGTGCGGCTGGGGGAATCCTGAGTGCAGGAACAGCCGGACACAGCGACGTTGCCGTATTTCGCCTTGCACCTTCCCGTGCGGCTGGAGCTCTTTGGAAACCTTATTTCTGGATCGACCCTCGTAGTATATAGACAACTATAGTGATAAAACTTCAATTAATAATGCAATAATACAAAATATAATTTTTTTCCACAATTTTCACTAATCACAATCGATTGCTACCATGAAGTAAAGTATATAGTAGGAGTTCTTAAAGTCTACTTTATTTACTGTGTAAAATTCATGACATTGAAATCATGGACTAAAAATATTACTCGAAAAGGACATTTAAACTGCGCTTAAACGAATTGGGTGATGTATTGCGGGCATTTTACAAAAATCACTGATTCGATGTTTAGAGTTATTTTAATAACTTACGATATAATTATCGCAAAACAAAAAGTCTGGTACTGATTTGTTCAGAATAAATTGGACTTTCAAGTAATATTTAAAAAAAATGAATATTTGAAAATTTTAAAGTGAACTGTCCCATTAAAAGGTATAGTAATAATGTTTTAATTGTGTTTTACTATCTATTTTTTTTTAAACTTTCTAATACTTTAACCAAAAACAAATCGTACGATCAGCCAGAAATCAAACTGAAATAGAAAGAATGGCCATTCATATGTAAAATACGTCTCAAAATGGTATTTTATAATTGAACCTAGATAAATATTTTCACTGATTCTTGGTTCAAAATTTTGTATTTGCTGCAGTTGTCCGGTGATATTTGTCGCCTTATTGCAGTTATGCTTAATTCTGTTTTTAAACAGCTGATATTTTACAAAGACCTGGGGAAATTGCAAAACATATTGATAAATTTTACACGACGGTGATTGCTGCAGTAGAGAGACAGAACATGTTTGAAATCATTTTAATAGTTAGTTTGTTGGTTGATTTGTTACGGTCATTTTTAGCGTATGGGGGGGGAGGGTAAAGAGACTGGGACCGCCGTTTACAGTTGAACGCGATCCACTACAAAGATCCATGCCTATATAGGCATTCATAACCCCCGACAAGCAGGCTTTCGTCATTTTAAAGAAAATTAAAATATATCTGTTTATGTGAGACATTAATTTGAAGAATCTATTAAAGGAGATTTGAACACTCGTAATCTTACCTAGTTATAATTAAAAGAAAGTGTAACGAGCAATTTAATTTTTTTAATAATAAAAACAACGATTATTTATAGGAAAAAATTCCTAATAACTGACATATTTACATTTACCCACATTAACTGTTCTAAATACGTTCGAATGAATTGAGGGCTATGAAGTATGGGAATATCCATCTAAAATAACATTCTAAACTATTTAATCTATCTAGTAGAGCTAAAAGGCTAAGTTTCAAGATCAGATGTAACTATTCGCATAAATAATAAAAAACATATTTATTGTAAACTAAAACGTATTAAACTATGATAATGTGTAAAAGATCAATCTACATTTTTCTGTCATATGTAAAGCATACAAAATTTTAAACCTTTATTTTCAGAATTGAATTATAATTCATATTATGTGAAAATAAAAATTGTCAATATATAGTCCAAAATTGACCATACTGTATTTTATATTCTAAGTTAATATTATTTTATCTGACAATGGATTAACCACTGTTGAACGCGATGTTAAAAATTTGCAGCAAACTGTCCAGTCATTTGACCGTTTTTAGAGAAAACGGTTATATAATCGTAATTTAACTCCATTTTGACCGTATTATTGCCCATATTATAGTCAGAATAGACTTCAATTACGGTTACGTAACTGTTCTTTTTTAATATAAAATGGTAATGACTGGACTGTTTACTGCAAATTTTTAACAGTTTACCTACATAAAAATACATAGCCATGCAAACTTATGTTGTAAAAAATCGTTTAAATAAACTTATAATTAAAGAAAAATATTTAAAATGCTTTTTCTTCCATAAAAATACAATTGAAACTTTTAGATGTGCATAAGAAAATATTAGTCATGAATTTATTTCACAGCATTTTTATAATATTTTTTAAGCAATTTTTTTATGCGACAATAATTTATTTTAAAGGAGTAGATTGCGGCAAGAAACACCGTCACTGATCGGAACATTTGCGCCGCAAAGGAATAATTAAAGTTCTCTCCACTTTGTCAAATAATCGCTTTTCCCGATACTTATAAAACTTTTGGGAGCTGTTAGATAAATGGCAGCTAAAAAGCTAAGTATTCATGGGTCGTCTAGTGCGAATGTTAATTTAAAGTTTCAGTGTTCGAAATTTTTCATGAGTGGTGGAACTTTATTAATTAACAAAAAAGGCTTTAAAATAGTGAAGAGATTTTTGTAACTTATAGGCTGTGACTGAGTTTATGTTTTATTAAAATTGGAATTTTCTTATATAAATATACTAGAAATCGCATAAATAAACTCTGATTTTTTTTATGTAATTAAAATTTTAATAATGTTTTTCAAAATTTTATCATATTATAGTGTTAGGCCAATTAAATATTGTATGTGAAATAAACTTTTTGCACTCTGGATAAAAATAATAATTTTAGTTTATATCTCTTCTGTGTTCTTTCATTCTGTCTTCAATTTCCCTTTTGTCATACCTATATATGAAATAGCTTTTCCTTCGTTACAGTTGAAATTAATCCTGTATATACCTGATGTCGGTTTATAATTAAATTTCTCTGCGTCTGATCTGATTAATTTGAAAATCAATGGATCTGGGGTGATGAGAGTATTTATTCCAAATTTTTTTAATTCTCTTTTTAATTTTTGGGAAATGCCTTTCATAAATGACATTGAATTTGTAAATTTCATTTCTTTTTGAGCTAGTTGTGTTCTATCATATATTGATGACGCTTTTCCGATTATCTTCTGTATTGCTCTTGTGGCGTTTCCTGCATCCTTAGCTATTGTTTTAATTTTGTTTATTTCAGCGTATAAGAGACAGAAGGAACACAGAAAAGATATAAACTTAAATAAATCAGCCACTGCAATAGCGAGATTAAACAACAAATCTCCAATTACAATAGACTTCAACAATGTTGAAAAATTAGCCAATTATAATAATTTAAACTATGCATTACAGATGGAAGGCATAGAAATATATACATCCAATTCAGAAACATGCAACGATATGGCCCACGCAAAATAGATAGCAGATGGCGCCATATGTTATTAGGAAAAAGAAAAATCGAAGTTTTCATCAGATTGACTGACGAAGCAGAAAGGATAACATTAGTGACTGAAGATGCCTAAGAGCGACAGGTGAAAATATTTTTACTGTTTAACAACTTTTAAAGATTGACTAGTTTTGAGTATTTTTTTTAAGTATTTTTTAAGACTTTTAGACATGTAAATTGCTTGTTTATGTGTTTGTAAATAAAATGATATCTGTCAAAATTGGTAGTACAAAGAATTATTATGATAAAAATGACATTATGAACGATCATCGATAAAAAACATTAAGGGGTTTTCACCACTTTTTTCTGTTTAGCACAATGTTCTGAAATAATATGTAGCTATTTAAAATTTCAACGATTGTTTCTCACATTCTTCCTTTCTCAGCCTCGTGTATCATGTATATAAGACACCAATCTATAGGTAAGTTTGTTATGCGCTTGCCAAATATTCCCTTGGACATATTCAAATCAATTTAGTCCATAATGTTCAATCTTTGTTTTAGCACAATTCATCATCATAATATTCTTGATTGCCCTATCAAGTTGTTTTGTTTTCGGATAGTAAAATTATTGCATAATAGGACATTTTGCAGAAATATTGTTTTTGTTTTGCAATTTTCTCCTCTATATATCTTTGCAATGATGCATTATAATTAATCATAGTTCTAAAATACTTTTTTTTAATATAGAGAGAACATACAGAATTGCTATTTAATATTTAGTTTTATATTTGTGAATGTTTAATTCCAATTTATCATGTGTTTTCTTTACTTTGTGAAACTTGTATGATACATTTTATTTCATCTTCTTCCATGATAACTTAATGATCACAAATAACAATTTATTTAAATTCATTCATTAATAAGCTATACTCATTCAGTTTACGCACATATTACAGCATATCTTTGTTCATTCTCGAAGGCAGACAGCGATGTGCAGGGTTGATATAAAGACATTTTTCTGATATCTGAATCCCTAGAAACCGCTCCGTTCAACAATATGAAATGAAATGTGAAATATACTTTGAACCTATACACACCATATTCTAGTAAACAAGAACAATAGATCAAGTACGGCTACGGTTATAGTGAAAATATTTCACAATTCTCGAATGGCAATATCCATTTTTTTCCCATTCCAAAATGACCAGTGCATTGAAAAACCATAAATGGCATTGGAACTATACAAATAGCACGAAAATCGGCGACGTAACAGGCATGCAAAGAAAAACATAATAAACAACCAATAGCAACAGAGAGGCGAGACATACAAGCACCAACAATAGAACACCATGCGCAAATCATCGCTTGTGGAAAAACCTTTAAAAATCAGTATGGAAAACTTGTAATCTCAATAAAACGTTTTCTTTCTCTTTCGTCTCTGCCACTATTGGTTGTTTACGAGGTGTTCTTAGCAAGTACCTTATGCCGTCGTTTTTTGTGTTTTATGTATCTTTCCAAAACCATTTCTGCTTTTTCAATGCGCTGATCATTTTAGGATAGAAAAAAGTGGGTTCAAAAATGTAGAAAATTTTAAGTGGCAAATTGAAAAATTTTAAATTTTTTCACTGTAATCGTATTTGTGCAGGCACCATTGTTCTTGTTCACAACTTTCTCAATCGCTTAGCTTCAAATAAATATGTCTCCTATTTTATTTCGACCTCTTCAACGGAGTGGCCGCTAGGGTTTCATATATCGGCAAAGTTTCTTTATGACCACCTTGTATATCTTGAATAAAGTAAGTAGAGTTGCAAAAAAACGGTTTATTCCCCGGTTTTTTTCCAATAAATCCGGTTAATTCCCAGGTTAATTCCCAAAACACACGGTTTGTTTCCAAAAAACCTGATTTATTAACAAATTACCCAGTTGATTCCCAAATAACCCGGTTTATTCCCTGGTTTAAACAGAGTTTTTTCTAGTGTTTTGACAAGTTCAATAAACCCGGTTAATTCCCAAAAGACCCGGTTTATTTCTAAAAAACCTGGTTTATTCCCAAATAACTCGGGTTATTCCTTCGTTTAACCCTTTCCGGCACAAACAAATTCTGTTCGTAAAATGGGAAATTACTGACTGACACCGGAATTTACAAACGACTTTTTTAGAAAAGAAAAATTCCTTATTTTAAGCTTCCATTACAGAAGCAAAATTTTATTAAAATATTCTTGGTGCCGAATGAAAGTTTGGAATTAAAGTTAGGTGTGCCCGGAGTGGGACCACTGTGTCGGAAAGGTTAACCCCTTGGGGACGAGCGACACGAATACGTGACGCATAAGATGCTCAGAATCCTCGATTATTCCCACCAGTTATTTTTTTGTTGTAAAGTTTTCCTTATCTAATCATAGCATTTTTGCGATTCAATTAGGTGAAAATTTCTCATTTGAAAAACCAGTGGTAACAGATTAAAAATTCTGTAAAAGACGCTCTTCGCGAAGGGGTTAAACCAAGTTTTTTCTAGTCTTTACAACTCTTAAAGTAGGTGACAATCAGAACCCTTGATCGTCTTTTGTTAGAACCAAAGATTCTGAAATTGTATTTACTACTTTTAAAATCCGTACAACACGGCAATATTCACGCATAAAATAATCCGATTATCATTTCTTTAAACATTTATAACATGTAATAATGTGAACTATTACATTAGCCTTCAAGATGTAACCATCTTTTTTTAGAACCAAAATGTACGCAATTAATTAGAAGTCACAATACGAGGTATTAGGTTTTTAGAGCAATATATAGGGGATGTTAGGATAGTTTTCATGATGGAGTGTAAATGTTACAGCATATGCCAATATAATTGTAATTATTAAGTTTTACTTAAAATTGTTAAAACTGACTAGGTTTCTGTGATTTTTGGTACATTTTGGACTTTACTTTTGTAATATCTCACCCTAAACTTGATGTTTAAAACTTTAACCTTCATTGATGATTTTAGGACTGTCGAGTGACAACAGTCTTAAGTTTTCAAATTTCTTTATGCCGAACAATTTTCTGTTATTGTATGTTTTACTTTCTTAAAAATCGAAGTGAATCTGTGTTCGTTTAAAATGTTCTTTAACCTCTCTTCTTTGGTGAAGACTGTTTAACTTTGTAGATTGTAGTAGAGTATTTAACTATTTGCAGAGAATGAATAATAAATCATCCTGATGTTATATTTAAGTTATTTTGTTTTGACAACGATGAGACTACAATTTCATGACCACATTTTCTTTTTTGATAAATACAATAATAACTAAAAACACATCTAAATATTTTATTTTGATTAAAATTAAAATTGTTAGAAAGAAAATTTATGCAAAATTATTAAAATAGAATAATAAAAGTGCTGGTTGTATTTTAGCTGTTGTACAAAGTTTCATAGTTAAAGAATTTGAAGTGATTCTGTCAAAAGAAATGAAGCAGTCATTTCGAAAAACACATAACTCATAAATTCAAAGCATTTCAAGAATCAATATAAATTTCGCAACACAAATGCTGGACTTCTTAAGAATTTTTTGTGCTTATTATATTTAGTATTATAATATAAGCTGGTTATATGAGTTACTTATTTTATAAAAATTAAAAATAACTTAAAAAACTGTTGAATTTTTGTTGTTTTTTGCTAGAAAATTGATTTAATTCTATACAAATTGTACAAAATAATGTATTGATCATCTCTGGCTGGGTATTTGAGAAGAAAGGCATAAATCATTAAGTTCTGAATATTAAGATTAAAAATTGCGTATGTCCCAGGTATTATGGAATTTGAATAACACTATTTTCTAATATATCGTGTCTCAATCATATTTTCTGTTTTGTTCTGTTGCTTGTCATTTTAATATATCTCTGCATTGCCATTAATTACTGTTGTCTTTGGAATAAACGATATTTTTTTCTGTGTATTTTGATTGACAATGGATAAATTAAAACATCTGACCGCTTGTTTTTTCAAAATCCCTTCGACCAATATGTAATCGACCAGTATCTCCTCTGTTATTACACATTTTAAATAGTCAGTCTAATTTTACCATTTGACTGTGAAATTTTTAAAATGAAATTGCTTCGAATATTGCGTGTTATATAAATTTTTCTACTAATGTCTTGCCCGTGGAAATCGTGGGATAAGCGGTTAGAAGGTTTACATATATAATTTTTGTCAACCAATGTGAACCTACATGCAACGACACGTTTTGTACAAAAAGTACATTAAATTGCAATTTTGTATATTTTAAAATGACAGGTTCAAATGTACCA
The DNA here is from genome assembly GCA_963931845.1 of Maratus michaelseni. Lineage (NCBI taxonomy): Eukaryota > Metazoa > Arthropoda > Arachnida > Araneae > Salticidae > Maratus > Maratus michaelseni. The sequence continues at coordinate 448,521,174 of OZ007589.1, read as the reverse complement.
TGTAAATGTCTTTGTAAAAGTAGGCTAATCCTTTTATTTCTCAAAATGTCGCGACAGTTTGTTTTACTTTTATTTGTGACTAAAATTAATGTCTATTTTTATTAGAGGTACTGTGTAATGTTTTATTTGCGAAAACAATTGTTACAGTAAACCATAGTTTGATAAATATTCAAAATGGAAGTTGTTACAAACATTTATTTTGAAGGTTACTCTGATAAAAGCTGACATTCACCGATAAAAGGTCATATTTACCTACCTTTTTGCATTCAAAGTCGTCTGCATATAAATAGCCTTCTTCACTGCATTATATTTCTATGAAAGTTTAGACTTGCATATTGCTAATATGTTATCCGATGCATATTTATTTTATGTCATCCTATATTTCGTATACTTTTAATTAATTTTATAGACTTTTTCAATTTGCCTATTTTTTTTAAAAAACTACAAAATGCAGCTATCTAGAAATCCATTTATTGGAATTCGGATTCCTTTAAAAATAAATAAAGATTTCGAGAGCAATAAATTTATCTGTTTTGTTAGTCTGTTAGTTTTATTTAGATTTTTACAAAAAAAATATTTCAGAGTTTTATGTAAAAGTGGACTCACATGGGAATAATTACATTTATACTCTAAATGGAAATAAAGATAATTCTTGTTTTAATAAACCATTCAATTTGTGGTTTGAATTTCTTTATATTTGAAAAGAATTCTTCATGTCTTAACTAACTCATTTGTATATTCAGTTATTCTTTATTTTTTCGCAAAAGTAAAAATTACAAAAATACTTGAAGTAATTTGGGAATAAAATTTCTACTTAATACGTATGTTGATTTCAAATCATAAACCGGAAGAAATTACTTTTTATTATCCACGAAAGATACTGGCTAGAAATATTACATTTTTATAATTGCTTGATGTCAGATATCTTTTCTTATGAGTTTTAACTTTTAAAATATAACTTTTAAATATCTTTTACATTTAAAAATATAGATAAAAATACATCAAATTTTTATTTGTACTATTTACTTTTTGTAAACTTCTGATTTTTTTTAATTCATATTTTTTATTGTGCATTACTTTTATTTAAGAAACAAAATAAATTTATGACATACGTACAGCTTCACATTTTCAAATTCGAGTTAACCTAGTTGCCGTCTTTGTGCGACTGAGAAGACCAAACTTTATAATGGACTACAAAATACACATTCCTGCTTAACTCCTGCAACTGCAATAATGTATTTCAAAAAGGTCTGAAAGAGCATATCACTAAGTATTTTTCAATATTACATAAATCTTTGTAGTATGTACGATTTTACGTGTAATAAATAAATTGGATTAGAAGTATATCTTGTAACTCTAATAATAGAGTTCTAAATCATTCCACAGTTCCAGGATTGATTTATTCTTTAAGGGTCTGCTATATAGAGGAATGATTCCATTGAGCATGAAAAATATAAATACGTTTTTACTTACTATTTTTCAGTGTTAATTTAGTATTTTGTAAAAACAAAAGAAAAAAAAAAAAAAAAAAAAAAAAAGAAATTTGTAACAGCTATATCTTAATTCACGACTTGTTTGCAAGTATGAAAATAACTCATCACATAACTAATTTGACTGTTTTTTCTAAATTGACTGTTTGAAAAGTTTCCAACTTTTGCATATCTACATTTAAACGTAATAGACAATCACACATTGAAATTTTCGGTGTGCCTCTACTAAATAAAAAATAAAAATAATTACATGATACGTTAATTATTTATAGCTTAAAATCTTCCCTGATTTAGTAGAACTATAATAAAAAAAAATACATTTAAAATTTTCTTATTGCGCAATATTTGACATGTTTTAGCAAGAGTAGTTTGGCACAACCATTTATTATTATTATTATTATTATTATTATTTTGTAATATCGTTGTATTGCTATCCACATTCAGTTTCATTTAAATGTTGCCAAAAGAGTGTTTATAAAAATAAAAGTTTGGCAACATACGCTAAAGACGACGGCTCAGGTTATAAGTTTTTGTCCAAACTGTGGCAATTAATATTCCAGAGCTTCACAGTACTTCCTTGCAAATTTCGTTTGGACGAGTGCGACATGTGAACAATTATTTTCTTGTCACTAATTGTACTCTCGCAAAATTTTTGTGGAAAATCTTCTCGACCAAAGAAATTTTATTCACCATACTTCACAACTCTCTTATTTTTAAAGCACTCTTGTTTAGCGTTCATGTTAGATTAAAGATGCAAATATTACGCTTACTACCAAGTTTAAATGGAGTGTTTCCAACTTTTGCATATCTACATTTAAACGCAATAGACAATCACACATTGAAATTTTCGGTGTGCCCCTGCTAAAGACAAAAAATTACACGATACATTAATTATTTATAGATTAAAATCTTCCCTGATTTAGTAGAACTATAATTAAAAAAAATAGATTTAAATCTGATCAGTCACCGTTTTGAAATCTAAGGGCACACATACATACGTACACACGTAACGATTAAACCAGAATTTTCTTCTTTCAAGGCATTTTAAATTTAAGTTTGCAGTATAAAATAAATGGGAAAATGTACAGGAAAGAAATCTAACAAAACCATTGAAAGATATATATATATATATATATATATAATATATGATTTTTCAAAATGCATTTGATTGGAAAATATATTATTAAAATTACTTTTCTAAACATTTATAAATAAGATTACATCATAGTGTTTTTTTGCTGCAGTTTTATAACTTTTAATTATAAGAATACAGGGTGTTTCTAAATGAATATCGGGGTTTTAACGCTTTGTAGTATCTAATATTTAAAACTTAAAATTATACTTAATACTCAAAATGAAAGAGCAACTCAAACAGTTTGTTGGTACCTGTGCAAACGCATGCGCATGCTATATTTCTTCTGCCATCCGTTAGAAAGCACTAGTAGCAAAAATGGTGACTAGTGAACAGAAAGCGTTTGTGTTCTGCAGTTTGCAAAGACCTAATCTGTAGGATCGTGTGTTCCTCCACTACCACACTACCACTCCACTACCACATAGCCTCCACTACCAGCTGACCTACCCGACATAAGAAACATGACTGAGACAGCTGTTGCAACAATTACCCCGCAAACAGTAATTAACGTTTGGGAAGAACTGAGCTATCGATTTGATGTGTGCCGTGTGACAAAAGGTGTTCACATTGAACACTTGTAAGCTTGTAGGTAAAACTGTTTGAGTTGCTCTTTCATTTTATGTATTAATTATAATTTTAAGTTTTACGTAATAAATACTACCAAGCGTTAAAACCCCGATATTCATTTAGAAACACCCTGTATTTTGGTGAATGGAAAAAAAAATCCAGATAAAACTTCAGAGAAATAAATCAGTTGTTTTGCTTACAATCCATTACCACAAAGCAACTAATAATAATGATAATTCAAATCCATTCTTTTTAATAATTATTTTAAATGATACATGTATAAACTTGCAATTATTCTAAAATAAAACTTAATACACAATTTATTGTTTAATTAAACCGTAGCATACTTGCTTTATGCAGTACAATATTTATGAATTTTTTTCTGAACAAATATAAACTAGTGTTTTCGAAAAAAATCCATATTTATTTTCAAAGAAACATAAAAAAGTGCCGTTAAAACATATATTGCTCCATAATAAATCTTTTCTATCGCAGAAAATTAAGCAATCGGAATTTTTATTTTTATTTATTTATTTTGTAACTCATCACAACTACAGATTTGGGGAGCAGATTTGGTTGTAGTTTATTGGAAAACGATACGGAAAACAATTAGTTTTATGTGAAATTTCGCATTTCTTTTTTTAACACTTTATAGCTAAATACTATCATTGAAATTGCTGTTTAGCTATATTTGTTGCTGCTTTTCAAATTTAATAGCTTGTTTTATAGTAGGATCAGCATTATTTCATTTATCGTTCTAAAATTGTCATAAATGAGGCTGTTTTGTTTTAATATATAGCTTCAACAAATTTTTATTTTTCATATTTATTTTATTACTTAAAGCGGTTTTTAAAGTCAGAAGAGGCTAAAAATCCGTAAAATCCAGGTATTTTAACTTGGTAAATTTTGGTCGGACAAAGATGGAATTGTTCATATTTGTTTTATTACCGCAGAAGCGTTGTTGAACAGTTTGACCGGAGAGTAAAAAATGAAAAAACTGCTTTTTAGCATCAAACGACGCCGAATATCCGTAAAACTTCACGGTATTACAACTTTGCAAATTTTGGTCATAAAGAAAGGGAATTTCCATTGTTTTACCTGACGTTTCCCTAAATATAACATAAAGTTTACTCAAAGAAAAAAATAGACTATCTTAAATCCATTGCCGTTGATCGGGGTTATACAATTTAAATCATCTGTTCAATTAATAATAAACTCATTAAACGTATCCATTCCAACTTTAAACTGTTTGCAATGAAAGTCTAATTATAACTAGCTGCTTAACCCGTTCTACGCACGGGAGTTAATCATGGATTTGATTCTAAAAAGTGAATAAAATGAATTTAATTCCCCTGTTAAAGTGTTGAATTGTTCAATAACTATACGATTTAGAAAAAAAAAAATTACTACTGTGCATTTTTTAATGAAACTTAATTTATGTTGTTGTGGCAGCAGACGATAAAACGATATATTTGGAATAAGGGAATAAACAGAATAAAAATTTTGTTGATGTTTGTAATAAAATGTTTTTCTTTATTTAAAAAAAAAATGAAATAATGAAGCGCAATTAAATAATCTCTAATTATTTGTATGCGAGGTAAAGAAAATATCGTAAAACCCGCTACAGCTTCTTACTATTGCAGCGTGGCGTCCTTATTATGTATATCTCACACTGCAGTAATCATTTAGAACTGTTTAGAACTCACACGATTACGGTTTGACATAAAAAAGACAAAACTTCGTCAAAAACATTTAAAACTATTTAAAATTTTCGATTTTGTTGCCCCAATTGTTCATGGGTTCCCTACCAGCAACACGTTTGCAAATTTTCGTAGCCCCGCGCCCTGCGGTCTCTGAGTTTTTGAGGTTACATAGATAGATACGCGCACGGATTTTAATAGGTTATATATTATTCTAGCTGACCCGCCCATCGTTGTCCAGACCCGTGTAATAAACTTAAATCTCTTAAAAAACGAAACTCAGTCCCGGATCTCCGATGGCTTTGGCACCGTGTACCGGGCATGCTCGTACGCTCCATAAAATCTTTTATTTCCACCTTCCGCCACCAGGGGAGCATTCTGGTCTAAACAAACCTCTTTACGAACGAACATCTGACACGGGTTCCCATTGCTTAAGCCATCGTAATAGTAGACAGGCTACAAAAGCGGTTTGGAGAAGATGGGAACATTATTAGCCGAGTTATTGAAATTAGGCCCAGTTAGAGAAAATAACCTTGAGGGGGGGGGGCGCCGGAAGGAGGGGATGTTCAAGTGTCCTTCAGAAAATGACTAATTAGGAGGACCACTATGCATCTTTTAAAATGTGTTCGTTTGGCTAAGCTATGAACTTAATTACAAATTTGGCTTAAACTATAATTCGGAAATAGTGGTAACGACTACTCATAAATTTACTTTAATGTTATAGAGGGTGACTACTAAGTTAATAATAATGTTTGCAACCAGTTGCGTTGAAATCGGAAAGATAATTGCTGAGTTATGGAAACGGGGCATAGTTAGAGAAAAAACCTTGAAGGAGGTGCCGGGGAGGAGCGGATGTTCAAGTTCATTTCAGTAAATTACTAATTAGGAGGACCAGTATGCATCTTTAAAAATTGGTTCGTTTGGTTAAGCTAGGAACTTAATTAGAAATTTGTCTTAGACTGTTATTCGGAAATAGTGGTACCCGCTACTCACAAATTTATTTTAATTATATAGACGTTGATTATTAAGTTAAATATGATGTTTGGAATCAATTGCGGTGAAATCGGAAAATTTGTTGCTGAGATATGGAAACAGGGTACAATTAGACAAAAAGCCTTGAGGGAGGGGCTGGGGGGGGGAGCGGATGTTCAAGTGCCTTTCAGCAAATGATAAATTAAAAGAGCCAATGTATGCATCGTTAAAGATTGATTCATTTGGTTAAGCTAGGAACTTAATTTGATATTTGGCTTAGACCATTATTCGGAAATACTGGTAACTGTTTTCTAGACGTACATCCTGAAGCTATGAATGCTGATTTTTATGATAATGTAGCAAAATGGAACTGGTTTGGAGAAGTTCGGAACATAATTCTCTGAATTTTGGAAATAAAGCACAGTTAGAGAAAGAAAACCTTGATGGAGGGGCCGCGAGGAGGCGCGCTGTCAAGTGCTCAACTGAATACGGGCTCTGTACTTTTATTAGGAACATAAATTTAAGTTTTACGAAAATTGTTATTCTTAAATAGGTTTTTATCATCTATATAAAACAGCGATTAAACGTTAAGGGTGAAGCAAAAAATGTTAAATTTCTTAAATGTAATTAGTTCTGTTGAAATCAGAGCAGTAGATATGGATTTATTAATACGGAGGGTCAATTAATAAAAAAACCACCGCCAGGTGTCGCGCGGTCAAGTAAAATATATGTGATATTTATTAAAAAGTCGTTTACCCCCATGCCTCCCCATCCCCCGCAAATTTCACAAATAATCTGTTAAAGTTTTCTGTATTAATAATCTCTATCATACTAATATATGTCATGTAAAAAAACCCTTAAAACCAGCTAATTATCATTCATTAAGTCGATAAAATCTTTTAAAATTAAGTTTTTAGCATTTGGCAACGGTCAATAGTTAAGTTGATTGTCTACATCTCATATAATCTCTGATCCATCGATTTTAAACACTCAACTGGCAATTGCAATGATCCCTACCTTGATTTATTTAATGATTTCTGCGGAGATTTTATACAACCAACCAACCGAAGATTACTCTGTGAAAAAGCGTATTTTTGATGAGATCTCTTTGTGGATAGATTTTAATTAATATTTAATCTATCAAAAATCTATTTAAAATTTTCGAATTTTTTGCCCCGATCGTTCATGGGCCCCCTACCAGCTACCCGTGTGCAAAATTTCCTAGCCCTGCGCCCTGCGGTTTTCGAGTTTTTGAGGTTACATAGATACGCAAACGGTTTTTAATAGTATAGACTAGCTGTTTAACCCATTCTACGCACGGGAGTTACAAAATTTATTTCTAAAACCAAAATTAAAAATAAAAATGACACCAAACAACTTAACAATATCTAAATAAGAAATAAGAATTCCACTGTTAAAATGTTGAGTTGTTCAACTATTCGATTTAGAAAAAATATTTTTCTGCTACTGTGCAGTTTTTAGTGAAATTTAATTTATCATGTTGCCATGGCAGCAGACTATAAAACGATATCTTTGGAATAATGTAATAAATAGAATAAAAAGTTTTGTTAATGTTTGCGATAAAATATTTTTCTTTATTTTTTAAAAAATGTAATAATTAAGCGCAATTAAATAATCTCTAATTATTTGCATGCGAGGTAAAAGAATTATAGTAATACCCGCTACAGCTTCTTAGTATTGCAGCGTGGCGTACGTAATATGCATATCTCACATTGCAATAAACATTTAGGACGGGTTAGAACTCGCGCGATTACGGGTTAAACATAAAAAAGGCAAAAATTCGTCAAAAACATAAAAAAATCTATTTAAAATGTTCGAATTTTTTGCTCCAATAGTTCATGGATCTGCTACCAGCAACCCGTGTGTCATATTTCGTAGCTCTGCGCCCTGTGGTTTCCGAGTTTTTGAGGTTACACTGATTTTAATAGGGTAGATACGCGCACGGATCACAAGTGCTCAAGAACAAATCACTAACTTTGACTGTTGGTATACATCAACTGAATACGGGTTCTGTATTTTTTATTCGAAACATAAATTTAATTTTTACGAAAACTGTTATTCTAAAATAGCGGTATTATCTATAAACAGCTAGCTGTTTAACCCGTTCTACGCACGGGAGTTCATGAATTTAATTCTAAAACCAAAATTAAAAATAAAAATCAGTAGAACCAAACTAAAGTTTATGAATATAAAAATTTATTATGAAACATAAATTGAAGATAATTTGTTTTTTGAACATAAATTTAATCTTTACGAAAACTGTTTTTCTAAAATAGCGTTATTATCTATATAAAACAGCGATTAATTGTTACGGGTGAAGTTAAAAATGTTAAATTTGTTAAATGTAATTAGTTCTGTTAAAATCAGAGCAGTAGATTTGGATTTATTAATAAGGAGGGTCAATTAATGAAAAAGTCGCCGCCAGGTGGCGCGCGGTCAAGTAAAATATACGTGATATTTAATAAAAAGTCGTTTACCCACAACCCTCACCATCCCCCGCAAATTTAACAAATAAATCTGTTAAATAAAGTTTTCTGTATTAATAATCTCTATCATACTAATATATGTCATGTAAAAAAAACCTTAAAGCAAGCTAATTATCATTCATTAAGTCAATAAAATACTTTAAAATTAAGTTTTCAGTATTTGGCAATGGTAAATAATTAAGTTGATTGTCTACATGTCGTATATTCTCTGCTCCATCGATTTTAAACACTGGACTCGCAATTTCAATTATCCTTACCTTGATTTATTTAATTACTTGTGTGGAGATTTTATACAACCAACCAACCGAAAATAAAAAAGCGTATTTTCGATGAGATCTCTTTGTGGATAGATTTTAATTAATATTTAATCTATCAAAAATATATTTAAAATTTTCGAATTTTTTGCCCCGATCGTTCATAGGCCCCCTACCAGCTACCCATGTGCAAAATTTCTTAGCCCTGCGCCCTGTGGTTTTCGAGTTTTTGAGGTTACATAGATATATACGCGAACGGTTTTTAATAGGATTCCATACTTTCCGAAAATTAGCCATCAAATATCAGAAATCTTCATAAGATTCAATTTTAAAGTAATTTAGATACCATTTAACAACAGCAAACTTACAAATCTCAAACATCCAATAGACAGATTTTCACATTTGAGAATATACAAGATATCTTGCGAGTGTGATAAAATTTATGTAAGCCAAACCAAGCGACCTCTTAAGGTCCGCTTGAGTGAAAATAACACCAATGTCAAAAATTGTAATATTAAACGCTCCGCTATTGCTAACGTTTCCTGGTCTAGCAATCACAATTTAAATTTTTCCGAAGATTCACTAATTCAGAAATGTTCATGAAATTACGATCTTGATTTTGGAAAGCTTATCATGTCGCTACCATGTCAAACTATCGAATATGAAAAAATGCATTTTCCATTACTTTTTAAAATGGGTCGATTGTCACCACTAAATTTTATTATAATTATTCGCCTAGTAAATATACTAATAAAACACCTGTGAAGATCATTGTTGACAGTTTACCTTTCCTACTTCTTTCAGAGATACCGAATTCATACCGGAAGTTTTGAGAAAAAAATTCTTACTTTAAGTAATCACGTAATGTCTGTCATTAACTAAAGCAAAAATTTCTATTTGAACTTTATGGTATGGATTCAAAATTTCTGAATGAAAAAAGAGGCCAAACTAGCAAATTTTCGAAAGAATACTATTAAATTTTAGTGGTGACAATTTTCCCAATTTAAAAGAAATGAAAAATACATTTTTTTTATATTCGATAGTTTCATATGGTAGCTACGATGGAAGAATTCAGCCAAGATATTCTTTCAAGATATTCTTTTTTTCATCCGTTCATGTTGAAGCCGGAGCATTGTCTTTATTTCAGAAAGATACTTTTTTTATTCTCATAAAAAAGTAAAAAAAAAAGTAATGAAATTTTATTTCTGAAGTAGTTTGTTTTATAAATAAAAATATATATATATTTCTTATCGGTTATAAAAAATGTTCGGTTATAAAAATAAAAGTAATAATAATCTTCTTTTACTCATATCTGATTTCTATTGCAGAATAAAAATGAAATTAAATGACGAAATCTTTCGAAATCTTTCGACGATTTTAAACTGAGACATTTCTAAAAGTATGTAATAAAATACATATAATTAAATTCCTATTACATATTTTTGAAAAAAAAATCAGGAATAATTTTAAAAAGAATATCCCATTATTTGAAGCTATTATCTTACTTTTGCCAATTTAGTGTCAGTTATAGTAGGAAATAAAGCTGTTTCAATTTCAAAGCCACATGCTTATGCTTTTCAACATATATAAAAGTTTATTGTTGACATGCAAGTTGTCTAAATATTTATTTTAGTTTCAAATATAATAAATCATCTGAAAATTTTAATACGAAATCCACATATATATATTTTTCTGATTTATCATGTTTTCTTGTCTTGAAATGCAAATTTCCCTGGATATATTTTGAAAAACGCGTTATGTGTCAGTTAAAATATGTTTTGGATGTATCAAAATTGAGGCGCATATTTTGAAAGTTGAAAGAAGATGAGATTTTTTTTAATTAAAATAAATATGTAATTTTTGCTGTTTAACAAACGTAATGTTACTTACCTACTTATCGATAATATCGGTGTTTGTTATGCATAATTCATCAAAAATGACAGGAAACATTTTTTTTCATTTTTACTCCAATATACTAAGTCTTACCATTGACCTTTATACTTGATCATTTATAATGTGACAATGAAAAAACAGAATGAAATGAAAATTGATTTTTGAAGATTTCCGACCATGTATATTTTGTAGGTGACTAAAAATTAAGATTTTATTTATATACTAGATATACTAGATAATCTATTAGTTATATATTCATGAGAAAAAAACAACACAAAGAAGATAGCGAGGGAGGTAACATGTTTGCATATTTAAAGTATATTGCTCACGTTTAAAATAAATTATAGCTTTGTACTTAACAAATGCATTTAATAAATGATGACAAATGAATGGACCTCAAAATGTTTCTGGTGTTGTGATTTTTTTTCACGATTATATTTGTCATTAATGGACAAGTCAGCTATTTAGTAAGGAGACTTCAATTAGAAATAACAACCTGCAGGGGAATGATTTTTATTAGTAGTATGAAATTTTTTTAATATTTTAAATTCTTCATGCGAATAACTTTTCTAATAACATATTTCTCATTTAATTTTTCCTGCAACTTTTGATTTTTCAACTTCACACTTTTCATTTTTCACTTTCATACATTTTTCTTTTCACCCCATGCTCCTATTTTCTTTTTTATTCCAAATTCAGTACGCAAATTTGTAACTACAAAACTTCAGCCAACACACAAAGCTGAATTGTGTTCTAAATCAAATCAAACTTCATTTTTGTTCTGGACTTTTTGCTTCCTCTTTACACAAGGTACACAGCACACAAAGATCCGACAACAAATAGATTTGCCGCGTTTCCACAACGAACGCAGCAATTCCTTTTATCATTCCTATCTTCATTTGAGTTATTTGATGACACTTTGGAACCAGAGGTCATACTATTGTGAGACTCTTTGTCGAAAGACTTCGTGTTCAATTCTCTGTCATTTTTATCAGCTACGTCGTCAAAAAGTGTTTCAAGTGCAAAGCATGAGATTTCATCAGATTCCATTTCTTTTTCACTCAATTCGACATTTTCGTCGTCCGAAAAGTAGTCGGAACCGACCAGTGAAATCCAAGACGAACTGCGTTCTGCCGCTGAGCCAAAGATTATGTCAAGGCAGAAATCGTCTGAATCTTTTACGTCTGTTGTTTCATCTTCAATTTCGAGAGTTTGGTCTTCATCTTTTACGGCATTTTCACCTTCTTTTGATTCTTTATCGATCCTCACATTCTCATAAAGCAAAGGAGGGGATTGGAGGAGAGAAGAACTCGTTCTTTCGATGACTTCTGGAGCACACAATACTGGATCGCCGAACACTACTTTTTCACCAGAGCTCTTTGCTACTAAACCTAATGTGTTGTTCTGAATAATAGACATGATCTCTGAAGTGCTTAAAGCTTTTTCCCATACATCCATCTCAGGCTGCTGGGTTTCAACATTTTCAAAACAGCCTCCGAACAAGCGGTGTGACAATAGCCGTTCAACTTTTGGTCTTTTTTCTGCAATTACGTTCAAGCAGAATTTGATGAAATTTAAAACATCATCTATTTTACTTCTAGCTCCTGACGTGCTGAATCCACTTTTCATCAATTTAAAAAACTGTTCTTTTACTAAAAGACTCTGTACCATAGGATATACTATACAAATCCAATCATTGAAGGGGTATGGCCATTTATTTGCTTCATTTAATAAGGCCATGCGGGTAAAAATTTCTATGGCTAACAAGCCAATACGCCACACATCAAAACTATAGCCATCTACATTCTTTAACACTCCGTGATTCCATGCTTCGGGGGGTCCATAAAGGCGAGGGTGGCCGTAATGATTTACTGGCTTGTCTCCAACTGTCATAAATCCGAAGTCGCAGAGTACAGCGTTCTGACTCTTACTTAGCAGAACGTTATTTGGTTTTAAGTCAAGGTACCAAAGTTTTTGGCTGTGTAAATAGGAAATGGCGTCCGAAATGTTTTCTAACCACCGTATTGCTAAATAAAGCTTAATAGGGCTTGACTTTTCTAATAGTTTGTCTTTTAATGTGATTGGCAATACCGGCGTAACAAAAATGATGCAATCCACAGATGATATATACTTATAGGAAATCAGTTTTAAGATATTCTTGTGTTGTAATCTACGCCAAATAGTAATTTCGCCAGACTCATCAGATTGTTTTTTAACAATTTTTACTGCTACCTTAGATTGATCTTTACAATTTATCACCTTTACGACGCATCCAAAAGACCCTGTGCCTAAAATTCCTTTAAACTGTAAACCATTTCTCTCCATGTATTCCACAGTAGCCGATATTTTATTATCAAATCTCATATCGAAGACGCCTAATCGTCTTCTTTCCGTCATACTAACTATCTTTTTAAAAGTAATTAAACAACTTCTAAAACAAATAAAAGCTTACGCATTAGTTTTATAAACTCATTAATCAAAGCCCAAACAACTTGTTTGATACTTTTGACATGAATGCACCGATTACAGCAGCAGAAGAATTCACAATATATATTTTTACATTGTTGTAAGTATTGTTATTTTTTTTATTAGATTGCAACAATATTTGTAAACAGAATTTTTTAATCTTGCTTGTTGCTATCTGATGAGTTACAACAATAAAATATCTGCCAACAATTAAAACTACACATTTCGTAACTATTATTTTTTTTGTTATTTGTTGCCCAATTTATTATCGGATTTTCGTTTTGCATTATTGAAACTAATAATGTTTAATTCTTACGTCAACATTCTGGGTTATTACTTATGTAAAGTATCCAAATCACTCATAAATGTAGTATTAAAACTTTGACCTTTAATTATTCAGAACACAGATCGTATTTAAAAATTCAAGCCACGTTATTGGCCTTGCCGTACTAAAATATGAGTTTGTGGTAAATTGCATTGTATTTGATCAAACCATTGCCCAGAAATCCTGTTCATTTCATTGTAAGATTGGAGAGGATTCATATCGGGCACCACCAGCGGTTGAGAGATAGTATTCTCAAAACTAGTAAACAGGACGTGCTTGGTACGAATCCATATCGCGCTTGTCGACCAAACCATTCGGAGTTTTCCGTGGCTTGTTTTTGAACCTGCGTACGCTGCATAAACAAGACTTACGTTCCCTTAGAAAAATTCCTGTGGAGTAAAACTCACACCCACCTGCGGTCTATATCTCTCTTATAGATAATCTGTCTTAACAAAACAGCAATTGTTCCTTTTTACACGAAAATTTTTGGTTTGCTCCTTGCTAGTCGAATTTCTTAACAGTCGAAAGTAATTAAGAAGACGAGATATAGGGGGTCGTGTAGGACTCTCATACTGTCATCTTCCAGGTCTAATCTGGACGAATCCGAACCCCCACCCTCACAGGACAATGGCTATCAAAGGGGTTCTTGCGAAAAAAACCTGCAGCGAAAGCTATTGGGGGAACATGTTCCTATATAATTTACCGTTTTATTGCTTTTCTCAAGAATGTTCAATATTGTTTGATGTTTTGTACCATTTGACTAATAAAAAGGTATCAAGGCAAAAACAACTGGAAAATTCTGTGAAAACTGTTTTCTCACAGATTTTTTTTTCTTTAAACATAAAAATAGTCAATTATATGAAGTGAAATAAAGTTTAGTAAATTCAAGTTGGTTTTACTGTTTGAAATAAAGTACAGAGTTCATATTTTTTTGGTATTAAAATACAGAATTAAAATTGAAATTTCTGACTATTTTATTATGGCAACAATAGAAATAATAACCAAATGTATTTTACTAAGTTAATGGTGATTATTCTAGTAGAAAATTTCTGTATTTCAAAATATTACTCAGAGACAGTTCTTTTTTTTTACATTATACAGTACTAGCAAAACCCGCGGCTTTGCTCACATAATTGTTGTAAGATACCAAATGGTATTCGTGGGACTATTTTCATTAGAGGAAATTTTACTGCAACAGTTATATGCTTCAACAGTTATATGCAACAGTATATGCTTCATTATTACACTGCATTAGGCGAACATCAGAGTTAAATGAATGAGAAGAGCTAAAATTAATTCTAAATTAATGGTAGTGTACAATATATTTTGAAGATTTTTCGTTCATTTCATTTTTTATTTGAAATTTAGAAATTTTTAGAAACAGTTCTAAGCGAGTATTTACATCTGAAAAGTAAGCATCATGCTAAATTCCAATCTTTATTTTAAGCAAATTTATGTAATAACTATATCTCAGAAACTGCAATTTTAGAACGTTTTTGTTCCTGCACACATTAAAATTTCTAAATTTCTAAAAAATGTTCTGTGGATGAATTTGTGTCTCTAACGTAACAGCCATGTAAAATTTCAAGATTCTATCCTTAACAATTTCAGATAAATCATAGCTTAGAAGGCTTTTAGAACTTTTCCAGCTCATTTCACTAGATTTTTTAGATTTTTTAGAAACAATTCTTAGCAAGTACTGAAATCCTGAAATCCTAAAAATAGCCACCATGTGAAATTTAAACTTTCTAGACCAGCAGCATCACTGAAATCGCAATTTTAGAAAGTTTTTTGTTTCTGCACCTTTTTAAAATTCGAATTTTGTAAAAACTTTTCTGTGCGAGGATTTAAGTCTAAAAAATAACAGGCGTTTTAATTTTTAAGTTTATATCCCTAACAATTTCGAATAAACCATAATTTATAACGTTTTCTGCTCATTTTACACCTTTAAATTTCCAATTTTTAATAAACTGTTAATACCGAGCGTCTGCATCTTAAAAGTTACCACTATACTAAATGTCAAATTTCTAAGGCGAATAAATTTAATTGAGCAGAATTTAAAACGTTTCCTGCTCATATAAACTTTTTAAATTTCGAATTTTTTAGAAATCATTTTTAGTGAGCTTTGAAATCTTAAAAATAGCCACCATGACAAATTTAAACTTTCTAGACCAGCAGCATCATTAAAATCGGAATATTATAAAGTTTTTTGTTTCTGAACTTTTTAAAATTTCGAAATTTGTAAAAACTGTTCTGTGGGAGCTTTTACGTCTAAAAAATAGTAGCCATGTTAAATTTTAAGTTTATATTCCTAACAATTTTGAAAAAAAAACCTAATTTATAACGTTTTCCGCAAATTTTACACCATTAAATTTCGAATTTTTAGTAAACTACTTATACAAGATTCTAACCTCAATAAATCTAATTAAATCATAATGTAGAACGTATTTAGAACGTTTTCCGCTCACTTCAGCATGTTAAATTTTGAATTTTTTAGAAACCAGTCTTAGAGAACATTTACATTTTAAAAGTAACTATCATGCCAAACAATGTCTTTTTAAATGTCGCATTTTTTGTAAAATGTTCTGGGTGATCATTTACGTGAGTAAGAGCTATGCGAATTTTCAAGCTTCTAGTCTTAACAGCTCCAAATAAATCGTAATTTAGAACGTTTTTAGAACGCTTTCCGCGCTTTCACACTTTTAAATTTCAATTTTTTGTGCGACCATTTATGTTTTAAAAGCAACAGACATGTCAAATTTCAAGTTTCTATCCCTAACAATTCCATAGAAATAGTAATTTCGAACACTTTGAAAACGCTTTCCGCCCATTTCACAGTTTTAAAATTTGAATTTCTTTACAAAACATTGTTAGTTATTTTTTCAGCATATGTATCTTTAAAAGTAATCGCCATGCCAAATTTAAAGTTTCTAATCCCGTCAGTATTTAAAAAAAAAAAAATCATAATTTAGTACATTTTTCCTCTTTCACCCTTTTAAATTTCGATTTTTTTTAAACAGTTCTGTGTGTGCACTTGCCTATTAAAAAGTATCTACCATGTCAAATTTCAAGTTTCTGTCCTTAACATTTCCATACAAATCGTAATTTAGAACGTTTTTAGAACACTTTCACTCATATCACCATTTTAAATTTCGAATTTTTTAGAAACAGGTCTTAGAGAACATATATATTTTATAAGTAAGTAACTACCTAGTCCAATTTCAAGTTTCTTATCCCTTCAGTATCATAAAATTTGCAATTTTAGAAAGGTTTTCGTTCCTGCTTCCCCCTGACGGTAGTGGCACTGATATAAAATATAGCCTATGTTAGATCACAGATTGTCACCATAAATTTGAGACCATTACGTATAAAATCGGTTCGGTAGTTTCAGAGATTCCAAAGAAATGTTTTTAGGATGTTCAGAATGTTTTTAGAACGCGTTTAGTTCATTTCACACTTTTAAATTTCGAATTTTTTAGAAATTGCTCTTAGAGAACATTTATATCTTATGTGTAACAACCATGTCATATTTCAAATTTCTAACCCCTTCAGTATTACAAAAATTTCAAATTTAGAAAGTTTTTTGCTACCACACCCCTCTGGGATAGTGACACTGACATAAAATATAGCCTATGTTAGAGCAGGGACTGTCATCACCAATTTGCCATCATTACGTTTGAAATCGGTTAATTAATTCCAGAGATTCAATAGAAATTGAAATTTATAACGTTTTTAGAACACTTTTCGCTCTCTTCAGCCTTTTAAATTTCGATTTTTGTTTTTTTAATTTGTTCTTAGAACGCATTTACATCTTATAAGTAACTAACATGCCAAATTTCAAGTTTCCAGCTGCTTCAGTATCGCAAAAAGCACAATTTTAGAACGTTTTTCGCTCCTGCACAACCTGGGGGAAATGACACCGACATAAAAATAGTCTATGTTACAGCAGAGACTGTCACCATCAATTTGCCACCATCACTTTTGAAAACGGTTCTGTAGTTTCAGAGATTCCATTGAAATTGTAATTTAGAATGTTTTTAGAACGCTTTTCGCTCATTTCATACTTTTAAATTTTGATTTTTTAAAGAAATTGTTCTTAGAAAACATTTGCATCTTATAAGTAACTAATAAATATCCAAGACTGTTTTTTTTTTCTGTTTTCATTAATATATTGTTTAAACTTACTGATAGTTGACACTTTAATGAGTGGGGGTTTTTCCGAATTTCTTGTATTTTATTTATATCAACTTATTTATTTGTTTATTTATTTATTTATTTTTTAGAATCCTATGGCAAAATTCGTCACAAATGTCATATACGCACCATGTAGGCGCGATTTTTTTCAACCGCCAACTTGGTGAAAACTTTTTTTTCAATATTAGTTTCAAATAGCGTCATGCAATAATAACATGCAATAATAACACGTGATTTTTTTAGTATAAAAATAAAATAACGTAATAAATGAAATAACTTCTGTTATTTTTAAAAAGGAAATAAATAAATGATAGTTTGATATAAATAAATATTGATATACATAATAAAAATAATTCATAGAATTAAAATAAAAAATGCAAGTAAATAAACAACAATTTATTCAAAAACAAAGTTATCGCCAAATTGGCGGTTGAAAAAAATTGCGCCAACGTGGTGCGTATATGACACCTGTGCCCAAAATTCTTCTATTTGTTTATTTGGAGTTACAGTTTGGCGATAGTCTTTTTTTTTTCTTTTAATGAAAATTGATCGACGGGATAATGGAGAAGTATCAAAAAGACAAATAAACCTTGAATTAAAAATCCCTCGATGAAATAATTAATACGTGTAACGCATCTGATGCCAACTGAATTCAACGCAACGCCGCGATCATACACGTTTGGTGTTAAATGTTATATTCTGGCGACAGTTCTTTTCTTTTAATAGAATGTAGTGGACGGGATAATGGAAAAGTAACCAATTTTTTATAGCATCGTTATAAAATTCTCCAATGCAGCGACATTGTTTACTTAACCATTTCCCACAAGTTGATTTTTAAATGTTTAATTCATCTTATTTAATAAATCAGGAAAACAGTTGTTAGCTGTTTCGAGAGCAGTTGATTCAACATTAAAATCCCCCAGTCAAAGGAAAATGAATGGAAACTCGGTTACAGCAGATCGCCACTGGTCGTTTAATTATAATACAATCTTCCGTAATCGTTTTAGAGTTGATCAAATCAGAATATTTTTAAATCATTCGGTTTCAGAACGGGAGTTGGCAAGCGTAGCTCGTAGGGAGCAGACCCCCCTAGTAAATTTAAATAATTGTGTTATCTTTTTGTAAATTATTAAGTAAATAGTTAAATTTAAACTATACATGTCAATTTTCTATTTGGGATTTCTCAAACCATAATATAAAACAAAACATAATTAAATGAATAATTTTTTTTATTAGATTTAGGACTACCGTATATACCGTCCTTTAACGAGCATTTTTGAAACAAGAAAATTGGTCGAATTTTAGAGTTACTAACAGAATAGAAAGGAATAACAAGTGGATAAGTATGATCGAAGATCGACAAATGTTTCGTTTAATATTCCTTTCAAAACACTTTATCCTTCCTTTAATCAATCCAAATAAATTTCATTAAAAAAAAAAAAAACGTTTTTTATAAAGTAAAAATTGACTGGTTTATTTTTCTCGTTTTTTCGAAAATCCGAACCGGTTCGATAGCGGGCAAAGCTCGCTATTATACACTGTCATAATAATATCTGTCATGTGAACTAAATGCGATATTAAAAAAAAATCAATTTCAAAATTAAACATGTTGTATAGAGACCTTCAAAATGTTAGACGTCAGATTAGTTTTCTTTTTAATTCTCTAATGAAGTCATATTAAGCTGCTTTCTGTATTTACACATACTCATACTCCTTGTATTATTAAGAAATATTTGAAAATTTCCGTTTTATTACCAATATGACGTCATATAAATCTTTTTAGGGTTTCGTTCATCTCACGAAACCCTAATACTCCTGCTCCGTTGTCTGTCCGTCACAGAGACATTCTCAGAAACTATGTAACTTACAGAGTTGAAACTTTGCGTATATATAACTGAGTACTGGCTATAAAGATTAAAATATTAAAATTTGAAAAAAATCCTATTATTTTAATAAATAGAGATAAAAAACAAAATTCTAACAGCCTTTTCCTATTAAATTTAAACATGTTTCGTTATAGCAGTTGCCAGAAATTAAAAATCCACAAAGGAATTCTTTCTACAATAAATAATTTTCTATTGATTGATTTCCACGTGAAAAATAAAAATGAAATAAAAAGTTTCACCAACTAAAAAAAAGATAAATATAAACTAAAATTGATTAACGTCATAGTGGTAATAAAACGGAAAATTTCTAAGATTTCTCAATAATACAAGAAGTATGTGTATTAGGGTGGAGCGAAATTTTTTTTTTCTTCAAATCAAAATTGGACGGGGTGGGAAAGTTGCTCTATCAGATCCTCATTCTGAATATAAAATATATTTGAAAAATATGAATACTAAATACTGCCCCAAGGTCATTGAAAATTGAAAAAAAATGTAAAAGTTTTGCATTTTCCCATTTTCTTGTCAAACATATAAAATGTACAAATATTATTTATATTAAATCAATTTTAAAGTATTCTTCTTAAATTATTATTATTATACGCTTATAGTGAAACTATGTAATATTTACATCAAATCCAAGTGTCTTATACTGCACCAATGTCTTCAAAATTTTGAAAAATGTATAAAAATTGGGTAATTGTAAAGCATAATCAAAACAACAAAATTGTGTTATATTTTTTACTTCGTAAGAATATATTTTTTAAAATTATACTTGAAGATGAAGAATAACAAGAAAAATTTATTTATTATTACAATTTACAAGCATTATAATCTTAATAAATGAACCAGGTTCTGAGTATTTGGGGCACCTTTAGTTACAATGTGGAAAGGCTTTAATTTTAAGTGAAGAAATAAAAAAAAAATAACTACAAAAAAATATTGATACCAGTAAACTTGTTGCAATTGGCTGTGACGGAACAGTGAACACGGGTTACAAAAAAGTTGTCATGCGATTTCTAGAAGAAAAAGAAGGAAAACCACTTCTATGGCTTGTTTGCCAAATACATGCCAATGAGCTTATCTTGAGCCATTTGCTCTAGCATCTTGATGGTACAACAAATGGGCCTCACAGTTTTACAGGATCTATTGGCAAACCTCTAAAAGATTGTGAACTTCTTCCTCTTGTACATTATAAGAGAATAAGCGGTGCCTTGCTAGAAATTGCTAACAAAAAGTATTTAAGCGCAGATCAACTCTATTTGCTTGAGATATGTGAAGCAATTTCTTCGGGATTGTTTCCCGAAAAATTGTATAAAAGAAATCCTGGTAAAATTGTTCCTTCTAGGGGGGCTTACAGTGGCAAATAAAATTCTTAGGCTTTATGTTTCTTCAAGTGAAACGTCTGAAAATTTGTTAATTCTGACAAATTTTATACTAATAGTTTATTCAGCTATATGGTTTCAGATTAAAATTAAGCCTTTCATGCATTTATGGAACTAAGCATTTGCATCAAACATTTATGTTATCATGATATTTACCAAAGGAATTACAAACTATAATAGAACCCGTAATTCAACGAAATGGTTATTTTTGTCATCCGGAAAATATTTTGATTGTCATGTTGGCTGGCGATAGGGATTGTGTAAGAGTGATAGACTACGTAGAATAATAAAATCTCGAAAGTCAAAAAATTATTTACGTACGTTCAAGTTACCTGAGATCAATTTTGAAGCCAAAGATTATATCGATTTTATAGATTAAGCTGAAGTGACCGTGACAGAACCACCATTAACTAAGTAATTAGATCATAATATTCTTACAAAGTGTATCCTAAATCCAAAGGCAATAGATGAAGACATCTTACCTAAGATTAAACAATTCCCTTGTCACAATCAGGCCACTGAAAGATGTGTGAAACTTGTTACGCAGGCTTCTTCAGCTGTTTGTGGTCCTTTGAGACGCGATGGGTTCATTAAAACTTGTCTGGAGTCTCGGAAAAAAATGCCCGTTTTTGAAACCAAAAAACAGTATGGACTACTATGAAATGGTAACTTCATTGCTTGTAAATTGTAATAGTAAATTATTTTTACCTTATTACAATAGTTCTTTAAAAATAATTAGAAATTGTCTTTTCTGACATAGGTTAAGTAAGAAATATAAAACAATTACAAGTACCCAAATTTCATATATTTAAAAAAAAGTATAGTCGTTGAGTTAGTATAATTAAAGCTAATTTGATATAAATATTACATAATTTTACTATAATATATAATATATATAATAATAATAATAATAATTCGATGATCATCCTTTTAAATTAAATTATTATTAATAGTTTGTATATTTGAGGAACAAAAATGAAAAATGCACATCTTTTATGTTTTTTCTCAATATTCAATGACCTTGGGGCAGTATTTAATATTAATATTTTTCAAATATATTTTATATTTAGAATGAGGATATGATAGAGCAACTTTCCCACACCACCCCATTTTGATTTGGTGATTATTTTTTTTTTTCATAGGCGAGCGCTTTTACGTTTTTTCTCAGTATTCAATGACCTTGGGGCAGTATTTAATATTATTATTTTTTCAAAGATATTTTATATTCAGAATGAGGATATGATGGAGCAACTTTCCCACACCGTCCAATTTTGATTTGGAGAAAAAAATATTTTTCCGTAGGCGAGCGCTCCACCCTAATGTGTATGTACACAAAGCAGATTAATATCACGTCATTAGTAAATTAAAAAGAAAATCGGACGTCATATTGGAAGCTTAACGAATTTTTCAAATGTTTGAGAATAATACAAAACGAGTATCAATATGAGTAATAGAGAATAGTAAATATATGAGTTTGAGAAACATATTGAATCGTGATAAAAATCCGATTATGGAAATATTCGCATATTTTATTATTTTGAAGGTGTACAACATGTTTAATTTTGATTTTTTTTTTTAATACCGCATTTACTCCGCATCCGCATGACAGATAGTATTATGACAGAATATAATCGTCCGCTATTGGGCTGGTTTAGATATTCGAAAAAAACAAAAAATGGACCCGTCAAAGCTTTTTTTTTTTCCTAAATGAAATTTATTTGGATTTATTAAAGAAAGGATGAAGTGTTTTGAAAAAAATATTAAACTAAACCCTTTGAGCGATCTTCGATCACACTGACCCACTTGTTTTCAATTGCTGAAACGTTTTATTTCATTCTCATTTTTCACGTGAATATATTTCAATAGAAAATTAATTGTTGTAGAAAGAATTTTATTGTGGATTTTTAATTTTTGGCAACTGCTATAACGAAAAATGTTTAAATTTAATAGAAAAAGGCTGTTAGATTTTTGGTTTTTTATCAATGTTAAAATAATGCGATTTTTTCCAATTTTATGATTTTGAGCTTCATAATAGATATTTAGCTATAAGTACACAAAATTGCATGACTATGTGCTACATAGTTTCTGAGAACCGGCTCTGTGACGCACAGACAACGAAGCGGGAGTAATAGTGTTTCGTGAGATGAACGAAAACCTAAAAAGGAATAAAAAGAATAAAAAGAAAAGCTTTAAATATTAAGTATAAAAATTGAGATTTCTAAATTAATGAACAACAGAAGAAGGCGGGATTTTTTGAATAAGTGAAAGTACAATTTCAAACACTTTCTTGAGATTCAGGAAGATACGTTTTGTAGTTGAACAAGTTCTCAGTTTGTATTTCCTTATCTTCTTTATGTTTTTACTAGTTATTAGACTTTTTAATGCTGTTTATTGTATTTTTATGCTCATTTCTTTCCAAAAAAAAGGGGTGGGGTAATACGAAAAATATACCTAAAAATAGAAAAATGGGCAGAGATGTCACATACACGTTGGCGCGATTTTTCTCCCGCCGATTTTTTCACCAGTTTGGTGAAAAAAATAAATTGTTGTTTATTTACTTTTATTTTTTATTTTAATTCTATAAATTATTTTATTATGTATATCAATATTCATTTATATCAAACTATCATTTATTTATTTTTATTTCCTTTTTTTACAATAATAGAACCTATTTCATTTATTACGTTATTTTATTTTTATATTGAAATAAAAAATCACGTGCTATTATTGCATGCTATTTGTAACTAATATTCAACAACAAAGATATCGCCAAATTGGCGGGGGAAAAAATCGCGCCAACGTGGTGCGTATATGACATCTGTGCCGACAAATGTAGTGTTAAACGTCGTTGCATGTTATACTAGAGAAGATACGGTAAAGAGCTGGCATTTGTCCTTAAATATGGTTGGTTCAATTCGTTCAATTTTCAATAATTAATATTTAATACTAACCACGGTTTCGAAAATTTATGCAAGTTTTATATCAAAATGTTTTATTATATGTTTACCTTGAATTGACTATAAAACAAGTAATATAAAAAAAAATTAAAGTCAATTCCTACTTAGGTCAAAAAGAATTTTTTACAGCTTCGCCACTGACGGAATTTATTCCTAAATTTATATCGTGATAAATATCTTATATAAGAGAAATTTTTGAAATGTATTAAAAATTAAATAAAAAATAAATAGCTAAAATACCAAAAAATAATAGCTAGAAAAGTATTTCTCACAAAATTGTTAGACAAACTGCGTTAGAAAGGTAAAAAATTATGTTTTTCTTGATATAAATTTCAAATCTAATTATTATGCCGTTTTTAAATATTGATTTTCAAAAATAACTAAACTTTACAATGAAGTACCATAGCGAAACCTTCTCACGTAAAAAGATAATGGGGCTGTTCACGGACGAAGATCAGGCGGCGCGCGGGTGAAAGAGACTAAAATATGGAGTGAGTCTATACTTTTGAACAGAAATGAAATGGAGTGAGTCTGTACTGTTGAACAGAAATGAAATATAAAACTAAAATCAATTAATTTAATTTAATTAATGCATTAATTTTTGAAAAAACTGTATTAACATCAAGTGTCAGCCACTACAAGTTAAAAAAATCTGTTTGAACTTAAATGGATGAATAAATTTTTTTTATTAACTATTGTAAATTCGAACAAGATATATAAATATATAGAGGATGTGAGCTAATAGTAGGAATGAAAGAAAAAATAAAATATGGTGTTATACACTAAAACGTTATAAATTTTATTTAATTTTTATAAACAGATACCATTTACAACAAAAATGTCCATATAGGTTTCTAAAAAACATTTCAACAGTGAAAAAAGTACATTTATTTATGTCTTTCCATTAGAAATGCGTTTTCAACTGCATTCGATTTCTTTTGTACCGCACATTCTGAATACTAAATCACATTTTATTTATTATTACAAAAGAAGCGAAATCAAATGGAATTTTCATTTCGTAAGATAATCCTCGAAAGATGTTTTTAATTATATGATTAAATTAAAGTTTCTTGATGAGAATTATCTAGAGACATTGATGTATTTTTTAATATTTAATCTGCATGACATTATTAAAAGAAGTAATATGTTTCACAATATCTCATTAAATGTAGTAATTAATGAATCCTCAGACAATAATCTGTAGTGAGACTATGTAATACTTTCTAAAAATAAATTTGCATTACGAAACAATAATTTTCATTTTGCTAAGATTCACTTTTCATCAATAATCTACCAAAATTAATGTATTTAATTAAATTTAAAGGTTAATTTTTACAAAAAAGGTTCAGTTACGCATAGCATTTACGAAATATGTCATAAAATATTTATGGCATTAAATTATAGAATACAAGAATAAACATAAAATATTTTATAGAAATATTATACAGAGTGTCTGTTTTTATGATTCACCAAGAGCTATTTCCTAAAATGTTAGTTTTAAAGGTGTAGTTCTAGTTGAAAAAATGCTGAAACTGTTTATAAAAATCCATGTACGTTAAAAATGTTCTTTTTTAAAAGTTTCTAAATTTAATTTTGTGTATGATTATCCTATAAATTATATGTCCTATAAATTGTTGTCAGAAAAATTTCTGGGTGCTCTAACAAGTAAATTAATAAAAATTTCATTTTTGCACTGCTAAAAATTAGTGAGTTATGATACATTGCATTTTATGTAATTTCAGCGTTAGTGGTACTAAAAACTTGAAATAAATTTTTAGTGCAAGATAAGATAAAAATTATATTAAAACCTATATAACCTACCTAATATTAAAGGTATCATAACTACGTAGGTTTTGGTTATACAAAAGGGGTATATTTTGCTATTTTACTTGTTAGAGCACAGAGAAAGTTTTATAGTATCCAGATACCATGTAAAAACTTAAATTTCCCATCTTTTACAAAATATGTATGGTTCTTGATACGATGACATAACGGCATTTGTAACTTTTTTGAGATTGGAACTGTGTCTCTCGATGTGAAGATTTAATAATTAGCTATTGAATTATTCTTATATGTATTCATATTCGTATATATGATGTTATGTGCATGTGTATGATTGAAAATATCAAATTGTTCATTTTGCGGTGACCTTTTCAGAAATACGTCAATTTTCAACATCGAAACCTACATCTACGTCTTCTCGAAATCACAGACAATTGTAAAATACGAAAAATTATCACCAGAAAATACTTTTTAGAGTATCGTTTCGAAAGTAAAGATCGTTATTATGCGATATTCTGAATGCAAAGACTGTAATATATATTTCCGTGTTTTGGCAAGCATTTTGAAAATTTTTGTTAGTGTTCGCCGGAAAACATAAAGACAGAGTGCTTAGCTTATGGTCATAAAACAAATCATGCTGGGTAAAGTCACGCTATCGTGGTGGTAATTTGCAGAACGCCATGTGTTCAGAGATCAGTACTCGTATAAAATGGGCAACTCTTTGAATGGCGCTATATCGAGTAATTTTTCTAGCATGTGGTTGTGGCTGTTAAAGGCAGGGACTGGTAACATCTCATACGAGTTCTAGAAATTGGGTTACTTTGGAACACGATGAATAGTATGAATTGCCAAGTAATTGAAAAAGACATTTTTATTGATTTACAATTTTTGCCTGTAATGCTTAAATCATGTTTACACAAAATTAGTGTTATTTTTTTATGAAAACTTGATTTTTATAAATGGACTAATATTTTGTTTATCTTTTTTTAGTGTTTCGTACTTAAAAATAAAAACGGAACCATTATAAAATCACTCGTGTGACATTTTTCTCGTAAAATATGTAATGTGGAAAGTTTAAACTTGAGAGAAGTTATAAAGGATATTTACACCACATATGTATAGGTTATTAGCCATTCACAAATATGTTTAGGAAAAATTTAGGGCTCCGATTAAGTTACTTAAAAAGAAGCTTTTCTTTTTGTGTATTGTGTGGTGTATCGTTCGAAACATCTTGTAACACCGAACTTAAATATATATATTTTTTAATTGTAGGTATATTTTCAGAGATATTGTCAAAAATGCACTGCAAAATTGCGATTTTCGAATAGATTTGTTGGTAGTTAGCCGAGATATTAAGTAACTTGAAAAAATATATATATTACATTGGGCATCATTTGAAAGATCTCGTAGCACCGAACTCAAAAATATATTTGTTTTAATTTTAGATATTATATTTTCAGAGATATCGTCGAAAATGTACTTCAAAGATATGTCCCTCCGCAACCTCTTTCTTCATTTTCCGAATCTACTGAAACTAAAATTATGAAAAATTTAGGGCTAGGAGGAGATTATTTAAACATTCAGTAAAACTATAGCGATTATCCTAGGTCACATAGTTTTTGAGAAAATCACAATTTTCATATTATTTTACCTTTCTTTCATGAAGTATAAAATTTCATGAAAAAAAAACAATAAGTAAGCGTCATATAGTTATGAGGAATTTTTATTCCTATTATATTTAACCAGTAAAGACCTATTGCATTCCCTGTTTACAAAATAAGCGATTGTAGAATGATCACATCCCAATATGACAAAAATTTGTTTGAAAATAATTTTGAGATATATATATATATATATGTATAACGGAATAAATATGTCAAAATAAAAACAAAATCTAAATGTATTAAAAAAAAATGAAAGAATGCACAAGTACAATGAGGGCTTTATGAAACAATATGCTTTGATATTATTTTACTTCATTCCTTTCATGTAGTGTAAAATTTCATTAAAAAAACAAATAAGTAAGCGTCATGTAGTTCTAAGAAATTTTTATTATTTTTATATTTAACCAGTAAAGATCTATAATATTCCCTGTTTACAAAATAAGCGGTTGCAGACGGATCGCATACCAATATGACAAATAATTGTTTGAAAATAATTTATATATATAAAACGGAGTAAATATGTCAAAATAGCAAAATTTAAATGTATTAAACAAAATGAAAGAATGCCCAAGTACATTGAGTAGTTTTGGAAACAATATTTGATATCATGAAAGTCGAAACAGCTTCTTTTATATATATTTTCAGTTTATTTTTTTGTTAGAAACACCAAACAAAATTTATAGGGTGAATGTTAACATAGCATTTGCTGTAATATACTAATTTCTGTACTGTAGATACTGTACTCATACTAAATAATAATAATAATAATAATAATAATGCAAAATAATCCATTCTTTATCCCAATTGATTAGAAACAGGTGCATAATAGATGCATCAGTTGTACAGTTATCAATACAACAATCAAGTCACATTCCTATATAACTACTTCATGCAATAACTAAAAATACACTAATGAAAAAGAGTAAATATGTGTACTATATAAAAAATGTTATTTTTAGCAGATAATAGTATAAAATGCCTGAATACTTTATAAAAGGATTTTCCCAATGAATTCCGCAAAACATGAGAGCTTTATTATTTAGCATTTTATCCCATGAATTAGAATCCCCAGAATAAGCTAAATAAAAAAAATAAAAAATTTCCTCTGTTTTGAAAACAATTAAAATTCACGTTCTTTAATCCTTTAGTGATCGGGGTTGGTTATCACCACTCGCTTATGTTGGTTCGGAATATAAGATTTTATTACAGTTTTAAGTTTCGGCACATAAGTAAAATGTACATAAGAAATTATATACAATAAATAAAATTATATCCATTGTTGAATTTAAACAATTTTCTCAGAGAGCGATTTTAGTTGCTCCGTGTAGGCAATGATGGAGTTGCATGGATTTTATGCTTTTAGACCATTAACAAAAAATATCTCTAATCTACTGAGAAGAGATAGTTTGATGCTTTGGGGTGAAAGTTTCCCCCTCCCCCGAGCTATCTGTTTGCCAGGCAAGAAACGATTCAATCGAGTTTTGGTGAAGATGAGATCATCCTACGAAGTCACATTATGCAATGAATAGTTGGCCAAAAATATAGCCTTGTGTGGCCAGTACATAGAATTGCATAAACTGCATTACATATTCATGAAAATACAATGAATTTATCATCTTTTGGTGCTTGTTGAAGGATGGGGCGGAGCAACGAATGCACCCGATCGAGAAATCCGACCATAAAATCTTTGATCATCATGGTTGCGAAAAATGTCTTTTATACTCACGGGATTTCACACCATTACATTTCTTCATGTGACGCTGCTCAGAAAAAAAGGTTCTATGCAATTCCTCTGAAAATGGTGCAGAAAATCTGTACCTTACAATGGAGTCATCTATTCTGCAGTGATCAAGTAAATCAAGAGTCTAGATGTGTATTGTAACTATAGAATGTATGACCTAATACTTCTTGATGATTGGTAGGAAGAAACCAAAACCAGTCTTTATTTTCAGAAGAGCAACGAAACTGTTTATAGTCTCATGAAGGAATGCGAGTTCAGAGGATGATTCCACCGCGATACCTCTGAAATGAATGAGTGTGAAAGATTGAATTTTCTAAGAGGAGAAATTCAGGGAAATTGCATAATTTTGTCGTGGACAACTATGCCAAATTCATGTGTCTTCTCTTTGTTTAAAAAAACGCCAGAAAAAATATGGTTTTCGTTTCTCTGGGAAAAACATCTCAATACACAGAAAAATTACAGAGTGCAAAGGGGTCAATCGGTTGTGTGAGCAGTATTTTTCATTGGTTTTCTTGTTAATATACACTGCTCAAAACAATTAAAGGATATTGCAGTTTTAGGTGGATTTTGTGTCTGGGAAACTTTTTAGCTGATTGATACATGGTCGACAGACATAGTAGGTTATATGAGAATAAATTACACATGTTTGGCAGAAAAAATGCATTTTATTGCGCATTTGTGTACAAAAGGAAAAAAACACAATTTGTGCATATGAGAAAAAAAAGAATAAGAAAAGGTGTTTTCTTCAAAGAAAATCACTTTCAGTAGGGGATATGGTTTCCACGGGCGGCCAGCAACGTTGAACACCTTTGAGGCATGGACTCAATGAGGCTATTAATGACGAGTTGGGGTATTCTGCCCCACTCTTCCAGAAGAGCTCTTTACAGTTCTTGGAGAGTTTGTGGGGGTTGTTGGCGGCCAGAAACTCGTCTTCCTAGAGCGTCCCAAACGTGCTCGATTGGATTCATGTCTGGAGAACACGCTGGCCATTCCATTCGAACGATTCCTTCCTCGAAAAGGAAATCCTCCACCAGGTTTGCACGATGTGGCCTGCAGTTATCGTCCATTAAAATGAAGTTATCTCCGATTGCTGCAGCGTAAGGGACTACAATAGGTCTGAGGATCTCATCCCTATATCGGCGACCAGTCAGAGCTCCATCTCGAATAATGTAGAGGTCACTGCGCCCGTCAATGGAGATGCCACCATACACCAACACTCCTCCACCGCCAAATCTGACACTTTCGTGCACGAACGCAGGATTATTCCTACTGCCACGGTCCCTCCAGATGAAAATACGCCTATTATCCGGATGCACATAAAAACGGGACTCGTCAGAAAACAGAATATTGCTCCATTCATTTCTTCTCCAGTTGACATGCTCGGTTGCCCACTCCCTGCGGTCGCGACGATGCCTTGATGTTAATCTAACACATACTATCGGTCGGCGAGCATACAGACCTACAGCATGGAGCCGGTTTCGGACAGTCTGAGTTGAGATCGTGGTGCCTGTAGCCGAGCGAAGGTGTTGTTGGAGAAGAGTAGCGTTCATGTTTCGGTGTCTCCGAGCTGTTAACGCTAAATACCGATCTTCATTGGGCGTTGTTGCCCGTCTACGACCTTGCCCTGGTCTTCGGCCTGCACATCCACTCTCCAAAAAACGGTTCCAGATCCTGGAAATGACACTTTGTGACACTCCAATGGCTTGCGCTACTTCGGCTTGAGTTTGGCCCCCTTCTAACCTACCAACAATTCTCCAAGCTTCTGAATCTGTCAAATGACTTCGCTGAGACATCGTACTCATCGAAACAAAGCAATCACTGAATGCCGATCATCCTTGTCTTCATTCTCTTTTATCCAGTTGAAAGTCAAATTTCATTCGCTGCCGCAGAAGCGACGTTTTTGACGTCGAACTCAAAATTTGCATACTCCACAGTTTGAAAACCAGAAAAATTTGCATTTGTGATTCTCTTCTTCTATTTTCGGCAAAAAAAATTTCGTTTATATCTTTATTTTATATAAAACTTCAAATATCCTTTAATTGTTTTCAGCAGTGTACTAGGATTGAGATGTAATTTTTGTATGTTATTGATCTTTACTATAAAATGTTTACTATTGAAAATGGTGTTTGTAGCATTTAAAGTTCCTTCAAAAGATCATTCCAAAATCATTCCAATGTTATTCATTTGTGTAAAAACTAAATAATGGCTTTACAGTATGATCTAGTGGGGAAATCTATTGCGTTGTATTTTAATGATGTTACGTTTCTTCAAATATAATGAAATTCATTAGAAGCACTGAGGTGGACTACAACATTCTCTATGTGGAGTACAGAATATGTAACACACGTAGTTTGTTGTACAAAAAAATCCATTCCATTATTATTTAAGGGGTGAGGGAGGATACTTTGTGTTGCATTTCAATGATATGACAGTACAATAATATGAAACATAGATGTAGTAAATGGTGTGTGTAAATTATATAGATAATACAGAGGGCCGCACGAATGAATTTTTCAAATGTGGGCTGTAATTTCTGAAAATGAATTTTACTGTGCAGTGTGCGTTGTTATTGTTTATTTAAATGTATCATGTAATTGCATGAAAAATGAAATTTTTTTAAATATTCGGTTAGAATTGATCTACGCTGCGTGCATGATTTTTGCGTGAAATCAAACTATCGATCAAAAGGAAAACTGTTATTGAAGTTGTTTTTCAAGTTTTGTTTTATATTGGGAATTAATGATTACGTATTGATCAAATATAAAGTGTCCAATTCACTTAATCAATTATTTATTTTTTTTTTACAAATTTGTTTCTACTTTTACTTACCCATTATACGGAATATAGGGTAAATCTTGTAATCCATTTGAAAATCGAAAAAACATTTTTTGACGGATTTCCACGTTTCAGACACTGGAGATTCCGAAAAACATATTTTTTGAAAACAAATTTTGCCGTCTGTCTGTGTGTTTGTGTGTGTTTCTGTAAACGCTCTATCTCCCGAACAAATTGAGATAGAGACTTGAAATTTGGTATGTACTTAGTATGTAATAATGGGAAGAAGTTATTGAATTTCAGTAACCTCGATTAACCGGAAATATTTTTTCGGACTCTCAAAATATTCGTTCTGATAAAAGGTATATAAAATATTTCGAAATTGTTAATTTTAAGGGGTGAATATAAAATACAATAAGAAACATAAATTTTGCATAAAGAATGAAGTCGATCGGATAATGAGTTGCCGCGATATTTATAATCATATTTCCACACTCTTCGATTGTTCATGACCCTGTATTCCATTCAAATTTCAATTCAAAGATACATTTTAATTGGAAATGAGACGCCTTATCTGACGCAGTAAACCGTTAGTTAATATGATTATCAATTTTGGAGTTAGAAGGATGTTTCTTTTACGCAATTCAGTAATAGAGCATTTAAAGTTTATCGCATCATTAAGCAACGATTTTATTCGAATTGCAATGCATTTTATACATAGTTTACACTTTTTTTATTATCATATTTTATGTTATGCATATCCATGATGGTTAAGTATTACGGTGGCCCCCAACGACTAGTTTTTAATCTCTTTAAGAAAAATTAAGAATATACTATCAATCAAAAGGAAAACTGTTATTGAAGGAAACGTTGTAAACATAACATCTTAGTTTTTTCTCCAGTGTGTGTTATATTGTGTAAATATTAATTGAAAAAATCATAATGATTACGTATTGATCAAATGTAAAGTGTCTAATTCACTTAATCAATTTTATTTATAATTTTTTTACAAATATGTTTCTACTTTTTTTAATCTCTTTACGAAAAATTAAGAATATTTAGAATGTTCGTCTATGAAATGTTTTTTGATGTTATATACTATTTTTATGCTATCGTATGAAATTTTCATATAATTCTAATAATCACAAATTATTTTTAAAATTCGGCATAACTTAAAATTTCCCGAAACAATACACATTAAATTAAATGCTTTATTAGAAATTTAAGTAATAAATCATGTAAACAAAATTCAATTTGGCATGAGATTGTTTAAAAGTTTTTTCAATAGGAAAAAATAACTAACAAAAATGACAATAAAACATATAACTTTTAATAATTAGTAATGTATTTAAGTTGATCTACTCAGTAATTTTTAAGTACACTGTTTCGTAAATTCAAATTAAAATATTTCATTTTGTAATTAGTTTTAACATAAGAGGTATATGTTTTCACAACAAACTTTGTACTTTAACTATATCGTTATAAATATGAGAACATTCCTAATAAATTTAGATAAAACAACTATTCTAGAAAAACTTTTTCAAGAATAACATTATTTAAGACTATTTATTATAAGTAAGGAGTGTAAAGTGTTCTTACGAAACTTTTCATTTAAAATAAATATGTGGTAGTATAGATGTGGAAGAAAAATGTAGTAAACTACTTTAGAACTTATACCATAACACTTAACGTAGAAGGGTTTTCCTATTATAATGCGTATCATGAAAACTTTTGTCAGCAATATAATTTAAATATCAACTACCTTCATTTTGTTTGTTTAAAAGTAATCACAATCACTTAAGAGTAATAAACCAGAAAGAGAATTGTCTCTTCAACCAAATTTAGTCATTTCTGAAGTATAGAAAATTGTTGAGATGATAACTTTACATTAAAGCTTTTGTAATTAGTTTAGCACATTAGCATTTGAAGCGAGGAATAAAGATAATAAGTTTTCACAAAGTTTTAAAGTAATATATAATCACAATATAGTTAAATTTTAAACTGTAATGCAAGTAGAAAATTTTTAAGTATGACTCTTTTTTTTTTATTACTTAAAAAATTGACTATGGAGTTAGCTAAATTATTAAATGTGTTAAAGTTTCATCATTCTGAAAACCTTCCATTTAGATAAGTAAATTGTTTGATTGATGAACAATTATCACCTTATAAACGGAAATAATTTTCTCCGATAACAAACATTATTCATATGAAATATAGATAAAAATGCTTATGTGATACAAACAGAACACAAAAAGTATTATAAAAACCTTTTAATTTAAAGTTCAACATATGTTTCAGCGTTCAAACGACGCCATTATCAAGATGTAGGGGAGACCGGGGCAAGATGACGCGTGGGGCAAGATGACGAATGTCGTAATTTTTCCGTTTTCCGCTAGGTGGCAGCATCAACCGGACACTACTGGCTCTCCTATCGGCCGTTCGTTAAACAATACTATAGAGACGCTGAAATCGCCATTTTTGTGTCAGTTGTGAAGCTTTGATTGTTTTCCGCAGCCACGTTATAACTTTTATGCGTGTGTAAATGAGCTCTGCTACAGATACAGGTAAGATATATCGTTTCTCTTTAATATTTACGAGTAACTTAGTTTAAATACTACTTACTACCACGAATAAATGTCAATTAATCGCCTTCCTTCATGGCAATGAAAACGAATATTTTTAAACATGCAGTCCGGGGCAAGATGACGAGCTCGTTATCTGGCCCCGTGTTTCGGAATTTATTAAACTAACTATGTTGTCCATTCTATTTAAATCCTGTAAACGCTTGTTTGTCTGAGTGTTTGTTCGCGCGACCTTGCGCTTCTCTCTCCTCTCGGGCTAAGGGGTGCATGTGATCGGGGGAGGTGTCGTTCGAAAGGGGGCGACCAGAGGAAGACATTTTTGTCATCCGCTAAGCCCCCCTCCCTAGACTCCAGAAAGAAAAACCCTATCGGGGTCCGTATCTCTACTTCCAAGCGTCCAATCGGTACGAGGAGAGTAGCGTTCGACGGGGTCAAGACCTCCCCCCTCCCCCGCTGGTCCCCGTCCTCCCAAAAAATTCAAAAAGCGTTTAAGGCCAACTTCCGGCATTGTGACCCACCAACAGAAGAATAGATCCAGTGCTGTAAATGCCAAGAGTGGTGGCATGAGGAATGTTCCACTTATGAAAATGGCATTTTTATTTGTGACTATTGTTAGCTGCACAACTAAAAACTGCAACATTACGTTACACTGCATTATGCTTAGTTTGATACTTTGTAAGATGTAAAAACACAGTTATCATTTGTTAAACCATGTAACATATTCAAAAGATAAAATATGTTCAATCTTTTTCAGTGTTGTCATCTTGCCCCAAGGCCAAAGTCATCTTGCCCCAGTACTGGGGCAAGATGACGATTTGTTAATGTTATGAAAAAATAAAATTATCCTTTATTTTTTTTATTTGAAAAATTAAATGGTAATGTATTTAATACTACAAAGGTATACTCTATCAGTTGATGTAAAATTAATTTTACTATTACTTCAAAATAAATAAATAAACAACAAAAATTGTTAACATAGTCATCTTGCCCCGGTCTCCCCTACAACGATTAAACAAACTATTCTCGCAATTTTTTGAAAATAAACTTGAAAAACATAAATTACGAGATCAAAAATGTAACAAAGCAAATGTTTAAAATAGTAAACTGTAAAACGTAAAAATTAATATTTCTTTATTTTTTTTTAATCTGAAAAATACCTCGTGCCAAATTTTAGGTAACTCAAATCAAGCTGATTTGTTTCAAACGTTCTCATTACACATATAGATTTCTATTGATCCACGGATAATTGATGGGAAATAAATTATTGATGGATAAATTATTTTGCTATTTTTAAAATAATTTTAAAAATCTCGATTTTACGTAGTATTGCCAATTCTGTAGTACTTCTTTCATATATGATATCTACATTATGCTCCTTTAATCTTGTTCTAAAATTTCTAGTATTCAGATATCATATATGACAGAAGTAAAACAGCATTGGAAAGACTGCACAAAAACCGAGACTTTAAAAATTATTTTAAAAATATTAAAATAATTTATCCATGAAGAGTTTATTTCCCTTCCATTATCCATGAATCAATAGAAATCTATATGCGTAACGAGAATATTTGCCTCTTCAGCCTCATTTGATTTACCTAAAATTTGGCACTAGGTATTTTTCAGTTTAAAAAAAAAACAATAAAGAAGTATTAATTTTAACGTTATACAATTAACTATTTTAAGCACCTGCTTTTTTTACATATATGATCTCGTCATTTATGTTTTTCAAGTTTATTTTCAAACATTTGCGAGAATGTTTTTCATTGTAATTCTTGATAATGGTGCAGTTTGAGCGTTGAAGCATATATCAATATTAATATTAAAATGTTTTTATAAGCTGAGATTTTTGTTTTGTGCCATTTTGGCGAGAAAACTCCGTTTTCGGGTACCTGTTAGGCCTAGCTTGCAAAAGCAGCATGTTAGTTTTATTTTATTATGAAAAAAAATATTTTACTATAATAAACAAGCAACTTTATTATTCAAAACACACAACTTTTATTATAAACATACACAAATTATTTAATCACACAATCATTCATTTATTATAAAATAATGTTTACTTTAATGTAAAAAGTCCACAATCTGTTCTATCGGGTTGCCATACAAAGCAAAATCTTGCCAAAATCTCTCTGCTGTCCGGGCATAAAATCGCCATTTTGGCACCAAGAACATACCCCGGTGAATCTGCGACATTTATACCCAAATGTGAAAACTATATCTATATCTGTTTCCTTTTACTATCCAAGAAAGATCTGTAATATATTTTCTGTTGTGTCATCTTATTTACACAAGATTAAATATCTGTTGGAAATTCCAGATGATCTGAACTTAACATTTCAGGTAAGTTTTCTTTATTGTCGTCGAATAAGTATGTAAACATGTTTATATTTTTTAGAATACAAGTCAGTCAGTAAAACCTACGGTGAAACTTCGATATAACGTAACCCGTATTTAATGATTTCCCGCATATAACGTCATTTTTAGTAGTCCCAATTAATTTCAGGTACTTCAAAAATTCCCAGATTTAACGTTATCATTTTGAAATACTTCCCGCATTTAATGTTTTTTTCAGCGCAAAAAACTGTATGAAAATAGATTAAAATAATCACAAATTGTGATGAAAAAAAATGCATACGAAATCAATACGTGTAAAATTCGAAAATCTCCCTCTCTTTGTTTTTTATTACCAACTGGAAGTTCCCTCTTGCCCCCCTTTGTAAGTGAAGAAGTTAAAGGTATGCTATCTAAATGAGTCTTTATTTTATGCTCACTGTTTTGTTTTGTCGTAGCCCGATTTAACAATTTCCCGCATATAGCGTCATTTTTTAGGGTCCTTTGAATAACGTTAATTCGGAGTTTCACTGTATTTATATTGATATTGCATTCATTATACCAGGTGTCCTATAATGAACTGACTGATTTTAAAATTCAATAATTTCCAAACGGTGACAGATATTAAAAATATTCTTGCGAGAGAGTACTGTATGATGTCAGTAGTTTTTTTACTGCGATTCCTGATTTTAGTACAAATTGCCAGACATAGATGTCGCTGAGAGCACTATACCTAAAATCGAGACAGAAACTTCAATCTCCCAGCACTGAGGAATGAGACTCATTCCATGTATTTGACCGCCTTCCTTTGCATCAAAGCTGGGTGATTTTAGTTTTTTGCCTCGATTGCACGCCTATTGCTAGCAGAGCCATCTATTTCTAGCAATTCGAACTAAAATCAGGAGTTGCAGTAAAAAACTCCTGATATCATACATTACTCTCCTGCAAAAAATTTTTTAAATACCTGTCACCGTTTTGAAGTTTTTGAATTTTAAAATCAGTCTGTACATTTTAGGACACCCGGTATATTTGTTTCCTTTTATTAATTAAGATACATCTGTCCCTTCACCTCATATTATTTATATATGATTACAATTTTGTTGTGAAAACCCCATAGGCCCATGCATTAACCAGACCCCCAACTTAACGTTTCAAGCGAGTTTTCCTTATTGTCGATGAATAGTATATGAATATTGTTATCAATTATTTAAAATTTTAAGTGAAAACCATGATTTCTACCCACTGTCCTAGGGCGGGCTTGTTTTATAAAGATTTTACTTATGTGGAACCAAAAATATTCTCAGAAATAATAAAACAAAATATAATATTTTTATTTTGGAAAATTTCGATCATGAACTGATTTAAAAGGAGAAAACATGAAACAAGTGCAACTAAAATAAAAATTCTTTTGAATAAATTGTGTACATTTAAGATATACGACTTTTAGATTGTAGTGTCTTGTCATATATCGCCTGTTTCCAAAACCCTAAAGAATATTTATAGTGAAAATGCTTATATAGCGAATTTTCTTAGCAAGTGTTTCAGGAGCATCCATTCGTCTTATAAAATATTGAAAAAATATTATGGATTTGTGGTCAGGGAAGTGTTATGGTCGGTCCATTAACCATTCACCAAATATCCTTAGTATGAAACTCAGTGACAACCTCTGCTTTTGGTGAGGCCTTGCACTTTTATCTATTATACAGGGCATCAGCTACTTCAGTTAAAAAGTGAGTATGACAACTAATACATTTTGCAATAGAATATATTTTATAATGTTTTTCAACACGTAGTTCAATGTATCCTTCGTCATGCACAAAAAACCAAATGAAACACGTGATGTTCTCAGTATGGAACTGGGTGACAACCTCTTCCTTCGGTGAGGCCTTGCACTTTTATCCATTATACGGGGCATCAGCTACATCAGTTAAAAAGTGAGTATGACAACTAATACATTTTGCAATAGAATATATCTTGGAATGTTTTTCAGCATGTAGTTCAATTTATCCTTCGTCATGCACAAGAAACCAAATGAAAGACGTGTTGTCCTTAGTGTGAAACTCAGTGACCTCTACCTTTGGTGAGGCCTTGCACTTTTATCCATTATACGGGGCATCAGCTACATCAGTTAAAAAGTGAGTATGACAACTAATACATTTTGCAATAGAATATATCTTGGAATGTTTTTCAACATGTAGTTCAATTTATCCTTCGTCATGCACAAGAAACCAAATGAAAGACGTGTTGTCCTTAGTGTGAAACTCAGTGACCTCTACCTTTGGTGAGGCCTTGCACTTTTATCCATTATACGGGGCATCAGCTACATCAGTTAAAAAGTGAGTATGACAACTAATACATTTTGCAATAGAATATATCTTGGAATGATTTTCAACATGTAGTTCAATTTATCCTTCGTCATGCACAAGAAACCAAATGAAAGACGTGTTGTCCTTAGTGTGAAACTCAGTGACCTCTACCTTTGGTGAGGCCTTGCACTTTTATCCATTATACGGGGCATCAGCTACATCAGTTAAAAAGTGAGTATGACAACTAATACATTTTGTAATAGAATATATCTTGGAATGTTCTTTAACGTGTAGTTCAATGTATCATTCGTCATGTACAAGAAACCAAATGAAACACGTGATATCATGCAGTCGACCTAGTTTATTACCCTGTTAGCTAGTTTATTACCCTGTAGATTAAAACTGTATATTAGACAGCTCTTCTTCAGAGCATCTAACAACATTTATAAATTGCAAAATTCATGACATTTTCGTCCCTTATTAGTGGCATAATCATTGAACTATTTTTAAAAGCTATATGCAAGAGGATCTTCGCGCACTACATAGCTATAACATAACATTTGAAAAATCAATCATAATCAAGTCTGTAAAATTTTATTCAGAGGTATTTTGTGGTGAAATTAATGGTCTCTGACGTAGTTTATTCAGAATCATGTAATATTAGTACCTTAAATAGCTGAAGTTTTCAGGCAACACAAGTAGCAGAGATTGTTGGCCAATAGCCGTTAGTGTGTGAGAATTGTTGGGAAATGGAATGGTTGAGAATGCCATGATTGGGAAATGGTGATACACAGATCCCTCTAAATTGGAATGAACCTGAGTAGAATTGAGAGCAGATAACTCTTAGACAACTGTTGATCCTTTGTTGAGAAATGTTTCGTTGGCCATTTCTATGGCATGGAGGCTATTTTTTACTATGGGCCAACATTGGACAACAAGTAGCCAACGTTGGAGTAACCATATTATGTTACTTAGGACGACATAGCAGATGATGGAAAAGTACAATTTATGGTATACAGAGCTAGCATTAATATCTAACTTGTTAGAAGGAAAAACTGGATTTGATTCACTTTGTTTCTCAAAGCTTCAATTGTTTTGTCACCATTTAAGGGGAAATTATTTGATAAATATCAGTACCGTTATGTAGAATTAATAATTTCTGTCGCAATAGATTTACTTTTTTAAATTTCATATTGAAATGAATATATCTTTATGTAGAGATAGATCACTGAAGAGCTTCTGCATCGTTTTGAACAAAGGAAATATGTTTACGAATTATTTTTCTAATTTACATTCTTTTCATGAATCGGTGCGCCCGGATTAGCCCATTCTAAAATTTTGAATCCGTAACACAAGCATATAAATCACGGTGATTTGGACACATATGAACAGAGTGGTTTCATGAATGGAGGCAAACAAATCTTAATAACCCTATAATAGAATTGAAGTGCACTGTTTCTTTCGAAAGAATTTAGTATTTCATCATCAGGTGCAAAGAAAACGTGCTTCCACTTATAAGGCAGGAGCAATATTCAGTCTTGTTCCTGTTTTCATAGTGTTAGCACTTGCCGTACGTCACGCACTATGAAGTTTGACTAGAGAATTTTCTATCAACACAGGAATGTATAATGTATAAATTAGGAAAAATTCTTTGAATAATACATTGAATATTTTTATTTAACTAGGTACAATTTTCTTTAATTTAATAATTTCATTTGTGAGAAGTTAGTGATTGCATAACATATTACTCCAAAGCCATAATTTAAAATTTAGGATCGATAAGGAGTTCATGTGCTTAGCAAAGTGATTATGTGATTTATTTTATTGTTCATTGTAAAATTTTTGTTTTTTCGCTGCTATCTGAAATTGCGCTGTAGCAAGTCTGCACCAGTACAGGACATTATTTAAAATGAATATACAAGACATTATTTAAAATGTAATGAAAAATTACATTGATCAACAAATTTAAAAGAGTACAACATAGCAGTATTCAGTTTTATGCATTTTAATTCAAAATTAGACACAAATACACATTATCAATTAAGAAAATCAAATATAAAATTTCAGATGGTGTATATCTGACAAATAGAATCTCAGCTATAATGTTCATCGACCATATAATAGCAATATTTTCTGTTGACTGATGAAAGCTAAAATTAAATCATCATAACATTTCTAAATAAGTACTTTATAGATTTAATTTGATGTAATGCTATCCTAAACAAAACGAGATATAACTAATATGGAAAAAGTGATGTTGGTCCATACAGACCAAAATCTAAATAACACGATTTCCTGTCAAGAATGTGATGTTTTCTAGTATTCTGTGTATTAGGTCTTGAAATAGAACAGCCAGAAAATGTTTGTCACACACAGATAGACAACAGGTGCCAGAGAGTTAGACATTTTTAACAAATTGCCAAATGGTAATTAATATATCCCAAAAGTTGTAAATCAATGAAAAACAGGAGGAAAAATATCTACAGTAATGCAATAAATTTTTGCGAATATAGAACCAAGAAAAAATTATATTTAGCAATTTTTTCTCTATTTCAGAGACATTTTGAACTATGCAAAAAATGTATTTTGCATCCAATTAACATGCGCATTAAAAAATATTGCTTTCAATTCGTATAATTAATATAAAATTACTATGTGCTGAGAATTGAGACATTCAACTGAAGAATGGATTTTAAGTGTTGTACGGTGAAAACCACATAACGGACACATGTTTATAGCGAATACCATTTCAATCCCAAACACGTATATATTTTTCATATTTTTATCCCTGAATAGCTGAATAATTCCATGGTCCCGAGATGTCCGTTAATTAGAGGTTTCACTGTATAATTATAAATGAAATCATTAAAGTGATGTGAATATTAATTACATTATAAAATAACTAGGTATTCTCAAACAACTGTAGCAGTTTTTAAAAATAAAAGAGAATGCAATGTGTATCAAACAC
This sequence comes from Maratus michaelseni, assembly GCA_963931845.1. Lineage (NCBI taxonomy): Eukaryota > Metazoa > Arthropoda > Arachnida > Araneae > Salticidae > Maratus > Maratus michaelseni. Next base: position 448,479,300 of record OZ007589.1, on the reverse strand, counting down.
AATGCAATTGCATGGAGTTGATTTTCCAATGTACAAAATATTCCAATTTTCGACTTCTTTAATCATCTAAAATATTATTTTGAATTGCAATATTCTCCATTTTAAGAACGATCGATATTTAAAACTAATTGTTATTTTACAATGTAGATGATGGATTGCAACATTTATTATTTATTTATGAAAATATTTTAAAGGTATACAGGGCAAAAAAAATCCGAAGAACGTGTAAGAAATATTTGGAAAAGTATAATTTATTTTGTGTCATTATATATATATATTATTTTGAAGAATTCTTAAAGAATATATATATATTTTAAATTTTGTATAATATAATAAATAACAATTATTGAAATTCCATACATAGTATTTGAAACATTCTTTGTAAATCTTTTTAAGCTACTTGTCTACATTTTACTTGTGTTTGAAATAATCTATTTAATAAAAATAAATGCACGAAAGTTTAAAAAAAATGCCTCAGATTTGTCTCATGCCAAGACAAATTTTCGAACATCCATTAAATATCCCAGACTGACACATGTATAATTACACTCATGTCCAAAATTAAGGTCATAAACATAAAATCTGGAAAAACTGATGGACTATTCCCTGTGTTTCCACGAAATTTGAAACAGGGGTATATTACAATGGGAGAAAGAATATAGCAACATAAAAATATTAAAAAGATTTTAATTGTGAACTAAGATACATGGTATATAAAAAAGTGTTAAATCATGAATCAGAAATAAAGCATTTATCTCGGGAAAAGTATGTCTAACATGAAGTGTGACCACTGTGCACTGCTATACAAACCTTACAACGAGCTCTCATTCTGTTACTGAGAGTGTCAATAAATGTTTGGGGCAACAAAGCAAATTCTTACAAAGCACGGCTTTTAACTCCTGGTGGATCATGGCAGGGGGTTACGCTGTGCAATGGCTGTTCCTAGACCATTCCAATGTCACCAGGTAGACCGACCAAGACCGCCACAGAGCAACGACAGCTGCACAGAATAGCTACTTGGCATTAAGTGCACAGCGACATAGGCTGGCAACGGCTCCTCAGCTTGCTTGTGACCTTACTACTGCGTCTGGAATAAGAATTTCCAGGCAAAGAGTACATAGACGTCTAGAAGAGAGGGTCCTTTACATCAGGCGTCCCATCGTGTGTGTCCCTTTCACTGCATCGAACAGGAGATCCCGGTTGTTTTGGAGCCGAAGACATCAGTCTTGGACACAACAAGAATAGGGGCGCATTCTTTTCAGTGATGAGTCACGATTCATCATGCAAAGTGATTCTCGTCGAATCTTCATCTGGAGAGAACGTGGAGCTCGCTATAGTCTGTCCTACGTAAAAGAAATCGACAGATTTGGTGGCATAGAAATCCTTGTCTGGGGCGGCATAATGTTGGGCAGCCGTAGACCACTGCACGTCTTCTATGCGGGTACTGTCAACGCACTTCGCTATAGGGAGGAGGTCCTTGAAGCCTATGTGAGGTTGTTTCGGGGTGCTGTAGGCCCAAACTTCATTTTTTATGGTCAATAATGCGAGGCCACACAGAGCTCACATCGTTGATGATTTTCTTGAAAAAGAGGATATTCGCCGTATAAATTGGTTCTCGATGTCTCTGGGCCTCAGTCGTATTGAACATGTTTGGGTTGGTCTAAGAAGAGCCATTGCACAGAGTAATACCACTCCCAGGCCCCGCCAGGAGTTAAAAGTTGCGCTTTTGGAAGAATGGCTTTGTTGCCACAAACATTCATTGATACCCTCATAAACATCATGAGAGCTCATTGTGAGGCTTGTATAGCAGTGCACGGTGGTCACACTCCCTATTAGACAGACTTTTCCCAAGATAAATACTTGATTACTCTGATTCATGATTTAACACTTTTTGATATGCCCTGTATCATAATTCACAATTAAAATCTTTTCCATATTGTCATGTTGCTATATTCTCTCTCCCATTGTAATATACCTCTGTGCCAATTTTCGTGGCAACACAGTTTTCACATCAGTTTTCACAGATTTTATGTTTATGACCTTAATTTTGGACATGTGTGTACTTAAACGTTGTTTGACATATTTAACGCAGCAGAAAATCTTTATTTTAATTAAATATAAATTTCAAATAATTCGCTTTGTAATATATTTATCCTGATCTATGCCATATTTACATCAACAATAATAGATAATTTTTTTTGCAACATTCATATTATTCATAACACATAACAAGCATAAAGATTTACAAAAAAATAAACAATGCTTGTTTTTTTATATATTAAAATAGGTTTAACGCTTTATCTTCAAGTTACAGTTCTGAAAAAAATCACAAACCCCTTATACAAATATTATTTTAGATTTTTTTAAAAAAATCACAAAACTCTTGTCCAAATATTAGTTGAGTGTAAAAAAATAGGTTTTATCAGGAGGAAAAATAAGAAGATACATAAAAAAGGCTTATTGTGTTTACTTAAGGAAACTGAGTTTTTATCACGGCACATGTGTCTAAATAAGCTTCTAGAATAGCGACTTTTGATTTAAATGCAATAAAATGGATAGAGATTTTTTATATATATTGGATCTTTTCATTCATGAGACTGTACAGTCAAAGTAAAATGAAGAAAAAGTATGAAGTTTAAGTAGATTTTTTTAATATAAAAAAAGCAGTTGTTCTACGTAAGATTATAATTATAATTTAAAATGAAAAAAAAATTAAAACTAAACAGTGGCGCAAAATGCTGCCCATTAAAAAATGCGCGGATAAATCTTATATTTTTTACAAAGTTAAAAATATCACGGTTACTAACTCTCCCTGTTTTTGTGTGCCACTGTGTTCGAATAGAATACTTGGTTTATTTATGATCAGAAATTCGGAGATTAAATAAGAAGAATACTTATAGTTAGGATTAGTACTCTAAAAACGGAAGTGTTTGAAGATATGTCATATACAAATGATATACATTTAATTATTAGCAAACTACCATTAAAGTAATTTATTCAATACAAAGAAGATAAAGTACATTAGTAACACTTTTTAGATTTTAGCACTTCATGACGACTTTTTATTTTCAATGTACTTATATTTTGAAAATTTATTTTTTTTAAATGCAGCAACGAAATTTGAAAAACGTTCTTGTACGCCAAATATCACAATCTATATTCAACTAAATTAATATTAGTATATATATGTGCTAATTAAATTTTCCATCAGATCTGAAATTACACGAGAGATTACCTATATAACAAAGGATATGAATTATCATTTACTACTCCGCGTATAACAAACACACCCAGAAAAAAGTTTTGTTGAATCAACAAAAATTTGGTTGACCCAACAAAACTTTTTGTTTAAATATGGGTCAATGGTAATTTTGTTTGAATCAACAAAAAAAATATTGTTGATTTTTTTTGCAATTCCAAAAAAAAAAAAAAATTGTCAGCAAAAAAAATGTTTTGTTAATGCAAGTAAAATGGTTCAATTTTACTTGAATGAACAAAATTTTTTTGTTACATAGATATCTGCTATGTGTTATTTTAACAATCTATTTTTTTCAACAAAATATATTTTGTTTGTTTGAATAATAAAACATGTTATGTTACGAACCTGTTTTGTTCATACTACAAAAACTTTTGTTAAATGAACCAATCTAAATATGCAATTTTAACTGTTTTATAATTCATTTTCAGCAGTGAATTACGCCTGTAAATCTTTAATCCAGCTTTTTTTCAAGCGCAAACCGAGAGAGTGAATATTGCCCAAGCCGGGAGTCGATCCCGGGTCCTCAGAACAGCGCTCTGAGGCTCTACCACTGAGCTACAAGGAACGATATCTGAGATCGGCGTTTCTCTCTCTTATATATGTAGGAACGACTTCAACCGCAGCACTAGATGGAAATGTCATCAGTAGCACGCAAATTTCTGCGGCAAACATGAGACGACAATACAAAGCCTCCATTCGGCAACACATTGTTAATTTTTAATTAATTTTCAGCAGTGAATTCCACCTGCAAAAAGAAGGATAAAAACTCACTGGTTATTATTCAAAGATTACACGCGTAATTCACTGCTGAAAATTAGATAGAGCTATTGCAGAAATCACGAAATATGCAAAACAGAAGCGCCACCTGATGCGCGATTTACACCAAAAACTAATCAGCAACAATTTATATCAGGAAGTAACTGAATATAAAGTTTTATTAAATTCCGTACATTAGTTCTTGAGATAGAGCGCCCACAAATTTTTTGTCACATACAGACAGATAGAGTTATTGACAGTCATTTTCTAAAAACAGTCAAATCGTGTTCAGGATCTTCTAAAATCCGTCGGAAACCGGAAGTCGAAAATTTTCATGATTCCAATACTTTCTTCTTGTAAAGATAGAAGAAAATAATAAATGGGACAGGGGGATTTTTAAAACTACCTTGGTCCGTCCCAATGAAAAAAAGTTTTAATTATCCAAAAATTATGTTAATCCTTTAATTATATAGCTATATAAGTCAAATAAATCTAGTTACGTGAGAGAGTTATGGCTACTACACAACAATTTAAATTTTGAAAAAACAACAAAATTTTGCTGGAATTACAAAATTATTGTAAAATTTAAAAAAAACAGATTTTGTTAATTCAAGTAAAATTGATGAATTTTTGGTAAAATTTTGTAAGAGTGTTAACAATATTTTTTTATCCAAGCAACAAAACCAATTTTTTTACTTCAACCAAAAATTTTGCTAAAACAACCAAAATGTACTCAACAAAACATGTTTTGTTGTTTTAATCAATTCCTTTTCCTGGGTGCAGAGTGAAAAAATGTTCAGAGCGGGGATCGAACCTGGAATCTTTGGTATTACGCTATCATTTTGGAGCTATCCAGACGAAATCTAGTCTAGCATTCTCTCACTCTTGTGTATTGTCACGGCTACGACTTTTCAGCGCAATAAACTCTCCATCTTTTGTTGCAAAGTCGCAGCCGTGCCAGTACATAAGAGTGAGAGAATGTTAGATTGGATGTCATCCGGATAGCTCCAAAATGGTAGTGTATTGGTGCGTAATACCAAAGGTTCCGGGTTCGATCCCCGGTCTGGACATTTTTTTCACTCTGTTGGTTATACGCTGAGTAGTAATTGATAATTCATATCCTTTGTTATATAAACTATAAAAAACAAAACAAATTTACACAAGGCATTTCATGTCCTATAAAAGGGTATTAAAAGCGCAGTCACACCGGGAACACATTAGACCAGAGAAAACGAAGCGACATAATACCTATTATTCGTTAAAATGTTCAGACAGTACTCTCTGTATTAAGAAAATAAGAAACTATATTGTGGCAATCACAAAACATTCTTCAATATAAGTCCAATCGGGTATTGTGTTGTCCTCTAAAAAATTAATTTGGTGCGTAATACCAAAGGTTCCGGGTTCGATCCCCGGTCTGTACATTTTTTCACTCTGTTGGTTATACGCTGAGTAGTAATTGATAATTCATATCCTTTGTTATATAAACTATAAAAAACAAAACAAATTTACACAAGGCATTTCATGTCCTATAAAAGGGTATTAAAAGCGCAGTCACACCGGGAACACATTAGACCAGAGAAAACGAAGCGACATAATACCTATTATTCGTTAAAATGTTCAGACAGTACTCTCTGTATTAAGAAAATAAGAAACTATATTGTGCCAATCACAAAACATTCTCCAATATAAGTCCAATCGGGTATTGTGCTGTCCTCTAAAAAACAACCCATTTTTTGAAATTTTCTCTATATAAAGTCTAATAAAGAATTAAAAAATAAATGAATATGGCTAATTTTTTACAGCTTGTTCTGACTAAGATTTTAATGTTGAGCATTTTTATTTTATCACTTTATTACAAAAGGGCGATCAATTAAGCTAGAAAAAAAAAAAAAAAAAACACTTTTTTCAAATAATAACGTATATTACCTGAAAAAAACTATCACACCTTACATTATCAGCAGAAAATAAATCATTTTATTACATATTAATGGTTTAACATAAAGAATCAATTAAAGGTTTAACAAATTAATCTGTCGAAAACCAGAAGTCCAAATTTTCACGAATCCAATACGTTTTACCTTTTTCGATAGAGGAAAGTAAAAACATCTCTATGTAGCTTTCGACTTGAAAAAATGATTTCAAAGTGCTTAATAGTATGAAAATCAATGAAGTGTTTTGCACAATGTTCTCTACCATGCAAGAAAAGCCATAAAAATACCAAAGCCATTCATATACAGGACTGCACAAAAGTGTCTGTATACATTCGTTTCTACTGATGGTGATTACTAAAAAAATTGGATAGCATTTACCTTCGAAGATACTTGATTTAATTGGGTTATTACGTTTCAAGATGAATTTAATTTTATGCACTTTGAGGTAAGTATAAAACTGAATATATTATATATGAAGCGCTGCGTATAAGGAATCGAATGCACAACACAATTGTCTATGGAGCAGTAATTTATAAAAATTTGATTTTAATTGTGTTATGCGTTTTTAAATTTTCTATTTAGATATGTTCTCGCATTCAAGGAAACAATGAAGTTTTGTAGCAGCAATTTAGTGTTATTTAAAAAAGTTTTAGAACCATAGTGGGTATTTTAAATATTTTTGTTCATTTTGATTCGAAGCTTCTTTTTATATTCGTATGACATTAGCTTTTCTTCACCACTCAGCAGTAACTGACATTTCGAAGAAAAACATGTCTTTCTTTATGTTTATGATGTCATTTTTTTTTAGATGAGTTTTTTGAAAATTTCAGTTGAATTTCATTGTTTGAGATAAAACTTTAAAAACTTTTTCCTGTATATAATAAAGGACATTGTATCTAGACACTCGGCAGTTTGTCAGCCAAGTTCGTCTGACATACTAGTTATATTACACGAACCATTTCGAGCTTTTTTCGCCAAATTTCGACACTCTACTACTGAAAATCTATTTGACCTACATGCTTGTAATTTTATTTGTAGTAAGGTTTCTTAATTATCCAGAATCCAACATTTTATAAATAACGCATACTTAGTTTCCGAGATAATGATATTTGAAAATGTCTGATAATCGATAATTTTATCACTGACTCACTCACTCATCAAAAAGATTTCATATATCCACTGCACCAACAGACTTCGAATTTGGTACAAAGTTTCTTTACACTATAAGGAATCGAAAAAGTAAAAAATCTGAAAATCGATTAATTGCCCATTTGGGGGTGTCCATTTTTACTTTAACGTTACGTGTATTAGGCGAAATTTATTTTAATTTGCCAAAAAAAAAATGCCAAATGTTGAATCCGGGCTGACCTTGCAGCAAAATCACCTAATTATCAGCCATTATTGGCTAATTTCAGAGAATTATTTTTTTGAGTAATGGTGCATAAAATTTACCTTTTTAGACACATTGTGAAAAAACAAAAACATCTTGAGAGAATACATATATCGAAATACGCATGTATTTCGAGACATCCGCAGTTGAAATTCGTCTAATCTCAGAATTAAAAATGTAAACAAAAGAGAGTCATTCCTATGATTCAAGTAAATATTGACTGTTGATGTGTGGCTACCATGGGTCTACACTGTTAAAAATAATCTGAAATTCACGGGTTTTTTTTTCCTGAATTTCACAGAAAAAGTCCATTTTCACGACAGAAGGGCATTTTCCGTTAAAAACAGAAAAATTCTTCATATTTCCTGAAAACAACGGAACAGAAGGAGAAGAAAGTGGCCAACGGAGATATTCCGTTATCTGCTGCATATTTATTTCCAATGTTTAAAAAACTGACATGTTGCAGCACAGAAAAACTAAAAATTCAATAAATTAAAAATTCGAGTTTATTTAAAAGAACAAAAAGTTCTTTTATATATACATATATATATATATATATATATATATATATAATAGTTAAATTAAGTGAAAAAAAATCGATTTTACGCAAAAAAGCAACAAACAAAAATAATGCTTCCGAATTTAAAAAAAAAAAAAAAAAAAAAAAACTTTCTCATTCCTTTGAAATTATTCGTAATTTGCTTTTTAAAGTTATAAAAGACACTCTCAATGAAAATATATTCTAACAGAACACATTTAAAAAATGTATAATAGTTGAAAAAAAATCTATTTTCTCAAAAAAGCAAACGTACCTTATCGAATTTAATTCAAAATATAATATTCATAGTTTGCATCTAACAATCAAATTAGGAATTAATATAATTCATGGTTCAATCCCCTATTAATACTAAATTTTTCAGTCATAATCTTATAACAAAATATCCCCCCGCTTAATTTCAAAGTTACTAGGTTTCTAAACCCCAGATTGTTTAAGTTCCAAGCAGCGATTTGAAGAAATCCCCTATGATCCTTTCAAACTCTTGTTTCAGCAAGGGCTCGCTGGCCTTGAGGTAAAACACTCGGCTCATGTCGCTGTCATCCCTAGTTCGAACCCCAGGGGCAGCCAGGAAATCTGTAGCAGGGAGTGTTTTTAAATTAAGTACTCCCGTTATAAGTCAACAGATGGCAGCACAAACAGATCGATATGTATATATATTTTTTAAACCGAGGTCATTCATAACAGAAAGTTACCGTTTCTTCAATCTTTCAAAACGGAAAATCTACTAACGGAACGGAAAAAGCCCGGCAACTTCGCTGCCAGTACTTTTCCCGTGAATTAACGGATTTATTTTTAACAGTGTAGGGAGTGTAGCTGTGGACAACCTTGCGGTGTCTCGGACTCTTAACGCCAGTGCTATGGCTACTCTATCGATTTCGGCTGCGGATAAAGGTACTCTACCGATTGCCGCTGAGTATAAAGATAATGTTTGCAGAGGACTATCAAGTATACTTTCGATGTCTTTCGAACTTTCAAACTGTTGGATACGGAGGGTTTTTAAGATGCAAATTCTTGCTATGCTGTTTCGGGGGACGAAATAGAATTTTAATAATTACTGTCTGTTTACTTTGAATTTTGTATGCTGTGCGTCAAATAAATGTTTTAATTAAGCAAAAGGTGCATTAACATTTTTTTTTTAAATTATAGTTTGGACCAATAATTTTATTCATCAGACTAAAAACTTACATTAGTAAGGGCTAAAAGTCAGCCGGATTTTCTTGTTAGTGCTTGTTTAAATTTTACACTATTTGTTTAATATTATTTGGACAGCTTCGTCATTTTATTTGTAAATATGAATCGGACTGTTGATTTATATGTTAATGAGTCTGTATTGAGATATAAAATTATGTCAATATGATTATTATTGTTTCAGAAATAATAAAAATTTCGAATCAATACATTTCGTTTCAAAACAAACATTAATTACAGCAGTATTAAAATATAGATTTCTGCCTCAAATTGACATCCAAATATTTTGTTGTAGGAAATTTAAATTAAATTGAATGCTGCCTAGTGAATAAAATAGTCACTTGTAAACACATTAAAATCCATTAAGTAAAGTGTTTAAGTATAATGTAACTGTACAAAAAGTAATGATATCTAACAAAAACGTATCTGCGAAAAAAAGGAGCCAAGTTCAGTAAAGAAAAAAAAGTTATATGTAAGTGGGTTCCAAGTTCAAATAAGATTCACTCAAACTCACCAACTGAAGTATTATAGCATTGTTTAAATAAATTGTTTAAAAATATAAATTATTGATAGCATATTAATAATAAATCTAGAACTTGACAAGTTTTGATAAATATTATGCCTATCATTTTGATGTCTTAATAAAATGATGATGATATTATTAATAAGACTGTCATTATAATAATTTTAATACTGTTATTATTATTAAAAAAATGTCTCGTGGAGAAGTTTAAAGTATCGTTATAAATTAAAAATGACGCAATACGCATTTAATTAAAAATGACACACGTTACATTAAAAATGAAACGAAAATTCTTCGTTACTTTTAGCACTTCATTGCATATGTTGAGAAATGTCTTAGTCATGGTCTATTTTTAAATGAATTTCAACACTTGTTTGTATGTTCATTATACATATCCACGGAGGGTTTTAACCTTTGAACTGATATTAATGATTTCAGTTTTCTATTTTTTTTTTTTTTTTTTTTTTTTTTTTTTTTAGTGGAAAAGTTTTATTTTGCCGCTGGTCCCGATTCAATGTCATCAATATATATAAAAAAAAATATATATGTTTTTCTTTCTGTCTATAATCTGTCTTTTTCTTCTTATTTAGTCTGTATAAGTTCTAACTTTTGTAAAAATTGACCAATTATCACGGAATTTGAGTATGCTGATAAATAAAGTGAACTGCAAAATATCTTGTAAGTAGTTGTCTTATGGTGCGTATGTTTCACAGGGACACGTTAAAATTTTATATTATTCTTTTACTGCGCATCTAAATGAGTGGTATTTTCAACAATTAGATTAAAAATGAATGTGGGTGATATTAAAGAGTTGGCCCAAAATTGCTTTGGAGTACCAAACTGTTCATTTAAATACTGAGACTTTCGTGCAGTAAGTATAATATAAAAAATATATACCTATTTATAGTTTCTAAAATGAACAGGATAATAATTATCTTTTTGATCTCTCATAAATAATCCAAAAAGTAATTTAACTCCTATTTCAGAGTCATTATTATTTTATATCCTATTACTTCCTATTATCCTTTCCCCCTCTAAATTTCAGTTAATTAAATAAAATCGCTTTACATTAACTAATTTATTATCCTCTTCGCGACGAGCGTCCTTTACAGAATTTTTAATCTCTTACCACCGGTTTTTCCAAACAGAAATTTTCGCCTAATTGAATCGCAGAAATGCTAGGATTACATAAGGCAAAGTTTACAGTAAAAAATAACTGGTAGGAATAACCGAGGATTCTGAGCATTTTGTGCGTCACGTATAAGTGTCGCTCGTCCCCAAGGGGTTAAGTCTTACAATTCTTAATTTCTTTTTCAATATAAATGAATTTCTGTATCAAAGTTTTCTACTGAAAAGAATGCATTTCCGCTTGAAATAAAAAAAAAGAGAAAATAAAATAATATTTTTCATTCTTAATTTCTGCTGCAGTCTTATATTTATTATCGATATATTTTTAACAAAATTTATTGTGTTCGCATACAAATTAAATATTGTAAGAAAACATACCTTGAAGTAGGTTTTATCTTTTTCTGCTAAACATTCCTCATAATCACTTTAATTATGATTATCACATTTTGTTAAAAAGCAGTAAGTATTATATCAAATAAATATACCTATTTATATCTTCTAAAATAAACATAATAATAATTATCTTTTTGATTTCCCATAAATAATCCAAAAAGTAATTTAACTTCTATTTCAGACTCATTAATATTTTATATCCTATTACTTCCTATTATCCCCCCCCCTTAAATTTTAGTTAATTAAATAAAATCTCTTTACATTAACTAATTTATTAAATCTTACAATTCTTAATTCCATTTTCAATATAAATGAATTTCTGTATCAAAGTGTTCCATTGAAAAGAATGCATTTCCGTTTGAAAAAAAAAAAAAAAAGGGAAAAAGTAAATCATTTTTTTCATCGTTAAATTTTGTTGCAGTCTTATATTTATTATAGATATATTTTTAACAAAATTTATTGTGTGCGCATACGAACGAAATATTCTAAGAAACCATACCTTGAAGTAGGTTTATCTTTTTTTTGCTAAACATTGCTCGCAATCATTGCAGCTATGCTTATAAAATTACGTTAAAAAGAATTTATGTGTAAAAGTTGTTATTTTTCAATAATTATGGGGAAATGTTTTGGATATAAAACGCACTTATATATCAAAATTATTGGGTAATTACGATGCGTCTATAAATGAAAGACATGAATAATTCTTCTTATTTAAATTACTGCTGAACATTGAATAAAATAATATAAAAAACCTTTAAATTCGAATTAAATATGTGTTACTTTCCAAGAAAACTGCATCATTTAGAAAATCAGTAAGTTTTACAAATTTAAATAAATTTTTAAAAAAATCTTTTACATACTTTTTTAATCGTTCGATCTTCATATTGAATATTTGTTTGACATCTGAAGAAAAGATGAATTTTATATTACTTTGTTTATGTAGAAAAATATACGTTTATACTATTTTCTGTTTTAGAGAAAATAGCTCCAGAACGTAATTTAATAAGATAGCTTTTTTCATTTCAAATTCTTCAATGTAAGGAAATAAAACAGTAAAATTTATTTGAAAATAAACGGAAATAGTTATTTCCGTGGATTTAAAAAGAAGGGTCTATTACTAATACATTTGTCTGATGGAAAAGTAATGACATTAGTTACTGATGCTAAACAACTTGGCATACTTAGAAATAATTCTTTGATTCATTTTATCAGAAATTGTCTATCTCGAATCAATTAATTTTTTCATCCTGTTTCATTATAACTCGTATAGATTTCTTAATAAAATTACTACTTATATGTATTAATTTATTTTTCTAAATTGACATGTAAGTTTACTTTTCTTTTATAATATATTTTTTTTTCAATTTAAGTAATGCGCCTAGCCCTTTGTAATAACACATGGGCTGAAAAGTTCCCGGTCTGGCACACAGATGGCGTTGCAATCACCAAACCGATGCTTTTTTAGTAAATACTAACCTTTAAAAGGTAGCAGAAAAAATATTATGAAGATTCGCCGTGTGGATAAAACGTTAAAGTGGTTTTAGTTGAACGACTTTGTTGATAAACAAAAAAGAAAAAAATGGATAAACAAGAATTTCAAGAATTGTTATTTGATGGGCTTGATAAGCGTTATCCGGACACTGCACCAGATAAATCAAACATTATTAACTGGTTTGCTGAATTTAAATGTGGTCGTACGCACACCAGTGATGCACCACGTAAAAGAGGTGAACACTCCGGAAAACATGAAAAAAAAGTCCACAAAATCGTTTAAGGGAACCGCAAAGTGAGGTTGCAGGAGATAGCTCAGACTCTGAAGATATCAAAGTAACGTGTAGGTTTTATTTTGAATGAACATTTGTCTATGAAAAAGCTGTTGTCAAATTGGGTGCCGCGCATGTTGACTTTTGACCAAAAACAACAACGATTCGATGATTTTGAGCACTGTTTGGAGCTTTTTCGTTATAAAATTATGTTATTTATTATTATTATTTATTTATTAAATTATTATTATTAAATTATTATTATTATTATTATTATTAAATTATTATTATTTATTATTAAAGTTATGTTATTTATTAAAGTTATAAAGTTATAAAGTTATAAAGTTATAAAATTATAAAGTTATGTTAAAAAGTTGTGTTTTCTTTATCAGATCGGGAACTTATCAGCCCATGTGTTACTATGTCTCGCACGATAACAGTAAAAGGTACGTTCATTTTACTTAAATTTACTAGTATTTATAGAAAGATCTTTATATGTTCCACTTGTTTTTACGAATCATCTAATGTTTCATTTACCTATTTGCTTTGACATCATTTCGGAAATATTACGTAACTATTTATTTTTTAAAGATCGGAAATATTACGTAACTATTTATTTTTCAAAAATCGAAAAATATACGCTGTCAAAAATGACAAATGTTTCTTAAACTACGAAAACATAATATAACCAAGAATAAAATATACAATAACATCTACCGGGTTACCCAAAATTCCGAAAGGCGTTCTTTTACGTCATAATCCTCAGAAACCAATAAATTTTCGAGATTTTACAAATTATTTTATAAAACCAAATTTTCATTTGATGGCACTGATTTTCGGAAACGTCGCTGAGTAGATTTCATAGTACATTAATCAGTTTTCTTAAACCGGAATACCAATTTTTAGGTGCGTTCGTAATACGTAGTTCCAGCAGTCGTCGTCTGGTCTGTCCGTCTGTACGCATATAACAACGCAAAAACTACCCAACCGATTGTTTTGAAATTATTGTAACGATTGTCACTATCTATGTTGTTAAACAAAATATCCCCTATACCAGTTGTTTAAAATACCTACACAGCCAAGTAAGAGAAAGCAAAAGGTTGCAAATATTACAATCACAGAGTTTATAAACAGAAAAAAAGGAAATAAAAAGCAAAAGAAACTAGAAAGCGTTGAACGACGACAATTTGGTGAACTACTTTCTAAAGCATGGGGCCAAGCCGCAATGTCTCGAAATGCTATCTTAGGTTTTAAGGATACGGAAATTGTGCCATTAGATAAGAGAGCAATTTCAGACCGTGCTTTCATAACTGTTAACAACATGAATGAACCGCAACAATATTAAGCAATTCAAATCCAATCAGATAGTTTGACTATGCGACAAAATGAAGAAGATCCATTATAAGGAACTTCAATTACTTATCAAAATATTCTGAGCGACGTTGTTGGCTCACCATGTGTGAATAAGGAAAATATAGGTCTTGTACAATTGTCACCATCTAAGCTGCTAAACAAAATATCCCCTATTCCAATGGTCAAAAGATCTACACAGTCAAGTAAGAGAAAACAAAAGGCTGCAAATATTACAAGTACACAGTTTATAAACAAGAAAAAAGAAATAAAAAGCTAAAGAAACTAGAAAGCGTCGAATGACGACAGCTTCTCGTAAGTAAAATGTGTAAAAAGAGGAAGGGAAAGACCAACTTCTAAACACTTCACTTGAGGAAGAAACAGAAATATGAGTCCTTTTCCGACAGTAACGAAAGTGTTCCTCTTATGGATTCTGACGACTGTATTGGATTGGAATTTGAAGAATCTGAATGTGACGAGTGTCTTGAACCTTATCAAAGAAACAAAGTCTAAAGCAGACTGGATTCATAATATTTCAATGGCTTAAAAGGCATATAGCCAACATAGTGAAAAAGTATCCAAGCAGGGACTCGAACCCGTGCCATCAGTATAGCGCACTGACGTTCTACCAACTGAACCATTTGTAACAATACCCAGCATGGCACTTCTCACTATCTACTGGCTTGGATACTTTTTCACAATGTTGGCTATACGCCTTTTAAGCAATTAAAATTTGAAATATTATGAATGCAAGGCGTGAGAAATTTTCTGTGGACTAATTTCCAAGTATTAAAAATAAATTTATTCATTTATCGATGCTGGATCCTCTTTAGATTCGTGTTTGCCCCAGAGTTGGTCAAATATTTCTTCTTGTGCTGCGATTGTAGCCTTGCCAACATGTGATAGTGAGAAGTGCCAGGCTGGATATCGTACCAAATGGTTCAGTTGGTAGAACGTCAGTGCGCTATACTGATGACCCGGGTTCAAGCACCGGTTCGGATAATTTTTCACTATGTTGGCTATACGCATTTTAAGCAATTAAAAATTGAAATATTATAAATGCAAGGCGTGAAAATTTTTCTATGGAAAATTTTCCAAGTATTAAAAATAGACTGGATTCAGTGAATGAAATGGAATCGGTAGCTACATGAAACATCTTCAATTTACTCTTGCAACGGGAGGTGCAATGATTGTGGACGAATGGAAATGCGAGATTAGAGAATGGAGAAGTAAAGTCAAAAATAAAAAAGGCTAGGGACTAAATAGAATAGAAATAGTACTTACTTTAAGAGTAAACTGTAATGTTGGCCTTGATGTGATCAAGTGATTTATACATTTTTGTAATTATGCTGTCCATTTTTTGCAAGTAATTATGCTATATATTCATGTAAATTCAAATATTTTCTTTTCAATTTCGGTTTTTATTTTAAGCTTTATTTTTTATTAGCTTAAATATTTGCATTGGATTTTGCATTTACATAGATAGGGTATAGTGTGTTAGTAAAAGTGCAAATATGTAATTTACATAGTTTTCCTGTAAGCTCAGTACCGAGATTTTTGAGTTCACGAAAAATGATTTTCACATTATTCTAGAAGTATTTTAAATAAAATCAGAAAATTATGTATATATCATGAAAAATCGGAATAATTTAAAACAAATCTCCCAATACTGTCACTGACCTCTATTGAAAACTCTTTCCAATTTTTATTTTTCCACATATTCGTATTTTTATTGAATCATTCTGCACTTTAGAAAATATTTTTAAAACTTAATTCTGCATATCATTGAGTGAAATTCTGGGGCCGTTAAAGATCATTTTTATCGAATGGACCAGTTTTTTTCTTTGAAAGTAGCAGATAAGATACTGCAGGTTTTTGGAAAAGAAAATATTTTTGAAATGATACAGTTTATGGTGCTACACAGTTCTTGAGTAATGCATTTTTTATATTATAGAAGGAGCTCAAAGAGTTGAACATCTGTGTTTGACACGTACTTCTTTCAAGTATTTATATTAAATAAAAATACATCGCAAAAATTTTAAGGAATGCTAAAGAAATTTTTGATATAATGTTTTATTTTAAAAATTCTGAAATCTTACTACTTCGTTTAAAAAATAAGTTATAAATCTCTTATAAACACTGAAAATAAAGAAGACTTGAAAATGGATGTATTTTAAAAAAGGCGCTTTTAAAGAGAAATAAAAATGGAAAAATAGCTTGAATAAAATACATTGTTTTAATATTTGAAATATTTGAATAAGAGAGCAAAATAAAGTACTAATGAGAAATTTACAAATGATTTAACATTGCCTTTAAGTATTTTTAAACACGGTTGAAAAAAATATACGACACATTATGGATACATCGTAATCATTTCATCTTATCGTTTTCAAACCCATCTTAAACTGCATCCATAACTTCAAAATCTTAAGTACGTTTTTAGTACTTCTTATACAATTTTATAATAAAGTTTATTTTTGTCATAATAATTCTTTGTACTACCCATTTAGAAACATTATTTTATTTACAAACATATAAACAAGCAATGTACATGTCTTAAAAACTACTTTTAAAACTATACAAAACTAGCCTGTTAAAAGTTGTTAAACAGTAAAAATATTTTCGCCTGTTCTTCGCTCTCAGGCATCTTCAGTCACTAATGTTATGCTTTCTGCTTCGTCAGTCAATCTGTTAAAAACCCACATTTTTCGTTTTCCTAATACCATATGGCGCCATCTGTTATCTATTTTTGCGTGGGCGATATCGTTGCATGTTTCTGAATTCGATCAATATATTTCTATGGCTTCACTCTGTAATGCGTAGTTTAAATTATTATAATTGCATATGCTTGTTTATATCTTTGTAAATAAAATAATGTCTGTAAAAATGGGTAGTACAAAGAATTATTATGTTAAAAAATGACATTATGAACGATCATCGATAAAAAACTGTTTATTTTTGTATATATATTTATGATGAAATAGTCAAAATACTCTGAGAGATATAAATTGGAGGTATTTATGAAAGAAATTTTATTAACAGTAATGATTTATTCATTATGCATCGATTTAAAATTTACTGTTCAATAATTTTACTCTTTCAATCCTAAGTTTTTAACGAAACGCCTATGTAGTATTTAGTATAAATCTGTCTATTAGTAAAAACCTTCTTTAATTAATTATAGGGTAATTTGAATTTATTTAATTTCCCATACCTATTTTTTCATTTAAAATAATCTGACATTTGTTGTTGTAAAAGGAATTTTTATTTCATACATGAAAATATATGTTTCTGCACAAAATCGGTTAACGAATTTTAAATAAATATATAGTACATATATTTAAAAATGCAAGGATGTAACATGCCCTGCTTTAGAATTCAACATAAAATTTATCGAGCAGCTAAAATGTAATGAAAACACTGAACCATAAAAACTAAATTCTGCCCGTCGAATATTTTTAATGTCGCATGTAATTCGGTTATTTCTCATTTTTATGGTTCAAAACATATATAAAACTCTGTTTAAAGTGAACTTTGGGCATAAATTTTTGTTTCAGGAATGCATTTGTTTATTTTACGGTATAATGGTTATTGTCATGTGTTAGAATTTATTATCATGTATTCCATAAGAAAGTATTTATGAAATATAGCAGTCTAGAATAAACAAAACAAAACGCAAAGAAATAAAGAGAAAAAAATGTATTTTAATGCAGGAATACATTTGTTTGTTTAACGCAAAATAAAATAATTACTTTCGATGATTTAAAGTTTCTATCAAAATTGAGTTTTTTGTGAATTTGTTTTCTGGATAATTATGAATAAAATTATTTGAAAAAAAAAGTAAACTTCATTGAAAAAGAAAAAAAAAATCATTGAATGCAAATGCGGTTATATCTATAAATTATGATAATTTAAATCAATGGAAAAATAAAGCAATTGCTTTATATGTAACATGTTTTTAGCTTTTGAATTGTCGGATCACATTTTTTATACTATCCATTAAAAGCAAACTATCTGCCATTTTGAATGTTAGATAATAGCAAAACTGACATATATATAATACAAACATTCATAATTGTAAAATAACTAAATATCCTAGATATCTGAAGAATTATTGAGGTATCACTTGTAAACTTCTTGACAAACAAAATGTGAACGGCATGTTGATAATATTTAATAACAGCGATATTTGAAAAAGTTTGCTGCGTATGGGTCTTATCCTGAACTTGTCACATAAAGATAACTTATATTTAAGTTACGTAATTGAATTATTAACACTAAAACCTTTTTATCAGGTATTCTATTATATTACTTAAATAATATAACGGTAAATAAGAAATATAAGTTTTAATAAATATTATCAAAAATGTTTTATTATTCCATTTTTGTTTCATTATATTTGGTAATATGCATTAATTATACATTAAATGTGGAATACTTAGTTCCATAACAAGTGTCGTCGTGAATATTCCTATATGACCCATTGTTTTAGAAAATAAGATTATAATGAAGATATTTTACGTCCGGTCCGGAACAAATAATAAATTATTAAGTATATATTAAATATATATATATATATATATATATATTATAATATATATATATATATATATATATATATATATATATATATATATTAAATATGTATAGAAAAAGAAAATATATTATTCGAAGAAATCAGATTTCGGATGACATTTTAGAAGAAAAATAAAGTTAAAGAAGTTATTTACAGAATATTTAAAAATTTTAAGATCACAAAGAATATTTATTAAGTTTATTTATTTTTTGTTTCATTTCAGAATTATATATTTATCAAAAACACGGTATAACGGAAACTATGTTCTGAATGTGCTTTTCGTATATATTACATTTGAGAGATATGTATTTTATTGCTGCATATACAGGGTGTCCGAAAAATCTGGAAACGGAGGAATAACTCAAGAAATATTCATCGGATTGAAAAATGGAAAATATGTGATCGATATTTTTGAAAAATCTATTTAGGAATATCAAATTTACCCCCTAAAATATGCGCACTGGGGTAAAGGGGGGGGGGAACTTTGAAATATTACCTCCCCCTTTTTTTAATTCCAGATTCGAATTCCACGGCAAAAAATACGTAACTTTTGTATTGAACATTTTCTTAGGAAAATCGCAGATGCCGCTGTAATCGAGTAAAATGCAGTGAGAATCGTTTCCATTGAAACGTCTGGAAACGGTCGAATAACTCGAGAAATATATATCGGCTTGAAAAACGGAAAAATACATGCTTAATATTTTTGAAAAATCAATTTAGGTATATCAAAGTCTCCCTCAACTCTACCCCATCAGGTGAAATGGGAGGGGGGGCAACTTTAAAATCTTAAATGATAACCCCCCCCCCCCGACTTTTTTTTTATTGCAGATTTGGATTTTACCGGAAAAAATACATAACTTTTGTACTTAACATTATCTTCGGAAATTCGTAGACGGCGCTGTAATCTACTAAATGCAGTGAAAATCGTTTCCATTGAAAATTCTGGAAACGGTCGAATAGCTCAAATAATTATACATCGGATTGGAAAACGGGAAAACATGTGTTCAATATTTTAGATAAATGGCAACTTTGATATCCCTAAATAGCTTTCTCTAAAATGTTGAACTTGGTTAGTCTGAGCATAAAGATAAGGAAAAAGTTAATAACACTTAACCCAATCCAGAAAATATTCTTCAGTAACACAAAATTCAGTAGCCTAAAAAAAAAAAACACGGATAGAAAAATTTCAATTTTATTAATCGTGGCATCCCGTACAAAAGAAACTGCGGCATGTATACCGGATCGCAGTGCGGCACGTATCCCATTTTATACTGTACAGACTCCGCACATCATAATTGCTTGCTCACGCAAATGAAAATGGCTTATCCATGCACACAATACTCTATACAGACGCTACACTTAGTTTTGACATCGAAATCATGCATGCATTTAGTAATTAGCGTATAAAAATTATTTAAGCAGTACGTGTTTAAAAGTTTGGATTTTGAAATCATGCGCTTACCGCAAAATAATTATTGTACAGCTACAAGTAAACATCGATATGGGATTCACGCTATACACTGGTTAACCCTTTAACGGGCGGTGGTTACAAAAAAGGACACCTAATTTTAATTCCAAAACTGACAAACGGCACCAAGAATATTTAATTAAAATTTTCCTTTTGTTAAGTACCGGAAAATAAGCAAGTTTTTATTTTCTAATGAATTCGTTTGTAATTTCTGGTGTTAGTCCATTATTTCATCATTTTACAAACAAACTTACTCCGCGCCGGAAAGGGTTAAAGGAATCACAATAAACACCTATATTGCGCGTCTGACAGCCATCTATCGATAATTACAAGAATAGTAAGTTTTGCGGCATCTATCCCGGATGCGGCGAGTCACCCAGATTTACTCTATATAAAATTTCTACGGAATACGTTAACCATAATGAGTACTACATCTGTGTAAGGTCATTTTAATTATAACTACATCGTACTAATTTCTACTTATGACATGCACAAACATTTTATTAGAGAATGTCTAATCTAAAATAAAATTATATATATATATATATATATATATATATATATATACAGAACTTGCGAACAGAAATTGCGATTATTTGTTAATTGTTTAATGGTAACACCCAATTGTAACGCATCTCAATGGTTAGGTGTTGCCATCTACAGGAATAAAAGTGAAACAAACAATGATTTCAAATTGTAATTATAATTTGTCAATATTAACAATGAAATAGATATATTTTTATACATTTTCATTTGAAATATTGATTTTTGTAAGCATTTAATATTTATAATTTAAAAAATACAATTAGCAATATAAAGTTTAAAATATAAACAAAACAATGATTTTTAAAAAGGGATTTTTAGTAAAAAGAGAAAAGTAAGTGTAATAATTTTCCCTGACCGTTTCATTTTTTTAACGTAACTGTTATACTTTAGAAATTTTAGCTCTTATTTAATTATATTAAATTATTTCTTATATTAAATATTTAGTATAAATAAATATTATTTAGTCTTTTTTATGAAGTCCACTCCACTCTTATATTTTTCAATGACAGTCTGCCCGGTCAACGCCGGGCGAGTCAGCTAGTAAATAATAATTTATAGTTCTTATGTGTATTAAGAAGAACTAAAAAAATAAATAAATAACCACCAATCTACTAATATACCCGTTAATACATTTTCTTTAATGATGTTAAAGTTTTAATCACAAGATATGAAACAACATTTATTTACTGCTGAAATTTATAATTCAATCTAACAATTCATTGACTCCATTTCTATGAAGCTTTAATTATTAACTGCTGATACTTAGGTATTGAACACATCTCATGTAAACCACTTTCTAATATTATTTTGAATTACGTATACTCACGAGAATGATAAAGTTTTATTCATTAATGCTTCATCGACATCAAAAGATTAACTATTTCTAGCGTTGAAGATTCGTGCTGAAATTTGTTTTATCCTTCAATGGGAAAATTTCGACAAAAATTGCGAGTAATCTCAGAAATATTGTTCTAACGATTATGTTACGGTAGTTTGATTTTTAATTAGAACAGGCAAACTATTATTATGATGGAAGTATATTGAAGAGGGAATTAGTTTTATTTCTAAATGTTAACTGAAAACATGATGCGGTTTAATATGTAACATATTTTAAAATTTTGTAAATGGTGCAATATTTCCTTTAAATACTTAACTAGTGGTAATAAATTTAACAGATTTTAAATTTCCCAAATTTTACAACATTTTTCAAATTACTGGTACTTAGGTACTCAACATATCTCATCTAAACCACATTCTAATATTATTTTGAATTACGTATACTCACGAGAATGATAAAGTTTTATTCATTAATGGTTCATCGAAAACAAAAGATTAACTTTTTCTAGTGTTGAAGATTCGTGCTGAAATTTGTTTTATCCTTAAATGGGCAAATATCGACAAAAGTTACTCTGAAAGTTGTCTCAGAAATATTGATCTAACGATTATGTTACGGTATTTTGATTTTTAATTAGAATATCAGGCAAAGTATTATTATGATGGAAGTATATTGAGGAGGGAATTAGTTTTATTTCTAAATGTTTATAAATAATAATTTATGGTACTTATGTGTACTAAGAAGAATTAAAAAAATAAATAACCGCCATTCTACTAATATACTTGTTAATACTTTTTCTTTAATGATGTTAAAATTTTAATCAAAAGATATGAAACAACATTTATTTACTGCTGAAAATTATAATTCAATCTAACAATTCATTGACTCCCTTTCTATGAAGCTTTAATTATTAACTACTGATACTTAGGTATTGAACACATCTCGTGTAAACCACTTTCCAATATTATTTTGAATTACGTATACTCACAAGAATGATCAAGTTTTATTCATTAATGCTTCATCGACAACAAAAGATTAACTATTTCTAGCGTTGAAGATTCGTGCTGAAATTTGCTTTATCCTTCACTGGGCAAATTTCGACAAAAGTTACTCTGCGAGTTATCTCAGAAATATTGATCTAACGATTATGTTATGGTATTTTGATTTTTAATTAGAATATCAGGCAAACTACTATTATGATGGAAGTATATTGAAGAGGGATTTAGTTTTATTTCTAAATGTTTATAATAATAATTTATAGTTCTTATGTGTACTAAGAAGAATTAAAAAAATAAATAACCGCCAATCTACTAATATACTCGTTAATCCTTTTTTTATGACCTTAAATTTTTAATCACAAGATATGAAACAACATTTATTTAGTGCTGAAAATTATAATTCAATCTAACAATTCATTGACTCCATTTCTTTGAAGTTTTAATTATTAACTACTGATACTTAGGTATTGAACACATCTCATGTAAACCACTTTCCAATATTATTTTAAATTACGTATACTCACGAGAATGATCAAGTTTTATTCATTAATGCTTCATCGACAACAAAAGATTAACTATTTCTAGCGTTGATGATTTGTGCTGAAATTTTCTTTATCCTTCAATGGGCAAATTTCGACAAAAGTTACTCTGCGAGTTCTCTCAGAAATATTGATTTAATGATTATGTTACGGTATTTTGATTTTTAATTAGAATATCAGGCAAAGTATGATTATGATGGAAGTATATTGAGGAGGGAATTGGTTTTATTTCGGAATGTTAATTGAAAACATGATGCGGTATTTTATTTAATATCTTTTAAAATTTTGTAAATGGTGCAATATCTCCTTTAACAACTTAGATAGTGATAATAAATTTGATATATTTTTAATTTGCTAAATTTAACAACATTTTAAAAATAATAATAATGAACTGAAATCAGTAAATTTGAAATATGTGAAAAATACTTTTTTTTGTTGAATATTTTGCTGCGAAAATGATTTTAATGATATGATTTATTTCTAAAATAATTGTAAAATTAAAAATAAAGCAATGTCAAACATTACAGAAAAACTGTTTAGAAATTGTGTAAACAAAACTTCACTGAAATATATCCATTTAAGTACTATTATTTCTGGTTTTTGTCCCTTTTCTTCCTATTAAAATAATTAGAATAATAATATTTTTATTAAACAATCTATGTTCATTGCTCTAGAAATGGTATTTGTTCTATTAATTGTATAATACTTAAACCGATGTCAGTTCAGGCAACATTTATACATTATTAAAGTTATTTTTATCATATTTAATAGTATATTTCTTGATTATTAAAGTTTAAGTTACATGCTATAGTAAAACTACCATTTGAATCTAAGCAACAAATACGTACAAACTCACTCTATTTTTTTTTAACATTTTCCAACATATTAAAAAAGTTTTTATGAATTCCACTTATTTGTCTGGTCGCACTCTAATTCGCGTAAGTATACTTGGATTGCCATGTAAATTTTATTTTTTTATTCAGGTATATTATAAAATGTTCAGCATTGAAAATGGAGTGTGCAAATATTATAGTTTGTCTACAGGGAGACACAAAAAATAGTTGTATTATAGTCTACAGATAAAAATCTTTTGCGGTGCATTTTATTGATATTATAGATTTGGAAGCATAATAAGATTGATATGAATAACTGAGGTGATCCAAAAAATTCTTTCTCAGGAGTATAGATTAAGTAGCATTTATACTTCATTTACACGGACGTACATAAGAAATCTATTACATTATGTTCTATTAGGAAGAATCGGTTGCAGTGCCTTTTTATATTATGTTGCTTCGCACATAATGAAATTAAAATTTCACTGAGGTGAACTACTATATATTTTGTATAGATTAGGAAGTGTGTAAAATTTATCGATGATTTACAGAGCCTTACAAAAAAGTTTGGTTTCTGTGATCGGAAATTCCCGGAATTGCGTTAGGCTATGGAATAAATTTTTAAACACCCAAATTTTAGTGTATTACGTTGTGTATATCGATTGTATAGAACATATACAGGGCTACATGACAGTATTAGTCACATTAACACATATAGGCAGCAACAGCTAAAAATGTATTTCTACTGAGTTATGTGTTGTCTTAGATTGTTTATATGCCGGGTGTCCCAAACTGGACAGACGGATTTTAAAATTCAATAACTTCTAAACGGTGACAGATATTTAAAAAATTCTTGCAGGAGATAAATGCAAGCTGTTAGGAGTTTTTTTTACTGCGATTCCCGAATTTAGTTCGAATTACTAACAATAGATGGCGCTGCAAGCGATAGGAGTGCAATCCAGGCCAAAACTAAAATCACCCAGCATTGATGTGTAGGAAGGAGGTTCAATACATGGAGTGGGTCTCATTCGCCAATAGAATCTTGTTCTTAGGGCCCGATTCTGAATAAGATTTTATTGGTGAATGAGACTCATTCCATATATTGAACCTCCTTCCTTCACGTCAATGCTGGGGGATTTCTGATTTTGTCGCGATTGAATGTCTATTGCTCGCAGCGCTATCTATTGCTGAAAATCCAAACTAAAATCAGGAATTGCAGTAAAAAAAACTCAATCAGACATCATACATTTCTCTTCTGCAAGATTTTTTTAAATATCTGTAACCGTTTAGAAGTTATAGCATTTTAAAATCAGTCAGTCCCTTCTAGGACACCCGGTAGATATATCATTTTATTGTGTGAAAAAAAGGAACTTCTTTATTCTGTTTCTGTTGGAAATAATTTCTTAATCGATGCCTGATGCGTGATTTTTCTTTCTTGATGTTATTATTAAAGACAGTTTACAAGATAAAAGTTTGGCTTTAAATTATTACAAAAAAATGTTTTCATGATTTACTTATTTTATTTACTTTAACTAATGTTTTGAAATAGGAATTGGAATTTTCTAAAGACAAAGTTTTCTAAAGGACATTACAGAAATGTTTTTGATAAAATAATATTTTCTGAAACGAAAAGTTAAAAAGAGAAATGACTTAATAACTGAGATTAAGAAGGGAAATCTATAAGAAAATAGCTTTTGATGTGTAATAAATTAACACACGTAGACGCGTGCAAGACGTTCATAACTGAACTTTAAAAATATTTGCTGATACTATTTTTTCTTTTAATAACTACAAATATTTTATGAAAATACGAGTTTAAACGTAGTATGAATGCACTATGTCAAAAGTATAATACATCAGTCACGATGTGTGTATGTATGTGCATAGGAAAAAGGTTTTTAGCTTCAGAAATAATATAGATCAGTAGCCTCGTGAGAGAAATTTGCACTGCAAACTTTGAGAATATTTGCTGATAAGTTTTTCTTTAATTTTTAATTACCTGCAATTTTTAATCAAACAGCGTGTTTTAAAGAAATAGGAGTGTGCTATATCGAAAGAACTGTTCAAACTCCTTTCGAATGCTAGCTCAATCGCCGTTTACTGTTAAAAATTACCAATGTTTCTTATTTTATGAAAATATACTATAACCACGAACGAAAATTTAATATAATCTTCTGAGTTATCCGGAATTCCGAATAGCGTGTTCCATTGTCCTTTGAATCCCCATAAACCAATACATTTTCAAAATTTAAAGAATTATTTGTAAAAACAAAGTATTTTGCTCTGCCCGTATTTTTCAGAAATGTTTCCGAAGGGTTTTTATAGTGTACTAATTAGTGTCCTCAGCCTTGAATACCTGTTTTTCGAATGTCATCCATTCTCAAGTAAACATTTTCAGCCGCATAAGTTAATTTATACACGAAAGAGTAAAGAAATAATCTTAATTTTAATGTTATTGTTAACGCTGTTATTTTTGCATGTTTGTCTGTTAAACATATTTTTTGAGCATAAAAATGTTTACTTGAGAATTGATAGCATTCGAAAAACAGGTATTCCAGGCTGAGGACACTAGTTCATGCACTATACAAACCCTTCGAAAACGTTTCTGAAAAATACGGGCAGCGAAAAATACATTGTTTTTATAAATAATTCTTTAAATTTTGGAAATGTATTGGTTTCTGGGGATTCAAAAGACAATGGAACACGCTATTCGGAATTTCGGATAACTCAGAAGATTATATTACATTTTCATTCGTGGTTATAGTATATTTTCATAAAATAAGAAACATTGGTTATTTTTTACAGTGTTGTGCGTTTTGTATGTGCATAGAAAAAGAGTTTTTGATATCAGAAATAAAATGTATGGTGATCACCAAAATAACTTTAACCCCCCTCACCAACAATAGGTCTATCCACCGGCGCATGTCTATAATAGGTTCTCCTGTCGCTTTGAGTTCTAGTCTTGAGCAACTTCCGCTTTGGTCTCCGCTGATTGAAATCCTTAATGTACTAGTAATATCTTGTGTTTTAAAGTTTGTAAGACATTTGTACATATTTCTTTATCGGACGTCCATGTTAGTAATGTGTAAAATAAATCATTTTTCACAAAAATGTTTTTCTTATTGTGTATGATGATCATTGCATTAAATGAGTTCATGTCCCTCCATATTGTATTTCTACGTTTTAATATTGATGTTCCTGTTATTTTATTTTAACAAAGAACGCTACAACAGGATAAAAA
Organism: Maratus michaelseni; assembly: GCA_963931845.1. Lineage (NCBI taxonomy): Eukaryota > Metazoa > Arthropoda > Arachnida > Araneae > Salticidae > Maratus > Maratus michaelseni. The sequence continues at coordinate 448,452,021 of OZ007589.1, read as the reverse complement.
ATCCTCTTCATACGAATTGTATGTACTGTGAAAAAAAAGACAAGTGGTTCGTAATCATGGAAAATATAATACAAGTTGGAAATTGTACATCAAACGTGACAAATGAGGGGCGTTCGTATTACAGCTGGTTCTATAAATATTCAGATCTTGATGATTTTTAATTCTGTTAAATGAATTATATCGTCTGCAGATTAATTTCTGTAATAAAATAAGTATCTCTGTTGCTTGATGATTAAACCTCAGAAGCTCCTATAACAAAAAAGCACAGATTAAAAAAAAAAAAATCAAATTTCTTAATAAATGTTTTTATTAATATTTTCTAAAGTTTTAATTTGATTCTCATAAAATTTGAAATGTCTCGACAAAATTCTGCAAAATTAATGTATCTTAAATTTCAAACCATTCGGTTGGGTAGTTTTTGCGTTGTTATATGCGGACGGACGGACAGACAGACGGACGGACCAGACGACGACAATAGGTTCTACGTATTTATATAATTACGAACGCACCTAATAACCACGAACTGAAATATACAATAACCTCTAGTCAGTTACTCACGATTCCAAAGAGCATTCTTTATCTTTCAAAAACTCATAAACAAATATATTTTAAATATTTTAATAAACATTTATAAAGCAAAATTTCCTTAGCTGTCACTGACTTTTGTAAACGAATTCGAGTAGTTTTTATAATGTATTTAATCAGTTTCCTTAACCCGGAATACTGGTTATTTGGATGCTATCAATTCTCAAGTAAACATTTTCATGTTCCAGAAATACGTTTTTCTGATAAATTCAGAGCGTTAATTAACATTAATATTAAACCTAATATTATTTTATTCATCTTCTATGTATAAATTCAATTACGAACCGGAAAATGTTCAATTGAGAATTGATAGCATCCAAAAAGCCAATTTATTAATTCAACCAAAGCATGCTTATTTCGTTGGATACACAGCGTTCTGCACTTTTTCGTACATACTTTGTGAAATTATTGTAATTTGGCTTAGAAAATTCTACTATAGATTTCATATTTTTTCGCTACACTCTTTTAATCATAATTTAAACTCGTATGTATTTTGGTTAAAATGTTTTTTTCCCTATATCTCTTTTAAATGCTAAAAGGTGTAAATTAACAATTTAATAAATACACAATAAAATGAAATTTTATAGATTGTTTGAGATGTTTCGGCTCACTTCAAGCCATTTTCAAAAACAATGAGAATACTCAATAATTGCACGGTATTTGAAGTTATTATTTAAAATGCTATCATTTAATTTTCATGTACTTTTTAAAAATTACGCACGTTATCTTTTATTTTTATTTGGTTGTTTATTTTTATATCTGTAACCATGGAGTAACTCGAGCCACAATTTCGGTAAGTTAAAAGATGCTGCATTGTTGCATATTGTATTTTCGCGTGTTACTATCTCTATGGTGTCTCTTATTATGGATGGATAGTAAAGAATGGAGGAATATTTTTTTTTCACTGAAATTTAGTTGGATGGTGTCTTCTTGATATAATCTTGCCAGGGCTGTGGTTTTTCTATTATACTTTTATTATATTGTTTGTTCTATTTTATTTTGGGTGTTTTTAATCGTGGTTCATGCATCTCATACTTCATTGTATTATAATATTAGTTCCATCATAACAACTATGAGTTGCATCTTCCATTTATTTCCCACTTGTGTATGATGAATAATGATTATCGTCTATTTATTTGTTATGTACACACTTATATATATATATATATAATCTAAAAATTGCAAATAAAATGACTATTAAGTCACAAGATAAAAAAAGACTTCATTCCAATAATGCTAAATGTAATTTATCTTTAAAACCTAAAAAGAATGATAGAACAATGCAATTAAAAAAGATGGAACCTTATATTTCGACACTTGTTATCAAGAACAATATTCCCCAACATAAGTAAGTCGCAGATAATTTCTGTTTGAGATAGACTGCGTTAAAGAAGAAATTTTTATTCCATATTATCCAATCAACTGGAACAATTGATATCAAAATAATAATTGGGAATGCTAAATTCCCAATTCCATATAATGATAATGGGATTGCAACAAGAAAATAAATAATAATAACAATTAATAATAATAAATATATTTACATTGTGAATGGAAAAAAAAAACAAAAAAATAACTCCAATTTAAAAAAAAGAAGCAACAGAAAATCTTCACTGGCCAACGCTTCCAGGGTGGTGCAAAATTTTAATTAGATTAACTAGTGAAAATTAACGATTAAAAGTTTAATCATGACTAAAGATTGACCATTGAACTTTATCGCCAATCTTTAGTCATGATTAAACTTTCAATCATTAGTTTTCAATAGTTAACCTAATTAAAATTTTGCACCACCCTGGACGTACTCTAAAAACGAAATAGGTATATATATATATATATATATATATATATCCAATATTTGTATTATGAGCTGACTCATGATTGGATTATGCTTTCAATGTGGTAATTTTATGTTTTTTCCCTCTACTTTCTGGGTGTGGTTGTCACAAATTCATATTCTTTAGCTATTTTATGGCTAATATGAAGATGAAACCACACATTTTATTTGTGGAACTTTAGGCATTTGGGACCTGACGATTCTGTCTAAGATCCACAAATTTCTATTATTCAATATATATATATATATATATATATATATCCAATATTTGTATTATGAGCTGACTCATGATTGGATTATGCTTTCAATGTGGTAATTTTATGTTTTTTCCCTCTACTTTCTGGGTGTGGTTGTCACAAATTCATATTCTTTAGCTATTTTATGGCTAATATGAAGATGAAACCACACATTTTATTTGTGGAACTTTAGGCATTTGGGACCTGACGATTCTGTCTAAGATCCACAAATTTCTATTATTCAATATATATATATATATATATATTGTTTTAATGAATTCAATATTTTATTTATTCATTTCTAACGTGCCAGGGAATTATGGCTATATAATGTTACAAATAAATATGTCAACTTTGATTTATCATTAATTATTTGGTGTTTTTGAAAATGTATTGTAGAAATATCCATTTACATTGTGTTACGTATTTTTTTTTTTATAAAGATGATCGAATTCTTAAATTTTCAAGCTCATTTTGAATGGTATTTATTATATTTCTATAATAAAAAGGGCTGACACTTATAATGTTCAAGTGTTTGTAAAGTGTCTCACTTTCACAAGCATTTCCGCGTATTTTGTAAATACAGAAAACTGTACATAAATGATTAAAACAACATAAAATAATGTCATATATCATAAATGTTTCGTGATTAGTATAAACAAATAAAATTTTAGATTTTGTTATTTGAAGAATTTAAAATTTATTTTCATATATTTGGTCTCGGAAAAAAAATCTTTTAATTTACCACGTTAAAAAAAATCTAGCCAATAATATAAATATAAAAGTAATACCAAAAAAAAAAACCCTTTTTTTTTTGTAGAATGCATTTTCTTCTGAAAAAGAAAGTTTTCTGTAAATAAAAGATTTTCTCATAAAAAGTAAGGATTTGAGAATAATCTTAATATTTTTTACAAGAAGACTAGAAATATACTTTTTTTCTAAGATTTCAGAACTTTTCTTCCTTTGGAAAAGATAATTAAATATTAAAAATAGTACAGTGTTTTAGAAACAATATAATTTTTTCTTTCAATTGCAATATATTATTTTTTTCAAAAAGTCATTTTTTTTGTCTTATTTTAATATACTTTAAAACAATGTATAATATTTACTTGACTTTTATTTGAAAAAAAAGAATAAAAAATCGAATTTAACTATCAGGTTATTTTGCTTATATATTTGACAGGTTTTGTCTGTGATATAGAAGAATGCTAGATGAGATTTCGTAACTTTTTCACTCACTCGGACGGTATATAAGGCATCTAACATAAGTTATAGAAAACAGTCGATTAATGTAAATTGTCGAATAACTTTTATTTTGAATTTCACGCTACGTGTACCCAATTTATGAATTAAGGAAAAAAACACTTTAATACAGTTACCATTTATAGTATTGGATTAGAGAATCTATACAGGGTAGTTATAATTTAAGTATCTATATTTGGAGCTGCCTGTAGCTTGAAGGAATAATCGGAATGGAACCAAAATCGGTACTCTTACTATTTGAGAATGGGGAAGACGAATGGAACAATAAAAAAATTAATTGCAATAATCGCCGACAGATGGTGCTGTTGAGTGTGACATGTATTGCGTGATATTGTGTATCGTTGAGGTGTCGCAAACCTCAATGACTTAGCATATCACAACATGTGAAATAGCATATCACAACATGTGCGAAACATCACTCTTGATGCGTTACATTCCGCAGTTGAGCACGTCGTGCACCGCTTAGATTGTGTACTCCAGCTGAATGCCATGTGGAACCTGAACATGATCGGCACCGCCATGCGAAAGCGTAATCACATTCACTGTGGCATTTTCCAATAAATTATGTATGCCATCGGGTTTTACTCCTTAATTGTTTTTTCTTGTATTACATATTACATTTCACACTCAATAGCGCCATCTGTCGGTGATTATTGCATTTTTTTTATTGTTCCATTCTTCTGCCCCTTTTCTCGAATAGTAAGTGTACCAATTTTGGTTTCATTCGGGTTATTCCTTCAAACTACAGACAGCTCCAAATAGAGATACTTATATTATAACCACCCGGTATTATAAAGCAAAAACATGTCCACGAGTAACGCTGATGCTATATTGACAATTGCAACAAGTTGGCCGATAAATTTATCTTATACCATATTTTTTTACACTTTTAAACATCGCACCATTTCAATATTTATGCTGTCGAATAAAAATCTCTCTCTCTTTTTTTTTGGTGGGGGGGGGGGGAGGTTAAAATAATGTTTAAGTGTGAATTTTTTTTATCTGCGTGCAATCATCCAATTGCTGAAGATTTACACGTTTGTTTTTAAAACAAAATAAATATTTCAGTATTTCTTAGTTTACCGGCAATATCCCATAACTAAATAGCCAAACGATATTAAACTTCACAAATAAGTAAATAAAAATTTACTTTAATATATATGTAACAATACTAAGCGCTTAAAAACTGAAATAATAAGAATAACAAAGATTGCTTTAAATAGTGAAATGTTTCGCGATTGTCTACTGACATACTGCTCATACAGAAGTACCAAACATACTTTTTCGTGTTCTTCGTCAGCAATGTAAGAAAATTTACTAATTGTAAAAAAAAGTAGCGTTTTCAGTTAAAAAAAAAATCATCTACGTTATTTACACCGGGCATCTGTAACCCGGGTAGGGCTGAATGGATTGTCTGGTTTATTTTATGATTATATGAAATTTAATAAGGATTTGTTTATACCTAACCCATAAAAATGTTAGTTTATGACTTTTAAAATGATTTACCGCAATATTTAAATCAATTAACAAATGATAATGTGTACATAATATTTCTAATTATTTATATAATAATATTTCTTTGATTTAAAAAAAAATTACGAAATAAGCACTGAATGTAATATTGTAAATTTGTTATTATGAAAAGCCATCTACTTAAGCATTAGGTAGCTTTCAGCCTTTCTGAGGAAAGCAATTCCAAAAAAAAAATTCGTATATTTTCACCGATCAAGACCCCTAGACCCCAAAACCACCCTCCGTTCAAATGTTGATTTATATATATATATATATGTCTGACATATGTCATGCTGTAACTCTCTTATTTATGAACCGATTTGGATGTGACTGAGTATATGTGTATAGGATATACCAGCGTCTCGACCGTGTTCGTTGGCCAGCTTCATCAGCCATCTTGTTTCAAAATGGCGGCCAGTTAAATTTTGTTATTTTTTTTAATTCTAAAAGACGTACAGAAAAAAATATAAATTGAAAAATTATATCTATTAAGTGTCAGTACGTGATACTAGTATTCCGGAACATTTTTGTTTTGGCTCTATCTTAAAAAAATGCCTGAGATATGGCAGTTTAAAATACTAGGTTGGCTGACATTTTGAAAGAATCTGATTTTTTTTTTGCTGTAACTCTCATGCTGAAATTCGCATTCAAATTCAGTATTAAAGAAAACCGGGATTGAATATTCTAAAATCGGGTTCCAAGGATTTTAGCTTCGGGTGTTTGAGTAAAATTAGATGAATTTTAATAAAAACATGGACTATGAAAAATACCATACCTGACCCATAAAAACGTTGGTTTAAGACTTTTAAAAGGATTTACCGCAGTATTTAAGTCAATTAACAAATGATAATGTGTAGTACATAATATTTCTAAATGTTTATGTAACAATGTTTACATAAAGTTTTTCCCTGATTACGAAAAATTTTTACGAAATAACCATTTAATGTAATACTGTAAAATTTTTATTATGAAAAAGTCATATTCTTAAGTTTTTCTTTTTAACTGGATGGATGATCCCCTAAACATACGGCATGGTCAATCAAAGGCCTCTTTGAAAAGCAAACTGAACATAGTTTATACAAAAATCCTTCACCTGACTCACTGTAATAAATCCAATTAATAAGTTTTTCATAATTTCTTAATATTCAGGGGATATCCACTCAAGAACAGGATCACAGATGCTGTGTCTAGTGTAACAGCCCAATTGTTGGGCAATATGTGGCGAGAAATGGAATACCGCCTTGACATTCTTCGAGATACCAAGGAAGCTCACGTCAAAATTTACTGACGTAAGTACTTGTATTAAAATCTTCATAAATGTCTTTACACTATATTGAAACAAGCATATGCCTTATTGTACTAGTTTTTCTTCAATAAATTATTGTAATCAGGGAAAGGCTTTATGACCACCCTGTATATTGTAATTTTATAGGAAAATGATATATATTTTTTATTACAAAATACCCCACTGCATATTTTGTAAAAACATGAAGGCTAACCATATGAAAATCGCTGACAAAATATTCACTTTTGAAAATATTTAGTTTCGTAGAAATACGAGGGAAACTCCTTAAGCAAGTCACAAAAAATAATTAAATAATAACTTACAATGATATTCACTTCAAAACTATTTTTATTTCTCAACATGTTTTCAATCAGTATTTATGCACCTATATCACCGTTTTATAAGTGCCTCAACACCAGCTGCATAACATTCTTTGGGTAGCTGTCTCAGTCACATTAGGACTTCAAGTTGAATCTTTTCATCATCTGTGAACATCATCTTGCTTCCAAGATGGTTTTTTAGGGGACTAAACAGATTAAAATCACGTGGGACTAAGTTTCAAACTGGATGGTGGATGTTGAAGAAGTTGCAAGATGATGTTCACAGATGATGAAAAGGTTCAACTTGAAGTCCTAATGTGGCTGAGACAGCAACCCAAAGAATGTTATCCAACTGGTATTGGGGTACTGATAAAACGGTGATGTAAGTGCATAAATATTGATGGAGAATATGTTGAGGAATAAAAATAGTTTTGAAGTGAATATCATTGTAAGTTATTATTTAATTATCTTTTGTGACTTACTGAATGACTTTTCCTCGTAATTGCGTTACCTAAAAATGATAAAAGACAGTATTTTGCAAAAAATAAAATCTATTATTAATTATAGACATAAGATAAATGTTATATTTTTAAATATCTTTAAGTTCGAAAAATTTTCAGTAATTTTATATCTCATTAACGAACCATTCAAACTTTTTGAAAATCTGTGTTATCGCTACTATTGTTTATTTAAATTTATTTTCTGCAGATATCGTTTTTAAAAATATATCATATACTGTTATGAAAAACATTTTATGGATTGAACTGGTATCTTTTCTTTCTGATTATATTATTTAGATATCAAGTTATAGACATTATTTTGATTTTTTTTTTTTTTTTTTTTTTTTTTTTTTTTTTTTTTACTGTACATTTAAATTGAGGATTAATACAGAATGAACATATTTTATAATTTTTTGTAACAATGCTTTTTTAACAATCAAAAGTAATAATATTTTATGTCGCTAAGATTTGTTATCGGGTTTCGTTTCAATGATCGGGATGCGTGTAATATAAATGTAACTCTGTTTTTCAGACGATTGGCAGATTAGCCAATCTCTCGTGATTAATAAAAGTCTTTAATCCTAAAAGTCTCAAAACAGGATTAAAAGAAATAAAAAGAAGGGTGTTAGTTTTAGATATGACAATTTAGCAGAATTAAAAGTAAACTTTTAATGCTTAAACATTTCACAGAAAAGTCCTCAAAAGGCATTTTATTTAGTAGAAAATTCGAAAATTAAACATGCGGTAAAATATTTATTTGGTATTAAAACTATTAAAATTCGTTTCTGGGAAAAAAAAAAAATCAGAAAAAAAATTACAAAAATACCAGAAAAAATTATTTTTCAGGAACTTGGAATTTATTTTCTTTACAAAAATAATCAAGTTGGAAATTGTACGTCAAATATGACAAAGGAATTGCGTTCGTACAGTTATATTACAGTGAAATGAATTATATCGTCTGTTATTATGATATGATTAATTTCGGTAATAATAGAATTACATTTTATGTTTGCAATATGTTTTATTGACATTTACTGAAAATTCCAAAGGGAAACTTAAGCCTAGCTTTCAAAATTTCAGCACTTGAAATCCATATTTAGTTTATTTTTCCATTTAATATCAATTTATCCGGATATTTATCCAAAAAACTTTCGGTAGATTATGGGATTGCTGCAGTTAAAAAAATTTAGAATACAAATTCGGTTTTTAAATCCAGTAATACGGAAATAATAGGACTCCATCTTAAATGTCGTAATCACCATGGCAACATAGAATCATTATGTATCATGGGATATCATTGAATTAATTACTTGTGATAGGATTTAATATAATTAAGAATGTGACTGTAACATGGTTATAGAGGTCATAAAATGTCATATACGTCATATGTGACACTATAGCGTCATACCTGTCAGATAGCTTGGTGATACATCCTGGTCACTTGACGATTAATCCTCAGAAACTACTACATGAAGGAAGTACCGATTAAAAAAATTAAATTACTTAATACATCTTTTTATTAATATCTTTTTAAGTTTTGATTCGATTTGCATAAAATTTGAAAATACTCGACAAAATTCTGCAACGATTATACAGGATTATACCTGTATATATGAAATTTCAAAACATTCAGTTGGGTAGTTTTTGCGATGTTATATACGGGCAGACGGACAGACAGAAAGACGGACCAGACGTTGACTATAGGTGCTACGAATTTATGTAATTACGAACGTACCTAAATATGATACTTTATTTTCCTTGCATTATTAATAATATAATCCACAGTTCACATTTTGTTTGCTGTACTGTACATTAAATTAGCGAATTTACAAAGTGTATTTCTCACAAATGTTCGTCATTAGATCTTTAAATCGAATAATTTACGTGTACTTATTTAGTATCATTCTATATATTTTTTACTTTTAAATAATTTAGTTGCCAAAACATATTAATTATCAAAGACACATGATGACACATTTTAAATGAAAAAATGATAATTGTAATATCGCATGCTCTATATTGAGAGAAACACCATATAAAAATGCGTAACTAAATTTTAATTGCATATCATAGCTAATCAAAAAAAAAAAAAAGAAAAACGCAATTAGTGTAAATATTCTTAAAAATTATCTTTCAAATACTAGTTTCTTGTTTTATTTAAAAAAAAAAATATTTATAAAGTGAAAAAAAATCATTTGATTGCAAAATACAAAACTTTATGCGTTAATTAGCATCATGGTATCACATAAAAAAATAAAACATAAATTATAAAAAATATTTTTATCGTAAAATGTCCAGCCTTTTTATGAAAAGTTGCAACGGCTTAAAAAAATTGAAATTCGATACACAGATTTGAATGAAAGAAAATACTGTACATTTTAAAAATGTAAATATGAAACATATACTTCTAATTATTTATAACGAAATTCCAGAATGTAATAAGAGATAAACTAATTCGTCTAATTAGCTACAATTTTTTTGTATTTTTATGAGTTTTTTAATTTTTTTTGTAATTAAGAATATTTATTATTATTTTTTTAATTATTTTCTTCTCTGCTATTTCTTTGGAAATCTTCAAAATGTATCATTTTAATCCAACGATATTTACAAAGTGATTCTATGTGTGTATTTGTTGTTACTCTGACTGTATATGTTGTTTTATTTCTAATTAGCTGCCGTCGGTTGGTCGGTTGTGTAAAAGTAGTTACTTCTAAAGTGTTTATCCGAGAAATCTAATTAATACGCTTACTAGTATTATTATTATTAATTAAGATTTTTGACCTTTTTAAAGTCATATTTGTGTCAGTTACTAATTTAAAAAAAATAGCGCTAAATATATAAATTTTATGTATACACACTACAGAGTTTAAGATTAATAGATTAAAAATGACCATAAAAAGTACCAGAAGATATTTTACAGTGTAGGAATTTTTGATAGCACTACTAGTATATCCGTGATTTTTTTAGAACACTTTTAATATATATATATATATATATATATATATATACGAGGTAGGGTCAAAAAGTTCCAGGAATAGGTCAATTACAAATTATTAAAAAATAGAACAAAAATTTTACCTTATTGGCTTTCAAAGTACTGTCCACCTGCATCCACACACTTCTTCCAGCGTTCGTATAACTATTCAAAACACTCCTTGAATCCATTTTTTGAGACGTCCATCAGTAGCTTCGTCGCATTTTCGATCATCTCATCTGAATCCATAAAACTGTGTCCCTTCAATTCCATTTTCAGCCGTGGAAACAGGTAGAAATCCGCTGGTGCTAGGTCGGGAGAATAAGGAGGGTGTTCCAGAGGGGTAACAGTGTGTCTGACAAGATAATTTTTCACAATCAGAGCGCGATGTGGTGGGCCATTGTCGTGTGAAAAGAAACCAATCATTTATTGCCCATTTTTCAGGTCGTTTTAGTCTGATTCCATCTCGTAGCCTTTAAGGATCTCCAGGTAAAGTTCTTCATTGACAGTTTGGCCTTCAGGAATAAATTTGTAGTGAATGACGCCCTCGTAATCGAAAAACACCTTCAACATCACTTTTCCTCGGCTTTTGTCAAAGAGAAATTTTTCCTTCCATGGTGATGTTTTTGCTGACCTTGACGAAAACGCTTATGCTATCGTTTCCGTATGCTTTCTTCAGCATCTCGAGCGTCTCAGAAGGCGATTTCTCGAGCAAAACGCAGAATTTGGTGTATGCACGCTGCTCTAAAGACGACATTTCAAAATCCGACGAATGAAAAAATCGCTTTGTCAGAAATGATCTGCAGCTAACGCCAACAGTACCGGAAATGAATTCCAGATGTCTGTGTGTTTTCCTTATCGGTGCTGCCAACCAACAAAAAAGATATTTCCCCATCAACGAACACCTGCGTGAATGCAGACGACCATTCCCGGAATTTATTGACTCTACCTCGTATATATATGTTTTGAGCGTTTATATGATTTTAACCGTCTAATGTACATTGGTTTTTGGTACCAATTTTATTAATTTTAAGAGGTAGTAGAAATTCTTTTATGGGAAATTAGGGTTGCAATCAACGTATTCATTCAAAAATACAGGGTATTCCAGTTCAATTTGTCTCTGTACCTAACTTTAATAATAATGAAGATATTTTAAATATATTCACAACATACTTAATTTTGTTTCTTAAAAGAGCTAGATGTGCATAGTAAATAACTCCGTCTACTGTTTGTAATATCAGCTACATTACGAACATCGTATAATTTATTACTGACTGGATCTAGATGTTGTCAGTTCAATCCCCTTAAATAAAACAATATCGCATAAGGTGGTGGAATTGGCCACAATCCGCATCTAATACAGAGATAGTTAGACGATCATTTTTTGGAATATAATTGACATTAGAAATGGTGCACCGACAAAATTACTGTGCACGCTTTGTTCTTTTTGTGATTTTATCTCATTTGTCACAAAGGAAATTAAATACGTTGTATATCTATTTAAAATTTATTCATTATTATTAATGTTTTGACTAAAAACCCGCGCTCAGACTGAAATGAAGCACTCTGTTTTTCTAAGAATAAGTAGATTACAAACCCTGGTTTCTTATACGAAAATTTGTTTATTTTATTGTGATCTACTGCCTGATAAAATTGTAAACCTAGTACTGAAACACCCTATATATTTACACTATCCACATTTAAATATAATATACTAAGAAGAACGTTTTGCAAAGCCAGTGTTTAACAATTATTTCTAAAACTACTATAATTTCCAAGAAGCATAATTTGTTACAAAAAACTGCTAATCGTATCAGATACTCCGAAAAATAAAAAAATTCAGAATAACGTGTGCGAATATTTAATATTCAGAAAAGTATATGAATAACCTCATAACTGATTTTGCTCGATTCAAAATGCAAAACCTTACTCGACCATCTAAACCTAATTTAAGTGATCTTAATCAAAAAATCTTATAGTTATATATTGTCACTACCATGTCCAACTATCGAATATGAAAAAATGCAAGTCATTACTTTTAAAAATGGGTAGATTGTCACCACTATATTTTATTAGAAATCTTCACCTAGTAATAATACTATTAAAATTTCTGTGAAGTACAGTGCTGCTAATTTCACCTTTTTTATTTAGAAATGCCGAATCCATACCGGAAATTTTAAGAAAAAAAATTAGGTAATCACAAAATGGTCTGCCATTACATAAAGCAAAAATTTCTATTTAAAATTTCTGGTGTGGATTTCAAACTTCTGAATGAAAAAAGGAAGCCAAGCTGTCAACCTTGGTGTATACCATTAAAATTTAGTGGTGAAAATCAGTCCATTTTTAACAGTAATGAAAAATGTATTTTTTTCACATTCGATAGTTTGAAATAGTAGCGACGATATCATTAATAACTAAAGTATTTTTTTAAGCTAAAAAAGTCAGGTACCCAATCATTAATGATAGAGCCCTGTATGTATTCGTTTTATTTTTGCACTATGGCAAACTTTTGCAAATGAGGGCTAAACAGTCTAGGATCTCATTTTGATAATGGGTCCGACAGACTACCAACACACAAGATCCAGTCGGAATTTAAACCTCACACTTCTTAAGTAGTCCAAGAAACACACCTACATGAGATAATACGAAATTGTCTAAAATACTGCGTCCAGTGGTTTGTAAATATTTAAAGAAAGACATTTAAAAATGTATATTTGTAAAAACTGATTTGATCCGACTATCATAATTCCAAGATAAATGTGAAAATTTTCAAGATAAAGGGCTACTATAGCTTACTCGACTTTTCTTCGTTTTTTGTTGGATAATAAACAAGAAACTTAATTTTTTTCATGCACAAATGTGCAGTCATAACAACATAAAAAATATATTGATTGTCAGTGAATTTCTGTTTGCCGGTGTATGAAATAATTTCAACATTACAACGATTGAAATTTTTTTGCATCAAAATAAACATTATGTCCAAAATACAACTATAAACCATTAACTTATAAGCCTGCCTATAACATAGTGTCACATATCTTTAACCATTGCTTCATAAAAATAATTCACATCGACTAAATACAAATGACATTTTTAGCCCCTCATAGTATATTAAACAAAATTAAATATAATATAATATAAAGATAACATATAAAGATAACACACATTTTTTAATGAACATTGAATTTTTTATTGCTAGTATATGAAAGAATTTCAACATCATACAACGATTGAAAATTATAAGCGTCAAAAATAAAAATTTGGTCCCAAATACGACTATAAACCATTAATTTATGTCTTCCTATGACATAACTGAATATTGATTTAACAGATAACAATTAAAAATACTTAATTTACATCAACTTTTACTACTTATAGTTTTGGTCTCTCATATACTATTCAACAATATTAATATAAAAATAGCACATAAACATTCCTCATTTTAGAAGTGTTACACATACAAACACAGCATTTAAAAAAACTTTTATTACTTTCAACTGTTTAACAGTGAGTGTCTAAAATGATTTAATCCAAATGTAATAGAAAACACTAAGATTTTACAGACGTGCATGTATCGTCACTACATACAATGTATAAATTAAAGAGACTTATGTTGTATCAAGAACCTATAAATGGTGATGTCAAATAAATGAATAATTTTAGTCAAGAAGTATGTTTCTCGTTTGAAGAAATGTTACCTCGCAGTGATTAAATCACTTAATTAATTAAAGTCAAAACAACATCGATGTAATATTTAATTTAATTATCTTTGTGTTACAACTTTTTTATATCTTTATTGAATTTCCAAATTAAACTCAATTAAACAATTTCTAATGCCAGAAAGTGACGATTTGTGATAATTTAAATATATTAGTTTTTTTTGTGATGATTTAATTAAATACATTCATAGAAATGCCTAAGGAAAAGTATTTCAATTTTCTTCAACTTAATCTTAGACAATCGAAAAATTACAATATCTTGTTATACAATTATGCAACTATTTTTTTTTCATATTTTCTAAACCTTAAGAATATTTTAATATATTTTAAAATAAATTTACTGAAGGCGTTTTGTAAAATTTTACTAAATGTGTTTAAGTTTACATTTTTTATATATTTTTGCTGAACATTAATAATCAAATGGCTTATTTAAATGATGTTTTTACTTGCAACATTTTCATTTTTTTATTATTACTATTTTGAAATGTCAAATTTGGTGAAAAAGGTCTTTGTTTTCTAATTTCTTAACCAATATCGCGTATTATTTGAAAATGTATTTGTGAAATTTACCCCATAGTATAGTTAAAACGTATAATTATTGTTATCATTTACCAAGCAGCCTTTTTTTATGAACCATATAGAGCATTTTAAAGAAAAAAATCTTTGTCACAAGCCTTAAAAGCACTTTTTCTCACATAGTGCAATTCTCGAGCAAATGAACTTATTTCTTCGTGATAAATAGGAGAATAATTTTTCGATTAGAAAATCGATTTCAACTGTGACAGCCATAGAAATATGTACTTTATTAAATTGAATAAAAAATTCTAACAGAAATAAAAACCATGCTCGAAGTTTATACATAATCCTCTTATAAAGTTTTGAAAATGCTCAACGTTGATATAAATTAAATATATATATATATTAAGATTGCTTTTAAATAAAAAAAATAGTATTTAGTACATTTGACACTAGCATAAAAGCATAAAAGCTTAGTTACATTGTCGGGTTTTGACACTGCTCACTGTCTAATATTCATCTTAACACTCTAATGCCCATAGTACAATGCATTCGATAAATTCCAAAATTAGAAAAATCGAAATTCACACCAGAAATAACAACTGATAATTTTCGCTTCTTTTTAATCTCGGAATCGCTGTCATTAAATAAAGCAAATATTTCTATTCCGATTTTCTGGTATAAATTCGGAGTATCTGACTGAAACATCCCACTATATTTGCAACACTGATGGTAGCCTATATGCTACTATGGGGGGGGGGGGGCAGTACAGGGTTAAAAATATATTGTTTGTATTTTTCAATTTTTATCGGTTCTACAATGGGATGTATAAAATTAATTTTTTATGCATCTTAGCTTAATAGACCTAACATAAAATTCTTTTCAAATAAAATCCTATCGAAATGATTGAAATACATAATCATATTTCAAATGTTAAAGGTAATTAATTATACGCACTGCTTTATACAGCCGCACTAGTTTTTAACCGCATTATTTATGTCGATAAAACCCAAAATCATCAATTTTCTTTCTTTAGATGATCAAACAAATGATCCCACATTCCCATCCTTAGTGCTAATTTCATGTAATTAGCAGAAACTATTTTTAGATATACAGAATAAGACTAATTTATTGAACGTTCATTTGCGGATGTATGGTAATGGGTATAAAGGCCTTTCAAAGCAAATATTTAGTTATTACTTTAGGGTACATATTCTAGTAATATATTGTAAGGTTTCTAAATTTAAAACGAAAAGTGGCTTCTCAAAAATGTAAAACATCAATTAATAAAATTTATTATGCAAAAATAAATATTAGGCAATTTTTAAGATATTACATATTTTACGTAATTGTTCGTTCATGTGTGAATGCTGGTGAATTTAGAAAATCAGACTAAAAAAGTTAGATTACAGAAAATTATTTAAAGCGTAGTGCTTACCTTATTAAATATTTACCATTTGCTCTTTACTGTGTTATTTAGAACTTGAAGTTTTACGGTTTTTATTTAATAACAACTACCACATTTGGACATCGTAATAAAACAATCATACAAATATCAGCGTTATTAGATTACACTCTAAAAACGACATTTTCAAAACTGAGCAAAAAATTCTCAAATCTGAGTATGTCGCATAGTCAAAATGGCTTCAAATCAAAATGAATCAACTTTGAAACACGTATATACTCATTTTTGAAAACATGCACACACTCAAAAATAAAACATCATGTGCTCATATTTCAGTATGTCCATGTTTCAAAAATGTGTATGAACTGACTTCTATGTGTTCATTTTCGTGTATTTCCATATTTCAAAAATGAATTTGAACTGATCCTAATCAATTTTTGAGAACGTCCATGTTTCAAAATTGAGTATGAACTGACATTTATGTGTTTAGTTTTCAGTACGTCCATGTTTCAGAATTGAGAATGAACTGACCTCTAAGTGCTCAGTTTTGAGTACGTCCATGTTTCAAATATTCTGAATATTTCTGGTACTTCAGAATTGAAAACATTGGGTCGTTCTATTTGAAACAAAAAGTTTCATAACAAAATGATTTGAAACTGTCATTTTTCTCAGTGAATTGAAAATCTCAGTGTATTGTGAGCATTTAAAAATATGAATATTGAAAATTATAAATTGAAAATTTGTATTAATTTTCAATTTCAAACTGTCTCGTCCAAATCATCCAGAAAACAGCATCTAAAAATAAATCTCAAGGTATAATAACAAATATTGTTTGCAAAATAGGTGTTGCTATATAGCATTAAAAATAGACAGATAAATGACCAAAAAATGTTTATTTTTTAAGCAAAGTTTTTCAAGGAAAAATAAGTATATATACTATGTGCCAACAGTTAATTGTATTATTATGTGTTTTATCTGCATAATGTATTTTTCGCTTTTTACAATATCCAAATAAAAAATATATAAGGTTCCACAATACTGCCTTTGGGTTTAGGTAGATTATTTCCATTGTGTTATTTACCAATAACGGAAGACATTTCTACCAAATCTATTTTATAGGACTGCGACATGGTATAAAATCATGTTTTGAAGTGGTTATTTTCAGAGCAGAAAAATATTCTAGTAAAATTAATAAAAT
Organism: Maratus michaelseni; assembly: GCA_963931845.1. Classification (NCBI taxonomy): domain Eukaryota; kingdom Metazoa; phylum Arthropoda; class Arachnida; order Araneae; family Salticidae; genus Maratus; species Maratus michaelseni. Next base: position 448,434,674 of record OZ007589.1, on the reverse strand, counting down.
ATTTGAAGGATTTCTCAAATTTCATGCAATATTTTTAAAAAGTAATTGGTCGAAAACAAAATATGCAAATATACCAAAATTATCTTATGATTTTTTTCTTTATACTTTACAATACATTATATCTATTACTGCTATATGAGAATTTACAATGTTTGTAATTTTACTGGGCATTTATGTATATAAGTAATGCAACAATCTATTTCAAATATTTACCTTATTACAGTAAATTTTTAAAGAAGATTATTTTTAATAACTTATTCTGTTTCACATATCATTTTGATACATTTTATTTAAAAAATATATTTGTTTATGAGATTTAAAAAAAAAAATTATCGAAATTTCAATATTTTGCAACTTATAAGGTGATATATTTGAGAAATATTCAAATTACTCTCTTATTTCGAAATAAGTTCTTCAACATTAGAGAACCATATCATAATCTGAAAAATCAAGTTTTTATTGTTTACAATTTAATTTAGTGTCCATCGTAATGACCTTAAATTTCAATCTTATGAATTTCTGCCAAGGTTATCTTTTGAAGTTGTCATTATCAGTCTTCGATATTTTAGATCAATTAAATAAATTTTGTATTAATGGTTTTTTCAGTACAACATAAATTGTTTATTTGAGTTTTAACAGAAAGTAATTATTTCCTAATATATGACGCACTGATTAGATAATTCTGCTTCATTGTATGAAATAAATTAAAATTTGAAATATCATTATTAAATTATATTATATATAAATATTACCATTATAAAATTATTAAATATCATCTTACATTTTTTTAATGATAACTAACTACTGAATTTTTATACATTTTACTGCTTTACGAATATAAATCGCATCTCATAATCAGCCAGCATTTTAATTTTTGAAATAATAACATAATAAATAATAAAAAATTACTAATTAAATAATTATACTATTGATATTCTTTTAAATATTGATATAAAGATAATTTTTATTTGATCTTTCATAATAAAAATGTAGGTTGTTTGCAAAACAAAAATTTCGATATAGACCTTCCCGACTAAGGAAGCACTTTTGATTGAATAATTATATGTCTTCATTTTCGGAAAAATTTCATTTTTAAAAAGAAAATAATACATATTTTTAAAAGGCTTTTACGAAAGTATCAGATCATACTGCCAAAAACCAATTTCAAAGCTTCAATTTAAAATATATAAAAAATAAGGGTTTAAATTTTATTCTTAGAAAATCGTTTTGCAATAGCTATGCATCAAATTTTACCCTTTTTTCCTACCATTATTTAAAACAAGAACGAAAAATCATGCGTCGAGCATAGATTATGTAGCACTTTCCAACGCTTCCAAAATAATTTTACAAAACATACCGTTTAATAAGCTAAAAGATAATATCTAAGTAAACAATTTGGAAAACGCATAACATATTTAAAAACATAATTTCAGGAATTTCCAACAGATACAATATTCGGAAAAATATCCGAATACTTTTATTCAGCCCTGTATATGATCTATAGATTTGTATATGCTAGGATGCTAAATTTTAGTTTAGTTAGGAAACGCGTAGCACAGTTTAAAATTATCTTTCTGGAGTTTCTGTCCATAAACGGAAATGTGTTCGCGAACTTTTGTGCTGCCCTGTATAGGATCTACAGAATTTATACACACCACGTAATAGACAAAAAGCGAGTTAAAATTAAAATCGCATTTAGTAACTTAAAACGCACTTCCAGGAATTAGTGTTAACAGACAGTAGAGAATTCTTTTGTGTGTCCCTGTATATGAACGATGACTGCTATACACACACTATTCTGTAGTAAGCCTCTTGTAATGCACCTTAGATATATATATATAAATTTCAATGCGTTTAAAATAGTGAAACATTATTTAAATAAACCGCAGACGATTTTTCTCCATAGACGTCATGTAACGGAATTCTTTTGACTGTCCCTGTAAAGTAACTATAAGTGCTATGCACACCCTATTCCATATTAAGCTTCTTCTAATGCACCTTAGTGATATATAGAAATTTCAATGCGTTTAAAATACTGAAACATTATTTAAATAAACCGCAAATGATTTTCCCCCATAGACCGCAATGTAACGGAATTCTTTTGAGTGTCCCTGTAATAAAACTATAAGTGCTACACACTTCCGTTGAAATAGGGAACATGCTATAGATAACGACAATAATATATAAAAATTGCAGAGCAATCCGAGCATATTTACGGGAGTTAGAGCACGGACAAACGGCCAGACAAACCGAAGTCATAAGCACTTTTCAACTAGGTTGGAAAGTGCTAAAAAGAAGAAATTGTTTCGTGTAATCACCTAAATTTAGGATTAAAAAGTTTTCTATTAAAAAAATAGTGGTACACAATAAGCCTCAAAAATGAGAGCAACGGCTATGAAATCTTTTAAATAAAGGTAAAATCTGATATAAAATCTCGGAAATTAAATAAAGTAATTTTGGTAAAATATTTTGTGTAACATTTAAACTTAATTTCTTTGTGTTTCAGGATTTTGTTCCAACAAAAAACGCAAAAAAACAAAAACAAAAAAAAAAACAACAACATCACAATCATTTTTTACTGTCTCACGTTTTCACATTTCATTTTAGTACCGTGGAAGAATGAAAGAGAAGCAAAATATTGTTAGATAATACTAAAATATTGTCTAGAGGAATAAGATATTGTTTATTCTCTTGAGACATGTTTTAATCTTTCCGAGATTACTGTTATACACACACAAGACATTTGAGGGGGTATGGAATGACAGTGGGGTAAATCAGTATCTAGTAATCTGATTAATGAAGTGTTTTGTGAAACTTGTCGTATTGTCGTTGCATTAAGTGGTTCAATTTGTTTTTGCCCTTTAGCGACTCCCTAAGTGAACAATGTCTTTTTTTACTGTCACACTAAACAGAAATTTATGTAAGTTAAGTGAAAATATGGTTATCTAGATTTTTCAAATTCTTTCCTTACTCCACTGTCATTCAAACAACCTCATTCATCTGGAGAATTTCAAAGAAGCCAATCTGAAATATCCGCTGTTATTGATGGAGTTTATAATACTTTTGTTCTGGAGAAATGAAATCTCTGTTAATTCACGTTACTCATGCCAGTGTTCTTTTTCATTTACGAAGTATGTAAAACTTTATTGTATGTTTTTTTTTTCTTCACAAGATCTGCTAAGAAATGGGATGTGATTATTATTATTATTATTATTATTATTATTATTATTTATTATTATTTATTATCATTTTATATGAATAAATAGGAGTAGATGCAAGCTCTTAAATTGTGAAAGAACGTCAACTTACATTAGCTACTGTAACAAAGTGGTTCATTCTAATATACCAAGTTTGAATGGGAATTTTGCCAATTTCACCAGTTAGCGAGAACGTCGTGTTGGGTATAACGACTTTTTAACATGTAGCGCATACGGTAAATTTAGAAAATTCCCTACATTTTAAAGTAAGGTGATATTGTGGCTTTTTCGCACAGTTAATAAATGACAAAAAGTTTTTGTAACACTTTTCAACATAGTTGAAAAGTGTTTATGAATTTGGTTTGTCTGTCTGTCTGTCTCTAACTTGCGTAAATATATACGTATTGTCATGCAATTGATATATGTTATTGATTTTTACAATGACATGTTCTGTATTGAATAGGAAGTGTGTAACACATATAGTTTTTTTACAGGGATACTCAAAAGAAATCTGTTACATTACGGTCTATGGGGAAAAATCTTTTGGTGTTTTTTGTTATGATAAAATACAATTTCAAATATATTGAAATTTATATACATCAATGAGGTGCAATACAAAAACTATGGAATATCGCGTGCATAGCACATAATTTTTTTTAGAGGGACACACAAAATAATTCCTTTGCATTATGGTCTATGGAGGAAAATCGTTTGCGGTTTATTTAAAAAATGTTTAACTATTTCAAACGTATTGAAATTTATATATGTCACTAAGATGTATTACAAGAGGCTTACTATAGAATATTGCACGCATAGCATTTATCTTTCATTTACAAAGACACACAATAGAATTTGGTACTGTCTCTTAAAAATAGTTGAGGCAGTGCTTTTTCAGTTACCGAACGAGTTTTTAAATTTAACTCATTTCTTGTCTATTACTTAGCGTGTATAAATTCTATAGATCATATACAGGGCAACAGAAAAGCTTTGGAGTAAATTTACGTTTATTAACGGAAATTCCAATAGGGTAATTTTGTACTGGGCTACGCGGTTCATAGCTGAGCTAAAAATTAGCATTCTATGTAATATGTATACAAATCTATAGATCATATACAGGGCTGCACAAAAGAATTCGGATATTTTTTCGAATATTGTGGATAATTCCTGAAATTGCATTTTTAAATATGTTATGCGTTTTCCAAATTCTTTGCTTATATATATATATATATATATATATAATTTTTCACCTTATTAAACGGTACAGAATTGTAAAATTATTTTGGAAGTGTTTGAAAGTGTTACATAATTTCTGCTTGACGCATAATTTTTCGTTCTTGTTTAAACCTATTTTCAATTATGTATTAAGAAACGATATTTATAATGTCCTTTTAGCATCTATACAAATTACAACATGAAAAATTATGCGACATTATTGAGACTGCTGCTTCTGCTTCGTTAAAACGTTATTGTATTTACATTTTCATGATATAACACAGAGCTGCGCTGCTAGGCACGCCAACCGCCGTACCCAAGTCCTGAAGAAGTGATATCTTGCGCTCGACCAGGAAGGTCTTCCTGTAAGCGCTGCTGCCGGTGGGAGCACCGTCACCTGCGCATCACTCCCATTTGACCGAAGTGAATGACGACATAGGTCTTTGCGATTGTGGTGATTCATATGTATGTTGAGTGCAATTTTAATGTTCTATTTTATGTATTCGGGAGATAATAATCTTTTTTGATAAAACTAAATAAAAGAAAAAAATGAACATCTACAGAGATTTAAAATTTTATAATTGAATCTTTTAACCAACCACTCCTAACATTTCTTTATAAAATACTTTTAGATAATTTTCTGCTTTATCTGAATAAATTTTATTTCCATTTTTTTGGATACAAATATTTTACTGACTCCATTTAATCTTGCGAAATATCCATTAAATATCTATCAATACAAGTTGTAAATTTCCAACTGGACGAAAAATGTCCGGGCCAGGATTCGAACCTGGGATCGCTTGGCTGAAGCCGCCACGCTCTACCACTGAGCTATCCCGGTCGAATCTGGAGGGCATAATTCATCCAGTTATCCTTATGGATCAAAGCATCTGGTCTGATATTTTAATCAGCTCAACAGAAAAGATCGCAGGTAATGGAACTCCAGTAAACGCTGGATACGTGAATACACTGGATTATTTTTTAACACATTTATTTCAAATTGGTAAAGTAATAATACAAGTTGTAAATTTCCAACTGGACGAAAAATGTCCGGGCCAGGATTCGAACCTGGGATCGCTTGGCTGAAGCCGCCACGCTCTACCACTGAGCTATCCCGGTCGAATCTGGAGGGCATAATTCATCCAGTTATCCTTATGGATCAAAGCATCTGGTCTGATATTTTAATCAGCTCAACAGAAAAGATCGCAGGTAATGGAACTCCAGTAAACGCTGGATACGTGAATACACTGGATTTTTTTTAACACATTTATTTCAAATTGGTAAAGTAATAATACAAGTTGTAAATTTCCAACTGGACGAAAAATGTCCGTGCCAGGATTCGAAACTGGGATCGCTTGGCTGAAGCCGCCACGCTCTACCACTGAGCTATCCCGGTCGAATCTGGAGGGCATAATTCATCCAGTTATCCTTATGGATCAAAGCATCTGGTCTGATATTTTAATCAGCTCAACAGAAAAGATCGCAGGTAATGGAACTCCAGTAAACGCTGGATACGTGAATATACTGGATTATTTTTTAACACATTTATTTCAAATTGGTAAAGTAATCATACAAGTTGTTAATTTCCAACTGGACGAAAAATGTCCGGGCCAGGATTTGAACCTGGGAGCCGCGCTCTACCCCTGAGCTATCCCGGTCGAATCTGGAGGGCAAAATTCACTGGAATCCTGGCCCGGACATTTTTCGTCCAGTTGGAAATTTACAACTTGTATGATTACTTTACCAATTTGAAATAAATGTGTTAAAAAATAATCCAGTGTATTCACGTATCCAGCGTTTACTGGAGTTCCATTACCTGCGATCTTTTCTGTTGAGCTGATTAAAAATCAGACCAGATGTTTTGATCCGTAAGGATAACTGGATGAATTATGCCCTCCAGATTCGACCGGGATAGCTCAGTGGTAGAGCGTGGCGGCTTCAGCCAAGCGATCCCAGGTTCGAATCCTGGCCTGGACATTTTTCGTCCAGTTGGAAATTTACAACTTGTATTATTACTTTACCAATTTGAAATAAATGTGTTAAAAAATAATCTAGTGTATCTATCAATAGTCCAATATTTTCATAAAAAATCTTATTTAAAATTCCTTATAAGTCTCAATATTGGTGACAGAGATTTTATTATTTTTACTTTTAAAAATCTCGCCTACTTCTATAAACTTTTGAATCCCTCAATAGCCGAAATCATACCGAAGCTCTGAAACCCACAATAGCCCTGGATAGCTGAAAGAATTGTCCTTCCCCATAAATGGGTAGGTGTGCTCTCAAGGGGGGTAGTATATTTCAGTGATAGATGGGGTAATGTGTTGGCATTTCTGGACAGTACAGAAAGAAAAACAAGATTTTTTTTTAGTAACTGGAGCAATGATAAACAGAGAGGTGGAACATCTGTCGAAATTTGAATAAATGAAGTAGGCAGTAGGGTCATTTCTATTACTTACGTAGTGAAAACGGGTGAACGAAAAAACCGAGTATTTTGGGCTATTTTGTTGGGATTCTAAGGTCATTCAGTTTTTTAAAGGTTGGGATTTAAAGAGATAAATTATTGACATACACTGAGATATAAGTAAAATAAACTGATTTTTCATATCCAATATTGATCCTAAATATAATAAAACATCCAAATGTCACCATTTCTAATATTAGTAGAAATTTAAAATTATTTTCAACACACATCTGTAGTATATAGAATTGAGTCAGTCATTTAAATTAAAGTACCTTTTTGAATAACATGTATTTACATAGTATGTCTACTTTTATCATAGTCCAATAGATGACTCCTAAACGGTAAGTTTTAGAAATAGAGCTGAAAGTGAAAAAATCTTTCAAATGTTATTCAGTATCATAATTAAAGAAATTCTCGTAAAAACAGTTGTTTTCGCAAATATTAAGAAAAATTATTTTTTATACGTTCTCTCTCTCTCTCTCTCTCTTTTTTAAAACTTTCTTTGAATGTAACAAATAAAACAAGAATTTTTTTTTTATACGACCAAAATGTGCTGAGTTATAGTAATTTGATTTTTTTTTTCATTTTTAGATTTTTCTGCCTTCAAAAACGGAAAAACGTGTTTTCATTGCAAAAAAAAAAAAAAAAAAAAAAAAAAAAAAAAAAAAAAAAAAAAAAACGCTAAAATTTCATGAAAATCAATGAATCAGAGCGGTACGTTTTTGTCGTAAATGTCAATTGTTATTTTTGTGTTACTTAATAGAGAAAGACGAAAGGTTTTTTAACCAAAACATTTAAGATTCAGGGGCCGTATAAAATTTAAATTTCAGAAGTTTAGCATAAACAACTGTTTTGACGTAAATGGCTATTAAAACTATAGAAAACAGAATTTGAAAAAAATTTGCAGTTGGAGCTCTACCTCCAAATCTACAGGGTGACAATTATTGAACTATATGAAATTAAAACGTCATAACTTCTGAACGCTTAGTGTGATGAAGTTCAAACTTCGTGGTTGGAATGGGGGGAATTAGTATGCACATGCGCACGCAACCTGTTCTTGTCGGCCATTTGCAAGTGAAAATGTCACTGTACAGCGTGCCTGAGCGCATTTCGTGATCGAGAAGTCTCTCCACCCTCAACGGGTGACTGTGTGGTTTGCAATGTCCAGTCACGGAATAATTGGTCCGGTATTCGTTGACGGCACGGTGATTGCTGAACTATACGTGAAGGTTTTGGAAAATGGTTTCATCCGCATTATCCAAAGTGACCCTGATTTCGACAAGATGTGTTTCATGCAAGACGGAGCTCGACCCCATCGGAACAAGAAAGTGTTTGATGTCCTGGAGGAGCACTTTGGAGACCGCATTCTGTCTCTGGGGTACCAAGAGGCCACTGGAATGGGGTTTGCTTGGCCACCATATTCTCCAGATCTGAACATATCTTACTCAGTTTTGTGGGGCTACATTAAAGACAGTGCGTATAGAAATAACACCAAAACAATTTCTTAGCTGAAAAATGCCAATCAGGAGGTCATCGACAGCATCAATGTTTCGACACTCCAGCGGATCATGCAGAATTTTGCTATTCGTCTGCGCCACATCATAGCCAATGATGGCAGCCATATCGAACATGTCGTAACCTAAATCCGAAAATCTGTAGTGACGTTTACATGTTTAATAAAGTTTGTGCACTCAGTAGTTTTTAAATAATTTACGTTTTATTTCATATAGTTCAATAATTGTCACCCTGTATCAGATTAATAATTAGCAAATGTACAACGATAAGTCAGCTGTACATGGGGTACTTATAAAATAACTTTTGTGCTTAAAGGTATCTGTAACTAACACGGTAGAGAGAAATGTCACCAAATTTTATACATAGACTTTTGATGCGATAGAGAGATGAACAAATATATATTGTCGGTCTTACACAGAAGTATATTTTATTATACTTAACAAAAATAGTTAATTTATATTTATTTACTGTATAATTTAAGTTGTATTTTATATGAAATAGCTTATTTTATATTACACATATTTTTATACTGTCGAATATTCCATATATGTCAATGTCAAGTTCATATTATAAAATCGTTTAATTTATTTATTTTGTAATATATTGCTATTGTAAGATTTGGAGAGTATATTTACACTTTTGAAAAAAATTGCTGTTTTTAACCTTTTAAATATTTTTCTTTGTTTTTTATCCTCACTAAAAATCAGTTTATCAGTTTTTAAATGAATATAAAATGTGCTTTTACCCAGAAGAAAAGTAAGCTGCATTGTTTCAATGCATCTTCATATATTTTAATTACAAAAAACAAAACAAAAAAAATCACAAAATATAATCTTCAGTATGTGCTTAAGGAAAACAAAATAATTTATATTAACTGTATCTTTCATGCAAAATTTTATATCAAATTAGTTAATTTAAACATAACAAAATGTTCCTAGAATACGAAATATTCTAATCACGTATATAATTACGATAAAGAAAAACTATTAAATCTTTAACCATTAAGTAGTCATCTATGATCTTATGTAGGGATAATAAAACTACTTGTTTAAAATAAGGGTAATTTTATTGATTAAATTAAAACCCCCACAAAATTCCTTGCTTTTTCAATATATTTGCATAGGTGATGGATGGGGGAGGGGAGTACGGATTCTGATAAAAAAAGGTAATTGAAAACCATTATCGACTGGGTGAAACTAGGCTTAATAAAGCTATAAGATATTTCCTACAACAATAATTCTGTGTTTACTTTGTTTCATTTTGATGAAAAAAAAAAAAAAAGATTTCCTTTTCTGTTTTATATTATTAGAATTTTCAGTTTCACCAAAAAAGTACAGAAAAGCACACGTTGCCTAAATTTAAGATAATGTATAAATGTACCGTGAAATTTAATGTTAATCCTTAAGTTGAAATATGCAAAAGACGCTGATATAAGTCTTTTACGCGTGTTCATATGTTTAGCCAATAAAATTATTCTTTAATTTTTAATTGTATATAAAAATAGATATTTGATTTAACATGTTTTCATTCATTGAATTTAGATATTACAAATTATGAGTTAAATTTTTATTCACACGCACACACACACACACACACACACACGAGAACTATAACTATTAATATTTGTATTATATAATAACAATATCACTTAATAGCTGAAATAATACGTTCGCATAATTTTATATATTTTCAATTTTACAATCTTAGCTATTTTTAATAGTACAGGATGTATAAAATATTTTCAAAATGTGAAAATGATTTTTAAAATAGTATATACGTAGTAAGTTATATCACGCTTAAAACATCCAGAAAATATGTATAGATCAATGTGTCCGTAGCTCAATATGCATAGGGATTTTCTTGAAGGAAAGAACAGGTGTTCGATTTTATGCTAGGACGGTAAACTCATTCTTCAATTATATGGTGCTTCATTCTCATTTGCTGCCGTAAATCGCGTTTTGGTCATGTGCTGGAAACCGGCTCGCAAAGAAAAAGGTGTTTTACTTATCAATATTTAATTAATATTTTGTTTAATTATTAAAATTCTGAGACTTATACTGATCAGGAGAGGCCTTGGACTATCATCACCTCGCTAGCCATCTCAGATAGACACACACACAGAGAACGAAACTTTCTTTTATTAGTATAGATTATTTAATTTTTATTTAACATTTTTTCTGCTGACAAATATCCCATGTATACCAATGCCAAGTACATGTTATAATATCTTATATTCGATATTATATATATATATATTTGTAATTGATTACAATTATAAGATTTGGAGAATAGAATTTCAGTTTTGTACATAATTGCTGCGTATAATTTTATTTTTTTTCTCTACATTTGTACAATTTTAAAAATCAGTATTTCAATGTCCTTATAACAACAGAAAATTATGCTGAATTTTATCCATGCATCTTCATGTATTTTAATTACGAAATAAAACATAATAACAAATATAATATTCAATATTTATGTAGCAAAAACAAAATAATTTATAGTAACAGTATGTTTCATGCAGTCTTTTATATCAAATTTATTAGTTTAAACATAACAAAATGTTCTTAGAATATAAAATGTTCTAATGTAACGTATTTGTAAGAATTTTTCTGAGTATTGTTGGTAATTTCTGACTATTACGTATAAACACATAGGTAAAGAAAGATAATTCTTCTTCTTCAATAAGCAGTTACCTACAATCTTGTGTAATGAGAATAAAACTACTTATTTCAAAAAAGACCAAAAAAAATTATTTTATTGTTTAAATGAAGAAACACGGAATTCTTTGATAACCGATATCTTTTCATAGGGGTAGGGGGGGATGTACGGATTCTGGGGCGAAAAAAGTAATTGCCAACAATTACAGACTGAGTGAAATTAAGCTTATTAACCCATTTTCGGCCAAGCATAGAAATGTTATAAAATGTGGTATTATTTGCATAGAAATTTGCTTAAATTACATTCATTAAGACATCAAAAATGTTTCGTGCATGAAAAATAATATTTTATTTAATTTGACGTTACCATTATTAATTTATTATTAATTTATTATTAAATTTAAATAAAAAAATTTAAGTTTTCTTATGGCATTTTTTTTTAAATTTTTTTTATTTACAGAACTTGCAACTTTACTCCATTATAAAAAACATATGATTAATCTCAAGTGGAATAATTATACATTTTCAAAAAGTCGAATTTGTCAATAACCGTTTCAAGTAAAAAACCAGCGTATTTTGAAAATTTCTCAATAGAAAGTGATTACTTCAATTGAATTACTAATATTTTATAGATGTCTCCAGAACCCTTAATAGCAGAAAAATAAAATTAGCGAAAAATATATGGCACAGTGTTAATAAAAAAATATTTATTGAAATGGTGCGTTTACGCACCTTTGGCCGAAAATGGGTTAAATCTATAAGATATTTGCTTTATTTTGTTTCAACTTGATGAGAAAAAGAACACTTTTTCTGTTCTTTCTTATATTAGTAGAACTTACAACTTCCCTCAAAAGAGCACAAAAATACAAATGTTGTCTAAAGTTAAGATAATGTACAAATGTACAATGGAATTTACAGTGATTAACTTAAGTTGAAATATGCAAAATTCGCAGATTTAAATCTTGTTTAATACGTGTTGATATTTTTAACCATTAATATTATTATTATTAAAATGTTTAATTAGATATAAAAAATACATTTGATTTAATATGTTTTCATTCACTGAATATAGCTATTACAAATTATTAATTACATTTATTTTTACACACACATACCTACTACACACACAAACTATAACTACAAATATATTTATATAAAGAGTAAATTATATTCTATGTGAAAAAAAGCATTTGTATAATTTTATATATCTTAAATGTTACAATCTACAACTTATTTTATTCGTAAAAAGTATGGAGAACGAATGACTTGAAAAAAGTATGACTTGAAAAATAGTCTCACATTCTTGCTACCCTGGTTTATTTAAATTTCGTCTGCGAAAACCTTAAAAAACAACCAACCGCAGACGTAAATATTGATCAGAGATCTTAAATATAAAAGTATTTGTGCATGGACTATATTTTAGTTATTTTGAAGCACTTACGATTGTCCGAACCTTTCCAGATATTTATACATGATATAAATGAATTGACCAAAGGCCGTGTGAAAAATTTGTGTATTTTTTTTTTAACCAAATGTGCGTAATGTTAATCCTATGGGTAATTCCGCGGAAAAACAAAAATCGTTAAAAGTGACTTTCGGGTATCATTTTTTTTTTGCAATGTGTTAATATTCGTATTTTTTTAAATACTTTTCAGCGTTGAAAAGCGAAATGAGAGTACATGTAGATTTTCCGTATACTTTTTTTCGGAGTCGATGCTTAATTTTTAAGATAGCCGAAAAAGGAGTATCTAGGGAGGTCTGTAATTTAGATTCTTTAAAAAAATAGATGTTATCATTCGAACTCTTTGAAACTTTTAGGAGTTAAAAAAATATTATTTTAGTTATTTTGAAGCACTTACGATTGTCCGAACCTTTCCAGATTTTTATACGTGATACAAACATGAGTATCTAGGGAGGTCTGTAATTTAGATTCTTTAAAAAAATAGATGTTATCATTCGAACTCTTTGAAACTTTTAAGAGTTAAAAATATATTATTTTAGTTATTTTGAAGCACTTACGATTGTCCGAACCTTTCCAGATTTTTATACGTGATACAAACATGAGTATCTAGGGAGGTCTGTAATTTAGATTCTTTAAAAAAATAGATGTTATCATTCGAACTCTTTGAAACTTTTAGGAGTTAAAAATATATTATTTTAGTTATTTTGAAGCACTTACGATTGTCCGAACCTTTCCAGATTTTTATACGTGATATAAATGAATTGACCAAAGGCCGTGTGAAAAATTTGTGTATTTGTTTTAAACCAAATGTGCGTAATGTTAACCCTATGGGTAATTCCGCGGAAAAACAAAATTCGTTAAAAGTGACTTTCGGATATACTTTTTTTTCAATGTGTTAATATTCGTATTTTTTGAAATACTTTGCAGTGTTGAAAAGCGAAATGAGAGTACATGTAGATTTTTCGTATATTATTTTTTCGGAGTCGATGCTTAATTTTTAAGATATCCGAAAAAGGAGTATCTAGGGAGGTCTGTAATTTAGATTCTTTAAAAAATACATGTTATCATTCGAACTCTTTGAAACTTTTAGGAGTTAAAAATATATGTGTTCTTAGACAGTTTTAACAATTCGCGAAAATATCAGTATTTAGTGGTAAAAGGCTCCTAAGAAGATTTTTTTACTTGAGCTTGTTCAATAGTTAAGATATGGACAGTTATCGTAGTCTGAACACTTTGGAATTTTTAAAGATTATAAATATAACGGTTTTGTAGCATGTGTTAAAAATTCGCGAACAAATATTCATATCTAGTTGTAAAAATATATGCTTTTTTCTTGTTTTCACGTCGGGTTAATTAACATAAAACATAAAAATAGTCTTCTTCGTCGGAACTGTCCGAAAATTTATTTTAATAGGTAATAAATATAACTATATCCAAGCCCTCTATAAAATTTTGTGAAAAAATATGCTTTTTTAGTAATGAAAACATGAGCCGAAGCCAGTTGAAACCGCACCGAAACACCAGATTTTCAGCTTTTTCGTCGAAATTATCACAGATTTTTTTTTTTTTTTTTTTTTTAATATTCCTACTGGTCCGAATGTTTCGAAATTTTTGTACTAGGTGTAAATCTGTCTGCCGAAAAGCTCTAAAAAGATTGTGTCGAAATACGGACGTTTAATTACATTTTGCGTAAAAAAAATGATCCTTTCCGGGAGGCGCAAAGTTATTTGCAGTACAAAATTTTGTTGAAAAGCTAAAATTTTGATTTTTGAAAAACAATTACACCGACGCGACGACTAGAAGAAGATCTCAGATTTAAGAGCATTTTATTTGTTTATTTGGTTTATTGCATTTTATTTGGTGCCTCTAAAATTGCGCCATTTGGGGGGGGGGGGGGGGCGTTGGCGTAAGGGTAAAAATTTTTACCGCGAAAACGGCATTTGAAAATATTTTTTGAAAAAATATTTTCAAAGAGTTAACAACGATATTTTTACAAACTAACTGCAACGTTTGAGGCGTAAAAGTTCGAAATTTAAGAAATTATGTTTCGTTTTACCTTATCTTGGGCAATTTGGCCGTTCAGGTTTTTAAAAATAAACGCCATTTGCTAAACACATATACGCGCATACACAATTATAGTGACTACGTTGTTGTATTCACACTGTAACCTATCCTAAGTTATGCAATATAATTTATGCCTAACCTTAGTTATAGGCACGTTCAAAATATCAGTCAGTTCTGCCATTCATTCGAATGTTCATGGTGGTGAGCAGAAACATCTAGTGTCTAATTAATGCAAAATCTAATCGCCAAACAGCGCAGTAAATAGACGGAAAAATTAAAGATTTAAATATGTAATTTTTCTGAACAGCATTTTGGCATACCCTTCTAAGTGGGCCCTGTGCGTGTACACCTGCTGCACCTGACTAGGTACGGCACTGGTTACTACTACTAGAATGCCACAGATGCAGCTGCATAACACAGTAAGTAATGCTACTGGAGTTCATTTTTTAGTGTTCAGAGGTAGGTGTACATTTATTTAATATATGACGAGGCTAACGAAAAAGAAAGGCTACCGCGGTGCTTTACGCGTATCTTTTTTTACAGACCGCGGGAGTCTCGTGATGCTCGAATCCACCAATGTAGGCGTACGAAAAGAGCATCACGTCACTCTAGAAGTCTGTAAAAAAGATAAGTGGAATGCACCGCGGTAGCCTGTGTTTTTCGTTAGCCTCGATATATGACAAGCGTTGATACAGGTATACTTATCAGTACAAAAACCCTTAACGGGTTAAAAGTTGTGACGCAGCACTTTCTTTTGGCTCTAAGAATTTTAAATATGGGTCTTAAAACAAAAGTAATGATATCAAATTTGAGTGACGCTATGTTAATATTTTTTTTAATGTTATCATTTTCTTTTTAGTTTTATTTATATTCACAGGTGCAATTATTATCTTAACATGAAAATATATATAAAATTTATTCGCTGATGCTTTTTCATTCACATTTGTCATGAATTCAAAATATGGGTTTTAAAAGAAATGATATCAAGATTTGAGTGACACCTTGACGTGAATTTAATAGTTTTAAAATTCAATTAAAATTATTTTTGGTTTGTCTTCTAAAGTATATTTACACATACAAACAATACTTTCAATTTTTCAATACACTGTTAAATATATTACTTTCACTGAGCTTATATTATGCATTGAAATGTATTTATTTTAATAAACTGATTTATCTTTTGTGCCACGATATCCAAAATCATAAGTAAAATTTATGTAAATGATTATTTTGCGTCATAGTATCCAAACAAAGGGAAATGTATACAAGTGGATAATATGACGCAAAATAATCATTTACATAAATTTTACTTATGATTTTGGATAGCGTGGCACAAAAGATAAAACACTTTATTAAAATAAATACATTTCAATGCATAATATAAGCTCAGTGAAAGTAATATACTTAACAGTGTATTGAAAAATTGAAAGTATTGTTTGTATGTGTATATATACTTTAGAAGACAAACCAAAAATAATTTAAATTGAATTTTAAAACTATTAAATTCACGTCAAGGTGTCACTCAAATTTTGATATCATTTCTTTTAAAACCCATATTTTGAATTCATGACAGATGTGAATGAAAAGGCATCAGCCAATAAATTTTATATATTTTTTTCATGTTAAGATAATAATTGCACCTGTGAATATATAAACGATAATATTTAAAAAAAATATTAACATAGCGTCACTCAAATTTGATATCATTAGTTTTAAGACACATATTTAAAATTATTAGAGCCAAAAGAAAGTGCTGCGTCGCAACTTTTAACCCGTTAAGGGTTTTTGTACTGATAAGTATACCTGTATCAACGCTTGTCATATATCGAGGCTAACGAAAAAAACAGGCTACCGCGGTGCATTCCACTTATCTTTTTTACAGACTTCTAGAGTGACGTGATTGTGCGGTTATTGATGAAAATTTCATTCAGTCAAAAATAAGCATACGGTATAATTTTATAACAATGAAACTTAGTCGCTTCGCCCGCTAGAGGGCCTTTAATTTACATCGTAGCCTCGAATCTAAATTAATTCTCCATTTGCATGATAATCCCTTAATTTGCACATGGAATAGTATAAACCTCTAACCGAACGAACCACCAACCCGGGTGCCCGCTGCCTTCGTCACCGTATACCGGTTGTGCTATGCATGCACTGGATAATACCTTAATTTGCACATCGAATAGTATAAACCTTTAACCGAACGAACCTCCGGCTCGGATCCCCGCTGCCCGCGGCACCGTATAGCTGTCGTGCTGCATAATATGATTAAGTGGTCACAGACCTTTCCAACGATATATCACATGAGTGGTGTGTGCAAAATTCCATAAAGTACTTCCCTTGGGGTGGGGGGGGATGGACACTGAAGGTGCATAATCTGATTAAGTGGTCACAGACCTTTCCAATGATATATCACATGAGGGGTGTGTGCAAAATTTCAAAAAGTACCCTCCTGGGAGGAAAACGGGGTAGGGACACCGGAGATGCATATTATGATTAAGTGGTCACAGACCTTTCCAACAATATATCACACGAGGGGTGTGTGCAAAATTTCAAAAACTACCACCCTTGGGGGTCAAAGTGGGGTGATGGACACCAGATATGCATAATATGACTAAGCGGTCACAGACATTTCCAACAATATATCACATGAAGAGTATCAGCAAAATTTAGAAAGTGCCCGCTTGAGGGGGGCAAATTGGGGGGATGGACACCGGAGGTGCATAATCGAATTACGTGGTCACAGACCTTTCCAACGATATATCACATGAGGGAATGTGCAAAATTTCAAAAAGAACCCCCCTTGGTATGGACACAGGAGATGTATAATATGATAATATGATTAAACAGTCACAGACCTATCAAACGATGTATCACATGAAAGGTGTGTGCAAAATTTTAAAAAGTACTCCCTTGGGGGGCAAAGTGGGGGATGGACACCGGAGGTGCATAGTATTACTAAGCGGTTACAGACCTTTTCAACAATGTTTCACATGAGGAGTATCAGCAAAATTTAGAAAGTGCCCCCCCCTTGAGGGGAGCAAATTGGGGGATGGACACTGGAGGTTCATAATCTGATTAAGTGGTCACAGACCTTTCCAACGATATATCACATGAGGGGTGTGTGAAAAATTCCAAAAAGTACCCCCCTTGGGGTGGGGGGATGGACACCGGAAATGCATAATATGAGTAAGCGGTCACAGACCTTTCCAACGATATATAACATGAGGGGTGTGTGCAAAATTTTAAAAAGTGCCAACTTGGGGGGGGCAAAGGGGGGGATGGACACCGGAGATGCATAATATGATTAAGTGGTCACAGACCTTTCCAACAATATATCACATGAAGGGTGTGTGCAAAATTTTAAAAAGTACCCCCCTTGGGGGCAAAGTGGGGGGATGGACACCAGATATGCATAATATGACTAAGCGGTCACAGACCTTTCCAACAATATATCACATGAGGAGTATCAGCAAAATTTAGAAAGTGCCCCCTTGAGGGGGGGAATGTTGGTGGATGGACACCGGAGATACATAATATGACTAAGCGGTCACATACCTTCCAATGGTATATCACATGAGGGGATATCAGCAAAATTTAGAAAGTGCCCCCTTGGGGGGGGGGGTCAAAGTGGGGGAATGGACACCGGAGATGTATAATAGGATTAAACAGTCACAGAACTTTCCAACGATCTATCACATGAGAGGGTATAAAAAAAAATTAGGAAAGTACACCCTTGAAAGGGGGGGGGCAAAGCGGGGGATGGACATTAACATTAATTTCGTCAATTGGGCATGAAAAAAGTCATGACTTTCGTTGATCGTGAGTTTCATCAATCGGGCACAGAAAAAACATGAATTTTGTCGATCGGGGAAGGGGGGTATCATATATTTTCTCGAACGGGCACGTAAAAATCATGAATTTTGTTTATCGATCACATAAAAATCACGAATTTCGTCAAATGGATACATAAAAATCAAGAAATCCCTTGATCGGCACTTAAAAATCATTAATTTCGTCAAACGGATGGATAAAAATCAAGAAATTCGTGAATCGGGCACATAAAAATCATCAATCGATGCGTAAAAATTATGAATTTCATTTATTAGGTACGAAAAAATCATGAATTTTGTAGAACGGACGCATAAAAATTACCAATTTGTCAAGTAGTCGTATAGAAATCACGAATTCGTGAAGTGGGGGGTTAAAAATCACAAATTCATCAAGCGGGTGCATAAAAATCGCAAATTTCATCAAACGGTTCATAAAAATCAATAATTTCGTCGATCGGGTGCAGAAAAATGAAATTTCGTCGATCGAGCACGAAAATATCCTGAATTTCGGTGATCGAGTGTATAAAAATTATGAACTTCGTTGATCGGTGTGTAAAAATCATGAATTTTGTCGATCGGGTGAATAAAATCATGAGTTTCATTAATCAGGCGCAGCGAAAACATGAATTTTACAGGTTGGGGAGGGGGAGATCATAAATTTTGTCGAACAAAGGTGTAAAAATCATGAATTTCGTTTAACGGTGCATAAAAATCATGAATTTTGTCAACCGGGCACGTACAGATCAAGAAATTCGTTGATTGGCATGTAAAAATTATTAATTTCGTCCATCGGGCATGTAAAAATCATGAATTTAGTCGATCAGGCGTGTAAAAATCACAAATTTTGTTAACGGAGCACATAAAGATCAAGAAATTCGTTGATCGGCATGTAAAAATCCTTAATTTCGAACATCGGGCATGTAAAAATCATGAATTTAGTCGAACAGGCATGTAAAAATCACATTTTTTTTTGTACGGCCACATAATAATCACGAATTTCTTTAATCGACGCATAAAAATCATAAACTTTGCCCATCTAGTGCGGTAAAATCATCAATTTCCTCGATCAGGTGCGGAAAAATCAGTAGTTTCGTCGATCTGGCGAGGAAAAATCATGAATTTTTTCGGACATGGGAAAATTTCAAAGGGCCATGGGAAAAAAAAATCAGAAAATTCTGCATTTGGCCAGTTTTCTCCATATTTTTAATCGCCAGTTTTTCAAGTTTTATTGCCGAGTGGTGACTGGCGAGTGCCTATTTTCACCTTTACCCAAAAACGAATAACATCGAATTAAAAGGGACAAGTTATTAATTTACGGGAAATAAACTTTAACGGCCATGTACTACGCCAAGGTCTTAACTGGAGCGTAAAAATGAGGAAACGTGTTTCCTTACGGATGCTCAACTACTATATAAAGCGTCGACAAAAATGAGCGACTGTCCCATGCAAATGAACTATGAAAACTTCCAAAAATGGGTGTTGGAAAAACTTCTTCCAAATTTGCAACCGAACAGTGCCCTATATATGGATAATGCTCCACGTCACATGCCTATTGAAAACCGCACTCCTGCAAAGTATTCTATAATAAAAGTTATGATAGACGGGCTGAAAAGCAACAAAATATACTGTGGCGAACAAATGCGAAAAGTAGAACTTTTCTCTCATAGAGAATAATCGTCCAAAGAAAATCGTCTATAAAATTGATAATAAAATTCTAGTTTAGAAGGTATTATTTTTTTATAATTTAAATGATAAAATTTTATCCGCCCTTCCAAATTGTTTGAAAATACAAGCTGCAATTTATAATAGATAAAATACCCCCTCCTCCAGGTATTTTGTTTATTTATTTATTTTGAATTGATGGTTCTCCATTTCAAAATTTTCATTTAATTTGATACTTTGATGGTCTATAGCTGTTTTGTGAAGCTTCATGCATGTTTTGCTGTTACTATATATCAATTTTTCAAATTCATTTTTAATAAGCTTATTCAAGTAAATAGTTTTACAGCCCTATGTTGTTTTAATGTCAAATGTTACATTAAAAATTATAAAATATTAAAAAATAGAGTAAAAAATGCTATTTGCTTGCAAAGCAGCAGAACATAAAACATGTGCAGATTGTAGATTATTTGTCATATTTAATGATGTCATTCTAACAGTCAGCAAGAGTAATCAAACATATTCGGACAATTTCAAACTTTGCACTCACCAACACTTAATTTTTAAGATCTGACTATTAAAAAACATTGCGAAATAATTAACAGTGCTTTTCTCTGAAAAAAAAAAAATGTTTTCTTTCTTCTATACGTTTTCAAAATACACCGCTGTACAAGAAACCATGCTTGGCTGCAATAAAATTTCAATTGTGTCAAAATTGTATAAAAACAATCCCTATGTAAAATATCGGTATTTATGTAAGTTGTAATCAAGAAATGAAATGCATTAGATAGAAGCAGCAGTTGAAATTTAATAAATTTTCAAAATTTACTTTGAGGAACAAACACTTTTTACAGTCAACAAGTAAACAGTATTTTATGCAAAAATTGAGAAAAGTTTAAGATGATTGAATTTGTGAAGAGTTAATTTTTGGTAGGAAAAACTTTTGTGAAGTGTCCTGTTTTAATATGAAAAGAAATGTGAAATAACCTGTTTTAAAATGAAAAAAATTGTGAAGGATACTGTTTAAAGATGAAAAAAATTGTGAAGGATCCTTTAAGGTCTTCTTGAACAGAGCCATGTAATATACTTACTAAAGTTGTATTTTTTCTGTGATTTAAGCACATATAAGATATTTCATACCTCTAAATTAATCATTTTAAAGGATTTTTAAAGTCACAGGTAAATGATAGAAAAATAGAAAAATAAAATAGCTATTTGTTTACTTTTCAAACTCTGAATTTAAAGTAAATAAGAACTTATTTCAATTGTATAGTAATATTTTAGAGCTAAAAAAACCTACGTGGGTTAAAATGATTATAATCTTAAGCTTCGCAAGCAAATAGCAATTTTTTTACTGTATTTTTTTATAATTTTTAATGTAACATTTGACATTAAAACAATATAGTGCTAGAAAACTATTTAACAAGCTTATTAAAAAATGAATGTGAAAAATTAAGTTAAAGAAAAAGTAAAAGCAAAACATTCGTGAAGATAGAAGTTTGTCACACAACTGGTAATGCAATGAGAAAGAAAAAAAAAGCTATTTGTTTACTTTTCAAACTCTGGATTTAAAATAAGTAAGAACTTATTTATCCATTGTATAACATAAAACACTTAATTCAGAACTAACTTTCTGCATTTTCTTTTACAAAATAACATAAAAGTAATATTTTAAAGCCATAAAAACATGTAACTGGCAGTTTTTCTGACTGTAGACCAACTAAGCACATTACCAAAATGAAAAATTTTTAAAAGAACTAACAAGTTAAATAAAATAAAAAACAATGAATAAATAAACAAAATACCTAATAGTAAGTATAATATCTTTGATTTTCTGTGCTTATCTTTTCCCAATTGTTCAATTTGTATACTCTCGCTAATTTGTGCTTCGCGCATTGATACTATAATATGTATATGCAATAATAGTTGGTTGGTTGTCTTCGTTGCGAAAAGAAACAAAGAAATGAAAAATACTTTATCATTAGAAAATGAAAGATTTATTATATTTAACAGTAAAATTGAATACATGTAATTAAAAAATATTTCTTCATTTTGAAAAAGGAATCGAAATAATTTTTCGACATATGCATGTTTAAAATCTGAAATTATTTCTTTGTAACAAAAAGATAAATCATATAAACAACAACTGAATTTAATACATATGTTTTACATGTTTAGAATATATAATTCATTGTTTTTGCATTAAAAAAATCTAAATAATTAGCCCAGAAGTTTTAACCGCCAGCCGTAGATCCACTTTTAACCTTATAGTGCCGCGGAGGAAAGGAGTAAATAATGCTATGCTTTTCTACAGCAATAGGCTTAAGAAAATAGTCCCATTTTTAAACCGGATTATATAAAAAACTAGAGTTTTCCTATTTAAGCGGATAGGGGGATTCGGTTTAGCGACAACATATTAATATCATATATTAATTTTTAAGAAATCGTCCGAGCGTATTTCGAGAAAAGCTGTTTACGACATGACAACATTACGGCCAGGGAGAAAAATTTCCCATTTTACTTAAAAATGAGTTTTCAGATCTTAAAATCTACTGCATGTAGAAATGTATAAATTTCAGTATAGAGTTAGACCGGAGATATAAGACAGCTGTGAAAAAATCAAAACGATATGCCTGATATTTGCTGAGATATTAAATGTCGGCGTTTAGCTTTCTCTTTGATCTGAAACTACGTGTATATATACAAAAACCCTTAACGGGTTAAAAGTTGTGACGCATCACTTTGTTTTGGCTCTATAAATTTTAAATATGGGTCTTAAAAGCAATGATATCAAATTTAAGTGACGCAATGTTAATAATTTTTTTTTAAATCATAATTTTCTTTTTAGTTTTATTTATATTCACAGGTGCAATTATTATCTTAATATGAGAAAAATCTATAGAATTTATTCGCTGATGCTTTTTCATTCACATCTCACATGAATTCAAAATATGGGTTTTAAAAGAAATGATATCAAAATTTGAGTGACACCTTGACGTGAATTTAATAGGACACTTTTAAAATTCAATTAAAATTATTTTTGGTTTGTCTTCTAAAGTACATTTACACATACAAACAATACTTTTAATTTTTCAATACACTTTTAAATATATTACTTTCACTGAGCCTATATTATGTATTGAAATGTATTTATTTCAATAAATTGATTTATCTTCTGTGCCACGCTATCTAAAATCATAAGTAAAATTTATGTAAATGATTATTTTGCGTCATAGTATCCAAACAAAGGGAAATGTATTCAAGTGGATAATATGACGCAAAATAATCATTCGTATCATTAAAAATTCGTTGATCGGGCATGAAAAAACTCTAATTTTGTTAAGTTTGCACGTAAAAATCCCAAATTTCATCAAACAGGTGCATAAAAATCAAGAATTTTGTCTATCGGGCGATAAAAAAATGTATTGTCAATCCGGTACATAAAAAGTATTAATTTTGTCGACGAGGTTAAAAATAAAGGTAATATGAGTCAAGGGGTCTAACCTTATGAGTCTCCTTATTTTCTTTCTTGTTCGGATGCAAACAATTCATATTTTTAATCTGCATTTGGTCGAAAAATGAATTATCTTTAATTTTAAAAACGAGAAATTCGTAATTACATGTATAAAATTCGATTGGTATTTATTATTGGTATTTATGATTTCAAAATTTTTAATAAGAAATTGTTTTTTTGCTAGTATACAGTGGGCAAAGTCTCTAGCCATGCCAACCAACCAATCGGTTGCTTATGGATCTGCTTATGCTTATATCACTTATTCATATAGTTTTGCTTTGGCTTGGCTGTTATTATTTTGTCTTTGGTTTGCCTCTTATTAGTTTGTCTTGACTGCTAAATTTTTATATTTCACATTTCATAATTTTTATTGCAATACTTCAGGTAAGAATGCTTTTTAACTTGATTATTTCCTGTATTTATAATAATTTTTTGTTACTAACATTCTTATGTTTTAATGGGTGCAAAATTTAAGATTGGCGAAAAAGCTACTAAAGGTTCTTTATTTCAATAAATTGTTTTATCTTTTGTGCCATGCTGTCGAAAATGGAAAGAATAATTTATGTAAAGGTTTATTTTGCATCATAGTATCCAAACTAAGTGAAATGTATGCAAATGGATAGTATGATGCAAAAAAAAACCATTTACATAAATTTTTCTTTGAATTTTCGACAGCATGGCACAAAAGATAAATCAATTTATTGAAATAAATACATTTCAATGCATAATACAGGCTTATTGCAAGTGATATATTTAATGATGTATTGGAAAACTAAAATTATTGTTAGCATGTGTAAATATACATAAGGAGACAAACCAAAAATAAATTAAATTGGATTTTAAAACAAACCCATTAAAGTCACATGAAGGCGTCACTTGAATTTTGATATCATTTCTTTTAAAATTCATATTTTGAACTTATCAGAGATGTGAATGACAATCATGTGCAAAAAACTTATATATATTTTTTCATGTAGAAAATAATATTTGCACCACTGAATATCAATATAACAATAGGGGGAAAAAATAAGAGGATTTTTAATTTATAGCATACCGTCACTCAAAATTTGGTATCATTAATTTTAAGACCCGTATTTGAAATTCTTACAGACAAAAGGTAAAGTGCTGCGTCACAAACTTTAACCCGTTAAGGGTTTTTGCACTGATTATAAATACAGGAAATAATCAAGTTAAAAAGCATTCTTACCTGAAGTATTGTAATTAAATTGTGAAATATAAAAATTTAACAGCCAAGACTAACTAACAAGAGGCAAGCCAAAGACAAACTAGTGACAACCAAGCCGAAGTTATACGAATAAGCGATAGAAGATATAAGCAGATCCATGTCCAGCAACAGATTGGTTGGTTGGCATGGCTAGAGGCTAGAGACTTTGTCCACTGTATACTAGCAAAAAAACAATTTCTTATTAAAAATTTTGAAATCATAAATACCAATATAATAAATATCAATCGAATTTTATACATGTAATTACGAATTTCTCGTTTTTAAAATTAAAGATATATCATTTTTCGACCAAATGCAGATTAAAAATATGAATTGTTTGCATCCGAACAAGAAAGAAAAAAATTTAACCATAATTTAATTTAATACATATTTTGGAATGTATAATAAACTGTTTTCGTATTAAAAAAAAAGAATCTAAATAGTTTTTCAACGATATGGAGATGCTTTAACTTTTAACTGTAACCGCGATAGCCATGAACATCCTTACTGCGCAGTAATAAAAAAGGGTGAAAAGGCCGAAAATCTGTATGTTAGTCTACCAGAAAAAGCATAAGAAAAGAGTCCGATTTTGAAACTGGATTATATAAAAAACAAGAGTTTTCCTACGTTAGCTCAAAATCTTACACGCTTCATCTAAAACCGATTAATATAATATATTAATTTTTAAAAAAATACTTCGAGCCGTTTTGGAGATAACACCTCTGTGCCCATTACACCATTACATCTCCCATTTTCGCTTAAAAATTGGTTTCCAGATCTCAAAATCTACTGCATGTAGAAATCTATAAATTTCAGGATAGAGTTAGGCCATAGATATGACTAATGTGAAAAAATCGAAACGGTATGCCTCATATTTACTGAGATATTAAATGTCGGCGTTTCGATTTTCCTTTGATGTCCTGCTAGCTGTATATATGAGAGTGACGGAATCTTCGGTTTTGGGCTTACGGTTTTCGGTTTTTCGCTGCGTCACTCAAGAAACTACCGTCTCTTATGATAGAGTGACGGGAATCTTCGGTTTTGGGCATTCGGTTTTCAGTTTTTTGCTGCGTCACTCGAGAACTTACCGTCTTTCATGATACAAAGAAGGATATTTTGCAAAAACATATTAAGTGTAAAGGGGGGAGGGGGGGGGCTAATCGATCCTTAATTTACTGTCGATTTATTTATTTTTCGAGATGTATTATTCTTTGAAATAAGAGTATAATATACAAATAGTGTGAATAGCCTGTTTAGAGCTCAATGCCATCAGTTTCACTAAGCACTTCTCTTTTTATGATTACATAATGATTTGTGAAAGACTTGGTAGGGATATATATTTGTTTTACAATTGCACCTGATAATTTCAAGCGATTTTCATAATAGATGTACTTGCTGTTTATATATGCCTTTGAAACATTCAGATTGAAGATTTTCATCGAATTATAAATTATAATAATTTGTGTTCGTATTTGTTTTTTAGGGGGAGATCATAATTTCATTTTGTTGTAAATGTTTTTCCTATTCATAAAAGTGCACGTCAATTATATGTTTAGAGGCAATATTTCAGGTTAGAAATAACTTCTTTAGAGAAGAAAACTACTATTCATAAAAAAAAAAATGTATGCTGTCAAAAGAATGTAACAGGAATTTAATTATTTTGAGTAAACATAGAAAAACGCGATATATATACTTGAGAGATCTTCTTTCTTCAGTAGTAATTTTAATTTCTTCTCTTATATCAGTATTATATTTGATCACAGTTTTCTTATTTCTATGCCTTTTTAATGAAATATTACAAAATAGGAAAACAAAGTTTAACAGTTTTATTTATCTCTATTTTTAAAACAAGAACGAAAAATCATGCGTCAAGCATAGATTATGTAAAACTTTCCAACGCTTCCAAAATAATTTTACAAATCATTACCGTTTAATAAGCTGAAAGATAACATCTAAGTAAACAATTTGGAAAACGCATAACATATTTAAGAACGCAATTTCAGGAATTTCCAACATATACAGTATTCTTAAAAATATCCGAATACTTTTATTCAGCCCTGTATAGGATCTATAGATTTGTATATATACTACATAGGATGCTACATTTTAGTTTAGTTAGGAAACGCGTAGCACAGTTTAAAATTCTCCTTCTGGAATTTCTGTCAATAAACGGAAATGTGTTCGCGAACTTTTGTGCTGCCCTGTATATGAGCTACAGAATATATACACACCAAGTAATAGACAAAAAGTGAGTTAAATTTTAAGTCCCGTTCAGCAACTTAAAACGCACTTCCAGGCATTATTGTTAACAGACAGTAGATAATTCTTTTGTGTGTTCCTGTAAATGAACGATGACTGCTATACACACAATATTCTGTAGTAAGCCTCTTGTAATGCACCTTAGTGATATATATAAATTTTAATGCGTTTAAAATAGTGAAACATTATTTAAATATACCGCAAACAATTTTTCTCCATAGACGTAATGTAACGGAATTCATTTGACTGTCCCTGTAAAGTAACTATAAGTGCTATGCACACCCTATTCCATATTAAGCTTCTTGTAATGCACCTTACTGATATATATCAATTACAATGTGTTTGAAATTGTGTAACATCATTAAAATAAACCGCAAATGATTTTTTCCCATAGACCTTAATGTAACGGAATTATTATGAGTGTCCCTGTAAAAAAAACTATAAGTGCTCCACACTTCAGTTGAAATGGGGAACATGCTACAGATGACGAAAATAACATATAAAAATTGCAGGGTAATCCGAGCATATTTACGGGAGTTAGAGCACGGACATACGGCAGACGACCAGACGGCCATACACGGCAGACGGCAGACAAACCGAAGTCATAAACACTTTTCAACTAGGTTGGAAAGTGTTAAAAAGTGACCGCCGCCGCAGCCGCTGTCAATGCATTTTTTGTTCTTTGAAGTCCTTCTGAGGTCCTTCAGAAAACTAATGCATAGAAAAATAGGAAAATTTGGAGTTTTATAGAGAAATTTTATATAAACACGCTGAAGCTGGCAGTTTTAAATCGAATAATTATTTTAATAGATATTTACTATTATAATCGATCAAAACAGTCCTGTTAAAGTTGTATAGGAACAAAAAATATGCATAGGAATTTAATAATATTTTGGAAGGATATTGTTGATAAGCTTGCGGTGTGTAAGTATTTTTTAATTTGACTAATATTTTGAGAATATTTTTACAATATTTTATTCAAATTTCATCATTTTTATTGAGATTTATTTCATATTTCCGAAAGCCATCTATTTAAATCGTTTCCAATTTGTGAAACAGCGCATATAATAATGTTCCCTTACAATTAAAAAATGTATTTACAAGTGATTATTATAAACAGAAATAAAACTTGAAAATAATAATTAAATTATCACGTGTTAAAAGTAGTAAATGGAGAAACATACGTCATAAAAAATGAACTTGCGCGTGAATATTAAAAAGCGAAATAAAACTTGCAAATAATAATTAAATTATTTACGCGTTCAATGCATTAAATGAGGAAACTTATTAGCCTTATTTAAAATGCTCAAATAACAATATTTCCATACAGTTAGAATTTAAAAACGACAGATTCATTTATTTTGACAAATCTTTTACCAATTGTTAAAAATTTTAAAACAGCGTAAATAATAATATTTCCCTTCAATTAAAAACTGCATTTTAACGTTTAATAATAGGAAGAAAACTTTGGTAATATCATATTGGAATATCATATTGGAATATCATATTGGAATATCATATTGAAATATCATATTGGAAGCGGTACATTTAAAAAGTCTTACTGACAACAATTTTCTTATACCACCATTACAAAATTCCCTGATGCAGCGACATTCTTTAAAGCCATTTTACACAGGTTGGTTTTCAAATATTTACTTGATCTTATTTAATCAATCATGAAAACAGTTGTTAGCTGTTTCGACTTTCGACAGCAGTTGATTTGGCCTTAAAATCTCCCAGTCTAAAAAATTAAAATTTATTGAAACCCGATGACAAGAGATCGCCACAATGGTCAATACGACTGTCCGCAATTATAATTCAATCTGTCGTAATCGTTTTAGAGCCGAATAAATTAGCATGTTTTTAAAGTTTCTGGTTTTAGAACGGGGGCTGGTGAACGTAGATTGTAGGGCGCAAAACCCCCTAGTTTCTATAAAATATCTTAAGGAAAATAAACCTGAGTCATGAAAAACACAACACTCAATTGAATCAAATTCACCTCTGTACTATAATAATTGTTTAAAAACAACACAAAATGTCACAAAAACATATATGCATCATTTATTAAAAACTTTTACTTTAGGTGTTTCAAAAATATACAAAACTGCATTTCACATTAAAAACCTAGCGCTTTCGAGCCGTCCTGGCTCATCATCAGGGTTAAAACATCACCACGCAGATACACACAAAACACACAACTAGTCTGAAACACTGTAAAAACATCAATGTCTGCTGAAGACAAGGTCAAACCATTATAAACAGGGTGGGAAGCATAGGGAGGGATGTGCCAATCTTATTCATTCTTGACCTATCTGTAAAAGCTTATACCATACTTTAGGGATATTGTACGAAACTGAATCATTGCATGTTTTATTTTTCCTGGTTAAAATTTCTATAAAAATATGGTTATGAATGATTTTAGTGAAAGACCTGCATATTGGTGTAGATATGCAGATGATATTTTTATTATATGGGAGCATGGTATAGATTTATTGAAGGACTTTGTGGTTAAACTTAATAAAATTGATACAAAAATACAATTTACCCTGGAGTTAGAAAAACAGAATCGTTTACCTTTTCTTGATGTAGAGCTGATAAAAAACAGTAATTTAACAATAGATCGGACAGTTTATAGGAAAAATATGAGGTCAAATAATACTATTTCCAGAGATGCTTCATCACCTTTAAGTTATAAACTGGCTGCATATAGGTTTTACACCCATAGAGCATTTTCAGTGTGTACTGATAGTTATATCAATGAGGAGCTTGACAGAGTTAAAATTATAGCAAATGAAAATGGTTTTTCAGAGGTTAATTAATAAGTTAATTTGTCAATATCAATATCAGGGTAAAAAACAAAAAGAATTAACAGAAAAACCAACTAAATTTTACAAGTTGCAAGATATTCCGAAACATTTTGAAAAATTAAAATATAATTTAAAGAAATATGAAATAAATTTGGTAGCATCCCCTCCAGTTAAATTGAATGCGTTACTACATAAGAAGATTGATCCCATACCGATTGAAGATTTAGCAGGAATTTATAGAATCCCAGTTATTATGGAAATAGTTGAAAATAGGATAAAATCATATAAAGTTAAAGACTACATTGGTATGACTTTAAGGAAATTTAAAATTCGGTTAAAAGAACATATTGCAGATGTCAATTATAATAGAAGTAAAACGGCACTTTCCAGATTAAAACAACAGCAGTCGATTATAATAGATTTTGATAACGCTAAATTTATTAAACCCACATCCTCTTTTTATGAAGCAATAATAAGTGAATCAATAGAAATTTTAACCAGGAAAAATAAAACATGCAATGATTCAGTTTCGTACAATATCCCTAAAGTATGGTATAAGCTTTTACAGATAGTTCAAGAATGAATAAGATTGGCACATCCCTCCCTATGCTTCCCACCCTGTTTATAATGGTTTGACCTTGTCTTCAGCAGACATTGATGTTTTTACAGTGTTTCAGACTAGTTGTGTTTTTTGTGTGTATCTGCGTGGTGATGTTTTAACCCTGATGATGAGCCATGACGGCTGGAAAGCGCTAGGTTTTTTTAATGTGAAATGCAGTTTTGTATATTTTTAAAACACCTAAAGTAAAAGTTTTTAATAAATGATGCATATATGTTTTTGTGACATTTTGTGTTGTTTTTAAACAATATCTTAAGGAGGCTTGTACCTTTTAACCTCGCCAAAAATCAACAAAAACTTTCAAACTTTGAATTAGTGTATCTTCAAAACTTTTGTGTGTATAAGCATGAAGTTTTTACTATTGATTAAGCAGATTGTGCTTTTTGATATAATACCATTAGAAACTGACTAGTCTTTTACAGAATTTGAGCATTGTTGAAATTAAAGTTGCTCTTTTTTTTTTACTCCGTAAGTCATTGCGTGCATGATATCTTGAGCACATATGACTGGATTGTTATGAAATTTGATATAGATAATAAGCGCATATGTATTTTAAAAATGATCTACTCTTAGGTCAAAATTATTTCATTAACCATGTAAAAAAAATATTTTTGTAACAAATTTCAAAATTTTACATTTTTAATGAATAAAAATATTCATACTTAAAAATCTTATCATCTCTATCTGTATAAAAGAGTAAGTGTCTGTCTGCCTGCCCGAGGATTTCACCGTAATTATAACACCTAGGACTCAGAAATTTTTGTCATGAGTAGATGTTGTCACTGGATAGTATACCTCGCGGCCGGATTTTTAAATTTTAATTTAGATTTAAAAAAAAATTAAAACGTGTATATGGAATTTTGAGTTCGAGGTTATTTCAAGCTCCTCCCATGAAATAGCCTCGGCAACGCCATCCGTGGCAATGAAGCAGCCAGTCAATGAGAGCAGGTGCAGGATCCAGGATCTAGCGACCAGCGACGACAGTTTATGGCCGTAGCATAGTGTTTATTTTTTAGATTTATTTTAAAGAATTGACTGATTGAGATTAAAGTAGGTTAGTTTTGATTGTATTCATTCTTTGTATGTTTAGTTGCCCCCATATATTATGTTTTAGGTAAGAATATAACTTGCATTTTACTGAATGGTTGCAAAACGTTCACATATCTGCTCATGTTCTGAAATGAAACAAACTGTTTTCAGTAACAAATCTTAATGAATCAAATTAATATTACACTTTACTATAAAATGTTTTTCCGCGACCCGTTCTACAATTTATCGCATGTTACAACGTTTTCGGGAACTAAAAATGTAGTCAAAAGCTGTAACAAAAAGATTGTAAATTAACAAACTCATATATATATAAGATATAAATTTAAACTGATATGCATCATCAACTGTTGTCGAAATCAATGTAATGTAAATATTTCTTAAATATTATGATTTTGTTTAAGAAGTTGAAACATTCAGTGAAGTGTAGGATGTATTTTTTCATTAAAACAATTTGATTTGTAAGTATGAGGTAAAAAAAAAAATCACCGTTTTCTCACATTATGAGTTTCATCAGAAAGTAAAACAATAAATAAATATGAATGGATTGTGGAGCTGTTTCAAAATAATTATAAAGAATAAGTCTTTAAAAATGTAAAATCAACGTTATTTCTGACAGAGTTTTTTTTAAATAATTATAAACCATTTTAATTTGTAAGCATGTTGTAAAAAAATCACCATTTTGTGACAAATTTTGTGTTTTATAAGAATCGCCCAAGAACGGACATGCAATGCGGACATGCAAATTTATGTTCTCATCGCACTCTTTATAATTATTTTTGTTGAGGGTTTTTGGGTGATGTTATTGAATTAGTGATAGAAACAGCTCCGCAAATCATTTATATTTACTTATTATTTAACTTGCTGATAAAACTCATAATATGTGAGAAAACGGTGATTTTTTTTTCTTTTTTTATACTTCATATTTACAAATTAAATTGTTTTGAGGATTGTAAGTATGAGGTAAAAAAAATCACTGTTTTCTCACATAATGAGTTTCATCAGAAAGTAAAACAATAAATAACTATGAATGATTTGCAGAGCTGTTTCAAAATAATTAAAAAGAATAAGTCTTTAAAAATGTAAAATCAATGTTATTTCTGGCCGAGTTTTTTTAAAAACAAATATAAACCATTTTAATTTGTAAGCATGTTGTAAAAAAATCACCATTTTGTGACAAATTTTGTGTTTTATAAGAATCGCCCAAGAACGGACATGCAAATTTTTGTTGTCATTGCACTCTTTATAATTATCTTTGAAGAGGGTTTTTGGGCGATGTGATTGAATTTTTGATAGAAACAGCTCCGCAAATCATTCATATTTACTTAATGTTTAACTTGCTGATAAAACTCATAATATGTGAGAAAACGGTGATTTTTGTTTTTTAAACTTTATATTTAATAATTAATTTGTTTTGAGGATTGTAAGTATGAGGTAAAAAAAAAAATCCCCGTTTTCTCACATAATGAGTTTCATCAGAAAGTAAAACAATAAATAAATATGAATGTTTTGCAGAGCTGTTTCAAAATAATTATAAAGAATAAGTCTTTAAAAATGTAAAGTCAATGTTATTTCTGGCCGAGTTTTTTTTAAAATAATTATAAACCATTTTAATTTGTAAGCATGTTGTAAAAAAATAACAATTTTGTGACAAATTTTTAGTTTTATAAGAATCGTCCGAGAACAGACATGCAATGTGGTATAAAATTTATGTTGTCATCACACTCTTTATAATTATTTTTGTTGAGGGTTTTTGGGTGATGTGATTGAATTTTTGATAGAAACAGCTCCGAAAATCATTCATATTTACTTAATGTTTTAACTTGCTGATAAAACTCATAATATGTGAGAAAACGGGGATTTTCTTTTCAACTTCATATTTACAAATTAAATTGTTTTGATACATCCTACACTGCACTGAATGTTTTAATTTCTTAGCAAACTTATAATGTTTAAGAATTATTTACATTATATTGATTTCGACAACAGTTGATGAGGCATATCAGTTTAAAGTTGTATCTTATATATGAGTTTGTTAATTGAATGATGTGAAATTTATGATTATTTATTTATTGTTATTTACAATTTTTCTTTCTGTTACTGTTATTGGACTACATTTTTAGTTCCCAAGAACGTTGTAATATGCGATAAATTGTAGAACTGTATATTTT
The DNA here is from genome assembly GCA_963931845.1 of Maratus michaelseni. Lineage (NCBI taxonomy): Eukaryota > Metazoa > Arthropoda > Arachnida > Araneae > Salticidae > Maratus > Maratus michaelseni. Next base: position 448,400,966 of record OZ007589.1, on the reverse strand, counting down.
ATAGTAAACTGTAAGATTAATTTGATTCATTAAGATTTGTTATTCAAAACAGTTTGTTTCATTTAAGAACATTAGCTGATATGTCTAACGCAACGAAAACATTCAGTAAAGTGCAAAATATATTCTTACCAATGTATGGGGACAACTACACATACAAAGAATGAATACAATTGAAACTAACTTATGTGAACCTCAATTAGCCAAAAATATATACCTTTTCTTTAAAATAAAACTCAAACATAAACAAAACAATGAAATCTGTGGCTAGCCGCTTTCAGCTGTGAACATGAACTTCCGTCGCTGGATCCTGGATCATCCCATATTCACACTTGCTCTCATTGGCTGTCTGCTTTGTTGCTGTGGATTGGCGGAGAGCATGGAATAGACTCTAATCCAGAATTCCGTATACACGTTTTAATAATAAAAAAAAATCTAAATTGAAATAAAAAAATCAGGCCTAGGTGTTATAATTACGGTGCTTTCCTCAGGCAGGAAGACAGAATAGGTTTGTGTGTCTGCTGTTTTTAATAAAGACAGTTGCATTTTTTCCGCGACCCTTTCACAAAAGTTTTTTCTGTGAACCTTTCACAAAATCTGCATTTTTCCACAATCCTTTGACGAATTTCGTATTTTTTCTGCGATCCTTCGATGAAATTCAAGTTTTTCCTTCAATCATTTGACGAAATTTGCTTTTTTTGTTATCCTTTAACGAAATTCATGTTTTTCCACATACTTTTGTCGAGATTCATGTTTTTTCAGTGATCCTACGACGTAATTCATGTTTTTTCAGCAATCCTTTGGCAAAATTCACGTTTTTCCTGTGATCCTTTTGCGAAATTTGCGTCTTTCCCACAATCCTTTGATGACGTTCGCATTTTTTCGTGATCCTTTGACGAAATTTGCTTTTTTAATAATCCTTTGACAATATTCGTGTTTTCTCTGCTGCCTTTTGACGAGATTCATGTTTTTTTGGCGATCCTTTGACAAAATTTGTGTTTTTTCAGCAATTATTTGATGAAATTCGCGTTTTTCTCACGAACCTTTGACGAAATTCGCGTTTGCCAGCGATTCTTTGATAAAATATGCTTTTTTCTATTGTGATAGGGAAAAGCGGATTAGGATAGGTAGATAGGGAAACCGCGTTATCGGATCGGGACATTATATGTAATTAAGAAACATTTGTATATTTATAATAATTAGCGGGAATAGGATGTTTGTGTGTGTGCTGTTTTTAATAAAGACAGTTGCCTTTTTTTCCACGACCCTTTCACGAAAGTTCTTTCTGCGAACCTTTCACAAAATCAGCATTTTTTCCACAATCCTTTGACGAATTTCGTTTTTTTTTCTGTGATCCTTTGACTAAATTCAAGTGTTTCCTGCAATCATTTGAGGAAATTTGTTTTTTTTTATCCTTTAACAAAATTCGTATTTTTTCCACATCCTTTTGTCGAGATTCATGTTTTTTCTGTTATCCCACGACATAATTCGTGTTTTTTTCAGCGATCCTTTGACGAAATTCACGTGTTCCCTGTGATGCTTTGGCGAAATTTGCGTTTTCCCCGCGATTCTTTAATGAAATTCGCATTTTTTCGTGATCCTTTGACGAAATTTGCTTTTTTAATGATCCTTTGACAATATTCGTGTTTTCTCTGCTGCCTTTTGACGAGATTCATGTTTTTTAGCGATCCTTTGACAAAATTCGTGTTTTTTCAGCGATTATTTGATGAAATTCGTGTTTTTCTTGCGAACCTTTGACGAAGTTCGCGTTTGCCAGCGATTCTTTGATAAAATATGCTTTTTTCTGTTATGATAAGGAAAAGCAGATTAGGATAGGTAGATAGGGAAACCCTGTTATTGGATCGGGACATTAGATGTAATTAAGAAACATTTGTAATATAATTAGCGAACATGGCAAGATAAAGGGGGGGGGGACGACATTTTATTAAATATCACATTTATTTGTATATTTGTAATAATTAGCGAAAATGACGAGATAAAGGGGGGTGGGAACGACTTTTTATTAAATATCGCATTAATTCTACATCAACTTCCTCTCACCACCAGGGGGCGCTTTACTGTCTCTGTTTCTATGGGCTGGATCACAATGCGATATGGCTCTTTCCACTCGACATCAATAGAGCTTACATATTTTAGTTCCGATTTTCACCACTTTCGTATCTCTGGTTCTATGGGCTGGATCACGACGGGGTATGCCTCATTCGAATCAACATCGATAACCTTAATAATTTCTGTTATGTTCGTATAGAACATATTGTGCCCCCTGGTGGTGGAAGGTGTAACTACAGGATTTTGCAGCTAACTCGGGTTCTATGGGTCACATCATGACACGGTTTGGCTCATTCGACTCGACATCAATAGAGCTTACCGATTTTAGTTCCGAGTTTCACCACCAAGGGGCACTTTTGTATCTCTGGTTCTATGGGCTGGACCTTGACGGGGTATGCCTCATTTGACTCGACATCGATAACCTTAATGATTCAGTTATGTTCGTATAGAACATATTGTGCCCCCTGGTGGTGGAAGGTGTAACTAAAGGATTTTGCAGCTAATTAGGGTTCTATGGGTCACATCATGACACGGTTTGGCTCATTCGACACGACATGAATAGAGCTTACCTATTTTAGTTCTGAGTTTCACCACCAAGGAGCGCTTTCCTATCTCTGTTTCTATGGGCTGGATCACAATGGGGTATGGCTCTTTCCACTTGACATCGATAGAGCTGACTGATTTTAGTTCGGATTTTCACCACCAGGGGTGCTTTCTGGTTCTATGAGCTTGATCACGACGGGGTATGGCTCATTCGACTTGACATAGATAGAGCTTATCAATTTTCACCACCAGGGGTGCTTTTCTATCTCTGGTTCTATGGGCTGGATCATGAAGGGGTATGGCTCTTTCGACTCGACTTACGGTAATATATGGGAGTGTGTATGGCACGCCCAGTGTATGCTGTCTAAGGTAGTGGGGCCCCCAACATTAGATTTGTTTAAAAATAAAAAAATGTTCAACACTGATTTCAGGTACATTTAAGGTTGTTGGCACGGGCAACGCCGGGCGGGTAAGCTAGTTGTAAATATATAAATGTAGATCATTTTAAACACACATATGCGCTTATTGTCTAAATCGAATTTCATAACAATCCATGCATACGTTCTCAAGATATCATGCGCGCAATGACTTACGGAGTAAAAAAAAAGAGCTATTTTAATATCTACAATGCACAAATTCAGTAAAATATTAGTCAGTTTCTAATAGTATTATATTAAAAAGCACAATCTATTTAATTAATAATCAGAACTTTATGTTTATGCATATAAATGTTTTAAAAATACATTAATTCAAACTTTGATTGTTTTTCTCGATTTTCGTAGCGTTTAAAGGGTACAAGACCCCTTAATACAGTTGCAAAATCAAGCAATTTATTTACAAGCTTTATATATATATATATATTGAGATTTGCACATTGAAATTTTATTGGAAGCAGAAATGAAAATAATTTGAGTTTGTATGGTTATTTACAGTGAGATCAACTTTTAAGATTTTGGTCATATTTTATACATGTTCCTAATAAAATCCTTGTCTATTATGTATAAAGAAGAATTGTTTCAGGATTAAAAGCATTTCACTGAAGAAAAAGTCTGTTATTCATAAAAACGTACTTGATGACAAAAAAATGCAACATAAATTTAAATTTCTTGATCAAATATAGGAAAACGCTATATGTGCTTACATATTTTCCTTCTAGAGTATAAATATTAATTGTTTCTATAAACATAGTTTTTTATTCAATCAATTTTTTATGTGATTTTTTTATAAATTATCGCAGCATGAGAGAAACTTAATGTTAAAGATATATTATTTTGTGTATAACACATATCAATAAAACTTCGTAAATCAAGCGATTTTCGTCATAAAATTATTTTCTTTTCATATATGCCTTCGAGACATATAGAAGGAAGTTTTTCTTTGAAGAAGAAATAATAATAATTTGCTTTCGTATGTTTATTTAGAGAGAGAGGCTTTTCGACCATCAGTCTAATTTTATTCATGTTCGTAAAATTATGCATTTGTTACATGTATAGACGTAATATTTGAGAGCAGAAAGTACTTCTTTACAAAGAAAGAGTGTTATTCATGAATACATAAACTATGTTAGAGGAATGAGAATGTAACAGAAATTTAATTTTCTTGCGTAAACATTGAAAAACGTATTATATACTTGACAGATTTTTCATCTCTTAAAGTTTACTTTCTCTAACCTGGTTGTAATATTTACTCAGAGCTTTTTTATATCAGTGGCTTTTAATTTTATATGGCAAAGGAAGAGAAATTTAATGTTAAACACATATGTCATATATGACACATTCGTATAATGGTAAACTCGTTAAATGTTTAATTTGTTTCTAAATTTTGACTGTGTTTATTTATAAAAATCGTATTTGAACACAATTTCTTGCGTAAAACTTAGTTTTATATAACTTGAAAGATTTTGCATCTCCAAAATTATATTTTCTCTAACCTGGTTGTTATATTTACTCATAACTTTTTTATATCTATGTCTTTTTAATTGATATTGCAAAGGAAGGGAAATTTAATGTTAAGCACATATGCCATATATGACACATTCGTATAATCGTAAAGTCGTTAAATGCTTAATTTTTTTCTAAAATTTGACTGTGTTTATTTATGAAAATTGAATTTGAACATAATAGGAACTAACAAGAACGAAAAATCATGCATCAAGGATAGATTATGTAACACTTTCCAACGCTTCCAAAATAATTTTACAAATCATTACTGTTTAATAATCTGAAAGATAACATCTAAGTAAACAATTTGGAAAACACATAACATATTTAAAAACGTAATTTCAGGAATTTCCAACATATACAATATTAGGAAAAGTATCGGAATACTTTTATTCAGCCCTGTATATGATCTATAGATTTGAATTCATACTACATAGGATGCTAAATTTTAGTTCAGTTAGGAAACGCGTAGCAGAGTTTAAAATTCTCCGTCTGGAGTTTCTGTCAATAAACGGAAAGGTGTTCGAGAACTTTTGTGCTGCCATGTATATGATCTACAGAATTTATACACACCAAGTAATAGAAAAAAGTGAGTTAAATTTAAAATCGTGTTCAGCAACTTAAAATGCACTTCCAGGAATTATTGTTAACAGATAATAGAGAATTCTTTTGTGTGTCCCTGTAAATGAACGATGACTGCTATACACACACTATTCTGTAGTAAGCCTCTTGTAATGCACCTTAGTGATATATATAAATTTCAATGCGTTTAAAATAGTGTAGCATTATTTAAATAAACCGCAAACGATTTTTCTCCATAGGCGTAATGTAACGGAATTCTTTTGACTGTCTCTGTAAAGTAACTATAAGTGCTATGTACACCCTATTCCATTTTAAGCTTCTTGTAATGCACCTTAGTGGTATATATCAATTACAATGTGTTTGAAATTGTGTAACATCATTAAAAGAAACCGCAAATGATTTTTCCCTATAGACCGTAATGTAACGGAATTCTTTTGAGTGTCCCTGTAAAACAACTATAAGTGCTAAACACTTCAGTTTAAATAGGGAACATGCTATAGATAACGAAAATAACATACAAAAATTTCAGAGTAATCCGAGCATATTTACGGGAGTTAGAGCACGGCAAGAGAAACCGAAGTCATAAACACTTTTCAATTAGGTTGGAAAGTGTTAAAAAAATACATAGATAAATGTTTATTAAAAATGAATAAGTAAGGTAGAATTTGTATTAACTACTAAAAATATTTTACTAATAAGAATAGAATTTTTTTAGAAGGGAGTTTAATTTGAATTTTTATGCTTATTTACAAATAGATATTTTTTTGAAATCTTATTCATGTTCTTAAAAATACCTGTCTATTACATGTAAAGAAGAAATATTTAAGAGAAGGAAATTTACTGTGGAATTTTTTTTTCTCTTGAAAACATGTATGATGTAACAGAAATACAACAAAGTTTTAATTTTCCTGAGTAAACATGGAAAATCGTTTTATTTAAATGAAGGTTTTTTCTACTCTAGTAGTAATTTTAACTCCTTCTCTAATTTCAGTTTTATATTTACTCAGAGTGTACTTATATTTATGAATTTTCAAGAAAATATCGCAAAATAAGAGAAACCTAAGTTATATAGTGTTTTTATTTTGTATAATATATTGCATTTGAGCAAGAAAATAAACCTACTATAAATAAATATATAAATAAATATAGTATATATATATATATATATATACAGTATGCTCACTAAAGTCCCTTGCCACCCTCTTAACTTCGGAATTGCTGCTGCCATATTCATAAAAGTGGTGTCTAGGTATAGTAAAGTTGCCATGCGCTACTGAATGAAAGCGCCTACGGCGCCACCTGGTGGAAAACCGTGAAGTTAGTATTCCTATCTCGAAAACGGAAAGAGATAAATAAAAAAGTGATTTACAAAGTTGTAGAGCGTCATCGATTTAGTACGAAAAGACACATTGCGGACGTTAATGCGAAGAATAGAACGGTTAAAACGTTCATTTGATTTTTCGTGATTTCCTACACTGTGATGTCACGAAACCTGAACGGAAAGAGAAATGATTATCTTTCGGACAAAACACGACACTGCAATGTGGCACAGTGGTATCGCTTGTGATTTCCAATCAAAAGGACGCATTACGGACGCTTGTGTCAACGTGTCACTCTCTATGCTCCAACGTGTGCAACGTGAAATTCAAACAAGGATCCAAAAGTGCATTGCAGCTGACGGTGAGAAGTTTGAACATTTCAAATAAAGGTATATTGTTTCAACTAATTGTTTTTACTTTCTTCTATCTATAATAGAAGAAAGTATTGTAATCGGAATTTTTTTCGACTTCCAGTTTTCAACGGATTTACACGTTTTAGAGGTCAGAGATTCGGAAAAACCTGTTTTTACAAAATGTCTGTCTGTCCGTCTGTGTGTCTTCATTGTACCATCTAAAAGTGTATGATGTTATGCTTCAAATTGAACCAAATTTTTTTTTCTGTGTTTTTGGCTATGGCAAGCAGGTTCTACAGAATTTGGGGATATTTCGACGAAAGGGGGTGCTGTGATCGATATTTTTGTTCCATTTTCACAATTGTACCGTCTAAAAGTGTATGAAGTTATGCTTCAAATTGAGCCACATTTTTTTTTCTATGCTTTTGGCTATGGCAAGCAGGTTCTATCAGAATTTGGGGATATTTCGACGAAAGGGGGCGCTGTGATCGATATTTTTGTTCCATTTTCACTATTGTACCATCTAAAAATGTATGATGTTATGCTTCAAATTGAACAATTTTTTTTTCTATGTTTTTGGCTATGGAAGCAGGTTCTGTAAGAATTTGGGGATATTTCGACGAAAGGGACCGCTGTGATCGATATTTTTGATCTATTTTAACTATTGTATCATCGAAAAGTGTCTGAAGTTATGCTTCAAATTGAACCACATTTTTTTTCTCTGTTTTTGGCTATGGTAAGTAGGTTCTATTACAATTTGGGGATATTTCGACGAAAGGGGGCGCTGTGATAGCCATTTAAAGATTTAAAATTCAAAAAGATGTGCAAATTAAAAAAAAATTAGAAATCCTAAAACTTTTTTTCGTTAAATGTTCGGCCTTGATCCAGAGAATCCGGAGCAGTTTTTGTTTTGCTTCTATCTTAAAAGAATGGCTGAGATAGAGCGGTTTGAAATTTTAGGGTGGCTGACATTTTCAAACAAGACAGCAGAATTCATCCATAAACGGGTTTAATTTATGAGTTTTAGTTAACATGGTTTCGGCAAATTTTCTTTCATTGTTGTAACCATTAATCCTATTATATGCTTATCACTATATATTTATATTCGCCAACGTCAAATTATCGCCAAACTTGGCGACAGTTTGCTGAATATCGACAAATTTGGCGACCAAAGTAAGTTGCCATAAATGAAGCCAACTTGGCTGTAGAGGACTAATTTGGCGATATTCTCATTCAAATTCAATGTTGACGAGAACTGGGACTGAGTCTTCTTTATTTAGGTTTCACGCATTTTACCTTCGTGTTTTCCAATAAAATTAGCTAACATCGTAAAACCAAGGAATAGGGAGGCTATCTATTCCTGTCGTTCAAGTCAGAAGGACTTTTCGTAGTTTAGTATACATCGATTGTTCACATACCTGTAACCCGACGATTCGCAAGCAGATGACGTACAACAGAATGACGAAAAATATTGATTTTATTGGCGATGTGATAGCGAATTTTGAAGTATTAACATGACTGAGATAGAAGAAAGTTTTCGGATTGGCACATCCGACTAGTTTTCATTCTACGATCGTTTTGTCACGTCACAGTGTAGGAAATCACGAAAAAACAAATGCGCGTTTTAACCGCTCTATTCTTCGCATTAATACCTACAAGGTATTTTTTTTCGTACTAAATCGACGATGCTTTACAACTTTCTAAATCACTTTTTTCTCTTTGGCTTTCCATTTTCGTGATAGGAATACTAACTCCGCAGTTCTCCACCATGTGGCATCGTAGGGCAATTTAAGAGTCATTCCATATAAGAGTCACCCAGGCTGTGATTAAATGGTAAACAGATTCCTGTGATTTTTTTTCTCAGTGAGATGACCATTAGAAAGAAAGAAATCCAGAATATTAATGCTGTGGGACCTTTGGTTTTGATTTGGTAGGGGGTCAAAAGTCAGTGCCCCGCCTGAAAAGTTCAAATTTTATGTTTTACATAGTATTTCTCACAGTATGCATTGAAGTTATCCCACAAAACAAATTACATGGCTGTATTATATAAGGTTGGCCCTTTTGCTATTCAAGAATAGGATATGTGTAATGCAGTGAGCTAGATGGCCGCAAAAGTTGATTTTTCTTTCGAAATTTCACTATAGTTTTGACACATGTAGCACTTTGCATTTAAATCATCCCATCATTTTTTACTGCTGTATGCTTCCCTATGATGAAATGAAACACAGAAAAGTAGGCCTCACCACGGGCAAACTTTAATGCATTCCAAAATTTTATGCCAAATTTCCGAAAAAAGTATTTTTGTCTATTTTAAGTGAGGTATACCAGACATGCATTAAAGTCAGAAGCCTGTAAAATAATAATAGAAATGTAGAATAGCTATTCACCTTTCAAAATCACCAAACAGAATCATGGGCACTAAAGCAGTTTACATAGGATAATGAAAATCGCATTGTAATATATTTAGGAACTACGTTTCCCACGACCATAGCCTTCAATCATTGCCAAGAATAAAAACACTTCACAATTATTTCTGAAATGCATATATATATTTTTTTTAACATGAATGTCAGGGATTCTTGGTCCGCATGTTTAACAATAAATATTTTTAACATGTTTTTGTTACAGGCAGTGAAGATGTTTTAACCCTTTAACGGATAAAGCACTTTAATTGCCAAAATGTTGAAATAAATGATTGACACCGGAAATTATGAACAAATTTATTTGTATATAAATATACAAATAACTTTTTTCATAATTTGCGGTGTCAATCATTTATTTTAACATTTTGGCAATTGAAGTGCTTTATCCGTTAAACGGTTAAAACATCTTCACTGCCTGTAACAAAAACATATTACAAATATTTATTGTTATACATGTGGAAATTCATGTTAAAATAAAAAATATATGCATTTAAGAAATAATTGTGAAGTGTTTTTATTCTTGACAATGATTGAAGGCTATGGTCGTTGGAAACGTAGTTCCTAATTATATTACAATGCGAGTTTCATTACCCTATGTAAACTGCTTTAGTGCCCATGATTCTGTTTGGTGATTTTGAAAGGTGAATAGCTATTCTACATTTCTATTATTATTTTACAGGCTTCTGACTTTAATGCATGTCTGGTATACCTCACTTAAAATAGGCAAAAGTACGTTTTTTCGGAAGTTTGGCATAAAATTTTGGAATGCATTAAAAATTACAATTTGCAATTTGGAATGCACCGTGGTGAGGCTTACTTTTCTGTGTTTCATTTCACCATAGAGAAGCATACAGCAGTAAAAAATGATGGGATGTGTCAAAACTATAGTGAAATTTCGAAAAAAATTCAACTTTTGCGGCCATCTAGCTCACTGCATTACACATATCCCATAATTTTTATTCTTGAATAGCAAAGGGCCAACCTTATATAATACACCCATATAATTTGTTTTGTGGGATAACTTCAATGCATACTCTGAGAAATACTATGGAAAACATAAAATTTGAATTTTTCAAGCGGGGCACTGACCTTTGACCCCCCACCAAATCAAAACCAATGGCCCCACAGCATTAATATTCTGGATTTATTTCTTTCTAATTGTCATCTCACTGAGAAAAAAAAATAACATGAATCTGTTTACCATTTAATCACATACCCCCTGATTCTGGGTGATTCTTATATGGAATGGTTCTTAATTGAGTAGCGCATGGCTACTTTACTATATACCTAAGACACCACATTTATGAATATAGCAGCAGCCGTTCCGAAGATAAGAGGGTGGCAAAGGACTTTAGTGGACATACTGTATGTATACGGTTTTCTTTTACATATGAGATTTTCATAATTACATAAGAAGTTTTTTTTTGCAAAAAAAAATGATACTAATTTGCATTCGTAGGTTTATTTAAAGTGAGATAATTTCAGAGCTTTTAGTCATATTTTATTTCTGTCGTAAGTCATACACGTCTATTACATGTAAATGTAGATTACTACAGGAATCAAACCATTTCATTGCAGAGAAAGTTCGTTATTCATGAAAACGTACATGATGCAAAACAAATGTAACAAAACTATAAATTTCTTGAGTAAATATAGGAAAATTCTATATGTACATAACATATTTTCTGTCAAGAATATTAATTTTTATTGCTTCTATTATCCTAATTTTATATTTACTCAAAGTTCATTTTATACTTTCTTTACAAATTATTGGTACATAAAATAAAATTAATGTTAAATTGATATATTTTGTGTATAACACATATGAAAACAACCTTGTAAATCAAGCGATATTCTGCATAAAGCTTATGTTCTTTGAGATTTATAGAATTACATTTTTCATTGAAGTAGAACTGATAATAATTTGCGTTCGCATGTATGTTTATTTAGATACAGATTATTTTCCATCTCTAAGTTATATTTTATTCATGTTCGTAAAATTATACATTTGCTACACATAGGCGCAATATTTGAAAGAGGAAAGCACTTCTTAACAATGAAAAAGTGAAAACATATAAGAATTCATTCATGATATATGAATTCATTCATGATATATGAATCATGATGTACGAATTCATGATATAAGAATACATACATTCATGAAAACATATAATATGTTAGGGGAATGTACCAGAAATTTAATTTCCTTGCGTAAACATAGAAAAACGTTTTATGTAGTTGAAAGATTTTCCATCTCCAAATGTATATTTTCTCTAACTTAGATGTTATATTTACTCAGAGCTTTCTTATTTCTATGACTTTTTAAATATACTATATTGCAAAGGAAGATAAATTTAATGTTAAACACATAAATCATTCGTATGATCGTAAAATCGTTAAATGCTAAATTATTTTCATAACTGAACCAAGGAAAATCTCATGTGCATACTCTTTTTTTAAAAAATAAAATGTACCGTCTTTAGTTATACGAATCGCATTTCAGCATAACAGTTATTAAAAAATATATAGGGGAAGGTGGCCTAAAAGGATCCCCTTAAGGGGAAAACTTGTGTAAAATAACATAACTGTTTAAATAAAACTTTGGCCCTTTGCTAGTATGTTTTACACTATATTTTGCATTATAAACATATTTTAATAATATTTTAAACCCAAATTGTGTAATAAAAAAAAAATAGATTTTTTAAAAAGTGTCCAAAGGATCATTTTACCCTCACCAAAGGGCAAAATGATCCATCATTTAAAAATAATTGTAAATAGTTTTTTTATCGGCAAAATAACGAATATAAAACTAATTATGAGAATACATAAGTGTAATTCACATGTGAAAACATACTCCAATAAGTAAACCAAGTCCTATTTATGTACATGAAAGACTGTATATCTAAATAAATATGAAAATTAGTGCTTACCATATAAAATATGTTATAAAACGAAAATTTTCAAAGAATTCTGTTCAGACGCGAAGTACTGCGATCGCTTGAATACCGCCATTGCTTATTCTTCACTTATCACAACTAGTTTATATGTTACCCTGTAGATAGCCGACATGTATGGAACAAAACATATGTGGATCGTTTTGCCCGTTTGTATCATCTTAGGCCACCTTCCCCTATATAGATGAAGTTTATTAAAAATTCATATGTCAGGAAGCATTTTGAATAGCTACTAGAAATATTTAGTTAATAAGCATATGATTTTTTCCGAATGGAGTTTTATCATTTAAGTAGAAAATATAACAATTTGCATTTGTATGCTTCTTTACAAATATATACTTTTTTGTATTTGTAATCTTATTCAAGCTCTTCAAAATACATGTCTATTACATGTAAAGAAGAAATATTTGAGGGAAGAAAACATTTATGTACAGTTAAATAAAAGTCTTTCTTGAAAACATGTATGATGTCAGAGAAATATAACAGAGTTTTAATTTTCTTGAGTAAACAGGGAAAATCGTTTTATTTAAATGAAGGATTTTTCCACATCACTGCTAATTTTAATTTCTTCTCTAATGCCAGTGTTATATTTACTCAAAGTGTACATATATTTATGAATTCTTAGGGAAATATTTCAAAATAACAGAAACTTAATGTTGGATAGTGCTTTTAACAATATCCAACTTAGTTGAAAAGTGTTTATAATTTAAGTTTCTCTGTCCCTCTGTACGAGCTGTAACTCTCGTAAATATATTCGGATTGCTTTTTAATTGTCGGGATTTAGTATGGTATGTTCGGTATTAAAAATTAAATGTGTAGTATTCCCGGTTCGTTTACTATGGGAAATTATCTATGTGAAAAATTGTTTCCAATGTATTTTAATAATAATGTTATATTATTTCAAACATATTGAAATTCATATGTATCACTAGTATTCACAAAATGATGTTTAATGTTTAATATGGTGTACATAGCATTTATTTATCATAAACAGGGTCAGTTACAGTAGAAAGCGATAATTGCTGTAAATGCGTATTTAATTGCGGTATCTGTAACATTTTTCTTTGCATTTACTTGATGCGTATAAATTATGTAGATCATATACAGGTCTGTACAACAGAATTAAAAAACATTTGCCATTTTTTGTTGGAAATTGCTGAAAGGGAATTTTAAAATGTGTTTAGTGTTTCATAACTGAAATAAACTCCAACATAATATGCTCTATAGATACAAGTTTATAGATCATATACAGAGATTAACAGAAAAAATTAAAATTTTTCCTGCTATAGATGGCAATGACCGAAATTGAGTTTAAAATTTTTTATGTGGTTTCTAAACTGTTAACATACATATATCCTTTCACCTGATTAAACGAGGAAGTTTTATTACAGTATTGTGAATGAGTTGGAAAGTGTTTCATAATCTATGCTTGACGTATGATTTTTCTGCCTTGTTTTGTATACTGTATTGCAATAGAGCTGTTAAATAAGACATTTTTATACCTTCATTTTTTATTATTATTATTTTTTTTTTTACACATGTGCTATTTAAAATTACAGAAAAAGATTTTCTTTTCAGAAGAAGTGATAATAATTTGCATTCATACGTTTATTTAGAGTGAGATCATTTCTGAGTTTGTAGTCATATTTTATCCCTGTTTTAAAATATCTTTTTGTTTTAATATATATATATATATATATTAATTTTGATTATTTAATTTTACACAGTTTCTCCGGCGGATAAGTGTTACGTATATTATAAAAGTAACTTCCCGATTAAGAATGCTCTATTATACATTTCGGTATTGAATAAGTTGCTGTTTCTATGGCAACGATACTCTTAACTTGTTGCCTCTTCAGAATCGGACCTTAAATTTTAGTTTGAAGCATTTTTAATCAATTTAAATTTTGTTCGAAACCGTAGAATACCACTGTTAACTTTCTTTAAATATATACATATAAATGCATATGGCGAAACCAAAGTTGTTAAAGTGTATTTATTTCAGTTAAAATTACATAACCTATTCAGTATGAAGAACAGGTAAAGTTTTTCCTGAAAGAGTAATTTATCATAAGAGCGTAATTTTTTTTTTATTGTTCCGCCAACAAGCGATAAATCGCCAAATGTTTTTTTTTTTTTTTACAGATATTATATCGAGGTTCCGCAGAGTTTTTTTTTAATTTCCTCATGAGATGAATACAGTGTTATATTTTCAAAATTTTCTAAGTATGCGCTTATGGAAACCTTCCTTGTTAGCTCCTTTCAACAAACATCGATTTCATTTACTAAATGTTTTTCTTAGTTTTATTCATTCTTAAGGTAAAGTCTTAAAGTATAAAAAACGGTGTTCATTTTGCTATATTTGAGTGCAAGCATAAAATCGCAGGATATATTAATATTTCTCTTATTGAACTCGGGATAAGCTGATCTGCTGGGTCTTTATGTTTTAAAATGTATATTTACTGACTGTACTTCACTGTTAAAAATTTGCAGCAAACCGTCCAGTCATTTGACTGTCTTTAGAGAAAACGGTTACATAATCATAATTTAGCGCTACTCTGACCATATTATCCCCCATATTATGGCCAGAATAGCGTTAAATTAAGGTTTTGTCACCGTGTTTTACAAAAACGGTCATATGACTGGACTTTTTGCTGCAAATTTTAAACAGTGTTATAAGAGTCTTACTTTAAAATATTAGAAAGCCAAAAAAAAGAAAGAAAATATATGTATACATATATAATATATTAATAAAAAAAGGGGCACTTTAAATACTAGAATTATTAAAATAAAATATTTATAAATGTTACAGAATAAAGTTTTTTCTTTGAAGTAGAAATGATAATAATTTGAGTTCGAATGTTTATATATAGAAAAAGAGCATTTTGTCGACTTTTGGTGATATTTTATTCATGTTCTTCGAAAAACTCGTCTAGTACGTGTAAAAAAAGCATATTTGAAAGAAAGAATTTTTTCATAGACAAAGATTTCATGTAAACATGTATGATGTCAGAGGAATGTAACAGACATTTGATTTTCTTGAGTAAACACAGAAAACGTTTTATCTATTTGAAAAATTTTCTTTTCCTGTAACAATTTTCATTTCTTCACCAATATCAGTGCTATATTTACTCAGAGTTTTGTTATCTTTGTGACTTCTTAAAAAGATATCGTAAAATAAGTAAAACGTAACAGTTAAATTTTTCTAAAACATATTTCAGTACAGCTGGTAAATTAAGATATTTTCTGCACATGTTTTTTACACATCCCGTTAAATTTTGGAGAATGGGTTTTTCTTTGACGCAGAAATGATAATAATGTGCTTTCGTATGTTTATTTAAATAGAGATCATTTTTCGGCTCGTAGTAATATTTTATTCGCGCTTATAAATATACATATCTATTACATGTAAAGACGGGATATTTGAGGAAAGAACGCAGTTTCATTATAAAGACTATTTATTCAAGAAAACGTGCATGATGTCAAAGGAATGCAACAGAAATTTAATTTTCTTGGGTAAACATAGAAAAACGTTTTATATACTTGAAAGATTTTCCTTCTCGAGAAGCTATTTTAAGTTCTTCTCTAATCCCAGTGCTATATTTATGCAGAGTTTTCTTATTTTTTAGGAATTCATAGGGTGCTATCACAAACTAACAGAAAACTAAGGTGAAACAGGCATATTTTTGTATAACATACCTCAATACGGCTGGTAAATCAAGTAATTTTATTCATAAAATTATTTCTTGTATATGCCTTTGTAACGTGTAGAATGAATTTCCTTTTCAAGTAGGAATAATAATAATTTTTGTTCGTATATTTATTTAGAAAGAGATACCATTTTTCGACTTGTATTCATATTTTATTCATGTTCTTAAAATTACATGTTTATTACATGTAAAAAAGGAAGATTTGTGGGAAGATTTCCACTTTAGGAACGAAAACTGTTATTATTTAAAACGGTGTAATATGTAAGAGGGTTTCAGTGGAATTTTAATTTCCATGGGTACACGTATGGGTACATACATACACGTTTTACGTAATCGTGAAAGACTTTTCTTCTCAAGTTTTAATTTCTATTGCTTCTCTAATCGTAATGTAATATTTAATGAGATTTGTATGACATTTTAAGGCAATATCTCAAAATAAGATTTATTAAATTTTAACCTATATATTTCTGTGTAATATACATGAATACAGTTGGTAAATCAAGCATTATATCTTTATAAAATTTATTCTGCATATATGCCTTTAAAACTTGAAGAGAAATTATAGTTTGAAGTAGAAAGTACAGTAAATGACGCTCTTCTGTTTATATAAAGATTTATAATTTTTCTGCGTGTAGTCATATTTTATTCTTGTACTTCAAAAAGCATCTATTACATGTTAAGGAGAGATATTTGTAGGCAGAAAGCATTTCTTTTCATTTAAACAGTGTTCGTCATGAAAATGTATCTAATGTTTATCAATTCTTAAGGCAATATCTCAAAATAAGAGAAATATAAAGTTTAATATATATATATATATATATATTTATAACATATAGCAATACAGCTGGGAAATCAGGAGAGTTTTCTTCATAAAATTTATTCTGTATATGCCATTGAAATTTGAGAAAACAGAAAATGTAGTTTGTGGTAAAAAGTTTAATAATTTGCGTTCATACGTTTATTGAAAGGGTGATCATTTCTTAGGTTGTCATATTTTATTCATGTTCTTAAAACTACAAGTCCATTACACGTAAATAAGGGATATTTTAATGAAGAGAGCATTTAGTTTCTGTAAAAGACTGTTTAATTTTTAGGAGTTCTTAAGCCAATATCTCAAAATAAGAGAAATTTAAATTTAAACACCCACACCCACCCACACACACACACACACACACACATATATATATATATATATATATATATATATATATATATATATATTGCATAACATAAATGAATACGCGATTTGAATATGCGATTATCTTCCTAAAATGTATTTTGTATATCTGTATTTGACATTCGAAATGAAATTTTAGTTTGAAATAGAAATTATAATACTTTGCGTATTTATGCTTATTTAAAGAGTTGTCATTTTTTAGCTTATAGTCATATTTTATTCATGTTCCTGAAAATACACGTGCATTACATGTAAAGAAGATTTTTTTTAAGGAAGAAAGAACTTATTTTCTCTGAGACAAACTGTTATCCATGAAAACATGATTTTTTATGAATTAGTAAGGCATTATCTCAAATTAAGAGAAATTTAATGTTTAACAGATATATGTTTCTATAACATAAATCAAAACAATTGGTAAATCAAGCGATGTTTTTCCTAAATGTTTTTCTATACATTTCATTTGAAACTTGAAGGGAAAGTGAAATAGAAATTTAATAATTTGAGTTCTTATGTTTAATTAAAGAGTGATCGTTTTACATTTTGTAGTCATATTCCATTCATGATGTTAGAAATACACATCTGTTACATATTTAAAGGATGAATATTTGAATGCAGAAAAGGAATTTTGATTAAGTTCAAGTCTGTCGTTCATAAAAACATGTATCATTATTAGGAATCCTAATATCGCAAAATAACAGAAATTAAATTTAAAGTTTAACATATATTTTTTATAACATATAACAATACAGCTAGGAAATCAATCAAATTTTCTTCATGAAAATTATTCTGCATATATTCCTTTGAAACTTGAAAAAAAAGTGTAATTTGAAGTAAAAATCATAATAATTTACGTTCATATGTTTATTCAAAAAGCAATCATTTTTAGTTTGTCGTCATATTTTAAATATGCTCTTAAAAATAAAAGTAAGAATAGGAAAGAACTCTGTTGACAGACAGTTTTACCATTTCAGTTGACAGTTTAGATGAACTCGGTAACATCTAAAAAAGGAATATTTGGAGAAAAAATCTTTTAGTGTCTGTGAAAGACTTTATTCATGACAACATGTCTAATTTTTATGAAGTCTTAAGGCAATATCACAAAATAAGAAAAAAATAAAAGTTTAGAAGATATATTTTTTATAACATATGACAATACAGCTGAGAAATCAAGATTATTTTCTTCATAAAAATAATTCTGCATACATGCCCAAGAAATTTGAAAAGAAAGTGCAGTTTGAAGCAAAAATTATAATAATTACCGTTCACACGTTTATTCAAATGGTGATCATATTTTAGCTTCTAGTCGAACTTATTCATGTTCTTAAAAATACACGTCTATTACATGTAAAGGGTGGAATATTTAGGATAACATTTCTCAGTGAAGGAATGTTGATTTTAAAAACATGTTTCATTATTATGATTCCTCAAGGCAATATCGTAAAATAAGAGAAATTTAAAATTTAACAGATTTATTTTTGTATAACTTATAACAATACAGCTGGGAAATGACTCGAATTTTTTTCATAAAAATTATTCTTTATATGTTCCTTTGAAACTTAAAGAAAAAGTGTTCTTTGAAATAAAATTTATAATAATTTGCATTCATATGTTTATTCAAAAAGAGATAACATTTTAGCTTGTAGACATATTTTATTTACGTTTTTAAATATAAATTATATAATTCTTAAAAATAAATTCAATAATTACAGTCCATTACATCTACATAAGGAATATTTGGAGAAAAAATCTTTCATTGTCTTTGAAAGACTTTATTCAGAAAAACATTGTCTAATTTTTATGAATTCTTAAGGCAATATCTCAGAATAAGAAAGGGAGCAACGTAGACCCAAAACTTGTATTTACCCCATAAAATTAACGTTGCGATTGCTTAATATTAATTTAAAAAAAAAGCTCCATTGTTGCAACTTCCATCCATTTTAATTACATTGTTGCACGCATCATTACGACGTCAGCATTTGTATAAAATATATGTGAATGAGTATGTATTGATGAA
This sequence comes from Maratus michaelseni, assembly GCA_963931845.1. Lineage (NCBI taxonomy): Eukaryota > Metazoa > Arthropoda > Arachnida > Araneae > Salticidae > Maratus > Maratus michaelseni. The sequence goes on along the minus strand of OZ007589.1, from coordinate 448,381,884 downwards.
CACATACGAATACAATAAATATTTGTTGAAAAGTACTAATGACATGGTTACCACAATAGCGCCACATTTTGACCGACTTGGGGAAATATCATCAAATTTGGCGACAAAAATACGTGGCCTTATATGAAGCTAATTTGGCGTAACTGGCTAATTTGGCAAAATTCCCATTTAAGTCCATTAATCTTCCATAATCTTCTTCCATTGGTAGAGCCTACTTATTTTCTATAAACTGCCATAAGACCAAAAAAAAAAAAAAGGCATGTTTTTTTTTCCTTAAAAGACCATTATACATATTATAATTCTTAAGATAATATTGAAAAGTAACTGAAACTTATCGTTAGACAAATTCACACACACACATTCACACACACACACACATATATATTAAATGGAAAAATTGTTGAATGTTTAAATGTTTCTATACATTTATGTATATTTTAAAGTATATTTTTATGTTTTCTGTTATATAAATCGTACTTATCCATATTAGGAAACAAAAAATAAATAATAGAAATTTCGTAAACATTAATAAATAAGGCGGTATTTTAAATGCTAGAGTTCTTTAACTAAAATACGCATTAATCTTGCAGAATGAATTTTTTCTTTAAAGTGGAAATAAAACATTATTTGGTATATGTATGTAAATAGAGATTATTTATCCGGTTTTTATACATATTTTATTCAAGTTCTAAAATATACACGCCCATTATATGTTAAAAAGGAATGTTTAAGCAAATAAATGATTTTTTACGCATTAAAACGGTTGTTCATGGCAACATATATACAGTAGAGAGAACATACGAAAAAGTTATTTATTTATTTATTCATTTATTAAATAAATACATATAAACGGTTTACGTTGCTGAAAAATATTTACCTTCAGTAGTATTTATAATTTATTTTCTATTATCTGTGTTTCATTTAGTCAGAGTTTTATTTTTAATATGATTGTACATGCAAGTATTGCAAAATAAAAGAAAATTAAAAAGTGTACATTTTAAAAACATATCTATATAGAGCTTGTATACCAAATGATTTTTTTCATAAAGTTTATCTTCTATTTACATGTACCTTTCAAACTACTAAAGAGTTCAGAATGAAGTTTTTCTTTGAAGTAGAAATTATAATAATTTGTCTTAGCATGTTGTTGTTTTTTTCTTTTAGAAGGAGATAATATTTCGGGCTTGTAGTCCTATATTTTTTTATTTGCACATTTATTACATGTAAAAAAGAGATCATTTAAAGGAAAAATGTGCTTCGTAACAGTGAAAGACTGCTATCCACGAAAATATGTGTACTATTATTGGGATCAAACTGAAATTTAATTTTCCTTAGCAAACATAGAAAACCTTTTTGTTTACTTGAAAAACTTTTTTTTTCGATAGTAATCAATACAATTTCCCTGTTTACTTTGCATAAAAAGATTGCCTTGAATTAGCTTTTAAGCGTGATGAAGGTTAACTTTTGTATGATACGAAACAGCTCGAATCTATTTATTGTATTATCTTTATCGTGATATCAACAATGTATTCCATTTTAGTTTATATACATACTTTTAACCTTTTGCACACCACTGACACCTTTACGGTGACATACTAAGTTTAATCCCAAAATGTAACAACGGCACCGTAATTATGAAACACAATTTTCGGTTTATTATGTACACGAACAAATGCTTTGACTTATTTTCAAATAATTTTGGTCGAAATTTCCGGTGCCATTGTGAAAATTGTGGATTAAACTTAGTACATCACCGTATAGGTGTCAGTGGAGTGCGAAAGGTTAATAAACATTTAGAAATGAAACTCTTTATATTCAATGGTTGGGGTATCATAGTTGAATTTTATTCCAACAGAGCGAAAAATGTCGGGACTAGGACTCGAACCTGGGTACACGAACGTAGCTTGGAACTGCAGCTCTGATTTTTTCTCTCTGTTCCGGTCTTTTTTGGCATTTTTCTCTCTGTTGGAATAAATCTCAACTAGAATACTTCAGCCATTGAATATGATTTACCTAGTTGAAAAAATATATATACTTTTCCCTGTTCATTATGAATTTCTTTAATTTTAGATCATTCTATAGTGCATCAAATTTTATGGAAAATTAATTTTAAGTTATAAATTACACTGCATCCTGACACGGAAATCATTCTTTAACAATTCTGATTGATATTCATACAATAAACAATACATTATTTAGATAAAATATAACCTTTAAAAGAAGTGTATGTCTTTAAGTGTGTGTCTTGTGCCATAGTCTTTTTAAATAGAATATGTTTTTACGGTAGAGCTGAAAAATCACATTTCTTTTGCAGGAGCCGCCTGAATTACTTAATACATTTTGTGAAAGACATAATTTAAAGTGTCACATTAAATTATTAATAACGTTAATTCATATAATTTAATATATATATATATATATATATATATATATATATATATATATATATATATATATATATATATATACTTAATTTTCAGGTGATTCTTTCATTTCAGCTAAATTTGACTGTTTTGTTTAAAATTGTAACATTAAACATTTCAATGGACATAACTTTTTAGCTCACAGGCTATCAAAGCCTGAGAGCTTATGTGCCCGCCCGTTCTGTATGTATGTATGTATGTATGTATGTATGTATGTATGTATGTACGTATGTACGTACGTAACGCGATAACTCTTGACAGAAATAACCGTTTTGCTTCCAATTTTGTTTATAGGTTCCTTGTGATAAGGCGCTTCCCTGATTAGTTTTGGGGATTGATTGTTTAACTATAAAGGGGGGAACGGGGGGCTAACCCCCAATAATTAAGATAAATGGTTTTTTCATGCAGAATTGTCCAATTTTCTTCAAATTTTGTATATAGGTTCATTGTGATAAGGTTCTTTCCTGATTAGTTTTGGGGGTTCATAGGTTAAGTATAAAGGGGCTAACGAGGGGGGGGGAATCCTCCCCCTTAATTTAGATAAATGAATTTTTCATGCAGAGTTATCCGATTTTCTTCCACTTTTGTTTATAGGTTCCTTGTGATAAGGCGCTTCCCTGATTAGTTTTGGGGATTGATTGGTTAACTATAAAGGGGGGGGGAACGGGTGGCTAACCCCCCTTAATTTGGATAAATGGTTTTTTCATGCAGAATTATACAAATTTTTTCAAATTTTGTATATAGGTTCATTGTGATAAGGTTCTTTCCTTATTAGTTTTGGGGGTTCATAGGTTAAGTATAAAGGGGGTAACGGGGGGGTTAATCCTCCCCCCTTATTTTAGATAAATTATTTTTTTCATGCAGAGTTATCCGATTTTCTTCAAACTTTCTATATGGGCTCATTGTGGTAAGGGGCTTCCCTGATTAGTTTTGGGGGTTCAATGGTGAAGTGTAAAGGAGGGAAACGGGGGCTACCCCCCCCCCCCCCTTTAATTTTGATAAATGGGTTTTTCATGCAGAATTATCCAATTTACTCCAAATTTTGTATATAGGCTCATTGTGGTAAGGCACTTCCCTGATTAGTTTTGGGGGTTCACTGGTAAAGTATAAAGGGGGGAACGGGGGGGACTAACCCCCCTTGATATAGATAAATGGGTTTTTTAAGCAGAATTATCCGATTTTCTTCAAATTTTATATATATGTTCATTGTGATAAGGCGCTTCTCTGATTAGTTTTGGGGGTTCTTTGGTTAAGTATAAAGGGGGGACGGGGGGCTACCCCCCCTTAATTTAGATAAATGGATTTTTCATGCAGAATTATCCGATTTTTTCAAATTTTGTATATAGGTTCATTGTGGTAAGGCGCTTCTCTGATTAGTTTTATGGGTTCATTGGTTAATTATAAGAAGGAGAAACGGGAGATGGTTCCCCCCTCTTAATATATTGTCGATTTCTTCATTTTTCGAGGGCTTATTTCAAATTCTTTGAAATAAGAATATAATTTACAGTTAATGTGAATAGCCTGTGAGCTCAATGCCGTCAGTTTAACTGGGCAGTTTTCTTTTTTTTCTTTAATTGTTAATTTTGGATACATTTCATTATAGATTTTAGCTTCATAATTCAAGTTTTTAATTTTCGTTTCATTTTTTCTTTCAATCTATATTATATTCTCTTTGTTTTAAATTCTATTCATTATTTTTTCTCTACACATTTATGGATATTGTTCAAACTGGTACGTGTTCGTTTTTCATATTTAATGTATATATATATATATATATATATATATTTCCCCCACATGCTGTATGATGTTTCTGTGATGTTTTAATCGTTATATATATGTAAAAAAAAATTTCACCTTTTTTCCTTAATTAATTAATTCCAAATTCTTACAATTCTATTTTTCCTTTTCTTTTAAATATATCTTAAATCTAAATTATATTTTTATTCTATATCATTAATCAATATATTCTTTTAATTATTATTCTAAAAATCTTAATCTGTTAAAAGCTCGACATATTTGTAAAAATCCTTAATTTATTTCTTCTTTTGAACCATTCAATTTTTATTTTTTTAGAACGTCTCTTAGTTTGATTTTTATTTTTATTAATATTATCATTCGATATCCCATAAGTAATTTCATCTTGCGCGTCTAACCTGCTCACCTCAAAATTATGCCGTATATAGTAATAAGTTCCACGGCTTTGCAAGCAGATTATTGGCTATTTCTCACCTGCATTAGCGAAAATATTCATACGCTTGCTAAATTTAAAGGACGGTTACACAGGCTCGGAGAACAGAATTTGTACGTTTTTCCAACTGCCAATAAAACCCACGTACTTGGAGGAGAAGTTTTTTCGAATTGATGTAAATTCTCTAATCATTTTAACATCTTTATGCTGTTCCTATGACGTAACACCACTTAGATATGATTTCTCAACACGCGCTTTAGTGGAATTACCTTTAATTAGTATAGTGTCATTAAAAGAATTGATACTGATTATTTCTACATTTTATTATTTCTACAGGAAAACTCACCATGTTTTCATGAAGCATCGTCTTGCTACTGCTATGTTTTTTACGGGATCGTCGAGTTCTGCAATTGATACATTAATTATAAAATGCCATTCTTTACACACACACACACACACACACATATATATATATATATATATATATATATATATATATATATATATAGAATGGAAATTAAAATATTATTTTTTTCTTATTTTTTGTTGTTTAAAAAAATAAATTTATAAAATAAATACCTTTTTTATGTAACTATTTTTTATTTAAAAAGTTCCTTCATATCAGATTGAAAAGTTTTATTTCTATTTATTTGGAAATAAAAACAAATATGCATGCTTTCGCTAAATAAAGATTGATCTAAAATAAAATAAATTACTAAATATTCATAAAATAAAAGAATGCACCAAAATAAAAATGTAATTTATCAATCATATACATTTTCATGAAAATGGAAATATAAGTGTTTTTCTTTTCTTTTTAAAACTGAAAGTTTATCTCACATTGAACAGAAACTTAACAATTGTTTTAATAAAAATACATAGCATATGCTATATTTTTAACAATAGGAAAACGCAAGCAATGTTTACAGTTGACGCAATTCATATGAAAGTTTTGACTAAAAAACTCCAGTTACTATGAATTTAATATTTCATAAATATAATTTATTTTATTATCTACTTATAACTTGTTAAAATTTGTAACTAGTTTTTTATATTTTTTAATATTTTTTTTAAATCCCAGTATAAAACGGATCTATTTTACAAATTCAATACAATTAAAGAAAATGGTTAACAATAGAAATCCTCGGATTGTTGAATCTTTATTAGAAAAGAAATAATATTTTCGATTTCAATATTAGTTTAAAATTTCTCCAATAGGTAGTGCTGTAATTTGGAAAATATATATGGCAATATTCACCGGATTTGAATTATTGCGATTTATTTCTGTGGGGGCATTTAAAACAAAGTATACCTACAAAACCCACAAAGATTAGTGGACCTGCATTACATATTTAAGACATGTGAGGACATTCCTGATGATGCATATTCACGGGTATCAATTAATTTTGTTATGAGACTACGTCATATTATTGCTGAAAATGGCGCATATTTCGAAAATATCGTCATTTAGTCTTTTCAGCTTAAAACTCCACCTACTGCGAAATTTTAAACTACCAGGCGTATATAATTCTAATTTTTTTCAAAAGATGACGCTGGAAACAAGGGTTTGTTCACAGTCTAATCTGTTATGGCATTTTATAGCTTTGAAAGTACCTTTCAAGACGTCACTGATGCTTAACCAATTTCGAGTTAGCGTCATATTTTTTTAGTGCGGTAAACATGTCGAGTTTTGAGCCAAATTAAGAGCATGTACGGCACTCAGTGCTTTCCCTGTGTAATCAAAAGAAAAACGCGAGTAAAGTAGTCGGATACTTCTACAAACTTACGGTGACAATGCCCCAACGCAAGATGATATGAAAGACAAAGAACTCCCCGGTCAACCGAAAAATTTTGAAGACGCCGAATTGCTAACATTGTTGGATAACAAATGGTAGAAAGGCTGAATGTTGGTAGCCGAACCATTTGTGATCATCTACAAGGCATAGAAAAATCCAAGAAGCAGGAAAATGGATACTATATCAGCTGAACGACAGACACACGGAAAAACGAAAAAATGGTGTACGAATTTTTGCTTTGTCGGCATAAAAGAAAGACTTTTTTCAATCGAATCGCGACTGGGGACAAAAAATGGATATATTTCGAGAACCTAAAGTGCCGAAAATCATAGTTTGACTCAAGGCAATCAGCAACATCGATCGAAAAAACTCAATCGCTTTGGAAAGAAGACAATGCTATGCATTTGGTGATTGCAGAAGGACATCCTGTACTATGAGTTTCTGAAACCAGGTGAGACAATTAATACCGCTAGGCATTGTCAGCAAATGATCAATTTGAAAAATTCATTGATAGATAAGCGACCAAGGCTAAAAGACACGGTAAAGTGATATTGGAACACGACAACGCCCCATTAGACACAGCGAAACTGGACAGAGACGCTATTTCTACACTGTTCTGGGAACGTTTGCTTCACCCGCCATATTCACCAGACTTAGCCCCTTTGTTTTCATAGATGTCTTCCGCATTCTCCATAAAACGCTACAACAATTACGGAGGTGTGGAAAAATGGCTTGATGTCGTGACCCCCTCAAAACAGGCACGGTATTTCTAGGAGTTTGAAAAATGTGTAACTAGCGATGTCGCATACTTTGAATAAAAAATTTTTTATACTTCTTCCAAATTAAATGTGTTTTTATTATAAAAAGAAATATGAATTATTAATTGCCACACTTGGTAATTTTGAAATAGCACGGTGACTTTTTTCTTTTTCAAGTAAAGATGCAACAAACTGGGCATTTCTATCGTTAACCGTTTCAAATTAACTATTTTTTTTAAATGTTCCTTTTTTTGTAACTCCCGGTATTTTTCATTCTCTCTGTATATATATATATACATATATATCGTCAGCGTACACCGGTCGATCTGTGAAAGCTGCAGTCTGTTTTGATTTTATATTTTTAAACGAAAGACTGGGCGTAGTGCGTGCTCATGATAATAAACTTAAATAATTTAAAAGCAATGTTGAATGAATTTATTTATTTAAATGAAAATCTTTTCAAACGAATCTAATGTCAGCGGCCTCACTGCCCTCGAATTTGCATGATTTTATATTTTTAATTAAAAATCTATCCAAACAAACAAAGGGCCCTCGTTTTAGTGATTGCCGATGTAATTTATGACTTTTAAATATACTGCACTTTCAATTCATATCAAAAAGTTCTGGATAAAACCTGAATAATATAAACGTCTCCCTCTACTCCCTCTTTCATCTCAAAATAATAGCTCTCTCTGTTGAAGTTATAGGTTTCTCAGGGAAACCACCCGAAAATATTCTAGATCCGAGAGAAAGCGAAAACAAAAAGTCGAAAGTAGTTCCAAAAGAGATTTTCAGCTGTAGATGTTTTTGAAATAGTAAATAATAATATTTTTTTAAAAACAAAGGCATCGTTAGAAAATAAAAGGTATTATCTATAAGTGGATTTATTTTTTTTTCGTATTTTGTTCAGGAAAGTGGATGCAGATTTTTAAAATTTGCAGACAAATCGCTGAACCAACTCTTGGTTATTTCTTTTGCGATAGGGTTAATATGAATATATTTTCAAACAGTTTGTACCGTTAGAAAACTAAGAGCAAGGACAAGTAGATATAGCCTTGTATTTTTTGTTTTCTTTTATTTAGAATATTTAACCAAATGCATGTTTCTAAAAGCGGAAGAAAAAAACCCAGAAAAAAGACGTTTTAAATTTTTTTTTTTAAAGTTTAATATTGATATATCTTTTAACGAATTCCACCGTTATAAAGGTTACAATGGGAAACTGAAGTGTGTATTTTTTGTTTTGAAGTGTTTCGAATAATTAAGCTGATGCGTGCTGCGGAAAACCTAAAACAATTTTTGCGTTTTTCTACTGTCCGTGTTTCTTTTGCCGTGCGGATTTTCGGTCGCATCTCTGCAACTTTTCGTACCATTTTGAGACGTTAATTAGGGTTTTTAATGTCTTAGTTAATTAACAAGACGTGAAAAGTTTTACCCTCAGGTCAACCCTGCAAAGTCTGCGGCTTTTTGGATACCAGGTTCCAGTACCAGTATCCAGTATATACCAGTAATTTACTACAGAAAATGTAGTTTTCTTTAATCGGAGCATTTTGCAATTTAAAAAAGAACAACATTTTCTCTAAAAATTTACTGGAATTCAAAAATCCGGAGACTTGGAAACTCTGCCCTCGGGTGCATTTGGACCGGATTTGGACTATCCTTATCCAAAATTTTCAGGCAAGAAACACTTTTCTTTTATTAGTATAGATAGCGATCGTGTTACAGTTAATCTCAATAACATACAGCAATTACCTGTGAATACGAGCAAATTTACGAGAGTTAGAGCACGAAAAGATGACCAGACAGACGGCTACAGCTAGAGACAGACAAACCGAAGTCATAAACACATTTCAACTATGTTGTGTTTAAAACAGTAGATGCGAGATTTTACGCATTTGACCAAAACCATGACTGAAACAAAAATTCCGAATCTATGTGCAATGTATGAAAAATGGTGTATAATAATAACAGGTATTACAAAATTGATGTAAGAATGTATTTAAAATGCTCCCGAAAGTATATTTAATTCCAATGAGTAATTCTAAATACTTTACATAGCCAAAGAGAAATTTGCAACAATTCAAACGGCTGAATTAAAAAGATTTTCCACGTTAACTTCTTAAATGTCGATAATTTAACTGCATCATTGTTATATATTACTGTCTAAGTTTAAGACAATTTGTTATCGACATTTTTCGCTTGAATGCTAATGAGTTATGAAACTAGTTATGAAAGTTTTAAAACATTGTTGTTATGTCTATAATTTTGAAACCGTTTTGAATGCTAAATTTTGGTTCATAATAAATTCCCCAGTTTCTATTTCACAAAGTATCTGCAATCTATTTCAATGAAGATAATTAAAGTTTCCATTGAAATTATATTGATTGAAAACATTCCCATTCAATTTTCTATGAAAATATATGAAAACTACTTTTGAAATCTTTATCGGAATTATTTTTCGAATCTCGAATGGAATGTTATATAATGAAATGTGTGTCCATTTATTTACTAAGTATTAGAAATTAATTAATAAAAATAATAATTAGTATTTATTTCTCCTCGATGTGTTGTTTTTTATTTAATTTTTATTTATTATTATTAGTTGTTCAGCCTAATGTTATTGGTTTATACGAGTGCAAGCGGTGCAGACTTGTGCAGCCCATTGGACCACAGTTTGCTGTTTGAGAAATACAATGTTGATTTTATATTATATATTATTCACGTACAACATCGTGAAAATGAAAATAAAATTAAGTTCTTAGTCTTAAAGCAAAAGGTAAATATTTCTCAAAGAAGCGATATTTTTCTAGTGTGACGTGTTTTGGGGGATTTGTGAGTGATCTTCATCATAAAAACTGTAACAAACAAAACAATAAAGTGGGTATTGCCTGAAATTCATTTAGCCAAATACTTTTAATTATAGACATGCATATTCCGTAAATTTGGTAAAAATAATATTTATCAAAAATTTGGGAAAAAGTATCCAAGTAATGTATTTAAGATGTACGCTTAGATCAATTAATGAAATTGAAAGGTATTAAATATGTAATACTGTATACTCGCGTAATTTACTCATCACGTATTTGTTTCCACTTAAGTTCTTTGCATTTGTTATAGCTTAAAGTAGAATTTTTAAACAACAGATCATTTTTAACAGTGTTAATGTATATTTATTTTACGATGTTTCAGTAATTAAAAAAAATGCTAATAGTTTTTTTTAATGGAAAAATATATTTTAAACTAGCAAATTAGTCGGATTTAGAAACGTAGTATTTAGCTAACACTGAACCAGTTATCTGTCACTTAAATACTTTTTTACTGTAAATAACTGACTGTAGACTTATAAGTTGTTTAAAATTTTTAAAAGTGACAATGTATACATTTATTATACTGTCTCGGAAATTCCTTTTAAGAGGGGATATTACTTTTACTTTAATGAAAAGTTAAATTTAAATACAGCAAATTTTTTATTAGTCCACCTTTTAAAGCTACTGTTCATCCATCCCTAAAACAATTGTAAGCCCCTATATTGTTCTTAGTTTTACTGACTATAATTGAGATAATATCAATATTTTAATTAATCTATAATTTACTGTACTATAATTTTATTTAAAATATATAGTAAGTAGGAATACTGAGTAAATAAATATAATTTATTCCATAATTGCTACAAGAAAAGTGTACAAATTTAATGTATTTATAGTATTGTTACTAAAAATTAGGAATACATTTTAAGTGGAAACAATTTCATCATGTGTTACACCCAATACAATAAATATTATCTTTTCTATCATTTTTTAATATGTCGCATTCAGAACAGTTCTCTTAGTATTAGGAAGCGAAAAAAAAACATTTAACCCAATATCTACACTTTTAATGTCTTCAATTGTTTTTATTACTAAAAGACGGAATATGTTCAAAGTAGAACTGATTTCGACGTGTATCACATACAATACAGAACATCATTTTCGTCATAATTTAGTATTCCTATAATGTCGCAATTTCAGCACAATTCTCTTTATTTTCATCATCTTTATTTTCCGAGTGTTTCTCTTTTTTTCTTCCTTTTCCTTTGCTTTTTCTTACTTATTAAACTTTTTAGACATATTTCTCCTTTCTTCTTCTCTTTCCTTGCCATTTTATTGAAAAAAGAGTACTGTGAATGCTTTATTGAATTTTCTTTGTTGTACTAGTTATTTTTTTAGAATAACAAATATGTTCATTGGAGCTTGAAGACATAATCTTGAGTACTTTTTCTTTTAAAATTTCAGTTTGATTCTGTCCATTACCAATCTTACAGGTACCTGGTTGGCTACTTCCATAATTAATTACTTTCACAGAATTAATACGTTCTCCAGTGTTAGTTACCGTATTATTCAATTGTCAGTTTCGTCCCTGAGGAAATCTGATCTTGAGATCTGTTACTTCGAAACTTTCAGTTTGATTTTGTTAATTATGTATCTCGCAAGTTCACTGTTTTCTGCTCTCATTATATATTTCTGTTGTAGTGTTAATTTCAATGTCATACCTAGAGACTCATTTGCTGCATTAGATACTTTTTTTAATTTCTTCAATAACCACTGAAATATGAACTGTCCGCTGTGATAGATTTAGTTCTATAGTTTTGATAACAGCTTCTGCAATTTCAAAATCGATACTGGAAAGTTTGCGAAGGTCACATTAAGAATTCATTGTGTTAACTCGTCAATTTTTATTCACATTTAGAATGTAATTTATTGCTTATAGTGTCATCGGACAAAGCCTACATTTTTTAACACTAGAACTACCGGAAATTTTACTCAAGTTTTTTAAAACTATTTCATACCAGAAATTTTATTTGAAACTACTTAAATTATTCATTTAACGTATTTTTGTGAGTTTTATATTTAATTTATTTTAAAAAGAAATTTCTGGTTCGAATCGGAATATATTCATTTGGTAACCGTCAAAATGACGGCTCATGGTAGATCTAGGGTTAAATCCATTTTAAATTGTTTCACTAAGTGCACTACTTTTGAAATACAATGGATATTCTAGACAATTCAGAATATCCATTCACAGGGGAAAATGTAGATTTCTTAAGAATGTAATTTATGTGTTGCGATTGATTCAGCCAACCTCTTGCAGTCTTTTTCATCCACACTTTAAAGGTTTAAACGCACTTTCATCAACAAGCTAAATTGTGCGTGTCTAATTAGCGGGTAAGGCATAAAGAATGATGTGATTCTTTAGACAGAATTTTCTTTTATAACATAGTAAGTTGAATTTCGTATGCATCTACAAATAGAAGAATAGGTTTGTGAATAAGATTGATTTCAGTTCACTCCATTTGCGACAAACTAAAAAAGAATTAGCTTTTCATTGTCAGATCTTCCAAGGTGTCCCTGATTTCGAATCAAAATAACTAAGTATTTAATAAAGATAAACCATTTATTTTTACACCGATAGATTGGAAAAATTTGTGAGTTTTTTTTAAATTACTTAGAAAACAATTAATGAGCTCCCCCTGTTGCTTAGCAAACATCTAAGTGGTAATCAATCTCCTTCCAAGTGCGCTCAATCATATCAGGGGTTACAGTCGCTATTGCTGCGTAATTTTTCTCTCTTAATTGCTGCATATCCCTAATTTTTTCAGCATAAACAATTTTTTTCAGATTTTTGACCACGATTGCTGGGAACTGACTGATGAGTGCAACGGAATAGCGTCACGAAGTGGCGTCAGCTCATGCGCGCAGTCATGTCAAAGTCAACGCAATCATCACTACCAAGACTCCTTCAGATGTTCTACAATTTCACGTTACTTTCGTACCAATTGATTGAATATTTCTAGTGCAATTTATTTTTTAAATCAGGAACACCTTTTACGATGACCCTGTATAATGCAATTGGAGGATTTTCCCCATGATTAAAATTATCATACTTTATAGATATAACCACACTTACATTCATTGAAAATATACTTTTTCTTTTTAAATGTAGGTTTACTTTCTTTTTCAAATGGTTTATTCAACAATATCTAGAAAACACTATAAATGTACAAGTAAATTTAATTTAATTTTGATAAAAAAATTTAAATCATCGCAAATAATTATTCTGTGTTGGGTAAAACAAATAAATATATTTATATACTAAAATAATTTTTTTTTTCATTTTAAATCTTTGAGCTTTGTGCAGATTTTTCACGAATATAATATTTCATAATTATTTGCTGATGGAATGCGTCATAATAAAATTTAACGCATAACAATAACCATTACGCCGTAAAATAAACAGATGCATTCCTTAAACATAGATTTATGCGCAAGGTTCACTTTAAACAAAGTTTTATACATGTTTTGAACCATAAAAATGAGAAATAACGGAATTACACGCGACATTAAAAATATTCGACGGGCAGAATTTAGTTTTTATGTTTCAGAGTTTTCATTATGTTTTAGACGCTCGATAAATTTTATGTTGAATTCTAAAGAACGACATGTTACATCCTTGCATTGTTAAATATATATATATACATATATATTTAAAATGCGTTATCCGATTTTATGCTAAGACATAAATTTTTAAACATGATATAAAAATTGCTTTTAAAGCAAGAAATCTAGGATTATTTAAAAGGAAAAAATTAATACAGGAATGAAATAAATCCATATTTTTTTATTATTATTTTATTTCATTAAAATGTGAATAGCGTCATAATTGTGCACTTATTCACAAATAAAATGATTGTTCTAATCTAAAAATAATTCCCATGACTCTAAAGTAGCTTTTTAAAATTACGGAATTATTTTATTTCTTTTATTTAAATATCATTTTATGGGGGCAGTGGGGGACACGAATGCTAAGGGTGATTGAAAGGATCGGGGCAAGAAAGTGCTAAGCTACATTTTTGGTGAAATAAATCTAACACTGTAATCTGTTGGTTAATATTGTAAATTATAATATCCTACATATAATTTGCTTCTAATGTCACTTGGTTGCAGCATATGTCGCAGGTTTCGTTTTTGCCCCAGATGTTTATGCCCCCAATGAAGATAGCTAATTTACAAAAAAAACGTAATATTAATATCATTAAAGTAATGCCATATTGTTACTCAAATTATGAGAAACGTTACTAAGACATTGGCGAAAAAAGTTTAGGTTATATATTTTAATTTGAGTATTTGATCAAATTTTCAAATTGAAATATCTCAGAAGTTCAGAAATGTGGCTTGGCACTCTCTTGCCCCGACCCCTTCAATTGGATGCTGATGTTTTTTTTTAAGATATATTTATATTTATTCATAGATAAAAATCTGAAAAAAAGCCTGCAGTGATAGGTAATAAATGTGGCTACATGTACTTGTATTTGTTCTAAAAGAAGGAATTAGTCTTTTAGAAAAAAAAAAAAAAAAAAAAAAAAAACGTAGCACGCAATCTCTATCACGCACAATCACTCTTCATTTAATTAAACACTACTTATACATAATTACAAATTTATACTAAATAATATAGCCATTCCGTTGAAAAATTAAGCATTGAAATAATAAAAAGATCCAAAAAGTAATTTTTAAATCGCTGCATACTGAGTAAAACATTATTATTTCCTTTAATGAAATTTCTTTTTTAAAAAGCTTTAATTTATATCTCTTGGAGTATTTTGACTATTTCATCATAAATATTAAAAATCTTTATTATGAAATTACTACAAAAAGTATTAAAAATTACTTAAGATTTTACAGTTACAATTTTGCCACATTCCAACATAGAATATGTTTATGAATTCAGTTTATCTGTCTGGCGTCTGAGGTATCCCGTCTGTCGTCTGATGTCTTCCATATTCCGTTTTCCATCTGCCGGCCTACTTTCCGTATTGTAAATAATGTATGTTATAAATGTTCACTATGGAATATTTTCTATTGAAAGTGGAGGATTTATAATTCGATTTAAAGACGCAAAGAAGAATCCTATTTCACCATCGTCAATTTTGAAAAATCATTAGCGGTGTATTTTAATGATGTTACACTATTTAAAACATAATGAGATAGATAAGATTTTATGAAGGACACTAAAACATACTTCCTGTATAATATGGTGTGCAAAGCATTCATCATTCATTTACATGGTAGAACAATAAATTCAATTACACAGTGGTCTACGGGGAAAATTGTTTGTTGTGTATTGTAATAATGTTACACTATTTCAAACATAATGAAGTTTATTTGCATTATTTAGGTACACTGCAAGATGCTTACAGTAGAATATGATGTGCATAAACGTTATTGTTAATTTACAGGGACATACTATGTATTTCGGTTTACAGTACTCTCTATGAGCGATTACTGGAGGTGCACATTAGTATGTGATATGTGCTTTAATGTTTAACTAAACTTTTGCATAATCTGCGGTGTGTATAAATTCCGTAGATCCTATTTAGTGCGCACAAAAGAATTTGTAAGCATAAATTGTGCATGAGCGTGAATTTTCACGTTTTTTAATTGACTTATGCTTTCCAACTGAAATATATTTATTACTAGCTGATCCATCCGGCGATGCCCGAAACCATAAATAAATAATACGAAATGCGAAATCACTCTAAAAATCGCTGCACTATACCGTTTCTTTGGTAACTCTTTCGTCTTTCAGAAATTAAATATAGAGACGGACCCCGAAGCGGCAATAAATCCCATACCACCCCCTCAAATGTCTGAATTATTTCACTCAAAACGCGTCAGTTTTTGTTCAAAATTAAAAAAAAAAAAGATTTTTACAAAATTTACAAAATCCGATTTTCACAAAATTCACATTTTTGGAATCCAAAAAAAACTACGTACAGACGGCGAGTTTCGATTCGATACTCCAATACATTTCTTAATACTCCAGGATGAGTGAACATGAGAATATTTTGTTGTCTGGGAATATCAAATCGGTAACTTTCTGTTGCGGTTTTATATAAAAAGAGCCATTTTTGGCGCACGCGCAGGAAACTCTCTTAGGTCTACCTGCAGGGGTTCCATTCTGATCCAAACAAATTTCTGAAAGGTGTCCCCGCTACCTACGGTACCGAGTATAGCATACGTGCTGCGCACGCACTGTGAAATATTTTAGTTCCAGTTTTCACCACAGGGTGGAACAATGTTTTCTAAATAAACCTCTTTCCACCGAAACTCCTTCACTCGTTCCCTCTGCTTACGACACCGTATAGAAGGTATGCTGTACACGTGCAGAAAATCTGTTAGTTCCACTTTCCACCACCAGAAAAAATGATACAGAGGTTTATTTAGTACCTGAAAGACCTCGGAAAAATGTTAGAAAAAATTTCGTTTGAATTGGTCCAATATTAACTACAAAATCGTTTAGTTACATTTTCCACTGCCAGGGGGCTCAGTCGGTTCTAAACAAATCTCTTTCCGAACGAAACTCCGGCACGTGTCCCCGCTGCCTATGGCATCGTATAGAAGGCTTGCTGTGCACGCACTGAAAATCTCTCCACCTTCAAGGGGCGCCAAATTTATGTCGTAATTAGTTATTTATATCTTAATTAGTTTATGATAAAATGAGTGAATTAATTCTCGTTGAAATCTGGTACATTGTTTGAATCGGACCAATTTTAAATGCAAAATTTTTAGTTCCACTTCCCACTGCTAGAGGGCTCGCTTTGTTCTAAATAACACTCTTTTCGATCAAAACTTCGGCACGTGCCTATGATGTCTTCCTATGGAAAATTTGTGACGTCATTTAAAAAAAAAAAAAAAAGAAAACCGCGCAAAAAATGAAAAAAAAAATTAAACAAAAAATCCAAATTTTGATAATTACTATCTCGCCCTTTCACTTTAAAATCATGTTTTTTTAATCTGTAAAGAATTATGAACTCTCTCCAAGATTTTTTAAAAGAAAATTATGATTCTGACCTTGAGGCCGAAATGGAAACAACTAACGAATCAGTCCAGCATTCTAGAAAACATTTCTCAGTGTCGAAGGAAAAAAATTGCCAAAATTTCAAAAATCGCTCTACGAATTCCGAATAAACTTTATTGAAAAGGGGACAACATTTTCTATTTTAGGCTAAAAGTTTGGAACCACATTACTGTTACTAATAGGGAAAAATCGCACCAAAACGTAAAAAAAAAAAAAAAAAAACGCTATGCTAAAAATCACATTAAAAAAAATTTAAAAAATCAAAAATTTCAAAATCGGGTTTGGAGGTGCAAAACTACATACTTAGAAATACCTTCCCACTAAATGTCGTAGCTCTGCGTGCAGTGGTTTCTTCACAAGGCCGACAGAGACTCAGAGACACAAACTTTCTTCTTTATTACAGTAGTTAGAGATACTAAAGGAGTTTTTGTAAAATCTGAATAAATTTATATACAGAGCTATGCAAAGAACCGGTCACAGTGGTGTCTAAGAATAGTAAATTTTTAAAAAGAAAAAAAAATCAGTTTTGTTGTGTCTTTTTTTCCTGAATTAAATTTTATTTTAATATTGGCAGTGTATAAAAATCTATAGATAATATACAGAATTATTCGAGTGCATTTCTGTCTATTGATGGAAACTACTGAAGATGAATTTCCGATCGTTTTATGTGTTTTGTATCTAAGCTAAATTGTAACACTCTGTATAGTCCATATATAGATCTATAGATCATCTGCAAATAATTTTTAAAAAAATTTCGAGTACCTTTCCGGTTATACACGGTAATTGCTAACATCAGGCTTCACACTTTTAAACAGTTATGTTCTGTTTCTGAATTCTGGAACTGCTAGAAAGTGTGTCATAACACTGATCTGCATATTGAAACTTTTTTTTTTATGATTAAAAATGAATAGGTGATTTTAGATCAATTTTTTAAGCTGATTTCAAAAGTAAAGTCGAAATTTGCGTATCACGTCAGGATTTTTTACAAATTAACAATTTGTAAATTTATAAAAACATATGATTTTTTAACTTTCACTTATATAAATTTATAAAAAAAAATTATTATTCAAAGGTAAATAATTAATACAGACTAGGATATGTATTAAAAAATTAATGTATGAAAAATTAAAGTATAGACATAATAATTATACTTACAATATATTTAAATATGGACAAATTTGATTAATATTAAAAAAATCAATTAGTTTGAGAAAAATTCCTTTTAGTTGCTTTTCGTCCACTAGCACAAAGATCTCTCTTTAACATCCAGCAGTAATCTGCCATCATATTTTTATTCCACTTGCCTTGGTACCGTTTTTCCATATCTTTGATGTCTTGGTGAAACCTTTCACCGTGTTCCTCACTCACTGCTCCGAGATTTTCGGGAAAGAATTCGATATGTGCATGTAAAAAGTGTATTTTTATACTCATGTTGCAACCAAGTAATCTCAATTTTTCTAACATATCTGCAACTATAATTTTGTAATTTGGGTCTTTCTTATTTCCTAAAAAGTTCTCCACTACACATTTAAAGCTCAGCCATGCTTCCTTTTCACAATCATTCATTGTTTTTTCAAATTCACTATCTGTCAGTAATTTTCGTATCTGAGGCCCAACAAAAATACCTTCTTTAAGCTTAGCATCAGTAATAGAAGGGAATTTGCTGCAAATATATTTAAAACATTCATTTTCTTTATTTAGGGCTTTCACAAATTGTTTCATTATCCCTAATTTGATATGCAGAGGTGGAAGCAAAACATTTTTAGGATTGACTAAGGGATCTTTAATTACATTTTTTGTTCCAGGGGATAATGATATTCTTGATGGCCAATCTTTCTTTTCCCAATGATTTTTTTTATCCCGGCTGTCCCACTCACACAGAAAACATGGGAATTTTGTGTATCCTGATTGTTGTCCAAGTAGCATTCCAATCACTTTTAAATCACCACATAACAACCATTCATGATCTTTATATTTGACCTGGTCTAGCAAAAGTTCAAGATTTTCATATGTTTCCTTTAAATGAACTGAGTAGGCTATAGGTATTGATGCATATTGGTTTCCATTATGCAACAAAACCCCTTTTAAACTTGTCTTGGAGGAATCAATAAAAAATCTCCATTCTGATGCATTATAAAGGATACCGTAAAATTCATTATTTCCTTTATGTTATTGCAATATACTAAATTATCCTTTTCAGAAAAGTATGGAACAAGTTCTTTTTCACGATGCCTGTACCAAGAGAATTGTGTCTCTGGTAATAATAAGTTCTTAGATTTAAGCCGAGAACCAAGAAGTTCAGCTTTTATTTTTGGCAAATTTAAATCGCGCACCAAATCATTGAGTTCATGCTGATTAAATAAAATTGGAGCTTTATCATTTACTTCTGGTTTATAGACATCTTGTTCTTGATTTTCATCATCTTCTGAATTATTTGGTTCATTTATGCTTTCCAAATTGGTTGGAGGAGAAGGAACAGGAAGACTTTCATTATGCAATATAGGTCTTATTGCAGAAGGCAAGTTAGGATATATAATTCCTTTTTTATTTTTCAAACTATACCCATGAACATTAGCTAAGCAAAAATAACAATCGTCATGATGATTTCTAGGTTCTCTCCATACCATGGGAATAGCAAAAGGCATACATTTCTTTTTGCCTTTCAACCAAAGTCGTAATCCTTCAACACATGTTCTACACACTTTATGAGGGGCCCATGTCTTATCTTGGTCACCCAGTCTCACACCAAAATAAGCATAATAAGCATTTTTAACAAAATCTGTAATATCCTGCCTTTGTTTTACTACAGTATAATTTCCACAAATGTAACAAAATATATCTGTATCATTTACACATTTACGTGAAGCCATTATTCAATTAAAGAAGATGTGAAATATATCACATATTTCAAATCGAAAGAAACAGACGTGAATAAACAAAGAAATTTATTGTTGTTAAAACCTATGCATTAGATCAAACATTGTTTGGTGCTGCCACCTAGCAAGTATTAATTTAGATATTTTTTACAAAATTAAATTTATGGATTTCGCTTTTTCTTTTTAATTTTACATAAATAATTTTTTTTATTATTATTAAATCATATTAATAAATAATTTCAGCTTCCTAA
Organism: Maratus michaelseni; assembly: GCA_963931845.1. Taxonomy (NCBI): domain Eukaryota; kingdom Metazoa; phylum Arthropoda; class Arachnida; order Araneae; family Salticidae; genus Maratus; species Maratus michaelseni. The sequence goes on along the minus strand of OZ007589.1, from coordinate 448,361,701 downwards.
ATACAGTTTCTCATTTACTTAAATTAATGTAATGTATATACATATGGAATCAATTCCTAAAAAATTTGGTGGCGCCATCTAGTATTACTATTATAAAGTAATTTATGATTTAAGAATAAAATTAATTAAAAATAATATTTGTAAAAAAAGTGTACGTGGTGTGCAAAAATGCTTTACATTTTTGAAATCAGCATAAAAAACACTTTCAGAAAAATATATATTTATATGATCATCAAAATGCATGCTGATCAGTGTAATTTAAGCCCGACGCATGTTTTTTCATTCTTGTTAAATTTAAGATGAGTTTAAAATCTAGAGTTAGAATATATCTATTTATACAGTATGTTTTTTTCAATAACGATAAAAATACATAAAATCAATGTTATATTATTTGTAAATTTCTGAATAATTTTGCTCATATATGTAAATGTGTGTACTATTTATAAGCAATAAAAAACTATTAAAAATATTTTTGATTCAGGATATCTTTAAATTATCATTTATTTTTAAAAGAGCTATTTATTTTTAAATGCATCTGTTTTCAAGACTGCTCGCTTTAGCGTTTCTTTAAGGTTTTAAATATCTTCTTTTAAACGAAGTGGTAAAATTTCAGAATAACAGAAAAAATTATAAAAACATTATCTGACAATTTTATTTAAACGCTGCCTTCTGTGATCTATTTTTATTTCATGTAAATACTTGAAATAAGTACTTGTCAAGTACAGATATGCAACTTTTTAGCCCTTTTTAAAATATAAAAAGCACATTATTCAAGAACTGTGCAGTACCGTAAACTGTATCATTTCAAAAATATTTTTCTTTTGATAAAAAGCTGGAGAATCTTATCGGCAACTTTCAAAGAAATAAACTGCTCCATTAGAAAAAAAAAATTATATTTTAGGACCTAGTCCCCTCAACTTCACTCAGTTATATGCCGAATGAAGTTTTAAAAATATTTTCTACAGTGGAAAACGATTCAGAAGAAATCCGAATATGTAGAAAATAAAAGTTGGAAGGAATTTTGAATAGAGAGCAGTAACAGTGCTGTAAGATTTAAAAAAAAAATCACTCCGGTTTTTCATGATATATAACTTTCTGGTTTTATTTAAAGTACTCACTGAGTAATTTGAAAATCTTTTTTCGCTAACTCAGAAGACAAAAAAGAAAAAAAAAACATCCGGACTTAGCTTGCCAGAAATCATTATAAATTACATATTTGCAATTTTATTATATATATATATATATATATATATATATATATATGTAGAGGTTGTCCCAGAATTATTGGGACAAATTTTAAGGGAGGTAGGGGACATAACAAGGATTCAGATTTGCATAGCAACTCATGGTCGGAAACGGCTTTGTACGCAGTTAGGTAGTGCTGTTCACAAGAGCATTGGAGCACCTCTAACATCTGCAGATTATCGCATCTTTTTGCAAGAGATGCTACCAAGCTTACTTGACACCATGGCACAACATGTCAGACGCCATGTGTGGTTTAAACATGATGGGGCACCTCGCATGGCAGAAGTGTTCGTGAAAATTTGAATCAGGTGTTTGGTCACCGATGGATTGGGCGTGGTGAACTGGTTCCTTGGCCACCATGCTCTCCTGAGTTAGGAAGCGTAGATTTCTTTCTTGCGAGTGCACTGAAAAGTGCTGTGTACGCAACGCCTGTGGAATCCGATATGGATCCGGTTGCAAGACTTGTCTGCAATAATGCAGATATCCAACAAAATCCAGGTGTATTTGAGCAAGTCCGCCAATCCATGGTCCGACGGTGCATGCATCGCTAGCAATGGTGGAAACTTTGAACATCTTTTGTGACATTTTCACATATCATCCACCACAGCACATGTAATATCTTTGGTCAATAAATTATTTCAGATGATCGCACAAGGAGACCGCCAAACATGATGCGTACAAGAAACAAAGACACTTAAGATTGACAAGGAGACCGCCAAACATGATGCGCACAGATTTTGATGATTTTAAAGTATGTTGTAGGGGTCATACCCCTAACTATTCAGGTCAAAGGTTTCCTTCAAATAGGCTTTAGTTTTCGAGAAATTTCGGGTTAAAGTTCAGCATGTATTTCAAATACCCATTAGTTCGCAATCTTGAACGAGGTCTTCGTGGCTCTGTGCTAGCGCGCGCGATTTGAGAGCCGGAGATGAGGGTTCTGTCCTCTAATGTGACTTTTACCTTTTTTTAAATAAATTTAATATATTTGTCTCGTTATAAGTTTTATGCAGAATTATGAATTATGCATCTTTGAACTTTTTGATATTTCCCTAATAAATTCCATTTACATTTTCGAATTTTTCGTAATAAATTAATACTTTTTCCATTTTTGAAATTAATATTTCACGAAATTCCAAACTAATTTATGTCTAGATTTTGTTTATTATTTTTATTATTATTTACACTTTATATTTTAATAACCGTTCTAAAATAATACTTTTTTTAGCTTTATGAAATTTTAAATAAAATTTTGTATTCTTTTATAATTTATACAAAATATTTTTAATTTCAAATCTTCTAAACGTATGTATGATTAGGTAATTTCAGCAACATATCTTGAAAGGAGTAATAAAATATTAAAACAATAACGCTTATATCCAAGTTTTAGCCAGTTATGTATATATATATATATATATATATATATATATATATATATATATATATATATAGTTATTTAATTACATTTAACTGCAAAGTTCAAATTTATCATCATTTTTGATTTGCACAAATAAAAAATAATGTATTACAATTATTTTTTTTTAATTCTAACAAGTCGATGCCATACAGAAAAATTCAACTAGAAATGAAAAATCGTTTGTAAATTACAATAGCTATAAAAAATACCTGAAAAAAAATCGTCTGCAATGACTTTTACGGTAATATCAGAATAAATAACATTTTCTTTTTATCCATTTCGTTTAATCCTTTGCAGACAAATACCACGTTTTGAAATAATTTCTTTTCCAAATTTAATGCATTTTTTTAATATTTATCACAATTTAAGTATTTTTAAAGACAATTACCACGTTTGAAATAATTTCTTTTCCAAATTTAATGCATTTTTAAATATATTTATCACAATTTAAGTATTTAAAGAATATATAATATGCTAATTTATACATTCTTCCAGTATTGTTAAAACAATTTACGTAAAGAATATATTTAAAGGCGATTTTGAATGCGGAATTTGTTTAGAATATTTTTGCTATATGTATCCCACAATTAGTTCCATATTTAATAAACTAAAAATGTCGATGTCGGTAATGATAAATATTTTAGTATTTCAGCAGTTAACATATTTCAATATATTTAGAACAAATCAAATATTAAAAGGATACATTATTTTGTTAATTTTTTCTTAATCATTTAAATTTTTTAAAAAATAGAAAATACAGCTAAAAAATGCATTATTTCATAAATACGATAAATAAATAATTAATTATACATAAATGTAAACAAGAATCATTTTAAAAAGACGAGATATCAAGACTTAAAATCGTTTGGATTTTCATCAACAAATATTAGAATAAAAATTGCGCAAAAACTATAAATTTTCACGAAAAATTCGAAGATGTAAATGGAATTTTTAGGAAAATATCAAAAATTTCAAAGATGCAGAATTCATAAATCTGCATAAAACTTATAACACGAAAAACATATAAAATTTATTAAAAAAAGGCAAAAGTCACATGAGAGGACAGAACCCTCACCTCCGGCTCTCAAATCGCGCACGCTAGCACAGTGCCACGAAGACCTCGTTTAAGAGTGCGAACTAATGGGTATTTGAAATGCATGCTGAACTTTAACCCGAAATTTCTCGAAAACTAAAGCCCATTTGAAGGAAACCTTTGACCTGAATAGTTAAGGGTATGACTCCTACAACATACTTTAAAATCATCAAAATCTGTGCGCATCATGTTTGGCGGTCTCCTTGTCAATCTTAAGTGTCTTTGTTTCTTGTACCTGTCATACTACTTTCTCATGATGTTTCCGACCATGGGTTGCTATGCAAATCTGAATCCTTGGATGTCCCTTACCCCTCCTTAAAGTTTGTCCCAATAATACTGGGACAACCTGTATATATATATATATATATATATATATATATATATATATATATATATGATAAAAAAATTGCCATTTTTCCTTAATTAATTAATTCCAAATTCTTACAATTCTAATTTTTCCCTCTCTTTTAAAATATCTGTTAAATCTAAATTATTTTTTTATTCCATAGCTTAATCAGCATATTCTTTTAATTATCATTTTAAAAATCTTAATCTGTTTGAAGCTACAGGTATTTGTAGAAACCTTAATTTACTTCTTCTTTTGAAACATTCAAATTTTATTTCTTTAGAACGTCTCTTAATATCATTTTTATTTTTATTAAAATTATCATTCGATATCCCATAATCCTTTCGGCTCCCGCGTCTTCCGTTTCACCTCAAAATTATGCCACTGACAGTATTAAGTTCCCTGGCTTTGCAAGCTTCTTATTGGCTCGTCCTTCCCCTGCATTGCGGAAATATTCATTCGCCTTTTACCTTTAAAACGGGCTGCGTGGCTTGGAGAGTGGATTTTGTACGATTTTCTTACTGTCAACTAGACCCAGTCACTAGGGGGTCAAAATGCGTATGGCATCAGTAGAGAATTCTTCAATAACATAGCTTTGTGCCGTAATCTAATGCATTGAATATCTTCGAGTTTTTGATGAGATTTAGTGGAGTTGTTAAGTCAATGTTTAATTCTAATAAACAGTTGTCTCGTCAATGCTGTTGTTCTTGAGTGGGAAATTGCCTGGATTGATTTATTTTGCCTTTTCTCCGGTTACGTGCGACTGCTGCTATGGAGTATAATTTGTGATCTTCCGTCATCATCTAGCATGAAACAGCGTCAGTAACTTGTGGCGGTGGAATACTATTGCTATGATCTGGTGTAAAATTATACAGGGTGATTCATAAAAGATGGGCAGAACTTTAAGGGGTTATAGTACACTTAAAGACAAATAATATTAAATAGGAGACTAAGGGTACCAGACGTATTCTCAAGGAGATAGGGGGCATTAAAGTTTAGGGTCCGAAATTTCAAATGATTATAAAACATGGAAAAATTAGTCGATTCGTTTGCGGTTTTTGCAAAAAATTTTCTTTATGCTAGTATTTTCTTGAAATAAAATTTTAAAGTTCAATTTCAAAAAATGCCGATAGGGGGCGCTTTAGACTTTGGAGTAACAAACAACTATTTTTTAACGTTATTTTTTGTATTTCTTTAAATGATTTCGAAAGCTTAGACTTAAACTTAAATTTTGATCTAAAAATCTGAGTCCTAACGAGTAGTTAAGTAGCGTAAACTGAAATTTGAAATTTGAAACCCTTCTCCCCCCAGAACAAAAATCAGTTATTCCCGATCTTTGTGTCGTAGATTAGGCTCTAACTACTGCCGCGTTTTGCTAAAATTATTCTTTATGTCAGTATTTTCTTGAAAATAAATTTTAAAGAAAATTTTCAAAAAATTCCGATAGAGGGCGCTTTAGACTTTGGAGTAACGAACAACTATTTTATACCGTTATTTTTTGTGTCTCATTAAATGCTTTCTAAAGCTTAGACTTAAACTTAAATTTTCAGCTCAAAATCTGAATCGCTGAGCGTGGTTCAGTAGCGAGGGGAGGGGTTCAAATTTCAACTTCTGAACATAGTTAAGTTTGCACTACTTAACCATGCCCAACGATTCTGTGCTGTGATACGAGGCAAAAATACAACTTTCGTCAAGGACTGCATAGTCGGAATTCACTCATAAAGGCACTGGCACAGTTGGAAACGTCGCTCATGCAAACGTTAAAGCTCCATTCCTGACGCTAGTCACCGGGTGAAGAAGGAAACAGAAAGTATGCAAATGTCAAATGGGGAAGAAGAAGAACACGTATGCAAAATTTCGACACGATTCAGGCATAAAAACCACTGAACGGTGAGTCAAGTGTAAGTCGCTGTAGTAATGAATCGGAAGATGGTGCCCTTCACGAATAAGGAAAAGGCTGAGATGCATTTAATTTACGGAGCGGCAGATGGAAATGGTGCAGAGGCACAACGAATGTACGGAGAGCGATTTCCTAACAGGCGGTTGCCTAACCGCAAAACTTTCGAGCGCTTGCACAGACAGTTGTGTGAGACGGGATCATTTCTCGCTTCCCGGTCGAATGCAGGTCGTGCAAAAAAGGACGAATCAGTAGTTGTTGCAGAAGCCATTCTGGATGTAGTAGCGGCGCAGCCAAGTACAAGTACACGAACAGTGGCTAGCCAGGTGGATACCTCACAGTCCACGACTTGGAGGGTACTGAAGGATGAACATTTGCTCCCGTTTCATGTGCAACGAGTCCAGAAACTGTCTCCAGGGGATTATCCAAATCGTATTGAATTCGCCCGCTGGTTTCTGCAGCAGAACGCGCTAAATCCACATTTTGGACGAACTGTGCTTTTCACCGATGAATGTACCTTCACACGTGAAGGTACATTTAACACACACAATGCACATGTATGGGCGGATGTCAATCCACATGCTACGTATCCACATGCTCATCAGAGACGCTTTTCCATCAATGTTTGGGCAGGAATCCTCGGAGACCACCTAATCGGACCGTACCTTCTTCCTGAACGCCTCAACGGTAAAACATACCTCACATTTCTGCAACATGTGCTGCCAGACCTGTTAAACGTTGTTCCTCCACGCATCCGGCGGGTCATGTGGTTCCAGCACGATGGAGCGCCAGCCCATTACGTACGAGACGTCCGCAACTATCTGGACATCACATTTCCGAACAGATGGATTGGTCGAGGTGGTCCTGTTGCTTGGCCTGCTCGCTCGCCAGATCTTTCACCCCTCGATTTCTTTTTTTGGGGACGATTGAAGGCTCTTATGTATAAGACACCCATTGAATCCCCCGAGGAACTGGTCGCCAGACTTTCCGCCGCTGTAGGGGAAGTGCTCGAAAAGCCTGATGTTTTCGCGAATGTTCGCCGTTCCATTCGTCGCCGTTGTTCTGCGTGCATAACCTCTGGTGGTCACAATTTTGAACATTTATTGTGATTACATGTTAATAAATATGCTTTGGTAACATAATCCTAATTTGTGTCTTTTTACCTCGTATCACAGCACACAATGTGTGGACATGGTAAACTGAACTGTGCTCAGGAGTAGAAATTTCAAACCCCTCTCCCCAGAAACTTAACCACGTCTAACGATTCAGATTTTGGGCTGAAAATTTAAGTCTAAGCTTTAGAAAGCATTTAATGAGACACAAAAAATAACGGTATAAAATAGTTGTTCGTTACTCCAAAGTCTAAAGCGCCCTCTATCGGAATTTTTTGAAAATTTTCTTTAAAATTTATTTTCAAGAAAATACTGACATAAAGAATAATTTTAGCAAAACGCGGCAGTAGTTAGAGCCTAATCTACGACACAAAGATCGGGAATAACTGATTTTTGTTCTGGGGGGAGAAGGGTTTCAAATTTCAAATTTCAGTTTACGCTACTTAACTACTCGTTAGGACTCAGATTTTTAGATCAAAATTTAAGTTTAAGTCTAAGCTTTCGAAATCATTTAAAGAAATACAAAAAATAACGTTAAAAAATAGTTGTTTGTTACTCCAAAGTCTAAAGCGCCCCCTATCGGCATTTTTTGAAATTGAGCTTTAAAATTTTATTTCAAGAAAATACTGGCATAAAGAAAATTTTTTGCAAAAACCGCAAACGAATCGACCAATTTTTCCATGTTTTATAATCATTTGAAATTTCGGACCCTAAACTTTAATGCCCCCTATCTCCTTGGGAATACGTCTGGGACTCTTAGTCTCCTATTTAATATTATTTGTCTTTAAGTGTACTATAACCCCTTAAAGTTCTGCCCATCTTTTATGAATCACCCTGTAGATACCGTGGCTGGCCTGTCAACTGTTGCTGAATGTAGAATAATTCATCTCATATATATATATATATATATCACTATTTTTATATATATGAATTAAATATATATGTATATCATATATTATAGAATTGAAAAGTTATTCACTATTTCACTAGTGGCAATTAGTTGTATTTAGTAAATAACTTAAATTATCTGACACTACGTTAAAAAAATACATTTAGTAACAATGAGTGTTCTCTGAATGTACATAATCACATAGCAAATGCGAACGGTCAAAAATTTAAAAAGAATTGCTTGCTTTATTCCTGAATGAATGTTTACATTTTATAATGTAAGAAATAAAGCCACAGTGTATAACCTCTGCCACAGCGGAATAAGCTCTAATTTTTGATTCTCATATTTAAGGGGTCTCAGGAGTCTTACTTTTCCTCCGAAGATTCAAGTTTGCGTCATGCCCTATTTAATTTTATATCTGATTTCCTATAACACACAATAAAACGACATTTTAACCACTAATAGGTCAATATCTTTATATCTGATTTCATATAACACACAATAAAATGAAATTTTTACCACTAATAGAACAATATCTGCTTGATATAACATAATTATTTCAATGCTGTACAATTCATATTCATGTATTTAAAAAAGTTTAAATTTTTAAAAAAAGTAAAAGACATTTTCGCCTGGTATCCACTGCGTGCAAGGTTGTAGAAAAAATATTGCTTCTAAAATAACAAACAAAACTGATAATGATGTAAAATTGATGTATCTTGAACTTATACTTCAATTTCAAGCCTTTAAAAATTTATTATTTAATTTAATTTAAATTTAAATTATAAAATGTTTAAAAAAGTCATTTTTTTGTTTAAAAAAATGCTGTTATGACCTAGGCAAGAAATAAGAAAAGATTTTTGAAAATTCACCCCCTCAGGGTGTTAAATGGTGAATAGAAAGTTTTAGGTCATTTTGCCATATTTCAGCAGCAGTTTTAGGTAGCAGCGTAAAATTCAGCATAACAAATCTACTAAAAATAGTTAAACACGTATTTTTGCGATTTTAAAAGTTCAATCATTAAGGGAGATAAACAGAGGGGGGGGGATCGAAAGTTTTAAATCATTTCACATATCTCAGCTGGAGTTCTAGCGATAATCATCTTCTAAAAAATAGTTCACACGGACGTCTCCGATTTTAGGGCTATTTTAGCGACTTCGTCGCCAAAATTGGCTGTGAACCCGAATATGGAAGATTAGACGAATAAGACAGTTATTGCTCATTTTTGATTAGGTATTTTGCGTAAGGATATTTAGATATTAGATATTTCGGTATTTTCTGTAAGCTTTTCCAAGGAAAGATTTTTTTCTTTATTAATTTCATAATTTATAATTTGTTTTTGCGCTTTCCTTCTTTTAGCGATTGGATTTCAGTATGCAAATTCAATTCATTTCTACCTCTTCTCCAAAAGGATTTATTTGGAAGTAAAGTTTTACGATTTAAATACTGATCGCCAAATTTATAGGCTCGATTATGCACAATACATCGTTATGGTGTTTGCCGTATAATCAGTGTATAGTCATGAAGCGCATAACGATCTTTTAAAAGGAATATCATTTTAATGGCTTTTAACGGTTACATGCAAAATTATCAAGGTCCCATTATAATGACGGATGTTTTAACGATATATGGCTGTAAATCACAAAGGGCCCCGTTATTTTTATCTCCATATTAACAATTTATGTATGCGAAACCCACAGGGTCCATTTATACTGATCGCCATATATCTTAGGTTATTCCATTTATGCTTATTTTATCTGGAAGCTGCCTTTTTCCTTCAGATAAGTCCGAGCAGCTCTTTGTCAGGAGGAGAAGGCGTCATGATTAAAAATGATTATTTGTGTCGTAAATTCTTTATTTACTTGCTTTTTTTTAATTTATTTTTAGTTATTTTAGTATATCGTTCTGTTTGCATGTAAAATGCACTTTGTGGGCCGCAGGTGAAATTCAGGCTTTATGGTTCAGATGATACCCCTCCCCCGGAAGACCCCCGGACGAAGACCGGCTAGTGTTTAACTAAAAAATAATAAAATATATTTCAAGGAATGATTTCTTAGTTTATTTCATACACATATACTTTACTTAGTGCATGGAAGTCGAAGTATTTAATTAAGTGTTTTGTTACAACAAACCAATTTTAGGACAACTGTTTAATATCACTAACATTATTTTAAAATTGCATTCTTATAAATATTACTCATTTTGTTGCGCAGTAAACGGTGTGAGTAAAATTATTGGTATACCCTTTTAAATCACTACATGCGATAAGACAACTATTTTAGAAATAAACACTAGAATTTTTACATATCATCATACTCAATTTTCGTGACAATTAGCCAGTTTTTACAAATGTTAGAACATATAAAGACAGAAAAAGAAAAATAAAGAGAGAAAATTATAGACCGAAAGAAAAACATTATTTGTAGATCTTGATGAAATTGATACGGGACCACCAGCAGAATGAGTCCTTCCACCAAAAAAATAATTATGGAAATCAGAGTATCCATTTAATGGTTATGCGGGGACATTCATAAAAAAATGGACATACAAACAAATTGAATTGTTCGACTAGAAATAGACCCTAACTAAGACATTTCTCAAACATGAAATAAATAATTATGTAACGAAGAAATTTTCAAAGTAATATTTTATACTGGTGCTCTGATTGTCTGCTGTTATTATTTTCCTTTATAGAACCGAACCACTTTTTTTCGTTCTATGCCATGGCATACAACTTACTGTATATAGTAAACGAATAATTAATAAATCTACTATTCCAAATAACGCTCAAGCACCTTTTTCCTATAAAGTTTCTGCTTTCAGACAAATTATTAGAAGAGTATTTACTGTCTGTATCCCTAATCAATTAAATAATGAAATAAGTAAAATACGTCACATCGCAAGAAATAACGGATACAAAGTACACTATTAATAAATTTATTACGAGTATGGATAGTAAAAAGAAGAAACTTTTTAATGAACGAAACTCAAAAGTATCAACTTTACAATATTTTCCTGGATTCTTTAAAATATTAAAATATAAATTTAATATATGCCTTATTGCAAAATCTTCCACAAGATCAAAAAATATAGTATGTAGAAAAATAGATCCAATAGAACCTGGTCAACTTTCAATGAATCCAGGAAAATATTGTAAAGTTGATAGCTAGCTTTCTGGTGTTTATGAAATCCCATTCAAGGCAGATGGGACAGTACAATACTATATAGGAACGACAAACAGGAAATTTAAAACGAGAATTAAAAAACATATGGCAGATATCAAATATGACAGAAGAACTACTGCCTTAGCTAGACTACATGGAATAGAGCCGTTGCAAATTGATTTCAAAATTAGTAAAATAATTTGTCCATCAAGAGTTTATTTCCCATCCATTATCCGCCAATCAATAGAAATATATTTGCGAAACAATAACATTTGCAACGAATCAACTTCTTTTGAATTACCTAAAATTTGGCACGCGATGCTTTACAAATTAAAAAAGCAATAAAAATAAAAATAAAATAATAATTTTCGCGTTTTCCAGTTTCACCAATTTAAGCACCTGCTTACATTGGACATGGGATCTCGAGATTTTCAAAAACTTTGCGAGAATATTTTATTTATCATTTTGATCTGAAGATGTCACGTTTGAGCGAAGGATTAATTCATAAAACATCTATCTGTACTAAATAGATCAAATAAAAATAAATTTTTTCATAAGCGAAAAATTTGCTTTGAAATAACAAGTTTGATAACTAAAAAAATACATTTATTTTGTTAGAGACAAATATGAAAAGTTTGAATTTTTCTGGATACAAATTTTGTTCTAAATATTTTAAAATCCCTCGAAAGTAATCCAATGCTATGCTTCTATGAAAATAAAGTCAACATTATTTTGTTTTCAATGAAAATTATTTCCAATTTGAAAATCATAACTCTTCGTCAATCAAACAATTTACTTAATTAAAAGGGAGCTTTTATTAATGATGAAAAGTTAACAGATATTATTCTTTAATTAACTCCCTAGTCAAATTTTGATCTAATAAAATAAATCGGATTTAAAGAAATTCCTGCATGCATTACAATTGAAAATTTAACTATATATGAGTGTATAATACTGTAAAACTTTATGAAAACTTATTATCTTTATTCCTCGCTTCAAATGCTAATGAGAGCGAACTAATTACAAAAGTGTTAAAGTATTGTTATCATATCAGTACTTTTGCAATACTTCAGAAAATAACTAAATTTGGTTGAAGAGATAATTATCTTTCTGGTTTATTACTCTTAAGTGTTTGTGATAGTTTTCAAACAAACGAAAGGAAGACAGTTGATATTTAAATTATACTGCTGACAAAAGTTTTCATGATACGCATTATAATTGGAAAACTCTTCTACTTTAAGTGTTATGGCATAACTCTAAAGTATTTTACTATATTTTTCACCCACATCCATATTGCCAGATCTTTTATTTATGTGAAAGAACACTTTACACTCTTCACTTATATTAAATAGTCTTATATATACAAAAACGTTTTAGTAGAATTCGTGTTTTATTTAAAAGTATTAAAACTTTCCTAATATATGTAACGATATAGTTAAAGTTTAAAAAATGTTGTGAAAACATATGCCACTTATGATAAAACTAATTACAAAATGAAGTAGTTCAATTTGTATTTATGAAACCGTGTGCTTAAAAATTACTGAATAGATATACTAAAAAATATTGCTACTTCTGAAAATTTATTTGTTTCTTTTTCCTTTTTGTTAATTTTTTCCCTGGAGAAAACACGTAAAGAAATCTTATAGAAAATTTAATTTTGTTCACATATTTAATTAAATATTTATTGTCTCCTGAAAATTTAAGTTATACACAGTTTTGAAAACGGATTGTGATTTGAAGAATTACATGAAAATTTGCCACTATAACGTAAAAAGAGTACATAACAATGAAAAATATTTGATAGGCAAAATTTCTGAATATTCCTAATTTTAGCAAAAAGTTTCAATTTTTTTTTCAGGGATAAAAAAATTAGAAAAACAAAATTAGTAAACTTATTATAAGTGATTGGTTAAGCGAATTAGACATTTTATATTTGATCAATATGTAATTTCATCAAAAATATCACATGCAAAAAATTGTAGCCAAGTCTCGTAACTCTTTTACCGTAAAAAGTTCTGAGATCGTGTAGAGCAGGAAAGTGTATCTCGCCTATTAAATCTGAAATTTTTATTCACAAACCTATCCAAGTTTCTACATCTTTGATTAAAGAATATTTTGTGACTTGGCAATTGCGCAGCACAAAAATATGACGGCTGTTTATGATTGGTCTTAATCAATTAATCCCATCCCATCCCATAACATAGTAAAATATATCAGCTTTCATTGTGAGTGAAAATTTCAGAGTTAGCAAGAGAGATAAACTTTTATATACATGATCTCAGATTTTTTTACAATAAAAGAGTCACAAGACTTGGTTACATTTTTTACATGTGATGTTTTTGATTGGATTTTACTACCTTTTGTAAGTAATCCTCGTTGTTTTAACTTTGGACTCTTTTTGAACATCATCCACTGGTTTTTGTTAGGCCCAGTTCCTGATCCTATTACTTAAAGTTACCAAAAAGTTGGAGCTTTAGTTCCGTTTGCAAAATCCTCTAGATAAAAGTTTACTAGATAATTTCTGATGCAACTATTTATAACAAACTGCGATACAGACTTCTTATTCTTTATTATTTATTTTCTTAATTTAAAATAAGTATAGTATATACAGTACAGTATTTGATATATTGCAGTTATTATTAACATTCACTCAACGAATTTTGATTATCGTTTCTAGAAATAAATAAACTGAAAATATATCTAAAAGAAGCTGTTTGGCTTTTGTAACAAAGAACCATCTACATTCATCTAACAAGCGCCCAAAATGACCGATTTAAAATATCAACAAAGCTGTAGTGAATTCAATCCAATTTAATACAAGCACTCTATGCACGAAATCCCCCGTTTGTGCGATTTCCCCGCATTGCTTCTTCCGCACCCTTGAGTCAACGGAAGACAATTGACAAACTAGTTTTTCCCACTCTCGCAGATTGGGAACAGTCGCTCTGCAGTTAAACACGGGCCCCACCACTGGCTGAGAAGTTCTGCTCTCAAAACTGGTAGACGGGAGATGCTGGGTTCAAACCCCTGTCGCGCTCGTCGACCTAACCGTTCGGAATTTTCCGTGGTTTTCTTTTAACCTTGCCGTAAATACGGGTTAGGATCGTTTAGAAAGACCTCCTCGGAGGAAAATCCACCCCCCCTTGGTCCTATATCTCTCTTGTATATAATCGGTCGTCATAAAATTAACCAACCAACCAGTTATCCACGTTTACTTGAGCGGAAAGCTAGAGGAGGAGTATCGACCGAGCTCAGAGAGTTTTGTTTCGTTGATCCCAGAGTTTGAGGTATATAATCTTCTAAAAATTAGCTTCGGTAATATGGTCATTTATATTCTTCTAAAGTTTCGTGAAGTGAATAACATCTTAAAGAAGTGTTTCGCACCAGATCTATACATTGCAGTTCCAGTTGTCTGACATATGAGAATAAGCAAGCAACAAGTCTTTTCTCACATTCCATGGGCTAAGGTCCAGATATCTAATGATTTGTGATATGATTTCTTCCGATAAATATCCAGATCCTTGTGTAGTTCCACCAATTTTCACATAAAAAATTAGTGCAAGAAACCGAGTGTGACGGTGCTATTTTCAATATGTTTTCACGGTGATCGTCAAAATCTCGTCTGTTACACTGTGCTTCAATTGGTGAAATGCTAGTGTGTCTAGCAATCTTGTGTCTAGAGTTTGAAGCAATATTATATTGAAATTAATCAAGAAAAGTGAAAATATACAGATTTCACTAAAAACGAATATCACAGTACTAGAAAGTGCTGATTCAAAATTCCGATGCAATTAGATAAATTGAAAAATCTCATAAACGGAGATAAACTTACACGTGAATACATATCAGACATGGCAGAAAGTAATGATTAACGAAAAAATTATTAAATTGAGTGTATAAATACCCTAAAACATTTTGTGTACACAATACCTTATAATCCAGATATATTTTCATTGCATTTATTATTTAATTGTTTCAAATTAATGTTATTTCATTATTTGCCCTTTCTTAACATTTGTATGAGTTTTATTTTTAACAAACATAATAGTCCATCAAATTCTGAGTTAGATATCCTCTTTAAGTACTTTTGAGTCAATTTAATACGTTGATTTCTTAAAACAATATTTCAATGTTTATAATTTATTTTGCAGTAAAAGTTATAAAATATTTAATAAATCGAATATAATCTTTTCTCTTAACTCCTTATTAAAAATTGTGTTATTTCCGTCCTTCTATGTCATTAAAATCTCTATACTATAGGGTCGTGAACAATATAATGTGATATACAAATAAGTATTTCATAAACTAAATCTTTAAATTGAAATTTATTTTAGTGAATTTTATTTTCTTAATTGCTAATTTGTCTTCATATGCATTATCTCACTATTTTTCTACAACTTTCATGGGATCGAAAATTGTTTTTAAAAAAGAACACCCTTTTGTACTTTCTAATTTACTCATTTTGTTTTCTACATTTAAATGTTTTTCTGCTGTTTGCTTTTATTTTGGCAGTTTTATTCCGTTTTATATATATTTGACAATTATTTTCAAACAATTATTTGTCATATTGGTAAGTGGTATCAATGTGCAATAACCTATATTTATGATATAAATCAAAAATAATATGTTGAATCCAAATTCACCTATATTCAATAACTCTTAATTAATTCATTGACAATCTTTACTAAAATATGTTTAATACGTACATTAAAATAAACCAAACTATAAAATATAAAATATCTAAAAACTAGCATTTTCAAGCACAATCGTGCCCGTCCTCAGGGCTGAAAAATAGACAATACAAAATCCGATAGACTATTTCTTTTTCGAAATCAAAGCTCGTTCGACCGTTCCACATTGAACCGTAAGGTAGGTTTGGGTTTGGTTGGTGCAGACTGTTCCTTTATTAAATTAATCTAAATCTTGGGGATATTGTATCACAAGACATAGTTAGAAACACTATTATCTCTAGATATAATCTCTAAAGATTCTCTGATGTGGAAACTATAGTAACCGATCATTTTCTTAATAATTTTAGCCTTATTGAACTATATATCAACATTACATTTTTGATTCAATCTTGAAATTATAGTGCTGGGGCAGTCAAATTTTATATCTGAAATATGTTTCTTCAGACGTAACCTGGATTTTCGCGTTGTCATTCCGATGTAATCCAGCTTCTCCCCTTTTCCGTCATTTGTAGTAACTGGTATGATGTAAACACCTGCCGTTTCATCCATGGGGTTGGGGTCTATACTGTTAAGAAATTTTACTTTTACTTTCGTTGGTGGATTAGCATATAATTTTATTTTATATTTCTACAAATAATATATTATTTTTTAAAATAGACCAGACATATATTGAAATTTGTGAATTTTAAAATCTCTATGGGTAAATTCACTATTAGTTCTACTGTTTTATATTCAATTTGATATATTATTCTATTAATACATTTTCTAGAAAAAAATCTTTATCTATTGCAGTATCTCTTATAATATCCAATTCCCGTTCAATATGTTTTTGTGCTTTTCTGTGCAGACTATGAATGCTCTCTTAATATAAAATCGATAAGTTGCAGTTTTAAATTTTAAGGGGCAAGAAATTGTGTTGTTAGACCGCATACTCTTTCTATAAACCGTTCTTGCTATGGCTAAATCTTTAGCATTCTTAAACAACTTCACATACAGGAAAGACAACCATTTATTCTGCTCAATTTCCAAAGTAAGGTTCCGAGGTTCACAAACTTGACCATAATATGCACTTAAGTGCATATTATGGTCAATTTTGTAAACCTCGTTTGAAAACGTCTTTCAGTAATTCCAAACTCCCATTCCAAATGATGAATACGTCATCCACAAATCTGTATCAGTAGGTCGGTTTAATCTGAAATCCATTGCTAATTTTATTTTCAATGGTACGCAATATGATCTCAGCAAAGCGTACAGACATGGGAGATCCCATTGCTGCTCCATTCAATTGCCTATAAAAATTATTCTTAGATTTAAAAACATTGTTATTTGCAATCAAGTTAAAGTCTGATTTGAGGCTATTTCGAGTATCCAAGTTCAATGAGATATAATTTTCTATGTAATTCTTCACAAAACCCTTTGTCCTTTTTAGATCTACCGAAGGATATAAAGACCAGGCTGACCAGTACACTGTTACTTGTAATATCACAATCTTTAATTTTGTTTACAAAGTTTGCAGTAGATGTAATTACATATTCCGAATGGGGGAGCATAGACTTAAAAAGGTGACATAAACCTTCTCCAAGGTATATGTAGGGCCTTGACACTTTGTAACTATGGGCGAATAGGATTTCCTCCCTTGTGGTCTTTAATCCTGCCTACCATTCGAGATAATAGTGTTTGTAACGATGGCTTGTCATACAATATCCCCAAGATTTGGATTCGTTTAATAAGGGAACAGTCTGCACCAACCAACCCACCACCTACTCCACAGTTCAATGTGGAACGGTCCAGCGAGCTTTGATTTCGAAAAAGAAACAGTTTCTCGGATTTTGTATTGCCTGTTTTTCAGCCCTGAGGACGAGCACGATTGTGCTTGAAAGTGCTAGGTTTTAGATATTTTGCATTTTATATTTTAGTTTAGTTTAATGTACGTATTAAACGCTTTTTTAGTAAAGATTGTCAGTAAATTAAATAAGAGATCAATGTACAGTAGACTATGTTATAAATAGAGAATGCTCAAAGTCTTTATTAGTTAAATATAATAATTAAAAAAAACTTTGTAAAACAACATGATGATTACTTTGTTGTTTTTTATAAATTAAATTTTACTCTCCAGATAGAAATGAAGAAAATTATTCTCAAAGTCGAGTGATTTTATCTGGCATTTTTTCCCCGTTTATTGATGTTTGTCCAGAATTTTCCCACAATTATTTGTCATATATGCAAGGAATCATTTTGCATTAGATTATTTTATAAAGGAGATATTTTCCAGTCCTTTACAGGTTAGATATGGTATTAAACAAAATCTTCTTGGAACTAACTGACGTTTACATATTTGACTTTAAAAAAAGAAATTGTACAATCCATAAAAGAAATGAAGTAAAAACAAAATGTCAAAGTTGTGTGAATGTATCTGGAACAATTGAAAAAAAAATCACATTTTTTTTCAAAAGAAGATTTAGTGCACTTGTAAATTCATTAATTTTGTTTAGTACGTATGAATTTTTTCTGCTGTTTGACATTTTTTTAGAACTTTTATTCTGTTAATACGCATCTGAAAAATACTTTCAAACAATTATTTGTCGTATTGGTAAGGGTTGATTGTACAGCAGCTAATTTTATAAGCAAGGAATGCTCTAGTTATTTACTGGTTAAACATAATAATTTAAAAAGAAGTTCTCAGAATTTCATAACACTTTCTTATTAGTCTTTTATAAATGAAATTTTACACTTCATAAATGAAATAAAATAAAATAATGTCATATCCGCGTGATTTATCTGTTAAAAAATTCATTTTTCTATTGGCAATTAAAACTGAAAGTGAATTAAAAAATGTTTAAAAGTATTTGTTTAATCAACAATCTTTTACTTCTTTTTCTATTGACCGTGTTACAAAAAATGTGAATTCATCTTAATCATAACAATCGCTTAAAGCAAAAACTCATGACTTAAATTTAAAATTTTCTTACATTTGAGTTATAAACTAATCTTTAGAAACAATTTATTATTAATTTAAAAGAATAAGAATGGTTGTTCTTTTGAAATTTGCTTTTTAAAAATATTTAGGAATTAAATCAAATATAGAAAAATAAAATGAAATAAAAAAAATCTGTTAATAAAAACCATAAACAAAAGTTTTTGAAAGAAATTTTTAATCATATAAACTAATTAGTATATAAATTAAATTAAATTTTAAAAATGTGGTTGTCTCGAAATTTTCTGATATTTATTTTGTACATTATTTTTTAATTCAATACATTTTTGAAAAATTTTGGAATCAAAGTTCTTTTATTCGAAACTTACTTAACTACACTATAATTATAATTTTTTTAAAATTAGGTATACTGTATTCTTATAGTTACATTGTTGATCGAAATATCTTTTTAGTTTAAAAAATGCTTAAAGCTTTATTATGCTTTATTTTTATGCTTAAAGCTTTATATTAAAGTGTAAAAGTAAGTAAAGGTTCAATTTTAAGTCAGTGTGCATTAAAAGCAATGGGAAATTGTTTACTGAAAAAAATATTTGAAAAAAGTCTCTAAATTTTTTCAAAAAAAATTTTTTTTGCTGAAATATTTATGTTGAAAAATGGAAAAATATTTATGATTTTTGTAGTACAAAGACAAATATAAATTAGAAGTTATTTCTTTACACTAATTTAATGGCAGACTTAAGAATATTTACACAAAATTAAAATAAACCATAAACTGATTTTTACAATTATTTCTTTGCAATGAAAATATTTTAAAAATAATTTATTCCTGTACAAATGAAATCCTGTACAAATTTTTAAGTTTAAAAGTTTAATTTTCATAGATTTTTTTAAAATATTTTTACAGTTTTCAAGTATTTAACCCTATATATTATTTCTGTTGTCAACATCCCTTTGTCTAAGCAATTAAAAAACGCAGAACGATAAATAAGATACCATATGAAAGGATTTCGATGCGGCTTCTGACATAGTACACTCACATTTAGTTAAAACATGTATTTTGGTTAAAAATTGCAATGATTTAAAATTTAAATCGACATTGTTTTCATAATTGAAATGAAAAGTTTTTCTCAAATGAGTGTTGCCACAAAAATAAAATACTGCATTATGGGGTGCTCAACAATGATTATAAAAAAATAAATAGTGCAACCTTGGCATACGTAATAAGAGTCCATTATTTACGTAATACATAATGCGTAGAATCGCGACCTACGTTATACACGGCCGAAGCATGACGTTTAAAACGTCGCATGAAGGGGATCGTTTTTACACGATGATTGGTGCAAAGCGGCACTCCTACCGTTTTCCACCAACCGCTGTGTAAAAATGATCCACTCCATGTGACGTTTTAAAGTCATGCACCGGCCGTGTATAACGTAGGTCGCGGTAGAATACGTAATAAGTACAACAAGTATAAAGTGTGATGTCAGCGTACGGGTTTAGTTTATATTTATGATTAAATGGAAAAGTGAAATGTTTAGAAGAAAAAAACACCATCGATCGATCGAAGCAAAATTGCAGTTAATTAAATTTTAAATCGGCATTGTTTTTATTAAAAACAATGAAAGGTTTTCCCCAGTTTTCCCAAAGCGAGTGACGTCATTCTCGTTGTTAATATGATATAAAATGCAGTTAAAATACGGTTGCTAATTTTTTTTTCCCCGCGTGCCTTTTTCAATCTTCGGTCAGTTTTTACTGTAACTTTGATGAAATAAATGAGACGATATTTTGGCGTGACATTTCAGATATATTTAATCCTTACTTTCCCTTTAGAAGTCTAAGCCTGCATCTAAAATATATTGGATATTGAAAATATTATTAGACTGCAGTCAGTGCGAAATCCTCGCATGGGTCCACTGGTTTATACAAAATTGCAAAAAAATTCAATACTTGGACAAAACACATACAGACACGAATATATATATTAAATATATATGTGTATGTGTGTGTCTTTATTTATGTATCGGCAGAATTTATGACTTAAGTTAATATTTTTCTTTCTTTGTCAACCCTGTCATTGTTTTCAATACTATGAAATTTCTTTAAGACATATTTTCTATTAAGAAACATTCTTTTACTAAAATACACACAACATTGGATTATTTTTTTCGGACTCTGGAAATATTTTTTCTGATAAACGGTATATGAAAATTTTCGAAATTGTTTATTTTAAGGACTGAATATAGAAGACAATAAAAAAATATAAATTTTGCATAAAGAATGAAGTTGATCGTATGATGAGTTGCCGAGATATATGTAATCCTATTTTCCACGCTCTTTGATTTTTTATGACCCTGTAATTCATTCAAATTTCAATTCAAAGATATATTTTAATTGGAAATGAGACGCTTAATCCGGACGCATTAAACTGTTAGTTAATAGGATTATCAATTTTGGAGTTATAAGAATGTTTCTTTTACGCAATTCAGTAATAGAGCATTTAAAGTTTATGACGTCATCAAGCCAGGATTTTATTCGAATTGCAATGCATTTTATAAAGAGTTTACACATGTTTTATTTTCATATTTTATATTATGCATATCCATGATGGGCAAGTATTACGTTGGCCCGCACCGACTAGTTTTTCTTACGCAATAATTGCTGAAATATATTTATTTAACTTTATGCTATTTTGAGGTCAGCAAAATTTTCTACCTTTCTTTTAAGTGATCCTAAATTGAATTTAAAATCTCTCTTAGTATTTACTTATGTGTTTACAAATACTCGGACTTTTCTGAAAATAACTTATGTCTGAGTTATTTAAATTAATAATTGACTTATATTATATGGCATACCACATTAAATAGAATTTTCGTAGCTATTCAGTCTGTTACTAGTAAAAAAGAAAACATTTGGATACTTTAATTACTCTGCAATTATATTTTCTAATGTGATTGTTTTTTTTTAATGAAGGAAAAATATTTACATATTTTCTACATTATCTGTATATTTATCAAATTCACATATTCAGGATTTAAAACCAATTACAATTCTAACTAGGATTTTTAAATCCAATTTCTCCATTCCTTACGTAAATTTTACAGAAATAGGCGTAAAATACGCTTTTAAAATGAAAAAAAAGCTTTATACGCCCAATAAACGGAAAAATGGATACCTATGATAAATTTTAAATTATTTTTAAAATGTCTTTCTTAATACGATTAACTCTAAAAAAGCAAATTACAAAATTTTGCATTCAGATAAATCAGATGTCATTATTATTTTTTTAATTAGTAAATGTAAGATATTTGCACAAAAAATATTTCCTCTAAACCCGTTGAAATTTCAAGGTTTGATACAACTACAGATTTAATATTAAGAAACTCCTCTTTTGTATATTTTTTGCATTTATTAATGAAGAGAATTTCACTTATGGAGGAATTTTCACTGTACTTTCATTGACGAAAATAAGTATTTTTTTTTTCTTAAATTTGGTCACACCTGCAAAAAACATGATATCTATATTCCTCATATTATAAAACAATATTTGCGCTTTAACAAGTAAAACAGAAAAAAATTCCCTTTTTCATAACTAAATGGTAATGAGTTATTATTCTTTTAATACTCTGAATTTTGATCTTTCTCGCACTAAAAATGCGTTTTTCCGCTTTCAATTCTAGAAAATGCTGAAATTACAAAAAATACCATATATCATAACTCAGTAATTCTTCGCAGTACAAAAATGAAATTTTTATTCATTTATTTACAGTTTACTTGCATTATTTTACACACATAAAATGTTTCTAAATATAATTTATTGGATTTAGGAATCATACACGAATTAAATTTAGTAACATTTAAAATATAGCTATTTTGACTTAATGGATTTTCATCAACATTTGAAGAATTTTTGTAACTAGAACTACTCCTCTAAAATTAACAATTTAGGAATTAGCTTTTGTTGAAAGTTAAGAAGAGACACCCTGTATAATATTTCTATAACATATATCATGTATATTATAAACTAATACCATAAATCTTTCATGACACGTTTCATAAATGCTCTGCGCAACTGAACCTTTTTGCATAAAAATTAACCTGTGAATTTATTAGATTAATTTCGGTAGATGATTGATGAGAAGTGAATCTTCACAAAATTAAAATTTTTGTTTCATAATGCAAATTTATTTTTAGAAAGTATTACATAGTCTGACTACAGATTATTGTCTGAAAATTCATTAATTACTACATTTAATGAGATATTGTGAAACATATTACTTTTTTTTAATAATATCAGGTTATTGTTCAGATTAAAAATTAAAAAAATAAATCAATGCCCTTTCTTTTAGATGATTCTCATTCAAAAAAACTTTAATTTAATCTTATAATTAAAAAAAAAATTGAAAGATTATCTTACGAAATGAACATCCCGTTTGATTTCGCTTCTTTTATAATAATAAATAAAATGTCATATATTTAGTATTCAGAATGTACATAATGAAAAAAATCTAACGTCGGCGATAGCGTATTTCTAACTAAAATAAATAAATAGAAATACTTCTTTGATTGTTGAAATGTTTTTTCAAAAAGGTGTAGGGACTATTTTGTCGAAAAGAAATTTTTCTTTAATAAAGTTGAATCTAATTTATAAATGTTTGGTGGCCAACAACGTTTATTGCATATTCCAAGTCATCATATAAAAAAAACATGTTGAAGTAAAAGATTTCGTCAATTTTGAAACTGTAATAAGAGTGCGCATTCTTAAACCTATGGGTCTTTGTTAACCCTACGTTAATCCTGTAGGGACATTTTTCATTTTTAAACTGATTATTCATTTTCTCACCCGCACATCCTCAATCTAAAAAATTTTTAAACAAATTTTTACTTGTTAATTAGCTAAAAGTTTAGTGTACCGTATTAAAAAACTTCAGAGCAATTGCTTGAAATTATGTGTATTTTTTTAATCAAAATTAGCGTAATGTTAATCCTATAGGCAAATGCGTGAAAAAAACGAAATTCGCCAAAAAAAAAGTTTTATTTTTGAATTCTTTCAAAAGGTCAATTTTCCTATTTGTTAAAACAAAAGACGTCTTTTTGAAAGTATAGTGTACGTTTGGTCAGCGCGTGTGATTTCTTTTTTTTCGTATTTCGATTAAAAATTCCGGAAGCAAAACATTATACATTGGGAAAGAAAAAAACGGAAAAGCGAAAGTGATTTAGTGAAACAAATGTTTTGAAACGTTTAATATTGATATTTTTAAAAACTGACGGAAGCATTTTAAAGAGAAAATGAACGTAGTCATTTGGTTTTGTATCTTTGGTTTGTTCGTATTTTGACTTCTGAAGCCGTAGCCGATTTTTAAACATAGCAAAAAAAAAAAAAAAAATGGTGCATGTAAAATCCGTCGTGGGTGTAAAGTCCTCCAAGTTCCCTGTGAATAATACCTCTGGGGGTGCCTAATCAGGTGAAGGTCTCGTCACCTGATCAAGGCTCTAAATTACGAGACCAACTCGCATAACGATGACAGGTCCATATAAAAAGAATAACATCAATTAGCAGCAAAACAAAATGGAAACAAAACTAAGTCCTCCACATAGCCGTCCTGTCAGCAACGGCCAGCCGCTACGCGGCATCTCTTCAGTGGCGCTACGCGCCCCGGTACCAGGCACTAAACCCGTTTAAGCTAGGGAAACCTGGCAGGTAGGGGCCTGGTCGCCGGTCTCAAAAAAAAAAAAAAAAAAAAAAAAAAAAAAAAAAAAAAAAATGCGTAACTGAATTTTTGAAAATGATTTTTTACAGCGGATTAATTTAATGTTCATATTTTTTGAAACGGAATGTGGATTTCGAAAGAAAATGAAAATAGATATGGTCTGCTATTTATTTATTTTTTTTCTTATTTTGATCAGAAGCGTTGATACAGATTTTTATACATAGCATAAATCTAGAAATTCACGAAAGTGGGTTACGGAAAAAGCGCTTCTTAAAGAGTTAATATTAATATTTTTTTCAAACAAAGGCTTCGTCGTACACGAAATTGTAAGGGGGTTAAGTTTTTACATATGGGTCTTTGCTTTGTTCGTATTTTCGATTACAAGGCCGATGAACAATTTCAAAAATCGCAGAAAAATTAATTGGAAAAAGTGAGTTTAGTAAGCGAATTTCTTTGAAAGGTTTATTTAATTTTATTTTTAGCACTTTCCAACCTAGTTGAAAAGTGCTTATGACTTCGGTTTGTCTGGCCGTATGGCCGTCTGGCCGTCTGTCCGTGCTTTAACTCCCGTAAATATGCTCGGATTGCTCTGCAATTTTTATATGTTATTGTCGTTATCTATGGCACGTTCCCTATTTCAACTGAAGTGTGTAGCACTTATAGTTTTCTTACAGGAACTCTCAAAAGAATTCCGATACATTGCGGTCTATGGGGAAAAATCATTTGCGGTTTATTTTAAAAATGTTTCACTATTGTAAACGCATTGAAATTTATATAGATCACTAAGATGCATTAGAAGAAGCTTAATATGGAATAGTAGGTGTATAGCACTTAGAGTTACTTTACAGGGACAGTCAAAATAATTCCGTTACATTACGTCTATGGAGAAAAATCGTCTGCGGCTTATTTAAATAATGTTCCACTATTTTAAACGCATTGAAGTTTATATATATTACTAAGGTGCATTTCAAGAGGCTTACTACAGAATAGTGTGTGTATAGCAGTCATCGTTCATTTACAGGGACACACAAAAGAATTCTCTACTGTCTGTTAACAATAATTCCTGGAAGTGCGTTTTATGTTACTGAACGCGATTTTAATCTTAACTAGCTTTTTGTCTATTACGTGGTGTGTATAAATTCTGTAGATCCTATAAAGGGCAGCACAAAAGTTCGCGAACACATTTCCGTTTTTTGACAGAAACTCCAGAAGGAGAATTTAAACTGTGCTACGCGTTTCCTAACTAAACTAAAATTTAGCATCCTATGTATATATACAAAACTATAGATCATATACAGGGCTACAAAAAAGTATTCGGATATTTTTCCGAATATTGTATATATTGAAAATTCCTGAAATTACGTTTTTAAATATGTTATGCGTTTTCCAAATTGTTTACTTAGATGTCATCTTTTAGCTTATTAAACGGTAATGATTTGTAAAATTATTTTAGAAGCGTTGGAAAGTGCTACATAATCTATGCTTGACGCATGATTTTTCGTTCTCGTTTTACAACTGATTTCGGATTTCAAAATGAGATTGAACGTCGATATGGTTTGGTATTTTTATTCTTTTTTGTAACTTTAACAGAAGCACTGATACAAATTATAAAATATTCCGAAAATCCCGAAGCGACGTAAGGAATATCTCTTTCTTTCAAAGTGTTAAAGTTTATATTTTTTAAAAACAAAATCTGTCTTTCAAAAACGTAATACAGTCAGCGATAAAATATAGTAGTGATTAAATATAAAATTTAATTTTTTTAATTTCGTCTAGTCGGTTTTTCCGTATTTTGGTTAGTTCGGCGGATGCGAGGTTCGGTAAACGAGATGGGAAGAGAGGACGAGAGAAAGATGAATTCGAGGTTTCGTAATGAATTGTTTTATAAACGTTAATGTTAATATTTTTAGAACAGGTTACATCGTTTGAAACGCAAAAATACGATATTTAAGAACAAGGCATCCGTTTTATAGTATTTAATACGATTCGGCAGCAGCGCGTTAAGAAAAACGGCAAAGAAAAAAAGTCGATCTCGCACTTTGATTTTTCCCTGTGTGGTCACTTGTAAAAGCATGAAACTCAGCATGTACGGGAGCGTTTGCCGATTTCCATTAGAAAAGAGTGCTTTTTCGATTTTTCCGTCATTTTCGCTAGCCATCGCCAATCGACAGGCACATAGACAGAGCGAAGCTGCCTTTTATTAGTTTAGATGAATGCCTTTTTTTATGTATTTAATCTGTATCGGTTGAATTTTTAGAAAATTTAAACATCTTTAAATAACATAGTTTCATGTAATTTAGTAACAACATAATATTTCCGAAAGTTTTTTTAATGAAACAATCTATGTAAACCATCTTATATAGTTTCAAATGAACAAAATTACTAATATTATTGTGATTAGTGATTTTACTAAAATAATGTCTAAGAAAATATATGTTTTACTAAAACGTTGTTTTAAAATTTAGTGTTACATTGAATTACTTTATTTAAGATTTTTTTAAAATAAATATCTAATGTTTCAATTAAATAATAATTATACAGCGGTATACTGCAAAAAAATTAATTGTTACTTCTACGATGAAAATATTCTTTTAATTAAGATAAACTGTGATTTTTTTTCTACATAAGTACATGACTTAAATTAACATAAAAATAATTCTCATTCTTTTTATTATTATTATTATTATTATTATTATTATTCTTTTGATGATAAATATACATTAAATTCTTAAATTCATGCTTCATGGAACATACGATACAAAATCAATATAATATTCAATTTTTTTTATTTCCTGACTAAAAAATTAAACTCAGGCAAATTAAAAAACAACAAATTTTTACAGTTTCACAATATCCAAGGTGCTTCTTTTCATCATTAACCATTAGCTAATTTGTAAGCCGTTGGATTCAGAGGTATAGTTCCGAAATAAAAACATTTCAAATAATCTTCATCCATTGGGATCAAAATGCTTATTTTTTAGAAAGTTAGGAAATTTAAATTTTTATACGATGGCTAGGTATTTTAAGTTATATTGAGGAAAACATTCCGGTAAAGCAATAACAATTATATTTGTGTACGACCAAAATTTACCATATTAGGATACACTGAATTTTGCGGATTTTCGTCGACTTCTGACCATGAAAAGCTGTTTTTATTATTTTCTCCCATTTCAAATGCTTTAGCAATGCGGCTTCATTAAGGAAATAAATATCAGAAATACAAATTTGCAGATACTAGATATTAAAGTAAAACAATCTCATAAATAGATATTTTTGAACTACAAAGTCAAATAATGCGGATCCTACTATAAAAGAAGATATTAAATTTAATAAGCAACAATAAATATAGCTAAACAGCAATTTCAGTGATAATATATAGCTATAAAGTGTTAACAAAAGAAAGCGACATTTCACATAAAACTAATTGATTTCCGTACTGTTTTCCAATAAACTACAACGAAATCTGCTTCCCATATCTGCAGTTTCGATAAGTTATAAAATAATTAAAAGAAAAAGAAAAATCCGATTGCTTAATTTTCTGAGATAGGAAAGATTTATTATGGGCAATATATGTTTTAATGGCACTTTTTTATGTTTCATCGAAAATAAATATTGATTTTTTGAAAAGCACTGCTTCCTTTTTGTTTAGAAATTCTTGAACATTGCAGTATAAAAGAAGTAAGCTGTGATTTTTTAAAGGTAAATTATACATTAATTTTTACTTTTAAACAATTGTAAGTAGATACATGTTTTGCGTTTAAAATAATTAGTAGAAAGAATTTGGAAGATCATTATTTTTTTATATATATATAATCAATTGTAAGTGAAACAATTGAATAATTTCTATGCAATTTTACTTGAAATTAATCTTTTCCATTCACCAAAACAATCTTGTTATTAAATGTGTTAAATTTCAGTCATAAAATCCTTAGATATTATCTTATTTGTATAGGTTTAAATATGAATTTCAAAAATATATTTCCATTCAAATGCATTTTGAAAAATCATTTATAAATATATATTTTTCAATGCCTTTTTTTTAATACTTCTTTCCTGTACATTTTCCAATTTATTTTCTAGTATAAATTTTTAAACGTTTCGAATGAAGAAACTTCTGATTTAATAGTTATATATATATGCATGCACGTATGTCGTTATTTTTCTCGACGATGGCTAAATGAATTCGAATATAATTTTTTTTAATTGCAATTCTCTTAATTCAGGGAAGGTTTTAAGTTATAAATAATTATCTTATTTTGAAAATTGTTTTTCTTTAGCAGAGACATAACAAAAAGTTCAATATATAATTGTCTATTGCGTTCAAACGTAGATTTGCAGAAGTTGAAAAAATCCGATTCAAACTTTGGTACAAGCCTCAATATTTGCAACTCTAACTAAAATGTAAGCGGTAAGTAAGAATGCTTTAACAATAAGAGTATTGCGAAATAATGCGAATAAAATTTCACTGGTTGAGAAAAGAGAAGTAATATTTCCAACTCTAATCAAATGTGGACGCTAAAAAAGAGTGCTTTAACAATAAGAATGTTGCGAAATAAGGCGAATAAAATTTCATTGCTAGAGAAGATTTCGGACAAAAATTTGTCCAGCGTATCGTGAAATATCGAGCGTGTTTTTTTGCGACAAGTGACAAAAAATTTTTGTTGACTTGTCGCACTCGTCTAAGCGAACTTGGCAAGGAAGTATTGCTCAGTTCTGGATTATCAACTGCCATAAATTGGACAAAAACTTCCAATCTGAGCAAACGTCGTTAGTGTATATTACCTATCTTTTATTTTTAAAGGCACTCTATTGGCGAAACTTAAATTTAATATAGATAGCAATACAGCGTTATTACAAAAAATCTGTTATGCCACACCATTCTTGCTAAAACAAGTCAAAATTGGAGCAATAAATAAATAGAAAATACAGTCAATTTTAGTTACATGAAGGTGTTCTTTTTCCTTTTGCAAACAGGTTGTGATTTATTAAACATTTAAAGTTTCTTTCATTTTTTTGTTTAATTCATTTAAATATTTTTACAGAATGCTAAATTAACTCTGAAAAATGGTAAATATAATTTATGTATATTTGGCCCAATGAATGCACTCCTTTATAAAGCTGACTTAAATAATATATATATCAATCCTTGAATTTCTTTAAACTGCGGAATTATTTAGAATTATAATGTTACAGTTGCGGGATATAATTTTTATAATCTAATCTATCAGTTCCACGTAAAATCGTACATTCAACAAAGTTTTTTGTAATATTGAAAAATATTTAAAATGATATGCTCTTTCATGTCTTTTCGAAATCAATCATTCCAGTGGTAGCAGTTTACCAATACGTGTAGGTATTAGTACTAATTTACACTGTTTGGTTAACATGGTTAACTAGGTTAACATGGGTATTAGAATCTCAATTAATGCGTGTACCCTAAATTTCTTCTTTTTTTAATAATAAACGAGAAAAATATACATTTTAATTAAAAATAATAATGTTTATATAAAAAAAGAGTACAAATTAAAAAAAAAAAAACTCATGTAATTTAATAATTTTTTTATGCAAAAAGCCTACATAAAATTTCATTTAAAACTTCAAATGTTTAAAAAAAATATATATCTGATATGAAGATCTCATAAAAAAAGCCAATACCTTCGTGGATAATAAAAGTAATTTCTCCCACATTATTATCTGAAATCGATTTTGATATAAAAATATTAATCACAAACTACTCTAAGAAAGCTTAAATTTTTACTTTAGCGAAAAATAAAGAAAACTAAGTATAACAATCAATTTGTTAAAACATTAAGAATTCTTTCAAAATATAAAGAAATCCGAACCACAAAATAAAAGGTTTATTTAAATAAGAAGACTTTTATTTCATTTTAGAGAATTAAATGTAATTATTCCCACGTGAGTTTAATTTTTAGATAGATCTATCAAATATTAGTTGTTTAAGCAAAGCATCTTTTTCAAACTTTAACATAAAACTTTGCCCTTCCATATCTTTATTTATATTTAAAGGACACCAACTTCGAGAAAATCAGTTTCTGGATAGCCGCATTTTGTTGTTTACATCGCATAATCAAATTGGAAATGTTGATAAAATTCATTAAAAGTATACAAATTAAAGTACCATAAATGTAATTTGGCATGTCTAAAATGTTTTAGAAATAAAATGCAGTAAAAGAATGCAGTAAAGAAGTATTTAGTAAACGTATGCAGTAAAAATGTGTAAAAGTAAAATAAAAAGAATGAAGTAAAAGTATTTATATACTTGTTACTTTGAAAGAAAGATTGGCAAATATAAGGTTTTATTTTAAATTCTGAACTTTTGACCAAAGTAAACCTTTGGAAACTTTTGTAACAGCTTCCATTTTGATATCTATCAAACTATGTTTTACTGTAACTACTGCATTCTTGAATAAAATTTTAAACAGAACCTCTAATAAAAATAGACTATAATTAGACTCTCTTCTTAAAGTAAAATAAGCAATTACGACACTTTGAGGAATAAAAGTGTAATCATATATTTTTTTTACAAACACATCCACATGGCACATTTCAATATGCCTCTTCTAAATCCACATAATTTCTTTTAGGTAGATTTCGTAAGAAATACTACCTATTACATTCTCACCTAAGTTGGAAATTTTGAAAAATTTTTGCAGATCTACGCCGATCATGACTCCCAGAAACCCCCAGTTCAAAACTTTATCTATCTATCTATCTATCTATCTATGTCACTTTTTTCTGACCACGATAACTGGAAAAATTCTGCATAAATCTCTTCCAAACTGATACGTAAAATCAAGGGTCATAAAATCTCGGTCAAGTTCGTTAATGGACAAAATCGAACCAAGCGGTGGGGGGGGGGAAATGGGGGTGCTTTTTGTGAAAACAGAAAAACCCTCATAATTTCTTTATTTTTATACGTATCGAATCCGTTTAAAGTTATTATTACTTCTAGGAAAAGGGCCGAAAATTTATGTATGACAGATTTTTGATATAATTAAAAATGGCTCCAAGGGGGGGAAAAGGGGGGGGGTTTAGAAGAAAAAAAATCATAGCTTCGTCAATTCACAAGATATCAAATCCGCGTAAATTTATTTTTAATCCTCTTAGTATTATCTAAAACTTTTATATTGACAAGTTTTTTATAGGACCAACCGTTATAGCAAAAAAAAAATTAAAAACAAAAAAATCCCTGCCGGCTCCGCCTGCAAACAAGTTATTTTTCGAAGTAGGTGGTTCCAACTCCCGCATCTTTTCGATACTGATACATAAAATCAAGGGGCATAAAATCTCGTTCAAGTTTGTTAATGGGCAAAATCGAACCATGGGGGGGGGGGGGGATGGGGGGACTTTTTGTGAAAACAGAAAAAAACCCATAATTTCTTTATTATGATACGTATCGAATCCGTTTGAAGTTATTATTACTTCTAGGAGAAGGGCCGAAAATTTATGTATGACAGATTTTTGATATAATTAAAAATTGCCTTAAGGGGGAGGGAAGGAGAGTTTTAGAAGAAAAATATTCAGAACTTCGTCAATTCCTAAGATTTCAAATCCGCTTAAATTTATTATAAATCCACTTAATATTATCTAAAACTTTTATATTGACAAGTTTTTTATAGGAGCAACCGTTATAGCAAAAAAAAAAAAAAAATTAAAAACAAAAAAAAAAAACACTGCCGGCTCCGCCTGCAAATAAGTTATTTTTCGAAGTAGGCGGTTCCAACTCCCGCTTCTTTTCGAAACTGATACATAAAATCAAGGGGCATAAAATCTCGGTCAAGTTCGTTAATGGGCAAAATCGAACCAAGGGGGGGGGGGGGTGAATGGGGGGCACTTTTTGTGAAAACAGAAAAACCTCCATAATTTTTTAATTATGATACGTATCGAATCCGTTTGAAGTTATTATTACTTCTAGGAGAAGGGCCGAAAATTTATGTATGACAGATTATTGATGTAATTAAAAATTGCCTTAAGGGGGGGGGAGGGGGTTTTAGAAGAAAAAAATTCATAACTTCGTCAATTCCCAAGATTTCAAATCCGCTTAAATTTCTTATAAATCCTCTTAATATTATCTAAAACTTCTTTGGAGACATGTTTTTTATAGGACCAACTCTTATAGAAAAAAAAATCCTTGCTGGCTCCGCCTGCAAACAAGTTTGGTTTCGAAGCAGGCGGTACGAACTGCAGCATCATCGCAAAAAGGTCATTTCTTCCGCAATTCCCGACAAACAGGCGCCCCATGGTCTACGTCTTCGAAATCTACCTGTACCTGTAGGCCGAGCCGTCAGGGATTTTTTTAAAATGTACGTTGTGTTTACAAACATGTCCTTGAAGTTAGGCTCAGATATGTAAACAAAAATTAGATA
This sequence comes from Maratus michaelseni, assembly GCA_963931845.1. Classification (NCBI taxonomy): domain Eukaryota; kingdom Metazoa; phylum Arthropoda; class Arachnida; order Araneae; family Salticidae; genus Maratus; species Maratus michaelseni. Next base: position 448,328,820 of record OZ007589.1, on the reverse strand, counting down.
TGTTAATTTATCCATTGACACTCAAAATATACAAAACAATATCGTATATTGTAAAGGTAGAATTAGTTAATGGCAATATACCGAGATTTAGTTCAATGGCAATCAACAAAATAAAAAGAAAATATATTTGATATATCAGATAAATGCTCCTTAATGTATAGATAACAAAGATTACAGGATTTAAACACCACTATTTCTTAATAGAAACTATTTGACTTATTCAATTATATTACAAAATATTGGTATTCGCATTCCATAATAGTAGCACATATGTAATATAACAAGAGCACAAGTTAATTACTTATGTATATCTTCTCAAATGCCTAACAAAAATATGGTTAAATTATTTTTTGCATAATTTTCACAGCACAAAATCACAATTCTAGAAAAAATATCATAAATCAAAACGTTTTTAAAGTTATTTTTAAAGTTATTGTTATAAAATAAATAACTGGTAATCGGCTTAAAAATTTACAGATTTAAGAAATATAAAAACGGCAAAAAACTTCTTTAAAAAGAACTTTTATTATTTTTTTAAATGTTTTTTGAATGTGAGAATTATGTGATTTGGAAATGTCTGATTAATTTCTTCAAAACACTTCTTTAAAAAGAACTTTTATTGTTTCTTGAAATGTTTTGAATGTGTGATTTATGTGATTTGGAAATGCTTGATTAATTTCTTTTAACAGAATCAATTTGTAATACTTTATTTATGAAACCTTATACAACAGCCAAAATACTATTATTATTTTGTCATGAAGTTGGTTCAAGTCCGATTTGGAAATATTGCAAAAGTATTCAAAAATGTTTCTTTACAGCTAAGCAAAATAAATAAATAAATAAATAATAATAATAATAATAATAATAACAGCAGAAGATTTACATATTTGTTAATTTATTATTACATTTATCAAATTAAAGTCCAAAAAACTACCAAAAAAGTGTGAAATCTAGTAGAGTCTAGTATTTAGAAATAGCTTGACTAATTCAGTAACATGTGCTGTGCATCATCAAAACTTTCCATACATCACGGATATATTTCTTAAAAAACATAATACGTTCCTAATATGTCTTCTTAAATATTTAAATTTTGGCTTCTAACAATAAAGGGTTGCATTTCATAGGCTACTTTAATATTGTATATAATTACTAAAAGTGTTTGAAAAAATGATAATCTAATTTTTATTAATTCTTTAGCTTGTCATACATTGCCTTGTTTTATAAATGATTTAAGAATTTTTAAAGTAGTAAATACACTTTCCGAATCGTTTGTACTAACGAAAGACAATTACAAAGATCCTGATCGTGACCTACTTTATTCAAGATATACAGAGTGGTCAAAAAGAAACTCTGCCGCTATATGTATCCATAGTGACCTCTCCATTTAACCAGCCGAGATGAATTTGAGGCATATTTACTTCAAGCTTTGCGATCGATATTGTGGTGAACAAGAACAATGGCGCTTACACGGTTGCGATTACAGTGAAAATATTTCAAAAGTTTACAGTGGCAACACGCACATTTCCGATCCCAAAATGACCAGCATATTGAAAAACCATAAACAGCGTTGAAACGGTACATGTATCATGTCGTGGGAAACATACAAAAAACAGCATTGAACACAACCAATACCAGCAGAGACAAGAGGGAAAGAAAAAGTTTTACTGTGATTACACATTTTCAATATTGCTTTTTAAATGTTTTCCAGAAACGATGTTTTGTACATGATGTTCTATGATTGGTTCTTGTGGACTCGACTCACTGTTGCTATTGGTTGTTTACAATGTTGTTCTTTGCATGTGTCCTACTTCGCCGTTTTTCGCGCTACATGTACCGTTTCACCGTCATTTATGGTTTTTGAATGCGCTTATCATTTCATAACAATATATAGCTCAAACCTTGAAATTAGTAAATCTCACATTTTATTTTGTTTGTTTGAACGGAGCTGCTATTAGAGCTTCATATATCATCATGTTTCTTTATCACCACCTTGCATTTCGCTATCTACCTTCGAAAAATGACAAAAAAAAAAATGTTGTAAAATGTGCTTGAAACTGAATGAGCATAAATTTGTTAATTAATGAATATGAATTGTTTATTATTCGCGATAATCAAATTATCATAGTCAAGATGAAAAACACATTTATCATTAAAATTTCACAAAATAACGAAAATACCGGATGGGGTTAACCGTTCATAAAAACAAAAATTAAATACTAAACATTCCTTTTGTATACTGATAGAAAATTTATTGATCTGAATATTAAAATAATTGGTGTCTTGGAACTGTCAGTCTTTAGAATGTCCCATGACAAAGAGATATAAAGAAGAGAATATCAAAATAAAAAGAATATTTCTGCTGAAATTTGTAGTTTGGAGCAATAATACTTACTCTTTGAAAACCGAACATTATTATGGTGTATGCTTCTGAGACATGAACGTTTTACATCATTTATAAAATAATTCTTTACAACTGAAAATTTACTTTAGGTGACTGGTGGCGAGAAAATCAAGTATAGAAAATCTGAAATGCAGAAATTAGGATTATCATGGAGGTAAAACAGAACGTAATACAAGCGATCGAACATGATAGACCGAATAGACACGTCCGGAAGTTAATTCGAAAGCATTTAAAAGACATACTTATAAACTGCAGTCCTACAGGTTAACTGAGCACGAAGGCGACTAAGGTAGACCTGGATAAACAATAGTTTAAACTTTAAATTGCTACATATAATCAGAGGAGATTATCCAAAACAAAAAAGAGTGGTGAAAACCCCCTGAATTTGATTTTTATTCGTTTTATGACGGAGGCCGATGTTATGTTTGAACTATTAACGAGTGACTTCATGTATCTGCTTTCTTTATTTTAGAAAAAAATATTATATTCGAAAATATGATCACACAGTACAAATTCTTGGTTAAATGATATTCACAGCAATGAATTTTGGGGGTTCTTTTGGCTAATAACCAATGTTTATTTTAGTAAAGTCCAACAGTTACGCCACTGGGATTAGTAAACAACAAATTCAATAAAGTCAAGGCGCATTTCCGTCGTGTGAGAGAAATAGTTGACTTTGCAGTAGTCGTGTAGCAGGATCCTTCAAACCACTCGGGGTGAAAAATGCATTTCGAAGTTGGCCTTGAAGTCAATTCTCATTCGTTTCCAAGAGTTCGGGGTGGTCGTTTCGCTTTTCCGTGTCAATAGATAACACGGTTCTGAATTAGCTTTTGTTGAATGCTAAGAACAGACACCTGGTATAATACTTGTATAACATATATCATGATTATTCATGTATACTATAACCTACTGCCATAAATCTTTCATGAAACGTTTCATAAATGCTCTGCGCAACTGAACACTTTTGCATAAAAATTAACCTTTAAATTTAATTAATTAGATTAATTTCGGTAGATGATTTATGAGAAGTGAATCTTCGCAAAATTGAAATTTTTGTTTCACAATGCAAAATTATTTTTAGAAAGTATTACACAGTCTGACTACAGATTATTGTCTGAGGATACATTAATTACTACTTTTAATTAGATATTGTAAAACATAGTTTTTAAATATCAGTTTATTTTGCGGATTAAATATTAAAAAAATAAATCACTGCCCTTTCTTCTATATGGCTCTCATAAAAAAATCTTTAATTTAATCTTATAATTTAAAAAAAATCTTTGGAGGATTATTTTACGAATCCCGTTTGATTTCCTCTCTTTCATAATAATAAATAAATGCCATATATTTAGTATTCAGAATGTACAGAATTAAAAAAAATCGAATGTCGGCAATAGCGCATTTCTAACTAAAACTTTTTTGATTGATGAAATATTCTTTCAGAAAGGTGTACGGACTTTTTTGTCGAAAGAGGATATCTCTTTATCAAAATTTTATGTAACTTAAAAATGTTTGGTGGCCAACACCATTTATTGCATATTCCAAATCAGCTTATAAAAAAACATGATGAAGTAAAAGTTTTCGTCTATTTTGAAACTGTAATAAGAGTGTGGATTGTTAACCCTATGGAGACATTTTTCATACTTAAACTGATTATTTATTTTCTCACCCTCACATTCTCAATCTCAAAATTCCTAAACATATTTATACTGGTTCATTAGCTAAAAGTTTAGTATATCGTATGAAAAAATATCAGAGCAATTGATTGGAATTATGTGGATTTTTTTAATCAAAATTTGCGTACTGTTAATTCTACACGAAAAAAAAAAACGAAATTCGCCAAAAAGGAGTTATATTATTGAATTTTTTTCGAAGAGATAATTTTCGTATTTGTTGAAACCAAAGACGTCTTTTTTAAAGTACAACGTTGTTAAGCGCGTGTGATTTGTTTCTTCGTATTTCGATTAAAAATTTCGGAAGTAAAACAATATACATTGGGGTACAAACGGAAAAGCGAAAGTGATTTAGTGAAACAAACGTTTTGAAAGGGTTAATATTGATATTTTTTTTTAAAAAACCGGAGGCAGCATTTTAAAGAGAAAATGAACGTAGATATGATTTTGTATCTTTGCTTTCTTTTTATTTTGATTTCTGAAGCCTAAGCCGATTTTTAAACGTGGCCCCAAAAAACAAAATTAGCGTAAACGACTTTCGAAAAGGTTTTTTCTTTCTTTTTTTTTTTGCAGCGGATTAATTAATATTCAAATTTTCCGAAACGGAATACGGATTTCGAAATGAAAATGAAAATAGATATGAACTGTTATTTTAATTTTTTTCGTATTTTGATCAGAAGTGCTGATACAGATTTTTAAACATAGCAGAAATCTAGAAATTCGCGAAAGTGACTTACGAAAAAAAACGCTTCTTAAAGAGTTAAAATTAGTATTTTTTTTTTCAAACAAAGGCTTTGTCGTTTAACGAAATTGAGAACGTGGTTAAGTTTTTACCTATGGGTCTTTGCTTTGTTGAAAGTGAGTTTAGTAAACGAATTTCTTTGAAAGCTATTAATATTCTTATTTTTTATAACTCATTTCGAATTGAAATTGAACGTAGATATTGTCTGGTATTTTTATTATTTTTTGTATCTTTAAAAGAAGCACTGATACAAATTTTAAAAGATTATGAAAATCCCAAAACGGCGTAGGTATTTTTTTTTTAAACTGTATATTTTTTAAAAACAAAATCCGCGTTTTGAAGAAAGCAATACAGTTGGTGATAAAATATAGCGGTGACAGAATGTAAAATTTATGTATTTTTAATTTCATCTAATCGGTTTTTCTGTATTTTGGTAAGTTCGGAGGATGCGAGGTTCGATAAACGAAGACTGGAGCGAGAGAAAGATAACATCGAGGTTTCGTAATGAATTGTTTTGAAAAAGGTTAACATTAATATTTTTTCAAATGGGTTACATCGTTGGAAACGCAAAAATAAGTTATTTCCGAACGAGGCATCTTTTTTCGTATTTTATATGGTTCGACATTAGCGCGTTAACAAAAACGGCAAAGAAACAAAGCCGATTTCGTAGTTTTTTCCCTGTGTGATCGCTTCTCAAAGCACGAAACTGGGCATGCACGTGTACGTTTCTGTTAGAAAAGGATGCTTTTTCGATTTTTTCGTAAATTTTGCTAGCCATCGCCCCTCGACAGGTACACAGACAGATCGAAGATTCCTTTTATTAGTTTAGATAAATTCCTTTTTTTTTTTTTTTTTATGTATTCAATCTGCATTAGTTGAATTTTTGGAAAGTTTATACATCTTTAAGTAATATATTTTTTTGTAGTTAAGTAAAAATTAACAAAATATTTCCGAATGAAATTAACTTTTTTTAATGAAACAATCTATCTAGAACATCTTATACAGTTTCAAATAAACATAATGACTAATATTATTGCGATTATTGATTTTACTAAAATAGTGTCTAAATAAATATGTGTTTTACTAAAACGTTATTTTAAAATTTAGTGTTACAGTGAATTAGTTTATTTAAGATTTAAATAAATAAATAAATATCTAATGTTTCAATAAAAAAATAAATATACCGCGTAAAAATTTACTGTAAAAAACTTTTTACTGTTACTTGTACGATGAAAATATTCTTTTAATTAAGATAAATTGTGATTTTTTTCTATATAAGTATAGGATTTAAATTCACATAAAAATAACTATCATTCCTAGTTTATTTTTTATTATTTTCATAGGAAACAAATATTAAATTCTATCCTATCATGGAACATACGATACAAAATCAATATAATATACGATTTTTTTTATTTTCTGAATAAAAAATTAAACTCAGGGAAATTCAAAAACAACAAATTTATACAGTTTCACAATATCCAAGGTACTTCTTTTTGTCTTTAACTATTAGCTAATTTGTAAGCCGCTGGATTCAGAGGTATAGTTCCGAAATAAAAATATTTCAAATATTAACCTTCATGCATTTAGATCAAAATGCTTATTTTTTAGAAAGTTAGGAAATTTTAATTTTTATACGATGCCTAGGTATTTTAAGTTCTATTGAGGAAAACATTCAGGTAAAACAAGACCATTCCATTTTTGCACGACCAAAATTTACCATATTGACACATTAAATTTTACGGATTTTCGGCGACTTCTGTCATGAAAACCTGTTTTTATTTTTTTTTACTCCCATTCCAAACGAATTAGCAATGCTGTCTCATTAAGGAAATAAATATCAGAAAATACAAATTTGCAGATACTAGATATTAAAATAAAACAATCTCATAAATAGATGTTTTTGAACTACAAAGTCAAATAATGCGGATTCTATTATAAAAAAAGCTAATAAATTTAATAAGCAACGATAAATATTGCTAAACAGCAATTTCAGTGATAATATAATAGCTAAAAAGTGTTAACAAAAGAAAGCGAACTTTCACATAAAACTAATTGATTTCAGTATTGTTTTCCAATAAACTACAACGAAATCTGCTCCAAAAATCTGTAGTTGCGATAAGTTATAAAATAATTAAAGTAAAACAAAATTCCGATTGCTTAATTTTCTGAGATAGAAAAGATTTATTATGGCCAATATATGTTTTAATGGCACTTTTTTATGTTTCTTCGAAAATAAATATTGATTTTTTGGAAAGCACTGCTTCCAATTTGTTTAGAAATTCTTGAACAATGCAGTATAAAAGAAGTAAGCTGTGGTTTTTTAATCATTTCTACTTTTGAACAATTGTAAGTAGATACGTGTTTTGCGTTTAAAATAATTATTAAGTAGAAAGAATTTGCATGATCATTATTATTATTTGCACTGATATAATCGATAGTAAGCGAAACAATTGCATAATTTCGATGCAATTTTACTTGAAAATAATCTTTTCCACTCACCTAGATAATATTGTAATTAAATGTGTCAAATTTCAGTCATACAAAAGTTAGATAAAATCTTATTTGTATAGAAATAAAAAGGAATTTCAAAAACATATTTCCATTCAAATGCATTTTGAAAAATCCTTTATATATGTACATTTTTTTCAATGCATTTTGTTATATTTCTTTATTCTACACTTTCCAATTTTTTTAGCATAAATTTTTAAACGTCTCGAATGAAGAAACTTCTTATTTAATAGTTATTTATTATTATTTAATCGTCGAATATTTACTTACCTCTATGTACTCAGTTTTGAGTATGTCCATGTTTCAATGTTCTGCTTATTTCTGGTATTTCAGAACTGAAGGCAAGGTTTCATAACGAAACAATAAGGTTTCATAACAAAATGAAAACATCGACTTACTCAGATTTGAAAGTGTAATTTGTCTCGGTGCAATGCAGTAAATGTGTGTAAAACTACTCCTCTAAAACTAACAATTTAGGAATTAACTTTTGGTGAAAGATAAGAAGAGATACCCTGTCTAATATTTCTGTAACATATATCATGTATAACATATATCATGTATAACTAAAACAATAAATCTTTCATGACAGATTTCATACATTCTCTCCGCAACTGAACCTTTTTGCATAAAAATTAACCTTTAAATTTAATTAAATAGATGAATTTCGGTAGATGATTGATGATAAGTGAATCTTCGCAAAATTAAAATTTTTGTTTAACAATGCAAAATTATTTTTAGAAATTACTACATAGTCTGACAACAGATTATTGTCTGAAGATTCATTAATTACTACAGTTAATGAGATATTGCGAAACATATTACTTTTTAAATAATATCAGGTTATTGGGCAGATTAAATATTAAAATATAAATCAATGCCCTTTCTTTTAGATTATTCTCATTAAAAAATTTTTTATTTAATCTTACAATTAAAAGAAATATTTGGAGGATTATCTTACGAAATGAACATCCCGTTTGATTTCGCTTCTGTTAAAATCTACTATATATATAAAACACAAACGGAAATTTCGTTCCGTACCTTTATAACTCGAGTTCCACTGAATGGATTTTTATGGAACTTCCATTGTTCGATAGATAATTTTTCAGGGAAGGTTTTAGTATATAACATATTGTTCTACGTACATTAGTTACAGAATTATGATAGAAAGTTCTGTTATTTTCGCCGAAAAGGTTACCATTGCTAATTTTTTGGCGACCATTATTGTTGCAGAAAGAAATGAAAAGCCTATACATCCTGAAAAATAAAATAAAAACTGTTGCTAATTTTATTTTAAAAAAAAAGAAAAAAGAAAGAGAAAGAAAAGAAAAAAAGAAAAAGAGTTTTGATGAGAGATATTATTATAAAACGAAAATATTTAATTTAAACATGATTAGGAATGTTCGTAAAGCTTAAAAAATTATTCACAAGATTGCTATTGAAACTAAATTTCGCGAATTATCTTTTGTTTTTGGCGATTTTGATTTTACATTTGAACCCAAAAATTTTGATTTTAAGCCAAAAGGTTTTTTTTTTTTTTTTTTTTTTTTTTTTTCAGAAAGAATTGAAATGGCTATACATCTGGAAAAATAAAAGAAAAAAAACTGTTACTAATATTATTTAAAAAAAAAAGAAAAGAAAAAAAGAAAAACAGTTTTGATGAGAGATTTTAAGCGAAAAGGTGTTTTTCAAGTGTACAACAGCATTTTTGCAGTATTTTTTTTTGGTACTTTTCGGTTAGCCGGGCACCAGTGATAGATATATACACGTATATATACACACACATATATATACACATATATCTACACAAATACATATATATACACTTATATGTATGAATATATACATATATATATATATATGTATATTCATATATATTTATATATGTACATATATCACTGGCGCCCGGCTAACCGAAAAGTACCTTTTTTTTAATTCAAATGCAAACTATATTAATGGCAATATACTTCTATTTACTTCTACATACATGAAATTTCGTTCCGGCTGCTGATAATTCGAGTTCTGCTGAATGGATTTTCGTAGAACTTAAACTGTAAGATGATTTTTCAGGGAAGGTTTTGTTGTATAATATATCGTTTTACGTAGCTCAGTTATAGAATTATTATGGGAAGTTCTATAATCAGATCAATCCGATTATGAAAAATTAGCCTTTTTAAAAGATTTTGCCGAATGGATTTCGATGGAATCTACACTGTCAGATAATTTTCTAGGGAAAGTTTTATTATGTAACATATCATTCTACGTTGCTTAGTTCTAGAATTATAGGGGGAAATTCGAAAATCGGGTGACCATTTTTTTATCAAATATTAGCCTTTTCCATATTTGATTCCGATTATGAAAGATTAGCCTTTTGAAAAAGTTTTACGGGACGGATTTTGATGAGGATTATATTGTTAGTTAGTTAGATGCTATTTCAGGAATGGTTATAGTGTACTACGTATTGTTCTACGTTGCTTAGTCAAACAGTTATGTGTGAAGGTTATATAGTCAGGTGAACCCGATTCCGAAAGATTAGCCTTTTTGAAAGTTTTTACTGGGCGTATTTTTTGCGACTTGCGTTGTTAAGTAGATAATTTGTAAGGTTGGTTTTAGTATATTTCATATTGTTCTGTTAGTTTTTGAATTATGTGGAAAAGTTCTATAATCAAATGAACCCGATTATCAAGGATTACCGTTTATAGAAATTTCTACTGAATGGATTTTGTTAGTTAATTTGTTTGCATTGTTAGCTCGATAATTTTTAGTGATGGTTTTAGTATATTGCATGTAGTTTTATCATTTTTTAGCAAACACTAGCTGTAAATGACCAAATAAAAGAGTTGGTCCTTACCAGCTAAAATTTTGACTGCACATTAGAAAATATAATAGCGGAATGACGCCATTTTTCAGTAATGTGGAAGGATATTCCAGGTAAATATACAGATTGCTTTCAAATACAAGGTCAAATTAAACGATATATTTCGTTTGATTCAAGGTTCATTTGTAGAAACCGACCAGCGCAGCGGGCGTAGCTTGCTAGTATATACCGGGTGGTTATAAAATAAGTATCTCTATTCGGAGCTGTCTGTAGCTTGAAGGAATAACCCGAATGAAACCAAAATCGGTACACTTACTATTCAAGAAGGGGGAAGAAGAATGGAACAATAAAAAAAATAATTGCAATAATCACCGACAGATGGCGCTATTGTGTGTGAAATGTAATGTGTAATACAAGAACAAAAAATTAAGGCGTCAAAGCAGATGGAATACCTAATTTGTTGGAAAATGTCACAGTGAATGTGACTACGCTTTCGCATTGTGGTGCCGATCATGTTCAGGTTCCACATGGCCATTTTGTTGGAAGACACAATCCAGGCGGTACACAACGTTTTAAATGCGGAATGTAATGCATCAGGAGTGATGTTTCGCACATGTTGTGATATGCGGTAAAGTAATTGACGTTTGTGACACCTCCACGGTACACAATATTACACATTACATGTCACACTCAAAAGCACCATCTGTCGGCGATCATTGCAATTATTTTTTTTTATTGTTCCATTCTTCTTCCCCCTTCTCGAATAGTAAGTGTACTGATTTTGGTTTCATTCCGATTATTCCTTCAAGCTACAGACAGCTCCAAATAGAGATACTTATTTTATAACCACCCTGTATATAAAACACAAACGGAAATTTCGTTCCGTTCCTTTATAACTCGAGTTCCACTGAATGGAATTTGATGGAACTTGCGTTGTTCAATAGATAATTTTTCAGGGAAGGTTTTAGTATATAACATATTGTTCTGCGGAGATTAGTTACAGATTTATGATAGAAAGTTCTGTTATTTTGGCCGAAAAGGTTACCGTTGCTAATTTTTTGGCGACCATTATTGTTGCAGAAAGAAATGAAAAGTCTATACATCTCGAAAAATAAAAGAAAAACTGTTGCTAATTTTATTTTTTAAAAAAAGAAAAAGAGTTTTGATGAGAGATAATATTATAAAACGACAATATTTAATTTAAAAATGATTAGGAATGTTCTTAATGCTTAAAAAATTATTCAAGGGGCAAGATTGCTATTGAAACAAAATTTTATTATTTATCTTTTGTTTTTGGCGATTTTGATTTTACTTTTGACCCCAAACAATTTGATTTTAAGCCAAAAGGTGTTTTTTTTTGTTTCAGAAAGAATTGAAATGACTATACATCTGGAAAAATAAAAGAAAAAACTGTTACTAATTTATTTAAGAAAATAAAAGAAAAGAAAAACAGTTTTGATGAGAGATTTTAAACCAAAAGGTGTTTTTTCAAGTGTACGACAGCATTTTTGCAGTATTTTTATTTTTTTGGTACTTTCGGTTAGCCGGCCGCCAGTGATAGATATATATATGTATATATACACACACATATATATACACATATATCTACACAAATACATATATATACATACATATATATACACTTATATGTATGAATATATACATATATATATGTATATACATATATATTTATATATGTACATATATTACTGGCGCCTGGCTAACCGAAAAGTATTTTTTTTTTATTCACATGCAAACTATATTAATGGCAATATACTTCTATGTACTTCTACATATATGAAATTTCGTTCCGGCTACTGATAACTCGAGTTCTGCTGAATGGATTTTCGTAGAACTTAAACTGTAAGATAATTTTTCAGGGAAGGTTTTATTGTATAACATATCGTTTTACGTAGCTTAGTTATAGAATTATTATGGGAAGTTCTACAATCAGATCAATCCTATTATGGAAGATTAGGCTTTTTAAAAGATTTTGCCGAATGGATTTCGATGGAATCTACACTGTTAGATAATTTTCTAGGGAAAGTTTTATTATATAACATATCATTCTACGTTGCTCAGTTCTAGAATTATAAGGGGAAATTCGAAAATCGGGTGACCATTTTTTTATCAAATATTAGTATTTTCAATATTTGATTCCGATTATGAAAGATCAGCCTTCTGAAAAAGTTCTACTGGACGGATTTTGATGAGAATTATATTGTTAGTTAGATGCTATTTCAGGAATGGTTATAGTGTACTACATATTGTTCTACGTTGCTTAGTCAAACAGCTTTGTGTGAAGGTTATATGATCAGGTGAACCCGATTCCGAAAGATTAGCCTTTTTGAAAGTTTTTACTGGGCGTATTTTTTGCCACTTGCATTGTTAAGTAGATAATATGTAAGGATGGTTTTAGTATATTTCATAACGTTCTGTTAGTTTTAGAATTGTGTGGAAAAGTTCTATAATCAGATAAACCCAATTATCAAGGATTAGCGTTTATAAAAACTTCTACTGAATGGATTTTGTTAGTTAATTTGTTTGCATTGTTAGTTCGATAATTTTTAGTGATTGTTTTAGTATATTGCATGTAGTTTTATCATTCTTTAGCAAACACTAGCTGTAAATTACCAAATAAAATAGTTTTTCCTCAACAGTTAAAATTTTGACTGCACATTAGAAAATATAATAGCGCAATGGCGTCATTTTTCAGTTATGTGGAAGGATATTCCAGGTAAATATACAGATTTATTTCTAATACAAGGTCAAATTAAACGATATATTTCGTTTGATTCAAGGTTCATTTGTAGAAACCGACCAGCGCAGTGGACATAGCTTGCTATTAATACATAAGATATACAGAAGGAAAAAAATCGAATGTCTGCGATAGCGTATTTCTAACTAAAATAAATAAATAGAATTGCTTTTTTGATTGTTGAAATATTTTTTCAGAAAGGTGCATGGACGTTTTTGTCGAAAGGAGATATCTCTTTATAAAAATTGAATCTAATTTATAAATATTTGATGGCTAACACCATTTATTGCACATTCCAAGTCAGCATATAAAAAAGAAGAAGAAGAAAAAAAACATGTTGAAGTAAAAGTTTTCGTCAATTTTGAAATTGTAATAAGAGTCCGCAATGTTAACGCTGTGTGGTTGGTTGGTTGGTTGAATGGGGTTTTGTGGCACAAAGTCCCTTTAACCCAAAAACAAATATTAGAAATATTGGAGGGCATGAAGGTGCCATGTGCACGTGGATGGAGTCGCATTTTGTTTGCTGTTAGTCTTGTTTCTGTGAAGTGTAGTGAAATGACATTAATTAAGTTTTCTGCTAAAGTTTGATTTGACTTTTTGACGAGAAAATGTGATATTGTTTAGCTTTTCGATATATACTTCTGTGAATAAAATAAGCTGTGAACAATTGAGGTCATGCCAGCATGCAGCTGTAGCGAAATACCTCAAAGCTATAATAATAATAATAATAATAGAAAGATTGGAATAAGAACGTCTAATTAAAATTTAAAATTGATTTAAAACTAGGTCACAAAAACAAGATCAATGAAAATAACACAGTTAAATGAAAAGAGTGATGTGATGATATATGTATATGTATGCACGTTTTTCGATATTTTTCAAGACAACGACGGAATGAATTCGGATGCAATTTCTTTAAATTACAATTCTCTTAATTCAGGGAAGGTTTTAAGTTATAAATAGTTATCTTATCTTGTAATTTTTTTCTTTAACAAAGACATGAAAATACTTCAATATATGATTGTCTATTGTGCTCAAATGTAGATTTGCGGAAGTTGAAAAAATCCGATTCAAATTTTGGTACAAGCCTCAATATTTGCAACTATTTGTGAGCTTATAAAAATGCTTTAGCAATAAGAGTATTGCGAAATAAGGTGAATAAAATTTCATTGCTCAAGAAAATATTGGACAAAAATTTGACGCGCGTATAACTAGTGACAAGAAAATTTTTGTTGACTTGTCGGACTCGTCTAAGCGAACTTGGCATGGAACTTTGCCCAGTTCTGGAATATGAACTGCCATAAATTGGACAAAAGCTTCCAATCTGAGCAAACGTCTTTAGCGTATATCACATATCTTTTATTTTTAAAGGCACTCTATTGGCAAAACTTTATTGTATTAATTTAATGTAGATAGCAATACATCGTTAATTACAAAAAATCTGTTATGCCACACTATTCTAGCTAAAACAAGTCAAAGTATGAGCAATAATTAATAGAAAAGACAGTCAATTTTAGTTAAATGAAGGTGTTATTTTTACTTTTGTAAACAGGTCGTGATTTTTTTTTTTTTAAGAATACCAAATTAACTAAATACAAGCTTATTTATGTGTCTTTTTCTCAATGAATGCACTCTCTTATAAAGTTGACTTAAAAAATCATATATTTGAATCCTTGAATTTCTTTAAACTGCGGAATGATTTAGAATTATAATATTAAAGTTCCGGGATATAATTTTTATAATCTAATCTATCAGTTACACGTAAAATCGTACATTCAATAAAGTTTGTTGTAATATTGAAAAATAATTAAAATGATATGCTTTTTCGTTCATTTTTAAAATCAATCATTGCAGTGGTAACAGTTTACCAGCATGTGTATGTAGTAGTACCAATTTACACTGTTTGATAATTTCAGACACTTAAACATGGAAACTAGGTTAACCAGGCTCTCAGAAACTCAAGTAATGAGTATACTTTAAATTTCTTCTTTTTTTTAAATGACAAATGAGAAAAATTAACATAATAATAAAAAATAATAATGAGTTTATATAAAGATAAAATAACAATAAAATAAAAATAAAAATTATGTAATTTAATTTTTTTATGTTAAAAATAATCATAAAATTTTATTTTAAAACTTTATATGCATGATAGAAAATATCTCTGATATGAAGATCCCGTAAAAAAGCCAATATCTTCGTGGATAATAAAATGGATCTCCCACATTATTATCTTAAATCGATATACAATCGATATAAAATATTAATCACAAACTACTCTAAGAAAACGTGAATTTTTACTTTAGCGAAAAAGAAATAAAACTAATTATTCCAATCAGTTTGTTAAGAAATTAAGAATTTTTTCAAAATATAAAGAAATCCGAACCACAAAATAAAAGGTTTAAATAAACAAGGAGACTTTTATTTCATTTTAAATAATTAAATGTAATTATTTGCATGTGAATTCACTTTTAGCTCAGCCAATCAAATATTTCTTGTTTAAATAAAGCATATTTTTCAAAATTTAACATACCACGTTGTTTAAAGATTCAGATAAACTAATTGTCCTCGATATCTTTATTTATTTTTAAAGGAATCCAACTTCAAGAAAATCGATTTCTAGATAGCCGAATTTTGTTGATTACATCGCATGATCAAACTGGAAATGTTGACAAAATTCATTAAAAGTATACCAATTAAAATGACATAAATGAAATTTAGAGATTCTAAAATTTTTTAGAAAGAAAATGAAGTAAAAGTATGCAGCAAAGGAGTATTTTGTAAAAGTATGCAGTAAATGTATGCAAACCAGTAAAAATTGTGTAAAAGTAAAATGTAAAGAATGGATTAAAAATGTGTAAAAGTAAAATGTAAAGAGTGGAGTAAAAGTATTTATATGCATGGTTCTTTGAAAGAAAAAAAGTAGGCAAATATAAGGTTTTATTTTTAACTCTCACTTTTTACCACACCACAGTAATCTTTTGAAGATGTTTGTAACAGCTTTCAATTTTGTTATTTGTCAAACTATGTTTTACTGCAACTACTGTATACGTGAATAACATTTTAAACCGAACCTCTAATAAAAATAGACTATAATTAGACTCGCTTCTTAAAGTAAAATAAAATTTACAACATTTTGAGGAATAAAATGTGTAAGCAATTTTTTGACAAACACATCCACATGGCACATTTTAACATGCCATTTCTAAGTCCGTATAATTTCATTTTTTAAATGTACATTGTGTTGCAATCGTGTCCTTGAAGGTAGACTCAGATATGCAAACAAAAATTACACATGTTGATTTTTACATTGCCAATCAAAATATACAAAATTAATATTGTATATTGCAAAGGCAAAATTAGTTATTGACAATATACCAATATTTATTCCAACGGCTGTCAACAAAGTAAAAAGAAAATATGATTGATTTATGAGATGAATGTGCCTTAATGAATAGGTACCAAGGATTACAAGATTTAAATACCACTATTTCTAAAGAGAAAATATTTGCCTTATTTAATTATATTACAAAATATTGGTATTCGAATTCCATAATACGTGTCATATATGTAATGTAAATTATTAAAGGCACAAGTTAATTACTTAGGTATGTAATCTCAAATACCTAACAAAAATATGATCAAATCTTTTTTTTTTAAATTTGCACAGCACAAAATCCCATTTCTAGCAAAAAATATCGTAAATTAACACGTTTTTAAGTTTTTTTTTAATTTTTATAAAACAAATAACTGATAATCGGCTTAAGAATTTACAGATTTAAGAAATATAAAAAGTTAAAAAAATTTCTTTAAAAAGAACTTTTATTGATTCTTGAAATGTTTTTAATCTGTGAGTTATGTGATTTGGAGATGTCTGATTAATTTATTTTAACAGAATCACTTCGTAATACTTTATTTATGAAACCTTATACAACAGCTAAAATACTTTTATTATTTTGTCATGCAGTAAAAAGATGGTTCAAGTCTGATTTGATAATATTTCAAAAGTTATTCAAGAATGTTTCTTTACAGTTAAGCAAAAAAAAAAAAAAAACCCTGAGGATTTATATATTTGTTTATTTAGTATTACATTTATCAAATTGAAGTCCAAAAAACTACCAAAAGAGAGTGTGGGATCTAGTAGAACCTAGTATTTAGAAATCGCTTGACTTATGCTGTAACGTGTGCTATGAATCATCTAAACTTTCCATACATCACAGATATATGTCTCAAAAATCCTAATACTTTCCTGTTATGTCCTCTGATTAAATGCGTAAATTTTTGCTTCTAACAATAAAGTGCTACATTCCATAGGCTTCTTTCATATTGTACAGGGTGTTTTTTTTTTAACTGACACTATTCAGAGCCGTCTGTAGCTCGTTCTAATAACTGGATTGACACAAAATTTTGTGAATGGACTAAGAAAACCATGGGACAAAAGATTCAAAAAAAAATTAGTTCCAATCATCGCCGATAGGGGGAAATGTGGCACTGTACATTGAAAAAAACCCATCAGAAACAAACAAAATTAATAATTTGGATAAAATGCCACGTTTTATTCATCATTTACACTTTCCCTTTCGTTGATTGCAGTTGAAACATCCATTATCACTTTTTCTGCCACCGGCTTACGTCCTCTGCCTGACCGAACTGCTAGCGAGCCTGTTTCTTCGAATTTCAGAATCATTGCTTTCAATACATTAACGTATAAAGGTCCTTTGCGCAGTTTATGGCGTGTTCTAAGTAAACGAAGAGCGGCTGGTGCATTGTACTGGTTACAATATAAGAACTTCACAAGTAACGCGCGCTGCGGTAACGTGAGATTCATTTTCAACCTGAGCTGAAATTGCTTCTCGGTGTTTTTCGCATGGATTTATAACTTAAACTATTGGCGCTACTGTCGCTTGCGTAAGTAAAAATTTGCATTTTCATTTTTTGCCCGTATTTTATGCTAATTTCCAGTTGCATAAATGACCACAGCGCCACATTTCCCCCTATCGGTGGTGATTGGAACTTTTTTGTTGTTGTTGGAATCTTTTTTCCCATGGTTTTCTTAGTCCACTCACAAAATTTTGTGTCAATCCAGTTATTAGAACGAGCTACAGACGGCTCTGAATAGTGTCAGTTTAAAAAAAACACTCTGTATATTAGTACATACTAAAAATGTTTAAAGAAATAATAATCTGAATTTGTTTTAATGCTTCAAGCTTGTTATACATTGCCTTGTTTTATAAATAATTTAAGGATTTTAAATGTAGTAAATACACTTTCATAATCTTTTGTTCTAACGGAAGACATTTACAAAGATGCTGATTGTCACCTACTTTATTCAAGATATACAGGTTGGTCATAAATGAACTCTGCCGCTGTATGTATCTCTAGAGGCCTCTCCATTTAACCAGCCGAGATGAAATGTGAGACATATTTACTTGAAGTTTTGCGATCGAGGTTGTGGTAAACAAGAGCAATGGCGCTTACATGGTTGCGGTTACAGTGAAACAATTTCAATAGTTTTGAGTGGCCACACGCACATTTCCCATCATCAAATGAACAGTGCATTGAAAAACCATAAGTAGCGTTGGAAAGGCACATATATCACGAAAAACAACGCCGTTGGAAACTTACAAATTCTTTTCAAAGCACTGTAAACAGCCAATAGCAGCAGAGACAAGAGGCAAAGAAAACGTTTTACTGAGATTACGAGTTTTCAATACTGTTTTTTCAATGTTTTTCAGAAACGATTATTTGCGCATGAAGTTCTAAGATTGGTTCTTGTGTACCTCGACTCACTGTTGCTATTGGTTGTTTACCGTGTTGTTCTTTGCATGTGTCCTACCTTGCCGTTTATCGTGCTACACCTACCGTTTCAACGTCATTTATGATTTTTCAATGCGCTGCGCATTTCATCATAATATTTAGCTCATACTTTGAAATAAGTAAATCTCACATTTTATTTTGTTTGTTTGAATGGAGCTGCCATTAGAGCTTCATATATCATCAAAGTTCCTTTTTGACCACTCTGTATTTCGCTTAGCTTCGAAAATTGACAAAAAAATTTAGTAATATGTGCTTGAAACTGAATAAGTATAAATTTTTTAATTAATGAATATAAATAGTTTGTTATTCATAATAATCAAGTCATCATAATCAAAATGAAAAACAATATATATATATATATACCATAAAAATTTCACAAAGTAACGAAAATACCTGATAAATGAGGTTAAACATTCATACAAGCAAAACTAAATGATAAACAACAGTTATAAATACCCATAAAATGATTACTGATCTAAATATTAAAACAAATAAGAACTTTGGAAATGTCATTCATTAGAATGGCCCATGGCAAAGAGATATAGAGAAAAGAATTGCAAAAGAAAAGAATATTTCTGCTGAATTTTTTATTTTGGAGCAATAATTCTCGTTAAAAACAGGAAATTATTATATTATGTGTTTCTGAGATATGAAAATTTTACACAACTTATAAGATAATTAATTCACTTTAGGTGACGGGTGGTAAGAAAATCAAGTGTAGAAAATCGGAAATACAGAAATACGGGTTATTATGAAGGTAAAACAGACGAACGAATATTATAGACTGAATAGACACGTCCGGATGATAATTGGAGCATCTATCTGAGTCCTACAGGTAGACGAAAAACTAGAAAGACCAAGGTAGACCAAGAAAAACAGTAGTTTAAACTTCAAATTGATACATATTATCTGGGGAGATACCGAAAACAAAAAAAAGAGTAGTGAAAACCACTGAATGCCATTTTTATTCAGGGTTTGACGGTAGCCGGTGTTATGTTTGAAGTGGGAACGAGTGATTCATGTATCCGCTCTCATTAAAACCAAGACACATTTATTATAATCGTAACGATGATGATACAATACAAATTAAACAATAATTTAAACTTAAAATTGCCACATACTATCTGAGAAGATTACGCAAAAAAAAAAAAAAAAAAAAAAAAAAAAAAAAAAAGAGTGGGGAAAACCCCGAATGTGATTTTTATTCGGTGTGTGACGGAGTCAGATGTTATAATTGATGTGGAAACGAGTGACTTCATGTATCCGATCTCATTAAAACAAAGAAATGCTTATTATATTCGAAACGATAAAAATACAATACAAATTAAACAATAATTTAAACTTAAAATTGCTACATACTATTTCAGGAGATTACCCCCCCCCCCCCAAAAAAAAAGAAAAAAAGAGTGATGAAAACTCCTGAATGTGAGTTTTTTCAGTGTGTGACGGAGTTAGATGTTATATTTGAAGTGGTAACGAGAGACTTCATGGATCAGCTCTCATTAAAACAAAGAAACATTTATTATATTCAAAAATATGATCGCGCAATACAAACACTAGGTTAAATGAGATTCACAACAATGAGCCTTTTGGGTTCTTTTGGTTAATAACCAATGTTTAATTAAATAAAGTCCAATAGTTACGCCACTGGGATTAGAGAACAAGAAAGTCAATAAATTACAGACACATTTCTATTGGGTTAGAAAAATAGTTCTCTTTGCAGCATTCGCGTAGCAGGATCCTTCAAACCACTCGGGTGAAAAATGCTTTTCAAAATTTGACAGGAAGTCAATTCTCATCCCAAGAGATCGGGGTAGACGTTTCGCTTTTACGTGTCAATAGATGACTTCAACCTGGAATTTTAAGCCTTGCTGGCTATTCGCGATCAAACCAACGGGAATCTTTTATGTTTGCACAAAGAAGCAAATTTCAACCTCAGATCAGGAGCTCTGAGTCTGAAAACAAAAATTAATTTAGAATTCCATTCAGAAGCTCCTTAGAATCTCTCTGCACCGACTTATATACCCTGCGTATTCGTCGCACAAAACAAAGGCTGTATCGCTAGCCATTCGTTGCACCCTAAAGTGATCTCATGAAGAAGATTCCTTCTGATAGGAGGAAAAGATATTTTATGATGTCACAGAAGAAAGTTTCACTGTCGTTCAAAGGTTCTGTGGAGTCTCTTCCTGTTGGGTCTTCCATGAGTTTAAAACGAGACCTCTCGGTCTCATGCATTGTAGCAGTTGTTGCTGAAACTTCAGCCTGGCAGACTGGTGAAGATGTGTAAGGTTGTTTGATATTTTGCCGTGGATTTCTGAACTTAGCGTAAAATTAGAGCAGAGTAGCTTTTACATGGGCAGTATGGGGTTTGAGTATACATGGGGTATACATGGGTTTTGAGTAAGATATTGTAGGTTTCTCACAGGTTGAATCCATTATTTGATGGAGACTCCTAAAAATGGAGATTATTATTTTTAGTCAATCCTATTTCAAAATATAGTTTATTTTTTCTATTGACATATCTAAGTTCCGCTGGGTGCCAGTTGTTACAATTAGACAATACAAAAGAGATAGATAAAGTCATGATAGATGAAAAAGATTATAAGTATATTTACAAAATATTTTTTCGCTTGCTAGTATATTAATAATAAATGACTACAGTCTCTCATCTTGATTTTAATTGATATGCTCGAAATAATCTACAAGTTTAATTGAACAAACAAAAATCCAAAATGATATGTATCAGTTGATTCTGTATATAGATTTTATTATTTAAGGCTCTTCAAAGAATTTTTGACAATGCATATTACAAAATATACTGGGGAAAAAACTTCTATTAACGTGGACGATAAAATAAATTATTCCATAAAATATAAGGTAATTCTTCATACATTATTTTTTCTGCCACAGTGAGAACATTTTATTTCCAATAAGATATTTAATTGTTGTAACACTTTAAGGTCATAAAAATTTGAAAACCCTTTTGAACTAGACGGATGTGCCAATCCCAAAACGTTCTTCTATCTCACACAGATTTCGCATACACTAAAAAGAATCAGCACCAATTCCTATCAAGCTCTAACTGAATCTAAATTTTTATTAAATTCCGTGCACTAGTTCTTGAGATATGACAATGACAAAAATCGTGTAAATCCTGTAAAATGCAGCATAGCAGCGCCACCTGTAGGGAGATATAGTCCAAAACCTAATCAACAACAACATATGTCATCGTCTAACTGAATCTGAAGTTTGATGAAAATCCGTGCCTGAGATATAGTTATCGGGATAATAATGAAAAAAGTAGCATAGCAGCGCCATCTGTTGGGCTATTTACAAAAAAACGCAAGCAGCATCTATTTATGTCAAGGTCTAACAGAATCTGAAGTTTGATGAAATTCATGCATTAGTTCTTGAGATATAGTTATCGTAAAAATCGAATAAAGTGGTATAGCAGCGCCACCTATTGAGATATCTACACCAAAACGTAATCAGCGTCTATTTATGTCAAAGTCTAACTGAACCTGAAGTTTGGTGAAAATAAGTGCCTTAGTTCTAGAGATAGAGCTATTGCGTCAATCGTGAAAAAATATGCATAGCAACACCACTCCCGGGAGATTTTCACCAAAAACCAATCTGCACCAATTTATATCAGGGACTAACTGATTATAAAGTTTAATTAAATTTTTCTTGAATAGTTTTTGAGATCGCCGACAAATTTTTTGTCACATACAGACAGACAAACAGACAGCGTCACAGAGTCACACACATACATTTTCTAAAAACTGTCAAATCGTGTTCAGGGCCTTCTAAAACGTACAAATCCGTCGAAAACCGGAAGTCGACAATTTTCCTGAATCCAATACTTTCTTCTGGTAAAGACAGAAGAAAGTAAAAAAATTACATAACATTTCATTTTTTTAAATTTGGCAAACCTTTATGTGGTATAATTTATAATTAGATGAAAAAAAAAATCACACAATACTCACACAAAACACAAACTCAATAGCAGGCTAAAAACCTTTCACTATTCTAAAGCCTTTTTTGTTAATTAATAAAGTTCCACTGTTGAAGAATGACGAACACTGAAAGTTTAAATTAACATTCACACTAGACGACACATGAATATTTAGCTCTTTAGCTGCCATTTATCTAAAAGCTCCCAAAACTTTTATAAATATCGTAAAAAGCGATTACTTGTCAAAGTAGAGAGAATTTTAATTACTCCCTTATGGCGAAAATGTTCGGAACAGTTGAGGTCTCCATCTTCTCCTTTGAAATAAGAAATAGCAGCATAAAAAGAAAATAGCTGCCAATCTTTTTTTTTCAATTCTGTGAAAAAAATTCATGACCAACATTTGCTTACGTACATATAAAATGTGCAATTTTGTTCTAAGCAAAAAAATTCGAATAATTTATTCTTCAATTATAAGTTTATTTAAACGATTATTTACAAAATATATTTATATGGCTTTGTATTTGTATGTATGTAGAAGTGATTAAAAATAATATATTAAATACGCTGTGCAATAAAATAAAGTTTACGTAGAAAATAAACTTCAGTAATTTAAATCGAGGATCATACACGGAATTAAATTTAGTTAAATAACAACTATTTTGACTTAAATGGATTTTCATCAACATTTAAAGTTTTTTTGCAATTAGAATTAACAGTTTAGGAATTAGCTTTTGGTGAATGATAAAAAGCGACACCCTGTATAATATTTGTATAACATATATCATGTTTATTCATGTATACTATAAACTATTGCCATAAATGTTTCATGACACCTTTGATAAATACTCTGCGCAACTGAACACTTTTGCATAAAAATTAACCTTTAAATTTACTTAAATGGATAATTTCGGTAGATGATTGATGAGATGTGAATCTTCGCAAAATTAAATTTTTTTTTTCACAATGCAAAATTATTTTTAGAAAGTATTACATAGTCTGACTACAGATTATTGTCTGAGGATTCATTAATTACTACATTTAATGAGATATTGTGAAACATATTACTTATTTTAATAATATCAGGTTAGTGGTGCAGATTAAATATTAAAAAATAAATCAATGCCCTTTCTTTTAGATGATTCTAATTTAAAAAAACTTTAATTTAATCTTATAATTAAAAAAAAAAAACTTTGGAGAATTATCTTACTAAATGAAAATCTCGTTTGGTTTCGCTTCTTTTAGAATAATAAATAAAATGTTATATATTTAGTATTCATAATGTACAGCATGCAAACAAAATGAATGCCGGGGATAGCGTATATCCAACTAAAGTAAGTAAATAGAAATACTTTTTTGATTGTTGAAATGTTTTTTCAGAAGGGTGTATGAACTTTTTTGTCGAAAGGGGATATCTGTTTGTAAAAATGGAATCTAATTTATAAATGTTTGCTAGCCAACACCATTTATTGCAACTTCTAAGTAAACATATAAAAAAAACATGTTGAAGTAGATATTTTTGTCAATTTTAAAACTGTAATGAGAATGCGCATTGTTAACCCTATGGTTCTATGTTAGCCCAATGTTAACTCTATGGGGACTTTTTCATTTTTAAACTGATTATTTATTTTCTCACCCTTACATCCTGAATCTCAAAAAATTTTAAGCAAATTTATACTCGTTCATTACCAAAACATTTATTATGCCGTATTAAAAAACTTCAGAGCAATTGCTTGAAATTATATCTGTTTTCTTAATCAAAATTTGCGTAATTTTAATCCTACAGGCAAATGCGCAGAAACACAAAATCGCCAAAAAGAAGTTTTATTATTGAATTCTTTCAAAGGGTTAATTTTCGTATTTGTAGTATTCAAAGACGTCTTTTTTAAAGTACAATGTACGTTTGTTAAGCGCGTATGATTTGTTTTTTTCATACTTTGATTAAAAATTACGGAAGCAAACATTATACATTGGGGAAAAAAACGGAAAAGAGAAAGAGATTTAGTGAAACAAACATTTGAAAGGGTTAATATTGATATTTTTTTAAACCGAAGGCAGCATTTTAAAGAGAAAATTAACGTAGATATGAGTTTTTTATCTTTGGTTTGTTCGTATTTTGATTTCTGAAGAATATGCAAATTTTTAAACATGGCACAAAAATAAATGAAATTCGCGTAAATGACTTTCGAAAATGGATTAATTAATATTCATATTTTTCGAAACTAAATGCGGATTTCTAAATGAAAATGAAAATAGGTATGTTTTTTTCCGTATTTTGATCTGAAGCACTGATACAGATTTTTAAACATAGCAGAAATCTAGAAAGTCGTGAAAGTTACTTACGGAAAACAATGCTTCTTAAAGAGTTAATATTATTATTTTTTTTTTCAAACAAAGGCTTCGTCCCAAACGAAATTGAACTTGGTAAGTTTTTTACCTAAGTGTCTTTGTTTTGTCCGTATTTTCAATTACAAAGCTGATGAACAATTTTAAAAACCGCAAAAAGTAAGTCGTTGGTTAGTTGGTTGATTTTTGACGACCGATTAATATTCTTATTTTTAACACTTTCCAAACTAGTTGAAAAGTGTTTATGACTTCGATTTGTCTGCCGTCTGCCGTCCGTCCGCCTGTCCGTGCTCTAACTCGCGTAAAAATACTCTGATCGCTCTGAAACTTTTGTATGTTATTGTCGTTTACAATAGCATGTTTCCTATTTCAATTGAAGTGTATAGCACTGATAGTTTTTTTACAGGGACAGTCAAAAGTATTCCGTTACATTACTGTCAATGGGAAATAAAAGTGCATTTTGATGATGCTACATCATTTAAAACATGATGAATTTGATATATAACTATGAAGCGCATTAAAACATGATTTTTTGTAGAATATGGGGGTGTAAAGCATTAATTATTCATTGACAGGGTTAAACAAAATAATTCTGTTACTCATTTGTTCTATGGGGGAAAATCGTTTGCTGTGAAATTTAGTGATATCTCACTATTTCAAACATAATGAAAATTATATGCATTACTGAGGCTCACTATAAATTGCTCTCTTGAAAGTGTGGTGTGCATTGCGTTTATTTACAGGGGCACACGAAATATATCGGTTACAGTATATGTGCTATATTTACAGTCTATGTGTGATAAGTGTGTTTTAAATTTTGGTTTGCATTTTTAAATTTAACTGATTTTTTTCTTACTACATGTGTGTTTATAAACTCGGTTGTTAATATACTGGGCTACACAAGGGAATCCGTGAGTATTGAAGACTAGGGGAGTGAATTGCTTAAGGGTAGTTTTTAATTGGATTACGCATTTTCTTGCTGAACTATAATGTATTTAGTATACTAATATAAGATCGTGGAATATAAATAAATTCATATACAGGGCTACGCTAAGAAAAAGATACATTGTCGTTTACGGTTGGTAATTGGTGCGAGTGAGTTTTAAGTTGCCATTTAGCTTAATATGTGGTGTGTACAAAACTCTTCAGATAATATACAGGGTTGTACAAAGCATTTCGAGTGCATTTCCATCGATCGGAGAAAATTGCTAAATGTGAATATTCTAACTGAACTAAATTTTATCGTGCTATATATCTAAATCTATTGATCATCTACAGGTCTCCACAAAATAATTCAACTACTTTTTTGACACTGGAAGGTAATTTCGAAAACTGTATTTTTAAATACGGTACATAATTTCTAAATTGTTTACTTGCATATCTTCTTTCACCTTATTTAACAGTGAAGTTTCGTTACAGTTTTCTGGCTGTGTTGGAAAGAGTTTCATAATCTATGCTTGACGCATGATTTTGCATTCTTATTTATAAGTCATTTTGAATTTCGAAATGAGATTGAACATAGATTTGGTCTGGTATTTTTATTCTTTTTTGTATCTTTGTCAGAAGTACTAATAAAATTTTAAATGATTGCAAAAATCCGAAACGGCGTAAGCAATTTATTTTTCTTTTCAAAGGTTAAAACATTATATTTTTTAAAAACAAAATCTTCGTTTTGAAAAACGAAATACTGTCAGCGAATCGGTTTTTCCGTATTTTGGTTAGTATGGTGTATGCGAGTTTCGATAAACGAGATGAGGCGGAAGGGGGGGGGGGGTAGAGAAAGTTGATGTCGAGGTTTCGTAATGAATCGTTTTGTAAAGGTTAATATTAATATTTTTTCGGACGGGTAACATCGTTTGAAACGCAAAAATACGATATTAAAGAACAAAGCATTCATTTTTTCGTATTTTATACGGTTCGTCAGTAGTGCGTGAAGAAAAATGTCAAAGAAAAAAGCCGATCTCGCACTTTGATTTTTCCCTGTGTGATCGCTTCTCAAAGCACCAAACTGCGCATGCACGGTAGAAAAGAATACTTTTTCGATTTTTCCGTAAATTTCGCTAGCCATCGCCAATCGACATG
Source organism: Maratus michaelseni (assembly GCA_963931845.1). NCBI lineage: Eukaryota > Metazoa > Arthropoda > Arachnida > Araneae > Salticidae > Maratus > Maratus michaelseni. The sequence goes on along the minus strand of OZ007589.1, from coordinate 448,301,723 downwards.
CACACAGACAGAGCAAAACTTCCTTTTATTAGTTTAGTTGATTTTTTTTTAAAAGTATTTAATCTGCATCAGTCGAATTTTTAGAAAATGTACACATCTTTAAATAATATACTTTTTTGTAGTTTAGTAACAATATAATATTTCCGAATGAAATTTAAATTTTTTAATGAAACAATCTATGTAGAATATCTTATATAGTTTGAAATGTACATAATGACTAATATTAATGTGATTATTGATTTTACTAAAATAGTGTCTAAGTAACTATGTGTTTTAATAAAACGTTATTTTAAAATTTAGTGTTACAGTAAATAATTTTATTAAAGATTAAAAAAAAAGAAAATTTTAATGTTTCAATTAAAAAAATTAATATACCGCGTACACAATGTTATACAGTAAAAAATTATAAGTGTTACTTGTACAATGAAAATAGTCTTTTAATTAAGATAAATTGTTATATTTTTTTTCGACATAAGTGTATGATTTAAATTCACATAAACATAACTATCATTCCTAGTTTTTTTTATTCTTTTTTTTATTATTTTAATAAAAAAACAAATATTAAATTCCATCCTATCATGGAACATACGATACAAAATCAATATAATATACGAATTTTTTATTTTCTGGCTAAATAAATTAAACCTAGGCAAAATAACAAATTATACAGTTTCACAATATTCAAGGTACTTCTTATAACATTGACCATTAGCTAATTTGTAAGCCGTTGGATTCAGAGGTATAGTTCCGAAATAAAAATATTTCAAATATTAATCTTCATCTATTTAGATAAAAATGCTTATTTTTTAGAAAGTTAGGAAATTTAAATTGTTATACGATACCTAGGTATTTTAAGTTATATTGAGGAAAACCTTCAGGTAAAACAAGACCATTCCATTTTTGCACGACCAAAATTTACTTTATTGATACTTTGAATTTTACGGATTTCCGGTTACTTCTGACATGAAAACCAGTTTTTATTTTTTTTTCTCCCATTTCAAATGATTTAGCAATGCTGGTTCATTAGGCAAATAAATATCAGAAATACAAATTTGCAGATACTAGATATTAAAGTTAAACAATCTCGTAAATAGATGTTTTTGAACTACAAAGTCCATTAATGCGGATCCTACTATGAAATAAGCTATTAAATTTAATAAGCAACAATAAATATAGCTAAACAGCAATTTCAGTGGTAATATATAGCCAGAAAGCGTTAACAAAAGAAAGCGAACTTTCACATAAAACTAATTGATTTCCGTACCGTTTTCCAATAAACTACAACCAAATCTGCTCCCCAAATCTGTAGTTTCGATAAGTTATAAAATAATTAAACAAAAAGAAAAATCCGATTTCTTAATTTTCTGAGATAGAAAAGATTTATTATAGGCAATATATGTTTTAATGGCACTTTTTTATGTTTCATTGAAAATAAATATTGATTTTTTGGAAAGCACTGCTTCCTTTTTGTTTAGAAATTCTTGAACATTGCAGTATAAATTAAGTAAGCTGTGGTTTTTTAAAGGCAAATTATATATTAATTTTTACTTTTAAACAATTGTAAGTAGATGCATGTTTTGCCTTTAAAAAAATTATTAAGTAGAAAGGACTTGGATGATCATTTTTATTATTTGCACTGATATAATAGATTGTAAGTGAAACAATTGAATACTTTCTATGCAATTTTACTTGAAATTAATCTTTTCCTTTCACCTAGATAATCTTATAATTAAATGTGTCAAATTTCAATCATAAAATACTTAGATATAATCTTATTCGTATAGGAATAAAAAGGAATTTCAAAAATATATTTCCATTCAAATGCATTTTGAAAAATTATTTATATATATACATTTTTTTTTTCAATGCATTTTGTTATATTTATTTATTCTACAGTTTCCAATTTCTTTTTTAGCATAAATTTTTAAACGTCTCGAATGAAGAAACTTCTTATTTAATAGTTATTTATTATTATTTAATCGTCCAGTATTAACTGACCTCTATGTGCTGAGTTTTGAGTATGCCCATGTTTCAATATTCTGAGTATTTCTGGTATTTCGAAATTGAAAGCATTGTGTCGTCTTATTTGAAACAAAAAGAAAACATCGATTTATTCAGATTTGAAAGTGTCATTTTTCTCAGCGCAATACAGTAAAAGTGTGTAAAACTACTCCTCTAAAACTAACAATTTAGGAATTAGCTTTTGGTGAAAGATAAGAAGAGACACCCTGTCTAATATTTCTATAACATATATCATGTATATTATAAACTAATACCATAAATCTTTCATGACAGATTTCATAAATGTTCTCCGTAACTGAACCTTTTTGCATAGAAATTAACCTTTAAAATTAATTAAATAGATTAATTTTGGTACATGATTGAGGATAAGTGAATCTTTACAAAATTAAAATTTTTGTTTCATAATGCAAATTTATTTTTAGAAAGTATTACATAGTCTGACTACAGATTATTGTCTGAGGATTCATTAATTACTACAGTTAATGAGATATTGCGAAACATATTATTTTTTTAATAATATCAGGTTATTGTGCAGATTAAATATTAATATATTAATCAATGCCCTTTCTTTTTGGTGGTTCTCATTAAAAAAACTTTAATTTAATCTTATAATTAAAAGAAATCTTTGGAGGATTATCTTACGAAATAAACACCCCGTTTAATTTCGCTTCTTTTATAATAATAAATAAAATGTACCGAATGAAAAAAAATGATTGTCGGCGATAGCGTATTTCTAACTAAACTAAATAAATAGAATGCTTTTTTGATTGTTGAAATATTTTTTCTGAAAGGTGTTTGGACCTTTTTTGTCGAAAGGAGATATCTCTTTATAAAAATTGAATCTACACTGATTTCCAAAAATTAAGAAAAATCACAAAAATAGCTATAACTCGTTCAAAAATAAAGCATTCCGTATGAAACTTGCATATATTGTAAAATAAAAGGTGCTGAAAAAATGTACCAAATGCAAATTAGTGGCGCTGCAATCGGACTGCGTCATCTGTAAGAAACAGAAAAATGCACGTAAGAGAGTAAGGCTGCAGTGGTCGCTGTGATAGTGATATTACAAATATGGGATAGCCAATTCATTACAATGACCTCGGGGCATCATTTGCTTGTAGAACTGCAATTAAGAGCTATTGGGAGATTGGAGGTGACAGAGGTGACTAGACGACTAAATGTGAGTCTTTCTGTGCTTCATAGGCTTTGGCAACAATTTCAAACCACTGGCTCGGGCTCAAGAAAGTTCAGCCACGGACGGCCAAGGGTTTCGATAAGCGCCGATGACCGATATTTGCGGTTATGTGTACGAAGGAATAAAACCACAACACCATCTCATCTTAGAGCCTCCCTTGCTGTAGCCACTGAAAGGTTCGTGTCAATGTCTACTGTACGTAGAAGTCTTCACGAAGATTTTCTTTAGGTGAGGCGACCAGAAATTTGTGTGCCGCTCACCTCACGTCACCGGAGGGGACGATTGATGTGGACACGTCAACATGTCCACTGGACGGCTGATCAGTGTAAGCGTGTTCTCTTCACAGATGAGTCCTGGTTTGCCTCCAAAGCGATAGTAGGCGTTGATTTATTAGGAGAGAACAAAGAACTTATTATCATCCATCAAACATTCGTGAAAGAGATTCATACAGAAAAGGCAGTGTCTGCGTTTGGGGTGGTATTTCTTTGGGTGGACGCACAGATCTCCACGTCTTTCAGTGAATGCTTACAGAATGCTTGCGGAACAGTGAATGCTTACATCTATAGAGATGTCATCCTTGATGCTTATGTGCGCGTTTATACCGGTACAATACGTAATGATTTCCTGTTACAGTACGACAACGCTAGACCATACAGGGCTCGTATCGTGGAAGGTTATCTTCAGCGCCAGACAATTCAGCGCATGGAATGGCCAGTTCGATAACCGGACTTTAGTCCCATCGAGCATGTTTGGGATGCTTTAGGAAGAGGTGTTGCTACTCTCAATCCCCCTCCTCAGACCCTTGCCACGCTTACAACTGCTTTGCAAAAGCAATGGCTCGCACTTCGCAGCGAACTCATCGACCGCAAAATTGACAATATGACACATCGCTGTATGTGCTGCATTGCTATTAGGGGTGATCATACGGCATATTAAAGGTGTTTTTCCTATACCAAACTAACAAATTGGTTTTGCTAATTTTTGAAACACCATAATTGTCTGGTAATATCTTTTCATGTTATTTTATACATTACTATGAGTTGTATATTGTGGCTGAGTTTTATTAAAATCTATATGCAATATTTTCAGTTATTGCTATTTTTGTAATTTTTCCTTAATTTTTGGAAACCAGTGTAATTTACAAGTATTTGATGGCCAACACCATTTATTGCGCATTCCAAGTCAGCATATTAGGAAAAAAAAAAAAACATGTTGGAGTAAAATTTTTCGTCAATTTTGAAACTGTAATAAGAGTCCGCAATGTTAACGCAGTGGGGTTGGTTGGTTGGTTGAATGGGGTTTTGTGGCACAAAGTCCCTTTAAGGACGTGCTGCGCCAAAAAAAAAATCAAGAAGATTAGAATAAGAACAATATAATAAATTATAACACCTTGTACTAATATTATTTTTTTTAAAATGCTAAAGGTGTAAATTAACAACATAATACAAATTAAAATAACTTTTATTTGTTGTTTTACATGTTTCGACTCTTTCCGAGTGATTTTCAAAAACAAAATGAGAATATTCCAAAATTGCACGGGCTTTGAAGTTATTATTTTCATGTACTTTTTTAAAAATTACCCACGTTATCTATTATTTATCACTTGGTTGTTTATTTTCATATCTGTGACCATGGAGCAACTCGAGCCACAGTTTCGGTAAATTAAAAGATGCCGCATTGTTACATTGAAGTTAATATTTTCATGTACTTTTATAAAAACGTAATTACGTAAACGGAATTTTAATGTAACGATGCGGCATCTTTTAATTTACCGAAACTGTGGCTCGTGTTACTCCATGGCCACAGATATGAAAATAAACAACCAAGTAAAAAATAATAGATAACGTACGTAATTTTTAAAAAAGTACATTAAAATAATAACTTCAAAGCCCGTGCAATTTTGGAATATTCTCATTTTGTTTTTGAAAATGACTCGGAAAGAGTCGAAACATGTAAAACAACTAATAAAAGTTATTTTAATTTGTATTATGTTGTTAATTTACACCTTTAGCATTTAAAAGGAATAATATTAGAATAAGAACGTCAAATTAAAATTTAAAATTGATTTAAAACTTTGTCATAAAAACAAGATGGATGAAAAAAACACAGTTAAATGAAAAGAATGATGTGATGATAAATGTATAATTAATATATGTATATGTATGCACGTATGTCGATATTTTTCTCGACAACAGCTGAATGAATTCGGATGTAATTTTTTTAAATTACAATTCTCTTAATTCAGGGAAGGTTTTAAGTTACAAATAGTTATCTTATATTGTAAAATTTTTTCTTTAAGAGAGACATGAAAATACTTCAATATATGACTGTCTATTTTGCTCAAACGTAGATTTGCGGAAGTTGAAAAAAATCCGATTTAAACTTTAGTACAAGCCTCAATATTTGCAACTCTAAATAAAATGTGAGCACTAAATAAGACTGCATTAAAAATAAGATTGTTACGAAATAGGGAGAATAAAATTTCATTGCTTGAGAAGATTTTGGACAGAAATTTGACCAGCGTATAATTAGTGTAAAGAAAATTTTTGTTTACTTGTCTCAGTCGTCTAAGCAAACTTAGCAAGGAAGTATTGCTAAGTTCTGGACTATAAATCGCCATAGTTTGGACAATAATTTCTAATATGAGCAAGCGTCTTTTTAACGTATGTTATCAATATTTTATTTTTAAAAGCACTCTATTGGCAAAAATGTAATTTAATTTAATGTAGATAGCAATACAGCGTTATTACAAAAAAACTGTTATGCCCTATTCTTGCTAAAACAAGTCAAAATATGAGCAATAAATAAATAGAAAATAGAGTCAAGTTTAGTTACATGAAGGGGTTCTTTTCACTTACGCAAACAGGTTGTGGTTTAAAAAAACATTAAAAGTTTCTTTCATTTTTTTTTCTTACAGAATACTAAATTAACTCTGAAAATCTTAAACACAAGCTTATTTATGTATCTTTAGCCCGATGAATGAATTCCTTTATAAAGCTGACTTAAAAAAATATATATATTTCTATCCTTGAATTTCTTTAAACTGCGGAATGATTTAAAACTATAATATTAGAGTTACTGGATATACGTTTTATAATCCAATCTATCAATTATACGTAAAATCGTACATTCTACAACGATTTCTGTAATATTGAAAAATAGTTCAAATGATATGCTCTTTCGTGTCTTTTCGAAATCAATCATTGCAGTGGTAGCAGTTGACCATCATGTGTAGGTAGTAGTACTAATTTACACTGTTTGATAATATCATTCACTTAAAGATGGAAACTAGGTTAACCTGGGTTTTAGAATCTCAAGTAATGCGTATACCCCAATTTTCCCCTTAAAAAATGATCTCATCAAAAACTGAAATCATCAAAAATGTAAATGATCCCGCCAAGCCATAAACCTAAAACTTCAGTCATAAAAAGATGTGATATCACATAAAAAGAAGCGATATAGAAGTGCATACTCCGAGACCCGTGTAAAAATCTATCACCACTCATAATGTTTCCAAAGGACTCGGAGTGAGGTACAGTATGTGAAAACTGCTTGGCGACCTGCAGAGGCTTTTATAATGTTGATGTTTCCGGCAATTACATATGACTATATTATTTTTTTTTCTGCCATAAAATTGTAAAAAGTTGAAGCTTCTATGTTTGCATGTCCTTTCTTATTTATGAGCTTGAAAAACCAATTTGTTGAGTTTATTTACCATTATTTAAACTAGAAACACCACTCTTACGAAGAGGATTTTTTAAGTAAACATGTAAAGATTTTGAGTTTGTAATATATATATATATATATATATATATATATATATATATATAATTATCATACGCATATTAATAATAACAATGCACCTTATAATAAACGTTAACTAAATTGAGATATACTGCAGTAATTCTAGCGTAAGCGGAATCGCATAGATCTGGGGAAAAATCCGTTCTGACAGTTCTTTCGCATACAAAAATATTTATAAAAGTGATATAACAAAAATTAAAAATTTATTTTTTCGATTTTTAAAATTGATTTATTGCATATATTATAAAAACCTGCAGGTCGCCAAGCATCTTTCACATACTGTACCTCACTGCGAGTCCTTTGGAAACATTATGAGTGGTGATAGATTTTTATACGGGACTCGGAGTATGCACTTCTATATCGCTTCTTTTTATGTGATATCACTTCTTTTTATAACTGAAGTTTTAGGTTTGTGGCTTGGCGGGATCATTTACAACGAGTTGTTTTTGATGAGATATCACTCCTTTTTGTAAGGTACTTAATTTCAATTATACAGATTCCATTTTTATTCACAAAAGAAAAGACACAAGAAAGATGAAAGGGGCAAAAAAATAATAATAGTGATGTACAGAATTATGCATCAGAATTATACAATTTATTGAGTGACTTATTCCAATGTACAAGTCGCTACCATAACAACGGGGAAACTTTTATATTAATTTCTTTACATTGTATTCATCAGATTATTTATGACATGTCTATTTTCCTTTTTGTTTTGTTTATATCACTCTTCCGTTTATATATATTCAAAAAACAAAAAATTAGAAAATTTTACAGTAGTTTACAAGCTAATTAAAATACTGAAATTTCAGAAAAATGTGGAAAAATAAGAAGCATTTTTTTTTCCGGTTAATATAAGTTTATAGAGCATACTTTACCGAGAATAATCAAAAAAATTTTTTATCTACCAAACATTGTAATTCACAAGGATGTTTATATTAATACATTAAATATTATTTTTGAAAATAACTGAGCACCTTAAAAGATTTTTATTTGTTAAGTTTTTTAACTCCACGTTTCGAGAATTGGAAAAATATAAGATTCGCAACTTTTGCAAAATTATAAAAAACTATTAAAGTGATTTTAAAATAAAAACTGTTCGTAGAGGATGACATGTATTCCAAAATTTTGTGTGATTTTGTAAATATACCGCAAAGACTAAAGCGTTTACATAATGAACCGTTTAAAAAAATGTAAAATTTTATTAAAATTTAACCGTAAACCGAACAGTTCGTTACCGATCAGCTATTGTATACGAAATTCAGCATTTTAATTTTTTATGGGGAATTTAAGAAGTTATTTTCTTTTCATTGTGCTCTAGGCCCTGTTTTAGAGCATTTTAAGTTCGTCATAGCCGGAGATTCGATGAACGGCAAATATTTAAACGCAAAACTTCTAATCTTGGGGTAGCAACATTTTTACATTCTGTTTCTCAGCACATGAATGTAAAGTTGGAATTTTGTAATCGCTATTTCAATTAATTCCTGATACGCTAGAATTATATTGTTGTGAGCTCGGGGTTCGAAAAGATTGATGCCAATGTATAAGAACAATAAAAAGGCTTTATTCACTATAAACAGTGCAATACGATCACAAATATCTTCTGAAAATTACAAGATATTCAGTAATCTTCAAATCCAATAAAAGCACAGCAAAATTTCACACAGAAACAATGCGTTCAATACGACGTATCAACGACAAAATCGATCCGAGAAACACAGTTCTCAATGCAAAGCCTCTCGTATGAATTCAATCGCAGTTGACAGACAACTAACTAACTGAACTGGTGGAGGTCCCTTATATAGACTTCAGGGATCTTTCCAGATTATTCCAGGACTTTCTAATGCTAGAAATTACCAGAAGGTCCTCCAACTCTCGATAGGGTACTCCAAACGTGAAAGGATCCCAATGTAAATGTATAAGGGGGGGGGTTGCACAAAAAGTCGCCAAATCCGTCGCCAACTTGGCGACATTTGGCGATATATCGCCAAATTTGGCGACAAAAATAAGTCGCCAAAACCATCGCCAACTTGGCGATAAACCCATTCCTTGGCGATTTTACCATAGACTTCCATTATAAAGATGAGGGTGTAAGGTTGTTTTCCTTGCAAACCATCTGAGGCCTTTAGCATTGAGTTACATGATGCTCAATAGGAAATACATTAATAATACTGCAATTTTCACAATAATAAAATAAAATAAATTTAAACAAATGGAATATTTACAGATATATACAAAATTCATAACATTGCCCCCCTCTCAAGGACTGCACGTCCCGGGCAGTTCAACCTTTGATCGGAAAGCAAACCCGTTACCAACAAATGCTATACTATTCAAAACACATTCATAATGCTGAATTATACAAAATATACACTTATTTAAAAATAAAATAAAATTAAAGCATAGACATTATTACATACAAGTATTTAAATAATAATAACAATAATAATGATAATGCTAAGCAAAATAAATAATTACATTAATTTATATACAAGACCATGGTCATACTAATTTACATTACTTACATTACACTATTTACAATCAATGAACTAAGTACTATGGCCATAGTATGGAGCCAGCCTGTCGTAATGAACGACTCTAGGCTTCGAACTTGGTGACTTTCGGATCCGAATTACGACATCGTTCAGTCTGTTTAGGACTGTATAAGGACCGTCCCAGTGCGATTGCAGTTTGGGAGAAAGTCCTTTACGTCGAGTCGAATTATAAAACCAAACCTTGTCACCTTCTTTGAATTGATGTCCCGTGGCTTTCGTGTCGTACCTGGTCTTCATCTTCTCCGTCTGTATATTGATCCGCTCTCGAGCCAAGCTGTGGACGTCTTCAAATCGTGCCTGGAGATTCTGCACGTATCCATCTGGCGATGAAGGCGCATCTGGAGGGCGACCAAACAGCAGATCACAAGGTAAACGAAGATCACGACCGAAAAGCATCTGAGACTGGGAATAGCCGGTTGTTTCATGGACGGCGCTGCGATAGGCGAGAAGAAACAAGGGAAGTTTTTGGTCCCAGTCTTGTTGGTTTCTTGAGACTAGCAGTGAGAGATTGTTGAGGATGGTACGATTAAATCTCTCAACCATGCCATCCGACTGTGGATGTAAAGGCGTCGTCCTAGTTTTGTCCATTCCGAGAAGTTGACAGAGACCCTCAATCACAGCAGAGATGAAATTTCTCCCCTGGTCAGAATGCATTTGAAGGGGGACTCCATACCTTGATATCCACTGGTGTACCAAGGCATCCGCAACCGTAGAAGCTTCTTGATCAGGGATGGCATAAACTTCAGGCCATTTCGTGAAGTAGTCCATGACAACAAGGAGGTATTTGTTGCCATCAGCACTTCTTGGCAGAGGGCCTAGGATGTCAAGGGCGATGCGTTCGAAAGGTGCTCCTACATTGTAGAGATGTAGTCTTCCTCGGCTACGTTTCTTTGGTCCTTTTCGAGCTGCACATGCATCGCAAGATTTGCACCATTGTTCGACGTCAGCTCTCGCTTTTCCCCAGAAGAAGCGCTCTCGGACTCTATGTAATGTTTTCATGACTCCAAAATGGCCACCAGTGGGACTGCCATGTAATTCCTTGAGGACGTCTGGTATTCGGGATCGAGGAAGTACCAACTGCCACCGAGATGTCTTCCCATCTTCCGATTCGAATTTTCGGAACAGGACACCATTCCTGACGTGGAGGGAGTTCCAAAGAGCCCAATATTGCTTCGTCGTAGGACTGTAAGTCGAGATGTCTTTCCAACTGGGCTTCGTGCTAGAAGATTCTAATAACTCCAAGATTGGTTTGATCTCAGAGTCTGCCATTTGATCTTCTCGAATCTTCTCATCACTCCAGGGATCTGGTGGCGTCAATAGTGAAGTCTTCGTCTGGCGTATGACATATTCGGGATTATACTTGCTCTCCGCTCTGGAACAATAGCGACAGCTCTCGGGACACGGTCTTCTTGATAGGGCATCGGCGTTTCCATGCGATGAGCCTTTGCGATGCCTGATGTCAAAGTCGTATTCCTGGAGTCGTTGTATCCATCTGGCTACTTGGCCCTCTGGGTTCTTAAAATTCATCAGCCATGTTAGGGATGCGTGATCAGTACGAAGGAGAAATTTCCTGCCATAGAGATAGTGATGGAAGTGTTCTATGGCTTTTACTATAGCTAATAACTCCTTACGAGTGACGCAATAATTCCGCTCTGGTTTCGACAAACATTTGCTCCAGTATGCTACGACTCGTTCTTGGCCATCTATTTCTTGGGAAAGTACAGCACCGACACTTTCATGACTAGCATCCGTGTCCACAATGAATTGTTTGTCGGGGTGTGGATAGGTTAGGACTGGAGAGGATGTGAGAGCTTCTTTCAGCTGCTGGAAGGAATTCTCGCATTCTTGTGTCCATAGAAACTTCTGCTTGCTTTCAGTGAGCCTATTCAAGGGTCTTGCGATGTTGGAGAACCCCTGTACAAACTTTCTGTAATAAGTGCATAGTCCCAAAAAGCTTCGCAACTGATGGACGTTTTCCGGACGCTTCCAGTTCTGTACTGCAGACACTTTTTCAGGATCTGTTCGAACACCTTCAGCTGAGATGATGTGTCCTAAATAATTTACTTCGCGTTGGAAGAACTTGCATTTCAGAGGGTTCAGCTTTAAATTCGCCGCTCTTAGCTTCGTTAACACTTTTCGAATATTTCCAAGATGTTCTTCAAACGTGCGGCCACCAATGATGACGTCATCTAGGTAGATGAGACAAGCTTCAAATGTCAGACCTTTTAACACTGTCTCCATGAGGCGCTCGAACGTTGCTGGAGCATTGCAGAGCCCGAACGGCATAACTTTAAATTGCCAAAGTCCTTGTCCAGTAGTAAATGCGGTCTTCTCTTTGTCATCAGGATGGATCTCTACTTGCCAATATCCACTCTTCAAATCCAGCGTGGAAAACCATTTATGTCCTGAAAGAGTATCTAGCGTGTCGTCTATTCTTGGTAAAGGATAGCTGTCCTTCTTCGTGATATCGTTAAGTTTACGATAATCCACACAAAATCTTGTGGAGCCATCTTTCTTTCGGACCAACACGATGGGAGAGGCCCACGGACTTGATGACGGTTCGATGATGTCACTATCCTGCATCTCTTGTAAGAGCTTAGAAACCTCTTCTTGTTTAGCGAACGGCAAACGTCTGGGATGCTGTTTAATCGGTGGATGGCCGGCAGTATCAATTCTATGCCGTGTCAGTGAAGTGCGACCAATATCACTCCCGTTTTGAGAAAACACATCCTTAAATTCCTGGAACAGTCTTTCTGCGGCATGTCTCTGTTCAGGAGATAAATTTTCATTTCGTCCAATTTCAGGTGTTAAACTTGTAGGCGGCTCCGACAACGTCAAGCTCGGGTCTTTGCAAACACAGGTGACTGGAGCACAAGTTGCAAGCACTTCACCCTTCTGGATAATTCTAGACTTTTCACTTACGTTTGCAATTCTCACGGGTATCACATCTCTCGACAGATCTACCAGCGCTGATGCTATTAGCACTCCCTTTGGGCTCTTCTCAGGATATCCAGTCAAGCCATACTGGAAAATTCTTTCGTTTCCAGTTGCTCCAGGTATCATCATTTCGGTTCGAGGAGGGATGATAACATCTGCCTTGGCTGTGATCCGTTGAATGGACCCGGACTCATTTCCAAATTTAAAAATAGTGACATCTTCTTGAGCAGAGCGTAACTCATTATTCTTAAAGTCCAGTGTAAATCCATGCCCTTTTAAAAAGTCCAGTCCGAGTATGAAAGGGTCTGAAATATCGGCTACATAGACTGTATGATGGTAAGCGGCGTTCCCAAACTTTATTTTCAGCGTCATTCTTCCAAATATGTCGATCTTATCTCCTGTCACAGTTTGAAGGATAACACGTGGCGGGGTCCAGGAGAGTTTTTCTTTCAGCCGCTGAGCTAGATCTTTCCGAATGATGGTCACATTGGCTCCTGTATCGATGATCATATTACAGGGCAAATCATTCACGCTTCCGACTAGAAAAACTCCGTTCTCGCCGCAACTTCTTGCAGAAATTTCACATACTTGAAAATGGGGCTTCTCAAAATCTGGCAACCTCCGCCCCGCAAGATGGCCATTAATCAGTTTTCCTGCTCCTCCTTTAGCGGGAGAGATATTACCTTCGGTGCTGGGTCGTCTTGGGCAGTCGATTTGGATATGGCCTTCTCCACCGCATTTCCAGCACTTGATCTTCCTGTAAGGTTTGTTGGCCATTAAGGAGTTCATCTTTCTCATTATGTCATTCATCTGCTGCTGTAAGCGTTCCACAGCTCTATCCGACGTCTCAGGCAGGTTGGCTGCTCGCACAAAGTGTCGATCTTTCCTAGTAGCTTGCTTGGCTGCCTCGAATTTCAGAGCGTAAACCAAAGCCCCTTTTAAATCATTGAGATCTGCAATCCGGAGTGCTGTCTGGATCTCAGGGTCACGCACACCATCGATAAAATGTTGCAGAGCTAAACTTTCTCTAATTTCAGTCGGACAGCCAGGATAAGCAAGATGGGAAAGTCTCTCGACATCCGTAGCAAGCTCTTGCAGGGATTCAGTGGATTTCTGCTGTCGAGATTTGAGCTGGAGTCTGCTATATTCCTTCATGCATTTCTCGCCAAAGCGTAATTCTAAGGCACTGACGAGCGTTTCAAAATCCAGCGATTCATTTGCAGGCAAAGTCTGTAAGACGTCGGCAGCATCAGCTCGTAGAGAAGCAGCTAACTGGCAAGCTTTTGTCTGGGAATTCCATCCATTGGCGTCCGCTACGATCCCAAATTGTGTCTTAAAAACTGGCCATGAGGATTTTCCGTCATAGGTCGAGAGTTTAATAGAGGCCCGAGGAAGCATAGCTTGATACTTGACATCTTCGGGATAGTTTTCGGCAGTTATCTTTTGTTTCTTCACATTTTCCAACTCCTTTTCTACACTCTCAATCCTTTCTTCTACGGTTTTGGCAGTCCTTTGTATTTCTTCTACCTTTTCTTCTACGGTTTTGGCTGTATTTTGAACTTTTTCTTCTATTTCTTGAAATCTTTCTTCAACTTTGTTTTCCACGCCGTCAATTCTGTCATTTAAAGATGTTATTTTATCCTCTATTAGTTCTTTCAACTCACCAAGGTTGGTTGACATATCCTTCTTCATATCATCTTTTGGGGTTCGAAAGGACTGATGCCAATATATAAGAACAATAAAAAGGCTTTATTCACTATAAACAGTGCAATACGATCACAAATATCTTCTGAAAATTACAAGATATTCAGTAATCTTCAAATCCAATAAAAGCACAGCAAAATTTCACACAGAAACAATGCGTTCAATACGACGTATCAACGACAAAATCGATCCGAGAAACACAGTTCTCAATGCAAAGCCTCTCGTATGAATTCAATCGCAGTTGACAGACAACTAACTAACTGAACTGGTGGAGGTCCCTTATATAGACTTCAGGGATCTTTCCAGATTATTCCAGGACTTTCTAATGCTAGAAATTACCAGAAGGTCCTCCAACTCTCGATAGGGTACTCCAAACGTGAAAGGATCCCAATGTAAATGTATAAGGGGGGGGTTGCACAAAAAGTCGCCAAATCCGTCGCCAACTTGGCGACATTTGGCGATATATCGCCAAATTTGGCGACAAAAATAAGTCGCCAAAACCATCGCCAACTTGGCGATAAACCCATTCCTTGGCGATTTTACCATAGACTTCCATTATAAAGATGAGGGTGTAAGGTTGTTTTCCTTGCAAACCATCTGAGGCCTTTAGCATTGAGTTACATGATGCTCAATAGGAAATACATTAATAATACTGCAATTTTCACAATAATAAAATAAAATAAATTTAAACAAATGGAATATTTACAGATATATACAAAATTCATAACAATATATTTATAAATAAACACAGTTTTTTTAATCGATGAAAATACTATATTATAATAGGTTTAAAGCTTCAGATTACCATAACTTCAGGTTACCTTGCTTTCAGGCAGATAAAATGAACTCGTATTAAATTTTAAATCAAGATAATTAAACCTTACAGAGATTGAAAGAGTATAAAATCACTAAAATACATCTAACTCAGTAAATATACATCGGTTGTAATGTAATCAAGATCTTCTAAGAGACCCTGTAAACGAAACGTATATGGTTCAATGCCATATTACAATAGAGAGTTTAAATTAATCGGATGTAGTAGCATATTTGAAATTCTTGTGTACATAGCCACTTTGACAAAAGTTATGCTGTTTACTATTGTTTTTCCTCTGTGTTAAGTACAGGAATCAAGTACTTCAACGTAAAAATTCGCTAATTACACAACTATTTAGTCTTATTAAAAAATCTTTTGAGTTACCCTGTAAACGAACAGTAAATTCTACAATTCTGCTTTACGTTAGGAAGCTAACTTAAGTCGTTCGTAGTAACATATTTTAACATCATGCGCATACGTTCTTTTGGTAAAGAGTTAGACCATTTAATATTTCTTTGCTTCATCTTAAGTATAGGAATAAATCACTTTAAAGTTGTATTCATAAAAAACTAATTAATATTTTTACACGAAATATTAAACATTTGCACTACTCATAAAAACAATTCAAATGCTGAAAACCACGTAAAATTCGGATAATTACACAACTCTTTAGCCCTATATCAAAATATCTTTTGTGAGACCCTGTAAAACCTTAAATGTTACTATTTTTTTATAATAGGAAGCTTACTTGGGTCGACTGTAATAACATATCTTAATATCATGTGTATACGACCATTCCTAAAAGAGTTGGGTCATTATTTTTTTGCTATATATTAAGTATAGGAATCAATAACTTTAAACTGATATAAATCAAAAACTAATCAATATTTTTACATGAAACTTACAAAGGTTTGAACTACTCATAAAAACAATTCAAATGACGCAAATCGCGTAAATATCTGATAATTACACGTTGCTGTAGCCCTGTCAACAGTTTTTTGCTCTATGTTAAGTATAGGAATCAATAACTTTAAACTGATATAAATCAAAAACGAATTAATATTTTTACATGAAACTTACAAAGGTTTGAACTACTCATAAAAACAATTCAAATGACGTAAATCGCGAAAAAATCTGATAATTACACATTGCTGTAGCCCTGTCAACAGTTTTTGGTCTGAACAAGATTTCAAAAGTGCAAAAAACAGCACTTTTAAAATCGCATTTACTGAAAACCTATTCGTCGGATTTTGTTTTACTTTTGATTTCTTAGTCACGTGGCACGCCCCATTCCATAGAATAAAGAATTTTGTTTCTATCATATATAGAACGCGAGATATAGATGTGTCAAAAACCCGTTTTGTCCCGTCCGCAAAATATAAACTAGACAGAGTGTTAAAAAAAATGTAAAATCGTTTGGCATCCATTGGCGGAAATTCCTTTCATTTACGGTTCAATGCATTGCTGTTTCTTATGCTTGGCGAGAAACTCTGTCGAGTTTCTATGATACACGAGAAAATATATACATTTTAATTAAAAATAATAATGAGTTTATATAAAAAAAAGAGTAAAAAAAAAACTCATGTAATTTAATTTTTTTTAATGTAAAAGACAATTATAAAATCTTATTTTAAAACTTCAAATGCATGATAAAAAATATCTCTGATATGAAGATCCCATAAAAAAAAGCCAATATCTTCATGGATAATAAATGTAATTTATCCCACATTATTATCTGAAATCGATATACAATCGATATAAAAATATTAATCACAAACTACTCTAAGAAAACTTGAATTTTTACTTTAGCGAAAAATGAAGAAAACTAAGTATACCAATCAGTTTGTTAAGACATTAAGAATTCTTTCAAAATATAAAGAAATCCGAGCCACAAAATAAAAGGTTTATTTAAATAAGGAAACTTTTATTTCATTTTAGAGAATTAAATGTAATTATTCCCATGTGAGTTCAATTTTAGCTAAGCCTATCAAATATTTCTTGTTTAAATAAAGCATCTTTTTCAAACTTTAACAAAAAACCTTGTTTAAAGACTCAGATAAACTAATTGTCTTTCGATATCTTTATTTATATTTAAAGGAATCCAACTTCAAGAAAATCGATTTCTAGATAGCCGTATTTTATTGTTTACTTTGCATAATCAAATTGGAAATGTGGATAAAATTCATTAAAATATACAAATTAACGTAACATAAATGAAAGTCTAAAATTTTTTATAATGAAACTGTAATAGCAGTATTTGGTAAAAGTATGCAGTAAAAGTGTGTAAAAGTAAAATCTAAAGAATGGAGTAAAAGTATTTATATACACGCTACTTTGAAAGCAGAAAGATAGGGAGATATAAGCTTTTATTGTTAAATCTTAACTTTTTACCAAAGTCAAAGTGTGCAGTAAAGGAGTATTTGGTAAAAGTAAGCAATGCAGTAAAAATGTGTAAAAATAAAATCTAAATAATGGAGTAAAAGTATTTATATACACGTTACTTTGAAAGCAGAAAGATAGGGAGATATAAGCTTTTATTGTTAAATCTTAACTTTTTACCAAAGTCAAAGTGTGCAGTAAAGGAGTATTTGGTAAAAGTAAGCAATGCAGTAAAAATGTGTAAAAATAAAATCTAAATAATGCAGTAAAAGTATTTATATACACGTTACTTTGAAAGCAGAAAGATAGGGAGATATAAGCTTTTATTGTTAAATCTTAACTTTTTACCATAATACTTTCCTATTATGTCTTCTGATTTAATGCATTAATTTTGTTTGATTTTTTAAATAAAACGTTACATTTTATAGGCTTAATATTGTATATTACTTAATATTGTATATTACTACGTACTGAAAATGTTTAAAAAAATGATAATATGTATTTTTTTTATGCTTGAAACTTGTCATACATTGCCCTGTGTTATAAGTGTTATAAGGATTTTAAAAGAAATAAATACACTTTCTGAATCTTGTGTTCTAAAAAGCTATTTACTGATTGTCACCTACTTAATTCAAGATATACAGAGGTGTCATAGCGAAACTTTGCAGATATATGAATCCCTTGTGGAAGATCCATTCAAAAACAAAAATGAAATGTGATATATAGTTATTTGAAACTTCGCGCTTACACGGGTGTGTTTATGGTGAAACAATTTTTAAAATTTAGAGTGAAAATACGCACATTTCTCATCTCAAAATGATCACGCATTGAAAATCCATAAATGGCGATATTTATATAAAATGTAATAAATTATAACACCTTGTAATAATATATTTCTTTTAAATTCTAAAAGATTTACATTAACAACATAATAAATACAGAGTAAAATAACTTTTATTAGGTTGTTTGACACGTTTCGGCTCAGTTAAATGGACCCAATTACAATTTGAGAATTATTCAGGAGTATGCGAAATACTTTTTATTAAAGAAGAAAAATTACTATATTGGCATCACTAGCAGGAAATTTAGTTACAGAAAAAATGAGCATATAGCTGATATTAGGTATAATAGAAAAAGAATAGCCCTGGCAAGATTATACCATGATGAAACCATTCAAATAAATTTCAATGAAAGTAATTTTTTCCCTCCAGTCTGTACTATCAATTATGTTATCCATAATAAGAGAAACCATAGAGATACAAAAACTCAAAAATAAAATATGTAACTATGCAGGAACTTTTAACTTACCGATATTGTGGCTCGAGTTACTCCATAGTTACAGATATAAAAATAAACAAACTAGTAAAAATAAAATATAACGTGTGCAATTTTTAAAGAGTACATGGAAATTAAATGATAGCATTTAAAATAATAACTAAAATAATAACTGAATTGCTTAAGAGAAACATCCTTATAACTCTAAAAATGATAATCCTATTAACTGACAGTTTACTGCGTTGGATTAATCGTCTCTTTACTAATTAAAATATATCGTTGAATTGAAATTTGAATGAAACACAGGGTCATGAAAAATCGAAGAGTGTGGAAAAAGTGATTACAAATATCTCGGCCACTCATTATACGATCGACTTCGTTCTTTATGCAAAATTTATGTTTTTTATTGCCTTTTATATTCGCGCTTTAAAAAAACAATTTCGAAAATTTTTATATACCTTTTATAAAAACGAATATTTCGAGAGCACGAAAGAAATAGTTCCGGATAATCAAGGTTACTGAAATTCAATAAGCTTCTTCTCATTATAACATACTAAGTACATACCAAATTTTAAGTCTCTATCACATTTTGTTCGGGAGATAGAGCGTTTACATACACACAGACAGACGGACGGATAATTTTTTTTAAATATGTTTTTCTTAATCTCCAGTGTCTGAAACGTGTAAATTGGTAATTTTTTTTCGATTTTCAAAACGATTACAAGATTTACACTATACTACGTATGATGGGTAAGTAATAAGAATCATGGAACTGTCACTCAATAGAATGGCACATGGCAAAGAGATATAGAGAAGAGAGTATTTCTGCTTAATTTTGCAGTATAGAGGAATAAAACTATTTGAAAATAAAATAAAAATTCTATGGTGTAATCAAGGAAATTATTGCGTTGAATGGTGCTGAGACATGAACGTTTAACACGACTCTTAAAACAATTATTTTTCATTGAAAATTGACTTCAGGTGATGGGTGGTGAGAAGATCAAGAGTAAAAAATAAGTAAGAACGAGAAATAATGCGCCCAGCATAGATTATGAAACACTTTCCAACACATCCAGAAAAATGTAACGAAACTTCACCGTTAAATAAGGTGAAAGAATATATGTGGGTAAACAGTTAAGGAAACACATACCACATTGGAAAATACGGTTTTCGAAATTAACTTCCATTGTATAAAAAACAGTCGAATTATTTTGTCCAGCCCTGTATAGGATCTGTATATTTGGATATATAATACATAGCATTATAAAATATAGTTCAGTTAGAAAATTCACACTAAAAAATTTTCGCCAATCGATGGAAATGCACTCGAAATCTTTTGTACAGCCATTTATATTATCTGAACACTTTTTTACACATCACATATTAAGCTAAAATTTAATTTAGGTAAAAAAAAAAACGCATAATGTAACTTAAAACTCACTTTCAACAATTACCAACCGTAAACGACACTGTATTTTGTA
Source organism: Maratus michaelseni (assembly GCA_963931845.1). NCBI lineage: Eukaryota > Metazoa > Arthropoda > Arachnida > Araneae > Salticidae > Maratus > Maratus michaelseni. Next base: position 448,281,557 of record OZ007589.1, on the reverse strand, counting down.
CTTTGCGTAGCTCTGTATATGAATTTATTTGTATTCTACAAACTTATATTAGTCTAATAAAATAGTTCAGCAAGACAATGCGTAACACAGTTAAAAAATACCTTTAAGCAATTCACTACCATAGTGTGTAATACTTACGAATTCAATTGTGTAGCCCTGTATATAATCAACCGAATTTATACATGAAAAGTAATATTAAAAAATTTAGTTCTTAAAAACGCAAACCAAACTTGAAAACGCACTTATCTTACATAGACTGTAATTATCGCACGTATGCTCTAATCGAATTCTTTTATGTGTCTCTGTAAATGAACGATAAACGCAATGCAAACCATATTTTTAAGCGAGCAATTTATAGTGCCCCTCTCAGTAAAGCATGTAATTTATTATTTTGAAATAGTGAAAAATCATTAAATTACACTGCAAACGATTTTTCCCCGCAGAACTATGTGTAACAGAATTATTTTGTTGGACCCTAAAAATGAACGATAAACGCAATGCACACCGTACTTTTAAGCGTGCAATTTATAGTGCACCTCAGTAATGCATATAATTTTCATTATGCCTGAAATAGTGAAATATTATTAAATTACACTGCAAACGATTTTACCCCGTCGAATAATGTGTAACAGAATTTTTTTTGTTTGACCCTGTAACAGAATAAAAAATTCTTTGCACCCCATATTCTACAAAAAGCATGTTTTAATGCGCTTCATAAATATATATCAATTTCTTTATGTTTCAAAAGGAGTAGCATCATCAAAATGCACTTTAAACGATTATTTCCCATTGACTGTAATGTAACGGAATACTTTTGACTGTCCCAGTAAAAAAAAAAACTATAAGTAAACTATAAACTATATTACTACCCCTCATTTGAAATAGGGAACACGCTATTGTAAGCGACAATAACATAAAAAAATTTCAGGGCAATCCGAGCATATTTACGCGAGTTAGAGCACGGCCAGACGGACAGACAAACCGAAGTCCTAAACACTTTTGAACTAGGTTGGAAAGTGTTAAAAATATAGAAATTCAAGTTATCATGGAGGTAAAACAGAACTTAATCGAAGATGACAGACTGAAATGATATAGACACGTCCGAAATATAACTGGCAAGCGCCTAACAAACGTACTTATAAAACTGCAGTCCAACAGGTAAACTAAACACGAGGAATACCAAGGTAAACTTGGATAAATAATATTTTAAACTTTAATTTGCTAGATATTATTTGAGGAGATTATCCCAAACAAAAAAGAGTGGTGAAAACCGCTGAATGTGACATATATTTGGAGGAATCCAATATTTGGAGGAAACTCCAAACGAAGGAGATTTTTATCTTTGGTAAAACCTATTTAAAAATAAAGTTTAGTTGCTCTACTGGCGTATCTAAGATTCACTGGAAGCCAATTGTTATAATTTGTCAATCAGTTAAACAAAAGAGATAGACAAAGCCTTGATTGATGAAGAAGATTATAAATTTATTTACAAAATGATTTTTCTTCAATTGCTAATATATTATTCGTAAAGGACTACAGTCTCTTATCTTGATTTTAATAGACACGCTCGAAATTATCTACAAGTTTATTTGAAGATGCAAAAATCGAAAATCATATGTATCCGTTGTTTGTCCCTGTATTTTATTCTTTAAGGTAGATCAACAATGTTTTGGAATGAATATTATAAAATAAAGAATATTGGGAAAAAACTTCTACTGACATGATCAATAAAATAATTTATTCTATAAAAATAAGACTATTCTTCATACGTTATTATTTTCAGCCACAGTGCAAACATTTGATTTCCAATAGGTAATTTAATTGTCTGAACACCATAAGACAATAAAATTTTTAAAGGCCTTTAAAAAATAATACTTAAAATTTCTTTATTTTTCTGATATTATTTATGTGGTATCATTTATATTTAAATGAAAAAATGGCATTTTCAATAAAACATAAACTCAACAACAGACTAAAAATATGAGAGTTACACAAATCCTTACACTATTTTAAATACTTTCTTGTTAATCAATAAAGTTCCACTGTTGAAGAATGAGGAACACTGAAACTTTAAATTAACATTCACACTAGACGATCCATGAATACTTAGCTCTTTAGCTGCCATTTATCTAACAGCTCCCAAAAGTTTTATAAGTATCGTGAAAAGCGATTACGTGTCAAAGTAGCGAGAATTTTAATTACTCCCTTATGGCGCAAATATTCGGAACATTCGCGGTCTCCATCTTCTCTTTTTAAATAGGAAGTTGCCGCATAAAAAGAAATAGCTGCAAAAAAAGTCATGACAAATATTCGCTTATACACATGTCAAAAATGCATTTTTATTTTTAAGGAAAAAAGAAACAGTTACAAGTTTATTTAAACGATTACTTACAAAATATATTTATATGGCTTTGTATTTGTATGCATGTACAAGTGATTAAAAATAATATTATAAATACGCTGTCAAATAAAATAAAATTTACACAGAAAATTAAATACGGTAATTTTAATCGACAAATTTCATTCGGCACATAATATGAATTATTAATCAATTGTGAAAAATATCATTTAAAAGTTTTGTATATTTTACATATGTTTCATAAATGCAGATTGATGTTCTATACATTACCATACTTTAAAACATTTTACTTTACTTTTAATATATATTTTATTAGTAATTATACTATCGGTTAACATCCGATCTTGAAACATATCCTATTTATTTCTATTAGATAGATAAAATATCTTAGGACGTTATTTTAAATGGGTTTACCATCATATTTAGCCCTATGTTTTCGCGAACGTTTTCAGAACTATAATAGTTACTTTGTGTGAATAACAATATGTCAGTTATTAGGCATTTTTTACGTATAAATACTCGTAATTTGTTTAAATTATATATAGCAATAAAATTGCTCGTGACATTTCTTTCCATTTATACCTAGGTAAGATAACGGGTAATCAAATTTTCTTTAATAGATTCTTCAGAATAATGGTCAATTCCCATTAACAGATAAGCTTCTGTTTTCCTAAAAATGATGGCCACGTGATTGTCTTGTGGCTAGGGAACTGACTATGAATCCCAACATAGACATGTGTGTTTGTTGTAGGTCGGATTCCACTTTAAACGGTGGTCCCAGCCTGTTTAGCCCTGGCATGCAAAAAAATATCATAGCGGCTGCAAACAACCAACAAACCCAACAAGAGAATATGCTCTGTCCCTCCACTGCGGCTCGCTCAGTCACGCACAATTTATCAGTATCTTTTTACTTTCCACGGGTTTTTGTAAGATAAGTAACCACTTAAATATGGAATTAAATGTAACTGCAATCAGTCTAGAAATTACCGGTTATTACATAGTTATTTCCGGATATTCATAAAAGCTGTCGGAAATCAAATTATTTTGATCTAAGATGCAGTTAAAATATTTATGTATGTTCCCTTATAAAATATAATTTTGAGACGCATTTTGCATTCTGTAACACGTTTTTCCTTACTAGACCTTAATTATTTTCATGTTAAATGTGGCTATACTTATTACAATATTAGTCTGACAATGATTATAATACGGCTTACAACATTGGTAATATAAATACTTGCAATGATGGAATACTACAGCACGTCTCAAAGGATAGTCATTTGTGAGTCTATCAGAGTGTCAAGTATCACACAATGTATAATCTATACTTATAAAGGAGTAGCTTGATTTTCTCATAATCAACGCCGAACCTCAACTTTTTGTCCTAGAACAATGAAATTTGGAAGACATGTTCTTTACACAATGTAGGCGCGTACTAAGAAAGGATTTTTGAAAATTCACAGCATAAGGGGGCCACGTCTCAAAGGATAGTCATTAGTGGGTATATGAGAGTGTCAGGTATCACACAATGTATAATATAAAATAAAACAAATATAGATTTTAATCAGATTAATACGCATAAAGCTTGTTAAAAACTTTGTTATTAATTTCTAAAAGTTAAAATTAATCTATGTAAATATGTATTTTGAAATTATTTTAGTTATCATACCATTATAATGTAAATCTTAAATGAATAAACAGAGATATATACTTTAAGGTTTTGTTTTGATTCTCAAATGTTAGATGACGTGTGCAGTAAAACAATATATATGATTCCATAATATTATTTGATTATTTTTAATTAAGCTTTGCATTATATCTGTAATGATAAAAATTCATATTGAAATAATCAACTAATTCGGATTACTTTGGAGTATGAGATGTTACCATGTTGATGTACAATTAGTAAGTCATATGTGAAAAAACTAATCCATCTATCTACACAAGAAAATAAAAGAAAATTGATATAAAATGTTCCGTAATTAATGATTATAATATTTTTTTTTTAATTTATATACTGAGTTTTGTCAAACTACTAAATTAAAAAAATTCTTTCACATGCAAATAAATGTTAATTAACTTTATTTTTGCAGTGTATTACAGTGTATTATTAGATATAAATTAATTCCAGTAAATGCCTTGCTAACCCCATTAACTTTTGAACGCCTACAGCTATAACTACAGCCTGCTCTCAAGAAAACCCCAAAAACTTATTAACTGAATTGCGCATCGGTGATAAATATTCCATTGAAAAGCAGTTTACTTTTTCCAATGCATTTGTAAAAATGTTTGAAATCGCGAAAAAACATATGCTTACTGTACTGAGCATTCATGTGCGGTGACTTTTCATACTAACTAGATATAGCTCTTCAACCTTGTTGTTGATTATTTTCCCATATCAGGAATAGCCTTTTAGATAATTGTGTTAAACCCCAACTTTAACTCTAGGGGGCCACAATAAGCTGTCTCACCGGATAGCGCATGGTCACTTTAGTGTACATAGACCACATTTTATGACTGTAACTGTCATTCAGAAACTAAGGAGATAAAAAAGGACATACTGAACATGCTACATATATTCAACTGTTGGAGTATCATATCCGAAAAATGTCCAACAACTAAGAGTGAAATATGCCAGCCAGGATATCGTTGGGATAGCTCAGTAGGAAGAGCGTTAGCACAGCAAGCCGAAGTACCCAGGTTCAAGTCCTGGTCTCGGCATTTTTCGCTCTTTTGCAATAAATCTCAACTATGATACTCCAACAATTGAATATAATTTACCTAGTTGAAAATACTTTCCTCTGTTCATTTTGCTACATATATTTAATATATTATCTACTACTGCTGACAGTTTTATGGAAGAAACAGTATACTTAGTATAACGTAATTATTTTTCAATTTATATAGATTCCAAAGTTTTCACTCTAAATAAAAGTTTCCTGCAGTATTTCACAATTAATTAAATATACCGTCTCTACGCATGTTTTTAGAAATAAATTTTAAATTAGATTTATTTTACTCTGATCTCTGAAAAAAAATGCTTTCAACAGAAGCAAAAATATCCATTTTTGTGCTCGTCTATATTGATTAGCATATTAACCGGTGCAGAATGACTTCATCAACTACCAAAATAGATATTTAAAAAAGATTGCTCAGACCTACTTCTGATAACTCCAGATGTTGTGGAAAGAGCACAAGAAGCAGTTATGCATAAGTCATTTTTATTGTTATTATTATTATTAAACCGCAGACCAGGTCCCTACCTGCCGGGCATTATGCCTAGCTTAACGAGCTATAATAGTGTACCTGGGCACGGGGCGATCATACGCATACTACTGGAAGATTCTATATGGAGGTAATCTGCATTTTACTAATTTAAAAAAAATACGTTATCATTTAAACAAACATGTTTAACACATTCAAACTCTGTCAAAACTTAGATTTGATCGATATGGAGTTCAATGTTTTAGGATGTGATACAAACTGTAAAGAATGAGAATTTAATGTCGGTAGAGTCCTATTTGCTGTTACGTTCATCTACTATGTGGACATAAACAAACAAAGACTTTCTTCTGTACACTGTTAAAAATCTGCAGCAAACTGCACAATCATTAAGCCGTCATACTACAGGGAATAGACACTTGCTATAGTATGATGCGGTCTGATTAGTCACAATAATGATAAATTACGGTTATTTTACCGTTTTCTATAAACAAGGTTGAATGACTGAGCAATTAGCTACCAATTTTTAAATGTGTTGAAAGCATTGTACGACATCGCTTTTAAAGAATCTGACATAGAACATATTTTTCAAAAATTTATTGAAACGTTCTAAACAGCATTTTTAACTTTTTTTTTTGTCAAAATGAAAATAAAATGGTTTCTATATTCGAAATTATGAAATAAATTTATTCCAGACTTCTTTGATTAAAATTTCATTACAGCTCACAAAATCTTCAAGAAATAAAATGTATCTATAACTTTTAACGTGTCCATAATTTGATAAAAACATTTTTTATTGGTAGATTTAAGAAGTAAAATGTATCTATAAGGTAACGTTTATATTATCCATAATTTGATTAATATATATATATATATTGGTAGATTTAATATTACTTCGGAAGAATTCTTTTCGACAAATTATAAAATGATAAGATAAAATTTAAATACTAATATCCCCGGAGGTGAAAACAGTAATAAGGAAAATTTAATTAGAGGTTCATTTCCCTAACGCAATCTTGAGATTTTAAAATCCCATAAATATATCATTCATGAATGTTTAATATTTTGAAATATTTAGAAGTAAAGGGGATTCATGACAAGACCTTCTAAATTAAACTAAAACTATGTTCCATTAATACCAATATTAAAAAAAAAACTAAAATAAGTTCATGGACATTTTTTTCAGTTTTTTACAGTTTTATAATAATGTATGCAATGTTCATAAAGACGTACATATTAAAATATTTTTTGTAGTACATTCTGAAAAAAAGTACTACAGTATTTTATAAAATTTACTTTAATTGACATGTTTGTGGCAGTTTTTTTTTTTATTTTGATCACGAAGTTGGGTTTGTAGTTTAAGGTAAACGACAAATAAAACTAATGTTCAACAATGAAATGTGGGCCAATGTTAAGTATTTTTTAATAAAGAATAACTACATAAATTGTATACCATCAGTTCAAGAACTTTAATAACTATATATACAATGTGATTAGTAATCATTATCTCAAAAATGTAGACTAACACCGGGATAGGTGCCACATTCCTTGTATTTCTTGTAATTATCAATATATGACAGTCAGACGCACAGCAGAGATGCGAAATGAGATTAATTTAACCAGTGTGTAGCCTGCATCCAATATAGATGTTTATTTGTTGCTGTACAATCCTTATTTTGAGCTTAGTGCATGATTTCACTATAAAAACGTTTAAATACGTTATACTTAAATACTTTTTAAAAGCTAATTACTGAATGCATGCACGATTTCGAAGTCAAAATTAAATGTAGCGTCTGCATAGATTACTGTGTGTATGGTTACGCCATTTTTTTTTTTTTTTTGCGAGGGCAGGAAACTATGATGTGCGCCGTCTGTACCGTAGAAAAGGGAATACATGCCGCACTGCGATGCAGTATATATGCTGCAGTTTCTTCTACACGGGATGCCGTGATCAATAAAATTCAGTTCATCAGACATTGATGAATGTTCAAATAGTAGAAGTTTACTACACCTAAGGAGACAAAGGAAAAAATAAAAAGTAAGAAGGCGAAGAAATATTAAAGTTAAGATGTTAATAATGAATAGTTAAATCACAAATGTCATGTGTGATTTAACACATGGCATTCTTTGTGGTAAGAACGTCTAAAGAACATTGACGTTTTTTGCAAGGGATGTGCAGAAAACTACTCCAAAACTAAGAGTAAGTGTGATTGACTTCGTTGCGCCATGTGTCAAATTTGGTTACATAGAGACTGTACTATTTTCGACACAATTTGTGTAAATTGCTGTCGAAAAATCAGGTCTATTAACAAATTAAACATTGTAAACACTATTTTACGTTTTCTTTTCCCTTTCTAATACATTGATGTCACGTTGTTGATTAGATAACCATTAAAATCTAATCTTTAAACAAATAAATAGATAATTTTAGTAGTGAACAAAGTACACAGACTAATATGGATTTTAACCTACTGGTACGTTTTATTGTACTTATTTAGTTTTTTTGTGTTCTTACATAGTTAATTATAGTTCAGAAATTAATATTTTTTTGAATATTTTTTATTTATAATTTCATTCTGTTTTTATGACAAGCGCTGCATAACTCCCGCACAAGTGCGGCGTCTCACCCTGAATGTACGGGTAACGCGCCGCAGTGTAATACGTAGACATTTTTTTAAAATATAAATTATTATTATTATTATTATTATTAGCAGTACACATGTTGCATATTTAACATTAAATAAAACAACATGACTTTTTTTATTTTACGTGCACCATGGGATTTTATACACAAATTAAAAATGTATATGCAGCATCTCACCCGGAATTACTCTATAATAAGAATGTATGTAAGTTTTTTAAGTGGTATTCATTCAGTAACATTAGGTGTATCATTATAGAAGATAAGTAATGAAACTAAGAATTTGATAAAACAAAAACCATACTTAAAATTTTCGCCATTGCTTAACAAAACACATACTAGGAATTTTTAAATACTTCTGAAGGTACTGCTTAATTTTAACCTGTTTAACTTTAAATATTTATTTCAAATGTTGAATAACTAAACCAGTTCAACAGATATTTTAATAGGTTGTAAAAAGATCGCAGTACAGTACTAGTGATATAACAAAATAACAAAACGCGTGGTTAATAATAAATTATCAACTTTAGAGCATTCTGGAGTGCGTTCTACAACTCCAAATTTTATGACATTTAAACTACAGGTAACACAAATGAAGCAAAATATGTTAATGATATATTAAGTAAAAAGTTTGTATTACAAAAATCCACAAATAAATGTATCTGTGCAACTATGAAAGAAAACATTGGTCACAAAGACTTTTGGATATTTGTCATTAAAGTTTACTATAGAAAGTATGGCGTTGAGATTTTAGTACCGATGAAAATAGACATCCACAGGATTTATTCAGCTTATTAGATATTTTATAGAGGCCTATTAGAAATTAAAACATATGACCCTCGTGAAAACTTATTTGACTGTTACAGGGTACCTTTCGACAAAGTTACGTTCTTTTTTCAACAGATGACAAATGCATCAGTTGAACTATCAGTAGTTTAAATATCATCAGATTGTGCTCCAGAATTCACTTCATATCCTTATGAAGTGGGTAACTTATTTTTTCTTCCTAAACTTAATTTCGTGTACACATTGGAATTTTTAATATCAGATTGAAAACATTTTTGCGAAAAAGGGCTTAACTAACATGTCACCTAGCTTTACATACCAGAATGTGTTAAACATGTAAGCGTCAGATATTTATCTCCATTTTTGAATTGCTTTTATTGCAAATAGTCTTCAAAATATTTCTTTTGGATACTTACTTTTTAAACTATACTTGTACGCCAGTTTACATGCTTTACCAATGATAACTTCTACTAAACATATTTCAAACGTACTTGATAATGACTGATAAAGATTGATAAAGATTGATGATGATTTAAGTTTTCGAGGAAGTTTTTACCATAATGTATAGCGTTTAGTTACAGAATTAAAGATATTTTTTGAAGAGAGCTTGGGTTTAATATGTCTGTAAAACATATTATGCATTTAATATATCTGCAACTCTAAAAAATTAAAAGTACGTTAATACGGTGGGTAGGTTTTTAATTTAGTATTCGAACGTGTCGAGCCAATGCGAGCTGCGAAAGACGGAATAAAAAAGGACGATCTTCAACCGTCGGAATTTCTCTGCTTAATATTCTTCGGAAGGGTGTTCCGGTCGTCTCTGCGAATTTCCATGTTTTTTGCGATGTCCATTTTGTTTTTTAATTAATACCACACGGTTAATTAACAACCAAAAAAAACTCTGATCATCGTGTTCATTAGGACCTGCCTTTGAATTCCTCATCCTCGTGAAATTGTTCTGACCTCTATGTGAGGTAGATTTTCATAGCCATCGCACACACACAACACAAACACACACACACGGAAAAACAAATTTATTTTATTAACACAGATTAAGCATTTTAATAACAATCTAAATGGCTACACATATTAACACGCCTAAAACAAAATTTAAATCAGCGTATTTTATGTATAAGAATCATATTTAATTACGTCGTATTTTTGTACATTATCTTAAATTGAAACAATGTGGATTTTGTGCTCTTATTCGAAACACTGAATGTTCTGAAGAAAAAAAAGATTTTTTTTTCATCAAGTTGAAACAAAATAAACAAAGATTTATTTAAGTACGAAATATCTTTTAGCTTTGATGAGCTTAGTTTCACTCAATCGGTAATTGTTCGTAATTACTTTTTATTGCAGAATCCGTACTTTTTTTTCCATGAAAATCTATCGCAATATCAAAAAAGTCTGTATTGTTTCATGAGTTTTTTTTTTCTTTTTAAAAATAAGTACTTTATACTACCATTGTATAAGATTGTACCTAATGGCCAAAGGAATAAATATTTCTTTTTTCTAAATGTTAAAAGCGATTAAAATATTTTATACTGTAAGAACATTTTATTATGCACAAATTTATTAATTTGATATAAAATACTTCCTAAAACATACTACAGTTAATATGAAGTATTTTGTTTTAATTAAATGTATACTGGAGATTATATTTTGTGTTTAGATATTTATTCTTTTGTAATTAGAAAATATTTAGATGCAGCATATCTTCTGCTGTGTATAAAAACATTTTAACCATTTTTAAAGTGATATATTAATTTTAATAAGGTAGAAATGCTAAGAAATTATACAAAAAAACGCAATTATGTTCAAAAATACAATTATATTCCTAAAATCTTATAATATATAGTTGCAAAATAAATATAATATCAATCATAAGATAATATATTATCCATATATGAAATATTTGGCAGTGTAATAATATTATATTTCTTTTAAATGCTAAAAGGGGTATGTGGTGGATATCGTCAATAATAAAAAAACCAGAAAACAAAGTTCATTCGCAAAAATACAAGCTTTATACTCTTCAATATTATCCAAACTTTGTTGAAAAAATAATACAGCCTTAAACCTTTCAATATCTGCTTAATAACCAAACCCCTCAGAAATTAAAGAATATCATTTGCAGTAAAATTGACCCAATTAATGTTGAAATAAATGAGAATTATTCAGGAGTATATGAAATACCTTTTATTAACGAAGACGGATCTAAGAATTACTATATTGGCATGACCGGCAGGAAATTTAGTTATAGAAAAAAGAAGCGTACAGCTGATATTAAATATAATAGAAAAATCACAGCCCTATCAAAATTATATCAAGAAGCAACCATCCAAATAAATTTCAGCGAAAGTAAAATAATTTTTCCCTCCAGTCTATACTATCCATCCATAATAAGAGAAACCATCGACATGCTAACACGTAAAAATACAATATGTAACGATACAGCACAGATAACTCCAGATTTTGTGTACAGAGCACAGGGAGATGTTGTATAAGCCCCAAATCCTCCACGCAAAAACTCATTTTGAAGCTAATTCGAAAACTAGACGTTGTCATTTAAGGTTGTTCTCAATTCCAAAGGTGTTACTTTCAGACACATTTTTAATATATATATATATTTTGCTCTGAAAGGCATGAAATTGGCAGGTGTTCTTATTCAGAAACTATATAATGGAAAGACGTTTTCCATTTTTGATAAAGGCAGATGATCTTCCAGAAAATGCTTTTAAAGTCGGCGTTTTGAACAAAATTTTCTATCCGGCAGAGCGAGAAGAGGGAAAAACGTATCGTCACGTGACACGAATTTCTTATAACACTATAAGTAATTTATTTATGATAAAAGGAAAAAACTCATTTCGATTGCAAATTGCTTAAAAAGTCAGGTCTGCCAATTTTATGCCTTTGTGTTTAAAAATGAGTCAGAAACTATCGCGTTGTTCAACAAGTCGTTTGAGAACTCCCTTAAACAAACATGTATACCACATTCAAACTGTGCATAAACTTCAGTTTGAGGAATATGCAATTCGGAACTCTATGTTTACTGATTTGATACAAGCTTTGGAGAATGAGAAATTAATGTCGGTAAAGTCCTCATGTACATGTTGTAACGTTAATCGATGTAGATGAGCACAGACAATGGCTGTTCTTCTTTCTGTAGAAATTATTCGACTACATCAATTTCAAAGAAATTGGATTTAGACTACCTTTCCTAAAAATGTAAAGAAACTTTCTAAACGTCCTGTATTTGAATCCTTTTTTCTATCGTTAAAACAAAAAGAAAAATCTTTCCCTATTCGGAATTATAAAACCAATTTACACCAGACATATTCGATTAAAATTTCATTACACCTCACATAATCTTTTAAGAAAAAAATATATCTATAAGACAAGTTTAAAAGTATCCATAATTTAATAAAAACATTTTTTATTAGTAGATTTAAGAATACATCGAAGAATTGATTTCAACAAATTATAAAATGATAAATTCAAATTAAAATAATTTTATCTCCAGAGGCAAAAATCACAATCTATACTAATATTATAAAGTAGTAAAGATTGTTTTTTGTTTGTTTGTTTGTTTGTAGGGGGAAATCTCTGGAACTACTGAAGCGATTTCACAAGTGATGGTTGCAAATTGATGGTAACAGTCCCTGCTCCAACATAGGCTATATTTTAATAGCAGGAGCGAAAAACGTTCTAAAATTTCGATTTTTTTTACACTGAAGGAGCTAGAAACATGAAATTTAACATGGTAGTTACTTATAAGATGTAAATGCTCTCTAAGAACAAATTCTAAAAAAATTCGAAATCTAAAAGGGTGAGATGAGCAAAAAATGTTCTAAAAACATTCTAAATTACAATTTCTATGGAATCTCTGGAACTACAGAACGATTTTCAAAAGTGATGGTGGCAAATTGATGGCAACAGTCCCTGCTGTAACATAGGCTATATTTTATGTCGGTGCCACTACCACAGGGAGGTGCAAGAGCAAAAAACGTTCAAAAATTTCGATTTTTCTATATTGAAGGAGCTAGAAACTTGAAATTTGGCATGATAATTATTTATAAGATATAAATGCTCTCTAAGAACAAATTCGAAATTTAAAAGGGTGAGATGAACGAAAAGAGGTCTAAAAAAGTTCTAAATTACAATTTCTATGTAATCTCTGGAACTACAGAACCATTTTCCAAAGTGATGTCGGCAAATTGATGGTAACAGTCCCTTCTGTAACATAGACTATGTTTCATATCTGTGCCACTACTCCCAAGGGAGTGCAGGAGCAAAAAACCTTCTAAAATTTCGATTTTTTTTATACTGAAGTTGTTAGAAACATGTTTTGTTTTCGGGCGGCATTTTTTAAAATTATTTGCTGTAGTAGCGCTCTGTTTTGCAGGCGTCGAAGGCATAATAGGCAATTGTATGCACGTATTCTCTTCTCTGCCATGGCGGGCGCTTTTGTGTCATGCTTCGCGCTCTCGTCTCTCTTTTTGATGACTTATTTTTGATTTTCAGTGTATAAATTTAAAGTTTATCTGTGTATATTTTGGTGACGCCCTTTTGTTGAAAGTTGAGTTTTGTTCTTACCTGTCAGAGTTTCATAAGTTTAAGCTTAAGACCGGTGAGGTGGTGTTGTGCTTAACTGAAGAAAGCTGCTACTTGTAAATTTTTAACGAAGATATTACTAACGAAACTTTTATAACTAGCTCTCCGGAATTACTTCAGTTAATCAATTACATTGAATAGCCAACAGGGATGTTTTATTACTAAAATTTTGATAAATACAAAAGTAATTTTATTTTCAAAGGATGTCTTAATTTACTAATATCATTAACATTATTCCAAGTCTTTAGCAAAAACGAAATGTTTGCCCTAAAAGAATGAAAGATTGCGTTAGTCTACATTTTCAGTTCACAGTTTCTATGATGAAAGTTCATTACCAGGTTCTAATCCGTTTCGGATAACGTCAATTAAGTCATGCCATACTTAAATTTTGCAAAACTAACGCCGAATTTTGACATAATATATATATTTCAGAAATTAATTTAAAAAATTATAATGCATGACCTATGACATTTTAACACAGAATTTGATATCTAGAATCTCTAGTTATTCCAATCCAAGATTACAGCTTATTCCAAGAAATAGTTTTAAGTTATGCTTAATGGACTACTCCGTATTACCGTTTGATTTTAAACGATTAAAAATGAATTTAACTGTAAGACTTAGAAACATTAAACTTGTATAAATTCTAAAATGCTTGACCAAATGACTTATTATTCAAACGTACAATTTATCGAATAATAAAAAAATGATGTCAAAAATGGGTGTCAGTATTTAAAAAAAAAAAAAAAAAATTCATTTCTTTCATTACAAAATGTAAATAATTTTGATTTACTAGATACGTTTACTAGATTTTTGCTACTACTATTTACTTGAATATTGACTAGACATTGTTACTTACCAATTGTTAGAAAGTTACATTTTTAAACGACGATTTGCTTAGTAGGGTTTCTGTTCTTTGCTCTAGTGTTTCTTAGTAGGATCCTTTCTTTCTCATAACTGTACCTTTTGATTTACTTTAAAGATATCTAGTATATTTATGTTATATATACTTCTAGGTAGCTTGCAATACAAAAAGTATAAAGCTACCTATTGTAGCTGATCGGAGACAAAAAATTGCGGAAAACGTCGATATATTTTCACTGATCATGATCCCCAGACCACAAAACCACCCTCCGTTCAAATGTTGATTTATGTATACAATGATTTATGTATATCTATCTCATACGCTAACACTCGTATTTATGAACGGATTGGATGTAACTCAGTGTGTGTAATAAACTCATCAATGTCTCGACCGAGTTAATTGGCCAGCTTGGTCCGCCATCTTTTTTAAAAATGAAAGATTTAAAACTAAAATAAATATACAAATAAAATTAAAAAAAATAATTTATTTTTTGTTTAACTGATAGGTATTGATACAAAGATTCCGGAACATTTTTTGTTTTGTCTCTGTCTTTAAAAATGGCTGATATATAGTAGTTTGGAATTCTAACTGCAGACTGTGACATTTTGAAACAAGACAGCACAATACAGAAATCCAACGATTAATTAATGGTTTTAGTGAACGTGATTTCTAGCAAACTATTATCGTTCACTGTTGTAATCATTTTCCCAATCATACGCATAAAACTACTACTATACATATTCATATCTGTTAGCGCCAATTTCTCGCCAAACTTGGCGACACTACGCGACATATCGCCAAATTTGGCGACCAAAAATATGTTTCCATACATGAAGCAAACTTGGCTATCGCTGAATAATTTGGTCTAATTCAAATTCTGTATTAATAAATCTTCTGTAATCGGATTCTTTGCATTTTAGCTTGCTATTTTCCAGTAACATTAGCTAAAACTTTAATATAAACCTGTCTATATTAGCAACCATAGTCAGTGTGAATATGGCCCGAAAGCAAGACCCTTTCCTTATTCGACAACATACCCAGAAACCCATAATTAATAACAAACTAGAACCGGCCAACACAGTAACTAAATAACTCTCACGAAATAGCGTTGAAGCCAAGGACACCCAAGAAGCTAATCATTCTCCGCTAGGGGGGGTGATGAATAATTGCCTACAGGATCTCCGCTATGAGGAGATTAGGCGAATATCGCCCCACGGCCAGGTATATAAACTCGTTAAGCTGGGCATAATGCCCGGCAGGTAGGGGCCTGGTCTGCGGTTTAATAATAATAATAAAAATAAAACTTTAAAACGAAGATATAGGAAAGCTAACTTTTCCTCCCGGTATAGGCTGGAAATACTTTTTAATTAAAATATTCATTTTCTTTTTAAAAGAACTGTCGAGACTAAACGAAAAACATATGACGCATTTCCAGGCCACTTCATCTCACATAGTTTCTTTGCATCTTGTGAAGGTCACGGCTGTGAAACAGTTACATTTAAGGAATTTCCTAAAATTGCCGAATAGTTTGTAAAAAAATTATACCTTTTTCGAAATTATATTTCGATTTATGAGTTTTTTAAATGTATTTTTTGATGATCCTGTATTTGACGGTGCACTGCTGTTGTAGTTTTCAGATTTAATAAAAAGAATAACTTTCTGCCTTTATAACAAAAAAAAAATTGTAAAAGTTCTTAGCATTTAACTGTATGGAATTCAAAGACGTAAAAAATTGTATAAAATACGGTTTTATGTTTCATTTCTGATATGCACCCTTTGAGTTAAAAACTTTTTAAACGTTACAAAATGCTTTTCGTAAAATAGGCATTTCATTTTATGATTGTTTACACTTCATGCAATTTTATGCTTCCGAGGATTTAAATGTTTAATTTATTATTTACAAGCACAGGGAAAAGCTTTATTTTAAAAATTCTGAAATAGATTTAGTAGTTATTTAGAATACTTGGAACAAATGAAATGTATAGAAATTTTATTATTTAAACACTAAATTTTCTTTTGATGGAGGAAAATGAATTAAATTAAACTTCTTTTCACAAAAAAATACTTTTTTTAAAAATTTTAAACGATATAAAATGAGAAGATAAATAAAAGTTCTATAATAAAATTCTTTAAATTCAGCATTTTTATTTAATAAAGAATATAATATTCTCACAAATCGTAAGGCATTGTAAAAGAATCATGCACATTCATGTAAAATATTTAACTAACATAAAATGCGTTTACAGATTATATATATATATATATATTCCAAGAGTTACTTTATTTGTTTTTCGTCAATAAACTATATATTTGAAAATACCATCAAAGATATTTTGAGATACTGTATTTTATACAGAACGATGCATCATTGCTCTAAATACTCTTAATTTTAACATATTAATTACAAATTTCTTTCCTATTTTTTCTTGCAAAATGATATAAAAAATTTAATAATATATTATAAATATTAATGAAAGATAAAGTGTAAGCAGAAAGAACATGCTTGGCGAATAAAAGAACGATTTCGGGAAAGTTATTAAAGTAATTTTGTTTCAAAAATATGATATCCCCTCGCTATAATATGTGCACGGTTTAGTATTTCAGTAAAACCAGTCGTTTCGAAATAATTTGCCCCTTACAAATCATCGCAGTTAAAATTTATAAAGCTATATTTCTCTTTATCCGTTAATGATGCATCACTCTAAGATTACTGAACTGATTTTAATAGGAATTTTAGAAGAAAGAAACCTGAAGTTCAGCATAAAAAAAATTGTGTGATTTGAGGCAAAATTTGTGGAAGTAAGCTGAAAAATTCAACATATGTGTAATCTTAGTTACCCATCACACGTAATATGGGGTAAGATTGTGATCGTTTAAAAAAAAAGACAGATTTACACGTTTCAGACACTGGAGATTCAGAAAAGCACAATTTTAGTAAAAAAAAATTCCCGTCCGTCTGTCTGTGCATTCCGTTTTTCAATCCGATGCACATTTCTAGAGTTATTCGACCGTTTCAAGACTTTTCGGACACCCTGTGTATAGGGTATATTTATTATAAAATTATATTTATTATTCCGTTTTCTAGTTCAAACATGTATTTGTCTAAATATCCTTTTTGTTTACATAGCATATTTAAAAATAGATTCAAGACGGTATACAAAACTACACAAAAATTCTCATAATTAAACGTTGAATGTCGAGATTTTGTTATTAGGTGAACGTGAATAAGTAGTCAGAATGTATATTTTACATTTTTGCAACGCAAACATTTTAATGCAATTTATTATCGTATATAAAATTTGATATACACATTTTTTTATTATTTAAAATAAGGTTCGTTAAATAGTAAACTAAAATACCTTTTCTTAATAAAAATATTTTTTTAAATAATATATGTAATTTTTGACACTTTCCAGCCTAGTTGAAAAGTGTTTGACTTCGGTTTGCCTGGCCCTATGGCCGTGCTGTAACTCGCGTAAATATACTCGGATTACCGTGAAATTTTTGTATGCTATTGTCGGTTACTATAACACGATTCCTATTGAAAATGAAGTGTGTATCACTTATAGTTTATTTACAGAGACACTGAAAAGTGTCCCATTACATTACAGTCAATAGAATAAATCGTTTCAAGTGCATTTTAAGGACCCTACGTCATTTAAAACATGATGACTCGCACTAAAACATGCTTTTTGTAGAATACGGGATGCAAAGCATTTATTATTCATTTGAAGAGTCAAATAAAAGAATTCTGTTGCACATTGTTCTACGGTAGAAAATCGTTTGCAGTGTAATTTAATGATGTCACTGTTTCAATCATAATGAAATTTACATGCATTACTGAGGTGCACTATAAATTGCCACTTAAAAAATAGAGTGTGCATTGCGTTTATCGTTCATTTACAGTTATGCACAAATATATCGGTTACAGTATATGTGCAATAATTACCGTCTACTTGTTAAAGGTGCATTTTTAACATTGGTTTGCGTTTTTTATAAGACAAATTTTTATAATGGGAAATATTTCCATGTTGTGCTGCGGTTGCAGCCTGGTCGACATATATAAGAGCGATAAATGCCCAGTTGGCATATCGTTCCCTGTAGCTCAGTGGTAGAGCATCAGAGCACTATTCTGAGGGCCCGGGGTCGATTCTTGGCTTGGGACACTTTTCACGCTGACGGCTTTACTCTCAGATTAGCAATGAAAAAATCCACTTGTTTGTTACTCGTTAAGTTTCTGGCAATTTCCAGTCCTGAAATATTAATTGAAGTTTACTTGTACTTATTACCATATCCTAGATTAACATACTTTTGTGCTAAATACTTAGCGACCGTGTCATTACTGTCAAGCTAATGTTTGTGGCACGACCAATTGACAAATCAAATTTTATTACTCGTATGTCGCTGCTATCTCATATATCAAATGTGTTCATCGCATACGATTTCGTCAAAAATCCATTCCACCAATCAAATTTTAATTCTCATACGTTTTCCATTCTTATTTATAAAGGCAATAATTGCTCTTTTTTGTTATGCCACCTCACCCACATCTCAATATGCAATCTATTGCTCATCACTCACGTTTGAAACGCACTAGACAATAATCTATTAAAACAGAGGTTCCCAAAGTGTGCTCCGCGGAGCCCTTGGGGTTCCGCCTATACTTTTCAGGGGCTCCGTGGCGTTCCAGGAAAATAAACAAAACACGAAAGAAATTAGCATATTGCAAGAGAAAATTTTTCGAAAATATGTAGGAATTCTTGTGTGTGTGTGTTTGTCAAAAATAACTACATCTATCACTAGGTTGAAAAATACCATAATATTTTTTTTATTCTATAAATATTTGCATTATAGATCTATCTATTTTCTATATAATATTTTTGGTTTGAACTACTTTATTTTATGTTTCTGAATTTAATGTATTTTAAAAGTTCGATTCAAAATAAGCTACAAGAAATAGTACTCTGAATCGAATGCACAGCATGAATCGAAAGAGCAAAGACGCTGTTTATGTTATTTGCATTAATTTTTAGTTATTTAAATTTTCCATACTGTTTTTCATAGTAAAACAATGTTTATCGCTTAAAATATCTTTTTAGAACATTTTGTATCATTTAAAGCCCCTCATTAAATTCACTTTACATTTGTGTATATCTACTATATATATAAAACACAAACGGAAATTTCGTTCCGTTCCTTTATAACTCGAGTTCTGCTGAATGGAAATTGATGGAACTTGCACTGTTGGATAGATAATTTTTCAGGGAAGGTTTTAGTATATAACACATAGTTCTACGTATATTAGTTATAGAATTATGATGGAAAGTTCTGTTATTTTGGACGATAAGGTTACCATAGGTCATTTTTTGGCGACCATTATCGTTGGCGAAAGAATTGAAACGGCTATATCAGAAAATAATGCAAACACATAGAAAAATAAAATAAAAATTCTGATATTAATTTTATTTAAAATCCCCCTCCCTCTCTGAAAAAATAGAAAAGAAAAAAAAAAAAGAAAAGAAAAAAAAGAAAGAAAAAGAAAAAAAACTGTTTTAATGAGGCATAATATTTAATTTAACCCCAAAGGAATGTTTGCTTAAAAATATTTGCAGTGCATGAGATTGCAATTCAGATTAAGTAAATATTTGGCGATTTATCGTTTGCTTCAGGTTAACAAAGATGCATCTGATAATTTGATTTAATAAAATATGAGTAATTTTT
The DNA here is from genome assembly GCA_963931845.1 of Maratus michaelseni. Lineage (NCBI taxonomy): Eukaryota > Metazoa > Arthropoda > Arachnida > Araneae > Salticidae > Maratus > Maratus michaelseni. The sequence goes on along the minus strand of OZ007589.1, from coordinate 448,261,346 downwards.
TTTCTTTTTTTTCTTTCTGTTAATTTTTTTTATATAACTCCCGTATCATGTGTCTTACAGAAGGAACTAGCAGATGTAATTGTAAAAATGACTACATTTATGAGTTACATGTTATTTGTTTATTTACGGTTTTGATTTTACTTTTGTCGCCAAGCAATGTGATTTTAAGCCAAAAATGCATAAGCGTGACATGAGCTTGAGCGATATTAGCAAAAATAGTGTTTTTTCGTGTATACAAGATCCTTTTTGGAGCAAATTTTTATATTCAAATGCAAATTATAGAAATAGCAGTTATTGTTATGAATATGGGATCAAATATTTAAATTTTAGTGAATGTCTGCCACTCAAACACATATTATAAAACAATTAAATTTTAGACATTTTAAAATTTACTACGGACACATGCCGGTTTGTTTTCACCAAACATATTATTTTTATAGCCTCGAACTCAGATCAGCGAATATTGTCTATTCTTTTATTTTTATTTTATTATTTTTTTAATATATCGCCAATTTCACTTATAGACCGGGAGGCGGCAGCACAGACAATCACCTCATCGAGTTCACGGCTGAAATTCCAGAATTAGTTAAAAGTCGATTCACAAAATTAAAACGCAATCGGTCTGCTAAGTCATATCTTGGTGGAAAACACCTTAAAACCCGATTTTAGAGGTTGACTCGCAGGTTTACCATTGCGTTTTCCTGCATCGAAAGGTATGAAAACATGGAGGACTGGGAGCAGGAACACACAACGGTAAACCTACAAGCCAACCGCTAAAATCGGGTTTTCCACCAAGATATGACTTGGCAGACCAATTTCGTTTTAATATGCGAATCGACTTTTAACTAATTCTGGAATTTAATCCGTGAACTCGATGAGGTGATTGTCTGTGCTGCCGCTTCCCGGTCTATTATAGAAATATTCACTGTTTCAAAAGTTAGGAACCAAAGAATATTCTTAAGGAGATGTGTGCATTTATGCGTTATTACTAACACAAAAGGCTACATTTTGCAATAAAAATTGTTTGCTGAAATAAATTTTCGATGCTCTTTTTGATTCGTCATTTTTTTTTAAGTTTTTTCTGTAGATCTTCCCTTTTTTCAGAAAGGTTTTTTAAAGACATTGGACTAATTGTCCGTATTCCGGTCATCTGCCAGTTGGCATTTTTACTATATTGCTGGATATTTCGTTTATGTTTGAAGGTTACTCTGGACGACGATTCAGATTACAGAAGATTAGACGACTTCTTAAATTAGCGATTGCTAAATTTATGGGGTTTTTTCATTATGAAGCAAAGTTTTACCAAAAAAGCAACGCTTCCAATGTACGGTTGGTTGATTTTATGACGGCCGATTATCTACACGAGGGATATAGACCCTGGGGAGAGTGCCCTCCGTGGGGGTCTTTCTAAGGGATCCTAACCCGTATTTACGTCAAGGTTCGAAGAAAACCACGGAAAACTCCGAACGGTTAGGTCAACGAGCGTGACAGGGGTTTGAACCTAGCACTTTCCGTATGCCAGCTTTGAGAGCAGAACATCCCAGCCACTGTTTTAGCGCTTTCAATGTACGTAAAAACTTTGTAATGACAATGGTGGCCAATGGAATAAATAATATTTGTTGCTTTATCATTTCAGGCTGGATAAGAAAAAACGAGTACCTGAAATTCTGATTAGATAATTTTTCGATCATTATAAAGCCTTTTCGACCTACCTACACACAGCCCTAGCACCTAAACATAGTGAGAAATGAATTTATTTCTGCGTGTTATTATGCTCTTTAGAGAAATGCAAAAAAAATCTTCGGTTTAAGTATTCACCAAAAATAATATTACTAAACATTTTGCATTACTAACTTTATCATTGTCAGTTTTATTTAAGGTATGGAATTTTGTTAATGAAAGATCTATAATTGAATTAACAGTAATTTGACATTATTGAATGGAACATAGCTTGGCCCGTAAATAACTTCGTTTTGTAACTAACTCTGGTACATTATAGTAACCATATCGTTTCAAGCACTTCTAATGTTTGACGTCAAACTTGAATATCGGCAAAATTATGGAAGATTAGGAAGATTTTATTGGATACAAACTAGAGGTTTATTCTTCTACCAGAGTTAATCATTGGGTTTTTTTTTTTCAGATTAACGGTTACACGAATGCAACTGATCTAAAAAATAGAAAGACAGTGAAAATGGCGTCATTTTAATTTTATTCATATTCAGCTTTAAAAATGCACATTTTTATATTTCACCATTGTTTTAAAAATGAAAGTTAAACACTGTTCTTTAAATGCAAACAATTTATTACAATTTTCACTGTATTTACTCTGCTGGAACTGAAAGATGAAAAACCGTAGTAGACTTGCCAGAAGAGAACGTATATTGCGAAATATAACGTAGCATAGAGTGAGATTGTACTTACGTTACCAGAATCTCACATGGAGACAAGAAAGAGGGACGGAGTTCAAGAACTTACAGACGAAAATGAATCACCCGAACATTATTTAAGTTCAGTGGTCAATCTATGCCATCATTGTAATGCTTTCACTTTTAGTAGTATGTTGACTAGAGAACATTTTAGTTTCTGACTATAAATGATCAACTAAATGAGTTGCTTCTTTTAGCCTAAATTTTGTCCAATGTATGATATAATATAATGCAATGTCGTTCACATCGTTTACAGCAATATTGAAGGAAAATCCAGGTGAACGTCCCTATTGCTTTAAAATACATGCTCAAATCCATTGATATAATTCGTTTGATTCAAGGTTCGTTTCAAAACATTTACTAAGGTAGCATCTGTAGGTGAAGATCCACATGCCTTTAAAATACAAAGCTATTTCGTTTAATTTAAGGTACATTTAGAAAAATGGCCCAGCGCAGCGGGCGTAGCATGCTAGTTGTGTATATATACTTCTTTTATTTAAATAACTTTAATTTCTTTAATCTGTTTATGTTATTTGTATATTTAAATTTTCTATACTGTTTTTCATAGTAAAACAATGTTTGTCGATCAAAACGCCTCTTTTTTTGTAACTTCTTGTATCATGTAATAAACCCCTCATTACATTTATTTAATATTTGTATACGTTGTGTATATAGTTTTCTTTTTGTAACTTTAATTCCTTTAATCTGTTTATTTTATTTTTATTAATTCTTAGTTATTTATATTTTCTATGCTGTTTTACATAATTGTACTTAATTTTTAAGGCAGTGTATGTTGCTCAAAATGCATTTTTTTAACTTCTTCTATCTCTTAACAACCCCTCTTTAAAATTTTGTTTTAATTGGTCTCTTTATTGGCTAAGATTCTTATGTCTTGATGCCATATTTTGCTATCAGAAATAACTAAAATAACTAAAATAACACAAAAGATTAATTTAGTATACATTTTTTAAACACATAACATGAGATTGACGGCTTTTCGCTCCTCCCCTTGCTTAGACTTTTTGTCAATGAGTACCCGCCCTGATATAAATTTAACCCCACCCATATATCCCGTTTTGTTAGTAAAGTTTTTCTACTAGTTGCAATTCTTTTAACATGTGTAGCTTTTAACCGTATATCTATTTTGAGGCAAAAACAATGGTGAAAGAAAATTTCTTTTAAAACTATAATTAATAGCTAAATACTTCAAATAAAACATCCAAAAAAAGTGAACGATGCTGCACCTAACAATACAGGTTATAGATTTCGCACCGGCCACTTAAACACAAAAGCGAAGTTCTGCTTCTAAATGTATTTTTAAAAAATAGTTCAAAAGAAGAAGATCAGAGGCGATTCGTTTTCGTTGCATGTTTAGAAGTACTAGAAACGTAAAGAAAAACGAAAAAAGGATCCGTAATTGCATGATTCTATTACGAGTTGGCGGAACTAGCGAAAACGTGTTATACTCGTGGGTGACTGGGCCTACGCATTTTTTTTTCGCGATTAGCCTATTGGGATTATACAGAAGTCTCTGTTTGTATATGAAAACTGTACAACTTACCTTTTTTTCTCTCTGTGTGTGGTTTTTGCCATAAATAGTAATAGTTTCACGTAATCCCTAATGCAATGCATGGCGCATTTGATTGTAAATTGCGTTTGAATTTTTGATTGTTAATTCCGAGTTCATACTGGAAATTCCGAAAGAATATTTTTTATTTTAAAAATGGATGTCATTAACCCTCTTAACAGTATTGCTGGAACATCGCTCGGGTAAGAAGAGTTTGTTTTCTTCGTTAATAAGAGCTTTCAGAAACCACAAATTTTTAACTATAATTTTTGCTGGATTCGGCGGACATATATCGATTATACAAGGCAGATATTTTAATACAAAAAAAGTGTTTTTTAATCCTTATTTTTAATTTATTGTGTCCAATAATAGTAATAGTAAATAAAATTGTTAAGTGGTTAAACAATATAAAATTTGATTTTCAAAATTTCTAGCATGAATTCAGAATTTCTGTATCAAGAAAAGGGCTAAACTGAGAACCCTGGCCCCATGTTGGAAACTACTGGTTCGGACTCTTATCCAGCAGATTTCTCTGCTCCATCGGCATAAAAAAACATTAATTGTAAACCATAGAGCACCGTGCGGCTAAGGGGCTCCGACTTAGAAATTCTTCCCAAAAAGGGCTCCGCGAGCCCAAAAGTTTGGGAACCACTGTATTAAAATATTTAACATATTCCTGTAAAATAAAAAGAAAAAAAACACTAATAACGATACAATAAATACTTTCAGCTTAATATATTCTTTGGTGTACTAGAATCGTAGTGTAAAAGTTTCGTTCATTTCAATTAAGTGGTTCTTGAGAAAATTGATGACATTCGTAATACAAACTTAAGGACAAAAAATGCAAGCTTCTTTTTTTTCAGGTTTCATCAAAAGAAAAACTCACCAAATTACATAAAACGCTTCGATAAAGTATCTTTTAAAAAAATCTAACAATAATTTAATTTTCTACAAACATTGTGAAATAAACTGACAAAGGCAATTAATTATTCGTAAAATAAAGGTAAATTAAAGAAGATATCCCGTAGAGTCTGGGGAGATTCGTGGAGAGAGAAAAATGCGTCAACAAAAGATTGTTCGTCAGGGAACAATACACGTTTCAAGAACACAATGAACTGATATGTCATATCATCTGTTGAAAAACAAGTTTTTACTAAACCTTTTATTAAAAAATTTAGAAAGCATTCAATGAGGAACTCACCCAGAATAAAGAGGTGTGGTTGATGTTCAGCTTTTGGTAATTAAATAAAGCCTGAGACTGAATAGAAGTCACTGAGTTGTATCCAAGTTCTTATAATTAAATAGCTTTTATTAAAACAAGAATAGGAAGCGATGTTGTTTTTATACAGTTAAATAAATATATTTCTGTTCAATTTATTTCTTTCAAAGAGTTTTTTTACTGGTAAGAATTTAAATAAGCATATACTATAAAGATTAGATTTCTAATTCATCCATGTATGGTAAAGTTTTATTCATTAAATAAAACACCGAATCACACTTCTTTTATAAATCAATTAACTAGGTACTTCTATAAATGATGACTTATAAATAAAGCATTCAGTGGTCGTAAAATGTATAGTTTTTTACCTGGACACGTCAGAAATTTTAATATATCTTCGTCTATTGCTGATCTATAACTTAAAGGTAGTGGCAATAATTGGAAATAAAGTGTATTCAAAAGCTCGTTGTTTGAATAACAATATTTCTGAAGATAATTTTTTGTGCTAGGTTTTTATAACATTTGCAAGAAAACTCACCTTCTGGCTAGGTTTCTACAAGATTTGTAAGAAAAATTAAAAAAGAATATTTATCTTTGTAAAAAGTGGTATACAAAAAAGGACCGCGATGGAGGACTGTGTATTAGGATGGGTCGAAAAAACCGAAATTTATATAATCGAAACGTAATAGTGCGGAAAAGTTGACATTGGTAATAAGGAATAAATTCGCAAAATATTACACCAAATTGTTAATATCTTTTACCGCCGCAGGGGGGGGGGGGGGGGCGGGGGCAAAGTTTCGAAAAATCGCAAAAAAAATTGTTTTCTTCAAAAAAAAAATTAAATTATCCAACCATACCAATACAATTTCTAAGAGAATGAAATAATTTCTATTACCGCCGCAGGGTCCGTCAAAATTTCGATAAAAACGGTTAAAATTCCAATTTTCCGTTTTTTCTAAATTTTTCATTTTTTATTATATGTCTACAATTAAATAAATTTACATTATAGCTAGTAATAACTTATAAATGTCTAGTAATTTTGATCATGGGCGAGAGGGGCCCGCCCCCCTTTAAATTGAGAGAAAGGGGCTTTTTGAAGGGCTTTTGGGGATTTTTCGGAAATGTTTAGGAGTTTTTTTTGTAGGGGGGAGGCAAAAGTGAAAAATGAAGCGTAATTTATGTACGAGGCCCCTCTACCAAAAAATTCCCCAAAATTTACCGAAAAATCCCCGAAATTTCTTCAAAAAGTCCTGTTTCTCAAATTTAGGAGGTGCGGGCCTCTCTCGCCCTTGGTTGGCAATCCCCATGATCAAAATTACTAGACATTTATAAGTTGTTACTAGCTATAATGTAAATTTATTTAATTGTAAACATATAATAAAAAATTAAAAATTAAAAAAAACGGAAAATTGCAATTTTTGCCGTTTTTATCAAAATTTTGACCGCCACTGCGGCGGTAATAGAAATGATTTCACCATAATGATATTTTTTGGAACATTACTAACATCTTGATGTAGCTGTTGTATTCTATTTGAAATTGTATTGGTATGGTTGGATAATTATTATTATTTTTTTTTGATAAAAAATATTTCTTTTGTGATTTTTCGAAACTTTGGCCCCCTTGCGGCGGTAAAAGATATTAACCTTTTGGTGTAATATTTTGCCAATTTAGTTATTATTACCAATGGCAACTTTCCCGCACTATTACGTGTCGATTATATAAATTTCGTTTTTTTGACCCACCCTACTGTGTATTAAGATTATTGTCATAAGAACACCTTTTGTGCCAAAACATTTTCAGTAAAGTACACAATCTAGCGTACAAAAACAAAATATATCTTCAATAATGTAGAAAACAATTCCGTAAAGATTGGTCTCTATTTTTAATCTTAAAAACCACCTGTTAAAATAAAATGTTTCTTAAATCATCTTATTTTATTCACAATCCAATAAAGGGTCATACACCATGAATATTTTTTATGTCGTAGTACTCATAATACATGTATCAGATAATAATATATGCTTTAACTTTCATAAACATTGACAAATTTGGGCAACACGAATTTTGAATATGGTGTTAAGGTACGCTTTACTATTTTACCTTTGTATAACAGTCGTCGTAGTATAGTTTTTTTACAGAAACATGTCAGACATTTTAATACAACATCATCTATTGTACGTCAAACTGAGCGATATTAACGAAAATGTATAATAAAGTGTAATGCAAGGCTCATGCCGGTTTGTTTTTTGGCGCTTTTTTTGCTTTTTTTGAATTTTTTTGCCTTTGGTTCGTGTTGTATGTTTAAACTTTTCGCAGTAATTTTATTTAAGACTTAGCAATGGTATAAACACAGGGCAAAATGAACGTCAAATGACACCGATCCCAAAACTCATGTAGTCTCATAATTATCGAAGGAATGAAATACTCACTAAGACTAAAATAATATATAATAACTATATTTTTTTGGTGTATTTCAGTTATTTGAAATTAGATAGCATTTCATTGCAACTATAAACAAGTGGGTAAGTGTGATCGAAGATCGCTCAAAGGGTTTCGTTTAATATTTCTTTCAAAACGTTTTATCCTTTCTTTAATAAATTCAAACAAATTTCATTTAGCAACAAAAAAAAAAAGTCATGTTTTTTATAAAGTAAAAATTTACCGGTCTATTTTTTCGTTTTTTCGAATATCTAAACCAGCCGGATAGCGGGCCAAGCCCGCTATTATATTCTGTCATAATAATATCCGTCATACGGACTAAATGCAATATTTAAAAAAATAATTTAAAAATTAAACAAATTGTACACCTTCAAAATGTTAAAATATGCGAATATTTCCATAATCGGATTTTTATCACGATTCAATATGTTTCTCAAACTCATATATTTACTATTCTCTATTATTTATACTTACTATTCTCTATTATTTATATTTACTATTCTCTATTATTTATATGGGTACTCGCTTTGTATTATTCTCAAACATTTGAAAAATTAGTTAAACTTCCCATATGACGTCCGATTTTCTAATGATCCTTAATTCTCTAATGACGTGATATTGTGTGTACTTACACTTACTCATACTCCTTGTATTATTGAGAAATCTTAGACATTTTCCGTTTTATTACGACTATGACGTCAATCAATTTTATTTCATATTTATCTGTTTTTCAATTGGTGAAACTTTTTATTTCATTTTCATTTTCACACGTGGAAATCGTCTGAAAGAAAATTAATTATTGTAGAAAGAATTTTTTCGTGGATTTTTAATTTTTGGCATCGGCTATACCGAAAAATGTTTAAATTTAATAGGAAAAGGTGTTAGAACTTTGGTTTTATATCTCTATTTATTAAAATAATACGAATTTTTCAAATTTTAATATTTTTAGCTCTTCACAGCTGATATTCTGATTTATACACAAAGTTTCAACTCTGTAAGTTACATAGTTTTCGAGAATGGCTTTGTGACAGACAGACAACGGAGCGGGAGCAATAGGGTTTCGTGAGATGAACGAAGCCCTAAAAAGGAACGTTTCAGTCAAAAAGTTTTAGGAAGTGTTAAATCCTAGTAAAGAGCTTTTATTACTATAAAGTAAATATTTAATAGTAATATATTCAACCTGCAGATTCTCGTGTGTCTTTTTCGACATTTTAGGATCTCGCTTCCGTAAATATTGGCCAGATGTAACGAAAGGTGGATATAATTTTAAGATACACAATAATACTCAATATTAAAGAAAAAACGTAGAACTTGTAGAAATTCTTTACAGGCACGCATCGAGAACGTTCATATATATATTTTTATGAATTGCACGACAAAATAACCGTTATTGGCAACAATGGGATAACATTCCAGGATTGCCACATAAACACTCTTCACTGTACAAAAATGACATATGTTTCTTTATATAACGTGAAGATATACGAAAATTTAATACAAACTCTTTCTAGAAACCCACAATTCTCAAAAGCTTTGCTTTAACCCCAGAAACCAATAGATTTTCGAGATTTAAAGCATTATTTCTGAAACAAAAATTTGATGGCCGTAATTTTCTTAAACATTTGCGGAAAAATTTACAGTGTATAAATTAACCTTTTCAACCCATTATCAACATGAAATAATATTTTTTTGGATTCTATAAATTTTAATGTAAAATGATCCCCATGATTTTATAATAGTTCATTGTTTGGATCCATTTAAAATATTTTTCACATATAAAAACAATCTTTAAAAATATAATTATGTTTCCGTAAATGAAATAGATTAAAAAAAAAATCATTCTATAACAACTGTCGTAAAATGCTGATGACAAAAATGTTGATGACATTTTTTATTTCAGAGTACAAAATTACGTTTAAAACATAATAAAACTTTCATATGCCAAAAATTATGTTTGCAATTTAAATAAATACAACTGTGGTAAAATACACACACATTGTTATGTTATGTATTACGTTAAAATATCTTACGTAAAAAGATATCAAATTACATTAAAAAACACAAAGCTGCACTTTTTACATACATCTGAGATCATCGTAGGGATATAAAGTCAATTGTAAAGCGGTATTTTCGGATTAATTGGATTATATGATCATTTGGATTTTTAGGATTATTTTTCAATTTTGCAGATAGAAACTGTTTAGATTAATAGATGGCGTTTGCTGTCTGTTATATCATTTAATTAAGTCGAATCTGATTGGTCAAGTGTTCGATTCTTGGTCTCTCAACGGCAGTGCAGTCACAAACATCTTATGATCTACTTTATATCTTGATGATAGTCTCAGATGTAGGGCAAAACTGCAGATTTCTGTTTTTAATGTAATTTTATCATCATTTAGTAATGTTTGTGTATTTTAGCATAGTTTCATTTATTAAAGATATTTAAATGTTTTAAAAATGCGAACATTTTATGGTAATTTATTATGGCACGTAAATATTAAAATAGAGAAATTTCTATTACTTAACATAGTGTTTGATGTATGACAAACTCATAAACCTGTCCTTGAGCCTGTTTTATAAATAATATTTTTATTTTATGTAATTTTATGGATATTTGTATTTTATGTAATTTTAGTGATATCGAATTTAAAGATATTAACATGAAACACATATTAACTAATATTATAGGCTTCGAAAAAGAAACATTTAAGACAATGAAAGACAAATTTAATTACCTATAAATGTTGCAAAAAAAAATAATAGTAGTTACCTATCCATAAAATAAAAGTGGATTTAGGAAGCTATCAGCAAAATAAGCTTCTTTGTGTAAGGCGATAAATTTCACGAGTTCAATGTACTGAACGACATAATATCGTTTGAAAAAATTTTGACTTTAATTCTTTTATTAAAAATTCAGGAATCTTTCTACTTTCAGTGAGGAATTTATTGAAAACAAAGATAATTTATTTAGTAAAGTGAATTTGGTAATTAACTGAAGCCTCATATCTATACTAATAAAATAAAGTTGTTTGTCTGTGTGTTTGTGTAACTTTGTGTGATGGCTAGCAAAATCTACCGCACGTAGATTTCTGAAAATTTGGGTGCGAATAGTCCAAGACAGGTCCTTATGCACCTGAGGTTCAGATTTTTTATCCTTTTTAGACCCGGTCTTCTTGGGGCCCTTTAAAATTTTTACACTAAATTGTTAATAACGTGCCTCATTTTTATCCGATCTTCTTCATTTTTGTGGCCCTTTCTACATTTAACTTTCCCCCAATTTGTACATTCAACCTAAGGCCCTTGAAGTTTATTTTTCTTAAATTGTCAGTGACTTGCTCCTTTTAATTCAATATTCTTCGTTTATGAGACCTTTTCTCCAATTAAATATTCCCTCATTTCTACATTCCAGTTAGGACAATCAATCTTAAGGTCCTGCTGAAAACTATCAACTGGCCCCTTCTGAGCCTCCTACTATAGCACCCTTAAAAAACTACCTTTATTTTTTTAACAACTTCTTAGGACTTCCAGCTACTACTTGACCAGCTACGACAAAAAAAATTCGAATATGATCCGGGACCCCTGCGCCCTTTTTCTTTTTAGGCACGAAATGTTTAATAACTTGTTCCCTTTTCATCCGATCTTATTGCTTTTGGAGGCCCCTTTATCCATTTAGTTTTTACTCCATTTTTTACATTCTAGTTAAGACCCTGGACCCCTGGGGCCCGGTACAGAGCTTTTTGAAGTTTTTGTCCCCTACATTTTTAATAAATTTCTTCATTTTAATCCGATCTTCTTCATCTTTGGGGCCTTTTCTCTATTTAGTTATTTTCCCATTTCTACATTCCAATTAGGACCCTTCATCTTAGGGTCCTGCTCAAAACTAACAGCTGGTCCCATTTGAGCTCCTACTATAGCTCCCTTAAAAATCGTCCGATTCACTAGCTTTCTTCACTAACAGATTCTTTGGACTTTCAGCTATTACATGAACAACAAAAAAACTTTTGAGCATGACCCAGACATCCTGGGCCCCTTTAACTTTTTGTGCCTTAAATTGTTATTAACTTGTTCCATTTTTATCCGATCTTATTCATTTTTATGGCCCTTTCTACATTTAACTTTTCCCCATTTCTACGTTCTAGTTTAGACCCTGGACTCCAGGGGCCCGGTACAAGAGCCCTTGAAGTTTTTGTTTCTTAAATTGTTTAATAACTTACCCACTTTTAATATGATCTTATTCATTTTGAGGCCTTTTCTCCATTTAGTTATTCCCCAATTTCTACATTCCAATTAGGACCCTTCATCTTAAGGGTCAAAACCATCAGTTGGCCCCTTTGGGCACCCTACTATCGCTTATAGCTCCATTAAATACTTTAAATAGCTCCATAATCCATTAAATAGCTCCATACTTGAAGCTACAGCGCTATTAAAAATCGCAAGATTCACTAGCTTTTTTTTCTAACAACTTCTTAGGATTTCCAACTACTACATGAGAGCCAAAAAAAAAAAAAAAAATCGGACCTCAGCTATTTACAATTTTGTATATTAATCTCCTTCTTGGGGTTCTTGGTGCAGCTTCTTTTAAAATAACCCGATTCTCTTGCAATTTTTTTAACTTAGTTCTAGAATCCTCCAGCGACTTTATAAATTACTAAAAATTTACTTAGACCACAGCTACCATCTTTTAAATATTAATCTTCTTATTCGACATCAACTTACGTTTACTCACTACAGCTGGAAATCAAAAGTCGCCTGACTGTTAAAAATAAGTGGTTAAGTTTAGATAAAGGCGGATTTTATCCATAAATAAAATATCGTGTTAATGTTAAAGAGGCAATTCGTTAAATTTACAGGGTGCACCTTCCACCGCCTGGGTGCGCATTTTTTCTCGGGTTCTATGGATCCGATTTCAACAGGGATTGGGTTATTCGACTTGATATCGAAAATGTAATGTTTTTTTATATAATCACGGGCTGGCCGTGTCAGCTAGTGGAATTTAAGTTTCTCAGTTACATACATTTTCCTCTTAATACATTGCTCTGAAACCTTTCCCCTCTCTGTTTTTTAACATAATTACGAACCATCTTGGCAGCTAGAGATGAGACAGTAGCTCTAGAAGGCATTAGGCAAAATTTAAATTGGGACCCATACTAATGCAATTTCTTTTAAAGAAATTTTAAATAATGTCACTTACAGTTTTTAGAGAATACATTAAACTAATACAGTAATTTCAGAATAAAACTTCTGGAAAGAAACTTTTGTTAACATACTAGCGTTGAAGTAAAAACTAGTCCTTTTATACTCGAGTCTCTTTTATAAACACCTTTTTTTGTCAGCTATTTACACAATGAAAAAGAAAAAAATATTTAGTGACTTTAGATAAATTAGAAAATTTAGATGGTATAAAAATGAGATTTTTTTTTGGAATTTTAATATTATTATTATTATGATTATTAATTTATTTCCTGATAGAAACTGCTCAGACATATAGACAAAGTCTGTGGAGCATATATGTCCTCCCGGTTCCCTTTATAAAGTCTTAAAAATTGCAATATTCAGCTAGAGCTGAATATGCCGTTAAACAAAAGAAGATGGTGTCTGTTTGCAAAATATACAACACCCTTCTGCCGGAAAGATATATCTTCGCGACAGTGGGCAAGGAGGTACCGATTCCGATTTGTGCGCCATAGACATGCGCTCTTGCGACAAGGGGCACTATACCATCTCCAAAGGACTCTACTACTGACAAGAGGCGATGCCATATGAGGAAATGAGAGTTGCTTTGAGTTTTTTTAGATCTGTGCGTCTTGAGAGAATGTTTTGTAGCCATGTGCATGAGTGGAAGATCCTACTTTGCCGCACTTTCATCTATTATATCCTGCACACCCAAATTTGTGGAGGTAGAATTTGACACGTCATCAAAGATGACCGTTAGACCCAGTAGAGCTCCCAAGATTTCACATACGGTATATATATATATATATATCTTACTTTTACTTTTACTTAGCATCTAATGCAGTTTGCTCTGGATATTTCTAAGAGTACGCTACAGATAGACAGTTAGATTTCTTTAACTTTGTGTAAAAGAAGGAGCACAATGGACAAATAATTGAATAATTTATGTATACGGTATATTTTTGAAAATGCATATATATACGGCTTTTTATTTCCACCTTATAATCGTGACAATGCCTATAGGGTAGATACAGGTGACAAATGTCATGGACCACAATATTCGTGGCAAATATCGATCTTTGGAGTATCAGATTAGGGGAAAATATTACGAATTTACAAATAATCAGTATCTGTGTCAGTTTTCAGAAATAATGAAATCCCTTGCAGGACATATATAAAAGTTCAGAGAATAGCTGTAGTGTTTAGGAAGTGTTAAGTCAGCAGCTGCTTATTACTTCCAAAAAATATACTTAACCTGTTTATTTTCCTGTGTTCCAGAAGAGTAAGTATCTATTTAATTATACGAAATAGTTATATGTAAATATTAGTGCAATATAGGAAGAACCCTGGATAGGGGTTGAAATCAGATGCATTAGGTGAATATTCCATATACAGAGTAACCATATATGGGACATGAAGAGAAGGCAGAGTAACAATCGAAACCGTGGCTCACAACGTTTATCAGTGGATCTATAAAAGGTTCATAACTATAGTACTATCATTAATATAAAATTTACATTTCGAGTTTTTTATTATTGGCAAACAAGATACAAAACAGTGTAAGATTATTTATTAAAAACGAATAAAAAAAAAGCTTACATTTTAGTTTAAGATTAATTTGTTAATAAAGCAAATTGTTTTCTCCATTTCTGAATGTCTTATTGGATTTTCTAATAATGTTTTTATAACCAGTAAATGTATGCAACAAGATCATTTAAATTAGATCGATGTAATTAATGAAATGTAATTTTAATATGACTTATATTTATTTTAGACTAATCTTATATCATAAAAAGTAACTTAATTAATTAAATTTACCTATACTGCATCAGAAAAACTACATTTCTTAGTTTCCTTAATTCATATTTTTATCTGAAAAGGATATGAATGGTGCATTTATAAATTGCTTTATTAAATTAAATTAAGAAAAGAACGAATTATACAATTATCCTGATTCAGAAGTAATTCTTGTCTCTGTTATTAGTTTATTCTGCATAAATGAACGCATTCCAATATATTTCCGTTCTCTTAATTAACTATGAGAAAACTGCCGAGATCTTATTCTGATAATTCTTTATCTTATGAAATTAGTTAATATTTTTAATTCATTATATATATTGAAAGACACTTTTCTTGTTATTATCCTCAAAGTGTATTATCCGATCAAAAAATCTGCCAAAAATAAATTTACGTATCTAATCTTTTTTGTGGCATTGAAGTGTTTTAATGAATATAATTGGCTTTTCAAAGCTCTTTAAAATGTACTAAAAAAACCTTTCAAAATATATTAGAGTTCAGAAAACGTAGCACCAATTCTCTTAAATTATAAATTGAATGTTTTGAAAGTAAATAAATTTTAATCCATTTCCAATGTTTTATACATAAAGTTCTATTCAGGCCGACATATTTTTTTTTATATTACAGCATCTATGAACAGTACAAGACTTTTGTACACAAACACTTGAGAAAAGCAATTATTAAAATTTAACTAACAGAGTTAGAATCTTTTAAGTTAATATATTTTTCATCTGGAAGAAAGGGAATTTACGTTTTCAAAGTCAATTTTAAAAGTCTAAGAAACGTGATTTAGATAGTGAATAATTTAAACATTTCTCTTAGTACTATAATGAACTTTTTGCAACTCAAATATATGATTTTAATTATGTTGATTTATAACTTGAAATTGACACATTTTAATATTGTTGGCATGCTGTTAAATAACTTGAAGATTCAAGTAAAAATACTTATTTATATAGAGATGTCCACGATAGAATTTAAAATCTCAGAAACTTTTTGAACTATATAAAGTATATGACAGATTTTTAAGAAAGTAACTGCATAGAAAGTAGACTTCAAAGGGACATTTTAAAGGAAATTTTCAAATATAGAATTTTTAACACAAACCATATTGGATAATCGTAGTTTATTGTACAATAGTGTAACATTTCAAATTAAGAATTTTGAACTCTGACCTTGTTAGATATTCGTTATTTAATGGATAATCGTTTAAAAATACACATTGTTTAAACATTAAAATTTGCCAATTACTAAGAAGTAAATTACAAATATACAATTACTAAATAGTAAATCGTTTAAAATTGAATAATCCTGTAACATTGTCATTATTGGATAATAGTTTCACTTTTCACTACATTTTGAGATTAGGAATGATTTTACATGGGTTTCAATATAAATATTAAACAAAGTTTTATAATGAAAATCGTCATGTAAATATTGTAATTAAAAATAATTTTCACGTTTTCATAGATAATTTTAATTATTATTATAGATGATTAAGGGCAAAATGCAAGGGACCTTTATTTTCCTAGACAGCGTGTGGTTTTTGTTTTATAATACTAGCTTAGACTATTTTAAAAATAAAGTACTTTTTTATTTATTTCAGTATTAAGAATTTTTAAATTGTTTTACCATGTTACGATTCTGGGTTTATGTTTTAAGATTCTGAAATGATATAAATATACCATTTTGTTACATATTTTCTTTATTCTCGTTTTAATTCGTTACTTTTGAATATTTATTTGTTTATTTATCGCTGAAAAAACAGGACATTTTTTAACTCACAGGTATTTTAACTTTTGTACACAAATATGCATAACAAAATCTCATAATAACAGGGCATTAAAAAATATTAAATGCAATTGTTTTAAAATAATTCAATTAAATAGACATCAATATTAGAGAGAATTTTGTTGCAAACAAAATATAGATTGAAAATCTCTATCTATTGTAATAATATTTAATGAAAGCTTGTTGTAAAAACATCGTTCATTGAAAGTAGCACTCCCTAAAAAAAATGTGATATCACATGGATATACTAATTTCTAGAACAGGCACAGTTGCCGATTCAGAAATTAAGACGAATATATATATCTATATATATACATATATATATATATATAACTTGCAATTCCACTGAGTATGAAAACATTTAATGTAATATTAATACATTTAATCAGTTTTATTAAAATAACACGTATTCAAAAAATATAATAACATCTTAACATATTCATATTGAAAAACATCGATGCATATATGCTCCTCAGAAAAATAACTCCGAAATCACAAAGCACATATTTATTCATAAATATTAACTTTTACGTATTTCTGTCTAACTTTAACTTTCAATGAATTATCAAGTGTAATTTTAAGATAAAAATGTTTTTTTTGTGTAATTTGTTAATATACTCTTAAAACTACGGCATTTCAAAATCTTAAGTTTGGATGGGAATATCATCTCTCTTAATAGGAATAGAATATAAAGTACGATAAACCTATTTAAATATCAATATATGACATGAGGAACAAAATAAATGTATATGAAATTCGAAACGCACGCATTATATATACTTATGAGTTTAGAACATATTCCACTTAATAAGTAATTGGATTTTTTATCGATAATAATTCTTAACACATAAACAGGAACATTGATATCATATATCTTACTCAGCTACATAGAAAAATAACTCTGAAATCACAAAGCATATATTGATTCATAAATATTAACTTTAACTTTTTTCTAACTGAATTAATGCACTTTTACTGTCAACTGAATTGACAAGCGTACGTTTTAGAAAAAAATATTTTTTTTTTTTTTTTATGTGTGTGTGTATGTGTAATTTGTTAATATACTCTTAAAACTACAGCATTTCACAAACGTAAGTATGAAAGGAAAAAATTACTTTCTTAATAGGTAAAAAAAATATATTTTACGTAAGATAAACATATTCAAATATGAATATATTTGATACGATGAAAAAAATAAATGTCATATGAAGTTATATAAACTTATGATATTTATTACATATTCCACTTAACATGTTTTTGCAATTTTTATCGATAATATCTCTTAACACATTCATAAGCAGAAACATCGATGTCATATATGTTTCTCAGCTATTTAGAAAAATAACTCTGACATCATAAAACATATATTAATTCATAAACATTAACTTTTACGTATTTGTATCTGAATTAATGCACATCTACTTTCAATTGAATTATCAATAGTAATTTTAAGAAAATAATATTTTGTGTGTAAATTATAAATATTCTTTTATAATTACAGCATTTCACAAACTTATGTATGAATGGGAAAATTTATTTTCTTAATAGGTAAAATAATATATTTAAAGTGCGATAAACCTATTTAAATATGAATATATTTGACATAAAGAACAAAATAAATGTCATATGAAATAAAAATAGTACGCGTTAGATAAACTTATGATATTTAAAACATATTCCATTTAACAAGTAATTTCAATTTTTATCGATAATTTCTCTAAAAATGCTGCTTATTAAAAATCATAAAACTTTCCACCGAAGCCACTAAGTACTTTCTACTAATATTATATTAATATATTCAGAGATTTTGTATTATTATATGGTATATGCGTTTAATAACTTAAGATATTTTGAAAAAAAAAATACCCAACTTTATTAAAAGACGTTAAAAGCAATTTGCATACCATAATAAGTTATGAACTGATTTTTAATTAGGCACTGATGAAATAAATAAGGCTAATGCAATTCTTTTAGATTTTGCGAATAAATCTTCTCTGAAATACATTTTTTTTTCTATATGCAAAAAGGAAAATCTTATGATATAACTACAATTACTTACTGATTTTTTATAAACACTTGACAATAAATATTTATACTTGAGTTCCATAAAATTACGAAAAATGAATAATATTATTAAAAGAGAGGTTTATTGAAAACTATTAAAATAATTGAAACTGGTTTGGCTCAAATTACTTAAAGAACATGTGTGCAAACTTTTATTTTAAGGCTGCTCGTCAGTAAGCTTCTCGATTCCCTTCGCTGACGTAAATCCTATGGACGTAGGTTGCATTTGTATTTAAAAAATTATCTCCTCGAGAAATTAATATTTTTAACTCCTGTCTCCTGTGTACACTTCTTAAAAAATGTCTTTTTTTCTTAGTTATCAAATTATTTGTAAAATATGTGCTTAATTTATAATTTTATGTGCTAAAATTTAGCGAAACTGAATAAGATTTTAACACGTCACATAAAATTAATTATATATTTGAGAAAAAAATAGAACTAAGATAAAAAGAGACGTTCTTTGAGAACAGTACAAAAAAACATAAGTTAAAAATATTAATTTCCTGAGGAGATATTTTAAAAATACGAATAAATCCTACGCCCATAGGAATCAAAACGCCCATAGTAGAATCCGGAAGTTTACTGACGAGTATCTTTAACACGTGTAACAGAGGATATATGTGCGACATAATGAAATATATGATGAATGTACAACCTCTAAATAATTTTTAGTAATCATGCAAATTAACTGTCCATATGAATGTGTTATATTGAATATTGTATTATTGGTATACTTATTGCATTGTTAGTAACTATTTCATATTGCAATGTACAGTTCTACAATAGAGAAGGATACACGATTAATTCAGTCGCAAATTATTCTATAAAAAATCCAACTGGCACCAATCGATTAGTAATAACATAGAATTTAAATTGAAATGCATGGAATAATATTTGAACTACAAATCAAAATCTGTACCATCTTTATTTTCTCAAATGGTATCACCAAATCTTGCCCCTTTTTTTAGTTTCCTGTATAGAAACAGATGGGAAAATTTATAGTTTATATGCATTTTTTTTATTATTTAGCAACAACAATAACGATTTTATAAATATAAAATCTGTTAGGTGTGTATCTGTCATAGTCAAATGGGGAAATCTGTCTCATTGCAAAGAGTCTGAACTGTTTGCAAAAAGCAATTATAATTGGAGAATTATATGCCATACTCCAATAAGTCTGATATTTTTCAGGTTTAATGCAAAGTGACATTTCAGCATTAGATTAATCGGAAGATCACTTGTTTCCCAATCCACTTCATAAATGTTAGGGGTGTATCTGTCATAGTCAAATTGGAAAATCTGTCTCATTGCAAAGAGTCGCAAGTATAATTGGAGAATCATCTGCCATACTCCAATAAATCTGACATTTTTCAGGTTTAATGCAAAGTAACATAACAGCATTAGGTTAATCGGAAAATGATCAGTTGTTTCCCAATCAACTTGATAAATGTTACGGGTGTATCTGTCATATTCAAATTGGGAAATCTGGTTCATTGCAAAGAGTCTGAACTGTTTGCAAAAAGCAAGTGTAATTGGAAAATCATCTGGCATACTCCAATAAGTCTGATATTTTTCAGGTTTTGTTGCAAAGTGACATTTTAGCATTAGGCTAATCCGAAAATGATCAGTTATTTCCCAATCAACTTGATAAATCTGTCTTAATCAAATTGGGTAGCCTGGATCATTGCAAAGATTCTGGACTGTTTGCAAAAAGCAAGTATAATTGAAGAATCATCTGCCATACTCCAATAAGTCTGATATTTTTCAGGTTTATTGCAAAGCGACATTTCAACATTAGGTTAATCGAAAAATGATCAGTTGTTTCCCAATCAACTTGATAAATGTTAGGGGTGTATCAGGCATAATCAAATCGGGAAATCTGGCTCATTGCAAAGAGTCTGAACTGTTTGCAAAAAGCAAGTATAATAGGAGAATCATCTGCCATATTCCAATAAGTCTGATATTTTTCAAGTTTATTGTAAAGTGACATTTTAGCATTAGGCTAATCGGAAAATGATCAGTTGTTTCACAATCAACTTGATAAATGTTAGGGGTGTATCTGCCATAGTCAAATTGGGAAATCTGGCTCATTGCAGAGTTTGAACTGTTTGCAAAAAGCAAGTATAATTTGAGAATCATCTGCCAGACTCAAATAAATATAATATTTTACCGGTTTATTGCAAAGTGACATTTGAGCATTAGGTTAATCAGAAAAGGATCAGTTGTTTCCAAAAATCAGCTTGATAACTGTTAGGTTATTGTTATTATAATGAAAGCCATTACAGCTTCAGGCTAATTAGAAAATAACGAATTGTTTGCCTGAAAGGGACCTATGTAGTTTAACGCTAATTGGATCATATGCTTGTCGAAACAACTTGGTTTATTCAGACGCAATGCCAAAAAGTTCACTTTAGAGAATGTTTATGATAAAATGTACTACAAAAATAGCATCAGAAACTTAAAATGTTTTTAAATTTGTATAAAAACTATCTTATTGCTAAAAACCAAAGCTTATGACTATCTTATAGTTTATCAATTTTAGACGATCGGGTTCAGATTTTAACACGTTACTGATAATAGAGAGGGAAAAGGATCAGTTATGCATATTTTAAATTTGATTGTTATATGAATATATTTCTTAAATGATAAAAAGCTTCTAAAATTTAGATTTTTTCCCCTTTTTTTGAACGATTTTGTAACAAAAACAAAAATAAAAAACATTTCTGAAAACTTTAACAGCTAAAAAAATAACTAATGCAGAAACAATAACTACATACACTCAGTAATAACTGAAAGCGCTTTTCTAAAAATAAATTTTGACAGGAAAAACATAAACGTCCGCTTACTAAAATCGCGGAATTTGAGGAGGTACAGCGAGTCCCTCTGTAAACAACTTAAAATGCCTTTCCTTAATATGCATTGAGACTGGCCGTGAATGGGGAAACAGTTTCGTCAAATATTTGAAAGTTTCCATTTCATCACTTGATTTTCAGACGAAATGAGTGTCAAAAATGATGAAATATAGTTCAAGAATTGCAGAATCGTCAAAAGTGAGAGTTTTAATTTGACAGTGAGGAAGCAGTTTCGTCAGATATTTCAGGTTTCGCGTTTCGTTAAAAACCACGTGACTTTGAGACGAAATGATTGCCAAATTTAACGAAATAAAGCGCAATGATTGCCGAATCGTCAAAATTGAGTCTTTTATTTCTGAGAGTGTATTTATATATATGCCTGTGTATATACTTTTATGACTTTGAGACGTGCAATGATTGCCAAATCATCAAAATTGAGTCTTTTATTTCTGAGAGTGTATTTATATATATGCCTTTGTATATACTTTTATGTTGATTGATTGAAATGATTGCCAAATTTAAATAAAGCGCAATGATTACCGAATCGTCAAAATTGAGTCTTTTATTTCTGAGATTGTATTTATATATATGGCTGTGTATATACTTTTATGACTTTGAGACGTGCAATGATTGCCGAATCGTCAAAATTGAGTCTTTTATTTCTGAGAGTGTATTTATATATATGCCTGTGTATATACTTTTATGTTGATTGATTGAAATGATTGCCAAATTTAACGAAATAAAGCGCAATGATTGCCGAATCGTCAAAATTGGGTCTTTTATTTCTGAGAGTGTATTTATATATATGCCTGTGTATATACTTTTATGACTTTGAGACGAAATGATTGCCAAATTTAACGAAATAAAGCGCAATGATTGCCGAATCGTCAAAATTGAGTCTTTTATTTCTGAGAGTGTATTTATATATATGCCTGTGTATATACTTTTATGTTGATTGGTTGAAATGATTGCCAAATTTAACGAAATAAAGTGCAATGATTGCCGAATCGTCAAAATTGAGTCTTTTATTTATGAGAGTGTATTTATATATATGCCTGAGTATATACTTTTATGTTCAAATTTTGCTTTTATTGCTTCTAGACTTATTTTTGCAATGATAAATAATTTATTGCAGTGATAAATATTTTATTTGTGTATTTATCGAAATGTTTCTATATACAATCGTGAAAAACAATTTTATTTTAAAATAGTCGCTGAATAGTTTCTTTTGAAATGATTGTTTTAAAATATGAAGTTCAAAATGATAGCTAATCACAGACGTAATTTTCAAAATCTATCTCACATGTATTTAAATAAAATTCTCCATTAAAATGTATTTACATAAAAGTAATTCGCGGAACATTCATTTCTAAAACAGGTTCCATTCAGTTAAAGATCAAGCATTTCTTTCTTCTGGTAATAGATACATATTTATTTACGTGTGAGTACTTATCTTTACAAATGTATCGTTCTCTATTTCCCTTTCAATAATCGTAGTTATTTGAAGTATTATTTGATGCAATTAAAAAGCGATATTTATATAAATCTAGTAGAGCGTAAATTGCCTCTTATATTTGTGGGAGATGGTTTAAAGTATTGCGAAGAGAACGTAGCTCTTGAATGATATCAAAAACCACTTCTTTAATTTCATACAAGTATTTAATTAATTTGTGCATATGAAGTTAATGAATGAAGTGCCATTTTTTGAAGGAGGAGAGATTAGCAATAATATTTATCAAAATAGTTAAAATTTATGTCATATTATTATAAAACGTATTTCCCAAAATGTTTTTGGAATATTTTCAACATGGCATTTCAGTCTGCTTGTTAAACATGAAAATAAGGGATAATAGGCTTATTTATTTTACTTTTCTTTCACATATGTTATTTAAAATTAATAATAAATTAAACAAGCGATTTATATGCATCAATAGAGAATTGCGTAGCCTAATGTATGATAAAATGGAATGTACCTTCAACGTTATGTTCCTTTTTTTCGTTTGAATAGGCCAAAATAAGACTCCTGTTTGCTGTCAAAATGAGAAAGAGATTCATTCAAATTATTTATATCAGAAAGTATAATTATAGAAAGATGAGTTGAGACTACGCCTTTAATTATTCGCTGTATTCAAAAATGACATTAATAAATTGCGGACGTGAGTTTCAAAACTCGCCTTATCCAAAAAATCAAATTCGAGGAAATCGCGAAAAACCTCTGACTGGTTCCATTGGTTTTCACTGTAAACCAAGATTTCAGAACGCCAGAAATACACGCTAAAACTAGTTTTCCTGTGGATTGTAGTGCTTTTTTTAGTGAAGATTTACCAACAGAATAGACTGACAGAGAAAAGACGATTTTTTTAAATTTTGGATAAGGTGAGTTTTGAAACTCACGTCCTCAATTGTACTGCTGTGTGACTTAATAATTTCATTATAAATATAATTATATATTGGTATATAATATATATAATATATATAATATATCATCATCATCATCATCCCAAGACATGGTTTAAGGCTATAAGCCTGTTCCGGCCTCAATTCAACTCTTGCGTGGCCTTCTTCTGTTTTCCCCTAGTTTTATAATTCAAGGCTGCTTTTCGTATTCGATCAGAATCCATCCTTTCCATGTGGTCTCTCCATTTCTTTCCGTTCTAAAATTTTCTATTTTATTCAATATTGTCATAACCTCAAGCTCTCTTCTGATGTAGTCATTCTTTATTTTGTCCATTATCGAACATCCTTTCACACTCCTCAAAAATTTCATCTCTGATTATTGTATTTGTCTTTCATCATTTTTTGTGAGTGTCCATGCCTCACTTCCGTATAGTAAAATTGGTATTGCCATTGTTTTAAAAAAAATTATTATTGTGTATTTCCTTGTATTTCGAAAGGTTCTTCTTATAGTACTACAGATGTATTTAAATTTATAATGCTTATTCTGTATATCGTTGTCATAGTCATAAGATATATCACATCTTAAGTAATTAAAATGTGAAATCTGCTCTATTGGTTAATTTTCTAAAATTTTTTGTTCTTATAGCATCTTTGCCTCTAAATACTGTTACCTTTATATAATATATATAATAATATATAAATATAATAATATATTATAATAATATATTGCATATATTATCATTTTTTATTGTTATATCTACTAGAAATTATAACATTCTCCTACGTAATACTTAAAAAACGATTTTAGCAATGAAGAACGTCTCGTTATTTTGAATTATTTCATTAATGTTTGATTTCCACATGATATTTTTGATTTCTGCATAAGAACTAAACCTCTATTCCGACAAGGCATCCTTGATAGAGTGAAGCGAATGACAATTAGGTAGAACAAAAACTAGTGAAAACGATTGGTGGGAAAACTACGAGGGTAAATCATTAAATAAGTTACAAAATATAATGAAATAATAACTTATTCACTTCAAATAATATTCACTTCAAAACTATTTTTATTTCTCAACTTATTCTCCATCAATATTTATGCACTTACATCACCGTTTTATCAGTGCCTAAACACCGGCTGAATAACATTCTTTGGGTTGATATCTTAGCCACATTAGGACTTCAAGTTGAACGTTTTCATCATCTGTGAACACCATCTTGCAACTTCTTAAACATCCACCATACAGATTCGACCTAGCCCGAAGCGATCTTCATCAATTTAGTCCACTAAAAAAACATCTTGGAAGCAAGATGATGTTCACAGATGATGAAAAGTTTCAACTTGAAGTCTTTATGTGGCTGAGACAGCAACCCAAAGAATGTTATGCAGCCGGTTGTTGGGGCAATGCTAAAACGGTGATTTAAGTGCATGGATATTGGTGAAGAACGTGTTGAGAAATATAAAACTAGTTTTGAAGTGAATATCATTGTAAGTTATTATTTAATTATCTTTTGTGACTTACTTAATGACTTTCCCTCGTACATTCCCAGTAATGTTTCAAGAGAATTGAAGACTGATTTTGGAAAATTTTTGGTGATCTTTGCTAAGTTATAAAACAACCTTATTATATTTTTCAGTACATCCTGTATATTTGTATTTAAATACTTCGTACAATTTAATTAAGTATTCCCCATTTCTTCTAATATTCCCTATTGACTGCCTGAAACTGTTACAACATGTCATGATAGAATAAGACCTCATGGTCTCATAAGAATGTTTCCGCAGTAATGGATCAGGAAAACTGGACACACCCATACCCTCAGCCGTTTAAGATTGTTGTAATGAAACATTCTTTCATTTCTCATAAAAATGGATAGGTATTCTTTCATCATTTTGCCATCATGCAAACGTTTAAATATCATATTTCAACGCTCCTTGCTTCATCCTATTTCATCCTACTTCATCCACTTTTTTTTAATTTGAAACATATAGATTGCATGTATAGTATGTTGCGAAATGTTGTGGTAAGTAACATTTAGGGCAGCAGCCAATTTCGATTTTGTTTGGAAATGAATCATTCTAAATGATTATCTTGAATGTCTTTAGGTAGTTTTCCATGCTCTTAGTCATGTGTATAGAAATAATTATATATATTGAATAATTATGTTGAAAAATTTCAAGCACATTTGCATGTTGTAATCGAATGTATAAGCTTGCTGTAAATATATCACCAATTGTACGTTGCAGCAACCGTACGTTTCTGCTGAGATTGTCTTTGCAATAAATAAAATGAAGTAACAGTACGAACAAATGTGTTATGTAAAAGTAAACATGTTCCATGAGATAAAGGTATTTACATTTTACAAAAGTAAAAAAAAAAACGTACTCAGTTTTTCCCCATATGTTCACATGCCTTTATGTATTTACAATTGTGATTCTTCTGTTGCTTCAATATAATAAATCTTCTGAGCATACATCCAGTGATTCAAACAAACTCGATAGCAAAACGTAAAAGGCGTTGGTACGCGGAGGCCATGTATTTGGTTCATTTCCTGAAATTCATCTTCCTGTAAATAACCATACCTGAAATTCTCCCAGTCAATTGATTATTACATCTGCAGATTTTTCTTTTAAACTTCCGTCTGTATCACATTTAATATGTGTTAATATATTGGGGTCTTTTCTATGCAACCAAAGTGAAAACCCATTGCTTTTTCAATTCCTTGTAAAAAAATTTTTGCTATTTTTTCACATAAAAATTAAAACCTAATAGCTAATAGCTAATCGTTCCTAAAAGTTAAGCTAATGAATGCATTGATCTCAATAGTCACCATTTTTTTTTCAAAACTATATTTTAATGTAAATTTTAAATCCCCGCAACCGATTATAAACACCTTGTACTATGAAGAAACAGTATAACATAAATGATATTACTTTCCTTAACTTTAACAATAAAGAATTAATTTATTTTCGTGTCACGAAGTAACATATTAACAGCTGAAAATGAGGTATAAAAATAAAAAATTTCAAACCTCAACAACTAATCCTAAAATCCTGAAACTTGTAGGATTGGTAAGTTTTGTAAATTAGGTTTCCAAAAAGGATTTGAAAGGATGATTAAAGTAAAGATAAATTAAGCTTAAAATGTATTTGTGAATCTCCGCCGCTTTGACGCGTATATATACACTACCTTGTATTATTTAGCTTGAAGTATGCAAATAATAATACTAAAAAATCTGATCATGAAATATGTATTAAATTATGACATTAAAGATAACTTTTTTTTTTTTTTATAAATACAAGAACTTATAATATATACCTGATATTTAATCATTAAATTATTTCCCTTTCGAATTATTATGCTAATTTTAGTCAAGGATATTGCATTTTGGAAACAAAAAAATCCACGTCTCTGTTTTTAATCATTTATATTCGGCAATCATGAAACAGAAAAGAAAGCAGAATAAATTAAATATAGTGCACAAAATATGTTCTTTTAATATTGTTGTTTTTGTTGCTTCATTACATGCTAAATTATTCCATAGTTAATGATCTTGAAATTTTTTGAGAGAAAAAGTAATATCGTACATCACTAAAATATTAATAAGGACTTATATAATCTTAAAATTATTCTCCTTTTATTAAATAAAAACATTGGCATATTTTGCAAAATGTTCGGTCACAAATCCTAAAGAAAGGTATAGATTTGTTTACTATGCTGTATTTTTTTATCGTAGCATAATATGTGTTGTCATTCTATTATAGGAAATATCACATATCTTAAATTATATTTTCTAAATTTTGCATATGTCAGCAACGAAAAGTTAAACGCGTAATTAAATATTTTTTAATCATTTTCAGTTAATTTGATAGTTTCTGGGAAAACTATTAAATATGACTAAAAAATCAATGATACTTAAAAACATACTGTCAATTTTTATTAGCATGATTGTCAGGAAAATTAATATAATTGTAAAAGATAATATTTTATAACTTATGTCGCAACATCTGATAGTTCTGAATTACTATGAAAAAAATAAGTTAGTAAATTGATAGTTTCTTTAAGGTGACTGATCACAGAAATAATACAGAATTATATATTTTCAAAAAGAAAAGACCCTTATTGTCTTCGAACCCGCCGGACGTAATGCATTTCTGAGAGCGTTTATACAAGTATTGGAAACTTTTGGAATAGTCCTTCTTCAATATTATTTCCAGTTGCCTGGTAACAGTTGCCTGTATATATGAAATAGCTACAAATGTATGCTATTTCAGGTGCGGATTTCAGTCTTGGAAATAAGAAAATGCCTTGTAGAGAAAGATCAAAGAAATAAAGAGAGTGTACAACTCAGTAATCTGATGCTAGACAATGAATTGCATCACATACGTATCCAGGAATTATTGTGTGAAAAGTACCAGTTGCATGATCTCGCAGCAACGAGTTGCGATGTATACGAGCCAAGAAGTGCTTGAGAACACGACAGTAAAAATATCTTTGCTCCATTACGCAGTGCGCTAAGAACTATTACATTGCAGTTACATAGAGAAAACTACAAGAGAACATACCGAGAAATTTTTAAAAGAAAGAGCAAAATTATGTATGACAGGGAAGAACGTAATGTACATGTGCATCAGTGTGCTACAAAACAAAATGTAAGAAAAAAAAACGTAGAGCGTTCCGGTTCTTGAACCCGGGCCAGCGGACTAACGAGCAGATGTCATAACAACTGAGCTACGACCAACACAGTAATTTCTTTACAAAGTAAGTATTTTACAATTGAATCCATTTGGACACTACTACACTGTTAACTAGTATTTTAAAAACACAAATTATTTGTGTATTATTATTAAAAACATTATTAAAAACACAAATTATTTATGTATTATTTTTATATATGTTGTAGGTAGAAACCACTTAGTCAGGTTATACTGATTTAATACAACGCCCCTTAGTTCTCGAGACATAGGGGGTCTAATATTATAATACAACTAAAATACTTACACAAATTGCACAAATTGTGCTTATTAGTTGCTAAAATCAGTGTAAAAATTGTTTTAAACTCATAAAAGAGCTAAAATCCTACATGTTTCGGCTTTAAACTTAAAGCCATCATCGGGGAAGAGGAACAACACAAACGACTACTGATCTTTTAATTTTCGACACGAGAAAATTGAAATCAACAGTATGGAAAAATTTAAATAAAATAAGCGGGCGCTCTCTGTTGCCAAAGAGCGAAAAACAAAACAATGAATTAACAAGGGGTTAAAAATGTATCCCATAGACTAGGTATGTTGAAAGAAAAGTTATCATTACAAATACAATCTTTTCTAATTTTGATTTCCAATGATTCCCTAATGGCGGCTTTAAATGGGTTATTGAACCTATGGATAATTCTTGCTTTATCGAAATTAATTACAGTATCATTATTTTTAGCGTAAAACCGGGAGAGTGCAGTGGATAACTTTCCAAATTTTATGTCGTTTTTATGCTCTTTTAACCTTTCCAAAAACTTTCTTTTAGTCATACCAATGTAAAAAATTATACTATTATTATTTAAGCTAATGGGGATTTCATAAACACCTGCGAATTGATCAGGGGGGATAGGATCTAATTTACATGAAACTAAGTCAACCAATTTTCTGGGAGGAACAGCAATAAGATGGATATTGTATTTACGGAGGGCCCTTTTAATCCTTTCAAATATAATAGGTATATATTGGAATTTACGATAGTTTGGTTTATTATTGCTAGGGACAGGATGCTGAATTAAATGGCCATTGAATTTTTCTATAATTTTCTGTACGTGATGAGCGGGGAAACCATGGTCAATGGCGATATCTCTGATAAAATTAAGTTCATCTTGGATGAATTCACTTGAACAAACCAGAAAAGCACGCTTGATGAATGAATTGAAGGCAGCAATCTTATAAGTGAAAGTTGTAGAGGCATTAAATGGGATTATTGTGTTACTTCTCATCGGTTTACGATAGACTTTACGTTTTAGGTTGTTGTCATCTTTAATTAATTGAATATCCAGGAACGGTAGTGATGAATTTTCTTCTATTTCCAACGTAAACTTAATATTTTCATCTATTTCGTTTATTTTTGAGAGGAATGATAGGAGTTCTTGCTTTCCATGATTCCATGTGATAAAGATATCATCCACGTATCTTAGCCAAACTTCTGGTGTCAAATTCAAACTTTTAAAAATAAATTCCTCCATCGGTCTAAGTTTAAATTCAGCCAACAGACCGGAAATAGGAGATCCCATAGGTGCTCCATTATTTTGTCTGTAGCTTCGACACGAGAAAATTGAAATCAACAGTATGGAAAAATTTAAATAAAATAATTGATTTCAATTTTCTCGTGTCGAAAATTAAAAGATCAGTAGTCGTTTGTGTTGTTCCTCTTCCCCGATGATGGCTTTAAGTTTAAAGCCGAAACATGTAGGATTTTAGCTCTTTTATGAGTTTAAAACAATTTTTACACTGATTTTAGCAACTAATAAGCACAATTTGTGCAATTTGTGTTTTTAAAATACTAGTTAACAGTGTAGTAGTGTCCAAATGGATTCAATTGTGAAATATATCGATGCTGGAATGAATATGGACTATTTTTCAAGTTTCAAGGAATTTAAAACTGAACGTCTACGACTCGACAGAGAAATTTTGAATCTTGAATTTCTACGGACTTGTAAAAGTAAGAATGTTATTCCCAAATTTTTGGAGATTAGAAATAAATGTATCTCATATAATCACTCTAATGTTAAGCGTAAGTTTGAAGCAAGATGTCTTAATGTATGTATCAGGAAAAAATTCGCCCTTGTAAATACTCTTTCTATTCGCACTTACAAGCTTTATTGCATTTTTGCTAAAGTTACACCTGTGGCGATATTTGACATTTGTATGAAGTTACTAGAGGGTTTTCGACATTCTCAGCGTAAAGCTAAAGTGGCTAACCAATATAAAAAATTAAGTTGTCTAATTTCCAAAGTTGAGAAGCCTAATCACTATCAAGTTAAGCCAGTGCCATTTGTTAATTATTCAAGTAAAGTGTTTTCATATAAAGAAAACCAGGTGTTATCATTAGGCCCTAAATTTATTTTTCAAGAAAGGCTTGATATCAAAGACTTGATTACGGAAGTGGAATCTACTATTAATTCTGTATCAACCACAAATAGAGAAGAAGCACGTAACTATATTTATAATCTAATTAAGAAATATCCAATCTGTTCAAATACAATCCATACCGGACCTATTAGAACTATTTCCAGGTTAAAGAAAGACAAGCAAACTATTTTCCTTAAGACGGATAAATCTAATAAAATGGCTATTCTAAATAAAACAGACTACATTAATAAAATGAATGATTGCATTGACACAATGGACTGCACAGAACTAAAGAAAGACCCGAATCCCTTGATTTTCCGGAAGACACAAGAACTTATTAGAAGAGGAGCCTGGCCAGAATACATGAAAAAACTTATTAAAATTAACAATACAGGAGTTACCCCTCGTTTAATTGGTAGACTCAAAGACCATAAACCAAATCTCCCTATGAGACCTATTGTTTCTAGGTGTTCTGGCCCAACATATTTTATTGAAAAAGCTTTCGTTATATTCCTAAAATTAATTTTACCAAGTTCAAGCAAAACTGTACAGTCAACAGAAGATTTTATCCATAAAATAGAAAATATTCAGATTTCTAAAGGAACTATTCTAGCTAGTTTAGATATTGTGTCTCTTTACCCATCTATTAATACAAATGAAGTTGTACAAAATATTAATTTGGAAATTGATAAACAAAATAATTTAAGTGATAGCGTAAAAACATCTCTAAAGTCAGGACTTAACCTTATCATTAATAACAACGTTTTCATGTTTAATAAGAAATTTTACAGACAAAATAATGGAGCACCTATGGGATCTCCTATTTCCGGTCTGTTGGCTGAATTTAAACTTAGACCGATGGAGGAATTTATTTTTAAAAGTTTGAATTTGACACCAGAAGTTTGGCTAAGATACGTGGATGATATCTTTATCACATGGAATCATGGAAAGCAAGAACTCCTATCATTCCTCTCAAAAATAAACGAAATAGATGAAAATATTAAGTTTACGTTGGAAATAGAAGAAAATTCATCACTACCGTTCCTGGATATTCAATTAATTAAAGATGACAACAACCTAAAACGTAAAGTCTATCGTAAACCGATGAGAAGTAACACAATAATCCCATTTAATGCCTCTACAACTTTCACTTATAAGATTGCTGCCTTCAATTCATTCATCAAGCGTGCTTTTCTGGTTTGTTCAAGTGAATTCATCCAAGATGAACTTAATTTTATCAGAGATATCGCCATTGACCATGGTTTCCCCGCTCATCACGTACAGAAAATTATAGAAAAATTCAATGGCCATTTAATTCAGCATCCTGTCCCTAGCAATAATAAACCAAACTATCGTAAATTCCAATATATACCTATTATATTTGAAAGGATTAAAAGGGCCCTCCGTAAATACAATATCCATCTTATTGCTGTTCCTCCCAGAAAATTGGTTGACTTAGTTTCATGTAAATTAGATCCTATCCCCCCTGATCAATTCGCAGGTGTTTATGAAATCCCCATTAGCTTAAATAATAATAGTATAATTTTTTACATTGGTATGACTAAAAGAAAGTTTTTGGAAAGGTTAAAAGAGCATAAAAACGACATAAAATTTGGAAAGTTATCCACTGCACTCTCCCGGTTTTACGCTAAAAATAATGATACTGTAATTAATTTCGATAAAGCAAGAATTATCCATAGGTTCAATAACCCATTTAAAGCCGCCATTAGGGAATCATTGGAAATCAAAATTAGAAAAGATTGTATTTGTAATGATAACTTTTCTTTCAACATACCTAGTCTATGGGATACATTTTTAACCCCTTGTTAATTCATTGTTTTGTTTTTCGCTCTTTGGCAACAGAGAGCGCCCGCTTATTTTATTTAAAATTTTCCATACTGTTGATTTCAATTTTCTCGTGTCGAAAATTAAAAGATCAGTAGTCGTTTGTGTTGTTCCTCTTCCCCGATGATGGCTTTAAGTTTAAAGCCGAAACATGTAGGATTTTAGCTCTTTTATGAGTTTAAAACAATTTTTACACTGATTTTAGCAACTAATAAGCACAATTTGTGCAATTTGTGTAAGTATTTTAGTTGTATTATAATATTAGACCCCCTATGTCTCGAGAACTAAGGGGCGTTGTATTAAATCAGTATAACCTGACTAAGTGGTTTCTACCTACAACATATATAAAAATAATACAAATCTGTGACTACCAAGCTGGGCCCTCTCCTTGTAAGTATTTTAAAGTTGTCAGATACTATTCATTGAATCTCCTTAAAGCGCCTCTTGCATTGAAATAAACAAGCGTGGAAATTTAAAACTGCCTTTGAAAATTTTCAATTTCAAAATGGTAGAGAGGCATTCATTTGGTACTGTTTTGGAACACATTGTGGAGAAATGCTAAGAACAGTATACTTAGATTCTAGTCCTTTTCTCCACTTTTTCCAATATTTTGAACACAAAATACAACCGACATTAAATGTTACCTCTCAGTAACTATCAATAACTTCTTTCAAATACATATTGCAATGTAATTTTTTAAAAAATCACAGAAATCAGGCGTTTTACAAATACTATTCCCCCATTTCCCTTTCCATCCTTCAAAAAAAGTTAAAGTGCATCCCCCGTTTCCCTTTGGTTCACCCCTCTCTCATACAAAGCAGATGGAAGAATGGGTGCTTCCTCCAGGAAAGGGGAATAAAAATAAAATGAAGAAGAATTTAGAAGGAGTATTTTCTAGGGGTAGGTTTGTGAGTAGTGAAAGCCAATAGGCTAGCAATTCTTTCCCCAACCCTGTTATTTCTTTCTAATTCAATTTCCTGCTGTATTCACCCTTTAAAAAAGTTGAGGCAAAAGTTAAATAAGGAAAAATTTGCACAGAAAAATTAAGACTTTCTTCTTGCTGTAATATATTCGATTTTTCAAGTATGTTGGAATGTTACAAAAAAAGAGCACAATGTTCAAAGAATTAAATAATTTATATATATGCCATATTTTAGAAAAATATATATATTTATGGCTTATTATGTCTACCATATATAATAGCGGCAATGAAAATATAGTAGATATGGATGACAAGTGTCATATACCCCAATATACGTGGAGACTACAAATTCAGCCGATTATGAAAAAAAATAATACGATTTTGCAAGTAATTATTTTATATGTTTCAGCTATCGGGAGATATGAAATTTATTGCAAGACATATAGACTTTTTTCAGAGAACTTAAATCAGCAGCTTCTAATTACTTAGCAAAAAAATATTATTATCTTGATAAAATTGATAATTTGATAAACTAGATAATTTTTTTATTTAACTTGTTAGTTTCTCTCTGTCTCGGAAACGTATGTATTAATTTAATTATATGTCATGCTAATATGTTAATAGCACTGCAATACAAGAACTGTAGATAGTAGCTGAAATCAAGAGCATTAGATGAAGATTTCACATACACGCACTATTTCTAACTAATTAAATAATTTTTGTATGGCATATTTAAATATATATATATAGGTATGGCTTATTGTATCTGCCGTGTAATAACGGCAATGAATATAGGATAGATATGGTGACAAATGTCACATACCCCAATATTCGTGGATACTACAAGTTCACCCGATTAGGAAAAAAATATTGCGATTTTACAAGTAAATATTTCATGTGTTTCAGCTATCGAAAATTATGAAATTCATTGGAAGACATATAGAATCTTTTCAACGAACTTAAATCAGCAGCTCCTAATTACTGAGAAAAAATATTATTAACTTGATAAAAAATAGTATTTAACTTGTTAATTTCTCTCTGCCACGGAAAAGTAACTGTAAATTTAATTCTATGTAATAGTTTTATGTTAATAGCAGTGCAATACAAGAATTTTAGATAGTAGCTGAAATCAGGAGCATTAGATGAAGATTTCACATACACTATCAGAAAAAACTCTAAATTTATGAGCGTTTGGCCTTCAATTTTCACGGGCAACCGCCTTATTTGATGAAAAACCGTCTGCTCCACTAAATAAGCGGCCTTATCCCTTAGATACTAAGAAAATTAAGAGCAATCCACATATTCTTACAGTTCTAGCCCATATGTCAGCAAGAATACGGTACGACTCCATACATTGTCCTCCGCTAGGGTGTAACCCTTCATTTTACTCGTGTTTTGAAAATATTAACCCGCCAAAACAGCGGTTCTGTGATGATTATCTAACGTGCTACGTACTACAGAACAGTAAGCAAAGTGTTATTGTTTTTTAAAGTGCATTATATCCTCTGAAATATAATGCTATATTACTTTGACCCGTAAAATTACGGGCTGCACAAAATGATGGGCATGGATTTTTTTTTTTTTTTTACGGGGTATGACTGGAATCTCTGCTGCCGGCCTCTGCCCGTAATTTTACTGCAATTTTTTTTACAGTGTACAGCGTATCCATTTATGACATACGATGAGAATACTTAGTAATAATCCTAAAAGAAGCTCAACAATTTTTGTCAGTGGACATATTAAAAGCATCTTAACTGTATAAGAATTTTAGGTAGTAGCTGAAACCAGGAGAATTAGAAGAAGATTTCACATACAGCGTATCCATACATGACATACGACAAGAATTCATATTAATAATCCTAAACGAAGCTCAACAATTTTTGACAGTGGACCTATTAAAAGCATCTTAACTGTATAAGAATTTTAGGTAGTAGCTGAAACCAGGAGAATTAGATGAAGATTTCACATACAGCGTATCCATATATGACATACGACTAGAATTCATAGTAATAATCCTAAACGAATCTCAACAATTTTTGTCAGTGGAACTATTAAAAGCATCTTAACTGTAATACCTATTGCCATTAATATAAAGTTTATATTTTGAATGTTTTATAATTGAATAAAGAACTACAAAACGATGCAAGACAATTGTTATTACGATTTTTGTTTTCTGACTAATTAAAATCGCACTAGATTAATTTTAACACAATTATTTCAAATTGGTAAATAAATCATACGAGTAGTAATTTTCCAACTGGACGAAAAATGTCCCGGCCAGGATTCGAACCTGGGATCGCTTGGCTGAAGCCGCCACGCTCTACCACTGAGCTATCCCGGTCGAATCTGGAGGGCATAATTCATCCAGTTAACCTTATTGATCAAAGCATCTGGTCTGATATTTTAATCAGCTAAACAGAAAAGATCGCAGGTAAAGGAACTCCAGTAAACGCTGGATACGTGATTACACTAGATTAATTTTAACACAATTATTTCAAATTGGTAAATAAATCATACGAGTAGTAATTTTCCAACTGGACGAAAAATGTCCCGGCCAGGATTCGAACCTGGGATCGCTTGGCTGAAGCCGCCACGCTCTACCACTGAGCTATCCCGGTCGAATCTGGAGCTTCGCCAAGCTTCAGCCAAGTGATCCCAGGTTCGAATCCTGGCCGGGACATTTTTCGTCCAGTTGGAAAATTACTACTCGTATAATTAAAATCGTATGAAAATAGTTAAAAAATAATCATTTAATAAAGCGATTTTTTTCCTCTATTTATGAAAGTTTTATCAGATTTAAGAATAATTTATTTGTGGCCAGTAAATATACGCATCACATTCTTTCAAATTAGATTGATGTAACTAATTAAATATATATATATATATATACATATTTATAACTTATATTTATTATAGAGTAAAATTAAATAATAAAAAGTAAATTAATTAAATTTACAAATACTGCTTCATAAAAGCTATATTACGTAGCTTCTTTAATGCATATTTTTATCACAAAAGAATAGGAATGGCGCATTTATAAATTGATTTATTAAATTAAAGATAAAGAAAATAAAACGAATTATATAATTATCTTGATTCAGAAGTAACTCTTGTCTCTATTATTAGTTTATTCTGCACAAATCAGCGTATTCCAATATATTTCCGTTCTCTTAATTAAGTACGGGGAAATTTCCGAGATCTTATTTTGGTATTTCTTAATATTTTCAAATTAGTTAATATTTTTTAATTCATTATTTATATTTAAAATCAATTTTCTTGTGTTTAACCTGAAGGTTTATTATCCGATCAATAATTCTGCTATAAATCAATTTATGTATCGAATATTTTTTGTTGGGAATTGAAGTGTTTTAGTGAATATAATTGGGTTTAAGCTCTTTAAAATATTCTAAATAATATTCTAAATTGCTGAAATTGGAACACTAATTCTCTTAAATTATATTTTGGATGTTTTGCAAGTAAATTAATTTTAATTCCATTTTCGAGCTTTTATACATAGAATTTCATTCGGCATAATTTAAATTTGATTTCTTATTAGAGCCCCTATAAACAGTGCAAGAAAAACTGCAGAAAAAACAATTATTAAAACTTAACTGAGCGCTTTAGAATTTCTTAGGTTAATATATTTTTCATCTGTACGAAAGGAATATTACATTTATAAAATCATAGAAGGTTGACTTACATAGTAGGGGGGAAAATAAAGATTTTTCTTTCGAAATTCATTTCCCGCTAGCACGGAAAAGTTGTGGAATGGTTTCAGATATATACTCACAAAATTTAAAAATAATAAATAAATAGCTTCCGGTTTCAGTTTAGGTTCAAAATATGCAATTTCAGCCGAAAATGTTGTAAATTTTCACATTTCAGTAAAATTTTTAACTTTCGGCTTCTTCCTCGCGCTAGTGCGGAAAAGTAGAAAGAATATATGAGGATCATAAGTCCAAAAGTTTAGAGCAATTATTAAATATCTCTCGGTTCCACTTTGGGGTCTAAATATGGAAAATTAACTGAAAATGATGTAAATTTGTTTTGTAAAAGTGTTTTTTGTAATTTTAGATTTTCTGTTCCCACTATCACGGAAAAGTTGGAAAAATATACAAGAAAGATAAGTGCAAAATTTTACAAAAATTTACGGAAACTATTTTTTGATTATTTTGAAATTTTGTGAGTATATTTCTGAGACCATTCCGCAACATTTTCGCGCTAGCAAGGAAGGAATTTCAAAAAATAATTTTTACGCTTTGCCCTATTACGTAGCGAATAAAATTAACATTTCGCTTAGTACAATAAAAAACTGTATGCAGTTGAAATGTATGTTTTGAATGATGGTGACACATCCGTTGATATGAGTTGCAATTTCCCAACTGGGTGAAAAATGTTCGGGCCAGGATTCGAACCAGGGATCCGTCGACTGAAGTTGCCCGTGCACTACCGACTGAGCCATCCCGGACGAATGTGGAGATCATAATTCACCCAGTTAACCTTATTGATCATAGCATCTGGTCTGATTAAAGAATCAGCTCAACAGAATAAATCGCAGGTAATGGAACTCCATTAAACGCTGGATACGTGTTTATATTAATGTAATTTCATACAACATCCTTTATAATTTCTGTCTCATTTAACCTGTGATTGGACAGAAAGGTATATAATTTTTTTTCGCTATTGAGTCGTATTTTTAAATTTGTAATTTTCTCTTTTTTTTACTTAATTCGTAAAAAAAAAGTTATGAAGTATTTCAAAGCATTTGTGCAATCAGGCCAATTTAATTGTATACTTTAAAACATTTATGAAAAAGCAACATATAATGGAGCAACATTTGGCTGAAGCTGCCATGCTCTATCAACTGAGCAATCCCGGTTTGAATCTGGAGGGCATAATTCATCCAGTTCATGCCCTCCAGATTCAACCGAGATAGCTGAGATGGTAGAGCATGGCAGCTTCAGCCAAGAGATCCCATGTTCGAATCCTGGCCCGGACATTTTTCGCCCAGTTGGAAAATTACAACTCATGATTTCTTTACCAATTTGAATAATTGTGTTAAAATTAATCCAGGCAGAAACTACTACCCCCTACACGTAAAATAAACGATAGAGTAAGGACAAAATTAAATAGAAAATTTATTCATAACAGACATGAGCAATCTCTCTGCGCAAAATAAAAAGAAACAAATTGATGTATGCATGTAGTGCGCAATATGAATTAAGGTAGAAAATGGTACACGCATGATGTTCGTGAGGAATCACAAAAACTGCTTGAAAGAGTACCCACCAGCAATGATGCAGGCCTCACACCGCCGGCGGACGGAATTGCGAACATTAGTAAATACCCCGGGTATTTCCCGGATATCGCCTGCTACGACGGCAATCCTCGCAACCAGGTCCTCGTCGGAGTCGACGGTAAAAAATAGTTGTCCATTATTCCAAAGTCTAAAGCGCCCTCTATCGGCATTTTTGAACTTTATCTTTAAAATTTATTTTTAAAATAATTTTTTTATTTTATTTTGTCATCCCTCTATCGTTTATTTTACGTGTAGGGGGTGGTAGTTTCTGCCTGGTCTACGACACCAAATCGGGAATAATTGAATTGTGTTCAGGGGGGGGGGGGTTAAATTTCAATTCCTGAACACAGTTCAGTTTGAGCTACTTAACTACTCCCAACGATTCAGATTTTGAGCTCAAAATTTAAGTTTAAGTCTAAGCTTTTGAAAGCATTTCATCAGATACAAAAAATAACAGTAAAAAATAGTTGTTCGTTACGCCAAAGTCTAAAGCGCCCTCTATCAGCATTTTTTTAAACTTTATCTTTAAAATTTATTTTTAAGAAAATACTGACATAAAGAATAGTTTTAGCGAAAACCGCAAACGAATCGACCAATTTTTTCCGATTTTTCTAATTATTTGAAATTTTGGACACTAAACTGTAATGGCGCCTATCTCCTTCGGAAGACGTTTGGGACCCTTAGTTTCCTATTTAATATTGTTTGTCGTCATATGTACTATCACCCCTTAAAGTTTTGCCCAAGAGATTAGATTCACCCTGTATACGTCTTTGCAAGTAGTTTAATATTTAAACGTTGCTCTTATTGCTTCTAGAAATACGTTTGGAATGATAAATAATTTATTTTAGTGATAAATATTTTATTTTTTATTAGCTGTGTGGCAACCCGATGTGTTGCTTTTGAATTGCATGTCATCATTCGATTCTTTAGGGGAAAATGAAATCTAACTTTGTTTTAAATTTTATAGGTAAATATAATGTTATTTTTATTAAATACAATGTCTCAAGTAATAAATTATATTTACAAAAGCTTTCTAAATAAAAATACACATTTTCTATAATTTTGTTGGCCAAAAGCTTTTCGTTCTTCCACGATTTGGCTTCTAATTTCAGAGCTGGTGCAATTGATGTCATTTGGGTGAATTGATACAAAAATGTCTTTCTTTTGACGATTTTATTCAAAACCATTTTAAATTATGAATTAAAATTAATGTTTATAAAAAGGTATTTTTTCTCGCTAAAACATTTTTATTTTAACGACCTTGTGAAAAGTTTTAATCATCAACTTTAGAAAATAAAATGAAAAATCTGTTTTTCTTCTTTAATTTAATTTTATTTTTTTTAAATCAGGGAGGAATGATTCTCTAATTAAATGCAAATAGATTAATTTCTCTATTGTTTCGCCTCCTTGATTTAACGTAATTTTTTTTAAAAGTTACAATAGTTTCTTCTCAATTTGTCGACGGGCTTTTTTTTTATTATTAAGATAAAGTGGTTCCTGGAGATTAACTTCCTTAGATGAAAGTAAAACTGAAAAAAGCTACGATACAATTATTTTTTACGTCAATGGAATTTATGCCAATGTTTAAGATGAAAGACGATTTTTGGCTTTCTAAAATAAACTGATTCCCGAAGATCGAACATGTGACAAAATAAGTTTTTAGGTAGCTTTCAATACAAAAAAGTATAAAGCTACCTATTATTTCTTCAAATTGTCTTAAAAATAAAATTCAAACACAATATTGTTTTCACTATGTATTCAAATAAAAGCTATTTTCAATTTTCAATTTCAATTGGAAAAGAAATCTAATAATCCCTCTCGCTGTTCTTTTTTCTCTCTTTTATTCACATAAATGGAGTGATTTACGTGACTTTACTTGATTTTACTTGTCCTCAATACACAAAAGTCATTAAAATTTAAAAAATATATTAATATCTTAAAAACTAATAGAAATTTTAAAATGCTAAGCCCATTTTTGAAATTTTCAGATCAGTGCGAATAACTGTTGGTAATTTGATCCCCCAACGTTTCATATTCTAAGAGATATAGCTGTGAAATATGCGGCAAAATATAATCGTTTAATCAGTCGTTTCATAAAATCATTTCATAAATTCGTTTCATAAAATCGTTTCATTAAGATTTTATATATATATATATATATATATATATATATATAGGGAAAATGTATCGAAATGTCACCATACACTTGTTTTAAAATATCCGTGAAAAACAATTTGCTTTTAAATTAATTATTGAATATATTTGTTAATGTTTGTTTTATAAGATGAAGTTCAAAATGACAGCTAATCAGTGAAGTCGAAATTTTCAAAATTCAACTAACATCTATTTAAACAGAACTTTCAATTAAAATTTATTTACATAAAAGCTATTCGCAGCACATTCATTTCTAAAATAGGTTCCATTCAGTTACAGATCAAGCATTTCTTTTTTCTACATAATTATTGACGTATGAGTACTTATCATTATAAACGAACGTATAGTTCTCTATTTCCTTTTCAATAACCGTACTTATTAGTTGCAATTAATAAGAGATATTTATATTAATATAGTAGAGCGTATATTGTTCCTTATACTTATGTGAGATGGTTTAAAGCAATACGAAGAGATAAATACTCCAAATAGATTGTAGATCTTGAATGCTATCAAAAACAACTTCTTTAATGTCATTCAAGTATTTAACTAATTTTCACATATAAAATTAGTGAATGGAGTACCTTTTATGAAAGAAGGAGAGATTAGAAATAATATTTATTATAATAGTTAAATTTTATGTTATACTTGGAGGGAAAAAAAAGTTCTAAGGATTATGAAAGATTATTTTTAACAATAGACAGAAAATAAAAAAAAGTCCTTCCGGCCTGTACCGGGTGGAAAAGGTAGCTTTCCTATATCTTCGTTTTAAAATTTTAGCTAATGTTACACGAAAACAGCAAGCTAAAATGCAAAGAAATGTTTACAAAAGATTCGTTAATACTGAATTTGAATAAGAAATTCGCCAAATTATTGAGCAATAGACAAATTGGCTTC
This sequence comes from Maratus michaelseni, assembly GCA_963931845.1. Lineage (NCBI taxonomy): Eukaryota > Metazoa > Arthropoda > Arachnida > Araneae > Salticidae > Maratus > Maratus michaelseni. Next base: position 448,219,393 of record OZ007589.1, on the reverse strand, counting down.
ATTTATGAAGACTTATTTTGATCGCCAAATTTGGCGATATTTCGCCAAATGTCGCCCAATTTTGTCGCCAATGTCGCCAATTTTGGCGTTAACGGATATGAATATATAGTTTTATGCGTATGATTGGGAAAATTATTGCAACAATGAAAGAAAATAATTTGCGAGTAATCGCGTTAATGTGCTGTTTTGTTTCAAACGGTCAGCCACCCTAGAATTTCAAACTGCTCTATGTCAGCAATTTTTTAAGATAGAGGTAAACCAAAAAAAGCTCTGGAATCCTTGTATCAAGGCCTAACACGTAATTAGAAAATAAATTTGAATTTTTAAATTTTTTGTATATTTATTTTAGATTTTAAGTTATTTTACATCTTTAAATGGCCGCCATCTTGAAACAAGATGGCGGACCAAGCTGGCCAACGAACTCGATCGAGACATTAGTGACCTTAATATACACAATTAGTTTCATCAAAATCGATTCATAATTACGGGCGTTATCGTATGACATAGGTCAGATATATATATATATATATATATATATATATATATATATATATATATATATATATATAAATCAACATTTGGACGGAGGGTGGTTTTGGGGTCTGGGGGTCATGATCGGTGAAAATATATCGAAATTTTCCGGAACTGCTTTCCTCCGAACGGCTGCAATAGGTAGCTTTATACTTTTTTGTATTGAAAGCTACCTAAAAGGAAATTAAGTGGCACACTTTATGATCATGTTTCCACATAATTACCAAATCTATTTAGGTATTTATTTGAACGCAGAATCAACTTGTTTAACCCGGCTCAGTAGATATTACGTCTCTGCCCACTGAAAGAGTTCTTGGCAGATTTTCACATCACTGTCTGAAGAGAACCTTGTTACAAATAAGTGTTTGTTTTTCATTTAGGTAAAAGGAAATAGTCATTGGATGCAATTTCGGCTGTATGGGTGGTGGTTCCACACATCCCACTTCAAATTTTGCAGCATTTCTTAAGTTTGGACATCACTCCTTATGCCAGGGCTTTTGTGTTGGATGGACTTCACGTAACCTTGTCAAATTGGCAGAGTAACAAATCAGCAGTAACGGTATGGCTACGCTCCAGATACTCGATCAGGTTAACAACGCATTAATCCAAGAATTTGTTTGCCATAAAATTACCGACAGAGAGTGCAACCTTAACTTTCATCTTCGTTGCTGATCCTGTGTGTTTCCACTCCTTAGTTGCTCATTTGGTTGTACGGACGAAATGAGGGAGCCAGGTTTCGTCCTCAGTCACGATGTGATCAGTGAAGTGCTGGCTGTTAAAATGTTAACGCTGAAGAAACAGATAACACATCATCGTGTGGCTTTTTACTCATGAATAACGCACGCGGTGTCCTGTGGGCACAAACCATGGAATATCGCAAAAGATGAGAAACAATACGCTGTGCCGTAACATGGCTCAGTCCATGTTGTGATGCGATTGCACGTACGGTTACCCGTTTATCATTTTAAATAATTTCTTCCAATCGCATCGTGTTGATTTCTGACGTTGAAGAACTTGGATGGCCGCTCACTGCCCTATTGCTGCTTCTCACATCCTTTTTGCCCAATTGAAATGAGCGATACCATTTCGATACATGTTTTCTGCTCATAGCATCTTCACCATAAACTTCCACAATATCACTCCGAATTTTAAACACATTATTTGCACATAAGTAACGAATCCTGGCTTGCACCTCCAAGCGAGGCCACTTTTCTAAACGCTTTACAATTTCAATCCCTCTGACGCATCTGCGAACTTACATTACCTACTCGCACAACCGCTGTAAGACAACTAGAGCCATCTGTATCCACTGTGGAGAAAAATATTCCCTCCAAAATAATTACATTTCTAATGCTGCTGATTGAAATTTTTATTTTGGGTCCACCCTCGTACTATTGTAAAACATATTTCTCAAAATATTTCCAGATTATTTTCAGCACGCTGTATATGTTTGTCAAACATAAAAAAAATAAAAAAAATGTGAGAGAGATTTTAATTATTTTACTTTAGTTTTACATAAGTTACTTAACGATAATAAAACATCATACAGGTTATTTATATACAGCAATAGATAATCCTGTTGACTAATGTATTATAAAGTGGGATGTACTTACAACTTTTTAGAAGATTGTTACAAACAAAAGTACACACATGCGATGTAATGTTCCTACTGGACGAAAAATGTCCGGACCAGGTTTCGAACCAGTGACCTGTTGGCTGAAGCTGCCAATACTCTACAACTAAGCTATCCCGGACGAATCTGAAGGCCCTATTTCATCCAGCTAACGTTATTGATCATAGCATCTGGTCTGGTTTTTGAATTAGCTCAATAAAATAAATCGCAGGTAACGGAACTCCAGTAAACGCTGGATACGTAATTACACCAGATTAATTTTAACATAATTATTGAAATTTGTAAAAAAATCATATGAGTTGTAAATTTCTCAAATATGTTTGAAAATTTACAACTCAATAATTTTAACACAATTAATTGGTATATAAGTCAGATGATTTATCTACTAATTAGAATAATTGTGTTAAAATTAATCTTATGAAAAGTATACACGTTTGTTCCGTTTCTTTTTAGAACATTTATTTCGTTATCAATTTGATTAAGCATTGCTTCTAATATCCACCATTGATTACCTGAAGCGGTTACTAGAAATCATAATAAACTACGACCTCATGGGCCCATGAGTTACAAAATATAACTTTACTGTATGTTCTTTTTCGGCATTAATTGATTGGTAAAACTGGGAGCACCCATACCATCAGTCGTGTAGAATTGACGTAATAAAACTTTGTTTCATTTCCCGAAAGAACGAATAAACCTCTTTTATCTTTTTTTCCTCAAGTAGAAGTTCACATATCATTTTTCCATGATACATGTCATTGTTTTTTTTTTTTTTTTTTTTTTTTTTCAATTCATATGGAACAAATTTATTTACATTTAAAACATACAGATTTCATGTAGACGTTCCGAAATACGTTGTTACGATACATTTACTGCTGCATCCAATTTCGATTTACTTTTGAGAAAGGATCTTTTTTAAGAATTTGATTCTAAATAGTTATCTTGAATGTGTTTTGGTGGTTTTTCATGCTCTTAGTCATGTGTATAAAAATAATTTTTTTATACGTTTGAGGCATTTTTTGTATGTTGTAATCAAAGGTTGGATCGAGTGGAGAAATTGTGGATCGAGTTACTCCATGGTTAAAGTGCGTACTTCTTAAAAAGTGCGTGAAAAATTAAATGAATGTGCTACAAATAAATTCATAGACGGTGCATCTATAAAATATTTTTGTTTGTTTTGTTAATGGCTCAGATTTATCTAAAACATATGTCAACAGTCCAATAAAATCCATTTTACTGTTTACAATCTTTCTATTTTACAGATTTTAGCAATTAAAAATAAGTATAGAAATACAAGGTGTTATGATTTGTTATATTTAGGTAAATGTTCACCTTATATATCTAACAAATCGTACGTTGCAGGAAACCGTATGTTTCTGCTGCGATTTTCTTTGCAATAAAAAAAAACAAAGTAACACTATGTGCAAATGTTGTGCGGTTGATGATGAAATAAACATTTTTCATGAGCTAAATATATTACTGTTTACAAATGTAAAATAAAAATCTGATTTATCACATGCGTCGCATGCGTTTACATGCGTTTATGGATTTACATTTGTTATTACTGAGGTGCCTCCATAATAAACTCGATAATAGTCTCGATAACAAAAAGTAAAAGGCGATGATACGCAATGGCGATGCCTCTTAGAATTCATCTTCCTTGTAATATTCATACTTGAAATTATTCCTGCCAATTGTTTATTACATCAGTAGATATATTTTTTAAACTTTCCGGGACTGTTTTACGCAACCGAAAGTACATACTCATTGCTTTTTTAATACCTCGTAAACAATTTCCCACTATTTTAACGCATGACAACTAAAATCTTTAAGCTAGTGGATATATTGAACATAATTGTCACCAAAATCAATGCAAAACTATGTTTTAATTTCTGAGATTGATTATAACCGTGTTAAATTTCCGTGAGTGTTTTTCTTAGATTTTGTAGTATAAACTAATCCATTTTGGTATAACGAAGTAACATGTTAACAGCTGAAAATCAGGAATGAAAATACTCATTTGTATCTTTAATAACTAATACTAAATACTTTAAATTTGCACGAATGGTAATCTTTTTAATAAAATTTCCAAAGAGGATTTTACATAATACTTAAAGTAAATGGAATTTAAAATTAAATGTGCTTGTCTATATCCATCGCGCCGCTTAATCGTGTACATATGGTACATTACTTTACGAAATATTATTTTCGTATTTGTGTTTTTTTAGATTCAAATATAAAAACTAGCAATAATAAAAAATATGGTTACGAAAATTATTTTAAATTCTGACATTATTGATATCTTAATTTTTTATACATACAAGAAACCAAAATTATATTAGTAAATTATTTCTCTTTTAAATTTTGTTACGAATTTTTTTAAGAATACTTTCTTTTTGTAAAACAAAATCAAAGTCTCTATTTTTTAAATTATTTGTATTTCACAATCATGAAACAGATAAGAAAGCAAAATAAATTAAACATAGTGCACATGATATGTTCTTTAAGTATTGATGTTTTTGTTGCTTCATTACTTGCTAAAATATTCCAAAGATAATGATCTTCAAAAAATTTTTGAGAAAACATAATGTATCCATTACTAAAATGTTAATAAGGATTTATGCACTCTTAGATATATTCTCTTTTTTATTAATTGAAAAGATGGGCTTTTTTGAAAAAAAAAAAGTATGTGCGGAATTATAAAGTGATAGACTTGTTTACTTACGTTATATGATGTGTTCTCTTGCCATTGTATGGAAAATCAGATAACTTAAATTATACGCTGTATTATTTTTTTGTTTCAGCAAAAAAATAATAATAATAATAATAATAATAAAATAAAATAAATAAATAAATAAATAAATAAATAACCGTGTAATTGAATTTTTTCGCTTGTCAGTGAATTTGATAGTTTCTAGAAAAATATATTATATTTGACATGGAAAATAAATCAATAACATTGCGGTATAGTAATCCATAGTAATGCGGTATAGTAATTTAGAACAAACTGTCAATTTGTATTAGTTTAATTTTCTAGAAGAATAATGTAATTTTAAAAGTTATTATATTTTGTAGTACAATTGTATATATATTTTTATATGTATCTTACGTCGCAACACCTGATAATTCTGAATTCCTCAATGTAAATCAGGCATGTCAAACACGTAACCCGTGGGCCACAACTGGCCCGCCGTCAAATTATCTGTGGCCCGCGAAGCCTTTGGCATTTTACATGTGTTTAATTTGATTGTTAGAACACGCATGATGAAAATGCACTTTGCACGAACACATTTGCGCTCACCGTGGTTTTAGAAATGGCAATCGGTATCGGTGTATACAAATATAAGCAATCGGAACGTAGGAAAGCGCGGGATCTTGAGACTGTAAATTTTAAGATTCGTAAACTTTTTAAAGCATTTTACCTATAATTTTTATTTGTTTTATGCTTAAATTAATAATTTATTGTACTACGCTTTTCAATTCTTAGGCTTTCGGATTTCTTAGGCTTTACACCACTTTACAAAATAATATACTGTATTTATTAAATACTAAGAAATTTATTGTAAAATTAATAAAATTCGACGCTAATTAAGAACTGTTAAAAAAAATTGAAAATCAAAATATAAAATTAAATAGCTTTAAATGAGTCGTTTTGAAAGTCGCACAAGTTACCACATTTGTGTTGGACGCAAAACCCCGAATATGCCATCCAGATTCTTCACTTGGGCTTTAGTCGAATATATGGATTTTGGATTTAAGCTCTTTAACTATTTTCATTTCTTAGGTTTGTATTTGTGTGTGATATTTCTGGAATCCTGCATGATCTTTCTTTCCTCTCTTTCATTTTTATTGATATAGACACATTTCGTTGATATTCTCTCATATATCCCAGGATTTATATAATAAAAAAAAAATTTAAAGCCCTTTATTTTTTTATGAAAAACTTAAGATGAACATCGTAGATTTTTTTAAAGGTGATTTTAAAGGATTTATTCAGAGAAAAACTGAAATTTTATGTTTGATATGTAGACATTGTTGGTGTTTGTAAAGAATGAAACGATAAGAGGTGCAACAGCACAGAGTATAAAGAAAACTCGCAGAAAATCTGGCTAAACATCGGAAAGATAAAATGTCATAATTGAAACTGATACATCTTAAAAGAGAATAAATGTTCTTTCACCAAGCACATTGTATAAAATACATTTTCTTTTTAAAACAAATTATTATCTTTATTACATTGAATGTCCCGCGAGTCGAAATCATTCACTACGAAATTGATATCTAGGGAAGATGGAGACATTTGAAAATGTTATAAAGTATAGGTACCATTGCTAGAGAGATTTATGTATAATGGATAGATTTATAAACTCCTGATATATGTTTAAAACTTATAGTGCTTATAAACTTATATTATATTCGTACGTATATGTTTAATGATCATCAATCTAGAAAATATCTTGGAAATATGGGTTGTGAAGATTATCTGATCTACAATCTTATACAGATATTTTACGGATTTCCATCATAAAGTTTTAGCTGTTAATTTCGAACTGCTAAAAATGGTTACAATTTTCATATTAAATAGCCAAATTATGAATCTGGAATATTAAAAGACCACCAGTAGACAAATTATTTGGAATTTTCATTTGAAATTACTTAGAATCTGAGTAAAATTCAACTTCAAGGCAAATTTTATAATGCTATCTTGCTATTTCATAGTATTAGCGTTTTAAAATAGAATTTATTACTTTGATAATACATTTTTCAAAAAGAAAATGTATTCATTTTAAATGTGGTAATGCATTATTACAAAAATCATCGAAGTGGGATTTTTAAGAATATACTAAAAATATATTTAAAAAAAATTAGTTCAAAGGAAGATTTACGAATTTCCAGAAATATAAAAATCAGTTAAATCTATATACTTCAACTCTAATGATAGATGTTGAAATTATACTTCCGAATTTATTACTGAAGTTATCACCATTCAGTGCAAGTCTTAGAGCGAAAATATACAGATATGGAGTTTCCAAATTTCTGTAATTATTCATAAATTGACTGATTTTTTGAAGTATAGTGTGCAATTATAGAAATATTCATCTACGTTCAGTAGCGCCCTTTTATTCGATATCTTTGCTTAGCTGCCAACCTTTTATAATTTTTCAAGTCAAATAAACATAATTTCAACCAGAAAGTGTGTTTAATAAATAAAATCAAATATGTAACACATAAATACAACATACATTTTATTAAATAACTTTTCTGTTTCAAAATATGTTTATTTTTATTTTTGAAGGAAACACGGAAGATTGACTGTTATGTCTTTGTTAGATCAAGATTAACAGAGAATCATGTACAATCAATTTTTAAAATAAATACAATTTAGAAAATGCAATTAAATTTTACAGGTTTGGTTAATGAAAAGTTATTGAGTTGGTTTTCGAAAAATAAGATAAGAAAAACTATGTATAATAATAATAAATTTAGAACTTTGCGTAAACATTTCATTTACAAGTGTTGGAGAGATTTGAAGGTAAAATTGTAAAATTATAGGGAGTTACCAGAAACCTATATTTCTCCCTTCCAGACAGTGAATCACTAATTACTTTAGGGGCAATTTTGGTGGCCTATAAAAAAAGAGGTAAGGTGAACGTGCAACTTGGGACAAACATATGGAAACAGCTAGGGTTTATGATAATTAGATAATAATAATAAGATTGGATAGCGATTTCCCTAAAAAAAATGTACTACGTTGTGAATATTTCTCGTAGAAAAATGTGCCCTTATGGTTCAGCCACCAAGCCCGCTATTAATTTCTGCTAATTAATAATGATTAAATGAACATCACACTAAATTAATAATAAATGAAGAGACTAAATTAAAATTAATCAAAACGTGTTCATTTACAAAAGATAATAAAAGAAATAATTAGCAAGAGAATATGCAATAATTTACAAAAATATATATACAACATAATTAAATTTATAGAAGACTTGCATTATCAAGTCAGTAGTTAATGAGCTTAAATACAAAAGATAATATTGCTGAACACTCAGCATTATCGCTTAATCTCAAAAGAACATTTTATAATACTCAATTGATTTATAATTCGCTGTTAATTAATTACAGAAATCCATGATCCTGGGATGGTAAGAGAAACTCTTTCCACAGTAAAATTTGATATTTAAAAATTAGATAAATTTTCACAGTAATTGCATTATTAGGGAATAAAACCTGGGTGTACTTAACCCTCTCGTCATCCTGGGCCTCATATGAGGCTCCAACTTTGAATTGCAATACTTAAAAGAAAAAAAATATTTTTGTTAATTCCAGCACCTAATAGTGATAGCATATGTCGATACATTTACTATTATGACGTTACTTATGTTTCAGCATTTAATAATAATAATATTAATAAAAGTTTTGTTAATTATTAGTAAACCGTTGACGTTTCTTTTAGTTTAAACATATGTTTCACTCTTTAAATTTAAATTAGAGACTCCTTTTCCGAATTAGTAATTTTTGATAAAAGATAAAAAAATACTACTAATTTTTTTATGTTTATTTAATCTGGTTCTAACACGACATTTACCAAACGTCTTAAAAAATTCTTTCTTAGACTATTTTTATAGAAAAAACACGCAACATAACTACATTCGTTAGGTTTCTGTAACGAACACATTCGTTAAATTTCAGTAAACAGTAACTTCTGTGATTTTGATAGCTACTTTTAATTTTGTTAGCGTAAAAGTAATTTTTCCCAAAATTGGAAAAAAAAAATCGGCGCCGAGAGGATTAAGAAAGAGGTGTATCAAACTGCAGGAACAGCAACGTCTCATCAGAACATGTCTCGATTCTTGAAACCACCCAGTCTCATTACTTGATGAACAAAAGTAAAACTTAAGTAAAAAAATATTATTAGGTCATTTTAATGTGTAGACGAGAATTGATATCCACTACCTACGAATGACAACGTCAATATATTTATAAGAACAACCTCTCAGTTCAGGATCTGCAAAGTCAACTCAAAATACACTTTCAGATTTTTTTTTTTAGTTCTCAAAAAAATTAATTTGCCCTGCATCTTCCTATTGTCCTTCTTTAGCCAATGTAGTCACTGCTATTTTAATGTTCCACGCCTCTCAGACTCTAGAATGGTCACTGTTTTTTCTGAATTGCATACATTTTTTGCATATCTTGCGATTCGTGGGAGCAAGGCACCTCCCTTTTGGCTTGCCCTTTGCCACCTGAAAACCTCCGTTGGTGTGGCGTTCTGGCAATTCCAAACCGGTGGTCCTCGTAAAATTTTATGGTTTAGGGAAAATTGGATGTCATAAATCGCCTTATATCATAACAATGGTTCGCGGTTCCGATCGGCGGAGGATGATTTTATGACTTTATTTTGTATGTAGGATAGCAAAACCTCTGTTGTTGCTGATGACTCGTCGAAATGTCTGTAATCAATTAAAGTGCTTGCATGAAATATGCAAAATGCGGGATGTAACTTAAGTTCAATCCAGCAATAAGGCTGAGTTTTTTGTACTCACAAATCTTATCCTGTGCAATGGTAAAAATTTTATTTACATTTTTTTTCTTTTAAATGTGGCCCGTGGTTTTGTATATGGTGGTAAGCGAGTTTGACATGCTTGATGTAAATAAAAGTAAATTTGTAAGTTGTTAGTTCATACTGTATTTAGAAGGTGTGACCAATAAAAAAAGTTGACTGGTCACAGAAATATTACAGTATAATACATTTGCAAAAAATAAACTTATTGTCTTTTTAAGTGCTCCGAAAGGGATGTAATGCATTTCAGAAACGTTTATACAAGTGTTGAAAACTTATGGAATAATGCTTCTTCATTGCTGCTTTCAGTTAAATGGTAACAGCTCTTAGATATCTAAAATATTTGGATATCTATTTCCTTCCATTGCCAATTTCATTCGTTGAAACAGGGAACAGACTGATGGCAAAAAATCAGAGGAGTACGGAAGGTGGGATAACTCAGTGATCTGATGCTGCGCAAGGAATAATTTCACACACGTAGGAATACGAACCATGCATTATCATTCAAATAGCACCAATTGCATGTTTCCACAGCAGCGAATTGCAGCCGCATAAAATGAAAACGTTCCAATAGGCACATGAGGACACGGCAGTAAAAATATCTCTACTCTATGACGCAATGCGCTAACAACTGTTATATTGCAAATACTGCATGTGCGAGAACATTTGAAAGCGAAGTGCAAAATTTACGGAACATCGGTAAGAACATAATGCGCATGTCTTAACGCGTCGGCCTATTTAATTTTCGAAACAGTGTGGGCGATTTGTTTTACTTATCGGTATCATCTTGTGGTACAAAACGTATGAATAAAATAAAATAACATAACTATTGAAAAAATTAATTTAAAAAATATTTTTGTGACGAATTTAATATTATTGCATGTGTTACTTATTTTCTCAAATATTGAATCAACTTCATAATTTATTATTATTTATTAATACCCTCCAAATGTAATTCATGAAATATATTTTGATGTTATTCCACAAAATTACAGCAAACAACCAAAATATAACCTTTTGGATGTTTCTGAATAAGATAAATAAACAAAATTCTACAGCAGGGTTTCTTTTTAACTCATTAAATTTTGATGTATTTTTTTAAAAAGATTTTAAAGAGCATTTTTAATCTTTAAGATATATTTTTTATCGATTGATATAAGTTTCAACTAAAACGAATTATATATTAGAAAGCTTGTCAATTTCGTAGTTAATTCAAACATGGTACCAACCATACGTCTTCCTCAGTTTGTAAAAAGCAAATTAATAGCTTGGAAGCATTAGAAAAAGAAAAAAAAAACATTAAATATTTATATAACTTAAGACAAAAAGAAAATACAAGGCAATATTAAAATATTATAAAATATGCGAAAAACTATTATTCATTAGTACGACAGAAGCTGTTACAGTCAAGAAAAAGGAAAAAAAGAACTTGACATGTTTGTTTCAAAAAGTCTTCTCTGGTGAAATTAATGTAAAATTCATCTTGAGAATTTTTTTTTTTTTTAAATCTTGAGATTTTGTCTTTGAGAAAAATATGTGTGACGTTTTATTCATATTTTATAAAGTACCTTTCTGTGTAGTTTGAATACACTAGAAAAAAGTTTTTAAAGAAGATTTAAACCATGGGATTAAAATGACAGGATATTTCTTTTATAGACAAAAAAATGCAATCTGTGCTTGCTGGCTGGAGTTTGTTATTTTTCATGTACACTTCATGAAAAGAAGATCATTTTTAAGAACACTGCTTCTTAATACTGTGGATTGAATTTGGATGAAAAAAAAATAAAACGTAATAAGTACTTTATATTAAAGCAGAGCAATTCCTCAAAAATAATTCATATTGTATTCATAATATTTTCAGTGAGGCTCTAAATATATTTTGGGGATTATTGGTTCCAGAATGACCAACCTCAATATCTTCTGTCATTAGACGTACATTGGAAGGAAGAAGCATTGAAACATATAACCTTTCCAAATATTCTCTAAATCTACATGCACTTATATCGGGTCAAACTTGTCCATCACAGTTCACTGGAAATCATGTCTAAGCTTCCCCAGTGTCACAATTCAATTTAACAACATCAAGGGCAATACTCAGCATTTATGAATATCTCTTTCTTCTTTTTCCATGCGATATTCCCTTGCTGATAGACTGCATATTAACTGTTACAGTGTAACGAGTGAAGTCACTTCGCAACATGATTTCTACCTCATAGCACAAGTATCCTAAACTTCCACGATTTTACAATGTATTACAAATAACTGTATTGTGAATCCAAGTGCAATAATAACAAAACAAAATAACAATAATGAAGTATCAGGCACTATGAGGCAATTTCCATTTATTTTCATTTTATGTACTGGAACTTGCTTCTTTTAACATATACGTAACTAGTAAAAAAAACTAAACAATGCTTCTTTGTAAGCGAGAAATTTAGTTTTTTATTTGTTGTCTCTGATAAAATCATTTTTTTCATAACAAATTCCTGTATATTACTTTTAAATGCTAAAGGTGTAAAATTAACAACTATAATATAAATTAAAATAACTTTTATTAACGCCAGAAATTCCTGTATTTCAAATAAAATATCAGATAATTTATGTCCGTTTGGTTCTGTTAGTTATCAGTATTTGAATGCCTTATCTCAATACCTGCGTGGTATATGAGAGGAAAAGACGCAATTTTGGCATAATCATCGTAAAAGGTATAAATTTATAAGTTAAAATTCCTTTTTTTAATATGACGTAATTTTCATACGAAGAAGTAATCAGACATTTTGAGTTCATTATGTCAACTACATTATATATTTTTTGTTAAATTAAAAACATTTTGTGAAAATAATAATTATCTTAGTCATGTTTCAAAAAGTTATATTAACGTAAATATGAATAATATCTTAAAGTTAGTGTGTATGTGTACATTGGATAACGCATCATGTTTTTAATGACATGACATAATTAGCATTAAATACGAATATATTAAATTAAATTTCTATTTTACGCACAATTAAACGTTTCACTAATAATTTAAATGTATAAACAGCATTTCCTGCGTATTTACCCTCTCCAAAGTTAGTAATATCATTAAATTTCTTCTCATATTTTGAAACATTATCTTAAGTTTCAATAAAATTATGTTTTTTAAGATCTTAATAAGGACAGCTGAAAACACTCATAATGTAAAAAAGAAAAGAAAATATATTTTTTCTTTTTCATCAAGTTGGCAGAAAATAAAGAAAGATTTATTTAAGTAAGACTGATCTTATGTACTTTAATGAGCTTAGTTTCGCTCAGTCGATAATTGTTTCTAATTCTTTTTCCTTACAGTATAAGAATTTTGTTATTTATTTCTTGAAAATGAATTGGAACATCAATAAATTCTATATATTTCCATATATCAAATAAAAATCATTTTTTATTTTGTTCTTTGAAACGTTTTTATTATCATTTCAAAAGAGCACAGGTATCCGGTAATTGGCCAATTTATGCATTTTATCAAACTAACGTAACTGATTGGGATTTTAGCATGGTAAAAACATTTTGTTATATCTAAATTAAGTAGTTTAATAAAAAATTACTATATAAAACATGCAGTGAATATAAACTAATTATTCTTTAAATTATGTATTGAAGATTTTATTCCTGCGTTAAGAATTTAGTCCTAATTTAGCAACATCACCATACGGTTTTAAGATACAGATTGCATTTTAGTTGTGTATTAGTACATGTTCTATAAATTTAAACAGATAAATCGATCTAAAATAAAGCATAAATGTAAAAAAAAATAATAATAAGCACCGCAACTTTGTTTAAAATTGAAAAAAATATTCTTATGTGTTAAATATTATTGTTAAATTGATATTTTACCATGAGTAACATAAAAAAAAAAGATTAGGTTGTTTTTTTGAATCCTGGGAAGATCTAATTGTTTGAATACATGACAAATGTTACAAAACAGAACAAAACCAAAAAAAAAAAAGACCTTCGCATAAATGAGTAAGTTTACTGCTCACTCAAATCTGTGTCGTCTTTTTCTAAAACTACATCTAATCTATATGAATCTATGATTTAAAAATAAATTATTATTTTAGCTTTAAAAAAATGCAAATGTGTAAAAAGAGCGATAAAACCTCAGATATTTTTTCTTATTATCTAATCTAGGAGAAGAAAAAGAAGAAAACGGAAAAGAAAGAAATGTGGGTATATTAAGTTCTTTAAATTAAGGATATATCTCAATAAAATTTAGATAGACAGAATTTTACAAACTGTTGATATGAAAAAATTTCTTTCCAATACAATAAATTACAAAAGTACAGGATTTTTGCATAGACTATACATCTCATACCTTTCTTTTATTTTAGCAAATAACATTATACTTATAGATATATGTGTGTTATAATATATATAGACTGTCCAATAAATTCATTTCTCTTTCCCTCAATTTTTTTACCCCGACATCTATCTATATTATAAAGGACAGACGTGTCCGTGCGTAACACTGACGTCATTTTCCAAATGGCAACGGTTTTATATTTTGACAATGAAATTTTGGTTTTGCGATATTTGCTGCTGCATTTTTAAAAAAATTTCCAAAAATGGTATATATATTTTTTTACTTTTTTCACCACTTTATACGGGAAAAAATCTACTTTCAAATGCAATTTGTTTGAATACTGTATCGTAATTTACTCATTTATTATAGCATTTAAATTAAATTTCAAGCATGATTTTTAAAAAAAATCTTTCTCTATCGCTTGCAGACGATTACAAAATATTAACCTGTTTGCACTTTAAACAATATAAAAAAAGTTCAGCATTTGTTTCAGCTAATATTCAAAAATGAAATTAATACTTAATTAGGCAATAAATAAAATAGTATAAATAAAATGTAAATTCAGCAGAAATTTATTTTAAATAAGCGCTTAAAATCGCTGAAATTATCAGAATTAAAAAAAAAAATGCTGTAGATAATAACGAAATTTTTAGCGATTTTGTCGGTTTTTAACTTCTGCCACGAGGCCAATATGAAATTACCGCTTTAAATAAATTTAAAAATTTATTTGAATGGATCGTTAGTGGGCAATCTAAAGAAAATTATTAAACGTAAAAAATCTATTCAACTAAAAAAAAAATGGTTTTCACATGGTTGGATGCCCTAGTTTTAATAAAAATGTAATTATTGTATTAATGTAGGAAATTAATTGTTGTAAAGTTATCAGGCGCTTGTCATTGAATCTGTTAACTCCTGCTGGTAAAATAAACCAATTTAAAACTATACAATATACGGGAAAAGTGTCAACTATAATGTACCAGAGAGGCATCCCTTTGGTGCTAAATAACAGCTTGGAGATGATTGCTAGTAGTAGACGTAGAATAGTAGTCCGTTTGTTTACCTTTTCAACAATTTTAAAATCAAGAGACGTGCTGCAAAGCATACCCAGAAATCACAACCAAACACTAAATGTTCTCGCCCAGTGATTGGTAGTTGCCACTTTCAAATACATTTTGCAATGAAAAAAAAAATAACAAGAAAAACGAGCATTTTTTTACTCGTGCTAATTTGAACCTTTCATGAGCTTAATATGTGTATTTGTACTAAATCGATGCTGCTGTATAACTTTATAATGCACGTTCTTCCCGGAGATCGGCGCGGAGCTTAGTGGCCTTTAACGGTGCGGGCGATGTAAAAATAGCCATGCGCATTAACCCTAATGATCAATTTTTATAATTGCAGCTATTGGCTTTTAAAAGTTAACGCAGTGAAAAACGATTTTACTGGAGAGACTCCCTGTATTTATTTAACATGATGTCCACTAGCTGTATTGAAGTTAAACTATAAACAAATAATAACTTAAAAATATGTTTCAATTTAAATATATTCAATTTAAATATAGTTTAACTGAACATATTATATATGTACAATATTTTACAAATATTTAAATATATTTGATGCACTTTCTCTATAGTCAACAATAGAGAAAATATTTCTCAATTCTCAGATGCAAAATAAATTTCCTTCAGGCATAGCGGATTAAAATTTTATCCTACCTCATATATTGTTTAAAAAAAGTTTCTGTAAAAAGACAACTTTTAAAGTATCCATAATTTGAAAATAGCATTTGTTATAGGTAAATTTAAATACCTTCAGAAGATTTTATTCTCAAGAAATTATTAGATAATGAGAATAAAATTAATTACTAATATCACCAGATACGAAAGTAAGAAATATTAATTTAAAAAAAATTATATGGAAGTTCATTTCCCGAATGCATTTCCTTAAATTAAAAATGCCACAAATATCTGATTCGCGAAGGTTTAATAATTTAAAAGCAATTAGCTGTAAGTAGATTTTATGGGAAGACGTTGTAAATTAAATTGATAATATATCGCACTATTTTTAATATATTAAAACTAAAAATAATTTTAGTTACATTTTTATTATTTTTCAGTTTTATATTGATGTATGTACTTTCTTACATATAATTTGTGTGCTTTCTGAAAAGAAGTTACATTGTAAATTATAACATTTTTATATTTATTAAAAATAATATTTTTGTGTTTAGGGTAGACGCAAGTAAACTTTATGTTCTTTACATATTTGATATTATAACGAAAATGTAACAGATATGAAAATACGTACATGTAGGATTTTAGCTCTTTTATGAGTTTAAAACAATTTTTACACTGATTTTAGCAACTAATAAGCACAATTTGTGCAATTTGTGTTTTTAAAATACTAGTTAACAGTGTAGTGTCCAAATGGATTCAATTGTGAAAAATAATTCATTGTAACTTTTAATAAAGTTAAAATACTCCTTTCATTTTTAAATATTTATTTTAGTTTTAATAATTATTCTTATGTATTTTCAATTGAAACGGTCGGGGCAAGAAAATACCAAGGCACATTTTTGGTGAAATAAATCTAACACTGTAATCTGTTGCTTAATTTTGTAAATTATAATATCCAACATATAATAACAACATAATTTTTCTAATGTCACTTGGTGGGAGCCTATGTGACAGGTTTCGTTTTTGCCTAAGATGTTTATGCCCCTAATGAAGTTAACTAATTTACAAATAACGTAATAGTAATATCATTAAAGTAATGCCCTATTGTTACTCAGAATATCTCAAATGTTACTAAGACATTGGTGAAAAACTTTAGGTTATATATCTTGATTTGAGTATTTGATCAAATGTTCAAATTTAAATATCTCCGAAGTTCAAAAATATGGCTTGGCACACTCTTTCCCCGACCCCCTCAATTGTCAAAGATCTTTTAGATTTTAACTTATATAGTCACACCCCTTCAAATTCCTTTCTTATTGATACTGTGTGAATACCATACAAAACATATTTTGAATGGGCAGAGGATGCAGAGGAGCAGCCAAATTTGCATGTATACACGGATGGATCGAAGACTGACGCTGGTGTAGGATACGCTTTCTGCATCTACAACAAAGAAGACACAATAACAGAACATGAAATACACCTGGACACCTCAAACTCCGTTTACCAAGCGGAGCTGCTCGCATTTTCTGACGCAATTTCCTGGCTGCAAACATCCACACACGACAAAGCAACAATAAATTCAGACAGCATTTCCAGCTTAGTGGCACTTACAGACATGAACACAGAAAATTATCTAATAGGTCAAATAATAAAGAAACTGCAAGACACAAGAAAAAAGATCCTCTTCAACTGGGTAAAAGGCCACTCAGGAATTGCGGGCAACGAACACGCTGACAGACTCGCCAAGGAAGCCACACAACCGGACACATCAATAAAACACATCTTCCACCCAGCACCTCCATCCTACCTCAGAGGACAACTAAAACACAAATACACATCTAAATGGCAAGACCAATGGACAGCGGAGCACCGGGGACGAAAAGCCTACAGCCTCTGTCCAAAAGTCTCCGAGGACTTCCTGGTCTCACACCGAAACATCTACCTGTACATAACCAACCACGGCCCGTTCCCATCATATCTCCATCTATTCAATAAAGCCCCATCTCCATTCTGCACATGTGGAAAAAGAGGAGATGCCACCCACTACATACTCAACTGCCCGCTAACTTCAGCATATCACATAAGGAAATCGGCATCACTGAGGACCTCAGTTTGGTTCCACCACGTCCTCCGCACACCAAATCTACAACAAAAAATAATAGACTGTATCCATCTCCTAGAACACAATCAGCAACTCTTTCAAATGCCTCCAGCACACCTTCTAGGGAATGTCCTGCCCTCAGACGATGATGAAGAAGAATAACCCTCATCATTGACCACAGCAATAGCAGAAACACAGTAGTGTAAATAATTCCATTCCCTCATCAAAAACTCATTCCACCACCAGCAACAACTTCAAATAAACACCAGACAACAACAAGTAATAACCATCCACAACCCCTTCACCCAACAGTCCCTCCACACCGTCATCCACCGTCAACAACAGTAAAAGAGTCTCATCATCATACACGCCTGTAAATAGACTCTCATCTCCATCAGCATCGCAACTAGACTTTAATATCTCAAATTGTATAGACTCTCTCTATCAGCATTACAACTAGACTTTAATATCGCAAATTGTATAGACCCATATTACTCAAGTCCACAAATATAAAAATTTAAACTCTTGGAGTTATTGTAAATACCTTACTCAAATGAGAGTATATATTTCAAATTGTATTATATATATATAATTCTTATTCATTGTTCAATTCAGTACTATGTAAAAGCCTAATGGCCTATTGGCCTCATTTGTATTTTTTTTAATAAACTTGCCAAGCAGGGCTTGCAGAGCTTAAGCCGTATGGTAGGCTACCCTGCTTGATTGAATCTGAATCTGAATCTGATACTGTGTGAAAGTTCAGATAGGACGCACAAGCATGTTTCATCCATCAATATTGTCGTCTTCAGTGATTTTCTTCACACATGGCGATGAAACGGCTGATAAGGGTATTCAGAAGCGATTCTCCACTTCTCACTCTTTGATGTTTCTCTATATCGTCTCTACCAGAATAAAATTTACCTATATTACAATTCATGGATCGTTCCTCTGGTACACTATCGGACTCGTACTGATCGTTCATGCCGATATCTTACTCTAAAATTTGAGAGGCAGTTTCAAATAGTGCTATCCCATATTTTCAGTAGACACTTGGCGTGTTTCACATTCCAATACGACCGCGAGTAAATTCCCTTAAATCCTAACAGGAACAAACTTCCCCAGTGCCAACTCAAAAATCTAGGGTGTTTTTAGTTTATCAGATTTTTGAACCTCTTCTGGTGTGTACTTTTTAGGCGTGAATGTACTTAAGGCAATTTGAAGACACGCAGCTAAAAAATGGCAAACAAACTACAGCAAAGTTATCTGAAATTGTATTTATATGTATGTTACATAAGGAAATTTAAGGTATTTTCAGCTGAGATTGATTAAAGTAATCCTGAAACTTTACAGCTGCTATGTAAAATGATACAAATATGAGTAAAAACAACCAACGAAAACGAGTAACATCTCAAGTCAACTGAGAAAAATATTACGAACATATAAGATAGTGGATGTTGTCGCCATTAGAACAGTTTTCGTGGCATTCGTTTATTTTTTATGCAAGGTTTAGCGTAGCTTGCTGATTTTGTTAGATGAGAGAGGGCAAAATACTTTTATGTTATGTTATTTTTAAAAAGTCAGCATATGACCATATTGAATCGAATTAACCCATTAGGCGTCCCTATGTATATTAACCTATTATTTTAAAGAGCAGTTTTTTTTCTTTATCAATTGGAAGTCTTTAAATTACTTCTGAAAGAAAAATAAAAAAATTAGGAGCAACAGCATGGTCTCAAAATGGGAGCAATGGCGCCAAATTGGAGTAAAATTTTCAAAAATATTAACTTATGCCTCTGTGCATTTATCGTAATTACTTTTAAGCTCTTTAGCTATAAAAAATATCCTTCTGAAACTGATATTTTACGAAGAATTCATATACATTAGTCAAACATCTACAATTATATTAAAAAAAATATATATCGATTCCATAAGCATTTGCATTATACCCTATCCATCTCTTTATTTTTCATCTTTACATTTTTGTCCAACTGTTTTACATTAAAATGATTTCTTATGCTGAATTATATTGACTATTTTGTGTTTTCAAAAATTGGTTTTTGAATATTTTTTTTCACTTTTTGTACATTTTTTCTATGTTCCGATTTCAAGATTCGTCTTAATATTTGTTTAAATTATCAAGTCTGCGTTTAATACTTTGACTTTTTTTTTTTTAAACACAAAATCAAATATTTCTTGATTGTCTGTTGATTTAGAATTTACGGAAAGTTCTACTTCACCAAATAATCACGGGGTAAATCATCGCATAAATTATTTTCTGTTACATCTTCCTCATCTGTTACAACACTGCGATCAGGTGGGAAACAAGCGATATCCAGAACCTCTGAAAAATCCTTCAAATCTAAAATATAAAATCATGTTCCATTCAAACTAGTAAGAAAAAATTATGTAATGATGTAAAATAAAGAGATGGATAATAAAAATGCACATATCGACATGTATGTATGTATATTAATTTAAACACCCATTTTCATCTCAAAACAGTGTTTGTACTTCTTACTTTAATCAATCCATGAAAAATATTCATTTCATGTAATTAAATTTCTAAAAGAAGTAACACTTTTATAAATTTCTGTTTCAAAATTACATTACATGACATACATCTTTTAGCTTGATCCTTCGTAAACACCACGAAATGTTTATCTTAAAATATACATTTTATTTTATGTCTGTTTACTCTTTTACTCTTTTATTACGTTTTTTAGGGTTCAAAAGTTTAATTTATTATTTACAAGTAAAAGGTAAAAGTTTCATTTTAACTTTTTGAATTTTAGAAGAATATGAATAAATAAGAATTTCATAACATAAACACTAGATTTTCTATTTCTGAAAAAAAAAAAATTCCATTACTTTAATTGATAAGGTAAACAAAACACATTTATTAATATTTTTACAAAATCAAGATTGATATTTATTTAAAAATAACAGTGTCTTTTATAAATTGAAAGGCGTTGTAAAAGAAGCATAAATATTTACACATAATATTTAGCAACTGAAAAATGTGTTAACAGATTTATTTTTCAGATTTTCTTTACTAGAAGGACATTATCTATTTTTTCGTCAATTTTCGTCAATTCCCAATAATGGATCCCTTTGAAATTTACCTTTATTTCAGAAAGTATTTTTGACTCTGGCTATGCATCATATTTATAAATAAAGAACGTTAACATTTTTTATCAATTGTATATTCCGTCCTTACTGTTATTGAGAAATACTTTATAAACTTGGTGAATGACATTTTTAAAAAACGCATCAAGTAAGTCTTCCTAAGAGACAAAGAATAAAATAAACGTTTTGAAAAAAGTTCTTAAATGATTATGAAGTTTTAATAAGGCATATGATTTCACGTATTTGTTACACATGTATCGGTTTGCATTTCTCCGCACCAATCAATTTATTGAAATGGTGAACACTTATAAATCACAGAAATGTTACATAAATGTCAGATTTAAGGAAAAAATAAAAGCGTAATATCAAATTTAATATTTGATAAAGGAAGCAGAGGTAATTATTGGAATATTAATTTTGTTTTAAAATTGACTTTAAATATATATATATATATATATATATATATATATATATATATATATATTTGTTTGTTCAAATAAAATAAATTGAAAAGTAAATCGTTACAGGAAAAAAACATTTAAAAACTCCTTTATTTAATTGTAAAATATTTGAAGAATTTATATAAAAAATATTTTGACCTGATTCGATTTTTTCATCTCCAAGTATGATATCAAAAATATCTAAGTTTACAAATGTCGTTAATTTAAAAGTTTTAAAACTACTTTTTAGGGAATTCAACATGATAAATTAAAGAAAAAAATATTCATTAATATTTACAACTGCAAATTAATGAAAAAAAATAATCAGCTTCGTCGTAGAATTATATAAATTTTATTAATTATATATTATTTTAATTATATAATTATTTTAACATCGTAAAAAAGTCATTAATATATATATATATATATATATATATATATATATATATATATATATATATATATATATTAGTCACAATAGTAGTAGATAAAGAGACTTGAAGTTTTATTTATGATACTTACCTAACCTAGATTGTGAATTTATCTGACAAAAAAAAGCAACCAAGTGAATTAAATGTAAAATCGTCAACAGCTTTTTAAGTTACTTCTTATCACAGTAAACAACTTATTAAGTTAATTTATACAGGATGACACTTCTTATCACAGTAAACAGCTAATTTCTAACCCGTTAATTTTAGATGTATACTTACAAGATGAATATTTCAAGTGTTTTTCTTGTAATTACATTAGAAGTCGTTTGGGAGCTATGGAAACCTTGTAAGGCATTTTATTTTAGATAACTATTTTTGTAAAATATAAGAAATTAAACTTTTACAGTCCATGGGTTCTATATGTTATATATAGAAACCATTCTCAAACAGTTATGAAAAATCCAATTATTTAGCTACGAAAACTTACCGAGATAGGAAACAAAAGTTTTTCAATTTACAGTACTTCCCTTAATACAAACTCTCGCTACATAAAACTATTAATAAATAAGAAAATAATGTAAGGAGTTTTTGACAATGAAAACTAGTATTCAAAGCGCATCTTTTGTTTCTTCCTTAAGAAAAAAAACCGTAATTTTATAATAAAATTTCCTCTTTACTGCATCTTATATCAGAAACAGCTGTTATACTACTGAATCATTTTATAAATAATTTCAGACAGACAAAATTATTAGCTTAATCGACAAATCAAATTATATTGACCAATCCAGGAAAAATCCCGAAACAATATAGTTTATTTATTTATCGTCACTAAACTCGATAGGAATATTGAATCCATAAGTGTAATGGCTATATTTTCTAAAACTCATCTGCAAACTAAAACGTAAACTACACTGAGAAAATTGACACTTTCAAATCTGAGTAAATCGATGTTTTCATTTTGTTATGAAAATTTTTGTTTCAAATAGGACGACCCCAGTGCTTTCAATTCTGAAATACCAGAAATACTCAGAATATTGAAACGTGGACATACTCAAAACTGAGCACATAGAGGTCAGTTCATACTCATTTTTGAAACATGGACAGACTCAAAAATGATTAGAATCAGCTCAAACCCATTTTTGAAACATGGAAATACTCAAAAATGAGCACATAGAAGTCAGTTCATATTCATTTTTAAAACATGGGCATACTCAAATAGGAGCACATGATGTTTTATTTTTGACTGTGTGCATGTTTCCCGATATGAGTCTATACATGTTTCAAACTTGAGTAATTTAGATTCAGAGCCATTTTGACTATGTGACATACTAAGATTTGAGTATTTTTTGATCAGTTTTGAAATTATGGATTTTAGAGTGTACTCTTGTTGAAGATTGTTTTCAGGCTTACTGTAACAGGACACTTTGGAATGCTCCTTTCATCAGTTTTAAATGGTAGTTATATGTCAGTAAACTAAGTTATTTATCCCTTTCGTAAAGCGGCAGAAAAATTTTAATCTAATGAAAAAAAGCTAAAGCTGCGTTCTTCCTATTATATCTTGTGATATTTTTTTTAAGTAGATACTCATTCAATAATTTATTTATTGAATGCTTAATTCTTAAATATTAATTAAATGTTAATTAACTTTAAAGTAGCTATAATGAAACATAAATATTTTTATCGCTGCACACAGCCAACTTTTAAAAGTACAGCGTGCGATTTAGGCTATTTTACAGTTTTGGATGGCTTGTTTACTAGGACGAGATATTGCAGAATGTGCTCAAGCCCTTTGCTCAAAAACACTTTTCTGGACGAAATTGGATATTTCAGCAACACTCTACACCAGCCCATCGCGCGCGCACAGTGATACAAAGTGATACCCTTAGAACTGAAAACATTGACTTTACTTCTCACAACGAATGGCCTGCTAACTCGCCCGACATGAATCCAATGGATTTTTCCATCTGAGGAATTTTGAAGGTCAAGGTCATGGCTATTTCCCATCAAAATTTGGATGGCGTGAAGGCAAAATTGGTTAAAGTATGGACCAATCATCCCGATGAGATACTTTGTGCTTCAGTCCGAAGATGTCCGAAAACGGATAAGGGTATGCGTGCATAAAAGAAAAAGTGGATATCGTGAGATCTATTGAGCTTTTCTATTATTTATATGATGCTAAATTTAATATACAGGGTGTTCCAAAATTCGACCGACAAATTAAGAGGGGGTAGAAGGCATCAAAATGATCATATAATTAAGGCAAACTATCCGCAGTGTATTTATAAATTTTTTTTGCAATACAAATAGGAAACTAACGTTAATATTATAGTTCAATCTAGTCCCCTTGCTTTTCAACGCATTTGCTCCACCGTTGCACAAGCTTCCTGATGTCCTGAGAAAAGAAGGTTTTCAGCTGAGCAGTTCTCCACGCATTCACCGCATTCAGTTCTTGATCCCAGATGAATAAAAGGACCCTTAATGCATCCTTCAGGTCTAGTCACTCGTCTGTCTAACAGAACCATGTCACGTGCACGCTCAATTTTGTCATCATTTACACTGTCGTCTGGCTCCTGACTCAAGCGTAACACTTATGCGATCATCTGTGAATTTTTCAATCCATTCGTAGACAGTTCATTCCGTCAAGACACTGTTCCCGTATTGTGCAGAAAGTTTTCGATGGATTGCGGCCCCTGATACACCTTTCGACCACAAAAAACGGATCACTGCTAGTTGTTCCTCTTTGGTGCAAACCTCTAATGGAGCGGCCATGATATATCTGCAACAAAACGAAATGGAGGAATTACGATCAAACTTTCATAGCGTGACCACAACAGCACTACAATAAAATAAACGAGGACAGAGGTCAGTATGAACAATGTAAGAAGGTTTATGTCAAATTTGCGGATAATTGTTCACTTACCCTGGAACTATAACATAGTTTTAGCCAGTAACAACAATTAGCCATTAATACATCAGGGTACAAAAATGAAATTACTTAATTGTTTGTAACACATGACATCATTTTGTGGAAAGAAAAATTACCTTAGTCAAGTGTTTTCTAATTTCCATCAAATTAAATATGAATTAAACTGTATAATGACCACTATAGACTTCCAAGAAATTTCTAAAATCAGCTGAAATCTATATGAACACTTCTTACAACTCTTCTTTCCAACAAAAATATATTTAAAATGATGTCATTTGCAGTCATTGGATGAAAAAAATAAATTTTACGAAGAAAAATCATATTTGTCGTATTCCTCCATATAGATGAAAACTAGATAATAACATTTATCATCCATAACAATATTTTTCAAGGAACCTATATAATTTTATTCAACATATTTTACAACATCTTACATGCATCCATAATCCATTTAAATAAGGTTGTAAATTGAAAATTCAAAAGCAAAAACTATATTGCCGTAATAAGTGCCTGGATTGATCAACATCCTAACCAGGACAATCAGCATAAGCCAAAATATACATATTAAAGTTTGTAAACAGAGATTATCCGTGCCATATTCTCCACATATAATCCAATGGTTACTCTCATAACCTTTCAAATCATTGACATCCTCATAATGTAATCACAACTCCGCGAAATTTTTTAACTGGGTGCACCAGTGTATCGTTCATTGTAAGTAATTAACATTTAACATAGAATGTTGAAATTCGTAGTCCTTTTATGTATATTTCTAACAGTGTAACACATATTTCTATAAGCAGTATCTTTCTAACAGTATAATTGTACCGTAAAATATTTTTTTCCGATAGACCATAATATAACTGAATGATTTTGATTGTCCCTGTAAACGAACAGCAAACACTATAGTAAACGCTACAGTAAACACAGAACATATTCTATTGTAGTCACGTTGTATTGCACCTCAATAATGTATAAAATATCCATTATGTTTAGCATAGTTTAAGACCTTTAAAATTCACCGCAAATTATATTTTCCCATAGAGCATAATGTAACGCAATAATTTTGAATGTCACACTTCATTTTCTATACTAAACATGTCATGGTAAATCTCGACAACGTATGTAAATTGCATGGACATTACGCGAGTTAGACCATGGACATGCATACAGATATCCATATAAGAATATGGCCAGACAGACGGACAGACAAACCGAATTCATAAACACTGTTTAACTGTGCTGGAAAGTGTTAAAAAATGTGCACAGTGGACGTAGAATTTATTAATTTATATATACAGCATATTTTATCAACAATTTGCATTTGCGGCTTATTATGACCGCCCTATAGTTGTGTTAATAAATATAGGGTAGATATCGGTAACAAATACACTACCGATTCTTGGAACATCAGATTAGGAAAATATATTACGATTTCAGAAATGACTATTTTATATATTCCAGTTATCGGAAACTATGAAATCTATTGCAAGAAGGTAAAAACTTTTCAGAGAAAACCTCTATCTTTCAGGAATGTTTAGGTCAGCAACTGTTTATTACTTGAAAAAATAAAAAAATAGCCTGTTGATTTTATTGTGTACCAGAAACGTAAGTGTTAGTATAATTCTACTTATTAGTAACAATACATAAATAGCAGTGAGATACACGAAGGACACTAGATACGAGCTTAAATCAGACGCATTACACTGTTAAAAATTTGCAGCAAACTGTCCAGTCATTTGACCGTTTTTATAAAAAACGGTAGCATAACCGTAATTTAATTTCTGACCGTACTATTGCCCATATTATGGTCAGAATATGGTAAAATTACGGTTATGTAACCATTTTCTATAAAAACGGTCAAATGACTGGACAGTTTGCTGCAAATTTTTAACAGTGTAGATGAATATTTCACATTCAGAGTATCCATATCTGAGATATGAAGAGAAGCAAATCCTAACCGAGGCTTACAAATTTAGTCTGTGGACCAGATTAAAGTGTCATGACTATAATATTGTCATTAATATAATGTTTATATTTGGCGTGTTTTATCATTGGATATAGAACTACAAAATTATGTAAGATTTTTGATTTCTAACTGACTAAAATCATACAAAAATAGCTGTCGTTTTTGTTAAAAATTAATTTCTTATTAAAGCAATTTTTTCTCCATTTCTCAAATGTTTATTCGATTTTGTAATAATTGAATTATAACAGTAAATGTATGCATCAAGTTCGTTCAAATTAGAGTGATGTGAGAAATCAAACGTATTATGACTTTAACTTGTATGTATTTTCTAATAAATTTAAATGTTAAAAAGTAAATTAATTAAATTTACCTTTGCTGCATCATAAAAACTACATTCCTTAGATTCGTTAATTCATCTTTGTATTTCAAAAGGATATGAATGTTGCATTTATAAGTTACTCCATTCAATTAAAGATAAAGAAAAAACGAATTATATAATTACCTTGATTCAGAAGTAATTCTTTTTTCGATTATTAGTTTATTCTGCATAAATGAGCGCATTCCAATATACTTACTTTCTTTTAATTAACTATGATAAAATTACCAAAACCTTATTTTGATATCTTTTGAAATTAGCTAATATTTTTTAAAATTCATTATTTATATTTAAAATCAATTTTCTTGTGTTTAACCTGAAAGTGTATTATCAGATCAAACATTCTGCGATAAATCCATTTAATTATCGAATATTTTGTTGGGCATTGAAATATTTCAGTGAATATAAATGGCTTTTTAAAGGTCTTTATAATATTCTAAAATATCTTTCAAAATAAATTAGAGTTCATACAGCAAAGATCTATTTCTCTTAAATTTTATTTTGAATGTTTTGAAAGTAAATTAATTTTAATTCACTTTTCAAGGTTTTATAAATAAAGTTCCATTCAGCATATTTTAAATTGGTTTTTATATTAGAGTTCTTTTGGATAATGCAGGATTTTTATAAACAAATACTTGAGAAAAAACAATTATAAAAAATTAACTGACAGATTTAGAATATTTTAATTAATTTTTTTTTTCATCTGGAATAATAGGAAATTACATTTTTAAAGCCAGTTTTAAAAGTCATAACTGACGTGATTTACATATTGAATCTACATTTCTCTTAGTACACCCAATGAACTTTGAGCAATTCAAATATATGATTTCAATGATGTTGATTTATATTACTTCTCATTGACATATTTTAATGATGTTTACATGCTGTTAACGAAACTTAAAGATTGAAATAATAATATATATTAATATAGGAATGTCAACTATAAAATTTCAAATCTCAGAAAATTTTAAAATAACATAAAGTAGATAATACATTTTTTAAAAAGTAATAAATTTAAATGAAGATTTGAAATACAAATTTTAAAGCAACTTTTCAAATTGGGAATATCCAACACTAACCATACTGGATAATTATTTAAAGTTACACATCATTTAACAATATAATCGTTTAACATTGGATAATCGTTTAAAATTATAAATATTGGATAATCGTTTAACATTGGATAATAGTTTAAAATTGTAAATATTGGATAATCGTTTAACATTTTTCTATAGGGTAACTTGAGGAGAGATGCCGTATTGGACAAGATGACGTGTCACGTAGTTTTCCTGTGTGCAGTTATTGTAGGGAAACGCCACTCAGTCGTGCGGAAGAGGTTTCCCTACTGATACTTTAATTCCAGTTTGCGTTGTTTTATTTAAGTTTTAAAAAGTGCTTTTCTATTGCTATTTAGTCTTAACACCTTTGGTAAGTGTCCAATATCTTTTACGCTCTTTCTTAATGTATTTCCTATGTACCAATCTCACCCTAAGATTGGCGTAAGTATACCGAAATGCAAACATTTACAAATACAAAAAAATTTATGCTTTCTATGACATTTTTAAATAGAAATTCATTTTTAAATCATACATAAGTGCATCAAGTTTAACAAGAAACTAATGAATAATAATAATAATAAAAAAAAACAGGCGATTTTATAAAAAAATAAATCATAAACTATGGCATCTTCACCCAATCTATCCTAATAATTATATATTGAGAAAGGAAAAATTTCACATGAGTCAATATTAAGCAAACAATTCTAGTAATAATCGCAATGTAAAAGTTACATTTTTAATATAATTTCTACGTTTTCATATATAGTATTAATTATTATTACAGATCGTTAAGGGAAAAATACAGCAAATAATTATTTTTCGTGAGAGCGAGGGTTTTTTCTTTTATAATAGCACATTAGAATATTTTAAAAAGAATGTACTTTTAAAATTTAATTTCAATATTAACAATTTTTAATTGTTTTAACATGTTACGTTTTTGGGTCCATGATTAAACACTCTGTAATCATGCAAATATACTATTCAGCTTGTTACTTATTTCATTTATCCTTTTTTGTAATTCATTACTTTTGAATATTTATTTGTTTATTTATCTCTGGAAATATAGAAATTTTTTGAATTAATAGATATTCTAACATTTGTACACAAATTTGTATAAAAAATGTCATATTCACAGGGCATTAATAAATATTAAATGCAAAATTGTCAAGTTTTTTTTTTTTAACTAAATAGACATCAATATTAGAGAATTTTCTACAGTAAACAAAATATAAAATGAAAATCCATTTTTATTAGTACTTTATTTAATCAAAGCTTGTTGTGAAAACATCGTTTATTGAATGTAGCATTCCCTAAAAAAATCAGTATGATATCACATGCAAATAATTTTTCAAACTTTCAGATTTGTCGATTAAGAAAACAAGGCAAAATAAAAAAAAATATATACAACCTGCAATTTCACTTCGTATGAAAATATTTAATGTAATATTAATACATGTAATCACATTTACTAAAGTATTCAGTAATAATAAATGTTAATAACATCTTAATGCATTACACTACAGAAACATCGATGTTATTTATGTTCTCAGCCAATTTAGAAAAATAACTCTGGAATTGTGAAGCTTATATTTATTTATAAATATTCGCTTTTACGTATTTGTAATTAAATTAATTAACTTCTTTTAATTGAATTATCAAATGTAATTTCATGAAAAAAAATATTTTTGTGTAAATTATAAAATTGATTTAAAAGAATAGTCTTTCTAAACCTATATTTGACTCGTGGAATAAAATAATAGTCACATGAAATTAGAAAACTACGCGTTATGTAAACTTATGAATTTAGAACATATTTCACATGAAAAATAATTGAAATTTTTATCAATAATTACCCCAAAAATGCAACTTAAAAATCGTTTAAAACATATGACCGAATCTATTAAGGATAATCCAGTAATATTATTAATATTTTCAGAGATTTTGTATACGAACATATTTTACTTAAAAAGTAATTGGAATTTTTATCGATACTTCCCCTAAAATAGTAACTTAAAATTCATTTAAAACATTTCACCGAATCCATTAAGGATGTTCTAGTAATATTTTATTAATCTATTGAGATATTTCGTATTCTTATGAGGTAAATGAGATTAATAACTTAAGGTATTTTGTAAAAAATGCCTAACTTTATTAAAAGACGTTAAAAGCAATTTGCATTTCAGAACAAATTATAAGATAAGTTTTAATTATGCATTTATGAAATAAAGTAACGGTAATGCTTTTCTCTTAGATTTTGAGTAAAATTTATTTCTAAAATATTATTTTTTTTCTGAAAGTAAAAGCGTAAACTTTTATGATATATTTGAATACCTTTTTGAATTTTTATAAGCGCTTGTTTATAAATATTTATATTCCAGCTCCATCAAATTATAAAAAAAAATGAATAACATTATAAAAAAAGTAATGGGTTTTAAGTAAACTTATTAAAATAATTTAAGCTGCTTCGGCTCAAACTACTTTTAAAGAATTAATATTTTAACAAGTGCAAAGGATTCTACATGTGCGACATATTGAAAGATATATGCACACTGTAGAATACCTAAATGATTTTAGTAATCCTGTAAAATAACGGTACACAATGTTACGTTTTGTGTTATATGGTTCTTATTGTTTTATTAATGACAATTTCATAATGCAATGTAAAGTTCTACAAAAAAAAAGGATACCCGTCTAATTCAGCTACAAATTATCTTATACAAAATGCAAGTGGCACCAATCGATTAGTAATAACATCCAATTTTAAATGATGAACTATTTATTAAAATCTGCACCAACTCAAATGGTAAACCCTCTATTGCCACTTTTTTTATTTTCTTGGATATAAACAGACGGAGGAGAATTACAGTTATATATATATATATATATTTCCTAAATCTTCATACTTGTACAAAATAAAATATGTTAAGGGTGTATGTGTCGTGGTCTAATTGAGAAATAGAGCTAATTTCAAACAGACGGGACTGTTTGCAAAGAGGCAGGATAATGGGAGAATTATCTGCCAAATACATAGAAGCCTGATATATTTCAAGTTTATTGAAAAATGCGTATGTAGCATTAGGCTAATCGGGAAATGACGAGTTTTTCCCAATCGGATTGGTAATTGTTATGCTTATTCCAATGAGGTCATACAGCTTCAGTCTAATTAGAAAATGCCCAATTATGTGCCTGCGGTGAGCTTATGTCTTTTACCGCAAATTAGAAAATGCCCAATTATCTATCTATAATAAGCTTATGCGTTTAACGCGAATTAGAAAATGTCCAATTATGTCCCTGTAATGAGCTTTCGCCGTTTAACGCTAATTAAAAATTACCCAATTATGTGCATGTAATGAGCTTATGTCGTTAAACGCTAATTAGAAAAAATACCATATGTTTGTCCAAAGAACCTGGCTTTAGTCATACTTATTGCAAAATGTTAGTGAATATTTGTAAAACATTTTATTATAAAAAAATAGCATTAAGAATTTAAAATGTTTTTAAAATTGTATAAGAAATGTATCTTATTTATAAATTTTATTGTCACTCCTGTGTGTTTATAAGTATTGGGTATTTTGTTTTGAATACGCGTATAATTTTTGCAAACAACCCAAGAAGTTGTATTAAAAAAATTGCTGATGAGGCAGCTTTTTAGAGTTTTCCCTGCATTACGTAGATAAAATGGATTGTTGAATAAAAATAATTATAGGAAATATATAACGCATGTGCTTTTTTGGCTGATTTGTTATACGCGACTTTTTGTCTCACATTAGTGAATATGTATATATTTTATACGGGTATTTTTTTTTACAAACACGCAGCACGAATGCATCTATATAAATCTCATACGAGGTTTATTTTTACTGTTTTTCAAGCATTTTATCGAGAAAATTGGTTTTAGAATTATAGTTATTCTGAAAATATATATAAGAAAACTACTTTATTCACAGATTAGATTGATGTGCACGGTAGATAATTCAAAATTATGAACACATTCTATTTATTTTATACCACCAAAGAGACGTGCAAAAATATATGTAGACGAGCCAATTTGTTATTTCTTGTCACATCATTAGATAGAAATTTTATATTTCTGAATTAAAATAAAACGTATATGAGATAATTGCATTATGTTAGCAATTATGAGAATTACCACTAAAGTTGAGAGAAAAGAGCGCATTGATAAAAAGGTAAACAATAGATCGTAACAAAGTTAAATTGCTATAAGTTACTTAAACATATGCAGACTGAAAAAGTCTTTATAAACCAATATTAACTGACTTCTAAAAAATATTTAAGATGGTTAAAGGAGGATAAATTAATTAATTTAAAGTAAGTGAGCATTATGAAAGAACTTGAATAAAAATTAGAATGTAATTAAGTATGAATGTATGCACAGGGATAAGAACCAGGGGAATGCATATTTCTTAACGCAAATTACAATCGACACTAAATGTTTCATCCCAGTGACTAGTAGTTACCTCTTTCAAATGAATTTTGTAGTGTAAAAGTTTTAAAAATCACAAAAAACCTGCACTCTACTTATATAATTCTAAACATTCATGAGCTTAATGTGTGTTTTCCTACTAAAATGATGCTGGTTATAACTTTGTTATTGACGATTTTCTCATTTCTCATATATAAGGGTCGCCCAAATGAAAGAGACATTGCTTTAATAACTCCGCCATTTGAAGAGAAAGATGACTGCGCATTAACCTATACAGGGCGCAGAGTGCTGGGAATGCATGCGATATCGTCAGATTCATCCAGATGCGTGTGTGATAGCGTGGGAGCACGTTAAAGGGCATCGTTCGCATCAGGGATTCCTCCAAACGGTGTCAACGCGCTGTCGTGCAACTTTTAACCGCGGAAAAAGTGAGTGCCAGTGAAATCTATCGTTGAATGCAAAATATGTATGGCACGGAGTGTATGTCATGCAGATCGGTATTCCGGTGATGTAGGGATTTACGTAGTGGAAGAAGCAGTACTGACAACAGGTCACGACCTGTTCAAGCGCATGTGGTTATCCCCCTTACAGCCCAGACTACTCGACGTGTGACTAACACATGTTAGGTCCACTCAAGAAAGCTCTGAAGGGACGGCGATTTGCCGATAATAATAAAGTACAAGCTGCCATTGAAAATTGGTTCCACAACCAACCCCTGAGCTTCTTCACCCGGGGTATCCATCGTCTCGTTGACCGCTGGACCACTTATTTCAACCTACAAGGTGACTTTGTCTAGGCCAACTGTTATGTCTGTATTATTTCTTTCTTTTGTATACTAATTTATATTAATACCATTAAACCATTTCTCAAACCGACTGTAGTGCCACTTTCATTTGGGTGACCCATATAGATTACGAGATCAGTGTAGAGCACACCTGCCTTTTTCGGTAAGTACGGGCGCTATAAAAATTCTCATCGAATAGTATATGGGCATTTTACTACACCCTTAACAAACATTTTTATTACTGTCGCTATTGGCGTTTAATAGGTAACATTGTGGAAAATTATTTTAGTGGAGAGTATCACTATATTTATTTAACATAATGCTTATCAGGGCTGACAGCTGTATTGAAGGAAAACTATAAATTAAGTATAATTTAAAAATATTTTACACTTTAAATATATTTTAAGGTTTTGACTCCAAATTTTATATATCTACAGTATTTTATATTTATTTAAATAACTTTTATGCACTTTCTCTACCGTCAACAATAAAAAAATATTCTCAATTCCGAAATGCAAAATCAATTTATTTGAGGCGCATCTTATTAAAAGTTCATTATACCTCACATAATATTAATAGAAAAAAGTGTCTGTAAAAATAAAAATTTTTAAAGTATCCATAATTCGAAAAAAGTATTTTTTATAGGTAGATTTAAATATGCATAAGGAGAATTTTTTTCAAGAAATTATTATATAATACGATCAAAATCAGTTACTAATATCCCCAGATAGAAAATCAGAAAACATAGAGAAAATTTAATTTGAAAGTTCATTTCCCCAATGCAGTTCTGTAATTTAAAAATGCCACAAATATCAGATTCGTAGAGGTTTAAGATTTTAAAAGCAATTAGATGCCAGTAGATTTTATGAGAAGATGTTCTAAATTAAATTGATAACGAATTGCATTATTTTAATATATTCAAAAACTAAAAATAAGTTTAAGTATATTTTTATTATTTTACAGTTTTAACTGAATGTTTACAACGTTTCTGAAGATGAACTTCCTGTAGTAGTTTTTCTAGGGCTTCCTAAATAGCACTAATGTACACACTAAATTTTATTTATGTTTTTAATTTATGTTTGTGGTAAATTTTAATTATTGAGTAGGAAGTAGATTTCAGAGTTGAGGATGGACGCAGGTAAAGCTGGTGTTTTAGAAATATTTGATGTTATTACAAAAGTGTAACAGATGGAATATATGTGTGTAATTGGCGGAAGTGTTTTAAATTTTTATTTCGAAATTTGTACATTAGTAGATATACCTTGTACTGCATCAAATTTATTTTTTTAATTTAAAATGTTTTATGATTTATGAAGTTAAAATAATCATTTTAATTTAAAAATATTAATTTTAATTTTAATAAATATTCTTATGTCTTTACATATTTCAAAGCTCCTTTAGATTTTTACTTGTTGTCACAGTTCCATCCAACACAATTCCAATTGATATAGTATGAGAGTTAAGAAAGGAAAAAAAAGGCATGTTTCTTCCATTTTTTTGGATCATATGCGGTGAAGTCCTTTACAGATGGACCTAAGTGGCGTTGAGATGGCTGATTAGTCTACTCAGAACCCATTGTCCGCTTCTCACCGCATGATGTTTATCCATATCCTATCTTCCAGTAAAAATCTATATATATAATTATACACGGATCGTTACCTTTGTACACTATTGTAATCGTGCTGATCGTTCATGCAGATATCTTACTCTAAAATTTCAGAGGCACTTTCAAATATTTCAGTCCTATTTATGCAATTAACACCTGGCGTTTTTCGCATTACTACATGAACGCACAAGTGACACCCTGTTTTCCTTAAATTTCACTCGGCCAAAGTCTTCCCAGATCCCAATCTGGAATGCCTATTGTCTATGTTTGTTTTTAGTTGAACTGATTTGTTATCCACTTCTAACATCTACATTTTATGAGTGAGTCTGCTTATCGACATGCTAATTTGCAGCTACACTGTTAAACATTTGCAGCACTCTGTCCAGTCATTTGACCGTTTTTATCGAAAATGGTTACATAACCGTAATTTAACTCAATTCTGACCATATTATTGCCTATATTAGGATCAGAATAGAGTTAAATGATGGTTATGTAACCATTTTCTATATTAACGGTCAAATGACTGGACAGTTTGCTGCAAATTTTTAACAGTGTAGCCATGCAGATAAAAAACTGCAAATAAACTACAGCAGTGTTTCTGAATTTAATGTTTCTTAATGTCATGTGGATTTCTATTTTTCATATAAGTTACATAAGAAAATTTAAGATGCTGTCAGCTGATATTGATACAAATTGTGTCCAATATTTACACATGCTAAGTATTATGATACATATTTATTTAAGCAAAAAACAAGCAACGAAAGCGTGCAACATATTAACTCGATTGAGAAAAAGTTTCACGAACCAAGAAGATAATGAATGATGTATTTATTAGAACATTGTTCGTGGTATTGATGTACGTGGTATTGGTGTTCGTGAGTTAAGTTTTTATGTAAGGTTTAGCGTAGCTTTCTGGTTTTATTGGATAGGAGAGTGCTAAAGTGCTTCTATGTCATGTTCTATTGAAAGTAAGCAAAAATACAATATGTAAAGATGCAGCATCCTTCAACTAAGTGAAATTGTGGCTGAGTTCGTCTATGGTTACCGATATGAAAATAAACAACCAAGTAAAAATAAAAGATAACGTGCGTAATTTTTAAAAAGTACATGAAGATTAATTGATAGCTTTTTAAATAATAACTTCAAAGACCGTGGAATTATGAAATATTCGCATTTGTTTTTTTGGAAATGGCTCGAATTGAGCCGAAACACGTCAGACAACCTAATAAAAGTCATTTTATGTAGTTAATTTACACCTTTTAGCATTTAAAAGAAATACGAATTATGTAATTCAAAAAACTGAAGTTGAATGTAGTTTAAATTATATAATTCAAACCAGATAACTAAAATGTATTTTCTTTGTTAAGTTGATTAGATACTATGTGGTATATTATGAAGAAATTCTTCCTATAACATACGAAGCAACGATCTGTTTTCCAAATAAGATACCTTTACACATTTTCAGAGTTTCATTCTTCTCCTACCTTCCTCATAATAATGCAATGAACATCATTGGAGGATGTGTAATATATTGAAACAACGAATCACATCGCAGTGTTCAATTTTCAGTGCGTATTACAGAAAGTTTTCCTTTTATTAGAGCATATATTCAAAGGCTGCATTTTAATAATCCATACAACTCAAATAGAAACATTCGGTCAAAGACAAACATTGTAATAAACTGGATTGCATTCGTTTATTTTTCTTGGTTAATCATGCAAGATATCTAATGATCAAGATTTTACATAATGCGTGTCCTTCTATCAGTTCAGATACGGATGTCAGGATGGAATTGGTCCTTTTTGATGCCTTCATTTCTAAATGGACACTACTGTTTCTGGATGTGTATTAGAAAACTAAGGTATACATATCATTTCCAAAATGGACTTACTAATAAACTAAATTCTAGCTCCATTTCCTACAATTTGATCAATCTTCGTTCAATCCGCTGTAATATTTAGTAGCTACTCCGATTAAACCTGACTATATATGCATTTCTTACCCGTTGATAACAGTTACAAATGACATGTAATTCTGTAGTTATTTTAAAAGGACACAGTGCGCGATGAGAATACATATATTGATTTATGTATGTACGTATATTAAACAAACATTTCCATTGCATAAGACAAATATTTTTACTTATTTATTTAAACAATCTCTGTGTTCATCATGTGTTCTTTTCATTTAACTTGGTGGACTTACATTTCTAAAACAAGTAAGAATTTTTTTTAATTTCTGTTTTCAATTTACCTTTTTTGACATACGCTGTTTAGCTTCAACTTTCGTAAACTCTACGATATAGTGCTCCTAAAATATACATTTTATTTTATTGCATTTGACTATGTATATTTTACTCTTTTTATACGCTTTTTAGAATTCAAAAGTTTAATTAATTTTTTACAAGCATAAGGTAAAAGTTTATTTTTAAACTTCTATAATTTTAGAAGAATATCAATAAATACGATTTTTGATACCATAAACACAATATTTTCTTTTACGCATAGAAAAGAAAAATATTTTTTCATTACTTCAAGCGCTATAAATTGAGAAAGTAAACAAAACTCAAAGATTAAATTTTTACAAAATCAAGATTTATATTTATTTAAAAATAATAATACGTTTCATAAATCGAAAGGCGATGTAAAAAAAAAACATAAATATTTACACTTAATATTTAAAAGCTGAAAAAGGTGTTAACAGATTTTATTTTAACATTTTATTTTATATTGGAACTTTATCTATTTTTTCGTCAATGAATTATAGCTTTGAAATTTATCGTTATTTCAGAAAGTTTGTTTGATACATTACTATGTATCAGAGTTTTAAATCAAGAACACGAAAATTTTTAATAATTTAAATTTCTGTGCTTTGTGCTCTTGCGAAATGATTTTTAAATATTGGTGAATAATATTTTTTAAATAACGCACCAAAAGACTTGTTAAGAGACGATGAATAAAAGAAATATTTTGTAATGAGTTCTAAAATAGCTATATAATTTTACTGTGGTGTATGTTTTCATAAAGCTAATATAGATTTATTGATTTTCATTTATATACACCGAAAAATTTCTCAAAAATGGAACATTTTTTAAATCACAGATCAATTACATAAATATCAGAAGAAAGTAAAATAAAACAGATTAAATAAATGTAAATTTAATATTTATTAAATGTTGGGAAAATATTTAAAATATTAATTTTGTTATAAAATTTAAGTTTTACAAAACAACTAATGCTAAATTATATTTCTTTGATCAAATAAAAAAAATGGAACGTAAATATTAGAAATAAAACATTAAGTTCTGATAACAAAAATGCTGAGTTTATAAAAAATCCTCCATTAATATTTACAAACTTAAATTAATGAAAATAAACGATAATCTGCATCTTCGTAGAATTACACAATTTTTTTCACCTAAATATCATGAAAAAGGTCAAGTATTTTAACACGTTCACTGCTGGGTTAGAACTACCGGAATTTTATTTTATTTAGAATGTTCGAATTGATACCAGAAAATATTAATAGCAATATTTACTTTATTTAATTACAGACATTTCGTGATTACATAAAATAAAAATTCTTCTTTCGGAATTTCCGGTACGAATTCATAATTTTAGATTGGAAAACTACGAGTATACTCGTGGTTGGCTGCGAATGGGTTAAAAACGATTAACTTTAAATTCAATAGATAATGATACATCAAGTTTATATGTATGAATTACCTAATCTAGATAGATAATTTATCTGTCAAGAACAAGATACCGAAAGTAAAGTAACCTGTAGGTTTTTAGTTTAATTTACACAGGATGAAATTTCTTATCACTCCCAAAAGCTAATTCCTAATCCGTTAACTTAAGATGTGTACTTACAACTGCAAGATCGTCAGAAAACATTCTTTGTAATTACCTTGGAAGCCATTTTTAGCTTTAGATGCGTACATGCAATTGCAAAAGTGTTTCAAATATTTTCTGACCTTAACTTTTTACCTTGGAAATCACGTTGGAAGCCATTTTATTGAAAATAAATTTATTTTGTAAAATTAAAGAAAATTATATTTTACTTCTCTGTGCACTGTATCAAAACGGTACGCCATTCTCTAACAATTATAATAAATAAAATTATTTATCGACAAAACCTTACCGAGTTATAATACTAAACCTTTTTCAATATTCAGCACTTTCCGAAATAAATGTTCGCGACATAAACTAATAATAAATAAAGAAATATGATAGAAAGTTTTTACTGTTAATAGCTATTCAAAACTTGAATTATGATAAAACATACTCTTTGAATCTATATTCACCTTGTACTCTAAATAGTAATTAAAAACAACATAAATGTCCAAAAACATATATGTACCATTTCTTAAAAATACTTTACAAAAGGTGTTTTTATATTTTGTATATGAAAACATCTTTAGTAAAGAATTTTTATGAAATGGTATGTATATGTTTTTGGACATTTATGTTGTTTTTTATTAGTGTTAATAGCTAGTGTTGAAAGTTGATCCTTTGTTTCTTCCTTAATAAAAAATCTGTAATTTTATAATAAAAAAATCATCTTTACTTATTTTTTTATGAAAAAGAGCGGATGTATTCTGAATCATTCCATAATCATTTAAGACAGATGGGATTAGTACCTAATAGACAAGTCAGATTATAATAACAGATCCATGAAAAATCCCAAATCGGTAAAGTTTTATTTATCATCATTTAAAAACGACAGAAATGTTGAATCGATAATTGTAACGGCTATAATTTTAAAAATTCATCTGCAAAGCAAAACGTATACTACACTTGTTGAAGATGATTTTCAGGAATACTGTAACGGGCCATTTTGCAATGCTTCTCTCATTAGTTCTAAATGGTAGTTAAATTAATTCTTAATGGTAGTTAAATGTCAGTAAATTAAATTATTTATTTATTTCGTAAAGCGAATAAAACTTTTATTCTTTCACAGCCTTTCCGACATATATAAGAGTGAGAGTTGCCGACATCGGGTGTCGTTCCTTGTAGCTCAATGGTAGAGCTTCAGACCCCCTATTTGGGGTTACGGGTTCAATTCCCGGCTTGGGACAATTTTCACTCTGTCGATTTAAATGCTCAGTTTAGCATGAAAAAGTCAATTGTATGTTACTAATTAGTTATTATGAGATCAGAATAGAAAAATGAAATTACATTTTTTTTTCTGTAAAACATAATAAAATCAATATGCGAAAAGAAAATTTATCGTAGTCAAATGTTTTATTATTTTCCACGAAATTATATAGGAATTAAATGAATTAAATATGTATGATGACCATCTTAGACTTCAATATTTTTCTGAAAATCAGCAAGTCGGTCATTCCCCCAAAACAGGAAAAATGCATGTAACTACTTTATATCATTTTAAAAATAATGGAAAAAGTAATTAAAAGTATTTTAATAAATTTTTCATTATATTGGCTAAACTACAGCCACATAAAATAATCGAAAAATAAAATTAATAATTTTATTTAAGAAATATTAAATGTTTATTTCTTTTTTTCGCTTGTAACTAGAGTTATCTCTGTTCAAAATGTTAAATAAATAAATAATAAAACTAATTTTCTATTAACAGTAAATTTACTACATTCATAAAAAATATTTTATACAATGGAAAATAATTTAGTATAATTTCATTATTTTAGTTTTTCATAGTTAAAAAAATACTAAAATGTGTGTAACAGACAACGAAAATATTACCCTGGCACATTAGATTACACCCAATATATTTCTTAGAGAGTTCTATTTTTTGTGCCTATTAAAATAACTTTTAATTTCTATCTTCTATCTAATCTTCTATCAAATTTAATCTCAGTTGGTGCCATTTTATTTTTTGTAGAATTTTGAAGAACTTTGCCTTTAGGGTTTTGTTTAATTTGAATCACAAACATTTTCCTGGCATCTACAGAAAAAAAACTAAATGAGTAGAAAATTGTTTAAATTACAAAAATAGATTTTATAATAAAGTTATCTTTCAGGAAACTTATCAATTAACCGTGAAAATTTGTGATACAATGTGCCAGTTTCAAATTACATAGGTTTCATCATCATCTTGGCTATTATTGTCCTGTAAAATAGAGGACTTGACAATTACAGCAAAGTAAGATAATGATGCTTGTTAGTTATTTCCTAAAATTAAGATATATGTAAGTTAAAAAGTAAAAAATGCCAATAAAATTGTAGTTGAATTTGAAAATTTAATTTAAATGATAATTATAAGTTATATTTCTGTAAGTTATCATACATTAATGCATTGTTCACTTCGATATAGCTCTCAGTTTGGTTGATATGATATACACTAACTATCTATTTATAACAAAAACCTACATTAAAGAGAAACTTTTCATGATAATCTTGAAAAAAATAAATTACGTTTATAAGATAAAATTGACAATTACGTTTTTGGAAATATTGTTATTCCGGGTTTTGAAGATGTGGCAACTATTGGGAAAAAAGCCTATTAAATCTGTATGAAAATAACGGAATTTTTATTTTTCTATATGTCTAAATCAAAACAAAAAATATCATATACCATTTACTGTGTTATAATCTACCAGAATGCACATTTCCAAAAGGATTAATTAATCTGTGTTGACGACAAAAAAAAAACATATTATACCATTTACAATATTATTAGGATGTGTAAAACATTTAATAAGGATGTATTTCCCACAATGAAACTTGTCACAATTTAAAATGTCATTTTCTCGGCTTTCTTTCCAATCCGCGTTTCCTCCGTATAAAATGATATACGAGAAAATAAATGAATTTACCGTAAACAATATTTGAAGAAATGGTAGTTCAAATTACATAGACAAGTGTGATTATGATTTTTATAATGCTCATAAAAAGGTGATTTACTTTTCTTTAATTACCTAATTGTAATGAAAATAATTATTCTTTTGCACTTAATTGCAAAATTCTTTAGACTTATAACTGAAATATTATTAGATTAGTTCCTTAGATGCGTTTATAAAATAAAATTTACTTTCTTTTTCTATTTTTGATAGAGTCTAATTTTTTTGTCTCCATTATATTAACATATTCATGCGGTTTTACCCAGTAAGATATAACTGGATAACTTGACTTTTTCATAAATAATAATTTATTAATAGCAATGTGTTGAACTAATCATATATTTTAAATATTATACAGGTAGCAATATAAGTGCAGTGAAATACGTCAAGATATGATTGATTCTGATGAAAATTCTAGCTTCAAAGAAGAAACTTCACTGTAAAAAAATTTCGTAACATTTCAATAGTTGTACCGTAAATTAACGGTACTTGTACCGTTTTCACTCGTTACGGTATGTGTACCGTACTTCTAAAGTATATTAAGTGTAAAAAAACCGTATATGTGCCATTTCGATTAAAACCGGTATTTATACCGTAAAATGATTGTTTTTCAGTAAAAAATCGCTATTTATACCGTAAAATAATTATTTTTCAGTAAGAAAAATGCTGGTAGCCACGCCTAGGTGTACGGCAACCCCTCAGGTGATGCTCTTGCTCTTGTTACGTAATGTGTGCAGGCCTGAGGATAGGGGGAACTGCAGTCGGTACATATACTTTAAATATTTTACGGTACATATACCGTCCAGTTAAATTAAGGTATATATACTGGTCACAAAGTTGACAGTATATGTACCGTAATTGTTGACCAAAATTTTTTACAGTGTACTATTAATAAGGTATGCATTTTACTCCACTTTCCCTACACATTTTTATATAGTTTTACTGGTATCATGTTTAAAATTATTAAAACAAATTTATCAATTCACATACTATGCTTCGAATAAGTAACTCTTATAAAAATAAAACAATGGTTTAATTATCTACGACCCTTGTCGAAGAAAATGACAAAGGTATTTAATTATCCATGAAACAAAAGTAAATTAAAGAAGATATCACATGGAGTCGGAAGAGATTTATGGAGAGTAAAAAAAAAAATACTTCAACAAAAGAGTGTTTTTCGTGTAAGAAGATAAATTTCATGAATATAATGAACCGAATGTCATATTATCTTTTGAAAACAAAGTTTTATTATTAAAAACGTGGAAAGCTTTCAATGAGGAATTCATTTAGAATAATGAGATTTTCGTTGGTTTAGAGAGCTTAGTAATTAACTGAAGCTTCATACTGAATAGAAGTTGCTCAGCTATATCAATTTTCT
This sequence comes from Maratus michaelseni, assembly GCA_963931845.1. NCBI lineage: Eukaryota > Metazoa > Arthropoda > Arachnida > Araneae > Salticidae > Maratus > Maratus michaelseni. The sequence goes on along the minus strand of OZ007589.1, from coordinate 448,176,191 downwards.
TCTAATTTAACAGCTTTTACTGAAATAAATTTAGAAAGACAAGTTTTTTTTTACAACCATTATTCGGATATATTTATCTTCTTTTTATATTTATTTCAGATATTTTTTTATTTGCGAGAATTTAACTGAGTATATAATATAAAGATTAGATTTCTAATTAATTCACATAAAATAACGTTTTATCCATTGAGTAATTCAATGAATCGCTCTTATTTTATAATTCAATAAAGTATTTATTTCCATAAATAATATCTAATAAATGAAGCATTTTAAATAGAAATTAAGTGACAAATGAAAAGCTTTTAAACAAATAGATAGAGACTGGCAATTCAAATTTTGTTTGTGGTAAATTAAATATTCTTAGACGATTTTTTTATTTATTTATTATTATTTTTTTTTATTATGTTAACGTTTTAGTGTCAACTAATAAAATTCTATAATCAGATTCTTTTTTTAAATTTGTATTTAAATTTTGGAAAGGTACTCCAATTTTCATTTACGACACGTATTTTCAAATCCGTCGTACCCTTTTGAAAACTTGCTTCGATTTTCAAAATTTTCTTTTTGTTGGGCTTAGCGCGTTTTGTTGTTGGCCTTGATCCAATTTCTTTAGGATACAAAGATAGTATGTCTGTCTTTCTGTCTGTTTTCAGGTATTCTTTGATTTTATGTTTTAACTCTTCTAAAAATCACCACACTGTAAAAAAGACAAATGACACTTAATCAAGGAAAACATAAAATTGTGTCATTTTGTCAAATTTAATCAAAACCGTTAGAGCCGTGTTTTAGGTAAAATTAACTTGACCCACGTTGACCAAAAAATGGCCCACTAATCGAACATTCTAGAACATGTGACCCAGCCCAATAGTCTTCTCGTGCCCCAAAATGGTAGGATACAAAATTTCGTAAACATCGTTAGAGCCGTTATTAAGATAAAATTTGCATATATATATATATAATTTTTCTTCGTTTTAGAATATATGATATATAACGAGTTTCCACGAACAAAGTATTTCCAAACTAGAAAGCAGTTATTAATTAAACATATTTTGCAGTTTATTCAAATTACTTTTCAAATAAACTAATAATGTAAAATTAATTAAATTTATAATTAATAATTATAAATTCCTCATTTAAATTAAAATTAGTCTTATTTTGAATATCTTCGGATCCATTATTTGCAGATAGAATATTTTTAAAAATATCTTTAAGCATTTTACAGGTAAACTGGCTATATAAAAGGGTGACGACACTTTCGTAATCCTATGAAAGATCGCTGATATTGAATTTTTTTGTATTTGGTAACAAAATAATTGATTTCAATATTTGTTTTAAATGTTTTGGAAGAAGCTAAATCTATATCTATCTATCTATCTAATATATATATACATATTTAGCATTTGGCAAGAAATGAGTCTACAAAATTGCTGTATTTATGCAAATTTCCAAACTAATATTTTAATATTTCCAGTTTTATTTATTTATTTATTTATTTTTCTTTTAAAGTCTGTATAAGTTTTCTCTATACTGCCGGACTTTTTGGTCATTTTTATTTTATTCGTATTTTGTTTACATAATGCACATATAGAAAAATGGCTTTTAGCGGTGAATGTTTTGTACTTTGATCTAATTGTGTGAATATTGTCATATAAAAATTTTGATATTTTATTCGAGGTAATCTTCTCCAAATTTCGGCGTGCACATTAAATCAGTGCACACTGGGCTTGCAAATTAAAAGAGTGTAAGTAACTGCGCTCTAAATAATCCCCTGAAACAAAATAATCACACTGTAATCTTAAAATATATTAACTTTGGTGAACGCCAAATAACACATTAAGAAACTAATTCTAAATTTTTTTTTTAAATGGATGCTGTCTGAGATCAATTTTTGGCACTAATTCTTAATTTTTGAAACTGTTAAAAAAATCCGAATTATTATTTTAATATTTTTTTGAAAGTTTGTTTTCGAACCATAATATCTAGTTTAATTTTCAAAAACAAATCGTTGAGAGTTTGAGCGGTTTTAGCTTTACAATGTACAGTGATTTAAAAAAAAAATGCTTCATGAAAAATGCATTTAATGTTTTCGACCAACACTATTTGCATTGTCACAAGAATTCGTTAAACTGGTTGTCACGACTTAAGGGGTAACATCACTTTGACAGGTTCAAAATTTCTATAATTTTCCTTGTTGCATAAATTACTCTTTGTACACATGAAAATCATATTTTATTAGCTAGAAATTGACATCGAAATTGGCGAATCAGTTTTAAGGCTACAGAAGTACGAGCGCACCATAGTGAGTAAACGACGAAAACATTAAGCAACTTTATTCAGAGCAGCATTTCCAAATTGGTGAGACATTGTACTGCCGCCTATTTCGAATCAATAAAATTCTAATTTTTTTTTAATTCACTATGGCTTTTTTTATGATTTTAAAAATGCATTTAATGTTTTTGATCAGCAGTGATCTTCTTGTGACAAGAATTCGTTAAACTGGTTTTTCACGACTTAAGTGATAACACCACTTTGACAGGTTCAAAGTTTCAATAATTTTTCTTGTTGCATAAATTATTGTTTGTACACATGAAAATAATATTTTATTAGCTGGAAATTAACATCGAAATTGACGGATCAATTTTGTGGCTACAGAAGTACATGGTGAATAAACAGTAACGAAAACATTAAGAAACTTTTTTCAGAACAGCATTTTCAAAATGGTGTGACATTGTACCTATGCATATTTCGAATAAACCAATTTCTACTTTTTTTAATTAACTGTGGCTTTTCTTACTAATTTTAAAGGAACATCGGTATTTCACTGCTCTGTTTAACTTTAATGACGAAATTTGTGGCTGAGAACTTACATTTGACGTTCAATCTCTGCCATTTCCCTAAAAATGCATATTTTGTAAAACTTCTTTTTATTTCACTGGCTTTTGAAAAACCGATAATTGTATTTCATAGTACAGGGTCTACTACGATGAGTTTACGTATGCAGAGGTTGACATTTCTTTTTCGATGCGCTCCCACCCATCAGCTGAAACCGCCATTTTTCTAATATATTAACTGAACAAAAATACTAGGGCATCCAACCTGGGCTTCCGGAGATAGAGAATGTATGTGAAAACCATTAAAAAAACTCATATTGAATTTTTGCAAATAATGTTTGTTTTAGATTCCTCCCGAACAAAACCAAATAGCATTTTTATATGAAATATGTCAATTATATATATTCAAATAAAATTTTGAAATTTATTAAAAGCGGTAATTTTGTGTTGACCTCTTACCAGAAGTTAATAGCTGAAAAAATCGCTAAACATTTCGTTATCGACAGCAGTTTTATTTTATTCTGATAATTTCAGCGGTTTTAAAAGCTTATTTCAATTACATGTCAGTTAAATTTGCGTTTTATTTATGCTATTTTATTTATTGTTTAATACACTTCTAATTTCGTTATTGAATATTAGCTGGAAACAAATGCTATAATGTTTAAAGTGCAAATAAATTAATATTTTGTAATCGTCTGCAAGCGATATAGATTTAAAAAGAAAAATCATACTTCACATTTAATTTAAATGCTATAATAAATGAGTAAATTGCGAGACAGTCTTTATACAAATTGCATTTGAAAGTAGATTTTTTTCTCTATATAATGCTGTAAAAATTAAAAATATGCAATGTTTAAAAATTAAAAAAATTGCAATAGCAAAAATCGCAAAAAAGAAATTTCATCGTCAAGTGTTGCCATTCGCAACATGACGTTAGCGTTACGCAATGACACGTTTGTGCTTTATAATATAGATATATGTATTAGTGTTACTGCTTTTTTTAAGCATACTTCGTATTTCTTTCAATAAAGGTCCCAAAAATCCCTCAATTTCAGACCTTGAAAGTGGTGTTACCGCTTAAATATTTGGTGGAAGAAAAAACAATTTTTGAGAGCATATTCTAGACATTTAACAGGTTGAAAAACGCAAAAAAAAATAATAATGATAATAATTTTTCCGAATTTTTTGGGAGAGCCTCCCATTAACATTACTAGAATTGAAATATATCTAATTATATTACAAGAACGAAAAATCATGCATCAAGTATAGATTACATTGGAGTGAGATATCTAAATAAACAATTTAAATAAAAACACCACGAGCAATTTTTTTACTTAGAGCCTAATGTAACGGAATAATTTGTATGCCCCTGTAAGCCCAACTATAAAAATACTACATTCTTTATTTGCGAGAGCAAACACCCTATAGTGTGCCTCATTAACCTATAAAAATCACATTTCAATGCGAATATCTTTACGCAAGTTAGAGCATGGACAGATTGATTTCATAAACACTTTTCAACTATGCTGGGAACTGTTAAAAAATAAATATATATGTGATGATATTTAGGGCCGAGCTGATTGAGCAATACCATTTTTTAATAAATGGTTTTTTGATAATAAGATGTGTTCTTTTCACATGATCAACCGAAGAGGAAGTTTCCGCACTCGGATTTATGGCAGTCGTGTTATCCACAGTAGATGGCATGTGTGCGTCTGCATAAGAACAAAACTTCATCGAACAACACAATCAAACTTTTATTTAGAAACGTAAACGACATCATTTGTAGATCTGGTTTCACCCGAGCCATCTTTTCAGTTTTGATGACCAAATTTTCATTACAGCAGAAGCCGGATTGTTAACTTTTATAAATATTCATTCCGAATAGCGTCAGAAAAACTACAGGTCACTTCGCTAATACCAGGCAGAGATTCAATTTAACCAAACAAACACCGATCCAGCGCCCATCTCTTCGAATGCTCGAATCTTCGAATGTTATTACACGAATACGTCTAGCTTTTATCAGTGCATCAAATCTTCGAATGCTCTCCGAAGCGGAAAAAGCGACGATATATCCTTTCAGTAGGGATACAGAGATCACGTGAGGGCCTGTGCGCCAATCGTGAGCCGGGATAACCGGGATTCTATGCGTCGGCTCCAGAATATTGGAATAAAATGGTTTCCGCTAATTTTTTGGTGCGAAGGAAGATTCCCGAAAATTCCATGATGTTCGATGATTTAGCTATGACCCAGAGGGTTTCAGTTTAATTGATTACCGTTAGTTAATTGGTTCGAGAATATGGAATGATTTTGACTTTTAGGGAAAGGAAAAAAGAAAATAAGAGAAATGGTTTATCGAATTTGGAACATATCCAGAATGGAATTAGAATAAATGCTTTTACATTTTAATATAAGAAAAATATTTTATGATCGGGCGAATTATTTTTAATATCGAAACTTATTAAAATAAATACAGTCTTTTTAGGAATTTAGAAAATTAAAAGGGAATTATGCGGGGTTTTTAAAGTATGAATATTAGGGAGTTTTATAATTTAAAGATAAAGACGCGATTTATTGAACTAATTAGCAGCCATTAAAATATTGAATTTAGATATGAGGTTTTTTGAAATAAATAGAGTTAAAATAAATTTATAAACGGAGGAAATAAATATTATAGAGTAAGTTAGACTAGGATGAAATAAAATACTTTGGCTTATCGCGATAAATTTAAAATTTTGTTATATATATATGTTATATTACATGAAATATATGAAGAAGATTGGTGATAAGCTGTATGGAATTTCAGCAGCATTATATAAGTGAAAGTAGTTGTTCTTTCGATGAATAAATAGGGTCGCAGTCGTCGTTTATTCGAAACATAAATATAATGGCAGTCGTGTAGATGATCCAGACAATGAATTAACACAGTGGGTGTTTCTCCAGGATGTAAGAAACAAGAGATTCAGAATTCCATGTTTTTATTTAAATAATCTTCGTGGGAGCAGTCCTCACATGATTTAAATGGTCAGTGCCATCTCTCAATAAATTAGTTGTCACAAGCTGTTCTTAAAATACATCAAACATGATCATAACTCGATCATAACATGATGATCAACTGGATCATAACATGATCACTTGATCATAACTTTAAATCATTTGGAATACAGAATGACTAAAGCACACAGCCAGGGGACTGTTACCACTTGCAAACTCGGTCAAAATCTGAGTGAAGAACGATTACACTCGCATTTTGTGAATAAGTGGAAAGATACCAAACGTGACGTAACGCGCGCTCTAACCAATGCGGAAATATGGAATACGTGTACAATCTACGTCGTGACCAATGAGGATAATGAAGTAAATAGTTCTAACACATTCTAAGCGGATGCATTTTATAGTGAAAAGAAACGAACGCGCGAAAACTTGGAAATAGGAAAGGAAAAAAAATAAATAAAATGGCTTTCGAAAAAACATTCGAATTCACAGAAATGATCAGAAGATAGGATATCATTTAGGAGTAACTGAGAGCTTTATATTTAAGTGAATTGGGCAAAATAATAATGCATTTAAGTGTATATAATGAATTTAATTTTAATAATGAATTTATTATCAATTTTCGTGTTTGTAGGTTCAGTAGTTTGGGCTGCGCGTTGATGTTCTCACCAGCCAGGACTTTCACTTATGTATATATATTACAAAATGGAAGGGGGGGTTGAGTAGTCTTCTATACCTTTTTTTTTTTAATTTCTATTTTAAATACGAGGGAAAATTATTAAGTAAGTCAGAAAAGATAATTAAATAACTAACAATGATATTCACATTAAAACTATTTTTATTTCTCACCATATTCTCCACCATTATTTATGTACTTATGTCATCGTTTTATCAGTGCCCCAACACCAGCTGCATAACATTCTGTGAACATCCTCTTACAACTTCTTCAACATCCACCATACAGCTTCGACTTAGCCACAATTGATTTTCATTTGATTAGTCCACTAAATCTTGGAAGCAAGATGATGTTCAAAGATGATGAAAAGCTTCAACTTGAAGTCCTAATGTGGCTGAGACAGCAACCCGAAGAATGTTATGCAGCTGGAGTTGGGACACTTATAAAACAGTGATATAAGTGCATAAATATTGGTGGAGAAATAAAAGTAGTTTTGAAGAGAATATCATTGTAAAATATTATTTAATTATCTTTTGTGACTGACTGAATGACGTTACCTCGTATTAACTCCGTTTTCAATCTATATAATTTTATCAAAATTCCATCAATCAATACAAATTAGTTTTTAAAAACCCTATAGCTTATTTTAACAGTACAACACGTTTATATAACCAGCATTCAAAGAAGTGGATAATTTATAAAATTACAGGTAAACTAAACAAATTTAATGATAATATATGTTTAACTTGAAACAAAGATAAAGTGATTTTAAAAGCCACTTATAAAAATTACCGAAATATGATTTTGTTAATGAAAATTTGAAAAAAATTGTTATATATTAGAGTGAAAGTAATTCTAAATTATGCTATCTTTCAGTGTGTGTGCGTTTCCATGCTTGTCATAATTATGTGTATGCATGTTAAGTTTTTCATTAGGATTCTTTAAAGATACAAATTCGACATAAATAATAATTTTCTATAAAATGCTCATTTGTAATATAATATAATATATATAAACCCTAAAGTGATCATAGCCTTCAGTTATTTATGAAAAATTGAATTCATGAAATATTTATTCATTCTTAAATATTCCGTTTTACGTATTTGTAACTATGTAAATATATTTCCTTCTGTAATTGAAAAATTACTTATAATTTTAAAAGGAAAATATTTTTGTGAAACTAATGACAAATATGTATGTACTGTAATATTATTCTTAAAAATACATAATTTTAAACTGAAATTTAGCATGCATAGATGTTCTTTCTTATAATATCATATTTAAACTACGATAAAGATAGTTATATATGAATATATTTGATAATAGTAGAAAAATAGTCACACTGAAATAAAAATGTACTTTTCAGATAAATTTTGGAATTAGGATCGTATTCAGCGTGATATGCTTTTGGAAATTTTGCCGATAATTTTCGACAAAAATACCGCTTTAAGATCAATTAAATGTTATAATTATTATCCATTAAGGAATTCCCTGTAGTAATTCATTTATTTGTTTAGAGTTTTTGTATTATTAGAAAGTATATACGATTAATAACTTAAGTTACTTTGTTAAAAATTACCTTATATTAATAAGAGATGCTAAAAGACATTTGTTTATATGAGCAAAATGTAAAACCGTGTTTTATTTGGGCATTAAATAAGTAAAATAAAAGTAATACGAGCTTAATTAAAACTAACGCGAGCACTTAAACTTAGCAAAATATTTTTCATTGAAAAAAATTATATCTATGTGTAAAATGGATATACTTCTCAAAATAATTTTCAGAATCTTTTTGATATTTGAAGATTGCGTTATGGTAAAACTTCTATTCCTTTAAATTTTAAAAATAAATATTTCTATGGAAAGGATACTGTGGTTTATTGAAACGTACTAAATTAAGTTGGGCTTGTTGTACGAATTGTATATGTAAAAATCATATCATTCTCAGAGATTTGCTTTTTTAAACATACGTAAAGGTTATTCATATGCGACATAATGAAAAAGAGAAGAAACAGACGAGGATCCTTCCTGTCTTTTTAAGAAATTATATAATCAACTATACATAGTAGTGCCATATCTGACACATAGTTTTTATGATTTAGTAAATATTTATGTTTCAAATATACAGTCGTGAAAAAATATATAGCATTTAACTCCACGGAATTTTATCATCAAATTGGTATAGCGTGATGCGAGAAGCGAGATGAACCATTTAATAGGGAATTGTGTCTACAGTATGCGATTTTTGAAATACAGGTCATTTTCATATTAAAAATTGTACGAGCTATCAATTTTCATGTGATAACAACTTCTTTTAACAATTTATTTGAGTTTTTTGTACAAAATATACGGAAAAGGGTACAGATAGGAAATATTTTGTTAAATCTTCATTGAACTTAATGGAATTTCTTCTAGGGGTGTATCCATAAATTTCGTAAAATAAAATTAAGAATTTATAATAAAAATGGTATAATGTTCTACTTCTTGGGCGAAAGGTATGAGGTCGGTATACCACATTTGGTTTTGAGGGCCTCAGACTCTTGTGACATAAAATCTCCCTATATCTCAGAAACTAATGATAAGAATGAGACCACGCGGAGATTATAGACCGATATTCTGCCCGTAAATCTCTATTGAATTGATTCCCTTTAAAAACAAATAGGTACACAAGATGAAAATGGATTGTGTTTCATGTACAGTGTAAGAGAATATGATATATGACTACAGATATCTTTTAATCAACGCAAACGTAATTTTATTCCAAAGGACATTTTTCAATGTATTTGGTAAGACTGGAAAAAGTTTGTTTTTTACGAACTGTTCACTGTTAAAAATTTCATCATAAGAAAACGGTCATTTGAACGGCAGCAAACCGGCCGTTCATTTGACCGTAATTTAAGATAACGGTTACTTAACCGCATTAAAGATATATTGTCATATGACCGTAAAATATATATGTATGGTCATTTGACCGTAGCAGTACATAACGTTTACTTAACCGTATTATGAGTTTATTGGCATATGACCGTATTTTTAGAAAATGGTCATATAACCGTATTATGAGTTTATTGGCATATGACCGTGCAATATATATGTACGGTCAGTTGACCATATTTTTAGAAAATGGTTACACAACCGTATTATGAGTTTATTGCTATATGACCGTAAAATATACATATACAGTCATTTAACCATATTATGAGTTTAGTTTCAGATGACCATAAAGCATATATGTACGGTCATTTGACTATAAATTTAGATAATGGTGAATTAACCATATTTTGAATTTATTGTTATATGACCTTAAAGTATATATGTACAATTATATGCCCATATTTTAAAATAACTGTTAAAAGATCATACATATATTTTTTACAGTCATAAAACAAAAAAATCATAATTGTATGTAACAAATGGGAGATAAAAAGTCATATTTCCATGTAATAAAAATATCACAAATAAATGTAAAAATGTACCCAATTACTTATTAAATTAATTTTATTCTTTACAAATGTATAGCATCTTAAAACAAAATTTAAATTCTTCTCTAATAAATAGATACTAATAGAAAAAAATATAACATTTATAATAATTCATAATGTTGATTATGCCTGATCAGAGGCCTTTTTTTTTTTTTTTTTTTTTTTTTTGTCATGTAACAGTAAATTCATTATTGTACTTAACTGGACTTCCCTGATCATATAATATATGAACATTTTTATATGGGTTTCCTATTTTACCTTTATTTATTAAACAAGAACTTAAATTTATACTTAAAGATTACATACATTTTCAACAAATAAAATAAAACTAATAAATAACTGACCAAAATTTATAAATTACTTCTGACACTCTGACATTTTTCTTCACATGGAAATAAGAATTTTTTTTTTTTTTTTTTTTTTTTTTGAAAAACAAACATATAAATTTATCTTTTTTTTTCCCAAGTTACATACTTAAAACTACCACTGTGCAACAAATAAAACCTTTGCAGTTTCTTCAGTATTAAACAATAGTGTTTCATTATTCTTGCAAAACTTGGTATAAAAATATTTTTCAATAAATCAATTATTTATCACTGAACCATATATGAATATATGGTGGAATTTTAAAGAAATCAGTAGAGAGTATATAAATTTTAGAATATTTTTTTAGTGAAATAAATTATGAATATTTAGATTTTTGGCTGATGTAGAATGAATACAGAAATTGCCATACCTATATATTTTTCAAGCAAAAGTTCTACATACCGTATTTTTCGGCGTATAGTCAGCGGCTCAAATAATTCAGTATAGACCCAGAAATTTTATATAATAATTGAAGTCAAGTATATTTCGAGAACAAAAAACTAGTATTTTATCAAATACAATTTCTGGGTCTAAAATAAATTATTTGAACCACAGATTATGGGCTGAAAAATATGGTATAAATAATTAGATGAGAAATATTTCTGAATAACTACAATGACTGAAAAATACCATGCCATTTTTTGTTATTTTTTTTTCATTTAACAAACTTTAAAAAATTTAAATAATTTCTAAATATTTGCATCTTACTCCAAAAATTACTTAAATATAGGTGTATCAAGACTATTGATTGTTTCAAAGTTATTCAAAATCTGATTAAAATTATAAAAGTAATATTACATTCATATTTAGAAAAAAAAGTGATGAAAATAATGTTACAAATTTATTTGACAATAGAAAAATGAGATATGCAATGACACTGATTATATCATAAATATTTTGAATTTTTGTATGTACAGTTAAATTGTAAACAATCATTCTAGCTAAATTAATATTTTAAGAAATTTAGGAAATGTATTATAAATTAACTTCCCAGTAAAAATATATTTCCTTATGCTTTAAAATACAACTTGCATTAAGTATCAAGCTATTTATATTGGAAGATTTAAATTCAGAAATAAGAAGATAGTTAAGTATTTTTGATAAATATTTTTCATGATTGCTTAGCTAAAAATGCTTATAATAGTTTTTTTTTCATTGTGAACATAAAATAATGTATTTTTAATCACTTACAAGATTGGTTTTAATTATTGTTTTTGAAATTAATTCAATCTGATAAACTACAGTAAAAATATTGGTGCACATGTATCCAGAAAAAAAAAGAAGAGTAATGTGATTCACAAATAGTCAAAACAATCAATTAAAATATAGAAATACATTTATTATAATATATAAATTACATTAATACAATACATTACAATATATGCATAGCAACAACTAACACAGGTAACAAATAAACAGATTTGGCGATATATAGCATGAATGCTGCTATTTGATTTGCTGTAGTCTGTTCCACACACAGAGTTGATCAACATTAAGTACCTTAAAAAAAATTAAATGCATTTACCATGGATATAAGCATTCATATACATTTTTAAGAAAATACAAAAATAGAAGTTGTCATAAAATCATTTTAAGGCTATAAGTTAGAACAACAATGAAAAAGTCAGAAGTGACTAATGGAAAGCACAACCCTTTGTTCAATAAGTACTTTAGGCAGTGCATTCTCTGGAAAAGCAGGAAAGAACTGCATGTTTTTTGTTTTGTTTTGTTTTTTCTGCACTATCTGTACAGTTTTCCACAACAATATGGAGCATTGCAAGAACCAATAATTTCTGTATAACTTACTCCATCTTCCAAAGGGTCTTGTTTAAATTGCATCTCATTCACTGGTACAATAGTGATTCTGCAACAGGTCAGATGGAGATAAGGCCTTTGAACTGCATGTAAATCTGTTTAGAAATACTACTTATCCCACACTGTTTGATAATAGGTAGCAATGCTCTGAAAATCTCTGATATAAAAATCCATAGAAATAGATATTTTACAAGCGGATTGGCCAGCTTGCTCACTAGTCTGAACTTAACTGAGCATGATTGGAATGCAATATATTGCCAAAGTATAGTATGCAAAATGTCTTGGACTATCTGCATTTTATATCAAAAATAAATAAGAATGGAATATAACCTAGCATCAGAATCATTAGCGATACAGAAAACAGACTTATTTTAACTATCAATCAGATTTTTCTGAGGAATCATGTCCCATTTTATTGACTATGCAGGTATTTATCTAAGCATTTGTTGATACAAACTTCACATTTCAAATCTTATTAAAATAAAAAATTTATGAAGAGTATGCTTTTTTGGAATGAAATTATATGAAGCGCCTCTTTTTAATAGAGGAATTCTGTATATTTTTCCCTTTTAATAAATGAAATTTTGCAATTGGGCCCAACAGAGAACCCCATTTATGCCAAAATCCACTTCTGGTTTTCATAATTTTTTTAAAAAACACACTAGGTATAAACAAAACCAAATTTATCATCAGTCTCTCTCACACACATATACCAGGTAAATAGGGAAAAAATGATAACCTGCAAAAATTACTGGTTGTTGGTAAAAAAAAAATTACCCTCCCACATGCATATTATTTAATCATTGACACTCAAAATGCTTATAAATTGATCAACAAAAACTAACTATTTCTATAGATACAATATATCAAGTATTCGTTTTAATTCTTTAACTTAGTTAAAATTTAATTTTGGAAAGTAATATAAAAATAGTCACCAGTTCAAATATTTTGGTTGCCGATAGCGACATATTCGCATTTGCCAAACCTTGCATACATATATCATACACAACTTTTACAAAATTTTGTAGTTCATTAAAAATTAAGAAATTTAGTTGTGAAATGATCAAAACTTTATAGTTAGTTTTTTATGTAACTAAATAAAACAACAAGCAATAAACAGTAAGCAAGATAATAATACAGAAATAAACTGGCTGATGAAGCTACTGCAGAAAATAGTAAAACCTACCAAGATGAAATCGTACAGGACTGAAGGAAATTTCTGTTGCTCAAGTTTCTATATTAGCGGGTAAAATTTTATATAAAACCATAAAAAATTTCAGTATCAAATTGGTTTCAATTACACAGATTTTACTGAAATTGATAGTTACAAATTCCATACTTTATTTCATGTAGTACTTTTTAATACTTGTCATAACATTTGTTTTGAATAAATACTAATTAAACTGTTCAACTGCTTATTTCAATGCGATGGTTTTCTTTAGCAAATAATTGAGACTTGAAAAGGCCTAAAGAGGGCGCTAATCACACCTGTTGGTACCAGAAAATTGAACCTTTAACCATGGCATGATGCATGTTCAACTAACGCTAAAGTGCCATTGAAATCATTATTTATTGTAAACGCATTTGAAAGTGTTACATATTCAAATTCGATAATTTTTAAATTGTCATATAAACACAGAACATTAATATATCACATGAAATCTGAAATTGAGCAAAAAAATAATCATTATGAACAAATTAAAAATACATGTAATGCAATGGGCTTTCATAGGATTTTCTGAAAGCGAGAAGTTACATCTTTTTTCCATAAGATGGCACATTCAAGCACTTGAATCGCCAATAATAATATTGCATATTGTCTAAAAATTTATAAAAACTTTTAGTGAATATCAGGGAACCAACAGATAGGATTGGTTGGAAGAAATTAGAAACTTTAACAGAAATACTAGTCCAAATATTTTTTTTACAAAAATAGCTAAATCATGTGTGGTCACATACATGCTAAAAAATATGAAAACATTGATATATACTTATTAATCGGTGATTATAATGAAAAAAATAACTATTTAGTTGTTCATAATGAAAACAAAGTCTATGATTGAAAAAATTATCTATTAACTTTTTAAGGGGACTCACTGTTTTTAAATTTTCCCAAAATAAATTTTTTTGTTTTCATCTTTTTTTTTTTTTTAAATTATATAATTCTGAATCGAATAAACAAATGGCATGAAAAAAATTCAAATTAGAACTCGGTCAAAAAAGTAAGTACTTTAACACAAGCTCAAATTGATTTTTAACTTCGCACACATTCTTTTCAAATCGTGTTTTTGCTACACTGTTTAAAAAACATCTTTTGCAGAAATATAATTTATTTTGCACAGATATATATGAAAAGATCATACCTAAAATCTTCACCTACACTTTTGTCAAATAAATAATGCAAACTTTATTTGTTGCATTTAGAATGCATTTTAAATGAGATAAACCTTAAAAATAAAATTCTAACTGCAACCAGCAGTTGATGCAGGGTTTTGCTCTTGGGGCCCATTTTATGAAGAGTAAAAGTTATTTTTGTAAAATTTATTATATTTATATGAAAAATAACATTTTGTAATGAAATATGAAATCCAGTTACTCAAATTCAAACTAAACATTTATTAATAATAACTTCTTTAAGTCCTTCTGCTAAACTTTTTCAATCTAGTGAATTTGTTTTGTTAGCAAAATTTAAAACATAATAAAATAAAAGCAATTAATGAAGAATGTTTTTATGAAATGGAATTTTGTGAAGGGTTAATTTTATTAAATCAATTTTGTGAAGGGTCATGTTTTATTAAATGGATTTTTGTGAACAGACAGTTGTTGATAAATTGTTTTATTAAATGAAATTTCGTGAAGGGCCCTAAATAGGCCCCAAATTTTACGTGGATCGGCCCCTGGCGACAAATAAAATTTCACTCATTTAATTGAGAAAACGACAGGTGGTGATTGCACATATGATCCTTTTATGCATTTCTGTGCAAAAGAATAATCTTTCTGCAAACGATTTGTTCTTTACAAACAGTGTGCACAACTAGAAAAATATGATATATAAAAAAATACACAATATTATCCAGCTCAATTTGAATATTTTAATGCCATTTGTTTTGTTCGATTCAGAAAAGTATGAATTAAAAAATATATATGAAAGAAAAATCAAACCTATGTTTAATTATGCATAGACACTTGTAAAATATTAAACCAAATGACAACATTCTTTACAAATTTTTTGATTGCATTTCTTTCAATGTTTTATTTATTTATTTTTACATGTGATATCTTATTTTGATGGTATAACTTTTTTTTTCAATTTTGTTTGTAGTTTTTTTTTTCTACAGATATTTTAAATTTTGGAACCATTGCAAAATTGAAAACTGCAATTGTGTAGTACAGTTTGTAAAATTTTGTGTAGTACAGTTTTTGCTTTTCTTAATGAAAAGCAAAAACTGTACTACACAAAATCAAAATAATAAAAAGATACCCAGTCAGACATCCTATCCTATGCAAAAATAAATAAATAAATAAATAAATAATAATAATAATTTAAAAATATTGAAAGCCAAATAAGAAGTTTGTAAAGAACACTGCCATTGTTTTAGCATTAGCTTGTGAGTGTCTTTGAACGACTAGCATAAGTGTCGAGAATTAGCAAAATTCTCAATACCTCTAGAAACGAAATACCTAATATATAATACAGGGCATGAAATTCAATTTTTCCAAGGAGGGGAGACTCCCTACCAACATTTTTAAATGGAGGGGAGTTATAATCTTTGGGAGGGAGAAAAAAAAAATCTTTAAACCCCACTATTATTTTACGTGCTATTTAAATAATTACATTAATGCAGACATGACAAAATACCATTGAAAAAATTAAGTCAACTGAGAATGATTATGTAAAATGTTTATTTTTATTATAAAAAAGGGAAGAAAGTTAAGTTTTATATATGCAGTGTATTTTTCAAGTTCCATTAAATGTGTTAGGGACCCTTAACAATTAGGTTGTTAAATAAATTTCTGAATTTAGATTTTATTTGATTGAGGGGTGCTGAAGCCTCTTTCACAAGGTAGATTTTTACTCTTTCACAAGGGTTAAAAAGGTTTACTCCTTTACTTCAAGGAGTAAAAGTAATAAGATCTTTGCAGCTCTTCTAATCTCATTTTTGTTTAGTGCTGACTGTAGGCCAATTTAACAGGGTGCAGTGACCGGTGGCTCTTACTGCCCTTTTTTGTTCTTTTCCCTTTTTTCGGTCACAGGAAAAAAATCTTTAAAACATCTATTTGTCGTTCGAAAAAATTGTGAATTTAGTCAATTGGTTGAGGGAATAAGATAATGAAATTCGTCTTACGCATGAACAGAAATAGAGAAGGATTTCTAACGAAATAGCGTTAATATCGATTTGCGACTTTGGGACTTCATGGCAGCCAGTGTACAACTGTGCTAAGGTAACGCCACCTACAAACAACAATGCAGATAAATACCATAGAATAAATCTGTTATACCTACCAGATGATGGCTGTCAAGCAGACACGATTTGAAGAGGTAGATGAACTAATACAACTGTTCTACACAGACATTGTATTTGAAACATTTTTCGAGAAACGATTTTCTTATTCAAAAGGCTATTTTATTAGAAGTCCTTATCTATGTCTATGTTCATAGAAAAAAATCGCTAAATTCGTCGATCAGTTTTGGGAAAAAATGGCGAAGTTTGTTAATCGGTCGCAAGAAAATAACACGAAATTCGTCAGTCATTTGCGGAAAAAAACTTGACATTTTTCAGTGAGACGCGAGGAAAAAAATAGTGAATTTCATCGATCTGTCACCAGAAGAAACCGAATAATTCACCAATCGGTTACGGAAAAATTCTCAAAGTTCGTCTTTCAGTCAAGGAAAAAAACATGAAATTCGTTGATTGCTCATCAGAAAATATTGCGAAATTCGTCAATCAGTCGCGGGAAAATATTGTAAAATTCATCAGTCGGTCGCGGAGATAAATCGTGAAATTCATCAGTCGAATGCACAGAAGAAAATCTAAATTTGAAAAATTACGAACTTTGTCAATTTGTCGAAAGAAAAAAAAAAGGAGAAATTACGCGAATTTCGTCGATCGATCGCGGAAAGAACACGAATTTTGTCAATAGGCCGCAGAAAAAACGCAAAATTCGTCGATCGATCGTGGAAAAGCGTAAAGTTCGTCGATCAGTCGCAGAAAAAATGCAAAGTTTGTCGATCTGTCGCGGAAAAAAACGCAAAATTCGTTGATCTGTCGCAGAAAAAACGCAAAGTTTGTCGATCTGTCGCGGAAAAAACGCAAAGTTCGTCGATCAGTCGCTTAAAAAATGAAAAGTTCGTCGATCTGCCACGGAAAATACGCAAAGTTCGTTGATCTGTCGCGAAAAAAAACGCAAAGCTCGTCGATCAGTCGCGTAAAACACGCAAAGTTCGTGGATCGGTTGCGGGAAAAAAAATCACGAAATTTATCGTTTGGTTGCAGGTAAATTAAATCTCCGAAAATTGTGAAATTTTTTGGCCGGGAGGCTCCCGCCCACGATCTTTTTTTGGGGCGGGATTTCAAAATTTTCGGCGCGAATCCCGACCTGAAATTCAAGCCCTGTAATATATTAAAATATATTGATTTTATGGATTACTTATTGATATTTTCAGAGAGTTTGTACCACAACTCACAAGACATACTTTTCACAAAATATCTTGACCTAAATTTTATATATTTTTAAAAGTTAAATAATGATATATCTTTAAAATGTTTAATTACCTCCGAAAAAACTTTTCTAAAGAACTTTTGAATTCCATGAAGAACAGCACCACCATTCATCATCCATCAGAGGTAAAGTAAGATGAACCTTAAAAAGAATGTCAACACTGATAATACCAATATGCAGTATATCTTATCTATATTTATTTATTTATTTATTTATTAGGAATATACTGAATATTTAATACTTTTATGTTAGAAGGGCACCAGTGATATATACTATACGCATATATATATTCATGTATACAAATGTATCACCAGCGCCCGGCTAACATAAAAGTACCGAATATTCGATGTATTTATTTGGCTAGGCCAAATATCAAAGTACTCGCCGTTTCAAATATTAGAATTGGTCGAATATCTTGATACTGGACCAAACCCATTACTTTAAAAAAAAGAAAAAAAAAATAAATCTTACATAAGTTCTATTTTTAGCTATGAATAAATAAAGATATTTTGAATTAACAAACAAAATCCCTTAAATAAAAGATATTGCTTTGACATTATTTATTTGATATTTTAAAAGTGACACTTAAGAAAATTAACTGTAAAAGAAGACAATTAATAGGGAATGATGTATAAATGTGAGTTCCTGAATAGTATCTGTTAAAGGTAATATTCTGTTTCTTGCTTTTTCACAAACAGGGTGTTTCTAAACAAAATGGAACAAACTTTCAGGGGTAGTTATATTGCATCAAGACAAGGAGATTTTGTTACAGGAAACCAGGATCAAAATCTACTTATTCAGTCAAAAATATATTGTGTATCTCACTATAAGCATCACTCGGATTTTCGTTTATTACTTTAGCAATAATAAAAATAATGTAACGAGGTTTTCAAACTTCTTACTTTAATTTCTGTGAAACAGGATGACATGATGAGAATGCTGTAAATTGCCAAAGTTCAAATCCAAACAGTGAGGTACACATCCTATCCTTCAAAATACAGCTGACAGCACATATATTATGTCACAGACCAGAATTCAGTCCCTTCCAATGATGTCATCATATTTCATACAAAGCAAAGTTATATATATATTACAAAGAAATTCTCACTAAAATATCTTCATTATTTTAAAGTTGTTACCAAAAATTCTGGTTCAGCTTCTAGTGAGATGCCCTATAGTTTGGATGGAATAAGTAAGTTGCAATGTTGGTTTCCTGTACAAAAAATGTTTTATCCTGCCTTAAAATTTGTTCCAAAATTTTAGGAACATCCTGTATGTTTACAATCTAGAGTCCTGCATTGGGTCATTTTACCTGCTTTTACCTCACACGCAGTTTGGGTCAGGTCGCTGCTATATTTTTTGTTGCGTTTCGGGTTGGGTTTTGACTCTTGCAGGTCGGGTTCAGGTTGACCTGCTTTTTCAAATATACACAGCTGAGTTGTATAATATATTCGCACATGCGCGTGGAAAATTTTCTGCAAAATTCGAAACTTTGCAGAAAACATTTTAGAAAAAAAAAAACATAATTTTTGTTTTAATACCAAAAAATAAAAAATATTCCAATTTTATGCACGATTTATTTACTGTTTGCATACAATTTACAGTTTAAAGATGAAAGATATTGTTGTGACATTACAGGCACTTGCGAAGAGCTCAAAATATTAAGGATTGGGCTATCTAAATGCATTGGCAAAATAATTGATAAGAATGCAGCTCTTCCTATCATGGATTTTTAGCTTTATTATTTTTTTTAACCAAAATAATTATTCTTTAATTAATATTAATTAATTTTAAATGATAAGTATTTTAAACTACTGTTTTTAATTCATATTGTCAAAATAATAACACATAATTTTATTAAACATTAAATTAATTTGTAGAAAGTTTTTGACCCAACATTTATGTGTGCAAGAAGTTTTTGGTTTTATACAAGTCTGGTCCACAGTATTTTTTCAGATTAAATATATATACAATAAGACCTCCATAATGGACACTCCCAAAAAGCAGACACCTCTATTTAACGAACACTTTTTCAATTCTTAACACATATATTTGTATGCTTATACCTTGGAATAGGGGGCACCTCGAAATCTACACACATGTAGCATGTGTATGTGCTCATAACTATCACAAATATAATACATGTGTTTTTGTGAGTATCATAAATGAAATGTTTGCAATATTTTCATATTCTGACAAAAATTAAAAAATGTTTATTAACTGCACTGTAAAAATAGAACAATCTATGATTACATTTCTTGTACATTTTATTTTTTCTCATGAAGTAATTTGAATATATATACCTATTCATATTAAAATACATATTTATTTTCATCTAAAACATAGTTCTGTTCAAATGTTTTGTGAAAATCCCAACAATTAGACTTTCAAAAAACATACATGACACGACAGAATCATTCTAGGATGAACCCGATAAGCAGAAAGAAAATTAGAGTCATCCCAGCCAGGAAAAAAGATAGAAACAACCCGATCGGATGCAGGACTCTATTCAATGATCTTGAGGTATCTGCTATTCAGAGGTTACACTATATCTGAATATTAAAGAACATAGATTTGCCCATTTTTCTATAATATATAAAATTTGTATTAGAGATATAATTGTACATGACTTTTCATAATAGTATTAAAACATGATTTATTGTCCTTTCATTGCTGGTTGAAATATGTCAGGTTCAGGTCAGGTTGCGGGTCGCCGAAAATTGTTCTTGCGGGTTCGGGTCGGGTTGCAGGTTGAGGAAATTTTTTTGTTGGGTTCATGTCAGTTGTGGCTTGTGGGTTGACTTCAAATGGAATTTGCAGGTTCGGGTTGGATACAACCCGACACCCGACCCATGCAGGACTCTATTACAATCTCAGAAAACAATAACCCGCTGTGGTGCATTTAAAAACTTCCTTGCGAAATAACAAAAAGGAAGAAAATTATTCTTGCTGAGTTGCCACAATTTGAATTAGATGTTTTTCCCCCCTTTCTGATAACACAAATATAACTTCAAATAAATACTATTTTATTAAAATTTTCCTTTTTCAAAATTTCTTTCATAAATATTTGTTTTAAAACACATAAAAAATTATTCATTTATTTTAATTTTCAGAAGAAGTTATTTAATTTTATTAATTACAATTAACTTCACTAAAGAATTTATAAAAGTTTTATTAGTTGAAAAATTGTAATGTTTTAGCTTTTTTTATGTGTTTTTAAATTTTTTTTGAAAAAAAAAAATGAATTTTTCTCTGCATTGAGCTCAGACCCAGAACCCAATAAATTATACATCCAAATTAACATCCCTCCCTGTCATCAAAAATTAACAGGATTAATATGCAGGATTATGCCAATTTTTTTTACAGAAATCGCCCCAAAAGAGTAAATAACTTGGTAGACCCTGGCGACCGCATGTGTAAAGCCCTGCCCGTGACCGTTTGTCGAAACTCAAGATATTTTCTTTTCGACCGATTTACGAAATTTGCTTTTTTTTTCTGCTACCTTTTGACAAAATTTGCGATCCTTTTCTACAATCGTTTGTTAAAATTCGGGATTTGTTTTTCGAAACTGACTGGCAAAATTTGCGATTATTTTGCGTGATCGTTTGATGCAATTCTCGATTTGTTTTATGTGCGATTGTTTGACTAATTTAGTGATTTGTCGCAGAACCTTTGGATGAAATCCGGGATTTTTTTCCGTGATAATTACATAAAATTCACAATTTTTTGAAAAGTCTTTTGACAAAATTTGCAATCTTTTTTCGAATCTGATTGAAAAAATTTGACTTTTTTATGCGAATGAATGTTGTTATCTGCGACCGAATGACAAAAATCGCTATTTATTTCTACAATCTTTGGCGAAATTCTTCATATTTTTCCATGGCAGTTCGAGAAATTTAGTGATTTTTACAACTAACAATTTGTTTAATTCTACGTCCAATTGGGAAAATTCGCTATGTTTTCGCGATCAATTGAAAAATTAGCTAATTTTGCATAATTTCATAAAATAAATAAATAAAAATCACAGACTTTCACGGAAATTTAAAAAAATTCCCTGCAAAAGAAATTAAGAGGGCAAAATCATGTACAAACTTTTTTATTGTGCAGGATTTTCTTATTTTGTGTGTGATTTGTGCAATCCCATGCACTATTTCACACCCCATCCCTCAAAGAAAAGTCCTACCCCCCTCGCAAAAAAATCTTGAAATGGCACCCCTGCAGTAAAACTGGCAAAGAATTAGTTGAAAAGGGCTATTAAAAACCTAAATGTTAGACATTTCGCCGTCTTAGTAGGTATAATTGTTTGGTGCTTTTTCGCCGAAACTTTTTTTCGGATGAGAAGAATTCTGTCATAGACAGGTTTTGTTTTCACAAGTTTCATTGTAAAACAGCTATGCTCTTCAGAGGTCCAATATAGAAAGAATGTTTTAACAGTCTTAGAGGCAACATTTAAACAAAGGTAACCAAACCTCCTATAACAGAAAACTTTCATAGTATCTTGAAATTATACCTGCTAAGACGGAAATTTTCATCTTTTTTTGCGAATTCGTATTCGTTTACTTCTTTTGTATCTATGATTTAGTAAACGTTTCTCATTCGGAGGGGGAGGGTTTACAGCCCTGCTGAACCTCATCCTTGGCTATGCCACTGCCGTCAAAGAAAAGTCCTCCTCTCCCCCCCCTCCCAAGAAAATTGTGAAATGGCTTACATAATGCTGCACTTAAGTAAAAGAATGGTTATAATTCAGGCACAATTTTTCAAATCTATTGGTGAGTATACAAAACTTCACAGATAGACTGCCAAAAATGCCAGCATGGTGTATACTTAGAAATGAATTAGCATGACAGTTCATAAACAATTAACCATTTCTTAAATGTACGAACAAGGTACTAACCCAGTATATAAATTCGTTTAGAAGATTAATTTTTAATTTTCTAACAGATGGCGCTACTGATCTACTACAGCTACTTATTATTTTCGTCTCTTTTTTTTTTTTTTTTTTAAATAAAAAAGTTTTCGTAAAAGTAATCTACATTATTTTAATGTGGGTACAATTACACTGAAAAACTCATTATTATTATAGATGCTAAATGTCATACATATATAGTATTCATTAAGTTTCTTAATATTACACTCCGAAACATTGTGTTTTCCGAATTCAGAACAAATGTGTTTCAGTCACGCACCAATGTTGGTGTTATTTCCAAGCTCACACCAAACTACTGTTTTCTAATAGAGTAGACTGGTACACAGTGGACCACTTTTTCAGTTAATTTTTTTTCTCTTTAACGGGCAACCCAATCTGCATGAAAATATTTTTTTATTTTCCTTAAACCTTTAAATACATTCATCATAATTTTCTCAGAACATAGTTTTCAGTATATTTTTCAAAAAAAAAAAAATTATATATATATGTATATATATATATAGATATATATGCACCCGTAAAGTGGACCAGTGTGTCCCAAAAGTGGGGCACAGTGGATCGCTATTAGGAATTATCTGAAATACAATATAAATCTATTTTTTATTAATCTAATTCATTTTTATTTCCCCTTTACCCCAAGATAACATAGTAATATAAATTTACAAGTAACATTTTGAAACAAAAACAAAATAATTCATTATATTTTGAAAATAATAACAGATTAATACAGGAACAATTTAGTTGAAGTTATTACTTAAGTACAAAAAAAATCAGCGCACATTAAAATTTGCAAATGAAATTCCAAAATACTTATGAGTAAAATTGAACCTGGAATTTTCCTGAAATATTTTTGGGTCTGGAAGCAACATTATGAAATGATTGACATCAACAACAGATTCATCCACAGTTTCGGGAAAAATAAACTGATTTCCATTCAATTTGCATCTCATGAATCTTATTTGAATAGAATCATCACCAATTAGACTACATTCACATTAATATTTATTCAAAGGCAGTAAATGCAAAACAAAATATTTCTTACTATGTTAAATAAATTGTTATTTTTCTTACTACTTTAAAACAATATTTCTTTATAGAAAATAAGCAATTATTAAATATTTTGAACATTCTGCATTACAGGAGCAGAGTGGATTGTGGACTACTGTGCCCCATGTTGAAGTTCATAAATAATCATAGTAATATTGTTTATACTCTAGCTTTCTTTTAAACATACTAACTTTAAAGTTAAATAAAAACAAGTATCTTAGCTTTACATAACAGCTGTTTTATCTTATTTATCTACAACCTTTACTTACTAAAATAAATAAAAAAATATGATTTTGAAAAATTTTTACTTTTAGAAGCTCAAAACAACCAATCAAGATAAAATAGTTCAACCAAGTCACCAAAGCATCATACACCCATTATTCGATCAATTCAGCTAAATAATAATGATCAAAGACGACTAGAGAAAAAAAAAGTTATACCGGAAACGGTTTTTATCAAACTAGGAAGTGAAAACTTATAAATTTCGAAATCTATTACGAGTAAATAAGATTGATCTTGTAATACAGATCGATATAAAGCGTAATTTTTTAATATATAAACATAGTTGAATGAAAATAAATACCATAAAACTATAAAACAGCAATGTAACTTACATTAAATCACTAAAATCGTACCAATTTTGGTGCATCCTTACAAGATTCTGTCTCGGCGTCGGCAAGGCGTGTAAACAAACACAAACAATTTCCTGAAGTTGCCATTCCAGATAACCAGATATTTTGAAGAAAGCATTCTCATTGGTCCATGGAGTTTACGATAGATGTAAAATTACAATCATTGTACCAGATTCATAAATAATTGCTAAACGATGATTTTTTTATCACTGGGCGAATGAAATCTTTATAAATTAACGGTATTTCGACAATTTTCTAGAAAAATGGTAAAGTCAATGTAAAATTTACGGTCAATGCATTATTATTTTACGGAAATTTTTAACAGTGTTATCTGAAAATAAGAAATATTGTTCATAACTAAACGGATTACAGCACACAATCTGTCAGAGATGACAGATATTAGACGGTAAAAAGAAATGTGTGTCTCATCAGAACAATGCAAGATCACATTTATTTTTAGCATCCCTATAACAAAGTTTCAAAATTACCTGCGATGTTTTTATAAGAAACTCTCGTTGCGACCGTACTTTGCCTTATGACAATTCATATATAATAATCTTAAAACACATAAGATAATAAATCTTTGCTGCATTGGAAGACATGAAATATTATCTGGAATAGTTCTTTTGCCAGAAATTTCAAATGCTTCATTAGCTTGTGGTTACGCAGCTACCAGAGAGATGGAGAAACTTCATAAAAAATTACACCTAATACATTGATTAAATGTAATTTTAAAGTAATTAAAATGTTCCTTCAATTTTGCTTCTACAAAATTGGACCTACTTATGCATTAAGGGGTGTCAATAGGCAAGAAGTTGAAAAATATCGATTTTCGGATTTGTATGTTTTTAAAATCACAGATTAACGCCTTGTACATTTATATCAATGTTATCTCCCTACTTTGTTTACATGTTTGAACATATTCTCGTCTATGAAAGAATTATGATGTGAGTTCAATCATGCCAAAGTTTATGAAAAAATTCACAATCCTAAAAATAGTCTTCCTGAGTCTCTGATGTAAACAGTGTGGTCATATGTTTAAATATTTGTGACATCCTGAACTGCTGAAAATATGTGTTCTTTGGAATACATAAAATCCTAATGAGAGTGTGAACAATTTAACATGGTCCCCTATTCTAACTAGTCGGATGTGTCAAAACTTTCTTCCCAAAACTTTCTTCTATATCTCACACAGGTTTCGCATACACTAAAAAGAATCAGCACCAATTTATATCAAGGTCTAACTGAAACTCAAGCTTTATTAAATTCCGTGCATTATTTCTTGAGATAGGGCTATCGCTAAAATTGTGTAAATCCTTCAAAATGCTGCATAGCAGTGCCGTCTGGGCGATTTTTACCAAAAACTAATCAGCACCAATTTATATCAGAGACTAACTGAATGTAAAATTTTATTAAATTCCGAGCATTAGTTCTTGAGATAGAGTTATTGCGGAAATAGCGAAAAATGCTGCATAGCAGCGCCACCTGCTGGACTATTTTTACCGAAAACTAATCAGCACCAATTTATATCAGAGACTAACTGAATATAAAGTTTTATTAAATTCCGAGCATTAGTTCTTGAGATAGAACTATTGTGGAAATCTCAAAAAATGCTGCATAGCAGCGCCACCTGCTGGGCGATTTTTACGAAAGACTAATCAGCACCAATTTTATCAGGGACTAACTGACTATAAAGTTTTATTAAATTCCAAGCATTAGTTCTTGAGATAGAGCGCCCACAAAATTTTTGTCACATACAGACAGAGTCACAGACAGACATTTTCTAAAAATAGTCAAATCGTGTTCAGGACCTTCTAAAACGTATAAATCCGTCGTAAACCGGAAATCGAAAATTTTCATGAATCCAATACTTTCTTCTTCTAAAGATAGAAGAAAGTAAAAAGATATTTGCACAATTATGAAACATTATCACTCTATATATATGAAACAGTTGCATCTTTCAACAAAGGACATATAACAAAACTTAAAATACTTGTAAAAGTAGGCCTAGGTCCAGGTACATGTGCATAGCCGATAACATGAAACGTCTCGACAAAGCACGATAGATTAAAGCAAAACATGTACATTCCCTGCAAACGAAAGTTTTAAGGATATAAAGTATACTTAAAAGAAAGAGAAAATGTGATAATCTTCTAAAAATACACTAAATTTAGTGTGTGGTGCTGGTGAATTTTAAAATGTGATTTTTTGGTAAAATTATGCTTTTCTCAAAATGCGATTTTCTGCTATTCCATGCACCTTTTCTGAAAAACTACTGTTAATTGATATAAATATTTTTTTTTTGTGTGTGTGATAAGTTCGTCCTTAACTTTTTATACCAAAATGAGATTTCTTCCCCTTTTTTATAATACTTAGGTTTTTATATTAGGTTTTTATATAATAACGAGAAAGCTCAATAAGCTGCTTACTTTTATAAGTAAGAATAGTTTAATGGGTTTTTGATTAATAATACACTTCAATAAAACTGTATAATTTCAATCAGTGGCGACTCGTGACTGGCTTTATTTGGGGCACTAAATGCATGTCTGCCAAATATGTTTTTTTTTTTTTACCACTGTATTTTAAAACAAAGCTTTATATTATTTATTTGCAGAAAGTTCTGCCATTAACCCGTCAGCACACGCACCCCTTTCCATTACGTTACTACACGCGCGGGATAAATTTTACCCCAATTGGTTTTCTTGTGTCAATTCCCCCCCCCCCCCGTTAGATTATAAACAAAAATTTATATTTTGAAATAAACTGTAAATCATTAAAGGACATAATTTAAATTAAAATAAAAAGTTCTTTTATATTTAAAGAAAAAAAAACAAAATCTCGCACTAAGATTTTTTTTGCATATCATTACATACAAAGCTTTTACAATCCAAATTCAGTCATGAAAATACAAAAAAGTATAAAACTGATATATAGAAACTGTATGTGCTAGAGTTGTTAACGTTTAAAAGAAAAATTATATTATTATTTGCACACTATATTTTTTACATAAACATTTGCATTAACATTTTCCTATCATTATGGGTTACGTTATAACACGCGTGGGGTAAATTTCCTCCCACGTGACATTTTTATAACAAAAGAATGGAAAATATCACAACCGGAGGAAAATTATCTTTGGCCACATCGTGATATCATTCAGCTTGAAAGGTACTATAAAGTTCAGAATGATCACGAACTATTTTCGCACATTTTTAAGTAATAATTGTAAGCTGGGGTAGACTTTATCCCAGCGCGTGTGCTGACGGGTTAAATAAACAATATATATATTTGTAAAGTAGTGGTACGAAAAGAATAAAAATTTCAAGTATGTATTTAGTGCCCCAAAAATTGTCAGACACCAGCCGCCACTGATTAAAATATGTTCAAGGATTAAGGTCAAATAGGGGCTTTTTGCTAAAAACATTTCAGCCTACATAAGAGCGGCGGTATGAGCAAATAATCAGTGCCGTTTACCTTGATCAATTTCTAATCGCTTGACAATGAACAATTAATTCTATGTCCAATGCTTCTAAAAAGTATATCTAAATTTTTATGTTTCGGTTGGGTATTTGACGTTAAAACTCTACCCAGGGATCCTGCTGCATCATCTTGTTGCAGAGTGAATGCAGCTTGAATATCTAAAGATATAAATTTAAAAAATCATATGTATTTTTCAAATATGTTCGAAGGAAATGTAGCGCAAAATTTCAATATTTAACATTGTGGATATTCTCCATACCGACATCCCTTAATCCAATAAGAAGAGGTAATACATTTATCAGATAAAAAGAAATTATAATATTTGACAAGCAGATATATATGTGCCGTATTATCTATTTTACGGTCATGTTTGGGTTTCTAATAGTTATTAATGAATTATACAAGATGTTAATCAACAGGAAAAAGAAAGCAAAATAAATCCTATACAATACAGACTATTTCTATTCATATATGCATATAAGTATATGTATGCATGTGTGTGTTGTTTTGTATTTAATTCTTGTGTTATTGGTCCTGTACTTATCGTTTCAAAAGATAAATAATTTAGTTTAGTGATAAATATTTCATTCATAAATTTATCGAAATATCGGCACGTAAAGTAACTTTTTTCTTTTACTCTGTCAAAACATTTTTCCAGAAAACAAACGCTGAAAATTCCTGGCATGCTTCTTTTAATTTAAAAGATACAGTTTGAAATTATCCCCACTCAGAATAGTTAATTTGCATCTTTAATCGCCGATGAATTCATACAAAATCCACCTTTCAAAGTTATTCCCATAAAAGTAATTCACGTAACATTCATTTCTAAAACATATTCCTTTTAGTTAAAGTTCAGGTTTTTTTTTCTGAAAATAAGCAACCACTTACTTGAATCTACTTATCATAACCAACTGTAACTTTCTCTATTTTCCTTTCAATAATCGTCCTTATTTCATGCATTATTAGATAAAATTAATTAGCGACATTCATATAAATGGTGTAAGACTTATATTGTCTCTTATACTTGTGCGTGATGATTTAAAGTACTACCAAGAGATACATATTCTCAAGTGTTTTGTAGCTTTTAAATGATATCATCAACAACTGCTTTCAATTTCATATAAGTATTGACATAATTAAAATATATGAGCTTAATAAAAGATGTATCCTTTTTGCTAAAATACATGCTGTGTTTATTTTAAAACATATTTAACAAAATGTTTGGCGATTATTTGATGCTGGGTATATAATTATATGTGGTAAATATAAAAATAAAACATAATATTCTTGGTTATTTTGTTTTACTATTTTATTCTATAAAGTATTTAAAAATTATACATATTTATAAGGGAGATTTATATACCGGAATAGAAAACTGAATATGAAGGGTGATGATTCTACAGATTTTCGTAATACACTGCTCAAAACAATTAAAGGATATTTGAAGTTTTATATAAAATAAAGATATAAACGAAATTTTTTTTGCCGAAAATAGAAGAAGAGAATCACAAATGCAAATTTTTCTGGTTTTCAAACTGTGGAGTATGCAAATTTTGAGTTCGACGTCAAAAACGTCGCTTCAGCGGCAGCGAATGAAATTTGACTTTCAACTGGATAAAAGAGAATGAAGACAAGGATGATCGGCATTCAGTGATTGCTTTGTTTCCATGAGTACGATGTCTCAGCGAAGTCATTTGACAGATTCAGAAGCTTGGAGAATTGTTGGTAGGTTAGAAGGGGGCCAAACTCAAGCCGAAGCAGCGCAAGCCATTGGAGTGTCACAAAGTGTCATTTCCAGGATCTGGAACCGTTTTTTGGAGAGTGGATGTGCAGGCCGAAGACCAGGGCAAGGTCGTAGACGGGCAACAACGCCCAATGAAGATCGGTATTTAGCGTTAACAGCTCGGAGACACCGAAACATGAACGCTACTCTTCTCCAACAACACCTTCGCTCGGCTACAGGCACCACGATTTCAACTCAGACTGTCCGAAACCGGCTCCATGCTGTAGGTCTGTATGCTCGCCGACCGATGGTATGTGTTAGATTAACATCAAGGCATCGTCGCGACCGCAGGGAGTGGGCAACCGAGCATGTCAACTGGAGGAGAAATGAATGGAGCAATATTCTGTTTTCTGACGAGTCCCGTTTTTCTGTGCATCCGGATAATAGGCGTATTTTCATCTGGAGGGACCGTGGCAGTAGGAATAATCCTGCGTTCGTGCACGAAAGTGTCAGATTTGGCGGTGGAGGAGTGTTGGTGTATGGTGGCATCTCCATTGACGGGCGCACTGACCTCTACATCATTCGAGATGGAGCTCTGACTGGTCACCGATATAGGGATGAGATCCTCAGACCTATTGTAGTCCCTTACGCTGCAGCAATCGGAGATAACTTCATTTTAATGGACGATAACTGCAGGCCACATCGTGCAAACCTGGTGGAGGATTTCCTTTTCGAGGAAGGAATCGTTCGAATGGAATTACCAGCGTGTTCTCCAGACATGAATCCAATCGAGCACGTTTGGGACGCTCTAGGAAGACGAGTTTCTGGCCGCCAACAACCCCCACAAACTCTCCAAGAACTGGAAAGAGCTCTTCTGGAAGAGTGGGGCAGAATACCCCAACTCGTCATTAATAGCCTCATTGAGTCCATGCCTCAAAGGTGTTCAACGTTGCTGGCCGCCCGTGGAAACCATACCCCCTACTGAAAATGATTTTCTTTGAAGAAAACACCTTTTCTTATTCTTTTTTTTCTCATATGCACAAATTGTGTTTTTTTCCTTCTGTACACAAATGCGCAATAAAATGCATTTTTTTCTGCCAAACATGTGTAATTTATTCTCATATAACCTACTATGTCTGTCGACCATGTATCAATCAGCTAAAAAGTTTCCCAGATACAAAATCCACCTAAAACTGCAATATCCTTTAATTGTTTTGAGCAGTGTATTTATTTTGTTTAAAAACGTCAAATTAAGGCATTTCTTTATTGGAAACGTGAAAAAGATTAAACTAAAGTATTCTTTTATAAAAAGCTATAACATTCGCCTATTTTTAGTTGATACACGAATCCCGCAATGTAAGAAATCTGGTTGTTTTGAAGTAATCGAGCAAATGTTTGATTTCTAATTTCGCATAAGAATTGAACTACATTCCAAAATTAGTGCTTTGGATGGAACAAAATGAAATTTGAAGGAGCAAAATCTGGTAAATACGTCTGATGGGTCACCACATCTCATCGAATGCTTCTCAAAATAAATTGACTGATCGTACAACATAGGAAAAATGCCTTGTTGGAAAAGAAAGTCGTCATTTCTTTCATGATAACCTGGAAGTTGTTGTTTCAATATTTTGTTCTACTTAAATAAAAATTGCATCTGACACATACTAACAATTAATAGAGATGTTTCAGCAGATAATAAAAGATTATGTCCTTTTGGTCTCTCATTTAGAAATATCAAACTTAATCTTATTGTCATGACAATGTGGAAGTTTGTGTTTGGCATTAATGGATAATTTTTACTGGACGCACCTATGCCTTTAGTCGTTTGGGGTTGTTGTAGCAAAAGCTTGTATCTTCTTCCATAAGACTTTAGAGCAAAAACTATTTTTTATGGCTTTGAAGCTGAAGTTCACATATCTTCGACTTTTCATCCGTTCAGCTGGGGTTTATTTATCTTGACAATTGAAGATGGCATGCAGACGTTGCTAAATGAATGATTTGGTAACGTTTACCGTAGGAGCCATATCCATGAGAATTTGGCAAGGATCTTCATATAGCAATGCTTCCATATTCGTATATTAAATTTTTTCTTATCATTTTCTATGCTCTTACGCATGTGTATTGAAAGCTTTTTTGTAAAAGAACGGAACCATTTTTTGCACTTTGCTTAACCTTGCATATTTACCGTAATTTCTCTAACAGCAACCTATACGTTTTTGCTGCAGTTCTATTTGCGATACAAATGAAGTAACACTCCCCGTAAATGCTGGAATTTTGGGAGATATAGAAATGTCCCATAAGCTAAAGATATTTATTGGTTAGAAATGTACAAAATAACCCTATTCACAAATTCTTCTAAGACGTTTTCAAACATTTATGCAGTATCAAAGGCTCGTCTTTAAGTAATTTTATCACGTGTGAACTTCTGCAGCATAAACAAAGATCTACAAATCAAAAAGAAGAAAAGGGCAGAAGAAGGAGTGTTCACGTAAACATGGACGTCATAAACTTACGTCTTCACTTCAAATGCATAAAACTTGGAATTTCTCAAAATCTTTCAGCCATGTGGTATAAAAAAATTGTGATTGTTAAATCTAAAATTTATAAATAAGTAATCCAAAGTTGAAATCTTTTAAAATGTGCTATTTGATACTAGTAGAAATAGTATTGTGTTACATTGCTTTGATCACATAGCAAAAATGTTGTTTTAATTGGAATTTTCCCAAGTTACATCCTGCAATGTTTCTATAATTTTAAATATTAAGAGATTATTAATACTTTTTTTTAAATGCTAAGCTGTGTGAAACAATAAATTTAAAATTCTGAATAGGGATATCTCAGATTTATTATTATAGTCACTTCTTCCACATTTATATTTGATTTTTTTTTAATAGTTATCATAATATTTTATGGACTGCAAATTAAGAAAAAAAAATCAACCCAATTTTATTACCAAAAGAGCTCTATAAAAACGTATGCTGCAGCTCTTCTCTGCATTTTAAACACTATATATGGCCCTTAACAAATCTCAATACTATTAGACACATAGTGAAAAGTGACAAATTGACTGTTGGTCGATCATAAAAACACGTACAATAAATCATGAATATTTTTTGTTATTAAGTTAAAGTGTTAAATTGTTTCGTTGTGTCATTGGAAGAAAAAATCTGTAATTTATGATAAAGCCCAAGATTATATAAATAACATTGGTTCAGCTCTTAATCTGTTGTGGATTAAGATTATATAAGATTCCTCATTATTTCTTAATTTTTTTACATGTTGAAAATAAACATGATGCATTTATAAGTTCTATTAACGACGACCAAGTAAAAGGGAACAATCCTATAATTTAATTTCCGCTAAACGACAATTTTAAGTTCTAAATGCGTTAGACAGGTAATTCTGTGAGCAATATTTTATATGTATATTGTTTATATTTGTATTATGTTTGGTAATATAATTATAACAATATTTGTGACTAAATTCATTATAAATCATGCACTGAATTATCATCAGATGAAATTGAAAAACGTGCTGTTACCTAATATATACTAATCCTAAAATCATTAAATTTTGAAAATTATTACAATTTGTAAATTAGGTATTTTACAATTTCTACAAAAATGAAGAATATTTAAAGTAAAGGTAATTTAAACATTGAAGTGTTAGTATATCTTAATTACTGTGGAGTATAAATAAATATTACCTATAGGCCATTTCTTTATTTGAGCCTGAAGAGTGAAAATTAATAATATAAAAATAATAATATAATAATATAATAGTATAATAGAAAAAACACAGCACTGGCAAGATTATATATAGAAGAAACCATCAAAATAAATTTCAATGAAAGTAAAATAATTTTTCCCTCCAGTCTATACTATACATCCATAATAAAAGAAACCATAGAGATACAAACACGCAGAAATACAATATATAACGATACAGCATTTTTTAACTTACCAAAATTGTGGTTCGAGTTACACAAAGGTTACAGATCTCAAAATAAACAACCAAGCAAAAATAAAAGGTAACGTGCGTAAGTTTTAAAAAGTACATGGAAATTAAATGATAGCATTTGAAATAACAACTTCAAAGACCGTGCAATCATGGAATATGCTCATTTGTTTATGAAAATGGCTCGGAGTGAGCCGAAACATGTCAAACAACCTAATAAAAGTTATTTTACTGTGTATTTATTATGTTGTTAATTTACACCATTTAACAGAAATATTCGAAGAAATCCTATTAAAAAAACAGATTTTAATATTGCCATTAATAACAGATTAAATATATTATAAAGACATGAACTGCTTTATGAGTAAAATATTTTCTTTTCGGATCATGACACTAAATTTTTTGTCAGAATATTTTCTTCTGGAAATGAAAATTCTTTAAAGAAAAATATCCAATCCTCTCTGTTTTTTCAGTCATTTATATTTTCCAATCATTAAACGGAGAAGGAAGCAGAATAAATTAAAATTAATACACAAAATATGTTATTCAAACACGGAAGTTTTTGAAGAACATAACTTGATGAAATATCCCAAAGTTAATGATCGCGAAAGTTTTTTCGAGAAAAGCTAATAAAGTACATCATTAAAATATTAATAAGAATTTATATACTTTCCCTTTTTTCCTGTTATTAAATTATAACATTGTTTAAAAAAAATAGCGATGTGTATTTCTAAAGAATGGATCGGATTTTTCTTAGTTTCTTGCATTTCATCTTTTTTGTTGCGTAAAGTACTATATCCTCTATAATACCGGGTGGTTATAATATAAGTATCTCTATTTGGAGCTATATGTAGATCGAATGAATGATCATAATGAAACAAAAATCGGTACACTTACTATTCGAGAAATAGGAAGAAGAATGGAACAACAAATAAAATAATAATTGCAATAAAATCGCCGACAGATGGTGTTTTTGAGTGTGAAGTGTAATTTGTAATATTGTGTACCCTGGAGGAGTCGCAAACCTCAATGAATTTATCGCGTATCGCAACATGTGTGAAATATCACTCCTGATGCGTTACATTCCGCAATTAAGCACGTCATGCACCACCTGGATTGTGTCCTCCAGCACAATGACAACGTAGAACCTGAACATGATCAACACCGCCTTGCAAAACCGTAATCACGTTCACTGTGACATTTTCAATAAATTATCCATGCCATCCGGTTTGACGCCTTATTTTTTAGGTAGCTTTCAATACAAAAAAGTATAAAGCTACCTATTGCAGCCGTTCGGAGGAAAGCAGTTCCGGAAAATTTCGATATATTTTCACCGATCATGACCCCCAGACCCCAAAACCACCCTCCGTTCAAATGTTTATATATATATATATATATATATATATATATATATTACAAAATTTATTTATTTTTTTTTAAGAATATCTGTTCTTAAAACATGAAAATATAAATTATACCGCTGTCTATAATATTACAATGACGTATCACACGGAATCATCAAATAAATTAATTAACCTTAACAACACTTAAATATTTGCAACAGAAATAAATTTTAAAAACAAAAATTTAATCAGTATAACATAGTATATAAAACCTTTAAATTTCAAGGTAGACTATTAAATAAATAAAACATTTTAAATATAACATAAACTAATAAATATCAACATATAAAGATACCAATAAATAAAAATACCAACTTACAGTTACTCTTGAGCATATTTCACAGGAAAGTCTCACACATCTAAAAATCTTTAATTTTCTTGATAACACAAAAGTTCTGCTTTTTCGCAATCCTTTAAAACCAACACCATGAAGACGCTTATGAAGATGAATAGTATATTCTCTAGCAACAACTTCACTTAGGCCAACTTTTCCTCTTCTTTTCTCTTTTAGGCTTGACCATTTTTAATTTATTATAAAACTACAAAATAACAAAACACCAGACGTAAACGTGCTGTAATGGCGTAGAAGTCCTCGTAACATATTCTTCTAATCGGCAAATTTCACGTTTAACTACACAAACTTTCTGTTGATCACAGCATCCTGTTCGACTTATTATATTAATGTCGTGTTTCCAAGTTCAAATCCGGGAAGAAGGCAGTCGTGCTCGTGATAAATAGGGTAGCTATGTTATTGGTTTCCCTTTTAGTTCGCATCAGGCGGCCGGGTGGTATCATCAACAACAAGAAATGTCAGTCCATATTTTTGTCGAAGAACCTTTTATTTCCAGTTTAAGACATCTCTTCAGGGAAAATGCTCATTAGCCAACGCTAAACGAAAAAAAAATACAACGTTACATTATTTTCTAGAATCCGTCCCGATTCTTTTAGCAAACACCAGCGTCGAAAAAATCTTCTCCGAATCAGGATGATCGTGTTTTTTAAACTAGCTTGCGTAATAATACAGAATACGTCACGTGACCCACTTCTATCGAATCAAAAGGTCTCTTTTGGAACTTTATCAATATTTCCGGTGGATTTATTTTGTTGTAAAATGCAAAAACTTTCTACGCCCATCCAGAATATTCCATAATCTTGTACCAGATGCCTGTCATATCAACAAACCAGCTTATCTGTTTTTGAGGCTGTAGCGAAACTTCGAATTTAATACGTAATAAAAATAATAAGAAGAAAAGAAAATGAATCTTTATAAAAGGGAAAAAAAAAGAAAGAATTAAAGTTTTTCGGAAATATTTTAATAGACATTTGATATTTAATAATAGGATAACTTTATGAAATAAGGTTTTTTGAGCGGAATATTTTAAGAGATACGATATTTTAGCATTTAAATAAAGAAGTTATAGCAATTTGACCACACGGGAATAATACTAATGAATTTTAATAATGGATTAAAATAAAGATGTTCTATTTAAAGAATAAATTAAAAAAGCTATCGCCATTTTTAGAATAACTACATTCGAATAAATATTATTAAGTGGATTAGGAATAATTGGCTTTACATATGGATAGTAAAAGGCTATTTTAAGAATGAGAATTATTTTAATAAGCTGGGTTATATACCGAATATTATTGAATGGACAAATTTTATAGAATAATTGCGGAAAAAAGTTAAATTTTGTAATATATATATCTGACCTATGTCATACGATAACGCTCGTATTTATAAATCGATTTTGATGGAACTAATTGTGTGTATTAAGGTCACCAATGTCTCGACCGAGTTCGTTGGCCAGCTTGGTCCGCCATTTCGTTTCAAGATGGCGGCCATTTAAAAATTTAAAACTAAAATAAATATACAAAAAAGTTAAAAATTCAAATTTATTTTTTAATTAAGTGATAGGCCTTGATACAAGGATTACAGAGCATTTTTTGTTTTACCTCTATCTTAAAAAATGGCTGAGATAGAGCAGTTTGAAATTCTAGGGTGGCTGACCTTTTGAAACAAAACAGCACATTAACGCGATTACTCTCAAATT
This sequence comes from Maratus michaelseni, assembly GCA_963931845.1. NCBI lineage: Eukaryota > Metazoa > Arthropoda > Arachnida > Araneae > Salticidae > Maratus > Maratus michaelseni. The sequence goes on along the minus strand of OZ007589.1, from coordinate 448,139,083 downwards.
ATTTTCTTTCATTGTTGTAATAATTTTCAAAATCATACGCATAAAACTATATATTCATATCCGTTAGCGCCAAAATTGGCGACATTGGCGCCAAAATTGGCAAAATTTGTGACATTTGGCGAAATATCGCCAAATTTGCCGACCAAAATAAGTCTTCATAAATGAAGCCAACTTGGCTGTTGCTCAATAATTTGGCGAATTTCTTATTCAAATTCAGTATTAACGAATCTTTTGTAAACGTTTTCTTTGCATTTTAACTTGCTGTTTTCGTGTAACATTAGCTAAAATTTTAAAACGAAGATATAGGAAAGTAACCTTTTCCTCCCGGTACAGGCCGGAAGGACTTTTTGTAATTGTATTACACATTATATTTCACACTCAATAGCGCCATCTGTCGGTGATTATTGTAATTATTATTTTTATTATTATTCAACTCTTCTTCCCCCTTCTCGAATAGTAAGTGTACCGATTTTGGTTTCATTCGGATCATTCCTTCCAGCTATAGACAGCTCCGAATAGAGATACTTATATTATAGCCACCCTGTACATAAAAGTAAATATCTTTAATTACATGCTAAATAAATTTCATGTGTCGAGTCGACATCAAAAAGTTAGAGATGTTAATGAAATATTGTTTACTCTATATCATTTTATACATTGGGATAGTTCCTAGAAATAAAAGTGAGAAATATGGCGTCACTAGATTAATAATGTTTTTGTATACACATTCTTCAAAATAAACGGTTCTTTTTTTACAAAAATTGTGTAATTGTTGAAAGATTTTTTTTTTTAGCAAAGTAATAAGCAAAATATTTTGCTTTAATTAACTTATTGATCTCACAACATCAGCGAATTTTGAACACGTTTCTCTAAATAATAATAATAATAAAATTAAATAACAATAATTATAAAAGCTTTTAAAATTGACAGTTTCTTCTGTATTAAGAAGAAAAGTTACTAATTAATTAAACGAATAAATTTGTGAAAAAATATTATTTTTTTTAAAGAAACTCGAGAATTTTACGTGTTTTATTTATCCTTATCTACCCTATTAAAATCCGTGCGCGTATCTATCTATGTAACCTCAACAATAGGGCGCAGAGTTACAGCATTTGGCATACGTGTTGCTGGAGGGGGGCCATGAACGTTTGGGGCAAAAAATTTGATGAATTTAAATAGATTTCTTTTTATTTTACGTTTTTGACGAATTTTTACCCTTTTTATGTTCATCCCATAATTGCGCGAGTTCTAACCCGTCCATGTTTACTGCAATGTGAGATATACATGTTACGTGCGCCACTCTGAAATACTAAGAAACTGTAGCGAGTGTGGTGGTTGGACGATAAAAGGCGAAGAATATTGTCATACAGTTTTTTTAACACAGAAATAATATTAATATTCCAATAATTATATCTCGTGATCATTATGCAGAATATAGTATCGCGTACACTGAATTATGGCCGCAAAAGACCACGCCGACATGACAATCATTATTAAAAATGATTCGTTAAATAAATACTCATATATACTTGATAATCAAGAACAAAGAAAACTAAAGCAAAAAAAAAATGTGATTTAAAAAAAATATTTTTTACTATTTAAATCAAATACTGAATTCAAAAGTTTTGAGTTATCAGCACATTTCACATTAAAAATAAATTCTAAAAAATGAATATGATTTTGAAGAAAATATTTCAGTGAGAAACATAGTGAACAGGAGAAAAAAAAAGATTTACATACTTTTGCAGGATGACAATTCCACTGTGTAAAGGCGTAGGTGACTTAAAAAAATAATAATAATTACACAAATTCTGCCTGCAGCTTTGGTAGAAGTAAACAAATAAAATAATCAGACAGTCTTCGCATTTGGCAATACAATCAAGGTAGCATAGTTGAGATTTTTTACAAAGGTAAAGGCATCCTAAAAAATGAAGATTAGTTTATATTTTATACTGTTTATGATTGCGAGGGCGAAGATCATAATGTTTTTTGCTTGAGTAGATTTGTTTAGAACTGTAGTGGAAGTTTTACTACCAGGTGCTTGTAAATGCACTGAACTATGTGAATTCGAAGATGTTTGTTGGCACTTTGAAGAGATGTGAATTTGCGGACTTAGTTATATATTATTAGTGTAATAGCAAGGAGAATCACAATTAGCAGTGTGAGTACGAATATGTCGTTTTACAGGAGAAGAAGATGCACTATAAACAGCTGTTTGATCATGTGTTGCATTTCTAGATGAATCAGAAGGAATAAGCAGTACTTCATTTATTTTCTGGCGTTTCAAGATTCTGCTAGTATGAATTAAAATAGGTGATTCTTGATTATTATTGCAATCTTGAATTTGAATAAGTACAGGTGAAATTATTTTATTTACCATATAAGGTCCTAGTACTTTTTTGTTAAATACACTGGGAAATTTTACATAAACAATATCATCAACTTTGATATTAGCAAATTTAAATTTTTCTCTTGATTTCTGATACACTTTTTGTCTAGAAGACTAGTTATTTTTGTAAGCTTGATAGTATACTTTTTCACTAACATCCATTAATTTGTGGATTTCATATGCAGTATTAAGAATTTTCCAGGAAGAATCGGTTTTATAATTGGCATAAATATCATTCACTTCCCTTTCAAAATGAAGAAAATTTAGAGTGAATTTGTAACTGGATGAGGTGTAGCGTTATTTATGGACTGATGGATTTTTAAAGCAGTTGGAACATCAAATCCTTGGGAATCCATTGTATTCACAGATGACTTTATTTGAGTGTTGCATCTCTCACTCAATCCATTAGCCTGTGGATGCGCTACTGTACTGTGCTCTAGTTTTATGCGAAGTTTTTTGTTCAAATAAGAAAACATATCACTAATAAACTGGGAGCCATGATAAGTAAGAGTTATCTCAGGTTTTCCATGAATAGAAATGTAATTCAACAGATCTTTAGTGACCGACTTAGCATGAATGCTATTCAAGGCAAATAATTCAAGATGAAGAGAAAAAGTCCTTCCGGCCTGTACCGGGAGGAAAAGGTAGCTTTCCTATATCTTCGTGTTAAAATTGTAACTAATGTTACTCGAAAATAGCAAGCTAAAATACAAAGAAACCGTTTACAAAATTTCGTTAATACTGAATTTGAATAAGAAATTCGTTAAATTATTGAGCTATAGCCAAGTTGGCTCCATTTATGAAAATTTATTTTGGTCGCCAAATTTGGCGATATTTCGTCAAATGTTGGCGAGAGTTTGGGCCAAGTTTGGCGAGAATTTGGCGATAACGGATATGAATATGTAGTTTTTGCGTATGATTGGGAAAATGATTACAACAATGAAAGAAAATAATTTGCGAGAAATCGCGTTCACTAAAACTCGTTGGTTTTTTGTAATGTGCAGTCTTGTTTCAAAATGTCAACCACCCTAGAATTTCAAACTGCTCTATCTCCGCCATTTTTTAAGATAGAGGTAAAACAAAAAATGCTCTGTAATCCTTGTATCAAGGCCTATCACTTAATTAAAAAATAAATTTGAATTTTTAACTTTTTTGTATATTTATTTTAGTTTTAAAATTTTGAGAAGCCGCCGTCTTGAAACAAGAGGGCGGACCAAGCTGGCCAACGAACTCGGTCGAGGCATTGGTGAGCTTAATACACACAATTAGTTTTATCAAAATTAATTTATAAATACGAGCGTTATCGTATGACATAATCAGATATATATATATATATATATATATATATATACATATCAACATTTGAACGGAGGATGGTTTTCAGGTCTGGGAGTCATGATCGGTGAAAATATATCGAAATTTTCCGGAATTGCTTTCCTCCGAACGGCTGCAATAGGCAGCTTTATACTTTTTTATATTGAAAGCTACCTAAAAATGATCGATTACAGTCATAACAAACTGGTGATTTCTCAAAGGGCCAAGTAAATCCATTGAAATCTTTTGATTGGGAGCTGTAGCAAGTGGTGCTGGTAGATATGGAGCAGTGTTTTTCTTATGATTTTTATTTACTAAACAAATTTCACAATAGTTGACATAATTGATTGTATCAGAAACTAGAGTCTTCCAAGTAAACTTTTTCATTAAATTAACAATGGTTTTATGAATACCAGTATGAGTAACATAAGCAATTTTTAATGCTTTATCTCTAAGTGAAGATGGTAAAACAACTCTATGTAGATCAATGTCTTCTAAAAAGAAGTGTCCATTTTAACAAAGCAATTCATTAATTGGATTAATGTAATAACCATTTAAACTTTTAGATTTTTTATTAGTTTCAATATCTTCATACATTTTCTTAATTTGAGGATCTTTTTGTTGTTCAGTAAGGATGGTTTGATCAAAGATTTCTAACAATGGGTCTTCATTACCAGCATTATTTGTAGATGGAGAGTCAATTAGGATGTGGCAATTATGATGTGTTTTGCCAATTAATCCACATGGATACTGAGTAGTTTCATTATGTAGATAATTTCGATCATCAACAATAGGCAGTACTTCTTGTTCAAAAATGAGATCTGGATTAGAAAGGAGATCTTCAGTATGAATGTCAGGTGCCCTACTTAGAAAATCTGCCAACACATTCTGTTTGCCTGGAACATGCTGGAATGTGTAAGCGTATTCAGATAATTCTAACATCCAACGTGTAGTGATGTCAGCAGGATATGTTGATTTTTTGTAGTTATTGAGAGGTTCAGCATGAGACAAAAGAATGAAGGGTCTGCCAAAATTGTAATATTTAAAGGCTGTTATACCGTTATAAATGGCATAAAGTTCCAGTTTGATGGCTGGGTACAGCTTTTCAGACTGAGATAGAGTTTTGGAGTAATAAGAAATGGGCCGAAGTTCACCTTGAATTTTTTGCATAAGAGCAGCTGAGATTGCTGTCTTTTAAGCATCTGTATTAGCATAGAAGGTCTCATTCCAATTTGAAAGATTGAGCATGGGTTTCTGGAAAAAATTTTCTTGCAATTTATTAAATGCATTTTCTTGTTCAGATTTCCAACATATTTTATTTTTAGGTTTGCTGATTTGAATAAGAGAAGTAATCAGTCTAGCAAAATGAGTTATAATTGACCTGTAAAAAGAACATAAGTCAATAAAACTCTTTGTCTACCTCTTAGTTTTTGGCTTTGGAATGGAAGTAATTTTTAAAATATTTCTTGTAATTGGAAGAATTTTATGATCTGTGAGTTGAAAGCATAAAAAGTTAATGCTAGTTTGCATAAAATAACATTTTTCAGGAGAAAGAGTAATGTTGTCGGCAATAAGAGTATCCAAGAGTTTTGTGAATTTCGCAATCATTTCTTCAAACGAATTAGCACCAACAACTATGTCATCCTGGTAAGCGTAGCAAGAGTCAAATTCAGACAATTGAATAACTGAATCAATTAACTGTTGAAAAGTACTTGCAGCTGTCTTCAAACCAAAAACAAGACGAAGGTAGGTAAACATTCCCCATGTAGTGCTAAAACTGGGTTTATCTTGCATCTCCTTTGGTACAGCAATCTGCCAGTACGCAGAGGGCAAGTCCAGTGTACTGTAGTATTTAAATTTTGACAATTGCACTATTCAATTTGAATTCTTTCTCTTTTTTATTCTTTTTTTTAGAAAGATTATATAATATGTAAATACTTAAGTAAGCCACTTTTCTAATTATCAAATATTTCAATAAGAATACATCAAAAACTTTTTTTATCAAATTTTATAATATATCAAAATATAATTTAATAACTGTCATGTCGTAAAGGTTTCTAAAGATTCATGGCACCAAAGAAGGAAAACTGTTGTGGTTGGACGATAAAAGGCGAAGAATATTGTCATACAGTTTTTTTAACACTGAAATAATATTAATATTCCAATAATTATATCTCGTGATCGTTAACCCATTTTAGGCCAAGCATAGAAATTTTATAAAATGTGGTATTATTTGCATTGAAATTTTCTTAAATTACATTCATTAAGACACCAAAAAAGTTTCGTGCATGAAAAATAATATTTTATTTAATTTGACGTTACCATTATTAATTTGCCATTAATAATTTACCATTAAATTTAAATTTAAAAAAAATTAAGTTTTCTTATGGCATTTGTTTTATTTTTATTTTATTTACAGAACTTGCAACTTTACTCCATTATAAAACATATGATTAATCTCAAGTGGAATAATTATACATTTTCAAAAAGTCGAATTTGACAATAACCGTTTCAAGTAAAAAACCAGCGTATTTTGAAAATTTCTCAACAGAAAGTGATTACTTCAATTTAATTACTAATATTTTATAGATGTCTCCAGAACCCTTAAAAATAGCAGAAAAATAAAATTAGTGAAAAATATACGTCACAGTGTTAATAAAAATATATCTATTGGAATGGTGCGTTTACGCACCTTTGGCCGAAAATGGGTTAAGCAGAATATAGTATCGAGTACACTGAGTTATGGCCGCAAAAGAACACGCCGACATGACAATCATTATTAAATATGATTTGTTAAATAAATATTCATATATACTTGATAATCAAGAACAAAGAAAATAAAAGCAAAAGTATTACCTGAAGTGACCTAAAAAACAAAATGGTGGTTGCTAATAAAAGGAATGCACTGAGAATCCAGCTTCAAAAATCTTTATTTATAAAGAATTTCTTGAAAAAAATATTCATAATGGATACTCATATTTATAGATCCATTTTTTTAGAATGAGTAGTACACAATCAATGTTTTTTCAATAGGCACTTATGAGAAAAATAATAAAATTTTCTCTCGGGGATTAAGGAGATGCCTTAAAAAATCATTTATATGATTTATCAACAATTCAAAACACAGAACATCGCACCAGTCGAATAAAAAAATAAACTACTCTTGCCATACAAAATAGGCAGGTTCTACCCACTTAGCATAATTAACAATCGACGTTGCATCTCCGTTGGTGGAACTGTTATCATCCTTGCCGTAATCAGAAGAAAAAATGCACCCATCAAACCATTATAATTAAAAAAAAATCTTTCATTTTACTGCTTTCACTGCACGCACATGATTCTTCGCAGTAGACAAGGCGCTACCTTCCAAGCCTGTAGTAAAAATACCAGTGAGCCAAAGCGCGCAGACTCGTCGTTGCAAGACGGAAAGGGGGTTGCTGTAACAATTAAAATCGCCAATCGGCAGAGATAAAAATACTAGAACCTTGCGTTGGCATAATTTGTAATGTTATAGGATATGAAAACTGCTTTAATTAGATTAATTTTTTATAGCTTTTTTAAAGATAAGATGCCAAATAGTAGTAAAGTGTTGCAACTTTGAAATTACGTATTAACTGATTTGAATTTGATTGGCTTGGGGAGGAGCTACAAGAGAAAGTGACTTCACGTTTAGAAGGTTGTAGAGTGTTCTCCATGATTCCTTTCCTGGTAGTTCAGATTTCAAAACTATTTTTATCATTTTAAAATAAAACGAAATGTTACGTAAGAAAGAAAAGCTTACAGGGGAAGCTTTAAAAAGGAAGGAATTAAAATAATTTTAGAATGCGAATTTTAATATTAAATGAATAAAGATTAATAAAATATCTCTTAAATTAAATTGCATAAAAATATGGCAGTGGTTGTAAAAAACCACAACAGCGGATATTACGATAATTCTTTTACCTCGAATGCAAATAATTAGAAATCATTTAATTGCGCTTAATTATTATCTTTTTTAAAAAATAAAAAAAATTATTTTATCACCAACATTAAAAAAAAATATTCTATTTAATCATTTATTCCAAAGATATCGTTTTATCGTTTGCTTCCATAGCAACATAATAAATTAAATTTCATAAAAAAAATGCACAGTAGTAGAAAACTATTTTTCTAAATCAAATAGTTGAACAACTCAACACTTTAACAGTGGAATTCTTATTTCTCGTTTAGATATTTTAAAATTGTTTGTTGTAATTTTTATTTCTAATGTTGGTTTTAGAATAAAATTCACGAACTCCCGTGTGTAGAACGTGTTAAACAGCTAGTATTTGAATAAAAATTGCTATTTTTTACTATTGATTATCGTTTTCTGGAACATATAATTCCTGTATGTACAGTGAAACGTCGGCTAACAAGTGTTTCGGAAAGCGAATATTTTTTTAGATTTTTTTGACTTGCTTAACGAACATGTATTCGGCGAAAGAATGTTTTATTATATGTGAGCACTGACGTAACGAATGATAACGACATTACAAGTGAGCTTTAAATTTTTTACCGTGGTGTTTTCTAGAAATCGTTTTCTGTTGTTATATATATATATGGGTTACAATCTTCAAATATACGAATCCAAAATTTCACCTCATACTGCCGAGTAGGTTTTGAGTTATGCTTAAAAAAATTCAGCACCGATGTGTTTTGTAACAAGGAAAAATAAATTTAACATTATGAGTTCTAAATGTATCTACCCAATTTTTTAACTATCTGGTTGAGTATCTTCCGGTTTGGTATCTGAAGGTAATATACTGAACAATCCAAATATCATATTAAATAACGAGTTGGCATTAAAAATTGTAGCTTTTGTTACAATTTCAATATGAATACCACCCAATAAGTTTATTTTTTGATAGACATTTAAAGAAAACATAATGCCTATTGGATTTTCCCATGACAATTTTTGTTTTTCTTTGCGACTATTTGTCGACAAACCAGTATGAAACATGAGTGTACAATAATTAACTTTGTTAAAAAAATCGCAATTAAATATATAATAGTTATTTGACTGAGTGTACAATAATTAACATTGTTAAAAAAATCGCAATTAAATATATAATAGTTTTCCGATCTGACTAAAATTTACATACGAATAATTTCTTTTATACAGTTTAGGACTGCAAGAATTTTAATGCAAGTTATTGTTACATCTAAAAATTAAAATAAGGAAATATTAATAATTAAAATTATGTTCTTTAAATAGAAAACAAAAAAACCGGTCACTAAGAAAATTACTTTTATAAGCATTGTACGCATTTTTATGTAAATTTAGACACATCAAATTTAAAGATATTAAAAAGAAAATCACATCAATTCAAATAATACGTTTCGAATTAGTAATCTATAAGAAAACGAAACAATGATGTAATAATCTAATAAGGTTGTCAGAGAAAATAACAAACATATTTAATTATCTATAAAATAAAAGTAAATTAAAGAAGATATCCCGTGGAGGCGGAAGATTTTCATAGGGAAGAAATTGCATCAACAAAAGTGTGTTTTTTCTTATAAGGAGATAAATTTCACGAGTACAATAAACTGAATATAATATTATCTTTCTAAAAACATTTTTTATAGTCTCTTAGTAAAATTGGGAAAGCTTTTCAATTAGGAATTGATTTATTTTGAAACGATATTTCTGAAGGTTTAAAGCTTTTGGTAACAATCGGATGTGTCAGATTGAAATCAGTTACATCCATTTTCTTCTAATTAAATATTTATTAATAAAATAAGAGTAAAAATACAAGACTAAATAATAAAATATTTTAAAAGAGAATAATATTTTTTAGTGCATATAATTTAAAGATAAGATTTCTAATTCATTCATGTGAAATTGTATTTTATTCATTAAATAAAACACCGAATCTTTCTTAGTTCATAAATGAATAAAATATTTGTTCCTGTTTCATTATTTTTAACACAGTCATTTTGATAAATTAAAGATGTAATTCCCGTTTAAAGAGATAAAAACGTTACACAAAAGGCTTACAAATAAGTTTTACCATAAAGATGACATGTTTCATGCGCTCTAACGGCGACTTCTTCAAGATCAAAAACATAAATAAACTATTTTCGTAAAGTTTTTGAAAATAATAAACACAAATTGCGAGATCAAATGTATAGTGCAAGTAGGAACTTAATTTGGTCAAACGGGAAACGTGAAAATTATTATTTTATTGTTTTTTCATTTGTGAATCATCACGTGCCAAATTTGAGGTAATTCAAAAGTGGGTGATTCATTGCATATGTTCTCGTTTCACAAATATATTTCTATTGATTCATGGATAATGGGTGGGAAATAAACTCTTGGTGTAAAAATTATTTTTCTATTTTTGACATCAATCTGAAAGCACTCTATTCTATGTAGTCTGCCCAAAGCTGTAGTTCTTCTGTCATATTTCATATCTGCCATATGATCTTTGTAACAATATTTTTTTTGTTACAGATATCATATTATTTGTTATTTCCAAGTGAGTGAAAAAGCGTCAAGTTGAGATTAGAACCCAAAACCATGACTTAAGCTATAAATTATCTACTAACTAAGCTATCCTGAACCAATTTGGCGGAGGTAATTCACTCAGTCAACGACAATGACACCTTTTCTGTTATCTGAGAGCTCAATAGAATTAATCTCAGGAAAAGGAACACCAAACACGTTACGTACATAATTATACTCAATTTTTGTTTATTACACGATTTTTTTTATTAGTAAAGAAAGTATGAGATGTAATTTTCTAACTAAGTGAAAAAAAAGTGCCCAAGTCTAGATTTGAACAAGGGACATTCATTGACTTAAGCCATCCGTTACAAATAAACAAAAATTATTTCATTTTATTAAAGATTACACAAAATAAGAACTGAATAATTTATATGTTTTCGATTTTTTAATAATTGATGTATAACCAATTAATTCACGCACCAACTATTTTAAAATTAGAGTGATGCAATTAATGAAATATATTTTATATTATTTTAAAAATAAACTTTATATGGAGAAAAAGCAATTTACTAAATTAAATTTTCCTATTTTGCATCACAAAATCTCTTTCACTTAGATTCGTTAATTAATATTTTTCTTTCAAAGAATAATATTTTTTAATGAGCATAATTAAAAATAAATAATGAAATCAATTATGTAATTATCTTGATCCAGAAATAACTCTTGTCTGCTTTACTAGTCTATTCTGCCTAACTGAGGGCATTACAATTTAAATTTACTATTAAAAAATTGTCGAGATGTTATTTTGAGATTTTTTAATTTTTGTAATGAGTTACATTTTTTAATTTTATTATTTTAAATAAAATCAATTCTCTTCATAAATCCATTTACGTAACTAATAATTTTGTTCCGTATTGAAGTGCGTATTGTAATGAAATTAAGCAATTTTTTAAAGTTCTTTATTAATATTCTAAAATATTCATCACAATATTTTAAAATGAAGAAAGTGGAAGACCAAATCTGCTTAATGATAATTTTAATACTTTTTAAATAATTATAAGTTTAATAAAAATGATTAATCGTCCAAAATAGTTTCATTCAAAACAGTTTGATATTTTTACTATAATAGAGGCTCTATAAATAATACTACGCATTCGTACACTGTTAAAGATTTGCAGCAAACTGACCAGTCATTGGATCGTTTTTATAGAAAATGGTTACATAACCGTAGTTTAACTCTAGTCTGACCGTATTACTGCCCATATTATTGTAATTATAGAGTTAAGTTACGGTTATGTATCCATTTTCTGTAAAAACGGTCGAATGACTGGACAGTTTGCTGCAAACTTTTAACAGTGTAAGACACATTTAGAATTGTTGTAACACAATATTGACAGCATAAAAAACTTTTAAGGAATTTTTTTCCTCTGAAAGAATAAGAAAGTGATTTTTAAAAGTCAACTACAAACGTTATAGAATTGTGATTTACATAATAGATATTTTTAAACATTTCTCTCATAATAACGAAATGCATGTATTTAAAATATATGAGTTTAAAAAAGCTGATATAGTCATTTTTTCATTGAAATTTTAATACCTTAATGATTAAAATAAAAATACATATAAATATATAAGGATATTCGTCATAAAATTTAAAATCTAAGATAATTTTATTACGAAATAATGCTGATTAGGGTGGATCGAAAAGTATACGAAATTACTTTTGGCGCGGGGTGCAAAAGGTGCCTTTTATGTATATTAGTTTACACACGTTTTTTTTTTTATTGAAATCCATTCATATCTTCCGGTGCCCCAAGTGCCCCAAAAATAATTAAGATTTGAAATTTTTATGAAAATTTATATATTTTTTTGTTTTTTTATTTGTTTTAAATTACTTTTGGCGCGGGGTGTGAAAGTTGTCTTTTATTTATATTAGTTTGCATGCTTTTTTTAATCGAAATCCATTCATATTTTCAGGTGCCCCAAGCGTCCCAAAAATAGTTAAAAATTGAATGTTTTATGAAAATTTATAATTTTTTTTTGTTTTTTAATTAAAAAAAAATCTATTTGGCGTCGTGTGAAAAAGTTGTGTATTGGGTGTATTACATAATTCTGTAGTTTACATATGTATATATATATTTTTTTTTTTATCGAAATCCATTCATATCTGCCGGTGCCCCAAGTATTTTTAAATATTGAAATTTTTAAGAAAATGTCTTCCAAATTTAGCAAAGTGTTTAATTAATAAAGATAAACTCATAAATAATAATAATTTTATAATAATACATGAAGTATAAATTTAAAAATCAAAGCACTAAATTATAAAAATTATAAAAATTGACCTTACATAGCATATTGTTTACTTCTTTTAATTTGAATTTTTACATATTTCTAAAGTTTGTAATCCTTTTTGGGATTAAAATGTTTGATATGGCGTCTTGATTTTATTCAATTCAATGTGAAACGTAGTCTCTTTTCTTGTGCAGATACACTTTCTGATGCCTCAGGCACTAGGTGAATGCATCTTTTATCATCTTGTGTATGGCATTGATATTTTGACCATTCCTCCGTTTTTCCTACATTTACCATGGCATCAATTTCTTCGTAAGGCACATTCAGCAAAAGAGGTGGTTCGAAACGTCCAACTCATTGCCAGTCAATAAGTTCACAATAATACTTTGCTTTGAAATGTATTTTTGGTACTTGAAAAATTCTTACTTCTGGTAATCCTCTATTTTCATTTCTAGCACGAAATAGTTTTCGTATTATTAAATACCTGATAGGCTCTGTTTTATCTCAGAGCATAAATAATTAAAAAAATTCAGGATGACAAAAGAAGCTATATAGTTGAACAACAGCGTATACAAACTTTCTTAGATTGGGGTAAAATGTGATACGTTTCCAAATATACCGCTGTCCTTCTATTATGGAGAGCTTTGTTTTGATATGGAGCCATATTGGTCCATACATTCATAAGATATTTTCTAAGAATAATGAAATTCTCAGATGGATTTTCTGTGGCCACCTACAACCTTAACTTTCTACCTGCAGTCATTAGCCATCTTGAGTAAACAACTGGAACAGGGTTTTTAAATGCCCGGTCAGAGCCACTTTCACCAAGTGATATTTCTACGCAAATATCATATAAATATTGCTGCTGAGAACGATTCTACCTATGTTATCTAGCATATTATCCACACTTATTGAAGAAAAGGAAGCTCCTCGCAGGTTTTGATTGCTGTGCCAATTGGCCCACAAAGAGGCTTTAGTACCAGTTGTTGCACATCTAAAAAATGTAGTAAATGTCGCAAAGAACTTTAGCTTCTTCTGTTACAAATGTAACGTGTCCAATATGCAGTGAGTCAGGTTCCTTTACAAGAGAATAATGTTCCTCCTTTATGATCTTTGTGTAGCACATTGTGCTCTTCATCACTAGCATTTTTGTATTGTATTTTTCCCATCGGAAAATAATATGGTAAAAATAGACAGAGACACAGCTAAATTGCTCGTCTCTGCAACTAAATATCGAGCCTGTACACTATCGACGAATTTTGTTGCGATCTACTAAATTCGAAGCGCCTTTGTTGTGTACAATTCCAATATCTTGTAAAACAGCACTGGCAAATTGAAGCAACTGCTCTGTTCAAAACTTCGTATATAACAGTATAGTATTAAAAATTATACATTTAATACAAACGATAAACGATTTGTCATCCCCTGGAACTAATAATTACGCTATACAAAATATTATTTAACTCTTATTTTTACTAATAATTTTAAGTTCAAGATTTGCATAAAAATCTATTTTCGGCAAGTATTTAAGTGTCTTGGGACAAAAATCTTTTGCATGTGTGCTAGTAGGCTTAAAAGACAACTTTCGAACCCCGCGCTAAAAGTAATTAAAGAAAAAAAAATTATAAATTTTCACTAAACTTTCAATTTTTAACTATTTTTGGGGCACTTGGGGCACCGGAAAATATGAATGGATTTCAATAAAAAAACAGATGTAAACTAATATACACAAAAGACAACTTTTGTACCCCGCGCCGATTCGATTATCCACATTTCGATTTTTCGATCCACCCTAATGCTGATGTCTGAAATTTAAGCAAGTAACTGCATAAAAAAAAGACTTCAAATATTATTTTTAAAATAACTCAAATTTAGAATTTTGATACCTGCCCATCCAGTCATTATCGAATTATTATTTGTACGATATAAAACAATTTGTACGATTTGTTAGTTATGGTAGTCTTTACTATTATTGCAGGTAATACCATGAAAATGTACCGAAAGTTTCCGGAATTGATTTCTTTCCGACGGTAGCAATAGGTAACAACTTACTTTTTGTACCTTTTTACTTTGAAACTACCAACAATTAAAAAGCATTTCTATATACCAACCACTCTTGCACGTGAAAAAGTGATTCCCTGTGAGCCATATGATTTTCCATTTTTGTATTTTTTATCTTAAAGAGTAAAAATTGACAAAAGTTAAATGTCTGTTTAAGAAAAATATTTGAAATATTGTGTTTATAAATATGTTTTTTTTAAATGCATGAATCATTTTTTCACTAATATATATATATATATATATATATATATATATATATATATATATTTAATAGAATACTAAATTTTAAAAGAATATTTTCTCCTAGAAAAGAAAATTTAAAAAGAAAATCCAATATCCTTTAGTTTAGTCATTTATATTTCATAATCATTAAACAGAAAAACAAGCAGACTAAATACGCAGATTCCTCAAATTCAAATGTTCTGGTTGCTTCATTATTTGCTGAAACAGTCCAAAGTTAAAGATCTTGAGAATTTTTTGGAGGAAAGCTAATAAAGTACGTGCATCCATTAAAATATTAAGGAATTTTTTAAACGGTTGCATTTTTTGTGTCTATTAATTTATAACATTGGCTTTTTTGCAAATTATTGATGGGATTCATAAATAAATAAAATTATGTCTCTAGTATGCTTTATTTTTTAGCATAGCATAATATGTAATATCGTTCCATTATTGAAAACATCATATACTTTTAATTATATGCTCTTAATTTTTCATGTGTAAACATAAAAAAGATAAAGATGTAATTAAATATTTTTATATCCTGTCAGTAAATTTGATAGTTTTTTGAAAAAAAGAAGTAGGAAACATAACATAACTGGAGATTTATTAACTTTTTGTTATACATAGTCTTAAAAACAATCTGCTTTCTTTTATAACTGCCTCATTTTTAAGAAAAGCAATTTCATTTTGAAACATATTTTTTAGAAACATAATACGAAAAAATGTTTTAGATTAGATAACTTACATCAGTCACGACACCTGGTAATTATCGATACATTGCTGTAACTAAAAGAAAAACTTCAAAATTGTTAAATTCGTTTGCATTTAAAAGAATATATATTAATTAACTTGATTAACATAATGGCTTCAAAATATTTTTTAAGATGTTTTATAATTTTACGTGCGTTATTTCTCTCAAAAATTGAATAAACTGTTTAATTATTATCGGTTTTATGTTTCTCGAACACCTGTGTTCATTTGAATGCCCAAAAATCAAGAACACTGCTGGGATATATGATGTTAAAGATATCTGAAAGGATTGTAAAGTCTGTAAAGGAAAAGTATGTAATAGAATATCTTTTTTAAACAATTTAAAATCGAATTATTTGAATACTTAAATCCCAGACAGATTTAATCCCAAAGTCAAATTATCGGATTATTTGACATTGGGATTAAATCATTAAAAATGTTGGTATAAAAGTTGAAGAGCAAGCAAATAATGGCTATTTCTGCTATAAAAACTGATATGCAAGAGAAAAAATGCAAGTGATTTAACACTGACAGCATGTTTACTGAATTAGTGTCTATTGCACTGGGAATGGATATTTGGTAACGGAAATTGCTTGTTCATATATTTATTATCTCAAATTTTGTATTAGAATCACAGTATTTAAATATTCTTCTTCTGATATCTTGGTTAAATGTTTTGCGTTCATGTTTTTGACATGGATGCCTGAACAGACAATGGTTACATTTTAATGTAAATTCTAATGCACTGCGAACATCCGAGACAAACCAGTATTAAGACACTCCACCGATTATCTTGGTTTTAGCACTTTAACAAGAGCACATAAACCAGCAGATTGGTGATTCTTACTATGAAGTATTGATGTTTCTTAATCTTCCATAGTGTTCTTTTAATGACTCAGCCCTGCGTATGTGCGTCTATAACATTCCAGAGTGTTCTTTTAATGACTCAGCCCTACGTATGTGCGTCTATAACATTCCAGAGTGTTCTTTTAATGACTCAGCCCTGCGTATGTGCGTCTATAACATTCCAGAGTGTTCTTTTAATGACTCAGCCCTGCGTATGTGCGTCTATACCACAGCGACAAACGTCTGACGCTGAGAGGATTGGTGTTAAATGAATATCGAACGAATCAAATCATTTATTGCCAATTTGTTTCTGTGATGAAAAGACTCAAAATTTTAAATGTATAATTATGATATCGTGTACGCTGTGGGGATTAGTTTACATCACGAGAAATCAAATGGAACTGCTTATTGCATATTCTGAAATATTTTTAAGAGCACATCTTTTGCTACGCATTTTAACGATTTTCTGTCTTTATAAGCACTGTATCTTAAACAGCGAAATGTCAAAAACTAATTTTTTAAGAAACGTTTTTCTTGCTATAATATCATTAGAAAAATTCGAATGTATATTAGAGAAACTTTAATTTAAAAATCATTTGTATTAAAACACTTTCGACGTTTGAGGGCTTTCTTATACTTTCATAAGTATGCTTCTAAATACCTGAATATATATATATATATATATATATAACAAAATAAAAAAATTATCGCGATACGTTTAATTATTTTTATCGCACCCTATTCTAACTTACTGTATAATATTTATTTCCTCCATTTATTGATGTATTTTAACTCTATTTTATTCCAAAAACCTCATATCTAAATTCAATATTTTAATTGCTGCTAGTTAGTTCAATAAATGGCGTGTTTATCTTTAAATTATAAAAACTTCCTTATATTCATTCCTTAAAAAAAAAAAAAAAAAAAAAAAAAAAAAAAAAAAAAAAAAAAAAAAAAAAAAAAAAAAACGCAATATTTCCTTTTTATTTTTCAAAATTCCTACAAAGGCTGTATTTATTTTAATAATTTCAGATATTAAAAGTAACTCTCAAAATCATAAAATCTTTTTCTCATATTAAATTGTAAAATATTTTATTTTAATTCCATTCTGGCTTTGATCCAAGTTCAATAAACCATTTTTATTATTTTCTTTTTTTTCTTTTTCGTGAAAGAAAAAATCATTCCATATTCTCAAACCAGTAACTAACGATAATCAATTAGCTTAAATTACTCTGAGTCATAGCTAGCTAATTTATCGAACATTTTAGAATCTTCTCGACGCTTAGCTGGCGCCAATTTATTAGCGGAAACCACTTTACTTCAAGATTCTGGCGCGTTTCGCATAGAATCCCGGTTCTCGATTGGCGCACAAGCCGTCACGTGACCCACGTATTCCTACTCTTCCTGAAATGATATACCGCCGCTCTTCGCTTCGGAGAGGATTCGAAAGAGGGACGCTAGATCGGAGTTTGGTTTGTTGAGTTGGTAATCAAATCGATTCTCTGACTGGTATTGGCGAAGCGACCAATATTTTTTCTTATGCTATTTCGGAATGAATATTTAAAAATGCTAACCATCATGCTTCTGCTGTAATGGGAACCCTGTCACCGAAACTGAAAAGATGACTCGTGTGAAACCAGATCTGCATCTGATGTCGTTTTAAGGTTCTATAAATAAAAGCTTGTTTGTGTTCTTGGATGAAGATTTTTCATATGCATACGCACACACGCCATCTACTGTGGATAGTACGACTGCCTTATATCCTAGCGCGGAAACTTCCTCTGCTGACTTCTGAAAAGAACATATAATATTGAAAAACCATTTAATAAAAAATGGTATTGCTGGTACACAAATCATCTTGGCCCTTAAAATCATAACATATATATTTTAATCAAAGTTTGATGCTGTAATATCTTTCATATCCCCTCATTATATACGGTTCAAAAAATATTTTTGTAAAAAATATTTTTGTCTACGGCCAATTTAATATAACTTCTAGTAACGAAAAAACATGGACCTAACGCTCAAATGCATAGTTTGCTAAATGAAAAAAAAAACAAATCTATTGTTTAAATTTTCTGAAATATTTATCAAATTTATTCAAATATAGTATGTGAAAATTAAGTGTATTAAATTTAGTAGTTTAAATGTTTATTTAAAAAGGCTAAGACAAAAGACGCATTAAAATTTTTTATATTGCATATTTAACTGCATTGCATTTTATGCTGTTACAGTATCTAATGTAAAGAACACAGCTGAAAGTACACTTTTTCTGTATGCGAAATTATGCTTAAATCAACAAGAACAAATTCTTTTGCTTTGTTTATTCAAGGTTTTAAGTTTTCTTCAAAAGTTTAACTAAGTAAACAAACTATAATAAACTATTTATTTGTTTTTTAGTTTTATATAAACTTTACGAATTTTACAAAAAAGTAATAAAATTTTATATTTTAATATTTTAACGTATTATTTAAGTGAATTCTCAAAAAATGTATAAATATAATATAATTCTGAAATTTAATAAAGCAATATTCTTTGTGTACTGTTTATAATTTACATTTCTGTTTGTGCAAAATGAAAAAAAAAAGTTATAACATATGGAATCTTTTATCGAAGAAAATTCAGTTTTAAATTAAATGATATTTTGTTTCGCATTTATATTTTAAAACATTTACAGAAATTTATTTTTCCGAAAAGAGTAGAGCTGAAAAACTAAATTTCGAAATACGTATTATTTTGTTGTTAATATATTTCAGTTTATAAAGTATACGAAAATATTTAGATAGATGAAAGTTACCTTTTCATAAAGAAAAATACAGGCAAATATAATTTATAAAATTGAAAGAGTTTGAATATTTCTGTAAGATCTCTTTTTTGTAGTATGAAATATTTCATTATTACATTCTTTCTTTTAACTTATATTTCTGTATGTATGTAAGACTCATGTACCAAGCTTCCCGCGCAATGCTATGCATTAGTGCAGAAAGTCCACTTTGGAATCCAGCCGCTACGACAGTAACCCGCTCATAGGTACTTAAGGAGCCGGATTAAGTTCGGTTCGCAGGGAGACGTTCGAGACATCATCGCTCCTGGGTATTCCTGGGACCCATAAGAGAACCAGAGACACAAGAACTAGCCAAAGGCTCCGTCCTGAGATTTGCTATATCCCCAGTCGGAATTGAGGAGCTCCTATAAAGGTTACCTCTAGTTTCTACAAAAAATTTTTGTACACTGAACTACGATAGACAATAAAAAAATTAGGAAAGTTAGACCCCACCACCGTCAGGAGTCCAGGTGACTAAGCTGGAAACGCCGCATAGTGGAGTAGAGAATGAAAGCAAAAATGTAGTCCAGCCGGACCTACTACCGCCCAAGCCCCTTACCTCATCCGCGCCAGATACTACTACCTGCTTTCCAAGTTCTTAACAGATGGGAATCATGCCTTCCCCGATCCTGAAACCAACTGTCTCCGGTGTCCCCCGCAAGGGTCCCTGAGCTCGGACAAGAGAAGCACTCATCATGGCTAAGCTCTGGTGTATCAAAAGCAGGACATGTGAGACACATTCCGTACGATGCCGGTTCCCGGTTGGAATCCCCAGCAGGTCCTTAGGACAGTTAGGCACGACCAACGAAATTAGATCACACCTAAAGCCCCGGAAGTTGGTACTATTTCGGTACCTGTCCCCTCTAGGAACCTGCTTTAGCCCAATACCAAAAATGGAACCGGAAGCCACGGCGTTCTCGGCAAGGCTCCTGGTCCTCCTCTCGCGCCACGCAAAGGCTATCTTTATATGTCTCTCTGTCTTTCAAAATTATACTACAAACCACGAATTTAAGTGTTTCATAAATTCTATTCGTATATTATTTCATATATCCGATATCATATAATAGTCGCTTCATAAAATCTTTACACAAATTTTTTTCATTAGTGTTGTATATTTATGGGGGTAGTTCAGTGTTTCTACACCTGTTTTTGCCTACGTCCCACTAAAACTATCCTTAAACTGATTTTGCTCACCTCCTCCCTCTGTAACATATAATTCTTATCAAAATCTACTTTCATTCACAAGCATAAAAGGGAATTAACAAATGACAAGTCACTTCACATATTTTCCAGCTTATAAAAAAGGATTACAAATTTGTTTTTAAATTAAATTAACATTATTTTTACATTATTTTTACATGAACTTTACACATGAAATCAAGCCATTTAGCTTCGTATTCATATCTAAAAGAGTTTTGTTGTTTCGTATCATTTCACTTCAGTGTGAAACAAAAATAGTTGTTTATTATGTATATTTTTATGTTGACAAATTGTCTTGAAGAGTCTCTTACATTTAGAATTAAACATGATATCACTGATATATTTTGCGCTTAATTTTAGGAACTCATTTATAACATGCGGAAAATCCTTTATGGTACAGAGATCTCTGTTTGCATAATACAATCGCAGTTGTCAATTGCTATGATATTTTGACTTCACTGTTTACTTATTTGAAAAAATTATTTTGACTTCACTATTTTAACCTTCTTCGACTTATTGTATCGCAGAATTATACGATTTTAAAAGAAGGAGAGTTTTGTCCTTAATTACTAGGGGCAAACAATCGTAGCATTGGACAGCTATGGATACAGTACACAAGTATCTTTTCTGGATTATCATCTTTATCAATTTAAGTAGTCTTTTAAATAGTATTGTACTGCGTTTTCTTAATTTTCGAGGAAAATGTCTTATCTTCTCCCTTTTGTCTTGTGAACTGTTTGCAATTGTTTCTTTTGCAGTAACCCGCAGTAGGCTGCTATAATGTTTATTAGTGCCTGACGTAAACTAAATTTATAACTTTGCAATTGTAAATCACAATGTGTTTAGCACTAGGTTTATAATTTACCAATCAGACATAAATTGTCGATCCGTTTTAAAGCTGTACCTAAAAGAATGTCTTGAGTATTTCTCTCTAAATGAATATAAAATAGACTTAAAAAAACTGATTCATTTGGCAGAAAAATATTTCATCTCCGGCTATGTTATGCTTCCATATCTCAAATATAAATAATTATATATATATATTAACAATTGTATATTGAATCTTAAATCTGTTACTTAATGTACCATTTCAAAAGATACTTTAAAAATAACACAAAAGGACTTGTGTATTTAATTACCACGATTTAACTCTGCTGAAAAACTTTAAAAATATATTGTTTAGACCAGTAAATATTTTTTTATTATGAAATTTTCAATAAGTTTTATTCAATAAGAAGCAATTTTTTATAATTTGTTATTACATATTACTGTAAATTTACAAATATTTCTCAAAAGAAATGTAGACAAGCTGATATTAATACTGTTCTTAAATAATGAATTGTTCAAGTTCTTAAACCATAGTGAAAAATATTAACTGTTTTGTGTAATTATTGTAGATGTTAAAATACAATTCAACGACAGTGTACTGTCACTGTGAAATGTTTATTAATACATAAATGAAATGCAGTATTAAAGGCGGCTAGACGAATACACATAAAATAACCTCTAAATTCTCACAAGGCTTCTAATCTCATAGACGATATTTCAACAGATATTGCAGCCTAAGTTAAAATAGATCTTCTACCGTTTTCATCTATTATGTAGAATATGTACGAATGAAAGCGAATCAAAGATGCATTCATCAGTTATGACAGTGTTCTAATATTGAAAGTGATTGCTATCTCTATAAAAACAAAGAGGGGTGATATTTAGTTGATAGAAAATCATTTTCAATATATATGTACAGCATACTTCTGTTAATCAAAGAGATTATTTAATATAAAGGTTTATTCGAATATTTGGGAATAAATATAGTATATATGCAGTTGTGTTAAAGATAAAAATGCGAAACTATTTTTTGAAAGAGAGATATGAAGGATGAGGGTACAAATCATATAATTATAATAGATAAAGATATAGATAAATTCTTGTCTGTATTAACTTGAAGTTACTTTCAACGTAGTCTGTTTTTCCAACTCAAGGGCCCCTCTGCAATAACAAGACAAATGCAAACTAGTCGTTGGAGGACACCGTAATACTTACCCATCATGGATATACATAATATAAAGTATGAAATTAAAACATACGTAAACTGTTTATAAAATGCATTGCAATTTGAATAAAATCGTGGCTTGATGACGTCATGAACTTTAAATGCTCTATTACTGAATTGCGTAAAAGAAACTTCCTTATAACTCCAAATTTGACAATCATATTAACTAACAGTTTACTGCGTCGGATTAAGCGTCTCATTTCCAATTAAAATATATCTATGATTTGAAATTTGAATGAAGTACAGGGTCATGAGAAATCGGAGAGTGTGAATATGATTACAAATATCTCGGCAACTAATTATCCGATCGACTTCATTTTTTATGCAAAATTTATGTTTTTTTATTGTTTTTTATATTCACTCCTTAAAATAAACAATTTCGAAAATTTTTATATACCTTTTATCAGAACGAAAATTTCGAGAGTGTAGTTCCGAAATAGTTCCGTATAATCGAGGTTACTGAAATTCAATAAACTTCTCCCCATTATTACGTACTACATATACACCAAATTTCAAGTCTCTATCTCAATTTGTTCGGGAGATAGAGCGTTTAGAGACACACAGACACACAGACGGACCGCAAGTTTTTTTTCTAAAAATATGTCTTTCGGAATCTCCAGTGTCTAAAACATGTAAATCCGTCAAAAAAAATTTTCGATTTTCTAAACGATTACAAGACTTACTCTATACTACGTATGATGGGTAAGTAAAATGGAGTTTTTAGCTACAAGGCTTTAAAATTTTCTTTTAAAGTTTTAATTGAGAATTTCTTAGAAATTCTTTGCATATATTTTTATTAAGAAAAGTTTTCTAGTATCTTTTCTGTGTTTCTGATCATAAAATTTATATTTTCTTATATGCTGAATAATACATTATATAAATCTGAAAATTGAACACTTATCTTATTATTGCATATTCATTGATTTTGAGTGAAAGATAAAGTACATTTGAAACCCATAATGACTCTTTTTTTTAAAACTTTTATACAGTGAACACATGAGTTTACAAAATATGAAATCATCTCAGCGTTTTTGTTTTTAAAAAGTCATAATACAGCCTTCAGCCCTGTTATCAGAATTGGGTCACGTTAGAGTGTTAAAACAGATTTTACAAGCCATGACTGACGGTTCGAATATGAAATAGAGACTAAGTAATGGCAAGGTAGATCATCAAGCCTTTTTACATTGTGTTTCAGAAATCAAGGTAGCTCCATTTGTCTCCACGTGCCCCTTAACTATACAAATCGAATAATACGATTAGTTTTTCTTTTTTTAACGAAGAATGGTTCTACTAGGTCACATTGAAAAATCTCAGATAAAAGTTATTTTTTACTGTACTTCTGAATAAAATTAACAAAAATCTATGATTACGGAAATTTAAAAAAAATCGTTCTAAAACTGAAGTTCCAGTAAATCATTCAATTGAATTGTACTTATGTAAAAATAATAATAACAATAGATCTACCCTATACATATAAAATTGTAATGAAACGATTTTATGAAATGAAATAATTCGAATATTTTTAACGAATATATAGAAAAACTTTCCATAACAAAATTAAAACTGCGTCAATCTATTATATAGCTATCAAATTAGCGCAAGGTATCCGCATGGATTCGACGATGTCAAAAGTGGTCTTAGAATTTTAAAATTCGAATTAGATTTCGAGATATTATTTGTTTTGTTTTTTTGTAATTTAATTACATTTCTGTAATGATTTCAGCTAAATTACGCCATTTTTGTGGAGAAAAGAAAAAAGGTAAGGGATTATTAGATTTAAAATTTTGACATAATTTTCAAATTGAAATTGAAACTTGAAATTATCTTTTATGTGAATATATTGTAAAAACAATATTGCAATTGAATTATATTTTTTAAGAAAATATGAAGAAATAAAAACTTATTTTCACATATTTAAGCTTCAGAAATCATTTAAAATAAATAATAATAATAACTAGGGGGCTCTGCCCCCTACGAGCTATGCTCGCCAACCCCCGTTCTGACACCACACACTGTAAAAACACACTGATTTGATCAACCTTAAAACGATTGCGGAAGATTTAATTATAATTAAACGACCTGTTGTAATCGGCTGCTACAATCGGGTTTCCATTCATTTTCCTTTGACCAAGGGATTTTAAAGCCGACTGCTGTCGGCTTTTTTTCAACTGCTGTCAAGACAGCTAACAACTGTTGATAAAATAAGGTTAATTAAACATTTGAAAATCAACTCATGCAAAATGGTTAAGTAAGCAATGTCATGGCATCGGAAAATTTTATAACGATGCTATAGAAAATTGGGTATTACTTCATTATCCCGACTACTACTTTCTATAAAAGAAATGAACTGCCGCCAAAATACAGGATTTAAAGCCAAAAGTGCATATCTGTGGCGTCGCATTCAATTGATACCAGATGCGTTACGCGTGGTAGTTAAGTCATCGAGTGATCTTTAATTCAACGTTTATCTGTATTTTTAATTATATTTTACCAATTTATTAGTTATTTCGTTGATTTAAACGTAATTATTAAACGTAAAAATATAGCTTTTAATTGAAGGGAAATATTATTAATTACACTGTTTTAAAATTTGCAATAATAGATAAAATATTTTGTCGAAATAAATTAATCTTACTCTACTTGATGCTTTGAAAACGCGGAATAATTTAGTTATTTATCTTTTTAATATTCACGCGCAAGTATATTTTTTATTCCGTTATTTTCTACATTTATTGCTTTTAACACGTGATCATTTAATTATTATTTTAAAGTTTTATTTCTGTTTTTAATAGTCACGTGTTAATACATTTCTTAATTGAAAGGGAATATTATTACGTGCGGTATTTTACAAATTGGCAACGATTAAAATAATGGAATTTACGAAATATGAAAAAAATCTTCGTCAAAATAATGAAAATTGGGAATAAAAAATTGAAATATAACCTCAAACAAAGAGTCAAATTGAAAAAATAATTGCAGTCTGCACACCACAATCTTGTCAACTATATCCTTACAAATTATGTTTAAATTCCTGTGCATAGTTTTCGTTTCTATAAAACTTTTATAAGAAAACTGTTTTGACCAACTTTGATTTTAAATATCTCTTAAAATAATTCATCGATTTAAAAACTGTCTACTTCAGCGTGTTTATCGAACATTTCTTTATAAAACCACCAATTTTTACATTTTTATTTGCTATACTTTTCTGGATATTAGTCCAGGAAAACTTCAAGGCACAAAATCTTAATTGACAGCGGCGGCCGCAGCGGTGGTTACTATTTTTTAATATAGAGAGATAATAAAATAATAAAAACGTCTGTCGACAAATTGACATGAATAAATTTTTGTAACTTTTTAAAAATTCACATTCAACCAAGGAGATGAAACAAAAACTAAAATATTTTCCTTGCATTTAACTAAAGAATTATTGTTCCCTTTTTAGTAAAAATTAATTTAAAACAGATTTTCAACTATTTCCTTAAGATGACGATTAAAACTTTGCACAAAGACGTTAAAAAACAAAATGTTTTAGCGAGAAAAATTGAAATTTCATTCATAAATATATAATGCTTTTGAAAAAATTCCTCAAAACAAAGTCATTTTTGTAAAAGTTTATCCAAGTGATGTCATTTCAACAAGCTCTGGAATCAGAAGCTAAATCTTGGAAGAACGAAAAGCTTGAGGCAAATAAAGTTATAGAAAATGTGCATTTTTACTAGGAAAGTTCTGACTTAAATTGTAAATATATTTTATTATTTGAAATATTGTATTTAATCAAATTGGTATTATACTAATTGCCTTCTAAATTTACAATAAAATTCGATTTCATTTTCCCCAAAGAAGCAAATGATCGAATGAAGCCACGTATTGGGATGTCACGCACCTGGTAATAAAATAAAATTAATAATATTAGGTAGTTCTACCATAGTTATAAGGCTGTCATGTGTTGAAAAATTGATAATGCATTTTATTTAACTATATTGCTTGTCAAAAAGACTAATTGAATGTGTTATAATAATAATAATAATAATAATAATAATAATTACGTGCATGTTTTTTCATTATAAAAAAACACACAAAATCTTTCACATTGGTTGGAATTTGAAAAATGCTGGAGGCTGCTATACAACGGTAAGTTCGAATTGGAGATGTAACAAGAGAGTGTTGTAGCATTTTATATCAGACGTTAAATTTTGAAAAACTATAACAAAAAAAATGAGAAAGAAATAATTAACAAAGAAATAATTAAAAACATTTGTTTAAATTTGACGGATCAAACTTATTACAAATAAAATTAGTATCACGAAAGTAAATTTGAAAAGCTATATTCCCAAGATATTCAAAGGAAAGGCATGTTCTCAATAAATAAATACTCTTTCATTTGTTTTTCATAATTTTATATTTATTTTAAGTTTAATCGTAATATTCTTCAGATTTCTCTCGCTCATACTTAAAATAAAAATAACGATAATGTTTAATGTATTTTGATTTGATTAACTACAGTTCTGTAAAAATACTCTTTCCATGAGATATTGTACGCATAAATACAATTTCCAATCATTGGAATGAATAACATTAAATTTATTAAGATAATTTTCGTAGCGAATTAAAATTATTTTTTTTTCAAATGGAAATGTATTGTATGTACAAAATGTGAATCTCTTTGTTCCTCTTCTGACTGATATATTCAATAGGAATCTCTTCAAAATGAATTTCGCTGCAGTACTTAGATGAATGTTTTTTAAAAGTAATGCCATTTGTAAAAGAGAATAAATGAATCAACTTCGAGATAACAAAAATCCGTTTTGTAAAAAATTGAATGAGATAGCTGTTCGGAGTCTTTTGAAGAAAGAAAATTATACGGAAGAAAATTAGAATAATGTAGTTGAATTACGAAGATCAAAAGTTTACAATTTATTATGAGACAAATCTAGATTTATCATACTTTCAATGAAAATTTCAAAGGTATTTGTTTTTTTTTTTTACTTTTTGTTTTGAAAATATTGAAATTATAATTATTATATTATGTGTTTTTTTTATCTTATAAATTTTCCCTCATCAAATTGAATATACGTTTTATTCATATCAACGATTTATAAAATATTCTAATTCTTTAATATTGTTGTTCTAACGTACATTTTACAAGTGACGGGAAGACTCTGTAATAGTCTTCTTTAAATTTAATGAAACATTAAGCATCTGCGATAATAAAATATCTGAAGATGGAAAAAACATAACAGAATATCTTATTTTCTCTCCAGATGGTGAGTAAAAAACACAACTACAGTTTCGCGGACAATTAATTAGTAGCTCTCATCATCCAAAAGTACAAACCGTCATATGTTATTACTTTTTTTAATTCTTTAACAATAACAGGAATTAGAATGTGTATGACACATACTGCGCAAAATTTCATTGGCTTCTTTATCTGATGCAAATCTTACTCCTCCTAACGCTCCTTTAATTGTATTCAAATAAATGCTTCTCCGAAGATAATAATTTTAGTACATAAGGAAGTTGATCGAGTTTTTGCCAGTGAAGTTATTCTAATTTTAGTTTATCTAAATTTCACCTGTGACAAGCCTTACTCTCGAGAAGAAAATCATTGAGATTGGAATTGAACATTTTTCGTATCAAACTACAAATCTTTCCTAAAAATTCACAGTACTATGCCGCATTATATGTACATCGTTGATGGAGAAAACAGGCGTATACTATACTTCTAAAATTTATTAGTGAGAACATTTTCTGCCTTTGCTTCAGTGGAACACTTTCACTTTTATATGCTACTTCATACTGGATCATCTGCTTTCACCTTCTTGGTTTTCAGATTTCAAAATTCCATAGGGTGCCATTTCCAAACTGTACATTCAATTGCTACCAAGTTTCAATAAGGTTAACATTCTTTGAAAGTGTAAAAATTATACTCTGTGGAACTATACTAGGTGTTTTGTGTTCAAGCTTACAGGTAGCGACTTAAAACTGAATATTGGACCGCTGTCAAACGAATTTTTAAACCGCAAATAACTGATCGTGATCGCCACGACAACAAGTATCAAAATCGCCTGCTGATATTAACCGGGAAAAGTGTCTCCAAAAAATTCCACGCGAGAAGGCGCGCTGTGTATGTCACACCCGATGGGGGTTTTAACATTTAAATGTCATAAAATGAAAGTTACTCATTTTCTATAACGAAGAAATGAACAAAATAACGTTGAAAAAATTCAATCCGTAAAAATTCATAAGTAAACATTAGAAATTCGAAAAAACTATTTTTAAAATTTCCTTAGGAAATTTTTCCCTCTAAAATTTACTTCTGTTAGAAAAGACATAGCACAATTGAAAATTCCGCTTCATCAATTTCCGTCAGTAAACGGAAATATATGTAAAATATTTTGAGCAAATCTGTATATGATCTATAGAATTTATATGCAACAATTAATATGCAAAAAAATAGTTACATTTAAAAACGTGTACCACAACTGAAAACGTGCTACTTGTAATTATTGTTCATAGACAATACTGCAAACAAATTCTTTTGAGTGTCTATGTAACTGGTAGATGCAGTCTATGCATACCATATTCTACAATAAGCGCCTTGTAGTGCACCTCAGTGATAGATACCAATTTGAATATGCTTAAAATATTATAACAATACTAAAATACGCCGCAAACGATTTTTACCCATAGAGCGGAATGTAACGGCATACTTTCGAGTGTCCCTGTAAAAGAACCATAAATGCTAATCACTTCATTTCCAATACCAAACATGACATAGTAAACCCCAATAACATATTTCAATTTCAAGGTAATCGGAGCATATTTACGCGAGTTAGAGCACGGACAGTCGGCAGACAGACAGAAAAACAAACAGACAGGCAGACTGACAGACATTCCGAATTTATAAACAATTTTCAACTAGGTTGAAAATTGTTTAAAATGATGTGATTATCTATACTTTGTCTAAATAGTCGCATGAACCGAAAAATAGTTATTTTTCTTAAAACACCGGCAGGCATTTGCATTTTATATAAAGGTACAGATAGATATCCATTAAATAACTCTAATTAATTTAACAAGAATTGATAAATCATATATTCTAATACGAGCAAATCTTGTGGGTGGTTATATATATATATATATATATATATATATATATATATATATTCTATAATTATTATTAATAAATTATTATTATTAGTAGAATGATATTAGAACTTGATATGTTTTTGAAATTCATAGATATTATAATTATATATATATATATATATATGCAAAAATTATCTTAAAAACGGCTCTAACGATTTTGACGAAATTTCGTATCCTACCGTTTTGGGGCACCAGAAAACCATTGGGCTAGGTCACACACTCGAGAAAATTCGATTAGTGGGTCATTTTGGGTCATTTTGGTTCATGGTCTAGCTAATTGTATCTAAAAAACGGTTCAAACGATTTTGACGAAATTTTGTATCCGACCATTTTCGGGCATGAGAAGTCAATTGGGCTGGGTCACACGTTCGAGAACTTTCGATTAGTGGGTCATTTTTGGGTCAACGCGGGTCAAATTAATTTTATCTAAAAACGGCTCTAACGATTTTGATTAAATTTTGTGTCCTACGAGTTTCGAGCACGATAAAAGCATTGGGCTAGGTTGCAAGTCCGAGAAAATTCGAGTAGTGGGTCATTTCTGGGTCAATGTGGGTCAAGATCTAAAAAGCGGCTCAATTTACACTAAATTTTGCATCCAATGGTTTTCGGGCACGAGAAGACTGTTGGGCTAGGTCACATGTTCAAGAAAATTCAATTAGTGGGTCATTTTGGGTCATGGTCAAGCTAATTGTATCTAAAAAACGGTCCAAACGATTTTGTCGAAATTTTGTATCCGACTATTTTCGGGCACGAGAAGACTATTGGGCTGGGTCACATGTTCGAGAACTTTCGATTAGGGGGTCATTTTTGGGTCAAAGCGAGTCAAATTAATTTTATCTAAAAAACGGCTCTAACGATTTTGATTAAATTTTGTATTTTACGAGTTTCGGGCACGCGAAAATCATTAGACTAGGTCACATGTTCGAGAAAATTCGATTAGTGGGTCATTTCTGGGTCATTGTGGGTCAATATCTAAAAAGCGGCTCAATTTACACTAAATTTTGCATCCTATGGTTTTCCGGCACGAGAAGACTGTTGGGCTAAGTCACATGTTCGAGAAAATTCAATTAGTGGGTCATTTTGGTCATGGGTCATGATATTTGAACTCAAATTTAATTTTGACCGAGCATTGCTCGGTCTTCCCTGCTCGTATTCATTTAAATGTCTTTCATT
Organism: Maratus michaelseni; assembly: GCA_963931845.1. Classification (NCBI taxonomy): domain Eukaryota; kingdom Metazoa; phylum Arthropoda; class Arachnida; order Araneae; family Salticidae; genus Maratus; species Maratus michaelseni. The sequence continues at coordinate 448,108,341 of OZ007589.1, read as the reverse complement.
CATATAACAGAGAAATTGTACAAAATTGGTAATAATATTGAAAATGTTAGAAATTTCGTAAACGGATTTAATATTTCTCTGTGTCTGCATTTGCCTATTTAAATATTACGATTTAACAAATATAAATTATGAAAAATGTTTTAAATAACCAAGATTAAAAATCATATGTTTCGAGATTTATCATGAAATGAAAGAAGTAAATAAAAGAAAATATTTCATTCTAATTACGTTTTTATGTTTAATTTCTAAGTCATATAAGGACAAAACAAAAAAAAATCAGTAGCTTAATACTTGATAATACTCCACATTAAAAGTCTAACTGTGTCTTAGTTTAACTGTATGGTTGTTCTAGTATCAATAAAGTAATTTAATAATACATGTATATTTCTTAAACCAAAACTAAACAGCTCTCTAATATTTAAAATTTCTGGAAATAAATTTATATCATTTGAAGATAAACAGATTGTTTTTTACAAGATTAAGGAATGTGAAAGGTATTTTAGCAGTAAGTAATGAAACGAAATTAAAACTAATCACGTAATATAAACACTTTATAATACTGTAAAGATTTTCTCAGGCGCTTAAAGGATTAATTTAATGGCGCTGTAATTTGTTTGTAAGATAATCCGAATTACAAATTTTGAATAGTTTACTGTGAGAGTTTTTAAATAAAATTTCTAATTACAACTTTTTTTTTCCCCTTTCGGTATTTTATTGTACTATAATCGAAAATATGTGCTTTTTAGTGCTGTAGAAAAATATGTCAAAATAATAATCATTAAACGTATTATAAATTTTAAAGTATCCTAATACGGTATTATATTTTTCGTAAAAGAATGGTATGTTGTTAATGTTGTTCTTAGAAGGGAGGAAAGAGTTTTCTAAATGTCAAGAGCAATCTTTAAAAAATTAGTTTCATATATTTGTGTGTATACACTCCTTTGCAAAAAAAAATGATATGTATAAATAGTATATATATATATATATAGTATACTTATAGCCAGAGCCGTAACTAGCCATTCCTGGTCCCTGTGCAAGAATTCGCATTTGGGCCCCTTAATTAATTAGGTTTGGAAAAATGAAAAAAAAAAAATACGTCACAATAAAAAATTTTATTAAGTTTTATTTTAATTGCACTTTTCTGGCTTTCATTTCGGCAAATTCGTTAATAACATCATCATAATTAATATTTTTAACTATATTGTATTCTATTGAAATAATAGACAGATTGGATAAACGTTCTTGTCCGATAGTTGATCTTAAATAATTTTTTATTAATTTCAGCTTGCTAAAACTTCGCTCGCACGAAGCAATAGAAATGGGAAGAGTTAAAAATATTCGAAGGGCGACACTGATATTTGGGTAAGATTCAATTAAACCAAAATCATGAAGAGTCTGTAGAATATCAAGCGGAGATGCAGTTTGTATGTTTTCTATAAGAGCCGTTACTTCAAACTTCAAACTTTCAATTTCACATGTGAAGTCGTACTTTTTTAAATCTTTGCTGTACTTAATAGCGAGATCTGCAGCCGATTTTTTATGTCAGCGACACTCATATGTTGTAAAGACGAGCCATACAGAAAGCAAAAATAATCACAGATGGTTCTCATTTTTTCATAACGCAAATCTATCTGAGACAACAGAGTGTCAAGAACACTGTACATTTGTATTTTAAATAACTCTTCAGCTGTTAATTTACTTCCTTCATCTGATGTTTCATCTATTTCCATTTTCTTCACTCTTCTTTTCCTTTTATTAAGAAATTCCTTCTCTATATCCATTTTTTCAGCCAAACTTTGTGCTTCCTGGATATTTTGTTCAAAACCTGTATCTCGAAGCCCTTGTAATGTACTACGTAAACCCGCAATTAGTTTTGTTCCAATATCTATTGACAAATATTTCTGTTGTAATGCTTTGTTTGTTCGATCGATGCATTGTAGAATTTTATTCCATATAGAAAGTGTACAGATAAACCTATAATTAATTTGCAGAATCAAACTTTGTGCATTCGATCCAGCTTCCTTATTCGAAAAATCGTTTGTAATCATTTGAAGTCCTTCCATTACTTCAGGTAATTGTTAATACAGCGCTTTTATTGCTCTGTACTTTGATGACCATCTTGTATCAGAAAAACTTTTAAGTGATATTTTTAAGCACTTCATTAAAGTCTCCCAACGAATTGTTGAGGACGGGAAAAAATTAAACAACCTTTACACAGTACCAAAAAAGCAATCATTTCTGGAGTTGTAGATGCACCGTGGGCACCGGCTAAATTTAGATTATGAGCTGCACAAGGTACAAATATTGCTAAATCATTAATTTCCAAAATATGTGCACTTACTCCCTTATACTTGCTAGCCATATTGGCACCGTTGTCAAATCCTTGCCCTCTGCAATCCTGAATGTCTAATTTATCAACATTTAGTTTATTCAAAATTTCAGATGATAAACCTTCTCCCGTTTTTTCATGAGATTGATTAAAGTTTATGAAGCTTTCTTCAATCATTACCTTCCCTTTACAGTCAACATGGACATATCTTATAATCTGACTCATTTGCTCTCTTCTTGAAACATCAGGAGTGCAGTCGAATAAAATTGTGTAGTACTTTGCCTTCTTAATTCTGCAGATGATTTCATTTCTAGTTTTGTCCCCAACTAATTTTATTATTTCATTTTGAATAGTGGGTGAGAAATAAGACACTGAACCCTTTTTATGTTTTTCAATATCTTCTTTAAAGTAGTATTATAATGGCTAGCAAATTCAATCAAATTTTAAAAAATGCCACAATTTGGATCTCCAATAATTTCATTTGAACCTCTAAGAGCAAGATTATATTTGGCTCAAAATAGAATATCATCCAATAATATTTTCAATATTTCACGCCATATCATTTTTTCCTTGTTAATGGAATTAATTACATAATCATCAATTGCATTTCCTGATTTTATATTCTTTTCCATTACTTTCCATTTCACATACGAAATTCGATGTTCCGCTGAATTTTCGTGTCGGGGAATAACCGGATGAAGATGCCTCCAATCATAAAAACCTTTTTGTGGGTCTGAAAGATTATGCGATTTTTGCCCAAAAAGCATGCAAGGAAAGCAAAATACTGCATTTTGATTAACGGAATATAAAATCCATTTTCTTTTAACAGTTTCTCCGTTAATTTGTTTAACATAAAACCAGTCCTTTGTAAATTTTCGACCTGAATTGTCTACTTTTAACGTATTAAAGTTAATGTTGTCGGCTTGATCTGCACCATGTGAGACAAGAGAATGTATTAATTTACCAGTAACGGCAGGCCAGGAATGGGGATCGTTGTAATTATGCAGTATTTCTTCTGGAACAGTACAGAACATATTTTGTTCGGTATTATCAGTTTGTAAAACAGTACTTTGTGCAGGCTCGTCCTCTTTTGAATTATTATGAGGCAAATGTAGTGAAATACCTTGTGAAACAGCAGAATATTCGGTAATATCAGTTTGTGAGACAGTACTTTGTACAGGCTGATCCTCTTTTGAACTATTATAGGGCAATATTAGTAAAATACCCAGTGAAGCAGCAGAATGTTCGGTATTATCAGTTTGTGAGACAGTACTTTGTGCAGGCTCATCCTCTTTTGAATTATAATGAGGGTATTGTAGTAGAATATCTTGAGAAGCAGCAGATTGCTTTTATTGCAATGGATCGTTTTTGTTACTCGGATAATTGTCGTTAATTGAAGGGGTAGATGCCAAATGTAGTGTTTTTTTTCACCTTGTGAAGTAGTGCTAGATTTGACCTTTTCCACACTTCCTCTATTCTCTGAGTTTTCGGTTTTTAGCCATTTACCAAACTGTTGCGACATTGACTTGCATTCTTTCAATTTTCGTTTCCTTATATTTCTCTTTTGTACACCTGACAAATGCTTAGACATTTTTAAGCTAGAAAACAAAATATTATTGTTAGCATGTTGCCTGTACAAGCATAAAACTGTTATAACGTACATAAACTACTTTTTGTAGAACGAATGCAAACGTGTGACGAAATATCACTTGCTTGGATGCCTTTTATTTGCCATATTTCGATGTTTGTTTCCAATCAAACATTTCTCAGAAAATATTAAAAATCTAAAAATTTGTTACACATGAAATTAATTATTAAAACGTCGCCATAAAACTCAAATGTAAAAGGAATCGTAAAAGGTTTCAAACATTTAAACAATAAATCCTCTCGTTTAAAGCGATGAAAAAAAAAATAGAAACAAATATTTTTTTCTACCGCCAGTAGACAATTCTAAAGTCGCGACCATTTGTCTGCTATCCAGATTGATTAGAAGATGGGATTAAGTCTATCAAGCAAAATATAGGAAACGTTTAATTAACGATGTTGAAATAGCAGATAAAAGTCTCCAGACAACAATTTCATTCACAGATTTAAAAATAAGCGAGTAATTTTAGAACTTTTAAATCAAATCAGTTGGTTGATCCAGACAGAAACAGGGCCTTTTTAGAATCCCTCCGCGAAACTCTAACAAAAATGGGCCCTTTTAATTATTCCTTTAACACTTAATAAACTACTATATATATAATGTAAAATATAATATATTCAATAAAATAAAATATTTAATAATTCCTTTTAATAAAACAAGGCCCTTCACAAAATTTAATAATATAATAAATTACATAAAAATAACATTTCCTTGTTTTATAAATTGAGAGACAAGAAAGAAAAAAAAAACTGCATGGACCCTTCAAATTCGATATATGTTTACCTTTAATAAGATTTAAAATAATAATAATAATTATAATAATAATAATAATTAAAATAATAATTCTTCTACAAAAGTTTTTCAAAGATTATATACATAAATATTTTCAATGATTTCACTTACCTTTAAATTCTGGCCTTAAATTTCTTGGTACTTATTTTTCTTTGAATAAGAAATAAATAAGAAATACAAATTAAAAATATCAAGAGACATTAGAATTAGATAAAAGAGTAAACTGCGCCGTTATAAAGCACGACCACTTAATAAAATCGATTTCCGTACTTAATTTCGCTTTCCGCATAAAAACATAGAGCTCGGTGGAAGCAAAAACAGAATAGAATTCGAGACAGGTTCAATGTTGCCCAATGACTAAAAGTAAACTTTATGTGAAATAAGGAAAAGAAAATACCCAAGTTTATTTCGAAAAATTTTATTGTTCCCGAACATTTATTTCCCCACGATTTACTTGTCCTCAAAATTTGACAAAACTGGCTTTCGGAAATGAATTTTCTTTCATAAGGTTAATGATGATATTTATTGAAATGGTTTGCAGTGCTGGAAAATGAATTCAGCGTACATGTTGCTTAAGATTTTTTTTTTTTTTTTTTTTTTGCGTATTTTGATTTTTGGAATCAATGCTTAATTCTGAAGTCTGCCGATAAAAGAAGGGGAAGGGGGGGTATCCTGTAATTTAGATTTTTTTTTCTTCAGTGGTTATCGTTCAATTTTTTCGAAATTTTTAGGAATTAAAAATATGATGTTCCCTTAACCATTTTATGAAATATGCATATTTAATAGTGAAAACGTAAGCCAAATCCAGCGAAATATCCCACTTTTTTCGTCGATTTTTTCTTAGATTTTCTTAATTTTTTAAAAAATATTTGTGCTCCCCGAATGTTTCAAAATTTTTGTAGTAGCTGTAAATCCAGTCTGCCGAGATGCTGTAAAAAGATTGTGTCAAAATAGGGACGTTTATTTACTTTTAATGTAGAAAAAAATATCTCTTCCGAGAGGTAAAGTGACCTGCGGTCGTGAATTTTTTAAAAGAGTTAAAAGTTTCCTATTTTTGAAAACCGATTGCACTGACGATTAGAAGAAAGTATCGGCATTAAAGCATATTTTTTGCTTATCGGTGCCCCTAAAATTGCGACCTGGGAGGGGGGGGGTGTGGAACGTTGGCTTTATGGGAAATGTTTACTGCGAAAACGACACTTTTTTGCAAACATTTTTCAAAGGGCTAACAACGATATTTTTTCGAACTAATTGCAGAATTTGAGACGTAAAGGTACTAATTTTAAGACTATCTTCCATATTTCAAATGGTTTGGTTAAAAGAAGTTAAAATAAAACGGAAAAATCCGGCATTTGGTAAAAACCTAAGCGAAAACACAAGTATACGTTACTGTATTCAAACTATAACCTAGCATAAGTTTGGCAGGTACGTAGGTAAGTTGAAAATATCAGTTCTATATTAATTCGAATGTTCATGTTGATAAGCAGAGACATCTAGGATCTAAATAACACAAAACTTAACCGTCAAATCGCGCAATTTCTTATGCACATCATTTTGGGCCCCCCCCCCCCTTTCAGATGGGCCCTGTGCGGCTGCACCTGTTGCACCTGCCTATTTACGGCACTGCTTATAGCACTATATATAATACATATATATATATATATTTATATGAATAATAAATACTTATGTAATATTATAAACATTTTTTTAATTAACGAAGGGCGGTCTGCCGCCCTCTACGAACTGCACTTGCCAATCCCGCCCAAATTCTGCAGGCTCTAAACACGCTGTAATTTGCCCCATTTTTAAATAATACAACGATTACGGAAGATTAAATAATAATAACACGACCAGTGGAAATCTTCTGTAACCGTGTTGGCATTTCTTTCTCTTTGATTGAGGATTTTTTGGCCCCAAGGCCGTATGAGTCGTTGTCGCGTCAGCTAACGAATGTTTTCGTAATTCATTAAGAAAGATCAATTACACATTTAAAAATCAGCTTGTATAAAATGTTTAATTAAAAAATGGCGCTGCTCTACGGATTTGTATAGTGCTTAGAAGAAACGTTTTCTTTTAGATGCTATAAGAAAATCGTTCTAAATGTGACATTAAAAAAAAATCATTTTACAAATTACGTAATTTTCAAAATTTAGTGCTTTTTGCACGTAATAGCTTAATTATTTAAAGTTTTCTTTCTTTTTTTTATTTTACCTGTAAATATATGTTATAATTGAAAAGTGTTTGTGAATATTATAAACTGTGCTTTTTAAAATCTGGTAAAAGTACGGAAAAATCTGTTAATTTAAAACTATTAATTACTAATATGTGCAATTAGTAAAATTAAAAAAAAAAACAATTATAAAAGAAGTTAAGAAAGTGATTGCATACCACACCACTTAAACTAATCAAGTTTGTGTCTGCGAAACATGATTAAATTTTTATGCATAGTATTTAATCTTAAAAACCTTTTTTTTTATTATTCGACTATTTTGAACAATTTTAACGTTATATAACTCTTAATATAAATCTTCGATTTAAAAACTGTCTTCATCAGGGTGTTTATCATACATTTTTGTATAAAATTAATAGCTTTCATGTTTTTAAATGTAATAGTTTTTTATTATGAGCGAACAAATTGAAAAGGCCACAATAAATTCAACTATGGCAGCGGCGGTGACAGCAACATTAGTTACTTTTTTAGAGATTACATTTTTAGAGACACATATAAAACTGAATAATCCATTTTTATGCGTAATTTCAAAACGTTATGTTTAATTAATTTCATACAGTGTCTTAAATACAAAATAATTTGTCATATTTCCAGAAAGCTTTTATTTTCTTTTGAAATAACTTTATGTTATAATTTTAAACGCCATTTTGTATTTTTTTTTAGTTGAAATTTTTGAATCATTTGGAAATCTAGTAAATACTTTTACAACACTATGTATCCGATCATTAGTAAATTGTTTTATTAGTATCGTAGATTTAACAGTTTCTGATTAATATACATGTATCGCTTCATAAGACTGAATATCATTTTATTTCATTATAATTTAGAGCCAGCATAAAGAAAAAAAAAAATACACCCCATAAAATTTATTCTCCAAATTGTTGCAGAGAATATTGAAAATAACCATTCGAAGAGAAATCGTCTTTTTTAATTTATGTGAAAAATATAAACTAAAGGAGTCGTCTTCATTCAGAAATTGTATCAAACTCAGTTGTGTTTTCAACACAAATACCAATTTTAGACAGCATATTTTCATTTTTCGGTGCAGTTTACGTTCAGATGCAACATGGTAAGTCAGAATGTCAAATAAATTAATAATTATGAAGGTTAAATTTTGGAACTCATCATCTTTAGATTTTTTAAATCTTTGTAAAACATATTGAAAAATGAGGAAATTTTAAAACATAACTGACAAACTACTTTTATGAATGTGCTGCACGTTTGGATTCGCATAATTAAAACCCCAAGAAATATATTTGTTTTAAAAAATTATAGGTCACAATTTATATATATTTCGGAGATTAATTTCGAAACTATACATACTTTCAAATACCTTTTTAAAATGTTTAATTATAGAGTATCCTATTAGATGTGATCTTTCCAACTGTGCGAACATGTCCGGACCAGGATTTAAACCCGGGATGCTTTCGCTGAAGCTGTCAATCTTCTGCCAACTGAGCAATCCCGGACCAATATGGTTGAACTAATTCACACAGTTAACCTTAATGATCATTGCATTTGGTCTGATGTCTGAATCAGCACAGTAGAATGCATTACAGGTAATGGGAGCTCCAGTAAACGCTGGAAACGTTGGTAGAGCATTGGCAGCTTCATCCAAGAGATCCCGGGTTCGAATCCTTTTCCCCCAGTTGGGAAAATTACATCTCATATGACTTCTTTACCAATTTGAATAATTTTGTCAAAATTAAACTAGTGCAGCGTATCTATTTAAAAGAAAAAATCAATTTGCAAGAAGCTTTGGATATACGAATCCAAAATTACAGATCGTTTCGACAAGTAGTTTTTTAGTTATGCTTTAAAAACTATCTTCATTGCAATCAGTTGCGAACTTAAAACCTTAATAATTCGTAAATTTTTTAACCAAATGAGTTCCCTTTTTGCATCTAAAGGTACAATGTAGCGCAAAATCCCAATATGTTGTCATTTGACAGCATATTTGGTACAATTTCCTTATAAAACGGCCATCTAAGTTTAACTCTAAAACATAAATTGAAAGGTAATTTCCTATTGGAAAGGCTACTTTCCTATTTTCGCCCATTTCTGAGAAAAATTGACAATTAAGCTTTATGAGGCGAAATTGTTTTTCTCTCTGATTATACAAATTGAAATTAGCTTCGTTCTGTTAAATCGAAACTTATTTTACGTAATGGAAATACTTTTGAATATGCATTTTTTAGATATAAACGAAAGAATTTCATAAAATACAAGTCCTTTAAATTCATAAGTAGATGCACCGCCGTAAGGATATACCTCCTGTAAAACATGGGAATCTATTGTTGCACATAAAAATGTTCACTTGAGAATTGATAGCATCCTAAAACTGATATCCGCATTGTAAAAACTGATTCATGTACTATAAAAAGTACTCAGAAACGTTTCCGAAATTCGGTGGCAAAAACAATAAACCTTTTTTTTTATTTGCAAATACTTTTTTACAACATTAATGAAGCATTTATAAAAACAAAGTTTCTTTTGCATGCACAGATTCTCGGAAATGATTCCGATTAGTTTCCATAGTGCTTTAATAAGTTTTCTCTACACAGAATATTAGTTTTTAGGATGCTAAGAATTCTCTATTAAACATTTTCAGCAGCGTCATTGAATTTATACATGCAATAGTAATAAAATAATATTAATTTTAATGTTAATATTAATACTGTTAATTTATCATGTTTGTCTGAAAACATGGAAACAAACTGCTGAACATAATAATGTTTACTGGAAAACTGATAGCATCGTAAAAACTGATATTCTGCATTGTGAAAACTGATTAATATACAGGGTGATTTTTTTAAAGTTCTGAAAGTAAAATCCTATAACAAAAGATCCACTGATCAAAATGACCTTAAATTTCACCAGTATGCTCTCAAAGCAATGGGGATTTTTTAGGCGTAGTTAAAAAAAAACTTAAAATCGCACCGACAGATGGCGCTGTAAGTTAACAGAAACAAAGAATATCGTCAGTGGGAGAAAAACAATGGACGGTACTTTCAGAAACCGTCTTCCATAGGCCTTCTGTCACCATTGGACCTTTTATTAAATTCTTAAATGTCCTGAATCTCCTAAGATCAGTTGCTGCGCTGTCATTATTCTAATAATACAGTTTCACTAACGACGCACAGTCCGTCAATGGCACAGTCATTGCGAGGATATCAGTAGACTAATGAACACGAGGAGTGCGTGTTTCACGTTTTTATCGCCACTGTGCGTGTGTCGTGTGCAAGATTGTCTCTCGACTTCACTGCATATACAGCGCCATCTGTCGGTGCGATTTTAAGTTTTTTTTCAACCATGCCTAAAAAATTCCCATTGTTTTGGGAGCATACTGGTAAAATTTCAGGTCATTTGAATTAGTGGTTCTTTAGTTATAGGGTTTTACTTTCACAACTTTAAAAAAAATCACCCCGTATTATAAAAAGTACTCGTAAACGTTTCTGAAAATCGGTGGAAGAAAAAGAAATATTTTATTTATAAATACTTTTTTAAATCTTGAAAATGTATTGGTTTCTAAGGTTTCTGAAAATAGAGAGAGTTTTTCAGAATCGTGAATAACACAGAAGTGCTTATTGTATATTTTCGTTCGTGGTTATACAGGGTCATCGAAAAAGGTTGAACACATTTAAAAAAAATTATAACTCCAAAAGTAAATGAGGAAACGCAATAATATTCTTTGAAAAATACTCGGCAATTATTCAAGATTTTTTAGATGTAACTACTTCGCAACTTTTTTATTCAGACGAAGCGAACAAGCAATTGAAAAATGTAGAACAGCACGAAAGCTTCGTTCACAGTGCTATTGCTTATTCGCTTCGTATAAATGTCACTGATTTTAAATAGTTACATGTAACAAATCTTGGATAATTGCCAAATACCTAGGAAAGCAAATATTTCCGTTTTCTCAATTACATTTAGAGTTATGATTTTTTCAAATTTGTCCAACCTTTTTCAACGACCCTGTATTATATTTTCCTAGATTAAAGACATGTGTCTTTTTTACAGTGTCCATCTCAAAGATGGTATAAGTCAAAGTTAAACGATTTAGTTCACACAAATTCTAAAATATACATCATTAACACTAAGCAAGGAACGGTTTAATATTTTGTCGTATCTCTCTAAGGATTTCATCATCGCACATTTAGTTTACAGTACAGATTGTTCTCTATAAGATATAGTGAAGATAAGATAGCTCTCTATAAAATATAGTGAAGATAAGATAGCTCTCTATAAGATATAGTGACGATAAGATAGCTCTCTATAAGATATAGTGAAGATAGGATAGCTCTATATAAGATATAGTGAAGACAAGATAGCTCTCTATAAGATATAGTGAAGATAAGATAGAAGTATAGAAGTACATCTATAAGATAAAAGTTAAATGATTTGCGCTGATTAAATCAAAATTCTACACATCTAGATCAACTGACATGTTTATGATATGGTATGTGTCATCTCCCAGCCAGTGTTACGCGGATCCTCAGATCCAGGAAAAAAACGGAATTTTAAATCAAAACTTGAAATTAATGAAAGGAATGAAATCAATACCTTGCAATTGGAGGATGTTTTAAAAAGTGTGCACTACACATTTTGTTGTAACGATTTGAACAGCTTAAAATGAATTCCTGGAAATTTTCAGTTGCAAGGCAAATCCACTCTCTGTATATGAGTGTTTGTGTAACACATTTTTTAGAATCAATGCAAAAAAAAAAAAAAAAAAAAAAAAAAAAAAGTGAGCTTAATATAATATATGTACTACATCAAAAATAAATTCATTAAAGATAAAAAGGAGAATAAAGGTCTTCAGCTCACTGAGACAGAAGATCAAATCATTACAGCAGTGGTTCCCAACCTTTTATTTGTCATGCCCCACCAAATCATCTCTAAAGTCACGATCCTCCCCGTCCAGCCACTATACAACATATATCTCTTACTACTTAAAAAATGGGAACATATTTTCATTCTAATAACTCTATATATGCAATGAGACCATACATATTTGTTTTATGCAAAGACATGTTTTGTTGTTCCTTGTCAATTTACCTCACTGGGAAACAAAAGTTTTATATGCCCTGTATTTTTATCTTCAGAAAATTTATTGAAGAGGCTCTCACATTTGTCATTAAATTTAATAGAATTTATACATTTTAATACTTCATAGAATTACTTAAATATTTTAGGACATATTAATATTACATTATAAACGACACAATGCACAAGAAAAAGAATCTTTACTGGATATTTATCTTTAGATTTTTAAGTATTATTTCTTTCACCACATCACATAACTCTATTGTCTAGTTTTAAAATTTAATGCATATTCATGATATGTATTTATTTAATGTTTATGAGACCGGCACTAGAGCCATAAGAAATTTACTATTTGCTGATTTCCTTGAACAATTGGCGTTTATATATTTTATTATGTTTGTAATACTTTGTTCAACTATTTTACGTGTTTTTTAGATTGAATATATTCAAGACAATTTTAGATGAACCCTTAAATAATTTCGTGTGTAAAAGTGTCTTTATGTCATATATAGAAGAGGTAAGCCCATCTCATTCAGACAATAAGTTGATAAATTGTAAAATATAATAGCAATGAAAAAAAATTGTAGAACCAGAAGAATTAAAGATGAAAAAAAATCTCCAAAATTTAAAACTATTTTTCATATAGTTATACCGATTTACGTTCTGCTTTCGACTTTTGATTGGTAGTAGTTTAGAATTTTATTATTGTTTTCTTTTTTAATTTTCTACTTATTACTTTATTAATTTTTACTCTACAATATATATATATATATATATATATATATATATATATAGGATTCCAGTTTGAACACTTCATGTAAACGATATGAACTGACACTCTAGTATTATTATCCATGGACACTTCATGTAAACGATATGAACTGACACTCTAGTATTATACATGCGCGAGTTATAAATGGTTTGAATCGCGAGATTGGGCTAAGAGACAGTCTTCTAAAATTTTGTTATGAAGCAATATATAAAAAATGGATATAGCCGTTAGGCCTAGTTGGATTATCGTAATGTAAATTTGTTGTATAGTTTCGACCAAAAGTGTTATTAGTTGAAATTAAAGTGCGTATTTTGTTGTTCATCGATTATTTGTCATATTGGTTCAGTAAAGTGACTATTTATATATCATTTACTTACATTTTTGGGGGCTCGGATGCCAAGATTATTAAAAATAAGAGCCACTAGTAGTGAAATGGAAACCAAACGTAAAGTATTGTAAAACGCCAGTATCAAAAGTTGGGTTACGAATTAGCAAGGTGAAACCGTAATCGTATCACTTCAAGTACAATTTTTGAAAGATGGGAACTCTAAATAAAGCCAAGAGAATTGATCTAATAAACCTCTGCGAGGAATGCGGAATTGAAGCACCAGAAAAACCGACAATACCTGTCCTAATAAAGCTGATCAAGAGTTGGGAGAGTTACGAAGAAGATTTTATTAGAGATCGATTGGAAATAGTGATAGCAAGTAGAAAAGAGAAAGAAGAAAGAGAAGAGAAAGAGAAAGAGAAGAAATTACAAGCAGAACTGGAAGAGAAGAAATTACAAGCAGAACTGGAAGAGAAGAAATTACAAGCAGAACTGGAAGAGAAGAAATTACAAGCAGAAAGAGAAAGAGAAGAGAAGAAATTACAAGCAGAGATTGAAGAAAATAAACTGAAAATGGAAATGGAAATGGAAGAGAGAAAATGGAAAGTAGAAATGGAGCAAAAAGACCGCGAAAGCGAAAGAGATTTTGAAATCAAGAAAATGCAGATACAAGAAAATTCAAGAGGATACACACATTGAGGATAACCCAAGGACAAATCCAGGTAAGCAATTCGAATTGCTTAGATTATTAACTAAATATGATAGCTCGAATGATATCAGCTTATACTTAGCTATGTACGAAAGGCAAATGGCGCAAACGGGCATTGATAAAAAAGAATGGGTAAATTATTTAATTAATCTAATGCCGTTAGATGTGATCAATATAATAACAAGGGAAAACGAACCTGAAATTCACGATTATGATTATATAAAAAATATTCTACTAAAACGCTACAAGCTATCACCAGAGGAGTTTAGGCTGAAATTTTTCTCATTTTTCCAATTGGCGAGATTTCGCTTATGAGATAAAGGTGTATTTTCAACAATGGATTGAAGGTCTTCAAGTAAATAACTTTGAAGATTTATCTGAATTAATTATTGTTTATCAAATCAGGCATAATTTACCTGCGGAGACGAAGACACATTTTGCAGAGGAATTATTAGTAATAAAGAAAATTGATGACTTAGTTAATAAATTGGATATTTACGAAACGGCACGAAGGGTTTGCAATAAACAAACTGTTAGGAATACAAGCGGACATTTTGAGGACAGAAGATCGAGAGTGGCTGATTACTTCAATTTCAAAAGACGCCAAATTGACAATAGACACAGTATGAATCATGGAAGCAAAGAGTCGCATATAATCTGTTTTGCGTGTGGCAACCCTGGTCACGTGAGTTTGAAATGTGCCATGGCGAATAATACAGAACAAGAATATTCAAATTTTTACCCGCAACGTGATCAAAATTGGCGAGAAACAAAATACCAAAATGAGACCCAAAACACGCAAAGAAAAATAGTTAATATGGGCAGGTTAAATGGTAAAAAAGGAAGAAGCTTAGATATTAGCTGAATAAGAACAAACTTAATAATTGATACAGGAAGCGATATTTCAATCGCCAGTTCAAGATATCATACTGAAATAAACGCGCCAAAACTAACCAGAGACAATATATACATATCAGGCATAGGTGGAGCAAAAATTAAGCCAACAGGTTTTTTCTGGCATAAAGTCTACGTGGACGATACAGAAATCCAGGATGAATTTTACGTGGTACAAGAGACGGACTGCAATTTAATAATAAGTAGAAAAGCATTAGAAGGCATACCGTTAAAAGTAATGGAAGATGGTGTTAGAATAGCAAGCGGCAACAAAGTTCGAGTTGGATACATTAAAATTAACGAAGTATTTGCTTATCTTAAAATTTACGATGTGAACCAACTAGGAAGACGTATTGTAACTGATGTTTGTATTTTCTTAAACAAACTGCTCGATCATAAGAAGAATGTTCTTTTAAACTGCAATCTCGAACGCCAATCACTTAATTTGTAAATGAATTTTAAAGTGAGTCAATGAATTTTGGTTCAACTTGTCTATTGACAAATTTTATGTACGGAAGTAGAATTGTCCAAAGGAATGTGTTGACGCTGAACTGAAGTTATTGTCTAAGTGGACTGTATAAATAAATTATGTAATGCGTTAATGCCAAGAATGCGATGAGTCAAGTAATTAGTAAAATGTTCATATAAACATAGATACAATACATTAGGTTTAAATACAAACTACTGACACCATAGTCAGTTGCGAACAATAACAGAATGAATGAGTGGACAATACTACTTGAAAAACATAACTATGTTATTCTTACTATGATTAACATATCTTATAATCACTATACTTAATATCACCATGGTCATTTTAGCTAATCAAATATCTCAATTATGCGATTTATTCCATGGCGAATTTATCGTGCTAACACCACTACAATGCGGGAGAGACTAACTGTTATCATTCGGCAAAATCCAAATTAGGATAGAATGCGCTGCAGTCGCGCATGTCTGGCAAGGTCAAGGGAAGCCGTAACAGAATGGTATATGAAATCTCGATTCGATCTGTGCTTTTTTTTTCAAGTAATTATTTATATATATATATGTATATATAAATAGGTAATTTTAATGCATTGTTGTCGTTAAAATCAAATCAACAATGTAGTCTTTGAAAATATAACAATATTACATTGCACTTACTTAACGAACATGCTAAAATAAGTATATCCCTTTGGAAAAATGTAAAAGTTTCTATTTTTATGATTGAGAAAACAAATATTGCTATTTATCGTAACATTTGAACATTATAAAATGATGTAGATAAAAGAAAAAAAATGAACTCTTTAAATTTTTCATGTGAACAATAAACTTAATATATATCTATTAAGCTAACCTCAGAAAGCATACATTGTATTTCAAACATATTCGACAACCTGGCATGTTTAAAAAGTATATTTCGCAAATTGTCGTTAATTTTATTATTCTGAAAAAATATGGTACAATTTATCATTCAAAACATGAACAAACTGAGGGTAAACAAATTTCACTAACAATTTTCTTTTTCCTTTTAAAAGTTTAATTTATTTACTTTAAAGCCGGAAATATATTTAAATAATATGGAATATTTTCCCGATATTGTCATTACGTATTTATTTCAAGTACATGTACTATTTGTAAGATGTTTTAAAAAAATAAAATAGAAGATAAATGTATTTCAAGTAAATTATGTAATTATTATTTTTTTAATTTAGTTTTTTAACAGTATTAAATGGTCGGTTTCCTTATGATGTGTCGACTACTCTGATTATAAGACTAGGCAAAATTTTGATTGCGAACGTACTTTTTTGTCCAAATAATAGTCAATGTGCGTAAAAGTTATCTTTCTCCAAATTTCGAAGAATGAGTGTGAAAACATCGGAACTTGTGATTTTTCTCTTCGTATCAATCTTTATGCAATTTTCTACATGTGGTCAATCGAATGCGGTCAATTTAAGCACTGGCATGCGATGGGAAAGTGGATCTTTGGATCAAGTTCTTCTCCCAGTGAGGTGGTCTTGGATCCGACTAGTGAAATCAACTATCCGCAGCTGAGAAGGAAGAGTTTCTGTTGGTAAGCATAAATTACGTTATTTTGTGCTAATTGAAATAAAGGCGTTTTGGCGCTCACGGATTGCCGTTTTCAGTGTTATCTCAGGTGGACATCTTGACGTCGAAGTTTGACTAGCTTGCATAATGGACATTCAATTTCGCTGAAGGTATCTCGTCTTGCCGCCTCGTCATAGTTATAAGTGACATTTTGAGTTATCTCTAATTATTATTGGAGCCTTTATTTTTCTTAGCGAAGTTTTGTGGAAACTGATTTCTTCCTGAGGAAAATTTGTAGAGCTTTTCTCGAAACCCCTGCCCTTTTAAAGATTTTAAAAAAATTGACTGATTTTATACATCTTGTACTCATTTCCGACTAGCTAGCATTGCTTACTGTCAATAACAGCGACATGGCTGCTACATACTTATTGAGTCGTAATAATTTTAATATCTATTAACATAGTTGGTTTAAAAATTTAAGGAATATTTGAAGAGACTAATATGTTTTAAGAACTATTCTTGCCTGTGCAATGTAAATTCAAATGATGTTAATTTCTTTATCCTGATTGGAAACAGTTTCATTGGACATGTGTCAGATACTTAATAGAATGAATTTTTAAAAAACTCCTGTAAGACAAAAAATGGTACAATTCCCAATTTACATTAATGAATTTGCAGAAAACAATGTAAAAATGTATAAATATAATTTTATTCTGAAATTTTTTATAGCGAAAAATTTCTCTTTGGAATGAAAACCGTAATTTTTTTTCGATTTGAACAAACTTTTCCTTTTTACACTTCGACGATGAATGTTAAAAACTGAAATGTTTCTTACAACACATACAAATGGAAATGTTTTAAATTGAGAAAAATCAGAAAAATACCAGTGAATTTCTCGTAATTGATAATATTTTTGTCAGTGCAATGAGAATTTATATGAAGATAAATACCTTATCTTGACGGGAGAGAGTTTCAATTGACATGTAATTGATTTTTAAAACGCACCTACAGACCAAAAACGTGAAATTTCCGTTTTGCTATTAAGAATTTAGAGAAAACACTGCAAAAATTTTCTACATAAATACGGGTATTTTTTATGTAAAATTCTATCTTTTAAATACACCTTTTCATTTATTTAAATATTGCGACTTTGCACACAATTTTGAAACCATATTTAGATACTACGGAATCACGAATAAAAATTTATATATTGCATCTATATTAATTTTTTGATAGAAACAGAAAAATTGAAAAAAATAAAAATTCATGGACATAGCAGTAATAAATGAAGGAAAATTTCAAAAATGTGTTTTGTTGTAGCAACGACATCTTCATATTGTTTTTTTCTGTAGATAATATTTAGCGGGTTGAGCATTTTTTTGTTGTTAATATTTAACTTGTTATCCTATGCTCGTTTGAAGTTACCCTATATCCATTTGGAATAAATTAATTGAATTTTATGCTATACAAATTTATCATATTTAAAAAAAATGTTATATTTTAAAGTAAGCGCAATATGCAATACTAATACCAGGTATTCAGAAAATAAGTAAAACTCGTAACAAAAGAAAATATTTCTAAAATTTCGAATATATATGGTTAGCAGAATATTTCTTTGGTACAAGGCTTCGTATGCAACAAAATATTAGTTCCAAATCTCTACAATAGTGGGTACAGCTGCAGATAATGTGATGGAGGATATGTATGCATATTACTTACGCAACGCAAAATTAGGATGAGACAAAATATTTTTTAAATGTAATTTATGGTTTTAGAACTACCTAAAATCACGCGAGAGAAACACCAATTTCCGTACCAGCACTGAAGAAAAATAAGTAGAAATTATTTCTGTCTATATGCTGTTTCATGTTGCATCAGGTATTATGCAGCCACTGGATGTAGGCCTTGAACGTAGGGGGGGGGGGGCATAATAAACAATTGCAGCTCTAAATTATACTAAAATAAAAAATTGCAATTCACATTTGTTATCTCTCGTTCTTCATATTTGCAGTAATACCCTTTATTATAGAAATTTTAAAATACACATTTCCATGTAAAGTTCAGTACAACACTAAATACCAATTTCCCAATCCCCAAGTTTCTGTGATCCATCGATCGTTTTTTGCAGTGCTGTATATTTGCTGCGTAGTTTTGAAACACCTTGTCTATTTAAGGATATTCCAAATCTGGTCGCTTAGCAAGATATTTTCTCACAATTGTCGATAAATATAATCAATTCCAAACATCCTTTTTAATTTTAAATTTTTTCTTGTAAATAAGTTAGTTTAAATGAAAAATAATACTTCTGAATTACCTTCCCATTAAATACCAAATTGATTTAATAGAAAATAATATTAAAAAAGATTATTTCATAAAACCTGTACACTTGAAAAAATTCCGTACGCATCTTTCATTGCGCCAATCTAGACTAAACTACTTATTTAAACGTATTTCTGCTCT
The DNA here is from genome assembly GCA_963931845.1 of Maratus michaelseni. NCBI lineage: Eukaryota > Metazoa > Arthropoda > Arachnida > Araneae > Salticidae > Maratus > Maratus michaelseni. The sequence goes on along the minus strand of OZ007589.1, from coordinate 448,089,105 downwards.
TTTCCTTTAACGTTTTTTTTTTTCCTGGCACTTCACTTTAAAAAATACATCATGAAAAAATTGATTTTTTTTTTAGAAAGGTACTACCATGCAAAAAATAAATGAACTGAAAAAGATTGAAATAATCTAATTACGTTTATCTGCATCTTTATTAACATCGGTCGTTTTTCTAATAATCCTAATTTCAAGGGGAAAAAAAGTCTTATCATTCACTCGTCCTCGTTGGAAATACTTTTCATAATCAATTACAAAAACCATTCAACCGAGAAATTTCTTAATTCTTCTAAACGAATTTGACAATGAATGTTTATATGATATTCATTAATAGTAGACCTGCTTGAATTTGCGTTTATCTCTGAATAATGGTAAAAGTTAATTAATTTATGGAAGGAAGTAATTCCATTATTAGAAATTTGAGGTTTCTGACGTCAGATCTATTAAATATCTTTCTAATATGAAGTGGTTTGTATGATATATTATTTCTTTATTTCAACCTTTTTTTTGTAATTTTCTTTTACTGACAAGTGGGGAATTACCGTTGTTTTTTTTCAAATGCTACTCTTATATATTTTTAAAGTTATTTTTACTTATATGTGGTGTATTTTTTCATAAGTCGTATTCTCTTTATTAAAATTAAACCTAACTACTAAAAGTATAAAATCAACGGCGTAATCTGGTTTATTTTTATGTATGTCTTACTGAGAAGATGTGCCTATTTTGAGGCACAAAATCTTTTTATATGTACTAATATTTAATATTAAAATATTCTGAAATAAACCTTTTTATACATCTAATTATTTTAAATTTTTATTTTAATTATTTTAATGACTGTTTGTTTAGTACAACAAACTGCTGTTAATTTGTAAAAATCGAATATTAAAGTTCATACGTATTGCTTGCATTTAATCCTGAAAAAGGATGTTTCATGAAATTGAATTTTTTAGATATAGTAGCTACTTTGTCTTTCTATTTTTCCTTATTTTATGTGTGTTTTGTTAATTTTTAATTAATTAATATTTGTTAATAAATATTAATTTTAATTGTTATTTTTGTCTTATCATTAATTATTTGCATCATGTGTCGATTTTCTCTAGTTTAGGGTTAGAGTGATTGGGATTGATAGAGTGTTACTCTCTTAATTATTTAATTATTAATTCTTGGACTCATACGTCAGAATTATCTACATAAAAATCCACAAGTCGTTAAATGTATTAATTTACTATTTAACAATTTAAGCGTTAGGCCCGTTTTTTTACGTTAGTGGAAGTCATGTTAAAATGGCTGTGGACAATACTATTTTTAACATAATTCTTTTTTGAACCGTATATAGAATGAAGGGATATAAAATATATTATAGACTCAATCTGTGATTTAAAAATATATCTATCCTGGGATTTACAAGAGTATTTGTGAAAATACAGAAAACCCCAAAACGTTGAAAAGGAATTTAATTAGAATAAATACATTTTAAATGCATTAATAATATTACCTTATTCTTTACTATTCGGGCCAAAGTCCTGATCGTGCTTAAATTTATATTTATTTACACTCTAGTATTAACCTCTAAGATAAACTGTTCTTAGATTTTGGGTTGATTTATGTTAAATCGTTAACATATTTTATAGTGTCTGAATCTTACCAGCAATCTTGTTGATCCTGATTGCATCCATGATTTGATTACAATTTACATTGTTATAAAACTATACATCAGACGTGAATATTTTTTATAAAACGATAACGGTTTTTCTGTATTATGCAATTCAAATACGCATAAGTGAAATGCAAATTGGAATAAATAAATAGCGTTCGATTTACCCCTTTGGATGAACAAGAGATTTTCAAAGAGTATGACATCGTGGCAACAAATATCTTCAGTGTGGCCACTGTCTTTTGTCTTTGCGGCTATGTATTAGGGTGGGTCGAAAATTTTCAGATCAACTTCTAACCTTGCGGAAAAGTTGCCTTTTGTAATTAGAAGAATAACACATTTTCTTTTTTTCTTTTTCTTAAAAAAAAAAAGGGTTAATATTTTTTAGGTCACACGTCGCACTTGAGTTTCTGAAAATATGATCAAAAAAGAAAATTTTTGAAATTAATGTTGAAAACACTAGATGAATTTTAACACAAATATTCAAATTGTTAAAGAAATCATATAAGTTGTAAATTTCCAAATTGGGCGAAAAATGTCCGGGCCAGGATTCCAACCAGGGGTCACTTGGCTGAAGCTGCCGAATGCTCTGTCAACTGAGCCATCTCGGATCAAACTTTTTTCACCCAGTTTGGAAATTTGCAACTCTTATGATTTCTTTACCAATTTAAATAATTGGGTTAAAATTAATCTAGTACGTTTACTGGAGTTCATTTGCCTGTGTTTTATTATGTTGAGTTGATTCAGATATCAGAACAGATTCTATAATCAATAATGTTAGCTGGGTGAATTACATCCTCCAGATTCGTCCGGGATGACTCAGTTGGCAGAACATTGTGTGCTTCAGCCAAGTGATCCCTGGTTCTAATCTTGGTCAGGATATTTTTCGCTCAGTTTGGAAATTTACAACTCTTATAATGATTAAAATAAAAAAATAAAATAAAACTATTTCTAATAATGCGTAAAGGTTGCCTTTCAGAAATTGGAGAATAATGCTAATAAAAAAATTAAATCCATTAACATCTTTATGTCATACCTCGCTATTGAATTGAGGAAAATATTATTAACATTAACAGTGTTTAATATAACTGATGAAAATTAATTTCACATCAACTTCTGGTAATGTAAACATATTGCTTTATGCGCATAGAAACTTATTGAAAAACGAATTTTAAAATAGGGTAATATCTTTCGGTCGTACATTGTTTTTAAATTGTGAAATGTTTTACACAAATATATTTTTCAATTACTTAATTTAATTAAATTGAAAAATATATCTTGAAGAAATTTAAAACACTGCTTATTAAAATAATTTTGAACAATATTGGTTGAAACAATTTTAAACATGTTTTAATGAAAATTTTTAAACAATGTGCAATGAAGTAATTCTAAAGAATTGTTATTGTTATCTTTTACCTTCATTTTATGATTCAGGTAAGAACTTGTTGAGATTTGTTATTAAACTTTAGCATTAGCGATCGTGAAATCAAAGTTGATCTAATATAATCCCTTCTTTTATTAGCAGAACATGGTTTTTCGGAAGCCTCAGTCACATGCTTCACATATTGCACCACTACTTGTGTGGCACCGATACGCCCTTATGGTTTTCAGTTCCAATTCTAAGAGATTTTTAAACCAATGAAAGGCAAAATACTCTTTTATCTGATTCCATGCAATATAGTCGGTGAAGTAACCTTGCAGGTAGACGATTAATAAATTCTGAGTAAATGTGAGCACTAAAATTTAATTTGGTTATCACAAAATCTCGCACAGATGTTGAATATTTCTGTTTCTATCGCAGTTTGCATTACTCTTCAAATCCGTCTGAATCTTAACAACCTTATATGTTCTCCTTTATCTGTGATCATTGCCAATAGCAATTTTTCAGGATGATTAACGCAAGAATTACGTTTTATGACAGGGTCTATCATCTTCTATTTTTTTTTTTGTAAATAACGGGAAGTTATTATTGTCTTAGAAACAGCCTTTGTTCAGTCAATAATAGAATGGTTCCTCTTATTTCAAACCATACAGGCACATCAGTCTACATGACGAATAGGTCTAATTGTTTCAATTAAGTTGTAGAGTTTTCTGTGGATACATAAAGCCTGAGAAATCTGTTTGCTGTCGTTAGCTATCGAGAATGAGAAATCGGACCTGGATCACATACAGCAAGATCTTCAGACAGAAGGTCGATAGCACAGCGTTGGATATTTCAAGAACATATTTGTTATCTTTACTGAGGTCTTTTGTGTTTTTAACAGTCACTATATGTATATTGCAATTGATTAGTTGAAATTTGAAAACATATAGTGTTTCACAAGCGGATAGTTGCTTACTTATAAGTCCAGAAAATAATTGTGCTTCCAGTGCTTTTTACATTAATATGTTGAACGTAACTTAAAATTGCTTAAACCAATACTGTTGAAAAATATTTTAATAAAGAGTGTTTAAGAATCTTTAAGTATAATTTTAATAAGTGAAATAATTGAAAAATACCGGGTAGTTATAATATAAGTATCTCTATTTGGAGCTGTCTGTAGCTCGAAGGAACAAGGCGCATGAAGCCAAAATCGGTAGACAGAAGAATGGAACAATAAAAAAAATAATTGCAATAATCGCCGACAGATGACGCTTTTGAGTGTGAAATGTTATGTGTAATATTGTGTACCGTGGAGGTGTCGCAAACCTCAATGACTTTACCGCATATCACGACATGTGCGAAACATCACTCTTGATGCATTTGTTACATTCCGCAGCTGAGAACGTCGTGCACCGCCTAGATTGTATCCTCCAGCACAATGGCCATATGGAACCTGAACATGATCGGTACCGCCATACGAAAGCGTAATCACACTCACTGTGACATAATCCAATAAATTAGGTGTGTCACCCGGTTTGACGCCTTAATTCTTTGTTCTTGTATTAAACATTACATTTCACACTTAGTAGCTCCATCTGTCGGTCATTATTGCAATATTTTTTTTTTATTGTTCCATTCTTCTACCCCCATCTCGAATAGTAAGTGTACCGATTTTCGTTTCATTAGGGTTATTACTTCGAGCTACAGCCAGCTCCAAATAGAGATACTTTATATAACCATATATATATATACTTATTATAACCACCCTGTATATATTTTTGTAAAAAATATTCATAATTGAAAACAATGCACGACTGAAATATATTAATCTATCTTAAAATTGGTTTTACGCTACGTTTATCCACATGAAGCAATATTTTTAGATTATTAGAATCTGAAGTGAAAAAAAAAATTCATCAATTACATGAAACATTGTCAACTTTGATGATATTTTCCAAAATTCAAGTGCGATGCGAGGACAAAATATATTAACCTATTTAATTTTTTTCCGTTATTCTTCTAATTACGAAAAATGTTTTTTACGCAATAGTAGAAATAGGTATGAATATATTTTAAATTTCATTATTGATTTCAAGATAGGCGGGAGGGCTTCGAAAAAAAGGATGTCCAGCGGTGTGCACCTCGATAATTCATCGTAATCTTAACATACAAGAACAAAATTAGTTTTGTAGTCCAAATGCTACCGATACAAGTGGTCGTTTTAAATAATAAGCACTATCAGTGGAATGACATCAATTGAAAGTCCAATGTAAAAATTTCAACCAAACATTTCGTTACTTTAAATTAGACACAAAAACGAGCTATGAATATTCCTTAACAATATTGCGTATTTTACTGAAGAAATATGTGAAGATTAGTTTTCAAAATAATCAAGTTCATTGATTGACAATTGTTGGATCTAGAATGTCCACCGGTTTTGACAACGGTGTTCAAGGAATACATGAAATGACTGCACAACATCTGATCTAGCATGGAACAGCATATAGATAAAAATGTTTGTTGCTTCTTTTTCTTCAGTGGTACCCCTCTCTCATGGTTTAAAGTAGTCTTAAAACGGGAAATTTTAATTTTTTCTTCTATTTTTTTGTGTAATCCATAATTTTGCGTTGCGTAGGTAACGTGCGTATGTACCCTCCATGATATTATCTGCAGCTGCGACCACTATTGTCGAGATTTGTAACAAATAGTTTCAAATAATATCATAAAATCACTCGTTTACTTTAAATGAAAGTATAATTATTGCTTAAAGTGATACAAATACAACACAAAATGCTTAAATATACCTTTTAATATAGATTACATATGTTTCCTTCGCTCAAATTGCGACATCTTCAGATCAAAATGATAAATAAAATATTCTCGCAAAGTTTTGAAAATGGTAAACATAAATCACGAGATCCCATGTCAATGAAAGCAGGTGTTTAAATTGATCAAACTGGAAAAGTTGAAAATTATTATTTATTTTTATTTTATTGCCTTTTCAATCAGTAAAGCATCGCGAGCCAAAATTTAGGTAATTCAAAAGAAGTCGATTTGTTGCAAATGTTATCGTTTCACAAATATATTTCTATTGATTCACGAATAATGGTTGGGAAACTCTTGAAGGAAAATTTATTTTACTATTCTTGAAATCAAACTGCAATGGCTCTATTCTATTTTGTCTATCTAAGGCAGTAGGTATCAATTTGATCTGAAGATGTCGCAGTTTGAGCGAAGGAAGCATGTGTTATCTATATTAAAAGGTAATTTTAAACTTTTTGTGTTACGTTTTTATCAATTTAAGCAATAATTACTCTTTAATTTAAAATAGTTTCATGTGATACAGAATCTTGAAATATAACTCTTCAAATCACATATATTCATAATTCTAGAATTTTCTTTTCTCTATTTTACTTTTTTCTGAAACCCTGTTATTAGTATCATTTTTTGCAATCACTTTAAAATACAACATTTATTTTTCAAACACAATATATTTTTATGACATGAAATGCAGTTAATTTACCCCACATTCCTTTGAGGAAACCATGGGCCTTCATTTGTACAAAAATCGACCCAAAATTCGAAAATTATTTTGGTGCATATTATTTTTCTCCAGTTTGTTCTGAGCCATTTGCGAAAAATCGCATGCAGCTGCGACAATTTTTTGCAAAGTTACAAGCGTTTGAATTTTGTACACAAACAATTTTTCGGCTCTTTAAGGGGTCAGGTAACCTTTGATCTCACAAAATACATGAAAAAGGGACCCCTATAAGAATTACGATAACTCCGTAACTATTTGACTTTGAATTATAAAATTTAAAATGCATATTATTAAAGGTTTATTTTATAAATTAAAATTCTCCAAAAATGTATACACTCATATAAAGCTTTTAAACTTATTTAAAAATATAATAATTTTTTTACGAAAGAATTATTCTTGCATGTACTGCGCGCATGATTTTTTACATAAAATAACCTACGATGAAAAAATAAAATTTTTTGCATGGGGTTTATTTTAAATTGTTCCTAAAGAATCATATTTAATTATAAGCTAATAAAAAATTTTTGGAATTTCTGACACTTTAAAGGTTATCTGACACCTTAATATACCTTAAATCTGTTTTTCTCAAAACTGATTTTTCAACGATTTCAGATTTTTGAAATGCTCCGAGCGTCTTAGTTTTTGATCAAAATTCACGAAATTGATAAAGAAGTATATTGGTATTATGTGAAAGGAAACTAAGCATGCATTTTGAAATTCGACTTCATTAAGATAGTTAAATTTGATTTTTAACTTGTTAAAAGGCAAAATTTTGATGAAAATCGATAGGAAATTCATAAAAAAATCTCTAAAAAATTAACTACACAAGAGATTAAAAAATCCATGCTTAAATTTGTTTGTAATATAGTTTTAAATGATTAAAATTCAAAAGCAAGGACATATCTAAAAAATTAAGACGCTCGGTGCATTTTTTATTTTCCTTTTAAAATTTTGAATTTTTAAAAAAATCTTAAAATTGCAAAAAGATTGGAAATATCTATTAAAGTGTTTTATATACTGATGATGATGCAAAGAATTTTATATCTCGATGATGAAAGTTTAAAAAAAAAAAATAACATCCACCGTCCCCTTAAATGAATATACGGTAACAAGTTAAATACTAAAAAAAATGCATACAATATTTTCGTTGCTGTTTACCTGCTGTGGTGCGATTTCCTTCAAAATCTCTCAAATGACGATTTCATTTTTATACCGATTTCAAACTAATAAAATTTGATTTTCATGTCCTTAAGCGACAAAACAAAATCGAAATTTTGAAATAAACAAAATGGTGTTATCCCTTAATTAACATTTGTATTCACAATAGTCAATTCCCATTATTAGCTGGATATTATTTTATATATTTATAACTGATTAAAATGATCTTCAAAAAGGAATATTTAAACTCTCATAATATACTACATAAACACATAAAGAATCCATTACCTATAATTCCACATGGCTTTGCGTAAAACCTTCATTAAAATAACTTGAAATTATTAAACTTTATTGATGGAATTTAGAAATAGATTATTAATGAAACAATTTGACATATGAATTGTCGATATTCAATTTATTTGCACGCAATAAATTAATATAACAAAGTATTCTTTGATTGTAATACTTTAAACATTACTCTTTGAAATAAACGGGTTTCATTTAGTTTGAAATGTAAATCAACTAATCGCATTTGCAATGTCATTTCTGAAAAGCGAATAATTAAATTCTACATTAATTTATTTTAATGTAAAATCATTGTATTTCGTTTAATTAAACTGACACATTGCAAATGTTAAAGAATGATGTAAAATAAACAGTTTGCAGTCGTTTTTATTAAAATATTATTAAACTTTGCAGGAGATTTAATAATATTAGGTATATTTCGTAAGAAATATTACCTATTACACTCTTCCCTATGTTGGAATTTCAGAATTTTTTTTGCAGATCTACGCCGATTATAACTCCCAGAACACAAAACCACCCCCAGTTCAAAACTTTATCTATCTATCTATCTATATCACTTTTTATGGACACGATAAGTTCAATATTTCTGCACAAATCTTTCAAACTGATACATAAAATCAGGGGGCATAAAATCTCGGTTAAGTTCGTTAATGGGCCAAATCGAACAGGGGGGGGGAAATGGAGGGGTGCTTTTTTGAAAACAGAAAAAAACCATAACTTCATCATTATGATACGTATCGAATCCGTTTAAAGTTATTATTACTTCTAGGAAAAGGGCCGAAAGGTTATGTATGACAGATTTTTGATATCATTAAAAATGGCCCCAGGGGGGTAAAATAGGGGTTTAAAAAGAAAAAAAATCATAACTTCGTCAATTCGCAAGATATCGAATCCGCTTAAATTTATTATAAATCCTCTTACTATTATCTACAACTTTTATTGACAAGTTTTTTATAGGACTAACCTTATAGAAAAAAAATAAAAAATAAAAAAATCCTTGCCGGTTCCGCCTACGGACACAGGTAGATTTCTAAGTGGGCGGTCCCAACTGCCGTATCATGTCAAAAAGGTCATTTTTTTCTTTAACTCCCAATGAACAGGCACCCCACGGTCTGCGTCTTCAAAATCTACTTGTACCTGTAGGCCGAGCCGTCAGGGATTTTTTTTTAATCATGCGCTATTTTATATATACGTTTCTTCATTTATATATACTTTTATAGATAATGCATGGCTGAATTTAGAGTTTGTGAGTTATTTAGTGTAACCCTGTTGATAAAGGAAACAAAATATATATCCATCCAAAATTGATGAAAAACAATATTATGAATATCCATTGCATTTATAGTTTACAGTTAGATTTTCTTTAATACATGTTTGGAATACAAAATAAGCAAAAATTTTCAATAAAAACATAATTTTAGGTGTATTTTCTATTTGGAATGAAAAGTTTGAAACGAATATAATTTGTATTTTATTTGAAAAAAGCAATTCTTATTTTTACTTATTAATGTTACTTATTAATGTTACTTATTAATGTTACTTATTATTGTTACTAATGTTACTTATTATTACTTATTAATGTTTCTTGAATAAAGATATTATTTTATTGTATGAAACGTAATAAAAAAATAAATACGTGAATACATGAATAAATATGTAATTACAGAATTTATTGTCAAGGGAAATCGCAAATTATTATTAACATACAAAATTGTCATACAAAATTATTATTAACAAAAAGCATGTGTCAATATTGACACATGCGTTTTGTTGATAATAATTTTGTTGTAGAACTTCAATGATAAATTTCGATTTTAACCCTTTAATACTATAGTGTAGAATCCGGTTGTTTTGGACACAGTTTAATTTTGGTAGCGGTTTAACCCCTTGCAGAACGGTGAGACATATATATCCAACTTAATTTAAATCCCCAAACGTGACACGGGAATTTTGGTATCAAACTATGCTTTTATATTGAACTTGAAGTAAAAATTTTACTTTACATATGGGCTGATAAGTTCCCGGTCTAATAAAGAAAACACAACTTTTTAACATAACTTTATAACTTTATAGCCTTATAACTTTATAACTTTAATAAATAATATAACTTTAATAATAAATAATAATAATTTAATAATAATAATAGTAATAATAATTTAATAATAATAATTTAATAAATAAATTATAATAATAATTTTATAATAAATAACATAATTTTATAACGAAAAAGCTCCAAACAGTGCTCAAAATGATCGATTCGTTGTTGTTTTTGGTCAAAAGTCAACACGCGCGGCACCCACGTTTTTATAGACAAATGTTCATTCAAAACAAAGCCTACACATTCCTTGGATATATTCAGAGTCTGCGCTATCTCCTGGAACTTCACTTTACGGTTCCCCAAAACGATTTTTTGGAATTTTTAGATGTTTTCCGGAGTAACCACCTCTTTTGCGTGGTGCATTACTGGTGTCCTTACGACCATGTTTAAATTCAGCAAACAAGTCAATAATGGTTGATATACCTGGTGCACTGTCCGGATAACGCTTATCAAGCCAAGCTTTTGTTTGAACGGTGTTTTTTCCCATCAAATAACAATTCTTGAAATTCTTGTTTATCCATTTTTTTTTGTTTATCAACAAAGTCGTTCAACTAAAACCACTGTAATGTTTTATCCACACGACGAATCGTCATGACATTTTTTCTGGTACCTTTTAAAGGTTAGTATTTACTAAAAAAAGAATTGGTTCGGTGATTGCAACGCCATCTGTATGTCGGACCGGGAACATATCAGCCGATGTGTTATATTGAAATAAATTCGGTTCAAAATCTTGGTGTCATTCAATCGTTTCACACTTTTAGCAACATAAGTTTTGTCACTGAGAGGGTTAATTGAGGTAGCCGTTTAAATGGGACAAAATGTTAATAACAGAATAGGAAAATGCCCTTAAATTTACTTCTGATAATTGGGCAGTCGCTATTTTGGGACAGATAGTGCAGATCCAATATGTACCAATTAACCAGAATCTACTGAACAAATACTTAAAATGAACAAAGGGTGTTTTACTTTAATTATTATATTCTTCATTAACACGTGAATTTGAAAATTGCATATTAATTCAAGGTTATTTAATACCAATACTTATATTTTTGTATCACTTAACTGACATCGGGTTTTCTGTATTCAAGATTATACATTCAAAGAAAATATTTAAAACGAAATGAACGAAATCAAATACTTTGTGTTTACATTCTGATCTCACTTCTGTACAACATATATCTAAAAAAACAATTTTCTTGAATAGGCCTGTTAAATAATTGTGCCAATTATATTCAAATAATAAAATCAAGATATCGAGCCTAGATAGATATCAAACCAAGTTAAAAAAAAATCACAGATATTAACAAATTCTTGAACCTACATCATATTGTATAAATCATTAAAAAACTACCAAATAAATATTTGCCAGTTAAGAGGTAATAGGTAATGGAATTAAGAAAATAAATAATTTCAAAGTTTGTAATAAATCTTGTTTATTGTTTTAGATTAAAAATTTTGAAGAATGTGTAGCTTCAATATACATGTTTGGATTTTGTTCCATATCCGTTATAATTCTCATGAAATAATATAAAATTCAATATGTAATATTCGAATTTATTAACATAGTACATTAGTTGGAATAACAATCTACAAATGATGTCTGTAGGGATCAAGAAAAATAAATCGATATATTTAAACTGTAAAACCATTATGAGAATTTCTAGCTCACCAAAAATTACAATCATAATAACTAAAAGATACATGTATATTAATATTCAATCGAATAAAATGCATTTTTCCTTTTCTTCCATAAAAAAAAAATAAATAAATAAAACAGTAATTGAATGTCACCTTTTACTGAAATTCAGAGTATAATCTGTGACTCGGTCTGAGTCAACGGTTTCAAACTAGAGAACATTTTTCGTGATTTCTGTTATAGTTATATATTTCCAAATTCAAATATGTAAGGCAATTATGTTACTTGGAATATTAACGATTTATTTTTAGATTAAAAGAAGGATTTTGATTCCTTGAACTTTTCACATAGAATTTATGCTCAGCAAATTAGGTTGATCTAAACGTCCAATTGTTATTTTTATATATTAAAATACACTTTATATATTAAATGTCACTAATAAGCTATTCGTGTTAGAAAAGTTATTTTTCTCATAAAAATTGTTAAATTTTCGGAAATTGTTGGTGGTTATTTCGTAGCAGTAGTTTTGAAATTATATATTTTGAAGAAATTTGTGTAAAATTGACGCACACAGACAAATGCAATATAGACCGCAAAGTAAAGCTGATCAGCTTCAAAGGATATACTTTTAGAACCTATATTTTAAAAAGGGATCTTTTTTTCCTTTTATATTAATTCAATCCCCCCCCCCCCTTCTTATAATTAAACATTATCCAAAAAATATTTGAAGAATAAACATATTTTCGATTAACACACCCATTCCGTCATAAATAGTTAATTAATTTGTTAATTTTAGAACTTAAAAAATAATTAACAAAAGAAATAATAACAGTTTTATGTTTAATCATTAAAAGTTAATTTAAATATTTGTTTAAATATAAGATTGTTACAAATAAGTTTAATAAATTATGAAGTATTTCAAAAATATGATTAATTATTTCCGTTATTCAGTATAAAATTTAATTAGATGAATAAATGAAAACTTCAATTCAAAGGAAATATTGAACGAAAAACATTTCATTAAAAATAACGAGATTTCTTAATTTTATCGTTTTTTAATTTTTTGTTGATAAATATGTTAATTAAAGTTTTTTCCATATTTAATTTTTTTACATTATTTTCTAAAATGGGATTTTTTATGACTCAAATAGCAATAATTAGCACATTTTAATTAAAAAAAATAATTTGACACAGATAGATAAATATTTTGAAATATGAGTATTTGTTTGTTATTTTCTCGATCGACAGGATAATATTTATTTTCCATTCACCAGGATGTAATTTTTTTTGGTAGTATCCATATACTTAAAGCTAACCTGCTTTTTAGTTTTTCGTGCAAAAATGCTATTTATACGCATGCGCGAGCATTCAGCTAATCAGCTAGAGGCTTTTACTATCTTCAGACGCGATGTTCCAGCCAATGAGGTGAAGGCTTTTTCCTCTCTCTAGAAGCGTATGTGTTCCATTTGGTTGTTCGGTTGTTGAAACTTTATAGATTTCTTTTATTAAGGTATTTTTTCATTTTACCGTATTTATTTTCTTTTTAAGTCGTATGTATTTTACTACTTTGAATTTTTTATAACTAACCCTTTTTTTGAAAGAGAGAGAGAGATTTCGTGGCACGAAATTCCGCTCAGTTTTTTTAAACTTTTAATATGTAATTCTGTGTGATATGATTAAATTCAGGTTTTCTCAGCGACGATCACAGTATTTTTACCAAATAATTTTTGTATTAATCAAGCTTTTTTGGTTATTAAGCATAGCTAAACACGAAAGAAAACTTTGTTATTTTAAGATTTTGATGTGAATTATTTGCGTACATTTATAAGGCGAGTTTCACTGAATAATTCAAGAAAAAAAAATCTCATCATTATACATATTTAGTTATGCATTATTAATTATTTACTTGGCCTTTACTTTTAATATTTCAAACTTACAGCTGAATGTAACTATTAAAACATTTGAAATACTGTATTCGTAAAATGAAATTTCAGCTTAAACACTCGACAATTACTTTTAGTTATGCATTATTAATTATTTACTTGGCCTTTACTTTTAATATTTCAAACTTACAGTTGAATGTAACTATTAAAACATTTGAAATACTGTATTCGTAAAATGAAATTTCAGCTTAAACACTCGACAATTACTTTTACTTATGCATTATTAATTATTTACTTGGCCTTTACTTTTAATATTTCAAACTTACAGCTGAATGTAACTATTAAAACATTTGAAATACTGTATTCGTAAAATGAAATTAGCTTAAACACTCGACAATTACTTTTAGTTATGCATTATTAATTATTTACTTGGCCTTTACTTTTAATATTTCAAACTTACAGTTGAATGTAACTATTAAAACATTTGAAATACTGTATTCGTAAAATGAAATTTCAGCTTAAACACTCGACAATTACTTTTACTTATGCATTATTAATTATTTACTTGGCCTTTACTTTTAATATTTCAAACTTACAGCTGAATGTAACTATTAAAACATTTGAAATACTGTATTCGTAAAATGAAATTAGCTTAAACACTCGACAATTACTTTTAGTTATGCATTATTAATTATTTACTTGGCCTTTACTTTTAATATTTCAAACTTACAGTTGAATGTAACTATTAAAACATTTGAAATACTGTATTCTTAAAATGAAATTTCAGCTTAAACACTCGACAATTACTTTTAGTTATGCATTATTAATTATTTACTTGGCCTTTACTTTTAATATTTCAAACTTACAGTTGAATGTAACTATTAAAACATTTGAAATACTGTATTCGTAAAATGAAATTTCAGCTTAAACACTCGACAATTACTTTTACTTATGCATTATTAATTATTTACTTGGCCTTTACTTTTAATATTTCAAACTTACAGCTGAATGTAACTATTAAAACATTTGAAATACTGTATTCGTAAAATGAAATTAGCTTAAACACTCGACAATTACTTTTAGTTATGCATTATTAATTATTTACTTGGCCTTTACTTTTAATATTTCAAACTTACAGCTGAATGTAACTATTAAAACATTTGAAATACTGTATTCGTAAAATGAAATTTCAGCTTAAACACTTGACAATTACTTTTAGTTATGCATTATTAATTATTTACTTGGCCTTTACTTTTAATATTTCAAACTTACAGTTGAATGTAACTATTAAAACAATTGAAATACTGTATTCGTAAAATGAAATTTCAGCTTAAACACTCGACAATTACTTTTACTTATGCATTATTAATTATTTACTTGGCCTTTACTTTTAATATTTCAAACTTACAACTGAATGTAATTATTAAAACATTTGAAATACCGTATTCGTAAAATGAAATTTCAGCTTAAACACTCGACAATTACTTTTAGGTTAAATTCAGGTTTTCTCAGTGACGATCACAGTATTTTTACCAAATAATTAAAAATACTACATGCATGCATCTATCTATCTATCTATCTATATTAGAAATTGTGCAGGTTTCTGGTCACTGTTTTGTTTACATATTTTAAACAAAAATTTCAATTTAATAATGCACTGAAAATTATAATGAATACAACAACACAAAACAAAAAAATTCACAAAAACACATTATTTCCCCGATATTTTCCCACAACTAATCAATAAATTTCATGATATTTTATTGCGATTTTAAACCATGAACTTTAGTACTTTTCTGTTATATGGACACTATGCCAAAATGTATGTATGTATGTTTGGCGACAATGGTGTACGTATAACGGAAAAGTGCCTGAATTATTATTTTTATATATGTATATAAAATATAAACATAATTGGCGACACAGCAAGTTTTCTGGATTTCTCCCTGGCTCTCTAACCACATTGTTAACAAAACAAAAAATTCACGAAAAACACATTATTTCCCCGATATTTTCCCACAACTAATCAATAAATTTCATGATATTTTATTGTGATTTTAAACCATGAACTTTAGTACTTTTCTGTTATACGGACACTATGCCAAAATGTATGTATGTATGTATGTTTGGCGACAATGGTGTCCGTATAACGGAAAAGTGCCTGAATTATTATTTTTTTATATATATATAAAATATAAACATAATTGGCGACACAGCAAGTTTTCTGGATGTGAAAGGCGGAGATGAATTTCATTCATTCAATGACCTTTTAAAAAGTTTCAAGTTTGGATTGAGTGCACATGAACATAGAAACCGATACCTATTTCTATGTTCATGATTGAGTTATTTGGATATCTTTTCGTATAGCACAGAAAATCATTTCTCCCGCTTTCGTAATACAGATAAATTCTGGTGTATTTTTTTTCTTCTTTTTATATCATAAGTACTTTTCTACTTTAAATTTTTTTAACCTAATAGTAATTGTCGCGTTTCTAAGCTGAAATTTCATTTTTCGAATGCAGTATTTCAAATGTTTTAATAATTACATTTAGCTGTAAGTTTGAAATATTTAAAATATTAAAAGTAAAGGTCAAGTAAATAATTAATAATGCATAACTAAATATGTATAATGATCAGAATGACATATTAAAATGTGTACAGAATGACATGAAAATTTTAAAAAACTGAAATTTTGCACTTGCAACTTAAAATTGTAAATTTCATTGTTTACATTGGAAACGATTTGTGGATTTTAAGAATTTGCGGAACTTCGTGTCACCAAATTACTAAATCTCTCTCTCTCACTCTCCAAAAAAAAAGGGGGTTAGTTTAAAAAAATTCAAAGTAGCAAAATACATACAACACAAAAAGAAAATAAATACGGTAAAATGAAAAAATTACTTTAATAATAGAAATCCATAAATTTTCAACAACGACATCAAACGAACGTATCTCATCTTTCGTTTGTGATAAGGAACGCTCCTTTGGCCCCCTCCACTCATTGGCTGAATTGTAAAGGGCAAAATTGGGGGACAAAATGACTACAGCATTTCTGAGAAAAGAAAAAATCAGAAAATTCACAGAAAAGTTTCTGAAAAGTTTCAGCACAGGGAGAGCGGGTAAATGCTCTCTCGGCAATAATTATTTTTGTTGCAAGTTGGGTTAACTGTTTTTATGGTTCGAGTCGATTTCAGACTGAGTGTAGATTTCTGCAAGTTGGATTTGGGTTAACCCGATTTTTCAAAAGTTAGTTCAAGTTCAGTATATTATTTCATATTAAAACTATATCTATCAGGGCTTCAATTTCAGGGCGGATTCGCGCCGAAAATTTTGAAATCCCGCCCAAAAAAAGACAATGAGTGGGAGCCTCCCGCCCAAGAAATTTCAGCATTTTTGGAGAAATTTGCATTATTTAATTTACCTGCAACCGAACGATAAATTTCGTGATTTTTTTTTCCCGCAACCCATTGACGGACTTTGTGTTTTTTCCGCGACTGATCGACGAACTTTGTGGTTTTTTCCGTGACAGATCAACGAACTTTGAGTTTTTTCTGCGACTGATCGACGAACCTTGCGTTTTTTGGGGACATATCGACGAACTTTGCGTTTATTCCGCAATCGATCAACGAAATTTTTCTTTTTTCCCTGACTGATCGACGAACTTTGCATTTATTCCGCAATCGATCGACGAAATTTGCTTTTTTCCGCAACTGATCGACGAACTTTGCGTTTTTTCCGCGACAGATCAACGAGTGTTGCATTTTTTTCTGCGACTGATCAACGAACTTTGTGTTTTTTCTGCGACAGATAGACGAACATTACGTTTTTTAAGTGACTGATCGACGAACCTTGCGTTTTTTGGGGACAGATCGACGAACTTTGTGTTTATTCTGCAATCGATCGACGAAATTTGCTTTTTTCCCCCGACTGATCGATCGACGAACTTCGCGTTTTTTAGGACAGATCGACGAACTTAGCATTTTTTCCGCGACAGATCGATGAACTTTGTGTCTTTTCCACGATCGATCGGTGAATCTCAATCAAGTAAAATCTAAAGTCAGAAATTTATTTAACAACCTAATTGTTAAGGGTCCCTAACACATTTAATGGAACTTGAAAAATACACTGCATATATAAAACTTAACTTTCTTCCCTTTTTAATAATAAAAATAAACATTTTACATAATCATTCTCAGTTGACTTAATTTTTTCAATGGTATTTTGTCATGTCTGCATTAATGTAATTCTTTAAATAGCAAGTAAAATAATAGTGGAGTTTAAAGATTTTTTTTCTCCCTCCCAAACATTACAACTCCCCTCCATTTAAAAATGTTGGTAGGGAGACTCCCGTCCTTGGAAAAATTGAATTTCAAGCCCTGCCTATAATATGTTTGTGTGTATTGAGGTTTGTATAGATGTTTGTGTGTGTGCTGTTTTTAATAAAGACAGTTTCATTTTTCACACGAACCTTTCAAAAAATTCACATTTTTTTTCGTGATTCTTTAATGAAATTCGCATTTTTTCTGTATCTTTTTTTGTCGAGATTCACAATTTTTTCAGCTATCCTATGACGTAATTTGTGTTTTTTTCAGCGATAATTTGACGTAATTTGTGTTTTTTCTGCGATTTTTTTTTTCACGAAATTTGCGTTATTTTCCATGATTCTTTTATGAAATTTGCGTTTTTCTGTGATCCTTAGACGAAATTTTCTTTTTTCGCAATGCTTTGATAATAATCACATTTTCTCTGCTGCCTTTTGATAAGATTCATGAATTTTCAGCAATCCTTCGATGAAATTCGCGTTTTTTCAGCAATCTTTGAAGAAATTCGCATTTTTCTCTCGATACTTTAACGAAATGTGCGTTTTCCAGCGATTTTTTGATAAATACATTTTATTCCGCAATTTTTAGACGAAATTTGGCAAGAAAGCGCTATCTTTTGGTGAAATTTCCTGTTTTGCGATTCTTTGACAAAATTTGCTCACCTTTTGCGTAAATCGCGTTTTTCTGTGGCCTTTTAAAAAAATTCACGTTTTACATGATCCTTTGATGAAATTAGTGTTTTTCCCGTGATCATTTGACGAAATCTAGGATTTTTTTCCCGCGAAGATTGATTATTTGTTTTTTGTCTGCAGGTGCCCTAAAAAGTTTGTGATGGCTGTCGCTGCATTGCACGCATTCTGCCACAGTGTATCAAACAAACAAAATTCATCCTAAAGAATTATTGTTTCGTTTCTGGAAATGAACAACCGTCAACTCATTGGCTGAATAATAAAGGGTGAAATGTGTAGGCACTGAGTATCATCTATACTATTAATGTCGGTAAACGTCTGTCTGTGTGTGTGTTGTTGTGTCTGGCGTCTGTAAGCACAAAACTCTGCATGCAGACGACGGACATAAGTGCTTTTGGTATAAAAAAATTCGGAAGGGGAGTTTTTAAAAATTCACAACATTTTGTGGGAGAAGAGGGGTGCGAACGAATTTAAAAAATGAGTCTGCATCAATAATTATGGCGGCGGGGGTAGTATGTTTTGCCCACACGGGGTGGAGACTTTTCTTTGCTGACACCACTCATATGATATATCGTTCGAAAGGCCTGCGACTGCCTTTTCATGTTATGCATCTGTGTGGTCCATCCCCCCCCCCCCATTGGGGCGCTTTTCTAAATTTTGCACATACCACTCATGTTATATATCATTAAAAAGGTCTGTGACCGCTTAATCATATTATGCATCTCCGGTGTCCATCCCCCCACTTTGCCCCCCCCCCCCCCAAGGGGGTACTTTTGTAAATTTTGCACAAACCCTTCATGTTACGTATTGTTGGAAAGGTTTTTGACTGCTTATTCATGTTATGCATCTCCGGGGTCCATCCCGCCACTTCCCCCCCCTTAAGGGGGCACTTTTCTAAATTTTGTTGACACCCCTCATGTCATATATTGCTGGAAAGATCTGTGACCGCTTAATCATATGCATCTCCAATGTCCATCTCCCAAATTTGCCCCCCCCCCAAGGGGGCAATTTTCTAAATTTTGTTGACACCCTCATGTCATATATTGTTGGAAAGATCTGTGACCGCTTAATGATATTATGCATCTCCAATGTCCATCTCCCCACTTTGCCCCCCCCTCCCCCAAGGGGGTACTTTTCTAAATTTTGCAGACAACCCTCATGTCATATATCGTTGGAAAGGTCTGTGACTGCTTAATCATATGCATATCTCCAATGTCCATCTCCCCACTTTGCCCCTCCCCCAAGGGGGTACTTTTCTAAATTTTGCAAACAACCCTCATGTCATATATTGTTGGAAAGGTCTGTGACCGCTTAATCATATTATGCATCTCCAATGTCCATCTCCCCACTTTGCCCCCCCCTCCCCCAAGGGGGTACTTTTCTAAATTTTGCAGACAACCCTCATGTCATATATCGTTGGAAAGGTCTGTGACTGCTTAATCATATGCATATCTCCAATGTCCATCTCCCCACTTTGCCCCTCCCCCAAGGGGTCAATTTTCTAAATTTTGTTGACACCCCTCATGTCATATATTGTTGGAAAGGTCTGTGACCGCTTAATCATATTATGCATCTCCAATGTCCATCTCCCCACTTTGCCCCCTCCTCCCCCAAGGGGGTACTTTTCTAAATTTTGCAGACAACCCTCATGTCATATATCGTTGGAAAGGTCTGTGACTGCTTAATCATATGCATATCTCCAATGTCCATTTCCCCACTTTGCCCCCCCCCCTCCCCCAAGGGGGTACTTTTCTAAATTTTGCAGACAACCCTCATGTCATATATCGTTGGAAACGTCTGTGACTGCTTAATCATATGCATATCTCTGATGTCCATCTCCCCACTTTGCCCCCCCCCCAAAGAGGTACTTTTCTAAAATTTGCACACAACCGTCATGTTATATATCGTTGGAAAGGTCTGTGACCACTTAATCATATTATGCATGTTCCGTGTCCATCCCCTACTTTACCCCCCCCCCTCCAAGGGGGTACTTTTTTAAATTTTGCACACACCCCTCATGTTACATATCGTTTGGAAGGTCTTTGACTGCTTATTCATGTTATGCATCTCCTTGGTCCATCCCGCCATTTCCCCCTCCCCAAGGGGGCACTTACCATTTACTTGCACAACAGCGCTAAATGTGTCAGATGAAAGAAATTCCGCGAGTGCATGTGCCAGTGAAACTTAGCCAATTGCTGTTCTTCAACCTAGCTTTAATTCAAAGTGGGTTTTTTATTTATTTGAATTATTCTGAAAAAGTTTCAAACATTTTAAAGCAGCTATGAATTTTATTTTTATGGTACTATCAAGTTTTTTGCCGTCAAATTTTGAAGGGTTCCATCTAGTAATACATTATTTTAGAGTACTTACATTGTTATAATTATAAGGTAAATATGGAGGAAATTATAATAGTACTTTTAGTTTGATTTTTTTAAAACATAAAACACTTGAAACTTCTTTTTTATTAACAAGCATTTCATTTTAAATTTTATTTATTAGTTTAAAATTTAAAATTTATAATTAAACTTATTCTTACCAGCCGTTTCAAAATAAATATATAAAGAAATAAATAGTGACTTACAGAATTTTTTTTAATTCTTTAATAGCAAAAATGTAGAATGCTCTTAATTTTTAAATAATTTATATAACTAGAAATTAAAAATTTTATTTTAACTTTTTATTCGATATCACTACTTAAAAGTATATATATTTTTTTCTACATACTAAAAACCCTTCAATGCACTAAAATTCTTCATTAGATGCCAGCAGTGCGCTAGCGTTATCAAGCGATGTTGGTTAAATTATTTTACAGGAACAGGGAAACTGTAACTGGAGATTGCAAAAATTCTGCAAGTAAAATGACTGAATACGAGAAAAGGGCCATTGAAATATTTTGGGATACTGAAGCTTGTCAGACGCTTCGCTGAAATGGATCTTTTACTATAAGCCTAATTAGCATATATCTGCTTCAAATTATCATTCCAGTGCCATCTATTGGTCATTTATTTAACCACAATTTTTTTCGTTATAAAATAAAAAATCCGACCTCCTTCTATTCCCATTCCCGCAAACCGCTCTTTTTTAGAAAAATTTGTTTATTTTTAATGAATTTTTAAAATATTAAAGAAATGTTGGCGCACCCGGTATATATATCTATGTTATGTACACGTACACTAGTGTTGTCCAAGTTCATATTTTTATTTTAAATAATCATATTACTACTAAAACAAATTATTTCAAACATATCGTTTCTTTTTTGAGAATTATGAAACTACTTTTCTTTAAAAAATAATTTTTAATAAAGAGCTTAATGAGTGTAACCAATGAAAACGGAAGCGTCAATTTTATCTTTAAAACTTTAGAAATTACTTTAATTGAATGAAATTATTAAAAAAATCCCCTCAAAGCTACTATTTAATTAACTTTGTCATTTATATTCATAATTAATCATTTTCTGAAGCTTACCAGAAAAATATATTAGAAAATCAGAAGAAAGTTTCTTTCTTGACTAATGTATTTTACAAAATAATTCATAGTAAGAAAAAAAGCAAAATAAACGTGCACAACGTAAATTATTTTTTTTTCATGAAAATTTCCAGAAAGTCATAGATTTAAACAATTTACAGCCATTTACTAAAAGAGTGACAAAGTAAATTTAGTAGTGTTTGTTATAATAATTTGTTAAACGGAAATGTTTGATGTACTTTTAAAAAAATAAAATTAAAAATTAATGCATTTTCTAAATTGAGATTTACTTTCTGATTATTTAATGAAAAAGGAATGTTTCTACTAAACTTTTATTTTTACTTAATTTATTTTAACTTTAATCGAAAACAAAAATTATAAGAATTTTCTGTTTAAAGAATGATATATTATAGAGAAAGAATTATAATAAAAACTTCCACTGTTAAATGTACTTGGACTAGTACTATCGTTATACTATTCCGATTTTTTAATATCTTACCAATTATGTATCAATTACGTCTAAAAAATTTTGAAAAAAATATATAAAGATATTCTTAGAAGAGATTCGTTAAAAATCTGATTTTCTCTGCATTGCGAATGAGATATCTTTATATTTAATTTTACTATTTTTCAGACACACTGAATTATATTTTGAGCTATCATCATATACGGCATTAAGTATCAAATTCATGTTAAAATAACATAACATTTTATTTATATATCTTACATATGCACAAATCATAAGAATTTCGTAAAATTTCAGGCCATTTCTTGTATTGCTTATGTCATTTTGCCAAAGCCTTAAGTTTAATGTGCAATTTTAAAATGTACAGTTACCTTTGTGATTTTTTTTATTTTGTAGAGTTTTTAAAGCTTCTTTACTCAATATTGAGTTTTATTCAAGTCTTTATATTTTTGCTAAGCTGTAAATTAGGTTTGGAGTGTTTAATGAAGAAATATTTCTAAACATCAACACCGTAACTAGGTCAGATATGACATTA
Source organism: Maratus michaelseni (assembly GCA_963931845.1). Lineage (NCBI taxonomy): Eukaryota > Metazoa > Arthropoda > Arachnida > Araneae > Salticidae > Maratus > Maratus michaelseni. The sequence continues at coordinate 448,065,995 of OZ007589.1, read as the reverse complement.
AATCCTCACTTTTTGAAGAATGTTTTTCACAATGTCATGATATACAACATCCTTTGTGGTATGAACCTCCTACCTCAGGCATGGAGCATTCATAGAGATTAACAAAACTTCTTACTTGTTCATGACATAAAATCCTCACTTTTTGAAGAATGTTTTCCACAATGTCATAATATACAACATCCTTTATGGTATGAACGTTCTATCTCAGGCATTGAACATTCATACAGATTAACAAAACACCTTATTTATCGACATAAAATCCTCACTCTTTTTGAGGAATGGTTTACACAATCGCCTCATATACAACCTCTTTTACAGAAAGAAGGCCCCGTTTGAGGCATGGGACGTTATACAGATAAACAACACTCCTTATATTCTGGAAATATAAGGTGTTGTTATTTGACAGAGTTTGGTCTAATTTGCCAATCTAAAAAAATCGTATTTGTCTTTGTTATCTGATGGTTTAAAGTATTTGTGTACAACTGTCGATTTGAATATGACAAATATTTTTTTAGGTGTCACATCTTGTCTTTATGACTTTTATTTTGGGCAATAGTTTACTAGCAAGGCATAGGCGTAGATATAGATATTTGTTTTCTTACAAACTGATATGTGTGAAGCAATCTAAGAAAAAGCTCTCAAGAAAAGCATAAGCTTAGTGTTATTCGAATAGTAGGAATGTGGTTGTGATTTCTAGATTTAGAAAGGTGCACTTTAAAAATATTTTAATACATGCAGAGTTATATGTTTAAAAAAAGTTTTTACTCATTGTTATTTGAAATTAACTATTAATTACAAGAACACACATGAATTGAACCTTTTTATGGCACTTTTAAGGTAACAGAAATGAAAAAATAATTTACAGAACAAACTATCAAACATGTGTTGCAGAATAATTTCAGTTATTTAGATTATCAATATATGAGATGGTTTTAGTACTTCTTAAATTAAAATTATTCAATATGAATATTTAATTTAATTTATCATTTCTAAATGAAAGACAATAAAAAAAATGAGTTACTTATTTTCAATTCACTTTAAGATATGGACATATAATAACAAGTACAGAATTTGAAAAAAATGTATTGAACACTTGGCTATTTACGAAACAACATTTGTACTTGCTGATATTATAATTCAAGAATAAAATTAGAACAGTAGAATAAATTTATATATTTTAATTTATATATTAATTAAAAATTAATATTTCCTCAAAATAAATCGGGAAAAGATAAGTTAATGATGCGCATTTTCTAAAAACTATTTAATTCAAATTCTTTAAGAAAAATTTGCATATGATATGAAAGAGAAAATTACATTAAATGGACCATATAATTAGCATTAGATATTTCCAAATTTTTTATTTCCTCATCATTCAATTGAAAAATAAATAAAATAATAATAATCTGCACAATTTAAAACATTTATATTAATTAAAATTTTAAAATGTTGATATTTTTCATGTAAGAAAGCTATTAAGGAACATTTCAAACACCAGTAAAGTAAGATAATAAATCTTAGTAAAAACTTCACAGGGAAAGGAATGGATGAAAAATTAGTTTTTACTTGATTTTTAATTATTAAGTCTTTCTTTTCCGAAATTTCAATAATACAAAACAAGTTTTTTTTATGCTTCTGGAATAAACACGACATATTTTGCCATATCTTTGCCATAAGCGAAAATAGATCGTTTAAAAACCCAAGATACAAAATTAAAAGTTATTTTTGTAAACTACATAGTCATACGAGTTCATACGAGTTCATACGAGTCATACGAGATAATTGTGTTAAAATTAATCTAGTGCATAGTCATATTTAACTAAAAGTAGAAGTCTGCAAATATTTTTTACAGCATTTTATATAAGTATATGTAACAGTACAAAAAGTGTCCGACGCCCATAGTGCAGCATGAAGATACTACTGAAAATATACTTCAAAAGAAATATTTCTTAATTTAAAAGCTTGTTAAGTAGCAACTAAATATAGTTTAAGTGACTGTCAACTCTCCTAAACATTTAATATGAAAATTTAGATAAACATTTTTAATGTTAAATACAGCATCAACAAATGAAGTTAAAATGTTTAAACACATTCGCAGTTATGTGCAACTTTCAATTATCCCTGTAAGACTCTCATTGTCAGATCAGGTTTTAATATTAAAGTTCACTTACTAAAACGACAAAAACACATCTGAAGCTTTTTACAACTACAGACGTTTGAAATTCAACTGTACAAAGCTCAGACATTCCAATTTGTTCAAATTTTCATTATAATTAAAGTTCGTACCTCAAAGAATTTTAAGAATGTACCAATTTGTAACCGAACATTTGACGATCTCAGACTGCACAAGAAATTATTTGAAAGCCTGAGAAAGATATTTGTCAGTTACTGGTCTCAATACTAAAATATATGTCAAATATAGAAAGCTTTGAATAGCCTACTAACGACATGATATATCTGTACATTGGCTGATTTCTTCGAGATGGCAGAGAGCTGTGACAGCACACATGTTTAAGAAGTGTCAAAGTCAAATATGAAGCAGACCTGCTATATTGAAGTAGAAATCATCAGCTCCTGAGATTTAGGATTACAATTAAATTTTCCCTACATCTACGCTGTCACTTGATACCAGATTTTGCTTTCTCAACCCTATGAACACATTGTTCATTTACAATGGCCTATCAATATGCTGCCTTCTTGCTTGAGCATGAGCATTTCCTATGTGATATAGATAAGATTTACAAAAAAACAACTTAATCCATTTTCTTAGACAGAGGAAAAAAAAGAACAAGCTGAGAAGATGAGATAAAAAAAAGGCGCACCATTTCGCCTAGGCTTATTACTGCTGTCTTAGAATATATTTTCAAGAAACTGGATTGGGAAAACAAAGATATTAGTATGCACGGGGAACAGCTAAATCGTATCAGATTTTATACTGAAGAAATTTTAATTTTCTTTAACAGCCATGAAGAAATGGAAGATTTGTTAAAAGATTTGGCATAAACGAGCTTAGCATTGCAATGAAAATAAATTGGGAAATTCTAAGGTGATAATCAATTTTTTGCATAAAAATGAAGATTGTCTAAAACTACATTGAGATGAAGGAAGTGCATTGTTGTGTGTACCTTGAACAGAAAACAACCTCGAACATCCGAACCATTAATAAAATTAACAGAAGAATAAGAAATGGATGAGTGCTTTTTTGAAGAATAGTACAAGGTGTGACTATTAATTTCTAGGATTGTAGTAACAATTATTAGTATTGCATATTCGTCAGTTGGTTAACGATGGTATTTGAATGGTGACGTATCTGCACACAATATCTGCATTGCACGATATTCTCGTTTTACGTTCTGCTGTTGAAACACGCAAACGGACGTTCGCTCTCAAAGAATTGTTGTTGAAGTGAAAATAATTAATCAGATAATTAACATTGCATTTTCTTTCAAATTGGAAAACAAAAGTGCTAGCGAAGCACGTATAATGTTGCAGAAAGTGTACTGTGATGACGCATTATCATACTCTCGCATTCTTGAATGATTTCGACGCTTCGGTGTACGCTGTGAAGCGTTTTTTGGCCAAGCATGACATCAAGCAAACCCCCATCGATACTCTCCGGACTTGGCAGCACCTTAAGACTAGTTCTTGTTTCCCGAACTAAAAACATCACTAAAATGAACAAAATTTTTGGATATTGATAACATCAAGGAAAACATGACGACCAAAGTTAAGAGGATTCCCAAAATTAAGTTTGCAAGTTGTTTCAAACAATTGTACAGCCTCGCGCAAAAATGTATTAAGTCAAACGGAACTTACTTTGAAACGTATTAAACAGTTATGTACTGTACCCTCATATTTTAGAATTTATTTCACCAGACGTGAAAATTAATAGCTACCTCTTGTATTATTCTGAAAATTAACATGCCTCTTTGTCGGAAAAGAAAAATGTTTAATCAATGTGCTTTGCCTGTACTAAGATATAGAGCGTAAACATGAATTTTGAAAACGGATGGTCCAAAGACAACACAACGAAGCATGGAAAGATTTATGCTATGCATAACTAGAAGAGACAAAAAAAAGCATAACCTGCATAAGAAGTCAAATGAAAGATTATAACATCATCAAGAGAATTAAATTATTCAAATGGAAAAAGGCTGGGCACATTTTACTAAGAGAAGACAATAGATGGAATTCAAACACCCTACAGTGGTATCCCATGGATCTAAAACATCAAAAATAAAACCTTGGTAAAATATGAGCGACGAAATCAGAAAAGTGGCTTGAATTTATGGGATGTCCAAAGCACTACAGAGGAAGCAATGAAAAAAATCTGCGGCATACCAAGAACATGTAGCATTATAAATGTAACATGTATATAACAAAACATTATAAATGTTTGCGGCGTCCATGCTCCCGAATATAGGTGCGGCTAAAACTATAATACAACATAAATATTTCGCAGTTGAGAAACTTGTTAAATATGAATTGAAATTAGTTTACGGGACGGGACTATCAACTCTCCAAAACCTTTAATATGAAATTTAGTTTAAGCATTTTTAGTGTTAAATAAAGCATCAACGAAAGGAGATAAAATATTTTAACACAGTCGTAATTTTGTGCAGCTTTCGATTACACTGGTCGGTATCAAAATCCTCCCTGTAGAAATAATGATTGTTTCTGACAGCTTTAACGATACAATGATCAAATATGACAATCAAATTGCTCCATCACTTACCAATTTTTGGGGAGGGGGAAGGGTCTCCTACAAAATAAAATAGTTTTCCCTTGCTAAAACGTTAGCACTAAACGGAACCTATTATTTTACTTTTGGATTCTTCTGCACTTTGTTTTACTACACTTATTTGAAAAATATTTCTACTATCTTCTTCAATTCCACGATCTGAATTTGCACAGATTTAATCAAAAATTACCCTCTATATTTTACTCACTGAGGGGATTTGCGCAGTTTTACTGTTCAGAGGCACACACAGTCTTTTGTTAAATTTAATAACTAACTAAATAATTAATTAGCATTACTAATGGAGTTACGAAAAGTTTTCATAAAATTGAATTGTTCTTATGTGAATAGGACAATTGAGAAAGAGATGAATAAGCACGTCTGTGTAAAAACATGGCCACTGCTAGAAGAAACTATACCTGGCACGAATAACGTTGAACACCAGGTATTAGTTGACAAGACAAAAATATTTTTACCTACTCCATATGAATTTGTTAAAGCAATGAATAAAGGCTGTGAAGAATTTATATATTTGATGAGAAAATTTCTAAGCTTGAGCGGGGCCAAAATATAATCCTCTTTAATAAAAAGGTATGTGTTGCTGACGACTGGGATTTTCGCTAATCGTTGCCACAGATTAATCTCGGAAAATGAAACATTTGAAGTTACTGAAAAAATTAATAGCTCGAAAAGTATTTGTCGGAAAATTGTTAGACAAACTGCATTAGAAAGGTAAAAAATTGTATTTTTCTTGATATAAATTTGAAATCTAACGATTATGCCGTTTTTCAAATATTGAATTTCGAAAATTACCAAATTTTACAATGGAGTATTATAGCGAAATCTTCACTCATAAAAAGATAATGATAACGGTGGTGTGTCCTGACGTATATATACTGAATATAGCACGAGTCACAAATTATAGTAGCCTTATTATTCTGTTAAAATATAAAAGTGAATTATGATGTCGCGAGTGCATGATTTTTATTTAATTCTCGACGAGTACCATATTTTTGTCCACCTCAATGAGGCATATCAATTTCATTATATTTGAAGTATTGTAAATTGTAACTTCATTCAAATCCAATTTGAATCCAACGGAAATGATTTTTCCCCATAGACACCGTAATTTAACAAAATTATTCATTTTTTTATGCTGACCTATTCCATAATATAGTATTCAGAGAATTGGCCTAATTTGTCCTTAACAGGTCAAATTTGTCTGACACATTAAAAATGTAATACGCAATAGCGTACGTATCGTTTTCAGAAATGCAGAAGGACATTCCAAGTAAAGATCCATAGGGTTTTAAAATACAAGTTCAAATTCAAAGTCAATATTTAACTTTATTAAAGGTGCGTAAAGAGAAATTGACCAGAGTAGCGGGCGTAGCTTGCTAGTAAGGTATATTTGTTGTACCTCAAATAGAACTCAAGATCCTACTTCAAAAAATAAATTGAATGCTATTGAGACGGTAGCACAAACAGTACTTTTTAAAAAGTATGTAAAAATTGTTTGGCAAACAGAAAGTCTTGAAATTATAAAGAAATTGTGTAATACGCTTTTCATTTAGAGCATTGGGATGCAATATGTCTCTAAATCTGCACTTCTTACATTCTAAATTGGGCTTTTTCTGGATAATATGGGAGCTTTTTCTAATAAACATGGAGAAATTTTCCACAAGGATATAGTTGAAATAGAAAAGAGATACTGTGGCAAATGGTAAAAAGCATATGTTAGCAGATAACTACCAGAACCTTATAAGGGAACACAACAATCAAAAAACAATACAAAAGAAAAAATCAACAAAATTACTTTTTCATGATAGATTATATTCATTTTTCAACTAAGATCAACTAATAAATCATTTTTCAGTTTTTTATTGTTTTGTAGCATTGTTTTGTCGAAGAATGTACTAGTTTTACACTTAACACTGTACTTTTAAAACTGTCTCTCTTAAAATATTACGTGATGGAGGAATTTCGATGACATATTTGGAATTGAGAAAGTCAAATTCATAAAGTTCACCTTCTTTCAGTGAGGATTTTTTCCCGACTAGTGTTATCATTGTAAGATTCTAATTGTCAAACCATGATTTGATATTAAAAGTTTATTTAATAAAATAACAAAAGAGATTCTGAAGCTTGGCATTGGATTGAAAACTTCATAATCAAGATAATGATAATTTAAATACACAAATTAAATAGACATTTGGATTCTTTCCAATAACTTAGAGGAAGACACCCTCGCGAATTTTAGGCGGCAGATAATAGTTCTACGCGTGCCTCTTTCTACTTCGTTTTGCTTATTTTTTTTAGCTCAATGTGTATTAATGTTTAATGAAATACTGTTTTACATTATCATAGAAAATTAATGTACATTACTGCAAACAAATACAAACATAAACATAAATGCTTCTTTATGTTAATAGATTTAAGAAATATATATATGATTGAAAACTAATAATCCTAATAAATTCAAATAATCCTACAGAACGCTAAATTAAGTTACAGTTTTCAATCAAGCTTTGATTGAAAATAAATGCTAAGATATATGCGACAAAACTCAAATGGAAAGTACATGTCGCTATATCTAGTGTTAAATTCAGTGCTCAGCGTTAATAATGGAAACAAGTAGTAAGGACTAGAAAAAATTCCAACGTGATATTACTAATAGTTTTGCATATTTTATTATGGTGAAATATACTTATTTGAATATTCAATACGTGCTGAATACATTTTTTATTGAAAAACATATTTTAGAGTGCATTAAAAATTAGAATAATTATACGCTTAAAGGTAATTAATACTAAATATCTTTGGAATCTATTAATATCAGCGATAAACCATATAGTTAATTGGTGTAATAAGTTTTAATGACGTACAATGAGGATGGCATAGATAGGTTTGATAGAATTTAATGAATCAGATTATTAGCAAATTAATTATTCTCTACTCCTTAAGTTTCAAGTAATTGTATGAACGTATAATTAGCGTATTTCAAATAGATATGTAGATGCTATTTACTTCTTGTATAGGAAAAAAGTTAAAATACATTTTTTTATTGAAGTTATTGATTCAGAATTCGCGTAATAGTTTAAAAAACATTATATATATATATATAAGATTAAGAACATTAATTCCAGAGCTTTAGCATGGAAGTTCGACTTGCCCTTCGTCTACGCTGTTACAATATATTACAATTTTTTTTAATTACCAAAATAAACTCAATTTATTCTTTAGACAAAATTCGAAATTACCCAAAATAATAAAAATTGTAGCAGATACTGTAGTGTTTTGTTTCTGAAAGTAAGTGCTAGATGGCAGAAGAGATGTGGTGTTTTATTTCTGACAGTAAGTACTACATGGCAGCACCACATGTGATACAATAATTAAACTTTAACTTAACAGGTGTTATATAAGGTATTAAAGATAATTATTACTAAATATCTTTGGAATCGATTAATATCAGTTATAAACCATATATTTAATTGGTGTAATAAGTTTTAAAAACGTACAATGAGGATAGCATAGATAGGTTGGACAGGTTGGACAGGGTTAGACAGGCACTACACGGGTTAAAAATTAAGTCTGCCTGTGTACGTGCGCGGATAGCTTTTCCCATCTACCTTTGCGATGAAACCAGTGCCATCTCTACGATGAGGCGTGGGATGTGTTGGTTGATAAAATACGGCTACTAAAAGTGGATATTCTTTTTCTTTCGCGCGCAAAGAATTGAGAATGTGTATTTCTTCTAACATAAGCGACTTGTAATTAATTTTGTACAATTTTTGTACATAATCTTTTATATAATCATATGTGATGGCCATGTTGAAAATAAATTCTCTTTAATGAGAATGCACCGAGTGCTCTCTGAGAGATCTAAAAGGTGTTCTATAAAATGAAATATGTACCATTAAATTAAAGTATCCTTTGCAATTATTTTACATATCAAAACTAGGGAGCGTTCTCATCTAGCACTATGCTCTAGAACACCCATACTTACGCCTGGGTCTCTAAAACATACTAATTAGTTCTGTTTTAAAAAGACAAAAATTGTTGCTGATGTAGAAACTATAGAGATATTTCTAGATAAATGCTATTTTAAGAAATGAACTCAATCAGGGAAAAAAAATAAAATAAAAGCGCTTTTAATTATAAAAAAGTTTGTCTGCACCTCCGTTTACAAAACAAATACACAAGTTAGAAATTGTACGTTAAACGTGACAAATGAGGTGCGTTTGATTGCGCTATAACTAGTTTTACAATGTAAAAAATCATCGTTATTATTTCAGTGAAATAAATTATATCGTCTGCTATGAACGAAATGAGGATTTCTTTTTCTTTCTTTTTACGTATGCCATTTTTACAGATGCTATTTTTTTTTCGACTCCAGCCAGCTCTGTAGATTCACCATGGAGAGCTTGCTTTGCGAATGATTACCTCCATGGTTAACATTTCTATGACTCACGATGAATGAATATTTTGTTTATTTGCTTTAATGGATTAAGATATTTGGCAGGTTAATCTAATTTTCACTGAAGTTATCTCAGAATCTGTACATTTTGAACTCATCTCTCAAGCAAACCATTTTTTTGAACGATCTTTTTAAAAATGTAACTTTTATGCAATTTTATTCGAAAAAATAATTTTGAATAAAAATGGCCGCTTGGCATATAGAAAAAGAGGTGGTTCGCCCGTATTTGTTTTCCTCAGTCACATGACATCCGCTTTCATTATATAGATTGCGTATGACAAGATTTAATAGAATAAAGAAAACTTTTATTAATATCTTTTTAAGTTTTAATTCGGTTTTCATAAAATTTGAAATGACTCGACAAAATTCTGTAACAGTTACATATATTAAATTTCAAACCATTCCGTTGGGTAGTTTTTGCGCTGTTGTTATATGCGGACGGACGGACCAAACGAGGACTATAGGTGCTACGTATTTACATAAGTAGGAACGCCCCTCAGAAGGAAATAAGGAAAGGAAAAGAAAAGAAACAAAGTCATATGTTGAAAATATGAACAATGAACGATAAGGTTTTCTAGATTTACGCCCACTTTGTATTGAAAAAGACAAAAAAAAAGGGGAAAAATGCTTTACGAATAAAAATGGACGTTTTATTTTAAATGTTTTTCCTTTAATTTAATTTTACAACGACATTTTCATCAGCGGAAGCTTACAATTTCAAGATTTAAAAACGGAAATGCACGTGGTCTGCTGTACCGAACTTCACATATAAGAAGTATATATCAAATGTTTAAAATAAATATATTGATTTCTGAATACATTTACACTGGCCCAGTTCCTTTTAAATTCACGGTAACAGGAAATAAAAATCGCTGTATGTAAAATACACAAATTAATTATGAATAAAATAAAAAATATGAATAAAATAAATAAATAAAACGCCAATTCTTATTCTTCAATAACAATTAAATTTCTATTCAGATAATGACATTTTGAATAAAAAAAAAACAAAATGTAAATAGAAAAAAATGGTCAAATGTGAAACAAAATAATTTGACACTGCACACCAAAATATAGCCAAGTATATTTCAGTAAAATATGATTAAATTGTACACTAACACATAACAAATGTTTATTAAGGGTATACAAGTGGATGCTACTTTTTAAATAAAGCATCTGTTTATTACACCCCGTAATGTAACTTGATGGCTGCACCCCTTTTATCTTATCTAATGGTTTTCATCTATAGATAAAAATGGAGTTTTTATTGTTTGTTGCCGCACTCTTCAGAACCTGGGTACTTCAATATATCGTAGTCACTGTCATATTTCTACAACGTATATTCACGTCAATCTACATTACTATAAATGGTGTTTTAGGATTTATTGCTTGAATAAGAGTAGAGTTATAAGTTCTTGGATATTTCTACCATATTTATTGGCGATAAAACCAGCCCCCAAAACCTTCTATTGAGAATTTTGAAATATTTTGTCATATGATGTAGAATATGTCCAAGGCATATGTTGCATAATTAGTGCACCATGCATGGGTAGTATGGAATGAAGTTTGTTGTTCCAGGAATCATAATATTTCGTTGAGCTTTTTTAAGCAGGAAATAAGGAAATAATTAGAGCCGTGAATTTACTATATACTACCAGATGAAAGGAGTCCAGAGTTGCGTATAGATACATCTTTTATTACATCCAGGTCCGTGGAGTTCGCATAACAAGGCCGGCTAACAATCGCCGGTGGCTAGAGAGGAGGCATAAGCAATATTACATCTGTTGTCTACACAGGGCAAGAGCTAAATCTGAGTCGAGAACTCTTACAACTTTCTCAGCTCGAATGAAGCATTGGCGACACAATAGCAATAAAATTAGCCAAAAATATCTATTTCTGGCGATACAATACAGCGAGGAGACACATGTGGTTTTTATCCATTAGTATTAAGTGAATGGGATTACGTCAGAGAGGAATTATGAATTTTTAACGCCAGTCCGATCAAAACCGCATAATGGAACCCGGTAAATTTTTGAGGGAACCCACCCTAAAAGGTTACAATCTAGAACAGAAAGATGTGAGCTAAAATTATCCCAAACAGGCGCCGGCATACCATATATGGCAAGTAAAAGACCATGGGAATAATAATAAGACGAAATAGCTTTTATATGCCGTGAGAAATGATATCAGATGATGATCCGTTAAAATACAGATGTAAAGTGCATCTGTGAACAAAGATTTCAAACTGTTGCTAGGCACAAAGCTGTTTCTTTTCTTTCTTTTTTTTTTTAAAGTAGATGAAAATGTGGTCAGAAGATTTTAACGAGCAAAATAAAATGAGAGCTTACATTTTAGGCAACGGAACTGAGAATAATTAATTTTGTGACCAGACAATTAAATTTGAAGTTAAACAGGAACCATATACCTTAAAGTTGGGGGGGGGCGATTTAACATATAAATTGCATTCAAAATATATGAAGTTAAATCTCCTTCATATATTATCTCCCCGAAAACCGGAAAAAAATGTACATGACCTACGTGTCTCCTCTCACACAACATAAATCACAAATGAAAATAAACAAATTTTGCAAATAGAACCCTGGATAAAATATATCTATATACTTATAATAGGACATACACATTTTTTTTTTAATATGCAAATAAAAATTTATATCATGTCTCAATACGTATGCATGCATGTAAGCATGAATAAACCAAATGGGTACCACTTACATTGGAAAAAATATTTATATATGAGCTCTGTTCAATCGTTTCTGGATATACTTTTTTTTTGTTCCACTGTTTATTATTTTTAAAGTGCGCACTCTTTATTCTTTTCAATCAATTTCCAGAAACTTTAAAATATTCATACTTGAAATTTCATATTCAAGAATTAGCAACTTCTTTTTTTTTAAATGCTAGAAGAGTTGGATATATTACACTTCCAACCACACAAATATTTTGAGACATGAAAAAGAAATGAGGACAAAACAATACATGTATGAATATCACAACTGCACGGGTAAAAACAATGTGACAAAGAAAATTTTACTATTATTTCTCTTTTTTTTTTAAAATATAAACAAACTATTCCACATGATCAAAAGCAAGAAAAACAACAAAAAAAAAACTATTTGTAGGAAATACGATGACTGTTTTTTTTTTATTGTAATTTAAAAAGAAATATTTTAAGATAAGGTAAGTAAGAGAGTGAATGGGATTACGTCAGAGAGGAATTATGAATTTTTAACGCCAGTCCGATTAAAACCGCATAATGGAACCCGGTAAATTTTTGAGGGAACCCACCCTAAAAGGTTACAATCTAGAACAGAAAGATGTGAGCTAAAATTATCCCAAACAGGCGCCGGCATACCATATATGGCAAGTAAAAGACCATGGGAATAATAATAAGACGAAATAGCTTTTATATGCCGTGAGAAATGATATCAGATGATGATCCGTTAAAATACAGATGTAAAGTGCATCTGTGAACAAAGATTTCAAACTGTTGCTAGGCACAAAGCTGTTTCTTTTCTTTCTTTTTTTTTTTTTTTAAAGTAGATGAAAATGTGGTCAGAAGATTTTAACGAGCAAAATAAAATGAGAGCTTACATTTTAGGCAACGGAACTGAGAATAAATAATTTTGTGACCAGACAATTAAATTTGAAGTTAAACAGGAACCATATACCTTAAAGTTTGGGGGGGGGGGGGCGATTTAAAATATAAATTGCATTCAAAATATATGAAGTTAAATCTCCTTCATAGGTAGTATTAAGTTTTCAGAAAGTTCGTGCCGGTTGGGAAAGTCAATTCGTACCGGAATATTCTACAATTTAATAATGAGACGTTCATTCAGATATCTAAGGTTTAATAATTAATGCTTAGAATTTTCCGGTACGAACCGGTACTGTTTTCAAATTGAGGCGGCACATTTCTACTGATCTATTCGACCGATGACATTTTTAATTTTCATAAATGAAAAATAGTACTTTTTGCTATTTTTACTTCTACCAACAATATGTATCAATATTTAATAATTAACTATTGGTTAGAGTGTATTAAAAATAATCTGAAAAAAAATTTTTCTTTTAAATGACCGACATTTGGCAATATGAAATTAATGCTGGATTCAGGTTCTAGGAATATCACAATATTTCATAATCACAAAATTGGTTTCAGATGATATTGTAGTGAGGAAAAATGTCCGCCAGGTTGGAGGACACTTTGGCACGCACTCCATCATAGGAAGCAAATGTTTAAATATCTCCTACTGAAACACTTCATAGAAGTAAACTATAAATATGATGCAATTACGCCTGAGTTGATAACTTTATTCTATTTAAAGAAAATAATTTCCCCCAAAACCAGCTTCTTTGGAAAAGATGGTAAACCCCATCTGTATAAATATTAAAATAAACACAATAAACACTTTCAAGATGTAGAATAAGATCAAATTTATTTTATTTTGTTTGCGTACAAAGATCGCATGCAATTCAAATGAACCGGTGACTGTTGAAAGGAATTAAGTTCTGGTTTTGAAATTCCCCAAGTAATGGACACAGTGCCTTCCAATACTCAACTTTTAACAATTTCCAAACATGTAAGGGTAGTATTGGGTTGTCTTGAAAGTTCGTGCTGTTTGGGAAAATCAATTCATACTGGAACATTCTATCATTTAATTATTAGATATCAAGTCCGATATCTAATCTCTAATAATTAATGGATAGAATTTTCCGATGCGAATTGATTTTCCCGACCGGCACGAATTTTCCGGACAACCCAATACTACACTGTTGGTAATTGATTTTTGAAAACAACGGTTTTTTGACAAAAACTTCTATAATATTCATTAAAAATGAATGAAATTTCATGGGATATACATAGTACGTATGACAAATCTGTTACAAAAATAAATTTTCACACATAATATTAAACATAAACAAAAACTCAAAAATTAAATTTTCGTAATATGCGAACATGGAAATCGATTTTTGAAATATCATATTTCATTGGTTATTCCGAAGCAATGTGACAAAAATTTGTATAAAACGAGGTAACGTGACCTGCAAAGTAGACATAAAAAGCGTTGTACAGTGAAAGCAATACATTTCATTTACAATTTTCGCGATGGGTAAACGAAAGATTTTGTCTGAGGAAGAAAGAGGTAAAATCGACGCATATTTAAAATGTGGAAAGTGTGTCCCGGAAATTAGTAAATTAATTAAAAGATCTGTTGGTGTGATATATAACTATAGAAAAGATCCAGCAAATAATGGCAAAAATTTTAACAAAAAAGGTAATCCACGTTTAAGCAAGAGACAGAAAAGGGGGATTCTTCAACCTGAATTGAAAGCTGGTCACAGTTCAAAGCAGATTTGCACAGATCTATCCCTGCCTGTTACTTCTAGAAGAGTTAGGCAAATTTTACATTCTTCACGGAGCTTGAAATGGTCTAAAATGAAGCCGGGTCAAAGTTACTCCTGCGTCACAAGCAGATGCGTTTGCAGTATTGCGAGAAGTACATGGCAATGGGTGACAATTGGAAGAAATTCATTTTCTCTGACGAAAAAAGATTTAATTTGGATGGCCCAGATGGTTTGAGGTATTATTGGAGAGATCACAGAAAAGAACCGAAATCTACATTCAGCAGAAATTTTGGTGGCGGAAGTTTGATGATTTGGGCAGCGATTGCTTATGATGGCAAAAGAGAAATTGTATTTTTAAACGGTCGCCAGAACTCTTTTGATTAGAGTTTAGTTTTAGAAAAATCACTTTTTCAATTAGCATGGCAATATTATGGTTTAGATTATATCTTCATGCAAGATAATGCAAGTATTCACATTTCAAATACAATGAAAGATTGGTTTGACGAACAGAATATTGTTCTTTTAGATCATCCACCTATTAGTCCTGATCTGAACCCCATCGGAAACGTTTGGGGACAGCTTGTTCAAAAGGTTTATGCAAATGGGATGCAGTACACATCACTTGTAGATTTGAAAGCTTTAATCTGTCTAAACTGGAAACTAATTGATCAGAAATACATCCAAAATCTTGTTTTATCAATGCTATCTAGAATAAAAGAAACTCTAATGAATAAAGGTGGCTTTTCTAATTATTAATTTCAATTAAATCTGACATTTCATAAATCAATTTCCATATTTTTATGTCACTAAAATCTAATTTTTGATGTTATGTTTTAGTTTATTAATTTGAATGAAATTTTATTTTTCTAAATTATTTGTTGTACATAGTATGTATAGTGTATGAAAATTGATTCATTTTTAGTTAATATTTAAAATGTTTTGATTAAAAAATCGTGTTTTCATAATTCAATTTCCACCAGTGTAGGACTGTGTTATTTTCTTCACGAAACGGTCAATAAACATGAAAAACATTGAAACCCTCTTAAAATGATAAATGTTAAAATATGGACTTAATTTATTTCATCTATCACAGATTCAAATATAACATATCCAGTATCCAAATTAAAATGTTTTTTAGTAAATTGTATTTTTCGATATTGTTCAACAAACTATGATAGATTCAAAAAATTATATTTTTTTTTCAACAGATATTAAGGAATATTGAAATCCTGAAGTGTTATCGATATTCCGCTGCATCCTTTGTGAAATTTCCAAATTTGGTATAGTAGTAATATAACGGCTGCACTTTTACTGGCATTATTAAGGTAAATCAATCAATATTTGCTTCAGGCAAAAATTACACTTCCAAAAAGTGCATTTAAATAAATCTTCTCTTATTATAAAATAAAGAACTTTTTGTTTCTTCAAAAAAATTTGAATAGTTTGATCTTCCGAAAACATTTCTCAATACTTCCAGTATGACGTGATAAATTGATATCATCGAAAATATGGAAACTTTCCTGACAGCTTCTTTTTGTTTCCAAAAAAGATTCAAAGCGCATGAAATTACTGACTTTTTTGAAGTCATCCATCATTTAGCTTCCAATAAATCATTATTTCTATAGAATTTCAAGCAAGGATTTATATATGAAAGATATTACTGTGTAATTTTGATGTTATCTGAAACGGATAACGTATAATCATGAACCAGTTTTATCATAAATATTCCATAAGTGTTGATTCGGCAAAACAATGTTTTAAAAACTATCGATAACAGAGAATATTAAACAATATTTTTCACGTGAATATCTTGCTAATCATCATATACAGTAAAGTTCCATCTATCAGATTTCTAGTCATACAAATCACCAAGCAGGAGAAAAAAAACCATTAAGGTAAAAAATGCGCACTTTTTTTATATTTTTTCGTAAAAATACAAGTTTCTTCAATGTTTTATTCGAATCGACGTTAACAATTATATTTAATTCAAGTTTTCAAAGTTTATATTCTGATAATTTAAGGTAAATTGTTTTGGTCTATGTTAAATATTTAAGGGTTATTTGGCAAGTTCTGTTGATATATCTAAATGCAAGTATATGTCCCATAATTCTCTTTTTGCTTATAGTAAAAGTGTTATTATTAAAATATAAGCCAAATATTAATTGAAAACATTAGGCCTAGATAGTTGAAAATATTAGACTTTTTTACTAAACAAATGCTGTTTAACCCATTAAGCGCCGCTATTTATATTAAACTATTTTTTTATGGAACAGTTTTTTTTTTTTTATGAATAGGTTTATGTGAAGTCTTTAAAGTATTTCTGAAGAAAAAAAAAAAAAAATTCAAATATTTAAGAAAAATAGCATGTTTCCAAAATGGGAGCAATGGCTCAAACTGGGGGTAAATTTTTTCAAAATTTTTACTTATGCCTCCGTGCATTTATGGTTGTTATTTCACTGTTCTTTAGCTATAAAAGGGGTAATATCATTCTGAAACTGATATTTTACGAATAATTCATATAAATTAGTCCAACATCTAAATTTATAATAAAAATAAAACATAAAATTACCGATTCCATAAGCATTTTCATTATCCATCTCTTTATTTTTCCCATTTACATAATTTCTGTCCTACTATTTTACATGAAAATGATGGAACATTTTTTATGCAGCATTATATTATTTTTTTTGCGTTTTCTAAAATTGATTTTTTAACTTTTTTTTTTTTTGCTTAGTTTTTCCATATTCCGATTTGAAGATTCGTCTGAACTTTCTTCTGAAATATCAAGTCTGCTTTTCTAAATCAGATATTTCTTGATTGTCTGTTGATTTAGAATTTACGGAAAGTTCTACTTCACCAAATATAACATGGGATAAATCGTCGCATAAATTATTTTATATTACATATGTAATAGAAAATAATTTATGCGACATACATATGAGGAAGATATATTCCTTGTATGTTGCAATACTGCAATCAAAGGGCAAAAAAAAAAAAAAAAAAAAAAAAAAAACGATTTCGGGAACGGCCGAAAAATCACCCAAATCTAAAAAATTGTTCAATCATCTTCCATGTAAAAAAATCAGAATAAAAAAATAATGTAATGATGAAAAATAAAGAGATGGATAATGAAAATGCTTATAGAACTGGTAATTTCATTTTGTTTTTTTATTATAAATGTAAAAGTTGGACTAATTTATTTGAAATATTCTTTAAATATTAGTTTCCGAATGATATTATCCTTTTATAGCTAATAAACTGAAAAATAAATACCATAAATGCAGGGAGTCATATGTACAAGTTTTCAAAAACATTACCCCCATTAAGAGCCATTGTTCCCATTTTGGGAACAACTTATGCTTTCGGTAATTGTGATTGATCAATTATACATATTAATTCCGGATTGATGTTGTTTAATATAATATACTGTTATAAACATATTTTAACTAAAAAGTATAATTTTTATTATAGAGGTTTTTTTTTCTTTCGAGTACGACCAAAAAGCTATTTTTCGACTTTTTTAACTCATTTTAAAAATTAGAAAATTTTAATGAAACTTAAAAAAAAAATCAGAAGTCGTCTATTATATTCAAAATTCAAATAACACGAACCTTTTAACAATATATAAAATACTCACTTTAGAAAAAAAATCATAAAGCAATGTTCCCAAAATGGGAGCAATGGCGCTTAGTGGGTTAAGAGAAAAAAATCCCAAATTATCCGTTTTTTATATAAATTTCCCCAATTATCCGGATTATACCTATTCGGATTGCTTCCAGAAAAGATGAGTCAATAATTAGAATTTTTGTTATTCTGTACAACACATTTCCACGTAAACAATACGGACGAGAGAAATGTCAGCCCATAATGAATTTCAGTCCAGTTTCACGTAATTGCTTGAGATAATGTCTGGTTTTACTTACCCATCATACGTAGTATAGGGTAAGTCTTTTAATCGTTTTGAAAATCGAAAAAAAATTTTACTTACCCATCATACGTAGTATAGGGTAAATCTTGTAATCGTTTTGAAAATCGAAAAAAAAATTTTTTGACGGATTTACACGTTTCAGACACTGGAGATTCCGAAAAACATATTTTTAGAAAAAAATTTTTGCCGTCCGTCTGTGTGTCTGTGTGTCTGTAAACGCTTTATCTCCCGAAAATATTGAGATAGAGACTTGCAATTTGGTATGTACTCGTATGTAATAATGGGAAGAAGCCTATTTCATTTCAATAACCTCGATTAACTGCAACTATTTTTTCGGACTCTCGAAATATTCGTTCTGATAAAAGGTATATAACAGTTTTCGAAATTGTTTATTTTAAGAAATGAATATAAAAGACAATAAAAAACCATAAATTTTGCATAAAGCATGAAGTCGATCGGATAATTAGGGGCTGAGATATTTGGAATCCAATTTCCACACTCTTCGATTTTTCATGACCCTGTATTTCATCCAAATTTCACTTTAAAGATATATTTTAATTGGAAATTTGACGCTTAATCAGATGCAATAAACCGCTAGTTAATAGGATTATTATTTTTGGAGTTAAAAGGAAAAACCTCTTTCAAGCAATTCAGTAATCAAGCCTTTAAAGTTTAGGACATCATCAAGCCACGATTTTATTTGAATTGCAATGCATTTTATAAGTAGTTTACACATTTTTATTTTGTATATCCATGATGGGTAAGTATTACGGTGTCCCCCAACGACTAGTTTAATTTTTTACAGGCATACGCAAAAAATGCATGTACATTGGGTTTTATGGGCGATAATTGCTTGAAGGGCTAACTTCATTTTATACTATTCCACTAAATCACTTTATACTATTTCAAATGATATACATTATGAAATCCATATCCGAAAGTAATATAAATTGTAGCCTGTAATTTTTTAAATAAAAATTGATTTACAGAAGCTATAAGGGTCTCAGAAGCCTTGATTTTCTCTCGAAGATGCAAGTTTGCATCATGTCACATTTCATTTTATTTCTGATTTCACATAACACACAATAAAATGAATTTTTTTACCACTAATAGCTCAATATTTGCTTGATTTAACATAATCATTTCAATGTTGTACAATTCATATTTAATTATTTAAAAAAAAATATTAATGAAAAAAAATTCCGCCTGGTATCGACTGCGCGCAAAGTTGTAGAAAAAATATTGCTTCAAAAATAAAAAACAAAACTGATAATGATGTAAAATTGATGTATATTGAACTTGTACTTCAATTTCAAGCAATTAATTTTTTTTAATTTTAATTTAAATTATAAAATGTTTAAGAAATTAGTTTTTTTTTGGTTGAAAAAATGCCAATAATAATAAAAAAAATAATAATACATTTCTCGAGTTATTCGCCATTTCCAGACTTTTCAATGGAAACGGTTCTCAGTATATTTACTCAATTACAGCGCCATCTACGATTTTTCGAAGAATTTTACTACTTTTTTATTGAAGATACACTGTCTCAAAAGTTTAATCACGTTATGCAATTTTTTAGAAACACGGGATTGGACGGGTGTAATGACGTTGCATGATGTCGAATTCCAGTTTTATAAAAGAATAAAAGTGGAGAAATATTTTCCACTAATTTTAAAAATGCCGAAGTATAAAAAATTCACAAAAAAGAGAGATTTTAAAAGTTTTTAAATTGAAATTGCAAAATAAAACTGTTTCTGAAATTACTAAATATTTTAAATCATTCAAAGCACGGTACAAATCAAGTACTCTCTAGAAATTATAATTTCAACCGGAAAAAAATATGTGGACCACCACGTATAACGGCTGTTCAGACGGATCGGAGAATACGGAGATTGGTGTCTAAACATAAACTGGCTATTCAGCAAATTAAAAATAATATCGGTGTACAGGTGTTCACAGCCATTGCACATAGGCGTATTAAAGAATGTGATTACATTGTACGAAAAAAAATGGCTCGTAAACCGTATCTCAAACTACACCACAAACAGGCAAGAATGAAATGGGCTAAAAAACACATGTCCTATGGTACAAGTTTCTTATTGTTTTATTCTATGACGGGGGTAAAAGGAGCTTGGAGGGCCCTGATGGGTGGAACACGTATTCATTTGGCATGATCTACGAAAGGAACCAGGGGCAGAAGTTTCTTCAGCAGACAGCAATTCGGTAAGTTTGTTAGGGTTTTGGGGGCGTTTGGCATCAGTGGCCATACCTCTCTGGCTTTTCCAAAAGAAAGACAAAATCCCCAAACTTATCAAGATAACTAGCCAAACTAACATTTGCTTCTATTTGGTGACATTTGGGGGGGGGGGGGGTTCAGAGTGAATCTTCAACAACATAATGCATTAATCCACATATAGCATTCTACAAATTGTGACTTTCACAGAAAAAAGTTAAAATTTTTGACTAAACAGCCTTAATCCAGACTTAGACTCATTTGAGAGAGTTTGGGGCATTTTAACCTACCATTTTTACAGCAATGGAAGCAATACGACTTTCTTGAAGAACTACAAGAGGCCATTGAGAAAGCATGTTACTCTTAACCACCAGAAATCCTACAAAAACTACTAATTTTGATGGACGCACGTTTATTTGAACTAATCCGAAATCAAGAAAATATAATTTATATGTAACAGTTTTGTAAAAATGATAAGTGTAGTTGTTTTTGCCATTGTGCATAAACTTTTGAGGCAGTTTCTTTTGAAGATACTTTAATTTTTTTATATTTTTTACAGTATGTAATTTTTTTCTACTCTTGATATGATTTATTTAAATGAAGTTGTGAAATCTGCAAATTAAAAAATGCTATTTATTCTAACTTTGTATTATTCTTTAAAAATCGACATTTTATGCTTGTACTTAAACTTTTGCGACGGACCTTATTTGACGATACTGCGCGCAAGCAGCATATTAGTTATTTAAAAAATATATCTGTTTAAAAAAAATATATTCTTATTTAATTATATAATTTCCAATGAAAACCCTTTAATAAACTCAAGAGAAGATTTCGTGTAATATAAGTAACATTAGAAAGTTACAAGAGTGAAGTTAATTTTTCCATAATATATTTTTAAGGTTATTATGCATCTCAGCATAATATTTTATTACTTTCGACTCTTTTTACTGTGAACATATATACAGGGTCATTCATAATTCCCTCCGGGGTTTCGAAACGTTATAGTAAAAAAACGAAGACGAATATGAAAAAAAGAAACATGAAATTATTCCGAAACTATTCAAGTTTTACTTACATACATTACAGGTGTTCTATGTGTGAACCCTTGGTCACACGGCATACATCCATGCGATAGTCCAGTTCCTGCCATACTCCGTTTCTTTAAATTTCCGGTACCACACATGAATTGTTTTGTCAGTTGGTCCCTGTTTTCGATATTTATTACGAAAGGCCCGTTGAACTGACATCACTGATTCAGATTTAAAGAAACGGAGTATGGCAGGAACTGGACTATCGCATGGATGTATGCCGTGTGACCAAGGGTTCACACATAGAACACCTGTAATGTATGTAAGTAAAACTTGAATAGTTTCGGAATAATTTCATATGTTTCTTTTTTTCATATTCGTCTTCGTTTTTTTACTATAACGTTTCGAAACCCCGGAGGGAATTATGAATGACCCTGTATTTGTTCCGAGTTAAAATTAAATTTTACTATTCCTATAACATAGTTTTCATTAAAATAAGTCATAGCTCTTGAAAAATGTTTATACCGATCTTATTTCAGCAAGAGATTTTATTTAAATGAAAATATATTTCATATAGGATATTTATCTTTAAATTGAATTTTCGCAAAATGTACTTTTTTTAAACTTTGGGCGGATGATATCTTCAGTTCTTTTAAAGATAAAACCTGGATATTTTCCATGCGTGTTTATTATATGCCTTTCTTTAAATTGAACGGAAATTTAAGAAATGGAGAAACAATTTCTAAAGTTTTGTACATTCAAAAAATAAATATTTTTTTTAATAAACATTACGTTTACAATTTAAAAATACTAGGACATCCAAGCAGAGCATCCCAGGATTACAGAAAGTACGTAAAAAATATAAACTTGTTATAGATTTTTTACATTTAATATAGGTAAAAAAAAAGCAAAAATATCAATAAGCTAGTCAAATAAAATCTTGAAATCTATTAAAAGCGATACTTAGCGATACTTTCATATTCACCACATGACAGCTGTTAATAGCCGAAGACATCGCCAAATATTTCGCTAATTACAACATCCTCTTTGATATGATAACTTCACTGGTTTAAACATGCAGTTCATTTACATGTCTGCTAAATTTGTGTTTTATTTTTGTTTTATTATTTATTTATTTATTCATGAAGTTTTAATCCCGTTATGGAATATTGGCCGAAAATAAATAGTTTACAATTTATATTGTTTTATGCGCAAATGGGTTTGTTTGGGTTGTTGTCTTTCAAATCAATCTGTACGCGGTAGAGAGAGATTTTTTGAGAAATCATGCTTGAAAACTATTTACAAACCCATAAAAATTCAATAAATTCAGATATAGTTTTAAAAAGAGCTTTTTGAACAAGCATTTTGTTTCTTATTCGACGGTGAAAAAAAATTAAATTGTCCGATGTCTAGAGGTTAAAAAAATAGTAGTAAAAGCGAAATTGATTAGTCATGTGTTACCACCGTGAATATGGCGTCAGCCTTATACACGTACATGTGTTTGCTTTATAATATACATATATAATACAGAAATTCTACATCTTTTCATTAGATTTTGGTTAATTTTACATCCTGAACACTGTTAAATATATACTGAAATATACTACGCTGTGAATTGTATAGCTATTTTAAATCTTGTGCACAAGCTGCGTATAGTTTAAAAAACTTTAGAAAATTGATATGTTTTTTAATTATATGATTCTTAATAAATTTATTTCTTAAATTTAAGAGATTAGAGATTAAGAAATAAGTAATAATATTTTAAATTCAAAACATTGATATAGGTATAAAAATCCAAACATAAGTCAAAAAATAACGTTTTTGGAAAATATTTAACATTAGCGTAAAATTATGCTCTTTTTGATTGTTTAAAAGGTAAAACTGGCATTCCGTCTCGCCGTATCTGGACTCTCTAAATCCTTTAAATCTGTTCTCAAACCAAATGTGGAAAATTTCTGACACTTTCAGTTCTAATGAATTTTAAATGAAGTTACGATATTACACCGTATTTTCTGACGCAACATCGCAGGAAATGTAATAAAATCGCCGTTTTGAGGCAAAATCGCTTATACTCAAGATGCTATTGATTTATCGGAAAATGAAAAAAAAAATCTATATCAAATCATTGCAGTAATCATGTGTACATGTATCCCGCTTTTATGTTTAAAAAGGACTCAGAAAAAAAATGTGTCAGAAAGCTTCACGTTGTTAAGCGTGAAAAGTAATTTTTAAGAACCATCTTAAATGCGGATGTCAAGAGGGCTCGGGTTAACCACGGGCACCTCAATGTATTTGCCCTTTCAAGCCTGCAATGATGTTGCTCCACGTTACTACAAGCCGATTTACACCGAAACCTTTGGAGTTGTAGTTGATCTGACAGTAAGACACTGGACAAAAAGATATTGGCATGTTTAATTAGGGTACCATATGTCTATCCCCCAGGAATCTCGGATAATATAATATACTTACAAGAGCGACACAGTCGAGGTTGAATTCGAAGGTTCCCGATTATGCTTACTTTACAGTATAAAGTCTCTAAAGTCGTGCCAGCATAGGACCAGTAGATTTAAATTACTTACATTTCCACAATGGATGGAAAAATAAGATGCGCTAGAGAATCCGGAAGAGAGAATAAAGTTCTTCCAGAACGCATAGACGGGCACTCGCTAAGACTGCAAGCTACGAAGACCTGCTACTGACCATAAGGCTGTGTACTGTAACTCCCGGCAACTGGTTCCGGATCAGTGTTGCCAGATATTCAAAAGTGAATTTCCCCAAATCAGTTACTTTTTCCAAAAAAGTCCCCAACAGAGTTTTTACTCAAAAATGTAAATTTTCAATTTTCAATTTATCATTATAAAAAATATTTAACTAATTTAAGCCCAAAACTTTTCCCTAAATCAAGCCTTTTTTGGAAAGAATTCCCCATTTAAAAAAAAATATATAAATTTAAAATTATATTTAATTGATTATTGAAAAATCCTCCATCTACGCAACCTACTGAGCATAGTTTCTGAATCTTTAGCAATTCGGAATTGAAAACGGAAAGCGGAAAGTCGTCCAGTCATTTCATGTATACTTATATTTACCAAGTATCTAAATTCTTACTTACTTTCATTACAATTTGTTTTGATGAAAATACAAGAAAAAATATTATATTCAAAATGACATTTAGTTTAGGAAAAAAGGTAACAATGCTTTTTGATATTAATTATTCATAATTTTGCTTACTATATTTGTTTACTAGATGACCCGCCCGGCGTTGCTCGGGCCCGTGATAATAAAATTAAACAAACCTAAAGTTTGTATGATTTTATAACTTTAACCCGATTTTGTATAAATTATTTATTTAAAAATGCTTTTCATAGCGACTGAAAATCCTTTATTTTCACTTTCCACCGATATGGGCGCATTCTGATAGAAACAAACCTCCAACACGTGTTCCCGCTGCCTGCAGCTCCGTATAGTAGGCATGCAGCGCAGGCGCTGCAAACTCTTCCGCCGCCAGGGGGCGCACCCTGTTCCAAAGAAACAACCTTCTGAACGAAACTCCAAATCGTGTCCCCGCTGCCTCCGGCACCGTATAGCAAGCGTGCCTCAAAATCCTTTAGTTCCATTTGTAACCGCCAGGGGGCACAATTCGTTCCATATGAATATCCAAAACGGGTACTCGTTGTATGAAGGGGGTTGAATAAACTAATCCTCGTCGAAATCAGGCCCATAGAACTCTAGAAAACAATGCGCCGCTGGCGGTGGAAGGTGAAACTAAAATCTGTAACACGAACGAAAACCAAGTCGAATCATCCAAAGGCCGTTGTGATCGGGCGCATAGAACCCGAAGAATGTACAGTTAGATAAAATAACTTGTAGTATTGCCCGCCAGGGGGCACTTGGTCAAGTGCTTAATAACAATTCATTTACTTTGATTGTTGGTATCCATCAGGTATATACGGGTTGTGTACTTTTATTAGGAACATAAATTTAATTTTTACGAAAACCGTTATTTGAAATTTCCTGCATTCTCTATTCATAACATTTATAAAACGCAACGTTAGAAGCTAAAAATGTTAAATTTCTTAAACGGAATATGTTTTGTGCAAACCAGAGCAAGGCGTTAACCCCCTCCCTCCCCATACCCGCAAAAATAACGAATAACTTGTTCAAGAAAACCACCTTCACATACATTAACTTGATCATTAAAAAAAAATTTTTTTTCTGATAATTAGAACATAACGAAGACACTACGCTAAAATAGCCGGCAGATGACAACACTTCCCATTCTCAATTTCAGATCTATATCTTAATTATTTATCTAATTTTTTCTTCATTAGTAAAAATTGGCAATTATTTCCTTTCATTTTCACAAACTAAATGGAGGGATCGGCCAGAAAAACAGATATCTTTGTAGTACAGGTTTTAATGAAAACAAATCCCTGTCTGAAACTTTTTCGGATTTTTTTGACTGGCTCCGGCAAATTTTTGGCAGTTTTTTGCATAAATTAAGAAAAATTACCGGCCGAATTTACATAGTCGGATGCAAAAATTTTTTTTTTACATATGTTCAGAAATTTTCAAATTGATATCTTAATTAGTTTTCTTAAAATTCGCTAATTAGTAAAATACTTTCGAATTCGTTCATTTCCGTTTGCAAATCCACAACAGAAGTTCTTATCTTTAGCCATTTTGATTTAAAAGATAGCATTTTCGATGCGATGTTTAATGATATTCTAATTAATATCTTCAGTAATTAAAATTCTGAGACTCAGGTGCACATGGTCAGACCTTGGACTATCCACACCTAAATTTTCAGACTTCTAGGTGGGCTAGATTTTGCTAGCCATCGCAGACAGACAAACAAACACACACAAACACACATACACAGAGCGAAACTTTCTTTTATTAGTATAGATTGGTGCATTGAAAAGTTAAGAAAAATAACTTAAAAAAAAAACCTTAAATAAAAAGTAATAAATAATAGAATATCCATTCTCACAACGTTAAAGATGTACACAGATGGGCGAAAATGATACAAAGAAGCATGTAAACTATAATGTTACAAACAACAAGCACGACCACGAGAATAATGATTGATATTTCCGACTTCCGAATTTTATTTTCATAATGAAGATAGAAAGTAAATTCTTTGTCGTTAGGATTTTCGTTTTCCGAATCAAAATGAATTTGAAACAGATCCGCCCCACCAGTGGCTGAGAGGTTCTGCTCTCAAAGCTGGTAGACTGGGGGTGCTGGGTTCAAACCCCTGTCTCGCTCGTCGACCTAACCGTTCGGAATTATCCGTGGTTTTCTTCGAACCTTGCCGTAAATACGGGTTAGGTTCCGTTAGAAAGACCTCCACGGAGGGCACCCCCCCTAGGGCTATACCCTCGTGTAGATAATCGGCTATCATAAAATTAACCAACCAACCTTGAGTCAGATCCAATTTTGTCAAATGACTAAAAGCAAACTTTACGTGAAATGATAAAAAAAAATTCTCCAAGTTTTTCCCCCAACAAGTTGATAGTCCCCAAAATTTTCCCCACGAATTCCTTGTCCCCAAAAGAATCCCCAGAATGTTCAAAATTCCCCAAAATGGGCACAAATTCTCCAATCTGGCAACACTGTTCTGGAAACCAACATCTTTCCATGTGCACTCAGCCATTACCAAGGGGAATAACGCAAGGAGTATGTGGAAACTCTATCCCGAGCACATACAAACGTCCATACTCGGGAATTTGTGGAGTGAATGTTATATAAGGAGGGACTAGGCCAACCGACGGTCAGAAATTTGAGTAGGACGTTTCTTTTTAGACATGAAACATTTAAACACTAATTACTTCATTAACAACCAATATTGGTTAAACTATTTATATTGGGGCCCAATATTTTTTAAATATGGTATTAATCGGAAAGATTTTCTCTGAAATACCACAATTGGTTGAACATTGTCCTTACAATGAGATAGTTACAATGTGATACCGATAATATATAAGCAAACTATTTTATTTACAAGAGCAATAATGGCAAAACGTTTTTGAAAACATTAGAACTATTCAAAATATCCGAAATATTGCAGTATCATATTGATATACAGATATACAAAACACTTTTGACGAAATATTTTATTTGACACTACGCTCTTTTTCTAAGAATGTTAACTGCTATTTTAGAAAATAATTAGCTCTCTCTCTCCCCTCTCCCCTAACCCCTCTATTCCCTTCCCCCCTCCCCTCTCTCCTCCTCCCCTCTCTCTCCCTTCCCTCCTCTCTCTCTACCTCCCCCCCTCTCTCTCTCTATATATATATATATATATTTGTCCTCAAAATAAATCATACAAAATACATTATGTAGATAACATCCAGAATATAAATTTTGAGTGATGATCAAAGATTCTGGAAATCTAACGATTACCATATAAAACGATTTTTTAAGCACTTTATATTAAAACAATAACTTGTATATACAGTGAAAAATGTGATTTTGACTACGCATCTAATTATCGTCGATTCATAATTTATATGCTCCTAAACAAAAGGTACAGGCATAAAAGAATAATTTACCTTTAGAAGTAGCATTTGCAAACATTTTTATCAAAATCCATCAATAAGTTTCGTATTTTAACATGAATTTGTATGTGACGAGATTAAATTTAAATCATTTTCATTTAAGAGTCATACATTCCCAATACACTTTAAACAAAAGAATTACTTTTCCACCATATCACAGATTACTCCTTTGTATAATGACTCTGAGTACTTGTTATCTCAAATTTTAAATGATAACTTTTAATTGGGAATCATTTAATGAGAGCTTCTATCGGAAAACTCTTTATCAAACAATGATGCAAGGCACGAGCGTTTCCTTTTCATATTCCCTTTGGAAGTTAATATATCGATTGTGCTATCAATGTATTTAAAAGTTTTAGTTTACAATGTAAATATAGTTGAATGTTTCTGTCTTATAAAATACCAAATCGGATGAACTGATTAATTAATACAAGTGTGATTACTTCAAAATTATGTCCTAGAGGATGTTTATATTTATTTTGTTTTATTTTAAGCAAATAAAGAAAACATATTTTACAAAGACGATTTTGAAACACAAATATTAAATTAAATGATAGATCTTTTCAAAACATTTTGACACCTTTTAAATCTTTTGTCATATCATTTGTGTTACTGACATTAATGTTACATATTAAAAATTGGAAGTGAATGCACTGCAAATACCAATTTGAGCTCCTAACCAAATATTACAGTGCGCGAAACAATTATGGCCTCTCACAATTTTAGCTTATATGTTATAACGATGAAAAAAAATCATATGCCATTCCCTCCCTTGCAACATTCATAGTAAACAGGCATTGATTGGTGGTTGTAGAAGTACGTGGTCATGTGCTGTGAATGCTTATAAATGAAATCTGGATTTCAGAAACGAAGAAATTATGACCGCACACAATCGAAAATTCATCTGTATGCACGTCGTTTAGCAGAAACATTTTTGTTTTAATTTGTAACAACAGTTTAAATAAAAAATTAACTAAATAATTCGTTAAAAGTGGTAGATTAAAAAATAATTAATATGCCATCTGGCTCAGGTCTTTTTGATGTTGAATAGTGTAAAATCGATGTTTTAAGAGCACAAACTAATATGAATCCTACAGATATTACCCTAGCTATTGACAGAAGTCCTAAAGGAGCTCAAAATTTCCTTAAAGATCCATCAAGATATGGAAAGAAGAACAGCACGTGCAGACCACCCTGTGGTATATTACATAATGTAGGGCATAATATTTTATATTCCACATGTGCTTATTAAATAGTAACTATATTTTGAGTGTTTGCTTAAAATTAGCAAAAAGGTCATAATTATTTCGCGCACTGTATATGGTTTTTTTTTAGACAAAATTATTAAAGTCAAAAATTTGATCTTTTTTTTTTTTTTTTTGTGTGTAGGAGATTGGTCACATCCAGAAATTTATTGGTGAATTATTGATATTTTCATTCAAATTTCATTCTGTATTGATCTACAAAGATCTATCGACCAATGATAAACTATTTCTGATAAAGTTCGAAAATAATTTAAAGTTGGTTTATTGAAAATCTTTTTCCCATTGCTTGTTTCTTGAAATTTCAAACAGTTTTTTTTTTACCATATTCAATTTTTTGGATTTTTATTTGGAAGAATTTTTTTTCATTAATTTGCTTTGTATATAGATTTCTTTAAATTTGAGGAAAAAATGCTGTAATATTACTAGACAGATTAAGACAAATAAAAGGTTAAAAATGCATGAATACAAATTTGCCACGCAGCTGACAATGGCCGATATTCTCAGTCATAAGCAATGGTAACTATATTCTACTCGGTTATATGATATTTACGAGTCATAGTTTAACCAAAATTAAAAATATGTTATCAATTTTCCATTTTATAAATGTTTTAGACATTCACAGAGGTCTCATTCGGTGCGTTTTCTTAAAAAACACTTATTTTTTTCATACAAAAACTTCTGAAAATATAACAAAAAAATATAATAAAATATAACACCTTGTAATAATATATTTCTTTTAAATGCTAAACGTTTAAACTAAACACATAATATACAGTAAAATAATTTTTATTAGAGTGTTGACATGTTTAGGCTCCCTTCGAGCCATTATCAAAAACAAATGAGATTATTCTATAATTGCACGGCCTTTGAAGTTATTATTTGAAATGCTATCATTTAATTTTCATGTAATTTTTGAACTTACGCACATTTTTTTTTTTTTTTTTTTACTTGGTTGTTTATTTCCATATTTGTAAGCATTGAAAACCTATCATTTAATTTCCATGTACTTTTCAAAAATTACGCACGTTATATTTTATTTTTACTTGGTTGTTTATCTAGTTACAGATATGGAAAGAAAAAACCAAATAAAAAAAATAACGTGCGTAATTTGAAAAAATGACATTAAAATTAAATGATAGCATTTCAATTGTTACAAATATGGAAAGAAACAACCAAGTAAAAATAAAAAAAATAACGTGCGTAATTTTTAAAAAGTACATGAAAATTAAATGGTAGCATTTCAAATAATAACTTCAAAGGCCGTGCAATTGTAAAATATTCTCATTTGTTTTTGATAATGGCTCGGAGTGAGCCGAAACATGTCAACAACCTAATAAAAGTTACTTTACTGTACATTATGTTTTTAGTTTACTCCTTTTAGCATTTAAAAGAAATATAGAAATATGCAAAACTTCTTTTAGATTTTTCTTGCAAATTTTCTAGAAATCTACTTCACAGATTATTTATATTGCAAATGTTATAAAAATCTATCACGAAAATTATTTTTAGGAATTACTGGTATTTATAAAACGGACCAGTGCGATCCCTGAATTCAGAGTTATTATAAAAATGTTCCATTGTAACTCACCGCAAAATTATATACGTCTTAGGTTTTCCAAATTAAGTAGTTTTTTTATGCCAAAATCCATATTTTTTCTGGTTTGTGTTGTAATAGTATAAAACAATGCTACTTAAATTATAACAATTAACAAACTATTACAATGTCAATACCTGTACATAAATACTTTATCGTGTTATTCCTTATTTCAGATTATAAAAAGGAAAACAAATGAGATTTCTGTAATGGATCTGTGTCACTAAAGAAAACGTTTGATGAGTAATAGATAATGCCAAGCAATTGTAATAAAATGCTTAATATTTTCTTTATTTCAGTTCAAATATACAATAAATGTCTCAAATGCGTTGAAAAATATTTAGATAATATGTTCTTGTTATTATTATTATTATTATTATTATTATTATTATTGTTATGAAAACAGAAAAAGCATAATTTGGTTATAGAATGACAATACTGCAAGATAATTTTAAGACCATTTTGCACAATTTTTCATTTTATGATCGAAATTAAAATCAAAATTTCTTGCAAGAAACATTTGTTTTTGAACGTTGACACATTATATAATGGATGCCACTGATAATATTTAATTAATTTTTCTGAATCTTTTTAATCAAGCCTTAAAGAAAATCATTAAAAGAATGACAGAGACAGATCAACCTGTTTCTCAAATTTTGAAAAAGTCTTATAGCATTTTAAATAATAAAAGATTTTTGAAAAGGATTTACGGTGACTCGGTGTCCTTTGAACTTTTTATTTACTAAAGTCTTTACACTTACTCCTTGTTCATATTATGAGAAGTTATTGCTAGACAAACTCTGTTATTACTAGATATTAACTATTATTACTAGATTACTAGTTATTACTGTTATTATTAGATATTACTGTTATTACTAGAAAAACTCTCATTTTAACTGGCAAAAAATAATTTTGTTCGTAAAATTTATTTATTTTTTTAATTCATATTTTTTTCTTCTCCCTTAATTTACAATAATATGTACTGATGTTTTTTTAATATATATATAAGAGTCTTATGTATACCTTTAATGATCGATTTTGAAATTAATTGTTTTGTTTTAGAGAAAAAAAAATAAAGCGAATATATGTTTGGGTAAATGCTGGTAAAAACATAGATTCAATTACATTTTTATTTTTACTTTTTTTTTCTCTTAAGATTACAAAATACATACCTAATGTTATTAAATAGATTATTTCATAAAATACATAGGGTTATCTGTCCTCTGCGAATTGCCAACCTCCTACGAATTGCCGACTTGCCAACCTCCGATCAGGCATCACTATTTGGAAGTTCAACAGCTAGACATTTTTCAATTAGGAACGTACGCTACTCTGCTATTTGCGTGTGATATCAGAGAAAACTACACATTATTTAGCAATTAAATAACCTAGGGCTACACCTGTATTAAAATATTAGAGAATCTATTCAAAACCCTAATCCTGCTGACCTCAATCAGAACACGTATTTTCATATTGCATAAATTATTCAGAACCCTCATTCTGTTGAACTGAACAAATCACAAACTGTATTTTCATATTACATAAACTATTTAGAACCCTCATACTGCTGAACTCAATCACAACCTTTATTTTCATACTACATAAATTATTCAGAACCCTCATCCTGCTGAGCTCAATCACAACCTTTATTTTCATACTACATAAATTATTCAGAACCCTCATCCTGCTGAGCTCAATCACAACCTTTATTTTCATATTACATAAATTATTCAGAACCCTCATCCTGCTGAGCTCAATCACAACCTTTATTTTCATACTACATAAATTATTCAGAACCCTCATCCTGCTGAGCTCAATCACAACCTTTATTTTCATATTACATAAATTATTCAGAACCCTCATCCTGCCGAGCTCAATCACAACCTTTATTTTCATACTACATAAATTATTCAGAACCCTCATCCTGCTGAGCTCAATCACAACCTTTATTTTCATATTACATAAATTATTTAGAACCCTCATCCTGCTGAGCTCAATCACAACCTGTATTTTCATATCACATAAACCATTCAGAACACTCATTCTGCTCAGCTCAATCACAACGTAAGAAACTTAGAGATCAACAGGTCGTGTTGCAAAAATAAATTGTTCTTATTAAAAAAAATCTTTCGCTGTTGGACTTTATAACTCACAGACAAACATATACTTCACACGTTTGTTTAAAATACAAGATTGTCCCTTTCATATTTTATATACGCTACCAACATTCACAAAAACACGTAAGTCCACATCATTAAGAAAATGTACAAATTTTCATCAATGTAGATATTAATCATTTTGCATAATTTCCGATGTTTAGAATGATGTTTAAGCTTTACTATGTGTAGAATTGAAACGAATTCTTCAAAATATAAAAGAAGTGATATGAGAGAATTTCTTGTAATTTCATAAATAAGAGCGTTATACTTGCGTCTTAATAAGAACGGTTGATTCCCTTTTCCCGACTGAAAGACAGCTACTTGTAATTATTTCATTAGAATTACTTTGCAAACTGAAAATAACATAATTGTATTTCCTTTTTTTTCAAAAAATAATACTTCTGCAAATATTTTAGAAAATAAATAGCTAAAGTAAACATTAAAGGATTTTAAAACTTATTATTTCCTAGTAAAATAATACATTTGTAAACACTAAAATGTTAGTTTTGCTATAATTATTTTGTTATAACTATGCAGAGATAAAAATAAATATATATAACACACAAAGAAGATAAATATTTGTTTTATTTAATTGGTATATGTGTATTTATGCGTTGTATAAAACATTCATGAATGCAAATTCAATAATAAAGAAACTAGGAATGTGGAAAATTCTTTTACTAGAATTTTAAAGATTAAATAAATAGATGTGTTGCAATTGAATGTTTAAGTAGCTTTCGAAGAACTATCTCAAAAGTAAATAAAGAAACAAAGCAACATGTAGTTGCTCATAAACAAAAACTTATACATACAACAAAAGTCATTTGTTTAATCTGAATACATAATATATGCATGATGTAATTCATCATGTAAAATTTGAAGGTAAGGAAGGTTTAAAAATTTGTGAATAAAACTAAAGATAAGAGCCAAATTTTATTTTTTCATAAAGCATTTCTGCGTCGCGTCATCTGCACTCTGGCTGTAAATATTTACATGAACAATTAATTTTAATTTAATATTTATTATTACATTAATTATTATTATATTAATTATTACTATATTAATTATTATTATATTAATTATTATATTAATTATTATAATTATTATTATATTAATTATTTATTATTATATTATTATAATTTAATTTTAAATTTATTTAAATTTATGATTGATCCCTCACCAACTTTGTTTAAACTTATCTCTGCAACTTTTTATGATAAAATGCTGAAATTATGTACATGACCTTAGTAGTGAATGGGTTCATTACTCTCGATGGGATTTTTTTTTTGTACGGGGGCTGTATAAAATTTAAATTTCCTATTTCTTCAAATTTAATCTCCTGAAAATTTTAATGGATTTCATACAATCCTGTACCTTTTTTTCGTAACTTTGTAATTTATAATGTATGTCCATGATTAATATTTAAGGAATAAAAGCCGATAGCAATATTTTTGGGACATCATGTATCGGTTAATTTTTTTAAATAGTTGTTTTTTCTTAAAATTCCCATTTAACTGGTAAATAAATAAGTGAAATGCTAATAATTAGCCTATTTTAAACATTGTGATTAACCTTTATATGGGGGCTCGGACAGCAACTGTCCAGATTTTGTATGTACTTCTGAAAGAGCCACTATCAAAAGGTTAAAAAAAGACAAATATATTTTCTAATATTTTCAGACAATAAAAGTTATACTGCTTTTATTTATAGTGGCTTTGGCGAGATGAGAAAAATCTCCATGGCCTGAGAAAGAAAATTTTTAGAAGCCATTTTTGGTACACTGTTCCTTCATTCTTACACAAACTAATTTGTTTAATATTTTCACTATGTAATATAGGGTAAATGTACCAATAGTCGGCCACTTAACTGTTTTTTTGTATATAAATCTTAACGTAGAATTTTTAAAAAACGACACAACATTTTTAAAAGTGATATATGTTAAAACATACGTTTCTTATTATGTTTCAGCAATTATTTTTAAAAAACACGGTAATAGTTTTTTTTAGACAAAGTTAAGTTTAAAAAGGGGAAGTTCTCCAATAGTCGGCCACTTTAAGTCTGATGTTCGGCCATCACTGCACCAATAGTCGGCCACTTCAGAATTTTGTTTTACCTGAAAAACGACTCTAACAAATTTGACTAAATTTTGCGTTCTACCATTTTCGGTTATAAGAAGATGATTGAGCTATCTCACATGTTCTAGAAACATAAAGAAAGGGGCGGTCCCAACTGTCGCATCACGGCATTTTGATCTAGTTGTTTTAACACTTTTATGCATTTTGAACATGAAATATATTTAGTATGTAGTTATTAGTATACGAGTTCATTTTGAATCCGCAGTGGAAAAGCGTAGGGAGGGGCGGTCCCAACTGCCGCATTCCAATCTAGTTGTTTTAACACTTTTCATTGAAAAGCAAATAATGGGGGTTCCAACTGTCGCATCTAATCGAGTTGATTTTAACACTTTTCAACATAGTTTAAAAGCAAATATGCATACATTCGTGCATCAGCGAAGGGGCGGTCTCAACTGCCGCATCACGGCATTCCGATCTAGTTGTTTTAACACTTTTATGCATTTTGAACATGAAATATATTTAGTATGTAGTTTATTAGTATACGAGTTCATTTTGAATCCGCAGTGGAAAAGCGTAGGGAGGGGCGGTCCCAACTTCCGCATTCCAATCTAGTTGTTTTAACACTTTTTAACAGAATTGAAAAGCAAATAATGGGGGTTCCAAATGCCGCATCTAATCGAGTTGCTTTAACACTTTTCAACATAGTTGAAAAGCAAAAATGCATACACTCGTGCATCAGCGAAGGGCGGTCCCAACAGCCACATCACGACATTCCGATCTAGTTGTTTTAACACTTTTATGCATTTTGAACATGAAATATATTTAGTATGTAGTTTTTTAGTATACGAGTTCATTTTGAATCCGCAGTAGAAAAGCGTAGGGAGGGGCGGTCCCAACTGCCGCATTCCAATCTAGTTGTTTTAACACTTTTCATTGAAAACCAAATAATGGGGGTTCCAACTGTCGCATCTAATCGAGTTGCTTTTAACACTTTTCAACATAGTTGAAAAGCAAATATGCATACATTCGTGCATCAGCGAAGGGGCGGTCCCAACTGCTGCACACGGCATTCCGATCTAGTTGTTTTAACACTTTTATGCATTTTGAAGATGAAATATATTTAGTATGTAGTTTATTAGTATACGAGTTCATTTTGAATCCGCAGTGGAAAAGCGTAGGGAGGGGCGGTCCCAACTGCCGCATTCCAATCTAGTTGTTTTAAC
Organism: Maratus michaelseni; assembly: GCA_963931845.1. NCBI lineage: Eukaryota > Metazoa > Arthropoda > Arachnida > Araneae > Salticidae > Maratus > Maratus michaelseni. Next base: position 448,029,345 of record OZ007589.1, on the reverse strand, counting down.
ACTTTTCAACAGAATTGAGAAGCAAATAATGGGGGTACCAACTGCCGCATCTAATCTAGTTTAAGAAAAAACTACTGTGTACGAGCATTGCGATTTAAAAGTAACCCCGATATCGATTATCAGTTTTCTATCCCTATTAATTCTAAATAAATCATAATTTAGAATGATAAATAACAATTACTATAATTTCAATTTTTTAAATTTCGAATTTTATAGAAACCATTCTTTGCGAAAGTTTACATCTTAAAAGAAACCCCCATGCAAAATTTGAAGTTTCAAAGCCAAACTAATTGCAATTTTAGAAAATTTTTAGTTCCTTTTAAATTTCAAATTTTTTAGAAACTTTTCGGCTACGGTCAGACCACTTACGAACGGAAAAGGTTATCCATGTCTAATTTCAAGTTTCTATTCTAAAATTTATATAAAAAAAAAAAAACATAATTCAGAACATTTTCCTCTCATTTTGGCATTCTAAATTTCCAAATTTTTAGAAGCTTTTCTTAGCCGGTCGTTTATGTCCTAAAATTAACCACAATGCCAAATTTTAAGTTTCCAGCAACAAAACTATCACAGATTTTGAAACTTTAGAACGTAACAGACATGTTAAATTTCAAGTTTATATTCCTAACAATTCTACATGAATTGTAATTTAGAACTTTTTCCACTCATTTCACACTTTTAAATTTCGAATTTTTTAGAAAACAACAACCATGCCAAATTTCAAGTTACTACATCCTTCAATATCACAAGAAGGGCAAGTTTGGAATGTTTTTTGCCCATCCATCTACTTGCGAAAAGTGGCCCTGGCGTAAAATATAGTCTATGTCGGAGCAGAGACTGCCACCTTTACTTTTGAAATTCTTTCGGTAGTTCTAGTAGTTTCCCGTACAAACAAACAAACAAGCACGTAAAAAAAGATTTTTTTTACATAACATTATTATAGATGTAGAGATAAAGTTATATCTACCAAACAATTTTTTTAAAAATGTGGCACTCCGGGAGTGCCGGCAGAAGTGAAAACTTGAACAATTACCTGTGTATTTTTTGAATTGTCAGGAAATGTTTTATTGTGCAGGAAATACTTTTAAATCAAGTTTTTTTTATTCATTATTATAAACTACTACTACAAAAATTATATAACAATTTTCATTTAATACGCTATTGTACATGAAAAATCATGCATATTATTTTACATACAAAAATTTCGGGAACCAGACTTCAGTCGCACTATACCGCTTACATTCTTCTGCGTTATTATACCGCTTACTATACCGCTTACATTTTTCTGCGTTACTATACCACTTACTATATCGCTTACATTTTTCTGCGTTTACTATACCGCTTACTATACCACTTACATTTTTTCTGTGTCACTATACCGCTTACATTTTTCTGCACTTACTATACCGCTTCTATACCGCTTACTATACAGCTTACTATACCACTTACTATACCGCTTACATTTTTCTGCGCCTACTATACCGCTTACTATACTGCTTACATTTTTCTGCGCTTCCTATACCTTACTATACCGCTTACATTTTTCTGTGTTATTATACCGCTTACTATGCCGCGTACTATACCGCTTACTATGCCGCGTACTATACCGCTTACATTTTTCTGCGTTACTATACCGCTAATTAAACCGCGTACTATAATACGTACTATACCGCTTACATTTTTCTACGCTTACTATACCGCTTCTATACAGCTTACATTTTTCTGCACTTACTATACCGCTTCTGTACCGCATACTATACAGCTTACTATACCGCTTACATTTTTCTGCGTTACTATACCGCTTACTATGCCTCTTACATTTTTCTGCGCTACTATACCGCTTACTATACCGCGTACTATACCGCTTACATTTTCTGCGCTTACTATACCACTTACATTTTTCTGCGTTTACTATACAGCTTACATTTTTCTGCTTTTACCATACCGCTTACTATACCACTTACATTTTTCTGCGTTTACTATACCGCTTACATTTTTTCTGTGTTACTATACCGCTTACATTTTTCTGCTCTTACTATACCGCTTCTATACCACTTACTATACAGCTTACTATACCACTTACTATACCGCTTACATTTTTCTGCGCCTACTATACCGCTTACTATACTGGTTACATTTTTCTGCGCTTTCTATAGCTTACTATACCGCTTACATTTTTCTGTGTTATTATACCGCTTACTATGCCGCGTACTATACCGCTTACATTTTTCTGCGTTACTATACCGCTAAATATACCGCGTACTATACCACGTACTATATAGCTTACATTTTTCTGTGCTTACTATAGCGCTTACATTTTTCTGCGTTACTATACCGCTAATTATACCGCGTACTATACCATGTACCGCTTACATTTTTCTGCGCTTACTATAGCGCTTACTATACCGCGGTGCAATAGCGCACAATCAAGCTTGCGGCGCGCCTGTCCCGCCCTACCTCATACCTAACTATACACAATACTTGTACATACTTATATAAAGAGGTCTCGGTTACAATAACAGTGTCGCGAGTTCAATGGTTTTTTCCCATCTCAAAAAATGTCCAACGCGCCTAAAGAAGTTTTCACTTCAATAAACTCAAAAAAGTACAATAAGTTATGTATTCATTATTCAGCTCCTGGTGGCCGACTTTTGGACATGTAAGCAAAATTAATACCCAATGGTCGGCCACATTAAAATTAATTAAAAGCAACAAATTAATTTACTTTTTATACTCAAAAACATTAGTTTATTTACCCTGCTAATATTGTAGCCTTATAATTTTAGAAAAAAAATAAAAAAATAATTAATACTTGCTTTTTAAAAGAATTGCCATCTGTTAACAAAAAAATAGGGAAAATGGTGATTTGACCTCTATCTTGAAAAAAATGGCTGATTACAAATTCAATAAAAATACCCATAATTCTTTGGTGATGGTTTATGACTTATGAAAGATGGCTGCATCTAACCAAATTGTAATATTTCATTTAGAACCAAAAATAAGCTATGCGTAAGGCATTTTATCTCAATGTGGCCGACTATTGGGGGTTGGCCGACTATTGGTACATTTACCCTATATATTATAAAACAAAAACATTTCCAGGAGTGAAGATGACGTCATATTGATGGTGGCAACACCTGACAAATAAACTTAGCTTTTCCTGCATTTATATTTTTAAATACTAAACATCGCGCAATTTAGTACACCAAATTAGCAATTTGGTTTACTAATTTGTAGCAATCAAATTAGCAAACATCGCGCAATTTAGTATTTTTACACCGTCGAATTGAGCAAAAAATGTTCCTTTAAATACATTTTCATTTTTAACTGCACCTCAGTTAACCGATTTTTTATGCGTTTTAAAATATTTTCCAGCATGATTAATAAAAAATATATATATTGTCTATTGCGTGCAATCCGATTACGAAAGATTAACCCGTTTGCACTTAATACAATATAATATTTGTCTCCGATTACTATTCTATGGAGAAATTAAAACCTCAACAATAAATAAATAAAATAATATAAATAAAATACAAATTTAACACGCATGTAATCGATCGCTTAAAGTGCAGAAACTATTAGAACAAAAATGACTCCCGTATGTAGCGAAATCTATGGCGATTTCTTCTACTACTAACTCACTTTTAAACCGGTATATAATATATACCACTTTTTAATATATAACTTTGCCACCAGTATTATTAAATAAAGATTGAAATTGGGAAAAACAATTCGTACCGGAAAATTTCTGCCCGTCAATTATTAGAGATCAGAATTATTATCTAAAAAATAAATGATAGAATTTTCCGGTACGAATTAGTTTTCCCAAACGGAAGGAACTTTCCGAACGACCCAATAATAAATTTCAAAACTTTATTTGAATACGTAACTGACGTTTTACGAGTAAAAGGCATTTTGATGCTGTTAGTGGGCAGTCTACAAGAAAATGTTTTTATCCTACGATCGATCTGTTGTAGGCCCTAATTGAATGACCAACTATATATGAAGAAGTGACTTATCTAATCAGAAACAAATAATGTACACTGGTACCCATAAATTAAAGGACAATCTGAAAATGTTTATTCTCGTAGACAAAACGTAATTGGGAGTGGCAAAAAGAAGCAAAGGATTCTATTGCTGATCTAATGATCACGCAAATTTTGTAATACACATTACAGACATGGATGTTAAGTAAAATAATAAATCTAAAAAAAAAGGGGGCGGGTTTGCGTGTGATATGTAGAGGATTCTTGTTTTCTCTACTATTATATAAATTGTTAAGATTCAAAGAACACGATGAATCATCCTGACAAATCATCCATGATCGGTGTCCACAGCAAAAGCTGCATTTTAGCTGTAGCGTTTTGATTTAAAAATAATTGCATTCTTGTAAAAATTGATTTTATTTATTTATTTTTGTGGCAGTCATTGAGTCATTTATTGGATTGATATTTGATAATTTTACATGTTTCTTGTTTCCCAGTCTTAACAAGACTGTATACAAAAGAAAACATTTGCTTAGATCCCGATTATGAATAATTAGTTCCCAAATTTATTTTTTTTTTTCGTTTAAAAAAAATTAGATATTTGAATTTTAAATAAAGTCTGAATTTTTTATGATATGTTCCATACATGTGTATATTATTTTCCAAAACTTGAAAGAAAAAAAGTACAGGAGTTGGGAGTAGGGGTTATGTATATGCTTTTAAATCTATTTTTACATCCATCATACTTGATGAGCATGCTTTCGTTAATCAATAATATAATAGCGTTTGATTTGTTAAATGCTAATGAAATATTAATAATCAAACCATTTGAGATTTGGGTAATAAGAATTATCTGATACTGATACGAATACAGACAGATAATTTTGTAGGTCATTTTTCAGAATGTCGGATTATTTGTACATTCCGAAAAATTCAAATTTAGCATCTTTGAGAAAATATCAAAAATAAAGATTATTCGTATTTGTGTTGACATCAAAAATACCCTTTAAAATGCTTCATAGATTTTTTATCATAAATTATTTGAAATAAAATGAAAACATTTTGTAGATTTGATTATATTGATTTGCTAAATTGATAAAACCTATTAGAATATGATAAATAAACCAACGGCGAAAAACTTTTCTTTCTTTATATTATTTTTGTATTTATTCTTTATATTCTATGTACAGCTTATGTTATTTAGTGAATTAGTATTTACTTAATAAATAATATTAATATTTCAGTAATGCAAAGGTTCGTTGATGAAACAAGATACTAACTAAACAGAATAAAGTTAATTGATATACAAAATGCAATTGTTTTAAAAATGTTAAAACGTATTTAAAAAACTAATAAATAATAACCGTAAAGATAAACTTTTATTTTGTTTCAGAAAATAAACTTAGCTTTCAAACAATAAAATAAAATACAAAATTTGACATAGCAAACGTATTATTCTTGAAGAATTAAAAGGGAATGTTTAAAAAATATATAATAACATCAATAGGGCATAAAATGAATTTTACTTGAATTTGACATTAAGAAGAGTTAGGCATGCATTGAAAAAGTGTTATATAATGAGTAAAAGATAACATTGTATTTTAAGTGTATTGTGATAAAAAAGGTCAGAGTCTTTCAAATACTGGTCTTCTTATAAAACACATTTTATTTTCTCTACAAGCAACGAGATCTAGAGTAGGTTGTAAAAAAAGTAGCAAATTGAAAATAAGCACTTATAATAATTTTCTTTTTATATTTCTTTTTATTTTACATTTTGTTTGATTGTATTATTAGCTTCGTTCTGTTAAAGAAGATTATTTTAAATGTAATGGCGTTATTCTGCGTTCTTAGCCGTTCTTTATTTTTATTTTTATTTTATTTTTTGTTCGAAAAATATGGTCTATCAATTTAAAAGTACAGCAGGTAATTTTAAAATAAATAAACAATAAATAGTATTCAATAAAAAATAAGCAAAAATTATTTAGTGAAGCTAAAGAATACTGAAAGCTATTTTATTAGAAGAAAGAAATTTATGAAAATAGCATAATAATTTATCTGTAAATGCAAAATTTACCGTAAAGTTTAAATAAAAGATATCTGAAACAAACTTAACTAAGCTCAAATACCGTATACATATATACACAGTAAATACGAAATATATGAAGAACTGGAAAGTTATGTATATTTTCCAAAAGTAATATTTGATTTTCAAACTTACTGTTTGTAAACGACAACCAGCTTTAAAACGTGGAACGCAGCGGTAAAAGGGTATTTAGCGTATATTTTGGAAGATGCACAGGATATCACAGTTTTTAGAAATTCTCACAGCCTGTAGTCCACACATATCATTTCCTGTAGCAGCTACGCTGTTTTTATACGCATGGTTTTCAGGACGAAAATAAAACGTATACTACAACTAACAAACAAGTGATTGCCTTTCAGGGGCAAGCACTTGTGCTGCTGTAACGTTCAATTCTCACCGGAATTTAGGAAAGAATTTAGTTCAAAATAAGGAAAAGCAATATTTCCCCTTTTTCCGTCAAAGTTAAAAAAGTAAAATTTAATTAGAAGTTTCTGGTTTGAATCGGATTAAAATTAGGTGGTATATAATATATAGCATCGCCCCTCAAAGGGTTAAATGAGGTTCTTCAGACGCCTTGGAAATAACTTTTGGCAGGAGGGATTCGTAAATATATGAGCAATATTCATAGATCCAATAATTGGTTCAATATTTGGTGGTTCGAACGAGAAATTTCAATTTAACACTTCATCATTTAACACTTAATTTCATCCTTCCCACAGAAACACTTACCCTAAATGAAATTGTTTCTCAATAAGTAAAAAATATATTATCTTGAACATTACATGCTTCATAATATTTAAATTTTAATAGCTTAAAAGGCGTATAGCCAACATAGTAAAAAAGTATCCAAGTCGAGACCCGGGCATCAGTATAGTGTACTGACGTTCTACCAACTGAACCAATTGTAACAACAACCAGCTTGGCACTGCTCATATAACATGTTGGCGAGGCTACAAACGCAGCACAAGATGGAATATTTTTCAGTGAGCCACCAACCCTGGAGCAAACACGAAACACAAAGAGAATCCAGCATAAATAATTGAATAAATCTATTTTTCTAATACTTGGAAATATTTCCATAGAAAATTTCCCACGCGTTACATTCATAATATTCAAATTTTAATTGCTTTAAAGTCGTATACCCAACATAGACTATAACATAGACTATAACACAGGCTATAACTATGTTGGCTATACGCCTTTTAAGCAATTAAAATTTGAATATTATGAATGCAAGGCGTGAAAAATTTTCTATGGAAAAATTTCCAAATATTAAAAATTGATTCATTAATGTTTCTGTTGAATTCAGGATAAAACCTTTCTTAAATCTATCGAATATCGAAATCAGTTTAGTAGTTTTCCCACATTATTGAAATTATTTTTAAAAGTGAATCCTCTTAAATTTGGAAGGGAAGACAACGATTAAAATGATATTTTTCTAGCTGGCAGGAGTGAATTGCTGCCCATGAAAGCATTAACATCAAAGTAGGATAAATATGTTTTGGACTATCTTGAAATAGTCTTTAAAATTGCCTGTACTCAATGAAAAAATTAGATGACGGACACAAAACTAACAGCAAATTTCTATATTTTTTCCCAAAATTACATATGTTCCATCAACAAACAAAATTAAAATACTTATGATATATTTCCATTAACTTGATCCTCTACCCTGCCACCCCTGAAAAAATATATAATTTACGAAGCCAATATATATATTTTTTATTTCACAGATTCTAAATAAATAAAATCCGTGTATATGGCAGAAAACCTGTCAACTGGAATGGCAATAAAAACTTATTTTTTAATTCTAAAACGGCGATCTATTTTAATATTTTATGTTTTTAAGTGTCAAATGTTTCTACCGCAGCTAAAAAAAAATATATGAGAAAGTCGATATTTTTTTCGGGGAAATTTACATTTTGTATTCGGTAAAATTCCTATTTTTTCTGGTCTCAATGGATGAATATTTTTTCATCCAAATATTGCACATAGGTTTAATACCTTTTCACAGAATTTTAAAATAGCATTTAAAAGTTGCTGAATTATACATAAAGTCATGCGATAATAAACATGCTTTTAATTATTTTTAATCAATATTTTTCAAACGGGTTTTGTTGCAAAGTTATATAATAGAAGCAAACACTAGAAAAGAATAATAAATATTAATTAGTTAACAAGGTATTTAGACTTCTTCTCATCAGAATACAGTTTGTTTATGCATGCATTAAATTAAAGCAAATTACAAATATTTATGTGTCTTATTTCAAAAATTTACTCATTTCACACAGCAAAATACTCTCAAAATAATATATATATATTTTTTTTATTATTTAGACAGTAATTTGTTTAATTAAATTGCATTTAGCCGTAAAAAATGAAGAACAAGCTAAATTTATAATTTCAATTATAAACAATAAAACATAATTACATTTTTATAAATCGAATATATTTTTTCTATAAAATAAATATAAAATCTATGCTTATTAAATTATTTCAACAAAAGATTTAAATGCAACTAAATTAAATAAATTTTTAAGATATGTAGGACATTAGGACTTATTCAAATCATCTTTATTCAATTATGTGAATTTATTTGAAGACGTTATTTACAGATAAATATTTAAATTAAATTTCAGTATTTTTAAATACGTTCCAAAAAATAAATTAAACCAAAGAGGAAAAGAAATGTAAAAATAAATGTTTTATGCTCAGATAAATAATGCTATAGAATCGTTTTCGTTTTTATATTCTTTTGAATTTATTAAATATGGAAACATTCACAGTAATAAAAGTAATTAAGAATTATGCATAATGCATAAAAATAAATACATTTTTAAAAATGATTACGTAAGTATTTAAATATACTTTTTCTCTTTTTTAGTGTATGTCTTAATCTCTGTTGTTATTTGCAAAGAAAATTCTAAAAAATCAGATATCAGGCATATGTGAACCATTTGAGACCATTTCTTTTCACATCTGCATATTTTTACAGAAACATAGTTTTCTTTAATACGATTCTTTTTGTATTAAAACCATCATTCGTGAGGATTTGTTTGTTTTACTCTGAAAAAAATATGCATAATACCTGTTCTGGATTAATTCAGTGATTTGAAACCTATTTGTTTAAGAACCTGTTTTGTATGTATATAGTTTTAAACCAATATCTCTAATTGAATTCAGCTACGACTAAAAGTTAATGATAATTTTTTCTTTGGCATTTACAAAGTGTGCAATTTTTTTGTTATATTTTTTAATTGAAAAACTGCAGATTATTGTTTATTAAACTTTCATTAAAACTAATGTTAAGTTGAAATGTTTTATTAGAACTAAATTTTAAGATTTTTATGAAGATTTGAAAAAAACTAATATATATATATATATATATATATATACGATTTGTGTTCTTTTTAAATGTTAAGGTCGTATTAAAATGAATAATAAATGCCATCTGACTGCATTATTTATATGAACTATCTTCTCCTTCGATCCAATTCTTCTAATACGATCACATTATTCAATCTATTCATATGTTATGCTATCATACGTGGCACAGAAATCGCGAATATTTGTTAATTCTTTAATGGCAACTCCCGAATAAAACGCATATCATTGGTTATTTTGTAGTTTGTCTTTTGGCAGGATTTAGGCTAGAATATTTTACATTTAAGTGTTTGGTGCTGCCATCTACAAGAATAAAAGCGAAACAGACAATGATTTCTTCATTATAGTGCAAATAAGTTTTAATTATAATTTGTCAACATTAACAATTAAATAGATATATTTTTATACATTTTCTTTGAAATATTGATTTTAGTAAGCATTTAATATTTATAATTTAAAAAATACAATTAGCAATATAAAATTTGAAATGTAAACAAAGCAATGAATTTTAAAAAGGGATTTTTAGTAAAAAGGGAAAAGTAAGTGTAATAATTTTCCCTGACCGTTTCATTTTTTAAACGTAACTGTTATACTTTTGAAATTTTAGGTATTATTTAATTTTTTCATCAGATTTTAGTATAAATAAATATTATTCAGTCTTTTTTTTTTAATGAAGTCCACTCCACTGTTATATTTTTCAATGACACTCTCAACGCCCGGCGCGTCAGCTAGTATTCTGTAATTCATTAAACTGTAAAATAATATATATTAAGTATTGAGGTAAGAATGAAATTGAATCATTTTTATTTCTTATTTAAAAAGAAGCATAATATCTCAAAATTAGAAAAACAAAATAAGAACAAGAAATAAAGCATTAGGTATAGATTACAAAACTCTTTCCAACACTAATAGAATATTACTAAGCAATTAAAATTTTTCATAGAATTAAATGTGTTTTCTGAATAAATAAACAATTTCAAAAACACATAACTCAGTAAAAATACATTTTAAGCAACTGCTGCCCGTATTCGGTAATGCTGGCAAATTTCGTCGTGCAGAGCGTTGTGTAATCTACAGAACTCATACACACCACGTAATACACTATAAATTTGATAAGTTTAATCTCTTGAATCCCGCAATAATCGAAATCATCCGAATGTTCTGAAACACTCAATAGCTCTCGATAGTTGAAAGAATTTTCCTTCACCTAAGTGGGTTGGTGTGCTATCAAGGGGATGGCTTCTCTCAGTGATGGATGGGGTAATGTCTGGGGCTTCTCTGAACAGTACAGAAAGAGAAACAGAATTTTTTTCATTAACTGTAGCTTGTTCCGAATGTTCACAATGATAAACAGAGGGGTGTAACACCTGTCGAAATTTGAATGAAGGGAGAAAGCAGTAGGGTCATTGCCACATTGTTGGGATTCTAATGTCATTCAGTTTTTAAAGCTTGGGTTATAAAGAGTTAAAAACGCATACCTCTGCGGAGACCTCTCTTCCAACAATCATATCATCCATCTATCAATCGTAGTCCCTTTTGCAACCGAATTTTTTTGTGCAGCTATATAAATGAACGATAATGGTGCGCATTCCATAATCTATACAAAGCATGTTTCAGCGCTCCTCAGTGCTCCTTTTTACTTTCATTATATTTGAAAAATCATAATATCAATAAAATATAAGTTAACCGATTTTTTCCAGTAGATCATAATGTAATGGAATATTTTGTACGTCTCTGTAAATGAACTATATATGCCATCTCTTCTATACTACTGAGAAAGCATATTGTAGTCCATCTCAATTATGCTTATCAATTACTTTATGTTTCAAATATCGCAACACCAATAAAATGCACCATCGACGATTTTACCCCATATACAATAATATAATGTAATTATTTTCTGTGTCCCTGTAAAGGAAATAAACATGCTACACAGCTCATTTTCAATTCGAAACATTCTACTTTAAACCTTAATAACATGTAAACATTACATGGCAATCTGAATATATTTACAACAGTTAGAGCACGGTAAGATGGATAGACGGAGAGGCGACCAGAAAAAACCAATTCATTCACATTGTTCTACAGTGTTAAAAATACATTTCAATACGATTTAGTAAACATGACCAAGATACGAAACCTTTTATTTCGCTAAATTTATCGGTTATTTACCGGTTACAGGTAGTATCCTATCTATTAGACGTTGAAGTACTACACAAATTCTCCTACCCATTTGTTTTTACTATTTGATAGGCATAGATACATGAGTATATAATTAAATTAAACAAATTCTTTTATAGAAAACATATTATTATTCAATTTGAAATACGAATCCGACATTTAATCATTACTAGCTGATTCGTCCGGCGTTGCCCAGAAATCAGTAACTTTTTTTTGCGGCTACGATAAAAATAGCCATTTTCCGCGCGCGCATTCTGTTCTAAACAAATCTCTTTCCGAACAAAACTCCGGCACTCGTACCCGTTGCCCACGGCATTATATAGCAGGCCTGCTAAGCATGGACTTCAATATAGTTTGGTTTCAAGGTCATCCGCTAGGGGGCGCGAAATCATCTTACTTAGTTATCTATATCTTAATTAGTTCATGTTAAGTTGAATTACTAATTGCGTTGAAAAAGTTTCCAAACATTTTTAGAAAACTTTTGTCGAAATATCAAAATTCTTATGTTGACCGCTTTCAACCACCCTATCTCCAAGGCTACACTAGATACCGGGCTTGCTTATTCACTATCATAACGTCACAAATGGTGGCTGGCCGCAACGAAAGACATATAGCGATTGACACAAAAGCGTTGCTTTGTACCAATCGCTGATCGCGGCCAACCACTATTTGTGACGTCATGATAATGAATGAGAAAGTCCAGTATCTAGTGTAACCCTACTATCTCCCACACACCTTACACCTACTTACAGCTACCAATATGCAACCACCATAGTGCACGATGAGAGACATGAGGCTACTATCACACAAACACTAGTAGTCTGCGATGGGAAGTTGTGGCCACTAAGTGAAATATTGGGACACACACATCTATATGAAAATGCCCTAGGTCGACCATTTTCAACCACCATATCTGCCACATCCCCACATCCACCGACATGCAAACACCATAGTGCACGATGGGAGACTCGAGGCTACTACCACACACCAACAAAAGTAGTCTGCGCTGGGTATTTTTGGCTGCAAAGTGAAATATAAGGACACACACGTCCATTTATATATATGTAAGGTGCATGCCCGTGATATGGCAATGATAAAGTTTAAGAATTTTCCCTGCCGTTATATTGAACAAATCAAAACAGTTTTATTTTTTTAATGTTCTCAGATTAATCGACTTTTATAAAAGAATATTGAAGTCCCCATGAAAATACTTTTACCAGTCCAAAAAATCGAAATTCCAAGCAGCCAGAACAGGAACATGTGCACATGACATGACCACCATTGTTCCATGTTTAAAAAATCGTGATTTTCTTCAATTAAGAAATGATGTTTCGGTGTAAAATAAATAAACATGATACTCAATATTTCTTTTTATTAATGAAAAGTGGATTTGAAACAGGATTTTTCATCAAATATGAAGTTGTTTACGAAATTGGCATTACATTTTAAGTTTATATATATGAAAAAAAAATTGTAAAATCCTTTTAAAAATTACCCTTAAAAATTTGCTAAAACAAATTACTTATCTCAAATGAAACAAATAAAAATGTTTTTATCTAAGGTTTGCATGGTGCTGAATGGCCATATCTGGAGCGGGTCAGATTTCTCGAAAATCGTTTGATATTGAACAACTCGTAAAATGTACACTATCAACGACAGCACCAATTGATAGAGCATTAAAAACTGAACAGAGTATGATGATATTCATAAAAAAAGTCTTTTAAAAACGTGCATGGAAAAGGGAGTTTTATCAGATAAAAAGCAAGAAGCGATCACATCAAAAACATAAAATATGAAATTGGCGTCAAATGCCACAACCCAGCTGAATGGCAAGTGCCCACATGATACACCAGGAAGCTGCTTCACGGTATGCTCATGCTAACACTTGGCTAACGTATAATAGGAGGATGACCATATCAGGAATATGGCCATAACAGGGGTACCTATCTTACATATAGATAGTGGGCGTGTCCACTACCTTTTAAGATATACGACTAAAGAAACATGAAAATTACAGTCTAATTTGCTTAATACGATCACAGCCAACACGAGAACACGGTTAAGACGACCATTTTGTACGTTAAGGATGGTTCACCCTTTAAAGTATATTAAGATTTTCACGCAGGATCGTGGCTAATACGAGTAAAACACCTGTACATTTCAATGCAATGTTCGGCGAGAAGTAGAGTAGAATGTGTCTTATAGGAAAGAAATCCCTTACTTTTCCAACACTGTTTCCCTCTAAGTTATAATATTTTTTTTAGGTGTTTGTATTATTTTCTAAGCGATATAGCCATTTCAGTTCTTTCACCAACGGTAATGATCGGAAAACAAATGACAAATCGTGACCTTTACGTCCAAAATAACACAACTTTCCATCACAATTCTGTAACTCATCTGATATGTTATATACTACTAAATCCTTCCCGGAAAAATCATGTATGGAACAGTGAGTTCCATCAAAATCCATTCAGCAGAAATCGAGTTATAAGCAGTCGGGACGAAATTTCCATTTGTATTTTATATATACAGGGTGTCCCAGATAAGATGTTACAAACTTCGAGGTAGTGTATACCTAGACGTATCGGAATTACATAGGAATGCCGTGTTCGAACATCCGCAAACATTCCAGGAATGTCTTGGATACCCAGGGGCCAAGGATCAGCTTTGTTTGATTCAGCGTTTTCAATGATCTTACTGCGTCAGGAAGGCGTTTCCGACCAGGCATTCCTGTCTGATTCCGAGTTGTAACCTACCTCCCTTCGAAGTTTGTATCATCTGAGCTGGGACACCCTGTATGTTAGATTAGATAGTCTGTATGCGAAAATATTATAACATACTGTAAATTTCTAGAATAGTTTTTACAGACTCTATTTTCTCGTATTGGTAATATAACATGTTCTGTTAACAAAAGAGAATGACAACTAGTTTTGAAAACTGGAGAATTTTTTTCCCTACTTCCATACAACATTTCCACACATTGCATTATCAATGCACACTCAATTGTACTTTTCGTTGATTTCAAAATTCTTAAATGCGTTTACTTGAAAGTATCTATATTATAGACCGGGAGGCGGCAGCACAGACAACCACCTCATCGAGTTCACGGCTGAAATTCCAGAATTAGTTGAAACTCGATTCGTATATTAAAACGCAATCGGTCTGCCGAGTCATATCTTGGTGGAAAACACCTTAAATACTGATTATAGCCGTTGACTCGTAGGTTTACCATTGTGTTTTCCTGCACCCAGTTCTCCATGTTTTCATACTTTTGTGTGCAGGAAAACCCAATGGTAAATCTACGAGTCAACCGCTATAATCGGGTTTTCACGTGTTTTCCACCAAGATATGACTTGGCAGACCGATTGCGTTTTAATATGCGAATCGAGTTTTAACTTATTCTGGAATTTCAGCCGTGAACTCGATGAGGTGGTTGTCTGTGCTGTCGCCTCCCGGTCTACTATAAAGGACAAACATGTCAGTGCGTAACGCTGACGTCATTTTGCGAATAGCAACAGTTGAGGATGAAATTTCGGTTTTGTGATTTTTGCTACTGCATTTTTTATAATTTCTAAGCATCGCACGTTTTTAATTTTTACACCGTTATATAGGGGAAAAAATCTACTTTCAAATGCAATTTGTTTGAAAACTGTATCTTAATTTACTGATTTATTATAGAATTTAAATTAAATTTCAAGATTAATTTCAGAGATTTGAGAGAAAAAAAAATCTATCTCTATCGCTTGCAGACGATTATAAAATATTAATCAGTTTGCACTTTAAACAATGTAAAAAGTTCAGCATTTGTTTCCAGCTAATATTCCATAACAAAATTAAAACGTCACTGAGCAACAAATAAAATAGTATAAATAAAACACGAATTTAACTGACATCTAATTGAAATAAGCGCTTAAAACCGCTGAAATTATCAAAAAAAGAAGAAAAACTGCTATGGAAAAAGAAATTTTTACCAATTTCTTCATCTATTAACTTCTGCTACGAGACCAATACGAAATTACCGCTTTTAAATAAATTTCAAAATTTTATTTGAATATATAATTGACATACTTCACATAAAAATGCTCTTTGGTGGTGTTAAGGGGCAATCTAGAAAAATTATTAAATGTAAAAAAGTATTAGTTTTCAATAAGAATAATAATAAAAATAAATAAATAGTTTTCACATATATTCTCTATCCCGGGAAGCCCGGGTTGGATACCCTAGTATTTTTAAGAGTACAATTTACTTCCTATAAATCATTTTATTCTAGACAACAAATAAATTTCAAAGCTATTGTTACAGATATTCTTACTTTTAGTCCTACAATTTATCGAATGGTTTTAGGAATGTTTGGGTCTGGATTTTTTTTATCACATATTCAGATGGTTCATGTTGAATAAATACATCGTTAAAAATTTGCAGCATTCGATGGTATTTATAGAAAACGGTTACAAAACCGTAATTGAACGCTATTCGTACCGTATTATTGTCCATATTATGGTCATAATAGAGTTAAGTTACGGCTATATTCCCATTTTCTATAGAAACGGTCAAATGACTGGACAGTTTGCTGCAAATTTTTAACAGTGTAGGCTTTGTTTACTGTAAAAATTATAATGTGGAGTATCAAATATTTAAAGTTTTATATATTTTATGTATTTTTATTTAGTGCAATTGAGAAGAAAACATATTTGGTACAGTCACCGATGTAAACTATATCAGATATTAACGTTCTACTATGAAAATAAAAAATAAAAAATAAATAAATAAGAGAAGAAATAAAAATAACTATTTTTTTTAAGTGTTTTCGTTTGTTTATGAAAAATCCCAATTTCTTTTAATTTTAGTTTTTTTTTTCACAGTTTTCAAAACCATGTTAAAATGAAAAACAAGATTAAAGTATACAAATCCTTTGTCTATGTTTTAAAAGTTCATTTTAGAAATAATTGTGTTGTGATAAAAGTTCTACAAATGCTTTAAAAGTGTAATTAAAATTTGTTTTTCGCAGCTCACAATAAAGAAACATTACGTAAGTAAATATAATGCA
Organism: Maratus michaelseni; assembly: GCA_963931845.1. Lineage (NCBI taxonomy): Eukaryota > Metazoa > Arthropoda > Arachnida > Araneae > Salticidae > Maratus > Maratus michaelseni. The sequence continues at coordinate 448,012,661 of OZ007589.1, read as the reverse complement.
AAGAACGCTTTCTCTAATGAAAAACAGAATTTTTATCTTCACAATAAATTTTCATGAATATATAAATATTAAATTTTAATTAAAATGTGCATTTTATAAACTGCATAGAAGTAAATATTTAAATAAAATAATACAATAAAAGTAACGTTAGTAAAATTTTGCATATGTACTGGTAAAATAAGATAAAGTGAATCTGAAATTATCTTTGTGCGAATGAATCTTAAAATTTAAAACATACATGTAATTTAAAAACAAATGTGTGAATTGCATTAGACTTGCATGCAAATTTAAGATAATTAATTAATTAATTAATTATAGTAGTACAAATAAAATTATAAAATTCATTTTTTATGCAATACATGGTATTAAAAATTAATTTGAGCAATTTTTACCTAAATACGTGAAACATCTATAAAATATATATTCAAAATAAAATTGTATTGAGCAATATTTATCTAACTTATATTTATCGCACAGTCTTGAATGCTAAAAGCTTTCAGACTGTGATTATTACAAATAAAGACTTTCAAGCTATAGAAGTTCTAGTTATGTTACGTTACATTACGTTACGTCTAGTTACTAGTCTACGTTAAGACCTATGTCGCTACAGTCTCCGCTGAGAAATTATATAAATGTTGTATCTAGAAACAATATGATTGTATATTATCATTCAGTACAGATAGAACATTTTCTATGCATTTAGCATATCTAATATTTTAATATTTTAGTCATCATGTTATAAAGTATATATAACATAAACATAATTTGTCATCAACATACAAAATTCTAATAAAAATCAGACGGTCATTGATGTACGGTATTGCATATTAGAATTCTAATTAAATTCAGTTTCTTGTTAATATAATTATTTATTTTTTGACCCATTGGTGTTTTTTATGTTCAAACTTTTGAACGTTTTAGTATATTTCTGGTAGAACAGTATAATAAATGACAGCAGCCATCCCTTTTAAAAAATAAAACTACTCTTAGAAGTTTCCATTCCTTAAGTATAAAAAATACTGAACCCCATAGTATACGTCGTAGTTCGTATCGAATTTTCACTAATAAATATATCTTACTGCTTTTTAAAAGGATTTTTGAAGATATAAAATATTTGAAATTAGAAGTACAATGTCGAGCCGACATTTTGTGACTTTGAGCATAGTATATTTAGGAAACGGTGTAAGTGATAATACTTATTTTTTAAATTAATTTAAAGCCTTCAAAATAAAAGAAAAAGTAACCTAACTAGGAATTTTTAATTAAAATAGAAGCAATTACCAGCTTATTACTAAAAGGTTTGAACCAAAAAATATATGAGTTACCCAAAGAAATAGTTAAATCAAACTTTATTTTGTAATTTTGATAATAGACACAATAAAAATTTCCTTGTTAAAATTTAATTAGAATTTAATGAATTGAAGAAAATAATTTTATTAAACAAATAATGTTTTCCTTAGGGTGTTACTTTTTTTAATTGTAACATCATAGTATATGTTCTTTATTTTATTTACCTTTTCTAAATATTTATATCGTTTTTTATTTTATTTTTTAAATAATTAAATCAATGCTTTATTTTATTTGACTGTTCTATTGTTATTGTTGTTGGCGGGTCAGAGAAAGTGCCAAGGCACTTCTCTGAAGGAAGGGGTGCCAGAGCTTCAAGAGGTTGGATTTCTAGTTGGACTTCTTTCTGGTTCTGTTCTATTGAGAACATTATTTGTGAGATGGACTTTTTCCGTTATCTGGAATATAAACAGTACTTCTAGAATTGTTAATCGTTAAAGAAATACATGCATTCTATGCAAGTATTAACATTTAAATAATCTTTTATTTTAAAAGCTTTTTTAGTAAATGCATGCTTTTTAATTAACCAATATCGAAAGTACAGTTTTAATTAAATTATCACACTCAGTGCATTAAATAAAGAATATTCAATTAAAATATCTTAATATCTGAAACATCTATATTTAAAAAAATTAACTTAAGTATAATGGATGTTAATTAGTGCCGTTCAAAATGTGCTAAACATTATTTTTATAAAATGCCTGACTGCCTCTTAGAGCATCAACGTTTGCAATTACTTTCAATTTTATTGCGCAACAGGTTATTTAAAGAACCCACTTACCAATTAAACTAAAAATCATAGAAACTTATTTTTTCTTCTCGTCTCAAAGAAAATGCGCTCAGACTGGAAATTATATTCAGGATTTGTGGCATTAGCTGTCAACGATATATCAAGTAAATTATCCAAAACAAGTCCGGCAGGCATAATTCATTCAGAAAACCTTTAGTCATTATCGTACGGCCTTCGATGGCAAATTATGAGCCAAATATGTATCTTGCGATCTAGTAAACCCTCAACTTTTTCTAGTGATGATTAATTTTAGAACATAGATAAGTGTAATGAACTCGTAATTAAACATTTTACACTACCAACTCAAAAAGGAGGACAAGGGAAACCACATACTGGGATCTGTCAGGTCTTTATAATAAAATTTTGTGGGATTGTGAATTTTTTATCATAACCGGTTATTTTATCATAAAGCGCTTGTCTTTTAAAAAACAGCCTCTAGTGTCCCAGGGAGTGCAAGATCATATTGCATGATCTATCAGGATTTGATACATGAAATTTTATATAAAATTTAATCTTAGAGTGTAGAAAAAATTCAAAAAGTTTTTTTTAAAGGTCAACCTTATGTCACACTAACAGAAGGGGGATACGGAGCAAAAATATATACATTCATATTTATTAGTCATATTTCCCTCAAATTGAGAATGAAATTATTAATTTACGAACCCTTATGGAAGAAAATTTAGAAAGTAAGAGTGTTCAAAGAACTTAAATTTTGATATCTGACCCCCCTCCCTAGAGGTGAAAAAAGTGTCTAGGGAGCTACTATGCTATTTACGGTGAAATATTGTTGGGATTATGAATTTTCCTACATAGACATGGGTGAAAGAAAAATTCGGCTCCCTGGTCTTCGAGGAATTACAAAATCATAGTTCGTAATCTATCAGCATTTAAGAGGAAATTTTGTCTGATGCTGAATTTTTTATTAAAGGCAATGGTAAATATGTTCATTAATTAAAAATTTTAATTTCCCAGCCCTGCCCAAATTCGGCAAAACCTTATTTAAAAATCTATCAATCCCTCAAAGATGCAAGTTTGAGGAATGGTGATTTATTTTATTATAGGCACGGTAAAGAGGTTTTTTTTATTAATTTGATTTCTGTTACTCAGAGGAGGGGGACAAATTTATATCTAAGCGCATATATGTTCTTAAAGGTAAATATTTCCGGAATGGTAAATTTCAAAAGTTTGTTTTTTAAAAAAATAATCCACTACTCGCCAAAACATGTCTCAGGTTTCACCAGATTCTTATAAAAAATTATGATTAGTGAGGAATTTTAGAACTTAGACTTGCATAAATAAAATTTTGTCCATCTCCTTCTCCTCCGTCTTTCTCCCAGGGGCAAATCATATGCCAATTTATTTATGCCGATAATTTTAATAATCAATATACAATTTTTTTAAATTAAATATTAAGAATAATATTTAGTGTTGTTTTTCTGGGCGAATTCATGGTTTTTATAACCAGTTTATGACTCGCACAAAGTTTAAATCCTTCTCAATTTGTGATAAATATGTAACAAAGGATGTTACTGGAGTCGTTTAATTGTTGTACAGCAATTATTAAATGCGTTTAATCTGATGATAGGAAAAACTGGATATCAGCTAGCTACATAAATAGTTGGTGCTCTTCGACCTCTATCTACTGTGCGTTTAATACATTTTTATGGAATTTCTTAAAATCAAAATCAATGCTATATGATACATATATATATATATAGTTCCAGCTTTCATAAACATAGACAATTTAGCTTTAATACCGCTAGTTAAAATATTTGTCTAGAAATATAAAAATATTATTTTATTTATTCTTGCAGACATTTATTTCAATAATAAGATATATCGTGATATCATCAGCTTAGGTTGGCGATGATAATATTGATATTGTGATATCACCCCGGCCTATCCTACTATTTTTTACTGCTAGTAACTGTCTTTTCCCATACCATTGCGAACGCTTTCAAGATCATCAGTCAAGTTATTATCCTAGGCTTATATTAAAATTTTTTATTTTAGGCAGACACAATAAATTACTTTATCATCACGCAGTCCGTTTTGTAAGCATTTACATTAAAAAAAAAGTCTGTGTTTATAAACTATGTATTATACGAAATTGGCATGTAATTAGTATTATATAATATATGAATTTTTTAATACGTTTATGGGTTGCAAATAAATTGGAATAGCTTTTAAAATGATATTAAATTATATTTATTTATTTAAAAGGATATAATATGTTTAATCCCAAATTGAAATGGAACTTGTCGAAAATACGTATTACTTTGAATTATCAAATTAAAAGTTGATCTGATTCGAATGATTTTTTTCAATGTGTTCGTTTAATATAGTAGAAATAAAAATTGGATTTTTCTTCATGCAAAATATCCCTGAAGATATTTATTTCGGAAAAGAAATAGTTTTGCAATTGTGTCATTGTTGTAAATTGTTCTTTCATATTTTATCTCATTTGATTTATCACTGGTGTAAACCGCCACTCATAAGAACGATCATGATGGTACAGATTACGGAACAGCTGTTTACGCTGCGTTCCGTATCAAGACCGCTGATTTTTTTTGAGAAAATTCAATAAAATATGGCTTATTCTATTTAATTATTTTATTTACTGGTACTTATACCTGACATTGTCAGTTTCATTTCTGTATGTGGTCGTTTATTATCAGTGTCTTTGATATCGCTTGTTATATTATTTATTTAGAAATATTCAAATATTATCTTATTTGTTCTGTAGACATTAGTTCCAATATCACGATGTATCATGATATCGTTAAATTAGGCTGGCAATATGACGTGGTATTGTGGTTACGATTATCCTTCTTCGCTAATTGCAATTAACTTTTCTTCTGATTTTATGTGATGTAAAGTTTTGTGGTCTGTTTAAGTATTTATTATGTACGTACAGCTTCTCTTAAAAAAAATAATAATTCAGCATTTTTAAAGCTCTAGCTCCTCGTCCAACATCTTTTAAATTATATTTATAAACTAATTTTCTAAATCGATGTACACAAAATAAACTTACAAATGTTTTCTAAGTTAATTTACATATAATATTTAATATGTACAAAATATATATTACAATACTAATTTTGAATAACTACATTTAATTTGCGTTATCTAAACTATTTTGGTTATTAAACAATCATTGATTTCCTGATGCATTTTTCATAAAATTAAACTGTAATAAAACTTTTACAGATACATTTAATAAAAACAATATTATTTTATTACCATGAAAAACATTCCGAAATGCGTGTACATTGATTTTTTGTGGATTAAAAAAATATTTTTTGAGTTAATGCAATTCGATTTCTATCAAATATACAATTAACATAACCGCAACTATTCATTAGAAAATATTTTCCAAATTAATACAATATGAATTATGAAATGCTTATGTGCAGTGTAGTTATAAAACCGATTTATGCTAACATATTTCTAAATTTTTCTCATTATTTATTTATTGGATAATGATAAAATATTCCAGTCAGCTTTATGTCAATGTTTTATTCTGTAATTATTGCTTTATTATAAATGGAAATTGTCTTCTGGTAGACAACTAGTCCAGTGGTAAATGTATTTTCTAAAATTTAATAACAACATGAGTATTGAGGAAAGTGGAGTAAAACTAAATAGTCGGATGGAAACAGATATCTCAATTTTAACGAAGTATAAATAATGCAATATTTTGCTAGTTTTTTTTTTTTTTAACGGTAAGCCATTTCATTTAAACATTAGTTGTTTGAGTAAGAAAAATATATCTAATTTTCTGTTTGCATTTTTTCCCAACGATATCAGACCTCTGAAAAACACTTGGTGCGAAACATTCGCATGTAATTTCATTGTGAAATGAAAGACTATGTAGTGTGAAGAAAAAATAATTAAGTAAATAACATTCAGACATTATGCCTTTATAATACACTATTCGTCATTTTTTTTTTTCAGAAAAACTCCGCTGACATCATTTGAAAGATAAAAGAAAAATAGTCAACTAATAATATAAAACAAATATTTTTTCAATTCTTACTTTAATAAAAGAAGCTACCTAATAAAAATGCATCTGTCTAAGGCATTCAATTTGAGACTTTTTCATAGTTAATTACTGAAAGCTTCAAACCAACACATATGACATCATTCTAAAGGTTTCATTATTAAATGCTTTCTTAGTCGGTACAAAAAAACAGAGCAAGCATTTCTTTCTTCGGAAAACAAAATGACAATTAATTTTCTATATAGATAAAACTTACTTCTTTATATACATATAATGTTTTGCTGCTTTAATGTCATATACATTCTTACGAATGTCTTCGAACTCCAAGGGATATCATTTTTATTTTGCTTACGTTTCACGGATGATTAAATTAGTGTGCCATTTTCTTTGAGAATGGATTATAGATAATTAAGTTATTGTTCTATGCCATTAGATTATTCTTATATATATATATATATATATGTGTGTGTAAGCCGAAGCAATTACTGTTTCATTAACTGGAATTTAAATAACGCTTCTAAAATCATTAATACACCAAATTTATATTAAATAATTTTGACGAAAGTATTTTTGTATTTTTTTTACGTATGCAAATTAATTTCTAAGATAAATATTTATTTCATCTAAAACTTTTGTCATTCATATAAGTGTATATTAGGTATCAGAAATTAAAGTACATAAATAAAATGAGTTTTAATTGTAAAAATATCAGATGTAAATATATATATTAAAGCACAAAAGGGGGTTTAAAAAAATCTGCTAAAAATAGATTAATAGTTTTTTTTTTTTGTATAAAGAAGTATTGAAAAATTCATTTTCAGTTAATATATGCTACATTATTTATAACTAAAAATGAATAAATAAACTTTTATGAAAGCCGGCGCAAAACAACGTTAGGATTGGTTCTACACACACACACACACACACACACATATATATATAATTAATGAATACTTATTTTTGCAATATATTCGGAAACAGAACTTTATATACTTTAGTCTACAAGAAAGTCGGAAAATTTGCGTTTATTCAAATCGTAGTGGAGCTTCATCCACTTCACTTATAAATTTTTCGAAACCAGCATACATCTTACGAAACGGATCTTTGTTCCGGTGTCCCACTGCCTTCGGCTGTATACAGCTAGGTAGGCTACGCCCGCACCAGTCGATAATCAAACGAACCTTGACTTAATGTGATTTGTTATATCCCGAAAATATTTCCAACCGATTTCCTGATCCTTCGGTTTCGTTTTCATTCGGCCTCATAAAAAAAAAAAAAAAAAAAAAAAAAAAAATATTTTTTTTTTCACATTTGCAAAGGCGTAACATCTAAAGGCTGCTCGTTAGTAGATTTTCCGATTCCTCTCGCTAATACTAATCCTATGGGCGTATGATGCATTCATATTTTTAAAATATCTCCTCAGGAAATTAATATTTTTAACTTCTGTTTTCTTTGTACTGTTTCTTAAAGAATGTCGCTTTTTTTTTAGTTGTCCAATTTTTTAATATCTATATATACTTAATTTGATGTGACGTGTTAAATTCTTATTCAGTTTCGCTAAGATTTTAACACATAAAAATATAAATAAAGCACATATTTTAGAAACAATTTGACAGAAAAAAAGAGACATTGTTAAAAAACAGTACTAAGAAAACAGAAATTAAAATATTAATTTCCTGAGAAGATATTTTTAAAATACGAATACGTCCTACGCCCATAGAATTAACATTAGCGAGGGTAATCGGGAAGTTTACTAACGAGCAGCCTTAACTCAAGACACGGCCCAGATTAAAATCAAATTTTCAGAACTGTTTTTCACGTTGCTATAGGAACCGAAGTGTCATTCTTCCAACTTCATTTTAATTACAACAGTTGCAAAATTTACAAGAGAGTTATTTCTAGAAAAACTACAGAAATGTCTCTCTACAGATTCTAAACTCTCTCTATATTCTACAGAAAAAAAAATCGCGCGAAACATGAAAATACACTAAAAATCACATTAAAAATCAGGGCAAATTCAAAAATCACAGAGAACAAAATTTGCTATATTCGATTATCCAATGATGAAATTTGATACGTTTATCGAATGTAAAAAAAAAATGCCATAAAAAAGGAAAAACCGATAAAAATCGCATAAAAATATCAAACATCGCTGCAAGAATTCTGAATAAACTTTAATAAAAAGAGGATAATATTTACTATGTTCGTTTAAAATATTGATACCGGATTGTTTTATTAATGTGGAAAAATCGCCGTGAAACGCGAAAAAACGCTAAAAATTAAATTAAAAAGTCTAAAATATACCAAAACTGATTTCGAGGTGCATATTTAAGACATGCAAGTACCTTTCTGTGAAAAATTTTAACTCCGCGCACAGCGTTCTCATAAAAATAACTCCTTATTATTATAGATTTGTTGCTTTTAAGAGATAAGTATGTTTTACAACAGCATACACTGCTAAAAAATTGCAGCGAACTGTCCAGTCATTTGGCGGTTATGTAATCGTTTTTTGAGAAAACGGTTACATAACCGTAATTTAACTGTGTTCTGACTATATTATTGCCCATATTAATGCCAGAATACTGTTAAATTACGGTTATGTAACTGTTTTGTATAAAACGGTCAAATGACTGGGCAGTTTGCTGCTAATTTTTAACAGTGTATACATTTCTACGACTATACATCACTGCTTATTTACTTGTATGTCAATTATTTGGGACAGTTACCACCTTATATGTCCTTTAAAGAGTAATCAATTAAATGTGTTATTAGAAAATAAAAATATATAAGGTATTAATGAAAAAGAAAACAATCCGTGAAACAAGCTTCTAAAGATATATTGACGAACATTTTGAAAGATTTCCTTCATTCGGTGTGCAATAATCTGCAGAGAAACGACGGGGAAATAAACAGTATTCGAGTCCGTGAGACAATACTGAATGTACATTATCTTCTGAAATAAAGAGGGTTTAATTTAGTGTTTCTTGGATGTGGATTGTGGCAATTTCTAACACTTCTCGTGATATCGTTAGATTTTATTTAGGGAAAAGCCAATTTCTAGATAGTTTCGTTAAAATATATTTGTCAAAACATACTAAAACGTTAAAATATATTTATAAAATACGTTTGTTTCGTCAAAATAATAAGCGTTAGACATCATTCAAAATGACATACTCCGTATGTTTGATTGAATAAAATGGTTACGATCGCAGTTGACTATAAAAAAAATTTTCGCTGCTATCTCTTAAAATTTATTTATTCTTTACATGCTTAACATTTTTCTAAGGACTTCTGCATCAACATTTAAAAAATATAATAAATGATTGAAACTATCCATGCAACAATTTTTGATTACACAGAAACGAACCCTAGGAATTTCTGATTAATATTTGTCCATTCCGCTGAAAATAAATGTAAGAAATGTCTGATTGGACTGTTTGCTTAAAAAATACACACTATACATATTATGTTGTAATGTATATTACACATGCAGGTCAGATACCAACAAAATCTACATAAAATACTTTTTGAACAAAAACGCAGTAATTGAATAGTCATTTGAATAATCAATTATTATTCATTTTTATATTACCTTAACATTCTGGCTATAAAATTTAAACAATTTGAAATTAATTTTTTATTCCATTTTCTATATTACGTAACGTTCATAATGAAAACGAAACAAATGTGGAAATTGAATTTTTACTAATCATTTCTCCGAGAAATAACAATTTTCTAATTTATAAATAAGTTATTTAAATCAGGTACAATCTAATAATTTAATCTCAGAATTCCAGACATAATTTTTTAAAATCTAATTTATTTTCTTACACTTAAGTGCATTTTCTTTACAATAATTACATTGAAGCTTAGTATTCTGAAATTTATGCGAATTAATATTTATTTTTTATTTAAATTTTTTGTAATGTAAACCCATTAAACTAATTCTATGAACAAAATAAAATATATATGTAAATATACTTTTTTATTTCATCGCTGCAGTATATTTATTCATTTGCTATTGATTATCACATTAGTTGTTTATGTATATTTACTATACATCTTTTGAAATTCTTAATCTGTTTAAAATAAGTATCCCTAGTACATTTTTTATTCGTATTTTAATGAATTCTTTTCCATACTTATGGTTTATTTTTCCATTTTGATTTTCCTTAAGAGTATTTTATTTCAACCATTTGCATTTTATAATATAACTTACTTTACATATCTATCTATCTATATATATATATCTGTATGTATATATAAATATCTCTCTCTCTCTCTCTCTGTATATATATATATAATTCATTAATATCATGAACTTCAAAGTAAATAGACTTGAAAGTAGATTATTAAACAACTATCTGGTAATCTCAAAATATTAAATTTAAATTTAGATAAAAGCTAAAACTATAAAATACCCAGGTAAACAGACAGCATTTTTCTCATTAGCAGATGAAAAGGCATGAAAAATCTTCAAACCCTACTACAAAAATTCATTTCTTTCGGAATTCGAAAGGCCTGCTAGTCTTACATTCCGTTCAAACAATAGAAACTATATATACTTTCTTGAATTAAAATAGGCATCTTCTGCAACTTAAAATACACAAAAACAGAAAGCCAATTCTTAACATCAAACTTTAAAACAGTATGTGTCAGCTGTAAAGTAAATTATTTCTATTTCAGTTTTCAAAACATAGAATGCAATATGTCTCCAACTATACCCGCAAGTAAAGTCATAAAAACATTTAAAATAACATCTTACACTACTGGAGTTTCAGCAGCAGTGCATCATATAAGAATAACTAGTCAAATTTTCATTCCAGTATTCATTAATCAACATTTCCATCTCTTTCCTCTTATTTCGAATCAGACTTCCATAACAAATCGCTATTCTAAAAGACTTTAGGTTGGTATATTATGCAGAATGTTCCAAAAGTCAGCTTCCATGTGGTCACGCCGCCAATCCGCACTGTTGCCAACGATTATTCAAAATTAGTTTCAAATAATATTTTGGAAATATATATAGGTAATTATGACTGTAGAATAATTATTAGTGTTTATAAAAATTAAAATCATTATTGGAAATTCTTCTAACTGTAATTATTTGGTTTATTACCGTATTAATGTAATTTTTTTAATATGAATTTAAAAACCTGTGAGGCATACCACTGGTAAAAAGTTAAATTTGTTTATTTTGTCATATAAATCAAATTTCATATTGTAATCAAAAATACAAAAAGAAATGTCTAAAAAATCTGCATTTTTATCATTACAGTTTGCATTATTTAATTTTAAACGATTCGGATACATTTTGTATATTCATTACAAAACACAAAATTAAAAATCAAAATGTCATCAATGAATCTAAAGATTTCAAACTATTATTACTATTAATTATAGATTTGTATTCATAACAAAAAAATATATATTTGCAGCAGTACTGGAATAGTTAATCCCCACGGCAATACCGTATATCTGTTTGAAAGTAAGATTATAGAAAGTGACTTAATTATTATAAAAAAAACATAGCATAAACAGAAAAATTACTCGCCTTTTATGTGTAATTCATTTTCTTTTTAAAAAAAGGTTTAATAATAAAAAATCAAACTGCAAAATATAGCTTTATTACATAAAAATATATTTTAAAACACTGTAATGAAAACCAATAGAAATAATATTGAAAAGGTTTTGAAAATAGAAAACCTGTATTATTTGAGGAGTGAAATCTATTTTCTTCAAAACTATTATACTATTAACAATTGACGAAAAATAACTAAACATTTAAAATTTATTTAAAAAAGAGAAAAAAATTCAAATATTTTTAACATGTTCTGTAAAAGCAATATTAAAATTTGAATAAGCACTTCATGAAGTGCAACAATTAAATCTAAATTAAATTAGACCTTTATGGAATTTAGGAGTCATGAATATAATGGTTAAACTATTATGATTTGAAAAATTAAATGAATAAGAAAATAAAGATTTACATTGTTTTTAGCGGGCAATTTTTTTTTTTTAACAATCGGATCTTTATCAAGAGAAATTTTAACATAGAAACTGTCTTTAAAGTACATGTATACAAATATACACACACACACTCACACACATATATATATATATATATATATATATATATATCGGTATATATATATCGGAATAGATGTGTGACACTCACGCACTGATATTTGGCGACTTTTTGGTTGGCGCGATTTTCAACCCCGCGCCAAACCAATAACTTAATACAATAGCTACGTTGCCATTAAAGGAAAAAAACCACTAAATTTGGCGACTTTCTTTCTTTTTATACCGATTAAAAAAAAGATTGTAAAAGTGTGCGTGAGTGTATCACATCATAGCCTATATATATAACATTCAACTTTTGAAATTCATGCTAGTGATGAATTATATATTGTTTTATTTCAATGAACTGCTTTAGCGTCTATGATGCGATAATTTTTCAATGGTAATATTAGAATATAAGCACTAGCCTTATTATTTTACTTGTCTACAGTTTCAGCTTTTACTTATATTTTACTGTGATAGATAGCAGCACTACACAATTTATTTTCGATTAACATTTTTCTCAGCAATGTTTGCGCTTAGATATTGCAGCCATTTTGTGTTAATGATGACTGGTTCATTGTCAAGTAGTACTTATAATCTTATTCCATCTACAGTAAAATTTGTCTTATTTGGCGAGTCTTGCAAATTATTTTATGATCTTAAGTTGAGTAATTGTTTATTTATATAATTTCTATTTAAGTTGCCTATTTATTTATTTATTTATTTTGTTATTTGAACTTCATTTATTAATTTTCTTGTTTGATATATATATATATATATATATATATATATATATATATTATATGATATATATATGATATATATGATATATATATATGATATATCCTATCCTAATAATATTATAAATCTGATTGTGTGCAAATGTTAGGCTGAAGCCAGCGTCAAAATGGAGCATTTAATGATCTTGCATCTTTGCATATTGCTTGATTATAACCCTCAAATGAACATAGGCTGGTTTTTGTTTATTTTATTCATATATTTTTCTTTATAATTCAAAATTTCGTTATTTTCATAGAGAATAAATGGACATTTTTTTGTATAATATTTTAAAATGGTTAAATTTACTTAATCGTTGCCAAAACTAATTCAAAACCCGGAATAATAATTTTTACTCAACAATTTAGTTTAAATTGAAAAATTTTCACGTGAAAAATGAAAATGAAATAAAAAAAATTGAAGAATAAAAGAAGATTAAATAATATTATTAGAAATAAAACGTTCTTTTTTTAGGTTTTTGTAATAATACAAGGTTTCAATATGCGTAACCATAGGAAACAGGCGAATATGACGTCATACATCCAAAATAAAGCGGAAATGCTTTGATTGGTGAAATAAAATGATCTTGGGTTTTTTTCTTCACTTTTTTTTTCTTTTGTATGGTAACAATACTTGGCGTTTTATCGTCTGCGCAGGGCTAATATAACTATACCATATTTTTTTATTTAAATTTTAAAAAAGTAAAGAAAAGTTTGAAAAAAAAATAGTTAGCAAATGTCAATAATGTGCTCCGCAAAATTATCCATGTCGAAAATGATGTCATGGATAGTGAGAAATATTTATTTTCATTCTTAGAACTAAAAGAAATAACTCGATTACTTAAAAAAAAATGACGAATGTTAATAGTTCTATTTTTGTTGATAAAACCTAAAGATTTAATATTACTTCGTGAAAGTAACATAATTTCCCCTATGCCAGTATTGAAATTAGTTGCCTGGAAAAGAAAATTAACAAGAATTATGTCATTAAAAAGGGATTTCTCTGGGGGGGGGGGGGGAAGACACGTCATATTTGAAATAAAACGGGAATTTTCCAATATGTTTTTAAATGAATGTGAATCAATTCCTTACATTAATAATACAAGAATCAGTAAGTATAGAAAGTAGATGAGTTTCACGCCATATTTCTAACGAAAAATTTAAATGTTTTTTATCTATTCTGATTATTAAGCATGAGTATCTGCTATATACAGATGAGAGTTTTCTGCTAAAAAACGCATCATAATTTTAAGAAAAGGCAGATGAACACGAATCTATTAAAATCCGACCGTGTGTTTGTATTTCACAACAACTCCTAAACTATCGAACGCGATTTCCTTAATACCGGTTATCATTGATCCGAGGATGTCACACAAACTGTCAGAATTTAAAAAAATAAATTAGATGCCAAGATTTTTTTTTTTTTTAATTTTAACGAAGTTTCTCTAAAAACGGAAAGTAAATTACTCCATATTTGTGTATAAAAAAGGAGAAATAAAACAGATCAGTATATTTTTTACTCCATTTTCTCATTAAAACTGAAAAGCTCATTTTCAGTTCATCTTCAGTCATCATTTTCAGTCAACTCTATTTTCAGTTTGAATAGATAGTGAAAACAAAATCTTGATTTCAGTAAATTATCCGAAAAATAAAAACATAAATTTCACATATTCAAACTTCATGAATCAATTTATTCTGGAAAACAAAAATTGTCTGTCAACATACTGTCATTTAGAAAACAAGATTTGTTTCAGCTATACATTAAACCAAGAAGGCAGAATTTAATTTTAAAGAAAAAGCATATACTATTTCCAATTAATGTTTTTTTGAAGGATGGCTTTTAAAACGTTTCACAAAGGCGTTAAAAGTAAAATTGTTTAATCAGGTAAAATAGGCATTTGTTTTTACCCAATTCGTCTATTTCCACGATTTTATTTGGCCCTCCTTTTTGCATTGGTTGCAATTTCATTTTCGTGATTATTTGGCACAAAATTTCACTTTTTTAAGACCGAGTTATGTCAAGGTCCCTATAAAAAAAATACCGTATTGTCTCTTATGAAATGTGATAAATAGTTTGTTAATTATTAACGTTTTTAATTATCGGGAGTGAAATGTTTTGCTTAATTAATGTACTTATTCTTCTTTTAGTGTTGCGTGAACGAAGTCACAGGTAACAGCTAGTATATATATATATATGTTATATATATATATATGTGTGTGTGTGTGTGTGTGTGTGTGTGTTATATATGTGTGTTATATATATATATATATATATATATATATATATATATATATATATATGTGTGTGTGTGTGTGTGTGTGTTTTCATTCTTTAGCGATTCACTTTGATGTAGCATATTTAGAGTAAGTATTTAGGATATGTATTTACATTTTTATTTATTTGTTCGAACTTAATTATACGGACAATAATAAAGAGAATATCAGTTTACATTCGTTACATTCGTTCATAACTATCATTTATTATTATTATTATTGCTCTGAATTTTTCGCGCGCTTGGGATTTTAACTTCTAAATTGGTCCGCACCCAAGTAAGGGAAATTAAGATGGGTATTCATTTAATAAGTCTTCTTTCAGGTAAGTAATATGAACAGTAAATTTATAAATATCATGCAATGGCCATGTATTATAGGACGGAAATGTTTCCTGATAGAGTAAAAACTCATTATTAGATTTATCTTTTATTTGTAAACAACATTTAATATTTATTTTTTGTTTTAAGTCGGATTACAAAATATAGTATACACTTAAAATATTGCCGTAAGTGCACTGTAAAATACAAAATTTTAATTAAAATATGTTACTTCAGTAAAACATACATTAAAAGGGAGAAAAACAGCAAACTTTAAACTTTGACTGTTAATTAGCATCGTTCTGTAAAGTATTAAAAAGGTAGTTTTAAAGAAATACTTGTCTAATTACTAAAGGAGAAATAATATCCAAATTCCTTTTAATCTTATTGACAAAATTACTTTAATTTTAATAATAACAAAATAAACTGCGAAAGATAGCTTTATTATGTAAAAATAACGAGATAATTATTTTAGATGATATTATAATTAAAACAGATAGAATCATTCTTTGTATTTGAAGTTAATAAAATGTCTTTTTCATATAAATGCTAATAGAAAAATATTCAATGGAAATGCAATTAAGACAAATTTCAAGATTTAAAAAATGAATACTTTTTCATTGTGTGAGATTGCAAGGAAGCTAATTATATTTCTGAATTGAAAATCAAATACGCAGAAATCACGAAAATTTGCAATTTATAATTAAACGCTTAAAAAATTATTAATCATGTTTTCTTTGTTTTCTTATTTAAATTATATATATATATATATATATATATATATATATATATGTTATATAAAAATTTATTTCCTTCGTATCCTTCCATTTTATTCGCATTAATATTTTAAAATTAATCTAACTTCTGTCATAGTCAGTATTTCCTTAATTCTTAATAATATCTATTCCTATTTAAAATCCTTTTAAAAGTAAATATCCGTATATTAATAATTATTTTATTCCAAATCTTAATCTAAAATTTAAGATCATTCGTAACTTTTATCAGTTCCCCAATCTATAAAATTCTGAGACGCGTTCTCATTTCGAATGTTTTTTAAAAGAAATTTTCTTTTTATTATTATTATTATTATTGCTCTGAATTTTTCGCGCGCTTGGGATTTTAACTTCTAAATTGGTCCGCACCCAAGTAAGGGGATTCTTTAATGTTTTAACCTCGCCTCTAGCCTCATTCGTTGGGCTGGAGCTAGCTTCTCACTCATTGGGTTGAGCGCTCGTGACGTAATTCTGTGTATGTTTCCGCGGAGAGATCAAAACTGGCCCGCGCCGGTCGGAGCGGCAGATTTTTGACGTTTTCGGAAGCTAAACAAGTATGTGTCTGGTATTTGTATGACCGTAGAATATTCAACTGGCCCAATAACATCTTAATTCAATGAAGTGAAGCAACGTTAGCCCGAGGGCTATAAGTTTTAGACCCTTTGGGAATCGTTTATATGTTGTTCGTCTTCTAATAAAATTATTTGTCTGGAGATTGGCTGGATTTACTGGAGAAATTCTGTGATCTCATTTCATTGCCTTACTACTTCGCCATACTCGCTAAATTCGACTGCAACTTGCTATATCATTGAAGGACTGCCATCTTTTCATCGAATAGTATTCATCGTAATATCTCAACCTCGTCAAAATGCTACAAAAAAGCCGGTCAGGATTCCATGAACTTGCGCTGAGCTATGCCAATGTTCTGATGGACGGATGAGCTGCGAATGTATTGCCGGCTACTGTTGTACATCTTCATAGCGAAGAATGTGCGTCTAGTTCTCGCAAAGAGTATGTTGATTAGTGTTCTTCTGATCGTCTGATAAACGGAGAAGCTGTGATATGTTGCTGAATGCGGATGCTGTATATTTTTATTGTGGTGTGTGCAACTGATACTCATAAAAATATGCATCGAATATTTCAAAAAGTGTTGGAATAATTTATCCCTGGAAATACCAGATGCAGACCAGTGTGAATGTTCTACAAAACCACCTCTCAATCATGACGGAATGATCAAAATAATATTTTCTTTTACAGAAAAAAATGATAAAAAATTATCATTCTACAAATTAATTAATAAAATTATTGGTCGTATTAAAATTTCAAAAAGTAAAAGGCAGACAACTTGTGAACGGAATTACGTAAGTTGAAAAAAGTTATTATTGTATGTATTATTTATTATTTTATTTATTTTTATGTTATTTAAGTTTCGCTCAGATTTTCTTATTTGTTGTATTATTATTATTGCTATCATTATTTATTAGAGATGGAGGTATTTACATTTGTTATTTAATTTAAATTTTATTTTACATCTGTTGTGTTAATTCTCTTTAATTTTTATATTAATGTTATTGCGATCTGGACTTGTAAAAGTCCTTGGTGATCACAAGATGAGTGAAAACGAAATAAACATCATTCCTTTTGATTTCGAATCTGGAATGAACATTCAATCTTGGTTAAACCATTTTGACAAAACATGCCTTTCTGAAAAGAAAGATGAAAATTGGAAGATTAAAAATATTTCAAAATATTTGAAAGGAGAGGCTCTGAAGGTATTTATCAATGAATGTTTAGAATGTAAAGCTTTTGACAAAATAACTGATATTCTTACTGAAAAATTCATAACTGTTCATGTTCCTCGATTTTCAGAATTTGCTTCTATGAAATTAAATGATCTCAATGATTTGGATAAGTACTTTCGAAAAAAGGTTGAAATAGGTAGACAACTTTGTTTATGTGAAACTATAATAGTACACGGATTAACAGACGGTCTCAAACCTGAGTACCAGAATTATATGATTAGTAATCCTCCAAAAAATACAATAGACTGGTACCTAATGGCTAAACAGTTAGTAGTAATTCCTACTTCCCATGTCAACAATAGTAATTCTAGGAGTAATTTTCAGAATTGTAGATCATTGCCACAATATGATCAGGCACCTAGACATTGGGTTCGCCCAAGTCGAAATTTTCATATGCCAAATTCCAATTTTCATTCACGGAGCAATTTTAATGCTCCAAATTCTAGATTTATCAATCCTAGGTTGCCTACTACCCATTTTCAGAGAAATTATCCAAGTAGACCATGTCGAATGTGTCTAAATAGAGGTATCCAAAATGCTTACCACTGGGAGAGGGATTGTGTATTCAATGTGAGCCCTTTGCAATCTTCTGCACCCCCTCTTAGACAACCACAACCATCTACTGATAATATATGACAGTTAATTGTATCAGGATATGTAAATAACAGGGGACTTCCTTGTGTGATTGACTCTGGCTCAACCATACGTATTTTACCTTTTAAATTTGTTAAATTGTTAAATGCTAAAGTTATAAATATTCCACCTGTTATTATTGGCCAAGCCAAAGGAACTGTTGTAATAGATAAAGCTTGTAATTTATTGTTTAAATTAGGTAATGTGCAACAAAATATTAGATTTTTGATATGTAATACAAATTTAGATTATGCTATATTAGGTTTACAAGAATGCTGTAAGTTTAATTTAATTATTGATTGTGCTACATGTCGAGTATTACAAGGAGACCTTGTTTTAAATGAATCTAAGAACATATCCAGTGATAAATTAAGATTACTTCATTTTAATGTTAACTATGATTATCAGAGAGTGCAACCCGATTATGGAAAGATCATATCTCCTGATTCCTTTGTTCCATCTAATGTTGATAATTCTAAATTAATTGGGGAAATAAATTCTATAGAAAATGAAACTTTAAGGGAAAGTATAAGGGATTATTTAGACATTTTTTCTAAAAATAAATTTGATGTCGGGAGAATTAATATTGAACCGCAACGTATTTTTCTTAATTCTGACCTACCAATATCTCTGAGGCCATACAGAACTTCCCCTTTAGAAGAAAAAGAGATTTCGGATCAAATTCATTCACTATTAGATGCTGGTTTAATTAAAGAGAGCAATAGTTATTCTGCCCCTGTTACATTAGTAATGAAAAGAGAAGAAGGTAAAAAAACTAGATTATGTGTTGACTATAGAAAATTAAATGCAATAATGAAAAATGACGCCGAACCCCTACCTCGTATCGATGGAATTTTAGATAAACTGAGTAGTGCACAGTATTTTTCAACTTTAGATTTAGCCTCTGGCTACTGGCACATACCCATACATCCATCCGATACTGAGAAATTGGCTTTTGCTACCAACTTTGGGCTCTTTGAATGGTTAGTTCTGCCCTTCGGGATTAAATTAGACCCCCCGATATTTAATAGAACCCTTAGAAGAATACTTACTAAATACAAAATAGACTTTGCTTGCCATTATTTTGATGATATCATTATTTTTTCTTCCTCATTAGAAGAACATATGCAACATTTAACCCAAATATTTGAATTATGTAGACGTGAAAACATTAAACTTAAACTATCTAAATGCAATTTTGTTCAAAGAAAAATTAACTTCTTAGGATATACCATCCAGAATGGTACATTAACTCCTGCTAATGCTAATATTGAAGTAATAAAAAAACTAAAACCCCCTTCAAATGTAAAGGAACTTCAGAGATTCTTAGGATCTATCAATGTTTACCACAAGTTTATAGATAAATATGCTGAAATTCGAGTCCCTCTTAACAGATTACTCAGGAAAAATACATTATGGGAATGGAATACAGATTGTCAAAATTCTTTTCAAAAATTAAAAGATGCCTTAATAGCCAAACCTATCTTAAAAATTTATGACCCTAAGTTACCCCTCCATATGTTTGTTGATGCCTTACAGGTGGCAGTAGGTGCAGTCTTAAAACAACCTGATAGTAATAATTTTTTACATCCAATTGCTTATTACTCTAGAGGATTGAGAAGTTATGAGAAGAATTATTTTATTACCGAGTTAGAGTGTCTTGCCATCATTGACACGTTAGACAAATTCTATCATTATTTTCATGGTGTAAATTTTACCATTCATACTGATCATGCATCTCTTGTATGGTTAAAAAATACTAAACATCTGAGAGGCAGGTTATTTAGATGGTCTTTGAAGATGAGCATGTTTGAATATAATATTGTTTACGAAAAGGGATCCACAAATGTCGAAGCTGACATGTTGTCGAGAAACCCAGTTTCACATTTTATTCAACCACTTACTTTTCTTCTGGACGTTAAAGAAATTATAGAGAGGCAGGAAAAAGATAATGTATGTGGTAAAAATTATCTAAATGAAAATGGACTTATGATTATTAAAAGGAAAGGATTTCGAAAAATAGTAGTCCCCATGTCTTTAAGGAGAAAAATACTAAATGTTGCTCATGAAAAATTTGGTCATCCTGGTATACAAAAAATGTTAAATTTAATCTCCCCTAATTATTATTGGCCTGACTTGACGCAAGATATAACCAATTTTGTAAAACATTGTGATATTTGTCAAAAAAATAAAAAACCCAGACAGAAAAAATTTGGCTTATTACAAGCTATGCCCACCACAGATCAACATTTTGAATGTCTTTCTATTGATACTGTGGGAGGATTCAATTATTATAACTCCACCAAAAAATATCTACACATCATCATAGACCATGCAACCAGATATGTTTGGGCATTTCCTTCCAAAAGTGTTACCACAGAAACATACACAAATTGCTTAAAACAAGTCTTCAATATTCAATTCCCTCAACAATTATTCTGTTTCAACAAAATTTTCGATATACAGGGTACTCAAAAGGTATTAAGTGATAGGAATGCAGCCTTTACTTCACCTAGATTTAAAATTTTTTTGAGGAATCACAATATTAAGCAACGTTTAACCACATCACATCACCCTCAAACGAATGGCAAATGTGAGAGAGTGAACCAATCAATAGTTACAAGATTAAAGTGTAAAGTTAATTCTACTACCTCCAAAATTCCTTGGACCAAACTTCTGACTGAAATAGTTAATGAATACAATAATACACCCCATTCCATAACCAAATTCCCTCCTGCTTATTTACTTTTTGGCAAATTACCCTATGATTCCCCTCTTAAGCAAAATTATTACCCTCCTGTCCAGGAAGCCCTCAACATTTCTAAAAAACGCACGGATGAATTTTACTGGAAAAGTAAAAAATATTAGGACAGAAATTATGTGGAGCCAATATTTGAGATAGGAGATGTTGTTATCTATGAAGAATTCCATTATCCCAATACCAGAAAGCTCTCACAAGTTTTTAGTGGTCCCTATCAAATCCTTAAAAAATTATCTGATGTAAATGTTGAAATTAATAGACAGACTCAAAATAAATTTACTGAAATAGTCCATGTATCAAAATTACGCCCTTATTACCCTCCTGACAAATTAAAGTTATCCCATGAGCAACAACAAACTAATGTTAAATCAATAGCTTAATATTAAACTTAGTAAAGCAAAAATTCACTAAATTTAATTAAATCAAATTATAATTGACTAATCAATTCTCTTCTGTATAACAGTATGTTCTTGAATATAGGAATTCCCAAGAATATTACTGCCAATGTTTTTACTTGAGTTAACTTTTTATGCAGGCGTAAATTAGTTGATTTGAGTTAAGAATTTTTTATATTGGAGTGAATTGAATTAGAACAATAAAGTAAATTGGAATAGCAAATTAGATTAGAATACTACATTAAATTAAAACAAATTGAATAAAAATTCACTGGATTAAATTAAATTATAATAATAGAATAAAACTCTCTACTAATACATAGTAATAATTAAACTTATTATCCACCATACACTTCAAGGTCTTATTTTCATTGAGCAGCTTATGTTTCTCTTGTTTGACTGAAAACAGAGAGCACATTATCTTACTGAATTGTTGATAATTTTTCACAGATATTTCTTAGTTTACTATTTATTATTTTTGTTTCATTTTATTAAGTATATTTTCATTCCTCACTGGTATTGAAAAAGAATGAGGAATTAAAATTATATACAGATGAATTACTGATTTAGTATTATTTTGAAGTTGTTTGTTATTGTTGATATTATTATGTTGTTATTATAAATTTGTTGTTGTTATTTATTATGTGATAAGATTATAAAACAGAATATTCTTGAGAATTGAGATAAAAGAGAACCACTGATAGTATATTAGTTGATGATAAACAGTCACATCTTACTAGCAAAACATCTAATACTCATATCTAATTGATGGAACATTATTAACTGACTGGACTTCACTTAATAAGTGCACTAACAAGGCACAAAACTTATCAAGCATCACAAACAAGCACTTTTATTGTTTATTGAACTTAGTAGTGATGGAACTTTCTTATGTTTTTGGACTTTATGATTAACTGGAATTATCCTACTGCAGAATCAATACACTGTATTGCCATAAACTGTATTACTGGATAATACTTGACATATCTGTGCCTTCAAACTTTATTGGAAATGAGAGGTCTATGACTCAGACTGTTACTGATTAAGAGGACTATTAGACATTTATACTTTTCACTGCTTAGACAGAAATGCTTTGTTTACTTCATATTCATCCTTTTCACTATTTATGTTTGAAGAGAAAAAAAAATATTTGTTACTAACTTATTTATATTGTAATTGTATGTATTTCTGTATTTAAACAATTCCCAGAGGTTCGCGTTTACAAAAATAACTATTGAATTAACTTTAATAAAATCAAAGAATTTTTGGCATTAACTAGAATACCAGATAAATATTTTGTAATCCAAATTCTTGCTTGCCTTAATGAACTTGTAGATCATCGGATCTACCCGTCATTCGGATTTTTAGAGGGGGGGGATAATGTTATATAAAAATGTATTTCCTTCGTATCCTTCCATTTTATTCGCATTAATATTTTAAAATTAATCTAACTTCTGTCATAGTCAGTATTTCCTTAATTCTTAATAATATCTATTCCTATTTAAAATCCTTTTAAAAGTAAATATCCGTATATTAATAATTATTTTATTCCAAATCTTAATCTAAAATTTAAGATCATTCGTAACTTTTATCAGTTCCCCAATCTATAAAATTCTGAGACGCGTTCTCATTTCGAATGTTTTTTAAAAGAAATTTTCTTTTTATTATTATTATTATTATTGCTCTGAATTTTTCGCGCGCTTGGGATTTTAACTTCTAAATTGATCCGCACCCAAGTAAGGGGATTCTTTAATGTTTTAACCTCGCCTCTAGCCTCATTCGTTGGGCTGGAGCTAGCTTCTCACTCATTGGGTTGAGCGCTCGTGACGTAATTCTGTGTATGTTTCCGCGGAGAGATCAAAACTGGCCCGCGCCGGTCGGAGCGGCAGATTTTTGACGTTTTCGGAAGCTAAACAAGTATGTGTCTGGTATTTGTATGACCGTAGAATATTCAACTGGCCCAATAACATCTTAATTCAATGAAGTGAAGCAACGTTAGCCCGAGGGCTATAAGTTTTAGACCCTTTGGGAATCGTTTATATGTTGTTCGTCTTCTAATAAAATTATTTGTCTGGAGATTGGCTGGATTTACTGGAGAAATTCTGTGATCTCATTTCATTGCCTTACTACTTCGCCATACTCGCTAAATTCGACTGCAACTTGCTATATCATTGAAGGACTGCCATCTTTTCATCGAATAGTATTCATCGTAATATCTCAACCTCGTCAAAATGCTACATATATATATGTTTTTGTGTGTGTGTGTGGTTGGGTGTGTGTGTATACACACACATTTATATATATATATATTGTGAGTGTGCGTCTAATTTTGTATTATGGTTATCTTGGAAGTGTATTTATTCTTTAATGACACAAATGCTTTTAATGACATAAATGTTATTTCCTTTCTTAATTTGGCCATATTTGTATATAGAATTTTTTGCATGTTCTGCCCAAAGAACAAAAACCAGAAAAAAAGTCAGTTTAAGTTCGTCACCTCTTACATGCTAATATTTAAAAAAAAAATGGTATACTAGAATATTAAATAGGTAGGCACATGGGAGATATAAAATCTTTGAAAATACAACTCCTACAAAATTTCCGACGAAGAATCACAGAAAAAGAAAATACTCATATTGAAAAATATTTTAAATAACATCTACTATCGATAATGTATTTTATTTTTTCGAAAAAAAAATGGGTAAGATTTGGGGTAATATTTGGGGTAAGTCTTGAGGTAAGATTTGCAAAAAATATGTAAATTTGAAAATCGGAGTTTTGCTACAAGTTGATTTTTGGCATGCTTTTGTTACAATGTCAGATAAAGAAATTTCGAAAAAGTAAATTAGTTTAAATAAATAAATAAATAAAACGTCATGACATACTGACGTTCTGACTGACATGACATCTGATCAAAAGTAACCGTACACTTTCGAATTTAGCAGTTTTGTCAAATATTTAGAGAAGTTTTTGGCGAACTTTTCTGGAACTTCAGGAATGTAAAGAGTATGTTTGAGTTCATATTTTAGATGAAAAATTATTTACGAAGGCAGTTAGAAAAGTACAACATATAATATTTGCAATCACCCTCTCTATATTATAAAAGTCAAACGTGTCCGTACGTAATGCTGACGTCATTTTGCGAATGGCAACACTTGGCGATGAAATTTCGGTTTTGAGATTTTTGCTATTGCATTTTTTTTTCTAAATATCGCATATTTTAAATTTTTACAACGCTATATAGAAAAAAAATCTACTTTCAAATGCAATTTGTTTGAAAACTGTATCGCAATTTACTAATTTATTATGGTCTTTAAATTCAATTTCAAGCTAGATTTTTAAAAAAAATCTATCTCTATCGCTTGCAGACGATTACAAAATATTAATTCGTTTGCACTTTAAACAATATAAAAATTTCAGCATTTGTTTCTAGGTAATTTTCCATAACTAAATTAAAACTTTATTAAGCAATAAATAACATAGTATAAATGAAATCCAAATTTACCAGACATGTAAGTGAAATAAGCGTTTAAAACCACTGAAATTATCAGAATAATAAAAGAAACTTCTGTCGATATCGAAATTTTTTTTTGATTTCTTCGGTTATTAACTTCTGGTACGAGGCCAATACGAAATTGCCGCTTTTAATAAATTTCAAAATTTTATTTGAATATATAATTGAAATATTTTACATAAAAATGCTATTTGGTGTTTTTAGGGGGCAATCTAAAAATATTGTTAAATGTAAAAAATCTATTAGAGTTTTCAAAAGAAAAAATACTTGTTTTTCACATATATTCTCTATCACGGGAAGCCCAGGTTGGATACCCTGTAAAATATAAGACTCAAAATGTTCTTTAGGTGTAGTAGATGACTGACACTCATTTTCGGAAAAGATTCCGAGTAGTTTTATAGCGTATTAATACGTTTACTCAAAATAAAATATTGGTTTTTAAGATGTTAATAATTTTAAATTAAACTTTTTCAAGTGCGTAATTGAATTTATACTTTCAAGAGTAACAAAATAATATTAATTTTAATGTTAATTTTAATGCTGTTAATTTATAATGTTTGTATCTAAACTACGTGTGTTGAACATGAGATTATTTACTTGAGAATTAATATCATCCAAAAAGCCACTATTCCGTCTAAAGAAAACTAATTAATATAGAAAAAATACTTCGAATTGTTTCCAAAAATTAGTGAGACAAGTGAAACTTTTTTAAATTAATGTTTACATCTCGAAAATACAAGGGAAAGACATTAAATAAGTCAGAGAAGATAATTAAATAATAACTTACAGTGATATTCACTTCAAAACTATTTTTATTTCTCAACATATTTTACATCAATATTTATGCAGTTATATCACCGTTTTATCAATGCTCCAACACCAGCTGCATAACATTCTTTGGGTTGCTGCTCAGCCCCACTCGGACTTCAAATTGAACCTTTTCATTATCTGTGAACATCATCTTGCTTCCAAGATGTTTTTTTAGTGGACTAAACAGATGAAAATCGCTTGGGGCTAAGTCGAAGCTATATGGTGGTTGTTGAAGAAGTTGCAAGATGATGTTCACAGATGATGAAAATGTTCAACTTGAACTCCTAATGTGGCTGTGACAGCAACACATAAAATGTTATGTAACTGGTGTTGGGGCACTGATAAAGCGGTGATATAAGTGCATAAATATTGGTGGAAAATATGTTGGGAAATAAAAATAATTTTGAAGCGATTGTTATTATTTAATTATTTTTTATGACTTACTTAATGACTTTCCCTCGTATATTAGTTTATGAGGTTTCTAACGATAAATAACGCTTCTCTGTATCATTACAGTGCTATTACACATGATAATTTGAAGCGAGAAAATTTGAAGGGACTCGTCAGTTTTTCAAGCATTTCATTGGCTGTTCATGAAAAGGCTTTTACCTTGTCCGTTTTCCAAGCACTACATTGGTTGTTCCGGAAGATCCTAAAACAAAGAAGCTCCCCAGGCGACAAAATTGCAGCGGCCATAAAATGTTGCCTGGTTTTCCAGTAATTCTATTGAAGCCGTAGGCTTAACATGATGTCGCGCAAAATTAGCAAAAATTTGACGTCTCGTGTAGTAACACTTTGATAGTAAATCTGAAGAGATTTATGTTTTATACACAATTTCATTTGTGCTTATAGTATGCTCTCCTAGATTAAGGGCTATTTTACTCAGACGAAAACACCCGCTCGCTAATGTTAATCCTATGGAGGGAATTTTTGAAGATATCTCGTTCGCATTTCAATATTTTTAAATGATTTTTTTGCATTGGATAGCTGAGATCAATCTCTATGCACGCTTCTTTCTACTTTTTCAATTTTGATTACAAGTTTTTTTATTAAGATACTTTCACTTTCGAAACCGGTTTTGAAAGTGAAAGTATCCTCAATAAAAAAAACTGCAACAAAAATCGAAAAAGTAGAAAGTAGCGTGCATAGAGATTGACCTCAGCTATTGAATGCAAAAAAAAATCATTTAAAAATATTGAAATGCGAACGTGATATCTTCAAAAATTTCCTACATAGGATTAACATTAGCGAGCGGATGTTTTCGTCTGAGTGAAGTAGCCCCTTAAGTAACATCGTTTGTTTATCTTTTTTTTTACAGTTTAATTAAACAAAAAGAAACTTTTTTTTTTATTCATTAAAATAATTAATTTTCTGTATACTAATAATATGTTGAATGGACTGTTATTTGAGTTATTCCTCTCTTTTAATCTTGCGGTTTATATTGTATAAAAGTAGCTCATTAAATGTTTTTCGCAGTATAATTAAACAATGAATTCCGTATTTTGTCTGATTACAGAACAATAAATCTAAGAAGCGAAAGCTTTAAAAGTTTGAGAATAATCTTTTACGTAAAAATTGTTGCTGCATTAAACGCAAACACTTAAGCTCAAACAATCTTGTGAAGGGGGATTTCTTGCATCAGGAATTTATAAAGCTCTTGTGAAGCACGGAATACATTTTCCACTATTTTAAACATTATGTATAGTGTAACTATTGAAAATCCATTTTCAACAAGTTTTAGGATTAATAGCATGGTATATGGTACCAAAGAATAAATATAAAATGTAAAGAAATTTAAAATATAAGTAGTTTTAAATATGGGAAGATTGTGCCAATTATTATTAAAAAATAATTTATAGTAATGTTTAAATATATTTTAAAAATTCTATTTAATTTAAATAACGTCATGGTTTGTTGTTTCTCTTTTAAAATTCAGCTTATCTTTTTAAATGATATACAAAAAAGAAATAATAATTTAATGAAATTTTTATTTTTAAAGTTGGGGACGGTAAGGCAAAGTGGTCATCCTAAAGTTTTGTGATGTTTTGTTACCACTTAAAATACATATAAATAACTAACGATTTGCATAGAACTAGAGTAAATACTTACAAGTATAAGGGTAATTATAATTTTTACGAAATAATAAAGTGGAAGTTTGAATTCGTTTTTTTTTCAAAAAGGGTCAAAATGACCATTTTGGTGGGAAAAGTGGTCACTCCATGGCCACACGGAGCCTGGACAGAAAATACGCTCTACAGGGAAACTAATGAACAGTTAGCGTCCACTCACTCACAAATGTAAAGCTGAAAACATGCTCTTTTATTTACGCATTCAATCAATAAATACAAGTACAACAGGTTATTGTTAATAGTATGTAAAAAAGTCTCTTACCGTAGATCACAATTTTCAAAAACTTGAAAACCCGCTCTATAATCATGATATATGAAACCATCTTATTCAACGATTGTCTGGTTACTCACTGCTATCAAACAAAATAGTTTGACCACAAACCACGCGATGCCAGCGCTCTGGTGATAACATTATATTGCGTAACCATTTTGCACTGTCTTCCCCTACGTAAGTTCTATAATTAACTAAGTAGCATTCAACATGCATTTAATACTAATGATAACAATAATGATAATAATAATGATAACAATGATAATAATAATAATAATGACGTGCAAAGTTTGTCTTCATAAAAAAAAAACATCGTATTTTTGAAATTGGAAATCGATTTTGAATTGAATTTTTAAATTGAAAGTATTATGGAAATCGATTGTGAATATTTGTTTAGCGGGGCCGGTATACCAAATAGAGTGTTGTAGCATTCTATATCAGGCATTAGTTTCTGAATAATTATAACAAAAAAAAATGACCGCATAATTTACTTATTTTCTTGAACGACTTATGTAAATCATTTGAATGTAGCATTAAAATTAAAAAAATATCACTACATTATTATTTATTATCATTTGAATTTCTAAAATATTACTATATATTTTTTTGTTAATTTTTGAAACTCTAAAATACTATTATTATCTTTTAGCAAATGTATTAAGGAAGCCAAAGAATTAATAATAGGCTATTAGCCACATAAGGATAATAACAATAAGGATTAATTATAATATAATATAATTAATTATAACATAACAGTTAATAATAAAGATCTTGGCCAAAGGATTAATAATAAGCTAAAAATTACCAACCTACTTTAAATTATTTGAAAGCAATTTCGAATTCCATACCGCGAGAATTTATTTTACTATACTAGTAAAACTATTTATTTATCGTATCAAATACGCAATTCTTTCTCTTTCTTATACACATACACGTATTTACACATATACCGTGTGGTTATAATATAAGTATCTCTATTTGGAGCTGTCTGTAGCTTGAAGGAAAAATCCGAATGAACCAAAATCGGTACACATACTAATCGAGAAGGTAGAAGAAGAATGGAATAATAACAAAAATAAATTACAATAATTGCCGACAGGTGGCGCTTTTGTGTGGGAAATCTAATGTGTAACATTGTGTACCGTGGAGGTGTCGCAAACCTCAATGACTTTACTGCATATCATAACATGTACAAAACATCACTTCTGATGCGTTACATTCCGCAATTGAGCACGTCGTTCACCGCCTGGATTGTGTCCTCCAGCACAATGCCACATGGAACCTAACCATTATCGGCATCGCCATGTGAAAGCGTAGCCACATTCATTGTGACATTTTTCAATAAATCAGGTGTGCCATCCGGTTTCACGCCTTAATTCTTTGGTCTTGTATTACACATTACATTTTACACTCAGTAGCGCTATCTCTCGGTGATTATTGCAATTATTTTTTTTATTGTTACGTTATTCCACCCCCTTCTCGAATAGTACGTGTGCCGATTTTGGTTTCATTCCGGTTATTACTTTGAGCTGCAGACAGCTGCAAATATAGATACTTATATTACAACCACCCTGTATATACATACACACCGTCCACCTCTCTTCCTATGTAAATGAATAATTTGAACATATTTTACTGTCATATAAGAAGATCTACGCCAAAATCTTGAAAGTAGAAATAAATTTAGCAAAAGGGCTACTGTGAACCGGATACGAGCATAAGCGCTACAAAAATAATTAATCAGATAAAAGCTTTCTAAGAATAACACCTATATTAATAAAACAAAGAGGTTTATTAGTGAGTGTGTTCATTTGTGGGCCATGTCTGTGAAATTTATCTCAATTACAGGTCTGAAAATTTGGATAACTATAGACGAAGACAGATCTGAATATATCTGAGAATCAGACTTTTCACTCTTGCATGATTAGACATATAAAAAAATTAAAAACCTCATCGAAAGCTAATGAGTGAACTTCAATTTTCGGCAGTTCATCTGCGTCTGTGCATGTCTTGGGAATATGAAGTTTTTTCAAGCACAGACGTAGTAAATGTTCGTTTTTTTCTGCATTTCGAAATCGAAATCACATAGCCTAGATCAATCAAAATTTCAAACGATCATATGAAAATTTGCAAAACCTTTATAAGTGCGATATAAGTTATATAAGATATATGATAAGTAAGATAGATAAGTAAGATATATGACTTTACGCCAGTCAGTATTTTTAGGTTAGTTTGCTTTTTCCTGTCTTTTACAAATAATATTTTAACACATTGACGGACAGTAAGAACAAGTGAAGTTCGAAAATTGACACTGTACGTTTTCGTAATTTTTAGAATATTAGAAGTATAGTTTTACTCTTTCTGCTTAAATAAACTTAATTTTGATTAATTCAGCACCTTTACTTAGGTTGCACTACTCCCTTCACGACCACGTCATCGTGGCTAGTGGCCAGGGAAAAATACAGTCAAAAAAAGGGATAAACACCAGTATATTCTTATAGAAAAATTTATGTTGATTATTCGATCAAATAATCAATTTGAATTTTTCTATAAGAATATACTGGTAAATACCATTTTTTTACTGTATTTTTCCCTGACCACTAGCCACCTTGCACGTGCATACTGAAGCTGCAACTCCTATAACAGGTGGAAAAAGAACTTCAACGTAAAAAATTGTTTCCAAAACATGACACTGGGCTTCTACTTGTACGCCGGTAAATGCACATTTGTGCTGCTATAGCCGTAGTGTTTAAAAACGACCGTTTCGTTTTGGGCGGCTATAGCCG
Organism: Maratus michaelseni; assembly: GCA_963931845.1. Classification (NCBI taxonomy): domain Eukaryota; kingdom Metazoa; phylum Arthropoda; class Arachnida; order Araneae; family Salticidae; genus Maratus; species Maratus michaelseni. Next base: position 447,981,214 of record OZ007589.1, on the reverse strand, counting down.
TCATGCCACATTGTGAACTTCGCTGTGGCGGCTATAGCCGCAAGTGTCCATCAACGTGTTAATTGTTTATTTTTATAATGTTACATTTTCGATTAAACACAGACTTGGATAGTGAGACTTGAATTTTTTTTTTAAGTAACGCCGTAAAAATAACAGATAATTAAAGCCAGTGTAGAATTCAGGGAGATAGCCCGGGGAGATTCTCGCTTCAGAACATAAAAATGTCTACAGCTCCACGACAGGATTTTTGAATTTATGTTTATAATTGTTATAGAAGTGTAACATACACTGAAAACACCAACGTTTAACACACAATATCAAACTATAGTACAATGTACAGACGTATGTTTCGTGAGTAACTTGGACTCACATCTTTAGTGTCAATAAAATAAAATTAAACATTATTGTATACCTTGTATACCCCCAAAGACATGAAATTGAATCGAGAAACCCAAATGAAAACAACAACACACCGAAAAACACATCACGCACGAGCCACGTACGAACTTTAAAGCCACATATAGAATGCTTTTCACACAATATCACATTGATTGGCGAAAATATAGTTATGATGTGTAATAGCCACTTTACTTTAGCATGTTCCAAAAACTTTATTCGTTGCAACTAACCAAAAGGATTTAAATTGTATAATTGAATTTCCAATTGTAATTATTCAGCTTTCCCGATGTCTAAATTACTCTGCGTGGAAGGTTTCAGTTTTGGGAAAATCTTGTGTTGTCATAGTGTATTGAAAATTAAAGCAAATTTAAAGCCACAGATAGAATCTGAAAGCTTTAGAAATATCAGTCAACGTAAAAGTTAGTTTGAAAATTTTTCAAAACACTGTTTTTATGACTTAATTTAGGAGCTTCACATGAGGTTCGGGTGAGCAAAGAATTACTTGTGTTGAATTGTTATTACTTACCCATGATACGTAGTATAGAGAAAGTTTTGTGTTCGTTTTAAAAATCGAAAAAAATGATGGATTTACGCGTAACAGACACTGGAGATTCAGGAAAAATATATTGTAGAAAAAAAAATTGCCGTCCGTCTGTCTGTGTGTCTGTATGCCTGTAAACGCTCTATCTCCCGAACAAAATGAGATAGAGCCTTGAAATTTGGTATGTTCTTGGTATGAAATAATGAGAAGAAGCCTATTGAATTTCAGTAACCTCGATTATCCGGAACTATTTTTTCGGACTCTCGAAATGGTCGTTCTGATAAAAGGTATATAAATTTTTTTGAAATTGTTTATTTTAAGGAGTGAATGTAAAAGACAGTAAAAAAAAAAAAACATAAATTTTGCATAAAGAATGAAGGCGATCGGATTGTTAGTTGCCGAGATATTTGTAATCCTATTTACCACACTCCTCGATTTTTCATGACTCTGTATTTCATTCACATTTTAATTCAAAGATACATTTTAATTGGAAATGAGACGCTTTTTCCGACACAGTAAACTGTTAGTTAATATGACTATTATTTTTGGAGTTATAAGGAGGTTTCTTTTAGGAAATTCAGTAATAAAGCATTTAAAGTTTATGATGTCATCCAGCCACTATTGTATTCGAATTGCAATTCATTTTATAAATAGTTTTCACATGTTTTATTTTCATATTTTATATTCATATCCGTGATGGGTAAGTATTACGTTGGCTCCCAATGACTCGTTTTGTATTTGTACTGAATAAAAATTTAATATTTTGATGACTCTTTCTGCTTACTGATCTATTATTTTTTATATATTAATTTAAAGTATTTGATTTAATTTGATGTATTTTTTTTTACTTTTTTTCATATTACGTGCATTTCAAAACAAATAACAACATTACACTGTTTTGGTAAAATTTGCTTTTAGTGATATTATTTTAAATTATTTTTTAAAAGTTTATTGAACAAATACGAAATAATTCCGATTACACAATTCAATATATAGCTGCCAAAAATGCTCCTTACTTTAACAGAAATACGTGCATTTAAAGTCTATTCCAAAAAATATTTATATATGTATATATATTAACATATATTTCTCGAGAATTTTTTTTTTCAGAAAATGTTTTATCAGAATTGTATGGCAAAAGAATTTTAAATTTTAACGCAAATAAATATTTTATGTAAATATTTATGTTTCCTTCACAATGTCTCAAGAACTTATAAATACTTATTTATTTATTTTTCTTATAGGATGTGATTTTCGAGATATTGAAACAGTATAATTGTTTATGCTGATATTTTAGAAAAAGTAAATTCGCGCAAAAATTATTTTCTCTGAAAAATATAGCAAGCACATATGAGCCTGACAATAATTTTACTTTATTTGTTCATAGTATAACAAATACTTCGAGGTTTATACGTCCTATTTTCTTCCCTTGAATGTGAAAATGAGTTTGGTCTTTCTGAAATATGAAAGTAACAAATGTAAACAATCATGCAACAAAATATTCATTTTAGAGGGATAATTAAATATTTTGTTTATAAACTGTTTTATTATCTTATATATTCTCAAAGTAAAAAAACAGAAATACAAGACATTTAGTTACGCTCTCTGGAAACACTAATTTACCAATTTAAATAAATAAAAATCTATTTGTATAAAAATAAAAAGTTTTAGGACTTTGCTCGATCATTTCATGACATATTTGTTGCAATGAACCACAGAAAAGAGTACAACGCAAGCGTTGCAATATTGACTGAGCAATGTTGCTCACTTTTTAATTATTTCCACTATTATATCCTACATGAATGTATTCAAAATTCCTACTATGTCAATTAGTTTAATTGACCATTGTCAGCGAAGCTCTAAGTGGTCTATACCATGATTTTTTTGTGACGCTACGCTTTCTAACTTATTCGGCTGATGACCGTCATAGATTGACATACAGGATGGGACAGTAGCAAAATCTGTAACGGCAGCAATAATAGCGTCACTAGTGACAAAGGGGGAAAACTAAGAAGATTCCCATATGAAATCTGTTTATGCTCTACGTTTTTAATATCTATTCTTTTCGCTTCGAGGCAGATGCTTGTGTTTAAATTTGCCGCTGATGTGTTAAGTTTCTTTTTAAAGAACTTCATTTTATTTTTTATTTTATTATTATTGAAACAACAGTTCTTTTCAGAACATTTTTAGTATGGCTAAAGATGTTAAAATATATGTCATGTAGAATTATGTCTGCATACAAATCGGAATTTAAAACTTTCGTTTTCCGCTTTTCCTACAAAGTTGAAAAAGTAAACATGTAGCATTTAAAAAAAGAAAGATCATAATAAGATAGATACTCAAAATGAGAAATATTCCGTCTATAAAACGTTTCCTCCCCCCTTGTCACTACAGGCGCTGCGATCGTCATCTCGTTACCATTACGCCCTATGATAGTGGCCTATCTTGTATATTAATCTATTATGACCGTAAATTCAGCACTGTAAACACTGCAACGTCCGGTATAGTATGCCCAAAATAATCTGACAAAAACCGTGTTGAATAATTATAGATCATATGTGCCATACATGTAACATTAAAAGTGGAAATTTAAACCCGTACGCGTGGTTCTTTACATAATTGAGAACGAATTGATTTTTACGAAGGGAGTTGCTTCATTTAACATTTAGGATTATCAATGCCTGCTAGACGTCACCAAATGAATATTTCGAAATTAACTCGCTCAGTTCAATTTTATGTAGAATCGGGTGATTTTAATAATATATATTTAAGGGTGACAACAGACATCATACTTAACCATAAATATCCACGTGAAAGTCGCACTGATCAAGCTTATATTTTTATCATCATTTTAATTCTGCCCGATCTACTGCGGACTGTCATTATTATTGCTATTACATAAACAGTTGTTATTGTTAATCATGTGTTATGTATTATTTTCTAACTGTTGCGTCGGGTCTGAATGATTTACCACAATAACAAGGTAGATCATTTTACAATACTTTCCCCTATATAAAATCAATTAATATGCTAACTATAAATGACTGAAGAATTACATTAGAAAATATATAACATTTTTATTTTTAACCATTATTATAATCAGACCGGGTAATTTGACTTATACTTAAAAAGGATTTATTAATAAAAATGCATTCGACACACACACAAATCATGTATCTTCGATCTTCCCACGCATTGTGTTTTCCATTGAGCCTGTTTTCTGGAGTATAGAATCTCTCCAGTTGAAACACTGTCCAGTGCTACAATTTGGTATTTAAAATAAAGAGTATTGGATTCCACGGGATTTCCTTGATACTTCTGTTGTACTACTTCAAAGTGACATTCTATACAGTACTATTACAGAGTTTACAGTGAGATTTTTTTCTAGATGTCTTCAGTAATCTTTTCTTAGCTTCTGAGATACGATCAGCGCAGACATTTTATTTTGAGTTTGTGTTAGAATTTGGTGAATTTCTTAGTAATAGCATTCCCCTTCTCATTATTATAGTTATCAAGCTTATATTTTGATCATCTATAGTTTAATTCTGCCCGCTCTACACTGTTGAAAATTTGCAGCAAAGTGTCCGGTCATTCGACCATTTTTATAGACAAAGGGTTACATAACAGTAATTTAACAGTATTCTGACCATAATATGGGCAAATATATGGTCAAAATAGTGATAAATTACGGTTATGTAACCTTTTGTCTATAAAAACGGTCGAATGACTAGACAGTTTGCTGCAAATTTTTAACAGTGTTCTGCAGAGCGTCAATATTATTTCTATTAAATAAACAGTTGTTATTGTTAATCATGTGTTATGTATCATTTTCTAACTTTTGGGCCTGAATGGTTCACCACAATAATAAGGTATATCATTTTACAATACTTTACCCCATATAAAATGAATAAATATTCTAACTCATATAAATGACTGAAGTATTGGATTAGAAAATATATAACATACTTATTTTTAACCATTATTATTTTGCATTACTGGAACTAGAAACTGACAGATACTTTTAAAAATGATTCATCCCTCTAAAATTTAACTGAAAAGTTTAAGTGTCATATTAGGTGCGTTTGAAAAATCTTTTACATAATTTTCATCTGATGATAATACTTTTTTTGGAAATTCATGTGAAACATGTATCAAAGAAATATTGCATGATAATTAAATTGTGATAAAACTTTTGAAAGCTGAAAACTTTTCGTATCAATCAAAAATATTTGCAGGAATCTAGGAATAATATATTTTCTGTGACTATTATGGGAAACTTAATTAAACTTTATACTCTAAAATGAAAATTTTGCACCTCAAATTATCGAATTTATTTTTCGAGAAAATAGTTATTTTGAAAGTGTAGTTTGTTTACAAGTGTTAATCTTCATTATTTTAACTAATGCAAACTATTTATTCTAATGATTTTGAATTTATAACAGGAAAGTAATTTATCTAAAACGTTTAAGCAAGTTTACTCTTTTCAAAGAGGGAATTTGTTAAATTTAATAGTGAATTTTATTTAACGTTTATAAAAGTTAGTCACAATTACAATGATTTAACGAGTTAATTAAGAAATTACCTGTGGTGATACTTAAACAAATTGAGGACATTCATAAGCGTTAAACTGTCAGGACTTGACTTTTTATCACAATTTTCAAATAATTTACTGAAATAATATTTATTAGCAAAACAGTGTTTTTAACTAATGACTTTTCTATCTTCGTTAGAAAAAGTGCAGCCTATATTGGGACTGCTTTCTTAAAAAAACAATTGCTACATTTTTATCTTTGTTACACGACATCTACATATCGCATGATTAATAATTTTATGTCATCCAATCGGGGAAAAAATATGTTTAAATATTCTAACAAATATTTGATTATATGCCGTACATTCACATTTATGAATCGAGTATCAGAAATGAAATTTACATTGATGTTTTCCAAAAAATAATATTTATTTCTTGCTCAGAGAATATAATTTATATATAATATGAACTCTTTAAGAGAAATATCATACTTATGCTGCTTTAAAAAAATCTACATGGTACGCATAAAGATATTTCTTAGAAAAGAACATGACAAACTTCAGTATTGAGAACACTACATCACTCTAATTAAGAGTCTAAAAGACAAAACACGGGTTTAAATTATTGAAAAAAAGACATAGATGTGTATAAGAATGTGTATTTTTTATTCTTTAAATACAGCTCGCTGAATAATATGAATTTATTTAAGTTTCTCTTTTGCTTTTTATAAAAAGAAATTTACAAATTAATAAACTTCTACCAGAACAAAAGGAATAAATTTGAAATAGAGGGCTCAGCCCCCTACTCGCTAACGCTCGTCAACCCCCCCCCCCGTGAATTGCTAAGCAATTCACATTGAGACCATTACGCGGACCCAGCTCGCTTCGCTCGCTCGCGCCTTTTTATTTTTGCAGTAATTCTAGCCGGAATAAGTACTACCATAAATCATTTGAACATATGAAATTGACATTTTTTTAAATGTAAAAAAGTAATTGAACTCCGTCGAAAACACAACTAAAAACGCATTTAGTTGGAGCTACTAGTGAGCATATAAATCATTTAAATACTATGAATAAACGATCTTGGAAACATAATTTGTTTAAAACTTATTGCACCTATAATATTGTACAACACGGCTTATTCATTAAAAAAAAAAAAAAAAAAAAAAAAAAAAAACTACGTAATAGGAAGATAGTTTATCATCAATGATTGTTTAAATTTCGTTCGACATTTTACTATTCTAATTGATTATAGATTTCTGTAACAGATGGTAGCTTGTGCAACGTAGACAGTTCATATTTTTACTTCTCTCCGATTTTTCATGTGAGTGAAATTCATAAATGAATTCTAAATAAGAGTTGAGAATTCATTTGAAATTAGCAATATTACTCATAATTAAAATGAGGAATAATCTCAGTCAGACGATTTGGATTACGTACATGTTATGTTATTTTTAATATTTGCTAGCTTGATTTTCACTGCTATGACACTGACCTCCATATTGGAGGAGGAGCTGATCTATCTAACACAATCTAGTCTTTCCATTGATCTGAGCTTTGGAAACTACAGTTGTTGCCAACAATAAGCTAAAAATTCAGCCCTATTTCCGCGCTACGGACAAATATATATATAGATATAGTAATGAAACGCTAACATTTGGTTTGTCAATACGCTATGGAACCAACGCATGCTGAATAGCTATGCGATAGAGAAATCTTTAAAGGCATATTAAAAAAGTACATTTTACATCGAGAAGCTCCGTAAGCCAACATCTATTCTGATACAATTGTACAGGGATTTCTTCGTTTCATGATAATTACTCAATATTTAATTAATTAATAGTTTACAATAAGTTAATTTACAATAAGCCAATAGTTTACAGTCATTACTCAATAGTTAATTTCCTGATTATAACTTTCATAATAATAGTAATTTTATGACTTAAAATTATTTATTTTGATAAATAAATAAAACCTGTAAGAATCGATAAAATGATATTTTGTGAATTTAGGAAATTTGTTTTATTTACAAAATATAGAAGAAATTTAATAACTCTGTAATATATAAATGAATGCTACATTGTTTTTTTTAAACTTTCCTCAAGATATTTGTAAAATCGATTATATAATATTTTCTTTTTTTTTAATTTAACTGATTTAAAAATCAAAATATTTTTATATCATATTATGGAGGTAATAATAAAATATTAGATTTAAAGTACCTCCATCTATAGTAATAAAATAATGTTTTTGTCTCTCTGTATGTATGACTGTTTCTTTGTTTATTAGCGATGGCTAGGAAAATCTATCGCACTTAGATAGATGTCTGGAAATCTGGTTCCTGATATTAGAAGACGTGTCGGAATGCACATGAGTTTCAAACTATAGATTTTGTTAACATATATTTAATGGAAATGTTTGCCTTTTTTAGAAATTTGCTAGTTCGCCGGCAAATTTATACTACTTCTAAAATCAATCCAAATTATATATTTTACTCCATTATAGTAAATTTTGTTCTATTTTTAATAAATTCTGTGGGGATTTCGTACGGAAATTACAGGATTTTTTTTTTTAATTTTCCGTGATTTTTTTTTATAGTTCCTATTTTGCCGAAAATAAGAATAAGTTTGTTTTTTATCAACCAATATCTATTTGATCATCACCTTTCCGATCGTAAGTGATAAAATGAAATGTTATTTTATACATATACTAGATGACCCCACCCGGCGTTGCCCGGGCTTGTGATAATATATATTTTTTTTAATCAAGTTTTTATTATTTTATATCTTTATCCCGATTTTGTATGAAATTTTTTTGTATGATTTTGTATTTTTAAATGAAAAATTCGCGAAAACATATTGATAGTTAGTGATAAAAGCGCTTATTTTATTGTTTATTTACCCAGCGTCGTTTGATAGTTTTAAAAGTTTCGTCCGAACTCTTTTAAATTTTTATTGCTGATAAATAAAACGGTTTTACGGTCCGTGTAAAAGTTTCGTGAAAAAATATTGTTATCTAGTTGTAAAAGAAATATTTTCTTCTCGCTTTTTTTGTTTTTTTTTGCTTGTTTTTGCGTCGGCTCCTTTAACATAGCAATAAAAAAATTAGCTCTCATCTTCCGAACTCTCTGGCATTTCAATCGGTTATAAATATAACTGTATCCTAGCTTCTTTTAAAATTTTGCAAAAAAAATATACATATTTAGTCGTGGAAACATGAGTTTTTTATAACAAAAAAGCTTTAGCTTTCAACCACAGAACAAAAATAAATTAGAAGTTCTATGCTTTCAATGCAATAGCACAGCTTCGTTTGTTTTCAATCAACCCTTTTGAATACCCCTAATCTAAACAGGTAATGGTTGGGTTACTCAATCAGGTTTCCCGTTTCTGAGGGTATAAGCCTTCAAAAAAAACGTTGACGCATGGGCAAAGAGACGATTTCCATGTGGATATAGATTACAGTTTTACGTAAGCATAGTAAATATAAATTAAAAACATAGAAACCTTTAAAATGTGTCACAATTTATTTATTACTAAAATGGGTGCAAAATGAAATAAAGGTTTTCAAACATTAAAAATCTTCTAAAGATGTTAAAACTTTCGTCAGAGTCCCGAGCGCTTTCGACCAGAACTTCGGAGAGAGCATGGGACTCCGACAAAAGTTTTAACATCTTTAGAAGGGTTTTAATTTTTTAAAACCTGTATTTCTTTTTGCTCCTATTTTATTATTAAATAAATTGTGATTCATTTTAAACTTTTTCCTGTTTTTAATTTGTATACTAATGTTAATTTAATTTTCCAACAATAGAAAAAACATTCTATATATTTAATAGTAAATATATGTTGAAACTATATTTTTCATATATACGTCATCTTTTCTAAAACATATTTACATGATTCTATTATTTTAAGATTTAAATATTATATTAAAATAATAAGATATTTACTATTCATTATGACTTAAGAGAAAAAAAATCTTAAACCGATTTCAATTAAGTAGCATATGAAGATTCTTTAGAATTAACATTTCCCTTTTTTCAATATTAACTAAATTTGTAATGTCTCACTACTTTCCTAATTATTAATTGTATACTTAAAATAATGATGCTCATTAAGTTATCGAATAAGTGCCTCTATAAGATCTTAAGTACCCTCTTTAAACTTCTTTTTTAAACCTAAAAAGTACAAACATTTAATTACCACGTATTTACATTTTTGAAGTCGTACTTATTACTTTAACAACTCAATTTTAAATCTTGTAAGTTTAATCTAATTTTTAATATATTTTAATTAGTATTGTAATTACAGGTTCTCATTTAAAAAAACAGAACTTCGGATATTCTAGAAATGTAGTGTTCTAATTAACAATCTTACAGCGCCAAATATTTGGGAAAGAAAGTGATCTTGAATACTTTTCCCATTTATTATTATTTAACATCCGGTTTTTATAGATGACAAATAAGAGCTTAAAATTAAAATGTTCCTAATTCCATGTAATGTAAGTTAAACGTTAAATATGCTATGTAATTAAAGTCTGGTTTTCAACGAAATTAATTGAGACCACTAAAATAAGATGTATTTTTCTTTTCAAATCAAACTGATTAATAAAATTTTTATTGATTTTTTTTATTGTTAAAGGTTTTGGTTGTCTGTATCTTAATTAACAGAATTTAGTATTAATTGATATATTGTTACGCTTTATGGAATTATTAGGATTATCATAATAAAATGTGGAAAATTTGGTATGGTACACAAATAAAGACAAACAATTTTTAATAACATCATAAAAAAAAAATGCACAAAGTCTTCCGAAAGATCTTTGTCTTTTTTCATCAGGTTCAAAGAACATGTGGCACCACTTGGAAAACAAGATCAAGATACTCATTAATCGGATATTATATTTTATAAACACCAGTTATTTTGAGTAACTGTGACTGATCATTATTAATATTACTCGATCAGCATCATTACATGTATTGTACCATCCAAATTTATTTTAAGAGGATTTATTTACTATTATTTATCATTAGAAAATACATAAAGAGAATATAAACGCATCTCTATGTATATTTTTATTTTGATGAAATTTTAAATAAAAATATTCAAAAAAAGGCATATTATTATTGATCTACATTAAGTTATTTGCTTTAAATTTATTAAATAAAATTTAGAAGCTAAAAAACATAAATTGCTCGTTTATATTTTATTACTATATTTTATTTTATTATTAATCACACCATAATATTCAGTGTGCGTCATTTCCATGTGTTATATCCCATTAAATTTTACTATAGACATTCTAAATACCCTGTGTGCCATAAGTTTGTTAAAACTTGGAATGTGAGTAAAGTGAGATCTGATTTTTTTTAATAACAGCAATGGAAAAAATGGTTAATTTATTAACGATAGGTGGCGCTGCATGCATAATATGAAGCCGATTTATCGAAATGAAGCTGTCAATAAAACCCCTAGATGCATCATGTACGCTAATGGCGCCCGGTGCATGCAATGTCCTCCAAGTTCACTGTGAATTACACCTCTGGAGGTGTCAAGTCAGGTAAAGGTCTCGTCACCTGATCAAGGTTCTAAATTATAAGACGAACTCAAGTAGCGATGGCATGGCGTATGGGTGTGCGAAGCAGCATAGAATTAGTAAATACTCTAGCATCTTACATCCGTCCGGCATGACTTTGCTATACTGTGCAGTGCTGAACCGTCTCATTCAAACATCAATTAGCAACAGGCCAACTGAGAAAAAGCAAATTAGGCAACAAAATGTACTGAAGCCACGTCGGCCTACAGATTTATCAAATATATCTTCGCCATGCGGAGATCAGGTGAATTCTCGCACTGCTGCCAGTCATCTACCCATTAAGCTGGGCAAACGCCCGGCAGGTAGGGGCCTGGTCAGCGGTCTAAAAAAACCCCCTAAATGCGCAAGATTTTTCATTCGATGCCAGCAGTATAATATCGCTATCAAGCGCTGTTGGTTAAACACTTTTACAAGAACAGGGAATCTGGAACTGACACATTGTGAAAATTCCGCGATGCAAAATGAATGAAAACGAGAAAAGATCTTGTTTAATTTCTTGGGATACTGAACCTTGTCAGATGCTTCGCAGCAATGGGTCTTTTACTATAAGACTAATTTGCTTACATCTGATTCATATTATGCATGGCAGCGGCATTATCAGTGATTTTTTTAACCAAAAGTTTTTTAAAATTAATTATTTAAGAATTATTTAAGAATTATTATTATTTAAGAAATCCGATCTCTCGCTAATCTCATTTCTGCAAACCGCAATTTTTTTAAATCATTTGTTTCTTTTTGATGATTTATTATAGTTTTAATGAACTCATGGCGTACCCGGTATTATACATTTACCCTCTATTAATCACCAGTATACAAACTTTTAGACACATGATCATTATTCATAAATCGAAAAATCTTTTCAGTATTAATTTGGTTTTGCAGAATATGCATAAAGATTAATGCAATTTTTATTGGGACTATACATAACGTTATATTTCTCCGGAAATTAATATGAGGCTATCTGATCTGAAGTAACTGTAATTGCTTTATCTAAAAGAACTTTGGGACCACCCGGTATTACTGATTTATCTCTATTAATCACTTGAACAAACTGTTAAACACTTGATCATTATTCATAAATCGAAAAATCTTTTCAGTATTAATTTGGTTTTGCAGAATATGCATAAAGATTAATGCAATTTTTATTGGGACTATACATAACGTTATATTTCTCCGGAAATTAATATGAGGCTATCTGATCTGAAGTAACTGTAATTGCTTTATCTAAAAGAACTTTGGGACCACCCGGTATTAATGATTTATCTCTATTAATCACTTGAACAAACTGTTAAACACATGATCATTATTCAGAAATCGAAAAATCATTTCAGTATTCATTTGGTTTTGCAGAATATGTGTAAAGATTAATGAATTTTTATTAGGGATATAGGTAACCATATAGTTCTCCGGAAATTTATATGAGGCTATCTGATCTGCAGTAACTGTAATTGCTTTATCTAAAAGAACTGTGTTTAAAACTTTTGGCCCACCCGGTATTACTGATTTTTCTCTATTAATCACTTGGACAAACTTTAGACACATAATCATTATTCAGAAATCAAAAAATCCTTACAGTATTAACTTGTTTTTTGCAGAATATGCATAAAGATTAATGCAATTTTTATTGGGACTATACATAACCTTATACTGCTCTGGAAATTAATATGAGGCTATCTGATCTGAAGTAACTGTAATTGCTTTATCTAAAAGAACTGTGTTGAGAATTTAGATGAAATGGGATGATTTAATGTTTTTACGAAATGAGAAATAACATATAACGATTTATTACTATTTTATATTTATTTTCGTTTAAGTTTTTCTTTTAAATATAGCATTTTGCATTAAAATTTTTCTAAATGAATATAAAAATGAGTATATTAAAATTTATTGTAATGCATAAAAATAATAAAAACAATGTAATTCATTTATAATTAAGACAAGGAATTTTTTCAAACATTCAAAAGTGAGCTAACTTAATATTCCTATGCCGCTAGTTATTGTAAATAATATTTAAATCAATATGCTTAAATATAGATTTTTAATAATATAAAGTTTCACATTTTAAGTATTCATGCTTTATGCCTTAATGATTTGAGTTGGGATATTTACTTTTTGTAATTGAAATTCTATTTTTATAAAGTTTGTTGAGAAATAGGTATATTGAAAAAAATACATAATTTGATTATAGATGTTTTAGCAATAATTTAATATTTGTATTAATGTGACATAATTTATTGTAAAAACTAGGGATGCACAGAATATTGGGTATCTATGCGCAATTCGGCCATATTCCCGAATATTCCTTTTGGCCGAATACTGAAATATTCTGCCAAACCAAATACTTCAAAAAACTTTAAAAAATGTTTTTAGACACAGACACTTTACACAAATTTTACTTTTAACTGTAAATTAATGAAGATATTCAGAATAATTAGAAATAGAATCATATTCGAATAAAAGAGAATGCTTTTATATTCTTAATTTGTTATTTGAAAATTGTCACTTAAGAAGATTAACTATTAATGACGACGTTCGTAAGAATATTAATGATTTACAAAAACAAGTTCCGAAATATTGTCTGGTATATAATATATTTTTGCGTCTTTGCAAACAGGGTATTTATAATCTTATTCAGTCAAACATAACAATGTATTTCAGTCCAAGTCAAACGTGGATTTTCGTTTGTTACTTTAACAATAATGGAGACATTGTAAATATATTTTAAACACAGCTACTTGATTTCTATGAAACGACAAGAAGTGCTGGAAATTGCCACCATTCACATCAAAACAATACAGAGCTACACATTCATTTATTAAGAATGCAGGTGACATTACTTATACTATGAAACTGGCCAAAATTCAGATATTCAAATGACATCATCGCATTTCATACAAGCAAAATTAATATGAAGTAAATTTCGCTAAAATATCTTCATTATTGTTAAAGCTGAGACCGAAAAATTCATTTTTAGCTTGCATTGAACACACCCTGTATTTTTTTTAATGTGTTGTATTTTTGGTGGAATAAGTGGAATGAGATGTTGTTGTTCTTTTTTTTTCAAAAACTATTCATCTAGATAATTGTTCCAATATTTTAGGAACAACTTGTATGTTTAAAACCTCTGAAAATGATCGCCCACTCCAGACACTGCGCTTTGGTGCATTTAAACTTGACACTATTTGAATTGATCGTATTATTTATTTTTTTACTTTAATCCCTTACTGACAGATAAACACTATATGACTAAAAAAAATTTCATCCAATTCCTTCAAAATTTCTCTTGGATTTTAAAATATTTGGGTACTTCTCTATGATCCCGTCGACCACTTTTCATAACAAAAAACTATCGCTAAATTGTAAGATTAAACGCCAAAAATGCTGTCCCATTTATCTGATGTCAGAAGCATTATACTTGTTTGTTATGTCACCAAATGGTTTTTAATTCGACATTTGCGTGTATTTTTCATTATGTTTTACTGATTTATTAGTTATTTCATTAATTAAAATAACAATTGTGTCCTTAAATTCTTATATTTTATTTACTTATTTATTTTGATATTCCAATAGGAACGTTCTCCCGTTTATTTGGCTTTACAGTTTGGCGATAGTTTTTTGTTATGAAAAGTGGTCGACGGGATAATAGAGAAGTACCAATATTTGTTTCAGAATATAAGAAAATTTTATTCAGTTGTTTTAATGCGCAGAAGAAACCATGAAACTTAAAATTATATTTAAAAAAGTTTTAAAACTATCCTCTTCTTAAATAGTAACTGAAAGTACAGCTTTTTTTTTACTGTAAAGTTTACTTGTGAAAAGGTCTTGTTTATCAAAATGAAAGTATCTGTGTTAAATATTATGTAAAATTGTTTTAAAATTTAACGTTTTAATGTATTTAAACACAGCAATATAAATTTATTCAGTCCGCCGAATATTTGGTATTCAGTTTACCTATGTGTCGAATATTCGGTATTCGTCCAAAATCACTATTCGGTGCATCCCTAGTAAAAACAGCATATCGTGCAAAATGATGAAACAAAAGTAATTAGAACCCGAAATTTTAATGTAAAAGTAAAGTGAAACATGTGCGACACACTAAATATTTACATTTTATTAAATAAAATTCCTGGTTATGTTTGTTTGATTTAATAATTTGATCAAACGAATTCAATTGAATGATTCGATAATTCTTTGCAGTATGTGATATGAAAAATAAAAACCAAATTTTTCGGTAAAAATATTTTATAAAAAATATATTTATGCAGAATATATTGCATTTCAAAATTTTGTACTATTTATTTTTCGAAAGAGATTCGAACATGGATTTTTTCATCAAATGTTTTTTTTTATTATTCTATGTAACTCATAAATTATTTCATAATTTCAAGAAAAATATCCTATTTTGGAAAGAGGTTTTAATAAAATGGAAATATTTTCTTAGCAATGTAATTTATATCCCGTGGGTAATTTTTGTAAAGAGCTCAGTTCCACGGTTTCGATGTTTGAAAGTCCATATTCATAATATAGAGTTCATAAAGCGAAATCCAATATTTTGAAACACACAAATCCTATTTTCTAAAATTTGAAAATTTAATCTTTTTAAAACAATCATATATATATATATTATATATTTAAATCCTTTTCATTTCACATACAAATTCCACAGATATTTATATAAAGATATGAATTGCTATGTATAATAAAATAAATAATTTGAAAATATCCTTTGGGAAAAAAATAATTAATATCAATTTCACCAATGAGGTCTGCTACAATAATGCAATGGAAACAATATTGTTTTAATATTTACTTTAAAAAATGTCATTTGCTATAAATAAATTTTATTTTTTATTAAACAAATAAACAAAGGTGTATTTATGAAAAAAGAACTGCGTGATTCCACAAAAATATAAGAATAAAATTTACACTGCACTTAACATTTCGAATTCTTTAAAATAGGGTTTTTAAATAGATTTTTTAGATAAACATATTTATTTGAATCCTTTAAAACCTTTCTCACAATAATTCTAATTACAAATAAGTGAAAAAACAAAAAAAATGTAACGTCTAGATAGGCTAAAAATATCATATCATAAAATGAAATGAAAAACAAAATATTGTGTGTTTACGAAATGCATTTTGAATAAGGAACAACAAAAAAATCTATATTTTTTGTAAAACTACACTTTAAAAATAAATTTAAGCACTATTTTTCGGGCTGTAAAGAGAAGTGAATAGCTTCAAAATATTATCCTAAGCACCATCATGAAAAGTAATATGATTAAAAATTGGTCTAAGAATCATTTAACCCAGATATAAAAAAGAATAAATAAATAAATATATATATATATATATATATTTAACCCAGATATAAGAAAGAATAAATAAATAAATAAATAAATAAATAAATAAATATATATATATATATATATATATATATATATATATATATATATATATATATATATATATATATATATATATATATATATATGTATGTATACACATATATATACATATATCTACCCTATATATATAAAATCCTAATGAAACGAATTTGTGAAACGATTTTATGAAACGAATTTATGAAACGATTTTATGAAACGACTGATTAAACGACTGATTATGTTTCAGGGCTATTTTTAATAAAATATTAAACGCTTGATGGTGAAATTAATACCAATTGTCCATAAAAATCTGCGGATGTCAAAACTGGTAATAGAATTTTGAAATTGGAATTAGTTTTCGAGATATTAATTTTTTTCTAATTTTAGTGACATTTCTGTAATGATGGCAACTAATTACGCAGTTTTTTTGTGACAAAAAAGGGAAAAAAATTGAAAAGGATCCTGATAGGGATTATTGATTTCTTTTTATTCGTCATTTTCAAATTGAAATTGAATTTATCTTTTATTTGAATTGATAATGAAGACAAGATTGTGATTAAATTATGTTTTCAGGAAAATTTGAAAAAAAAAATCGCATTTCTATCGTCAGGATTCAGTCGTCTGTCAGAATTTAATTTAATTTATAAACTGAAAATATTTTAAATAAGTTCGTCCAAATGACGTCATTTATGTAAACGCAAAAGAAAGGGGGGGAAAGGAAATTATTATTAAAAGGTATATGTATATACTAATTTTCTAATAATTATTTATCATACAAAATAAATTAAATATTTTGTGCATGCATGCCTGCATTTATTCGGTATCAATTGATGAGATATTTAAACAAATTTGCTATCCGCGATAATTTTACACCATGTTATGTCACTTGAATATTATCCATAAGAAAATCGGGTACTTTTCCAGTATAGGATCATTGGCGGAAAAGGAAATTTGGCAACATACTTTCTGTCAACCTATTCACTTTGTCATTTCGTATACAGAAACATTTTTTCAATATTTATACAATTTGTTTAGCGTAAAATGTCATTTATCCTATTCTATATATAATCAGGAGTAATTTGTATAGAAAAAATAATAATAATATACGTATAATTAAAATACGCATATAAACAAAAAAATCGTCGAATTTGTTTCCATTGCTGTTTATGTCATTTGGCACCAAATCTCACTTTCTGATGCCCGAATTGCGCCAAGCTTTTTAAAAAAGCGTCAAGACCCCTATAATAGAAAAGCACTAAAATTTCATTGGGTTTGTTTTCATAACTTTTGGCAACAAATCTATGTATATTAACAAATCTATCCCATTTTGAAGCTCGAATTACGCCAAACCTAAAAGCAAAGGATCCTATACTGGAAAAGTTACCCGATTTTCTTATGCACAATATTCAAGTGACATAACATGGTGTAAAATTATCGTGGATAGCAAATTTGTTTAAATATCTCATCAATTGATGCCGAATAAATGCAGGCATGCATGCACAAAATATTTAATTAATTTTGTATGATAAATAATTATTAGAAAATTCGTATATACATATTAATTAAAATAAATAATTTACATATTTAAAATAACATGAAAATATGCATGATGGTGCACTAAAATAGAGAGAAAATTAAAACCTGTTACTGAAAATGTCTATAACATAGTACTTTTCAATACCGTGGATCTTAATGTTATTCACAAGCAGATAGAATTTTTCTCATCTTTAAACGCAAAGGAAGAATAGAATACAGATCGTTGTTATAAAAGTCTGAGAGGTAGCCACAATTTAAACCTAACCATTTTATACACGCTGGTTTTCAAGGTGTAATTGATTTTACTTATCAATCCCGAAAATAGCAGTCAGTTGTCGCAACAGCTGTGTATGAGGCCATGATAATAAAAAAATGCCCCATTAAAACGTTAAAAGCATGGCAACCCAATTACAGATTTACCAATATTTTAAAAACAAAGCACGCTGTCATGCTTTTAGAGGCCTTGAACTCTGAGCGGGGGTTGGCGAGCGTAGCTCGCAGGGGGTAGGCCCCCTAGTATATATATATATATATATATATATATATATTAGGCATAACCAGAATAGACAGAAAGATAATAACTTGGATAAGAAGTCAGACAAAAGTTTTTGACATCATTGAAAGAATTAAACGGCTAAAATGGAAGTGGGCTGGGCACATTGCAAGAACACAAGACCATAGATGGAGCACAAACACCCTACAGTGGTATCTCAGAGGTGTAAAACGACCAAGCAGACGACCTCAAGTAATATGGAGTGACGAAATCAGAAATGTGGCAGGTGTTAATTGGATGACTAAAGCATTACACAGTAAACAATGGAAAAATCCGGGGGAGACCTACATTGGGCAGCAGATTGAATAGGGTTGTTGTTGTTGATCATGATGAGGATATATATATATATATATATACTTGGTTATTTTTTTATAAATATACACATGATATAAAACTGTTGGATGATTCACCTGTGCGCTAATGGAATTGTTTCAATTCATCATGATTGTGTTTTTTTTTTTTTTTTTTTTTTTTTTTTTTTAAACTGGTGAGTGTTTGGAGAAAGTCTGTGCTAGATTGGTAAATAGCGGTCAGGTAGATGCGTTATACTATGAAGAGATGTTTATAGTACTTAATATCCAGATATCCTGAGTAGTATAATGTTTGAGAGTAACACAACCAGAACTGCATAATAAACAGTATGTTATTTAAATAACAATCGTGCAATACGGGATAAACGGCTATTGCAAAATTCCATTAATAGTGTAAAATACAGACGTTATCAAATTTTCGTACGTCGACCTTAACAGATAATCTAGAAATTTTCATGATTCTACTATAACTACACACACAATACTACACATGTGTCCATTTCCATAAACCAAACAGTTCCATCACTGGCGATTGCATGAATTTGCGGTTCTTGAGTGAAGAATCTAACTGGCAATAATCACATTTTTAAAGGTCATAAATTTCATAAAAACGAAACCTTCCTAATTTGAAGAAGGAAAAAAAATCATGTTTCCACAGTGTTCAAACACTTATACTGAAACACAAAATAAATATATATATAACACTCTGATATTGTTTGTGTGTTTAGATATTGCATTTATGAGTAAAATATAAATGTTTTATTTGACAAATTTAATAAGAGAGGTATAAAAAAGATAACATAAGCAGTATGAAACAACGTTTTTATACACATTTCAGCACCGTTAACGATCAATGTGAAGTCATAATAAATGAACTCATACGAAATTCGTTAATGCCATGATCACTGTAATGCATATATGATCACTTTGCGAACATGAAAACAACAACAAAAAAAAAAAAAAATAACTGGATGCTGCAACCTCGTTGTATTGGAATCTCAAAAATGCACGAAATTCATTAATACCTCGATCACTGTACCACAAGTATAATCGCTTCTCGAACATAAAAACAAAGAAAAAATCATCACTAGATGCAGCAACCTTGTCTCATTGAAATCCCCAGAAATTAGTTAATGCCGCGATCGCTGTAACGCATGTATGATCGCTTCGCGAAGATGAAAAAAAAAAAAACACTGGATGCATCAACCTCGTTGTATTGGAATCCCAAAAATGCGCAAAATTTCTTAATGACGCAATCACTGAGAAATGGTTTGAGTATTTCCGAGATCTGGAGAAACATTAGCCATGGTCCGGTACGAGTCGTCATCAGACTAACAATAATTAATAAGAAAACAAGTCATACGCAAGAAAATTAACCACCACAAAAAATAACCAACCTACTAGCATTAAAGCACGAAGATAAATGAGCAGAAACACGTGCCGAGCGCAAGTGCAAGTGTAGCGAGGCTAGATGTCAATTCTCACCTCCCGATTTTCGCTTTTTCTCTGTCCCCACCTTCCATGTTGGGACTTCTAAATGGAATAATCCGCTCCAGTGTGCGCAACTCTACCAAAGTGCCATTAGTGCATATATTTATTATACGTGCTGAAAAAATGGATTTTAAAACTGTATTACATATTCTTTCAATATTTCAGTGTTTAAAATTTTCACTTAATTGATTCATTAATTTAAAAAATAACACCATTCGGCGCTGGCGTCCTGTTAATTAGGACACGTCTTTTGATTTTGTCTCTTAACATCTATTTGTGTTAGCTTCATGCAGTAATGATAGTACCAGTTCTAGTAAATAACATATTAGTTAATTTGCTTAATTAATCATATTGACTGAACTTCTTTTGTAATTATTAATAAAAACAGGTTATTATAAAATAAACGAATTTATCAAATTGATCGTAACACACACACACACATAGTATATATATATATATATTTATTTTAATTTGAAACATTTGTTTCAATTTTAAAAATAATGTTTATAATCAAAGTGTTTAAGAAGATGAATATCTGCAGATTTATATTACTATTTACACCATTTATTTATTTTTGAAAATAACATATACTGTTAATGTATATTACTTTTAAATGCTAAAGGTGTAAAATTAACAACTATAATATAAATTAAAATAACTTTTATTAGTTGTTTTACATGTTTCGACTCTTCTGAGTCATTTTCAAAAACAAAATGAGAATATTCTAAAGCTGCACGGGCTTTGAAGTTATTATTTACACGTACTTAAAAAAAAAAAAAAAAAAAAAAAAAAAAAAAAAAAAAAAAGGCTTATTTTTGTTAGGAAATGTAAAATATGGTGGCATCTTTGATTGTTTTCATATTGTCTCAAAAACAAAATATTATTTCTGACTTTTTGAATGTACACATTCCATATCTGAATAATATAAAAAAAAATGAAATCGTTGGGGCCACCGTAATACTTACCCATCATGGATATGCATAATATAAAATATAAAAATAAAAGATGTGTAAACTATTTATAAAATGCATTGAAATTCGAATAAAATCGGGGTTTTGTGACGTAATAAACTTTAAATGATTCATTACTGAATTCCGTAAGAGAAACATCCTTATAACTCTAAAAATGCTAATCATATTAACTAATAGTTTACTGCGTCGCATTAAGCGTCTCTTTTTCATTTAAAATGTATCTTTGAATTGAAATTTGAATGAAATACGGGGTCATGAAAAATCGAAGAGTTTGGAAAATGTAATTACAAATATCTCGCCAATTAATTATCCGATAAACTTCATTTTTTATGCAAAATTTATGTTTTTTTATTGTATTTTATATTCATTCCTTAAAAAAACAATTTCGAAAATTTTTATATACCTTTTATCAGAAAGAATATTTCGATAGTCCGAAAAAAATAGTTCCGGATAATCGAGAATACTGAAATTAAATAAGCTTCTTCTCATTATTATATACTAAGTACATACCAATTTTCAAGTCTCTATCTCAATTTGTTCGGGAGATAGAGCTTTTACAGACGCACACACAGACAGACGGACGGCAGTTTTTTTTTCTAAAAGTGCGTTTTTCGGAATCTCCAGTGTCTGAAACGTGTAAATCCGTCATTTTTTTTTCTATTTTCAAAACGATTACAAGACTTACCCTATAGTACGTATGATGGGTATGTGATAAATAAATAAACGCAGTAATCTTATTGTCAGTATTTGTTAATTTAAAGAACCCACAGATTATAAACATTTAAGTCTTTTTATATTCATTTCTTCCTTTCACACTTACAGAATCCAGTCATTGTTTAAAGAAAGTTAAGATAAAAATAAATTATTCATACATTCTTTGAATTATAAGAAAACATTTATTTGTTTTTGTTTAATAAAGAACAGTAAGTCAATTTATAGAAAAAGAATTTCCATAGTTTTAATATCATCACAGTGAAAAACATTAAGAAACATTGTTTGAGATCAGTGTTGTAAGAAATTAAATTTTCTTCTGTAAACATAGATCTTTTTCATTATGTACAGAGTATTTTTATTTTCCCGTTTTCCGAATTTATTTTATGATCTAAATGTCATATTTGCTGAAGAATTTTTCTTATTTTTTACATATTTTCTGAGAAATGATCATAAAGTAATAAAAATAAATTTGAAACAAAATGTTGAAAAACATGAAATAAAGATACTAATTTCATACACATATAAAATTATTCAATGTTTGTTTCACCGAAGAGAATATATAAGAATTTATAATTATTAGCAATAAAATTTTTCTTTATAAAGCTTCAACAAAAGTATAATAGATAAACGTATTTAAATTTTAATAATTGGTTTGAGCTTCTTTGAATTAGTTATTTAGCACGTTCATGTATACTGCGTGACAACGTAATTTTAGCAAGGCAAATACGGAGGTGGGTTGATAAGTTCGAGGCCGACACAGAGATGGAACAAGTATGACCAAATGACAATGATGTTTGTAAAGTATGATCGTTTAGATAAGATGCTGCCGAGTTTCAGATGCGTGAATGTATTGGTTATTGCTGGGTGATAAATAAAATAAACAAATTTTAACATTTTCTAAAAATGGAAAAAAAATTGAAGTTCGAGCTGTCATAAAATACTTTGTTAAAGATGGTTTAACTCCACGGATATACAAAAAGAGTTATATTTCACCTTAAAGGATTTTTCATATTCGACCTGTTTTTCATATTCGACGATACAAAAGTGGGCTTCTGAATTTAAACATGGTAGGAAATAAGTTACCGATGATGAACACTCAGGACGTCCAAAAACCGTTACGACCGACGAAATCGTCTCAAAAGTTCACAATGACGTATTGATTGATCGCCGATTGAGATACGTAAATTTGCTGACATACCATCTCGACAGACCGTGTCTACATTGCGCAAAGATTTCCGCTCGATGCGTGCCGAGTTTGTTGAACGTCGACCAAAAACGCCAAAGAATGAACATTTCTCAGGAGTCTTCTGGAATGTATTGTGTTGCAAGTCGAAAAATAAAATGAAATATTGTCAAAAATCTTGTATTTTCTTTGTCAAGCCGAGAACTTTTTGAACCATCCTCGTACAGGGCTGCACTAAAGAATTCGCACACAAGAGTGTGTCTTAAATGTATTAAGTTGCAAAGCGAAAAATAAAATAAAATTTTGTCAAAAATATTGTGCTTTCTCTGTCAGTTCTCGAACTTATCAGCCCACCCTCGTATTTTATTTATTTATTTATTTATTTATTTATTGTAATTCCTTATTTTATTATACAATTTAATTCACTTCTCAACACGAACTGAAGACTATGCACCTCTGATTCTATATTTACTTAATTAATGTTTACATTGAAAATAAATGCAAATCATCATGATTATGACCAGATTTAGATATTACAAAGAAAAAAAGTATTACTACATTTTTGCCGTATAACCTGTGAAAATTTAATCTTGAGTCATTTAATGTTCAGGTAAAATGTGTTTTATCTATGCATAGGAATTAAATAATTGATATTATTTACGTATATATTAAGGTACTTAACTATTTCGATATAGAAAAAAGAATGAAAATGTATTGATATTAACTTTAAACAGGTAATTTTCTTAGAAATCGTATGATGGCCAAACCTAACCTTTTTAAACGAAATAATGAACCGAAATTGCACTGACTGAATTTGAACTAAAAAATAAGAAATATCTACACAGTATTAGAAACATTCAAGATATACCGAGTGAACCAAAAGTTCATTAAAATTTTAAAAATACATAAAAATGGAAGAAATTATGATAAAAAAGTGCGGTTTGCAAGTAAGGGCTCACAAAGTAGTCGGATTTTTTAGCAGCAAAAAAAGGTTTAGTTAAAAATGTCACTGGTAGAGGCCGCTGATGACCCGAAACACAATGAACAGGACAACAGTACGCTCCATCCATTTATTCTTGCAATACCAATTGTTCAACATCACCTCCAGAACATAGTACGACACAACTAAGGCGACTCACAACGCCCGTTGCAGCTGAATGCAACATGTCGAAAAGAATTGCAGAAACCTCACGTCATATAGAATCTCGATAGAACGCGCGATCGGGTAATGATAACATTCTGGAAGCGAATGAGAAATCCTCGTGTATCCCGGTCTTTTATTGCAGGATTAATTTGCATAATTCTGCTGAATCTCTCGCATGTTAGCGCCATCTACAAGAAAATTTTGTAACCTTTTTTTTCTGCTAAAAAGAATCCGACTACCTTGTGAGTAATTAAGTTCTTGCAAACCGCACTTCTTTATTATAAATTCTTCCTTTTTTATGAATTTTTAAAGTTTTAACAAACTTTTGGTTCGCCCGGTACTTAATATGCATAAGAATCAAAGAAAAAAATCATTTTCCAGGCAATCGATAAACAAGAATGTTGGATATTTAAAACTTAACTCTGCAACTTTTAAAACTGAAGCTGAATTTTCGTTCTGAATTTGTTTTTGTCTTGTAACTTTTCCACAATTATCTGTCTATGTTTACTGGAGTAGATAAAATTGTCAATATTAAGGTATATCCTAAAGTGCATGTTTGGAAATGGATAAAAGATTGGAAATGTATTAATTACTTTTAAAAGTTTTTTCCCCCAAGTAGCAAAATTATAGTTACTAATCTTATCCCTACCAAATGCTGTTATGGAAATGTGTTTTCTAAATTCACTTTTATATGAAATATTATTGGTTATTTATAAAATACATTAAATATTATATTTAGTCCATTGACGTCACCCACGTATACACGATTTAACTTACAGTATAAGCAAATGTTATTATTATTATTATTACTGAATTATTTTATAAATATTCATAAATAAAATTCTATTTAAAAATACTCTATAAAAATGTTATGCGAATACCTAATTTATGGTAGTTTAATTTAGTTGTTATGGAAATATTCATTCTAAATTCAGTTTTATATGAAATATGTGTAGTTATTTATAAAATATATTAAATGTTATATTTAGTCTATTGAAGTCATCCACATATGCATGACGTTAACTTACATTATAAACAAATGGTTTTTTTTTAAATTGTTATTATTGGATTACTTTATAAAGATTCATAAATATAATTCTATTTAAAAATACTCTATAAAAATATGAAGTGAATACATAATTTATGGAAATTATTTTTTGTATCTTAACAAAATATATACCTACAGTGCATTTTATGAAAAAAATGATAGTATTATATATCATTAAGAAATAAGTTTTTTAAAGAAAACTTTTAAGTGAAGCATTTTTTTTTTATATAAAGGACAAAGGAATTCTAAAGTTATAAATAAATACAAGTATTTTTAAAAGACCTCTTGAAGTTTATGTGAGCCATACATTGTTAATTGAAGATAAATTAGAATATTGATTAAGCTTAGTTAAACCTCGTCCAAATTTAAGTTTATTAATGACTTTAAGAAGAACAAGACATTATAAAGCTTTTGTAAACTATTAATAAACTATATTTTAAATAAGGCTTTAAGATTTAGCTATTTTATTAAAATTACTTGTCAGCCTATTTATAATTCAAATATTATACATACATCAAATATTTATTCAAAGTTTTTAAACTTTGTTTAAAGATTCTTGTAAAATATGTACATAAAATCAATTGAAAGAGACTGCGTAAAAAATAAAAAGGCAACAAAATTTTGCTAAAATATAAGACATTTCAAAACTGTGCTCAAGGCATATTTAATAGACCGAAAGCTGATGGACAGATTTAATTAAGTGTTTGATGAAGGCTGTAACATTAAAAATAATTCGTCTTCATTACCTGAAACATATTGATTTCCTGTCAGATTGTCGGCTACTAGCACATACACTTAGTAACTTCGCCCACAATTTATTATATTTGCTGTGGGCTGTTCAAGTGTATTTTAACCCGTTTCAGGTGCAGGGGGGATGGTATACGACCCATAGCAATGATTTGTTGCCACTTGCTGCATTTTATTCTTGGGTTGTAGGATGATGTCCGTCTTTTAAAGGCATTGCTGAGAAAAACGAGAAAAAAGTCTCCATACATTTTACTACAGTACTCAATGTATAGGAATGCAACAAATAAATTTTGGATTTACACAGACTAACATTCGACGACATTGGCCAATTAATTATTGGGAAAAATTCTTAAAAACGAAATTGATGTAGAGCCTGCCAAAAACAAGAAATTATGTTTGTATGAAAAATGTCGGCTGAATCAACATCCAAAGTACTGATACATCCATATAGTTTATTAATATTATACAAACACCTGATTCACTGAAGTTTGTGAATAAGGCCATGAAGCCTTACACGACCCATAATATATTTTGGTTATTATTGACTATAATTTACAAAAATCTTGAATGTTTTCGTAAAGACACGTCAAATAAAATGAACTAAGGAAAAATTGGAAATTAAATTTTTTTTTCTGACCTTGGCCAAAAATAGGTTAACTCTCGTTAACCTGCCATAATCTTCTCATCTATTTAGGCATAAAAGAAAACGTTTTTAAATGTTTCAATATTCATCACATACTTAATGTATTTTTTTTCAGCAGCTGATATATATATATATATATATATATATAACTGAAAGAAGGAAAACTGCGTTGTAGAGCAATCAATCTCTTTATTCTAAACAAACGCAACTAACGCTTCTGCCACCATAAATAAATATTTCGTGATTGGAGGTCTTTCTTGACTTACAGTCACACAAAAAAGGAATTGGGGCGCGATACAATTGCATAAAATTTTATTTTTTATATAATTGATATAAGGAGACAAAAAGAATATAGTATATCATACTTAGATAAATGCAAATCATGATAGCTCAAACATAATGCATATTTAATGCAATTATGATTAAAACTTAAAGTAAAAGAAATCAAGTAAAAAAAAATTCTCAAAAAAGTATTGGGACATTATCCATTAAATCAAGAAAAAATTATGAAACAGATAGTTAATATTTTGTTGGGCCACTATTGTGCTTTATGACCACTCGTAGTTTATTTGGCATAGATTTTACCGTGCACAAAAGGCACAAAAGGATGGATCGAATTTTGCCCATTCTTCGACTAGATGCTTCATTAAATCTTGCTTGCTAGAAATATGATGCTCATAGATTCTTTGTTCAACATATTCCCAAAAATGTTAATTGGGTTTAAGGACTGGAATCTGGAGAGGGGTTTGAATCACACCAGGACAGTGATAGAGGACCCATAACTTGCAAATGTAAGCTGTTTCGGGTCGTTATTATGATACAATTTAAAATATCGTGAAATTCCCAAGTTATTTGCACTATTCATTAAATTCCGCTTAAGAATATCAAGATAGATATGTATTTCCATCGTACCATCAATAAGTTCTATTTTTCCTACATCAGAACTCGAAGTACAACCCCAAACCGCATCCGTATTTTATAGCAGGTCTTAAATTTTGTGTCTGCGATGCTATATTTGGTCTGCGCCAAACTATTTGCTTGCCATCCGATCCGAAAATGTTATATTTGCTTTCATACACGAAAAGACCATTTTTCCAAAATTCTGTTGGCTGCTTTACTTGAATTTTAGCAAATGTCAGTCTAGCACGTCGGTTTTCTTTACTGATGTAAGTTTTTTTCCTATGTATTCTGGCATGAAATTTATAATTTCTCAAAATATTTTTGACAGTTTCAATATTTGCAGATTTCCTTAATCTTTTTTCAGTTTCCAGGGTCAATTTTGTTGCCCTAGTTCTAGGATTAATGTGAACCTGTCTCACAATCCATCTCTCTTCGCGATCGCTAAATATCCTTGGATGCCCCGATCTTTGTTTGTTTTCAACACTATTTGTTGTCTTGAATCCAGAGATAATATTAAACACACTAGACTTATTCAATTTTAAGATTTCTCTTATACGACGAACTGATTTCCCATTTTTCCAGTGATTTACAACACGATTTCGCACATCCAGAGAAATACCTTTGCTTCGCCCTATTGTTACTTGAAAGACGTGATATGCTGAAATTTAATCTCTAATATATACTTAAAATATAGCGGTAGTAAATTATTTTTTATTTATAAGATAGAAAATTAAAGAATTTTTTTTGTAAACACGCTGAAGCAGATAATTTTTTAATCGGGTAATTAAAGACAAAAGTCCCGGAAACACATGTATTCTTACAAGAGGTTCTCAATAGGATTGCCTCCGTTGTCAAAACACAACTACATGCGATCGTTCATGTTCCTCAGAACATTAACCACTAAGATTGGCGTTAAGGCATGGCACTCAGTAGCAATTCGCTCACGCAAATGATTTTTATCCCTGATTTTCTCACTGTAAACTTTCAACTTAAGTTAACCCCATTTAGCAAACTCTACACGCTCTTCAGCAGTCAGCATTTTCACCTACAAATTAAGAAAACTAAACACTAAAATTAAAAATTAAAAAACTCCTATGATGCGGGACTTTTGGCCCACCCTTGTCAGTTTGTTAGTCATCTCCCATTTTGCGCAGCTTCGGAGTACGGCTGCATGCGATGGGGTTTTCTTATGAAATTTTACTTTTGGCATCTAGCGTTATCTAAATTATTTCGGCAGATGTGTGGCGTGACGTAATTGATTAACTTTTTATGAAATATATTGTGTTGAAATGGGAATGTTTACTGCGGTGATTGTATGTAAAAATAGCTCTGTCTTTTTAGAAATCAGCGGTTTTTCACAGTCTGACGTAACATATTTATTACTACTGAAGGTTATAATTATGTTCATTATATTGCTTTTAATATTCAACTGTTTTAAGTTTAGACATTGAAGAACAAATGCCTGTTTTGTGCTTTTACATAAAATTAAGAGAATCAAAAGTTGTTTAAACTTTTTTTCAACTGGCAGAATGACATTTTCCACTGCGTTTTACTCTGATCTGGCCAGAGTTTAGTTGCCTAACCCCGACAAATGTTAATTTTGAAAGTAGACACAATTCCTACCCGAGCAAAACTTCTGGCATCTCTATACGGCAAATTAGTAATAAAATAATTTGGAGCGATACCTTTTTTTTTAGGACTGTAAATAGTAACAAATAATGGAATTAAATGTTCAAATGACTATGTAAAATGAAATCATTTGTACATTTTGCATGCAAGAAATGTAATGAGAATTGCAATACATAATAATGAATTTATATTACAATGAACTGCACAATCTAAAATTATTGGATTTTTTTTATTAAAATATTTTTGTTTCCTGAATAATTTTTTCTCTATTTCTACACGTACTTTTTACGATTACAAACATTTTTATATTTATTTCTTTATGCTTGATTTTTTCTTATGCTGCCTAGTCTACATTTCTGCGCGTAGAAAATATCTTAGAAGTGATTCTAAATCACTTATACTTATTAGATGTCGGGATAAGGAGACAGAAAATGGATTTGTGTTTATTCTGTTTACGTATTCACCAAAACGAGCAAATAATATAGACATATCATATAATCGGGTTCACAGCTAAATGTGACATTAAAAAAAGGTTCTGGTAACAATGGAGTTTGCAGTAAATGAGAATTAAAAAAAACAACAACTGTTAAAAAATTAATAATTGCGAGATACCAAGATAGCTACCATAATCAAATTTTTTGTAGACACGATTATGGAATTCCACTTCCCCCCATGCTACACGATAAATTTATTCTAAAGAAACTCTCTATTTAATTTTAAGAGGAAATGAGCCATCTAATTTCTGTCATCTATAATAGAAGAAGCGATCACCTTTTGAGAAGCCTTAATAATTTGAATTAAAAATAATTCAACAAAGAATTTTCTGAAAATCTATTCATTCTGACATTTTCAAAATTTGCGAATACATCTAAAATTTATAATAAGAAAAATGCCAAAGAAAATATATTTTTATAAACAAAAAATGCTCAATATATGCATTAATTATTAAATAGTGAATTTTTGCTTTTTTAGTATTCTAGATACAAAATTATAATTTTGTTCATGTCTCGAATCATTTTCTTTCATGATGAAAATTTTGAAATTCCTAATCTAAAATCAAACTTTATAACCATTAACAAAGTGAAAATCCCACCAACATTGAAAATTTTAAATCACTTTTGAAACAATGGGTGAATTAATATGGCGGTAACAATTAATAATTATACTTATATATTTCATTCAATAATGACAGCAAATTTATTATAACTTGCGCAATATTTATACCAAAATTATATTATACACAAGTCGATAGTTTATAATTGTTTTAGATAGCTGAAAAGAAAACTTTTCAATAAGTTTAAACTGCTTTGTTTTAATGAATTCGTACATGCATTAAAATTCAATATTTTAACTATACCATGGTTATTTTGAAATTTTAGAAAATCTTCCAGCTCAGATTCTTCGCTTCGAATGCTAATGAGAGCCAACTAATGAAGAAAGTTTAAAAGCATTGTCATAAGTTCTACACTTTTGAGCTCTTTCAGAAATGACAAACTCGTCTTAAAACTAACTTCTCAGCTTCATTTAGTTCATTCTACGATTGATCTTAACTTAGCGAATGTAGTTATAACTAATATTATATTCTTGTACGATTTGTTTTGAATGGAAAACTTTGTTCTCCTTGTCACATTGGTAGGATAAATCTCAGAAAGCGTATAATGTTATATTTACACCTTATAATTTATAATGTTAGCATGTTTTTCGCATATATATGTATATGTATCATATATATATATATATAAATATATGTTATTTCATCAAATATTGTCAGCATTATACAAAAAATCTCTAATATTAAGCTCTTAATAAAAAATATATAAGAAACAAAATAAAAATGAAAATATACAAGAGTTCAAATAACAAAAAGAATATATATAAATAAACTATTATTCAACATAAATAGAAATTAGATAATAATGCACTGTACAAACCTCATCAAAAAACGAAGATTGTGAAAGATTTAAATGTATGAAAAGTGCATTGGAAATACTGCAACTCTTCATATCAACAATAAACCCAAAATGGCGAAAATCACAATGTCATTGCATTAATAGAAGAATGGTGAAAGGAGAATAAAAGTGTTTGGTGTTGCCATCTATCACATATAAATAAAAGAAAAAGCTGAAACTACAGACTAGTTAAATGATAAATCTGGTGCTGCCCTCTATTAAGAAAGAGGCAAAGATGTAATTAAATGCGAACGATGTAGTAATTAATGTAGATAAAATTTAGAATGTGATGAAGACTAAAGGATGTAAATAAAATTTAAATATTTATAAAGATGAGATGGGAAGATAGTAGTACGATAATTAGCCGTATTTGAGAAGACAGGATGTAAGTAAAATGAAGAATGTATTATTCATGGTGTGTAAATAATGTTGTTAAATGCATAAAACCTGAATTATATATATTTTTTTTTCTTCGATTTTTTTATTGAATACTTTTCAAACAGGTATGTTTTCATTTTGCATAAATATTTTTATTCGCCGATTGTTGTAATTTTTTGTTTTGTCTTTAAACTCTTAATTATCTTTCAAAAGTATGTCCAAAAGATTTTTTACTTAAAATGTCATTTTAACGCAGGAGCAGTTCTAATCCTTTTTTGTTAAGAGAATGTTTACACAAACGCACTTCAAAACAGATTTACTTCATTCAGCTTTCATAACATAAGATAAATGGAAACAGAATAAAAGAACATAAAAATATTTTATTTTAACTTTATTTTTAAGGCATGATATAAAATAAGGAATATCTCTCTGCGTCGTAATAAGCGTCTCTTTACTAATTAAAATATATCTTTGAATTGAAATTTGAATGAAATACAGGGTCATGAAAAATCAAAGAGTGTGAAAAATGTGATTACAAGTATCTCAGCAGCTCATTATCCGATCGACTTCATTCTTAATGCAAAATTTGTTTTTTTTATTGTGTTTTATATTCACTCCTTAAAAAACAATTTCGAAAATTTTTATATACCTTTTATCAGAACGAATATTCCAAGAGTCCGAAAGAAATATTTTCAGATAATTGAGGTTACTGAAATTCAATAAGCTTCTTTCCCTTATTACATACTTTGTACATACCAAATTTAAAGTCTCTATCTCAATTTGTTCGGGAGAGATAGAGCGTTTACACAGACACACGCACAGACGCAGACATTCAGACGGCATTATTTTTTTCTAAATATATGTTTTTCGGAATGTCCAGTGTCTGAAACGTGTAAATCCGTCAAAAAAATTTTCGATTTTCAAAACGATTACAAGACACACCCTATACTATGTATAATGGGTAAGTAAAAAGTGAAATTAATTTTTCCAAAGGTGATTAAATTTTTCCTTCTCGGGATACTATATTACCGGCACAAGTAAAACTCTCATTTTATAAAAACTACTCCACTTTTTCATATTATATACACTAAATAAGAAGATACAGCATATATAGTAATAGCTGCCTAGGAAATCTGCGGTGCTTTCGGCATTTTAATGATTGCCGATATCGGGCTACATTCGAAAATTGTACGGATAGTTATCGGTATACAATCGTTACGGTATCTCGACGCCATAGGAGTTACCCATACCAGATGGCATTTCGAAGTTCTATGGATTGCTGTTGGTATTATCGGGCCGAGTACGTGCCTGTCATCTGTCGGGTTACAGTCGCGCGGCGGCGTGTCGAAACAGTTACGGCAGTGGTACCGCCAGCTATCGGAAACGGCAAGCGGCTGTTGAACGATTGCTTACCAATAGCTCTGTGTATGCTAGGTATTTAGTGTCATTCAGTTTTAAGCATATTTTATGACGCTTCTTCGTTCATTTTCTGAGCCAGATATTAAAATATATTTTAAATAATGTTGGTGAGAGACAAGAACCTTGAAGAAGGCCTTTACTAGTGACGAAATGTTGAGACAATTTTTTTTTCCAGTTTTAACTCTACAGCTCATTCTGTAACAAATTGATTTAATTATATTTGTCCTTTTTTCATTGATATTTTCTGCTTTAAGTACTTTAGAAAGCAACCATAACAGTACGCTGGTATAAGCTTTTTCTACATCCACAAATAGGTGTGCAGTCGTTTTCCTTGTCTCCTTTTTTTCAGAACTTTTTAGCAGTTCGAAATTCACTGCACCAGGTCTGGCTTAAGTTACATTTTTCTCCCTCTGAGCGAGTTTTCGATGTACACTTTAGATTTGAAATCCAACATTTGGGTTTTCAAACACACTATTATGTTCATCCAAATAGATATAGAAAAAAGAATTGTAGAAGTCATAAAAGCAATTGCTATGTTGAATTTTGTTCTTTGTAGTAGTAATATTGATCCAAAAACTAAACTCATTTTATTTAAATGGCTTTTTGACGAAGATCATCAAAACATCAAGGTTAGAAAAGTTAAAAATTCAAAAATATGGAAATCATGGAAGTCAAACAGAATGTTCTTCAGATGATCGAACATAATAAGATTAGATGACATAGCCATGCTCTAAGAATGAAAGAAAAGTTCCTGCCAAAAAACTTTTTAGAATGGAATTCGAACCGAAGACGAAGGAGCGGCAGACTAAGATTGACTTGGAAAACGCTATTGTAGAGTCATTGAAAACTTATAAGTTAAGTGGTGTTATTGTCCTGGACAGGAAGAAATTGGAAATAACTCTCAAAAATACTTTTCTAAGGAAACCCACTTTTTAGTGGAAATGCCGAAGGATGATCGTGATGAGTTCTCACAGATAACAATTTATAGATTTTTAAAGAGAGTCAGCTCATTTTATGACATCCTGCATATGATAATACCAAACACTATTTCATTACAGTAAATCTTCAAAGAAAAATTCCTTCTTGTTTAAAAAAGATTTATTTATTGGTATAAAAACTCTCTGTCTTAAAAAATCTAAAAAAATTAGAATTTCACAATGTTTATGTATTTTTTAAAAGAACAAATGCTTAATCTTTTCACATGATTTTAAAAGCGACTTACACAAAAGTATTTCAATATTACAATAAAAAGTAATTTAATCCTAGAAATTAAAGTTTTATACATATAAAATTTTACAACCAATAAAATACTGCTTAATAAATTGATGACAATTCGGAATATGAATTCAATTTCAGAAAATTTAAATTCCATAATATTACCTGCCAATATTTTCTTATTGCAGTGCATTGATATTTCTCTTAAATATATTTCATGAAAAGAAATATATTTTATATTTTATTTTAAGCATTAGAAATATATACAATACTGAAACATACAAAACATATTTTGTGAAACGAAATACATTTTATTATTTTATTTAAGCATTTGACATAGAATTAAATTATCTGTAATACGATTTCATTTTGTTAATATGTTTACCTGACATTCTAATTAAAATTTAAGATACCGTAACATAATCGTATCATCAGTATTTCTGAGTCTTCATTTCATAGCATAATTTTCGTTGAAATGTAATGGCCATTCAAGGATAAAACTAATTTCCGCACGGAAGTTCAACGGTAGATAGAATTACCTTTTGTTTGACGATGAAGCATTAACGAATCAAGTTAAAAATTCTTGTGGAAACACGCAATTAATATTATCATCTTTATGTGGTTTACTAGAGGATGTGTACACTATCTAACTATCCATAATTAGTTTTCTGAATATTATAGAGGGAGTTTGAAC
The DNA here is from genome assembly GCA_963931845.1 of Maratus michaelseni. Taxonomy (NCBI): domain Eukaryota; kingdom Metazoa; phylum Arthropoda; class Arachnida; order Araneae; family Salticidae; genus Maratus; species Maratus michaelseni. The sequence goes on along the minus strand of OZ007589.1, from coordinate 447,946,240 downwards.
GAACTCTTACTTTGGCAAAGTTTTTAGTTCAAATTGTTTTAGAAGTTTTGATAAAAGAATGGAATATGGATGTTATTAAAATAATAATATTATTAATGTTACTACTTATAATTTTAAATTTTGATTTACATTCATTAATAAAATAATAATAATTTTTGTGTATTAGCATTTATTTAAAAGTTTTAATAAACATTTGAAAACGCAGACTGGAACAAAAACGTAGGTATTTTATTTCCAAATTATTTCCAAATATTTTACACGGTCTCAAAACAATTGGAGAAGGTTTCCGTCTATGGGAAATAATTGTTTTAACTATTTTAACAAATGAATTTTAAACAATAAAAAGTTAAAATTTCAGTGCAAATTCACCTTGTTTAATAACTAAAATTCATAAAGATACAACTAAATGTAAATATATTGCTTGAAGGTGCGTAAAAACATACATAAAACATTTAAAAGCACATTAAAGTCCTTTTAAAAATTCAAAACGTTTTCAACCGAACTATAAAAGTAGATTTCAATGGATCCAAAATTATATTACGCACAAATAATCACCAGGAAGCTATCATGAGAGAGTCTCTAGAAATAATATCTAAAAAAGAAATGGTATGTAACGATGTATTATCATATGATATCCACGCAGTCTGGAATGAATTAATACGTCATTGATTACCTTTCCAATCCCACCTTATATTCCAAACCCTTGAAGGAAAATAGTTTATTCCAGGCAAGCAAGAAAACACGAAGAGACAACAACTTAACTGAACAATTAGTTTTCCACTTATGATGACCGAGTAGTCCGTTTGAAAACGTTTTGAATTTTTAAAAGGAATTTAATGTGCTTTTAAATGTTTTATGTATGTTTTTACGCACCTTCCAGCAATATATTTACATTTAGTTGTATCTTTGTAAATTTTAGGAATTTTAAACAATTTTTGTAATACATGTAACCATTCTATATGCGTAAGTTCCTGAATTTAATTATGTATTATGTTTACTTGCAGTAGCACTCATAAACAAAATTGTGTGTATTACAATGATAGTTCTTTGTTTGAAATAAATACTAATGACATTATACTATTTCAAAGTTAAAGAAAGGACCAGGGTCCATCAGCTGTGTTTTTGGCCCATGAAATAAGACTAAAATTCGATTATGTTATACTGGCTTAATTATTTCATTTTTTAATATTAGAATGTTTATCCTGTACGATTTCAACAATATTTTTTGCATTTTGTTCGGATTTATATAACTTACACAAGCTCAAAGTTCGTATCATTCGTAGTTTTTGATGAAAAATACGCAATTTCGCCTAATTTTACGTCAATTTTTAATATATTTTTTAATATTTTACTATGAGCGCAGCTTTGCAACACTTTTATTTTTACATATATTGTACATTTTGGTGTATTTTATAATATATGTAAAGAAGAAAGTGTTGCACGATTGCGCTCATATAAAGAATTGAGGTAAAATTAGGAGAATTTGCGTATTTTTCATCAAAAACTACGAATAATACGAACACTGAGCTTGTGTAAGTCATATAAATCCGAACAAAATGCAAAAACTATTGTTGAAATCGTACAGGATAAACCTTCTAATATAAAAAATGAAATAATTAAGTCAGTATGACAAAATAGAGTTTAGGCTTATTTCATGGGCCAAAAACACGGTTTATGGAGCATGATCCTTTACACCCTTTACATGTATACACCAGCAAATTGTCTGTTGGAAATATTTTGTGTATCCTTTGTAATCCTTTATAACGTTCTGGAAAAAAGGATCATGCTCATAATAACTCTACTGCTAATAATCATATAATATTTTAAATGTATTTGTAATTTATTATATTAATTGCAATTATTTACAATTAAAAATAATTATGTACAATTATTTATTATATGAATTGTATTTTGTGTATCCTTTGTAATCCTTTATAACGTTCTGAAAAAAAGGATCATGCGCATATTAACTCTACTGCTAAAAATCATATAATATTGTAAATGATACCAATGGTTTACTAATAACGTCTACTAAAATGCTACACGAAATTTTGACCAAGGAGTCATCTACACGAAAAAATTGCTATAAGCGGTTAAAATGTTTAGTACTGATACCTAAATTTGGCATCTTATTTAAAATTTGCGGTAAAATTTGTCTTCAAATACTAAATGGAAATTCATTTGGTCAAGTAGTTTAGATTTATGGAGGTTTATTATTTGGAAATCCTGATGTTAATTACAGTTTTAATCATTGCAAAACATAATGGAATGTTTTAGCTTTTTACGCATAACTCAGTAATTGCTTGGAGAAATTATCTGTAATTTTGGATTCGTATATTTCAAGCTAATAGAAATTTATTTCTGTTAAGAAATTCAGACAAGTACTTTTTCAGTTATGCTTAAGGAACTACCAGCATTGCAATCTGTTTTGGAACGATTAAAAATTAATTTAACTTCAATAGTTTCCAAATATTAATCTTGCATAATTCTTAATGTACTTGACCATGTGTGATATACGAAGGTACAATTTATGGATAAATCCAAATATGATGTCAATATTTGGTGTTAGTATTGAAAACTTTATCACATGTTAAAAAATATATATGTAGACGACCCCTAAGCAAAATTTAATTATGGCATTAATTAGTAGGCGTTTTTACTATTGGTTTTATATCTACCACATTTTTAGGTGTGTTTGAAATTATATAAATATGTAGCACCTATAGTCGTCGTCTGGTCCGTTCGTATGTCCGTATATAACAGCGCAGTAACTACCCAACCGGATGGTTTGATATTTAACATATTAAAACGTTGCAGATAATTTTTTTCTTAATTATATTAAATACTATCATACGTATATAATTCAATGATATTCCGTGATAGGTATTGATTCTAAGTTGCCATGGTGATTACGTCATATTTAAGATGGAGTAATATTATTTCCGTATTACTGAATTTAAAAACCGAACTTGTATACTAAAATTGTTTAATTATAGCAATCCTATAATCTACGGACAAACCTTTTGGATAGATGTTTCCGGAGAAATAGAAATTAAATGGGGCTAAATATGCATTTCAAGTTCTGAAATTTTCAAAGCTAGGCTTAAGTTTCCTATTGGAATTTTCAGTATATGTCAACAAAAGATAAAACGTTGCCAACATAAAATGTACTTATTTTATTGCGGAAATTATATCGTAATAATAGGCGATATAATTCATTTCACTGAAATAATAAGGCTGATTTTTTTTCATTGTTTTGTATTGGATATTTGCACATAGTATATTTTTAATGTAATAGAATTATAATTAATTGTTTGTAAAAGTGTAACTTAATTTCATAAAGTAAAATTGATATCTGTAATGTTAAAACCTGCACATAAAATAAATTTTGTATTCATGCATTTTTGCATAAGAGTTCAGAAGCTATTGCTCCAAGATCTGAATATTTATAAAACTAGTTATAGTACGAACGCACCTAATTTGTTACGTTTCATGTAAAATTCCATTCTGTCTAATCTGTCCAATATCCCATGATTTGGACAGAGTTGGTAGTAAATGATCACTTATTTTTGTACTGTATATTTGTTAAAAATAAATTAATCCGTTTTCTATTTCTTTCTTTTTACCATTAGCAAATAATTTATTCTAATTTAAAATCATTTTGTTTCATTCAATTTAAAGAATATTTTTTCATTTAACTTTCCGACATCTTATAAATCTACTGACATACGTAAGTATACTATTAGCACTTCCTAAACAATTATATTTACTATTAAATAACTTGCACACACACATATATATATATATATATATATATATATATATATATATATATACAGGGTGTTCTAGAAAGGACTCCCCAACTTTGAAATGACATAACTTCGAAACAGTGAGAGATAGAAATGTGAAACAAGTTGAATGTTAGAGAGATAGGTCTGGAATTTTTTATACATCAATTTAAAAAATAGTTCCAATATTGGACACGAGAGGGCGCTGCAATCACAAAGCTGTGTCTTTGAAATAGTTCCTGAAAGTGAGCTGTTTGAACTGAGATAAAAATCACATTACAATGGTTTCGATATGGTTACCTTTTTCAGCAACAACATGACGCAACCTACAGGTAACGTTCGAAATCACTTGTTGCAATACTTCTATTGAAATGGATGCACATGCCTCACAGATGAATTGTTAGAGCTGTTCCAACGTTTGGGGATTCTTAGAATAAAGAGCGTCCTTCAAGTAACCCCACAAAAAGAAGTCGCATGGATTCAGATCCGGGGAATATGGTGAATACGGCATGATATTCTTGAATTCCGAATTATTCTCTAATTCTATACAACTTTTTACACGTGTCAGCAATGAAACAGACGCACGAATGAAATTTCTGTCCTTCTGAGTAACATTTAAAGTTCCATGTGCTTGTGCTGCCACCTATTATCCAATATTGGAACTATTTTTTCACATTCGTGTATAACAAATTCCAGACCTATCTGTTTAACATTCAACTTGTTTCATATTTCTATCTCTCACTGTTTCGAAGTTATGTCATTTAAAAGTTGGGGAGTCCTTTCTAGAACACCCTGTATATATATATATATATTTAATATTACATATAAATACAGTATTAATAGTTAATACTAAACACAACCACGCAAATTAATTTACTAAATTTTATTATAATTTCTAAATGCTTTTTCATATGTTTGTGGTTTCAAAGCTATTAGACAATGAGCTCATTATTTTGATACACAACATGCTGCTATGTCTTTTTACGAACAATATTGAAAAAGAAAATAAACGATGAAAATATTTTTGATTTTATGCACTCTATAATATTTATCTAAAAAAATGTATGATTGTAGTATACTATTATAAAAAAATATATATATGATTGTAGTATACTATGAAGTATACTATTTGACCTTCCTAAACAATTATATTTACTATTAAATAACATGCACATAAATATATATTTTTTAATCTTACATTTAAATACAGTATTAACAGTTAATGCTAAACACAGCTACGTAAATTAATTTACAAAATTTTATTATAATTTCTAAATATATTTCCATATATTTGTGGTGATTTGGTATTGTGGTGATTTGTGGTATTTTGATACACAACATACTGCTATTTTTTTTTACAAACAATATTGAAAAACAAAATTAACCTTGAAAATATTTTTCATTTTATACACTCTATAATATTCGTCTAAAAATATATATATGATTATGTATTTCTGAGGGGGGGGGACGCTAAATTTTCTTTTTTCATATTATTTATTTCCAAACTTTTGAATTCTAAAACTTTTTGCATTTTTAATAAAATAAATTTTAAATCGAAGTCGGGTCTTTTTTTATGTATAGAATATACGGAATTTTGTTTCAAATATATTTTTCTCTTTTGATGTATTTTTGAAATTCTTAAAATTTCTCTTTTTCCTAAAACTGAAAATATTTCATTTCATTATTTATTTTATTTAAATAATTTTTTTTTTCACTTCGTAGTTTTTTAAATGTAGATTTACTACTGGCATATAAAAAATACATAAACAACTTTTGAATTTATTTATTCTATTAAGATAATATTTGTTATTTAAAGCAATAAATTCAGCAAGATTTGACGTTCTAGAAATTTAGCAGTCAAATAAACACAATAATAAAATTACTTTTCACGTATTTTTTCCAGTAGCAAAGTGTAATATTTTATATATAAATATAATTTCCAAAGAATATTATTTTTTCTGAAAAATTTCTTCCAAAAGTTAAAATGTCATTTAAAACTGGTGATTCACCCTTTTTTTTAGGAAAGTATAAATTTCGTATCTATTTATTAAATTGTTTCATATATATCATTCAACATACAGGTAAAATATTAATCAGCCTAAAAATCTCATTTGCTAACTATTAAAAAATTTCAAAAACTAATTAGTATTTATTTTTTTAAAGTAAGTAAAATTAGTTAATACAGCATGCCGCTCAAAATTAAATAAAAATATTCCTGGAATCATTTTTTATTCAAAGTTTATTAATAGTCTGAATTGTATATATAAGGGGCTCTCTAATGATATTAATAATAGTGATAATGCATTCGCGCTTGAAAAAGCAGAACGCTGCGTATACAGCAATAGAAGGATCAGACAAGGAAGGGCTCCATAAGCGCATACTCAGAAAATGGTGAAAAAATTACAGAATATTCTTCTCATGAGGCTATATACGTTTATAAAAAAATTTGCTGCGGAACAAACGGTATAACGTCCGTAAAAAAATTATGAACATTTCGTGTTTTGGCGATTTATCGCTGGGTTGACGACACAATGAAATAAGAAAAATATACCCATTTAAGAAAAATACTCTTTTAGGAAAAATGTTTTCTACTCTTTATAATAAACTAGTTTAACTAAGCTTAACTTCAATAAATTCACTTTTATAGCTATGGTTTTGCGATATACATTTATATGTACATCTAAAGAAAATTAACGATAGTATTCTACGGTTTAAAACAAAATTTAAATGGATTAAAAATGCTTCAAGCTAAAAATTAACTGTCCGATTCTGAGCACTGTCAATTTGACCTAGATATTGTTAGAGTCGGAAAAAACAAGAGAAAGTCTTGTTACCGTGGAAACAATAACTTAAAATGACGACATGTATAATGAGAGCGTTCTTAATAGCACAAATAACCTAAAACTTATCCAGCCGGGAAAACCGTATAAAATTAAATAATTTCAGCAATACTTAACTTGTATGTATATAATATACGCTTATGGAAAAAATAATAAACTATTTAATCGTTGAAGTTTAAATTCATAAAATACTAGCATTTAAACACTCATTTTACCAGCACTTTTCAAATACATTAAAATCACTTGAATTTAGCGACGAAAAAGTGTTGATCGCCAAATCGTATCTTTTTGCGCCAAGTACTCGAAAGTATTTTATTTTTTACTGCTTTTCTACTGGGATTCCACAGCTAAATTTGACTGATCCTTTATAACGTACGTGAGTAGTCCCATTAGAATTTTTTTCAAAATATTCTGAGTATGCGCTTTAAGGAGACCTTCCTTGTGAGTGTAAATGATGGTAAGTGGCAAAAGCGGAACGTGTTAGATTGTTGTGAAGAAGTTGGGAAGCAAGGTAACTGAAACTTTTCGTATCACGTATCACTCCAAACGCTCTCGACGCTCTCTTACAGAAAATGAAAACAGCGATAATAAATCGTCAACGTGGTATTGTGTCTAAAGATGTTCTTCTTCTGCAAGATAACGCCTGCCTTCATGAGGCAACAGCGTGCAAATATTTGTTGCAGCGATTTCAATGAGAGGTCGTGGAACATTCCCTGTATAGCCTTGATCACTCACCATTCCATTACCATGTCTTTGGACTACTCAAGAAAGCACTTAATGGGAGATGATTCGAGAAAAATAATGGTGTCCGAGTCAACGTTGAAGAATCGTTCCAGAACCAACCTTGGAAGTTTTTCTCTGAAGGTTTTCACAATCTCATGGACAGCTAAGATGCCTGTTTTAACCTTCACGTCAACTATGTCTAGCCATTATCACACTTTATTCTGTATAAATAACACACTCATACCAGTAAAGCATTTGTCAAATCTATAGCGGTGTTACTTTCATTTACGCGATCCTTATAAACTAGAGAATTTCTGTAAGATGTACACAAAGCATTTACTATACTTACAAAGCATTTACTATATGAATTTCATATAATTGACGTGTCTAAAAAATTAATTTACTTTAACTGTGGCGTTCTTCCATAATTCGAGTGAATCACTCGAACATTTCCCTATTATTATTAATCATTATAACATCTCAAATATAGAAATATAAATTTCGAAACAACACGCCATCGATTATTTTCCTCAAATTATGTCATGTCTTCCTTTGGTTTTTTCAAGTAAAATAAACATAATTTAAACCAGAAGAGCTATTTACGGAAATATTTTCGGTAATTTGTATGTGTCTATTATTATTATTATTATTATTATTAAATTCCTCGTTTCATATGAATGAAAAAATACATATATTAAGTTTCGCTGCTATGCTTTTGCACATTCCAGAGTTATTTCATTCCATTTTCCTTGGAATGCAGAAAATTCCCTGTTTCAACTGAACAATAGGATATAACACTTTTTTCCGCAAGCTCGACAGAGTCACATGAAACTGTCATTCAAACTTTTTTTTTTTCCGAATGATACGTCTCTCTTTTGCGCGTGATCGAGTTATTCCGTTCGATTAGTCTTCGTATGGCAAAAATCGTTCGTTTCATCTAAATGATAGGATTTCTCATTTTTGCTCATGCGTTATTGATACTATGTGATTACTGCTCGTTTGGAAAAAATCATTTTTCTATCTATGTATTTTGAATGATTTACTGTTATTTCCTGCTGCTTATTCAAATTCATAACCGAATACCAGAATACATTTATCTGGCCCACTGTTCATTTCCTATCTATTATTTCCTATACGAATTTTGTCACAAATTACTTCTAGTTAGTTTGGGTTTGACATCAACCCAAAAATGGCAACGGCTATTCCACCTGCTATTTTTCGATATCTTCAGCTTTTAGAAGGTAAACTCACATCTATATTTTGACGATATTTTTTATAATTTTTTGAACTATGACTGATTTTTTTATAACGTTTCGGCCTTCTCCAGAGTCTGTCATTTTGTTCTATACATCTTGCATGCTTAGCCAACTGTGAGATACGCTTTTTACTTAACCTTTTAAAACTTTATTTTTTATCAGCTTGATTGTTTCATGTGGCATATCATTCTTTAGATCTCTTACTCACGATTTCATCCTAACTATTTACAAGTTTACCACCGGAATGGGTGATATAGTTTTTCACCTAGGGGGATTTTCATTGTTGAATATTATTGATACTCTTTTGAGAGGTGAGTCTTTTGGTGGTCGATAATTTAAATTAGTCATGCCATTGTGTTTTTCTTTTCTCACGCATTAAACTTGTTAGTTCTAACTATAGATAAAGAGTAATTTCTTAAGCTTTATATTGCGGTTTTCAACTATTTAAATAACTAATAAATACTGTGCATGTTTTAATTTGAGTACCTTGAAAAAATATAATGAATAATAAAGAAGATATTTTAACATTTGGTTAAGTACATCGCAGAGAGATTTATTCTTGTAAATCTTTTAATTTTAGATACATGCAATCTAATGATAATAAGGATGCATAAAATAATTTTGTACAATAAAGAGGCAATTTAGCTGTTTATTATTATTGCAAAATATGAGAAAAATTCAGAATATACAATGAATTATTTTAAGACCAATAATTATATTTTTAGACTTGTATAACTGCAGCTTGATGTTGCACATGCTTCGGAAAATATGTTATGAAATATTACATCAAAAATGTAACAATTAGCATTTTCAGATTTTTAAAAATGTTCTACAATTTATTTACCTTGTTAAACATTTGATGTTTACAACAAGTTTATTATAATTCTAAATTACTGATGCAAGATCTGACAAAGCAAAAACAAGGCAGAAGGCGTACTCATTTTCGTCGGATATTTAATATAGAAGAAATACGCCTCTTCTAGTTTTTGGCGAGAAAAGAGTCTTCTGGAACATTATCGAAAGTAAAAAACGCAGGAAATTAATAGAATAAAGTTTCAGTTTTTGCGTATTGTGAATATAATTTAAAAGAATGAATTTTTAGACTATTAAGAAAGGGAGATTGGTGAATTTACACAGATTAAAAGAAATATGAGATTTAAATACGGGAATAAATTGGAAATATTTAATATAATAAAGAATTTAAGGAAATAGGTTTTTTAAGAAGAATTATTTTTATGAAATGTGTTTTTACATCTTATTTGTTGGGAAATAAAAGTGAATTTAAGTAGATTAGGATAAAAAATGTTTTAAATATGGACATTATTGAAAAAGTTTTAAGAAAGGGAATATTTTAATAAACTAGGGTTGTCACTAAATATTAATAAAATAAATTTTTTATATAATAAATGTAATAAGATATAGAATTTTAAATTTTGAAATATATATAGCGAAGAGAGAGAGAGAGAGAGATAATAGAAACTCTCTATAGAGATTCTATTATATTTAATAACTTCCGAATTTGCAATGAGAACGTACTGAAACTTTTAAAGAAAGAACATTTTATCTAATAAAATACAAATTTTATATTATATTTCGAAAACATTTGCTCCTTTGTATTTTATCTTCAGAACACAGTAAACTTATTTTTTGAGAGTAAGTATAAATAGAACGAAAAACTGGCAGTAAAAATAATAATTTAAATCCTATAGAAAACATTACTTTTATATTTCCGACAAAATACATATTTGTTTAAAATTCTTGCAGAAAAGATTTCCCAAACATTTGTAAAAAGAAAAAGCTTTTATAACATAAATATTGAAAGACGTCTTTATTTTCTTTAGACAGCCATTGATAACTTTAAAAACAAACATATTTTATATTTATAAAATAGTTAGTTATTTTGTATATTGTTTTAAAATGTGTCTTATGTTAGACTGTATTAAACATGAAATTATTTGTAAAAATGAACAATATTTTCATTCTTTAAAATATGATTCACAAGTATATAGATTAGATGTTACTTTAGCGTTCATGAATATTTTATTATATGATTAAAAACGCATCATTAATCAAATCATTTATAATTATGTAACTATCAGAACTGTGGGGATTTAACGCATTGTACTTCCACACTACAGATATTACATTATACAGCATTGCTTCCCGACATAGGCAAAGTTAAATCAGCATTTCTTCGGGTTGATAAAAAGAGTAATAAGCGTGCTTGAGAATTTAACACTGAAATTTCACCAGAGTCTGACTACTTAACAGCACCATATTTTAAATAGAGCATCAGCGTTTCTTAAACTGTGGTCCACGAACACCTGGGGGTCAGTGAGTTGGCAGCCGGGGGTCCTCAAGCCCAATGTTGAATTTAGATTTTTTTTTCTTGGGGAGAAATTTCTGTACCTCCGGAGGAGGAAAGATTTGCAAGACTAGAACTTCTAGTCTAGATCATTAACAAGCATAAAACTCCAAATGCTTTGGGGGATATTTTTCAATTGCTTCATAGACGGAATATGTGTGAAAATATTAAGAACCGATAGATTCAACATGTAAATAATTAGTCCTTATTACGCATTGCAATTAGTTGAGCGTTTAGACATTTCTAATACTGTAAATTTGAGAATTTTCTTTCATTATGAATTTGGTGGTTAGATATGTGACGATTTTTTGTTTTGCAAATCCCTTCCAATTTACGCAACAAGTGCAGCACTAGTCACATGTTTAAACAGTTTCATACAAGAAAATTATAAAGAATAACTGTAGAACTCGACGGCATGTTGAACCAGTCTTTCTTAAACATTGAACGTGATGCTGCACATACAGTAGCAAAAGGTAAGTAGCATACTTCTCATACGAAATATTACTATATATATTTTAACTGACTTAAAATGTAAATTACAATTCTTTTTCTTGTTAGTAGTTTTTTTGTATATATTTATATTACTATTTTTCTTGTATTAATCTAGCTGATTTTTTAAACACCGTTAACTAAATATAGAATATGTGTATTGAAAAATCAATAAGGAGTTTTTGTTAAAATAATTTCTTATCTTATATTAAGAAAAATATTGTTGGAGGTCCCCGAACTGCATACCACATCAAAAGGGGCTTCGCGATATCACAAAGTTTAAGAAACGCTGATATAGAACACCTTAAAGACAGTCATAAAGAAAGGGCTGTTGGGTGTTTTAGACAATGATTTATTATTGCACCGTACAGCTGCAGAGTTTAATTTAGTTTTTAAAAGGTCAAGCTGTGGTTTAATTTATTTTTCAGATTAATTCTTATAAAAAACTATTAAAGCCCGTGGCTTTTCTCGCGTAATTGTTGAAATATTCCAAGTGCTATTCATGTGACTATTTTTATCAGAGTGAATTATAGTTTTAGAGATAAATCAAAAATTACTAATTAAGCCATATTTTGATTAAACTTCATTCTTATACAGCATTAAGGTAATATTGGACTTAAATGAATGACAAGAACGAAAGATAATTCCAAATAAATGGTAATTTAGAATGTATTTTGAAGATTTTCCGTTTATTTAATTTTTTATTTGAAATTTCAATTTTTTTTAGAAACCGTTCTTAGGGAGCATTTACATCTTAAAAATAGCCACCATGCCAAATTAGAAGTTTCTAGTTATCCAAGCTTCTATAACAACTATATCACATAAATCGTAATTTTAGAAAAAAAAATGTTCCTGCACACTTTAAAATTTCTAAATTTTAAAAAAACTATTCTGTGGTTTAATTTATCTGTTGTACATGTAACAGCCATGCAAAATTTCCAGTTTCATACCCTAAGAATTTCAGATATATATTCAATATATATATAGTTTAGAACGTTTTTAGAACATTTTCCGCTCATTTCATCCTTTTACATTTCGATTTTTTTAAAAGCCATTCTTATTAAGCACTGAAATTTAAAAAAAAATAAAAAATAAACATGCTAAATTTCAAGTTTCTAGCTCAGCAGCATCACAAAAAAGGCAATTTTAGAATGTTTTTAGCTTCTGCACCCTTTTAAGTTTCTAATTTTGTTAAAACTGTTCTGTGCGAGCATTTACGTTTTAAAAATAACACACATGAAAATTTTTAATTTTCTATCCCTGACAATTCTGAATAAACCATTATTTAGAATGTTTTCAACTCATTTCACATTTTTAAATTGGAATTTTTTACCAATTGTTTATAAGGTGAATCTGCATCCTAAAATCTCTAATAAACCATATACAGGGTGAATATAAACTCTTGGGCAAAATTTTAAGGAGTGACAGTATACATAAAGATAAACAATATTAAATGGGAAATTACGGGTCCCAAACGTCTTCCAAAGGAGATAGGCGCCATTAAAGTTTAGGGTCCAAAAATGCAAATAATTATAAAAAACGGAAAAAATGGTCGATTCGTTTGCGGTTTTCGCTAAAACTATTCTTTATGTCAGTATTTTCTTTAAAATAAATTTTAAAGATATAGTTCCAAAAATGCCGATAGAGGGCGCTTTAGACTTTGGAGTAACGAAAAACTATTTTTTACCATTATTTTTTGTATCTCATTGAATGCTTTCAAAAGCTTAGACTTAAACTTAAATTTTGAGCTCAAAATCGGAATCGTTGGGAGTGATTAAGTAGCGCAAACTGAACTGCGTTCAGGAGTTGAAATTTGAAACACCTCCCTCCCATCCCCCACTCCTGAACACAGTTCAGTTATTCCCGATTTTGGTGTTGTAGACCAGGCGGAAATAATATGAGCTGTAATTTTCCAACTGGACGAAAAATGTCCCGGCCAGGATACGAATCTGGGATCTCTTGGCTGAAGCTGCCATGCTCTACCAACTGAGTTATTCCGGTAGAATCTGGAGGGCATAATTCATCCCGTTCATGCCCTCCAGATCCAACCGGGATATCTCAGTTGGTAGAGCATGGCAGCTTCAGCCAAGAGATCCCAGTTTCGAATACTGGCCCGGACATTTTTCATGCAGTTAGAAAATTACAACTCATGATTTCTTTACCAATTTGAATAATTGTGTTAAAATTAATACAGTCAGAAACAACTACCCCCTACACTTAAAATAAACGATAGAGTAATGACAAAATTAAATAGAAAATAAAATTTATTCATAACACACATGAGCAATTTCTCCGCGCAAAATAAACAGAAACAATTTGATGTATGCATGTAGTTTGCAATATGAATGAAGGTTGACAAGTAGTTCACAGCCTAAGAGGGACTGCTCAGACGAGGAGGCCAAGTCTGTAGAGCATAGGTGTCCCTCCCGGTACCTTTATTAACGTTTAAAAAAAAATACAATTTCAGCTAGAGCTGAGCCCGCCGGAAAACGCGACAGGGGGCTGGTGAATTGCAATGGGCCTTATTGCCCGAAATTCACAGAACAAATCCCTCGCTGCCGGAGAACAGATCTCCCTCGCGACACGGGGCAGCGAGGTGCCGAGGTTCTTGAAATGGTTTGAGAATGATGTGCCGCACAGCACCTGGTTATCAGACAGCAGATAAGCTATCGGGTTGTGCGCCAGAAACATGCTCTCTCACGACAAGGGGCGCTGTGGCATCACCAGAGTAACACTATAACTCCCCTCGCGACAAGGGGCGATGCCATACGAGGGAATGGGGGTTGCTCTGGGTACAGACTAGCTTGTGAGGTTGGAGATGTGTGCTAAGTATTGGTGGATGTGTTTGAGTTTGTGTTTGTTTGACAAGTAGAAAATGGTACACGCGTGATGTTTGTGAGGAATCACACAAACTGCTAGAAAGAGTGTCCACCAGCAACGATGCAGGCCTCACACCGCCGACGGAGGGAGTTAGGAACATTAGTGAGAAACCTAGGGATATCCTGGATATCGCCTGCTACGACGGCAATCCTCGCAACCAGGTCCTTCTGGGAGTCGACGGTAAAAATAGTTGTTCATTACTCCAAAGACTACCGCCTACTATCGGCATTTTTGAACTATCTTAAAAATTTATTTTTAAAATAAATCTTTTATTTAATTTTGTCATCCCTCTATCGTTTACTTTACGTGTAGGGGGTAGTAGTTTATGCCTGGTCGACTACACTAAGATCGAGAATAACTGCACTGTATTCAGGGGGGGGGGTTCAAATTTCAACTCCAGAATACAGTTCAGTTTGCGCTACTTAACCACTCCCATCGATTCAGATTTTGAGCTCAAAATTTAAATTTAAGTCTCAGCTTTTGAATCAGATACAAAAAATAACTGCTAAAAATAGTTGTTCGTTACTCCAAAGTCTAAAGCGCCCTCTATGGAAATTTTTTAAACTTTTTCCTTAAAATTTATTTTTAAGAAAATACTGACATAAAGAATAGTTTTAGCGAAAACCGCAAACGAATCGACCAATTTTTCCGTTTTATATAATTATTTGAAATTTTTCACCCTAAACTTTAATGGTGCCTATCACCTTTGGAAGACGTTTGGAACCATTAGTTTCCTATTTAATATTGTTTGTCTTGATGCGTACTATCACCCCTTAAAGTTTTGCCCAAGAGTTTAGATTCACCCTGTATAACCATAATAAACTTCAAGTTTTTAACGAATAAACACAACTTAATAGTAATTTAGAACGTTTTCAGTTTATTTCATCCTTTTAAATTTGGAATATTTTAGAAACCGTTCTTAACAATCATTTGCATTTTAAAGTAACCATGACAAATTTAAGGCTTCTATACTAACTGCATCACATAAATCGCAATTTTACAACGTTTGTAGCTCCTGCACCCTTTTAAATTTCGAATACTCAGAAAACCGTTCTGACTCTACGTCTCCAAAGTAACAGTCATGACAAATTGCAAGTGAGAACGCCTTAACAGTTCAAATAAATCGTAAATAAGGACGTTTTTAGACCGTTTCTCACTCATTTCACCCTTTTAACTTTCTAACTTTTTAAAGCAGTTCATAGCGAACATTTACATCTTTAAAGTAAAATCCATGCCAAATTTCAAATAAATCGTAATTAAGGACGTTTTATAGACCGTTTCTCACTCATTTCACCCTTTTAACTTTCTAATTTTTTTAAACAGTTCTTAGCGAACATTTACTTCTTTATAGTAAAAACCATGCCAAATTCCACTCTTGTAAATTATCTCGTTTTGCAACAACACGTATGCACGTATGCATACGTGACATATCGTAAATCGTAATTAAGGACATTTGGACTGTTTGTAAATCGTAATTAAGAACGTTTTTAGACCGTTTCTCACTCATTTCACCCTTTTCACTTTCTAATTTTTTTTTAACAGTTCATAGCAAACATTTACATCTTTAATGTAAAAACCATGCCAAATTCCAGTTTTGTAAATTATCTCGTTTTGCATTAACACCTATGCAGGTAGGCACCGAAATATTATTAATATATGATTCAATTTGTTTAAAATACTTGAGCTCTCATTTGCAAAAACCAAGCAATATATTTATTTTCTACGATTACTTTATAAGGCATTTTTAAAGAATTAATAATTATTTTCACTTATCGTTCAATTAAAGTAGAATAATATGTTTTGGTTCTGTTATGGTTTTTGTTCCGTTACACATAGCGGTTGTCGGTTCAGTTCCGGTATTTATATCATCAGAAATAATTTTTTTGACAGTCTTGTAATATTATACGGTGGTATAATTTTTATAAATTCAACTAATTGTTTACTGTTTTTATTTTTTATCTTTGTTTTGAAATATTCTAATAAACATGTTTGCTTTAATATATTTAATTGATTATTATAAGTTATATTAAAAATTCTTTTCTCAAGAAATGTATTTTTAATAATTAAAACATTATTAAACATAATTTACTATGATCACAAATTATAATATAATTATTAAGAATGATCTCGTACATAATTAGTTATATACATACAACTGTAAAAACAAAAGCTTTCAAAATATCTCAAGCGATACAACATTGTTATAATAAACAAAAACTTTTCAAAATAAATGTACGCTGAAAAATGAAACTGCAACATGCACAGACAATTAAATATGATTAATGAGTCTGCCGTTTAAAAGTTGAAATATTTACTGTTGGCTTCTACATTTTTTCGGCTATATTAATTTTTACAAAATTGTAGTTTGAATACATTTTGTAACAGTAAACGTCAAAATAGTGAAAAATGATTTTCTTGTATTTTTCAAGCGACTATTAATTTACGCAATGGTACTGTTAAGTAAATGTACTGCCAGATTTTATACCAACTTCTAAAGAATATTTTAAGATAAATTACTAATTATGTTAGTAATGAAAATTTATGTATGTATTCGATATAAATAAATAAATATATGTATTAATATAAATAATATATACATATCAAATTTTACAAATGAAGATCATTGCATTATAGACACAAAAGCAGCTCACAGTAAATGCAACAAAAATATAATTCTTCAAAAAATGAATTTTCAAATCTTAGTATACGAAAGCAGGTGCATACATCGAACAAACTAACTATATGACATGATTAACAATAAACGTCAAATCATTAGAAATTAATATTAAAACTATCTAGGCCTGCCATTTTGTCTTCAGTAGGTGTAAAACATATTTTTAAAAACTACACCATCATACTCTAGAAATCAGCACCGATAGATTTCCAAAGACGTTCCAGTCTTACATAAAAAAATGTTCAAAACAAGTGTTCAAAAAATGTATAAAATTTTATATAAAGTCTTAAACTAAAAATAATATATATTATGTAACTTAACCCGTCCACTGCCAACCACGAGTATACTCGTAGTTTTTCAGTCTAAAATTTCAAATTCGTACCGGAAATTTCGAAAGAAGAATTTTTATTTTACGTAATCACGAAATGTCTGTAATTAAATAAAGTAAATATTGCTATTAGTATTTTCTGGTATAAATTTGAACTTTCTAAATAAAATTCAGGTAATTTTAACCCGGCAGTGAACGTGTGTTAATATACAGCAAAACTAAAATTCAAATTATATCAAATAAACTTCAAGAACAATGCACAAAAATATAACAGTATTTAAGACTTTAAACATAAAAGTATAATAACGACATCTGACCTTGGAATGAGCTATGGTACTTAAACCTCACAAAAAATCGATATATAGATGTAAGTTCAATATTTATTGTAGATTGACAAATTTTATAAATGCCATTTTAAATGACTAAAAGATTGAGAGCGTTTAAAAAATATATATATACAATATATATAACAGTATATATAACAGTATTTAAGATTTTAAACATAAAACCTAGAATTACAACATCTGTCCTTGAAATTATATATGGTACTTAAACGTTACAATAAAATCGATAACTATATATAAGTTCAATATTTTTTGTAGATTGACGAATTTTATAAATGTCATTTGAAATGTCTAAATAAAACTATTTTGTTGTGCTTTCGCAGTTTTTTAAACTTGAGACCGTTTAAAAAATATATATATATTGTTTTTTATACTGTTTTTAGTAAGATTATATATTTTCCATAAACTAAATTAGTAAATTGAAAGCGGCCTACCCAGAGGCGGATCAACTTCCTCTCGGGCCCCTAGGCTTGTTTTTTTTTGCCCCACCCTTCTTTCAAAGCAATATATACCGGGTGATTCAAAATACATGTTTGTTCTCATTTATCTCCTAAACCACTGATGATAGAAACACACTTCCAATTACAAAGTACATAAATCAAGTACATATTTTAGACATGGCATTTGTTTTACAAGTGACTATATACATAATAAAATACTAAATTTAATTTTTACACGGCTCCTAAGTTATATTTAGAAGTTATAAGTTATATTTAGAAAAAATGTTCTTCGTGTACGAAAGACGTAAAAAAAATCTTATTCTTTTACGACAAAAACTTACTAAATTATGATACTTCAAATTTTATGAAATTTCAGTGTTTCCTGGCACTAAAAACAGAAAGAAACACTTTTAGTGTAGGTAAAAATTAAAATTTCATAAACTTCAAAGTGTGACAATTCGGTAAATTTTTATCGTAACAGAATGGTATTATATTATTACAGATTGGCCCTTTCTAGATGGAGGACAACATATTTCTAAAAAACTAAGTTATTAGGACACAGGGACTATATAAAAAAATAAAATTTCGTATTTTAATATGTATACAAGCGTTTATAAAACAAGTACCACATCTAAACGCTGTACTTGATTTGTATTATTTTTGCAATTAGAAGTACAATTCTATCATCAGCGGTTTAAGATATAATCGAGGAGACATCTATTTTGAAGCACACGGTGATAATAAACTAATGCGAACATTTTTAAATTTTTTGCAGAAGTTTTAGTTCAGAATGGATTTACAGTAAGTAATTTTATAAATTAAAGTATTTTCATGTAGACATTTATATGGAGTCTCTAGCCTCAAAAGGAATGTCTTAATTTAACAAGGAACTTTGCTAGAATAAATGGGCGACGTCGTCGGGTAATTGCAACTGGAATCTGAAAAATTTCATGAATCCAGTACTTTCTTCTTAATAATATAGAAAGAATTAAAGGGGGAATAGCATTTGGAATACCATCTATATGTTAATAACTAAAAGATTCAATAAATGAGTGAAACAAAGAATATTGCTCAGTATTTCTCTTTTGCATAAAATATTAGCCCGATATAAAAAAAAGAAACCGAAAATTATAGCACCGGGTCCCTTTTTTTCGGGCCCCTAAGCTTCAGCCTAATGGGTAATCCACCTCTGGGCCGACTAGGTTCATTACGCTCTACGGAAATATTTCCATCATTCGTTTGAAGTTAATATTTTATCATGTTCTATTTATTTAATTCACCGTTGCCTTAATATGTAGCCAAAAAAGTTTACAGTTTAAAAATAACTGAGAAATATGTACTTACAAAACTGTTGCAATATCGGGCACAATAGGCCTACAAGATCCTGCGGCCTATCAACAGCATAAAAAGAAAAAAACTTCACTGAATGACCCAACCACTGTCATTAGCCAAACGATAGGTGAAGCTATCAGGAAGGGCAGGAGAGCACGTGGTTTTTGGGGGCGGGCAAACCAACGTACACTGGCTGTGCCTAACATATCGGTTGCGCCCAACGGAGTGTTAAGCAGATTTTTGAAGATGTAATTTGTTTTCTTCGAAATGACCGCCTAGCTAGACGGATGAAGGTTATTCGTTTAGTATACTAAGAGAATTATTAAAACACCAAAAATTATTTAAAAAAATCTAAACCGTAGCACATTATTAAATTTTTCGCACTTTTCTTAGACAATGTTTCAAACTTAGACTGATGAAAAATCTGAAATTTCCGTAAAAAATATTACTGAAATACAAACGACCAAAAAATATGCTTTATTTTTCTAAAAAAATTCATCCTATTTTTCTTTCATTAGAAATATTTCTTGAAGAAGTACTATTGTTTTAAGAAGAAATAAGTGAGCAAATGAAAAAAAATAATAAGAATTGTAGAAAACATTTATATGGATTATGAGAATCCAAATATACTAAATTGTCCCCAAGCGCAGAATCTAATCAAATGTATTATTTAAATATTAAATTAAATTATTAAAATTTCGTATTCTTATTAAACATTAGATATGGTATTTGATTAGATTTGTTTACGTTTATTATAATAGAATACATTTGAATAAAATGTGCATTATAAATGATAATGTATATTTAATCTTTGTTTTAGCAAAATTAAATAAATTATATGAATCTAACAAAAGTAATTTTTAGAATAAAAAACTCTTTAAATGATTTTATTCAAGTGTTTTCTCATATAGCAGAACCATATATTTTCACATTTCAGAAAGTATGACAAAGTAAATGAAAGTATCCTTTTATTTTTCGCGTATTAATGGTCGTGAGAGATTTAAATGTGCTTCGGGAATTATCGTATTTGTTTACAGAGAGTAATAATCTGCACCATCTAAAATATATAATTCAAATTACATTATTCCAGTAATATTTATAATCCAAGCGTTGGAAATATCTTAATGTAAAACACTCCTGTATTCTTTATTTAGTATATAAAACAGTTAAAATATCATTTAAAATTATATATTTCATAAATTTATTATGACATATCTTTTATATTCGCTATTATACAATTAATAAATTTAAAATGAAATATTAACAAATATAAGATTACCCTTTATCAAAGACATAGTCTAGAAGAAATATGAAAATATATAATATATTACATCAGATACATTTAGTTTAGAATGGGTAATGTTTTTGGTAATAGGGTCAGTCAGGGTTAACAGACGACACCTAAAAAATGGCGCTTATGTGAGAAACAAGAAAAGCTACTCATGTTTAAAGTAATAAAATTGGCTTTTTCTTTATTTTTAAACAATACATCGATTTACTTATATCCGTTACGGATGCATTCAATATAAATAAAAAATATCCAATATAAATATATAGTATATATATATATATATATATATATATATATATATATATATATATATTGGATATAACTGGTTATTATTATTAATAATCACCGCGGTTATTATTAATAATAACAGGCCTTTATGTCCGGTCATTATTAATAATAACCGGTTATTATTATTAATTACCAGATTAATCATATTGATCGTAACATATATATATAACTACATGACATCACTTTTCTTTTTCAGAAAACATTCCGGTCAGCCTTCAAAACTTTTGACGGGCAATACTTTAAAAAACCTTGTGTAAATTATTTTAATACCCTTTTATTCAGAAAGGAGTGGATAGTCTTTTTAGCTATTAAATTTTGGAATATGTTTTACTTAGCCTTAGTTACAAATACTTCAAACTCAAAGGGCTAATCTGAGACTGTATGGGGCTAATATAAGATAGTGTTTTGGGCTGTAATAATACTATTCTATCAAATAGCTTGATACATACACGATAAATAAAAACTCAGAGAGCTAATCTGAGACAGTGTATAGGGTTAATATAAGACAGTGTTTTGGGCTGTAATAATACTATTCTATCAAATAACTTGATACATACACGATAAATGGTAACTCAGAGGGCTAATCTGAGACAGTGTATAGGGTTAATATAAGACAGTGTTTTGGGCTGTAATAATACTATTCTATCAAATATCTTGATACATACATGATAAATAAAAACATAATATGTTAATCTTTGATTATTTATTTTGTTTTCATATGCGAGTTATGTTTTTTTCTGTTTTTCCATACCAACTATTATATTCTTCTGTGTTTGTTGCAGACTTTCAAGCGAATGGTATGAAATGTTAGCTAGTTTCTTTTACAATTTAGTTTTACTCCACAAGCTAATAATGAAATTGAAACATTGAGGATTTAAGGCTTGCGTAGATTTGAACTTTCATAATGTTGCACAATTACAAACCGGAAGGAATTAGGAGTGTTCATCTCCAAAGTATTTTGGATGAAGCCAAAATAAAAGAGAATCACTACGCTTTTTAACTATTAATCGTAAGATTGATTGATCGATTTTTGCCCGTGAATGTTGGCTGGTTTTGTTTGGTCGTTCTATGCCAATGCAAATCAGTTAACATTCTGCATCTCCTGCACTAACGCTTGTGAGGATTTGATTCATCGATTCACCGATTCATCAATTTTTCCAAATTATTTTGATTTGTTGATTTTACAGATAATACATATGTTGCCGCAAAGAAAAAAGGAAAAGAATCGATGTTAGTTCAGAGGACATTACAAGTGGTGAGAAGGTTTAAGAATAGAAAATCCGGAAAAAAAAATAAAGTAGAAGAAAGTAAATCTCTTAATAAGTGCAGTAAAACAAACAAAGTCAAAGTAAAACAAACAAAAAGAAACAGTCAAAAGAAAGACTCACCAAATTATGATACTATAAGAGAAAAATAAGATACAAGTGTTAAAAACTATACAGGTACAAATTTACGATACAGTGTATTGCACAATTACAAAAATTAATACCCTATTACCAGGTCTGAAAATGGTAGACTAAACTAAAAATAA
Organism: Maratus michaelseni; assembly: GCA_963931845.1. Classification (NCBI taxonomy): domain Eukaryota; kingdom Metazoa; phylum Arthropoda; class Arachnida; order Araneae; family Salticidae; genus Maratus; species Maratus michaelseni. Next base: position 447,923,671 of record OZ007589.1, on the reverse strand, counting down.
AACATTTTTAAATACAAAAAAAAAAAAAAACTAATCAAAAAATGGAAGAAAATAAATTTATTCATAAATTGCTCACAGGAGACTGCAGAAGCAGTAATGAATTTCTTTCTCTGCATGGTAGTGATGAAAATTTATTTACAGATTTCATTTCATATGCCACATGGAAAACAAATTGCCCTATTTGCCTACTACACACCAACAATTCAAGAGAATATTTAGAAAAATGTTTTAGCTGCCGTTTAACGTGTAATAAGAAAGTCTACTCACTATAAATGTATTTATCTTATAAAGGAAGTAGATGAAGGCGTATGTGATAGTCAATATTCCGCGTTTAGAGATATTCTAACGATTGATCTAAGGTGATTTTCTTCGTTAGTAAAGAAGATGCAATATTTGCTGAGTACATTACAAACACTGTTTCTGTCCTGCCTTTACCTGAAAGAACATTAACAAGAACGAAAAATCATGCGTCAAGCATAGATGATATAACACTTTCCAACGCTTCCAAAATAATTTTACAAATCATTACCGTTTAATGAACTGAAAGATAACATCTAAGTAAACAAATTGGAAAACGCATAACATATTTAAAAAAGTAATTTCCGGAATTTCCAAGATATATTTCCAACATATACAATATTCGGAAAAATATCCGAATACTTTTATTTAGTCCTGTATATGATCTATAGATTTGTATATATACTACATAGGATGCTAAACTTTAGTTTAGTTAGGAAACGCGTAGCACAGTTTAAAATTCTCCTACTGGAGTTTCTGTCAATAAACGGAAATGTGTTCGCGAACTATTGTGCTGCCCTGTATATGATCTACAGAATTTATACACACCAAGTAATGGACAAAAAGTGAGTTAAATTTAAAATTGCGTTCAGCAACTTAAAACGCACTTCCAGAAATTATTGCTAACAGATTAGAGAATTCTTTTGTGTGTCGCTGTAAATGAACGATGACTGCAATACACACAATATTCTGTAGTAAACCTCTTGTAATGCACCTTAGTGATATATATAAATTCCAATGCGTTTAAAATTGTGAAACATTATTTAATTAAACCGCAGACGATTTTTCTCCATAGACGTAATGTAACGGAATTCTTTTGACTGTCCCTGTAAAGTAACTATAAGAGCTATGCACACCCTATTCCATATTAATCTTCTTGTAATGCACCTTAGTGATATATATCAATTACAATGTGTTTTGAAAATGTGTCATAACGTAGCATAAATGTGTGCCTTCGTAATATCAGTTATTCCTATATATTTGTCTGTTTCCTTTTCTATCAGAAAAATAAAATTAATAACTTTTCTGCTCATTTTATGTAAATATATGTGTTCAACAATAATTAAATTTCATTCTGTGTTATTAGTTAAATTATTGTTGCGTTAAACTAACTTTTTGAAACAAATATGAAATTTTTACTTATAAGTTATCTCGATACTTAATTTTCTCACTCGATTATATTGGGCAATCAGATGTAAAAGCGCTTGATTCTTGTCTCCCGCCAAGTGCGCACTGCACAGAGTTATAGCTAGGAACTGTTTAATTACGTATTGTTAATTAGGACCCATAAACCAATATGATTTTTAAAATATCTTCCTAACTAACTAGACAGTCGTGGTTAAACAATTAAATGATACAACTGACTGTTGATTTTTAAAAAAATGTCGCATTGATTGAAGCGTATTTCTTCCTTCAATTTTACAAAGTGTATAATTAAAAAAAGTATAATAAAGTGTAAATTTTCAATGTCCTAATAAATTTGACATTTGATTTTATTAACATACATCTGACCTGTGTGCTTGGCGTGAAGTGCCCTCTTATAAGTCATCTTCAATATATACAGGGACGAGATAGCACACACAAGGAAATTTACAACACACAGAAATACATCCGGCAGCTCCACAAACAGTGTGCAACGGAGCCAGCGGGATTCGAACCCGCTCTCACATACACTCGCAAGCGATTAGCGGTGTGATGCCTTGACCACTCAGCCACGGTGTGCCCTCCTAATAAGATAAGACGATTGATCGTACGACATAGCATGTGTATGTTTTAACGGAGAAACAATTTACATGTGCTGTCTATGTTTAAAATTTTATACGAACAAATCTGATTATCCTTTTAATAATGTTATATATTACATTTATAGCATCGTATTAAGCATGGTAAGTATTTAATTTTTCATAAAAAAATACACATATGCATCTAAATTAAATCGGAACTTATGGCCATGTACTTGTTTAAAAAAGTAAATTAGAAAAATAATTATAATATACATTAATACATTTTTTGCTGTTATGTATAAGGCGTGCTCAAGTGAAAGTGATTCGAAGCGTCGCATGCGAACAGTTGTTTTCAATGTATTTTCGTGAAACAAACGCGATAGTGAAGGTGTATGTACCACGCGTGCGCATGCGCAAGCAGATTTGTGATAACTTCATTTGTAAGGAAGTGGCGTTTAGTTAAAAATAGCTGGTGTGGATGCAACTGAGTCCGAAACGGATCAGCAAGCTGTAATTAAGTTTTTAACACTGGAAGGGTGTATGAAGGTGGATATTCATCTCAGAATGCTGGCTGTGTACTGTGACACGACCGTGTCGAAGCCCACGGTGACGAGGTGGGCGAGAATGTTTAGCGACGGTCGACCGGGATTTTCCGCGGCCCGGTCAGGCGTACTAAGTTGTGACAGAGAAGCTGATTACGGACATTGACACTGCAATCAAGGGAAATTGACGTCGAAATATTCGTGACGTCACAACGGAGTTAAACGTTTCCATGATCAACCGACATTGTTCTTCGCGGAAGGAATTCGTAATCTTCCTAACCTCCCATTCGTAAGCCTGCCTAAACGCCATGGGTGATTTTTTTTAACAAACTTTGTATGCGTTTCACTCATTAAATATTGTTGTTTCCATCTATGTATCTGTCTCATTTATGTCCCTACGCATCTCATGGATATACACATCGAATCACTTTCATTTGAACACCCCTCATATAAAACTATCTGTAATCTAATTAATTTCATGTATTCTAAACACACATTATATGTATTAGGTGAAAATCGAGAAAAAAAGTGCATGTAACTTAGATACATTAAATTAATAGTTTTTTAACGAATGAAAACATCTAAATAAAAATTAAAAAAATATATCCAGAATTCAACATTTTGAATTTCATTAATTTATATAAAACATCCTCAAAGTATTTATTCGAGATTTCTAAATGCAAGTAAAGTAAAATAAAATAAAATTGTACGATGTTTTACCTAAAGACACATGTTTAAAATAAAAATTTTAAATTAATTGTAAAAGTTTTCTTTTTCAAGAGATAATTTTATCGTAATCATATTTTGCTTACTGATAAATAATCTTTTAAACAATAGACATTATTTCATGTATCAATATAAATGACTATTAGTGTGAGAAACACGAACTAATCCATGTACTTAATTAATTTCGATTGTTTCTACTGTAATTAAGATAATAATGATTGCGATACAACACGTCATTGAAGAGACTCTCATTAAAAATTTACATAGTAAGATTGACTAACATCCAATATGCACAGCCTCTGTGTTACAATGCTTCTTCTTCAATAGTTAATTGTGGTCATGGTAAATCTAGCTGTTTTGCACTTTATCTCTCTGTAAGTCCTTTTACATGTTTTATGTCACAAAGTTCAAAGTAACATTTTAAGAATGCATTAAATGTTGCATTAAACCATGTTTAAGCGTTTAAAATTTATATTTTGATTATATTTTATTATTTATTACATTAAATGTGTTATTGTGTCACAATTCTAGGTTCAACCAATAAATATTATTTCAAAGTAAAATGCAAAAAGTAAAAACTAAATGTTCAGTTAAACATCATGAATTCTTCAAAAAGTGAAAAGTTACTTATTAATTAACAAGTATCGAAATGTATAACCTTATGTTTTACTATCATAAATTATAGTAAGAAAATGATTGTATATTATGTAAATTTATTAAATTTTGATTATTGACAAACTGAGATCTGTGTTACGCGAATACGGTCCACTTTTTAAATACATATGTAGACTAATTTATCTGAAAAGTGAAAAATACATTACGAAGCAGCAGTTTACAATAGAAATATAAGACAAAAAGTAAAAACTAAATGTTAAACTACACGTAATGAATTCTTCAAAAGTTAAAGGTTACTTAATAATTAACAAGTTTCGAAATGTATAACTTTATGAATTAATAATTTAAATTATAGTAAGAATTTGCATGTTTAAAAAAGGATCTTTAAACCAATTAAAAAATAATATTCATGTTTTTTATGCTTAATTTTTTCCTTCTGAAGCTAAATTAATTAGATTTCAAAATGAAAAAAAAATAAGAAGTTGTATATAATTTAAAACAAAATATTCACAATGGTCTTGGTCGCTTACAGTAGCTGATTAATATATAATTATATTTAAATGAATCTCTAATTTTTAAAATAAATATGCACATTTTTATTTATTTTTTTCTTATTTTAAATACATAAAATTGTTATTTAAATTGTGTTCTTCTATCTACTATTAATACGAATTATATTTATCTTTTTTATTCACATAAAAAATAATTGAAATAGATACGAATGGTATTTAAATGAATAGCCTAATTAACAAATCCATAGAAATTTTTAATTACAAACTGATTATGTTCTTTTTTATAGAAATGAAAAAAATACTTTTTTGTAAGTAAATAATAACAGAGCTTCAAAATAAGTAGCGCTTTAATTAAAAAAGTATGTCTATTTTAAATAATCTAAACTATTAATTTGAATTGTTTGAATTTCATTGTTACGGACTCGCAGTAAAATTTTATTTATTTGTTAACTTTGGTTATAATTACGTTTATCGCAGAAAAAATGTTTCTGAGAATAAAGACAATATTAATTAATAAATTATTAAGTATTATCATTTATTTAGGTAAATGTTGAAAATTTAAAGTTTTCTATTAGTTTTGTAGGTAGCACAGACATATCGGCCAATGACCAACCCAAAATTGGTAAATATTTTGAAAGTTGCTAAATGTAGTAAGTCAACTTTGCTGATGTAACTTAAAAATATTTTTTAAAAGAGTGCATTCAGAAGAGTTTTTTGCATTACTTATAACATTATAAAACAAAAATCGGCTGCTAACTTTGAGGAGGCGCATTTTTTGCCTACGGACATCCTTGGGAGGATGGGTGAAGACAAGAACCTAACTGTTGCCAAGAAGGATGCCTACAGCAGGCCCCTCTGATGGAGTTCGGCTCACGGCAGCACGAATGGTTCTGTCTCCTCAACGGGAAAGTCTCACTAAAGGGGGAACACACCGACTGTTAATCGAGACGTAAGGATCGGCAACACGCAGCACCATGCGAGGGACGCTCGTTGCATAATCGACCTTTTCGCCGTCAAGGATGGGGTACCGAAGTTTAGAGGGACTGCGGTAAACGAAGCTACACTTTCGAGTCTTGACATAGCAAGTGACTTGGCTTCTCTACAAATGTAAATGAGCAGAGTACATGGAGGCGATCCTGAACGCAACGCGTGCCTCGTTCCAAAGATTTACTTCCAAGGAAACTGTCACAGACAAACTAGTTCAAGTAGTTGAGGTGGTGCGGGGAAAGTAGAGGCGAGATACACAGAGAGTGCTTCCATTGAGTGACGAAGTCTTCACCTAGGAGGGATCTCAGGACGAACCTACAAGACACCATTTCCTACAGGCCGATGATTTTTCTCAGGTCGCAAACATCAGGACCTAGCGTTGCAAAAAACCGGTCTATTCCCAGGTTTATTTCCAATAGACCCAGTTTATTCCCAGGTTTATTGCCAAAAGACCTGGTTTTTCCCAAAAAACCCGGTTTATTCCCAGGTTTAAACCGGCCTTTTTCTAGCCTTTGCAACTCCATCGGGACCAGCGAACCAGACTCGTTTACCGTTCATGAGCTGGGGTTTACAGTAGAGATAGCTGCTGCCTAATAAGGCTCCCGGCCACGACGGCATCTTGAGATCGCCCGGCAAGTCGTCATGCTCCATCCTCAGTGGTTACTTTCCATGTATAACAATTGCTTGAGATTAGCGTGTTTCTGCGGACTTGGAAGTGGACAATCGCTATGTACTTTCCAAAACCGGGAAAGGACTGCAGCGGTCCTGCATCCTACAGTCCGATCTGTACCCTACCGACCCTAAGGAAGGTTCTAGACAAAATGTGCTTAGCTATACTAGTGTTATATTTAAAAGCCAGCGGTTTGCTTGTCGCACAGCAGTACGCCTTTTGGAAGACTGTGAGTACGGTCGATAAGCTCCGTCGAGTGATGGAGTTCATAGCTGAGTCAAAGAAATGTGGAGAATTCACATGTCTTTTCACACTGGATATCAAATCAGCTTTCAATAGTGTTCGTATAACTGATATTCTTCGATTTCTCGAGGAACCCGGCGTCGAAACTTACCTTCTAGGATTGATAGTACCTTTGGTACCGATCGATCATCCTTTTAGAAGAGGAACATTACTTTAACGTAGTTGTGTCACAGGCTTCGTGTCTTTGCCCGTACCTATGATTGGTCTTTAGATCTTGTTGAAACGATTACTAGACGGTGAGGCATGGGCTGTCCAGGTCTTTACCAATGACGTCTTCGTAGCAGTGAGAAGTTCGGCTATTTTGAGATTCGCCACTATCATCTTCCCGGTTCTATCGATGATCCATGGCTGGGCGATTGAATGCAGCCTTGGTTTCAGCTACGGCAAGTGCTGTTACGCGGTTGTTCCACCAAAAGTTAGTCTCAGATATCAGCCGTCAGTGGAGGGGAACCGGATTACGTTTAGATGGAACATTCTGTACTCAAACGTTACGATCGATGCACAACTAAGATGAATGCCTAACCTGATTTCGGTCCAGGAAAAGGCTTTCAAGGTGCTGCATAAAATGAATCATCTCACTGCAATCAATTAGAGTCTGCAGCCGAAGCTCCGCAAAATGCTTTGCGCCGTCGTGGTGGAGTGAATTATCTTATATGCGGACCCTATTTGGTACAAAAACAAAGTAGTAAAGCGAACAGGTTGCAAAGCATCCAAAGAAAGGTTCATGTGCATCGGATAAAGGCTCATGTTGGACACACCTACAATAAAAGGGCGGATGCACTGCCCAAAGCCGCCATTACCCGGCAATTTGTGGACGTAGAGGTCAAAACCACGCGCCGCCAAGCGAAAAAAGAACTATTTGGCTGTACTTTGTTAAAATAGCAAGGGAAGTAGAATACTTCTAAGACTGGTTAATTTGCGTATGGATCCTTCCCTCGCGTTGGCACTCACCGACTGTAAGGCGATTTGTACGTCAATCAATTTCTTACTGGCCACTGCAGCTTTGGTGACCACCAGGCTCGCTTCTTTCCGTAGAAACCTGCATGCTTTTGTGGAGCAGGCCAAAGCAAAATTAGTCATACGCTGTTTGTGTGCGCCTTCTGGATGTCCATAAGGGAAAAGTTCTTTCCTCGGGACTTTCAGACTCGAACAACCCCGAAATCTGTTCTAGATGGGTATGCCCAGAAGAGGGTGTGAGTAATTACTCAACAGGTCCTCCTGTGGACTCTAGATCATAACCTGGGTAGTCGAAAAGCTGGCTGAAGCCGCGAAGAACCAAGCTCTTCGCGGTAGGAGGCCACGTTTGAATGCAAACCAACCTGCCCGCGGATCTCGCGGAGTAGATGGGAATGGTGCATAAGTCCTCAGGCTCGATACATGCCTCGTGAGTCGGCATTTTGTTTGTGTTTTACATTGTTAAGTTTTTGAATCTGTTAATGTTTAGTTGTTGATGTTATTTTGTTGTTGTAGTTTGTTTTTGTTTGTTTGTTAATGTTGTCTTTACACAAAGCTAATTTTAACCGAATATACCTCGGTCTTTCCAGCTGATCATTTAATAAAATGTATTTTTGCATTCATTTTTTATTGAAATATCATATATATTATTTCTGTTGTCAACATATCTTTTCTATGCACTTGAAATATGCACAACGGTGAATAAGGTATTATTTTAAATGTTTTTGAACTCGCTTCTGACATAGTACACTTACATTTATTAAAAATGTTTTTTGATTAAAAATTGCAGTTAATTAAAAATTAAAGGAGTATTGCTTTCATACATGAAATGGAAATTTTTTCTTAAATCAACGTTGCCACAAAAATAAAATACCGCATTATATCGTGCTCAACAATGATTACAAAACCAAACAGTACAAAAAATGTAAAGTGGGACATCTGTGCATGGATTTATTTTATATTTATGATTAAAAAGCAAAATTGAAATTGAAATGTTTAAAAGGAAAAGGCACCATCGATCATTATAAGCAGTGGTATTTTACGTGTGCCCAAAAGATATGCATTATATATTAAATTAAATTGTATTTTATTGGTATAAAAATTTATTTTTCTTTGTCCCGCGTTTTTTCGGAAGCTGATGACGTCATATTGTAATGCAGTTAAAATTCGATTATTAATTTTTATTTGTGCGTGGCTTTTGCTATCTTGGATTAGTTTTTATTGTGACTTTGATGAAAAAAGTGAGAAGATTTTCTGACTTGAAAATGCTATTTGCAGATTTTTTTCTATCTTTGATTTTTCTTTAAAAATGTACACTTGCATCTCAGAAATATTAGATGTTGCTAAAAAATGTTAGACTGCAGTGCGAAATCCTTGCACGGGTTCACTGGTTGTATTATATTTCAAATTTAAAAATGTTTCGGTAAATTATGCTATTAACCGAAATCTTGAGAATGGGGTAAATCTGATCCAGGCCAAATTTTCTATTCGATGGTTTTTCATTAAATTTGTTTTTTTTTTATAAGATATTTAAATAAATTAACGGAGTTTCGTTTGCCGACGTGAACGGAATAGATGCTGATTTCTAAGAAAATTGTAAAAATTATGCATGCATTTAGCACAACATATGGGAATATATTTTTTTTCCTTTTGACATGAAATAAAATTCAGGAATAAATTAAATACTGCATCAGTCATGCCTATAATTAAATAAATATTTTATTGAACTGGGTTCCAGGATGCCACGCTTGGCTATATGCGATACAAGTCAAGTTAGTTAATTCACGAAATAATAAGATTGAGTGAATGTAAATAAATCACAAATTGTTCCAGTATCCCAGTCATATTGTTTTATGGTATTTTAAATATTTTTAATGTATAATTATATGGCGACTGTATGCACCTATGTCAACAAAAGAAGATAATTTCATTATATTTTCCATTTTACTAAAATAATAATGCAATTTTAAGTATTGCATTTTGGGACAGATTTCAGGGAACATGGTCAGTGACAGACTTAGGACCCTGTGAAAACATGCTTTTTTATACACATAGTAATAATGTAGAGATTTGGGCCCCATTGAAAAGGGGCGGGGGGGCAAGTTATGTGCGCCAATTGTCTTATGTAAGTAAGTTCATTCGTTGCCTGGCGATACGACAAAAGTTTAAATTTGGATTTAGTAGTATGATTGACTAAAGTTTGGAAACCCATATTTATATCATTATGTAAAGTTCAGTTTAAACCAAAAGTATCCCCATTAAATTTATTTATTGAGTGTTGCTACGGATCAGGGAAGTTTTCAGAGAAATTACCAGTATTTTCTTATAGAATAATTCGCCTAGTTTAAGCTCCGGATTAAATAAGTCGAATTTTTTTAGAAGAAAATAATGTCAAAAAGAACTGTTTTTCAGGAAAAATTTGGAAAATTCCGCTTTTGTTATTTACTATGACTACAAACGGCTGTAAAACAATGTTAATTAGTTGAAATTTCTTAGAATATGCTCTCATCTTGTTCATATCAGCAAGAAAAGAGTAAAAAAAAAAATAAAGACAGGATTAAACCTCCCATATTGTCATAAATCCACAGTTTTTTCTAAACAACGCATAGTAATTTAAAATCCAATTCCATTTACGAAATAATTTTTTAAAGAGATTTGTACAAAATATTTTTATAAAAAAAGTTGGAGTATTTTAATGGTTATTATTTAAGAGAACAGATTTCGTAAAAGAAAAACTTACTACGTTTCAATTTAAATGAAGGATGTACATATCCTGTTAGACATGTACAGAAAGAAATCTCAAATTACTGGTAACATATGTTCGTTAATTAGATATATCAATCTATCCATCTATCTGTATATCTATATACAGGGTGTTTTTTTAAAACTGACGCTATTCAGAGCTGCCTGTAGCTCGTTCTAATAATTGGATTGACATACAATTTTGTGAATGGACTAAGAAAACCATGGGAAAAAAGATTCTAACAAAAAAAATTAGTTCTAATCACCGCCGATAGGGGAAATGTGGCGCTGTACATCGAAAAAAAACATCAGAAACAGACAAAATTAATAATTTGGATAAAATGCCATGTTTTATTCATCATTTACACTTTCCCTTTCGTTGATCGCAGTTGAAACATCCATTATCACTTTTTCTGCCATCGGTTTATGTCCTCTGCCTGACCGAACTGCTAGCGAGCCTGTTTCTTCGAATTTCAGAATCATTGCTTTCAATACATTAACGGATAAAGGTCCTTTGCGCAGTTTATGGCGTGTTCTAAGTAAACGAAGAGCGGCTGGTGCATTGCACTGGTTACAATAATAGAACTTCACAAGTAACGCGTGCTGCGGTAACGTGAGTTTCATTTTCAACCTGAGCTGAAATTGTTTCTTGGTGTTTTTCGCATGCATTTATAACTTAAACTATTGGCGCTACTGTCGCTTGCGTGAGTAAAAATTGGCATTTTCATTTATTGCCCGTATTTTATGCTAATACTCAGTTGCATAAATTACCACAGCGCCACATTTCCCCCTATGGGTGGTGATTGGAACTAATTTTTTTTGTTAGAATCTTTTTTCCCATGGTTTTTTTAGTCCATTCACAAAATTGTGTATCAATCCAGTTATTAGAACGAGCTACAGGCGGCTCTGAATAGCGTCAGTTAAAAAAAAACACCCTGTATATGCTGGACATGGGTATACTTTATTGAAAATATATATAAATATGCCTAACATACTACTATCCAGCTCTCCAAATAATTGATGCCTATCGCTTTTACAGACTTACTATAGAACTATAATTACGAATTGGACTATTACTGGTATCTCGGAAAATAAGAGGTTTTGAACTGCAGGTATTTGTACATAAATTTGGACATACATTGACAGCTAAATTAATTCGATAATTCTGAACTACGTGTGCAATTGATATATATATATATATATATATATATATATATATATATATATATATATATATATATATGTATGTGTATATATATATATATATGAAATTAAACATGGCATATTTATATAAAACAATAATGATCATTTGTGAAAATAAAAGAAACAAACACTCTGGGGTGCTCCACTCGACATTCCGAAAATTTCACAGAATAACATGCGTTCAAATAAATAGTACTACAGAAATAAATAAAAATTTAGATCCTAACTTTACACTGTTGGAATGTTTCCTCTTGTGAAAAGGATCTCATATTCTATAGAAAACGTATCGAATCAAAACAAACGTATCAATAAAACTTACGTAAAAATTTATATCTTATTTTTACAATGTTGAAATGTTTCCTCTTGTGAACAGGATCTCATATTCTAAAGAAAACGAATTGAATCAAATCAAACGTATCAAACGCATCAAGAAAACGAACGTAAAAATTTAGATCCTATTTTTACAATATTGAAATGTTTCCTTTTGTCAAAAGGATCTCATATTCTAAAGAAAACGTATCGAATCAAATCAAAAGTATCAAACGAATGAAGAAAACGTATGTAAAAATTTAGATCCTATTTTTACAATGTTGAAATGCTTCCTCTTGTGAAAAGGATCTCATATTCTAAAGAAAACGTATCGAATCAAATCAAACGTATCAAACGCATCAAGAAAACGAACGTAAAAATTTAGATCCTATTTTTACAATATTGAAATGTTTCCTTTTGTCAAAAGGATCTCATATTCTAAAGAAAACGTATCGAATCAAATCAAAAGTATCAAACGAATGAAGAAAACGTATGTAAAAATTTAGATCCTTTTTTTACAATGTTGAAATGTTTCCTTTTGTGAAAAGGATCTCATATTCTAAAGAAAACTTGTCTTTCATTCATAAAGCTGGAATTTGTTTAAATGTTATGACGTAATTTTCAATAAATTTTATGAATTCTGAATGAAATTTAAAAACAGGTAGAAACTAGTTTTTCATTAAATAATGCAAATTCTTCTTCTTTTGTATCAACTAGTTACATTTTTATTGAAGTATCTCGATTACTAAAGTATATTGCAGTATCTCGATTTTTATTGAAGTATCTTCGTTCAAATAAATAGTACTATAGAAATAAATCGAAAATTTTGATCCTATTTTACAATGTTTAAATGCTTCCTCTTGTGAAAAGGATCTCATGTTCTAAAGAAAACGTTCAAAATTTTCCCCTTTTGTATCATCTGGTTACGTTTTTATTGAAGTATCGCGATTATAGAAGTATATTGAAGTATCTCGATTTTTATTGAAGTATCTGCGTTCAAATAAATATTACTATAAAAATAAATCAAAATTGAGATCCTAATTTTACAATGATGAAATGTTTCCCTTGTGAAACGGATCCCATATTCTAAAGAAAACGTATCTTTCATTCATAAAGCTAAAATTTGTTTAAATATTATGGCGCAGGTTTCAATAAATACTACGAAATATAAATGCAATTCTAGAAAGAGGTAGAAACTAGTTTTTTTTCATTTAAAATGGAAATTGTTCCCCTTTTGTATCAGCTTGTTGCATTTGTATTGAAATATCTCGAAATAATTAAAGGTCAGAAGCCATATCATAGCCAGAGTACACTTCCAACTCATTATCACCTAACTGGATTATTGTTTGAATAAATCGCACAGTATTACATACTGAAATTCATGTACGCAAACATAACACATGGGCTGATAAGTTCCCGGTCTGGCACACAGATGGCGTTGCAATCGCCAAACCGATGCTTTTTTAGTAAATACTAACCTTTAAAAGGTAGCAGAAAAAATGTCATGACGATTCGCCGTGTGGATAAAACTTTAGAGTGGTTTTATTTGATCATATCATAGCCAGAGTACACTTCCAACTCATTATCACCTAACTGGATTATTGTTTGAATAAATCGCACAGTATTACATACTGAAATTCATGTACGCAAGCATAACACATGGGCTTATAAGTTCCCGGTCTGGCACACAGATGGCGTTGCAATCGCCGAACCGATGCTTTTTTTAGTAAATACTAACCTTTAAAAGTTAGCAGAAAAAATGTCATGACGATTCGCCGTGTGGATAAAACTTTAGAGTGGTTTTATTTGAACAACTTTGTTGATAAACAAAAAAAATGGATAAACAAGAATTTCAAAAATTGTTATTTGATGAGAAAAAACACCGTTCAAACAAAAGCTTGGCTTGATAAGCGTTATCCGGACACTGCACCAGGTAAATCAACCATTAGTGACTGGTTTGCTGAATTTAAACGTGGTCGTACGGACACCGCAGTGATGCACCACGCAAAAGAGGTGGTTACTCCGGGGAAAACATATAAAAAGTACAAAAAATCGTTTTGGGGAACCGTAAAGTAAAGTTGCAGGAGATAGCTTAGACTCTGAAGATATCCAAGCAACGTGTAGGTTTTATTTTGAATGAACATTTGTCTATGAAAAAGCTGTTGTCAAAGTGGCTGCCGCGCGTGTTGACTTTTGACCAAAAACAACAACGAGTCGATGATTTTGAGCACTGTTTGGAGCTTTTTCGTTATAAAATTATGTTTTTTATTATTAAATTATTATTATTATTTATTTACTAAATTATTATTATTATTTATTTATTAAATTATTATTATTAAATTATTATTATTATTATTAAATTATTATTATTTATTATTAAAGTTATGTTATTTATTAAAGTTATAAAGTTATAAAGTCATAAAGTTATAAAGTTTTGTTAAAAAGTTGTGTTTTCTTTATTAGACCGGGAACTTATCAGCCCATGTGTTACAATGAATATTTTCCTTACTTTATTACAGTAGTATCGTAAGCCATTAAGACATAACAGCATAGTGATCAGATTTCGATTATTCGGAGAAGGAAATGCTTTAAAATAGTTTAAAGTCTGTTTTAATTTATTTTAGATTTCTAGTACCGTTTTTATCTCCAAGTTGGTATACTATTCATATATTTGCTACATTTATAGGTATTTTTGATAATTTTAATTAGTTTTTTTTTCGTATACGAGCTATAAAAATATCATTTTTATAAATTATCCTGGCAACTTTCGTAATTTAATATCAGTATGATACAAAAGATAATTATCCTTTAATAAATATTGAATCTTTTTTTTCTTTTCTTTTTAACATTAGAAATATTATACATAATTCAATAATAGATATTTTTATCTCCAAGTAGGGCTCTGCTCATTGATTTGCTACATTTATAGATATTTTTTATAATGTTAATTAATTTAATTCGTATACGAACTATAAAAATGTCGTTTTGTATAAATTATCGTGGTAATTTTTTTATTTTAATATCAGTATGATAAAAAAGACAATTATTCTTTAATAAATATTGAATTTTCTTTTTTTTAAACATTAGAAATAATATACATAATTCAATAACTGGTATTTAACTATGTTTTTCCATCTACACAATATAAGACAAAAAGTAAGAGAAATTTAACATTAATGAGAAATCTAATTATTTACGAGAACAGATTTTGTAAAAGAAAATCTTATTACTTTTTAATTTAAATAAAGGCACAAAGGCAGTGCCTTTTACACATGTACAGAAAAAAATCTCAAATTACACACTGATACTGATAACATATTTTCGTTAGATAGATAGATAGATCTAATTATAAATTATCCTGGCAACTTTTGTAGCTTAATATCAGTATGATACAAAAGACAATTATCCTTTAATAAATATTTATATATGTTTTTTTTCTTTTTTTTTACATTAGAAATATTATATATAATTCAATAATAGGTATTTAACTATGTACACACTATAAGACAAATATAAAAAAAGGTGTTACTATACAAAAATAGTAAAATTTAAAAATAAGTTCACGCATGGCTGATACTTAAAAGGTGCATGAAAAAAAGTGGAAATGTTCCCAGCTAAAAATGAACTGCAGTGAAACTACAAAAAAAATGCAGTTGGAAAACTGCGGTGATTTGGCACAAATCCCTGCAGTTTTTTTGAAGTCGACATAACTACAAATTTACTGCAGTAAATTTGTAGTTATGTCGACTTAAAAAAAACTGCAGAGATTTGTGCCAAATCACCGCAGTTTTCCAACTGCATTTTAACTGCACACTTACTGCACTAAATTTGTAATTATGTCGACTTCAAAAAAACTGTAGGGATTTGTGCCAAATCACCGCAGACTTCCAACTGCATTTTAACTACACACTTACTGCAGTAAATGTGTAGTTATGTCGACTTAAAAAAACTGCAATGATTTGTGACAAATCACTGCGGTCTTTCAACTGCATTTTTTGCAGTTTCACTGCAGCCTTTTAGAAATTTATTACAAAATATGTATATATATAAAATATTAATTTTTCTGTATGAAAAAATCAGCACTAAAATCTAATTAAATATTTCTTTTCATATCTCAATTTATATGCAATCTGTGCATAAAATATATCATGCATACAACGATTAATCATCACTGAAAAATATTTTTTGATCATGGCTGACTTATTCAATTATTATGGTTACCTTTTGAAAAATGAAAGAATTCAAGAAATTGTATGAACGACTTTACTCAAAATAATAATATTGAAAGATGAGTGAAGTATTCATAATAATCATAGTACTTCAATCTTCAAGCAATGATTTTTTTATGGTATTGAATTGTTTTTATTTTTTCAATAGTTTCATTACTGGGCAATTTCTTTGAAATCAAGGACACATGGTTATTGGCTAAAAATTAAAATCTTACTTTTAAAATTTTGTAATAAAAAGTGCAATTTTATAAATAAATTCAATGTGAAGAAGAAAATTGATAATGTGTATTTAGTAATTCCATTGCAACAATAAAAATTGCAATTAAAAATAATTGTATATGAATTTTAAAAAATTAAATTATAATTCTTTATATAATGGCATATCTTTTCAATCCTCTACAGAAATTTCAAATTGATAAAGCAAATAGATGCACAAGAATTTAAATCAGAGTGGACATAACTTTTTCTTTGTCCATTGTAATTTTGTTACCCAAGCATTTAAACATTTTTATAAGATATCCTTGTTTTTTTAATTGCTGTAACTGTTTGATTATTCAATATGTACTTACTGCCCCCCCCACCCCTCCACAAAAAAAAATGATTTTCTTTGTAGCTTGTGAGAATATATATTACGAAGCTTGTGAGAATATATATATTGTGCGAAAGGGATTACAAATTTTTAATCTCATAAGCAATTCATAATGAAGTCTATTGTGGCAGATTTAGATGATAATTTTAAATATTAAATGTAGGGGAGACTGGTACACAGTGGACCACTTTTTCAGTTAAACTTTTTTTTTCTCTTTAATGGACAAACCGATCTGCATAAAAAATATTTTTGAATATTCCTTAAACCTTTATACATTTATCATAACATAGTTTTCAATATATTTTTCAAAAGAAATTTTTTTATATGCATCCGTAAAATGGACCGCTATTAGGTATTATCTGAAATATACAATATAAGTCTATTTTTCATTAATCTAAGTCTTTTTTATTTTCCCTTTACCCACGAAATAACATAGTAATATAAATTTATGAGTAACATTTTGAAACAAAAACAAAATGAATTATATTTTGAAAATAATAACAGATTAATACCGGAACAATTGCAATTTAGTTGAAGTTATTACTTAAGTACAAAAAAATCAGCGCACATTACAATTTGCAAGTGAAATTCCAAAATACTTATGAGTATGATTGAGCCTGGAACTTTCCTGAAATACTTTTGGGTCTGAGAGCAATATTATGAAATCATTGACATCAACAATAGATTCATCTACAGTTTCGGGAAAAATAAACTGATTTCCATTCAATTTGCATCTCACGAATCTTACTTGAATAGAATAATCACCAATTTAGACTACAGTTATATTTATCAAAGGCAGTAAATACAAAACAAAATATTTCTTACTATATTAAATAAATTGTCATTTTTCTTTGTTTACTTTATTTTACAGTTAAATAACTACTTTTAAACAATATTTCTTTATAGTAAATAAGCAATTATTAAATATTTTGAACATTCTGCATTACAGGAGCAGAGTGGATTGTGGACCACTGTGCCCAGGAGTGGGTGGTCCACTGTGACCCATGTTGAAGTTCAATAAATAATCGTATTAATATTGATTATAGCTTCCTTTTAAACATATTAACTTTAAAGTTAAATAAAAACAAGTATCTTAGCTTTACAAAAAAGCTGTTTTATCTTATTTATCTACAACCTTTAATTACTAAAAAAATTCAAATATGATGAAAAATTTTACTTTTAGAAGCTCCAAACAACCAATCAGGATAAAATAGTTCAATCTGAGCTAAACATATTTTCTGAAGGCTATAAATAATCAGTGCAGTGCTGTTGTCTATTAGGATATAAGAGAAGCTTTTAAAAAGTTTAAATAAATAAAATATTAGGGGGTGGTCCACTGTGCCCATAGGTCCAGTGTGTACCGGTCTCCCCTACACGAAATTTAAATGCAAAAATTAATTTTAATTGCAACTAATTTTTCCACAATGTAAATTTCAAATTTGAATATTTTTGCATCTCTTAAAGAAATTATCTATATGTGCATTGAATATTTATATAATTTTGAATATATAAAATAAATTATATGAAAGGATATACATACATATATGTAAATTTCTAAATTATATACCATTTACTATGAAATAAAATGTATTACATATATTACAGCTAATAAAAAATAACTGTATAGAATTCATATTAAAAGCAAAACAAATATATGCTTTTCTGTTTTTCTAAAAAAATGCTAAAATTTACAAAAATTACTCTTACCTGCGTCCTGATTTGTCCTTCCAATTTTATCTTGTATACAATTATGGTGCAAATAAGGTTTAAATTAAAAAAAAAACATTTTATTAACATTTGATGTTTATGCTTTATAATTTACATTGTATTTAAATACCAAATGTATTTACAAATTCTTCTCACATTTCACAGCCTTTGCTGCCGAATTTAGCTTGTTTCGAATAGTGGCACGTACAAGTGATACATTTACAACAAACTTGCAGGCAACATGGCCCTGAATATCCATTATCCTGGATCCCATTACCATAGTAGACCGCGAAAACACTTATATAAATGCAAATATATGCAATTATCCGTTACCGGATTAAGCAGGTACATTAACCGAACATTAACTCCGCATACATTAACTGAAAAAAAAAACCCTGGATGCATGAAACTCACCATGCAGCAATCTCTAGAATGCATAAAATTCATTCAAACAGCAGTTAGCAACATATATATGTATGCTTCGCATACATTAACTGAAAAGCCCCACCAGTGGCTGAGAGGTTCAGCTCTCGAAGCTGGTAGACGGGAGGTGCTGGGTTCGATCCCAATCGTGCCCGTCGGCCTAATCGTTCGGAGTTTTCATGGTTTTCTTCGAGCCGTGGATTTATCCATGCGTAAATACGGGTTAGGTTCCCTTAGAAAGACCCCCACGAAGGGCACTCCCCCTGGGACTATATCCCTAGTGTGGATAACTGGCCGGCAATAATCAACCCAACCCAACCCATTAACTGAAAAAAAAAAAACGTGGATGTATGAAATTCACCATGCAGCAATCTTGAGAATGCATGAAATTCATTCAAACAGCAGTTAGTAACATATATATATATATATATATATATATATAGAGAGAGATATGTACGCTTCGCCTACAATAACTCCCCCCCCCCCCAAAAAAAAAAAAAAAAAAAAAAAAACACTCCTGGATGCACGAAACTCACAATGCAGCAATCTTTAGAATACATGAAATTCGTTCAAACAGCGGTTAGTAACTTATATATATATGTGCACTTCACGCACATTAACCGAAAAAAAAAACCCCACAAATTGAATTTCGGAAGAAAAATTACAAATTTCACCATTCAAGAGTGCAAAAATCCTGAATTTCATCCATAGTGCGTGTAAAATCATGAATTTTCTCAATCGTGTGCGTAAAAATAATGAAGTTTGTCGATCATGCTCAGAAAAAGTAATGAATTTTGTCGATCGGCTACGTAAAAAAACTTCGCCATTCGGGAGTGTAAAAATCCTGAATTTCATCGATCAAATGCATAAAAATCACGAATCTCGTCGATCGGGCATGTAAAAATCATGATTTTTAGCGACCGAGTGCATAAAAATCATGAATTTTATCGATCGGCGTGTAAAAATCATGTATTTTGTCGATTGGCTACGTAAAAATCAAATTTCGTCATTCGGCAGTGTAAAAATCTTGAATTTTGTCGATCGTGTGCATAAAAATAATTAATTTCTTCGATCGGCCGGAGAGAAATAATGAATTTTGTCGATTGGCTACGTAAAAATCAAATTTCGTCATTCGGCAGTGTAAAAATTCTGAATTTCGTCGATCAAACGCATAAAAATCATGAATTTTATGGATCGCCACGTAAAAGTCATGAATTTCTTCGATTATGCACGGAAAATCGTAAATTTCTTCAAACGGGCGCGTAAAAACCATGAATTTCTTCGAACGGACGCATAAAAATTATGAATTTCGTCGAATGGACGCTGAAAAATCTTGAAATTTAGGAGAAAATGGTAATTGGGAAATCTTGCATTTGGCTTGTGCTTTCCACATTTTTAATCGCCAGTTTTTAAAGTTTAATCAACAACTGGCGACTGCTTATTTTCACCTTTAGGGGGGGGGGGGGAATCGCAAAATTAGTCGCTGAAGGATTGCCATGGAATGTGTTACCTGAAAGCAGAGGTGGTAAACAATGACAATGTTTTAATTGCCGTTTTACAACTTTAATCGTTATGTGGTGAATAGCTACTGCTAATTTTCACCTATAGCTAAATTCTAAACCTGTTTACATTTTACATGCGACTCTCGGCATTGAGCAATAAGTGACAGCGTTCGTCCATTATTTTCTGTAATTCGCTAACTTTGTTAATATAATAATTAACACCTTAATTCATTTTTTAAATGTTTATACATAGCCATAAGATAGCTAAAAATATGTACCGACAGACACTTCTTCAAAACTGGTTTCTCTTAAAAAAGAATTAGATAGATTCAACGTATTTATAAAAGCCTTACTAGAAAAAATATTTCATAGGATATTTGTATTTTCAAAGTTTTGTTCATATTATCTTATTTTAAACTTTTCTTTAATAGTGATGGAGTTAATTTAGAGTTTGTTATTGTGAATTCAAATAACTCATATTTATTACAAAATTAAATTAAATATTTGAGCCTTTTATCGTTACAATGAAATTTATAATATTGTTTGGGTTGTTCTTGACTGTACTTAGCCTGTGTGTCAATACAATTAATGGTTTCTCAAGGTTTTTACATATATTTTCAATTGCTTTTAATCAAAGTTTACAAATAATATACCAGGAGGAAAATAACTTTATAAAAATTATAATTTAATTTAAAGTAATGCTATTTTAAATATTGTCCTCCTGAATGATGATATGTTACATGAAATGTGATTAAAAGCTTTTTCTTCTTTTTCCAAGATAGTTTGCCAAATTGGTATGTTACAGGTGTCAGTTAACATTTTTCAATTAATAACAAAATATTTGTTGCTATATTTTTATACTTGATAGCAGGGGTGTAAAAATCTAGTCGCCAATGGGTAGATTACTACCACTAAATTTTTAATATTCTTCGACTAATAAGAATACTGATAAAATTTAGGTGAAGTATAATAATAAAATTTAGCTGAAGAATACTAATAAAATTTAGTGGTGAGAATTGGCCCATTGACTCCTAGATTTTTACACCTCAGCTTGATAGCTTATTTTAAAATTTTGGATGCTGTTACTTGTTTGTAATAATAAAAACTTTGGATTTAAAGAAAATAATTTTTTTTAGCTTATTTATCCATTGAACACCATAAAACACATTTCAGGATTCATTTTTTGCATTTTTTATTACAAAATAATGTAAAATTAATATAAGAAAAAACATCTAGTGACCAAAATTTATCAAATTATAAAGCATATATGACATTATAATAATACTATATGTGTTCAACATTTCGTGATTTATGTGGCCGAAAGTTATAGTCATATGATGCAAATAATATATATATATAATGACGTATTAATTACGCATAATATGAGTGTTTGGTGTGTAATATATATATATTCATATATACGATGCATATGTAAGCTTGGCGATGATTTTGATAAAATCATAGCTGCAACCTTGGCATAATCGTAATTGTAGGGGCAACAAACTTTAAATTAACTCCATCGCTATTACAGTATTTAAAAAAAAAAGTCTAAAATAAGACAATATGGACGACACATTGACAATACAAATCTCCTCCGAAATAATTTTTTTTGGCAAGACAACGTGGTACTTTATAAATACGTTGAATGTATCTAATTTTTTAATCTATCTAGATTTGTAGAGGTGTCTGTCGGTACATATTTTTAGCCATCTTATGGCTATATATAAACATTTAAAAAATTACGGCATTAATTATTATATTAACAAAGCTAGCGAATAAGAAAAATAATATACAAACGCTTGCACTTACCGCTTACCGCCGTGCCGTCGCCGTCAAAATGTAAACAGAACGATCAGAATCTGAGTTGAGTTGAGATGTAGCGTTTCTTCACATAGTCAGTTACGAAAAAAAAAAATCAAATGTTCAAAAGGAGATTTACATTTTTCACTTGTTTTTTGAAGTAAAATTTTCTTAAAAACTGGAAGTCATCATGCCTGTAGTTAATAAGTGGAAAGGCAATTTCCGCCTCCCTCGATTTTGAAATTTAAATGACTAAATAATTAAAATAACTAAAATAAATAATAATAATAATAATAATAAACTTAAAATAAAAGAACTAAGAATTTTTCGTTGTGTGTAGGGTGTATATATGTGTGTGTGTGGGGGGGGGGTGTTCAATTACTACTTTCTTCCTGAATTTTAAAGTTTAAGTAACTAAAATTACGTTTTCTCCGTTTTTGAACAGCATAATAAAATTGGTTCTTTTGAGTAAATTAAAAGAGGAACTAAAAATTTTCCGTTGGAGGGGGGGGGGGGGGGGCGTCATTAACCCTCCCTGGATTTTGAAATTTTATTTAATTTTTTATTTTGACCGATTTTGTAAAACAGTAAATTTATTCTTTTTTCGAGTAATTTAAAGTACAGAGACTAAGACTTTTAAACACTAAGAGAAAGTACAAATTTCCCGTTGGGGGGGAAGGGCGGACTTTCCCCCCTTAAATTCCCCATGAAAGTTATTTATTTGTTATTTTTTATATTTATGTGTTAAAAATTTATCTCAAAGGGGTGGTTCAAAGCAGTGTCCGCTGCTTAACTCGCTGTTCCTCGCTTAACTTAAAAGAGGAACTAAGAATTTTCCGTTGGAGGCGGAGGGGGGGGGGGGGGGGGTTGCGTCATTAACCCTCCCTGGATTTTAAAAGACCGATTTTGTAAAACAGTAAATTTATTCTTTTTCCGAGTAATTTAAAGTAATTAAACACTAAGAGAAAGTACAAATTTCCCGTTGGGCGGAAGGGCGGACTTTCCCCCTTAAATTCCCCATGAGAGTTATTTTTATTATATATATATTTATGTGTTAAAAATTTATCTCAAAATGGGTGGTTCAAAGCAGTGTCCCCCCCCCCCCCGCCTGAGGATTTTGATTTTTGTTCAATTTAGTCCCATTAAACTAAAAGTCTTGAAAACAGTGTTAATTATTAATAATAGAGTAAATACGCAATATTGTCAAAAACTGAAAGACTAATATTGCTTAGCTTTTAAAACTGCAGATAAATTGCAGAAAATATCTCACAAACTTACTAAAATTAAGTTCTGTAAAATTACCTTAAAGTAACTGCAGTTATACTGCAGATACATCAGAAAATATAATACTGAAATAATGACTGTAAAAATACTTCAAATTTACTACAGTTTTACTACAGATGTAAAGTCTCATTATTTTTTTAATTTATGAATATAACATAAATTCACGTAAACTGCAGTATTTTTGCATATAAAAGCTCACAGTATTTTTGAAATAAATTACTGCAAAATTACTTCACATTAACTGCAAAATAACTGAAGTATTTTTACAGTCAAGATTGCACTACAGAAAATCTACAGTTGCCTGTAGAAAAACTTTAAAAATACTTCACTTCTGTAGAAAAACTGCAGTTCATTTTTAGCTGGGTTATACTTATTTAAAATTAAATCAGAATTGTTTAAAAATAAAATCTAGTCATGTTCACAACATAAAGTTAAATTTTACTGTAAATGGTATTTTTGCCGCGCACACAATTCACACTTGACATGACGTTTGGTGTGTAAACAGGCAAAAAATTACCTATGTTTAATTAATTAATCTCAATAGTTTTATTTAAAATATTTTTTATTGTACTGAAAATTTAGAAAGAACATCCAGGTTATATCCAGGTTTGTAGAATTTTTTACACTGGATACAATATAAATACTGTAAATGTATCTGAATATAATAAAATATTATTAGACTCCTGTTAAAAAAATTAATACCATTCGTGAAAAGAAAAACTTTAAGCACAGCAAATACTCTCAATTAATTTAGAAAGAATTAATTGTATGTTGTTAATCTGCATGTATGCATGCTAATTAGTATGAAGTTTACATGCCGTGTACATTATTAAATTTAAACTATATAATACTACGCGATTAAACAGGTGTTAAGAGATTTCTACAAAATATTTTTTAAGAGAAATGTATTAACGTAATTAAGGAAGTCGTAAACATGTTTTTTAATCATGACCTTTCGTATTTGCCAATTACTCTTTTCTTCATTTGAACAAAATGTCATTAGTGAATACACAAAATTAGGATATGTTTTAATGAATTAATAAAAGGAGAAAAATGTCCATACATTTTCTGTATATATATATATATAATTATAATATCTATGAATTTCAAAAAACATATCAAGTTCTTGTATCATTCTACTTAAATCTCCAAAGAGATAATTAATGATATTGTGTAGACAGAATACCACATAGCTAATAGATTAACAAGTGCAATCATAATATTACCATAGCTTGTGTGCTTCAATGGTAATTGGCCAAAAATACTGAAAACATGAAGAAAATTTAAAAAGAGAGAGAGATAAAAATATAAATAAATAAATAAATAAATAAATTGGAGTTGCTATCAAGTGAATACAAATGGATTAAGAAATGAAAAATGAACCATATACAATGGAAAAATCGACAACAAGAGAATTAAATCAGAATTGGATATAAAAAACACATGTAGATATAATCATCAGCCTGGATGTACCCACATGTGTTTTAAAAAATAATTCAGTATTTCATAATTCTACTTGCATATATGCTAAGATCAGTAGAATCACCCAGGTATACTGAATTATTACCAGTAAACAATTGGAAATATTAAAAAATAAAATTGGAAATAAAAAACCCGTAAAGAATAGGTAAAATATTTCACTCACATCAATTATCTTAAAATCTGTATACAACACCTCACTGAATTACCACCAGATATCAGTTTGAAATAATAAAATTGGAAATAAAAACCCGTAAAGAGTAGATAAAATATTTTACTCACAATAATTTTCCAGAATCCTTAAACATCACAAGTTCTTCATGATACCACACGTCCACATGGCACACATCAGGAAATATATCATACATGTTAACATAGTCGAGTTGAGAGAAATTATATATATATATATATATATATATATATATATATAATACATATACATCGGTGGATTGAAAACGATTTTTGTTGTTGATATAATATACGATATATACGATGATATAATATATAATATATATTTTTTTATTATAAATTAAAAAAAAAGTAACACTAGCGCACAATTACTCCCCAACACCTATTTTCCCCTGTTTACACTATTTTTGAAGTATAATTTCATTTTAAAAAATAGTATTACTTTCCGGTTCATTGACTTCTGTTAATATTTGGCTTGGACTTAATTACAATGTACATATAACAGTGTTTTTATAAATTTTAGATTGAAATTAACAAATTTCTTCCTTTATAAATAGTTGAATAATTAGGTTAGATAAACATAAATTTGTAACTTTTTTTTCTTACATTTTCTTCTTCTAGATATTAGTACTTTTATATATTAATTTAAAAAAAAAAAGAAGAAGAAGCAGAAGAGAACTAATTTTTAAAAATTTATTTAATCAGGCTGTGAGATTACATTCGTTCAGCTACATCTTAACACAATGCACTCTTCACTATATTATATTGGGATATCTTATGCATTAATTATAAGCGTATCCTATAAATTAAAACAGGTCATGCATTTTAAAATAATTTACTTTAATTTAAATTAGAGAAACCAATACTCTGGAGGTACAGCAGTGCCTCCGGCAAGTCAAGAAACACGGTCGCAAGCATCCTTTTCTGGAAGCAATTCAGGTTAATTTTGACCCCCCCCCTCCCCCCAGCCGAGTTAGCGATCTGTCTAATGTGCGATGATCACAACGTCAATTCCATCGATGAATACCATGTGTGCAAATGCGTATCGTAAAACATATTTTTTATGTTTAACTATTATTTTTGTGATACACATTTTTTTTGCAGCATTGAATGTTAATTCATTGTGATGGATATACATTTTCATTTTCTAAACTTTAGAAAAAGGTTAGAAAAAATTACAATGCTTGGCTTGCTTCTAACAAACAGCTCCAGAAATAATTTCCTAATATATAGAAAGTTATATCCTTTCCTATTCATGTCAAAAATCAGATAAAGTAAATTTAGCATTATTAAAATACATAACATTTATGAAGCTTAATTTAACAAATATTTAACTTTGAAACTCAACTTTAACTTCTGTTATTGTAAATTCGTTGCATGCAAAGATATTTATTCTAGAGGAATTAATTGCATCTTCGAAAATTTGGCAAAATATAATTATTTGGCATTTAAATGAAGTTAAATGATTAATATAAGTTCACATTCTATATTCTCCTTGCATTTATCCCACATTTTCTAATTTTAAAGAACAATCCATTAAAACTTTGTTGAGAAGTGATAAATCTTTGCAAATTAATATTTATTAATAAACTTATGAAAATCAGTACCTTCGTTTTCAAATTGTTACGCAAGGTAAATATTCTATAATAAAATAAAGAAACAAATTACTAAGCAAAGCAGGTGTGATATCAATCGGAAAAAAATTCTTTATTTTATCAATAGGGGAAAAGATAGCACATGTGAATAAGAGAACATATGTGAACAACGCCTATTTCAATTATTACCCTCAGAAATTGTTTTTTACAAATTCGAAAATTAATCTTATTAGCTTGTTTAATCTTATTAGCTATTGATAATTAAAAATACACCGTTTACCAGCATTAATACATCTGTGTTTTGTCGATCTAATTCACAATGAAATGGAAAAGCATTTCATAAATATCTATATCTATATCTATCTATCTATCTATCTATCTATCTATATATATATATATATGTGTGTGTGTGTGTGTGTGTGTGTGTGTGTGTAATATGTATATACATATGTAAAAATATATGTGTGTGTGTGTGTGTAATATATATATATATATATATATATATATATGTGTGTGTGTGTGTGTGTAATATATATATATATATATATATATATGCGTGTGTGTGTGTGTAATATATGTAACATCGAATTCTATTTGTTACACCTAACGCGTGTCAAAAACATTCTTATATCAACAAAGAAATTATCTGAAGAAATAAATGAGGATAAAATAATGATTTATCACCCTTCATTTAATATGTTCTTTAAATAGTGTAACAATTCCGATATAACCAAAGTAACAAAACATAACAGTCATCGTCTAATTATAATAGCTGGTACCTTTAAAATCTTGAATGGGGATAGTATAAATTCAATTGCATACAGATAAAAAAGAAGTAATTTTTTTTTTCACATTATTTGCGTCAATGTTTCATTTTTCGAACAGGTTTACATAAGTATTAATTTTATATATGAATAAAGGTTTCATAGGTCAAATACAGTGTTTATGTTAATTTAATATGAACTCAAAAACCCTTAAGTGTATCTAATTGTTTATGATATATCTTTCGAAATAGATAAATATTAAAGAACTATAACTAATCCATGTGATTGGATGGTTTAAATAGTCAAAGTATGTTATAGCAGTAAATTTCCCTTTAATATTCTAAGAAGAAACAAGAATATTACATTAAGTCTTAACAAACATGACACTAGATTCACAATTGTTTGAAATCTATGTATTTCCTTGAAAAATTCAACAAAAAGTTTGGATTTAATTTTGTATAACCTACTAAATAAAAAATATATAATTGTCACAAAGGCCGAGATAAATGCAGTTAATTTTGCGCTCAAACACAACAGCTAAAATGTACTCGTTTGTTATGGATCATTATTATGGAGGATTTTTATTTTTGCCAATATCTCGTGTAATGCAAATTTCGTGAAATTAGCCTTTTATCGTGAAATTGACCTTGTGCATAGTGATTTTTTTTTTCAAAATTTGGAGATATAGAGAAATTAAGCGGCATTTCTCCATATAGTTCCGGAATGTAGGGCGAGTATGGCAAGTACGTATATGACTACACTCAATAATTATTCTCGATTAGTAAAAAACACAAAGATATTTCATTAAAAGATTTAAAAAAGCTTCTCACTTGTATGATATTATTTCTTACTATTTCTTGCTATTATATTACTTCACTCACAACAGGACGTGGAAAGGACTGTCATAGATACATTTATTTTTGCCTCTTATTGTACTAAATAACATTTTCTTTATTTTTACTTAACATATATTATTTTTTTATATTTATTTCTGTCTTAAACGTGCTACAAAAATGTATAGCTAAACATTTTCCTCGTAAAAGGATTTACTGAAAAGGGAAAAGTTTTCCGAAAGACAAAATTCTTCAGTGGATATAATTCAGAATTCATTTCATTATTTTGAAAAGAAGAGCTTAGAAACGTAATCTAAATTTGAAAATCCACGAGAGCTCTTGAATATAATGAAGGATATCACCGTGAAAACATCTTGTTTTGAAGTCAGTCTAATTAAACAAAAAAATACATTGGAGGATTTTTCCTTTTATGTAATGGTGTTCTACTCACGTTGCTGAAATTAATAATTTTCGTGAGTATTGTCTGTGAAATATATTTAAAATACGCGGTGTCTCTAAAGTTTGTATTACATTCCAAAGTGTTTCATTGATATTAAAGTGAGAAAAACATAATTTTTTACAAAATTCCGCAAGAGCGAACATGACACATTAAAAATTCAAGGTACATGCCTCATGTCGTCTACCGAACACTATGAATGAGCTGAAGACACGGTTTGCAGCAGTTGTTAACTCTATGATTGTATGTGTGCAAGAGGTCTGTACATGCCGAAGTTTTGAGGCCGATTATTTTTCGACCCGTACAACTTTTTGTGGCACGGCATGGTCCAGTATAAAATTTAAAAGTTTGGCCCGAGCCCGGCATTTTCTGAC
This sequence comes from Maratus michaelseni, assembly GCA_963931845.1. Taxonomy (NCBI): domain Eukaryota; kingdom Metazoa; phylum Arthropoda; class Arachnida; order Araneae; family Salticidae; genus Maratus; species Maratus michaelseni. Next base: position 447,894,862 of record OZ007589.1, on the reverse strand, counting down.
AATTTCGGTTCGTGCACACCTCTAGGAAAAATGATGTCCAGGCCCGGTTCGTCCCAGATAGAAAAGTCTGACCCGGCACTGCCCGAGCCTTCAGAAAAAATTAATGTCCGGAAAGGGTGAAGACCAGGACCGAACTGGCCCACGAGCCGGAGCCGTGCAGAATATAATGCATGTAAATAGGAGAAGAATTATATTATCCAATTCATGTGTGCCTCGGGCCCGGAATAAGCCTCAAATTTTAAAATGATTATCAATATTCTGCAATTTTGCAGGATTCTTATACTGTTTATTTTAAAGACAATAAAACACATTGAAATAAGAATATGTCTTTAAATATAGCCATTTTTTTGTTATTTTTTGCAAAAGTTGTATTGCTTTTAGAATAAGAAACTTCACGCATATAACCAAGTATACGGACTAATTTTGAAAATTTTACGAAATGAATTGCGAAATCCATGAATTATGGAAATAGGACCATTTAAACCTTGTGTTGCAAGAATTGAATAGATGCGACGACTTGATTCTATACCACGTAAATTCTTGAGTTAATGTAATTTAACGGACAATAGTCCAAAGTTTGAAGTTTTCTCTATCTGGGTCATTTTCAAAAAGAGAGGAAATTTTATGTCCTTGACAAAAAATGAAGGTTAAAGAGTCTAACATAACTGTTTAATTTTGTTATAAGAAATACAGTAATTAACTTCACTGTGCAATCGATTTAACATGAGAAAAATAATAATTTTAATATTTAAAAAAATTAAAAAATTTCAAATGTCATTACCATGGTGTGTCTATAACGTGAAATTTAATAGTTCAAAATTATATTTGTCTGGGTTGGAAAAACGTGGAACAAAAATAAATAAAAAATAATAAAGTTTCATCTCTTTGATTATAATATAATCAGCATTTTAACTTGAATGCAGAAAAAAATATTTTAATTATCTTCAATTAACCCTTTATTCCCGGAGATTATTATTATTACCATAATGCAAAGTGTTTGCTTTCTTAGCTCATCACTAGAGGGCTCTAAAATTCTCTTTAAGTTGCTACATTGTAAGGTAACACATTTATTTACAAACAACGAGAGTATTAGGTAGCTTTCAGTACAAACAAAATATAAAGTTATCTATTGCAGCCGTTCGGAGAAAAGCAATTCCGGGAAATTTCGGTATAGTTTAACCCATCATGACCCCCATACCCCAAAACCAACTTCCGTTGAAATGCTGATTTATGTATAGTCACACACATATTATTATAACCATATAATATATATATATCTAATGTCATACGATAACACTCGGATTTATAAATCAATTTGTCAATTTGAATGAAACTAATTGTATGTATTAAGCTCACCAATGTCTCGACCGAGTTCGTTGGGCAGCTTGTACCGCCATCTTGTTTCAAAATGGCGCTCGTTGAAAGATTTAAAACTAAAATAAATATACAAAAAAGTTAAAAATTCAAATTTGTTTTTGCTTAAGTGTTAGGCCTTGATACAAATATTCCGGAGCATTTTTTGTTTACCTCTATCTTAAAAAATGGCTGAGATAGAGCAGTTTGAAATTCTAGGGTCGCTGACATTTTGAAACAAGACAGCACATTATAAAAAAACCAACGATTAATTTACGAGTGAACGCCATTTCTCGCAAATTATTACCTCTCATTGTTGCAATCATTTTCCCAATCATACGCATAAAACTTTAAATTCATATCCGTTAGCGCCACATTCTCGCCAAACTTGGCGACACTTGGCGAAATATCGCCACATTTGACTACTAAAAATAAGTCTTCATAAATGAAGCCAACTTGGCTATAGTTGAGACTTATTTGGCAAATTTCTTATTCGTATTCAGTATTAACGAATCTTCTGTAATCGGGTCCTTTGCATTTTACCTTGCTGTTTCCTGAAGCATTAGCTAAAATTTTAAAACGAAGATATAGGACAGTTACCTTTTCCTCCCGGTACAGGCCGGAGGGACTTTTTTCTGATGCAATAGGTAAGTACTGTTTCATTTTGATACTTTTAATAAAAATTTTGAACAGTATGCTTTTTATGTGTCATCACCATGTTTCATATTAAGAAAATATAACAGTCGATAATTATAATCGTTTGATTGAATTACAAATAGCTCTGTGACCATTTTGAAAGTAATGCACTATAAACCTTCAATCGCTTTACTTCAGCCTAAAATCTAACTTAACATTAGAAATGTCATTACCATGTCTTTTTGAAAACATGATAATTTCAACATATCATGAAAATGACAAATTTGAAGATTTTCTCAAGTTTTTAATTTTTATTGAATTCATTTCAGGTCAAACCATAATAATTAAAGTATTAATGGAGTTTATTCCCCTTCTCTTTGAGTTTATCAGCAAATTTAGCCGCTATTTTGTATACTCAAAATTGGCAAGAATAAAAAAAAATGATCACCGACGAAACACTTTTTCTAAATCGAAAGTGGTAAAGAAAACGCTGTGACAAAATTAAAAATGATCCAATTCCATAATCCCACATCATTACCATACCACACTAGAAAATTCAAATTAATTAATTATCACTAAAACCACGATAAAAGGTCATTATGATCAGTATCAAATCTGAATATTTCGACTCGAACTGGACACTTTATTAAAAATGTTAAATACATACTACAGAGAAGAACGTTAAATAAATAAGTTACATAGTTTTAAATAAAAAATCTGGTTTAAAATATTTTAAAAAATTTAAATAAATTTTACGCGGTTCTGGTATTAAAACCCTAAATCAGGTAAACGATTTCTGATGATATTTTTCTCATATTTTTCTGCAAACATTTTATTAGCACCAAAAATAGGGGATTAAAATAAAAAAAATTGTTTCGAAGCCAAAATTTTCCCTTTTCTAAGAATGACCCATTTACTGATCTGTGGAATGTGTTTTGTCTACAGTTTTTATAAAACAAATTACTGACATCTGCTCTTTATTTTTGAAACATTCTGTACATAGTTGAAAAGTTCTTGCACACTGAATGGTATTCTGCCAGTATATGTGATTATTGTTTACTGGATAACAGGCATTTTAACTTACAAATGATGATGAATATTGATAAGTGTAAAGTTCATATGAATTTTCTGGTGATTGCAGAGCTTGTTATTTATAATTCATTTCAATATAAAAGTTATACGCACTTGTCTTGGCATTCAAATCACGAGTGGCTATCGCCAATTGATAAAATAAAAATTGTTATATGACAATTTCAGATAAAGAAAAATCAATCATTACTAAACATTACTTAACAATGAATATACACTAATTTCCAGTTCAGTTATATGCACATCAATTGGAAAATTATTATTCTTATATTTCGACCTTTGGTAATTAGTCCATTTGAATAAAATTTTGTTTTTAATGTTCTCGGAGTTTTAATTAAATTTCTCAAATAAATATTTTGGTTTAAATTTTTAAGATATCTGAAGAAATATAAATCAAATTTAATATGAATATTTTAAATAGATCAGCAATTTCAAATTGTTCAATATTCATAAATCAAGGGATTTGGTAAATTAAAAAGGAATGTAAGTGGAATTATATTTCTTTCTGTATTTTGTCTGTTGCAGTTTAATATTTGCACTATTTACAGAAATTTTAAATAAACTTATATTGAAATTTATTATGCAATATATAAATTAAACTTTATTTAAACACATTTTTTCAATCAGTATTTATTCCATATGAAATAAGTTATTTTATAAGCTTATTTATAGAATTATGAGAGATATTAATTGAAAAGTTTCCGTTTTTTTCGTTTTTGCATGTATTTCTACATTTTTTAAAACGGCATTATATGAATATTAAATGAACTTCATTTTTGATGAATTGGAAAAGGAAATATCCTCTAAAGGCCACTTAACAACTCTAAAAATATAATTAAATATTTTTTCAACGTTACTTTTCTAACAGTGAAAAAAACATTAAAACTATTATCGCATTATAAATGAATAGGAAGCCATTGATTCTTTTGCAGAAATTTCTACATGGAACGATATGGAGAAGGGTAAACTGTGCAACCTAAATTAACATTACAACAATGTACGTTAACAATGCATCATTAAATTGAATAATAACATTTTGTATTATTTTCGCATTTTGTTGTTTCAAATAGATAGCATTTTAACTTTAATAAATAATTTTCCTTCAGAAAACTATTCAATAATATGTCAAAACGGTATTATAAAATACTCAAATATAAAATCTATCTAAGTGTACCAAGTACCTTTAACTGAATTTTAAAAATGTCGGAAAATTTGATATATCAATTGATGGGACAGGGAGAAAAACAATGATAGTGCGCACTTTTGAGATTTTAGATAACAATGTCATATGTTAGTTAGAGAAGCGTATTATCTATTGATAATCTTAGATCGAAGCAAAAATCAACGTAGACCTTTGAAAAACACAATTGAAGATAGATATATAAGCATGTTACATATAAATTAAGCATTTATTAGAAGCACTATTTACAGAATATTTAAATTAACTTATATTGAAAATTATAACTAGTAAATTAAGCTTTATGTAAACACATTCTTTCAATCAGTATTTATTCCATATGAAATACATTATTTTGTTAGCTCATTTACATATATGTGCATATATTATTTCAATCAGTATTTATTCCGTATAAAATAAATTGTTTTGTAAGCTCGTTTAAAAAACTATGAGAGATCTCAATTGAAAATTTTTATTTATTTATTTATTTATTTTTTGCATGCATTTTTACATTTTCAAAAGGGCATTGTTTAAATATTAATTCCTACCCTTTATGTGGGATAGAACGGAAAACGGAAATATATTCTAAAGGCCACTTAACCACTAAAAATTCAATATATTTTTAACATTATTGTTCCGACGGAAAAAGGATATCAGTAAAATTATTATCTCATTATAAATGACAAACTATTTTCAAGTAGAAAAGATATTTTGTAGTTTTCAATTTTCTTATAAATTGCTTCACAGTTTGTTTTTCAAAATTTACAAAACCATTGGTCATTTTGCAGAAATTCATACATAAAACAATGTGGAGAAGGGGAAAACTGAACAACCTAAAATTACATTACAACAATGCACGTTAAGAATGCTACATTCATTTGAATGATAAAATTTTCAAAAATTATTTTCGTATGTTTCTTGTTTAAAATCGATTGCATTTTAACTTAATAAATCATTTTTCTTCATAAAATCTATTAAATAATATATTAAAAGTATATTATAGAATTATCAAACATAAAATCTATCTAAAAGTACCGATTCCCTTTAACTGAATTTAACAAAAGTAGCGAAAAAAATAGATATATCAACACAAGGGAAAGGGAGGAAAACAATAATAGTACACGTTTCTAAGACTTTAGATAGCAATTCTGTATGTTAGTTTGAGAAGCAGCAAAAGTAGCAAAATCGAAGTAGATCTACATTGAAAAACACAATTAAAAATACGTATAAAGATAAAAGAATTATGACGGTCCACGCCATTTGCATCCGGAGCGTACACTTATGGATTTTTTGTAATTCAGAAATTTCGAATTCATACCATAAATTCTTAAAAGTAAATATTTGATTTACTTAAAGACAGGCGTTTCGTGATAACACAACGTAAAAATTCTTCTTTCGGAATTTACGGTATGTGTTCATAATTTCTGAATAAAAAATAATTTTCTGAAATTCACGCATACATGCGCTAATGTTGCAAAGGGGTTAAGGAAAGAATCATGAATATTTTTAGTTACTTATTTCGTTTTCGCCTTTTAAAATGCGCTTTGTTTTAATTTAGTTGAGTAGTCCGACCGAGATGATGCACTAATTCTAAACGGTACACAAAAAATGTGATGGTGACTGGTTCGTAGTCTAAATCCAGAGTGATCCATTGTAACTTCTTAAAATCGAGTAAAATCTTCAATACAGCGAAGTACTGTCATTGAATCTAAGAAATGCAACAAACTGAGACATAAAGGTCTAGCATTGAGCAACAGTAAAAGAAAATTTAACTTCAAGAAAACGCTTATTCTTATGGTTAAAGGATAACTTAGCGAAAATTGAATGACCTGAGTATTATGTGACGCTTTCTCACCGAACGTAAACATAAAACTTTTTTTTTTTTTTTTTTTTTTTACCGACTGAATATTATTTAATTTCGGAAAACCTTCAAAAATCAAAGCAACGCTCAAGACATTTAAGAATTGCATCAGCTCCGAGACACCAGATTTTTTAAATACTTGAATAAATTGCCTTGTTTCTAATTGGAATATTCGTATAGAAGCTTTTTTCTGTACATTCTTATTAATAAATTTAGTTGTTAACTTAGCTGGATGTGTTTAAATATAATAGTTACAAACCACCCTTATTTTTTACACATTTTAACAGTTTTGCGTTTTAAGATTCGCATTCGTCCTCTGAAAGAAAGTTATATTCACATATTGGAAAAAATTGTTCTGTGTTCAATATATACAATATCCGTATCTGAAAAATAAATGTATGTCAATTAATAGGTCCCTCTCACATTCCTCTTAACCTTTATTCACAATTTTTATAACACAAATATTGGATTGGTAAACACGAAAATCTTACATACATGCTTCATTTTTTTTATATAAAAATAAAAATAGACAAATCTTTAAGCCTGCATGTTTGGGATATGGATGCTTTTCGATGTTTTCTAAACGGCAATTGAAGGAATACTGAGGAGCGATGAAAAGTTTTTGGTGTTATTTTATATGTACGTCAGCACCGCAATAATTATCGTAAAAAGCTTCCAATTATTTTAAAATAGGGTAAAATGTTGGTGAGGTATTTGGTATTAGGTATATACTTTTTTCTTTCAATTTGGATGATTCATTCTAAAAATATGGAGCATTTTCATTCCAGTCATAATGTTTTATAAAATCTCATACAATATACAGAACAATCAGATATAATCTTATATAACTAAAATTACCGGGTAACATGCATCCGTAGCTATACTTGAATCCTGAAATAGCTCATGATTTGAAAGGCAAGTTCCGTCTGAAAACATGCGCTTTTTATTCTAAATAATTAAAAGAATAAGCAATTCCAGGGCATCATTACATAAAATCAATTTTTATGTAACAGTTTTTAAAAAGTTAAATTTTCTGAATTTTTTGAACATATTATATGCTTAAGATATATATATATATATATATATATATATGTGTGTGTGTGTGTGTGTGTGTGTGTGTGTGTGTGTGTGTGTGAAGTTTGTACGAAGATGATTTAATATTCCACGAGAAAATGGCAGTTTGTTAAAGAGGCAGAATGATTGCAGTCGGTATCAAGAATCATGGCGAGGAGGTTAGGCAATGGTGAGACACCACAAGAGTTTCTTCAATAGGGAGCAGCCAATTTCTAGATAAATCGTTTATTAATGAACAGCAGCGATGCCAGTAACAGTTCCCACATTATCCGGTATAACTTATAGCCGTCATGCTTGACGATGGTTCACTACATCATTTAATAGATCTTAAAGAGCTCTTATGAAATTCTAAGTCAAATGAACACCAGATAACATTTTGGTCAGCACTTCCAAACACGACAAAACTCTGCTCTCCATCATCTTGCAAGCGAGTTTCGTTCACGGCGCGTAGAGTTACTGAAAACGACATAACGAGTGCACGATCCAATGAGTGAGAGGCGAATTTAAGCTAAGCGAATGAGGTGCGAGGGAGAAGATTTAACACGAAAGAATCCCCATTGTAGCTGCGCATTGATTTTGACGTGAAAAATACCCAGCGCGCGAAGCAAAGCATGGAATAAAATTAAAAAAAATGCTTTTAAAAACATTCGAAATGACAACAAGCGTCTCTCAGAAATTTATAGATTGGGGAGTTGATAAAAGCTACGAATAAACTTAAAGTTTTAGATTAAGATTTGGAATAATATAATTATTAATATACGTGTTATTACTTTTAAAAGGACATTAAATAGGAATAAATATTATTAAGAATTAAGGAAATAATGTCTATGTCAGAAGTTAGATTAATTTAAAAGAATAATCCGAAATAAATGCGAAGGACATGTGAAAGAAATAAAATTTTTATATAACATATATGTATATATTTATAAACTACACTGTTAAAAATTTGCAGCAAACTGTCCAGTCATTTCACCGTTTTTATATAAAACGGCTACATAACCGTAATTTAACTCCATTCTGACCATATAATTGCTGATATTATGGTCAGAATAGAGTTAAATTATGGTTATGTAGCCATTTTCTATAAAAACGGTCAAATGACTGGACAGTTTGCTGCAAATTTTTAACAGTGTATAAAAAAGTAATTTGCGAATTTTTAAGATATCACATATTATGTATAGAATTGAAACATACACAACACCAATCTATATTATAGAGGACAAACGTGTCCGTGCGTAACGCTGACGTCATTTTGCGAATGGCAAGAGTTGACGATGAAATTTCGGTTTTACGATTTTTGCTACTGCAATTTTTCTAATTTCTAAACAGCGCATATTTTTAATTTTTACACCGTTATATAGGGAAAAAAATCTACTGTCAATTGCAATATATTTGAAAACAGTATCGCAATTTACTCATTAATTATAGCATTTAAATTAAATGAAACGTGATTTTTTAAAAATCTATTTCTATCGATTGCAGACGATTACAAAATATTAATCCGTTAACACTTTCAACAATATAAAAAGTCCAACATTTGTTTCCAGCTAATATTCAATAACAAAATTAAAACTTCATTAAGCAATCAATAAATTGTACAAACAAAACACAAATTTATCAGACATGTAATTGAAATAAGCGCTTAAAACCACTGAAATTATCAAAATAAAAAAAGCTGCTGCAAACGACGAAAATTTTAGCGATTTCTTCGGCTATTAACTTCTGTCACGAGGCTAATACGAAATTACTTCTTTTAATAAATTTCAAAATTTTATATAAAAATGCTCATTTTCATATTTCATACAAAAATGCTCATTTTCATATTTCATACAAAAATGCTCATTTTCATATTTCATACAAAAATGCTCATTTTCATATTTCATACAAAAATGCTCATTTTCATATTTCATACAAAAATGCTCATTTTCATATTTCACATAAAAATGCTCTAGATGTTCTCAGCAGACAATCTAAAAAAATATTAAATGTAAAAAATCTATTAAAGTTTTCAATTAAAAAAAGAAATGTTTTAACATATAATCTCTATCCCGGGATGGATGCCTTAGTTATTATAATGAAATATTGCGATGCTAAATAATAACCTGGAGCTAAATGTGATTTTTATAAATGTGACATATGAAACGGCATATTTATTATTTTGACATTAAAATTACAGCAATTTGAAAACAAATAGGGAAATGTTTTAAAAGTTGAAAAGTGATAAGAAGATATAAATTAAGAATACAATTTAGAATGCAATTTAAATGAATTGATAGTACTCTCGAATTTCCAGAAATCAAAACTTGAAATAAAATAAACGCTTTTCCCATAAATAGTTTTTAATTAAACTTTATAGAATGATACTAATATAACTATACTCTACGACGTGAGTTATTTCCGAGTGTCTGTGTCACAGCAAATTTATAAGGGTATTTATTATCTAACAAATATGGTGAATTGAAGCAATCCAATACTAGTGAAGTATATCAGAATCGTTTTGATAATAGTTTGAGTTATAATTGTACTTAAATACATACCACTACCGCATAATTTGCTTATTTGTTATTAGGAAGTTATTCATTAACATTTTATAAAATATATTAAAACCCACAGATAAAATTTAAATTTTTGATGCGTACGAATATATGCATTCCCGGGTAAATTCTCTTAAAAAGAAGAAAAAACAAGATTATCAAATATAACTAAAATCATACATTGTTAAAAAAAAAAAGAAAAAGATAAATGTTGTTGAATCAAGTTAAACTTTAAGAACCTATAAAACAATCTCTTCCGTGTTTTCACGATTTTGAAAGTGAGAAGCGTTCCTTTATCTTCGAAGTCTCAAAAACCAATATATTACGCTATTGAATTAAAAAAAATATTCCTAAATTAAAAGTTTGTTTCTTTTGCTCCCCGTTTCAGTAAAAAAAAAAGGAAGAAAAATCATGCACCAAACATAGATTATGAAAAACATCCCAACACAAACACAATACTTTAACAAACCATCGCTGTTTAATAAGGTAAATAAGGTATCTAAGTAAACATTTAAGAAAAACATAAACCACATTTGAAAACCAGATTTCAGCAATTACCGTCCACAGCTGGAAAAGTACTCCAATTTTTTTCTACAGCCCTGCATATAATTTATATATTTGTATATAATCTATAGAATGCTAAAATTTAGTTTATTACTAAAACACATAACACAGCTGGAAATTAATCTTCAGCAGTTTCTTCCAATAGAGGGAAATATACTTGAATTATTTTGTAGAGCCTTGTATATTACATTAAGCTTTTTATACATGCCACATATTAAGCTGTAGTTTAATTCAGGCAAATACACGCTGAAATCAAACTTCCAGAAATTATCATACATCAGCAGCTATGTATACAGTTTTTTGCGTGGCCCTGTATGTTATTTTATTTATATTCTACAAACCTTTCTTGGTATACCAAATATATTTCACGTTCAAAATGCATAACTCGATTAAAAACCCATTTTTATCACTTTACGCGTATGCATCGTAATGCCTACGAATTTTTTTTGTGCAGCCCTGTATATGATCTTTAGCATTTATACATACCTCATAGTATTCAAAAATTTAGTCAAAACCATACCTTACTAAAATCCCACTTCCAAGCATGGCTTATAAACAATACTTCGGACACAGTACTGTACCCGAAATATTTTATGCGTCCCTGTAAATGAACGACAAATGCTATGCACATAACAAGTATCTTGTAGTAAACCTCAATAATGTATATCAATTTAATTATATTTGGAATAGCGTAACATAATTAAAATACGCTGCAAACAGTTTTTTCCACTTAGACCATTATCTAGAAGAATACTTTTGTGTGACAATGTCAATGAAAGAAAAAATCTTTACAGTCCATATGCTACAGAAAGCATGTTTTAGTGCATCTCAGAATTTGATATCAATTTTATTTACGTTTGTAATAGAGTAACATGACAAATATGCGCCGCAAACGATTTTCTACATTAAACCATAATGTAATGGAATTCTTTTCAGCTTCCCTGTAACTAATTATAAGTGTTAGACGTACCATGTTCGATAGTAAGCATCTCGTGGTGTATTTCAGTGATGTAGATCAATTTCAATACATTTGAAATAGTGTCATACATTTGAAATAGTTTGAAAAATGCACTGCAAAGGATTTTTCCCCATAGACCTTAATGTAACGGCATTCTTTTGAGTGCCCCTGTAAAAAAAATGGGTAAGTTCTACACACTTCAATTTCAATTCGCAACATGCTATAGTAAACCTCAATAACGTATATCAACTGCATGACTATCCGGATATATTTACGCGAGTTAGAGCACTGGCAGACAGACAGACAGACAAACCGAATTCATAAACACTTTTCAACTATGTTGGAAAATGTTAAAAACGTATCATTTCCTAGTAGTTTTTACAGTATATTTTTCAGTTTGTTTAACCTGAAATGTCTTTTTTTTATGCTATCAATTGACAAATTCACATTTTCATTTGTGTAACATAAATTACACATCCATGCAAGAAAAACACAATAATATTACGTTTAATATTATTTGAAAAATGATACGAAAATCTAAATTAAGTGCTATCTATATTAATAAAAAAAAGTTTCGCTCTGTGTGTGTGTGTGTGTGTGTTTTTTTGTCTGTCTGCGATGGCTAGCAAAATCTAGCCCACCTAGAAGTCTGAAAATTTAGGTGTGGATTGTCCAAGGTCTGGCCATGCGCACCTGAGTCTCAGAATTTTAATAGTTTGATAATTACCCAAGATATTTATTAGATTCTCACTAATCATCGCTTCTAAAATGACATCTTTTAAATCAAAATGGCGAAAGAAATGAACAGGCGCGTTGGATTTGCAAACGGGAATGAACGAATTCGAAATTATTTTACTAATTAGCGAATTTTAAGAAAACTAATTGAGATATCAGTTTGAAAATTTCTGAGCATATGTAAAAAAAAATTCTGCATCTGACTGTGTGATTTTTGAAAAATTCGGTAGGTAATTTTTCTTAATTTATGCAAAAATCTGCCGACGCCAGTGAAAACAATCCGAGAAAGTTTCAGACAGGGATCTGCTTTCATTAAACTGAACTACAAAGAGATCTGTTTCTCTGGCTGATCCCCCCATTTAGTTTGTGAAAATGAAAGGAAATAATTGCCAATTTTTACTAATGAACAAAAATTTAGGTAACTAATTAAGATATAGATTTGAAATTAAGGTCGTGAATCTGCCAACTATATTAACGTAGCGTCTTCGTTATGTTCTAATTATCAGAAAAATGTAATTCTTTTATTAATGATCGCGTTGATGTAGGTGACGGTGGTTCTCTTGAACAAATTATTCATTATATTTGCGGGTATGGGGAGGGAAGGGGTTAACGCCTTTCTTAGAGACTGTAATTATCTCGGGCCCGGGCAACGCCGGGCGGGTTAGCTAGTTTAGAATACAATTTAAATAAATTGATGGTACTCTCAAATTTCCCGAAATCAAAACTTAAAATAATATATACTCGTTTCCTGTTAATGCTCTTAACTTAGCATTGTTGTCTGTTGAACCTGTTTGTTGAAAATGGAAATGTTTAGTAATTTCGCATTGGAAAAAGGGTTAATGCATTGTAAATCTGATTGGAAATGCTTAATTTATTCATTAATTAATTAATTTATTTATTCTATCGAAGCAAGCAACAAAATAATTTTTTTTTCAGAATAACTTATTGGTAGCTCGGAAATATATTGGTTACTAAAGTTTCTGAAAAAAAAATTGTAATTGTGGATAAGTCGGAGGAGGTTATATTAAACTTTAGTAAAGTTTTGCTTGATACAGAAACACTTCGCTTTTTCGAAGTGTGAAAATAATATAATATTTTAGTTAAAAAAAGCTTTTATAAAAAAAAATCTTTTTTAAAGAAAAACTTTAAACCTAATATCTATCTTTGGCATGCCATTTACTTGCATTTTGTTAGAAAATTCAGCATCAAGTAAAGTACATAAGTAAAAAAAAAATAAATACAAATAAAACTCCACGTATTTATTATGAAATACATTCTATATGGATAAACATATTGTTAAGAACAAGAGAGATGATATAAAAAAAAATTAGAAATCATATAGCATATTTGGAAACAAATTCATTTTCCAGAGTAAACGGTGATGTTTACAAATAACTATATGCAGCTCTGTGCAAGATCTGTAGATTTTTGTACGAAAATTTAATCAACTGTAAAAAGGCGCAGCACAACCAGAAAAGGATTTTCCTCCAGTTGCCATCCAAAGATTAAAAGGAACCCATATGCATCTTGATGCGCTATGTATTTCTACATGCCCATTTCTATTTAACATACCACATAATATAGTAAAGTTTAGCTCACTTGAAGAACACTAAAGACATTTTTTGCATTTCCACGCAGTACCGGTAATTAATTCAAACTAGTTTGGACGGTCTTACATAAAATACGTAGGCGTTACACGCATATATTAGACAAAAAAACATCAGCTTGGAAACGCATATCCATAACTATCATTTTACAGAAGATAATATGCAGATTGATTACAAATGAATATCCCAACTTTGAAGGCTTTTATTAACAAAAGTATAGAAGGTACACGCATTTGCAAATTAGTCGTTCGGAGCCACCGTAATACTTACCCATCATGGATATACATAATATAAAATATGAAAATAAAAGAAGTGTAAACTATTTATAAAAAGCATCGCAATTCCAATAAAATCGTGGCTTGGTGACGTTATAAACTTCAAATGCTCTATTACTGAATTGCGTAAAAGAAACATCCTTATAACTCCAAAATTAATAATCATATTAAGTAACGGTTTACTGCGTCGGTTAAAGCGTATCATTTTCAATTAAAATATATCTTTGAATTAAAATTTGAATGAAATACTGGGTCATGAAAAATTGAAGAGTGTGGAAAATAGGATTACAAATATCTCAGCAACTCATTATCCGATCGACTTCAGTCTTTATGCAAAATTGATGTTTTTTTATTGTCTTTTATATTCACTCCTTAAAATAAACAATTTCGAAAAATTTTATATACCCTTTATCAGAACGAATACTTCGAGAGTCCAAAAAAAATAGTTCCAGATAATCGAGGTTACTAAAATTCAATAAGCTTCTTCCCATTATTACCTACCAAGTACATACCAAATTTTAAGTCTCTATCTCAATTTGTTCGGGAGATAGAGCGTTTACAGACACACACATAGACACACAGACAGACGGACGGCAATTTTTTTTTCCTAAAAATGTTTTTCGGAATCTCCAATGTCTGAAACGTGTAAATCCGTCAAAAAAAATATTCTATTTTCAAAACGATTACAAGACTTACCCTATATTACGTATGATGGGTAAGTAAAAATACATAAAAAAGAAAATTGTGAAATTACTAATAGCAAAAATTTATAAATGTTCAATTTGACCACCAGCAGAAACACGAAGGACATCCATTCTATAGGAGAATTCGTCCCACACGATTTTCAGCATGTCGGGTGTTACGGTTGTAATAGCTGCAGTTGTCCTCGTTTTCAGTTCAGCAGTGTCAGCTGGTACAGATGGAGAAATAACACTTTATTTTGTATGTATCCTCAAAAAAAAAAAAATCGCACGGTGTTAAGTCCAGATTTCGTGGGGGTCAATGATGAAGAACAACGTCGAAATATGTTCTGCGACCTATCCACCGTTACGGCAATTTCTCGTTCAAAAACTCTCGTATAGAAAGGTGCGATTTGTGTTGGTGCACCATTTAGTTGCAACTGACTGAATGACCTCGCAACGGAACATGCTGGTTCACATTCCACACCCGCCGTTTGTTGCGCCATCCCTCACCAAAAAAAAACAAGAACGAAAAATCATGCGTCAAGCATAGATTATGTAGCACTTTCCAACGCTTCCAAAATATTTTTACAAATCATACCGTTTAATAAGCTAAAAGATAACATCTAAGTAAACAATTTGGAAAACGCATAACATATTTAAAATTATAATTTCAGGAATTTCCAACATATACAATATTCGGAAAAATATCCGAATATTTTTATTCAGCCCTGTATAGGATCTATAGGTTTGTATATATACTACATAGAATGCTAAATTTTAGTTCAGTTAGGAAACGCGTAGCACAGTTTAAAATTCTCCATCTGGAGTTTCTCAGTAAATGGAAATGTGTTCGCGAACTTTTGTGCTTCCCTGTATATGATCTACAAAATTTATACACACCACGTAATAAACAAAAAGTGAGTTAAATTTAAAATCGCGTTCAGTAACTTAAAATGCACTTCCAGGAATTATTGTTAACAGGCAGTAGAGAATTCTTTTGTGTGTCCCTGTAAATGAACGATGACTGCTATGTACACAATATTCTATAGTAAGCCTCTTGTAATGCACATTAGGGATATATATAAATTTCAGTGCGTTTAAAATAGTGAAACATTACTTAAATAAACCGCAGACGATTTTTCTCCATAGACGTAATGTAACGGACTTCTTTTGACTGTCCCTGTAAAGTAACTGTAAGTGCTATGCACACCCTATTCCATATTAAGCTTCTTCTAATGCACCTTAGTGATATATATAAATTTCAATGCGCTTAAATTAGTGAAACATTATTTAAATAAACCGCAAATGATTTTTCCCCATAGAACGCAATATAACGGAATTCTTTTGAGTGTCCCTGTAAAATAACTATAAGTGCTACACACTTCCGTTGAAATAGGGAACATGCTATAGATGGCGACAATAACATATAAAAATTGCAGAGCAATCCGAGCATATTTACGGGAGTTAGAGCACGGACAGACGGCAGACGGCAGACGGCCAGACGGCCAGACGGCAGACGGCCAGACAAACCGAAGTCATAAGCACTTTTCAACTAGGTTGGAAAGTGCTAAAAAGAACCTTTATATATATATGAAACTTCATAACTTCTCAGTCACATCGATGTGTGAAATGGAACACTGCTTTTTTATTGTTCAGAAGATATAGCCCTTCAAAGTTGGTACATTCATTTTTAATCACCCTGTATATAACTTGTAAAAGAGCGTTGAATTGTACATAATGTACCTTCACCATTTCCAATAGGTAATATGTCACGGTGCATCTTCATAATGTATACAATTTCGTTATGTTAGAAATAGTGTATTGTACTGAGGTACATTTTGAACTATTATTACAGTAATGCAATCGAATATATTGCGTACCCCAGTAAATGAAAAAAGGATTGAACGCAAATCGTTTCCTATTGGAAGTATATTGTAGTTCACATTAAAAACACAGATTGATTTCGTAATGTTTGAAATTGTGTAATATCGATAAAATGAACTTAAAAGAATTATCGCCATCAGATCGTTATTTAACTAAATTATTTTATGTAGCTGTTTAAACGAACAATATATTCGACACTTACACTTGTTAATGTATGACATACTGTCATAAACCTCAATATATTCTCTTAAATTTATAAAAAGCATAATATATTTAGGAAAGTTAGATAAACAGACTGTCAGACAGATCGACGGACAGACACAAAAATGCTTTCCATCTTAGTAGAAGAGTGTTAGTAATAAAGAGATATTATCATATAGTATGTTTTTATTTTAGATTTGAAATCTAAAATATATTTATATATACAAATCTATTTGAAAATTAATATTTCACTTCTTTACATTTGAAGGACACTACTTTTTACGGAAACGAAAGCTACAGAATTCTTTTTCGGTATTATAAAGTCATTTATCCAAATAAAAATAGTACATTTCTCGTTAAATTGTTAAAAATGAAAACATCACACCTCTGAAAAAATTAATTGTCATTTTTTCGGAATATTTAGTACGTCAAAAATTAATCTAACAAGTTGTACCTCTTAAATTAGAGAAAAAAAACATTAAACACATCTTAAATGTTTCAGAAAATTGTTTCATATCGCTCTTTAAATAAATTTTAAGGAGCATTATTATATCTTGCAGTTACAGTTTCAGAAAAATGTAAAAGATAAAATTGGAAATTATATAATATTCATTTTTCATAAAAGCATTCATTACATAATTATATTCATCCATATAATGTTGTAACTGAAAATAAAAAATCCATTTCATTTTTCAAAACCAATCGTTTAGATTGATGAAATATTTTCGTACATATTAACAAGTCATTTTTACATTTTATGAATTTTATAAAAGAAAATAGTTCGAGTAGAAATTTATGAAGATAATGTTGTATTTTTAAAGAAATAAATCATTTAATTTTTGAAAAACAATCGTTTAGATTACTGAAGTCTTTTCGAGCATATTAACAAGATATTTTTATATTTTATGAATTTTAGAAAAGAAAGTACTTTGAGTAGAAATATATTCAGAAGCAGAGTTGTAAAAAGTTATTGATTAGCTTTTCCAGATATGTATTTCGAATGAAATACTAACATTCTAAAGGTAATATTATTCGAGCGCATTAAAAGATAAATAGAAGTTAAACATATTTTTGTGAAACTATACAGGAACTTTTTCAGTAAGATTTTTTGTTATTATGCCACATGATATGAAATAGTATTCTTATGTATTTTCTGTAATGTTCAAAGCATTTTTAGAATCATATTTATAAACGAAATGTTCGATGTATTTTGAAAAACTTCATAAATATATCAAAATAGCTGTTCCTAAGTATCATTGTTAATATAAGATAATTTTGTATTTAAAAAAAAAAATTAATTTAATTTTAAAAACATTTAAGAACCATGTTTTTTGAATAGTATTATTTTAAAAGCCTTGAAAATAACAAACAAGAACGAAAAATCATGCGTCAAGCATAGATTATGAAACACTTTCCAACACAGCCAGAAAACTGTAACGAAACTTCACTGCAAAATAATGTGAAAAAAGATATGAAGTAAACAATTTAAGAAGCTTATAACACATTGAAAAATACAGTTTTCGAAATTACCTTTTAGTGTCAAAAAAGTAGTCGAATTATTTTGTGCAGCCCTGTATATGATCAATAGATGTGGATATATAGTATGATAAAATTTAGTTCAGTGAGAATATTCCCCAATCGATGGAAATGCACTCGAAATCTTTTGTACAGCCCTGTATATTTTCTGAAGACTTTTGTGCATACCACATATTAAGCTAAAAGGCTTTTCTTTGCGTAGCAAAGTATATATGAATTTATGTATATTCCACAAATTTCTATTTGTCTACTAAATATAGTTCAGCAGGAAAATGCGTAAACACAATTAAAAACTACCCTTAAGCAATTGATTCGCATAGTCTGTAATACTTACGAATTCCCTTGTGTAGCCCTGTATATGATCAAACGAGTTTATAAACACATACGTACTATGAAGAAATTTAGTTAAACTTAAAAATGCAAATCAAAGTTGAAAATGCACTTATCACACATAGACTGTAAATATCGCGTATGTACTGTAACCAATATATTTTTTGTGTCCCTGTAAATAAACGCAATGCACACAAGAGAGCAATTTATAGTGCACTTCAGTAATGCATATAATTTCCATTGTTTGAAATAGTGAAATATCACTAAATTACACTACAAACGATTTTCCCCCATAGAACGATGTGTAACAGAATTCGTTTGTTTGACCCTGTAAATGAATAATAAATGCTTTGCACTCCGTATTCTACAAAAAGCATGTTTGAATGCGCTTCATAATTATATATCAATTTAATTATGTTTCCAATGAAATGCATTCATCAAAATGCACTTGAAACGATTATTTCCCATTGACTGTAGTGTAACGGAATGCTTTTGACTGTCCCTGTAAAAAAAAACTATAAGTCCTACACACTTCAGTTGAAATAGGGAACATGCAATAGTAAGCGACAATAACATACCAAAATTTCAAGGCAATTTCAAGGCAAAATTTCAAGGCAATGAGCATATTCACGGGAGTTAGAGCACGGCCAGACGGACAGACGCCAGACAAACCTAAGTCATAAACACTTTTCAACAAGGTAAGAAAGTGTTACAAATCTCAAAAAATATAAATAATATGAATGAGAGAAGTATAATATTTTACAGTACACAAGATAAATTCGTGTAAGCTTCTCATTTACGATCAGAATCACAAAACGAATCGATTCAGTATTGTATTCAAATAATTTTCTTTTAGACAGATATTTAGCCTGAGAAATTCTCTACTTACTTGTATGTCACCGAAGGAGCCTTAAAAAGAAATTTGGCCATAATTAAGAAAAATGTATCCATTTTAGTAAAGGTGTAAAGAATTAATTAAAATAAAAAAATAAATTGTCATTCCTTTCTTTCGAAGGATGCATATACTTCGATGTTTAATATTTTGTAAAATATATGTTTTCTTTGAATCAAGGAAACTCATGTATGAATTTTAATTTTCTTAGTCTGATATTTTATCTTGCTTTACGATCTTATTAGCACATCTGATGTTGTGCTAAATAATATTGCTGGAATCGTTCACTATTATGCCTAACCTGATCCAATTAAGCGTGGTTGATATTGACTGAAACATTAATATAAGTCTATCATTGTTATGTAATTTATAATTTATTAATAATTATGTATCAATAACTTTTTTACAAACAATTTCTTTAATCCGACATGGGTTTTTTATAAAACTCAAATTATAAGTCAATGTATGTTAATTATTTAATGTCAGACAGAAATAAAATAATTTTTCAGTACCCACTTTAAACAATGAAGAAATAAGCATATAGATTTTCAATTGCAAAAAATAAACGAATTTTAAAAATTAATTGGCGGCCTGTTAAACATTTTGGTGATAGCTAGTTTAACTCCAGAAAAAAATAATGCATCATACCCGAAAATTTATTTTACATTTGACAAAAAAATCATTAGACCGAAATATAATTATAACTACTGTTGTCACAAGAAAGTATCAAATTATTTCATTTTAAATCAAATTAAAACTTCTTTACTGGACGTTTAGTAACACAGAATTATTTTAACTTTCTTCCATATTTGTATAAACGTTGTGTTCTTTAAATCTGTTGATCGGTGGTTTATGTTGAATTTACATTGTATCTGATGTTTAGAGTACGATTTGACTATTTCTGTAAAATACGTCTCTGTCTCAGCATTACACAGATTTTCTATCCGCTCTAGCTACAGAAATAATGCACAGATATTAACGAAATTTCATATGCCGCCATAACGTGACACAGATTAATTCCAATCAGATTTTGATGTATACCGTAGTAAATTTGCGTAATAGGTATATCGCTCCATGAATGAGACAGATTGCACAAAATTCAATATGGAAGATGCTTACATAAACACGCGAAGGGGTAGATCGCGATGGGAAAATACAGTTCTGTTATGCATTATGCGATTACCATTTTAGTTGTACCTCACTTTATAGTGGGTGAAAATGAACCAATTATAATATATTTGAGAATATTAATTGGAAATATGTATGTCCTTTTAAATTTTTATTTAATATCCAGAAAGAAACGCTGATCTGCCATGCTTTTATTATTATTATTATTATTATTATTTACTTATTATGTTAACTCCATTAGTTCAAAAAAAAAGCAGAATACTTCATGTTGTTGTGTAACTGCGCTACATAAATTATTGTATTACAAATATAAAAGAAAAGTTTTACGATGCTCACGGCAAACCAGTTAATATTTGGATCCATGAAATTTCTTGCTTACTGAACTTCGATTCTTAATACTGAGGAACTGAAATGACAAACATAGGACTGTAATTTCTTTATTGTTCAGAAAGCCTGGCATGTCTTTACGTATCAATAGTGGTTTTACCATTGAAACATTCTGTAAGAGTAAAAAGAAATCTTAAACAAATCCTTTAATAAATTAAAGAAAAACAAAAATCGTGCATCAGGTATACATTATGAGATGCTTTCAAACACAATCAGATTAATTTTAAGAAATTTCCCTTTTTCATACAATGAAATGAAATATCTAATTAAACAATTTTAAAAACACATAATGCAGTAAAATTCCCTTTTCCGCAAATCTTGTCCATAGCCTGTAATGCATGCGAATTCTTTCGTGCAGCCCTGTGTATGATCTATAGAAATTACAAATACAACGTAATACGCTCAAAAATCAGATTAGTTTAACCCTCTGACCATCCAGCAAAAGGGCAAAATTGTAATGTTGTTTTTTTCTGTACATTTTTCAAAATTCTAACAAAAGATGTTTTTTTCAAAATGATATAAAAAACTTAATTACGTTTATGAATATAATCTTTGAGATTATTAATCATTATTCAATCGTTTAAAACTGCTTTACGTCTGTAATTTTTTTAAAATAATGCTTCTATTACAATGAAACCTACTGCTTATTGAACGGATATATCAGTTCATGGCAGTGAGACGGTTAAAAATGAATACAACAGCTGAAAACGCAAGTCAAGAAATTATATCTTTCAGTTAGTCCTGTTAAGTAATTATTTTTAGTGGGTCTATAAATGAACGACAGATACTATACATTTCATATTCTGTAGAAATCATGTTTTAATCACTTGAGTGACGCATTACAATTACATTACGTTTAATGTAGTGTAACGTCTTTGAAAAAAATACAGTTTAAACAATATTCCAGCAAAGATGATAATTTTAAACATATATAATTAATTAATAAACAGACATACATACATACACTCAATACAATAATCCAACATGGAGTGAAAAATTAGCCAGAGCCAGGAATCGAACCTGGGTACACAGCGTTCCGGGCTGTTGCTCTAACCACTGAACTACTCCGGGCGACCCCTGAGTCTGCAATTTCCCACTAATAAACCATGTTGGAAAGAAGGTCATCAGCCATCTACCAGACAACCAAGACGACCGGACAACGGTGAATAGATTTTACTATTCCACCGATCTACGAATATATATTAAATTACACACATATTTAACGTCTGCAGTCATCGTAATTTTAAACATATATAATTAATTAATAAACAGACATACATACATACATTCAATACAATAATCCAACATGGAGTGAAAAATTACAGCACGGGTTATTAGTGGAAAATTGCAGACTCAGGGGTCGGCCGGAGTAGTTCAGTGGTTAGAGCAACAGCCCGGAACGCTGTGTACCCAGGTTCGATTCCTGGCTCTGGCTAATTTTTCACTCCATGTTGGATTATTGTATTGAATGTATGTATGTATGTATGTTTATTAATTAATTATATATGTTTAAAATTACGATGACTGCAGACGTTAAATATGTGTGTAATTTAAATATGATAATATAATAAAGTTCTTTTATACATATCTCTAAACGAGCTATAAATGCTAGTTACTCTGTACGCTATAGAAATAATTTTGTAGTCCACTTCAGTGAGGGCTATCAATTTCATTAGGTTTCAAGTATCGTATTATGATTATAAGTGCATCGCAAACTTTTTCCTCATCGACCGTATTGTAAGAGAATATTTTGATTGTCTCTGTAAACTCACCTGAAATGATACACACTTCATTTTGACACTGGTCATGTCACTGTAAACCTAAATAAAAAATATAAAATACTTGAGAATCCGAGTATATTTATGCAAGTTGGAGCACGGAGAGACATACCGAATTAATAAACATTTTCACACTATGTTGGAAAATAAACCTGTTTTTCTCATAAACCGTGTAATGTAACAGAATTATGTTGCATTTCCCTGTAAAGAAACTACAAATGTTACACACATCATTGTCAGTGGTAAACGTGCTGTAATAAACATCGATAACATATACTATAATTGCATGGGAATCCAAGTATTATTATGCGGAGGTGGAGCAGGGACATCATCTCGCTTCCAAGATGGTTTTTTAGTGGAATAAACAGATGAAAATTACTTGGGGTTAAGTCGAAGCTGTATGGTGGATGTTGAAGAAGTTGCAAGATGATGTTCGCAGATGAGGAAAATGTTCAACTTGAAGTCCTAATGTGGTTGAAGCAGCAACCCAAAGAATGTTATGCAGCTGGAGTTGGGGCACAAATAAAACGGTGGTATAAGTGCATAAATACTGGTGGAGGATATGTTGAGAAATAAAAATAGTTTTGAAGTGAATATTATTGTAAGTTATTATTTAATTATCTTTTGTGACTTACTTAATGACTTTGCCTCGTACTTTCGATGCGTAATTATTTTTTACATAGTAAGTAAAAGTAATTTGTTACTTAAGTAAAATGTATTAAGAGAATTAAGAATTTTTTTTTTGCAAATACCAAATCTTCCATATTTGTCAAAAAGCATATGCCATTATAAATACAATTTTTTAAATTTTCCAAACAACAGTGTTTATATCATTAAGGTAATGATATTATTTGATTTCCAATTTTGTAGCACATAACTGATGATACTTTAGTTCATGACATATTTAAAAAATATATGTATATTAAATTCTTTGAAATGAAAATAAATGAATAAATAGTGAATATCTGAACTTTTGTCGTTACAAAATTTCAATAGAAATAGGAAAATGCGTTTTTCTAATATTGTATAAGGTACTGCTGTATTTTAATCTAATAACGGGATTACAAAATATATTACTATATCGGGAGAAATTTGAAGTATCAGAAACATTTGTTGTATATACTAGAAGATTAATTTCTTAAATTAAGAAAAATTAATATATTTTTCTCTCAAATGTCTTTCTATCTTTGTTTTCTTTTGTTATGGCTCAGATATAGTATTCTCGAAAGAACACTTTAATTTTATTATAAATCTTCCGTTATGTAATCCCTAATAATCTTGAACTAAAGCAAAATGTTTGTTTTGTAAAGAAAATTTACCTTTTGCCATTTGTTACCGAATTTCTTATTTTACTGATGTATTTACTGATAGAGTACGTCATATTTATTTTCTGACACGAGTTTTTTTAAAAGCAAAATGAGAATTTAAAAAAAAAATTGGTAAATCAAAAGTATGTGACTTCAAATTTAAATAAATTGTTTTTTGATAATCAGTTTTGTGGGATATTTTCTTGGGAAATATTTATTTTTGTTACGCTTTATTTTCATATTTATTTTCTGTCGTTTTATTTTTTGTCATTTTATTTATCGTCATATTTATTTTCTGACACAAGTTTTTTTTGCGTTATTAAGTTTTGTGAGATATTTTCTTGGGAAATATTTATTTTTGTTACGCTTTATTGTCATATTTCTTTTCTGTCGTTTTATTTTCTGTCATTTTATTTATCGTCATATTTATTTTCTGTCGTTTACATTTTCTATCATTTTATTTATCGTCATATTTATTTTCTGACACAAGTTTTTTAAAAACCAAAATGAGAAAAAAATAAAAAAAAAAAACTTTTATAAATCAAAAATATGTGACTTCAAATTTAAATAAATTGTTTTTGGATAATCAGTTTTGTGGAATGTTTTCTTGGAAATTATGTATTTTGTTTATGCTTTATTGTCGTCATCACATAACGAATGTGTGCTTTTTAACTATTGAATTACTCGGTTAATACACCATTCTGCTATTTCTATTGCCATATCTAATATCATTTCGGATATCACTGACGTTTTCATTATAAATACTGTGCGTTTCACGAAAGACCTCTAAATCTAAAAATAAATAACTCGGAAATGGTGATAGATAGAAGTATAAAACTTGTGGTATATTTATTACAAAAACTGTAAGAATATGATACGGAAACCTCAAAATTTTAGTTAAAAATAGCGCCGATAGATGGCGTTGCAGCGAGCATTACGGATTCCTACAAAGAGAGCTCAGACACCAAGAAAGATCAGTCGACTAACATTTCGCCGTTGAAACGTGATCGATATAGTGAAAGAAATTCCGGAAGTGACACTGAAGGGCATTGTTTACTGTAACAATTCTTTATGAGGTCTCAGTAGTCTTACTTTTTCTCCGAAGATGAAAGTTTGCATCATGTCACATTTTATTTTATTTCTGATTTCATATTACACACATCAAAATGAAATTTTTACAACTAATAGGTCGATATCTGCTTGAATGAAGATAGTTATTTCAATGTTGTACAATTCATATTTAATTATTTAAAAAAAGTTTAAATTTTTAAAAAAAGTAAAAAAAGAAAAACTTTTTCGCCTGTTATCCACTGCGCGCAAGGTTATAGAAAAAATATTTCTTCAAAAATAACAAACAAAACTGATAATGATGTAAAATTGATGTATCTTGAACTTATACTTCAATTTCAAGCAATTAATTTTTTTAATTTAAATTTAAGTTGAAAAAGTTTAAAAATTCATTTTTTTAAATGCCAATTTAAAAAAATAAATAAATTTTTAATTGCTTGAAATTGAAGGTTAATTTCCATTTCTGTATTAGATTCATAAAAATGTATTTCCTCATTAGAAATTAGTTTTCATCTTTACTGAAGAAAAGTAAAAAACATTTATCATTGCCATTTGCTAATCTGACAGAGAATTTGTCTTACAGGAATGGTTTCTTATGAAATGATCAAAACGAAAGATCTATAAAGTAACATATCAGAATTAAAGTTTATTTCTCAGGTTTTATAACTAATGTCTTAAACAGAAAAAAATACAATGCCTTACGCTTAGTTAATCACTAAAAATCTTAAATTACTGTCATAATTTTAATGAACACATTACACGCATTCGTTAGGCTTAATAAGAGTGTACTTACAGTGATATCAATAATATCTAATAATTTTATTAACAGTTTCATAACATTTCACGTATTGTGACATTCTAGTCATACAATTAAATATAGATTAAAAATAGTAAGATTACAATAGCCAACTTAATCACGTTTTTGTTTCTCAATGCAGTGTAAGTATTTAATATTTTTATAATGTAGTAACAGTACAAAATAGGAAAATAAATACGAAAATTGTGTATTATATCAGATGTTGAAACTTTTTGCCATTAGAAATAGTGTAAAGATTATTTCTTCGTCCGTTAGACAAATAAAAAATAAATATGAAATTTAATATAGTCACTTAAGAATGCAATATGCTTTGAAAAGATCTCTGAAATGTCGTAAAAATATATTATTTCCCTATGAGTAAAAAAAAAAACAATAAATTAACATGAATTATAAAGTTAAGTTTATTCTAATTAGCATACTTTATAAAGATTTTTTTCAAATCGAATGTAAGTAAGAATATATGCATTGTATATATAAAATTTATTCATATATAATAATATATATATAAATTTTCTCAAGCATATATGAGAAACGATAACGTACTCTACTGATGAGTTATTGTAAAAAACTTGTAGCTGTGCAGTTAGGTATTATTTAGCATCAAACTTTAAATGAACGCTATGATAAAACCATCAGAAACTGTAATAACGGCATATATTGGTTAATTATGCATTTAATTTTGCATAATTATCCAATATATGCCCATTGAAGTTGTCTCCTATTTATGCTTAATGGAATGATTAAGGCAGGTACCCATGGCATATTTGACGTAATTACATATTGGTAATTTTGACATAATAATTTCTTTATTTGTATTACACATAAATGCTGTTTAATTTTTCAATAACTTGTTTTGCTAACAAATAAAAAAAAATAATCTCGCAACAAACAAATATATATATACAGGGTGATTATAATATAAGTATCTCTATTTGGAGCTGTCTGCACCTCGAAGGAATGCTCCGAATAAAACCAAAATCGGCAAACATACTATTCGAGAAGGGGGAAGAAGAATGGAACAATAAAAAAAAAATATTTGCAATAATCACTGACAGATGGCGCTACTGATTGTGAAATGTAGTGTATAATACAAGGATAAAAAATTAAGGTGTCAAGATGGATGGCACACCTAATTTATTGGAAAATGTCACAGTGAACGTGGTTACGCTTTCGCCGATCATCTTCAGGTTCCACAAGGTCATTCTGCTGGAGGACACAATCCAGGCGATGGACGACGTGCTCAACTACGGAATGTAATGCATTAGGAGTGATGTTTCGCACATGATGTGATATGCTGTAAAAGTCATTGAGGTTTGCCACACCTCCACGGTACACAATACATATTACATTTCACACTAAAAAGCGCCATCTGTCGGTGATTATTGCAATTATTTTTTTTATTGTATTATTCTTCACCCTTCTTGAATAGTAAGTGTACCGATTTTGGTTTCATTCCGGTTATTCCTTCAAGCTACAGACAGCTCCAAATAGAGATACTTATGTTGTAACCACCAGGTATATATATATATATATATATATATATATATATGTGAAAATAAATCTATTTGACATTTCAAAAATCTAGTTCTGATACTCATTTGGAATTTAAATACAGTAACGAATCCCCGAAACGTTTGTTATCTATTTTTAGAAAACAGCTTAAAAAAGTTCTGATACATGCATAACTTTTCATTTGTATACTAAATTTTAAAAAATGCGACTTTTTGAGTTTATATATATAAATATATATATATATATATATATATATATATATATATATATTGTTGAAATAAGCAAGTAATCATTCAAGTAGAAAAAATCAAATGTTTCTTTATTTTTTAAATTAAAACCGTGTGTTTTTAATATTTTCATAGTGTTTATTGAATTATCGGATACCTATAACATTTATACATATTATCAAATTTATACTGGAAAAACGAATTACGTTCGTTTGATAAAATGTATAAACAAAAAATATATCTGGAAAAGTGTAAGAAAAAAACAACGTTGTAAGTCTAAGCCTAGAATCCCTCCCCCACTTGAAATCGGCGCAGTCTACAGTCTGTCCTGTGGGGTCTGTGACTCATTCTATATTGGCGAAACATTGCCTTGTGCCAATCGTCTTGTGGAACATAAACGTGCCTACAAATCTGGTAGCCTTCAATCGAAACTAGTACAGCATCCTTTAGATACTGATCATAGTCCGAACTTCTCAACTATCACAGTAATCAGATCCAGCTGCAATAGCGTTAAGAGTAGAGTGTTTCTTGAAAGTTGGTTCATTCGTAAGCAGACTTCGCCAATTAATGAATCTTGTGTGGTCTCACTTAAATATACGGTCTTACTTTAATGCACGTTTGGTGAAGTTTTCATGATTTTAACTGGTTAAACAATTGACTGTAAACATGATTTGGAAATTGTCTGGTCAGCGTATGTAATTGCACTGATGAGGGGCTAAAATATAGCCCGAAACGTCTGCATGTAATTTCTTATTGTATTTTATATAATGTTAACTTTTATTTCTCATTAAGTGTGATATTTTATTTAGATATTATTTAAGAAAAAAAAGGTTCCCTTTAGTGTTGATTTTATTAATTAATAATGAATATTCAAACTGCATGATACACGGAAAGTAACAAACAAGAAAAAAAATGATAAGAAAAAATTCAGCACATGTCAAAATATTAAAATACATCCATAAATTATATTATTTTAATACGTTCTACGAAATATCAATTGTTTTCACCAGATAATGCATAATAATCTGTAAAGTTTAATAAAATCTAAAGTTTGCATGATCTGTAATAGAAGTGGAAGAAATAGGAAAGCGACCATTTGCATCTTGCTAGTGAATGAATGATAATATGAAAGATACAAAATGTTAACATATAGAAAGTTCGCATTTATAGAAGCACTGACTTTAAAATCTTAAAGAAACGAAATGAA
Source organism: Maratus michaelseni (assembly GCA_963931845.1). NCBI lineage: Eukaryota > Metazoa > Arthropoda > Arachnida > Araneae > Salticidae > Maratus > Maratus michaelseni. The sequence continues at coordinate 447,866,042 of OZ007589.1, read as the reverse complement.
TCTACATTGTTTTTTGATATTTTACGTATTTAAAAGCATATCTGTAGAATGATACTCTCTGTTAATACAAATTTGTTTTCATTTTCAACATTTTCCTTCTTAATCGATGATTCCATGGAAATAAATATGGAGTAATTTTAAAGTGAAACTAAACACAGGGAATTACAGAAGCCTTTTATTTATTATGCCATACTAATTGGGCTGAGAATATTATATTTCTTAACTGATATTTTTCTACCGAGCACGATCATCCTAAATATTAGCTTGCGACAACAAATATGAAAAGCTATAGCCTATAATATGCCGTAATAAGAATTAATAAACTGAGCCAATCGGCCGAGTATAAACACTTCTATCAATATATTTTAATAGAATGTTAGGCCGGATTTTACAGCAGAAAAATATTACAAATTCCACAATTAAATACGTCGATCATACTCCATGTTAACTACTAATGGAAAATTTTCTTATCCGAAATCATAACATACTCCTTAAAAATTCTAAGGAATGTACGCACATTGAATTCTGTACTGACTCTAACGATGTATGATTACTATGTTTACTCGCAGTAAAATAGAAATTTGGGAATTTCTCTTTGAAGAGACACACTGAATGCTGAGATCGTATGATCAATATTTAAATAAATTAGACAAAAAATCACATTCGCATTAGGTTTGTGCCACGTTTTTTTAACCCTCTGAGAGTTTTGAAAAAGGGTAAAATTGTAATGCTGTTTTCTCTGCATTTTGTTTTAAATGCTAAAAAAATATGATTCATTCAGCATTGTAAATAAAACTTAATTACAAATATGAATGTAACCCTTGAGAGTATTAATCATTCTTCAATGCTTTGAAAATTCATTAAATCTATAGAATTATATTATCTTAAACATTGCATATAATGCAGTGAAACCTGGAGCTTAGTGAACGGAATATTACGTTCTACACGCTTAGAGGGTTAAGGGGTCAAATACCTTTGAAATGATCAAATTTTCGAATTTTTTAATTACTTTATATGAAAATATAATCCTTTAGGATCATTTTAAAACAAACCCCATAAAAAAATTCGCTTTAGAAGCGAAGTTATGGGGAAAATAGTCAGAGTTCTTTTCATGAAACCACATCATTTAAAGGTCCAGACAGTTTGTTTACATTTTTGACTCAGCAGGCGCCGGCCGCAGCTCATAAGATTCCAGGATTTCTACTGCGAGATTTATTTACTCTGTGGTTTTTTATTTTTTATTTCCTCTCTAGGAAAACGAGTAGAAAATAGTAAGTTCTACTTCTACTTCACTTAGCTAGTTGTTTATCTTTTGAATCGAGCATGCACGTTGTTTTCGTGAGCTTATTGTGAAAAAAGACCCTTTTCCGTCGCTATTATTTTGGTGGATGAGAATTACTTTAGCTTGTAAATTATTTTTTTTGTCATTTTTAATCTTCAAATAATATAATAAGTGAAGTAGGAGATAAAAGAAAACTTAAAAGAGCGTCTGGAACCCGCCCTAAGAAAAGAAAGTTTACCGCAATGTGCACACCAGAGACCAAGGATAAAAGTGAAACTAATTCAAGCAATAAAAGTGCTTCATATAGAAAACTTTCTATGAGTAAAGTTGATGAAATCAATTCTGAGTTTCAAGGATACAGAATTATAGATATTAATCACATGTTTTCCATGCTACAAAACTGTTTATGTTGTAAATCTTGCCATGGTGAAGTTCAACTAAAAGAAGAAATTGAATGTGGATTATCATCAAAAATTTCCATCTTATGTGTAAAGTGTAAAGAATTGATCTCATTTAAAAACTCTAAGAAGATAGGACCATCAAATAAGATATCAGAAATTAACTACAGATATCTTTATGCCATCAGATCAATAGGAATGGGATAAGCTGCAATGAACCTCTTTTGTGGCATCATGGATCTGCCTGAACTTGTTTCCAAACCATCATATAATGAAGCAATAAAGCAGCTACAGAAATGTGCCATTACAGTCTCAGAAAAATCGATGAATTCTACAGCGGCTGAAGAAGGTGCATTGACCAGTTCCCCGGCTATCAATATCAGTGGTGATGGCACGTGAAAAACACGGGGTCATACATCACGCATAGGTGTGTGCACAGTCATTGGCGACAAATCAGGAAAAGTCATTGACATGGAAGTTCTTTCCTCATACTGTAAGTCCTGTGATTCATGGAAAAGCAGAATAGGGAGACATAAATACAATATGTGGAAAAAAATCATGAGAAAGAATGCCTTATCAATCACCATGGCTCTGCGGGAAATTGGAACTAACCGGCATGGTTCGCATATTTCAACGCTCGCAAACTACAAGAAATGTAAAATACACTGGGTATATAGGCGATGATGATGCCAAAACAGAGGTCAATCTATATGGCTTGGATGTAGAAGTATCCAAAATTGAATGTGTGGGCCACATTCAAAAGAGAATGGGAACACGGTTGCGGAAACTGAAACAAAACAAAGTAAAATGCAGCAATGGTAAGCCGGTTGGAGGGAGAGGACGACTTACAAATGAAACCATTGATAAACTAACAGTTTATTATGGAAATGCTATTCGAGAGCATAAAAACGACCTCTGTAAAATGCGCAAAGCAGTGTGGGCAATATATTTCCATACCCGTTCCACAGACTCCGAGCCTCTACATTCTTTTTGCCCTACTGGAAACGAGTCCTGGTGTCGCTATAATAGAGCGGTTGCTTCTGGCACTATCAATCTGTACACAAGAATACACTACCCACAAGTGTTATGGATGTCATTAAACCCATTTCTAAGATTTATCGCATCCGAAACTTCTGTCTAGATGCCTGGAAGGTAAGACCCAAAACAACAACGAGTCCATAAACTCTCTCATATGGAAATTATGTCCCAAAACAAAAGGATCTGGCAGGAGAATAGTTGAAATTGCAGCAAATGAAGCAGTCGTTTTGTTTAATGATGTAAATCAAGGGAAAGTCAACATAATGGAAGAATTCGGTCTGACAGCAGGTATACATGCACGAGCATGTTTGAATGTGGTGGACCAGCAAAGAATTAATACATCTAACTTACGCTTTCTCGAAAACACAAATGAAGCACGAAAAAACAAAAGAAGAAAAGAAAAATCAGAAACCGAAAATTTTCTCATGGAGGAAGGTGAAGTTTATAGTGCCGGTGCATTTTAAATGTAGGTATACTGCTACCAGTTGTAACGGTAAATTTTATTTTTATTTCTATGCATACTTTGGAACATCATATTTATTACTATTTTTATATTATTTATTAAATTTGTGTTTATATGTAATTAGGCAAGTAAATAATTATATAAATGTTTATAATATTTAAAAATACTTTGCATAATAAGTTTTAAAAAAGTAATTTTATTTTTCAATTGGATATTCAGAAAAAAGTTACTTTTTCAAATTGCGTGTAATACTTCTTCAAAACGGTTGGCTAAAATAAAAATAAAAATTAACAGCTCTTACATAACATACAAATGTTGAAAATGGTGAATTATTATCGTTTTTAGGTAAGGATTTTTTTTAATTATAAACAATTATTTACAAACATGTTGTAAGAGAAAACTGTATTTTTGTATCGATGCATGCGGTTGTATTGCGCGCGTGATTTTTCTGAAACGGTTGGCTAAAATTAAAAAAAATAATAATATCTCTTACATAACATACAAATGTTGATAATGACGAACTATTATCACTTTTATGCAAGAATGTTTTTAATTATGAACAATTATTTACAAAAATATTGTAAGAGAAAACTGTATTTTTGTATCGATGCATGCAGCTGTATTACGCGCATGATTTTTCTGAAACGGTTGGCTAAAATTTAAAAAAAAAGATTAACAGCTCTTACATAACATACAAGTGTTAAAAATGATGAACTATTATCGCTTTTATGTAAGGATTTTTTTTAATTATGTGCAATTATTTACAAACATGTTGTAAGAGAAAACTGTATTTTTGTATCGATGCATGCAGCTGTATTACGCGCATGATTTTTCTAAAACGGTTGGCTAAAATTAAAAAAAAAATTAACAGCTCTTACATAACATACAAATGTTGAAAATGACGAACTATTATTACTTTTATGTAAGGAATTTTTTAATTATGAATAATTATTCACAAAAGTGTTGTAACAGTAATTTTTTTTGTAGCAAAGTGCATTTTTCATGTTTTAGGGTACAGTATTTACTACTTTTTTATAATATAACTTATTAAATTTATATATTAACTTATTAAATTTATATTTATATGTAATTAGGTCAGTAAATAATTACATAAATGCTTATAATTTTGAAAGATATTTTGTATAATATGTTTTAAAAAGTAATTTTATCTTTCAATGCGATTTTCTCAAAGTGTTATTTTTTCAACTTGCGCGCATGATTACTTCAGACTAGATATACTTCAGGCTAGATATAATTTGATAAAAAATTGACCGCTGGTACATAACATACAGTTGCGAACTATTATTTCTTTTGTGTAAGAATGTTTGTAATTATGACTGTTTATTTATAAAAAAAAGTGCTAAATTTGGTTATTTTTCTTCTTATTTTTTTTAACAAAAACAAAATTTAAAGTGACTACAGTTCGTCATTTTAATTATAAACTATTTTTCTCTGTACATAAAGTGATTTCAGGTCATTATAGTGTTTTGTATGTATGTTATGCTAAGCGCAAGACTATATATGACTTTTGATCAAGAAAAACAGAGCTATTACAATTTCTTTTAATATTATATTTTGTTGAAGACATAAAATTATTCTGATGTCTATAAGAGATATAGGAAGGTTATTTAAATATGTGTTTAAAATTAGAAGTTTCTATACCTAATACATTTTAAGATATTTCGATTAATACTGGACACACAATTTGCTTGTATTTTTATCGATCAAAGGTACCTGACCCCTTAAATAGCATACACCGATTCTGGTTATTGTAATCTAAAATAGGAACATACTAACAGCAGCCAGAAAATGGACACTTTGTGTAGGTATAGAAACATAAGACAACGTTAAAACACACAAATGTGTAGTTCACAAGCAAGTACTCGGGGCAAGCCGAGCATGGTTCTTTGAACCCTTTTAATCTTCTTATTTATTTACTTTTTTGGTACACTGATGAAGGGGATCTGAGTTATCCTTAGAACGGCCATATGTGGTTTTAATGTTGGGATAGTTTGAATTTGGTTTGCATGGATAATGTTGTTCGCAGATATTTTTTGTCTTAATTTTTCTTTAGATGTTTAAACCTGCATGTAGGAAATATTATATATTGCTAAAAAAAATTAGATTACAGTGCAAAATCCTTGCACGGGTCCACTGGTGTAATATAATTGTGATTTCTAGATGTCTGTGAGTTTATCAATGTCTGTAATTGACGATAATGTAACGCTCAAATTTGTACTTCACAGTGACTTGTAAATTAAATCATTAAATCGTACTGAAAAATGCGATTTATGTCTAAAACCTTATACTTATGTGTCCCGAATTCATTACAAGTGTACAAGTACATAGCAAATGCTATATTGAAATAAAAGTCCTTTTTCTAATGGCTTTTATATGTATCTCGTATGCGTTAATATTTTTTAAAGACGTAAATTGAATTTTTTTTAAATTTTATTTAACTGAAAATTTAAAAAATATCGCTTTTTATTTATTTATATATAATTTATTATCAAATATAAAATTTTAATATTAAAATTTTAACTGAATATTTACTTATCTCTCAAATCACTTTATGTCTGCAATATGGATTTGTTCTGAAATCCCTCTAAAGCTTCATCCACTTTAAAATAATACAAAATATATTCTTTAATTCTTAGCTTACATTCATTTTAACTCATTTAAAAACAAGTTAATAAAAAATATATATTATTATTACGGCCACGGAATTCCTTTCCAGAACAATTGTAATTAGAACATTTCTAGCAGATCAGAAAGACAAGAACATCATATTTTATGCATGAAAGATTCTCAAACTTTTAACTTCATTGAAAATTAATTCGCCGTTGCAAAGATTCAGATTGGTTTAATGAAAATTCATTCAAAAATTGGCTTTCAATTACCTGTGGAAATATTCCTGAAAAGATAATTTATTCAAAACTCTACTCGGTTAAAGGAAATGAATTTTTAAATTGTCTTCTCGTGTTTCTAATTACGTAACTGTGCAGTAATATTTCTCAATCTTTAAATAAAAGCTAAACATTGCCGAAATATAAAAATGGAAAACGAAAGCGAAGCTAATTAAATTTCTTTAAAATTCTTCTCGAAAGTTATTAGTGAGAAATTCTTACAGGGCAATATATTGTATCTTAATCATATTCAGTAGTCTTATAGAAGAAATAATTTATTAATTGTTAGTTTGCGTGTATTGTTTCTATAATGAGCCATGAAAGAACGAAGCTGAAAAGAATTCTGGGAATTTAAAATGTATTTGATTTTTTAAGAATATTATGTATTTACATAAATCTATTTAAATAGTAATCTGAAATTTTTATTATATATTATAAAATTTTCTTATTTTTGCGTTGGAAATTTAATATTAATAATTAGTTACGTGAAGGATTATAAATAAAACATTTCATACAATCTACTATAAGAATAAAGATATACTGTACTACTATACTATACTATAAATACAAATATACTATACTATACTACTGTACTGTCCCGCTCCCCCCCTCCGGGTGGTCCCGAATCGGCACATTAAGTTGGTAAGATGACCGGGAGTCCGGCATTGCGCGCAGTAGCGCCGATACGACGGGGGCCTGTGGCTGACGAATCCCCACCTCAGCGTGGTGAGCGGGTGGTAAAGCGGTGTCCGATTAACAGACTCCAGTGAGGGCTTGGTATAGACCGACCCACATTCCTTGAGTTGTCCCCCTCTTTGGGACGTTTCTCGGCTGCAGTGGGTTTGTGGCCTTGGTTTGTCCTTTGAGATCCTATGTACAGAGCGTCGACTCCACGGGGTCTTGGGGCAAGCAGGGTGGTGAAAGGTGCCGCGTAGGCTGAACCCTCGCACCTAGGTGGTCGACTGTGTCTTGCCGCCAGGAATGGTGATGTGAGGGAAAGGCTAGCCAACGGGGATAGGACAGTCACCACACTTGTCTAAGACAAGATGAAGGGGAGGTCGGGTACGACAAGGACCGCTCGGGTTCTATTGTGACTCCTGTCGTTGGGAGTGGCGGCATGCAGCAATCCACTGCAACGTGCAGGCGGTAGAACGTAGATATGACGGAGAGGTGTGGGGATGCCTTTCCCGAACGTCCCTTGCGAGTCCCACTGTAGCTGAAGTAGTTGTGAGCCGCCCTCAGGGTCGTTCAGGAAAGATATTGCTTGTTTGAACCAAGAGCGGTTAAAGTCATAGAGGACCCTCAGGTCCAGGACTGTGGCTCGTGTAGCCTTCTCTGGGAGGGATCTGAACCTTTCTCGGAACTGTTCGACTGCAAGGAACCGGGCCGGAGGCTCGTCTTAAGACGGAGACCGAAACTTATTTCGAACCTTGGGCCGAAACCAGCCCAGCGCGTCATTGCGTAGTCTGTGCTTGACAAGGTTGGGGATAGCAGACTTCTTCCTTAACAATAACTTCCATTTACTAACCTCGACCGGGTCCACTTCTTTAGCGTGCTTGAGGAGAGTTTCCACGTTCCTCAGAGTCCGGTAGTGGTCCTTCGTTCTTCCGTTAAAGTGTGAATATATGTGGGTGATCTCGTCGAATGGGGTCGCTGGACTACGTCCTAGTTTCGTCTAGGGGGTTCTGTCTCGCGGGAATACATTCGGCGGTTGACAACCTAGCCAGGCGTGTCTATGCGCTTGGGACCAAGTTACTTCGAGGTCCCGGGTTGGCGAGAAGCACCTCCTGCTCTTTGTAGTGATATGATATGTGCGTGATCCGTTGAATGGAGAAATCCATTTGACGGGGACGACCTTATCCAAGGCGTATCTATGCGCCAGGGACCAAGTTACTTCGAGGTGCCGGATTGGCGAGAAGCATCTCCTGCTCACCACATCAAATGAACTAGTCGCTTCCTCCTTCCCTAGGATTTGATATTCGGAAGATGTGGTACAGTAATGGGTCGTGGGAGTGTTCAGCGTTGGCTTAGGACCCGATTTCCCTTATGGGATTCCGGCTACGAGGCTGTTGTTCACTCCTACGTTCCGCCCAAGTGTGTAGTAGTGGTGTCCACTAGTTTGGGCTCCACCGTATCGCAGCGACCCTTGTCGTCATTCATTTGGGAAAGGGGATGAAGTGCAGGTAGGCTCACGACCCCGCTTCTTCCCCCGTCCGAAAAGCACCACCTTGGAGGTGTCCGGGTAAACTGGCTCCGTCTTGGTCGTGAACTCGTATGGATTCACTAGAATCTGGAATCGGCGGTGACGTACGGATGCCTTCGGCAGCCGTAGCTTCTCACACTACTATACTGTACTATACTATACTACTATATTGTACTATACTATACTACTATACTGTACTATACTATAATACTATACTGTACTATACTACTGTACTGTACTGTACTATACTATACTACTGTACTGTACTATATTTTACTATATTACAATAATAATAAATAGTTTGTCTGCGCGCGCGCGTGTTTGTGCTCTATTTTAAAGAATCTGCCGCGCACGGAGCTACAGTAACTGCCAGTAAATTATCTCTTTGTTTTGAGTTTTGCAAAGCAAAACTTGTTTTTTATTAGATTTGTTTAATTTAATTGTTTATGGGATGTTTAGCGTTTTTTCACGTTTTACGACGATTCTTCCACATTAGTAAATGTTATTCAAATTATTGTCTTTTAGCCCAATATTGTACATTTTGTCCTCTTTTCAAAAAAGCTTATTGAGAATTCGTTGAGGTATTTTGCATAACGTGGCGTCATATGTACGTAACGTCATATAATCCTATGGGATTTCCTCCTCAATTGATCAATTATTGCAGTAATTTTTCGAATTTCCACGATATTTCACTGGTCTTTTTATATGATTTGCCCTATAGTATTGACTATCAAATCATGACAAAAACTTTTTGCTGTAGTTCGCGTATGCGAAAAATTTATTTCATAATAATATTTTTCATAATTTATTTCGTACCCATATCTCATCAAATATTCAATATATTAATATTTTAATTGCAGTATACTACTTCTACAATTTTTGTCAAGTTTTTGGAAAGCAGTGTTAAATTCCGCTGAAAAATCTGCATGCTATATAAAAAAAAGAATTTTGAATTTTTCACAGAAACGTTAGCATCTTCATGAATATGCGTGCTATGCTTACACAAATGCACACAAATGTTGAACAGGAGCTACATAGTCATTTGCTACAGTGACAGACCATTTTTAGTATTTTCTGTTACTTGGTTGATCGAAAATATTATCTTATTATTAAAATTATTGTTTCCACCCTAATTGTCCTCGAGACAAAATCTTCACTGAAAATCATGAAGTCAAACATGTTCTTTTTTCCTCAATGTTCAAGGGCATTTCGGGCATTTCCTCACCCGTTTCAGTAGATATTCGATGAAACGTCTGAAAGTGGCCATTGCCCCTTAATTTCTGAACATCAGTGCACATACTATATATACACACACAATTTTTCCTCGTATTAGAATATATATTAAAATGCGTTACATCGCAATAAGTAACAGCTATAAAGAAAGCGTTAAAAATAGATGAATTATGAACATGGATAAGACGAAGTAAAGGAAAAAAAAAACTCCAGATAGCTACTTTGCGATATTTCAGAAAGTTATTTGAAAGATTGAAATATAAACTTACAAAAATTAATGTCTTTTTGCAAAACCCTCCCTAAAATTAATGTACATAGTCTGTAGGGAGATAGGTGAAATAAAACCTGATAAACGAATCGGGTTTATATGAAATTCTATTCATAAAAGCCAATGGAACATTGCAATATTATATACGAATGATGAATAGAAAGATTAAAACGAGGATGTAAGAATATCTGTCAGATATCATGTACCACAAGAAAATTAAAACTTTAGGCTGGCTACACAACATACAACCTAACCCTTTACACATAAATTTCAAAAACAATTATTCCATTAAGGTTCTTTTCTCCATACATTATACACTAGACATTAGAAATCTATATACGGACCGACATCAATGAACGATATGTTATGTATCAGCCTCAATTGAGTTTCCTAGAATTTGGCGCGAGATATGTTGCATAAGTTTCAAAATAAGATAGTATGACATAAATCACGTTTAAGGAATGTCATTGTTGTTGAGGCATGTCTTGTTGTTGTACCTGGTACCTTGTGATCTATTTTTATCAAGTATATATTTCAAATTATATGTGAAAATAGTAATTTATCATTACAGACCTTGAAAACTCATAGTAATTTGTATGTATGAAATTAGTTAGTTTATTTATTAAAAAGTGTTTTAAGACTTTATGTTTACTGTAATTCCTTTTAGCATATGAATTATTTTAATGATAATAAGTGATTTTCTTTATATAATTAATGTGCGTTTTATAAATAAATTAACGTCACATTCCCATTTCAAAACCATATTTAATGCATTGTTTAATTATTTTGTCCCAATTTCTGTGACAACAGGATATTTATAAAAATACAATTTATACGAAAGGTAACAATTATTCTCCATCCAAATTAAAAAAAAAAAAAAAAAAATTATTAATGTCTATATGCCTAAATGACATAAAAACTAGCCGATGTCGTTTTCCATATATAATTCCCTTTGTACAAAGTTTAAAAGCAATCAGTTCTCTCATTTTTGTGAATTTGAGTATATATGACGTCAATGGAGCAAATCAAACCTGTGGGCTATTCCAGAACCTATTATATTTTCTCCTTCTGATTTTATTTATAAGATTACTTCTATTTTAGGTTAATCTATATGTCATAAATGTTATGTAACCAACTGCTAAAATTGTTACTATTTTTGTCTGAGAGAACAGGGCAAGATTTACAAAAAATGACACAATTTACTGCACATTTCTTTTACAGTCAATATTGCACATTTACAATGGGATATATTTGAGTAGAAACAATCTCAGCAACGGAGCAGCAGGCAAAAAACAATCATGAGAAATAGAGATCGCAGAGGTATGGGACGATTAGCAATCAAAATTGCCAGAAAATTCTTCAGATGTGGATTGAGGGAGTCAATTGAGGAATCATGTCTGGCGAGATCTCTATGGATTACAAACCGTCAGCTGTGTAGTAAGATTCTCCCGAGATTAAAAACAATTCCAATGAAAAAAAACGTCTACACTGGGAAAAAAGCAGTGTCACTAGACTATTGAACAATCTAGAAGAATACTATGTTCTAATGAATCAAATATTTTCTTCAATTCTAATGTTGTTGCTTTAGAGTCACACAAAGAAAGACCTTAATGTATTGAAAGAACCCGGCTGAAAACTGGTGGAATTATTATGTTCCAGTTATCTATTTCTAGTGCTGGCGCTCGACGTATATTCGAGGTGTCAATCGCATGAAAGCTGAGAAAACGTTTTAATTGTTGGATAACGAGCTGTTGCCACAATTTAAATTTTGCAAGGATGAAAAACAAATCATGCAACCACAATTTCAAGATGCAGTCAACTGTAATCGTTTCGACTATAGTTGATATGTCTACCGAGCTAAAAATGTACTTAAACACTTTCAGAAACAGGAGAATGATGATCCATGACTCACATAGCCCAAAAATTTACCATATGTAAATTTTATTGAGAAAATTTGGCACATGTTGTAACAGTTTGTAAAAAAAGAAATATGAACATTCACCAATTTATGCTTCAATGAAAATTCAACTAATGAATGAGTGAGTTGAAATTGATGCAAATATGATCCGGAATCATATTGATACCCAGCCTAAAAAAATGAAGTCTTGTATTAAAACAGGTGGTGTACTTCATATTAATGAATAAAAATTTCATTCCATATTTTTCGACAGGTGTGACCAAATACATGCGCATAATCCACACATAGATTAATTAATTAAAAATGAAAAATATGCACAAAGCAGTTTACACATTGGATTAGCATTACTTCGTCATCTTATTAATTGCAGAATTATATAAGATAAAATCATTACATAAGATGAAAATAACTATTCTGAAATAGCAGTATAGAAATACAGGAAAAATTTTTCTAACTGAAATAGTTGACAAATGAGACGTTTACTTTTCTTTTGAAAAAAAAAAAACTTTATAAACATTTAAATAAAATCTTTTCTTCTGTCGCTTATATTAAAATATCCAGTGATAATACAAAAGTAAACAATGGAAATTTAAAAATCAGTCTGAAATTAGAAACCAATAATTTGTTTTAAATGCAAAAAAAGAAATATTTTCAATTTCATTGCTGCTATTAAAGCAAAGTCTTATTAAAGCAAATTCTTCGAAATTTATTTAAATGAAGGGGGGAAAATGTCATCATATAAATATCGCAAAATTACCTCATTATAAACTTCACAAGTTCGTTTTACTTCAAGAAAATATTTCATGAATTCAGAGATCTCGAAATTTTAGCGTATTAATTTATTTCTGTAAAGTTTATCCAATTTGCATTATGATTCTATTTTTATTTTCAATTTTTACTTTGGTTCCTTTATACTCTTTTAACAAAATAGATTAAATTAACAAAAAGAAAATGATTCTTCATACTTCTGCTGAATTTCGTTCATAAAGAATACCATTTAAAATAGTTTTCAACAAAACGGAAATAAAGAAACGTCAATTTGTATGCATCAATAACTTTCCACATTTTTAACTCCATTTATATTTGATTCGCTACTAAATTAATTCAGATAGATTTCATTATCTTTCTGTTCAAATGATAAGCTTATTTTCTAGCAAAAAGTTAAATGGAATGAAAATTTTCTTAAAAATATTTGTTAGTCAAATTGATTTTTTTAATCGCATTACGTATTTTTCTTATTAAGTGTGATCTTGATAATATTGCTGATTTTACATAGTGGGCATAATACATTACAGAAAATTTAATAATGGTAAAATAGGAAAACATTAAAAAAATTGCAACCAAATAAATGCTTTTACGCTTTTTTTTTTTTTTTTTTTTTTTTTTTTTTTGCAAAAATTAAGAGTTAACTATTCACATCACATAAACTTAAATTTATTTTATCTTAGAAAAGCAAATTTCTTGATTTAGGGCTAACGATAAAGCTTATCAGCATGTATATAATATACACATTTACCATCTTATCCAGTGGTAAAGCATTTATCATTAATTGAGTAATTGGAATTTTAAATATCGACCCATGATGTGGTCTAAATGGTTTTGATATGCTTTATGCTTTAGAACATTCTAGCTAGAAGAGGTAAATAAATTAATAAGCACAATCTGCAAAATACAGTGTGTCCCAAAAAGACTAAAAAACGCTTTAATTTTTTTACTACTACAAATACGTAGCCAATATAAATTGCAAAATTGCGGAAAATAAGGAGGGATTTATGAATATCTTGATGAACTAACCTTTCCCTTAATTTTAAAAAGTCACACGTGTTTCACTTTTTTACGGTTATTGGGTCTTATAAGTTATATTTAAAAACATTTCCACCATGCCTGGAAATATTAAACAATCATAAGTATATCTTATGCGACCAAAAATTTTCAAGTTATGATACTGTGAAAATTTTGAAACTTCGGACATCTCTCACACTCAAAAATCTTCTATCCGTTTTAAGCTCGCAGAAGCTTTAAACTTTCATATAATTCAAAATATCATTACTTGATGAGTTTTGGTCGTTGAAGAAATGAAATTTAACTGATTAGAACAATTAAATTTTGTTTTCTAAATATAATGTATTAGATTCAGGGACCGTATAAAATCCACTTTTGAAAACCGGTATTTTCTTAGAAAAGTTTTATTTTTAGATTTTTCTTGCAAATTTTCCAGAAACAACCTTCGGAGGTAAATTTTTACGGAAATGTTGTAAAAACCTATCTTGAAATTTTCTGTTAAAAAATATTGGTATTCAGTTGGCGGATCATTTGGGAACGCTGTACATTAAAAAAGTTATTTTGAACACTTTTGCAATTTGCGTTGCATACATGTACGTCCAAGAGTTAAACAATTATAGTGCGTTTCAATGTTTTGGTACACCCTGCATACTTTGTTAAAAAAAGCATTAAAACAAAGTACATTAAATAAAATATTAACTGTTTCTCATTCATGCGGACTCAGCAGTTTTTTGTAACAAGGAAACATTTTTTTTTTTAAATATAGTTTTAATATCTACCTAAGTACCGGAAAGTACAGAACATAGCACACTTGTAATAGATTTTTACAGGATGTTTCAAAACTAATTAAATAAATTGTTTAAGGCGATAATACGCGTCAAAGCTTTTGTATGTGAAACTAGCGCCAATCTCCTATAATTCATTTCAAAGAACAGGATATCTCACTACTTGCAGAAATTGGATTTTCGGTCATTACTTAAAAAAAATAATTGTAGCGTTATTAATGACACTGTAAGCAAATCCGTAGAAATATAGTTTTCTTTTTCTAAGAAGAAAATACTAATTCAGTAATTAACATTTTGAAATTACAATCCGTGAAAATGCATGAAGGTTCCGTAAATTTTAAGGAATAGTTCCGCATTACTTTCATAACAGTATAATTTCTGTAAATGCCGTTTAAAAGTTTTAATACAGAAATCGCTTTGTTTGGAATGCGAAGCAATTGATTGTTGTATATAAGCCCTTTCCATTAAAAATGCTGTTATTGAAAGGACAATATCTCACAGATATTGGCTATATGTTGGAAATATTTCCGCGGAATGACATTATTGTCAAATATTTACTTTCCACTAACAGATATTTATAATGAAACGCAAAACGTACAGAAATATTTAAATCGAACATATTTTAAGAGAAACACCAATATTGTCACTACATTGGAACTATTTTCAATAAAACACCAATAGTAGATTTTTAAATCAAAACATTGCAACAGAACCAATAAAAATTGTTGCGCAATTTGTATTTACAAATGTATTACATTAAGAATACCGAATAATCTGTTTTTATTTTTTTCTCTTTCTCTTTCTTTTTATTTAAATAAAAAAACTAATATATATTTATAACATTAAAAAAATATATTATTTGTTCTTAAGTTGCAGATAATTGAAAAGTAAATATTACAGTTTCTTTTTCATTATTAAATTAACTTTTATTATGATAATTATGATTAATTAACAAAGGATAACTAATCAGAAAATTGTCTTTAAAAATCTATTTTTTATTTCGATATTTATAAAATTATTCGCTTCAATAAAATCGCACACAAAAACTTTCAGCACATCTGAAATATGACAATTTAACATAAAATTGCTGTTTACCTTTATCTATCCATGCGATAATAAGCAATTTTTTAAACAGTATGTTGTAAATAATTCTGCCTAAGATATTTAAGAACACAAATAATAAAAAAAAGCATATGATTGGAGAAAAAAAAATGTTGGTACTTTGGAAAGAAAAAAAATCTTTTATCTGGAAAAACATCTACATTTTTAAAGAACAGGTTAAATTTATTCTTTGCATGAAATATAAAACAAAACAAAGAAATATATAAAGAGAAAATGCATAAAATATGCAGAATTATACTCAGTTGGGAAAAAAAACTTTCTAACGAAGAAACCTTGCATGATTTTTCATACCTTGTTTTGCTTCATAAAACGCATTTAAAATAAGTAACAATATTTTGAAGATCGATTTAATCACAGCTCTGTGGTCATATAGAAAAGCTGGAAAGCCCCTTGTTCACTGTAAAAAATGTTGGTCAACAATTACTGGCAACTTTGTGACCAGTATATATACCGTAATTTAACTGGACGGTACATGACCGTAAAATATTTAAAGTATATGTACCGACTGCACTCCCGCCTCTCCCCAGGCCTGCACGCATTACGTAACAAGAGCAAGAGCATCACTTCAGAGGTTGCCGTACACAAAGGCGGGACTACCAGCTTTTTCCTTACTGAAAAATAATTATTTTACGGTATAATAAGTGATTTTTTAATGAAAAACAATCATTTTACGGTATAAATACCGTTTATAATCGAAATGACACATATACGGGTTTTTTTACGCTTAATATACCTTAGAAGTATGGTATTAAATCCGTAAAGAGGGAAAACGGTAACCGTTAATTTACGGTACATCTACAGAAATTTTACGAATTTTTTTTTACAGTGTTCGAGTACTATTGCAGTAAGTATTGGCTGTTTAAACGAAAAAAAATTAAAAGTGATAATTCAGAAATCACTGAAAATCTGGAATTTATGGAATTTTTATGTTAAAATACAGAAATAGCAGTGGCGTCTAGATTGCCAGTACCATTTACATATTTTAACGTAATTTGCTTTTTACAGTGAAATAATGCAGTTGATATGAACTAAAATTCGGGTTTTTCTTGCAGTAAAAGTATTTTTCATTAATTAAGTGGATTGTTAACCTGGTTTACCATAAAAAATGTTTGTTGTATTCTCTACGATACCTTAAATTTGTAATACTGAGCTATGAATAGCCCTGTTTAAAAATCAACGAGAAATATTATTAATATTTTTTTCAAAAATGTTCTTTCATCTCATTCTCTACATTAAATATTTGTCTCATTATCAGATGTTATAACTAAACAAAAGTATTACACCAAATTAAAAGTAAAATAATAATGTTGTTTAAAAGAACTTATTTAAAAATCATTCTGCGATATTTTTCAGAATTTAAAATTTCTTTCATTAAGTGTTTTTATTTTACTATAAAACTCATTAGCTTGTCCTTATAGAAAATGTATCTAATTTGTGTTGAGTTTAGCTTGAAAAGCTAATTAACTCCCAAGTAGAAATATTCTTTTTTACAGTCTACAAAAATTTTGAATGGATGAAAAAAATTAAAACACTCATTTTTCTGGTCTTATTAAACAACTCAATTAAATTTATATTCCTTTCATTTGTTAAATTCACTTTTTGTCATTGGATTTACTTCTTGTCGTTTATATTTTGCGGTAATGATATTTTTTTTCTAGTTCATTAAAATAACACATATTATACCTATACTAAAATTAATAACAAATTTGTTTCAATAGATCTGAATTAAATTATTCAACTAAAATATCATTTCACAAAGACGGTCTTTAAAAATATTTATCATCTATTAAAAATAACTTTTGTGTCAATTAATATTTTAAGAAGAAGTGAAGAACTATAATTATGCAATATTTCAAATTTCTCTTTTAAAGATTCCATTCTTTTAACATAAGCCCAATCAATTAAAATATGATGAACGAATTAAAAGTTATTCAGTAAAAAATTATAAGAATTAATTTTCTTACTCAAGTGCAATTTCATAATTTACATGCAAATAAATAGTACAGTTATTTTAACTCGTTAATATTGTATGTGTAGAAAACATGTAATATGATCCCAGTTAATCCAATATATCTCATAAATCGGAGTATTTAAAACTCCTCAATATGAAACGACAATATTTCCTCTCTATGGAATACTACAAAATCATACTGTTAGAAATAACGAAATTTGTATTAAATATATGCCACAAGAGGAAATGTTCTTTACAATATTTTTGCCAATTGATTTAACCCTTTCTAGTCAAAAGTAATTCTTACGTCGTTGTCAAACTTTCCGATTGAGTAAAAAAATTAAAATGCTGATCGAGCAAGTGACCATGAAGAAGTAATTGTAGAAAAGAAATTTCAAATGAAATCATTATTCAAAATTTTAAGAAATAAAATAATGTCTTATACCAAGAAGTGATCTATCAGCAGCGTTGACCGATAATGAAACAGTCTTCAAACGGACCTTGTAACAAAATTCAACAATAACCTTAATAAGATCTTAATTTATGTTATCTGAGGATTTCTTAAAACTAGAAATTAGTTTTTAATCAATAAATCTATTTTTTTAATAATTAAAAAAAAATTATGTGCATAAAATGCGGGTTCGTGTTTATGTCGAATTCAGCTATTCCCTCTTAATGGTAAACGGTCGGACACGTAGTATTTAGGGCGATTTAATGTAATTAAATACTAAACTAGTCGGATAGTTCAACCCCAAACCTCTCTTCTATCTCATACATGTAAAATGCTTCAAATTTCGCTATCATACCCCCCCCCCACCAAAAAAAAAAAAAAAATATATATATATTGTTTGTCATTCTGTTGTACGTCAACTTCTTGTGAATCGTTGGGTTACCTGGATGCAAGCAGCCGTGGCATTGTACTAAACTACGAAAAGTCCTTCTGGCCTGTACCGTGAGGAAAAGATAGTCTTCCTATTGCTTAGTTTTGAGAATTTAGCTAATTCTACTGAAAATACACGAAGCTAAATTGCGCGAAACCCGATTACAGTAGAGTTATTCCCAGTTATCGTCAATATTGAATTTGAATGAGAATATCGCCAAATTAGACAGACATAGTCAAGTTGGCTTCATATATAACAAGGTATTTTTGTCGCCAAATTTGGCGATACTTTGCCAAGTGCCGCAAAGTTTAGCGAAAATTTGACATTTTGTTAAGCATGTAATAGTTGGAAGGATGGTTACAACAATGAAAGAAAATTTGTCAGAAACCAGGTTCACAAGTGACTAATAAACTAAACCCGTTTACGGAAGAATCCTGCTGTCTTGTTTCAAAATGTCAGGCACCCTATAATTTCAAACTTGTGTATCTCAGCCATTTTTTAAGATAGAGGCAAAACAAAAAAAGCTCTGGAATCCTTAGATCAAGGACAAAAATTTAAAGCAAAAAGTTTTTAAGATTTCTAATTTTGTTGTACAAATTTTTGAAATTGAAATCTTTAAATGGCTATCACAGCTCTCCCTACTGTCGCAATATCCTCAAATTCAACTGGAATCTGCAGGCTGGAGTCAAAAACATATACAAAAAATGTAGTTCCATTTTCTATATAAATTTCATACACTTTTCTATTATATAATAGTGAAAATGGAACAAAAATCGCGATCGTAGCGCCCCTTTCATCGAAATATCCCCAAATCAACTGAGACCTGCAGGCTATTATCAAAAGCAAATACAAAAAATTTGGTTCAATTATCTGCATAACTTCATACATTTCACATATTTTAGTTAATTTCTCACAGCTTCTTTTTATGGTAATTCGTTAAAAAGTAACGATATTCATTGACTATGTCATTCATTGCCAATCAGTTAAAGAAATACAATATTATAGATAAAATTAATTTAATCTGTTTTGACTGATTTCGTTTATAAATATTTTATGGTAAAACTACTTATAACAATGGAAATATTCTTGCATAATGTTTGTATTCTCCAAGCTGACCATGTATTTAGCTTCAGACACTACAGAATTTTGTTTTCAATATATTAATGTTTGCACTGCTCAATCTATGTACTAATAATTAATCTAACGATTTCTAAAAATTTTACACCAACAATTTATCTACAATAAAATCTTAGAATCCACGGAAAAACTAGTGAAAATAATTTCAGTTTTTAGATATCAAATTAGGAAAAAAATAAAACACTGATGTAATTTTTTTACAGCAGCCCCTTACTTCAAGACAGACCTGCCAAGTCTCCGGCTTTTTGAATACCGGTAATTTAGTACAGAAAATGTTGTTTTATTTAATCGGAGCATTTTGTGATTTAAAATAACAACATTTTCTCTAAAAGATTACTGGTGTTCAAAAAGCCGGAGACTTGGCAACTCTGCTTCAAGCTATCTCTGAAAACGTATTCTGGAGTTTAAGAATATAACATTATCATTAACAATAAATCTCTTTTAGTTATTTCTGTGCAGCTTCCTCAATATTCAAGAGTTATCTCTTCGATAGCATTTCCATGTCTTGGTAATTTATTTATGATTGTAAAAAACATTATAATACATTTTTTGGGAGATAACTTAATCTAAAAAATTCGAAAAATTTATTTTTTTGAAATCTATATGTAAGAAGACGTATACACAATAGTAATTAAATTGTTTTATTGTTTTTAATAAATAATCTAATAAACATAAAAGGAAAACGTAAATACTTAACACTTATTCTTTAAACTTTTGTCTTCCTTTCGTTACAAATGCCAAACGATGCCAATAAAGTGCAATGAAAGCACATTGTATGCATGGCTGAGTGAAAGACATATTTTGAGTTTCAACATTTAAATGTATAATGATACTTTTAATTTGATAAATTTTTAGCTAGTTCTGACTCTAAAAATAGAAAACATTATTTTATAACAGAAAATGCTGAAATTACAATTTAAAGTATCTTAATTAGGTACGTTTTGTCGTAAGTACAATAATGTAATTTGTACTCTTTTACTTCCTTGAGCATGGATTATGCTTTTATAAAGATTACCTTTAGTACATAGGCTCATATGAAAAGTTAAATTTCGTAACTTTAAAAGAAATATTCGTTGTAAGTAAATACATTTTGATATGATGAAGAATATATTTTTTTTTTCTATTGGAACTACATTTGTAAAACAAAATGGTTTATGAATAAGCTATTGGCAATGATACGAAGGGAATTCTATATATACCTTTCAGACAGACCCTTATTTATGAACACGAAAGTGACACAATGAGTGGCATGAAATAAATAAAGTGTGAGTTCATGTCACGTATGTGACATCAGTTTAAGAATATAATATATTAAGAATATAACGTTTATTTATTTATTTACGTATTTGAAAATAGTCTAATCTTATCTAGCATTTACTATAGTTGAAGAATAATTCCTGTACAATGCAATGTTGGAATATTTTATTCTTCAGTTAAATTTACTTCTTCTTTTCCAATAAAATGCATTTTTAAACATTTATTGTCAACTTTAAATTCCCATCCATAATGCAAAAGATTTGAGCTTATCTGATTTTCAGAAAACGTGACTACTTCAAATCCTTTTCCTTTCTGGAAACTAAAAAGGGCATTAAATTTCGATTTTTAAATCTATCGCAAAATAAAAGTGGGTTATTGTGATATTATTATTTCTTTAATATAAAAATTCCGACAAGTATAAACAGTAGCATGTGCAAATATTCAGAATTTTTAATAATGCATTTAAAACTTATTCCTTAATGAAATTTTTATATTTATTTGCTTTTTGTAATGGATAACGTTATTTCATAAACTGTGTCAATGTCCCTACTTATTTTTTAAAATACCAAAAGCCAAAAATATTTAAAATTCGCTACTAACTGTAAGTGAGAAGGTTAGAAATATATAGTTTTTTTTTTTTTTTTTTTAAATACAGTATCAGGTAAGATAAAAGGCTGAATGTGAATGAAATTTAATTTCTTAACTTTCTTTCCAGAGATGTACAAACGGATGAACAAGCTTTTTTGAAAAATTAAAACACAGCCTTAAACGTTTCAATATCTGCTTAATAGCCAAACCCCCTCAGAAATTAAAGAATATCATTTGCTGTAAAATAGACCAAATTCATTTTGAGAATTATTCAGGAGTATATGAAATACTTTTTATTAAAGAAGACGGATCCAAGAATTACTACATAGGCATGGCCAGCAGGAAATTTAATTACAGAAAAAAGAGCATATAGCTGATATTAAGTATACTAGAAAAACTACAGGCCTTGCAAGATTATATCAATTAGAAACCATCCAAATAAATTTCAATGAAAGTAAAATAATAATTCCCTCCAGTCTATACTATCCATCCATAATAAGAGAAACCATAGATATACTAACACGCAAAAATACATTATGTAACGATGCGGCATCTTTTAATTTACCGAAACTGTGGCTCGAGTTACTCCATGATCACAGAAATGAAAATAAACAACCGAGTAAAAAATAAAAGATAACGTGCGCAATTTCTAAAAAATGTACCTGGAAATAATAACTTCAAAGCCCGTGAAATTATGGAATATTCTCATTTGTTTTTGAAAATGACTCGGGGTGAGTCGAAACATGTAAAACAACGTAATAAAAGTTATTTTAATTTGTATTATGTTGTTAACTTACTCTTTTTAGCATTTTAAAACAAACATATTGTTCAGAAATTCGTTGAACTTTCCAACCAATAATACTTTAAATGTTTAGTTACACGATTATTTTGCTATCTGTTGTAGATACAACAATGATCATGTCAAATCATTAGTTAAACAAGTGCTTTTGTTAAAGGTTTGTTATTAAGTTCATTATGCATGTTTGCTAGAAAATATGACGAATATTAAAAAAGTTTTTAAGAACATAAAACTCAAATAAAATAAAGTGCAATTTTCAACTTGGCTATTTGTAGACATCTTAAGTATCTAATTGGTATTTAAATAATTTATCGGAAATCTATGTATAATTTCAGGGGGAGTGCAGAGATAGAGCTCTTTACTCCATAAGATTTTGACTAGCACTGACTCGTTTTATCTAGTCTCTCTGTCGCGCGCTGCTCGCCTGATAAGAGATGTAGATAAGATATTGTGGGATTTTCTCAGACCTATGAATCATGCGATAATAGATCTTTGTATACTGTAATGAGACTTCTTAATTATGCTATTATAAAATGAAAACTTGGATAATTAAAACTTTTAAAGGGTGGATTTTTTTTCTTTGTTTTTCAATAATTCAATTTAGAAATACATATTTACGAAGAAATTTATATTTACACTTTTAGAAACGGTATTTAAATGAACGCAGAAATAAGATATTACAATTAAGACATTACGTAATTAATTTGTTATTTAAAAAAAATTCTTTTACTATTTTATGAATGATATGTATATTTATTTATTTATTTACTCATGTACACACATACATAGAGAGAGATAAATAAGATAGTTTTGTCTTATAATATCAGACATACACGTATATATAGAGAGATAAATAAATCCGCTTTGCTCTATAATATTAGACACATATATATAGAGAGAGATAAATAACTCTGCTTTGCCAGGATAATATCAAACATAGCATTGAAAAAAAAAAACTCGTGGTATAAAGAGATCCGAAAATGGGGACCTTGTAAAGATACTATGACGTAGGAGTCTGCTGCATACTGTATGTGCAGCTGCACTTACTCCTGCTCCTGTGGCCGTTGAACTCTCATTATCCTACTTCTAATAATAAAACGATTTAATCGTCTGTAAGCGGACTGCACGTGATAGAGATGGATTTTTATTTTAAATCTTCCTTCAAATTTATTTTATAAACCATAAATTATATGTAAATTGAGATAGAAATGAACTTTTTTTCTATTCGGATGTGTAAAAATTAAAATTATGCAATGTTTAGAAGTTAATAAATTTGAAAAAAAAAAACGAAATTTCTTACTCAGATCGTTACCATCATCCCAGGCTAACGGAAAACACAGTCTGATACATTACCTTTCAGGTTAAACTGCTAGATTCACGTGATGCTCTTTCTGTGCGCCTGTATCCGTGCATTCGAGCGCCACGTGGCTCAAGCAGTCTGGAAAAAGAGATAAGTTATTTCTTGAGACTGTTACAAAATTTAAATATCACTTAAATATCATAATCCTTCCTAAAATTATATATTCATTAAATATAATTAGATTTGTTTTACGATAATGTTCTTCTTGCACAACACCTACAAATTATATTTATAGTAGCCGTGATTTTCCTCCATTTATAGCTTTCCTTTTACAAATATTATATTATTCCAGAGACGAAAAGTTACATTTCTATAAAATTAGTCCCATTTGAGTAATTTTGGATGAGATTAAGATTTATTTCTTATCTAATTGTCAGTGCCAAGGGATTCATTACAGTGCAGTTAAAGGCATCGATACAATCGATTCCATATAATGATTTAGTGTTGTTTATGAAAACGTTATAATTAATAAATCATCAACATTATACATTTAAAATTAATATTGAGTATATAATATTTCTCTTTCTATGAATTTGATTTTGTATACAAACGAAAGTAAATACTTGTATTGTATTATATAATTGTATTTAACAAATATATATAATTTATTTAACAAAAATTCATTAATATATGTTACTATAGAACATAACGTTCATTTTGCTCGTAATATTGTAAATGTATAATTAAAAACAAATGTCTCACGCTTATGCATCACTCAAAATTATTCTTTTTAAATCCCTTTTTTCGTACGAAAGTTGATAATCACATTATTTTTTATTATTACTCGGACATATTAAGCTAAAACAATTTCAAATCCAAGTAAGTGCCTGCAATTTAGCGAAAGTATTTCATAAAAGCCATGGAAATTCTTCAAATAAGCATATTTTTGGGAGTATTTCAATGTTATTTTATTTATATAGAAATTCCCATTTAACTAGCTTAATTTATGTTTTCCAAATAGTTACAAAAATCTTATATGCTTTGTACATTGACATGAAATAGATAATATATTATGCAAATATTCGAAAATGTGATCTGTCAATCCTAAATGTAGAAACGTTTCTGTTATTATTAAATACAGAATACATTTTAATCTTTCTGAAGAAAATTAAACATTTTTAAAATTTTCTAATCGTTTCTACATTACATTACAAAATTGTTACACTTATTTAGTGAATGATTCCTATTTCACAATTCTTCATATTTCAGTTTCGTTTCGATTTCCATAAAAAATATTTATTTTTAATTAGAAAAAATGCATGTAATATATGACTATATATATTTCTTGATAATAATAATGTTCTTGATTTTCTATAATAGTATTTTCAGATCTACTCACTAGTACAGAAGTAAAACGCGTTTACATAAACTTGTTTTTATGTATTACATTTTATTACAGTAAAAAAATTAATTTTCAATATTGTTTTTATTTATCTAATGAATCTATCTTAATAAATAAATAAATAAATAAATAAAATAATGGACGACATAACTGAAAATACCATATTTCCTTTTTTATATGCGACAAACGCTCTAAATCCTACGCCGTTTTCCATTTTAAAAGTCGTTTTTGAAGGTTGCTTCTTACGAGAAAACGCAATCACAATGCTACTCGTCTGCAAAAATACTATTGCCCGACTGGTGTCAACGGAATTACGATTCAAACTGTCCAAAGCATGTATTCGCCATATGTCTGTATTTTCTCTGAACAATGCTATGTCTTGACAGGAAGTCACCATGTTGCCTGTAGAGAGTGAACAGAAATGTACAGAAATCACCCACTCGGGGACAGCCAACGGTGGGGTATAGGCTCAAAAAGTCCACGAGAAGAAAATAATTCTGGCACTTACTGGACCACAGCCAGACGACCGGACCCAGGAAGTAACGGAGAAAGGAAGACCCCCCTTTCCAGTCCGACATTGCCAGGCCCGTGAGAGAGTCTGAGCGGTAAACGGCGAATTCGAAGAGAAATAAAAGAGCAACATAATCCTCTGTGATATGTCCTGTTTCATAGAACATTATGATAAGACGCCCTATTTATATCTAGGGAACCTGGAACTTGAAATAAATCTGTCTTTGTGCAAGAAGGAGGCAGAGTTCAAGGAGATATATTGATGGTATGGTCAGACATTTCGCTTAATTTCCGCACCGAATTTCATTTTATTGGAAATTAACCTCTAAAGGATCGACAGATTGGCATGAAGACTTTTAAACTCCGTGAAGTTGATGAAATCTTAGAATGAAATCAGCTAATGAATCGGAATTTATTATTATAGGTGATAATTTCATGTGTAGTCCATTTCGGTTCTCGCCAATTTTTTTTATAATGGGTTGGGTTGGGTTGATTGTTGACGGCCAATTATCTACACTTGGGATATAGGCCCAGGGGGAGTGCCCTTCGTGGGGGTCTTTCTAAGGGAACCTAACCCGTATTTACGCATGGATAAATCCACGGCTCGAAGAAAACCACGAAAACTCCGAACGGTTCGGCCGACGGGCGCGATTGGGATCGAACCCAGCACCTCCCGTCTACCAGCTTCGAGAGCCGAACCTCTCAGCCACTGGTGGGGCTTTTTTATAATGACGAAGAGATCCCACTAATGATTTTACCAATATTTTCTTTGGGATTGGATACAAAAGACAACTTCCGGAATACTGATTTTATTGCCATCTATTTTCAAACAGCTTAAGAGCTGGTACATATATCTCATCTGGTGGAGTGAGATCGAACAGTTTAAAATTCTACATTATCACCCTGATTAACCAGATGCCTTAGAGATGCGCAGGTTTCTGTTCGTAAGAAGGAGATTTTTTTACTTTAAGAAATTTTTCAAGAAGTATAACATTTTAATTAATTTTATGAGCTATTCAAATAGTGCAATATCGTCCTTTACGAAAATTAAACACTATGAACATACATCGTTTTCTACGTTTTTAAAAGAATGGTCAATATATACCGGTAAATCTGTAAATCAGTCGCATCATTGCCAGTTCTGCAATACAAGTTTCTATTTTGAGTTCCTTTTTTTAATATGTAGATATCTTACATGTAAATTTTCAGTAAATTCCGGATCTAACTCACCGATTATTTGTTAAATATGTTTTCATTCAGTTGTGTTCAAGTATTGTTTTCGAGAGAGTACTCGAAATGCAAATGGACTTCTTTGACCCCTGCCGCACACATATTTTATCGCATTTGTTTACTGTTACATATGCCGTATTTTTACCATCCCAGTAATCTATATAATTTTTCTATGTAACACCGTGGTTCATATGGATAAATATTTACTAGCGCACTTAAAAATTTATAAATTATCCTTTTAAAGTATTTGTTATTGATCAATGCGTTACATTATATTTCTTATAGAAGTATTTATTACCTCGAACAAATGTACTTAATCAAACATAATACATACATCTGAACACTATCGTTATTTAATATGAGGAAGATAAAAAATTTTTGAATTAGCACTAAATTGTTTTGCAATAATTTTATATTACAAATCTTTACAATTAAATCACAGTCGATCTAAAATTAAATCAGATAGTAGTTTCCTAAAAAAATATGAAAAGCGTAAAAAATGAATTTGTACACGATATTTTGACAGAAATATTTGTGTTTTTCTCAAATTAATTAGACTAAATTATTTTTATTTTTAATTATATTAACCACTTTGGTCATAGCACTTAGGTTTTTGTTTAAAATCACAATTGCTGAATCAGTATCACACAAATTTTATTTTTGTATATTTTCAGTATAAGGGATATAACTTCAAGCATGATTTCTGGCTTTGAATGTCTGAAAATCCAATTTACGTTTTGTTTTATAGGGCTATATTTCACCTCATTGTTTTCACTCTGTAAGTTCTATTGCGCTTCTAAATCCTGGAAATTCTGGAAGATTTCTTCTGCTTGCGTAATTTCGGAATCTTACGTCTCCTATTGAACTCCTGAGAATTTAAGAGTATTACTGGAGAGCCATTCTAAAGCTGTTATATGAAAATACATGGACTCAGTGTGATCTTAGAAACATATACTTTTAAATATTCATTTCTTTCCATTTCATATCATGGAAATTATAGGGATCTTCAAAACATTTTTAAGAAAATTTATTTATGTTTGCAGGGGACCATTCCATTGAGTCATAATTTCTCTGTGAATTTTTGCTGCCAGGATATAATTTTTTGTTTGGAACAGGACCAACGTTTACAGTATCTAAATTGGCTAAGTTTCATATCAAACAAAAATACACGTGTTCTTAGAACGTTAGAATGAATTATTCATAGTTGCGAAAATAAATATAAGGGTAAACAATAAAATGATGAATGTGTTATTTGAAAACAAATTGAATTCATACGAATTTGTAAATCAACGTGTTACGATAAATTGTGAATAAATTTAAACTTACAGTAAAATTATTCGGTTTAAACGTCCTAATCAGATATTCAATATGTATTTTAGAATTTCCATGACTTAAAGTTTTATTTTATTCTTTCAAAGATCTTTAAAAAATGCAACTGTTACAAACAATTATGAAATAGTCTGGTGAGCGATTTATAAATGTATATTTGTTAGAAATATGTGTTAAAAATCGCTATCTGTAAAAAATAAATAATTCCATGTAATATAAAATTTTGAAACGGTTGAATCCTTTTGGAAGTTTTTGTTTTACATTGATATATATATATATATATATTCTATCTTCATATATATATATATATATATATATATATATATATATATATATATATATATATATATATATATATATATATATATATATATTTCTAAATATTTTTTGTATTAATACCCTTTTATTAATTATGGAAGAATCTCGTCATTTTATATGCTTTCTTATTTATACAGAATTTTTTCTCTGCTCAACCCCTGTTACTCAGGTAAGTGAACTAATATAAATTGCATTAATATACATTAGTAAGTGAACTAATATACATTTTTAAAATTGTAAAATAATATATCTCATAATATATATTTCAAAAATAATTTATGTAATAATAACAGCATTTTTTATATCAATAATGCATAATATTAATTCTGTAGTCAGCTAACACTATCACTTATATCTAGTAAATATTAAATTAACTTACAGTGTATGAAAAATGTTTTTATAAACATTTTTTAGATAAATTCATAACGAATATTTTATCCATGTAATTAAAGTCCTGTAGTTTTTTGTATAAGGAAAAAATGTTGAATGTTATACTATGTATACAAAAACACCATAATTATACATTCTTTTGCCTTCGTTCGTAATTCTATCTGTATATCTCTATAAAGAAAGCTACTGTTGCACAAAATTAATATAAAGGAAAATAACAGCAGTATATATAAATCCTTATTAATATTTTAATGATGTGGTTTATTAGCCTTTTCTGAAAAAAAAAAGAGAACTTTCTAGGATCATTAACTGCGGAATATTTCGGTAAATAATGAAGCATAAAAAATATCGCGTTTAAAAATCATATATGGTGCACTGCGTTTTTTATTTTTTGTTTGTTTGTTTCATTTTTTGTAATAGAAACGTAAGATATATATGACTAAGAAATGTAATTTTGAATAATATTTTATTACCTTTTTTTTATAAGAAAATGTTTTTAAAAAAGTGTTATCATATTTTATAGAAAAATAAATTACTCATGTAGTATATATATATATATATATATATATATATATATATATATATATATATAAAGTGACCTGTTTGTAATGGTTTGACCATTTTTTAGCAGAAAACAATGTTTTTACTAGTTTTAGACCAATTGTTTTGTGTATGTCTGCGTGTTAGTTTTAAAACCCTGATGGCGAGCTAAGGTTGCTCGAAAGCGCTAAATTTTTATCATTGTGAAATAGAGCTATGTATGTTTGAAAAACACCTTAAGTAAAGTTTTATTAAAGGATGCATATGTGTTTTGTGACATTTGTGTTGTTTTAAATAAATATAATAAATATACTTTTATTATTATTATTGACGAATTTTTTAATATTTTCATTTTTTCTATAATATTTAGATTTAAATACATAACTAAAAGTAGCATAATATATTTCCCATGCTTCTGAAGTACATTTATAAGTAAACAGTTTACTCTTAAAGGCACGTAAACGAAAATTATACGAAATATTCGGAGAAATTCTAATGCTATAAGTTACATTAAAAATTTATACAATTGTATGTAAAGAATCACACAACACAGCACAGTGTATCTATATTTCAGTATGTACATTAAAATAATCATCGAATTTATTTATAACTTTTATGTATCTAATGGGTTAGTAAAAATAACAATTAATAATATTATCAATGATACTGCGCTTACTAAATAGAATTATATACCTTGTAAAAAATAATCTATATATCTTATGTGATATTTTATGCAACGAAAGGAAGTAATTATTATTAATTTAATAATAATTAACTGAATAAAAAACTCTAACAATAAATACTCAGAAAAATTCTAATACTATGAGTTACACCAAAAAGTTTAAACAATTGAATGTAAAGAATCACAAAACAGAGCCAAGTGTTCTATATTTCAGTATGTACATTAATAGTATCATCAAATTTATTTAACACTTTTATGTATCTAATGGGTTAGTAAAAATAACAACTAATAATATTATCAATGATACTGCGCTTACAAAGTAGAATTATATACCTTGTAAAAAATAATCTGCATAGCTTTTGTGTTATTGTATGTAACGAATGGAACGAATTAATATTAATTTAATAATAATTAATTGAATAAAAAACTCACGATTGGAATTTGCAATTGAATTCCAGAAAAAATTCTTATAGTGAAAACAAATATTTATAGCAAAAATCATTTTCATTTTAACTACAATAGTGTGCAAAATTCAAGCAACAAACACAAAATGCTAATTTCTGTATACGTGTGTACTCAAAAGGAAATTCTATAAAGAGCAAATGTAGAAGAGAGGTACCACTCTAACAGCACGGCCAGTGGATGTGAAGTCCCCCTTGACGTCACAGATGGTTAGAAGTATCACAATCGCTACGGTGAATCAAAATATGGGATATTTCACTGTCTCATTATTACTCTCAAATGATTGTTAACACTGAAAAGTCACTGTGACTGTCGCTTTGTGATGGGTCACCAGGTGACATTACAATGAAGTCACCTTGTGTTTCTCAAATCACTGTCAGGTGAAGACTGAACTTTCAAGTCATTGTGATCATTGCATTGTGATGAGTCGCCAAATAATGTCACAATGAAGTCGCATGGTGGCTTTTCGGTGATCGACACTCCATTGTGAAGTCATCATTGCACTCCTTTCTGAAAAGTCACCAGATGATTCCATTTTCTGTCACTTGGGAACTCGTCACAGAACAGCTATCATGATGATTTTACAATAGAGTGTCAAAATGACAGTCACATGAGAGTCACAAGGTGACTTCATTGTAGTGTCATGTGATGATCCATCGCAAAGTGACAGTCACAGTGACTTTTCTGTGTTAACAATCATTTGAGAGTAATAATGAGACAGTGAAAAATCCCCATATTTTGATTCACTTCTAATTTGTGACACTTCTAATCATGTGTGACGTGAAGGGGATTTCACATGGTCTGGCCGTGCTGTTAGGGTAGTATCTCTTTTCTACACTTGCTCTTTATAGAATTTCCTTTTGAGTACTCACGTGTTCAGAAATTAGCATTTTATGTTTGTTGCTTAAGTTTTGCACACCAGTGTATTTTTCTATTTCCTCCGATTCAGTGAAAATAAATGTAAAACTTATTCACATTCTTACAAAAATTATCACAACTTCTGCTACAATTAATAAGCTACAGAAGATTTAACCCTTAAATGAAATACAAAATAATTCATTATATTATACAACAGCTACAAAATAATTTACAATAATCTTAAGGCATTATTTAAAATTATCGCAAAAATATGTATATGTGATACTTTATTATTTATATACAAAGCTATGACTCGAAACTGATAACAGAAAAATGATAAAATACACTATGAATATGATACCACTTGTTTAATTCAGCTAAAATGTATATTCGATCTTTAGTTGAATGATTCGTATTTTGAAGATTAATATTCCGTGAACGGATTTATGCTGATAAGTGTTTGGAGAGGGTATCAGGTTTCAATTCATTCGGGATTAAATACAAAATTTATGGCTCATTTGAAAGGCTTTCCTTTCAGACTTTGTTTTAAAGAAAATATGGGAAAAAGAATAAAACACGGATTCAGTGAAAATAAATGTAAAACTTTAATTCCTACAATTATATGCTACTGTAGATTTAACCCTTAAATGAAATAAAAAATAATTCATTATGTTATACAACATCAACTAAATAATTTACAATAATCTTAAGGCATTATTTAAAATTATCTCAAAAATATGTATATGTGAGACTTCTTTATTTATATACAAAGCTCACTCATTATTGGAATCTGAAATAACTCGAACTTGATAACAGAAAAATAATAATGTACACTATGAATATGATACCACTTGTTTAATTGAGCTAAAATGTATATTCGAACTTTAGTTGAATGATTTGTATTTTGAAGATTAATATTTTGTGAACGGATTTATGCTGATAAGTGTTTGAAAAGGGTATCAGGTTTCAATTCATTCGGGATTAGATACAAAATTTATGGCTTATTTAAAAGGCTTTCGTTTCAAAGAAAACATGAAAAGAGAAATTTTGTCGGAAGAAAGTTAAAAATCGTTTTGGGCAAAATGTACAATAAAATGCGAACTTGCATGTGCATATTATTGTAAATATCTTAATTAAGATATTATGACTAATATAAAGAATTTATTCCCTGAAATATAAATAGAAAAACATAAAAAATAGTTTAAACACAAAAGTGTAAATTACAAATACTGAATATAGTTTTGTTGGTATTTTGTGTTTTGAAAAGTCACTTTAACATTGATTAATTACGCTGGTAAGCCATAGACTGCTACACGGTAATTTGAAAAACAAACAAATATTTACAAATTATATTATAAATGTATAGTTTTGCATGAACGAATTTGCAATAAGAAGCACAAATACGTCTCACATGCCTCAATTTACCCCTAAATCATTGATAATTCGATGATTAATTTGATGTTTAGTTGCACAAGGAAATGTTACGCCATACCTCATTTGAAAGCATTAAGATCATCCTCTAATTAAGTGAAGATGCTCGCAAGCTAATTTTAAATCTATGTCAGTTCAATTCTCGTTTGAATTTAGATTTTTATTTATTTATTTTTTTTTTTTTTGCATAAGATATCTGATGTCTATCTGTATCCAAGTTCTTTTTAGCTCTTTTTTTTGTCTTTTTTGTTATTGCAGTTTATTTTATGAAGATTCTTTAAGTCTTGGAACCCGTTCTGAAAAAAACGTCACCTCATTAAAAAAAAAAAAAAAAAAAAAAAAAAAATCTGCAATCAATTATGGTTTAATATTTTAGTTGTTAAAGATCAAAATATATTTTATAAGTTATTAAATATTTTTTAAACCTGTCCAAAGCAACACTGATAGTTTCCATTAATTTTCCTTTTCTGTTTTGACTATCGACTATCCAAAAAAAAAATTAGATCCGTTATTAAAAAAAAAAAAAAATAAATAAAAATAAAATAAAATAAATAAATTCTATGTTACTTTCCAAAGTTGATACAGCTTGATCTGTTTAGAGAATAAATAGAAAATTTTAATACTACTTTTTTGTCCGAACTGTGATAAAAATAGGAATGATTTCACATTTTGGAATTATAAAGAGTAAGCAAAAAAAATGTCCTTTCCTTGTTAATTTCGTGATTTTTAGATAAATGTTGGATAAACATGATGGAAAATTTTATTAAAATTTCAAGCGTCGAGTCAGATGGTGTTTTTTTTTTTATTCGTATAATATAAACAAGAAAAGATAAATGTAAAAAGCATATGAAGATATTCAAATGTTTTAAAAGTTTTCTTTTTGTGATTTTTTTTAACGACTACTCAATTTCTTTTACAGGGTGGAAAGTTGAATAGCCGCATATTGGAGATACTCATAGATATCTCCCAAAGAGACCAGAAATGTGTGAAATGACAAAAATAGACTGAAGCATGATCGTGGATTGTAATCGTTTGTAATATCGATTTTAATAAGGCTAAACTATTATTATTTATTTTGCTTTTAAATATGTATCTTTAAAAATATTTGCTAAATTGTAAACTAGTCTTTGGGAGACAGCGAAATACTTACCCATCATGGATATGCATAATAATAAATATGAAAATAGAACATGTGTAAACTATTTATAAAATGTCTTTCAATTCGAATAAAATCATGGCTTGATGACGTCATAAACTTTAAATGCTCTATTACTACAAAATTGATAATCATATTAACTAACGATTTATTGCGTCGGATAAGGCGTGTCATTTCCAATTAAAATAAATCTTTTAATTGAAATTTGAATGAAATACAGGGTCAGAAAAAATCGAAGAGTGTGAAAAATAGGATTACAAATATTTCGGCAACTCATTATCCAATCGACTTCATTCTCTATGCAAAATTTATGTTTTTTTATTGTCTTTTATATGCCCTCCTTAAAATAAACAATTTCGAAAACTTTTATGTACCTTTTATCAGAACGAATATTTCGAGAGTCCGAAAAAAATAGTTCCGGATAATTGAGGTTACTGAAATTCAATAAGCTTCTTCCCATTATTACATACTATGTACATACCAAATTTCAATTCTCTATCTCAATTTGTTCGGGAGATACAGCGTTTACAGACACACAGACACACAGACACATAGACAGACGGACGGCAAATTTTGTTTTCTAAAAATCTGTTTTTCGGAAACTATAGTGTCTGAAACGTGTAAATCCATCATTTTTTTTTTCAAAACGATTACAAGACATGCCCTATACTACGTAGGATGGGTAAGTAAAAACAATAACTAATGTTTTATTTTGTACGATGACGTTATTTTTGAAAAACTAGTTTTGCCATGGTTTTGAAATCCAAGTTCGCTATATTTGAGCCGTCATTTTTTATACTACTTTTTATGTTGTCTGTTTATTGAAAATTGTAAAAAATTCAAAATTTTAATAAAAAATTCAAAATTCATAAAAAATGATATTTTTTGCTATAACTAAAAAACAATAAATTTGTTTTTCCGGTCTAGTTTGTATAGAATTTATTTTTCTTTATTTAAAAATTTATACATAAAGAAACATGTAAATCCGTTAACTTGTATAAAACTTACCGTTGTAAAACTGCTGAAAAACAAGGCTTCGAGATAATAGAATTTTATAGTTTTGTCTTCCGTGCGGCTAAACGTTTATGGATCGTACAATCGTAATTTTAAGAATTTTTCTATCAAGTCAAGTTTACAATATTCTTAAAGGTTCTAAGGTAATTTAAATGATAATAATATTTTTTTTTCATAATTTCAAACCTTTCTGGTCCCATTAAGAGATTTTCGTAGAAACTAGCTATATGAAGAAATATACATGTGATATGACGCGTACTTTGCAAAGTCTAAGACTCCTATAAGAGGAGTTGACGCATATTCATCTTGTTGCCCAAAATATCCGCCATTTTGTAATCCAGCTCAGCATTAGGAAACCGCCCGAACGTGTGTTTGCTGTCCCTGTCACTTCCACTCGCTGTGTACTACTACGGTAAGCTAACCTGTTTTAGCTTGTTTTTTGGTCCGTTGGGTTATTAAATAACGGTATGATTCAGCCTGGAGTATAGGAGCTCTAGAAAAGATTACACTTATCACTACGTCGGAGTTGAGATGCATGTATTGCTACTGGTAGTCGTTGCTTCGAAATTTTCTTTGTAAGTGTGAAACATAATTATTGACTTAAAAGAATTTTCGTTTCGAGTGTTCTTGGTTTTAAAAATGATTGTTTATTCTCATTTCTAATTCTACTACAGATTTAATTATGAAACGTTTTCACATGAACCCCCATTACACCTTAAAGTAGTGATAATTTTCCCTGCAACCCCTTGTGTTAAAATCAAGCCGTAAAACATATTTAAAAATTCCTTAACTATAACCGATACACTAAATACGTTGTGAATTTCTGTTTTAGCTAATTTGAATCTTAATTTACCATATTTTCAGAACCAAAAATACTTGTTAAAAGGAAACATTTAAAATAAGTGGTACATCCAATCAAAACTCTACAACTATTGAGATATTTCCCTAATATTTTCAAAAAAGTTTTGAGTGAAAATACAGTTACGTTTTCATTAAGCATTGATGGATACATGGGGGCAATTTTTTTCGGATTTCTTATACTAAAGCAAAAACATAAAATGCTTTGTTAAGAAAAAAATGTAAAAAAAAACACTTTTGAATATTCTGCCTTCAATCAAAATTTTCATTTCATACATTTTTAAAAGACAACTATTTTGACTTAAACGGATTTTGATAAGATAAAATACAACTTTTAAAACGTTTTCCGCAATTGAAACTATATATCACTTAAACAAAATGTTTACGAATTAACAATCGGCCAATAATAAGAAGGGACATCCTTCATATACGTATCAGACAATTTGTTTTTGAAATTGACAGGTTACTTTAAATAGTTTGTCCTCAGTTAAAATTTCTTCCTCTTTTTCCAATAAAAAGATTTTTTTTAAACATTCACTGTCAACCTTTAAGTCTCGTCCATAATGCATAAGATTTGAGCTTATCTTATTTTCCGAAAACGTGACTACTTCAAATACTTTCCTTTTCTGGAATTTAAAAAAAGCATTAAATTTCACTTTCTAAATCTAACACAAAATAAAAGTGGGTTACTGTCGTAATTTTATTTCTTTACTTTAATAATTCATTAAATTGTAAGCAGTAGCACGTAAAAATAGTAGTAATTTTGGATATTTCATGTAAGAATTGTTCTGGAATGACATTTTTATGTTTATTTATTTATTTAGACTGCTTTATAACACTTTCCAACGTAATTGAAAAGTGTTTATGACATCGTTTTTTCTGCCTGTTCTGTCTATAGTAAATATCCGTGTAAAATATTCTTTTTACTACAGCATGATCACTATTGAAAATGCAGCGTGTAGCATTTATAGTTTGTTTGTAGGAACACGCAAAAGTACTGTGTTGCATTACGTATCAATTGGGAAAATTTTAATCCATTTTAATGATTAATACACTAATAAAACGATGCAATATTATTATGCATTTGTGAATTACTCTAAATTATGTCTTGTATAGAGTATGTAGTGCAAAGAACTTATCTTTCATACATAATTATATCCAGGATTAAACTGTTCACAATCTATTTTAACGATGCAACACTATTTCAAACATAATGATTACGTTGACGTGCATCATAAGTTGCTTACTTAAAATATAGTGTTCAGAGCATTAATGGATCATCTACAGAGGCACACAAAGTCATTCAGCAGAAGCGATAATTGCTCGATGTGCAATTTTAGGTTTAACTACATATTTGCACATTACGTGCTGTGTTAAGATTCTATTCATCATAACGACGGCTACACAAAAAAACCGTAAGTATTAATGACTATGGATGTGAATTCTTTAAGGGTGGTTTTAAAATGCGTTATGAATATTTCTTTTGAACTATACTTGGTATACTAAGAGAAGTTGTTTTGTAGTATATATATATATATATATATATAGTATATGTAGTATATATATATATATATATATATATATATATATATATATATATAAAGAGAGAGAGAGAGAGAGAGAGACGTGTATGTCAGTATATTTCCTTTTTCAGTCAAAACTACTCAGCGCAGACCACTGGTTTTTGTGTGCGGCAGTAGCCTCGCCTCTCCCATCGAGCACTACGGTGGTTGCAGTTGGTAGCTGTGGGGAGGGAGTGTGATATGGATGTTCAAAGTGGTTGACCAAGGGCATTTTCAATATAAAAATAGACGTGCGTGTCCATATATTCCACTTTAAAGTCACAACTATCCAACGCATACCACTGGTGTTTGTGTGGAGTAGTAGCATTGGGTCTCCCATCATGCACTATAGGTGTTGCATGTCGGTATTTGTGGGGGTATAGAAGATATGGTGGTTGAAGTTCGTCGATCTGAGGCATTTTCATATTTCGTCCAAAGTGTCCTAAAATGTTTGGAATCGTCTAGAATCTACTAAAATGTTCTTTATATTTTATGCATATACATTATTTTACACACACACACACACACACACACACACATATATATATATATATATATATATATATGTATATATACATATCTTTATTAGGTTTATATATGGACCGGAAGATCAAGAACGTTCTGGAGTGTTGGAGTATCATTCTGTGGGGGCGTAATGATAAGCTACGGCTGCCGAAAGGAGTCGTACTTCACCGCCGAGTACATACTCTCGTGAATTCATACGAGGTCGCTACTACAGAGGATCGGTTTACCCGGTAACCTCCACAGGTGGAGCTGTTCGGTCGGGGGAGAGACGGGGGGGTGTGAACCTCCTGCGCCTCTCTACTCTTTCCCAAATGAATGACAACAGAGGTCGATACGACATGCAGTGGAGTCCAAAGACAGAGGACACCACCCGACAACATTTGGGCGGACGCTCAGAAGACTTCGTAGCCGGAACCCCAAAGATGGAACTGGGTCCTAGGCCAATCCCAAACCACCCCAGCGACTTATTATTGTACCGCAACTTCCGAATATCGAGTCCTAGGGGGCTTGTGGGAGACATGGTGGTCGACCTAGGGCATTTTAATATTTCTTCCAAAGTGTTCCAAAATATGTTTGGAATCTTTTAGATTGCACTAGAATGTTCTTGAATGTAATAGAATTTTCTAGAATGTGCCAAACTGTTCTTTATATTTTACACATACATATTATATATATATATATATATATATATATACCCAAATACATATTTTAGTACGTTTACATATGGACCGGAAGCATCGAGAACGTTCTGGAATCTTCGGGGTCCACTGTATCGGGGTGTAAAACTAAGATACACCGCCTTTAGCTGAGTATTTCACCGCCGATTCTAGGTTCTCTTGAACCCATGTGGGTGATATCCCAGGAGGTACCTGGCTTACCCGAGTCTGCTCACAGTTAGGGGAGGACCGCCACCTGTGCATCCTTCCCCTACCCCAAATGATTGACGACAAAGTTTGGTGCGTCCAATTTCTGTATCCCAATGTCATAGAATCCGCCGCCAACCCGTTGAGGAAGCGTTTCACATCTTCTTTGACTTCATCGTCGCTCCGGAAGCGTTGGCCACCCAAGTGTTCCTTAAACTTGGGGAACAAGTGATAATCACTCCGGGTGATAACAACAAGTGATAACAAGTGATTACAACCGATGTCCGGACTGTAAGGTGGGTGGGGCATGACAGTCCACCCAAATTGTGTCAAAAGTTCCTGGGTTTAACGGGAGACGTGAGGTCGGGCGTTGTCGTGCAGCAAAGTTACACCAGCTGTCAGTCGTCCTCTCTGGCGGTTCTGGACTGGCGAGGTACCTTTGGCGTGCAAAAAGCGAATTACGGAACGACTCTCGCTCTTGGCGGGATGAACAATGGGAAGCTCTATCTTGGACGGCTGCTGATCCAAGAATGAACGGCGCAACGAAGCGTGGTTGGGGGACTCGCGAGTGCAGGAACAGCCGCACACAGCGCCGTTGCCGTATTTCGCCTCTCACCTTCCCGTGCGGCTGGAGCTCTTTGGGAACCTTATTTCTGGTACGTATATATATATATATATATATATATACGTACAAATATTTTTATTAGGTTTACATATGGACCAGAAGGATCGAGAAAGTTCTGTAATGTTCGCGAACTATTCTGTTGAGGTGTGGGAGACATGGTTGTTGAAAGTGGTCGTTCTAAGGCATTTTCATATTTTGAGCAAAGTGTTCTAAATATTTTTTTAAATATAAAAATGTTCAAAAAATAGAAGATATACAGAAAAGAAAGGTTTTTAGTGTAAGTCTTGCATATTAAACATAAATGAATTACACAGATGTACCAAAAGAAAAATCAACGAGGTGGGTTGTCCTCAGCTAGTATATAATATAAATTCATATCCAGGACTCGCCAAAAACTGGTAAAATTGCTGTTTATGGTTAGGAATTTTTAGAAGTGCGGTTTTTTTGTTGTGTTATGCGTTTTTACCTGAATTACACTTACGTGGACTTGTTTAGAAGGACTTGTATAGAAAGAATTCAAAAGTACAAAAGAATTCCAGTGCATTTCCGCTATTGGCGAAAATTGCTAAAAGTAAATTTTTAAATATATTATACCTTTTCTAAGTGAACAAAGTATTGTCATGCTATATATATTATACATGTAAATCTATAGATCATATACAGCGCTGGACGAAATATCGTCTACATTTCTGATCGGTAACTGAGGATAGTGTATTTTGAAATACGTTATGTGTTTACTTACATTATTTCTCCTCATTTAACGATGAAGTTTTGTTTCAGTTTTCCGGATGTGTTGGAAAATATTTCATATTTTATACTTCATACACGATTTTACGTTTTGGTTCAGCTTCGATAACATTCTTCCAATATAATTTTGCCAATTAAACATATCCATTTTAAAAGATATATGTATTAAAAGAATGAAATATATATATATATATATATATATATATATATATATGTGTGTGTGTGTGTGTGTGTGAAAGATTTACAAATGGATACCCCAAATAAGTAATAATTGAAATTTTTGTGAGATGACAGCGTTTATCTCAAACTAAAAGCGTATCTCTCCGCATGGGTACCTTTACATATTGGATAATTACGTAGACAATATTTTCTTTATTGATGTTTTCATTAACTGTTCCTTTAATTAATAATAGTAATAGTTCATGTTTATGCATTAATATCAAAAAATCATTTATTATTATTTTTTAAATATTGCATAATTATTTATTCACTGTTATAGCACGTATTTTTACAGGGTAACGCCTTGAGAAGGATTTATAGATATAAATGTTAAACATGAACAAGACTTAAAATAAATTTTGACATAAAAGAAATAAATATTACTCTTTTTTATATGAAAAATAATTTCATACTTTAAAATGAACAAAATATTTTTTAATCTGAAAATGTTAATGTTAGATTTTAATCATTTTTCTAATTTTTCAAATTTTTTAATGAATTGAAATTAACTCTACTTAAGTAATTAAAAAAGACGCCGCATATCCAAAAAAAATCGACATGTATAATCAAAGGAGGAATTTGAATGAGATTTTATTTTTAAAGTTTCTTTCCGGATGTGTATAAACATATTTCTGATCTAAATAATAATATGAAGATTTTTGTTTTGCAACTTAAGTTACAGGGGTGTGACATTTTCTGTCACTTAATATTTGAAATAAATAAATGATAGATATGATAATGCACGGTGGTAACAGATGATAAATATTCAATGAGTTAGTATGTAAAGTATAACAACATTCGGTATAGGGGAATCTCACGCTAGTTTCATAAAGTCCTTCTTAAGTTGTTAAAAATACTTCTATCACCAAAAATTCTTCTAAAACGCTATATTGAAGATGCAGATTCTGAAGATTTTCATCATGTGAAATGAAGGGTTGGATGCAAACGAAAATTATTAAAAGAAATATATATATATATATATATATATATGTGTGTGTGTGTGTGTGTGTGTGTGTGTGTGAAAGATTTACAAATGGATACCCCAAATAAGTAATAATTGAAATTTTTGTGAGATGACAGCGTTCATCTCAAACTAAAAGCGTATCTCTCCGCATGGGTACCTTTACATATTGGATAATTGCGTAGACAATATTTTCTCTATTGATGTTTTCATTAACTGTTCCTTTAATTAATAATATTAATAGTTCATGTTTATGCATTAATATCAAAAAATCATTTATTATTATTTTTTAAATATTGCATAATTATTTATTCACTGTTATAGCACGTATTTTTGCAGGGTAACGCCTTGAGAAGGATTTATAGATATAAATGTTAAACATGAACAAGACTTAAAATAAATTTTGACATAAAAGAAATAAATATTACTCTTTTTTATATGAAAAATAATTTCATACTTTAAAATGAACAAAATATTTTTTAATCTGAAAATGTTAATGTTAGATTTTAATCATTTTTCTAATATAATATAATACAGAGAGACATGAACTGTTCTTAATAGATTAAAGTGTTTTCTTCGAAAGAAGTGTTTTTCTTCTTTCCTTCTGCCCCACCAGTGGCTGAGAGGTTCTGCTCTCGAAGCTGGTAGACGGGAGGTGCTGGTTTCGATCCCAATCGCGCCCGTCGGCCTAATCGTTCGGAGTTTTCAAGCCGTGGATTTATCCATGCGTAAATACGGGTTAAGTTCCCTTAGAAAGACCCCCACGAAGGGCACTCCCCCCGGGCCTATATCCCAAGTGTAGATAATTGGCCGTCAATAATCAACACAACTCAACTCAACCCTTCTTTCCTTCTAATAGAGAAAAAATTCTATTTTCAACGCTAGTGATAGT
The DNA here is from genome assembly GCA_963931845.1 of Maratus michaelseni. Classification (NCBI taxonomy): domain Eukaryota; kingdom Metazoa; phylum Arthropoda; class Arachnida; order Araneae; family Salticidae; genus Maratus; species Maratus michaelseni. Next base: position 447,824,157 of record OZ007589.1, on the reverse strand, counting down.
AGTATAAATATTACAAATTTTAAAGCTATAAAACACTTTTCGAATAACTAAAAAAAAAATAACTAACATTTACCAATTGATTCATTATGATTCAAAATTTTTCTTTCATTTATATCCTCTAAAAATAATCTTAAAATATCAAAAAATAAACTATGTTAAATATTTAAAGAAAAAAATCCTTAATAATACCATTCAATCATTGCAAGATCCAGTATTGACCTTTTTAAATTTATTATTTTATTCGAATTCTTTTCAAAATCAAATTAAATCTTTGCAAAAAGTATTCGCTCCTGCTGTTGAATTTCTTTTCAAAGTCAATTTCAGCATAATTGTTTGAAAGAGGATTTTCGACAATTTATGTCTCGTTTTATACCTTATATTCATTCCGCTTTTATATTTTGTTTAATAGTATAAGAAAAAGTTAACAGTTCAAATTTCAGATTGATCATCATGTTTATCTTATTAAAGCTTGGAATAAATTTCAAATAATATTTTCATTTTTTATTATCGTCTTCTGTTGATTTAAAGCAGAATATAATTTTGCATATTATTTGCAGTATATTCAATAAAATTTAATGCTAAAATGTGGTATTTGACATTGATTTATTTTTACGTTAGCATCGAAGTTTCTGTGCATCATTAAAACAGATGTTTGGGAAGGGGAAAGGGACTACATCGTAAAGCACTATTGCTAAAAAATGAGCCTGGTTGGATTATTTATACTCACATTTTAAAATTATATCTGCTGGGGGTGTTGTTATTTATTAAATAAATATTGGTGGAGAATAAAAGTGGTAACCTTTATTGGTTGGCTTCACTGCTTGTTCTGATGCTGACTCTGATTCGGGATTTGGAAGCAGTGATTACCCATACTTGACTATTGTGTGCTATCATTCCTGTTTTAATTAGATAATAATGAAATTATGACAACAATGTTTAATTGCAATTAATTTTGACATAGCGAAATGATATTAAAAGAAACTAAAATAACTCTAATAATTATTATAGCGCCTATTATGATGAAAGTAATTTCAGGATGTACATTTACGCAGATTAATATATGTAAGGTAAAAATAAATGTTTTGTAAACTTCAAAGAATTTTAAAAACCATGAAACAAAAAATTTGCAGTCATTAAGATAGAAATAAATTTCTTCTTGCTAGCTAAACTAAATTAATTTCGCGCTTGAACCACCAGTATATTACCTTCGAAATTAAATTTATGAATGAATAACTCTCTAAATTTCTTTCAGCTGAAATAATTTATAGCCGTTTAGAAATTTATTGAACTACCCAAACAATCGTACTTTAAATACTTAGTTACATAATTGTTTCTCTTATCGATTATAAATACAAGAGTGGTCGTGTCAAAACATAAGTTAAACGAGCGCTTTTGTTACAGATTGGTTAGTAAGTGCTTATTACATATAGAAAGGATTTAAAGAGAATAAAACGTGAATATAATACAATGTTTATTTTGTCTTCCTCTTCATTTTATTGTGTCAGTCAACTATGAAAGCAAACTATTAATGTGCTGTATTAATTTTGACACAATTATTTAAATTGGTAAAGAATTCATATGAGATGTAATCTTCCCAACTGAGTGAAGAAGTCCGGGCCTGGATTCGAACCCGAGATCCCTTGGCTGAAGCTGCCAATGCTCTACCATCTGATCAATACCAGACTGAGATATCAGACCAGATGCTATGATCATTAAGGTTAACTGGATGAATTAGTTTAGCCATATTCGTCGGGGATTGCTCAGTTGGTAGAGCATTGGCAGTTTCAGCCAAGGGATCACGTGTTCTAATCCTCGCCGGCACTTTTTCGCTCAGTTGGGAAGATTACATCTCATATTAATGTGCTGATTACATCATTGTAATTTTGTAAAAAAAAAAAAAAAAATCACATGAAATATTTCCGAATACTGTCAGATTTACATATTTTCAATAGTTTAAATATTAGCAAAATTATTTCGCCATTTCACTACCAATTATCCAACTGTAAAACCAATATGTTTATAATATTGTTTGTCATGGCAAATATTTTAACTGTGAAACACTTACTAATATTATGTTACAAATAACATTAATGTAAAATAATTTTTAACCAATATTAGTATTAATTATACGTGTTTTTTAATTAATTCAATATTGTCTCAATATTAAAAACAATACAAGACAAACATTATTTTTTTGCAACTGGGGACATATTTTGTATACCGTAGCAGTTACAATATAATGGTTTGAGTATGATTCATCTAAACTATCCATTACAGATATTTCACTCCAAAGCAAACATAGATATATTTATTTCATTATTAAACAGTTGTTTATTAGTTGCTATTGATATACAAAGTGAAAAAATAGTTTAAAACACCATATTTAAAAAAAAAAAATGTAAAACGAGGTATATTTTCTTCAGCTGTAAGTAAGACTTCGTTAGCAAGACATTCATTATTTTAAAAGAAAAGTTAAGTCACAAAGAAAAGCCGACAGGTAGAAAAAGACAGTCAGTGGATAGCTAGATACAGTAGCTAATCAGAAACTGATATATATTATATATATATATAAGCAAATGTTTGGTTGATGGGTGTTGCTGTACATAAACACTGATGGGGGTAAACTTCCCCCATATCAGGCACACTTCTGTTACTAATTTTAAACTGTTATTTTTGTCTTCATAAATCACAGTAATTAATTAGTGCTTTTTCACGTTGTAGAAGTTGACGTCTATATTACAGCCGATTATCTGCACAAAGAACATATGTCTTTGGGGTCTTTCTAAAGTGTGGGGCAATATTTCTCCTCCATGGGGTGCCTTTTTAAGGGAACATATCCAGTATGTAAGTAAGATTCGAAGGAAAACTCCAAACGGATAGGGCGAAGAGCACTACATGGATTTGAATACAGCACCTACCTCATACCAGCTTTGAAAGCAGAATTTCTCAGCTACTGGTAAGCCAAAAAAATATGGAGAAGTATAGAAAAAACTGTATACAAAAGACAGAAAAGAAGGAGAGTAAGAAAAATTTAAAATAAGTAAGATAAGTAGTGAGTTAAAAATATCAGAAATTACATAGAGAAAATTTAGAAGGAAAAAACAAAAAATTAATATACCCTATTTACTTAAACTAAACAGATTGCAGATTGGAAATATGGACTATTTTTAAAAAGTAAATACAATTAATAAATAAATTCTTATATTGAGAAAGTGAGATTTTCAATTTTATAAATGTACAAGAGAATGTGATATGATAATAATTTCTAAAAATTGTTGAAATTTCTTGTATTTCTTTCTTTGTTCACAATAAATAACGTTGATAAAAATTTATAAAAAAATAAGAAATGTTAAAAACTTATAGTATATTTTCAGTAAACAAAATGTACAAAATTACGTGATCTGATAAGAATTTCCAAAAATTGTTGAAATTTCTTGTATTTCTTTCTTTGTACACAATAAATTCCATAGGCGTCTTTTTATTATTACATACTAAATACATACTAAATTTCAAGTCTCTATCTCAATGTGTTTGGGAGATAGAGCGTTTACACACACATACACAGACAGACGGACGGCAATGGTTTTCGGAATTTCCAGTGTCTGAAACGTGTAAATTCGTCAATTTTTTTTTTCGATTTTTAAAACGATTACAAGACTTATCCTATATTACGTTTGATGGGTAAGTATCAAGAGTCTCATGAGTATCCATAACTCCAAATGATGATTTTTGAATATTTAATTATTTTTATTTATTAAGTCATTTTATTATTATTATTATAATAGTCATCATAGTTATTGTTATTATTAAAGAATTCATTCACCTGAAAATTTTCAGAACAACGTCGATGGTTTCAGTTTCCCCATTTCATCTACAGCAGCCAGACAATTTCTTAAATGTGCTTATTTAATATTTAGAATTTATTTGTATTGTATTTATGTAAAAGTTTCCATTTTACAAAAAAATTTTTCTTTTTTTTCAGATATTTTCAATATTTTTAGTTGACGTGAGAAACAGATGGAATAACAACATCTTCATTAATGAAGATATTTGATAAGAAATGTTTTCGTAATAAAAAAAAATAAACATTTTCAGAATTTTTTGCGTTATATGATTTGAATCTTTTTTCAAAAAACAATGCAGCATTAATTTTTCAAATCTTATTTAAATTAAATTTCAAATTAATTACAATTATCTAGTGAATAATTCATATTTCATTATTCTGTATATTTTAGTTTATTTCCACCTCTCTTAAATTAAACATATTTTTACAAAGTTTCATTGCATATGTAAGAAAAATAAAAGTTTAACATAATCCTCGATTGAATTTAAAGCAATCAGATTTCTGCACTGTCGAACAAATTTTCAACAAAAATAGATTATGACAATACAAACAATTAAATATTAGTTTTGTTTAATCAAAAATATATTATATACTTTAAAGAAAACTTACGTATGAAATAACAAAGAAAGTAAACATGCGAAAATATTAATAGTATTGTTTCAGAGATACGGAAAATTATGAAAGCAAATAAATATTTTATTTTGGCTTGTTGAATTAGCTTATTTATTAAAGACATTTTCACACAATAAGTACACAAAACAATACAAATTGTTCTTACTGATATTAGAATAACTACATATAATACAAACAAACAAATCTCATGAATGCATAATAAAAATTTTAAAAAATTCTTTTGTTAGAGTAATTTTTAAAATTAAATTTTATTATTCGTATCAGTATTACAAAAATATAAGTGCGATGTCAACGATAATTACCATTTTCTTTGACAAATCTATACACTTTCAATAGAATAAAGTAAGCAAAATTTCTATGTAATTAAAAGAAAAGGTCGATTTTTCTAAAATTAACATTATCATTTCTATAGACACATTATCTCTAAAACTATTTATGTTCCACTTTTTTTCAGATATTTAATATATAGACATAATGATTTATTTCTGTATGACTTTTAATGCTTGTTAAACCATGCTGGCTACAACATTACACTCTTCGACAATTCTAGTCATTTTAGTATAATATTTATGCATTTGCTAAAACTATACAAAACTTTAATACAAAACAAAACTTTCTTACTTTTACGAAGATTTTGTTTAATTATACACTACATTTTTTACATACACTTTCAGTTGGTTATAGTTTCAAGGAATTATATTTTGTACTTTAAATATTTCAGTGTTATTTTTTTACTTTTCAAATAAAATATTGTTTATTATTTAAAACTGAATATTTTCACTTTTGCAAAGTAAGTCATTTTATGACTTATTTTATTAATTGAAAATACAATTCCAGACCGAAAGGTTAAGCAATGAAAAACCATACAACTTGCAGTCAATATGGAGACTATTTGGAACTTAATAAACAAATCACCCCCCCCCCTCCTCAAAAAAAAAGTTTTTAATTATTTGTTAAATGAAAGAAACACCAAGCTTCTTAATTTTTTAAGTACATACTGGAATTAAATTCCACTTCTTAATGCTCCAAACGAATATTTTTTTATTAAATGATTTAAAACTAAATAAAATCGTATGAACTATACGTAATCAAATCAAAATAAATCATTATATTGAAAAACAAATTTCTTAAAACAATTTACAGAAAAAATATTTAAAAAAAGTAAAAATAGAAAGTATGAGAAATATAAATAAAAAAAATGTATATATTGATAAAAAGTAAAACATTACATTAAATTTAATTTAATTCCCTTTTTTTAATTTATAAATAAGTAATGACGATTAGTTTTGTAATAAAATAAAATAATTAAATTCCAAAGAATTTTTTTACATTTATTCCTTTTTTATTTCTTTAAAGTTTAAAATATTTCTGCAAAACATTATTTTGCTATTTTGCTTCGTTCTCTTAAATTAGATTATATAAAATGTCTTTTTATTACACAGGGTTGTCATGAAGTCTTTCCCTTATTACAATAATTTATTGCAGAAAAACTATAATCAGACATATGCTTGTTTCAATATATTGTAAAGAAATTTATGAAGCTTTAATACAAGTGTCAGTAAGTTTCGATGTGAGCACCTTTGATAGCTCGAAGAATGCCAAGGCGGTATTCCATTTTACTTACCCATCATACGTAGTATAGGGTAAGTCTTGTAATCGTTTTGAAAATCGAAAAAATTTTTTTGGCGGATTTACACGTTTCAGACACTGGAGATTCCGAAAAACATACTTTTAGAAAAAAAAATTTGCCGTCCGTCTGTGTGTCTGTGTGTCTGTGTGTGTGTGTGTCTGTAAACGCTCTATCTCCCCAAAAAATTGAGATAGAGACTTGCAATTTGGTATGTACTTAGTATGTAATAATGGGAAGAAGCCTATTTCATTTCAATAACCTCGATTAACCGGAACAATTTTTTTCGGACTCTCGAAATATTCGTTCTGATGAAAGGTATATAAAAATTTTCGAAATTGTTTATTTTAAGAAACGAATATAAAAGACAATAAAAAAACATAAATATTAAATAAAGCATGAAGTCGATCGGATAATTAGTTGCCGAGATATTTGGAATCCTATTTTCCACACTCTTCGATTTTTCATGACCCTGTATTTCATCCAAATTTCACTTTAAAGATATATTTTAATTGGAAATTTGACGCTTAATCAGATGCAATAAACCGCTAGTTAATAGGATTATTATTTTTGGAGTTATAAGGAAAAACCTCTTTCAAGCAATTCAGTAATCGAGCCTTTAAAGTTTGTGACGTCATCAAGCCACGATTTTATTTGAATTGCAATGCACTTTATAAGTAGTTTACACATGTTTTATTTTAATATTTTACATTATGCATATCCATGATGGGTAAGTATTACGGTGGCCCCCAACGACTAGTTTCTCCATGTATTGCTCAACATTTGGGCTATCACACTAGACACAGCATGTCTGATCCTGACCTTGAGTTGATATCCCCTGAATATTCAAAAATATGAAAAACTTAGTAATTGGATTTAGTACAGAGTGTCAAGTGAAGGTTTTTTATGTAAACTATGTTCAGTTTGCTTTTCAAAGGGGCCTTGGATTGACCAAGCCGTATGTCTAGGGAGTCATCCATCCAGATTGAAAAAAAAGTAACATGACTGTTCCATAATAAAAATTTTACAGTATTACATTCAATGGTTATTTCGTAATAAATTTTTGTAAGCAGGGAATGCGTTTATGACAACCCTATACATTTCGTATTTACTTTAAATAGATATTGGTGATGAATAATTATTTAACTGAACAAAAAATAGTTTAAATTTCACCGTCATAATTTGTAACGCATAAAAAAAGTATTTTAATGTCCTTAAATTTGAAATAAAATATTGTAAATTTATCCTAAAAATATATTCTATGTTTGAATGAAAATGTCCGTAAAAGAAATCATAAAGTTCTATCCAATTGGTATTGAATATTCTTTTAATTGAACAAAACATAATTTAAATTTTACAGTCATAATTTGTAATACAGGAAAAAATAGTATTTTAATGTGCTTAAAATTGAAATAAAACATTGTAAATTTATCAAAAAATATATCTTGTATGTTTGAATGAAAATTTTGGTAAAAAAAACAATAAAGTTCTTTCAGTAAATTTTTATAATTTTTTATACCTTCGCGCTGACGACTGATGATAAGACGGACTGGATGTAAATGAATATTTCTTCATAAAATAGTGATTTTCAGACATTGAAATGAATCTTTCAAGAATAATTCATTTTTCTAACTTTGTGCCGCACATTATTTTACTGTCTATGTGTGTTCATCAGCAAAACAACGCTTATTTTTGTTTTCTCTCACAAAGAAGAATAAACTGTTAAAAACTTGCAGCAAACTGCCCAGTCATTCGACTGTTTTTATAGAAAACTGTTACATAACCGTAATTTCGCTCTATTCTGACCATACTATTGTCCATATTATGGTCTGATTAAAGTTATGGTTATATAACCGTTTTCTATAAAAACTGTCGAATGACTGGACAGTTTGCTGCAAAATTTTAAAAGTGCATGGTTCCATATTGTAAGTTTAGCAATATCCCTGTACGCTATAACCTCTTTTCGTTCAAGTGCAGTAACTTTATACACAAGATTTAGCTATATAAGAGGAAGCGGTAAGAGATGATGATATAATGTGTAACGATATATGGGTAATAAAGTTTCATTTAGAGCATTTTGAAAAAAAAAAACAGACTTGACGTGGCTAGTATTATCACCAATCTGGATTCTATTTAGTCATCTAAGCAAGTATCTCACAATTTTGTAATGTGAGTTGTCATTATTTGAAGATCTGCCAGTTTGAGCTATCCTAGGGTGTATACCTTACGGAATACTTTACTTAAACATTACGAAACAGGTGTCGTAGTACAAATCGCAGAAAAATTACGAGAAAATTTAATCATTTAAACGTTAGAAGATATAATTTTAATACCATAGATAGATTATTCTCTTCTTGTTCAATTCTCAAAAAACTATTTTTGCATTATAAGACAGTTTTGAAACAATCGCGTTTCAGAAACACTCGTGAGTTTGAGATATAATTTGTAGAAAGTATTTAAGACTGCTTCTTTTATTAAATATCAAAAAGACAAAAAATGCAAATATTTGTAGAATTATCAATTTTTAGCTTAAAAGATGAAGCAGACGCAAGCAATTCTGAAAGTATATGTTATAATTTATGTATATATATTAAAAAAAATGTAAAGAGGTAATAAAGAAACAGTCTTTAGTTTCCAAACAAACGCAATCACGCATATGTCTTTAAATCAGTTTCGTTTTCTCAGGATGCACCTTTTTATAACTTAGGTGTACTGAAGTACAATTAAAATATAAAACATATATTTTATAAAATTTGCTACAGCTAGAGAGTTGAAACTTTATATGCTGGTATAACGAATTTATTTCTTTAAACCTGTCTAACATTATGAATGTAGCTATAAGATGACAAAAGATACACTGAAATAAAACGTTGATACCGATTTTCTGATTGCTTCAATAATTAATTTCAAAATGTGTTTCTTTTTGAGGGAACGTTTTATTATTATTATTATTATTAAATATTTATTATTCATGCTCAATTTAACAAGATTGTATATAATACTTTTCAAAAAGTGTGTTTTAATGAGTCTCATCTATTGTCACAGAAATTATATATATATATATATATATATATATATATATATATATATATATATATATATATATATATATATATATATATATATATATATATATATATATATGTATATATATAATACTTTGTGCGTCCACTGATGAGAAACAGACAGTCTTTTGCCTGTGTAGTTTTAACGTTTTATTGTTTTAAATGTTTACAGTTAACTGTTATAAAAAAATATATAATTTTTTTTTCATAATGTTCAAATATTTCATATTTTGAGGGTATATATATATATATATATATATATATATATATATAATAATAAAACTTTTGTTAATAATAACCATTAAATCACATAAATGATCGACAATACATAACCCGATAATTATAATACAATATATATATATATATATCCAAAAATGTAAGATATATACATATATAGAGAGATAGATAGATAGATAGGTAGATTGGTTGATACACAAGAATTAATATATGTGTAATGACATTATATATTATATATTTGCATATCTATTTATAAACGAACTAGATGATTACAAATATAATGTTAAATCTGCTTTGTTAATAATGTATAACTTAAATAGCCAATGTTTAACATACATGTTTCACTTATCTAATTACAGATTTACAGAGATTTAATAAGGCGGGAAATTATATCCTGGAATAATAGTGCAAAAAAAAGTTTAAAGGGCGCTCGTCTCCAAAAGGGTTAAAAATAATACAGTAAAAGAAAATATCAGTACACTGGAATTTTCTAAAATGGAATAGATAAAACATTTTCCAGTCAGATGTCCATCTGAGGAGGTACAATTGTCTCTTATAATTGTATAATATTAGTTTAGTTCGGAGAGGAAAATTTTCCCTTTTATGAAATGGAATTTCAAATGAGCAAATATCAACGAAAATTATGAATTATCGTTTAAGTTTTATTAACTTGTCAAAATTTACTTATATTGTTATATACTTCTCAGAAAATATGTTTTCCTTCTTCTTAAAGATAAGTAATGAAAATAACATATAATGTGCTACAAATGCATTTGTCTCAAAACAAAATTTTTATAGTCTATAAAACTTTCATGCTCATCACATGTTTTAATTTTCGTTCGAAATTCACAAAATGTCACAAAATACTTGATCACAAAATCACAAAATCTTCATACTTGGTACAAAGAATCTGTGCATCCATTTAAAATACTCTAGTTTATTAAAGATTTAAAATTTATAATAAAATGTATTAATGTGATGTGTACATTTTTAATAACTATTTCCATTCGTTCCACTAATTTATTTAATTTTTAAATGGCTGTTTTCTGAATTAGGGAAATGGATATAATTTTTTTTCATAAAGTCCTTTTAAGTAACAAAATAATAAAAAAAGGAGAGAATATTTTAAAAATTAGAAAGCATTAAATTAAAAACATAATAGCTTTGAAGTTTCCTAAATTTTCAAGAAATTGAGCTTTTATTCAAATATTTATTAAATTCACGGTACACAACACTTCTTCGGAATAACATAAATAATGAAAAATATATTTTTGAAATACACCGCCCTTTAATGAATAACTTATAGATAGGTTTCATTAAAAAAATATAATAATCTGTAAGTTAATTTTGTAAGTTATTTATTTAGAAGTTTAATTAGTAATTTTAATACTTCATTAGTAATTTTTTGTTAAATATTTTAATCTCGAACTTTTACCTTTCATAGTTTTCTATGAATTTTATAATCAGATATATACTTAATTAAGGAAACACCTTAAGATATTAAATATGTTAAAGAAAAAATAATATTGTTGACACATTCAGATATTTGAAACTGCAAAAGAAATCAAACCTCATTAAAATTTAATTATTAATTTTTTTCTCTCTCTCTGTGCTTCAAAGAAAACTATTTAATGAAATATATTTGTCGGAAATGAATGCAAAATAATTAAGTTGAACCCTTTACAAATGTAATTATTTTTTTAAATAAAAGTGCGAAAAATAATAAGCATTTTAGATTACAATTTAAATAGCATTAATATACCTTATAACCTTTTTACCCATGCGATACGCAGGTGGTTTATAATGAACGATATCCTAATAAACCTAGTTCAAACAAATATGTTGGGGATTTGGGCAAAGTGACGCGGTCGACAATGAGATGGAAGATTATATAATATTTGTTTGTGGGTGAATAGGTCAAGGGCGATCTCTGGTTTTTGCTTCATTTTCAGACTTTGTGCTTATGTATAATTTTATGATTTGGATGTAGATCAAGCGATCACAGATCCTGTCAATATGATTTTTGATTTTGAATTTTAAATTTACAACCTCTTTTGAGCTAATTATAAATGTGTGGGGATGTTGTAAAAGATGTTGGATAAAGTTTTACAGATCTTGATAAATATTATTATCTAATCGTTATCTTATTCCGTATGTGGGGCAAGATGACGAATATGATATTTTTTGGAAAATTTATTTTTTTATCCTTTGAGGGCAGATTTAAAAACTATAAATATTCTCTGTTGGAGAGAAGGGTTGTAGGACATGTTTCATATAAATTCAACTTTTAATTTTGTTATTGAGTTCTGGAAAAATCTTGAAAGATTAATCTTATCACATTACCGATTTCTTCCCCTTTTCGTTTATTATTATTATTATTATTATTATTTATTTTTTTTAGATTATGGAATATATTATGAAACAGTGTTGTAACTTTAGAATATTAAGTGTTCAGAAATGTTTTGGGGAATAAATTTTGTCTTCGGAGAGAGATAGGTTTTCGGAATTAGTGAACAATTTTCTGTAAACTGGATATCTCCTACTTCATATTTATTACATTTATGAAAATATATTCCTAACAAAAGAAGGGTAGTGATATATTGTGAAATATGCAGATTGATTTTAAAATATGTAAAAAATTAAGAAATATTAGTAAACATACCAGAAGAAACACATTTTGTTTATAAAACCAAGATTGTAATCCAGTATGTTTGCATTCAATCATACAGGATGTCTAACTTCAATGGGATATAACTATAACTGAAAAATATTTATTTTATAGCAATTTTCAACAGGCATAAATTTGTGTGCAATACAATGATATTATGAAACGTGATAGAAGTGTATATCATTTTGGTACGTGACTCTTTATGAACTGTGACTTACATTTGGCAAAATGGTGGTAGTAGTTCCGTGTTGTTTGAATAAATTTGGTACTTACTTATGCCATTTTTGTAATATCTTTACATTTCACACAAATAAACGTCAGTATATTTCAGATTTTTTTTTTGTCAAATAAATTCATTATTGTAAAAAAAAAAATCGATATTTAGATTTGACTGAGACACCCGGCATTTTGGTTGACAAATATGATAACTGATTGTAGTTTTCCATGCAAAAAAGTGTTTGTTGTATTGTGCACTACCATCTCTTAATGTTATTCCTATGAATGTCCCTAACCATGTAATACTAAAGAGATGGTTGTATGATTAGTGCAATTTTGTACGTTGTCCAAGGAAAGATATCCTCGGCAAATAACTGACAATAAAAAGTCCAAACAGTGTTTAGACGTCTGAAAATATGGAGAGCGATTTCGCTAGGGTCACCTGTAAATGATGCCCTTCAGTTACACGGACATAATGCCCACAAGCATGGTGTCTGTTACATATTTTATGTTTATGTATATTAGTTTAATTAAAATAATATTTTGGAATTAAGTTATGTGCATTTACTATTACATTCCTTTCTGATTAGTTTTACTACTTTATAACGGCAACGAAACTGATGGTATGATATTTACCTTTAGGATATAAATGGAGTTATTTCAAGTAAACAACAAATGTTTCACACATATTAGACGCAGAATTACGGACATATTTTCGCTACATCCAAAGTACTGACATGCTTATTTACACTGAAGTGTTCATCTGATGTTGTCTATTTAATAAATTTTGCAACTATTAACATTTTGTCCGTGTACATGACTCAGTTAAGTGTGACAACATTAGTTACATATCATATTAAAAGATAAATAACTAAAGATAGTTTTTGTAATTTAATTTAAGATTAGATATTATAAGTGCTTAATTTAAAAATAAACTATTTATCAAGGGAAAAAAATTCAAGAACACAAATAGCTGGTAAATATTAGGTCTGAGAAAATCAGCTGTTTCTTTTGTAATACTTTATGAGTATATTACTTTTATGGGGAAAAATTTTATTGAATTAGTTGCGTGTATTTTATAATTACACTACATCAAATGTTTTACAGCACACATTTTCAATTATAATTATTTCATTTATAAATACTTTACATCGTTTCATACGTTTCTAGGAATGTGAGTTATAAAAACTAGAAATTTTCGAGAGCAGAGGTCTAGGTGTTAGCTCTGCAATAAACATTTTTAAAAGTAAAATCCAAATGTTCGGAGACTGGCTTACGATACAGAGATTATTTATTGATACCACGAGTTACACCCAATCCAACTTCAAAGAATACACCTTCTGCAGATTTGAACTTCTGCCAGCATGAATATAGTTGCTGGACTCAATGATCTTTAGTTTGGCCGTCGCGTCGTGCCTTCTTCAATCTTCAGTTGGACAACTACATTTCACAAACATGCATTGTAGTGAAATTCCTGCACTGCGAAAGTACTTCTTTCAGACCACATATTGTATCACATAAGCCTCTACCTCACTATATGTTTTCTCCTCTTTCAATCAAGTTTGGAGTTATCTGCACAGTTTCTGAATTTTTATATTCCTACAAATACATTGACTTCATTTAATTTAAGATCATATTACTTTTACAATGTATTTAGGATACATTTAGGATTTAGGATAATTTCAGAAGATGTAACTCGCAAACAGTTAATGGAACATGTTTCGAGATTGTTTTAATTTTTTAGAGGCTACTTCGAATGAAAATGTCTTTTATTATCAGTTTCCTCATGTTAAGTACGCAGGAATTTACCATCAGCGGATTATACATGCAAAAGTATAGTATTTAGAAAAATTAAAAAGTATTCGTTTGAAGCATTTATCTTATGTCAAAATTACACTTTATAATTTTGTACAATTATTTATTTTCGAGCACAAATACACCTAAGCATTACAGTATATTACGAACACGAAATGTACAGGGTGTCCCAAAAGTCTCCGCACAATTTCAAAAATTTATTACAGAAAAAATAATAGGCCTACAGCAAAAATAATTACAACAGCAAAAATAATTACATAGAGTAACTTAAAAAGTTTTTTTCTACTGCCTTAGTAAACTTCAACATGAGATCCTTTCGTAGCACGAAGAATATCAAGACGATATTCCAATTTATTCCACGAACGTTTTTCATTATAACATCAACAGTAGCTACTGCTGCTTGGATCTTTTGTTTCCATTCCATGAGACTATTAACTTTTGTTCAGATTTCATCAAACAGTTGTAACTACTGTTGATATTAGCATGAAAAACGTTCGTGTATTCAATGATGGATTGAACGTTCGTGGATTAAACCACATGCTGAAATGCATGTGGATAGAATTAGAATATCGATTTTATATTCTTCGTGCAACGAAAGGATCTCATGTACAAGTATACTAAGGTAGTAGAAAAAACTTTTTAAGTTACTCTATGTACCGTTGTAATTGTTTTTGCTGTAGGCCTATTATTTTTTTTAAATAAATTTTTGAAGTTGTATGGAGACTTTTGGGACACCCTGTATTTATATAATGTGAGAATGTTTATTGCTGAAAAATGTTTGAAAAAATAACGAAATATCAATGCAATAATTATCTGTTACAAGACGTCACAAGTAAATCACAGTACAATAAATGTTAATCCATTTCGATAATAAAATAGAAGAAAAGCGTTAAAATAAAAGTAAAATATTGCCACGAATTTATACAGGATATTTTCTAGGAATTTATATGTTTTATTTAGCAAATTTTTATTAAAATATATTAATTGTTTTTTTAATTATATCTCGATAAACGTTTATATTTCTCTAGACAATCTAGTACATAAGAAGTTCTATATTTCACGCTAATGCTTACGATGTTAGAACAATAAAATTTTAAATTGTTATTGACGAAAATACGCAACTAATGTAAGTATGTGTAATTTGAAGGAAAAATTGTACTAGTGTGAATTATTAAGATTCATTTTATGGTTTCAGAGATGTTTAAAAACGCTGCGAAACAGACAATTTAATACTCGAGCATTCGCTTTATAAGTGCAAAATATGACCTGTACTGTACTTTTCAGTGCCTTTCGCGATGAATACGGTGAATCGTTTTAGTTTAAAAAAGTCAATGTGTACTAAAAATGTTGTGCAAAAGTTTATATCCGTTTAGCAGTTGTTAGGGAAAATGAGAATATACATACATACACACATACATAAAGACGAAAAAAATAGAAACTTGCTTTATTAAGTCACTTGAAAATGATATACCACTCAAAAGTTATATTTTTCAAATATACTTCTGAAATTAAAACCGATATCTCTGTCTAAAAAAGCATATAATTAATTCTCTAATCAGTTAAAATATCATATCACTTTATTTTAATATCAAATTAACTAAAAATATCAAATATCGTAATAATACCAAATTAATTAGAAATATTAATTACCATTTTATTTTTTATATAATGCATTGAAAATACTATATCCACGTAATTAAAGTACTGTGAGTTTTTGTATAATGGAAAAAAAAAATTCAAAATTATACTATGTTGAAAAAAAATTACATTTTATCTTTATATTTTTTCTAAAGAAAGCTATTATTGCAGAAAATCAATAAAAAAAGCAATAAAAGAAGATTATACAAATCCTTATTAATTTTTTAATGATGTACTTTATTAGCTTTTTTCAAAAAACATTCCAGGATCATTAACTGTAGAATATTTCACCAAGTAATGAAGTAAGGGAAAAAATCGCACTTAGAAAAAAAAATCAATTTTTTTTTTCTTTTTTGTTAAGACTATGTTTAGTCCATTTTGTTTCCTACTCTGTTTAATGATAATAAAATATAAATTACAAGAAATAGAGTTTTGAAGGCTTTTTGTTTAGATTTTATTTCCATAAGGAAATTTTTTTTTGATAAATTTAGTATCATAAACACCAACAAAATAACTTTGTGGTAATAAAGGAAATAAAAAGAAATTAAAAAAACAGCTATAAATATTTTTAAAAAGAATCATTTGATTTTTTCTTACCTTTTCTGATCACTAAAACTTTTTTGAAACACGTCTATAAAACTCCAAACATTTTTTTAAAAATTAAACTGTGAATTAAATATGAAATACACTTTGACTATTTCTTATAGATCAGCGCAGGGAATTTATTATTTCAAAAAGTGATACTTATAAGCAAACTTATAAGCAAAACTTTTTAGAATACAAAAATATAAATTTCTCAATTTTTTTATTTTTAAATGCATAATTTACGATATTTCAATAAATTTCAACATTTTAAATGTCGCATTTTTTTGCTCACTTACACATATAAATTTGCATGTGCACATAAATGTATATATATATTATTTGAATTTTCAAATTTGTTATTGCTTCGAAAATTTCTTTTATATATAGATATAAATGTGATTTCTATAATAATATAATATATTTAATGTATGTCTAAAGCACAGTGATATTTAATAAATTTAATCTTATGATCAGAGAATTGGAGAATATAATAAATATTCAGACATAATACAGGGCGATTGTAAAAAGAAATCCCAACATATCACCCCCTAGGTATCATACAGGTAACAGAAACTGAATGAAATTTTCGTTTAAAGTATTTTGAGGTATGAGTTCCAGAATTATGTGAAAAACCACAGTTAAACTCTAACAATTACGGTTACAGTGGAAAGATTTCGAAATTTTCAAATGGCAACACCTACCTTTTTGTTGGAATGTAATCTTCCGAAGTTCTTCCTAGTTAAATTCATAAAAAGCGTTGCAACGTTACCTGTAGCATGAATAATGCCGTCGATAGACAGACTGAGATGAAAAGAAAAAACATATGTGGCGCTCACCAGAACACGACTTTCTTTTCTAATGACGTCACATTTCACACTGAGTCTTCGGCTCTGATCCCAACCTACTTAATCTCTCTCGAAACGAAAAGGGACCAATGTATGCAAATTTCCTGGTTCGGCGTAAACCACCGTCATGACTGACATCGTCGCATTAAGTGACATAAAAAACACTGAGAAATGCGTGCCGCGTATCTTGCTTTCATCTAATCTGAACAACATGCCGCTTGCAGGGAAATAACGGGGGAAAATTGTAAAGATTTATTACTTGAACGAACAAAATGCCGCTGAGGCGTTGCGTGTCTACTGCAGAAACCATGGGCTATGCCGACCTTCGTGTACTGTAAGATGGGAATTGATACGAAAATTTGTAGAAACGGGTTGCACATGCGATCTATCTCGGCCTGGATGGCTTTCGTTCCTGTCGATGCTGTTGCAGAAGTGCATAAGACAATAACCGACGTTCCTCTTGCAAGTGCACAAAGTGTTTCACGCGTTCTCCAATTGCCAAGATTCTCCATTCTGTTTTCCACATGTTTCTGTATCGGTTACAGCGTGTCCAGATGTTGCAAGCGGATCATAAGCAACAACGGCTACATTTTTGGAATGAATTTCTCATCCGGTATGACGAGGGTGACAGATGACCTTTACGTATTCTGTGGACGAACAAGGCCCATTTCTCGTTGACTGGTAAAGTTAATTCGAAAAACTGTGTGCACTGGGCGAACAATAATCCCCATAATGTGGTTCCAATTCCGTTAGACGAAGAAAAAGTGACTGTGTATCGCGGTATATAAAACATCTTCATCCTCTGACCTTACTTTTTGAAGAGGTTATTGCCGAAGTTTTAAAAACGTGTACGGTAACGGGTGCTCGTATTTAGAAATGTTGACTAATTACGCAATTCCCAATTTTCGATGGCGAAATGCTTTATATGACGTCGTGTGGATGCAAGATGGCTCTCCCCCATATGTGGCGTCTTCTGTCCAACATTTCTTAACAGAACAGTTTTGGTAACAGAGTTATCTCCCTCCATTTCACGTTTGCCAAGTTCACTCGATCTCACACCAAATGGATTTTGACTGTGGTGATACCTGAACTTCAAAATGTATGAATTTAATCCGCACAATTCATCTGATTTGAAATTTTCCACCAGACGTCATGTTCAACAGATTCCTCTTGTCATGGTACGTGCTTCAGTACCCGCCATCTGCCGCATGCAAAGTGTCATCGTGTGTCAATGAGGTCACGTAAAAATTATGCGAACACTATACAAAATTTTGCTTTCTGTTGCTTGTCTGTCCTTATTTGTTGTTTTCATGTTTCTTATTTGTCTGTGTAGTGCCGGTAGCTTTCGTGCTACAGGTACCGTTCCAACGCTTTTTCTGGTTTTTCACTATGAAGATCACATTCCAATAAAAAAAGTACGTATTTAAAGTTTTAGGCCACTTGAAAATTCGAAATTTTGTTACCGGAACCGTAATTGTTGTTTTTCATATCATTCTTGAGCTTATACCTCAAAATACTTCAAACCAAAATTCCATTCAATTTCTGTGAACGGCATGATAGCTATATATCGGAATAAGTTTTTTATAATTACCCTGTATATTTTACGATATGATATAAAATGCATTAAATGCAAATATGTGTAAAAATATTGCACACTAATTACATGAAATAAATGTGAAGAAAAAAACATCTTAACTGTTTGAGGTATAAGTAATTGTGATTCTGTGATAGTGACATTCCCAACTGAATTTTCGACGATTTTTTTTTTTAAATAAGATAATTTAATTTAAGCTTTTTTTTTTTTTTTTTTTTTTTTTTTAACCAAAGTTATAAAAGTAAACTTTTGTTTACAAAATCTGGTAATCATCATGATTATAATCAGGTGGGATTAAAATTATCCGCCAAACAAAAACCCATGCTCAGCATAATGTAGTAGGAGTCAATTTCTCAAAAATATGTATTCTAGTATATTCGTAAGGTACTGCAAGGGGTATTAATAAATAATAAAATTTATAAATAACTTTCAACCTGAAAATGTCAAATAAAGCAAATAATGTGATATAAACACCACTAATATCGTTCACATTAAGAAACAGGAATTATTGTACACAAACGGAACAAAAATTGAGGAAAGGTACAACCAAATTAAGTCAAAAATAGTTTTAGAAATGCAGAAAAGAGAAGTGTAAGCTATTATACCTCCACCTAGTGAATATTTCGCTAAACAGTTTCTATTTTATCGAAACATTAATCTTATTCTCTTTTTTTATAAACACATTCAAATATACTTGTTAAAAGATAAAAAGGTTGAAATATCTGCCACATTCCGTTAAAACTCTTCGCCTCTTGATATACCTTCTTCAGCATTTTCGAGAAATTTTTGATAAAAAAAACCTTTTATTTTTTCGGCAATATTTGATCTGGGCAAATCTTTTCTGATTTCTAAAATGAAATTCAAGTATAAAATATTAAGTTCAGAGAGAAAAAAAAAAGAAACATTTTGAATTATCTGACGCATTCAATAAAATATCTATGACGATCGAGATATTTCTTTTAACTTTTTCCGATATTTTTGGAAACAAAGTACATTTTCGTTTACGTGTTATCTTCGATAGGTACATAGATAAACAATTTTAAAATGAAACATTAACAGAAAGAAACAAAATACATGAAGAAGATAGAAAGGTTGTTTCATGCTTTATTTGATTTTATGTTTTGTGCATACCTTCTTCTATATTTTATGCATGACATTTTACGATTTTTTAAATTTTTGTTTTAAGAGCCTACATTAGTCACGCGAAAAAACGCTCCAGCTAATGTTAAATCTATGGGAAGGTTATCGCGCGATTTTTCACTCGCATTTTAATATTTTTAAATGATTCTTTTTGTATAGGATAGCTGAGGTCGATCTCTAACGTTGTTAGTTTTTACTTTTTCGATTTTGGTTCCAGTTTTTTTATATAAGGGTAATTTCACTTTCAGAACCGGTTCTAACCGGTTCCAAAATTGAAAATGGCCGCTTATTAAAAAACCGTAACCAAAATCAAAAAAGTAAAAACTAACAACGTTAGAGATCGACCTCAGCTATACTATGCAAAAAAAAAATCATTTAAAAATATTAAAATGCGAGCGAGAAATCGCGCGATAACCTTCCCATAGACTTAACATTAGCGTGAGCGTTTCTTCGCGTGACTAGTGTAGGCTCTTAAGTATCTTTCCAGTTAAATATAAAAAATTTTCTAGAAAACTAGAAAAATGAGACTAGAAAATGTCGCTACAGCTGTACTATATATAAATCGTCCAATATGAGAACTCGTCAGTTGAACCTTAGTTTTTTTTATCTGTTAATCACGTTGCTGCAAACATATGTTTATTGTTACACAATGTACTGTTTGTTTAAACCTGCTTGAAAACTCTTTAAAAAAATCTACAAATGTCTGTTTGTTAATGCTTTTAAATTAATTCCTGTTAATGCTTCGAAATTGATTTCAGCTAATGCTTTGCGATATTTGAAGATATATGGGATCAATGAGAAAGCGTTAGAACATGATATATAATGATAGTTTTATGCTTAGCGTTAATGACGATTATATTCGACTTTTGTAAGATTTAGTTTCTTCGAGTAATATGATACAGCTTAATCATGAAACTTTATGTTGAAAACTACAATCGTTGTAGATTTTACTGATTGCAACCATTTTAACCAAATCACTAATTTTCTGAAAAATCAGTTAATGCTTTGAAATTAATTCCAATTACTGTTTTGCAATTAATTTCAGTTACTACTTGGCGATATTTAAAAGCGAAAGTACATGGGATCAAAGTAAAACTCATAGCACATACCATGGTATCTAGTAGTGGCTTTATACTTCCCGTTCATTGGCGAATATGTTTTACTTTTGTAATATAGTTTCTTAGAAAATACAATATAGCTTCCTCACTAAATATTACTGTAGAAACTATTGAAACTATTATTGAAACTATACATGTTTGAAACTATTATTTTTGTAATTTTTATTGCTTTCAACCATTTAATTTTTTTTTTTAATTTTTTGATCTTATGATGGAGCTGATGATTTCTGACGTTGTGACTGTGTTGTTTCTTTCTAATTTTGGTTCGGACAAAACTTGTTTAAACTGTTACCGCCGAAAGTTTTGAATATTTGCAGAAACAATAAGCTTTCCTTTTACTAATGATGCCGTTTTTATTAACAATAGCATGTTTCCCGTTTGCCAAACGGAGCTTAAAAAGTTACAATTTCACGTTATATAACCGTTCAAGAAACAAATTCATTTTCGAAGACATAGCTATGTTTCATTTTTCCATCATACATTTCAAATTACCATGCATTTTTTGGAATTTACATAAATAAATCTTAATTATCCATTTAAAAAAAACATTTAAAGTACTGATATGATCAACATTCTGCGTATGAATTATGATGTTATCATGAATATGAAAATTGATTTTTTGGGAGTTCCTTTGAGAAATATGTCTCCGTGTATTTTTCTCAAGTATTTTTTTATTATAAATTATATTTTCTCATAACGTATTTTCGTTATTTAAACTCTAAAAAATACAAATGCTTTAAATTTAAAATGTCCATGCATTCAAGTATATATAAATGGCACAAAGTATCTTACTTAAAAATCATTCATCATTCGGAATACTTCTTTGAATCAAATGAATGATCTGATTACAACTGATATTTCTGGACAATTTTTCACTACTACTTCCAAAGCCAATTTAATCACGAAAACTTTTTTTCGTGGAAAAGGAAAACAAGATCAGTTTTGCCATAGCGAAGAAATGCAATAGAACCTTTATTCGATGGCAATATTTTCTACGTAGAAATACAGATTTTCTTATAAACGAAATTATAAAATTCAGTGAATACACAGGGAGCTCTACTATAAAGAGTACATTGGTTAAGAACTATTTATTATTTTATTTTTATTGCGAAATATTATGAATTTGTTAAAATGTAATTATATTGCATGTTTTCACTTAAGTTAAAAAATTTTCTTAAAGTCATACTTCAAAACAGAGATATTTCTAGGATTTCTTTCAGCGCATAGAAATACGTCTTTTGGTGAAGAGAATTTAATGTATTTTGAGTACTTCCATTTCCAAATAGAAATATTCCATTTTTAAATTCAGCATTACATAATGCGAATAATATTTCTATTTTTACATAATAGTACTCAAAATACGGCAAATCTGTTAAAATATAGAAAATATGCATGAGTATATTTTTATGCATATTTTTTAATGGGTGAAATGCGTTCGTAGTGACTTATCTGCTTTAAGTTATTTGGAGTAGATGTATTTTCTAATAAAATCAGAAACCTTTCATTAAAAATTAATTAAATAAATAAAATAAAATAAAATAAAATAAACATACACGACCGATTGAAAAAAATAATTTCATATGTAAATATTAATTGTAGTTTTATATATATATATATATATGAATAGCAATAAACAATTACCAGAGTTAGTTTACTATCTCGACACTTTGATGAAAAAATTAAACAAAACTTATGTCATATACACTCGTGTCCAAAAGTTAAGCATAATTCGTAAAATGCGAAACAATATGAGAAAATAATGACAAAATACCACATAAATTTTGAAACAATTATTCAAATTGGTAAATAAATCAAATGGGATATAATTTTCATTAAAGGTGAACTGGGTGAATTCGTCCTGGATTGCTGAGTTGGTAGAGCATGAGCAGCAGAGATTTCTGGTTCGAATCCTGGTCTGGACATTTCCGCCCAGTAGAGAAAATTACATCTCAAATGATAAAATGGTTTGAAATTACTTGTGAGGAATCATGACATGAAGGTAAAAGATTGTTTCATATGCAAAAACTTCAGTGTACCTTGACATGCGCATAACACCGGCGCACATCAGAACTGGGATTTAACGACCTGAAGCGGTGTGCCCAGTCAGCCACAATTTTTA
Organism: Maratus michaelseni; assembly: GCA_963931845.1. NCBI lineage: Eukaryota > Metazoa > Arthropoda > Arachnida > Araneae > Salticidae > Maratus > Maratus michaelseni. The sequence continues at coordinate 447,801,013 of OZ007589.1, read as the reverse complement.
CAGTTGTTTGGTACAAAGCGTTGATAAATATCAACAAGTGGGTAAGAGTGATCGAAGATCGCACTTACCTACTTTTTACCTTTCTTTTAATATATTCCTTTCAAAGCACTTTATCCATTCTTTAATAAATCGAAATAAATTTCATTTTCCAAAAAAAATTAATGTTTTTTATAAAGTAAAAATTTACCGGTCTACTTTTTCGTTTTTTCGAATATCTGAACCGCCTGATAGCGGGCGGAGCCCGCTACTATACTCTGTCATAATAATATCTGTCATGTGGACTAAATGCGATATTAAAGAAAAATCTATTTCAAACTTAAACATGTTGTATAGAGACCTTCAAATGTTAAAATATGCCAATATTTCTATAAGCGGGTTTTTATCATAATTCAATACGTTCCTCAAACCCTTATGACTTTATAATAATCACTTGCTGGCGTCATATCTACTTGCTTTCTCTGTTACTCATAATGATACTCTCTTTGCATTTATCTCAAACATTTGAAAAAGTCCGTTAAACTTCCAATATGACGTCAGATTAATTTTCTTTTTAATTCTCTTATGCCGTCATATTAACCGGCTTTCTATATTTACACATATTCATACTCCTTGTATTATTCAGAAATGTTTGAAAATCTACTATATTATTAATGTTCGAAAACGACGCCTCTCTGTCTGCCTATTGTTTTTGTCTGTAACTCTAAAAACTTTTCTCACAGACGGAGTAGAAAGGCACTAAAGTTATCAAAATACGCAGGAAAAATCGATAATTCCATTCTTTCAGGTTTCGAAAAAATCCGCCGGTAATTAGAAAAGATATTAATTAAAAACATTAAAAACTCATTAAATATTGCGCGAAAAGAACAATTTTTATCCAATTTGCAGCTGCGTTTGATAAAAATTATTTCCAAGCAAGAAAGAGACAAAGTGTCTGCGGCTAAAAATACTGAAGTAGGGTTTTAAAATGGGCATGCAAATTATAAATCTAATTCACCTACAGTTTTGAAAATAACACCACGTGAATCATCTCTTTCTCCACATTAAAAGATTGTAAAAATTAAGGAAATCTATCCATTAGAACCAAAGATAATAATTATTATTTCTTTAATTTGATTGCATAAAAATTATTCCTTTTAACTTGATTCTTTCAGAGCCAGACATTGGGACGTCTAGCTGTCTAGAAGGATGAAAGATATGAAACCAGTTTAAGTAGGGTTATTATAGGCTATATAAAATTATTAAAAATATTGAATTTAAGGACTTGAAAATTATGTATCCCTTCATAATATGAAATGCCCAGTCCAAAAAATTAATTTTCGTAAAAATCGGATAATAATTCCTGAAGATATCAATTAAAATTTTTTAATTTTGTGTGGAAAAAAGACGAGTTTTAATTTCGATACTGGGGATGTTTTTCTCGGAGACAGACCGTCTGGCAAATATTTTATTTCCGAAAGACAGGATAAACGCACTAGGGCTTTTAAGCATCGTTATCATATATATTTTTTAATTATTGCATTTATTGATTTGAAATGTATGCATCCACGTGTATTTTTGAACAAGGATTCTAAATATGTAATTTTGGTTTTTCACCGATAATTAGGAAGGGAAATATCAATTAAAAACCCTTTAACAAAGCAATTCATTTCTAAAAAAATGACATGTGATCTGATATTTCAGAGAATGAAACATTTTGATAAAAAACCGCATTTTCTTTATACTAAGAGATTTTGGGTCCTGTTATTTCTATAATTATTATTATTAGATTTATCAATTTTAAATTTATGCATCCATGTTTAGATTTTTACGAGGATTCTAAATATGTAAATTTGGTTTTCCTCCGATAATTAGGAAGGAATTTACAAATATTTTTTTATTTAATTATCAAACAGCTTAAAATTAAATGCAGATATTAAGGCCACTCTATCCCCAGATTAAAAGAAACATAATAAGGTGATCTGTTTGAAACTTGAAGATATTTTATAACACATAATATATGGGAAGAAGGAAGCGCCAAGGAAGGTACTTTTCCAAAATTTTGAACACACCCCTCATGTGATATATCGGTGGAAATGTCTGTGACCGCTTAATCATATTATGTTACGGATTTCCACCAAACTGATTCCAAACATTATAATTAAAGTAATAAGGACCCTCTATAACATTTTTTAAAGTTTCTGAGTTTATACCACTTTTTTCGAATAATAATATCCGATTTTATATTTTGATTTCATAATATCTCGAGTTCTACGAGTCCAATCGCAACGCGGTTTGGCTCATTCGACTCGATATCGATAGCGCTTACCTATTTTAGTTCCAAATTTCACCACCAGGGGCGCTTCCGGAAATCGGGTTCTATGGTCCCGATTACCACGGGGTTTGGCTCTTTCGACTGGATTTCGATAGCTTTACAGATTTCGGTCATGTTCGTATAGAACACATTGCGCCCCCTGGTGGTGGAAGGTGTAATTAAAGGATTTTTCAGCCAACTCGGGTTCTATGGGACACATCACGACGCGGTTTGGCTCAATCGACTCGACATCGATAGAGGATATTAGAGCTTATCTATTTTAGTTCGTTTTTTCACCACCAGGGGGCGTTTTCTCATCTCTGTTTCTATGGCCCGGATCACGACGGGGTGAGACTCATTCGACTCAACATCGATAGAGGATACTAGAGCTTATCGATTTTTGTTCCGAGTTTCACCACCAGGGGCGCTTTCCTATATCTGTTTCTATGGGAAGGATCACGTCGGAGTATGGCTCATTCGACTCGACATCGATAGAGCTTACCGATTTTAGTTCGTTTTTTCACCACCAGGGGCGCTTTCCTATCTCCGGTTCAATGGGCACGAAGACGACGGTGTATGGCTCATTCGACTCGACATCGAAAGACTTAACGATTTCAGTTATGATAGTATAAACAGATTGCGCCACATGGTGGTGGAAGGTGGAACTAACGTATACTGCAGCGCGTGCGCAGCACGACTGCTATACGGTGCCGCAGGCAGCGAGGACCGAAATCACCCACTCGTGGACAGCCACCCGTGAGGTATAGGAACAATAAGTCCACGAGGGGAAAAATAAACGCTACCCGACACCGATAGCACCCATCCGTTCCAACCCCCACCGCAGGAGGCGCCTGTTTATTAGATTTGAAACAATGAATATAATTACATAACAATAATAAAATATAAAAGGTAAAAAATAACAATTTTTTGCAAATTGAAAGTTAAATATAAAATATTTTCGAAGTACTATAAGTTCATGATGTCCTAAATTTATGGTATTTTACTTCAGAAAGTCAATGGTCAGTTCAGTCAATTTTTTTTAAAATTCTTTCGTAATGAAAGAGAAATTTTTATTGAGAATATTATAATTCTCTTTTAACTTTTGAGAGTTTGAAGGATTGAAAATGATATTACGAAGGTTATATCTGAGAGTTTCGTTCTTATCAAAAGGGAAGTGATGGATCATAAGAGGGCAGCATCCGAATATGTAGTGAACTGCATCTCCTTCTGCTTTATCGCATGGACATCTAGGTGAGGCTCTTTTTCTTATTTTATGTAAGTATTGTGGGAAACTGCCATGGTTACTCAGATAATACGGCAGTGTTGGCTGTTTGCAGAGATAATTTGGATCGACTTTATTTATAATTTTATAGGTATCTCTGCCCTTATTACATGAGTCCCAAATGGCTTGCCAGTCAGAGATGGTTTTCTTTTTAAAATACAATTTTGTTATTGAAATGGGGAACAACAGATCTTTTCTTGATTGATATTGGTCTTGTAAGATGGCTTGCTTTGCTAGGAGATCAGCTCTTTCGTTGCCAGTATCACCCACATGAGATTTAGTCCATGTTATTATAATGGATTCATCAGGAATTTGAAGTAATTGATTGTAAATGTTTTTGATAATGTAGTTTCTAGGAAAAGCAACTTTTAATACTTCCACAGAAGAGTAACTATCTGTAATAATTAGTAGTTTATTGTAGTCAGAGGTAGAGAACCATTTTATTGCTTTATAAATTGCCATTAATTCTGCTTGATACATGTTATTCAGTGGATGATGTCGTATTGCTTCATCATGTATATTATTTCCATCTTTATATATGGTGAAAGCACTGGCTACACCCCCTGGCATGACAGAACCATCTGTGTAGGCTTCCACATCGTATTCTTTTGGATGGATGGATTTTCTATCTTCTATAATTCTGATATTTTGGACTCTGTAGTAATTGAGGAATCGATACGATTTTTCTTTCTGCATTATATTGTTAATGTTTAGCTGTGTGTTATTGATTAACAAATTTCTATTTCCTATTTTCAGTTGGTAGTACTGAAATTCATTCTGTATTTTTATTAGGATTGGTGGAGTTCCTGTAAGAAGATACAGAGCTTCGTGAGAGATAGTCTTATAGGTCCGTATTAAGTTTAATAATGCCAAACGCTGAGTTGAACGTAGTAATTTGCGGCAACAGTATTCAAGTTTGGGTACCAAATTTCGTAAGCATATAGTATTTGGCGTTCTATGACTGTTTGATACCATATTTTCAGGATGTCTGGTTTGATACCTTTATTAAAGAATCGAAATCCTCTAAATCCGTTTACAAAGTTTGCAATCTTTGTTCGAAGGTCTTTCATGTGATCTGTAAAATTGAATTTAGAATCTAACAATACGCCAAGATATTTAATATTTTTTACTACTTTTATTTTTATATTTTCTAATTTAAATCTCGGAAGTCTTCTTTCGAGGAGATTGCTACCGAAAAGCATTGATTGCGTTTTCTGAGTTGATATTTTTAAACCGAGTTCATCACAGATATTCTTAAAATGGACTATTTTGTTGTTGGTTGTAACTTCCAGGTCTATTACGGTATTTTCCTCTATTGGAATCAAAAAATCATCTGCGTAAACAATAATATCTTCATATAGATTTTTATAATTTTTTATTATGTAGTTAGCTATAAGAAGCCATAAGAGTGGTCCAAGACAGGATCCCTGAGGCCATCCTTTAAATACCCTGAACCACTCTATATATTCATATTGATTTAAGCCTATACTTCTTTTGCTTATATAATTTTTAGTAAGGTTTTGAGGTATCTGGGTAACGGTGAGTCATCAATTATTTCTGATAATTGGTGCCAGTTTATTGAATCGAAAGCACCTGTAATATCAAATGATATGATGCCCACATAAGTATGTTTTTGTAATAATTGTGCAATTTTCGGCAGCGGGGACCCGAGCCGGAGGTTCGTTCAGTTAGAGGTTTTTACTATTCGATGTGCAATTTGAGGGATTATCCGGTGCGTGCACGACCGGTATACGGTGCCGAAGACAGCGGGGACCAGGGTCGGAGGTTCGTTCGGTTAGAGGTTTGTACTATTCAATGTGCAAATTAAGGGACTATCCGGTGCCGAAGGCAGCGGGGACGCGGTTCGTTCGGTTCGAGGTGGATGCGAGACAGAGGGTCGTTCGTTTCGATGTTTTTAAAAAAAGGAGATTTCAAAATATTCGAGGCAGCGATGTAAATTATGGGCCCGCTAGCGGGCGAAGCCAGCTAGTTTTATTACTAATATGACTTCATATTAATCTTTTTGTCATATTAATCTTTTTTTCAATTGGTGAAACTTTTTACTTAGTTTTTCACATGGAAATATTTCAATAGTAAATTAATTATTGTAGAAAGAATTTTATCGTGGATTTTTAATTGTTGGCAACTGCTATAACAAAAAAATGTTTAATTTTAATAGGAAAAGGATGTTAGATTTTTGGTTTCTTATCTCTCTATATTAAAATAATAAGACTTTTTCAAAATTGTATGATTTTTAGCGTGACAGTAGGTAAACAGGTGTAAGTACACAAAATTTTTAGTCTCTAACTTATACAGTTTCTGAGAACCGACTATGTGACGGACGGACAGACAGAGACACGGGACGAATAGGGTTTCGTGAGATGGAAAAAACCCTAGAAAGGGTGAAAGATGTCACAAAGGAGCCAGCTGGATATGTTTGTTAAAGGCCTAATTATTGGAATGCTTGAAAGTGGACGATCCCAAACCGAAGTGTCTGAAATTCTGAATTTACCTCGGTAGGTAGTTTCCAGATAGTGGTAGGGGTTTTAAAAGACTGCAGATGTTACTCTACACTCCAGGTCAACAAAGAGTGACAAGCACCAGGCAAGACCGATATCTGAAAGTAAGTGTGCGACGTTTTATTGACCGTTCTGCCAGACAACTGGCTTCAGAGCTGACAGCCGCACACAGGAGTAAGAGTTTTGAACACCAGCAGTGAAGTCGAGCAAAATGGGCCAATGTCATGATCAGTGGTCAAATCTCTTACTGGCATGGCACTGATGATTGTTTATTGTAAGTATTTTCTTTTTTTCGTACAGTTATGTATTCGAGCGATATGCACGTTTCAGAAAAACAACGTTTTGTAGCTCCCTGTGTACATTCTGTTAACAAATGTTTTTATATTGTGATAAACCCAGTATTTCGATAGGGATCAGTGAGGTGCGATAGCTTGAAAAACAAGGGGCACAGATAAAATAATAAAAACATTTGAATTTATTAAATCGACGAATTACAGGTTATTGCAAAAGAATAGCCGTTGGGTACTTTTAATTTTGTGATTAAGATAACTAGAATAGGACTAGTCAACTGAAATTAATAATAAAGCACTTATAAAAAGTTCGCTAGGTTAAATAACTCGGTCCAGCATTGAGGTTTCTATTCGGGATATCTACTGTCCTAGTACTCCTCAATCAAGGGCGCAGCGGGGGTGCTCTAAAAAACACGACACTTATCGTTATTTCACGTAGCCTGTCTCGGCTAATCTTCATTCGAACCAGGGAGAAGGATCTTACCCTCTTCGGCCTCTGAAACCAGAATGATCGTTTCTCTTTCGATCCCACCCTCCTGTTCCGGGGAGGGGAACTGGGTGCTGAACTCCGCAACATTTTGTCCTATCGGAACGCGTTCACCATTGGATCTCGGAGATTGCATCATGACGACATTTTGCAAAATAAATAAAAAAGTATCCTATAAGTTCTGTTTGTCTTAAACTAATTAGAATTTTTGTGCATTTTTGTAGATATCATTACAAAAAGTAAGAAACTACCTATTGCAAAATTTCGGTATATTTTCACCGATCATAACCCCCGAAGCCCAAAAACACCCTTCATTCAAATGTTGATATATATATATATATATATATATGGTCTATGTCATACGACAGCACTCGTATTTATGAACCATTTTGGATGTAACTAAGCGTGTGTATTAAGCTCACCAATGTCTCGACCGAGTTCGATGGCCAGCTTAGTCCGTCATCTTGTTACAAAATTTCGCCCACTAAAATATTTGCAATTAAAAGAAATATACAAAGAAATATAAAATCAAATTTATTTTTTAAGTCTTAGGCCTTTATACAAGTATTCCCAAGAATTTTTTGTTTTGCCTCAATGGCTGGTATATACCAGTTTGAAATTCTAGTGTGGCTGACATTTTGAAACAAGAAAGCAGATTAAAACAATTCTGGGATTAATTTATGAGTTTTAGTGAGCGTGATTTCTCGCAAATTATCTTTCATTGTTGTAATTATTTTCCCAAACATGCGTATAAAATTATATTCATATCCGTTAGTGTCAAATTCCTGCCAAGAATGGCGACACTTGGCGAAATATCGCCAAATATGGCGACCAAAAATAAGTCTGTATTGATGAAGCCAAATTGGCTATAACTGACTAGTCTCTCTAATTTATTATTTAAAGCCAGTATTGACGAATTTTCCTTAATCGGGTTCTTTGCATTTTAGCTTGTTTTCACATAACAATAGCTATAAACTTAAAACGAAGATATAGGAAAGCTACATTTTGCACCCGGTACAGACCGGAAAGACTTTTTGTATCTTTGTATTATCAAGACATTTTTACAAAAAATAAAAATAAATAAAAATAAAAATAAATAAAAAATAAATAAATGACTCTCCCTTAATATGTTAATTAGACGAGTAGAGTTTTAATTTTTGGAGGTTTTGGAGGTATATGTGGAGGAGGAAGGGGGCTGTTGCAAATATTAAAATATGTAAACAAGAACTTTTGCAACGTTTCAAATTTTAATGCATTTCACTTTTGTATTAAATAAATAGTTTTACAATTTTAACTTTCAAGAAATGTAAAAAAATAAATATGAAATGGGTGTTGTTATCTTTGCAGGTTTTCATATTTGCATAAATTTTAATTTTAAAATATTTCATCTACTTTAAAATAACGACCATACAAAATAAAGAAAATGAATTGATTAAATCGACGGTAGTATTGGCAAAATTTTATTTTCAATTTAAATTTTGCTCGTACACAAGCTTAATCATTGAATTGAATATTCATTAAATCTATTTCAATTAATTTAAAAATGAATCAAATATGGATGGAGTTAAGAAAAATTGGATTGATATTGATGCATACAAATTACCGTTTCTTTATTTCCGTTCTGTTAAAATCATTTTAAATGAGTTTCTTCATGAGCAGAATTGATCTGCGAGAAGAAGTTTTCTTTTTTTATTTAACGTCTCTGTAGGATATTCTAAATGAACTAAGCTAAAACATAAACTGGAGCAATAATCTAAACTGAATAAAGTTTTTAAAAAGAATTAAGGAATAAATTAATGCCGAAAATTTTGTGATTTGTGAAACCGTGAACATTTTAAAATAAAAGAAATTTCTGAAAACTAATGTTGAGTTAATTATACAAAATTAAATATTGACTTTTTTATTTTCTCTTGAACTAAATTCAAAATAATTTGCTTTTTTAGAAGTACTGAAATGTGTACTTCAATGTTAAAAATTTGCAGCAAACTGTGCAGTCATTCAACCGTTTTTATTGAAAACTGTTACATAACAGTAATTTAACTGTATTCTGACCATATTATTGCATATGTTATTGCATATACATTCTCCTCCGCTAGGGTGTAACTCTTCATTTTTGTCGTGTTTCGAAAAATAATGCCATTTAACTGCGACCGGAATATATTTTTAAACGTCAAAAAAGCGATTCTGTGATGATTTTCTAACGTACTACGTGCTACGTAACAGTAAGTAAAACGTTACTGTGTTTTAAATTGCATTATATGCCGTTTTCAGGGAAGTAAATTACGGGCTGCAGAAAATTATGGGTATGGATTTTATTTTATTTTTATTTATTTTTTTTTTTTTTTTTTTTTACGGGTATGACTGGAATCTCTGCTGCCGGCCTCTGTTCGTAATTTTACGGGGATATTTTTAACAGTGAGGGGGTTTACAATGAACGATATACTAATAAACTTAGTTCAAACAAATATGTTGGTGATTTGGACAAACTTACGAGAATAACAAGAGAAGACTATATTAAGTATTGCGCGGCAGCGCAATACTTATTTATTTCCAGTGTCACATCTTAATGTTAATTTAACACAGCAAATCCCATTGAACAAGTTAATTTACTAGAGTTTTTCCCACTTTTTGTACGCGTTGCCACAAAATATTTACTCTGGCTAATTCTAATAAAATTTGACATTTGAAATAGTGAAATTGTTTGGCTGACGTCAGGAACAAAACGGATGATTAAATGTCATTGAATGTAGGTGGATTATAATCCAGGAATTAACATAGGCTTACGTTATTCAAATATTTTTCTTAATAATTCAAAATTTCATAATTTTAATTGGGAATCAATCGACATTTTTCCTATAAAATTTAACTATGTTTCTTTATTGTTGCCAATAATTCAAAAACCGTAATAATAATTTGTCCCAAAGCAACTAATTTTCAATTGAAAGATTTCCACGTTCAAAATAAAATTGAATTATTTTTTTTTTAAGTTTAAAAAAAAAGAGGGATCAACACGACGTCATACTCTAAATAAACGGACATTTTCTAATCTATACTAATATTATAAAGGAGTAAAGATTGTTTGTTCGTTTGTTTGTAGGGGGTAATCTCTGGAACTACCGAACCGATTTCAAAAGTGATGGTGGCAAATTGATGGTGACAACCCCTGCTCCAACATAGGCTATATTTTATGTCGGTGCCACTAACCCCAGGGGGTGCAGGAGCAAAAAGTTCTAAAATTACCATTTTTTAGCTATCAAACTGGCTGTCAAGCCCTAAGAGCTTGGCAGCCGGTTCTGTATGTATGTATGTACGTACGTAATGCGATAACTCTTCATAGAAATATCCGTTTTCCTTCAAATTTTGTTTATAGGTTCACTGTGTTAAGGCGCTTCCCTGATTAGTTTTCGGGATTGATTGTTTAACTATAAAGGGGGGAACGGAGGGCTAATACCCCCTTATTTTATATAAATGGGTTTTACATGCAGAATTATTCCGTTTTCCTTCAAATTTTGTTTATAGGTTCACTGTGTTAAGGCGCTTCCCTGATTAGTTTTCGGGATTGATTGGTTAAGTATAAAGGGGGGGAACGGGGGGTTAATCCCCCCCCCCTTAATTTATATAAATGGGTTTTTCATGCAGAATTATCCCATTTCCTTCAAATTTTGTTTATAGGTTCACTGTGTTAAGGCGTTTCCCTGATTAGTTTTCGGGATTGATTGGTTAAGTATAAAAGGGGGAACGGGGGCTAATCCCCCCCTTATTTTATATAAATGGGTTTTACATGCAGAATGCATACGTTTTCCAATACGGGAACTATACCCCAGGTTAAAATTATGGAATAATTTTTTCTTGCGTTTATATCGCCACCTGTGAAGAAATAGGGTATCCAAACTCAAGTAAAACTGTTTTTTAAATGTTTTACTGCATGGAAGCTATCCATATACTTAAAGCTAACCTGCTTTTTAGTTTTTCGTGCAAAAATGCCTTTTATAGGCATGCGCGAGCATTCAGCTAATCAGCTAGAGGCTTTTACTATCTTCAGACGCGATATTTCAGCCAATGAGGTGAAGGCTTTTTCCTCTCTCTAGAAGCGTATGTGGATTACTACGACTCCATTTGGTTGTTCGGTTGTTGAAACTTTATGGATTTCTTTTATTAAGGTATTTTTTCATTTTACCGTATTTATTTTCTTTTTAAGTCGTATGTATTTTATTACTTTGAATTTTTTATAACTAACCCCTTTTTTTGAGAGAGAGAGAGAGATTTCGTGGCACGAAATTCCGCGAATCGTTTCCGATGTAAACAAGTGTAAAATTTCAGTTTTTTAAACTTAATATGTAATTCTGTGTGATATGATTAAATTCAGGTTTTCTCAGCGACGATCACAGTATTTTTACCAAAAAATTTTTGTATTAATCAAGCTTTTTTGGTTATTAAGCATAGCTAAACACGAAAGAAAACTTTGTTATTTTAAGATTTTGATGTGAATTATTTGCGTACATTTATAAGGCGAGTTTCACTGAATAATTCAAGAAAAAAAAATCTCATCATTATACATATTTAGTTACGCATTATTAATTATTTACTTGGCCTTTACTTTTAATATTTCAAACTTACAGCTGAATGTAACTATTAAAACATTTGAAATACTGTATTCGTAAAATGAAATTTCAGCTTAAACACTCGACAATTACTTTTACTTATGCATTAATTATTTACTTGGCCTTTAATTTTAATATTTCAAACTTACAGCTGAATGTAACTATTAAAACATTTGAAATACTGTATTCGTAAAATGAAATTAGCTTAAACACTCGACAATTACTTTTAGTTATGCATTATTAATTATTTACTTGGCCTTTACTTTTAATATTTCAAACTTACAGTTGAATGTAACTATTAAAACATTTGAAATACTGTATTCGTAAAATGAAATTTCAGCTTAAACACTCGACAATTACTTTTAGTTATGCATTATTAATTATTTACTTGGCCTTTACTTTTAATATTTCAAACTTACAGCTGAATGTAATTATTAAAACATTTGAAATACTGTTTTCGTAAAATGAAATTTCAGCTTAAACACTCGACAATTACTTTTAGGTTAAATTCAGGTTTTCTCAGTGACCAAATAATCACCAAATTTACCAAATAATTAAAAGTACTACATGCATGCATCTATCTATCTATCTATCTATCTATATTAGAAATTGTGCAGGTTTCTGGTCATTGTTTTGTTTACATATTTTAAACAAAAATTTCAATTTAATAATGCACTGAAAATTATAATGAATGCTTACAATTAAACACAACAACACAAAACAAAAAATTTCACAAAAACACATTATTTCCCCGATATTTTCCCACAACTAATCAATAAATTTCATGATATTTTATTGCGATTTTAAACCATGAACTTTAGTACTTTTCTGTTATACGGACACTATGCCAAAATGTATGTATGTATGTAAATATATGTATGTATGTTTGGCGACAATGGTGTACGTATAACGGAAAAGTGCCTGAATTATTATTTTTATATATATATATAAAATATGAACATAATTGGCGACACAGCAAGTTTTCTGGATTTCTCCCTGGCTCTCTAACCACATTGTTAACAAAACAAAAAATTCACGAAAAACACATTATTTCCCCGATATTTTCCCACAACTAATCAATAAATTTCATGATATTTTATTGTGATTTTAAACCATGAACTTTAGTACTTTTCTGTTATACGGACACTATGCCAAAATGTATGTATGTATGTATGTATGTTTGGCGACAATGGTGTCCGTATAACGGAAAAGTGCCTGAATTATTATTTTTTTATATATATATAAAATATAAACATAATTGGCGACACAGCAAGTTTTCTGGATGTGAAAGGTGGAGATGAATTTCATTCATTCAATGACCTTTTTAAAAGTTTCAAGTTTGGATTGAGTGCACATGAACATAGAAACCGATACCTATTTCTATGTTTATGATTGAGTTATTTGGATATCTTTTCGTATAGCACAGAAAATCATTTCTCCCGCTTTCGTAATACAGATAAATTCTGGTGTATTTTTTTTTCTTCTTTTTATATCATAAGTACTTTTCTACTTTAAATTTTTTTAACCTAATAGTAATTGTCGCGTTTCTAAGCTGAAATTTCATTTTTCGAATGCAGTATTTCAAATGTTTTAATAATTACATTCAGCTGTAAGTTTGAAATATTTAAAATATTAAAAGTAAAGGTCAAGTAAATAATTAATAATGCATAACTAAATATGTATAATGATCAGAATGACATATTAAAATGTGTACAGAATGACATGAAAATTTTAAAAAACTGAAATTTTGCACTTGCAACTTAATTGTAAATTTCATTGTTTACATTGGAAACGATTTGTGGATTTTAAGAATTTGCGGAACTTCGTGTCACCAAATTACTAAATCTCTCTCTCTCACTCTCCAAAAAAAAAAAGGGTTAGTTTAAAAAAATTCAAAGTAGCAAAATACATACAACACAAAAATAAAATAAATACGGTAAAATGAAAAAATTACTTTAATAATAGAAATCCATAAATTTTCAACGACGACATCAAACGAATGCGACAGATCGACGAACATTGTGTTTTTTAAGCGACTGATCGACGAACCTTGCGTTTTTTGGGGACATATCGACGAAGTTTGCGTTTATTCCACAATCGATCGACGAAATTTTTCTTTTTTCCCTGACTGATCGACGAACTTTGCATTTATTCTGCAATCGATCGATGAAATTTGCTTTTTTCCGCAACTGATCGACGAACTTTGCGTTTTTTCCGCGACAGATCAACGAACTTTGCGTTTTTTCTGCGACAGATAGACGAACATTGCGTTTTTTAAGCGACTGATCGACGAACCTTGCGTTTCTTGGGGACAGATCGACGAACTTTGTGTTTATTCTGCAATCGATCGACGAAATTTGCTTTTTTCCCCCGACTGATCGACAAACTTAGCGTTTTTTCCACGACAGATCGATGAACTTTGCGTCTTTTCCACGATCGATCGGTGAATCTCAATCAAGTAAAATCTAAAGTCAGAAATTTATTTAACAACCTAATTGTTAAGGGTCCCTAACACATTTAATGGAACTTGAAAAATACACTGCATATATAAAACTTAACTTTCTTCCCTTTTTTATAATAAAAATAAACATTTTACATAATCATTCTCAGTTGACTTAATTTTTTCAATGGTATTTTGTCATGTCTGCATTAATGTAATTCTTTAAATAACACGTAAAATAATAGTGGGGTTTAAAATTTTTTTTCTCCCTCCCAAACATTACAACTCCCCTCCATTTAAAAATGTTGGTAGGGAGACTCCCGTCCTTGGAAAAATTGAATTTCAAGCCCTGCCTATAATATGTTTGTGTGTATTGAGGTTTGTATAGATGTTTGTGTGTGTGCTGTTTTTAATAAAGACAGTTTCATTTTTCACACGAACCTTTCAAAAAATTCACATTCTTTGCACAATCCTTTAACAAAATTCGCATTTTTTTTCGTGATTCTTTAATGAAATTCGCATTTTTTTCTGTATCTTTTTTTTTGTCGAGATTCACAATTTTTTCAGCTATCCTATGACGTAATTCGTGTTTTTTTTCAGCGATAATTTGACGAAATTTGTGTTTTTTCTGAGATTTTTTTTTTCACGAAATTTGCGTTATTTTCCACGATTCTTTTATGAAATTTGCGTTTTTCTGTGATCCTTAGACGAAATTTTCTTTTTTCGCAATGCTTTGATAATAATCACATTTTCTCTGCTGCCTTTTGATAAGATTCATGAATTTTCAGCAATCCTTCGATGAAATTCGCGTTTTTTCAGCAATCTTTGAAGAAATTCGCATTTTTCTCGCGATACTTTAATGAAATGTGCGTTTTCCAGCGATTTTTTGATAAAATACATTTTATTCCGCAATTTTTAGACGAAATTTGGCAAGAAAGCGCTATCTTTTGGTGGAATTTCCTGTTTTGCGATTCTTTGACAAAATTTGCTCATCTTTTGCGTAAATCACGTTTTTCTGTGGCCTTTTAACAAAATTCACGTTTTACATGATCCTTTGATGAAATTAGTGTTTTTCCCGTGATCATTTGACGAAATCTAGGATTTTTTTCCCCGCGAAGATTCATTATATGTTTTTAGTCTGCAGGTGCCCTAAAAAGTTTGTGACGCCAAACAAACAAAATTCATCCTAAAGAATTATTGTTTCGTTTCTGGAAATGAACGACTGTCAACTCATTGGCTGAATTATAAAGGGTGAAATGTGTAGGCACTGAGTATCATCTATACTATTAACAGAGTTTCCCCCAGGTTTAAAAAGGGGCAAGGTGCTGCTGGTGAGAAAAAGGGCACTTTTTTTATTCTTAAGGGCACTTTTTGGATTTTTGAGGGCACTTTTCAGAATCTTAAGGGCACTTTTTTAATTGTTAAAGCTTAAAGGTATTCTTTTGGTTTTTAAAGCCACTTTTGATATTTCAAAGTCAAAACACTCTTTTTAAGACAACATTGAGTCAGTTTTTATTATGAAACCAAATTTTTTAATGCAAAAAGGAGAAAGGGCACTTTTTTTACTGAGAGCAAGAAGGGTGCTAATTATTTTGCTGGAGGGGCCAAGAAGGGTGCTAATTATTTTGCTGGAGGGGGCAAGAAGGGTGCTAATTATTTTTATGAGGGGCAAGAAGGGTGCTATTTTGCAAACCAAAGGGCAGGCAGGGTGCAGCACCCTTCTCAAACTGTCTGGGGGAAACACTGCTATTAATGTCGGTAAACGTCTGTCTGTGTGTGTGTTGTTGTGTCTGGCGTCTGTAAGCACAAAACTCTGCATGCAGACGATGGACATAAGTGCTTTTGGTATAAAAAAATTCGGAAGGGGAGTTTTTAAAATTCACAACATTTTGCGGGAGAAGAGGGGTGCGAACGAATTTAAAAAATGAGTCCGCATCAATAATTATGGCGGCGGGGGGAGTATGTTTTGCCCACACGGGGCGGAGACTTTTCTTTGCTGACACTCATATGATATATCGTTCGAAAGGCCTGCGACTGCCTTTTCATGTTATGCGTCTGTGTGGTCCATCCCCCCCCCCCGTCAATTGGGGCACTTTTCTAAATTTTGCACATACCACTCATGTTATATATCGTTAAAAAGGTCTGTGACCGCTTAATCATATTATGCATCTCCGGTGTTCATCCCCCACTTTGCCCCCCCCAAGGGGGTACTTTTGTAAATTTTTCACAAACCCTTCATGTTACGTATTGTTGGAAAGGTCTTTGACTGCTTATTCATGTTATGCATCTCCGGGGTCCATCCCGCCATTTCCCCCCTTTTAAGGGGGGCACTTTTCTAAATTTTGTTGACACCCCTCATGTCATATATTGTTGGAAAGATCTGTGACCGCTTAATCATATGCATCTCCAATGTCCATCTCCCCAATTTGCCCCCCCCCCAAGGGGGCAATTTTCTAAATTTTGTTGACACCCCTCATGTCATATATTGTTGGAAAGGTCTGTGACCGCTTAATGATATTATGCATCTCCAATGTCCATCTCCCCAATTTGTCCCCCCCCCTCCCCCAAGGGGGTACTTTTCTAAATTTTGCAGACAACCCTCATGTCATATATCGTTGGAAAGGTCTGTGACTGCTTAATCATATGCATATCTCCAATGTCCATCTCCCCACTTTGCCCCTCCCCCAAGGAGGTACTTTTCTAAATTTTGCAAACAACCCTCATGTCATATATTGTTGAAAAGGTCTGTGACCGCTTAATCATATTATGCATCTTTAATGTCCATCTCCCCAATTGCCCCCCCCCCCCAAGGGGTCAATTTTCTAAATTTTGTTGACACCCCTCATGTCATATATTGTTGGAAAGGTCTGTGACTGCTTAATCATATTATGCATCTCCAATGTCCATCTCCCCACTTTGCCCTCCCCCTCCCCCAAGGGGGTACTTTTCTAAATTTTGCAGACAACCCTCATGTCATATATCGTTGGAAAGGTCTGTGACTGCTTAATCATATGCATATCTCTGATGTCCATCTCCCCACTTTGCCCCCCCCCCCCAAAGAGGTACTTTTCTAAATTTTGCACACAACCCTCATGTTATATATCGTTGGAAAGGTCTGTGACCACTTAATCATATTATGCATGTACCGTGTCCATCCCCTACTTTACCCCCCCCCCAAGGGGGTACTTTTTTAAATTTTGCACACACCCCTCATGTTACATATCGTTTGAAAGGTCTTTGACTGCTTATTCATGTTATGCATCTCCTTGGTCCATCCTGCCATTTCCCCCTCCCCAAGGGGGCACTTACCATTTACTTGCACAACAGCGCTAAATGTGTCAAATGCAAGAAATTCCGCGAGTGCATGTGCCAGTGAAACTTAGCCAATTGCTGTTCTTCAACCTAGCTTTAATTCAAAGTGGGTTTTTTATTTATTTGAATTATTCTGCAAAAGTTTCAAACATTTTAAAGCAGCTATGAATTTTATTTTTATGGTACTATCAAGTTTTTTGCCGTCAAATTTTGACGGGTTCCATCTAGTATTGTTGTTAAGTATAATCTCTAAAAATTCAACCCAATTTACTTATGCATTCATAGCGTCCTTGTTGGGAAACTGAATAACTAAATTTAAGCAAAATTGATTTTACATGTTTTTATTATTGATTTTTTTATCCTCAGATTGGAAGTTTTTGTCCAAACTACAACAACCTGCATTACTGCACTGGTGAAACATTTTGAATTAACCATTGCTAAATTTACATCACAAATTGTGATGCCATACCGCATAAACGAAAGCTTGATGATGGTACGCTCTATTAATTTTGAAATGAGTTCGTCTGAATGCAGTAGTTATTAAAAAACTTGGCATATTAAACAAAACCATAATTTGCCGAACAAATTAAAAACAAAAAAAAACAATTTATTTCCCACAATGTTTAGGCCCGAGAAGGGGCAGATATTAAGATATTTCATTCAGTTGGTTTTACATTAGATGTTAAATTTCTGGTAATAAATAAGGTTAAACAAATTGAACTTTAAAAAATAAAAGGAAAATCAATCAATATATTTAATCCACCCGTAAAACTTAGATCTGTTCGAATGAAATTGAAATAAATCTTTGACTTTTCATTTCTAAGCTTCACAAGCTGCAAACTATTGTATTACAGATTAAACTTTAACATGTTTATGATTAGTGTATGTAAAATGACAAGGTACATGCAAAATACAAGCCTTTAAAACAGTCAAAGATTTATTTCAATTTCATTCGAACAGTTCTAAGTTTTACGGGTGGATTAAATATATTGATTGATTTTCCTTTTATTTTTTAAAGTTCAATTTGTTTAACCTTATTTATTACCAGAAATTTAACATCTAATGTAAAACCAACTGAATGAAATATCTTAATATCTGCCCCTTCTCGGGCCTAAACATTGTGGGAAATAAATTGTTTTTTTTTTTTTTTAATTTGTTCGGCAAATTATGGTTTTGTTTAATAATATTTGTTTGTGGATGAATAGGGCAAGGGCGATCTCTGGTTTATTGCTTCGTTTTCAAACTTTGTATTTATGTATAATTTTCTGTTTTGGATTTAGATCAAGCGATGCACAGATTCTGTCAATATGATTTTTGCTTTTGAATTTTAAATTTACAACTTCTTTTGAATAATTTATAAATGTGTATGGGATGTTGTAAAATATGGTGGATAAAGTTTTAAAGGTCTTGATAAATATTGTTATCTGTACGTCATCTTTTACCCTATATGAGGCAAGATGACGAATATGATTGTCTTTTGAAAATTTATTTTTCTATCCTTTGAGGGCATATTGAAAATCTTCAAATATTGTCTGTTGGTGAGAAGGGTTGTAAATTATATTTCATATAAATTGAAGTTTTAATTTTAGTTATTGCTGTTCTGTAAAAATCTTGAAAGATTAATCTTATCACATTACTACTTTCTTCCACTTTTCGTTTATATATATATATATAATATTAATAAATCTGCATTAAACATTTTTAGAAGTAAAATCCAAAAGCTCGGAGAGTGGTTTCACTAACAGAGATAATTTATTCATATCATGAGTTACATACAATCCAACATAAAAAAATATACACCTTCTTCAGATTTTCAAATCTGCCACCATGGATATAGTTGTTGAAAGCATTCCTAAGCAATTAGACTAAATGATATTTAGCTTGGCGTCGCGTCGTGCCTTCTTCAATCTTCATTTGGCCGACTATATTTGACAAACATGCATTGTACGCAAAACTCTGCACTGCGAACGTACTTCTTCCAGATCACATATTGTATCACATAAGCCTCTAGATCACTATATGTTTCCCTCTCTTCAAATCAATTTTGGAGTTATCTTCGCAGTTTCTGATTTTTTTATATTCCTGCAAGTACTCCAACTTAATTTAATTTAAGATCATATAATTTTTACAATGTGTAAAATTTCAGATAATTTCAGAAGATGTAACTTTAAAACTATTAATGGAACATGTTTCCGTTCAGTTATGTTTCAAGCCTGTTTTAATTTTTGAGTAGCTACTTAGAATGAAAATGTCTTTCATTATCAATTTCCCCATTTTACGTATGCAGGATTTTACCATCAGCAGTTTATACATATAAAAGTGTATTATTTAGAAAAAAATACAAAATATTCGTATGAAGCATTTATCCTATGTTTATAATTTTTCGTACATTTATTATTTTTCTAGTATAAATACACCTACGCATAAAAACATATTACGTACACTAGATGTATATATATACTGCAAGAAAGTTCATTGCTGACAAATGTTTGAAAAAAAAACGATAAAGTAATGCAGTAATTATCTGTTACAAGATGTCAGAACGAAATCACAGTACAATAAACTTTAATCCATTTCCATAAAAAAATAGGAGAAAGCGTTAAAATAAAAGTAAAATCTTGCCACGAATGTATACAGGATATTTTCTAGCAATTTATATGTTTTATTCAGCAAATTTTGATTAAAATCTGTTAATTGGGGATTTTTTTTTTAATTTTAAGTATATCTCGATAAATGTTTACGTTTCTCTAGACAATATAATACATAAGAAGTTCTATATTTAACGCTAATACGTACGATGTTAGAACAATTAAATTTTAAATTGTTGTTGATGAAAATACGTAATATCATACGCAACTAATGTAAGTATGTGTAATTTGAAGACAAATTGTACTAGTGCGAATTATTAAGATTCATTTTATGCTTTGAGAACCCTGTTTAAAAACCCTGCGAAAAGGACAATTTAATACTCGAGCATTCACTTTATAAGTGCAAAATATGACCTGTACTGTATTTTTCTGTGCCTTTCCCGATGAATACGATGAATCGTTTTAGCTTAAAATCGTCCATGTGTACTAAAAATGTGCAAAAGTTTATATCCGTTTAGCAGGAAAATATACATACATACATACATACATACATAAAGACGAAAAAAATAGAAACTTGGTTTTATTAAGAGACTTGAAAATGATATACCACTCAAAATAAATATTTTTCAAAAATACTGCTGAAATTAAAACCGCTATATCTGCCTAAAAATGCATATGATTAATTCTCTAATCCGTTAAAATATCATATCACTTTCTTTTAATATCAAATTAACTAAAATATCAAATATCGTAATAATACCAAATTAATTAGAAATATTAATTACCATTTTATTTTTCATATAATGCATCGAAAATACTATATTCACGTAATTAAAGTACTCTGAGTTTTTGTATAATGGGAAAAAAATTTTCAAAATTATTCTATGTTGAAAAAACACTGCATCCTATCTTTATATTTTTTCTAAAGAAAGCTATTATTGCAGAAAATCAATAAAAACAGAAATAAAAGAAGATTATACAAATCCTTATTAATTTTTTAATGATGTACTTTATTAGCTTTTTTCAAAAAACATTCCAGGATCATTAACTGTAGAATATTTCACCAAGTAATGAAGTAAAGGAAAAAATCGCATTTAAAAAAAATCAATTTTATTTTTGTTAAAGACTATGTTTAGTCCATTTTGTTTCCTACTCTGTTTAATGATAGTAAAATATAAATTACAAGAAATGGAGTTTTGAAGGCTTTTTGTTTAGATTTTATTTCCATAAGAAAATATTTTTTGATAAATTTAGTATCATAAACACCGACAAAATAACTTTGTGGTAATAAAGGAAATAAAAAGAAATAAAAAAAAAAACAGCTATAAATATTTTTTTAAAGAATCATTTGAATTTTTTTTTACCCTTTATATTCTCACTAAAGACTTTTCGAAACACGTTTATAAAATTATTATAATTTTCGTTTAAATTCAAAAACATTTATCTTTCTCCAGTTTTTCAAACATATATATTTTTAATTAAACAGTGTATTAAATATGAAACACACTTTGACTATTTTGTATAGATTAGCGCAGGGAATTTCTTATTTCAAAAAGTGATACTTATGAGCAAACTTATAAGCAAAATTTTTAGAATACAAAAATATAAATTTCTCATTTTTTTTTTATTTTTAAATGCCTAATTTACGATATTTCAATAAATTTCAACGTTAGCATTTTTTGCTCACTTACACATATAAATTTACCTTAGGACATATACACATAAATGTATATATATATATATATATATATATATATATATATATACCACAAAAATATGGAAACACCTAAAAAATATATTATTATGCTTAATACTTGTAGAAAAACCGTCGGCATTCAAAACAACTTGCAGTCTTTTCGGAATTAATAATAGCGGTCCTGTATGGTTTCCAAGGTAATCTTATACCATTCTTCATGCAAAATGTATGCACTTTCAGGTAACGACGATTTAGGTGGATAGCGATCATGCATCTTTCTCTCCAAAATAGACCATAAAAGACTCATTAATGCTGGTATCTGGAGATCAATATTACTGTGATGGCCAGGAAAGATGCAAAAAAATCATCCTCATGTTCATAAAACCAGTCCTGGACGATCCGAGATGTGTGAACAGGGGCTTTGTTGTCTTACAGCACAGCATCACCATCAAAGAACAAACATTGTACCATAGGATGGACATAATCGGCCAAAATGGTCACATAATTCTTGCCAGTAATGCGACCTTGCAGAGTAATCATGGGATCCATGGAATACCACGATATGGCTGTGTAAATCATGACCGAACCCCCACCATGTTTTACTCTTGGCAGCAAACAGTCTGTATCGTAGGCTTGGGACGGTGTTTGCCAGACGTAAACTCGGCCAGAAGTTCGAAACATGACTCTTGCAAAGATATGACTGTCTTCCATTGCTCCATAGTCCATGTTTTATGGTTTTGACACTATGTTTCCTTCTTACAGGCATTTACATCTCTTTTGAGTTGCTTTGGAATTGCAGCTTGCTCTGAAAATCAGTGCTTATGGAGCTCCCTTCTTATTTTTTGGTTCTGACAGGCTTTGTGAGCCCTACATTCAGTTCAGCAGTGACTTTTACAGCTATCGTGTTCTTATTTTTCTTCACAATCCTCTTCAATGACCGTCTGTCACGTTCACCCAACACACAATCTTATCCGCGTTGTGACTTAGCGGATGGGGAGTTTTCGCTTTCCCTGTAAGCGATATAAATCTTCCATTCTGTGCCTCTTGAAACATCATACACTTCGGCTACCTTGATAAAGGAAGCACCCCACCATACGAGCGCCAACAGTCGTCCCCGTTTGATTTCAGTTAGCTCAGACATAATGCACTCACAACTACGCAGATCACTGTTCAGACAACGAATGACACTGACAGCGAATTGAGGACATTGTACCGGTGCCGATAATGGGTAAATACAACAGAAGCACCTACAGGCTTGACTAGAATCAACATCTACGTTCAAGCATGCATTTCACGAGGTGTTTCCATATTTCTGTCCATTCCCTGTATATATATATATATATGTATTAGAATTCTCAAATTTGTTGTTGCTTCGAAAATTTCTTTTATACATAGATATAAATATGTATTTCAATAATAATATAATATATTTAATGTATGTCTAAATCACAGCGATATGTAATGAAATTAACCTTATGATCAGAGAATTGGAGATTATAATAAATATTCAAATATTCAAAGTTAATACAGGATGATTATAAACAAAAATCCCGTTATATGACCCTCTAGCTATCATACAGTTCACAGAAACTGATTGAAATTTTGGATTAAAGTATTTTGAGGTATGAGCTCAAGAATCTTGTGAAAAACAACAGTTAAACTCTAACAGTTACGGTTGCAGTGGAAAATCTCAAATGGCAACACCTACTTTTTTATTGGAATGTGATGTTAGCTAAAAACCATAAAGAAGCGTTGGAACGGTACCTGTAGCATGAATATCACCGTAGCCAGACAGATTGAGAAGAAAGGACAAAACATATGTGGCGCTCACCAGAACACGACTTTCTTTTCTAATGACGTCACATTTCACAATCTGTTTTCGGCTATGATCCCAACCTACTGAATTTCTCTCGAAACAAGAAGATACCAATGTATGCAGATTTCCTGGTTCGGTGTAAACCACCATTATGACTGGCGTCGTCTATTTAAGTGAAAGAAAAGACACTGTGATTGCGTGCCGCGTATCATGCTTCCGTCCAGTCTGAACAACTTCTTGCCGATAGCAGGGAAAGAACGTGGGAGAATTGTACATATTTATTACTTGAACGAAGAAAATACCGCAGAGGCGTTGTGTGTCTATCGCTGAAACCATGGGCTACGCCGAGCTCCGTGTATTGTAAAAGCTGTACGGGACTTGATACGCAAATATGAACAAACTGGTTGCACATGCGATTGACCTTTTCCTGATCGGCCTTCCGTTCCTGCCGAAGCTGTTGCAGAAGTTCATGAGAAGATAAGCGACGTTCTTTTTGCAATTGCACGTGGTGTTTCACGGGTTTTGCAGTGGCCAAATTCTACGGTCAGCAAGATTCTGCGCTCTGTTTTCCATATGTTTCCGTAACGGTTTCAGCGTGTCCAGATATTGCGAGCGGATAATAAACAACGACTAGATTTTGCAAACGAATTTCTCATCCGGTATGATGAGGATGACAGCTGGCCTTTACGTATTCTGTGGACGGACGAGGCCCATGACTGGTAACGTTGATTCGAAGTACTGCGTGCACTGACATACAATAATTCCCATGGTGTGGTTCAACTTCCGTTACACAAAGAAAAAGTGACTGTGTATCGCGGTATATAAAACATCTTCATCCTCTGACCTTACTTTTTTGAAGAGGTTATTGCCGAAGTTTTAAATACGTGTACGGTAACGGGTGCTCGTATTTAGAAATATTGACTAATTACGCAATTCCCATTTTTCAACAACAAAATGCTTTATCTGACGTCATGTGGATGCAAGATGGCTTTTCCTCAGATGTGGTGTCTTCTGTCAAACATTTCTTAACACAACAGTTTGATGACAGAGTTATCTCCCGCCATTTCACGTTTCTGTTGCCGCCAAGGTCACCTGATCTCACACCAATGGATTTCAGGCTGTGGGGATACCTGAAATCCAAAGTGTACGTATTTAATCAGCAGACTGCATCTGATTTGAAAGATGCCATCAGAAGTCAGGTTCAGCAGATTCCTCTAGTCGTGGTACGTGATTCAGTACCCTCCATCTGCCGCAGGCAAAGTGTCATCGTGTGTGAAGGAGGTCACGAGGAAAATTTGTGAAACGCAATAAAATGTTTTTCTTTCTGTTTCGTCTCTGTCCTTAATTGTTGTTTTCACTTTTCTTGCCAGTCTATCCTGCGCCAACGACTTTCGTGCTACAGGTACCGTTCCAACGTTTTTCTTGTGTTTTTACTATGAAGATCACATTCCATTTTAAAAAAGTATGTGTTACCATTTATATTTTTTGAAATTTTGTTACTAGAACCGTAATTGATATAGTTTAACTATTGTTTTTCATATGATTATTGAACGCTTACCTCAAAATCCTTTAAATCAAAATTTCATTCAATTTCTGTGCCTCGGGGCTCATATATCGGGACAGTTTTTTCTATAAGTACTTTGCATATCTTACGATATGATATAAAATGCATTAAATGGAAATGTGTGTAAAAGTATTGCACAATAATGACATGAAATAAATGTGAAGAAAATAAAAACATCTAAACTGTTTGAGGTATAAGTACTAATTGTGATTCTGTAATGTTAAAATTCCCAACCGAATTTTCGGCAATTTTTTTTTAAATAAGACAATTTAACTTTATTTTTTTTTTACCAAAGTTATAAAAGTTTTTTTTTTAAATCTGGTAATCATCTTGATTACAATTAGGTGGGATAAAAATAATCCCACCATCTTTCAAACAGTTAAAACTGCCAAACAAAAATATTACAACACTGCTCCATGCTCATCATAAGGTGGGAGGAGCCATTTTGTCAAAAATATTTATTCTAATATATTCGTAAGGTACTGCAAGGGGCAGTAATAAATAATAAAATTTATAAATAACTTACAACCTGAAAATGTCAAGTAAAGCAAGAAATGTGATATAAACACCACTAATATCGGTCACATTAAGAATCAGGAATTATTGTACATAAACGGAACAAAAATTGAAGAAAGGTACAACTAAATTAAGTCAAAAACAGTTTTAGAAATGCGGAAAAGAGAAGTAAAAGCCATTATACCTCACCTAGTATATATTTCGCTAAACAGTTTCTATTTTAGAGAAATATTTATCCTATTCATTTTTTTCTTTATAAACACATTCAAATATACTTGTTAAAAGATAAAAAGGTTGAAACATCTGCCACATTCCGTCAAAACTCTTCGCCTCTGATTTTTGATAAAAAACTTTTCATGTTTTCGGCAATCTTTGACGGATACATCTGGACAAATCTTTTCCGATTTCTAAAATGAAATCCAAGTATAAAATATTAAGTTCAGAGAAAAAAAAGTAAAAGAAACATTTTGAATTATCTGACGCATTCAATAAAATATCTATGGCGATTGAGATATTTTTTTTTAACTTTTCCGATATTTTTGGAAACAAAGTACATTTTTATTTTCGTGTTATCTTCGATGGGTACATAGATAAACAATTGTAAAATGAAACAGTAAAAGAGAGAAACAAAATACATGAAGAGGATAAAAAGTTTATGTCATGCTTTATTTGATTTTATGTTCTGTACATACCTTCTTCTATATTTTATGCATGACATTTTACGATTTTTTAAAATTTCGTTTTAACCCTTTAGCAGGCGGTGGTCACAAAAAAGGACGCCTAATTTTAATTCCAAAACTGACAAATGGCACCAAGAACATTTAATTAAAATTTTCCTTTTATAAAGTAAGGGAAAATAAGCAAGTTATTCTTTTCTAAGGAAATCGTTTGTAAAATCTGGTGTCAGTCCATTATTTCATTATTTTACAAACAGATTTATTCCGCGCCGGAAAGGATTAAGTAACTTTCCAGTTAAATAACAAATTCTTACTAGAAAACTAGAAAAACGAGGCTAGAAAATCTCGCTACAGCTGTACTATAAATCGTCGAATATGATAATTCGTCACTTGAACTTTAGTTTTACAAGTTTATTCACGTTACTGCAAACAGATATTTACTGTTACGCAATGTGTTGTTGGTTTAAAAAACAGCCTGCTTGAAAACTATTTTAAAAAATCAATAAATGTCTGTTAGTCACCCCATTTGCTGCCAACCACGAGTATACTCGTGGTTCTATCTACGTTTCTTTAATTTAAAATTACGAATTCGTACCGGAAATTTCGAAAGAAGAATTTTAATTTGATGTAATCACGAAATGTCTGTAATTAAATAAAGTAAATATTGCTATTAGTATCTTCTGGTGTGAATTCGAACTTTCTAAATAAAATAAAATTCCGGAAGTGAGCGTGTTAATGCTTTTAAATCAATTCCTGTTAACGCTTTGAAATTAATTTCAGCCCTTGGTATAAAATATTAAGTTCAAAGAAAAAAGAAAAGAAAAGAAACATTTTGAATTATCTGAAACTTTCAATAAAATATCTATGTCGCTTGAGATATTTCTTTTAACTTTTTCCGATAGTTTTGGAAACAAAGTACATTTATGCTTTACAATATTTAGAGATATATGGTATCAAAGTGAAAGTGTTAGCACATGGTATCTAGTGACAATTTTATGCTTAGCGTTAATGCGATTATGTTCGACTTTTGTAATCTATAGTTTCTTAGAGCATTCTGATAAAGCTTCATCAGGAAATATTACTTTAGAAACTTTTTGTTGGAAACTACAATCGTTGTAGATTTTACTGATTGTAACCATTTTAACCAAATTAATAAATGTCTGAAAAATCAGTTAATGCTTTTAAATTACTTCCGGTTATTTTTTAAAAATTAATTTCAGTTAATACGTTGCGATATTTAAAAGCGAAAGTATATGGGATCAAAGTGAAATAGATAGCACATGCCATGGTATCTAGTAATGGTTTTATACCTACCGTTCATGGCGAATATGTTTACTATTGTAATATAGTTTCTTAGAAAATACAATATAGCTTCCTTACTAAATATTACTGTTGAAACTTCATCTTTGAAACTATTATTTTTTGTAATTTTTATTAGTTTCAATTTTTTAAAGTTTCTGATGTTGTGACTGTGTTGTTTCTTTCTAATTTTAGTTCGGACAAAACTTGTTTAAACTGTTACCGCCGAATATTTTGAATATTTGCAGAAACAATAAGCTTTTCTTTTACTAATGCTGTCGTTGTTATTAACAATAGCATGTTCCCCGTTTTCCAAACGGAGCTCTGAAAGTTACAATTTTCTTAATTATCTATCTCAGAAAAAACAAGAACGAAAAATCATGCGTCAAGCATAGATTATGTAACACTTTCCAACGCTTCCAAAATAATTTTACAAATCATACCGTTTAATAAGCTAAAAGATAACATCTGAGTAATCCGAATACTTTTATTCAGCCCTGTATAAAATCTATAGATTTGTATATGTACTACATCGAATGCTAAATTTTAGTTCAGTTAGGAAACGCGTAGCACAGTTTAAATTTCTCCGTCTGGAGTTAAATAATACGGAAATGTGTTCGTGAACTTTTGTGCTTCCCTCTATAGGATCTACAGAATTTATACACACCACGTAATAGACAAAAAGCGAGTTAAAATTAAAATCGCGTTCGGTAACTTAAAACTCACTTCCAGGAATTATTGTTAACAGACAGTAGAGAATTCTTTTGTGTGTCCCTGTAAATGAACGATGTCTGCTATACACACACTATACTGTAGTAAGCCTCTTGTAATGCACCTTAGTGATATATATAAATTTCAATGCGTTTAAAATAGGGAAACATTATTTAAATAAACCGCAGACGATTTTTCTCCTTAGACGTAATGTAACGGAATTCTTTTGACTATCCCTGTAAAGTAACTATAAGTGCTATGCACACCCTATTCCATATTAAGCTTCTTCTAATGCACCTTAGTGATATATATAAATTTCAATGCGTTTAATATAGTGAAACATTATTTAAATAAACCGCAAATGATTTTTCCCCATAGACCGCAATGTAACGGAATTCTTTTGAGTGTCCCTGTAAAAAAACTATAAGTGCTACACACTTCCATTGAAATAGGGAACATGCTATAGATAACGACTATAACATATAAAAATTGCAGAGCAATCCGAGCATATTTACGGGAGTTAGAGCACGGACAGACGGCAGACGGCCAGACAAACCGAAGTCATAAACACTTTTTAACTAGGTTGGAAAGTGTTAAAAACACTCATACATACCCGCATAGCATGC
This sequence comes from Maratus michaelseni, assembly GCA_963931845.1. Classification (NCBI taxonomy): domain Eukaryota; kingdom Metazoa; phylum Arthropoda; class Arachnida; order Araneae; family Salticidae; genus Maratus; species Maratus michaelseni. The sequence continues at coordinate 447,772,299 of OZ007589.1, read as the reverse complement.
ACAGTCACAGTGACGTCATTGTGACGTCACTGTGAGTCACGTACGTCACGTCACACCTGTGACCAAAATTCCACCACTTTGTAACGTCACGCTGTGACCAAAATGTGAACGTCTTGGAGATTTTAAGAAAACTTAAAATAAACTTTAGAACAACTTATGACATCAAAAAAATTACTATTTGAGAGCTTAAAAAAATGTTGTGACGTTGCAATGACGTCACTTCAAGTCACATAAGTCCCGTCACACCTATGACCAACATTCCAACACTGTGACTTCACAGTGTGATCGGAGAAGGAATTTGAAACAGAAACTCATAAAATATAGATTTGAATTATGTCATTTGCCTAAATCGTTAATAAAAACATTGTCACACACTATTTAAATAAATTGAGTATTTCCAGAATAAAATAATAAATAAATATCTGTCTACATATATGAGGCAGATAACTTTTTTACAATTTTCATTACCATTTTCAAGAAATTTAACAAAATATACTATATAATACACAGGTAAAAAATCCTAAATAGAAATTTAGTAACGTATGAAAGTTTTAGCGGAAAGTAATTCAGAAATAGATCTCCCAGTCTAATAAAATTGTTAGCAATTTACAGGTTTGTTAACATTTTAAATGCAAACATTATTTTTTTTTCTACTACCGCATGGAACTCATTTGCTAATTTTGTAATGCTAAAAATATTTCTTTAAAAATCTCCAATCTTTAATTATTTTGAGAGGCCACTCAACCCAAACATCAGTTTTCTTGTCAAAAAATGAGGGCACAATTTTTGCGACGATCCAACACTTTCAGGATTTTCCTTGTACGGTATAATTAAGGTGGTTCTTAACTGACCTGCTCAACAACGCGAAGCTTTCTGACATAATTTCAGACTCACTTTTAAACGCAAAGGCATAAATTGGGCAGGACGGTCTATGGAAGCAATTTGGATTCGAAATGATTTTTCATTTTTTTTTAATAAATAAAATACTTATCGAGTTATAAGCAATTCTTGTCACGTGACGACCGGTTTTTCCCCTTTCTTTTACTGTCACGTCGGCTATTCGGTTCAAAACGCCGACTTTGACATTTTTTTCTGAAATATCTTCTGCTTTTAACAAAAAATGGAAAACGTCTTTCAATTACATAGTTTCTGAATAAAAACACCAGCCAATTTAATGCATTTCCGAACAAAAACGAATTAAAAATATGTCATAAAGTAAATGTCATAAACTATATGTCATTCCTATAGCAATTTATTCCAAACTGGCCAGTGCTTAGTAAGATATCACCTCTAGCCATATAAATTATAAAGCATTTGAAATATCTTTATTTAAATTATTTCTTTTATCTATCATTTGCGATAAGCTGTAAACATCTGCGAGGTGTTACTTTCTGGTTAAACAATGCTGCGCGTGCGCAGATCTTAATTGCGGATATTGGAAGCAGACGACTTTTGTCATTCGAAGTTCGAATTAGAATATTTTTTATTTTATTCTTCTTCCAAAATGGCGGATGTGAACGAATTATGTGTCGAAGGATACGTTTTTGCACGTTCAAGGAGAGATATTTTTATTCAGAAAATGGAAATCATTGTGAAAAATTATTCTTCAAATTTGGACGTAATTAACATCCTTATCATACGTAGTAATATTTAAGGAACTGCTGTAAAATATGAAGAAAAGCATCTGCGTCGTTTGGCCTTGTTTTTGCTGAGTGCTAATGCAGACTGCAGACCACTAAACAGTAAAACACGACATTTAATTGTTGGAACTGAACAGACAATGAATATTATCTAGAAAAAACTTTTTTTTTATAAGGATTTATGTTCTGGATTTAAGAATTCCAATTAAAATATAAGTCCGAAAATAATTACAATAGCGTTGGCGTGTTATGATATGTATTCGTCAATGCATTTGTAATGTTTTTGTACCTAATTTACTTGAAAAACACTTGTATTACTCGGATTACTTCGTTGATGCCATAAAAAATTACATCTGCTAAAGAAAGGTATGTAAAAATTTTATTTTTTCAATCTACATGATTAAAATATTTAACATAGAAAGAACACCAACAGCAAAGCTTGAAATTTTTTTGTTGTTGTGTATACTAGTAAGAATTTAAATATTACCCTGCTAAAATATTTTAATTATCAAAATAATAATAATGATACATAATCTTTAAGTAATGAATAGCTGTAATATAATAATTTTATTTTTGATTTTCTGCTTTGAATTACACTACTCACTATTTTGATTCCTAAATGATTTTGATAAATTTCAAAGTATTCATTTAACATCTATACTTTAGTATATAAATTTAAAAGTATGTAGGATTATTGTGATCAGTATGATTAAAATAAGCTTGTTACTTACAATTACCGTATAATTCAGTAAATAAAATAATAATGATAAACCGATGTCTTATTACGCTTGGTGGTTAGACTGCATTTCTACACTTGATAAACATTAAAAGATGAATAACTATTTGATATTAATATTAGATTTATTATTTTTTAATTGTATCATATAAATATGATTATCTGTATTGTTAAAACAATGCAAAATAGCATCCTTAATGCAAAATATCAGTAACGTTCACTAAACTGCATTCTAAAACTTATATAATAGATCTCAAATCCGGTTGTATTCCGGATATACTATGTATTATGGTATCAGAATCACAGCAAATGTTACTGTGGCTCTTGCCCTGGAATCAGACATCAAGCCAGATAGATATCATGTCATCGGTGTCAACATGTATTACTATTGATGAATCGTAAATCAATAGAAAATTGTACATTTTCTTCACATCATATGCTAACTAGAGTGGCTGCGGTGCAGTGGGTTATCAACAAAAAATGATCGGTGTTTCTAAAAAATAATATATTGCAAAACTTATTATTTAAAAAAAACATTACAATTTCATAAATATATACATAATTTATAAATCAATTAATAATGGTAAAAAAAATAAGCAAAATATTGTTTTTATTTTTTTACAGTTATCATTTATATATAAAGTAATACCAGTCAAATACTGGAGTAAACGTAATTAAAACACATATAGTATTTAAAATTGAGGTCCCATGCATGATTTGTAGCATATCTTATTTTGAATGTTAAATTTTTGCTTTTCTCTTATTAAATATATAAGATACTGTTTAAAACCTATTGGAATATTTGATAAAAGGTATATTTATAAATTTAAATGGTTAAAGGAAAGAAAGAACCCCCCCCCCCCTAAAAAAAACAGGGCAAAGTATCAGTTTTTTAAAATTATGAACTCAAATTATATAATATATAATTTTTTAACGTGGTTAAAATGTAAAATCTACCACTTTAATATTACTATATGTTTAATATGTACAGAATCGTAGATCAAGCAAGCCTCCTACTCTGTCCATTTTTGAATACCGCCTTTTTTTTAAAATAATCATCGTTTTAGATTTTTCTTATAAATTTTGCAGACACCAATGCGGTACGTAATTTTTTTCTGCAAATGTTGTAAAAAACTAGCACAAATACTAATATTGAAAAAAAAAAAGAAAAAAGAAAAAAAAAACGAACCAGTGGGAGTCCTGTTCAAGGGGTACTTTTTCACAAAAGAAATCTGTAAATGGCTTTTTATCAATACTATTTTTTTTCCTTCTTTTTCATACTTTAAAAATGTTAAAGTATTTTTTTTTTTGTATTTAAGGTTGAGCTTTACAATTTTCTGCACATATTTTTTTTATTATGTATTCGATAAAACTGTACATGACATTTACTTTGACATTTTTAATTTTTTTTTTTTTTTTAACAAATACTATCATATGAAGAAGCGTTAGATTACCCCCACTTTTCACTAGATATGACAGTTAAAAATTATTTTTAATCTAATATAATTTGTACCTAAAATTCATGAACTGCCTTGTATAGCATATAAGAAATGTAAAAAAAGAAAAAAAAATAATTAATTAAAAATATCAATATATAAAAAAGTAGTAGGAATAAAAAATATTTTTTTTAAAAATATTTTCTGTTAAAAGTTTTATTTTAAAGGTGCTTTTAAATCGAAAATTAAAATGCAGTGCAGTAACAATTTTTAGAATAATTCTTAAAATTATATATTTATGTTGTTGTGGTCAGGGTCAAACTGATTCTATTATTAGGGTTTCGCTCATCTCACGAAACCCAATTTGTCTCGATTCTCTGTAAGTCCGTCACAGAGTGGGATCTCAGAAACTGTATAAGTTAGAGACTTGATATTTTGTGTACTTACAGCTGAAAACCTACTGCCCCGCTGAAAATCATAAAATTTTGAAAATGTCTTCATTAACGCAAGATATTAATTAAAACCTTTAAAACCCACTCATTAATGGATAAAAATATTCAACTAATGGGTAGAATCTATTTGAATTGTTGCCAATTTGCAAAAGTTCGCGCATAATAACATTCCCTTTCAATTAAAAAATGTATTTACATGTAACTATCAAAAATAGAAATAAAACTTTAAAAATATAATTAAATGAACACGTGTTAAAAGCAGTAATTGTAAAAAAAAAAAAAAAAAAAAAAAAACATAATAAAAATATACTTGCGCGTGAATATTAAAAAGAAAATAATTAAATTATTACGTGTTCAAAGCATTAAATAGGGAAACTTACGTCATATTTAAAATGCTCAAATAACAATATTTCCGAACAGATTCAATATAAAAATATATTTACAGGATATAATAATTTATTTCGACAAAATATTTGACCTATTATCGCAAATTTTAAAACAGCATAAATATTAATATTTCCTTTCAATATCTATATATTTAAAACGCTAATCGATTTCTTTCGACAATCCGTTAGAACAAACTACTGCATCAAATTACACCATTCTTTTTTTAAATGAAAGATATTAGAACGCAGATTTGTTATCGTGCATTCGTTTGTTCAAAAATTTAATTAATTAGCTGTAATTTTCAATTAAACATTTACTTCTGCTTATGACGTCATAAAGTTGACAACTCCCACTTTTGAGGGCATAGAGTTTTTTCCCTGAACCCTGTGGTTCGCCAATCTTTTGACATTAACTAATATCAACTAGGTAATATTTTAACATCTATATATTTAAAACGCTAAGCGATTTCTTTCGACAATCCGTCAGAACAAACTACTACATCAAATCACACCATTCTTTTTTAAATGAAAGATATTTCGACACAGATTTGTTATCGTGCATTCGTTTGTTCGAAAATTTAATTAATTAGCTGTAATTTTCAATTAAACATTTACTTCTGCTTATGACGTCATAAAGTCGACAACTTCCACTTTTGAGGGCATAGAGTTTATTCCCTGAACTCTGTGGTTCGCCAATCTTTTGACATTAGCTAATATCAACTAGGTAATATTTTAATATTGTAGTATAAAATCTTTAAAAAAAACTTAATTGGCTAGAATATAATCATAATAAAATATCTAAACGTAATCATATCAATATGAATAACAAATCTCACGTAAAATGTTGCAATTTAAATGATTCCAATTGAAACAAGATTTGGAGAGTTATCCCTGACGCTCAGCTAACATAAAAGTACCTTTTTTATTTTATTTATTTACACACATATTCAATTTTATTATAAAACACCAGGTTGCCATACAAAGCAAAAATCGTCATTTAGGCGCCAAAAAACAACCCAGGTGCGTCTGCGATATATGTACTGATTTAATCAAAATTATTTTGTTTGCACCGCATATTGCAAAATTAATTAAATCCATGATTATTGCTTCTTTCTCAGATTAAAAATAAGAAAATTGGTACTTCTCTATTATCCCGTCGTCCACTTTTCATAACAAAAAACTATCGCCAAACTGTAACGCCAAATTAACGGGAGAACGTTGCCATTGAAATATCAAAATAAATAAATAAATAAAATACATGAATTTATGGACACAATTGTTATTTTAATTAATGAAATAACTAATAAATCAGTAAAACATAAGGAAAATAGACGCAAATCTCGAATTAAAAACCACTTGATGACGTAACAAACACGTATAATGCTTCTGACATCAAGTAAATCGCACTTCATTTTCGGCGTTTAATTTTACAGTTTGGCGATAGTTTTTTGTTATGAAAAGTGGTCGACCGGATAATAGAAAAGTACCAGAAAATTTAATGTTTAACGAAATTCAATTATTTGATCGATCGCGAATTTTGGTTCTTTTCCGTTATACCGACACCATGCCATACATGTAAATATATGCTTGGCGACAATGGTGTCCGTATAATGGAAAAGTACTCAATTTTTTCTTAGTTCGGGCTATACCAAAAACAAACATTTTACAGGTAACAAAAAAATGGCTGCTTCATCAGCTGTTATGACAGCAAAGTTGGATAAAATCTAATAACCTGAATTTTGAAACGTTTATGCGAAACACCACAGAGAGCACACGCTATTTTTATATAAGTATAGGGTATATTTAAACGAATAAGAGAACTAACAACCTTCAATAATATAATGCATGAAAAAGTAAACAAATAAGGGATTCAGCAAATCATAAAATATGTATTTCTTAATATAACTATAAAATACCAAAAAATATTCTGGTACCATTAAAATTATTCATTATCCCGTCGAAATTCCGTGCTTTATCCCGTCGTCCCATTAAGAAAAAAAAACTATATGCAAATTAAGTACTTTTCGGTTAGGCGGCGCCAGTAATATATATATATATATATACATAATAATAAACTCCAATGGAAAATTACTTGTAGAATCATTATCACAAAAGCCAACCAAAATCTATAAACCACATAAATTCAATACTAGAAAAACAAAACTATATACATTATATATATTTGTATATATGTATGTATATACTATATATATACATATATACTTCATTGGCGTCCTGCTAATCGAAAAGTACCTCAAATAATTCGCCAAACTGTAGCGCCCAATAAACAAACGGAAGAATGTTGCCCTTAAGTCTAAAAAGAATAATAATAATAATAATAATAATAAATAATTAAGAAAAGCCCCATTTACTAAAGTATCATTTATCAGTAACTTTTAACAATAAAATTTACAATATATTAATGAAAACAGAATAAAAAATAATCTTGGATATTTATTTATTTACATTATTTTTCTTAATTATGGAAAAGGAATAATCATCCTGATTATGTAAAGGAATGAAGAAACCATACAAATAAATTACACTTGAAAACATTAAAAATCTCCTTATCTGCAGATTGATTTATTATTGTAAAAAAAATTCTTCATCTTTACATAAAAACTGATTAGCTTAAAACAATGGATGCGTTTCAGAAGATATGGATTTGAAACGAACAATGATTAAAGAAGACACTTTAAAAAATTTGATCAAAACATTTTAAAACTTTTTTAACGTCGAATTTCGACGGTGCGTTTGGGGAGATGCAATGCACATGCGCATAGGAGCTCATTCGGTTGCATTATCACAAAGGGGGAGGTTGTGCGCCTTATTTAATATGTTCTTTTATTGACTGAATATGAGATGAACGTAGGGATGTGCTATTTGTATGATACTTTATAGGTTCAGGAAATTTTCTTTCTTGCCGTGAGGAATAGGGCGGTAATGTCAAACTGATTTCCATTTTGTTTACGGATTGTTTGTTTAGAGTTTGCATCGGAATTAATAACGTAATTCACTGGGGGATTTTTTTTAAATAAAATATTTGAAAGATTGTTTCATAAACATCCCTACTTATGTAATAAAGAAGCTTATTTTACTAATATTGTTATTGTAATTTTTTCCGTCAAGTTTTGACGGGTACCATCTAGTATATTTTTAAGTTTAATAATAGAAAGAAAACTTTGAAAATTACGTCATATTGGAATCGATACATTTCAAACTTCTTACGGAAAAAAAAAATCGGTACTTCTCCATTATACGGTTGACAACTTCCGAATGACAAAAAAAAAAAAAAAAAAAAAAACTATTGCCAAATTCTAATGTCCAAAAAAGCAATGGAAGAATGCTGCCATTATAGAATCTAAAGCCCCACTCACTAAAGTGTCAATTATCAGTAACTTTAAATAATAAAATTTATAATACATTAAAGAAAAGAGAAAAAAAAAAGTAATCTTAAATCTTTATTTATTTACAATATTTTAATTAACTATCCCCCTCGGCTGACGGATAAGTGTTTATGATGGCAGTTGACACGGGTATGTTGTGCATAACTATGCATAGCAACATTTTTTCAACGCAAGGTCGTTATTATTTTTTTTAATTAATGAAATAATTAATAAATGGGTAAAATATCATTAAAAATACAGATAAATGTCTAATAAAAATCTCTTGATGACATAGGAAACACGTGTAACGCATCTGATGTCAATAGAATGTGACACCACGGTAACACACTTTTTCCCCTATATTTTGGCGACTTTTTTTTATAGTGGTCGACGGGATAACGGATAAATACCCAATTTTTTATAACATCATTATCATATATTCCCCGATGCAACGACATTGTTTACTTAGCTATTTAACATAAGTTGATTTTCAAATGTTTAATTGATGTTATTTAATCTATCACGAAAATAGTTGTTAGCTCTTTCGACAGCAGTTGATTTGGCCTTAAAATATCTCAGTGAAAGGAAAATGAATGGAAACCCGATTAAAGCCGATCGCCACTGGTCGCTTAATTCTAATTGAATCTTCTGTAATCATTTTAGAGTTAATCAAATTAGCGTGCTTTTAAAGTTTGTGGTGTCATAACGGGGGTTGGCGAGCGTAGCTCCTAGGGGGCAGAACAGCCTAGTAAAAAAAAGAAATAAAACGCTAATAGACAATGATGTACTTATTATGTGAATAGGGATTGTTAATAAAGAAGGGGAGAGAGGGGGGGGGACTACTTTTTTTTAAAATATCGCGTTTAGTTCACATGACAGATATTATTATGACAGAGTATAATAGCGGGCTTTGCCCGCTATAAGGACGGTTCAGATATTTGAAAAAACGAAAAACTAGACCGGCAATTTTTTATTTTATATAAAACATGAGTTTTTTTTAATTTGGATTTATTAAAGACACTTAGTCACTTGTTTCGGATTCGTTTCGATTTTAGATTAAAATTTTATTCTTGCAGTTTGGGGTACGGGTTAATCTAATTTTTCAAAAGAATTACTATAATATTGTTTCAGATGAAAAACTATAGTTTAGTGTGAATGAGTTTTTATACATGCTTATTTTTCTGTATAAGCCATAAAATAGATATGATAAATATTTTTATAGACTTCTTTTCTATAATTGTATTAAATTGTAGATATATTTTTTTATTTAGGATTTTGGGTCCGGAGGAATGTCGATCAAAACATTTATCAGGTTCGGACGGGTCAACGGAATTTGTTTTATTGGGTTACGGTCGGATTTTGGGTGGACTTGAAATAAAATTTAAAAATTCAAGTCGGGTTTGAATAAATTGAAATCATCCAGCACAGGACAGGACCCAAATGGCTTCACAATATTGTCACTGTCGTCACAGATTCATCACAATGTTATGTCAAAATCGTCACCAATGACACATATTTCACAAATTGGTCATAATGTGACTTCAAAATGTTGTCGCTTTCGTCACAGATTCGACACAAAGTTAATGGCAAAATCGTCACAAATGACACACTCTTCACAAATTTGTCACACCGTGACTTCACAAAGTGGTCACAATGTGTCGTCACAAAAGAGCTCTAAAACGGCCATAACGACTTCACATTCAGGTCACCGTGACTTCACATCGACGTCACGTGACGTCACATCGACGGTCACAAAGTCACAGTGTGACTTCACACTGACGTCGCCGTGACGTCACCATGCCTTACGGGTAGTGACATAATCAACATTCTGCGTATGAATTGTGATGTTATCAGGAATATAAAATTTATGTTTTGGTAGTTCCATTGAGAAATTTGTCTCCGAGAATTTTTCTCAAGTACCTTTTTTTAAATTATAAATGGTATTTTCTCTGAAAGTATTTTCGATATTTATACTCTAAAAAATTCGAATGTTTTAAATTAAAAATGTTCATCTATTCAAGTTTATATAAATTGCACAAAATATCTTACTTAAAAATCATCCATCATTCGGAATACTTCTTTGAATCAAATGAATGATCTGATTACAACTGATTTCCCAGAACAATTTTCGACTACGACTTCCAAAGACCAATTTAATCATGAAAACTTTTTTTCGTGGAAAAGGAAAACAAAATCATTTTTGCCATAGCGAAGAAATGCAATTGAACCTTTATTCAGTTGCAATATTTTCTAGGCAGAAATACAGATTTTCTTATAAACGAAATTATAAAATTCAGTGAATATCCATGGAGCTGTACTATAAAGAGTATATTGGTTAAGAACTATTTATTATTTTATATTTATTTCGAAATATTATGAATTTGTTAAAATGTAATTATATTGCATGTTTTCATTTAAGCTTAAAAAATATCTTAAAATATTACTTCAAAACAAAGATATTTCTAGGATTTCTTTCAACGCATACAAATACTCCTTCACGTCTTTTGGTGAAGAGAATTTAACGTATTTTGAATACTTCTCTTTCCAAATAGAAATATTCCAATTTTAAATAATATAATTCAGCATTACATAATGCGAATACTATTTCTATTTTTACATAATAGTACTCAAAATACGGCAAATCTGTTAAAATATGGAAAATATGCATGAGTATATTTTTATGCATACTTTTTAATGAGTGAAATGCTTTCGTAGTGACTTAAAAAATATCTGCTTTAAGTTATTTGGAGTAGATGTATTTTCAACTAAAATCAGAAACATTTCATTAAAAATTAAATAAATAAAGTAAAATAAAATAAAATAAAGTAAACATACACGACCGATTGAAAAAAATAATTTCATATGTATCTATTAATTTATAGATTTATATATATATATATATATGAATACCTATAAACAATTAACTGAGTTCACTATATCTACATTTTGATGAAATAAATAAACAAAACTTACGTCATATACACTCGTGTCCAAAAGTTAAGCACAGTTCGTAAAATACGAAACAATATGAGAAAATAATGATAAAATACCAGATTCATTTTGACACAATTATTCAAATTGGTAAAGAAATCAAATGAGATATAATTTTTATAAAAGGTTAACTTGGTGAATTAGTTCCGCCATATTCGTCCTGGATTGCTCAGTTTTCAGAGCATAGGCAGCTTCATCCAACAGATCCCTGCTTCGAATCCTGGCCTGGACATTTTCGTCCAGTTTGGGAAAATTACATCTCAAATGATAAAATAGTTTGAAATAACTTGTGAGGAATCATGAGATGAAAGTAAAATATTGTTTCATATGCAAAAATAGAACCGGCGCATATCAAATTTGCAACTAATTTGCACTAAATCGATGATGCTCTATAACTTTGCAAATCACTTTTTTTCCCTATCTCTCTCCGTTTTCGATATAGGAATGCTAACTTCCGCAGTTTTCGACCAGGTGGCACCGTAGGCGGTTTCATTCAGTATAGTATGGCTACTTTACTATACCTAGACACCACTTTTATGAATATAGCAGCAGCCATTCCGAAGTTAAGAGGGTGGCAAGGGACTTTAATGGACATACTGTATATATATATATGTGGTCTATGTCATACGATAGCACTCGTATTTAAGAACCGATTTGGATGTAACTAAGTGTGTGTGTTAAGCTTACCAATGTCACGACCAAGTTCGTTGGCCAGCTTAGTCCGTCATCTTGTTTCAAAATGGCGGCCACTTAAAGATTTAAAACTAAAAGAAATATTCAAAAAATTAGAAAACCAAATTTATTTTTTGTTTAAGTTTTAGGGCCTGACACACAGATTCCCGCTAATTTTTTGTTTTGCCTCTATTTAAAAAAAAGGCTGATATATAGCAGTTTGAAATTCTAGTGTGGCTGACATCTTGAAACAAGACAGCAGATGAAAACAAATCTGGGATTAATTTATGAATTTTAGTGAGCGTGATTTTTCGCAAATTACGTTTCATTGTTATAATCATTTTCCCAAACAAACGTATACAATTATATTCATATCCGTTAGTGTCAAATTCACGCCAAGAATGGCGACACTTGGCGAAGTATCGCCAAATTTGTCGACCAAAAATAAGTCGGCATAAATGAAGCCAATTTGGCTATAACTGACAAATCTTGCTAATTTCTTATTCAAAGTCAGTATTAACGAATCCACTGTAATAGGGTTATTTGCATTTTAGCTTGCTTTTTTCGCATAATAATAGCTATAATCTTAAAACGAAGATATAGGAAAGCTAACTTTTCCTCCCGGTACAGACCGGAAGGACTTTTTGTATCTTACATCGGATCAAGACATTTTTACAAAAAAAAAATCAATAAAATAAATAAATAAATGATTCTGTCTTAATATGTTAATTAGACGAGTAAAGTTTTAATTTTTGGAGATTTTGAAGGTATGTGTGGGGGAGGAAGGTGGTAGTTTCAAATATTAAAATAAGTAAACAAGAACTTTTGCAACGTTTCAAATTTTCATGCATTTCACATTTTTATTAAATAAATAGTTTTACAATTTTAACTTTGAAGAAATGTAAAAACAAATATGAAATGGGCGTTGCTTTCTTTGCATGTTTTCATATTTGCATTAATTTTAATTTTAAAATCTTTCATCTACTTTAAAATCACGATCATACAAAATAAAGAAAATGAATGGAATATTTTTAAATTCATTTGATTAAATCGACGGTAGTATTGGCAAAATTTTATTTTCAATTTAAATTTTGCTCGTACACAAGCTTAATCATTGAATTGAATATTCATTAAATCTATTTCAATTAATTTAAAAATGAATCAAATATGGATGGAGTTAAAAAAAATGGATTGATAATGATGCTTACAAATTACCGTTTCTTTATTTCCGTTGTGTTAAAATCATTTTAAATGAGTTTCTTCATGAGCATAATTGATCTGCGAGAAGAATTTTTCTTTTTTTGATTTAACGTCTTTGTAAAAGATTCTAAATGAACTAAACTAAAACATAAACTGGAGCAATAATCTAAACTGAATAAAGTTTTTCGATGGAATTAAGAAATGTGGAAAATTTTGTAATTTGTGAAACCGTGAACATTTTTAAATAAAAGAATTTTGTGAAACTAATGATGAGTTAATTATACAAAATTATATATTGACTTTTTACGTTTTTTAAGCTCACAGGCTACCAAAGCCTGAGAGCTAATGTTTCTGCCGGTTCTGTATGTACACGTACGTATGTATGTATGTACGTATGTAATTAACGCGATAACTCTTGATAGAAATGACCGTTTTGCTTCAAATTTTGTTTACAGATTCATTGTGATAAGGCGCTTCCCTGATTAGTTTTGGGGATTTATTGGTCAAGTATAAAGGGGAAAGGGGTAGATATTCCCCCTTAATTCCGATAAATGGGTTTTCATGCAGAATTATCAGATTTTCTTCAAATTTTGTACATAAGTTCATTGTTATAAGGCGCTTTCCTGATTAGTTTTTGGGGTTCATTGGTTAAGTATAAAAGGGGTAATGGTGAGCTAATCCTTCCCCCTTAATTTAGATAAAGGAATTTTACATGCAGAATTTTCCGATTTTCTTCAAATTTTGTATATAGTTTCATTGTGGTAAGGCTCTTTCCTGATCAGTTTTGGGTGTTCATTGGTTAAGTATAAAGGGGGATACGGAGGATAATCTTCCCTTAATTTAGATAATGGGTTTTTCATACAGAATTATCTGATTTGCTTCAAATTTTGTATGTAGGTTCATTGTAATAAGGAGCTTCTCTGATTAGTTTTCGGGGTTCATTTGTCCCCTTAATATATTGTCGATTTCTTTATTTTTAGAGGGGATTATTTCAAATTCTTTGAAATAAGAGTATAATATACAATTAGTGTGTCTAGCCTGTGAGCTCAATGCCCTCAGTTTAACTGGGCAGTTTTCTCTTGAACTAAACTGAAAATAATTTGTTTTTTTATTGCCCAGGAAAGTACTCAAATGTGTACTCCATTATTAAAAAATTGCAGCAAACTGTCCAGTCATTCGACCGTTTTTATTGAAAACTGTTAAATAACAGTAATTTAACTGTATTCTGACCATATTATTGCTAATTTCCTGGTCATAATAGAAGTAAATTATGCTTATATAACCGTTTTCAATAAAACCGGACAAATGACTGGAGAGTTTGCTGCAAAATTTTAACAGTATGAGTATAGGAGATCAAAATAAGCCCCTACATTTGTTTATTATTTATATCATCATCAATTACCTTAATCTAAGCAATGTAAAGAGTAGAATTTCGCTAAATAATAAATTATATTACATATGAATTGCTATACACTTAATTAAAGAGAAAAAGTGTCCTTCATTTTATCAACTTCTCAAATTCTCCTGCAGTTATACACATACGTCTACGGTACATTTTTTTAAATGCAGAAAAAAAATTATTATTTTGTTATATACTAGTGAAATTTAAAAATAACCGTAAAAATGTCTTAAGTATGACTCTGAATGTTACTTGAACACTTGAACTGATTTTTTGTCACTAATCATGGAACAAAATTATTTCGTTTGGTGAAAATTAAAAATTTTAAATAAGTGTGCATACTAACGCATTGCAAATAATTTTTCACTGTTAAAATAAATGAGGGATTTTGAATTCTATAGAACTGATGAACCGATAAACTGATATTTAAACTTTCATAGTACTGCATGATTATTATATTAATTTGTTTTATATAGCTCATTTTCTTTTATTCAAATTTAAAAAAGAGAAGCAAATCATGGTGATATACTAACAATATACATAGCATCGTAACGCGGTATTTTTGGCATGATTGCAGCGGCGGAACTAATAAACCGGTTCGGTTGGCAAGTGCCACAAGACCCCAAATCCATTGCAATAGGAAACAAGAACGAAAAATCATGCGTCAAGCATAGATTATGTAACATTTTCCAACGCTTCCAAAATAATTTTACAAATCATACCGTTTAATAAGGTAAAAGATAACATCTAAGTAATCCGAATACTTTTCATCAGCCCTGTATAGGATCTATAGATTTGTATATATACTACATAGGATGCTAAATTTTAGTTCAGTTAGGAAACGCGTAGCACAGTTTAAAATTCTCCGTCTGGAGTTAAATAATACGGAAATGTGTTCGCGAACTTTTGTGCTTCCCTGTATAGGATCTACAGAATTTATACACACCACGTAATAGACAAAAAGCGAGTTAAAATTAAAATCGCGTTCAGTAACTTAAAACGCACTTCCAGGAATTATTGTTAACAGACAGTAGAGAATTCTTTTGTATGTCCCTGTAAATGAACGATAACTGCTATACACACACTATTCTGTAGTAAGCCTCTTGTAATGCACCTTATATAAATTTCAATGCGTTTAAAATAGGGAAACATTATTTAAATAAACCGCAGACGATTTTTCTCCATAGACGCAATGTAACGGAATTCTTTTGACTGTCCCTGTAAAGTAACTCTAAGTGCTATGCACACACTATTCCATATTAAGCTTCTTCTAATGCACCTTAGTGATATATATAAATTTCAATGCGTTTAAAATAGTGAAACATTATTTAAATAAACCTCAAGTGATTTTTCCCCATAGACCGCAATGTAATGGAATTCTTTTGAGTGTCCCTGTAAAAAAAGTATAAGTGCTACACACTTCCGTTGAAATAGGGAACATGCTATAGATAACGACTATAACATACAAAAATTGCAGAGCAATCCGAGCATATTTGCGGGAGTTAGAGCACGGCCAGACGGCCAGACGGCCAGACAAACCGAAGTCATAATCACTTTTCAACTAGGTTGGAAAGTGTTAAAAATATTTCAAACAAAAATTTTACAGAAATAAAACTATTGGCGATGCTAAGTATTATTGGATTTTAAAACTTAATACGAATATATTATATAAACAGTTGGCTTTGCTATGTCACGAAAAAGAAAGTAATAAATTAACTCTATACAATATTTCTATATAAACGGTCATCGAATACAGAGTCATAGCCAGGGTATCAAATATAACAATTATATCGCGATCACAGCTGAAGTTAGACACATTAACATCTTCTGACATTGTACTTACGATACATCATTTCATGGGACTGTAAAGAAATCAAAGCAATGATCTGCACCGAGGTCGTATTTTGTTTCAGAGGCCAGCACTGGTTTATCTATATCGGATTCTTTTTAAAAAGCCTAACAGTGAATGTTTCTTAGCATGCAACATGTTTTTATAGCGTCGAAAATCTCTAACAATTATCAGTCTCCTTAATTGTTTTGAACTTTCTAACCGTCCGTCATTTTTTAACAGTAAGGCTACTTAACTACAAAATTTCATTCAGCAATAAATAGCAAAATAATTTTTAACTTAAATAATATATTTCTTATTCGAGTATTATAGATACCTTGGTGTAGACATTAATAGAGAAGGCAAAGGTTCTCAGGAAATTAAATACAGAATCTGTCAAGGAAGAAAGGCTGTAAAACTATTAAATTCTATTTGACGGAGTGAGGAGATCTCCAGGTAAAGAAAGTATAATATATACAATTCTATTGTAAAGAGCATATCTTTTATATGGAGCAGAGGGAGGTAGAATTATGGAGACAGAAAGAAAGTAATTAGCGGCAGTGGAAATGGATGCCCTAAGAATATTATGCAGGATATCAAGAATAGAAAGAATAAGAAATGAAAGAATCAAAGAAATGATGAAAATAAAGGGAACCATATTAGATTATCTTCCAAAGAAGCAATTAATCTGATATGGTCATGTTAAAAGAATGAGTGATGAGAGACTACAAAAAATCGCATTTATTATAGAACAAATCAAAAAAAAAAAACGAGGACGACCACGAAAAAACTGGATGGAGCATATGAAAAAAGCGATGAAGAATAGAGGTAGGTAAGATAAACGGACCCTTGACCGGAAGAAATGGCGTAATTTTTCGCCTATTTTTCGGATGGGGACACCTGATTTCATAAAAAGAGTTTATATATATATATATATATATATATACGAGGATGAACCCGAAAATAAGATTCCCCTGGCGACTGTGGACAGGGGTGTGTATGAAAGACAAAAAAATATAAAGATACATTAAAGATAAGAAGTAACTTTATTTTTCCACATAAGTACCAAATTAAGTTCAGACATTAATCATACCGCTTTATAAGCTTCAAAAGCCCTCCTGGTAAAAATCAATACACTGCACACGGAAGAAGTGTTGAACGGCTTATGTGACTTAAGCATTGCTACCAAAGCGCCTTTCGCCGAGATTCTTCATCAATGGCGGAAACAAATGGAATTTACTGGGTGCGAAATCAGGACTATATGGATAATTGTCAGGCACTCCCAACCAATAGTTGCAATATGGTTGTGCGTTGCAGTCACCGAGTATGGTCTCGCATTCTCATCCAATAACAAAACATCAGATGTTAGAAGGCAAGGGTACTTTTTTGGAATAGCTTCCTTCAATTTCGGCAGAGTGTGAGAGTACGCGTAGCATTGATGATTCCAACTTCCAAAAAGTCCAGCAATAAAACTCGTTGAGCGGCCCATGAAACTGTGAGGAGCACATTACTTGCGGAGGGAGTTGTTTTAAACTTCTTTTGGACATATGATGATGAATGTTTCCACTCTATAGATGCAGCCTTTGATTCTAGCGTGAAATGGTGGACCCACGTTTCATCCCCCGTCACAATCCGAAACAGAAATTCATGGCCATCACGATTACAACGCACGAAATGTTACAAGCTGACTGTCATGTGTTGTTCCATGTGTTTCGAGGTCAGTTTCCGGACACCCATCATTCTGGTACTTTCCGGTATCGAAGACTGTCGTGGATGATCTCGTGAGTTCGCGCATGTCCGATTCCAAGTGCCTCCGCTACTTCATCGATGGTGATACGCCGGTTCGCTTGAATCATGTTATCCACCATCCTGACATTTTCGTCTGTAGTGGCCGTGCACGTCCGTCCAGGTCTCGGTCTGACCAACACTTGCTGACGACCCTCAGTGACTTGGTGGCACCATCTGCACATAATTTGTTTCGACATCACTTCTTGCCCATAGACTTCCACGAAGCGGTTATGGATTTGTACTCCCGATACTACACTTGCCGAATGATAGCGGACAACAGCTCTCCCTTTCTCCTTTGACTAAGAATTCAAAACTAACCTTTTCTCCATATGTACCGGGACTAGAGTGAGAGGCTCGTCTCCGCTTTACGCAGGTACTGCAACAGCGCCATCTGCTGAAGGAGAATCTCGGTGAAAGGCGCTTTGGAAGCAATACTGAAGTCACATAAGCCGCTCAACGCTTCTTACGTATTCAGAGCCCTGATTTCTTCATGGGGGGGGGGTTGAAGCTTATAAAGCGGTATGACAAATGTCTCAACTTACTTGATACTTATGTGAAAAAATAAAGTTATGTCTTACCTTTAATGTCTCATTATATATTTGTCTTCCATACACACTTCTCTCCACAGTCGCCAGGGGAAACTTATTTTTGGACTCACCCTCGTATATATACATTATATATTTCTTATTCATTTTTCCAGTTTAAATTTAAATTTTTAAATTTTAAATTATCTACGTTCTAAAAACTCATGTTTTTCTGCTGAATCAATCATCATTATAAGCAAACAATGCATATACGTATATTTATTTACCTCCAAGCTCGTATAAAAGAGAGCATGCACCTTTCTATATTTGCATTAATTGAACACAACTGTTAATGTAGGAAAATGCACAAAGCAAATCTAAATAAAATATTTTTTTTTACCATTACTTTAACTCGTATAGTATTAAGCAGCTTTCCACAGAAAAACCTGTCTGTAAATCCTTAAAACAAAACAGTAATATGTACTCGAATATATTTTTTTTACCTTTTATGGAAGGTACACTTGTTCATAATTAGTACAGGCAAACTCCGTTATTGGGTTCGTGATTAAAGTGCTTCTTACCTTATATCAGCAAATATGATGGAGATAGTCATACAAATTGCAAAAACCATATTTTATTTACAAATATTGTTATACCTCTAATTGTCAATCCAAGCATTTCTGTGACTTTTATTTATGTTGTTATTTCATGTCAACCTCTAACGGTGCAATATTTTATTCCTTACTAGCTGACCCGCCCGTCGTTGCCCGAGCCCTTGAAATAAACTTAAATCTCTTAAAAACGGAAGTCCGGCCACGGTCTACGATGGCTTCGGAACCGTATACCCGGCATGCTCGTACGCTCTAGAAAATATTTTATTTACCCCTACCACCGCCAGGGGAGCATTCTGTTCGAAACAAACCTCTTTCCGAACGAACTTCTGAGACAGGTAGGAGATGTTCGATTGTCCTTCAGAAAATGACTAATTAGGAGCCCCATTATGCATACATAAAAATTCGTTCGGTTTGTTAAGCTAGGAACTTAATTACAAATTTGGCTTAAACTCTTATTTGTAAATGGTGGTCACCGCTACTCATAAATTTAATTTAATGCTATAAAAGGTGACTATTAAGTTAAATATAATGTTTGGAATCACTTGCGTTGAAATCGGAAAGATAGTTGCTGATATATAGAAACGGGGCATAGTTAGAGAAAAACCTTGAAGGAGGGGCCGGGGCGGAGGGTTGTTCATCTACCCTTCAGCAAATGACTAATTAAGAGGAGCACTATGCATCTTTCGAAATTCGTTCGTTTGCTTAAGCTAGGAACTTAATTACAAATTTGGCTTACCCAATTATTCGGAAATAGTGGTAACCACTACTCATAAATTTAGTTTAATGTTATAAAGAGTGACAATTAAGTTAATTATAATGTTTGGAATCACTTGCGTTGAAATCGGAAAAATAGTTGCTGAGATATGGAAACGGTGCATAGTTAGAGAAAAAAAGAAAACGAAGCATAGTTAGAGAAAAAACCTTGAAGGAGGTCCCGGGGCGGAGGTGATGTTCAATTGCCCTTCAGCAAATGACTAATTAGGAGGACCACTATGCATCTTTCAAAATTCGTTCGTTTGCTTAAGCTTTTAACTTAACTACAAATTTGGCTTTAACTATTATTCGTAAATAGTGGTAACCGCTACTCATAAATTTAGTTTAATGTTATAAAGAGTGACAATTAAGTTAATTATATTGTTTGGAGTCATTTGTGTTGAAATCGGAAAGATAGTTGCTGAGATATGGAAACGGAGCATAGTTAGAGAAAAAAAAACCTTGAAGGAAGGACGGGGTGGAGGGGTTGTTCAAGTGTCCTTCAGCAAATGACTAATTAGGAGGATCACTATGCATCTTTCAAAATTCGTTCGTTTGCTTAAGCTAGGAACATAATTACAAATTTGGCTTAAACTATTATTCGGAAATAGTGGTAACTGCTACTCATAAATTTAGTTTAATGTTATAAAGAGTGACAATTAAGTTAATTATATTGTTTGGAATCACTTGCGTTGAAATCGGAAAGATAGTTGCTGCGATATGGAAACGGACCAGAGTTAGAGAAAAAACCTTGAAGGACGGGTCGGGAGGGGGGGAGGTGTTGTTCAAGTGGCCTTCAGCAAATAACTAATTAGGAGGATCACAATACATCTTTAAAGATTGATTCATTTGATTAAGCTAGGAACTTAATTTGTAATTTGGCTTAGACTATTATTCGGAAATTCTGGTAACTGCTTTCTAGAAATACACCTTGAAATTTAAATGTAATTAGACCCTTGCCCCTCTTCATTCCCGCCAATATAAAAAAGAATCTGTTAAATAAAGTTTTCTGTATTAACAATCTCCATCATAATAATAAATGTCATGTAAAGAAAAAAAAAAAAACTTAAACCCGACTAATTGTCATGAAGAAAAATGTGCCTCAAAAATATTTCAATCAGGGGGACGTAAGTGTAATTTGTCATGTGCAGGTGGCACGACATTCGCATAGCTCTACGCTGATAACTTCAATCCATATTGACACTATTTAGTTAGAAATGCTTATTTATGCATCGCTACTCTGGTTTATTTAATTACTTCTGTGAAGAATCGATGCAACCAACCTGTGAACCAGCCAACCCAAGAGAAAAAAAGCGTATTTTTGATCAGTTTTTTTGCATAAATTAAAAAAAAAATTTACCAACCGAATTTTTCAAAAATCACATGGTCATATACCGATTTTTTTTTTTTTTTTTACATATGCTCAGAAATTTTCAAACTGATATCTCAATTAGTTTTCTTAAAATTCGCCAATTAGTAAAATAATTTCGAATTCGTTCATTTCCGCTTCCAAATCCAATCCGCCGGTTCGTTTCTTTCGCCATTTTTATTTAAAAGATGTCATTTTAGAAGGGATGATTAATGAGAATCTAATTAATATCTAGGCTAATTATCAAAATATTAAAATTCTGAGGGTCAGATGCACCAAGAGAGGGTTTGGACTACCTATATCTAAATTTACAGACTTCTAGGTGCGCTAAATTTTCCTAGCCATCGCCAAAAGACACACACACACAGAGCGAAACTTTATTTTATTAGTATAGATTAAGATGGATACATTTTTTCAATCATGAACTAACAAGGCAATAATATGTTTTCATAAAATTATTTCCACACGAATAATAAAAGTAAATTGCTCAATAAATATCATAATAAATTATACCCAACTTTTTAATTTTACCATCAGGTGCATTTGAATAAAAAAATTGATCTATAAATGAAAAAAAAAATATATTAACGTTCTTTTAATAAACATATTATCAATTAGTTTTTTGGAAGTTTATTTTGAAAATACAAATTAACTTACGATTTTTATCCATTGCTTTTGTCAATAAACGGTATGACAAAGCAGAAGGAGAGAAGTAAACGATTCTTTTTCGATGTTTTTTTTTTCAAATCGGTTAAAAAATATTGTGTTCAAAAATACAATTAGTTTGGATATTACGTCTAATAGAAGTGTTGGTTTCCCGTCAAGGAAGATGCTTCAGAACATTAAGTTAACCGCATCAAGACACTTTATAACTATATTATTTATAATATTTAAAATAGCATAAATATAGCATGCAAATAGCATGCAAATATGCGATACCATTCCAGAATTAAAAACCCTTTGTAATGAAAAAATTATAAATAAATTAATGTCATTACTAAACTTAAAGTAATGCAAAATAAGGAAATATATGAACAATTACATTATAAAAAGTAATTTAATTTTTTAACTGTTACCTTTTAAATATGGCTTTTGCTCTATATTTGATTTCGGAATTTAGAATTTTCTTTATCATGCAATTTTGAATAATTGGTGCCTACCTATATTCCTTCATCTGCCTATTTTGATGCTTGAAACTGCTGGAACTCATTAAGTTGTCAGGTGTCCTTTAAAAAAGGGAAAAATATTAATTCCTATTAAAATTTAGTTAATTTGTAACATTGTAAACTAAACCGTTTTCCATATTTTGAATTAAAAGAGGCATTGTAATAAAAATAAATTTAAGATTCGCCATACACATTATAGACAATGTCATTTGATTTTAAACGAATATTTTGCATTTTCTTGCAAGATTTCAGACAAATGAATTATCAGGCATTCATGAAAATTTAACAACATTTCTAGTAAACGAAAGCATTTGAAAAGACCGAAAACGAATCTTTGAATTAACAGATTTGTATTATATTTATATATTGCTTTTAAAATGCTTTTGAATTTCCTATTGAAAGAAATATTCACTTTTATAAAATTAAAATAATAAGATTTGCTTCAAAAGTTTCCCATCTCATTTAAAATTTATTGGTCTGGGCATTTAAACAATGTATCTCAAACGTTTCAATTATGTGATTGTTATTCTTCGGGGAAAAGGAAATATATATTTATATATTTATACATCGCAGCATTCGTAGTTGCCTTGCTTAAATGCTGAATTTGTATTATTTTTATGCAATTAAAAAAGGCAAAACATTCAATTAAAATTTGAGGTAAAAGTGTACTTATAAGGATTTAATATATACAGGGTGTCCGAAAAGTTGGAGGGGGGTGCAACTTTCATATCCCTAAATAGATTTTTCAAAAATATTGAACATGCATTTTGCTGTTTTTCAATCCGATGTATATTTCTCGAGTTATTTGACCGTTTCCAGACTTTTTGGACACCCTGCATACATGTAAATACAGTACTTGTCAAAAGTTTGGGCACACCGATATAGTTTAATGAAAAACACTGTGAAATAACGAAATATACAAAACATATTTTATTGAATTTGTTTACAATATAAAGAACTGTTTTCACAATAAACAAACAAAAAAGTACTTGTTTTGACTTCTAGTCAAGTTTATTTCGGTAATTTTAGGTAGTCTGCTTTCATCGAAATGACGACCCTTACTACACGACAACTTACTACAGGTTTAAACGACAGCTCTTGATAGTTAACAAACAAGTAATGCAATATTTAAAATGAGAGGATTGATATTTGTGCCGTTGTATTAAAATGAATGATCAACGTAAAAATAGTACAAATAAAACACATATAAAGTAGCAAACAGCTGTTTCGGAGCCTCTAAAGCTCCATCATCAGTGCCAAAGTAAAAAAGATTAAACACAGATTTAAAAATTTAGGCCATGTAAGTATTCGTGGGTGCATGCGGCGTTTTAGCATGCGGCCAAAATGGAATAGCGATGAGTGTTTAAAAACAACAACGAAGTCCGGAATCTTATGTGACGGAGGATATCAATCCGAAGCGCTCCGCCAGTCTGGACGAGTTTAAGTACGGCGGAGAAAAAAAGGGAGCGGGGAGGAACTGAAGGTAATGAATTAAAGAAAAGGCAGCCAGACCTTTGAAAAATATGGTGTACTGGACACATCATTAATTAAGTGCTTGAATTCTTCTATATATGATAAGCTTCCCAAAAATCAAAATCTTAAATTGAGGAGCACTTCTGAATTATTGATCTGAATTCTGAATTACTTTTCAGATAGTTCAATAATTCAGAAGTGTTCATCCATTTACGACCTATGTTTTGGGAAATCTTATCATACATGGAAGAATTCAGGCAACTTATTTAATTATATGTCCAGTACACCAAAATTTTCAAATGTCTGGCTCCCTTTCTTTTAATTAATTATCTCCACTTACCCCTCCCCCCTTTTTCCCCTCCGTACTTAAACTCGGTCAGACTGGCGGAGCGCTTCTGATTGGTCTCCTCCGTCACATGGAACACCTGATTTAAACTTTGTGTGATTTTGACATTTCTAGTATAGTTGAGAGTCAAATTTTGCAGACCTTTGCTTTATCATTCAACTTTCACTTTTTATCATCACGAAAGATAGACAATGAAGTACATTTCAATTGTATCATTATTCGTAGAGCCATTATGTTCACCGCAATAAAGAAATGTGTAAAATATTCACAAAACTGTTGATAAAGGGGAGAGTAGCCTAATTTGGACCACTTCATATATTTTAAGGTGTAACTTACTCCATTTTTGGAATATTTGCAAAATATCACTACATGTGGTCAATCTATAAAATGTGTCAATAAATCTTTAGAACAATTTCGTTTTGAAAATCTTATGATTTATTTTAATTTGAAACGTTTGTCAAAAGTGGTCCAAATTCAGCGACTGGTCACTTCAGTTGGACCCCCAGTCACCTAAATTGGACCAAACAACATATTATGCTGTTTTAACAAGTAGGGAATATAACTAATTTTATTAAAAGCAATGTTTGCGATTAATGAAGCAATCAAACAAAACAACAGCAATAATTTAAAATTAAATCAATTGTATGAAAGTAAGAGTAATTATTTAAATCAAAATGTATTCAAATATAAATTAAAATTATAAGTAATTAAGAACTGAAATTATGGAACTAATTGCCAGTTACTTGAATATCATGTAAGAAGTGATGCAAGGCTTACACATGAATTTCTTTAGCTCATTTTTTATTTTAGAGCACACAACATGGAATCATATTTGGCAATCTGAGCACTGAATAATTTCTGATTTTTTATTTTTTTTACATATTAGGAAAAACCAATCATCACTGTCTTGATTTTTCTTTTTAGATTCTGAATCATTAGACTTTTTTTGCAACAAAAATTTTCTTTACCTTATGACTATACTTCTTCACTTCCATCATTTTCTTTCGAACTGAATTACGCCCATTAAAAAATGATGTTCTAATTGCTTTTGTGTTTTGATATCTTCCTGTTTGTAGTTTTTTGTTTGTCTTTTTCGTTTCAAGGTTTACTTTATATGGCGAAAATGTTAACACAGTGGTTTTTTGGCTCCTGCTGTTCTTTGATTTAACTGATTTTGGTAATTGAGATAACATTTTTATTGATTCTGTGGTTTTTTGGGATGTTTTGTAGCTTCAGCCTTCATGCAGGTCAATCTCTTCACAACTTACTCTTTCCTTTTCGTTTCCTATATCTTTGACAACTTTTGGTGTCACTGAGGATTTCCTTCCAGACTGTTTGTATATGCCGTTTTCATCATTCTTTTTACTCTCTTAGCTTTAATAGGTTTCATGATTGCTGAATCTGACTCCGAAATCTCACTAGCAGGGGATCCAACGGATCTATCTACAGCGCCTATCTCCTCGTCAGGAATAAGTGCAGAAGCAGGTGCAAAAGGATGACTTTTAAAAACATGCCTATTTTGAGGCCAAATGTCGCTTCCTTTAAAAACTTAGACTTTCCGTTTCAACGGTTACTGCTCTGTAGTAAGCGATAGTTAAATGCTGGAGGACCTGCAATGTTGTCATAGAGAAACCTGTATGAGCTAGAATACATGATTATTGTGCTTCTACGTAATTAGTATCTAAGGGTTTAAAGAAGGCAACATAAAAAAGTTGCAATCTGTGGGTTGTATGTCCAGGTAATTGCAATATAATAATGTTATTTTCCCGATCGAAAATAGTGTCCAAAGCGTACAGCCCTCAAAATTCATTATTTACTTTTTAAATTTTTGATCATATATCTGTTCCAATTTAAACAACTCAAATTTGTATAATTAAGGCAACTGGCCTATTTTTTAAAACAGATAATCTCAAGACTAATGGCTAAAACGAAAGCAAACAAATTAGCATGAAAAATGTGTTCAATAAACACGTGAATTTAGATATGTATATAAAAACACAACAACTTATCTTAGTTTTAAAGTATACTCTTACGTTTACTAGGTAAAAATTAGATCAAAACAGCTAATTTTAGGCATTTTTAAATTGTGTGAAAACAGTACGTGGTATGTGGGTGTCTCTTCTAATCATAAATGAAGTCACTTTGATGAGTAGGATTTCAACGGTAGATGGCGTCCCTCTCTGTAATTAACGACAGAATTGCAGCGGTTCATTTAAAGCGACGGTCCAAATATGGCTACTCTTCCCGAATGATAACATATATGAATTTTTTTGTATGCACCTGTAACAAAAAAAAATAGCTATTGCAAGAAGCTATATCGATAACATAACATATTGACGCCTATGGAATTATGTATGGAATTAAACTACATTTTTGTAACAATATTTGAAGAATATCAATTACATAGCCCATTTTACGACGTTTATTTTTAGTATATAGAATGATTATTTGTATTTCAGAAAATATTATTATTTCTTTAATGAATAGTGCATGATATCTGCTGAATTTTTACAGATATCAAAGACTGGAAGAAGAGACACAATATGAGGCAGAATAGTATGAAATTTATCAACGTTTCTAAAAATCTAAAAAATATATTTCGAAATGAAACACTTTTCTCTTTCACGTCGCGGAATTCAGATTACAAAAGAGCTAAATTTAGAAAGTCTTCTTCTTAGATGTGTAAATTTTATCGTTTTTCTCTATAAAACAGCATTGTAAAAATGGGCAGAACTTTCTTAATATAGAAAAATATAACAAGGCCACGAATAAAAATATAGAATAACATTTACCGAATTATTAACGACTCCGAAAATCAAACTTGAAAAACTTTCTTTTGAAACAACATTTATGAAAGTTTCTTTTGCTGCCATGGATTTTTGGAAAAGTTTTCGGGTAGTTTTATAATTAATTAATTAATTTTTTCAATCGAAATGTAGGTTTTTCGGATTTTATCTATTTAAAGTAAGCATTTTTTAGATTGAACAAACATGTTTTACAGACAAACATGAAAAATTAACAGTATTAAAATTAACATTAAAATCAATCTTAATTTCTTTTGCTTGCATGTGTAAATTTACTTACACAGCTGAAAATGTTTAATTGATAATTAACAGTATCCTAAATACCGATATTGGAGTTTGAGGAAACTGACTAATACACTATAAAAATACTCGGAAACATTTCTAAAAATCAGTGACAGCAATAGGATGGGTGTTTTGATAAATTATTCTTTAAATATCGAAAATATATTGGTTTCTGAGGTTTCGAATGATGAAAAATGCCTTTTAGAACGCAGGGTATCTCAGAAAAAAATCTTGAATAATTTTGTTCGAGTCGTTATTATATTTTAGTACATTAAGAATTTTTTTTTATATATAGAGTGTTTCTTTATTTGCTCTTTGTCAGATTTGCCTATTTATGTAATACGAGCAGTGAAGATCGAGCTATGTTCGGTCAAAATTAGCTTTGAGTTCAAGTATCATGACCCACGACCAAAATGACCCACTAATCGAAAATTTTCGAACATGTGACCTAGCCCAATAGTTCTCTCATTTCCTAAAACTGTGTAGGATACAAAATTTAGTTCAAATTGCCTGAGCTGTTTTAAGATGAAAATAGCTTGACCTATAATGACCCAGGACCAAAATAACCCACTAATCGAATTTTCTCGAACATTTGACCTACCCAAGAGTCTTCGCGTTCCCGAAAATTGTAGGATACTAAATTTAGTTCAAAAACTCTGAGCCATTTTTAAGATAACAGTAGCTTGAACCATAATGACCCACTAATGGAATTTTCTCGCACATGTGACCTAGCCTAATGATTTTCTCGTGTCCGAAACTCGTAGGGTACATAATTTATTCAAAATCGTTAGAGCTGTTGTTTAGATATAATTAGCTTGACCCGTAATGATCCAAAAATAACCCACTAATCAAATTTTCTCGAACATGAGACTTAGCCCAATTCATTTCTCGTAATCCAAAATGATAGGATACAAAATTTAATCAAAACCGTTTTAGCCATTTTTTTAGATAAAATCAGCTTGACCCTGACTCATAGTGATCCAAAATGACCCACTAGTTGAATTTTCTGGAACATGTGACCTAGCCCAATATTTTTTTGTCCCAAAATGGTAGCATAAAAAACTTTGTCAAAATCGTTAGAGCCGTTTTTAATATAAAATTTGCATATATATATAACCACTCACACACACAAGATTTACTCGTATTAGAATATATTATTTTTATGTTTGCAGTTGACTATATATGTTACAATTGATTACATAAATACCATATAAGTATCTGCGGAAAGTTTTTATTTACGTGTTAAAATATATTTGGGAGTAAACTTTGACATATAATTTTAGAAAACGATTTTCCTTACAAATAGAATGCTTATGTAGAATAGATTATTTTCGTAATCATATGCATGACACATATGTAATAACATACGAGCAGGGAAGACCGAGCTATGCTCCGTCAAAAATAAATTTGAGTTCAAATATCATGACCCATGACCAAAATGACCCACTAATTGAATTTTCTCGAACATGTGATTTAGCCCAACAGTCTTCTCGTGCCCGAAAACCATAGGATGCAAAATTTAGTGTAAATGGTCTGAGCCGTTTTTAAGATAAAATAGCTTGACCCATAATGACCCATGGCCAAAATGACCCACTAATCGAAATTTCTCGAACATGTGACCTATCCCAACAGTCTTCTCGAGCTCGAAAACCAATGGATGCAAAATTTAGTGTAAATTGAGCCGCTTTTTAGATCTTGACCCACTATGACCCAGAAATGACCCACTAATCGAATTTTCTCGAACATGTGACCTATCCCAATGATTTTCGCGTGCCCGAAACTCGTAGGACACAAAATTTAATCAAAATCGTTAGAGCCGTTTTTTAGATAAAATTAATTTGACCCACGTTGACCCAAAAATAACCTACTAATCGAAAGTTCTCGAACATGTGACCCAGCCTAATAGTCTTCTCGTGCCCGAAAATAGTCGGATACAAAATTTCGTCAAAATCGTTTGAACCGTTTTTTAGATACAATTAGCTTGACCATGACCCAAAATGACCCAAAATGACCCACTAATTGAATTTTCTCGAACATGTGACCTAGCCCAACAGTCTTCTCGTGCCCGAAAACCATTGGATGCAAAATTTAGTGTAAATTGAGCCGCTTTTAAGATCTTGACCCACAATGACCCAGAAATGACCCACTAATCGAATTTTCTCGGACATGTGACCTAGCCCAATGATTTTATCGTGCTCGAAACTCGTAGGACACAAAATTTAATCAAAATCGTTAGAGCCGTTTTTTAGATAAAATTAATTTGAACCGTGTTGACCCAAAAATGACCCACTAATTGAATTTTCTCGAACATGTGACCCATCCCAATGGTTTTCTGGTGCCTCAAAACGGTAGGATACAAAATTTCGTCAAAATTGTTTGAACCGTTTTTTAGATACAATTAGCTTAACCATGACCCAAAATGACCCACTAATCGAATTTTCTCGGACATGTGACCTAGCCCAATGATTTTATCGTGCTCGAAACTCGTAGGACACAAAATTTAATCAAAATCGTTAGAGCCGTTTTTTAGATAAAATTAATTTGAACCGTGTTGACCCAAAAATGACCCACTAATTGAATTTTCTCGAACATGTGACCCATCCCAATGGTTTTCTGGTGCCCCAAAACGGTAGGACACAAAATTTCGTTAAAATCGTTAGAGCCGTTTTTAAGATAAAATTTGCATATATATATATATATATATATATAACCACACACAAGATTTGCTCGTATTAGAATATATGACTTATCTCATATTTTTAACTTGGGTTAGTAATGATATGCAATGTATAAATACATTTTTTTAGTATGGCATTCTAGACATCGTTTGATATATTCAAAATAATATTTTATATTTCCTTTGTGAAGCTAAAAATATCAGAAAAGAATATTCATGCCACCATATTTTCTAAATATTCCGACAATATATATAAATTCTTTTCATTGAATACATTTAGTTTTATTTCGTTTATTTCTGGTGGCTGAGAGGTTGTGCTCTCGAAGCTGGTAGACGGGAGGTGCTGGGTTCGATCCCAATCGCGCCCGTCGGCCTAATCGTTCGGAGTTTTCGTGGTTTTCTTCGAGCCGTGGATTTATCCATGCGTAAATACGGGTTAGGTTCCCTTAGAAAGACCCCCACGATGGGCACTCCCCCCCGGGCCTATATCCCATGTGTAGATAATTGGCCGTCAATAATCAACCCAACCCAACTCGTTTATTTCTGTAAAACTAAAGTTACAAAACTGACAGAAAATGAAAATAAAATAAAACAAAGATATTTGAGAATGTCTCGGAGTAAAAGCTTCAAAATTATGTAATTTTAAACTTCGTAAATTAAATTTACATATGGTAATAACAAAATTATATAAGTAAGGTTTTCAGCTTACAATAACAATATAAGTTTATGAAATATGCTTAAAAAATGAAAAAAGGATTTTTTCTAATTGTCTCACACAGTCTGTTTATAAATTATAAGACCAATAAAAAATTTCTGAAATGTTGAAGAAGAAGTACTAATGCCTAAATTTCATTTCGTATATTTGAAATTGATCGTAAAACATTTCTGTATAAACCAAAAAAAAATAGACATACATTTTATTAAATTTTTTGCGTTTACCTAAAAATTAAATGATGGATTTGTTAAGAAACTATAGGAATGCTTGATAAAATTTGCATATAACATGTCATATGAGAAACGTTATAAAGCGCATACATTAGTATTTTGTAAACACATAGCTCCTCTGATAATTTAAGAGTGAAGTTAAATTTCACGTTTTGGTGGCGGTGATAATTACTTGACCATTGCAGGTATATTTGACGGTGCCAGTGAAAGAAGAGTTACCTGAGTACGAGGTAAATAAACTTTTATATTTTAAAAATACTCTAAAATTTTTGAAAGATAAACAGCGAGGTTAATTGTACGACTACCTGATAAAATATGCATAATACATGCCATATGAGAATCATCATAAAGCGCATACATTAGTATTTTGTAAACACAGAGCTCCTCTGATAATTTAACAGGGGAGTTAAATTTCACGTTTTGGTGGTGGCGCTAATTACTTGACCATTGCAGGTTTATTTGACGATGCCACTGAAAGAAGAGTTACCTGAGTACGAGGTAAGTAAAATTTTATATTATTAAGATACTTTGAAATCTGAAAGAGAAATAGCGAGATTAATGTAACGTTCCATAACTGTCATTCAAAATATCACAATTATAAAACATTCCCAAATCAAAATAAAACACCCAGGATAGAAGAATAAATTGACAGCACGTGAAAATCAATAATATTTTCGACTATATACGAAAAAAAGGTCTTCCAACGCGTGGAATTTCAAGATTTTAAGCAACAAAAAAATCACATGTCAGAGTTTGGAAGAATCATTAAGAAGAATTTGCATATCAGGTGCAAGTAAATTGTGTTTCTGTAATGCTGCATTTACACCAGATTTTTCGATAAAAGTTTATTTGTAAATAAGGACATGCAATTTTACGGGTTTTTTTCTTGTTATCAATGTTGTAAAAGTAATTTTTTTTTCTGAATATTCTAGTAGAAATCTTCATTAAATTTAAGTGATATAAAAGAAGTCTTCCACCACCCTGCAAAACATTGAATCAAAATGTCAATACCAAATTTCAGAAACTTAAGAAAAAAAAACAGATATTGATAAATCGAATCGAAGGGAAAAATTGAATGGGCTGAAACTTCAATGCCATGGGATGATGAGTGAACACAAATTACATTTTCTCATAAAAAACGCATTAACTTTCGCAAACCAGATAGTCCCGGTTATAATTAATAGTAAATTGTAGTTTAAAGGCTACAATTGCTACTGCAATGACTTCAGGAAATAATTAAATGAATACTTCAGTCGACGTATGAACGTAATATCTATAATGATTTTGGAGAGCATTTGCTGATTATTGGTTGTGTAATTCATACTAATTTTCGAGATGTATAAACTCTGAAAAATATCCAGCGATGCTCTTAAAAACAGAGAACAGATATCATAATGATTTTCATACAATTGTTTTGTTTTTGGACAAGTGTCATTATAATTTATGTTTTAAACAATGTATTTTTCATGTGTTTCTAATAATTTAATTAATGTACCCCTTTATCAAAATAATCGAATTTATTTAAATCAAATTGTAATGATGATGCTGTCATCTTATTTTATATATTTAATTTATAAGTAGAACCAATATATATTTCACAATTTTCTTATTGCTACATTGCGTTAGAAGCTCGAATTTTTTACAAAACATATCAGCCGTGAAGAAGCTTATTGCGTGATATTAATTTCAACTTGATTCCTTCAGCCGTTCCTGAAAATAGTAACGATCTTGACAGACAGACTGCCACACTAGTCTGTCATGTAAAGAAATGGACATAGAATTATAAATTAATGAATTTTATATTTAGTTTCCTTTACACGTGCTATATCACCTGCCTTAGAGTTCATTTTCAAGATTCTAGGTCAACGGGAAGTGCCTTATAGGTTTTTAGAATGATTTTGTATTTAACCCGTTCGCTGCCAGCTCAAATTTTGTAAGTTTATTCGTATTGCCAAGTCGGATATAGTTGCTTGGAATGATAAATATTTTGCGTATAAATATAAATATTTTGATTATTTTATTATATTATATTATAATAATTATAATTATAGACAATTATATATAATAAATATAATATAATTATATATAACTAGATGGAACCCGTCAAAACTTGACGGAAAAAAATATTATAACAATATCATTAAAATAAGCTTCTTTATTATTTAAGAATAGTGCAAATGAAACAGTCTTTCAAATATTTTATTTTAAAAGTTTTTTCCTCAGTGAAATACTGTGGAATTTCCAATGCAAACTCCAAACAAACAATCCGTAAACAACTGTGTAATGCAAATCAGTTTGACATTACCGCCATATTCTCTACGGCAAGAAAGAAAATTTCATGGACCTATGAAGTATCATACAAATAGTATATTCCTACGTTCATCTCATATTCAGTAAATAAAAGAACATAGTAAATAAAGCACACATCCCCCCTGTGATAATGCAACCGAATGAGCTCCTATGAGCATGTGCATTGCATCTGCCTAAAAGCACCGTCGAGATTCGACGATAAAAAAAAGTTTTAAAATGTTTAAATTAAAAATTTTTAAATGTCTTCTTTAATCATTGTTCATTTCAAATCCATATCTTCTAAAACGCATCCATTGTTTTAAGGTAATCAGACGAAGAATTTTTTTACAATAATAAATCAATCTTCAGATGAGGGAGATTTTTAATGTTTCAAGTGTAATTTATTTGTATAGTTTCCTCCGTCCCTTTACATAATCAGGATGATTATCTCTTTTCCATCAGAGTCGGGGATCTTTTATCTCTTGTACAGTTAAATACCCAATAGATCTTTTAAAAAAATACAATTCGTAACATATTCTGATGCAACATATGCATCAGCGGATTCAACATATCGATTTTATGTTAAACAAAAACTCAAAATAGTTTTTTTTCTTTTTTGACAGATTTTAGTTTAGCGCCAAAATGCTCTATCTTATGGATAATCTGATCTTATGATTTATCAGGCTTTATTATTATTATTATTTTCACTTTTTATGATGGTTAGAGAAATCTATTTTCAATTGTGGCAACTTTCCCAGGGGCTATTTTACATTATTGAAGCAAACTGATGGTCATTGTTAAGATAGAAATGAAAAACATTTCATGCTTGAAAATTATTTAAAAAGTCGTTAAATTAAGCGGCAGTTTTCAAATAAATTTCAATCGAAAGCCAATTTTTTCTTTCTAATTCATGATGTAAGAATTAAAATTATAAAATGTAGTAAAAAATTGAAATTTGTAATATTTAGAAGTGATGTAAGTGTGATGAAAGCTAAAGCGATAGCGCCTTTTGTTGTCATAACCGTTATACATTTCTAAAAATTGCCACTGTGTTTTCGCTGGCGTCCAAAAGTAGACTACCATTTTTTGACATCGAAAGAGAAATTTACAGTGAAAGAAATATGACTTTGCCGCTAATATGGAACTGTTAAATGAACTCATAATAAATCTACCAAAATAATTCCTATAAAATATTAGCCTTATACTGTTTATTCTAGCTAAAAATACAATCATTATTTCAAGTTCTTTTTTTCTACCATAGCACTATTTTTAATAATTTTAATTTTCCTGAAATCCTTTACTTTTGGGAATTTTTTATATTAAAAAATGAAATCTTCTAACCTATAATTTAAAAAAAAAGTAATTGGTAACATGCAATAAAGATGAAGCAATCAATAAAGATTCCAATTCTAATCTTTATAATTAAGAATAGAAAAATCAGTTAAAATTACGTCATGCTGACACAATCATATAAATTTTTCTCTTTAGTTTTATCAATGTTAAAATGCATTTCAAGCTAAACATAACATAATTTTCACCGGCGAAAACTTTTCACACTTACTTTGTATATGTTATTTTTATGCGTAAATACCATATATACAAATCAAAATATATTTGTATTTAACTGTAATGAAAAATGGCATCAACAAAGTTACAATGCATAATAATAGACGCTTTCAGTCTTGACGTCAATCATGACGTTTTGCTTGGAAACTGACTCCAAACAAACGGTTGCTATCTTGTATTTTCTATTATATTTTATATATGTAGCTATATCTTATAGGTATATCTCACGGTAAAGTGTTTCAATACATTATATGCAGCGGCAAATTTTTTTTACGATTAATATTTAATAAGAAATGAAACATAGCAACCGTTTGTTTGGAGTATCCAACCAAAACGTCATCACTGACGTCACACTGAAAGCGTCTATAAAATAAACCCAATGAACAATATTCCCGTGACATCACAATAAATATGAATTTTTATTCTCTTATAAAACACGCGGATAAATATTTTTACCTAAATTTAACTAGCAAATTAAAAAATTCGGTCTAAAAGACACGTGCTTTTAATATTATTTATCTATTATCTCGCAACCACAGAATTCAGAAAATAAACTATGTACCTCGCAACAGTGGGCTTTAATCCGATTGCCGACTTTATGACGTCATAAGCAGAAGAAAAAGTTTATTTGAAAATAACGGCTAATTAATTAAATTTTCGAACAAACGAATGCACGATAACAAATCTGTGTCCAAATGTCTTTCATTTAAAAAAAGAATGATATAATTTGATGCAGTAGTTTGTTCTCACGGATTGTCGAAAGAAATCGCTTAGCGTTTTAAATATATAGATTATATATAATTATTATAATTATACATAATTATTATAGTTGTTATATTATAATATATATATATATATATATAAATTATAAATAAAAATAAATAAAATTTCTATATTATAAATATAAATAAATATAAATAAATTTTTTATATTATAAATATTAATAAATATAAATATTTTTTACATTATAAATATGAATATTTTTTATATTATAACTATATAACACGCGTATACTTGTGGTTGGCAGCGAATGGGTAAAAAAAAACTGTTTCAAGACTTTATTTTTTAGTTCATTGAGTTAGAAGCTTCGTATGTTTGAAAAACAATAGAGTTGCGGAACTTATTATTTGATATCAATTTCAACTTAGTACTTTTAACCATTCTTGAAAAAAAAAAAAAAAAAAAAAAAAAAAAAAGGTCTTGATAGGCAAACGGGAAGCAAATGTTATAGCTATAAGGGTTCCATTTTTTTTTCCTTTTGAGGTACGGAAACCTTACAGAAATACACCGTGGAGTCGAAGGGATTCAATACAAACAAAATAAAAATATACATTTACAAATATAAGCAGAAAAAAATTCCTATCATGATAAAAAAAAAACTTTAAAATGAATTGAAAGCTAATTTCTATTATAAAAAAAATACTTCCATTAAGTTTTTTATCAAAACCCCAGAAAACGTTTAATAATGAATTCATGTATTTAATGATGTTTTTTGTCCATTTGAAGTATTTAGTAATTAAATAATAAAAGCACCAAATTGAATAAAAGATGATTTTTTTTATAGATATTTTATTTATTTAAAAGTGTTATTTGAATAAGAATACAAAGGGAAATTTCCTTTATCAAATTAATTAGAAAATTGGCTTTTCGTTTATTTTTTTTTCTTTTAATGAGTAGTATTATTTGAAGAGATATCATTTACAGATACAGTTGAAGTTCTATTAGCATAAAATATGCTTTTTTATATAAAACAGTAAATAAATTTTGTATTTGCTTGTGCATGGTTTGTGAAATGTGTTGTCTTACACTATATCAAAATGTATCAATGTTTAACTATAATTTCCTTATATCATGAGAGATTACTTTTGCTGAAATTTATTAAATACTCATTCTGATAATTATAAAAATGTTATATAAACAAAGCAATATTAGGAGTAGTAATAAATAAAACAAAGAGGCCACAACATAAAAACAAGTGGGTAAGTGTGATCAAAGATCGCTCAAAGGGTTTCGTTTAATATTCCTTTCAAAACACTTTATCCTTTCTTTAATAAATTCAAACAAATTTCATTTAGCAACAAAAAAAAAGGTCATGTTTTTGATAAAGTAAAAATTTACCGATCTATTTTTTCGTTTTTTCGAATATCTAAACCAGCCAGAGAGCGGGCCAAGCCCGCTATTATATTCTGTCAAAATAATACCCTTCATACGGACTAAATGCAATATTTAAAAAAATAATTTCAAAATTAAACAAATTGTATACCTTTAAAATGTTAAAATATGCGAATATTTCCATAATCGGATTTTTATCACGATTCAATATGTTTCTCAAACCTCAAACTCATATATTTACTATTCTCTATTATTTATATTGATACTCGCTTTGTATTATTCTCAAACATCTGAAAAATTACTTAAACTTCCCATATGACGTCAGATTTTCTTTTTAATTCTCTAATGACGTGATATTAATCTGCTTTGTTTACTTACTCATACTCATACTCCTTGTATTATTGAGAAATCTTAGAGATTTTCCATTTTATTACGACTATGACGTCAATCAATTTTATTTCATATTTATCTTTTTTTTCAATTGGTGAAACTTTTTATTTCATTTTCCTTTTTCACGTGGAAATCGTCTGATAGAAAATTAATTATTGTGGAAAGATTTTCATCGTGGATTTTTAATTTTTGGCATCTGCTATAATGAAAAATGTTTAAATTTAAAAGCAAAAGGCTGATAGAACTTTGGTTTTTTATCTCTATTTATTAAAATAATACGAATTTTTCAAATTTTAATATTTTCAGCTCTTCACAGCTGATATTCTGATTTATACACAAAGTTTTAACTCTGGAAGTTACACAGTTTTCGAGCATGGCTCTGTGACAGACAGACAACGGAGCGGGAGCAATAGAGTTTCGTCAGATGAACGAAACCCTAATGAGCATATAGCTCTGGAAAGTGGCCCATAATGATATATATTATTTCTAATTCGAACGTACCTTTTTATATGCACATACACAACGCACAGCGTCCACTCAAAATTCGTTAAAGTATGTTGCTTGATTAAAAATTGCAGTCGATTAAATATTGATAAATAAAGTATCAGAGCATAGTCTCAAATATTGTAGTGCTCAAAAGACTCTAACGGGTCCGTTGGCTCATTAATAAAGTGAAAATTTCTTCTTGTTTTTGTTATTAACTAGTTTTTCCGACTCAGTATGAAAGCTTTCGCTTTGTACTTGTTTGGTAATTTAAATAGAAATAAGAAAAAATAAGCATTACATTACTAAATAGAAATCATGCATTACGCGTTGATTGAAGTAAATTTTGTATCAGTAAGTAAATTTTCTATGATGGTATGCGTGATACGCAGTCAAGTGATTGAAAATACGTTTATGTATGTTCGTGTGTATGTCGGAATGGATATTTAAAATTATGTCATTTAAACTAGGATTCATTTTTAGAAAAGTTGGAGTTTTTAAGGATTTAAAAATTTTAACCTATAAAAAAACTTGTACTCAAGACTTTTTTTCATATTTCTGATAAAACATTTCATTTCAATTTCTGTAGAAAATAGTTTGATTTTTTACACTGTAGACATTATGAACTTCAAAAACTTCAAAAATGATATTTTTCAATATTTATATAAGGTAGTACATTTATTAACTATTAATATTACATGTTACTTGATCGTTATATGAATTTACTAAAAATCTATATGAATAAAAAATTTATTTTCATTTGTCACACAAATGAATTAGTTATTTGTACACTTCAATTTAACTTACCAGCGGCCATGTACACTGGTGGATAAAACTTAAGGAACAAGAAAAAATGGGTGTGAAAATGAAAATCTACGAGTGATTGTGGATCAAGAGGCAAACAATTGCATTGACAGTATGTTCAAAAGGATTTAATATTATGATACCATGCGAATACTTAAATATCCTAGCTAGTACAGTTTCTCGCATAAAATCTATTCCCACGCTAGGTAAGTACCACCCAGGCGGACGGTAAGATCAAAGATACCCATTGGTGTTTTTTAGTGATAAGTTCGACTACTAACATGAATAGGCTAGACATCGGGGCACCCGAATGGATTACATAATGGATTAATTGATGGATTACGCAGACCCCCCCACCCCAGATTTGCTTATTGCAGCAGCTTTGGTCCCAGACGATAAATAATTAAATAAATAAAAATATGACACAAAAAAATACGGCAGGTGCTTTTGGAGTATTCAGGAATTATTTTAGATTGGTTTAGTGAGAAAACAGTTACCCAGTTAGAATTTTTTTACAAAAATATCTATAAAATGCGCACACAATCTGAGCGTATTTGACATTTCTGATTGTGCACAAAAAGTTCACACTGAATAATTAAAATCTGCAGAAATTATGCAAATCTAAATCTGCAAAAATGTGTATACATTTTACAGATACTGTGAACAAATGTATATATATATATATTACAGATGACGTGTATAAAAAATATATATATGTACCTAATTAACAAGCTTTTTCCTATGGGATATGTATGAACAGGCAGATATTCTCAGTATTGAAGGTAGTAGAATTGCTCCACATTTAGACGACAAAAGTGTGTATAAAAAGATTTCATGGCTGCAGTAACTATTGTAACTTGAACTATATGTTTTGTTAGTATACGCTTTGAATGTGTCATTGATACCTTGGAGAATTTTAAATAAATGTTTTCTGTTAGCACATTTCATTGTTTTTAGGGTTTCGTTCATCTCACGAAACCCTATGACTCCCGCTCCGTTTTCTGTCTGTCACAGAGCTATTCTCCAAAAATATGTAACTTACAGAGTTGAAACTTTGTGTATACATATGCATACCAGCTATGAAGAGCTCAAAATATTAAAATTTGAAAAATTCGTATTATTTTAATAAATAGAGATAAAAAACCAAATTCTCACAGCCTTTTCCTA
The DNA here is from genome assembly GCA_963931845.1 of Maratus michaelseni. Lineage (NCBI taxonomy): Eukaryota > Metazoa > Arthropoda > Arachnida > Araneae > Salticidae > Maratus > Maratus michaelseni. The sequence goes on along the minus strand of OZ007589.1, from coordinate 447,732,621 downwards.
TTAAATTTAAACATTTTTTCGATATAGCAAATGCCAAAAATTAAAAATCCACGATGAAATTCTTTCTACAATAATTAATTTTCTATCAGACGATTTGAAAGCAATAGTAAAATTTATTCTTCTCAAATGTAACATAATTAAACACTAAAAAGAGAAGTAATTAATAATTTTCGTCACGGGGTCAAAGTCCCCTTAGCCTCTCATTAAAGACTGTTTTTAGTTATGTTTTTCTTTTTTTTTTTTTTTTTTTTATCATGTGTTTAAAAATTATCTTAAACGGATGATACAGGGGGCAAAACCACCACCCTGATTAGGAAGAATAGTAAACTGTTTCAATTCTTCATTTTTAGGGTTTCGTTCATCTCACGAAATCCTATTACTCCCGCTCCGTTGTCTGTCGGTCACAGAGCCGTTCTCAGAAAATGTGTAACTTACAGAGTTGAAATTTTGTCTATATATAACAGAATACCTGCTATGAAGCTCAAAATATTAAAATTTGACAAAATCGTATTATTTTAATAAATAGAGATAAAAAAACAAAATTCTAACAGCCTTTTCTTATTAAATTTAAACAATTTTCTTTATAGCAGTTGCCAACAATAAAAAATCCACAATAAAATTCTTTCTGCAATAATTAATTTTCTATTGAAAGATTTCCACGTGAAAAATGAAAATGAAATAAAAAGTTTCACCAATTGAAAAAAAAAAGATAAATATGAAATAAAATTGATTTACGTCATAGTGGTAATAAAACAGAAAATTTCTAAGATTTCTCGATAATACAAGGAATATGAGTATGTGTATGTACACAAAGCAGATTAATATCACGTCATTAGAGAATTAAAAAGAAAATGTGACGTCCTATTGGAAGTTCAACGAATTTTTCAAATGTTTGAGAATAATACAAAGCGAGTATCAATATGAGTAATAGAGAATAGTAAATATATGAGTTTGAAAAACATATTGAATTGTGATAAAAATCCGATTGTGGAAATATTCGCATATTTTAACATTTTGAAGGTGTACAACATGTTTAATTTTGAAATTATTTTTATAAATATCGCATTTAGTCTGCATGACAGATATTATTATGACAGAATATAATAGCGGGCTTCCCCCGCTATCGGGCTAATTTAGATATTCGAAAAAACGAAAAAATAGACCGGTAAATTTTTACTTTATAAAAAACATGACATTTTTTTATTGCTAAATGAAATTTATTTGTATTTTTTAAAGAAAAGATAAAGTGCTTTGAAAGGAATATTAAACGAAACCCTTTGAGCGATCTTCGATCACACTTATCCACTTGTTCTATTTGCAACGACCAGAAATTGCATGAACATGCAATTCTGAAACTCATCAGATAGTTTTAAAAAGTTACCAAAAGTTGTTAAAACATACAATGCTATGAAAATTTCAAGATATTTAAACATTCAAATACAACATTCACATAGCATTCGGCAAGCTAGACGGAGCATCTGGACCAGCGGTACGAAACATTTACTCCACGTACGTGACCGCTGAAAAATGTAATTTTTTGTTAAGATAGATATATGGTCTATTTCTCAGAATGGTAATTGTTTGAAAAATTACAACCATTTTTAAAAATATCAATTTATACATAAAAATATAGAAAAATATTGCAGTTCGCATAGATTTTACAATATTTTCGACCAATTATGTTTACTTCTTGTCATGTATGTCACGTCTTATCCTTTTAAATATTTTACATTTTTTAGAAAGCATGTTTTAGTGCACATCATAAATGCATATCTATTTCAATATGTTTGAAATAATGTCACAACATTAAAATCCACTATAAATGATTCTCCGTAGACCATTTGTAACGAAATTATTTGTGTCCCCCTGTAAATGAATAATAAATGTTTTGTACTCCATTTTCTACACAAAACATATTTTTATATACTTATCTTACTATCATATCTTACTACTTATCTTACTACTTATCTACTTATCTTACTATCATATAAATCATATAAATTTTATTATTTAGGGATTTTTAGTTTTAAAAAACAAGAAATATTTCTGTAATAAAAGTTACAAAAAGTAACGGAAATTAAGCATTAAATTAAGCTAAAAAGGGAGAGGAAGTGGGTGATAGTCCTACACGTGATGAGATGAGATAATAAAGGAATATTTGTCTCGAATATGCTCGGAGGAAACTCAAATGAGCTTTATAACGGGTGCACGCAATACAGAAAAACTCTCAGATTGTAAATACCAGTTACTTCTTACAGATGGCGACATCCAAAAAACATACGAAGCTACCTACGTAAATGGTACTGCATACTGTCAGGCCTCCCTTTTACTTATATCCACGCTTCTTAAGTATTATTTTGTGCTATTTGGTTGTTCTTTTTTCTCGATGAGATGGACGCCGTTGCCGTCGAAGGGATGCACGTGGTTCCCTCGTGTTCATTAATTGTTAAATATTTAATTAGCGCTTCATCGTAGAGTCATAATGACATCTTCATTCAAGGCGCCAGTACACTTATCCGAATATATAATTTTCTCTAAGCAAAACTGGAGTATTAAACTGTGAAAATGATTAAATCTAAGCATCGAAAAATGTGGCTACACACAAAATGTTGGCTAAGTGTGATTTATTCAGGCTAATACCACTGATAAGACCACTACCTACTAGGATATGTTTTGAATGTTTAGCTGCTACTATAAATACATGAAATGTTTAAACTAAAAATAATTAAGATAGCTTAGAAAAAATCCACTTGGTATTCAAGAAATCGATATTTATTCCTTTTTAGAGAGATAAGATTGCTCTCTAAAATGGTAGAACAGAAACTTCCTAAACTTTCTCAATTAGGAAAATATATATATATGCTCTCCTAAAAACACTATTTATAGTCAAAGTTTATATTGTAAGACAGCGAAACATTTACGAGAATAAAATAAATACAATTGTCAAAAAAAAAAAATTCAAATGTTAGGTCTTTAGTATTAGGTCTTAAGTATTTTGCATGTAAATACATTTTAATATCTGTTCTTGTACAGAGTTTCTTAATAGTTGTTTATGTTATGCATTAGCGATGAAGGAAGGGGGAGGGGTCAGCGTTGAATTTTCTTTTTATGGAATATTGTACAGTGATAGGAAGTACAGCAGTAATGCGCCTTAAACAAATTACAGATTTTGAAAACGAGCCATGCATAGAAATAATCCGAACTTGAAATATACAAATTTTACATCCATAAAAACTTTTGCTAAATTATAATTTACAGAATTTTTAATATAAATGCTGGACTATTACGCCATGAAACATTAGAACATTAAAGAAGTGGGTATAAAACATCACACATTTTTAATGAATTGTGTATACAAATTTAAAATTTTATACATACATTAATATTGAAAAATATCGACATCGTTTCTTCTATCGTTTCTTTTCGGCATCGTTTCTACTTGTGGTTGGTTGGTATGATGGTTGAGTGTTACCCTTGTTAATTTTTAATTTGTGGACAGCAATAATAATGTGGCAACGGACGGATTGTTTTTCGCATTTGTAATTTTAAAAGCAATATAAAATATTTTTCCTGATGATGGCCATAGAAAGTGGTCGGAACGTCGATATGTTTAATATTAATGTATGTATAAAATTTTAAATTTGTATACACCATTCAGTAAAAATGTGTGATGTTTTATACTCACTTCTTTAATGTTGTACAGACTTTTTGTGCATAAAAAACGCAAAATTTTTGCAAACAAAGAATATGCACTTATTTTATGTAAAAAACAAGCTCAATTTTCGAAAACATGGAATATGCACTTTTTTATGCATAAAAAAGGCAGGCAATTTGCACAAAAAATGTATACTTTTTCATTCAAAAAAATGAAGTATAAATATAATTAAATTATTATATCGTCCTTCATTAAATGATTGAGTTATTTAAAGACGTCATAAGAAAAATCGAAGATACAATTAATTGCATCTAAAAAATATATGTAAAATTAAATAAAAGAATATAATGTAAGAGCTCAATTTTAAAAAGTCTGTGGTACTTCTCTGATTTTAAGTATTTTTTACCTGAAGGAGTTTGTTCTTTTCTTTTTAAACTTATCAATGTTAACCGAGAGAGAAGTGAAAAAAAAATTGTGATAAAATTACTTTGAAAACTAATTATCTCTCAAATAGAAGTATATGTAGGAACGATAAACATTTTAGAAAGATGAAACAATAATTTTAAACACTTATTTTTCTGAACTTCTATCAAAACACTCAAAGCAATTAACTGTTTTCATTCATAAAATGTAATTTAAGTATTTGAAAGTTGTTGTTTTTTTTGGTTAATTTGAAATAATATTTAATGTGAAGAATCAATGTACAATTTTTATTTTCAGATTGCTTACCTATACTCAGTTTCAGAAACTGATTTAAAAAATGTTTTAAAAATCACTTGAATTTTGTACATTTTTTTTTAAATCTACATCTATTATTTATATATTGTTGTGAGCTCGGGGTTCAAAAGGACTGATGCCAATATATAAGAACAATCAAAAGGCTTTATTCACTATAAACAGTGCAATACGAACACCAATATCTTCTGAAAATTACAAGATATTCAGTAATCCTCAAATCCAATAAAAGCACAGCAAAATTTCACACAGAAACAATGCGTTCAATACGACGTATCAACGACAAAATCGATCCGAGAAACACAGTTCTCAATGCAAAGCCTCTCGTATGAATTCAATCGCAGTTGACAGACAACTAACTGAACTGAACTGGTGGAGGTCCCTTATATAGGCTTTAAAGATAACTGTAGAATTTTCCAGAGCCTTCAGATGCTAGAAATTACCAGAAAGTGCATTAACTTTCGATAGAGAACCTAAGCGAGAAAGGATCCCAATGTACAGGTATAAGGGGGGGTGGTTGCACAAAAAGTCGCCAACTTGGCGACATTTGGCGAAATATCGCCAAATTTGGCGAAAAAATAAGTCGCCAAAACCATCGCCAACTTTGCGATAAACCCATTCCTTGGCGATTTTTCCATAGACTTCCATTATAAAGATGAGGGTGTAAGGTTGTTTTCCTTGCAAACCATCTGAGGCCTTTAGCATTGAGTTACATGATGCTCAATAGGAAATACATTAATAATACTGCAATTTTCACAATAATAAAATAAAATAAATTTAAACAAATGGAATATTTACAGATATATACAAAATTCATAACATTGCCCCCCTCTCAAGGACTGCACGTCCCGGGCAGTTCAACCTTTGATCGGAAAGCAAACCCGTTGCCAACAAATGCTATACTATTCAAAACACTTAAAGCAAACATGCAAAATAACCATTAAACACATTCATAATGCTGAATTATACAAAATATACACTTATTTAAAAAAATTAAATTAAATTAAAGCATAGACATCATTACATACAAGTATTTAAATAATAATAACATTAATAATGATAATGCTAAGCAAAAGAAATGTTTACATTAACTTATATACAAGACCATGGTCATACTAATTTACATTATTTACATTACACTATTTACAATCAATGAACTAAGTACTATGGCCATAGTATGGAGCCAGCCTGTCGTAATGAACGACTCTATACTTAGGGAACGAGCAAGTTGACAGTACAGAATATACTGGGAGCTTTATACCTCCGCGACAAAAAGTAGTGCGCTGCCTATTTTAATAAAATATCTCTCTGTAGCTGATTTTTTTAAATCTTTAAATACAGAAACAATTGACCGCTTAAATGAAACTGATTTAAGTTGAAATGTGCCACTGTTATGATATATATGTATTAATATTTCGTAAAGATGTATCTTTTCGCTTGGCGGAATTTTGGCGAAAAACAGGGACACGTTGAAGAGAAACTGCAAACCTAATGATGATAATTGCACCCCACTTCCGCTCCATCCCACCCAAGTTTACCGAAAATTACATTAAGGATTGTGGTTTTAAATGCACAATATTTTTTTTTTATCTTTGAAACTATTAAAGATACAGCAAAAATGTTTGTGGATTTGAACTTTTCAAGAAATTTTATCTGAAATACATACCAAGTATGCCAAAAATATATTTAAAATAACAAAACAAAAAGAAACTTTTGAAAATTAAATGAATGGAAATGTGTTTAAGAAATGCTGTGGTTGTAATTAAAAAACAAACAAACAACAACAAAAATCTTTCATTATACAGAAACATGGGCAAGGACATATGCAGGAGGGGGGGGGAGGTGCCAATAATATTTAAGACTTCTCAAATCCAAACTGGCTACTTTATGACATATTTTTAAATTTTTTTTTTATTCGGAAACACCTGAAATTGGCAGGTGTTCTTATTCAGAAACTTTGTAATGTAAAGACGTTTTCCATTTTTTGGTAAAGGCAGAAGATCTTTCAGAAAATACTGCCAAAGTCGGTGTTTAAAACCGAATTACCAACGCGGCATCTCGAGAAAGGGAAAAACGTGTCGTCACGTGACACGAATCGCTTGGAACTCAGTAAGTAACTTATTTATTTAAAAAAAAAAAACTCATTTCGATTCCAAATCGCTTTTTTTTTTTTTTTTTTTTTTTTTTTTTTTTGGTCGGTGTGCGGGCAGCTACAATATCATTCTTTTAAAGAAAATTATTTGAATAGATCTTTTTCTATCTATTACGAATGGTGAGAGCTCGTGCCCCCCCCCCCCCCGTTATGTCTATAGACATCATAAAATTAATTAATACTTTTGAAAATTATATATATATTGAATCATCGTATTTTTAAATATAATTTATTAAAGTCAATTATTACATTACAAATTATATCTGACTCAGCGAGTGTATTTTTTTAAAATGTGGGTGGGGGAGGGGAGGAGAGGAGAAAAAGGAAGAAATATTGGAATATATATATACACATAGTTAGAGAAAATCCCCGGTAGGTTTTATTTATTAAGATGTTATATATATGTCTGCATGTGTATAAATATAACTGGACATATCCATTTCGTATTTTAAGGATGTTTAGAAACGAGTTTCTACCTTTTTTCTTCCAATGTGACAATAGTCACCAATAGACAACAATAGGCTGTAATGCAACTTTACGACCGCCACATGTGTTAAACATCATGTCTATGCCTTATGTGTAAAACCACCTGATTTCTAATTTTAAACCTGTTTCCCATAACTATACTATTAGCTTAACTCTTCAGTCGTGTGAAAACTGGATATCAGAGTAAAATTTTACCTGTTACCTATTTCGCATTCTACCTTTCCTTTTTGGCTGATTAAAGATAATAGATTTTAAAATTTGTTAAATTAAGATTACTTTACATAAAAATATAAATGGGAATTAATCAAGATTACGCCTGTCACCGACATATCACTTTAAAACTGATTACAAATATATTTGTATTACTTAAAAATAAATTCTGAACGAAAAAAATATATTATGCTTTAAAAAATAAGAAAAAAGTTATATATATGATGTTAAATTGCAATAATATTATTTTTTTTTCCCTTTCAAACTGTTTCAATACTCAAGATTACTTTCTGAGGTCAAAAGATCTTGAAAATTGACGCATGTTATCTTAATTTAAGTAATGTGCATTTGTGATAGATTGTAAATTAAATAACTAATTAAATTCAATTTAAAAAAACACACACACAATAAAACATCCCTGAAATAAGGTTTCTGGAAACGCAGACCTAAAATAATTTTATGCCGCCGAAATGAGTGCTATGTCGCCCGATATGGCAACCAAATTAAGCCAAGGGTGTTAACAGGCTATCCCAGCCTTGTACACACTATCTTCTTAACCTTTCCCGAAGTATAGGCTTCGAACTTGGTGACTTTCGGATCCGAATTACGACATCGTTCAGTCTGTTTAGGACTGTATAAGGACCGTCCCAGTGCGATTGCAGTTTGGGAGAAAGTCCTTTACGTCGAGTCGGATTATAAAACCAAACCTTGTCACCTTCTTTGAATGTCCCGTGGATTTCGTGTCATACCTGGTCTTCATCTTCTCCGTCTGTATATTGATCCGCTCTCGAGCCAAGTTGTGGACGTCTTCAAATCGTGCTTGGAGATTCTGCACGTATCCCTCTGGCGATGAAGGCGCATCTGGAGGGCGACCAAAAATCAGATCACAAGGTAGACGAAGATCACGACCGAAAAGCATCTGAGACGGGGAATAGCCGGTTGTTTCATGGACGGCGCTGCGATAGGCGAGAAGAAACAAGGAAAGTTTTTGGTCCCAGTCTTGTTGGTTTCTTGAGACTAGCAGTGAAAGATTGTTGAGGATGGTACGATTAAATCTCTCAACCATGCCATCCGACTGTGGATGTAAAGGCGTCGTCCTAGTTTTGTCCATTCCGAGAAGTTGACAGAGACCCTCAATCACAGCAGATATGAAATTTCTCCCTTGGTCAGAATGCATTTGAAGGGGAACTCCATACCTTGATATCCACTGGTGTAACAAGGCATCCGCAACCGTAGCAGCTTCTTGATCAGGGATGGCATAAACTTCAGGCCATTTCGTGAAATAGTCCATGACAACAAGGAGGTATTTGTTGCCATCAGCACTTCTTGGCAGAGGACCTAGGATGTCAAGGGCGATGCGTTCAAAAGGTGCTCCTACATTGTAGAGATGTAGTCTTCCTCGGCTACGTTTCTTTTGTCCTTTCCGAGCTGCACATGCATCGCAAGATTTGCACCATTGTTCGACGTCAGCTCTCGCTTTTCCCCAGAAGAAGCGCTCTCGGACTCTGTGTAATGTTTTCATGACTCCAAAATGGCCACCAGTGGGACTGCCATGTAATTCTTCGAGGACCTCTGGGATTCGAGATCGAGGAAGTACCAACTGCCACCGAGATGTTTTCCCATCTTCCGATTCGAATTTTCGGAACAGGACACCATTCTTGACGTGGAGGGAGTTCCAAAGAGCCCAATATTGCTTCGTCGTAGGACTGTAAGTCGAGATGTCTTTCCAACTAGGCTTCGTGCTAGAAGATTTTAATAACTCCAAGATTGGTTTGATGTCAGAGTCTGCCATTTGATCTTCTCGAATCTTCTCATCACTCCAGGGATCTGGTGGCGTTGATAGGGAAGTCTTCGTCTGGCGTATGACATGTTCGGGATTATACTTGTTTTCCGCTCTGGAGCAATAGCGACAACTTTCGAGACACGGTCTTCTTGATAAGGCATCAGCATTTCCATGCGATGAGCCTTTACGATGCCTGATGTCAAAGTCGTATTCCTGGAGTCGTTGTATCCATCTGGCTACTTGGCCCTCTGGGTTCTTAAAATTCATCAGCCATGTTAGGGATGCGTGATCAGTACGAAGGAGAAATTTCCTGCCATAGAGATAGTGATGGAAGTGTTCTATGGCTTTTACTATAGCTAATAATTCCTTACGAGTGACGCAATAATTCCGCTCTGGTTTCGATAAACATTTGCTCCAGTATGCTACGACTCGTTCTTGGCCATCTTTTCTTGGGAAAGTACAGCACCGACACTTTCATGACTAGCATCCGTGTCCACAATGAATTGTTTGTCGGGGTGTGGATAGGTTAGGACTGGAGAGGATGTGAGAGCTTCTTTCAGCTACTGGAAGGAATTCTCGCATTCTTGTGTCCATAGAAACTTCTGCTTGCTTTCAGTGAGCCTATGCAAGGGTCTTGCGATGTTGGAGAACCCCTGTACAAACTTTCTGTAATAAGTGCATAGTCCCAGAAAGCTTCGCAACTGATGGACGTTTTCCGGACGCTTCCAGTTCTTTACTGCAGACACTTTTTCAGGATCTGTTCGAACACCTTCAGCTGAGATGATGTGTCCTAAATAATTTACTTCGCGTTGGAAGAATTTGCATTTCAGAGGGTTCAGCTTTAAATTCGCCGCTCTTAGCTTCGTTAACACTTTTCGAATATTTCCAAGATGTTCTTCAAACGTGCGGCCACCAATGATGACGTCATCTAGGTAGATGAGACAAGCTTCAAAAGTCAGGCCTTTTAACACTGTCTCCATGAGGCGCTCGAACGTTGCTGGAGCATTGCAGAGCCCGAACGGCATAACTTTAAATTGCCAAAGTCCTTGTCCAGTAGTAAATACAGTCTTCTCTTTGTCATCAGGATGGATCTCTACCTGCCAATATCCACTCTTCAAATCCAGTGTGGAAAACCATTTATGTCCTGAAAGAGTATCTAGCGTGTCGTCTATTCTTGGTAGAGGATAGCTGTTCTTCTTCGTGATATCGTTAAGTTTACGATAATCCACACAAAATCTTGTGGAGCCATCTTTTTTCGGACCAACACGATGGGAGAGGCCCACGGACTTGATGACGGTTCGATGATGTCACTATTCTGCATCTCTTGTAAGAGCTTAGAAACCTCTTCCTGTTTTGCGAACGGCAAGCGTCTTGGATGCTGTTTAATTGGTGGATGGTCGGTAGTATCAATTCTATGACGTGTCAGAGAAGTGCGACCTATATCATTCTTGTTTTGTGAAAACACATCCTTAAATCCCTGGTCTTTCTGCGGCATGTCTCTTTTCAGGAGATAAATTTTCATTTCGTCCAATTACAGGTGTTAAACTTGTAGGCGGCTCCGATAACGTCAAGGTCGGGTCTTTGCAAACACAGGTGACTGGAACACAGGTAGCAAGCACTTCACCCTTCTGGATAATTCTAGAGTTTTCACTTACATTCGCCATCCTCACGGGTATCACATCTCTCGACAGATCTACCAGCGCTGATGCTATTAGCACTCCTTTTGGGCTCTTCTCAGGATATCCAACCAAGCCACATTGAAAACCACTTTCGTTCTCAATTAATCCAGGTATCATCATTTCGGTCCGAGGAGGATGATAACATCTGCCTTGGCTGTGATCCGTTGAATAGACCCGGACTCATTTCCAAGTTTGAAAATAGTGACATCTTCTTGAGCAGAGCTTAACTCATTCTTCTTAAAATCCAGTGTAAATCCATGCTCTTTTAAAAAGTCCAGTCCGAGTATGAAAGGGTCTGAAATATCGGCTACATAGACTGTATGATGGTAAGCGGCGTTCCCAAACTTTATTTTCGATTTCATTCTTCCATGTATGTCGATCTTATCCCCGGTCACAGTTTGAAGGATAACACGGGGCGGAGTCCAGAGGAGTTTTTCTTTTAGCCGCTGAGCTAGATCTTTCCGAATGATGGTCACATTGGCTTCTGTATCGATGATCATATTACAGGGCAAATCATTCACACGCCCGACTATAAAAACTCCATTCTCGCCGCAACTTCTTGCAGAAATTTGACACACTTGATAATGGGGCTTCTCAAAATCTGGCAACCTCCGCCCCGCGAGATGGCCATTAATTAGTTTTTCTACTCCGATGTTCGTGCGGGGTTATTACCTTCTGTGCTGGGTCGTTTTAGGCAGTTTCTTTGAATATGGCCTTCTCCACCGCATTTCCAGCACTTGATCTTTCTGCCAGGTTTGTTGTCCATCAATGAGTTTATCTGTCTCATCACGTCCTTCATCTGCTGCTGTAACCGCTCCACAGCTGTATCCGACGTCTCAGGCATGTTGGCTACTCGCACAAAGTGCCTATCTTTCCTTGTAGCTTGCCGGGCTGCCTCGAATTTCAGGGCATAAACTAAAGCCCCTTTTAAGTCACTGAGATCTGCAATCCGGAGTTGTTTCTGGATCTCAAAGTCACGCACACCATCGATGAAATGTTGCAGAGCTAAACTTTCTCTAGTTTCAGTCGGGCAGTCAGGATAAGCAAGATGGGAAAGTCTCTCGACATCCGTAGCAAGCTCTTGCAGGGATTCAGTGGATTTCTGCTGTCGAGATTTGAGCTGGAGTCTGCTATATTCCTTCATGCATTTCTCGCCAAAGCGCAATTCTAAGGCACTGACGAGCGTTTCAAAATCCAGCGGTTCATTTGCAGGCAAAGTCTGTAGGACGTCGGCAGCATCAGCTCGTAGAGAAGCAGCTAACTGGCAAGCCTTTGTCTGGGAATCCCATCCATTGGCGTCCGCTACGATCCCAAATTGTGTCTTAAAAACTGGCCATGAGGATTTTCCGTCATAGGTCGAGAGTTTAATACAGGAACGAGGAAGCATAGATTGATACTTGACATCTTCGGTATAGCTTCCGTCAGTTATCTTCTGTTTCTTCACATTTTCCAACTCTTTTTCTACACTCTCTATCCTTTCTTCTACGTTACTGACTGTCTTTTGAACTTTTTCTTCTATTTCCTGAAATCTTCCTTCAAATTTGTTTTCCACGCTGTCAATTCTTTCATTTAAAGATGTTATTTTATTATCTATTAATTCTTTCAACTCACCAAGGTTGGTTGACATATCTTTCTTCATTTCTTCCGACATCTCCTTCATTTCAGCCTGGTTCGCAGTCATTTTCTCATCTATCGCTGACATTTCCTTCTTCATTTCTTCCGACATTTCCTTCTTCATTTCTTCCGACATTTCCTTCATTTCAGCCTGGTTCGCAGTCATTTTCTCATCCATCGCTGACATATCCTTCTTCATTTCAGCCTGGTTCGCAGTCATTTTCTCATCCATCGCTGACATATCTTTCTTCATTTCTTCTTTCAACTCGCCAAGGTTCGCAGCTAATTTCTCCAATAATTCTTTCAGTTGACCCTCCATTGCTCTGGTGATCGGCATTCAATCCCACTTCTGAAACCAAATGTTGTGAGCTCGGGGTTCAAAAGGACTGATGCCAATATATAAGAACAATCAAAAGGCTTTATTCACTATAAACAGTGCAATACGAACACCAATATCTTCTGAAAATTACAAGATATTCAGTAATCCTCAAATCCAATAAAAGCACAGCAAAATTTCACACAGAAACAATGCGTTCAATACGACGTATCAACGACAAAATCGATCCGAGAAACACAGTTCTCAATGCAAAGCCTCTCGTATGAATTCAATCGCAGTTGACAGACAACTAACTGAACTGAACTGGTGGAGGTCCCTTATATAGGCTTTAAAGATAACTGTAGAATGTTCCAGAGCCTTCAGATGCTAGAAATTACCAGAAAGTGCTTTAACTTTCGATAGAGAACCTAAGCGAGAAAGGATCCCAATGTACAGGTATAAGGGGGTTTGGTTGCACAAAAAGTCGCCAAATCCGTCGCCAACTTATCGCCAACTTATCGCGATATATCGCCAAATTTGGCGACAAAAATAAGTCGCCAAAACCATCGCCAACTTGGCGATAAACCCATTCCTTGGCGATTTTCCATAGACTTCCATTATAAAGATGAGGGTGTAAGGTTGTTTTCCTTGCAAACCATCTGAGGCCTTTAGCATTGAGTTACATGATGCTCAATAGGAAATACATTAATAATACTGCAATTTTCACAATAATACAATAAAATAAATTTAAACAAATGGAATATTTACAGATATATACAAAATTCATAACATTATATTACAAAATTTAAAATACCATACTTTATTAAATTTATTCTATAAATATCCCTTTTATTATTATTCCATTTACAACCCTATTTTATTAAAATATTCCCTTTCTTAAAAATATTTCATTACTGGCCAAATTTAAAACAATTGTTATCCTAATATACTTAAATTCACTTTTTATTTTCCGTCAAATAAGATGTAAAATTTATATTTCATAAGTATATCCCTTCTTAAAAATCCTATTTTCTTAAATTATTTATTATATTAAATATTTCATATTTATTCCCGTATTTAAATCTATTTTTATATATTTTAATCTGTGTAATTTCACCATTTTTCCTTTTCTAATAGTCTAAAAAATCATTCTTTTAAATTGTTTTGTTATCGAGAAACTTACATTCTCAATACCCAAAAGCCGGTAATTATTATATTAGTTTCCCGCCCTTTTCAATTTCTACAATTTTCTAGAAAATTCTTTTCCCGCTAAAAACATAGGGGGGACGCATTTCTTCAATATTAATTCATAGATAAAAGATAGTGCGAGAACATACATTGGTTAAAATAGGTCACGTGTTACGAAATTATTCTTCCTCGTTCCTCGCTTAAAACGATCTGACGGATTCAGAGAGCGAGGAATTTTGCCGTTGAAGTGAGTAAAATGTTGCTGCGTTACAGTGATCAATCAGACACTTAATAAAGTTCCAGTATTTTTCAACATAGAGATTTGCTAAGATTATAATTATAGAAAGAAAGTACTCCGCCGAAAGTTTAAGATGGTTGGGTTTAAATAAATAGATTAGAGTGCATTCGTGTTCTTGTTTTTTTTTGCGTATCTACATTTTACTCGGCTACTACTGCTTCAACTTCATAATACGGCTGCTTTAATTTCACTAGTTTATACGATTTATATACCTTCGCCAAAATGTGTATTTTTTCTTACATTCTAGTGCACTGAGTACTGGAATTTTTGTAAAAAATCTGTCACGTCTAGTTTAAAAAATATTTAATAAATACTTAAAAAAATATTAACATGAAATAAAAAAAAAGAAAAATTACAAGTTGTTGATTTTACTCTTCTATTTATAATTTTCTTGATGTGTTTCTCTTTAAATATACCAGAAGTAGTTAGTCACTTAACATACTTTCGTCCCAAAAACCTTTGTGTCTGACTTCAAAAATTTTAAGGTCTTGATGAAAACGCTCGCCCTACTCGTCACTCACGGCGCCCAAGTTTTCAGGAAAAAAATCCAGGTGTGAACGGAGAAAATTTATTTTCAGAGACATGTTCATACCTATTGCATGGTAGTTTTTTAATTAAACAGCAATATTTTTTTCATAATTTTCATTTTTATGATTTCCTAAGAATCCATGGACGACCGTTTTAAAGGAATCCCAAGCATTTTTTTTTCATTAGTAAATAAAAGTTTTTCAAAGTCCTTAAGTAAGTTCAAAGTATCTTGCATCAGTTTACGTATCTGTGGACCGATAAAAACACCCTCTTTTAATTTTGTGTCTGAAATACTTGAAAAAAAATTGTGTAAATAGTTAAAAGCGACACTGTTTTTATCCATGGCTTTGACGAAATTTTTTATTAGGCCCAATTTGATGTGTAATGGTAGCGAAATTATATTTTGCGGTTCCACTAAAGCTGTATATTTCACATTCATTTTACCTGGATTAAATGCATTTCGGACAAGTCGATTTTTTTGATGTAATGGTGTCCTTTAGCTCGACTATCCCACAGGCACAAAAAAACATGAATATTTGGTATACCCCTGTAAGCCCATAAAATACTAACTACTTTTAAATCGCCACATATTTTCCAGTTGTGCTGTATTATATCATTTTCATTAAAAGAGACATTGTTTGATAGGTTTCTTTACTGTTTACGGCATGGCCAATTGGTAAACATGGTTTTATATTACCGATATAAAGTAATACAGCTTTCAATCTATATTTAGAATAATCGATAAATAAACGCCATTCATTTGGATCATAATTTTGATTCATCGCATTAAAAAGTCCGGGAATATCATAACAAAAACAAAAATCATACTTTAAGGTGAAATAACTGCTGAAAATTTGACTTCGATTTCGGTAATAAGTTACTTTGGTATTTGGTGTCAATAAGTTCCACTGTTTTAGACGAGAGGCAAGAATCTCTGCCTTAGATATAGCTAGTTGAAGGCTCGCACAAAGTCGTTCAACTCATTTCGGTTTATTAATTGTGGCGTTTTATCGTCTTCGATTACGAACTCATCATCATTTTCATCCCCATAAACAGATCGTCACTATCTTGGCAACTCGCACTTGACATACCTGGACATACGGGATGTGGCAGAAGTTCTGAGTGTGATACCGATTTTGAGACTGATGGAATGTCAGGATATTGAATTTTGCGTTTATTTTTTTAATTAAAGCATGCAGTTTTTGTCAAACAAAAATAACAGTCATTTCATTATTTGAAGGTTCTCTCCGCAGCATTGGTGATCCAAATTGAAGATATTTTTTTCTCCCGAAGCCCAGCATATAAGAGTAAGGCTACAGCTTTCACAAAAAACATGTGGGACCCACTTTTTATCTTGATTAATCACTGAGAATCCAAAATAATGCAAATATGCTGTTTTAGAACATTCAGGTATCGGTCTTCCTTTTTTTGCGAATATAAACTGTCCACAAACGTAACAAAAACGATCAGAATTTAATTTACACACTATATAAGACATTTTATCAAAACCAAAACCACTTTTGTTCACAAAAACACAAGAACACAGAATATAGAATCCAAGTTGACAATGCAAGTATCTTGAATGTGACGTGATAGATATATTATAGAATTAAAATGTGAATATTGAAAAATGTAAAAATTTAAAAAAATATGATGTGATAGATTTTTTTCAAATACCGCCTTTCATTAGTAAGATATAGTATAATAAAAAACTGGGTGTTTCATCAAAAGTATATAAAAATGTTTAAATTTGTAAACCAGTGTTTTTGAGATGTTTGCCATATTTTTTTCATTGACTGCTAGATGGATCTAAAAAATAGCGGAACATAACATATATATTTCAACTATAAAACAAAAAAAAATGCATATATTTTATCAATCACATACGTAACATACAAACAAATATCTATATATTTTAATAAACACAACAACAACAAAAATATAGTCATATAACAATATAGTCATATTACATAAAATATAGTCACATTAACAATATAGTCATATTACATAAAATATAGTCACATTAACAATATAGTCATATTACATAAAATATAGTCACATTAACAATATAGTCATATTACATAAAATATAGTCACATTAACAATATTAGTCATCTTGGTTACCTCATTAATTTCTTTCATTAAATATTTGTGTTAACGTGAAACTTCATAAAAAAATTAAAATAAACAATTAATTTCCCATACATAAAATATTTTTGTCAAATAATTGGTAGAAAAGAGTGTTAGTTAACAAAACTTAAATTTAAAATACTTGTGATAGTTGTATACTTTTACTTTTGTTCATCATATTTATTTCAGAATTAGGAGTTTGTCCCGATCATTTTTTAATTAATTGACTTGTTTTCAGGAAAGTGAATCTAATTTCTGATGAGATTTCTTTGAAAAGCTAATTATCGCTGAAGCAGAAATATTTTTAGAGCCAATTAAAGTTTTTTTTTTCTTTTAAGTACTTGCATGTCTGAACTTCAAGCAACATCCTCAATGAAGAAATATTTTTCACTTGTAAAATTAAGTTAATGTCTCAAAATGTATTTCGAGTTACTTTATTTTTTAGTTGGTTTCTAATTATTCTGTTTATTGTAAAAAAAAATAATATTTAAATACAAGCTTTACCTTAAAATTAATTACATACAAATTTTAATAAAATTCAACACTTCTAACAGTTTTAATGTATTGGAATTATTCAAAGTACAATAAAATTTAATGAAACTGAGCAAAACATTTTTTATGTCCAATTAACGTAAGAATGTTAGGGAAAAAACTGGATTAATAATGATTCTGTTTTAGTTCTATAATTTTGAATTTTCTGAATCTCTACAAGATTTTTTTTTATCTCTTTGAAACTCATTAACTTATTTAAAAACACTTTTTATGAGATTTTTCGAAAAGCTAATTATTACTGAACTAGAAACGTTTTGCAATTAATACAAATTTTAGAAAGCAGAAAAAAAGAATTAAGCATTTCTTTTTCTGAACTTTGAACCAAAAAGTCAAATAAATGGATTTTTGTTATTTGTGAAAATTTATTTAGAAGCTACGGATTTATTTATTGCTTTTTTTAGTAAGGAATTATTTTTTTACTAAATAATTAAGAAACAATATATATTTTTTGTGTTCAGTTTACTTAACTACCTTTTTACATAGCCAGGTTTAAAATGTTAGTAATTTCCTGAAATTTGTGCACTTGGTTTTAAAAAACAAACATGCATTTTATATATGTTTTAACTGTAAAAAATATTCTTTATTTAACAATTTCACATTCTTAAAGTTTTTGACTTCGATATTTTTCCCGAATTTTTATTTAGTTTTATTAATTTTTATTTTTGAGTTAAACAGGCAAAAATGTTGATCTCAAAGGCATAAATTAAGTCTTATGGAAATATTATTAATATTTAAGAAATTACAGTATGTACTACTAATAGTACAACGGGCCCAAATAAATAAATGTATTAGAATTTGAGAAAAAAAAATTGAAATACGTAATAAAAAATATAAGAGATATATTAAAAAATCATGCAATTAGTATTATATAATTGACATTAGTTCACACTCAAGTTACACAAATACGAGTGTGAAATTTGCAAAAAATAAAAAAGTGTTTTAGAAAATTTCTCATCGGTACATTGTTGAAAACATTTTGGATGAGATTTTTCGAAAAGCTAATTGCCCCTGAAGTAGAAACGTTTTCCAATGAATACAAATTTTAGAAAGCAGAAAAAAAAATAAGCATTTATTTTCCTGAACTTCGAACTAAAAACTTATGTAAATGGATTTTTGTTATTTGTGAAATTTATTTAGAGACTATGGATTTATTTATTGCTTTTTAAGTAAAAAATTTCCACTTCTTTTATTTGATATGAAAAGTTTTGAAGCAATTCCTGTCACCGTGGAAACATATGTAGACTTTGCATTTTTCACAAAGATATGTTGTTCTGAAGTTTGAGTTTTAAAAAATCTGAAAATGTATTTTGATGAGATTTTTCAAAAAGCTAATTATTTCTGAAGTGGCAACATTTTGCAATGAATACAAATTTTAGTTAATAGAAAAAAATGTAAGCATATCTTTTTCTGAACTGCCAAGCAAAAACAAAAATACATGGATTTTTGTCATTTGTAAAATTTATTTAGAGTCTTTGGATTTGTTTATTGTTTTTTTAAGTAAAAAAGTATTTCCTTACTGATTAATTAAGAAACAATATATAATTTTTATGTACAGTTTGCTTAAATACCTATTTACATAGCCAGGTTTAAAACGTTTCAGTAATTTCCTGAAATTTGTGCGATTTGTTTTATAAAATAAACATGTATTTTATGTATGTTTCAACTGAAAAAAAATATTGTTTAGTTAACAATTTCATATTCTTAAACTTTTCGGGTTCGATTTTTATTATTATTATTATTTGTTCCGAATTTATATTTATTTTTATTTTTTAACTTAAACATGCAAAAATGTTGATCTCAAAGGCATAAATTAAGTTTTATGAAAATATTATTAATATTATTTAAGAAATTACAGTATGTACTACTAATAATACAACGGGCTTTCAAGAACGAAAATGCCATTTACAAATGTCCTATTATTAGTACAATGGTCCCGAATAGATAAATGTATTAGAATTCCAGAAAAAAAATTAGAAGATATAATAATACACAGCTAAATTGAAATAGAGTGTGAAATTCGAAAAAAAAAAAAAAACTGAAAATTTCTCATTCGTCGGTACATTTTGTTCACTTCTTTTTTTGATATGAAAAGTTTTGAACAATGATAATTTGAACAATGACAATTCCTGTTACCATGGAATCATAAGTAGACTATGTATTTTTCACAAAGAGATGTTGTTCTACAGTTTGTTTGAGTTCAATAAATTTAAAAATATTTCTGATGAGATTTTTCGAAAAAACTGATTATCTCTAAAGTAAAAACGTTTTGCAATAAAAAAAAGTTTAGGGAGCAGAAAAAAGAAATTTAAGTATTTCTTTTTCTGAACTTCGAATCAAAAACTAAAAAAAATGGATTTTTGTCATTTGTGAGATGTATTTATAGTCTTTGTGGATTTATTTATTGTTTTTTTTTAGGTAAAAACTATTTACTTATTAAATAATTAAGAAACAATACATAATTTATTTCTTCAGTTCGCTTAATTACCTACTTTTATAACTCGGTTTTAAACGTTTCAGTAATTACTTGAATTTTGTGTGATTTGTTTTATAAAATTAACACACTGAGAAAAATGACACTTTCAAATCTGAGTAAATCGATGTTTTCATTTTGTTATGAAACTTTTTGTTTCAATGATGACAGCCCAATGCTTTCAATTCTGAAATACCAGAAATACTCAGAATATTGAAACATAGACATACTAAAAACTTTTCACATGGAGGTAAGCTCATACTCATTTTTGAAACATGGACATACTCAAAATGAGCACATAGAAGTCAGTTCATACTCATTTTTGAAATATGGACATACTAAAATATAAGCACATGATGTTTTATACTTGAGTGTGTGCATGTTTTCAGAAATGAAATACATGTTTCAAACTTGAGCAATTTTGATTAGGAGCCATTTTGAATATGCGGCATACGCAGATTTGGGTATTTTTTGCTCAGTTTTGAAAATGTCGTTTTTAGAGTGTATGTATTTTATGTAATTTAACTGTAAAAAGTATTATTTATTCAACAATTTCATATTCATAATTTACAACTAGGTAATTAAAACTGTAGTTTTATAGACAAACAATCACTTAAGTTTATAGTGTGTAGATAGCAGCAACGAAATTGTTTGAACAATATTGGTCTACCTCATTATGCTATTAATTTCCCTTCATTAAATCCATTCATTATTGATTTTTATAAACTTTTTCCGGTTTCATAACAAGAATAAAGAAAAATTATTGCAAATAAAGAAAAAATTGTAAAAAGTGTAAAAAAGGAGTATTAATTAAGACAAGTAAATTTAAAGTAACTTTGTAATATTTTCAAATTTGATTTTTATTTATTATTATAATTCATTGAATTTTAAACTCATTAACATATATCTAAACGATGCTGAAACTAATTTGTGACAATATTGTTTTGAAAAGATAATTATCTTCGAAGTAGAAATGTTTTAAATTCAATAAAAAATTGAGAGAGTTGAAAAATAATTTAATACCAATCTTCTCTGAAAACACACAATAAAGGATTTTATGTTCATTTGTAAAATTTAGTTTAAGTCTTTAAATTTATATTTTCAGATTTCTTTTTTTACTTAATAGTTTTTAGTCGAGTTATTTTTGTAGTGTCAAGAAACAGTGTACACTGAGAAAAATAACACTTTCAAATCTGAGTAAATAGATGTTTTCATTTTGTTAATATTTTTTGTTTCAAATATGACGCAATACTTTCGATTCTGAAATACCAGAAATACTCAGAATACTTGAAACATGGAAATACTCAAAAATGTGCACATAGAAGTCAGTTCAAACTCATTTTTGAAACATGGACATACTCAAATATGAGCACATGGTGTTTTTCTTGAGTGTGTGCAAGTTTTCAGAAATGAGCATATGAAATGGTTTCAAACTTGAGTCATTTTGATACGGAGACATTTTGACTATCCGACATACTCAGATTTGAATATATTTTGCTCAGTTTTGAAAATGTCGTTTTTAGAGTGCATATGTATGCATATATATATTTCAGTTCGATTCTCTATTTCTTTTCCAAAAAAAAAATATCAGTAATTACTTGCCTTTTCTGAGATTTCTTTAGAAAATCAACATCTATCAGATATTATATTATATATTTCTTATTATATGTTACATTTTTCTATTATGCTTCATCTTTACAATCAAATACATTATGAATTTAAGAAGCATGTATAAAATTTACAACTGTATTTAATTGCCTTAATGGAAGGAAGTAAATCGCCCTATTAATATTAATGGAATGATTGATCATGCTCTTCAGCTCCATCATTAAATATTTAGGTTATTGTTTGAATCCATATTGAAAATAAAAAAAAACTTTGCAATAAAAACAAAATAATAAAATCGTGCATCAAGCATAGATTATGAATCACATTCCAACACTGATAGAATACTTCAACAATCCTTCGCTGTTTAATAAGGTAAGTAAGATCCCTAAGTAAAAATTTTAAAAAACGTTAACCATATTTGAAAACCAGATTTCAGAAATTACAGGCCACAGCGAGAAAAGTACTCCAATTATTTTGTGCAACCCTGTATATAAATTATAAATTTGTATATTCTCTATATAGTTATACTACAGTTTAGTTAAAGAAAGAAAACACATAACACAGTTGAAAATTCACTTTCAATAATAATAATGTCTTCAAAATGTCTAATAATAGACAGCAATACATTTGATTTCTTCTGTACAGATTAAGTACAGAAGAAATTATTTTTATATTATCTGTACAGATTCTGTACAGATAATATACAATTGCCTTAAGAATTTTAAACACACCACATATTACGCTAATGTTTAATCCATGTGAAAACACATAGTAAATCAATGAAATGACAATTCCAGAAATTAACATACATAAGCGGGTCATGTATCCAGTTATTTGCGTGGCCCTGTATATGATTTTATATTCACAAAGATATCTTAGTATACTAAATATAGTTCATGTTCAAAATGCATAGCTCTATAAAAAAATATATTAAGCAATTTACGCTGATACAAAGTAATGCTTACAGATTATTTTGTGTAGTCATGTATATGAACTACAGCATTTTTTTACACACTGTAAAAAAAAATCCGTCAAATTTACTGCAAAAACTGCAGGTAGCAATGTTGCCAGCAGTTTTTACGTAAAAATAGCAGTAAAAATCGATGTAAATTTTATCACATATTTTCCGTCATTTCAACGGTTATAAATGTAGTAAATTTCACAGCCATTTTTCCGTACAAATTACCACTAAAAGTTCTGTAATTTTAACAGTCCTATTTCAGTACAAATTAACACAATAGCTGCTGTAATTTTAAAAGCCATATTTTTTTTTAAATCACTGATTTTAATCAACTTTCATTTTTAGATAACTATTAGAATAGTCATAAAGTTCATCGCTTGTTTGAAAAACATTGGAATTCATTATTTTATGTATAGAAATTAAATCCCATATAAAACATTTCTTTACTGCTTTGTATATGATATATATAAGAATTCAGAATTTATTAATAGGAATTTTTTTAATGTGGCAAAACTTAGACATCAAATATTCATTATAATACTATGTGTAAATACATTATATATAGAGAGAGTATATTTGTAGTACTAAAAAAAGAAACACTTCAATTCTGAAGGGCGAGAAGAATTTAGATAATATATATATATATATATATATATATATATATTAGATAATTGGACTAGAATTACAAGCTTACATTTATCTAATACAAATATAAAATACCATTTGTAATTAAACACTGATATATAAACAATGCAGGCTCCTAAGCGTAAGTCAAGAAACACACCATTTTGCTCGCTTTCGCCGTCGCGCGGGAAAGAGCACGTACTTTTGAATAGAAGTTCCTTGCGCAGATCATGCTAGTAAAATGTCTTTGCGCGCAGGCGCCGATTAGAAAATGAATGATGTGATCTGATTGGTTGTTCGCATGAAAGGATTTTGAAAGCGAAAACGCTGGTTAAATCTACTGTTATATTTGCGGTATTTTTACATACGGAAATATTACGTTGCGATTTACTGGAATAAATGCAGTGAATTTGACAATCATTTTTTACAGTGCACTTACCACACAGTCTTCAAAAAGTTTACCAACTGAAAATGCATTTCCAGCAATTATCGCTTATAAACAATACTTTCGATATAGTACTCTGTGACGGCCATTGCTATCAGTATGAGTGAACGAGGCCGTTCAGTTGTACAAGGAGAGCACCAGAAATAAGGTTTAAAAATAATATTTATTGAAACATAATCGGGCTGGGATTGAGAAGGCCACTACTAATTTTCGTCACTAAAAAAGAAATAATTAAACTTTTCCCCGAAGGTATACTCCGTAAAATATAAAACTTCAAATATATAAGATATAAAGATTCAAAAACGAACTCAAAATTTTGAAGACAGCCACAGGTCAGGATGCCTTTAGTAATAATACAATTCCATGCTGTAGACTCGGCGGGAGCTGATTTCAGTACGTCCGTCCACGCCAAAATCAACTTCGTCAAATTCAGGTTACTAATTCAAGCGCAGGATCTCCAATTACTCGTATCGAGAGAGAACACGATCCCAAGTTTCGATTTCCAAAGCTTATATATCCCAAATATCGATTGTCCAGCTACAATAATTTGCATGAATATCGATAAAAAGCAGAAACTCACAAGTTCCGATATTTACACAGTCACCCGTCGAAAGTTAAAGAAAGAGAACCTTGATCAACTTTTACGCGCATGGACAATTAATGGACAAACACCTACGATCTCATTCAAAAATCGCCTACTCACATGATCAGAGTAGCCGATCCATCACAGCTCTTTCAGAAATCGTCTGTGTGTCCCTATAAATGAACTATAAATGCTATGCACATTATATTATACAACAGATATCTTGTAATAAACCTCAGTAATGTATATCAATTTCATTATATTTGAAATATTGTAACGTAATTAAAATATGCTACAAACAGTTTTTCCACGTAGACCATTATGCAAACGAATAATTTTGTGTGGCCAGGTTAATGAATGATATATGCTTTGTACTCCATATTCTACAGAAAGCATGTTTTTTAGTGCTCATCACAAATTGATATCAATTCCATTTATGTTTGTAATAGTGTAACATAATTGAAATGCATTTTCCTCATAGGCCATAATATAAGGGAATTATTTGAGTTTCCCTGTAAACTTATTCAATAGTAAGCATTTTGTAGTGCACTTCACCGATGTATATTAGTTTCTATATATTTCAAATAGTATAACATCATTAAACTAGTCGTTGGGGGCCACCGTAATATTTACCAATCATGGATATACATAATGTAAAATATTAAAATAAAAAATGTGTAAACTACTTATAAAATGCATTGAAATTCAAATAAAATCGAGGCTTGATGACGTCACAAACTTTAAAGGCTCGATTACTGAATTGCTTGAAAGAAACATCCTTATAACTCCAAAAATAATAATCCTAGCGGTTTATTGCATCTGATTAAGCGTCAAATTTCCAATTAAAATATATATTTGAAGTGAAATTTTGATGAAATACAAGGTCATGAAAAATCGAAGAGTGTGGAAAATAGGATTACAAATATCTCGGCAACGCATTATCCGATCGACTTCATGCTTTATGCAAAATTTATGTTTTTTTTATTGTCTTTTATATTCATTTCCTAATATAACCAATTTCGAAAATTTTTATATACCTTTTATCAGAACGAATATTTTGAGAGTCCGAAAAAAATAGTTCCGGCTAATCGAGGTTATTGAAATGAAATAGGCTTCTTCCCATTATTACATACTAAGTACATACCAAATTACAAGTCTCTATCTCAATTTTTTCGGGAGATAGAGCGTTTACAGACACACACACAGACGGACGGCAAATTTTTTTTTCTAAAAATATGTTTTTCGGAATCTCCAGTTTCTGAAACGTGTAAATCCGTCAAATTTTTTTTTCGATTTTCTAAACGATTACAAGACTTACCCTATACTATGTATGATGGGTAAGTAAAAACACTGCAGAATATTTTCCCCCATAGACAGTAATGTTACGGCATTCTTTTAATTGCCCTATTAAACGAAGTATAAATGCTACATACTTCATTTTCAATACTGACCATGTCATTACATATTTCAATAACATATATCAATTGCATGGCAATACGATTCTATTTACGTGAGTTAGAGCAAGACCAGACGGACAGACAGACAGACAAGCGGCCAAACAAACCGAATTCATAAACACTTTTCAACTATGTTGGAAAGTGTTAAAAA
The DNA here is from genome assembly GCA_963931845.1 of Maratus michaelseni. Classification (NCBI taxonomy): domain Eukaryota; kingdom Metazoa; phylum Arthropoda; class Arachnida; order Araneae; family Salticidae; genus Maratus; species Maratus michaelseni. The sequence continues at coordinate 447,706,997 of OZ007589.1, read as the reverse complement.
TTGACAAATTAATCGAAAAAAAGCATTTTAGTTAAAAGAACTGTTTTAAAAATAATTCTGTGGTACTTCTCTGATTTTAAATTTCCCTTATTGTTATTATTTTTAAACTCATTAACTTGTTTTCATAGAAAATGAAAATAAATTTGCAAATAGATTATTTTGAAAAGTCAATTATCTCTGAAACAGAAATGTTTTTAGTGTCTATAAAAATTTGAAAGAGATTGAAAAACTTTAAAACACTTGTTATTCTTAATTTCGATCAAAACAACCAAAGAATGTTTTTCTATTATTGTTTTTTTATTCGTAAAATTCCATTAAAATCTTGGTATTTATTGCTTGTTATTTATTTATTAAGATAATTTCGAAATATTTTTCTAAGGCGAAGTAAAAATAGATATGTTTTGTATATATATATATATATTTTTCAATTCCTACTATTATTTCACACTCTCCCTATATATATTTATATATCTTTTTCAAATTTTTAATCTATACTAATATTATAAAGGAGTAAATCTTGTTTGTTTGTTTGTAGGGGGTAATCTCTGGAACTACCGAACCGATTTCAAAAGTGATGGTGGCAAATTGATGGTGACAACCCCTGCTCCAACATAGGCTATATTTTATGTCGGTGCCACTAACCACAGGGGGTGCAGGAGCAAAAAACGTTCTAAAATTGCGATTTTTCAGTTATCACACTGGCTGTCAAGCCCTGAGAGCTTGGCAGCCGGTTCTGTATGTATGTATGTACGTACGTAATGCGATAACTCTTCATAGAAATATCCGTTTTCCTTCAAATTTTGTTTATAGGTTCACTGTGTTAAGGCGCTTCTCTGATTAGTTTTCGGGATTGATTGGTTAAGTATAAAAGGGGTGGAACAAGGGGCTAATTTCCCCCCCCCCCCGTTAATTTATATAAATGGGTTTTTCATGCAGAATTATTCCGTTTTCCTTCAAATTTTGTTTATAGGTTCACTGAGTTAAGGCGCTTCCCTGATTAGTTTTCGGGATTGATTGGTCAAGTATAAAGGGGGGGGGGAACAAGGGTCTAATTCCCCCCCCCCCTTAAATTATATAAATGGGTTTTTCATGCAGAATTATTCCGTTTCCCTTCAAATTTTGTTTATAGGTTCACTGAGTTAAGGCGCTTCCCTGATTAGTTTACGGGTTTGATTACTTAAGTATAAAGGGGGGATCGGGGGGGGCTAATCCCCCCCTTAATTTATATAAATGGGTTTTTCATGCAGAATTATTCCGTTTTCCTTCAAATTTTGTTTATAGGTTCATTGGGTTAAGACGCTTCCCTGATTACTTTTCGGGATTGATTGGTTAAGTATAAAGGGGGGGAACAAGGGGCTAATTCCCCCCCCCCTTAATTTATATAAATGGGTTTTTCATGCAGAATTATTCCGTTTTCCTTCAAATTTTTTTTATAGGTTCACTGTGTTAAGGCGCTTCCCTGATTAGTTTTCGGGATTGATTAATTAATATAAAGGGGGGGGATCGGGGGGCTAATTCCCCCCCTTAATTTATATAAATGGGTTTTTCATGCAGAATTATTCCGTTTTCCTTCAAATTTTGTTTATAGGTTCATTGGGTTAAGACGCTTCCCTGATTACTTTTCGGGATTGATTGGTTAAGTATAAAGGGGGGAACGGGGGGCTAATCCCCCCCTTAATTTATATAAATGGGTTTTCCATGCAGAATTACTCCGTTTTCCTTCAAATTTTGTTTATAGGTTCACTGTGTTAAGACGCTTGCATGATAATTTTCGGGATTGATTGGCTGAGTATAAAGGGGAGAACGGGGGGGGCTAATCCCCCCCTTAATTTATATAAATGGGTTTTCCATGCAGAATTATTCCGTTTTCCTTCAAATTTTGTTTATAGGTTCACTGAGTTAAGGCGCTTCCCTGATTAGTTTTCGGGATTGATTAGTTAAGTATAAAGGGGGGAACGGGGGGCTAATCCCCCCTTAATTTGTATAAATGGGTTTCTCATGCAGAATTATTCCGTTTTCCTTCAAATTTTGTTTATAGGTTCACTGTGTTAAGGCGCTTCCCTGATTAGTTTTCGGGATTGATTGGTTAAGTATAAAGGGGGGGGGGGAACGGGGGGATAATCCCCCTTAATTTATATAAATGGGTTTTTCATGCAGAATTATTCTATTTGCTTCAAAATTTGTTTATAGATTCATTGGGTTAAGACGCTTCCCTGATTAGTTTTCGGGATTGATTGATTAAGTATAAAGGGGGGGAACGGGGGGGGCTAATACCCCCCTTAATTTATGTAAATGGGTTTTTCATGCAGAATTATCCCATTTCCTTCAAATTTTATTTATAGGTTCACTGTGTTAAGGCGCATCTCTGATTAGTTTTCGGGATTGATTGGTTAAGTATAAGGGGGGGAACAAGGGGCTAATTCCCCCTTATCTATACTAATATATAAAGTAGTAAAGATTGTTTGTTTGTTTGTTTGTTTGTTTGTAGGGGGTAATCTCTGGAACCACTGAAGCGATTTTAAAAGTGATGGTGGCAAATTAATGGTGACAATCCCTGCTCCAACATAGGCTATATTTTATGTCGGTGCCACCACCCCCAGGGGGGTGCAAGAGCGAAAAACGTTCTAAAATTTCGATTTTTTGTGTACTGAAGGAGATAGAAGTATCAAATTTGGTATGGTAGTTACTTATAAAATGTAAATGCTCTCTAAGAACAAATTATAAAAACATTCGCAATTTAAAAGGGTGAGATGAGGAAGAAGCGTTCTAAAAACATTCTAAATTACAATTTCCATGGAATCTCTGAAACTACAGAACCGATTTCAAAAGTGATGGTGGCAAATGGATGGTGACAGTCCCTGCTCCAACATATGCTAAATTTTTGTCGGTGCCACTGCCCGCAGAGGGTGCAGGAGCGAAAAACGTTCCAAAATTATGATATTTTCAATAATGAAGGAGTTAGGAACTTGACATTTTGTATGGTCGTTACTTACAAGATTTAAATGCTCTATAAGAACAAAATCTAAAAAAATTCGAAATTTAAAAGGCTGAAATAAGCAAAAAATTTTCTAAAAACATTATAAATTACAATTTGTATGGAATGTCTGGAACTACAGAACCGATTTCAAAAGTGATGGCGGCAAATGGATGGTGACAGTCCCTGCTCCAACATATGCTAATTTTTTTGTCGATGCCACTGCCCGCAGAGGGTGCAGGAGCGAAAAACGTTCCAAAATTATGATATTTTCAATAATGAAGGAGTTAGGAACTTGACATTTTGTATGGTCGTTACTTACAAGATTTAAATGCTCTATAAGAGCAAAATCTAAAAAAATTCGAAATTTAAAAGGCTGAAATAAACAAAAAATTTTCTAAAAACATTATAAATTACAATTTGTATGGAATGTCTGGAACTACTAAAGCGATTTCACAAGTGATGGTGGCAAATGGATGGTGACAATCCCTGCTCCAACATAGGCTATATTTTATGTCGGTGCCACTACCCCGAGGGGGGTGCAGAAGCGAAAAACGTTCTAAAATTGCGATTTTTGTGATGCTAAAGGAGCTAAAAACTTCAAGTTCGGCATGATTGTTTATAAGATCTAAATGCGCTCTAAGAACAATTTTTAAAGAAAAATGATATAATGATTCTGCGATTTTTCAACTATTGAATTTCTAAAATTACCAAATTTCACAATAGAGTACCATAGCGAAACCTTCACGCGTAAAAAGATAATGATAAGGGCGACGTGTCCTGACGTGTATATTGACTATAGCACGAGTCACAAATTATAGTATCCTTATTATTCTGTTAAAATATAAAAGTGAATTATGAAATGTCAATATTTTGTTTGATTAAAGGTTCGTTAAGAGAAACGGACCAGCGTAGTGGGCGTAGCTTGCTAGTTGTTAATAAAACACTTTTTATTCGTCCACTCAAATTTAAATACATTTTTTAAATTTGTAGGGGATGACACTTGATGTTAATACAGTTTTTTTTCAAATATTAATTCATTCATTAAATTAAATTAATTAATTTTAATTTAATATGGGAGAAAAAAGATCAACACGCAGCCGACTTATTTCAGATCTTAGTTCCATTTAAAAGCACTCACTCACAAACCTTGGTAGCGCAGTCGGTTAAGCTCTGAGCTCGTAACCACAAGGTCCCAGGATCGAACCTCGCCTGGGACGGAAAAAAATTCTCCCGAAGTCGGAAATAAATTTCTCTTGTATAAGATATGTTGCAGGATATAAATATAGGAATAAATACCGTCAATGGCAAAGTGTGTAGATCGCTGTAAAAAGTTTCGCTTTTTATAAATTTCAAAACTTTATTTGAAAGAATAATTATTATTTTTCATATAAAACGTATTCTTGGTATTGTTAGTGGGTGTTCTAAAAAAATATATATTTAATGTAAAAAACCAATTACAGTTTGCAGTTAAAAAAAAATCGCCTTTATTCTGTAGTCCGTTAAGCACAGATTTTTATTCCCTTGTATTAATAAAAGAAATATTCTCTCAGACTATGTGTGTGTGTGTCTGTCAGCGATGGATGGCTAGCAAAGTCTACCTCAGGTAGAAATCTGAAAATTTCGGTGAGAATAATTCAATGCCGGTCCTGATGCACCTGCTTTTAAAGAGAGCTTGGATGAAATTAGATTTTAAAACAATTAAAATTTCACACACTTCGGACGATAAGAAGCATTATTTTGTTAAGTCAAACGACCCGACGCGAAAAGAAACAAAAAGAAGCGAACAGAAAACATGTTTATTTTACAACTAGATGTCTATACTTTTTGACGGTATTTTTACACAGGCTGTAAAACGAGTATATTTATAACCGATAAAAAGCTTCGAAGATGGTCCATTTGCAACTGAGTCATACATACCAGGAATCCGACATGCATAACCCGCACACACTTTGATGGTGGAGCCACTGCCCCACCCTTTGTAAGCCAATCTCTATCTTGAGTATGGATGATGAACGTCGCACCGCTCTTACGATATCAGAAAGTTCTCCATTTCGGGGTCATTATTGATTTTTATAAACGTTTTCCGGTTTCATAACAAGAATAAAGAAAAATTATTGCAAATAAAGAAAAAATTGTAAAGAGTGTAAAAAAGGAGTATTAATTAAGACAAGTAAATTTAAAGTAACTTTGTAATATTTTTAAATTTGATTTTTGTCATACACCTTTAAAACCCTTTACTTCTGGTTCTTTTACATTCGTAGCTTTTTCCAATTTAGAACCGATATTTTATTAATATCCCATTTTTTGTTCTTTATATTTCTATAGGCTCAGATGAATGCAACTAATTTGCAATAAACCAGTTTATTGAACACGATGAAACATCACACAGACATGGACACACAAAAATATATAAGGAATACTAGCAGCTGCAGTTACAATATTATTATTCGTTCTTTTACCAACTATATTTTATTTTCATACCGTACCCATAGCACCATACAACCTGTCACTCTGGCCTCCCGCCAACAACTGCTCCCGTCTCTCCTACTCAGTAGTAGAAGAGAAAAAAAAAGGGTTGCCATAAACTTTGGCGTTGCCAGTCATGACACCCCCCACCTAAGATTGAAAAAGGGGTATGCCACTATTTCAATCTGAAATCCAGACTCGCACTGTCAATACACTTCCTCCTTTACTATTAACCCTCTGAGCGTTTTGAAAAAGGGTAAAATTGAAATGTTGTTTTCTCCTCATTTTGTTTTAAATGTTAAAAAATATGATTCTTTCAGCATTATAAATAAAACTTAACTACAAATATGAATGTAGCCCTTGAGAGTATTAATCATTCTTCAATGTTTTGAAAATTCCTTAAATCTATAGAATTACATTATCTTAAACATTGCATATATTGCAGTGAAACCTGGAGCTTAGTGAACGGAATATTACGTTCTACACGCTTAGAGGGTTAAACTACTAATAAACATTAATAACTACAATATATATAAAAAGAAATACAAAAAAAAAATACTTAAACATCCTGAACCATTTCTGGAAACTCCTGCTAGCTACTGCAATATAAAAATACAATTAATGTTTCATAATATATAATACTAAATACAAATAACAAACGGAATATAGAATACAGTTAATATGAAATTCAATTACAGCTGCAGCATACACAAAAGTGAATTATCAAAAAGTTATTATTATTTTTTTTAAGTCATTAATTGTTCATAAAGAGTCCACAGTCAATTTATTAGTCTGTTGTCTCCAGTCTAGACAGTGCATCAGCGTTCGTCAACTTAGCACCAGGACAGTGTGAAATAGTAATGTCATATTTCTGCAAAGCCAAAGCCCATCGCTTCAGTTTGGAAGACTGGGGAGCATTTTTGGTGACGAAAGTCAGTGGGTTGTGATCGGTGATAAGTTCCACGGGTGAACCAAAAATCCAAGTCTCGAACTTCTTTAGACTCCAGATAACCGCATAGGCCTCCCGTTCAATGGTCGGCCATGTCTGTTGAGTTTTGGTGAGCTTTTGACTGGCATAACCGACTGGATATAGTCTCTCATCCTTCTGTTGAGATAGACATGCACCGATGCCTATTGCAGATGCGTCACATTGAATGGTAAAAGGAAGACCAATAACTGGTGTATAAAGACTAGGTGCCTCTACGAGACCCCTCTTTAGTTCGTTGAAAGCTTTATCATGTTCCTCCAACCAGCACAATTTCTCAGGACTGTTCTTTTTAGTAAGTTCTGTCAGTGGGTATGCTGTTTCAGCATACTTAGGCAGGTAATCGCGGTAGTAATTGCATAATCCGAGGACACTCTTAAGTTGTTTTTTTGTTTGTGGGACGACTAATTTTCTAAAGGCTTCCACTTTATCTGGGTCGGTTCGATGGCTGCCGGACCCGATGACATGTCCTAAATATTTAATCTGGCATTTTGCAAAGTCACACTTCTTTAGGTTGACTTAAAACCGTAATTCTCGTAATTTTGAAAATATCGTGTCAAAGTGCGTCAAATGTTCAGACCACGTTTCCGAAAAAACAGCGATATCGTCGATGTATGCTCTAGCAAAGTTTCTATATTTGGAAAGCGCTTTATTTATTTCTCTCTGAAAGGTCGCAGCTGCATTCCGGAGCCCAAAGGCCATCACTTTGAAACGATATTGAGCCCTGTGAGTCTTAAAACATGCCAAACCCTGGCTTTCTGCTTCCAGCGGTATGGCCCAATATCCTTTTAGCAAGTCGATTGTAGTTATTACATTAGCCCTGCCAATATTGAACAAAAGGTCCGTTGCGTTTTCCATCGGAAAATCGTCGGTTTTTGTGATTGCGTTCAATGCTCTAAAGTCTACGCACAGTCGAAGGGCCCCATCTTTCTTCATCACGCATACTACCGGGTGTGGCACCTCCGCATCACTCTCTTCAATCAGCCCTAACTCTAGCATTTCTTCGATTTGTTTGTCTACTTGTGGCTTCAACGCCTCTGGAATTCTATAAACATATGGCTTTTTCATTTCTTCGCCGTTTAATCTAATTTTGTGCTCGCCTACATTAGCTATTTGTACCTTTTTTGAAAATAAATCTTTATATTTGTATAATAAATCGAACATCTGTTTTCTTTCTGTATTTTCTAAATGCTTCAAACCTACTTCTTCTATGCCAAATAAATTTGAGTTATCTTTCACACTGGGGGTGGGATGGACTTCTCCTAATTCTTCTTCATTTTCGAAGATTACTCCCACCTCCCGTAACCTAGGAATAAATTTTCTTATTTTATTTACATGGATATTCTTAACATTCCCGTTTATTAATTTTACTTTGTAAGAATCAGGCTTACAGCGTGCTACAATTTCGGCTGGTCCCGTCCACCTAGCATAAAGTTTGTTCGTGGAATCCGGGATTAATAGATATACCTTGTCCCCTGGTCTAAATTCCTTGTAAATCGCTCTCCGATTAGCGTACTTCGCATACGAGCCCTGTTTAACTTCCGCTACTATTGCTGCTTGCTCCGCCGCCTTCTCTAAATTAATCTTTAGCTGCTGAAGATATTCGGTCGCGCTCTTTCCAAGATTTATAGGTAATGGTATTTCTCCTGATCCTGTAGATTTCAATACTGCTAATGGGCCCCTCGCCTCCCTTCCGTACATTAATTTGAATGGCGATACCCCCGTGGTACTATTCGGAATTTCTCTATAGGCAAATAATAAATAAGGAATGTGTTTATCCCAATTTTTGGAATCGCTCCGAATTATATGGTGTAACATGCGTTTCAGAACCTGGTTATATCGCTCCACTAATCCCGAGCTTTGCGGATGTCCTGGCGTTGCAAATCTAGGAGCCGCTCCTAGCCTAGCATGAAACTCCTGTATTAAACCTGATACGAAATTTCTGCCCTGGTCACTCGCTATTACGCGGGGTATCCCTGTTCGCATAAATATTTTTAGTAATGCATCGCACGTAGCTTTAGCCGTAATTGTTCTTAACGGGACCGCCTCCGGCCACCGCGAATGCTGATCCACTAAGGTAAGTACATATTGATGTCGACGCGCTGAAGGTGGTTCAATTTTTCCAATTATATCAATATTTACAACGTCGAACGGAAGTTCCAGTCTCTCAATTGGGACAATGGGTATTTGATCGCTAGCCCTTTCTCTACTCCGTAACTGACAGTCTTTACAAGATTTACAATGGTCCTCTACATCCCGTGACATATTCGGCCAATAAAATGAATAACGAATTCTTTCTTTTCTTTTTTTCAACCCGAGATGATTAGCGAAAATTGATTCGTGTGCAATTTTTAAAATTTCCCCCTTTCTTAACTTTGGTACAACTAATTGCGTAACACAATCCCCCGTGACTCTTTCTTTATGATAAAGAAAATTATCTACTATAACGAACCCGTTTCTACCATTTTCCGCGTCTTTGAAAGCACCCTGCAATGTTTCGGAACTCTTCTGTTGCTGCCTGTATATACTCGCGTCCGATCTCTGAACCGCATTCAAATCTCCATTATTATCCTTCTTTTCAATACAACTAATCATTAAGTCTCTTTCCGCGTTTTGATTTTTGCCTCGCCAACATAAATTTTCAATATTTATATCATCCCCCTCTGTTTGGTTGCCTTCCACCTCTTTTCTTTCTATTTCATTTCCCTTTTCCGATCGCGTATCATTTACTGGCGCCAAAGAACATTTCTGTCTATCATCTTCCAAAGAACATTCCTTCCCCCCCCCTCGTTACTAGCTAAATGTAAGATTTCGTAAACTGTCGGTGTTATAATACATGTCCCATATAATTTATCCGTAACGGCAAACAGTACGGCTACATTGTTATTAAATATGCAACTTGACTCTCCGGATTTTAAGGCTACTGGTAGTGTCATAAGATTAGCAATTATTTTTTCTCCAAAAGCCGATATTAGCTGAATTTTTGAATTTTAATTATTTCTAAATGAATCCGGTAATTGATTAGTGTTTATTACAAGTATTTCTGCGGCGCTGTCTAAAATTCATTTTACTTCCTTCCCTTTTATCCACAAATGTTCAAATTGAAGTGGTTGCGTACTCATTGGCTCGTTTCCAAAACATTCAACCTTGGCGACTATTTTATCATCGTGTTTATTTTTTCCGACAAAAGAATCTTTTTTCGTTTGATTTTGCAAACTTCCAATTTTATCTTTTTCTCTATTATTCGGACAAAAACGCAAATGCGTCGTTTGTTTACAAAGTCTACATTCTTTTGACGCGTTTGATTTTCTATCACTACGAAAAGTGAAATTATTTCTAACATGGGGTGGTATATATTTTCCATTATTGTAATTTCCAGTTCCGGATTCGTCATGATTGCGGGGTTTTAACGGTTTATCATATAATTCCGAAAATGTTCTACCCTTTGACGAAAACCAATTATCACATACTTCCGCGATTTGCCTTGGTTTTAACCAATTATCTAATTGTTTTATCCTGACATAGCTTCGCGTCTCCGAATCTAGTGAACTTAATAATCTGTCGCTGACAATTAACTCTTTAAGCGTGTCAAAATCATTTACTTTTCTCAATTCACAATAGAAATCCCAATTGGCTCTATGTCTACTCGCGAATTGCATATGATTCTCCTTTCTCGATCGTTTTGCAAAAAGAAAGTTTTCGAGACAGGCCTCTGGTGTGGGTTGAAATTCTTTTAAGATTAACGCCTTAACCTTTTGATAATCTTTCATTTCTTCCGTGTTTGCGTACACTAACAAATGCGCTGCTCTTTCACCCACCAAATTAAACAAAATCTCGACCTTTAATTCCTCTGCGACATTTTTAATTTCGAATGCTTTCTCTAGCGAAGTAAAAAATAAATTCCATGATTCAGGCCTGCTGGGGACTGCAATAGTCAAAATTTTGACGCTTTTGATCAGTGTTTCTAACGAATTAGGCTTATGTCCATCCACCCCTGTATCAGAATTTTTATACTCGTTCTGGATTTTAGCCATTTCTATCTGAGCTTTAACTATTTCTAGCTTAGTTCTTTCAATTTCTAATAACGTTTCTTGTTCTGATTTTGACTTTTCTTTATCAACTTTCGCGTCTTCTGCCTCACGCTTCTCTCTTTCTATGCGGTCTGACACCGTTGTATTAAAAAATTCTTTTATAAATTCACTATCTTTTGAATACTGATCATTTCCCTCAATTAATCCTTTTAAATCAATTATCCTGTGCTCACTCTCTACTTTTAGGCCCAATTCCGTGGCAACAACAACTAAGTCTTCTTTCTTTAATCCTTTAATGTTAAACATTTTGCTTTTAACTCTCAACACTTATTTGAAAACATTTATTTACTAATACTCTAAATATACTCTATAAATATCTATACTATCTCGTTTCAAATAAAGTTCATGCTACCAATAATGATATACAAGGTGATTCATAAAAGATGGGCAGAACTTTAAGGGGTTATAGTACACTTAAAGACAAATAATATTAAATAGGAGACTAAGGGTCCCAGACGTATTCCCAAAGAGATAGGGGGCATTAAAGTTTAGGGTCCGAAATTTCAAATGATTATAAAACATGGAAAAATTGGTCGATTCGTTTGCGGTTTTTGCAAAAAATTTTCTTTATGCCAGTATTTTCTTGAAATAAAATTTTAAAGTTCAATTTCAAAAAATGCCGATAGGGGGCGCTTTAGACTTTGGAGTAACAAACAACTATTTTTTAACGTTATTTTTTGTATTTCTTTAAATGATTTCGAAAGCTTAGACTTAAACTTAAATTTTGATCTAAAAATCTGAGTCCTAACGAGTAGTTAAGTAGCGTAAACTGAAATTTGAAATTTGAAACCCTTCTCCCCCCAGAACAAAAATCAGTTATTCCCGATCTTTGTGTCGTAGATTAGGCTCTAACTACTGCCGCGTTTTGCTAAAATTATTCTTTATGTCAGTATTTTCTTGAAAATAAATTTTAAAGAAAATTTTCAAAAAATTCCGATAGAGGGCGCTTTAGACTTTGGAGTAACGAACAACTATTTTATACCGGTATTTTTTGTGTCTCATTAAATGCTTTCTAAAGCTTAGACTTAAATTTTCAGCCCAAAATCTGAATCGTTAGACGTGGTTAAGTTTCTGGGGAGAGGGGTTTGAAATTTCTACTCCTGAGCACAGTTCAGTTTACCATGTCCACACATTGTGTGCTGTGATACGAGGTAAAAAGACACAAATTAGGATTATGTTGCCAAAGCATATTTATTAACATGTAATCACAATAAATGTTCAAAATTGTGACCACCAGAGGTTATGCACGCAGAACAACGGCGACGAATGGAACGGCGAACATTCGCGAAAACATCAGGCTTTTCGAGCACTTCCCCTACAGTGGCGGAAAGTCTGGCGACCAGTTCCTCGGGGGATTCAATGGGTGTCTCATACATAAGAGCCTTCAATCGTCCCCAAAAAAAGAAATCGAGGGGTGAAAGATCTGGCGAGCGAGCAGGCCAAGCAACAGGACCACCTCGACCAATCCATCTGTTCGGAAATGTGATGTCCAGATAGTTGCGGACGTCTCGTACGTAATGGGCTGGCGCTCCATCGTGCTGGAACCACATGACCCGCCGGATGCGTGGAGGAACAACGTTTAACAGGTCTGGCAGCACATGTTGCAGAAATGTGAGGTATGTTTTACCGTTGAGGCGTTCAGGAAGAAGGTACGGTCCGATTAGGTGGTCTCCGAGGATTCCTGCCCAAACATTGATGGAAAAGCGTCTCTGATGAGCATGTGGATACGTAGCATGTGGATTGACATCCGCCCATACATGTGCATTGTGTGTGTTAAATGTACCTTCACGTGTGAAGGTACATTCATCGGTGAAAAGCACAGTTCGTCCAAAATGTGGATTTAGCGCGTTCTGCTGCAGAAACCAGCGGGCGAATTCAATACGATTTGGATAATCCCCTGGAGACAGTTTCTGGACTCGTTGCACATGAAACGGGAGCAAATGTTCATCTTTCAGTACCCTCCAAGTCGTGGACTGTGAGGTATCCACCTGGCTAGCCACTGTTCGTGTACTTGTACTTGGCTGCGCCGCTACTACATCCAGAATGGCTTCTGCAACAACTACTGATTCGTCCTTTTTTGCACGACCTGCATTCGACCGGGAAGCGAGAAATGATCCCGTCTCACACAACTGTCTGTGCAAGCGCTCGAAAGTTTTGCGGTTAGGCAACCGCCTGTTAGGAAATCGCTCTCCGTACATTCGTTGTGCCTCTGCACCATTTCCATCTGCCGCTCCGTAAATTAAATGCATCTCAGCCTTTTCCTTATTCGTGAAGGGCACCATCTTCCGATTCATTACTACAGCGACTTACACTTGACTCACCGTTCAGTGGTTTTTATGCCTGAATCGTGTCGAAATTTTGCATACGTGTTCTTCTTCTTCCCCATTTGACATTTCCATACTTTCTGTTTCCTTCTTCACCCGGTGACTAGCGTCAGGAATGGAGCTTTAACGTTTGCATGAGCGACGTTTCCAACTGTGCCAGTGCCTTTATGAGTGAATTCCGACTATGCAGACCTTGACGAAAGTTGTATTTTTGCCTCGTATCACGGCACAGAATCGTTGGGCATGGTTAAGTAGTGCAAACTGAACTATGTTCAGAAGTTGAAATTTGAACCCCCTCCCCTCGCTACTGAACCACGCTCAGCGATTCAGATTTTGAGCTGAAAATTTAAGTTTAAGTCTAAGCTTTAGAAAGCATTTAATGAGACACAAAAAATAACGGTATAAAATAGTTGTTCGTTACTCCAAAGTCTAAAGCGCCCTCTATCGGAATTTTTTGAAAATTTTCTTTAAAATTTATTTTCAAGAAAATACTGACATAAAGAATAATTTTAGCAAAACGCGGCAGTAGTTAGAGCCTAATCTACGACACAAAGATCGGGAATAACTGATTTTTGTTCTGGGGGGAGAAGGGTTTCAAATTTCAAATTTCAGTTTACGCTACTTAACTACTCGTTAGGACTCAGATTTTTAGATCAAAATTTAAGTTTAAGTCTAAGCTTTCGAAATCATTTAAAGAAATACAAAAAATAACGTTAAAAAATAGTTGTTTGTTACTCCAAAGTCTAAAGCGCCCCCTATCGGCATTTTTTGAAATTGAACTTTAAAATTTTATTTCAAGAAAATACTGGCATAAAGAAAATTTTTTGCAAAAACCGCAAACGAATCGACCAATTTTTCCATGTTTTATAATCATTTGAAATTTCGGACCCTAAACTTTAATGCCCCCTATCTCCTTGGGAATACGTCTGGGACCCTTAGTCTCCTATTTAATATTATTTGTCTTTAAGTGTACTATAACCCCTTAAAGTTCTGCCCATCTTTTATGAATCACCCTGTATATAAATCTTCATAAATATTTCTCAAACATTATTCACTCAAGTTCTTTCTTATTTGCTTCAGTAATAAACATAAAAAAACATGCAACTTACTTCAATCATCAATCCAAGCTCTGATTCGAAGTACGAGAGCGTGTCATACACCTTTAAAACCCTTTACTTCTGGTTCTTTCACATTCGTAGCTTTTTATAATTTAGAACCGATATTTTATTATTATCCCATTTTTTGTTCTTTATATTTCTATAGGCTCAGATGAATGCAACTAATTTGCAATAAACCAGTTTATTGAACACGATGAAACATCACACAGACATGGACACACAAAAATATATAAGGAATACTAGCAGCTGCAGTTACAATATTATTATTCGTTCTTTTACCAACTATATTTTATTTTCATACCGTGCCCATAGCACCATACAACCTGTCACTCTGGCCTCCTGCCAACAACTGCTCCCGTCTCTCCTACTCAGTAGTAGAAGAGGGAAAAAAAGGGTTGCCATAAACTTTGGCGCTGCCAGTCATGACAATTTTTATTTATTATTATAATTAATTGAATTTTAAACTCATTAACATATATCTAAACGATGCTGAAACTAATTTGTGACAATATTGTTTTGAAAAGATAATTATCTTCGAAGTAGAAATGTTTTAAATTCAATAAAAAATTGAGAGAGTTGAAAAATAATTTAATACCAATCTTCTCTGAAAACACACAATAAAGGATTTTATGTTCATTTGTAAAATTTAGTTTAAGTCTTTAAATTTATATTTTCAGATTTCTTTTTTTACTTAATAGTCTTTAGTCGAGTTATTTTTGTAGTGTCAAGAAACAGTGTACACTGAGAAAAATAACACTTTCAAATCTGAGTAAATAGATGTTTTCATTTTGTTAATATTTTTTGTTTCAAATATGACGCAATACTTTCGATTCTGAAATACCAGAAATACTCAGAATACTTGAAACATGGAAATACTCAAATATGAGCACATGGTGTTTTTCTTGAGTGTGTGCAAGTTTTCAGAAATGAGCATATGAAATGGTTTCAAACTTGAGTCATTTTGATACGGAGACATTTTGACTATCCGACATACTCAGATTTGAATATATTTTGCTCAGTTTTGAAAATGTCGTTTTTAGAGTGCATATGTATGCATATATATATTTCAGTTCGATTCTCTATTTCTTTTCCAAAAAAAAAAATATCAGTAATTACTTGCCTTTTCTGAGATTTCTTTAGAAAATCAACATCTATCAGATATTATATTATATATTTCTTATTATATGTTACATTTTTCTATTATGCTTCATCTTTACAATCAAATACATTATGAATTTAAGAAGCATGTATAAAATTTACAACTGTATTTAATTGCCTTAATGGAAGGAAGTAAATCGCCCTATTAATATTAATGGAATGATTGATAATGCTCTTCAGCTCCATCATTAAATATTTAGGTTATTGTTTGAATCCATATTGAAAATAAAAAAAAACTTTGCAATAAAAACAAAATAATAAAATCGTGCATCAAGCATAGATTATGAATCACATTCCAACACTGATAGAATACTTCAACAATCCTTCGCTGTTTAATAAGGTAAGTAAGATCCCTAAGTAAAAATTTTAGAAAACGTTAACCATATTTGAAAACCAGATTTCAGAAATTACAGGCCACAGCGAGAAAAGTACTCCAATTATTTTGTGCAACCCTGTATATAAATTATAAATTTGTATATTCTCTATATAGTTATACTACAGTTTAGTTAAAGAAAGAAAACACATAACACAGTTGAAAATTCACCTTCAATAACTAGGACTTCCCTCAAAGGGATTAGTCTGAGTGATATTGCTGAGAACATAAAGTTGACAATTACGATATAAAGAAGATATCAACAAGAATCTAAGTGAATATACAGCATATGATAGACAAGAGATAGATAAAGATACAACATATGAAAAATAGCAAATTAAATGATATAATTACAAAATATCATATATAAATTCATATACTGTTATGTTTTCATATGCATTTTTTTATAACATTTGGCAAATAATCTCATTTTCTTAAGCGGGAATTGCTCAAAACTTAAAAAAAAACCGCCGGATCTTTTAAAACGATATTTTTAAAGTCACATAATCAGATTTGCAGCCAATAGCGTATTTTAGCAAGCGTAGTTTAACGCAAATTTAATTTAATTTTTGCAACATTTTCTTTGTGACAAATATCTAAATAAAATATTAAAAAATAAAATATTAAATACTGAAATATTAAATATCATATTTAATATTTGAATTAAAAAAATTTCCTTTGTTTATTTGTATAACTATTTATAGAAACTCGTATACTTCAAACCACATTGATAACATGCTTTGCTACAAACGTGTCTACCAGTCTAACTACTCGTATGTCTTAGCTGTGTCTCTCTCCGAACTCATCTGTCTACTGTCTCTCTACTCTTCTGTATACCCGTCTCAGTATCCGTCTGTCTTTCTACCCGACTCTTTAATCGTGTCTCTACCTGTCTCGCTTCCCGTTACACTACTCGTCTATCAACACGTCTGTCTGTCTATATACCCCTCTCTCTACCCGTCTGTCAAGTCGTCTCTGTACTCGTCTCTCTATCCACCACGCTACCCGTCTCCCTACCCATCTCACTACCCCTCTGTCAACCCTTTTTTGCACCTGCCTCGCTACCTGTCTGTCTATTCGTTTCGCTACCCGTTAGCTTATCTCTGTCGCTATCCGTCTCTCTACCCGTCTGTTTACCCGTTTGTTTACACGTCTATCTATCTCTCGCCAACTCTTCCCAATATTTAAACAATTTAGTAAACGGAAGCCGTTTATCTGTTATTAAATGCAAACAGTACATGTAATTTATCTAAAGAGTGTAATGAGATGCAATTTTCTTAAATACATACATAAACCAGCATAATAATTCACCAGTTTTATTTTCATAGTAGTTTATGTCATTTGACAGTACATCTCAACTTCTTCAACCCGAACTGCGTCAAGCTTTTTAAAAAAGCCCCAAGGTCCGTATAACTCGGAAGGGGAATTGTCCTCAGGGCTATTAGATACATGTTATTAAGTTAAGTGAAAGTTTCGTAATCGGGTTCGCAGCCAATTTCTTATGTCAGAAAGGGTGGCTTCACGCCATTTTAAATTCATTTCTGTAACTTTCTTTTTCTTTTTTTGGTGGGTGGTTGGGGGGGGGGGAGGGTTCCAAATATATACACTTAAATTCAAACTTTTGCCCCCATGTTAATATTAGTGTTGTTTGTATTATCAATTAATACTTTGTTGATCGAGTTTCATTCGAAACAAATGTAAAGGACTTCTACAGTTTTTTTTCTAGGAGAAAGTTCCGTAATCGGGCCCTAAGCTAATCGGGGAATTTAATATCATTATTGTTTCTAACTCTTATAGAGTTAAAACAATATTGTTGCTAGCATTACTCTTGTTTGTGACCAACCTCTTCTGTGTATCTGAATAGGGAAAAGTTCCGTATCATGTACTGGTTGGTGCCAAAGGCAGTTGTAGAATCTTACAAATTTTTCTAGAGAGCGGAAAAACATGTTTTTTAAAATATTTACAAATATACGTTTATTAAACCATGTTTTTGAGTCATTTTAAAAAATTAAGTACGGTGCTAAAATAAAATTTTATTGCCATTTTCGATATTTTAATAAGAAATGAAAATACATAAACAATTTTAACAAAACTAAGCCATTTTTGGGTACTTCTCTATTATCCCGTCGACCACTTTTCATAACAAAAAACTATCGCCAAACTAAGATTAATCGCCAAAAATACAGTCCCATTTACTTGATGCCAGAAGCATTATACGTATTTGTTATGCCATCAAGTTGTTTTTAATTCGACATTTGCGTGTATTTTTCATTATGTTTTACTGATTTATTAGTTATTTCATTCATTAAAGTAACAATTGTGTCCTTAAATTCTTATATTTTATTTATTTTGATATTTCAATGGCAACGTTCTCCCGTTTATTTAGCGTTACAGTTTGACGATAGTTTTTTGTTATGAAAAGTGGTCGACGGGATAATAGAGAAGTACCCATTTTTTGTGATAAATAATTGTTTTTGCCAGGGGGGCAAATTGTAAACAATTAATAAGCGAACTAAAAAAATTACCGGAAAAAACTTGTGGGAATCTCAAGAAAGAAATATCTGATATAAATAGCATTTAAAATCTTAAAATGGAGAAGTGGTCCGTATAAAAATGCAAAACATTATACACCTGATATAAGAATTTTTTAATTTTTTTATATTTCCGAAAGCACAGATAAAAGGGTAAAAATCCCGGCAGAGATGCCATATACTCACCACGTTGGCGCGATTTTCCCCCCGCCCCTTTGGCGAAAACTGTTTGTTGTGTTTGTTTACTTTTATTTTTTATTTTAATTCTATAGATTATTTTTATATGTATATCAATATTAATTTAGGCACAGATGTCATATACGCACCAGATTGGCGCGATTTTTCCCCCGCCAATTTGGCGAAAACTTTGTTTTTGAATATTAGTTACAAATACCATACAATAATAGCATGTAATTTTTTATTTCAATATAAAAATAAAATAACGTAATAAATGAAATAGCTCCTATTATTCAAAAATGGGAAATAAAAATAAATAAATGATAGTTTGATATAAATAAATATTGATATATATAATAAAAACAATTTATAGAATTAAAATAAAAAATAAAAGTTAATAAACAACAATTGAAACAAAATAACCGGGTTACCATGTGAGGCATAAAATTGCCATTTTGTTGCAATCGCGCCAATGTGGTGCGTATATGACATCCGCGCCTTTATTTATATCAAACTATTATTTATTTATTTTTATTTCCTTTTTTAAAATAATAGAAGCTGTTTCATTTATTACGTTATTTTATTTTTTATTGAAATAAAAAATCACGTGTACTATTTGTCACACTATTTGTAACTAATATTCAAAAACAAAGTTTTCCCCAAGCTGGTGGAGGGAAAAATCGCGCCAACGTGGTGCGTATATGACACCTGTGCCTTGTTTCATTTCACATAGAGGTACTGCTCTATTATCCCGTCGACCACTTTTCATAACAAAAAACTATCGCCAAACTGTTAGATTAAACGCCAAAAATGCAGTCCCATTTACTTGATATCAGAAGCATTATACGTGTTTGTTACGTCATCAAGTGGTTTTTAACGCGACATTTGCGTATATTTTTCATTATGTTTTACTGATTTATTAGTTATTTAATTCATTAAAATAACAATTGTGTCCTTAAACTCTTATATTTTATTTATTTATGTATTTTGATATTTCAATGACAACGTTCTCCCGTTTATTTGGCGATAGTTTTTTGTTATGAAAAGTGGTCGACGGGATAATAGAGAAGTACCCACATATGTATTGGTACTTTTATGTTAACTTGGCGCAGTTGATAAATCGCCAAATATTTTTCTCATAACATCTTCATATTGCATTCATTAAATTTAAATATAAATCTTTCACTGATTTCATTTGAAATACATACATTAAAAATACACGTCTTTCACTCATTTAATTTAAAATACACGCCTTTCACTAATTCCATTTAAAATACTAAAAAGGAAAAGAAAATAAGAAATAATGCCACAAATCGAAACCTTTTATTTAAACATCAAAGAATTGTTCCTAACATACACACGCGAAATAAAAAAGCTGCTAATGGTGTGATTTACGCCAAATCTCTAATACTAATACTACTCTTACTAATCTCTAATACTTTTCAAACAGAAAAAATTCCAGATTAACTTTCCATTTTTATTAAATTGAAATATATTTTATTGTGCTGAATATTAGTGTTTGCATATTTTTTTGCTCCATGTATTCCATGAACTTTTCAATTCCGATTGTCTACGAAAATCTCCCGCCGGTGAAAATGACGTACGCACAAAATTTAGTGACGTATGTACTTTAATTGTGCTTTTTTATCTATTTTTTTAATATAACTTCCAAACGGTTTGACACTTATTCTTGGTAATAAATAGACGACGTTGTCACCTTTATAGGTACCTGCTGTAAAAATTTGAACGAAATCCGTTAAATATTTTTTGAGTTATGCTTGACGAAAGGTTTTAATATCCATCGTAGCTATATATGGGGCAAAGTAATACTGCGCTGTGTATGAGTCTTCGTTGCACTCAGACAATAATGATGTCTTCAAAATGTCTAATAATAGACAGCAATACATTTGATTTCTTCTGTACAGATTAAGTACAGAAGAAATTATTTGTATATTATCTGTACAGATTCTATACAGATAATATACAATTGCCTTAAGAATTTTAAACACACCACATATTACGCTAATGTTTAATCCATGTGAAAACACATAGTAAATCAATGAAATGACAATTCCAGAAATTAACATACATAAGCGGGTCATGTATCCAGTTATTTGCGTGGCCCTGTATATGATTTTATTTATATTCACAAAGATATCTTAGTATACTAAATATAGTTCATGTTCAAAATGCATAGCTCTATTTAAAAAATCTATTAAGCAATTTACGCTGATACAAAGTAATGCTTACGAATTATTTTGTGTAGTCATGTATATGAACTACAGCATTTTTTTTTACACTTACCACACAGTCTGCAAAAAGTTTGCCAACTGAAAATGCATTTCCAGCAATTATCGCTTATAAACAATACTTTCGATATAGTACTCTGTGACGGCCATTGCTATCAGTATGAGTGAACGAGGCCGTTCAGTTGTACAAGGAGAGCACCAGAAATAAGGTTTAAAAATAATATTTATTGAAACATAATCGGGCTGGGATTAAGAAGGCCACTACTAATTTTCGTCACTAAAAAAGAAATAATTAAACTTTTCCCCGAAGGTATACTCCGTAAAATATAAAACTTCAAATATATAAGATATAAAGATTCAAAAACGAACTCAAAATTTTGAAGACAGCCACAGGTCAGGATGCCTTTAGTAATAATACAATTCCATGCTGTAGACTCGGCGGGCGCTGATTTCAGTACGTCCGTCCACGCCAAAATCAACTTCGTCAAATTCTGGTTACTAATTCAAGCGCAGGATCTCCAATTACTCGTATCGAGAGAGAACACGATCCCAAGTTTCGATTTACAAAGCTTATATATCCCAAATATCGATTGACCAGCTACAATAATTTGCATGAATATCGATAAAAAGCAGAAGCTCACAAGTTCCGAGATTTTATCAGTCACCCGTCGAAAGTTAAAGAAAGAGAACCTTGATCAACTTTTACGCGCATGGACAATTAATGGACAAACACCTACGATCTCATTCAAAAATCGCCTACTCACATGATCAGAGTAGCCGATCCATCACAGCTCTTTCAGAAATCGTCTGTGTGTCCCTATAAATGAACTATAAATGCTATGCACATCATATTATACAACAGATATCTTGTAATAAACCTCAGTAATGTATATCAATTTCATTATATTTGAAATATTGTAGCGTAATTAAAATATGCTGCAAACAGTTTTTCCACGTAGACCATTATGCAAACGAATACTTTTGTGTGGCCATGTAAATGAATGATATATGCTTTGTACTCCATATTCTACAGAAAGCATGTTTTTTAGTGCACATCACAAATTGATATCAATTCCATTTATGTTTGTAATAGTGTAACATAATTGAAATGCATTTTCCTCATAGGCCATAATATAAGGGAATTATTTGAGTTTCCCTGTAAACTTATTCAATAGTAAGCATTTTGTAGTGCACTTCACCGATGTATATCAGTTTCAATATATTTCAAATAGTATAACATCATTAAACTAGTCGTTGGGGGCCACCGTAGTACTTACCCATCATGGATATGCATAATGTAAAATATTAAAATAAAAAATGTGTAAACTACTTATAAAATGCATTGCAATTCAAATAAAATCGAGGCTTGATGACGTCACAAACTTTAAAGGCTCGATTACTGAATTGCTTGAAAGAAACATCCTTATAACTCCAAAAATAATAATCCTATTAACTAGCGGTTTATTGCATCTGATTAAGCGTCAAATTTCCAATTAAAATATATCTTTGAAGTGAAATTTGGATGAAATACAAGGTCATGAAAAATCGAAGAGTGTGGTAAATAGGATTCCAAATATCTCGGCAACGCATTATCCGATCGACATCATGCTTTATGCAAAATTTATGTTTTTCCATTGTCTTTTATATTCATTTCTTAAAATAACCAATTTCGAAAATTTTTATATACCTTTTATCAGAACGAGTATTTTGAGAGTCCGAAAAAATAGTTCCGGCTAATCGAGGTTATTGAAATGAAATAGGCTTCTTCCCATTATTACATACTAGGTACATACCAAATTGCAAGTCTCTATCTCAATTTTTTCGGGAGATAGAGCGTTTACAGACACACAGACACACACACAGACGGACGACAAAATTTTTTTTCTAAAAATATGTTTTTCGGAATCTCCAGTGTCTGAAACGTGTAAATCCGTCAAATTTTTTTTTCGATTTTCAAAACGATTACAAGATTTACCCTATACTACGTATGATGGGTACGTAAAAACACTGCAGAATATTTCCCCCCATAGACAGTAATGTTACGGCATTCTTTTAATTGCCCTATTAAACGAAGTATAAATGCTACATACTTCATTTTCAATACTGACCATGTCATTACATATTTCAATAACATATACCAATTGCATGACAATCCGATTCTATTTACGTGAGTTAGAGCAAGACCAGACAGACAGACAGATAGACAGGCGGCCAAACAAACCGAATTCATAAACACTT
This sequence comes from Maratus michaelseni, assembly GCA_963931845.1. Taxonomy (NCBI): domain Eukaryota; kingdom Metazoa; phylum Arthropoda; class Arachnida; order Araneae; family Salticidae; genus Maratus; species Maratus michaelseni. The sequence continues at coordinate 447,684,310 of OZ007589.1, read as the reverse complement.
TTCAACTATGTTGGAAAGTGTTAAAAATTGACAAATTAATCGAAAAAAAGCATTTTAGTTAAAACAACTGTTTTAAAAATAATTCTGTGGTACTTCTCTGATTTTAAATTTCCCTTATTGTTATTATTTTTAAACTCATTAACTTGTTTTCATAGAAAATGGAAATAAATTTGCAAATATATTATTTTGAAAAGTCAATTATCTCTGAAACAGAAATGTTTTTAGTGTCTATAAAAATTTGAAAGAGATTGAAAAACTTTAAAACACTTGTTATTCTTAATTTCGATCAAAACATCCAAAGAATGTTTTTCTATTATTGTTTTTTTTTTATTCGTAAAATTCCATTAAAATCTTGGTATTTATTGCTTGTTATTTATTTATTAAGATAATTTCGAAATATTTTTCTAAGGCGAAGTAAAAATAGATATGTTTTGTATATATATATTTTTTTCAATTCCTACTATTATTTCACACTCTCCCTATATATATTTATATATCTTTTTCAAATTTTTAATTGTTAATAAAACACTTTTTATTCGTCCACTCAAATTTAAATACATTTTTTAAACTTGTAGTGGATGACACTTGATGTTAATACAGTTTTTTTCAAATATTAATTCATTTATTAAATTAAATTAATTAATTTTAATTTTATATGGGAGAAAAAAGATCAACACGCAGCCGACTTATTTCAGACCTTAGTTCCATTTAAAAGCACTCACTCACAAGTCTTGATAGCGCAGTCGGTTAAGCTCTGAGCTCGTAACCACGAGGTCCCAGGATCGAACCTCGCCTGGGACAGAAAAAAATTCTCCCGAACTCGGAAATAAATTTCTCTGGTATAAGATATTTTGCAGGATATAAATTTAGGAATAAATACCGTCAATGGCAAAGTGTGTAGATCGCTGTAAAAAAATATAATAATTTTAATAAGTAGGAATTGACTTTTTTTTATATTACTACTTATATATATATATATATATATATATATATATAATCAATAACGCATTAGTTTAGATTTAAATTTGTTGTGACATTTTTGGAGCTACATTGAAGTGAAGTATCTATCTATATTAAAAAGGATAAACGTGTCCGTGCGTAATGCTGACGTCATTTTGATGTTGGCAACACCAAATGGTTAAATTAATTTTTACTACAATTTTTTAAACTTCTAACATTGCATATTTTCGATTTTTACACAGTCGAAGAGAGAAAAAAATGCACTTTCAAATGCAATTTGTTTGAAAACTTTATTGCAATTTGTTTGAAATCTGTATTGCGATTTACTCATTTTTTATGTTTTAAATAATTATTTTCAAGCATAATTTAAAAAAAAATCTATATCGTGTGCAGATGATTACGAAAGATAAATCCATTAAATAAGTAAAATAATAAAATATAAATAAAGCACAAATTTAAGACATGTTATCGAACAACGTACTTAATGCGCTGAAATAAGTTGGAATACAAAAAATGCTGCTGTAAATAATAGTGATGTTTGCCGATTTCATCAGCCGTTAACTACTCGAAAGAAGCCAATACAAAAGTTTCGCTTTTTATAAATTTCAAAACTTTATTTGAAAGAATAATTATTATTTTTCATATAAAACGTATTCTTGGTATTGTTAGTGGGTGTTCTAAAAATATATATATTTAATGTAAAAAACCAATTACAGTTTGCAGTTTAAAAAAAAAAATCGCCTTTATTCTGTAGTCCGTTAAGCACGTGTTTATCCCCTTGTATTAATAAAAGAAATATTCTCTCAGACTATGTGTGTGTGTGTCTGTCAGCGATGGATGGCTAGCAAAATCTACCTCAGGTAGAAATCTGAAAATTTGGGTGAGAATAATTCAATGCCGGTCATGATGCACCTGCTTTTAAAGAGAGCTTGGATGAAATTAGATTTTAAAACAATTAAAATTTCACAGACTTCGGACGATAAGAAGCATTATTTTGTTAAATCAAACGACCCGACGCGAAAAGAAACAAAAAGAAGCGAACAGAAAACATGTTTATTTTACAACTAGATGTCTATACTTTTTGACGGTATTTTTACACAGGCTGTAAAACGAGTATATTTATAACCGATAAAAAGCTTCGAAGATGGTCCATTTGCAACTGAGTCATACATACCAGGAATCCGACATGCATAACCCGCACACACTTTGATGGTGGAGCCACTGCCCCACCCTTTGTAAGCCGATGTCTATCTTGAGTATGGATGATGAACGTCGCACCGCTCTTACGATATCAGAAAGTTCTCCATTTCGGGGTTTATCCAAGACGATTCCACACGACTACCCCTAGGCAATTCGCGGCACTAAGGCGTCTACGTTCCACCGTCTTCACACATACTGACGGATGCTAGTTGCCGCCTCATGTATGGATCGCAACACTATGTTGCCACATATCGGGTTGTGCTTTCGAAGGTGCTTCTTGCCACCTTTTTGTTAGATAAAGTTTCTATGTACGATTCTTTCTCATATTTCTCTAATGTTTCCTTCCCTACAGTCAACCAACGGCCAAAACACGGGCACTGGGATAGACCCACAGGGTCTTTCTCTCGCAGAGCACCTGAATCCCACTTACGAACAAGAAATGAATCTGTGTGTGAATGTTCCGGAAAAACCGATAGGGGAGCCTCGATCAACCACGTAACATCTGTATTATGGAGGATGAAATTCGTCCGCACCTGGTTCCTGTTGGTTTGTGCGAACTGTCTGGCTCCCCGTCATCTTCCCACTGAACGGATCAAGTGAGCACCACAAAGTGTAAATCTTCATTCCATCATGATAGACTAGGTACGAATATAATATCATATGTATATGTAAAATATCATACGCACCATTAAAAAAAATTTGGTTTTATAGCATTGTATTTGGATTATTGATGGGATGTACTAAAGTGACATATATATCTTCCTGCTTAAACGATTGAGTAAAATTCCCAGCAATTAAGTTTTTTTATCGTGGATATTAATGTATTTAAATTTGTTATGCGTAAATTAAAAATGTATAACAATATAATCATTTTTAAATGTGAAGTTTCTGTTTTTCAGTTAAACAATATGTTTAAATTTCAAGGTCTGTAGATTCTTTATTTGTGAGGTGAGACTTAAGATGTTGTATAGATAGACAGATTTGTGTTAGAGAATAGAAAAATTTCATGAGACCACCATTAAAAAGCACGTTTTGAAACAAATAATCACATTCTAAATAAGTGTACCCATTGAAATGAATTTTTATAGACAAAAGTGTGTAGTTCTAATTACTAAGTTAATGATAAATAATAACTCTAGTAAGCTAATGCTAAAAAATGACTTCAATAAGCTAATGATAAATAATAATAAAGTAATCCCTAACGCGAATACATCTTCCATAAGTATGCAAATGCAGTTTTCAAAAGTTTTTATATGTAAAATAATTATAAAAGAACTGACTACTTGGTGTATCTCCTAGTTGACTTAGTTATCATTTTAAAAATATGTAGGGCAATTTACTGCGAAAATGTTTCCTATAAATTTACTAAAATTATAAGCGGCAATTTCGATAATTCCGGCCATAAAAATATCTAACGAAGAAAATAATCTCCGTTTTCAATAACTTGTCCTACACTCCGAATTGACGACTCCGCAAAATAAAAGATCCACATACTAATAAGTTCTTTAAATATATTCATTTATATACTTTAGGAAAATGATATCGACATGGTACCAGCTTTCCGTATCGGCGGCTTTTTGTATTACAAATAATTGTGCTGTTAAGACACGCATTTGAAAATTTATTTTAGTAGAAGCTACTGGTTTATTTCTTCTTTTTTATCATCAATATCATCCTTAGGAATTTCCAATAAACATTGGGTTTCCTCGACGAATAAAAGTGTTTTTTAAAGTTATTTTCCATTTGCTCCTGTCCAGGGCAATAACATAATTTATAAGCTTTCAATGAAACTTCAATAGGATTTTTCCAATGCATTCTTGGTCTGCTTCTTCTTCGTATCCCTTTCGGTCTGCATTCTAAAAGTATATTTGGAAGGTGTTCTTCTTTAATTCTGCGAACATAATCTATATCATCTAATCTTATTATGATCGATCGTCTGTACAACATCATGTTTGATTTGCATGATTTCACGAAATCATTCTTTATCATTATTTTTTATGAATTTCTACATTGTATACGAGCTTTATGCAAACTTTGCACTGTAATCACCACTAGGACGTTTTTAATGTATTATGCCTAGTTTCTCGAAATATTTTTTTTTTGTCATTAAGCTTTACCACTTTTTATTCCATAAAATGATTTTTAAGCATTCATTGTGAACTTGACAACTTCGTTCATTATATATATGGTTTTAATACGTATGATTTTCAGAAAAATGTCTATCATTTTTCACTTTCCAAGAATAAAAAAAAAAATATATTAAATTTCAATTTCTAAATTACTAACAAAAGATAATAACTTATCACCAACATTTTATTTCGTTATTGCAAGAATATTCATTGCGCATGCAAATTACTTTATGTGAAGTGAGATATAAGAAATTACAAAGAGATAATTTTAAGCTAGAGCGTACAAAATCTCCTTGGGAACTTCGTGAACAAACTCAGAAAGTACGGTCTAAACAGTGCATCTATTGAAATGCAATGTCTGAACAGAGACGAAAAATCTATGCAGTATACAGATGTTTGAGACATGTATTTATCTGGCATTATTATAATCATAAGTAGGACATTTAAAAATATTCTTCCTAGTTTCTGACAATAATTTATCCTTCCATAAATTTTACCTCTTTCCTTATAAAATAAAATGCCTTTTAAACAGTCATTGTCGAATATGAAGCCTCGTCCATAATGCATAGGATTTGCCTTTATCTGATTTTCAGAAAACGTGACTGCTCCAAATCTTTTTATTCTTTGAAATCTAAAAAAAGCAATATTCAATTTCGAATTCTATGTCTATCACAAAATAAACTGATTTACTTTCTTCATTTTCTTCTTTTATTTTAAGAATACATAGATGTATGAGACATTTAAATAACTTTTTTACGAAATGAGTGGTAAGAAATTTTACAGACAGAGAATATTTTGATAGAGCGTATAGTAAGATATAATAAATTACAAAGAGATAACTTTTCACTAGAACGTACAAAATGTCCTTGGGAACTCCATGAATAAAAATCAGAAAGTACTGTCTAAAACGGTGCATCCATTTAAATGCAATGTTTGAACAGAGTTAAAAAATCTATGCAGGATACAGATATTTCACACGTGTATTTATCTTATCCTATTATAATCATCCATAATACGTCCAAATGCGTCCATGGCGTGACAAAGTAAACGCAATAATTACTGTGTAAATAGTGGCATCCATTGAAATGCAATGAATGGAATGAGAGATGAAAAATATATGCAGTTTACAAATATTTCACACGTGTATTTATCTGACACTATTAAAATCATCCATAATGCGTCCAAATGCGTCCATGGAGTGACAAAATAAACGCAATAAATACTGTGTAAATAGTGACATCCATTGAAATGCAATGCTTGAAATGAGATGAAAAATCTATGCAGACACGCGTCACACGTGACACACTGACACTATTATAATCATCCATAATGCGTCCAAGTGCGTCCATCGGGTGACAAAATAAACGTAATAATTTCTGTGTAATTAGTGACAGCCAATTGAAATGCAATGCTTGAAATGAGAGATGAAAAATATATGAAGTTTACAAATATTTTACACGTGTATTTATCTGACACTATTATAATTATCCATAATGCGTCAAAATGCGTCCATGGAGTGAAAAAATAAACGCAATAATTACTGTGTAAGTCGTGGCATCCATTAAAATGCAGTGCTTGAAATGAGATGATAAATCTTGGAATTAGACTATTCATACAAGTATTTTTATGACACCATTATGATCATCAAAAGGACATTAAAAACTTCTTTTTCTAGTTACTCGCAATAATATTTCATTCCTTTAAATATACCGATAAAACCCAATAAAGTATTTTTAAACGTTCATCGTCAACTTTAAAGTCTTCCATAATGCATAGGATTCCCGTTTATCTGATTTTCAGACAACGTGACTTATGTAAATCTTTTTCCTTTTCCAAAATCTAAAAGAATAGTATATTAAATTTCATTTTATAGGTTTATTGTAAAATAAACTGATTTTTTTTTCTTTATTTTATGTCTTTGTCATAAGATTATGTGAATATAGAGACCTTAGTGTGTAAAGATACGTGTAATGTAAGACAGAAAAACTGAGACCACCACATACATTTTATCAGAAAAAATCGATATAGTTTTCGATTGGAAATTATATCATCTTTCAAACCATGTTAACACAAAAGCTCGGGACGGATCATCTTAATAGGGAAATTGTATCATACTCTAAAACATTCAATTCGAGCACCTATACTCTAAAAACGACATTTTCAAAACTAAGCAAAAAATACTCAAATCTGAGTATGTCGTACAGTCAAAATGGCTCCGAATGAAAATTACTCAAGTTTGAAACATGTATATACTAATTTCTGGAAATATGCACACACTCAAGAATATAACATCATGTGCTCCTATTTCAGTATGTCCATGTGTCAAAAATGAGTTCGAACTGACTTCTATGTTCCCATTTTGGAATTTTTCCATGCTTCAAAAATGAGTTTGAACTGATTCTAATCATTTTTGAGTACGTAGATGTTTCAAAATTGAGTATGAACTGACCTCTATGTGCTCAGTTTTTAGTATGTCCATGTTTCAGTATTCTGAGTATTTCTGGTATTTCAGGCTTGAAAGCATTGGGTCGTCGTATTTGAAACAAAAAGTTTCATAACAAAATGAAAACATCGATTCACTTAGATTTGAAAGTGTCATTTTTCTCAGTGTAACATATTACTTCGCTTTTTCAGAAAATTTTACCTTACGATACCAAACGGTAAGTCATTCTGTAAAACACTTTTGAAGGTTTAAAATTGAAACTCATAATGTTAAGTCCATTTTCAATCCTTGTAAAAAAGTTTGTAATATGGTTCTTTTTTAAAGGTTAGCTCAAAAACTACTTATCTAAATTTGGATTCTCATACTCCAAATTTCTAGACATCGATCTATACGAATTAATTTATAGTTTACAACTCATATTTTTTATTAAAAATCTACCCAGATTGCAATATGTTTTGCAACGACTACAAGTTAATTTGGCATTGAGAGTTCGAAACTTCATTTAGTTCGAAACTTCATTATTCCTAAACTACTTTACAGAATGACTTCTCTCTTGGTAAAGTATGTACGTCTGTCTATAAGTTTTCTTGTCTTTATTTTCCACTTTACATACTCTGACTTTCATAAAAATAGAAGAAATTCACGAAGATATTAATAATAACTACGTACGAAAAGCTAACATTTCATTAAACATTTTTCCTGCCAATGTTCCGGTTCTTATCACGTAAAATAAAATGACAAATATTTAAAATATATTAATAATAACTCAGTGCGTAAAGCAAACATTTCATTAAACATTTTTTTCCAGGTTCAAATTATGTTTATTTGATATAAATAATGTAATCCAATCACTTGTTAACTTTAAATTAATGTCCAATTATGCTTAAAGTGATAAAAAACATAACACAGAATATTTTAAAATACCTTTTTCTTTAATGTAGATAACATATGTTTCATGCACAACTATCGGTGACATCTTCAGATCTTAATAATAAATACAAAATTCTCGCATATTTGAAAATAGTAAAACCTCTACCACGAGATCGCATGTCAAAAGTTAGTAGGTGCTTAATTTGGCCAAAACTGGGAAACGATCTATAGGAATGACGAACAGAAAATTTAAAACAAGAATAAAAGAACACATGGCTGATATCAAACATGACAGAAGAACCACCGCTTTAGCTAGACAATATAGTAAGTAGCAGTTGCAGATAGATTTCAATAATAGTAAAATAATTTTTCAATCAAGAGCTTATTTCCCATCCATTATCCGTGAATCTATAGAAATATATTTGCGAAAAGATTGCATTTGTAACGAAACCGTTTCCTTTGAATTTGCTAAAATTTGGCACGCGATGATCGATAAATGGAAAAGCAATAAAAATAAAAATAAATAACAATTATTTCACGTTTCCCAGTTTTCGCCAAATTAATCACCTACTAACTTTTGACATGCGATCTCGTGGTAGATGTTTTACTATTTTCAAATATGCGAGAATTTTGTATTTATTATTAAGATCTGAAGATGGCACCGATAGTTGTGCATGAAACATATGTTATCTACATTGAAGAAAAAGGTATTTTAAAATGTTCTGTGTTATGTTTTTATCACTTTAAGCATTATTGGACATTAATTTATGTTTATTTGACTTGTGAAATTTGAAAGGATGGAAACTATGTACATATTTTTTGCAGAGACACACCATTCTTTTTAATGTATGGTCGTATACTCCGCATCAAATTAAGCGATATTCTTATAATGAAGTTTTAAAATGATTGCAGATAAATGAAAGGTTTTCCATTAAAATACTATTTTGATAAATAACTCTCCCGATAATACCCCTGATGGCGTTCCATGATTAAATATCACAGAATGTAATAAATAAACAATTACTTAAATTCGCGTTTTTTTCATATAATTTATTTTTATTCAGCCAGTGTTTTTTAAGTTAGAGAGATTGTCTACATGAAATTCATCTTTTCCATTATGTGTTATTTATTTTATTTTATTTTTCCATATTTACAAAGTTTCAAAAGGGAAAATCGAAGTAAATCGTAACCAATTTCATTTATAAATATTAAGATGAAGTTATATTTTCCAACTCCTGATCAAGGACACTTAAAAAAAGAATGAAAAAAGCTTTTTTTTAACCCTTCTACCACCACGAGCAGATATCTCTCAAAGTCTCTGTATGACTTTTGGTTCTCGATAAAATATTCTCCTTCACAGCAACAGCTTTTTCAATGTGCTTGCTGAAAAATAAAGTATCTATAACTACTTTTGGCGAGTACGCGCTCTTTTGAAAGAAAAATATTTCTGATATTGCAAAAAAAAAATAAAAGTAAAATGAACTGTCGGGATTGCATATAAAAATTAATTTGTTATTGTTCAAGGATACTTAATGTTGAAAAACTAAATTATTTTAAAATTAAATAGTTTCATTTTTAAAAATTGATTAATTATGCGGTTCAAATTTGGCTTTAAAAACCGGTTAATTTTACAATTCTTTTGAATATTATAAAATATTTTCCTCGTAAATATAAAAATTATGAATCTGTAAAAATAATATTTTGATAATTCCGATTACTAATAAATTTATGTGGTTTCGCGTCCATGAAAACTAAAAACATATCACTGTATACGACAAATTGGATGTGCAGCAATCTCTGAAATGCACGACACTCATTAAAGCGACGGTCACTAACGCATGTATGAGCGCTCCGCACACATTAATACTAAAAGAAATCATTGGACGCAGCAAACTCGCTATGTAGCAATCTCTGAAATGCACAAAACTCTTTAAAGCCGCGGTCACTAACACATGTATGAGCACTGAGTGCACATGAAAACAAAATAGAACATCACTGGATGTATCAAACTCGCTGCGCAGCAATCTGAAAAATGCATGAAATTCTTTACACCGCTATCACTTTTATAACGTTTGTATGAACGATTCACATAAATTAAAACAAAAAATGAAACGTAAATGAATTCGACTAAATCGTTGCAGTAGAATATCTAAAAATATGAAATTCGTTAAAACCGCAATTCACGTTATGTAAACTGGTAATATTTTTTATATTTCGTTTTAACACAATTAAATTTATAAAAACATAAACTTTCTATTTTTCTTCATTCAAATTATTTTTTTGTAATTTACATAAACATTAAACAATAAAAACCTCCCATTTTTCCAAATTCTGCCCGCTGGGAATCGAACTGACGTTCTGCAGAATTGGATCCAAACGCTATACTACTGAACTACTGGTACTCGCTCCGAAACAGCTTACAACAAAATTTTAAACAAACTGCATGTTAAAGTTGATATAATCTTAAATACTCGCCAATAGTTAATTAATGGAAATTGAAAACGAAACGAATCTTACGTAAAGAGCCATTATGTTATATTATCGGGAACCAATAATCTTACGGAGTCGGTTTGGGGAATATCTTCTCATTCAGCCACCGGCACCACACATATCGTGTTACCTTTATTCAAAATAAACTGATAGTGTACGCGTTTATTTAATATCATACACTTTCCCAGGTCTTTAAACACAAAATGCTTTCATACTCTGAGAATAAAGAGTCTAAGAAACGGGAATCTGGGGCTAGAATTGTATACCATCCATGAGTACGGATACATCATTTAAGGAAGATAATTATTCAGTATCCCCCCGTTTCTCTTATCAAAAGCGGTAATTATATTAATTGTACGATTTATGCTAAATGTTAATAAAGTTACAACTGGGATTTATATTTTTGTTTTCCTTTTACATACCGTTAATAAACTCTATATAACTGTTATCAAAAGGCACAGGATTCTAAACAGAAAATAGTAAATAAATAATTGAGAAAAAAATCGCCGCAAATACAGTGTTAAACGATCCCTATCAGTAATGTATTGACGTATAACTCACATAATGCACTGATGTCCAAAAATTAAGGGGCAGTGACCAATTTCAGACGTTTCGTCGAATACCTACGGAAACTTGCAAGGAAATGCCCAAAATGCGCTTGAACTTTGAGAATGTAAAGAATATGTTTGGCTTCATGTTTTTCAGGGAAGATTTTGTCGCCAGGAGAGTTGGGGGGGGGGGAATAATTTTAATAATAAAATAATATTTTCAATCACCCAAGTAACAGAAAATTGGAAAAATGGTCTGTCACTGTAGCAAATGACTATGTAGGTCCTGTTCAACAGCTGTGTGCATTTGTGTAAGCATAGCGCGTATATTCTAGAAGATGTTAACGTTTCTGTGAAAAATACAAAATATTTTTTTATAGCATGCAGAGATTTCAGCCGAATTTAACACCGCTTTACAAAAATTTGAAAAAAATTGTAGAAATAGTATACTGTGATTAAAATATTAATATATTCAATATTTGATGAGATATAGATATTTGTATGAAATAAATTTTAACTGCGCATGCGCGAAATACAGCGAAGATTTTTTGTCATGATTAAATAGTCAATACGACAGGGCAACTCATATAAAAAGACCAGTGAAATATCGCGAAAACTCAAAAAGTTACCAGAATAATTGTTAAATTGAGGAGGACATCCCATAGGATTATATGGGATTTCTTCCACAATTTATCAATTATTGCTGTAACTTTTTGAGTTACAGTTTTCTTTTTCTAAGATTGCGATTTATGTGATACAGTTGGTATAGAAGCTTGGTGTTTGGCATTGCGGTTACTTTTAAAATTCAACTTCTTGCTAAGAACGGTTTCTAAAAAAATAAAAATTTACATGACTGGAAAAAATTTCTAGAAACATTCTAAATTGTGATTTAATTGCATTGTATTCAGATTAGAAACTTGAAATATAGTTTAGTGGTAACTTTTATGATGCAGACGCTCGGTATAAACATTGTATTAATATTTCGAAATTTAAATATGTAAAATGAGTGGAAAAGTTCTAAATTAATGTTTATTCAGAATTGTTAGGGATAGAAACTTAAAATTTGACATGCCAGTTATTTTTTCGACGTAAATGCTCTGACAGAACAGTTTTTATAAAATTCGAAATTTGAAAAAGTGCAGATGCGAAAGCTTTCTTGAATTGCGATTTCAGAAATGCTGCTGGTATAGAAATTTTAAATTCGTCATGGCGGCTATTTTTAAGATTTCAATTCTCGCTAAGAACAATTCTAAAATGATTTGAAATTTCAAACGGTGAAATAAGTGGAAAATGTTTTAAAAATCTTCTAAACTACGCTTTATCCGAAATTTTTAGGGGTAGAAACTTGAAATTGTACATGACTGTTACGACATAAATTCACCCACAGAACAGTTTTTAAAAATTAGAAATTTTCATGTGTGCAGGGAACAAAAAAGTTTTGAAATTGCGATTTCTGTGATATAGTTGTTATAGGAGTTAGCTTAACTAGAAGTTTGGAATTTGGCATGTTGCTTACTTTTAAGATGTAAATACTCGCTGTAAATACTCGCTTCTAATTTTCAAGCGAAAAATAAAATGAGAGGGAAACCTTAAAATACATTCTAAATTACCATTTACGTGGAATTAATTTTATCTCTTCTGATTTATTTAAGTCACATGTTCATCTAATGCTTTATAAGAATCAAGTTTACTCAGAATGTAGCTTAATTAGTAATTTAAGAATTATCTGAAGCAGAACAATTTTTAAAAAATAAAAATAGACCAACGAATACCATTTGGCATATATAAACAATTACACGAGCAAAGACACGAGTTTTGCTATTATATACTAAAATATTCCATGATTCTGTCAAGAAGCCCGAAATTATCTCAATAATTCGAAATTAGCTCATTCAAAAATTAATATATTTTTAAGTATATTTTAATCTGTAATAATTTAATCTAACTTTTATAATCTAAAACGTAATATCGAAAAACATTTTCAGTTTAACTGTTAATACGATTAGAATAAAAAAAATAAAGGCAGACAACATATTTCAAAATAATCTAAGAAAATTTAACATTCAATTTGTAGGAAACCAATTCCTTACAATTTGTGAAACATCTTTATTTGAAATTTAATTATGATATTTTTAAGATCCCAAAACATAAAATTTATTATATTTATACTTTCCTGAAAGTCTTTGATAATCATAATTTGGTTTACGCAAGCATCCGAATTTTATCTCTAAAGTTTTCTAAGATTTTTGTTTTTATTTTTTCAAATATATATTCACTCTTTGGGTCTTCACAGCTGCTGCTGAATGTCTTTTCAAAAGCAATTTCATAATAATTATTCACAGTGGAGTAATGAAAAAAGGGATTGCTAATTTATGCATCAATAACATTTAAGTCCATTCAGATAAGAACTTTTGTTATTTAAATGATGAATTCAAAATTCAAATTGCAGTTTCAACACACATATAAATTATCGTTTTAAAAAGGAAAGTTTAAGGAAATAAAAAAAAACAAGAATTTTGTAACTGTTTTGTACCCAATGACATATTTGCCTGTTTTATAAGTTATTTTTTCTACATATGAATTCTATACATGTATTTCTATACATGTATTTTCCAAAATGTGTAAATAAATATATACTGACGATGAATCTGCTTTATCAGTATTTTTGTTTTACCAATCATGATTTTTAAGGCGCATCCTCTGTGAATGTAAAATCATCTTGATGAGAAATTTTTATGCGCAAAAAAAAAAAAAAAAAAATCTATTGTCATTAAAAGTCATCATTATTTTTATATTTATATTTATTCATTTGTAACTGTGAAAAAAATGTAATAACCCGACAGATGATGCATTTTTTATTTGCTTCCTCCTATTAACCTTCCGTTATGTAAAGCGTCATAAAATGATCACATAGTATTTCAAATAGAAAACAATTTATTAAAAAAAAAATGGAAATACGGATTATTTTAAGGAACATAAAAAATCTGGAAAGAACTAATAGAGAATGGTCACTATCGTGATGAGTTGTTTACCTCAAAAGTTAAGCACTCTTCCTTCTCTATTCTCACAGGAAAGTTTTAGATGAAAGAATTATTTTATGCGCTATATACAGGGTGGTTATTATGTAAGTATCTCTATTTGGAGCTGTATGTAACTTGAAGAAATAATCCAAATGAAACGAAAATCGGTACACTTAATATGTGAGAAGCGAAGAAGTGTGGAACAATAAAATATAGTTGCAATAATCGCCAACAGATGGCTCTACAGGCCTGTCGGTGCTAACGTCGTTGTGTACCATGGAGTTGCCGAAAATCTCAAGGATGTAAAAGATAGCATATCACAACATGTGAGAAATATCACTCTTGATAAGTTACATTCCGCACTCGAGCTCGTCGTGCACCGCCTGGATTGTGTCCTCCAGCATAATGGCCTTGCGGATCCTGAACTTGATCGGCACCGCCATGCGAAAGCGTAACCCCATTCACTGTGACATTTCCCAATAAATTAGGTTTGTCATCCGGTTTTACGCCTTAATTCTTTTTTCTTGTATTACACATTACATTTCCCACTCAAAACTAACTCATCAAATGGCGATTATTGCAATTATTTAATGCTACACCTCCACGGTACACAATATTACACGTAACATTCCCCACTTAAAAGCGCTCTCTGTCAGCGATTATTGCATTTATTATTATTCCATTCATCTTCCCCCTTCTCGAATAGTAAGTGTACCGATTTTGGTTTCATTCCGGTTATTCCTTCAAGCTACAGACAGCTCCAAACAGAGATACTTATATTATAACCACCCGCTACTGTCAGTGTTAATCCCATTTTTTCGTCGGAGATTAAGATTTAATTCATTATATCTTGAGAAAACGTCCTGTACAGTTTTGCCTAGAATAACCAGACGCTTTACACGACAATAATAAAATCAATAATTACTTCAATGCATTGGAATTACTTCACAAGTAATTTTACAAACATATAAATTAATCTAAGAAACCTTCAGTTTGAGCGTCACGCATACGTTCCATACAGGACGCGTAAACTTTCTTTTTCTTTTTGTACCAGAATATTTTATTCATAATCGTTGGCTTGTATAATTAAAGCATTAAAGAAGACGGCAAATATTATACGAAATTAATTATATTAAAATCTAAAATGTGGTACATGACGTCCGTCCTGAATTGCTTAATCTGCATTTGTATCTTCGATTTTATGGCGGCATTTTTGGTTGGGAAAGAATCAACCTCTCATTTATTCTATTTTTCTCATTATTTCTCTGTCAGGTTTTGCTCGCGTTTTTATTAACCATTGGGGAAATGGTTGTTGTTTTCGATCGTGAATGGACCTCTTTTGTCGTCACTTTATTTTTTTAAGCTTTTTTAACACTATTCTGTAATTTTAGAAGATTTTTTTAAGCGTTTTTAACGAAATTCTGTAACTTTAGAAGATATGTTTTAAGCGTTTTTAACGAAATTCTGTAATTTTAGAAGGATTTTTCTTTGAATAGGCAATAAAAATGCATAAAATCGTCACAAAAATGTTAAAGTTACAAAAAGGATAAATGCAAATTATCAGATATGAAAAAAAGCCAAATTCAAAAATTGACGTCGGATAAGAAAACGTCTGATAAAACAAAAAATGTGGTCTTCAACTTTAATTTCCTCAAAATATCTTTAGCTGAGACATCAATCTAAAAGAGAGTTAAAGTCATTATAGGAAGGTCCCGACAAAACATTAAGGTATATGTTAAGGATAAGGTATAGTAATGAAAATTGCGTTTCAATAATTGCTGCGATGGTTCAAACGAATATTTTTGCGAGGACAGAGAATGCCAGGATCTCTTCAACTGTAGTAATGGAAAATGCGTTTATTTGTAGATGCTTCCGATGAATATTTTTGAATAATTATTTTATTAATTAATGTGAATTTTTTTTTTCACGTTTTGGAACATTTTCCCAATGATTGTTGTAATTTGTTAAATTACAATTTTTTTTTCATACTTCTTTTCAGAAACATAAAGAAATACCTCCCGTCGCTACACATGTGTAAGATTTTTTGATAAAACTGTTTGTAAACACGCAATGTTCTACAGATTCTTTAAACTTATTGAAAATTAACTCAGTTCGTATTTTATTAAGTTAACAATTTTAAAAAAAATTTCATTTAGTAAGATTTAAGAAATTAAGAATTTAATTAGCACAGTTTGTTGATAAAAATTGGATAATGATTGCTTATATATACAGGGTATCCATAATTAAACGACCGCTCTTAAAAGTTGTCTAAAAACGATACTATTGGTCGAAAAATTGTGAAAATTTGTGGAGAACATAATGAAGGGATGGAATTTGTTGGAGCAAAAAAAAAAAAAGTTCAAAATTTCACCACCAGAGGGCATTTTTTTTAACGAATTACACATTTAGCATACATTTTCGATAGTTTGAAAATTTTATTACAACATATCATGTTCCACATGACGGCCATCATTTTCATCTACCATCTTGAATCGTAAGATAGCATGTTCCACAGTGTTTTGGGAAATGCTAAGAACATGTTGTAAAAAAAGTTTTGTTGAACACCTTTTGTTGCTATAAAATTTATAAACTATCGCAAATGTATGCTAAATGTGTAATTCGTTAAAAAACGCCCTCTGGCGGCGAAATTTTGAACGAATTCCTTTTCGCTCAAAGAAATTCCCATCCATTCATAATGTTCGCCACAAAATTTCACAACTTTCTGAAAAATAGTTTTTTCTCTAGACAACTATGCATCATTAAATCAAGCAACTTACAAGAATGACCATATATAATTTTTTCGTTGTATTTATGCCATCTCCTCATAAAATTTAAAACATAGATTTACGTCATTTTACAAAGTAACTTTGTGTAATATTCAAATATCCATATAATTATATAAATATTCAATATACTGCTTTGGGATCTTTATTTTTAAAGTTTCATAATAATATTTTCGTATATCATGTTAACATGTATCATTACAAAGTCATTTTTGCCGCATATGTATACCCTGGATATAATGTTCATATGACGAATGATATTATGTTAAATGCAATATTCACGAATATAAATTCACATGTAAATATATGAAATCTACATTCTTTTTTTAAGAATATTTAGTATGACTTTTATTAGTCTTTTGTTTAAATGAAACTGTTTAAAAAATAAATATATAAAAAAATAAAACTCTAATCAAAAACATTTGAGATTGAGGTTTTAACAAAAAAATCAAAGAAAATAACGAAAAAGAAATTTAATTAGCTATTGTACTTCATTCTAATATTCTCAGTCTTAATCATTAAAATCATTCAACAAGTAAATATCTTAATAATTCTAAATTAATTTATCATTAGAATCTTTGATTAGAAATGTGTAATTTTAAAAATATCAAATTACGAATTCCCATTTTTTTTTTTAATTGATATAATTTCTGAAGTAGGTCACATATATCGTATATCCATTTTTTGCGTCAGTAACTCTTTGTATGTAAATATATCGATATGCATTTTTAAAATTCGTTTGTTTTTATTCTAATTGCAGCGGGTATACTTTTGATACAGTTGATATTTAAAATATATATATATTTTATTGAATTATCTGTTGGAAGTTATGAAGTAAATATTAGAGACTGTTGCATAAAAGAGATTAAAAATTACATCAAAGTTTTAAACAACAGCAGTGCTGATTATGTATTTTTATAAAACTGCAACAATTTCTAATAAAACTTGAATAATTTGTCTCTGAATTGTCTCTAAAATGAGGCATCTAATGTTTACCATATAAAAACCAATTCCGAAAACGATAAAATCAGTTCATTTGGACTTTTAAAGTGATTAACTGGAATTTTCGTCAATTAAAATAAAAGAAAATACATCTTGATTTTGCGTTTCGTATACAAACATTGTTTGTCGTGAAGTGTGATATTTCACGTAAACGTTTTGTAAAAAAATCTAATATTATATTACCTACAGTGTATTTTCTTTATTTTTTATCACTTTTATTTTCTAGTTATTGTTTCTGTAAATGTTTTGTACCTATTTTCTATATGTATTTGTATATCTACCGTATGTCGGATTTACGATTTTTTTAATTTTACAGAACATGTATACTTTCCATATGAACTATTCTGAACCTGTTTCGTCGCTGGACTGTTGAAGTGTTTTCCATCTCGTTAGGTTGTTGTCTATGCCTGATGTTTGGTTTCTCGCCAGTCTGTGTAGCAAAATCAAGGTCTATAAAACTTAGTTTTTTATTAATTTTTCTTTGTTCTTTTTTCACAGATTTAAAAAAAAATCATACCAGTGAATGTCTTATTTCTGGATAAAAATAATCACAAAAAAAATAAAGAATAACATTTAGTGTTCTATTCTTCAGACAAAAATCTGAAAAACGTATAAATACGTATAAAACGTATAACCGGCACAGTATAAATAAATAAGCGAATGAATTTTGTTTCGCTTTTATTTTTTAGAGGCGTTTCTATAATGTCTAGTTTTCATGAAAGCTTGTATCACGCATTTTTTTAAGTATGACTCTTACTATAGCGTTAAATAAAAGAAAAAACCAAATTGAAAATTGTGCGTCAAACGTGACAAATGAGGTGCGTTCGCACTATAGCTAGTTATATAAATATTCAGTTCTTGGTGATTTTTAATTCTGTGAAATGAATTATATAATCTGCAGATTAATTTCTGTAATAAAATAAGTATCTCGATCGATTGACGATTCAACCTCGGAAGGTCCTATAACAAGAAAGCACCGACTTTTTAAAAATAATTCAAATTTCTTGATAAATATTTTTATTAATATATCCTAAAATTTCGATTCGATTTTCGAAAAATTTGAAATGTCTCTACAAAATTCTACAAAGATTATATATATTACATTTATTCACACACGTCTAAGACGTTTTGACAAAACATTTAGTAAAGACACAATGTTCTACAGATTCTTTAAACTTATTAAAATTAACTCACATCGTATTATATTAGGATACAATTTAAAACATTTTTTATTCACCAAGATTTAAGGAATTAAGAATTTAATTGGCGCAGTTTCTTGATAAAAATCGTATATATTATTTCTCCTGTCAACATCCCTTTTCTAAGAAAATACGAAACGCAGGACGACGAATGAGATACCATATGAAAGGATTTTAAACAGGCTTCTGACATAGTGCAAATACATTTTCCTAAAACATGTTTTTGGATTAAAAATTGCTGATCATTAAAACTTAAGTCGGCATTGTTTACATAAATGTAATGAAAGGTTTTCCTCAAATGCCGCATAATATAGGATGTTAAAAAATGATTACAAAAAAAAAATAAAGAGTACAAAAAAGATTTCTCCACACGGATTTATTTTATATTGTATATTTTATAATTATTTTGTTACTCTTGCATATACAGGGTGTCCGAAAAGTCTTCAAACGTTAGAATAACTCGAGAAATATACATCGAATTGAAATAAGGAAAAATACGTGTTCAATATTTTAGAAAGAGTTTCCAGACTTTTAAATGGCAACGATTCGCACTGCATTTTATTCTATTACAGCGCCATCTACAATTTTCCGAAGAAAATGTTAAATACAAAGTTACGTATTTTTTCCCGTAGAACCCAAATCTGCAATAAAAAAAAAGGGGGGGGGGTGGTGTCATTTAAGAATCCAATGTTGCCCCTCCCCCTTGATGACGATGATGATGATGATGGTAGGGCTGAAACAAGGATTTTTTTTTTATCTGGGGCAAGCATGAATTTCGGCGCCTCTCTCCCTTTCCTTTTCAAAATAATTTTTAGATCCATTGGTATATATTTTATTTTAAATATGAAATAATTATTTCCTATTTAATAAGATAAAAAAAATATGCTCGATTAAGATGCTCGACTCATCGTTTCGGGTAGTCCTTTAAAAGTTAGAAAATATATTAATCTGAATAAGAGCCCCATATTTTAACAATTCAACGCTATTGTTATCGATCAATTTTTATTTATTTTTTTCCGTCATTGCGGCAACACTGAACGAAAAACAAATATATTTTATATCAATAATACTTTAACTACGTCATTCAGCAACAATGCGTTCTGAAAAAGTGTTCCGTGAATTCTTCACGTGCGTCCATTGTTGCATTAATAACTTTTCGTTGTCGAAATAAATTTTTATTGTTGAGACCAAAACGCAACAAAGGATTAATTGTTGCAAAGCACATTTAAACAATCCATAAACTTCTCATTCATTCCTTACGGAAAATTTTGAAATTCTAGCTTGTATTGCTAATCCTCTGATTTCAAACTGTGTATTTTGTGAGAAAAAAAAAACTTTCTGCGAGTAATTTATTATTTTTATCGTTTAATTCGAGTGTCACACTTGAAATTTCTAACATCACCATGTTTTTTTCATTGTTTTGCGTTCTGTGGCTCTTCACTGTGTATGAAGGAAGCTATATTTTGGCTGCGGGCATTGTCATCTTGCTCGGCATCGTTATCATGGTTGATCATGTAACTAAAAATAAGGTAAAACTTCCAGCAGATGATGAAGATGTGTATTACGATGTTTCTTCTGAAACGAGCTCAGTTATATTTTTCAATGTCTCTGAAGCGTGTTCGTATCTCAGTAATTACGAAACTGCTACCGAAGATTCAGAACCAGATGCTATATACGAAGATGCTCGACTCATCGTTTCGGATATTGCTTTTGAGAAACCAAAGAAGTATTGTGACAAAGATCACATGGAAAGATTTCTCGATGATTGCTTAGAAGAATCTGGCTTCATCAGGTTCGAGGACATACAATGGATCTCTGGTCCTCTGGCGGATCCAACACCCGAAAACGATGAACAACAGCCTCAAAAAAAGGAAGGTAAATTTCGAAAAAGGCTTAAGAAGATCTTCTGCTGTTGCTTTTGTTGTAGATGTTGTAAAGTCACTGATAGTCAGTGACTGAATCATTAAAAGCGGGATACACTCTGCTCTGTTTCCTTCTGGGAAGACAACGTTCAGGCAAGAACGTATGAGCAGAGGAATGGTCCTGCGAAGGGGAGAGATGACAGCCCACCTCCACGTGGTTCTCCCTGGAAACGTTGTTCGTTAGACGAGGGGCAACGGCTAAGAGGCTTCGCTTCCTCAGACTGGCACTATAAAAAATTTCTATAGATGAAGAGCTGAGTAAGATAATTATTTAAATACTTGATCTCCATCTTCTAAAGCCGACACTATCAGGTTTGTAAGACCATCTTCTCGTTCTTATTTCTTAAAATTTGCTGATAATTAAAAATTAAATCGGCATTGTTTTCATAAGTGAAATGAAACGTTTTCCTCAAATTAATGTTGTCACAAAAATAAAATACCGCATTGTATCGTGCTCAGCGATAGTTATAAAAAAATGCAAAATAAAGATTGCTGCACGGGTTTATTTTATATTTATGATTAAAGAGCAAAATTTAAATTCAAATGAATTAAAAAAAATTTTTAATTTAAAATTCAAATATATATATATATATATATATATATATGTTATATAAAAAATTTATTTGCTTGGCACATCCTTCGCATTTATTTCGCATTAGTCCTTTAAATTAATCTAACTTCTGACATAGTCAGTATTTCCTTAATTCATAATAATATTTATTCCTATTTAATGTCCTTTTAAAAGTAATAACCCGTATATTAATAATTATCTTATTCCAAATCTTAATCTAAAACTTTAAGTTCATTCGTAACTTTTCCCCAATCTTCGTGCCCAATCTATAAAATTCTGAGAGACGCTTTTGTCATTTCGAATGTTTTTAAAAGCCATTTTTTTTATTATTCCATGCTTTGCTTCGCGCGCTGGGTATTTTTCGATTCAAAATCAAAGCGCCGTTGTGTTGGGGATTCTTTCGTGTTAAATCTTCTCCCTCGCGCCTCATTCGCTTGGCTTGAACTCACCTCTCACTCATTGGTTTGTGCGCTCGTGACGTCGTATTCAGTAACTCTACGCGTCGTGAACGAAACATGTTTGCAAGATTTGGAGAGCAGATTTTTGTCGTGTTTGGGAGTACTAACTAAATGGTTATCTGGTGTTGAAGTCACGTAGAATTTTCATAACAGCTCTTTAAGATCTATTAAATGATGTAGTGAGCCATCGTCAAGCCTGAGGGCTATAAGTTTATACCGGATACTGTGGGAACTGTTCCTGGCGTCGCTCCTGTTTATTAATAAACGGTTTGTCTGGAAATCGGCTACTCTTTATTGACGAAACTCTTGTGGTGTCTCATCATTGCCTCACCTCTTCGCCATGATTCTTTATATCGGCTGCAATCATTCACCATCTTGAACAAACTACCATTTTTCGTGGAATAAAAAAACCATCTTCGTAAAAGCACCATATATATATATATATATATATATATATATTTGTCTTACCTATCAGCGATCAGTTTTACTGTAACTTTGATGGGATAAATGAGACGATATTCTGGCTTGACTAATGCTGTTTGCAGATATTTTTAGTCCTTATTTTATATATATATAAATTTAAACTTACATCTAAAAAATATTAAAATGTAGTGTGAAATCTTCGCACGGGTCCACTGGTTAGATAATGATTGTTTATATATACAGGGTGTGCATATTTAAACGACCCTACTTTAAAGCTGTCTACAAACGAAACTATTGGTCAAAAAGTTGTGAAATTTTTTGGAGAACATAATGAAGGGATTGCATTTGTGTGAACGAAAAACATAGTTCAAGATTTCACCACCAGAGGGTGGTTTTTAACGAATTACACATTTAGCATACATTTATGATAGTTTACAAATTTCCTTAAAATATATTTCATCTACCATCTGGAATCGTAAGATAGCATGTTCCACAGTTGACCGCAGTGTGTTTTGGGAAATGCTAAGTTCATGTCGTGAAAAAGGGTTGTTGAACATCTTTTGTTGTAATAAAATTTGTAAACAATCGCAAATGTATGCTAAATGTATAATTCGTAAAAAACGCCCTCTGGTGGTGAAATTTAGAACTAATTTTTTTTCGCTCAAAAAAATTCCTATCCCTTCATTATGTTCGCCACAAAATTTCACAACTTTCTGACAAATAGTTTCTTCTGTATACAACTATAAAACAATAAATCAAATTAAAGTACATTAAATCAAACAACTTACAAGAATGACCATATATAATTTTTTACGTTGTATTTATGCCATCTCCTCATAAAATTTAAAACATATATTTACGTCATTTAACAAAGTAACTATGTGTAACATTCAAATACCTATATAATTATATAAATATTCAAAATACTGCTTTGGGATCTTTAGTTTTAAAGTTTCATAATAATACAGTGGACGCTCGTTAATTCGAACTCAAAGGTTCTCACAAATAAGTTTAAATTATCCGAAGTTCGAATTATCCGATATTAAGAGAAAATATGACTTAAAAAGTGTATCACTGAAGAAGAAAAATCTCCTAGTATGCATAACGCCAGAAAATATATTATACTATGCTATTTAAAATTAAACACATTAGAGACTTACTTTAATCATAAATGAAGCAGTAGGTGCGCAGTAGAAAGAAAACTTTAATTAAAAATATGAATTACACTTTTGGGAAAAACTGTAAAATGGATGTTTTTTTTTTTTTTTTTTTCTAAGCATACATTTATCAGCCAGCTTCCCTATTTGAAGCAAACATTTCAATTCATTTTCATAGGAAGGTTGCATCTGAATAAATGATTTCAGATTTTTTATAGAGACCATTATGGCTTGGTCATTAGGATGGTTAACAGTCTCTGCATTCTCTTCTGAATCCGGTAAGGTCTCCGCTTTTTCATTTTCTCGGATAGTTTTTATTATGTCATCGTCGCTCTATTTTCCACAGACTTCTACGTCTTCATCTGCCCTTAAATAATCAGAAAAAGTAACGTTATCACATTTAATTTTTTTGAATTCAGGAAAATCGGTATCAATATCGTCACATTTTTTGATATGGTTGTTCCTTTCGGCGTGCATGAATTTAGCCTGACGAAAGCAATTACTAATTGTGTTTTCATTAACAGCGTCCTAAGCGCCGTATAGATCATTTATAGCTGTCAGCAGCGTAATGTCGTAATTTTCACCACAATCTAAAGAAAAAAAATATTTGTTCTAAGAGTGTCTTACGATAATTTGTTTTAAGATTCTGGATGATTCCTTGATCCATTGGTTGTAGCTTCGCAGTTATGTTTGGTGGCAAATATTCAACCTGTATGAAACTCAATTCTGGAAGGTTATTGTGGCAGCTTGCGTTATCCACAAATAAGAGAATTTTACACTTTTGTCTCTAAAACTGCTTACCTATTCCTTTTAACTAGCTACTGAAGATGTCTAGTGTCATCCATGCTTTTGCATTGGATACATAATCAACTGGCAGTGTTTTAATTCATTTTTAACGCCATGGATTCTTGCACTTTCCAACCACTAATAATTTAAGCTTTTCGCTCCCATCCATATTAGCACAAACTAAAGCTGTAATCCTCTTTTACTGCTTTTACCTCCTACGCAAGAATCCCCTTTAAAATGAAATGTCTTGTTTGGCAAGAGTTTATAAAAAAGTGCAGTTTCGTCCGCATTAAAAATATCTTTCGGCACGTAAGTAGATAAAAGCCCTGGCACTTTCCTACCGAAATTAGTGCATACGTCTTCGTTTACATCAGAGACTCGGCCACATACAGTTTGATAAGAAATATTGTGCCTTCAATTAAATCAAGAAAGCCATCCATCACTGCATTTAAAATCTTCAATACCCATTCAAATTGCCAATTCACCAGTCTTTGTCTGCACTAGGGGTCCATTTATCCTAAAGTTTCGAGATCTAGCATCCTGGAACCATAACAGTAGAGAATTTTCTAGATTTTCTTGGGACGCATTTCTCATGCGTTTCCTTCGGCTAGTAAATTTGGATTTTTCCCGTGAGTCTAAAATTGATTCCTTGTTTTTCAAATAAGTTGACAAGGTATTTTTTTTAACTCCATAGTCAGCTGCTACCTTTGTTTTACATTCGCCATTCTCTACTTTCTTTAAAATTTCTACCTTTGTCTCGAAAGTTCGGGTTTTGTATTTACCACATGTGGACATCCTAAATATTTACACGGTCACACCACACACTAAAGAAGAAAAACTAGAACACAGTAACTTGTCTGCACTGTAGTCATAAGGATGCAACACCGCAGAATCTGTAGTAAAGACTGTTCTTTTTTTCTGAAATTCTAAAAAATTCGATAACAAATAAAAAATTATAGCGCTCCCCCCCCCTCTCATGCTTCTACTTCCCGTCCGCTTTGTTTCTACTCACGCGGGTGGATTTCGCTTGGCGGGGGAGAAGGAAAAGCACGTTGGAGTGTTTTTAGTTTAAGTTTCTCACTACCGCGAGTGGCTGCTTTGAAAAGAAATACAGATAATTTTGACACACAAAATAATAAATACAGCGTGCTTTTTTCTCCGTTAAACGAGAAAGAAAACAATATTTTTTTTGTCAATTTTTTAGTTTGAATTAACCGAAGTGATAAAAATTAGTTCGAATTAATGAGATATTTTTAACATTAATTCCAATACAAATTTTTGGGGGCTTTTAGATTAGTTTGAATGAACCGAAAGTTCGAATTAACCGAATTCGAATTAACGAGCGTCCACTGTATTTTTGTATATCATGTTAACATGTATCATTTCAAAGTCATTTTTACAACATATGTATACCCTGAATATGATATTCATATGACGAATGGTATAATATAAATGAAATATGCACGAATATAAATTCACATGTAAATATATGAAATCTACATTTTTTTAAAGAATATTTAGTATGACTTTTATTAGTCCTTTGTTTAATTGAAACAGTTTAAAAAATAAATATATAAAAAAATAAAACTCTAATAAAAAATATTTGAGATGGAGGTCTTTAATAAAAAACCAAAGAAAATAACGAAAAATATATTTAATTAGCTATTGTACTTCATTCTAATACTCTCATTCTTAATCATTAAAATCATTCAACTAGTAAAATTCTTAATAATTCTAAATTAATTTCTCATTAGAATCTTTGAAGGTTTAATTTTAAAAATATCAAATTGTGAATTCGCATTTTTTTAAATCTAAGATATCTTAATTGATATAATTTCTGAAGTAGGTCACATGTATCATATACATTTTTTGGGGGGTCAGTAACAATTGCTATGTAAATATATCGATACGCATTTTTAAAATTTGTTTGTTTTCATTCTAATTGCAGCGGATATACTTTTGATACAGTTGATATTTAAAAAAAAATATATATTTTATTGAATTATCTGTTGGAAGTTATGAAGTAAATATTAGAGACTGTTGCATAAAAGAGATTAAAAATTACATCAAAGTTTTAAACAACAGCAGTGCTGATTATGTATTTTTATAAAACTGCAACAATTTCTAATAAAACTTGAATAATTTGTCTCTGAATTGTCTCTAAAATGAGGCATCTAATGTTTACCATATAAAAACTAATTCCGAAAACGATAAAATCAGTTCATTTGGACTTTTAAAGTGATTAACTGGAATTTTAGTCAACTAAAATAAAAGAAAATACAACTTGATTTTGCGTTTCTTATACAAACATTGTTTGTCGTGAAGTGTGATATTTCACGTAAACGTTTTGTAAAAAAATCTAATATTATATTACCTACAGTATATTTTCTTTATTTTTTATCACTTTTATTTTCTAGTTATTGTTTCTGTACATGTTTTATATATATTTTCTATATGTATTTGTATATCTACTGTATCTCGGATTTACGAAATTTTTTGTATTACAGAATATGTATATTTTCCATATGAACTATTATCAACCTGTTTCATCACTGGACTGTTGAAGCGTTCTCCCTCTCGTGAGATTGTTGTCTACGCCTGATGGTTGGTTTTTCGCCAGTCGGTGAAACAAAATCAAAGTCTATAAAACTAAGGTTTTTTTTTTTTTCACAGACTGAAAAAAATATTTCATACCAATGAATGACTTATTTCTGGAAAAAAAAATCGCAAAAAACAAAGAATCACATTTAGTGTCCTATTCTTCAGCCAAATATCTGAAAAACGTATAAATATACAACTACAATACAAATAAACAGGTGAATGAATTTTGTTTCGCTTTTAACTTTTAGAGGCGTTTCTATGTTGTCTAGTTTTCGTGAAAGCTGGTATCACGCATTTTTTTTTAAAATATGACTTTTACTATAGCGTTAGATAAATATAAAAGAATCTTCATGATGCTTCATGTACGTGTATCGATATTAAAGCGAAAACGAAACTTAATTACAATTAAAAAATTAAGCGAGTTATATAAAGTGTGTCCACTCGATATTCCGAATATTTTATAGAATAACGTGAAATTATATAGATTTTTAACACAAAAGAATTAGCTGCATTTGAATACTGGAAACGCTACATTTGAAAAAATGTTTTATTTCATTTCTGAAATATTTATTGTTTACAATTTGACACCATTTAAAAATCGTTTCGTGTTATAGAATTGGTCGCAAAATGGTTTGAACAGTGTTTAAAATTGCTTAAATGCCTAATACATTGGCAAATATTTATGAAATATTGGTTATACGGTTCTTGTGACGGTTGCCTATAACATATTCGAGAAATGAGAGCACAATCGGAAGTACCGTTTGAAAACTACCGTGTTAACTTACACACGCACACATAGATAATTTTTGAACGCTTGTTCCGAATAACTATACGAACCTTCACCACTTAAAATATGTCACTCTGACTGTTTAAAATGCACTCATTAATTTTAAACAATATTTTAAAAGAACTGTAAACATAAACCTTTAAATAAAAACTCTAAAACCCTCATGGTTACATTGTCGACAGCGAACGCTATGGAACACATGAGCTTATTGCTCGAAACTGAAAAACAAATACTACAAAAAGATATTAAAGGGTTGGAGTATCATAGTTGAGATTTATTCCAACACAGCGAAAAATGCCTGGACCAATATTCGAACCTTGGGGTATTGGCTTGCCGTTCTAGTGTTTTCCTACTGAGATACCCCAACGATATCCTGGCTGGCACAATTCACTCTTATTTGTTGGACATGGCTGCGAACTGCAGCGCTAACTTCATTCATCCGAGGTATAACTATAGCATTTTACATGAGGAAATTGTGATATAACACGGAAACTCCTGTATACCATGTAAATATGTCATAATGAATTTTCAGGAATATGATTTACGTAGTTGAAAAAAAAAAACTTTATTTTCTTTATTATACAAAAAGCAGTTACTGTCACAGTTAACCCAAGAGAAAACGAAGCAAACCATCTGAGAAATGTCTTTCAATACAGGAGTGGCCATGATACACAAGATCACTAACGAAATATCTCTTTTAAGAAGTATCGATCGTTACCAGAACTCAATGAGAAAATTGTTTTATAAATAATTTCGAAAACTCATGATTACAATACTTTATTTAGTCTATATTTTCGGAAAGTGAAAAGGACAATATGAATAGATCTATACTAATTCATAATTTGATGATCATTTTTATGCATCGTATGTCATTTGGGTGATTTTCCAATTTGATGCATTTTTTTTTACCTACAAAAGACATTTTTTTATTTTCAAATTAAATATTCCTATGGGATTCAATATGGGAAAACCAATTTGCAAAACCAATTTGAAAAAAAAACCAACAGGTTTTTTCCAAAGGGTGCATGAGTTAAAAGTTGCTCATGTATGTTACTGTAAGACTATCTCTTACATATTTTTTTTTAATAAAGGTTTACGAAAGAGTTAGCCTAGAAAATGGGGTGCCAGAAATGACAAAGTTAATTTTCTTCATCAAACTTAACCTATTTCAAATTAAAAATAACATTCAAAAACTTGTGGATTTAAAAATATATAATGTAATGTAACAAATCTATTAATATCTTTAAAATTTCTGTTATTTTTTAGTGTATATTAGTTGTTTTATTTTGTCCAAGATAAATGTCAGGTCTGTTACTGTCTTGTCTGTTACAAATAAAAATAGCTGTCAAAATTACTCAGTACAAGCTTTAAAGATTACAATCATGATTCAGTAAGTAGTAAGAACCATTTTGAAAAATCATATGATAAACTTAAAGGATAATATTAACAGTTTTGTTTTTTCATAAGATGAGTGTTTTTTTTTATCTTTTCTGGTCTGTTAGCTTTGTTCAATAAAATGAGTGTAGCATTATTTTCTGCTT
Source organism: Maratus michaelseni (assembly GCA_963931845.1). Classification (NCBI taxonomy): domain Eukaryota; kingdom Metazoa; phylum Arthropoda; class Arachnida; order Araneae; family Salticidae; genus Maratus; species Maratus michaelseni. The sequence continues at coordinate 447,655,420 of OZ007589.1, read as the reverse complement.
AGCACACCAAAAGTCACTGTGAGAAGTATAGTTAAGCTATATTATCTTACGCCTAAAAATGTTATACATGGGCAAAAAAAAAGTTAATTTGTCAGGTCCGTTCCCCATTAAAAGTAACAGACCTGACATGTTTAAATATAGATGAATGTAATGAATGTAATGCATGTAAAATACTATTTACCTTCTTATTCGCAATACCCGAAAGTCTTGAAAGTATATTTAAACTACATTAACCTAAACCTAAACATTTTAGACATGGTAGCAAAAAAAAAAAAAAGTCAGTTTGTTACCTGTCAACTCTGTTACCCATTTAATGTAACATACCTGACATGTTTAAATAATAATAATACTTATATTATTATGATCAATCGCCAAAAGTATGGGAGTGTTACCCGTGTGGAAGCATTCAAAAAATTGCGATTACCAATTCAAACAAGTGCGATTACCCATTCAAATAATTGTGATTTCATGTTAAACTTTCCAAAAAAAAATGTCCGGTAACAAACCAGACTTTTTTTGCTTCATATTTATGTATAAGTGCCCTACAAGACAAAAGTTTAATAAAAGAATTAATGCTGGCCATGTAAACACGAACAAGGCATATATAAAAACTAATATTAATAACAAACAATGGTTAATTTAGTGATTTTTTTTTCAAACTCAAAAAAGCCTCAAATTTGCAAATCGCCCATTTGCATTGAACATCATAACTGAAGCATACTAGTTTACTTCGGTTGGAATATCTAATTCATGCAAAATGTGAATAATTAAATATTTAATGATGAAAAGACATTCCTATTTTTTTATTGTATTTGGGATTTTCATTTACATTAAAGCATTTCGAATACTTGTCATATTTTTATTAAACCTTGTAAAATAAACTCTCTAGCAAAAGCTTAACAGAAGCCCTCGTTTAACTAATGATTCGACATGATCATCGTTGCATCCATAATAAATAGAGAAACATTTGTGTAACTAAGCGTCAAAAATACCATTCATTGGGAAGTTCAATAAACTTCGAAATGATTAAAAGTTAATTCACATGAAAAGGGTTTGTAGAATTATTCATTCATAAACTTCATTTTGAAAGCGATATATAGATTGTTTAGGCATGAAGTTGATTTGTTTTCGTTGATAAATGTGAAATTCTGTAGAACATGATGACTGACTGTTAATGATTCATGATATGTAAAATTGATTAAACTTTGCCCAAAATAGTTATTTTAACACAATTGAATCCATTTGGACACTACACTGTTAACTAGTATTTTAAAAACACAAATTGCACAAATTGTGCTTATTAGTTGCTAAAATCAGTGTAAAAATTGTTTTAAACTCATAAAAGAGCTAAAATCCTACATGTTTCGGCTTTAAACTTAAAGCCATCATCGGGGAAGAGGAACAACACAAACGACTACTGATCTTTTAATTTTCGACACGAGAAAATTGAAATCAACAGTATGGAAAATTTTAAATAAAATAAGCGGGCGCTCTCTGTTGCCAAAGAGCGAAAAACAAAACAAGGAATTAACAAGGGGTTAAAAATGTATCCCATAAACTAGGTATGTTGAAAGAAAAGTTATCATTACAAATACAATCTTTTCTAATTTTAATTTCCAATGATTCCCTAATGGCGGCTTTAAATGGGTTATTGAACCTATGGATAATTCTTGCTTTATCGAAATTAATTACAGTATCATTACTTTTAGCGTAAAACCGGGAGAGTGCAGTGGATAACTTTCCAAATTTTATGTCGTTTTTATGCTCTTTTAACTTTTCCAAAAACTTTCTTTTAGTCATACCAATGTAAAAAATTATACTATTATTATTTAAGCTAATGGGGATTTCATAAACACCTGCGAATTTATCAGGGGGGATAGGATCTAATTTACATGAAACTAAGTCAACCAATTTTCTGGGAGGGACAGCAATAAGATGGATATTGTATTTACGGAGGGCCCTTTTAATCATTTCAAATATAATAGGTATATATTGGAATTTACGATAGTTTGGTTTATTATTGCTAGGGACATTAGCTTAAATAATAATAGTATAATTTTTTACATTGGTATGACTAAAAGAAAGTTTTTGGAAAGGTTAAAAGAGCATAAAAACGACATAAAATTTGGAAAGTTATCCACTGCACTCTCCCGGTTTTACGCTAAAAATAATGATACTGTAATTAATTTCGATAAAGCAAGAATTATCCATAGGTTCAATAACCCATTTAAAGCCGCCATTAGGGAATCATTGGAAATTAAAATTAGAAAAGATTGTATTTGTAATGATAACTTTTCTTTCAACATACCTAGTTTATGGGATACATTTTTAACCCCTTGTTAATTCCTTGTTTTGTTTTTTGCTCTTTGGCAACAGAGAGCGCCCGCTTATTTTATTTAAATTTTTCCATACTGTTGATTTCAATTTTCTCGTGTCGAAAATTAAAAGATCAGTAGTCGTTTGTGTTGTTCCTCTTCTCCGATGATGCTTTAAGTTTAAAGCCGAAACATGTAGGATTTTAGCTCTTTTATGAGTTTAAAACAATTTTTACACTGATTTTAGCAACTAATAAGCACAATTTGTGCAATTTGTGTTTTTAAAATAGTTATTTTAACTTCAACATTCTTTTGTCTTCATAGTAATAGACATATCGAAATAATTCTTTGTATAATTCAGTTTTTTCAAATATTTTCCTTCATAATTATACAAATAATTTCATTTAGTTATATTTGTTATGCTTTTATCATTATTTATTTCACAAGCGTATATAGTGACAGCAGTAATAACGCATTGCTAAGCATTACTTGTCTGTGTTTATACATACACTGTTAAAAATAAATCCGTTAATTCACGGTAAAACTACTGGCAGCAAAGTTAACGGACTTTTTCCGTTCCGTTAGTAGATGTTCCGTTTTGAAAGATAACAGAAGGAAAATCTCCGTTTGAAGAAACGGCAACATTCCGTTATGAATGACCTCGGTTAAAAAAAAAAATTACCTCTCTGTTTGTGCTACCATCTGTTGACTATAATGGGAGTATTTATTGTTTGATATACTTCAGAATATTTTCTGGCTGTCCTTGGGGTTCGAAACAGAGACAATAGCGCCTTGAGCCAAGTGTTTTACCACAAGACCAGTGGGATCTTGCTAGAATAAGAGTTTGAAACGATGATACGTGATTTCTTCAAATCGCGGCTTGGAACTTAAACAATCTGGGGTTTAAGAAACCTGGTAATTTTGCAATTAATTGGGATGAATTTTGTTATAAGATTGTTATAAAAAACTTTAGTGTTAATAGAGGATTAAAACATGAATTATATATATTCTTAATTTGGTTGTTAGATGCGAAATATGAATATTATATTTTGAATTAAATTCGACAAATTATGTTTGGTTTTTAGAGAAAATCAATTTTTTTCAACAATTATATTTTTTTAAATGTGTTCGGTTAGAATATATTTTCAGTGAGAGTGTTTTTTATAACTTTAAAAAACAAATTGCGAATAATTTCAAAGGAATGAGAAAATTATTTGTTATTTTTTTAAATTCGAAAGCATTATTTTTGTTTGTTGCTTTTTTGAGCAAAATCGATTTTTTTTTACTTAATTTAACTATTATATATATTAAGCTATTTGTTTAGAATATATTTTATGTGTGAATTTTTTTTAAGAACTTTAAAAAATAAATTGCTAATAATTTTAAAAGCATGGGAAAATTAATTGTTGCTTTTTTAAATTCGAAAAAACTATTTTGTTCTTTTAAATAAACTCGAAATTTTAATTTATTGAATTTTTAATTTTTCTGTGCTGCAACATGTCAGTTTTTTAAACATTCAAAATAATTATGCAGCAGATAACAGAATATTTCCGTTGGCGACTTTCTTTTCCGTCTGTTCCGTTGTTTTCAGGAAATATGAGGAAAATTTCTGTTTTTAGCGGAAAATGACTTTTGTCGTGAAAAGGGACTTTTTCTGTGAAATTCAGGAAAAAAATACCCGTGAATTTCAGATAATTTTTAACAGTGTATACAATGTATTGGGTTGTCCGGATAGTTAATGCCGGTTGGGAAAATCAATTCGTACCGGAAAATTCTGTCCATTAATTATTAGACATTTGATATCGGATTTAATGTTTAATAATTAAATGATAGAATTTTCCGGTGCATTTGATTTTCCTGAAAAAAAACACACCTCTTGAAAGATTTGGGAATCCTTAGAATGTATAAAACCCCTTAAAACAAGTATAATGTAACATTATTTATTCAATGTTTTATATTTTATATAAAGTATGAATTATATTAAACATCTAATGATTATTAAAATATAGCTTTAAAACCATGTAATCAACAAAAATGTACATAAATTACTAGTGCGTCGTGAAGATAATTTCTAAAAAAAATAATGTAAAGATTAAAAAAAACAGTCTTCTTTGTTGGCAGTGTTTTTCATTTCCATCTTGCAACAAACAAAGCGTAGTCAATTTTTTTCAACAATTATATTTTTTTAAATGTGTTCGGTTAGAATATATTTTCAGTGAGAGTGTTTTTTATAACTTTAAAAAACAAATTGCGAATAATTTCAAGGAATGAGAAAAATTATTTGTTATTTTTTTTAATTCGAAAGATTATTTTATCGAATTCCACTTCCATCCTGATAAGAAAAATCAGCGAAAGAAAAGTAGAAACTGCTGCAATTTGAAAGATTTGGCAACTAGAAACATGGAACTGGCATAAGATCTTTATTTTGCCTTACCTGACATATTTTTAAAATGCAGAGTATCTTATTTTTGAAAATATATACATTTAAATATGAATATAAGAAATGTGATAAAATGTGGAGTAGGTAAAAGTTTGTGCTAATTTTTCCAACTTTTTTGAGATATGTTTAAGAAATTTATAATGTATGTGGACACCACTGATCGAAATGCAAGTTTTACAGCATCACCGGCTTACTGTACTTCCATTCTCTCACTAAAATTCTCTCACTTAGAATCCATCCAATGTGATCTCAATAACATATTTCGCAATCCATGCACGAATTTTTTAATCGAATTTGCATCTGTCTGTGTAGCAAAGGCCAATACCATTGAACTAGGTGATAATGTTGATTTTGATCTATCAACGTATTTCCTTCCACTTCCAGCAGTCTTCATCTAATAGAAATAAGACAAAGAAGCCCTATCTTAGAATACACAAAGTGTCATCTCAATAACATATTTCGTCATCCACGCACGGTTTTTTTATCGAATTTGTATACATCTGTGTAGCATAGGTGAAACAATTGAACGTGGTGATAGTGTGGATTTTGATATATCAACCTATTTCCTTCCACTTCCAGTAGATTTTACCTAATAGAAATAACACAAGGAAACCCTATCTTAGAATCCACACAGTGTTATCTCAATAACATATTTCATCATCCATGCACGATTTTTTTTATCGAATTAACACTAGCGTACATGACATTTTTTAATCTGAATTATACGATTCGCGATATTATAATGTACGGAGATTAAAGTCATATATAAATGCAATTACATTTATTCGAGTTATGATATCCAAAACAACTTTTAGCTTTTCATAAAAAGTAAATAAATATTAAAATTTCGAAGTAACGAGCAATTGTTTTTGTAACAGGATTAAATTGTGTTGTTATCTGTTGAAACTAAATGTAAAATGCAATCTTAAATGAAAATATGAAAATATTTAATTTTAAAAGTCATAATATTTGCCAAAACAGAAAATATTTATTAATTTCATTTTGGAACAAAATTTAAATTAATCTGTTTTTGAAAAATTATGTTATAACAAATTACAGAATTTTATATATTACGTTACACACACAAAAAAAAAAAACATATATATATATATATATATATGTCATATCAAAAAGTGTGGAATTTTTATTTATTTCTGAAAATATATTCTCGAAAGTATGCAATTTATTGAAGTTGCAACAGATATTCTATTAATTGTATCTTTTTAAAATTAAATTTATGTATCTTTACTACTGAATACATTCATTTAATTTTTTATTTCTATGTGTGTTATTTTGAATTTATTTTCTTAAAGTGATTAAAAAAACAACAAGTTGGAAATTGTACGTCAAACGTGACAAATGAGGTGCGTTCGTACTATAGCTAGTTATATAAATATTCAGATCTTGATGATTCTTTATTCTGTGAAATGAATTATATCGTCTGCAGATTCATTTCTGTCATAAAATATAAGTATCTCGGTCGCTTGACGATTAAACTTCGGAAGCTCCTATAACAAGAAAGCACCGATTTTTAAGAAACATTCAAATCTCTTAATAAATATTTTTATTAATATCTCCTAAAGTTTTGATTCGATTTTTATAAAATTTGAAATGTCACGACAAATTTCTGCAAAGATAATATATCTTAAATTTCAAACCATTCGGTTGGGTAGTTTTTGCGTTGTTATATTCGGACGGACGGACGAACAGACAGACGGACGGACCAAGCGACGACAATAGGTGCTACGTATTTATATAATTACGAACGCACCTAAAAACAAGTATAAGTATAAAATGTTGCACCCATTTCTATTTATACATAACATTTACTACTAATATGTTTAAATGTTCTACGTTTTCATAAATAGTATGAAACAGGAATAATATGTAGTAGTTTGTGTAATTATTGTGTTAATAAAGTAAATATATTGCATTTTTAGAAGTAAAAATTAAAAAGAAAAAAAGGATTAATCTTGCTTTTAATTTAATAATTAAAACTTTTAAAACGTTTCCGTCGTGTAATCATGTTATTGCATCGCTTTAAATTTTTAATAATTTTTGATTAATAGATTATTAGAAATAGTGAAACAGACTTTGATGTATTTTTTAAAAGCAAAAATGCACGAGAGCTTTTAATTTAGTTTATGTGCATGTGCATGTAGAAGATACTTCATGCAACGCCTAAATTATGTATTTTATGAAAAATTTGCATTTTGTTTTGATACGATTTCATTTGATGTCTAGAAATGTGCCACTAACAAATGCCTTTCTTATTAATAACATATACCACTTGAAAGATTGGGAAAAAATATGAATTCTTATAAGCTGTTTCATTAAAAAATTATTTATGATGTGATTATATATTGTTAACTATGTACGTACAGTTATAAAAGATGCACTAAAATATAAGTAAAAAAAAAAGTAGCTAATTTCGCATTTTAAAGATAAACATTTTTCTTAAGAAAATTGTTTTTTATTTCTTATGTCTGAATTTTTGCGAAGGATTTCACAGTATTAAAAACATTTGCTGAGTCATTTATTTTTCATATGATGTTTTAAATTTGTGATAGTTTAAAAAATAAAAAAAATAAATTTCTTTTTCTTTTGTACTTAAAGTAAAGATAAAGTTTTACTAATGCTTTTTAATCTAAAAAAAAAAAAAAAAAAAACACTCATTGGTCTCAAGAGAGATTTTCTAAATCTTATAAAATTCCTTGTACAAAAAATTTACTTTTAGTTCCCTACTTTTTTTAAAGCCATGTTGACGTTCCTTAAAAGCTCAATAGTTGTGCCTAATTAAAAAATGTGTAAAATATTAATCTAGAGATTAGAGCAAAAAGAACGAACAATATTTTTTATTTCAAATAATTTGTAAGGACTTTGATTGTTAAAATAAATTTTTAACCAGGTGTACTATATTATTCGGCATCGTGTCAATCTGAATCGTTTTTGTAAATTTAAAATGAATGTCTTAGTATAGCTAAGAATAAAATTGAATTTCAAAATGTATTCCGAGCACAGTTTGAAAGGAGATGATTTGGAGAAATTCTGATTTAAAATTTTAGTTATTGCATCTTTTATAATAACATATATTCACAATTTGAAAAAAAAAATCCATGAATTTAAGAAAGACAAAGTATTTATTTCTAGAAATGTATTATATATACACAGTGAACCAAAAGTCTTGCCCTTATTATAATAATTCATTACAAAATAACCGTTTGTATAACAATGCATCTTGTTGTATCATTGAATAGGTCAGTTTTAGTAGTTTTTTGTGCAATAGATGGCGCGATTGCTCGTTGAAGAGTGACTCAGGAAAACATTTGTAAGAAAGACAACATTTTCGGCCGAAATGACGTCGACTCAAGAGAAAGTTCAATTTATGCTTTGGTTTTACGAAACACAAACGTCCATGTTCAGCGAACATTTCGACCTTCTTATCGACGCAACCCTCCTCATGCAAAATCAATAAAGCGATGGCATCACAGGTTTAAAGAAGCAGGCAGCGTTACTGATCTGGCCAGAAGTGTGAGTGCATCAATTGCTGACGTCCAAGAACTGAAGACTAGGATACAAGCTGCTGTGTTTTCTCTAACAGAAGACATGTTAAAGACCACTTTGGAACTAGAATACGGCTTAGACATTCTCCGAGCTACCAAGGGGGTACACGTTGAAATTTACTGAGGTAGAGTGGTCTTATAAGAAATTTATAACAGTACTTACAATATACCCAAACAAACATATGTCTAATTATAATAGTTTGAGCACAATAAATGTTTATAATCAGGGCAAGATTTTTGGTTCACCCTATATGTTCAAATAAACGTTTAATATAAATATTGGAGTAGCAGGACATAAAGCAGTTTATAAATCTATAATGATTAATAAATGCGTTATTTCTTCTTGGGGAAATACGTTACACATTTTACTACATCTGCATTAACGCAAAATGTTAGCTCGTGTTAGTGTAATTTATTCAAAGTTGCTAAATATGATGCATTATATACAGTATAAATTCGTTTATTGATGGAATCTACATAATATCCAGCCATCTTAAAGCATAAGTTTTTAATATGTTTGTTAAAAAAAAAATAAACAGCGCTTTTTTTTAAATATTGTTAGCAATATTTTTATGTTATGTGAGGTCACAAATAATGCAGGCGAGAATGGTATGCAATATCTAAAGTTATTCGAAAATGTCCAATAAAATATATTAAACAATGTAATAATTCAAGAAATGACCTTTTTTACAATATTATGAATTTAATTTTATTAATGCTTGGTATATACAATCAGCTCGGGTATTCAGATAAATAGAATCATCTGACATAAACGTTCTTAGGTAGAAACAACCTAGGCACCAAGAAAGGACTTACACGCCCCCACTCCCCAGTAAGTAAAGTAATGTTCCTAGGTGTGGAACAAAAAAAAGGAGCATTTTTAGTTACACCCAGAAAAAAGTTTTGTTGAATCAACAAAAATTTGGTTGCCCCAACACAACTTTTTGTTTAAATATAGGTCAATGGAATATTTGTTTGAATCAACAAAAAGTTTTATTTTTTACAATACCAAAAAAAAATTTGTATCGTCAGCAAAAAATGTTTTGTTAATTCAAGTAAAATGGTTCAATTTTACTTGAATTTTGCTAAAACAACCAAAATGTACTCAACAAAACATATTTTGTAGTTTTAATCAATTCTATTTTGTGGGTGTAACAGAAGTTGAAAATTAGTGTCAGTTATCGTTATAGTAATCGCAATATTGCCGAGAATCATGTAATTTTTTAGGTACGGCTGCATCCAATGTTTTTTTTCTTTTGGTTTCCATGGGAACAAAGCGTTCATACATGTGTTACAACGATCACGATATTGCCGAATTTCCGGTATTTTTTAAATTCTTATACAAGAAGGTATGCAATGTTTTTTCGTTTCGTTTTCACGGACGCGATGATGGCATATACGTTTTATGATGATCGTAGACTTATTATATTTAGTGTTATTTGAAATTCCTATACAACAAACTTCCTGCATTCAGTAATATTATTTGTTTGTTAATTTTGATTTGTTGTCTTGCACGTGTCGCGCTCATATGGGTCATAGTGAATGCGGTACTAGCCAATGCCATGCATTCTGGAGATTCTTGTACAACGCGTTTGTTCCTAGATGTTGTTGCTTAAATTCATAGCCCCTCGTTCCTTTCAGGGCCGTTGACCAAAGGTTCATTCCCATAGGTACTTAGAAACAGAAAATTTGCCGTAACGTCCGTTGACCGACTCTCCCATTCAACTTTAACTGATGTTCAAAATATTTTTCCGTTTAAGAGAACTTGTAGAGGCTTGACAGATGGTCATGAACTATTTTCCATTAAAGGGGAATTAATACTAGAAGTGTTGTCCTTTCCTTTTATTTTTATTTTTTACTTTATTTTTAATTTATTTTTTTTACTTACGAAAAAATATTGACTTTTGTTTTAACATTAAATCCGTTTCTTAAAACCTACGATTACTATACTGACTAACTATTTTATTATGAATCTGCTTTATAATATGAAATCTGTTTTAGTAAAAAAGAAACTACAAAATTAAAAAAAGTTTCTCTATTTTCAGGGACAATTGACTGTACTAGCCAATCAGAGCTATAAAAAATTTGTTGTCTAACCATTTCTATAATATACAGTTTGAACGTCTCTTTAAAGGTACAATTCTTTCAAAGGACATTCTTTCAACAAAATTCTAATTTTTTTCAAGGAATTATTGTCATTTACTGTAACAAAATAACGTTACTGCAGTGAATAATTTAACTTACTCCTATTTATTCTCCAACATAATAAAATAATATTCGATTCGAATGAAAGTTTTATACGTGGAATTAGTCCCCTTTGAGTCATTTTGTAGCAAATCAAGACCTATTTCTCATCGGACTATTACTGTTACGGGATTCATTAAAGAGTATTTATTTCCATTAAAGTAATATGATTCGCGATATTAATTTCTCAGCTTCTTTATTGGTACTTAAGTAATGTTTAGAATTAAGAAAGCTTTATGTATTTTCATTTTAAATTATTATCGCATTCATGAGATTTTTTTCAATGATTTTCTACATTTATAAAACTAAAATCATAGATCTGTGCGATCGTAAATAATTCTAACACTTGTAAACAAAATCAGTGAAAGTATTTATGACACGGTAAAAGTAATAATACATTGACTTTTATTGGCCATATATATTATGTGAGATTTTGCGAAAAAAATATCTATGCAAATCAAAGTCATTATCTTTGCTATAGTAATTCTCCAGCGTGTCTAATATGTAATATGCTGGTTATTTATTTATGTAATTAATAATGTATGACACCCATATACATAGTTTACGAAATCTTGTAATCATGCAATTATCATTTTATTACAAGTTCATTACTGAATATTCAGAATTTAAACACTGAACATTAAACAGTATGATATTACGGCATAATCTAACAGCATCGCCAGTTTTTATTATATCAATATTCATCATGGGATTAGAATTTACAGCTTACAATACCAAATATTGTATACAATCCGATGGTTGGAGTATCATAGTTGATATTTTTTCCAACAGAGAGAAAATATGCCGGGACCAGGACTCGAACCTGGGTACTTTGGTTTGCCGTACCAACACTCTTCCTACTGAGATATCCCGACGATATCCTGGGCGGCATATCTCACTCTTATCAGTTGGACAAAGCTGCGAACTGCAGCGCTAATTTCATTCATCCGAGCAATAACTATAGCATTTTACATCATGAATCTGAAATAGCATGGAGACTCCTATATACCATGTAATTAGATCATAATGAACGGAGGAAAGTATATTCAACAAGATAATTTATATACAATGGTTGGAGTATCATAGTTGAGATTTTTCCAACAGACAGAATACAATTTTGAAAATTATTAGACGTAAACAATATAAATAATAGCGTATCTCTATAATATACTCAAAAGCATGTAAATTTCTATATTCTATATAATATTCTATAAAAGTGTTGTTGGATCGTTGAGAATGAATGTTCGCATCTAACATATCTGCATATTATTACATTTAGGAAATGTTACGATGATGCGTGTTGCCAAGAAAGAACTTTAAAGTATTTCCCATCTGAAGCATAAAATTGCTCAGAGGCAGATTATCTACATTTCATCCATTGTAGACTGAAAACATTAGATATACATTATTTGTACATTTTACCAATTCTTTCAGACATTATTTAAAAAAGCTTGGTTAAAAATACTTACTAAAAACGTCCCCCATTTAAAAAATGTAAAAACAGTCTTCAATAAAAATCTCGACCAGTTCACAAGAGCGCTTTCACCCCCCGCAAGGGCATCATCAGTTGTGATCTTTAACTATCCTCTTCTTCTTTATATACATGACTGCTGGTCAAAGAAGAGCTCCCCCTATCGGCATTCAATATTCTCTCTCTATCTCTCTCCCCCTCCTCCAACATTTTTCTCCAGCGGCAATCAAGTATCGAATGTACCATGTCATTGCATGTGCCTTTGGATGTATTGATTTCTATTGATTCTCTTATTAATGCGTTATGTAAGTTTCCGTAGTTTGCTATTTTCTGAATTTGTAGGGTTTCAAGTTTTATTGGGGTTTTAGTGTTTAACCTTGCAAGAGCTGTTGACTGTTTATTTTGTTTTATATCTCGGATATGTTCTTTCAATCTTTCTTCTGTTTTTCTCTTCGTCATTCCTATGTAAGTAAACTTTTCATTTCTGCTGTTTAGACAATTTACTTTGTATATTCCTACTGTTTGTATTTCCGCATATTTTTCTATTTCATTTCTTATTGATTTGAAGTGGGATGAATTGGGGGTTAGTGGGACAATTTTTCCTAATTTTTCAAATTCTCGTTTTATTTTCAAAGATACACCTTTTATATATGGAATAGGAGGAGTGTATGTTAGATTCCTCTGTGCTGGTTGTATATGGTCAATTCTTTCTCTTACTCTTTCAATTAGTTTAAGTATAGTTTTTCTCGGATGTCCTGCCTTTAAACCTATGTTTTCAATGACTTTTAATTCTTCCTTTAGTGATTTTTCTGTTGAACAAACATGTAGAGCTCTATTTATATATGTATTCATAGCTGCTAATCTGTATGGTAGTGGAGTATCGGCTTTATAGGAGATGATATTTAAGTTTGCTGTGGGTTTTCTATAAACTTTAGTATTTATTTTAGTTATATCATGAGTAATTTTTACATCTAAGTAGTTGATCGAATGCTTTATTTCTTTTTCTATTGTAAACTGGATATTCTTGTCATACGAATTTATTTTGTCAAGGAGGTTATCTAGATTAATTCGTTTATTTGTGATAATAAATATGTCGTCTACATATCTAAGCCATAGCTTGATTTCAGTTTTGTGTTCGTTTATGATTATTGTTTCTAGATTTCTTAATTTCCATTCTGAGACAATATTAGAAATTGGGGATCCCATAAGTACCCCTTTACTTTGTTTATATATTTTCAATATATAACTACCTTTACTTTGTTTAAATAAATACATCCAAAGACGCATGCAATGACATGGTACATTCGATACTTGATTGCCGCTGGAGAAAATGTTGGAGGTGGGGGGGGAGATAGAGAGAGAATATTGAATGTCGATAGGGGGAGCTCTTCTTCGACCAGCAGTCATGTATATAAAGGAGAAGAGGATAGCTAAAGATCACAACTGATGATGCTATTGCGGGGGGTTAAAGCGCTTTTGTGAACTGGTGGAGATTTTTATTGAAGACTGTTTTTACATTTTTTTAATGGGGGACGTTTTTAGTAAGGATTTTTAACCAAGCTTTTTAAAATAATGTCTGAAAGAATTGGTAAAATGTATAAATAATAAATGTACAGACATTAACAATTGAACACCTGTTTTTAATATTAGATATACATTTAATCTGGTTTTGACAAAAAAAAGGGATCACATAAAATGTTCGAATAGTATCGGGCGAGTAGCATGATGATGCGTATTCTGGGAATTAGGATTTTCTGACATTGCATAATATAGATTTCAGGAATTTTGGCCTAGGATACGCAAGCATGGGATCCTGTTTCAGCACATACAAGACAGAAGAATATCGAAACAGCTAGGCTTCTATATTCTAGTTCTATTCGACAACAATGTACACGGCCCACTGCATCAATATCTGTAATACAGGGAGATGGGGAAAATATTACATCCTCCTATAACCGATCGTACATTTGGTACACATCTAACTAAAGATCATGTGATAAAGAAGTGCTCAATTTATTTGCTGCTAATGACAAATCAGTAAATGCAGAAATTTAGTGATACCGACTTCACGCTGTAGGTCGAATACTCGTAGACTATGAGATCTGTTGAATTAACATCGTCAGATAATTTCTCACAGAGAGTGGACAAAGGAGCTTGTCAATTGGACAGGAAATAAGTGCGATGCTCCCGTGGATGGAGTTATGTTTCACATTTCATCCTGATAATAAACTCATTTGCATTTGGAGGGAATGTGAGATTCAAAACAAACCGCACAAGAAAGTGTCAGTTTTGAACACGGTAGAATGATGATCTCGTCAAAAATCTTTATTAATGTCCACATCATCGAAATTGATACCTAAAGACACAATTGTATAGAGATGAGATTCAAATTAAAATAAATGATCAACGTAAACTAGCACAAGTAAAAGTATATAAAATGACAAACAGCTATTTAGGAGCCGCTAAAGCTCCATCATCAGTGCCAAATTTAAAAGATTCAAAACTGATTCAAAAGTTTAAGCCATGTAAGTATACTTGCGTCTCCGCACGCGCCCAAGTTAGAATGGCGGTGAGTTTTTTAAAAACAACAGCGGAATCAGGAAACTCCCATTTTATATATTTTTGTTTGTGCTATTTTACGTTGATAATTTATTTTAATATAGCGGCACAAAGTTCAACCCACCTATTTTAAATTCAGATTCATAGACATACCCTTACGCTGCAGGATATGACATTTGTGGAGATGGGTTGCAACCAAACTTTCATCCCCCAAAGCTAGCTGCGATTCAGGAGAAAAGAGGCAAAATATCCCAATTTATATTCAAATATCCTCAAACATGTCTTTAAATATATATTCTGAGCAGAAAATCGTAATTACTGTTTTAAAAAATCCTTCAGTACAACCTTATAAAATATAACTTTTATACCAGGGAATATACATTTGAAAGCCAATAAAAAAGTTCAGAATATTGGAATGATGCTACATTTTGAAAATTTAAGGTTACGTTTCAATTATTAGAGTATTCATTAAATTAGTTCAAACTCAACTTTAAATGTGTGCATGATGAAAATATCTAGGTCATTAAAACATAATTTGAAAAATAATTATAACTCTATTTCTTTCTAAAGAAGGAAGCAATTATAAAAAAAATATATTTCTGTTTTTAATTTACTCACAAAAAATTCAAATAACAGTCTTAATAACTGATAACGATAATATTACTATTATTTATCTCTTGCAAATTTTTACTGATATTTCTTTTTTAAAAATTCAATCTCATGTTTTTAATAAAATTTATAAGTTTCGAATTAATGAAAACACCTTATTAGGATTAAAAAAAAATCCATATTAGTATTGACATCTAAACTTTTTTTTTAATTAAAAGTAATCAAACTTTATTCAATTCCATTATTGAAATATTATATGTCTTATGCAGAAAAATATTTAACTAATTATGTTTAACTAAAATGAATAAAAAATTATCATGAAGAACATATAAAAAAGTAATTAATATTGTTTTAATGAAAAAAGGATAAAAAGAAGCATTTTGAATTAATAACCAAAATATTTTTTCTCGTTATTCTTACGTATCTCAAGTTCATATTAAACAATTTATAAAAAATATATTATAAACGAGGCAAATACAATCTATTGTTTTAATTTTATTATTTTATTATTTTATTTTAATTTTTTAAATTATTGAAATTTATTTCCTCACAATTTATGAATATTTTTTTTCTAATTCGGGAGAGTAAAGAATTTAATTATGATTATAATTTCATTTTATGTACCTTATTATTCATATAAGTTTAAAACGTATAAAAAAGTAAAGTATTTCCCGTTTTTTTTTTCTTTTTCTTTTCTTTCTTTACATGACAGGACACAAGTATGTGCAGCTGTATTTTCTATATTAATACACAAAACCACGGATTTACAAATTTGATAAAATGTGGTAGCCAGCAAACAGTTCTAGTCGCCATTGAAAAATATTTACAACCCCCTCCCCATTGATTTCCCTCCTCATCATGATTTTCAAAAAGCACATTATGAATTATTTGAAAAAATCAAGAATAACAAGCTGAGTTTAGACTTATTAGTTACATAATTTAGAAAGGTAATATAAACTAAGTCTTCTAATAAAACTTAACAAAGTTATATATCTGAAAAAAAAAGAAGTACTGTAAAGGCTGTATTACCGGCATGTTTGCAAAGTGCTCATTATTCAATGCTTCAAATGTCTGGAAAGCCGAGCGCTACAAATTCTGTATCAGATGAGTGAAATTAAAAAACGAAGATGAAAATGCAAAAAGATGTGACTCCATGGGGCGAGGCAACACAAAAGATTTTACTAGTGAAATAAAATGTTACCAAACGAAAAATGAATACTTAAGAAATATTTTCAATTATTTTTCCTCTTTTTAAAAGAAACCACTCTCTGTACGCACCCTCAATCTTTTTAGTCATATAGACTAGACAATCGTCTCCAAATTATGCTGGTGCCTATTTATTGCGCAATGCTTGCAGTGTGTAGATAATAAAAGCACGAAACAGTTTCCGCGACGGAGAACTATTTAAAAATACATATCATTAAATTTATTAAAAGTAGTTATCAGTGAAATTTCAATTAAGTTTTATAGATTTAATTAAAATAAATTACTTATAATCACTTAACTTAGATGGTGTTATTCTTTAAAACGAATGTGATCGATTAATCAGATTTAATTAATTCTGAAATGCAAAAATATTTTTTAATAAAAAAAAGAAATTTTTTTTTAACATTGCTTAGCATTGTATCGAATTTTAGGTGCCTCCAAAAAGGCTACATTATAACGATTTCTTACTGTTTTATTGAAACGTCCCTCCCCTCTTCCCACATTCTAATCACGGGACATGCTAGCTGGTTTTAACGGCAAAGAATGACGTTTTCAGTGCATGAGATGGGAAATAAATGCATTTTAAACTTGGCTCTTCAATTCAAAGTGCGATAGAAGAGCAAAATCACTGCTTGCCACACAGAAGTAACGGTGGGAGTGAGTGAAAGGTAAACCATTTGTCTTCATTTCTTAGGTCAGTTTTTGTAAAAAAAAATATATAAATAAATTTAAAAAATAATAATAAATAGATAAATAAAAAATAATAATAAGCCAGATTTAAAAAGTTGATCGCCAATGGCGACCTGGTGACCGCATTTTTTAAGTCCTGCACATAATTCAAAATTATTTCATTTTCCTTTTTTTTTATGGAAAACTAAGTAATTTAAAAGCCATAAAAGTAAAAAATATAGAGAAATAGGTTCAAAGTTTAAATGAGCATGACACTAATGGTGCTTTTGGAGCTGGGATATAAAACAAGAAGAAACATCATATGTCATTTTGTATAAAAAATATAGAACAACAATTTTGATTTCTATATTAAAGGGTAAAATAATTCAGTGCATTTACTCCCAGTTTATTTTTTATTTCAATCACTTGCATCTGTAAAAATATATATTATAATCTACGAAAATATTTTATAACCACGAACGACGAAAATGAACAATTGCATCTTCGGATTTATCCACGATTTCGAAAAACGCTCTTTATCTTTTGAAAACTGTAAACTCAACATATTTTTGAGAGTTAAAGTGTCTTGTTTTTATTTATTTGACTGCCAGTGATTTTTGAAAACGTTTCGATCAGTTTATATAATACAGCACGGTACCTTAAATCCGAAATTCTAAAATCCTGAATAATAAATAAGAAATTCCGCTAATATTATGATTGTAGATATCATGACTATAAAATATTTATACCAGAATATTAAATTATATGAATAAAAGTTTGTTTTTATTTTTTATAAAATATAGGAGGTTTTTTTGCGAAAAAAACGCATCCAGTATTTCACACCAGCAAATTGTAAACACATTTCCATGTTTGTATTTATCGCTTTTTCAGTTTTCTACATACCTGCCAAACATTTTTTTAAATCCATTATTATGAATTATTATGTAATGGCTGCATTTTCTAATTTATAAAGTATAAACACATTAATTTGGTTCCGTTTATCTTTCTTTTCACTCATCTAAAACAAGTTTATGTGGAAACCAAATTGTCTTGAATGATTGTTACAGAAATGACAACGTGTTTACAACTACCCCGGGATCTTACATGTAAATGTAAACAGAAATATTTTTTCAGGATAATAAAACAAAAAACGTCCGTTGCTTGTGATACATGAATATTAGAGGGAAAAGAACTATCTTATTTATTCGAACTATCCCTCTTATTCTCTCCCATTCAAAACCCATGTTTGTATTTATCGTTTTTTTCATTTTAGAACATACATCTGCCAAACATTTTTTTTTTAAATCCAACTTAAACCAGAAATATTGCTTTAAAAACGATATTAATTCAAAAAGACGTAGTAAGAGTCATTTTACAAAAACTTTTTCCGGTTGCCACAGAAATGTTTCTCAGTTTTTGTGAAAATTTACTTTTACCTTAATAATATTAAAAGTAGCTATCCAAATCACAAAATTTAAAGGTTACTGAAATTTAACGGATATGTCATTTACTGAAATCTAACAATAATATTTTTTTCTGTGATATTCATGTGACAATAGACTAAGGAAGAAAATTTGAAGACGTTTTGTAAAACGTCTTATTACAACAGTATTAAACAGGCATAACATTTTCTAATACTTTTTTATATTCATCATAATTTATACGTTCGGAAAAGTAGCACCAATTTTTAATTTAAAGAGTGAAACATAGGTATGAAATAAAAGAATCGCCAACGGTGCAAAGAGAATTAAGAAAACTATTAATATTATAATTATTACTAACTGCTAAAACATAAAAGAAGTCATAATAATAAATGTATAGACATATACTACTATTATTTCAGAAAGATAATAACGAAAGTAATTATTAAGACAAAATAATACTACACATACAGTAAGACATGTACTATTGTGCATGTATTGTACACATGTACACCAGTCCCGAAACGGTTAAATTATATTTGGTCTTAACATTATTTTGACATTAAACATTGTTGTGACATTACGGCACTTGACATGCATTTGACAGACGCTGAAATTAAAAATGTATATACGTGTTCTCCAACTGTTCAAGAAATTTCTTTTTATTGGAGAAATAAATGAACGAGATTTGTACTGAATCAATTTGTTTATAAAAAAAATTTGGTTAATGATCCATATTTTATAGTTCACCTTTTTTAAAGAATACACTATTATTATTTTTAAATATCATATTTTGTTACTAAAATGCGTGAGCTCATATAAAAATATGTTTTTAAAATTTGAAGAAATATATACTTTTAAGTACTACATTAAATTAAAAAAAATTTATAATTAAAAAAAACCTGTTACTGCTTACTAATGCATACTAAACCTTGATACTTTTGATACTTCATTAATCCTATAAAATATAAAAACACATATTTCTGATAAATATAAATTTATTCAAAATGTATAAAAAGTTACTTAATTACCATTTTGAAAGTTTCATATCGCAATTAAAGAAATATGTACTGTTGTTTTTTGTGTACTGGAAAATGTGAAATATTATGCTACGTTAATAAACTCAGCACAATAAGAACAAATTTTACTGCATTTATAAATCTACACATATATTCTCCAAAGAAAGCAGCTCATGCAAAAAATAATAAAATGTGAAAATAAAGTAAATATGTATAAATCTTTATTAGCATTTTAATGAAGTTATTAGCTTTTCAAAAAAAAAATCTCCAGGATCATTAACTGAGAAGTATTTCATAAAATAATGAAGCATGAAAAACTTTCATATTTAAAGAACGTATTTTCTGAACTACCTTTAATGTATTCTGTGTTTCTCTGTGTTAAATGATGCTGAAATAAAAAATGACTGCACCGAATCTTTTCTAAGAATATTTCTGGATGGAATTATTCTTAGTGAAATTTTATGTCAAACTAAATGACTAAATAATTTACTCAATATGTAAAAAACAATATGTAAACAAATAAATAAATGGTGACAAATAGTTATAATGAAAAAATGCAATTTATTTCTTTTTTCTTTATTAGTTTTTATTCTTGCTCTTATATGTCATCTTTTAAGCAATTCAATATAATTCAAAACAGTTATTTTTTTATTCTCCGTCTGTCCGTATACATCACTAAAAACAAGCCAAACTTTCTGAGGCCTTTTTTTACATATCGGGGATATTTTATGGGACCTGATATTAGAGTTGTAAAGGCTAGAAAAAAACCCCTTTAAATCTGGGAATAAATTTAACTTTTTTGGAAATAAACCAGGTATTTTGGCAATAAACCTGGAAATAAACCGGACTATTGGAAATAAACCCGAGAATATACCTGTTTTTTGCAACTCTACGCGATACCTTTAATCAAATAAAAAAGAGATATTTTTTTCAAATTTACCCGTTCTAAAATTATATTAAATTGTAATTTTTTAAACAGAACTGCATTCAAATTGTCGTTTAAAAAGAAAAGTTACTTCCAAAATAAATTCAGTATTTGCAATGTGCATCATAGGTAAAATGTGTTTTTAAAGGGATTTTAAAATAGCACGTGTGCATAATATTTCGCTAAATTGGCTAGAGAGATTTTTATGGAATTTTTACATTCTTATAAATAAATAAATGTAAAGAAAATGACCTATTATTCTGATTTTTTAATTGAAATTTCTGAAAATTTTTATTTTAAATTTTATGGGATTTTGGATGGAGATCTTGGCTACGTCATTGTATATATAGAGTAAAACCCCTGAATAGCGGACGCCTCAAGACTCTGGGATACGGTGAAAGTGTTCGCTAAATAGAGGTGTCCGCTATTCGGGAGTGTCTATTATAAAACACTTACTCTATTAATAAAACGTAAAAAAGAAAATGAAACAGAGGAATGTTTTATTGTTTTCTTTTTCCACTAAGGAAAAGTTGCCACAATATTACCTACCACAAAAAAAAAAAAAAATGTTAGCGAAAGCAAAATCCTGTAGCCAGATTAATATCTTTGACAGGAGTCTAGCGTAGGACATCTACCACCAAAGATGTTCTATACAAAAGAAGAGTAGCTGTCTTATATCAGAACGTACAATAGTACTCCTCTTTGCGCTTCAGGCATAAAAATATCGAGATTTTTCGGACCACGAATAATCTCGTCTGAAAAATTGCTTTATATTCGGTCTTGCTATTATTATTTATCATGTTTTATAGCACTACTTATTTAATATTTTTTTTAAAAATTCACTGTATATATTTCACTATAAAATATTTTGGGGGATCCAGGCTGCCCCTCGACTCCCCCCCCCACACACTTCCTACGCCCATGGCCATACCGCAGCATCGACTCACCAAACGCACACATTTATGAGTGTGTGAGTTATCATATATTCTAATACGAGCAAATCTTGTGGGTGGTTATATATATATATATATATGCAAAAATTATCTTAAAAACGGCTCTAACGATTTTGACGAAATTTCGTATCCTACCGTTTTGGGGCACCAGAAAACCATTGGGCTAGGTCACATGCTCGAGAAAATTCGATTAGTGGGTCATTTTGGGTCATTTTGGGTCATGGTCTAGCTAATTGTATCTAAAAAACGGTTCAAACGATTTTGACGAAATTTTGTATCCGACCATTTTCGGGCATGAGAAGTCAATTGGGCTGGGTCACATGTTCGAGAACTTTCGATTAGTGGGTCATTTTTGGGTCAACGCGGGTCAAATTAATTTTATCTAAAAAACGGCTCTAACGATTTTGATTAAATTTTGTGTTCTACGAGTTTCGAGCACGATAAAAGCATTGGGCTAGGTCGCATGTCCAAGAAAATTCGATTAGTGGGTCATTTCTGGGTCATTGTGGGTCAAGATCTAAAAAGCGGCTCAATTTACACTAAATTTTGCATCCAATGGTTTTCGGGCACGAGAAGACTGTTGGGCTAGGTCACATGTTCGAGAAAATTCAATTAGTGGGTCATTTTGGGTCATTTTGGGTCATGGTCAAGCTAATTGTATCTAAAAAAACGGTCCAAACGATTTTGACGAAATTTTGTATCCGACTATTTTCGGGCACGAGAAAACTATTGGGCTGGGTCACATGTTCGAGAACTTTCGATTAGGGGGTCATTTTTGGGTCAAAGCGGGTCAAATTAATTTTATCTAAAAAACGGCTCTAACGATTTTGATTAAATTTTGTATTTTACGAGTTTCGGGCACGCGAAAATCATTAGACTAGGTCACATGTTAGAGAAAATTCGATTAGTGGGTCATTTCTGGGTCATTGTGGGTCAATATCTGAAAAGCGGCTCAATTTACACTAAATTTTGCATCCTATGGTTTTCCGGCACGAGAAGACCTTCCCTGCTCGTGAATAATTATGTCAAGATTTCAAGTAATGTTAAAATTCCAAAGCTAACAAACAAAGTGAAAAATATTTGAATGTATAATTTTGTACAGTAGTGTATTTTAGGTTTTAATATAAGTAGTTTTATAGAAAAAAAAATTTTTTCTGGCGAATGTTTTTCCTTAAATTTCATCTTTTTAAAAACATCATTTAAAAGAAATTTTTTATCGATAACAGTTTTAATGGAGAAACATTTTACTTGTTTCTTAAAAACAATTATCTATGTAAGAAGAATTCAGTCTATTAATGCATCCTTTAATGCTAATTTAGAAATTCTTATCTATGTCTGAAGCAAAATGTAAATAATTTCTTCTTTCGAAATCATTAATACTATAACTTGGTTATGCTCTATATAATGTGTGTATAAAATTAGAAATAATATAGTAAATGATGAAATAAAATAATCTATGATTGATATTCAGTTGATTTTTACTTTCTTCTATCTTTACAAGAAGAAAGTATTGGATTCATGAAAATTTTCGACTTCCGGTTTTCGACGCATTTATACGTTTTAGAAGGTCCTGAACACGATTTGACTATTTTTAGAAAATGTCTGTCTGTGACTCTGTCTGTCTGTCTGTCTGTCTGTCCGTCTGTCTGTCTGTCTCTCTGTCTGTCTGTATGTGACAAAAAATTTGTGGGCGCTCTATCTCAAGAACTAATGCTCGGAATTTAATAAAACTTTAGATTCCGTTAGTCCATAATATAAATTGGTGCTGATTAGTGTTTGGTAAAAATCGCCCAGCAGGTGGCGCTGCTATGCAGCATTTTTCGCGATTTCCGCAATAGCTCTATCTCAAGAACTAATGCTCGGAATTCAATAAAACTTTAGATTCAGTTAGTCCCTGATATAAATTGATGCTGATTATATTTTAGTAAAAATTGCCCGGCAGGTGGCGCTGCTATGCAGCATTTTTCGCGATTTCCGCAATAGCTCTATCTCAAGAACTAATGCTCGGAATTAAATAAAACATTATATTCAGTTAGTCTCTGATATAAATTGGTGCTGATTAGCTTTTGGTAAAAATCACCCAGCAGGTGGCGCTGCTATGAAGCATTTTGAAGGATTTACACGATTTTGGCGATAGTCATATCTCAAGAAATACTGCACGGAATTTAATAAAACTTGAGCTTCAGTTAGACCTTGATATAACTTGGTGCTGATTCTTTTTAGTCTGTGCGAAACCTGTGTGAGATAGAAGAAAGTTTTGGGATTGACACATCCGACTAGTTTTTCTACAAATAATGCTTGACTGCTCCTTCGAAGATTTATTATGCACTTTTTGTTTGCCAATTCCTCTACATAAATATTTTTTACGTTCTAGAGGAGCGTGATATCATATAAGAATATAGTAGTAATAAAAATGTATTTATGTTTCACGAAAAACTTTATATTGCAAAATCTATATATTGTCATTTTATATGAAACATAGGATTAACGTACATATCTTGTATTATAAATAAAGCATAGTTATAGATAACAGGTGTGCTTTCATTTGCTTTTATTAACTTTAATCAATGTAAGTTTTGCTTATTTTCATTATTTTAGGCGTAATGTAACTTATTTTTTCCCTTTGAACAGGAATTCAATATCTAGATCCGTGAATCAAGCAGCTGGAACCTTGAAATGTTAAAATATACAAAAAGTTAATAATAATTTAGGAGTCCAATTTACAGTACAATAGAGGAAAGTAGATTACAACAAAGTAGAAATCTCAAATATTTAATTTAGTTCAAAAAAACATAACAGAAACAGAAACAATTTACAGCGAAGTATTAAACTTCTTTTCTCTCAGTACATGAAAACATTTTCTTTTTTTACCCAAAATCATGATGATGAATATCAAAATTTTCAATACATGTAAACTGCACACAGCTGTATATTTACTTTAAACGAGTCAGGCTTTGAGAGGCTAGAAATATTTGATTTCCTCCTTCTCAACATATTGGAATAAATAATTATTATATAATACTTCCTACGTACTTTAATCTTTAGTATCAAATGTTTAAATAAAAATGTATTTTGACATAGTTACTTATTTTTATAATAATTTCCTCTTTGCAAATCGTTCATATTTTTTTTTTTTATTTAGACTGACATTTTACTAGATATACATCCCTGTTATTTATAAACTGAAATCTGTATCATTCAAATTTATAGAAATTTCGTAAGATCTCTTATTTAAAAATCATCCGTCATGCGAAATACATTTGAATCGCAACGAATAATTTGATTACTTGTGATTTCCCAGGGTGATTTTCTACTATTGCATCCCAAAACCAATTTAATCATGGCAATTTTGTTTCTTTGAAACAGAAAATAGGAAAAATTCTCAGATCAAAAGGAATGAAGATCGAAGTTGAATGGGAATGTTTTGTAGTCGAAATCGTTTTTTCCACAAATGACATAAGAAAGTTAATTTTTAGCACTTTCCAACCTAGTTGAAAAGTGCTTATGACTTCGGTTTGTCTGGCCGGATGGCCGTCTGGCCGTCTGTCCGTGCTCTAACTCCGGTAAATATGCTCGGATTGCTCTGCAATTTTTATATGTTATTGTCGTTATCTATAGCATGTTCCCTATTTCAACGGAAGTGTGTAGCACTTATAGTTTTTTTACAGGGACACTCAAAAGAATTCCGTTACATTGCGGTCTATGGGGAAAAATCATTTGCGGTTTATTTTGATGATGTTACACAATTTCAAACACATTGTAATTAATATATATCACTAAGATGCATTAGAAGAAGCTTAATATGGAATAGGGTGTGCATACCACTTATAGTTACTATACAGGGACAGTCAAAAGAATTCCGTTACATTACGTCTATGGAGAAAAATCGTCTGCGGTTTATTTAAATAATGTTTCACTATTTTAAACGCATTGAAATTTATATATATTACTAAGGTGCATTACAAGAGGCTTACTACAGAATAGTGTGTGTATAGCAGTCATCGTTCATTTACAGGGACATACAAAAGAATTCTCTACTGTCTGTTAACAATAATTCCTGGCGTTTTAAGTTGCTGAACGCGATTTTCAATTAAACTCACTTTTTGTCTATTACTGGGTGTGTATAAATTCTGTATTTCATATACAGGGTAGCACAAAAGTTCGAGAACACATTTCCGTTTATTGACAGAAACTCCAGAAGGAGAATTTTAAACTGTGCTACGCGTTTCCTAACTAAACTAAAATTTATCATCCTATATAGTATATATACAAATCTATAGATCATATACAGGGTTGAATAAAAGTACTCGGATACTTTTCCGAATATTGTATCTGTTCGAAATTCCTGAAATTATGTTTTTAAATATGTTATGCGTTTTCCAAATTGTTTACTTAGATGTTATCTTTTAGCTTATTAAACGGTATGTTTTGTAAAATTATTTTGGAAGCGTTATAAAGTGCTACATAATCTATGCTTGGCGCATGATTTTTCGTTCTTGTTTTTATCTTTTGGGAAATCTGCATTAAAGATTACATCGATTACATACTATTTACTTATTATACGTTAATTTTGAAAACTCAAAAACCCCAAAAATACTTTTTTGTTAGGTATTTCATCAAAGCTAAAAAAAATCGAAAAAAACCACACTTCAAGTAACTATGAATATATTTATTTTATCACAAAATGCGAAAATTGTTTGTAAAAGTATATACAAGGTTCGTACGCTCTCACCACAATTTTTAATAGAATGTTTCACCTTATTTAAATGCAGAAAAGTATTTAAATCCTACAATTAAACGTGTTGTCTACGGTTTTTGCTACTTAAATATTAAGTAGAATAATTCTATTAGAAAATTGTGGTAAAAGTGTACGAAACTTGTAGGGGAACCCGGGGCACAACGGGGTACCGGGGCGGAATGAAGTTGATGTTTTTCGGTGTCAAGGAGGTGCAGCCGGCAAGCGGCAATAAGCAGACGTAAGAAAACCTTTTGCCGTTCAACTTCGGCAGCCATGTTAGTCTAGTTTTCTGGAGCTTTGGGGCGTGAATTTTTCTTTTGTGATTTTTTGCTCCTTTATTGTAATTTCTGATGATTTTGTAACAAAGGTAAGGCATACATACTTGTTTACATTACAACTATAGTTAGTTCATGCTTGAAGTACGTTTAATTGTCTTTAGTTTCGTGTAATTAAACGTGTGTTTATGTACTTTTCTTGAGTGACCTTACTTTCCTAACCTAAATCGTGTCCCTGGGGCGGAAAGGGGAAATAACCCATTTTGCCCCGATATGTTTTATAGATAAAAGATCGTTTTCAGTACGCCCCTAATTTTTTTTTCTATCGATTTTGAATTATTCAATACCTGAGGTGCCAAGTTCACACTAATCTTCCGTAATATGTTGTTTAATCTGACCCAGATTAACAACACTTATTGGATATAATTATTGGATAAGTCTTTGTTTATTTAATTTCAGATTTCTGAGTGGAATTTATTTTATTTTATATCTTAAAATAATTTCTGGTGGAAAACGTGTTAAACTTGGGTCAAATTAACCCGCATATTACGGAATATTAATGAGAGCTTGACACCTCTGTTCAATACTACAAAAAAAAAAACAAATAGTCAATCATGGTCTACTGAGGCAATGAACAATGCTGTCGATATGGTTATTTCTGGCCAATCTGAGTATTTGAAGCTTTCGAACCAATTTGGTATTCGACAGTCTACTCTTGAAAGGCATGTTAAAAAAACAAAGGAATACCTTGACTACAAAATTGATAAAATGACTGGAAAATTTAATAACGTCTTTAGGGAGTAGCAGGAACTTGAGCTCGTTAATTATTTCAAAACTGTGAAGGCTAGGTTATTCGGTCTAACAATGAAAGGTTTGCGTAACGTAGCTTATCAGTTTGCTGAAAGAAATGGCATTGATCATAGATTTCAAAATGGAATCGCAGGCTAAGATTGGGTCAATAATCTATTGCTACAAATTTAACATCCTTTTTATTGAAGCAATATATTATGTACCTTATTTATTTGAAAAGTTAAAATATATCCTAGGGTCATTCCATGGTAACTTACGTTACATTTAGAAAAATTGACTGCAGTAATTTTAGTGATATAAAGCCAAAAAATATTAAAAATGTAAAGTTGATGTGATTTGTTAATTAAACCTATCCAAACTGAAATTTGGATGAACATTACCCAAATTTAAGGCTATTTCTTGAACAGTGGCAATTAAATTTCTAATAGTAACATACGTTCTTTTTTCAGTAACGTAAGTTACCATAGTAAATATACTTTCCAGAGTTCAAGAAATAGCATTAAATTTAAGTAATTTGCATAAAAATTTTCCTTTGGATAGGTTTAATTAACAACTCACATCAACTTTACATTATGAAAACTTTTTTGTGTTATATTACTAAAATTACAGAAGTCAATTATTCTAAATGTAACGTAAGTTACCTTGGAATGACCTCCAAAGAAATATAATATGATTTTAGTAGCCGGACTTGATGCTAAATTAGTAAACATACTACAGACAAGAATGGATCCAATTGGTATGCACAAGTAGGTCAGGTGTTTGTGTGATTCCCTACAAAGTTAATTACAAATAAATTATTAAATTATGTAGGTGTGACCATTAGAACGCACAGTGGAGTATTTGATCCGAAATCCTGGCCGAAAATATTTTTTCTATGTAAATATAGTCCGATTGCCTTGAAATTGTTAGATGTTATTGGGTATCAATATGGCATGTTTGGTATTGTAAATGAAGTCTATAGCATTTACGGTTCATTTACAGAGACACCCGAAAGAATTCCCTTACATTATGTCTATGGGAAAAAATCGTTTGCTCTGTATTTTAATGATATCACACTATTTTAAACGTACTGAAATTTATATACATCACTGAGGTGTATTAATGCACTTAATGCAGAATATGGTGTGCATAGAATATATCGTTCATTTACAGGGACACACAAAAGAATTCGCTGAAGAATAAATTTAACTATTGAAGTCTATGACCAATAATTGCTGGAAGTGCGCTTGTAGTTGTGATATGCATTTTTAAATTGATTTTTTTTAAATATTACTTGGTGTTGATAAATTCTATAGATCATATACAAGGTTGCACAAAAGTTCTCAAGCACATTTCCGTTTATTCCCTGAAATGGCTGAATGGAAATGTTTAACTTTGTTATGCGTTTCAATGAACTAACATTTAGCATACTGTGTAGTATACATACAAATCCATAGCTTAGTTTAATATTTTATATCTTAAAAGCTGACGAAGTGTAAGTAAAATTTTAACAGTTCACATAAGAATAAGTATACATTTTATAAATATTTTGACAACTAAGAAAGAAAAAGAGACATCATTTAAGAAGAAAATAAAGAAAAAAGAAGTTAAAATATCTATATATTTAAAACGCTAAGCGATTACTTTCGACAATCCATTAGAACAAACTACTGTATCAAATTACACCATTCTTTTTTTAAATGAAAGATATTAGAACACAGATTTGTTATCGTGCATTCGTTTGTTCAAAAATGTAATTAATTAACTGTAATTTTCAATTAAACATTTACTTCTGCTTATGACGTCATAAAGTTGACAACTCCCACTTTTGAGGCATAGAGTTTTTTCCCTGAACCCTGTGGTTCGCCAATATTTTGACATTAACTAATATCAACTAGGTAATATTTTAACATTGTAGTACAAAATCTTTAAAAAAAAAAACTTAATTAGCTAGAATATAATCATAATAAAATATCTAAACGTAAACATATCAAGATGAATAACAAATCTCACGTAAAATGTTGCAATTTAAATGATTCCAATTGAAACAAGATTTGGAGAGTTATCCTTGACGCCCAGCTAACATAAAAGTACCTATTTTATTTTATTTATTTACACACATATTCAAATTTATTATAAAAAACCAGGTTGCCATACAAAGCAAAAATCGTCATTTAGGTGCCAAAAAATAACCCAGGTGCGTCTGCGATATCTGTACTGATTTAATCAAAATTATTTTGGTTGCACCGCATATTGCAAAATTAATTAAATCCATGATTATTGTTCCTTTCTCAGATTAATAAATTTTTTAACCAAAAATAGAACCGACTTCAAAAACTACTACAAAGTAAAAAATATTTTTTTTAGGTAATAGTTAATAAGAAATTAAATTAAGAGCATTGTATTTACCATGCATATTATTATATTTATGTACATTAATTTGATTTTTTGGAGTCGGTGCCAGCCAAGCCATGTTACCATTTTTAAACATTTCATCTGATGTTATAAATGTGTATTTTCAAATGAGATTAGCAACTATATGTCGACAAACATTGCTTTGGAAATTAGTTAATCATTTAAATCATTGTATTTTCTACCATTTGATGAGTTATATATATATATATTTTATTGTCTCGTATTTATGTAGACATAACTTATACGCCTGTAACGATTTATATTGGATATTTCGTTTTGAATTTTGTACTTGGCTTGGCTGGCACCGACTCCAAAAAATCAAATTAATGTACATAAATATAATAATATGCATGGTAAATACAATGCTCTTAATTTAATTTTTTATTAACTATTACCTAAAAAAAATTATTTTTTACTTTGTAGTAGTTTTTGAAGTCGGTTCTATTTTTGGTATAAAAGTTTATTTTTCGCTTTTTAGTAGTTTTTGAAGTCGGTTCAATTTTTGGTTAAAAAGTTTATTTTTCGCTTTTTAGTAGTTTTTGAAGTCGGTTCTTTTTTTTTTTTTTTTGGTTAAAAAGTTTATTTATTTATTTATTACTTTAGTGATATCCATATTTACATTAAACCGTATTGTTGCTAACATCTTTTTTATTTCACGTTAACCTGGGCAGTAGACTCGAGTATCGAAGATTAGAAAATTTATCATTATTCTCATCTAATGTCTTTAAAGCGTTTAATGATATCTATATTTACAACAGTAGACTCGAGTACGGAAGATTAGAAAATTTATCTTTATTCTCATCTAATGACTTTAAAGCCTTTAATGATATATATATTAACATTAAACCATATTGTTGCTAATGTATTTTTATTTCACGCTAACCTTGGCAGTAGACTCGATTACGGAAGATTAGAAAATTTATCATTATTCTCATCTAATGTCTAAAGCCTTTAATGATATCTATATTTATATTAAACCATATTGTTGCTAATATATTTTTTATTTCACGCTAACCTTGGCAGTAGACTCGATTACGGAAGATTAGAAAATTTATCATTATTCTCATCTAATGTCTAAAGCCTTTAATGATATCTATATTTATAATAAACCATATTGTTGCTAATATATTTTTTATTTCACGCTAACCTTGGCAGTAGACTCGATTACGGAAGATTAGAAATTTTATCATTATTCTCACCTAATCGTCTTGGATATTGTGTCATAATCGGGCTGTATACTACAGTTTTGATAACTGTGTAACTCACTGATTTCGGTGCTTATGCTTAATGTGTACTGATTTTTACGATCCGTACAAGGTAAATACACGGCGCCAACAATGTCGCCTATAATACTATTCGGAGTAACCCCTTTCTTTCTATATTGTCACTCTATAGTTAATATTATGTAGTAGAAATAATAAAAGACAATTGCAGAAGCATTTATATACAACTGTATTGTATAATATAATATAGATATTGAATATTTTAAAGGCAGTTTCCAACTAGTGCGCCACAGGTGATAAATCGCCAAATATTTTCTGTAACTCGTACATTTATATGGGATTTGAAACAACAATGTATTTAATTATGCGCCAATAAACGCTCGTCAAAATATGCCAAACCGCTGTGAAACTGCAACAATGGAACTTTTAAAAGATTCAAAAGTTGATTTGTTGTGGCATAATTTATAGTTTTTATCCGTACGTTGTATTATATTTATCCAATTCACAATCCTTATATATTATTTCTCCTGTCAACATCCCTTTTACTCAGAAAATATGAAACGCAGAACAACGAATGAGATACCATATGAAAGGTTTTGGAACAGGCTTCTGACATAGCCCACTTAACAATTCGTTAAAACATGTTTTTGATTAAAATTTGCTGAAATTAAAAAATTAAATCTTCATAAAAGAAATGAAAGGTTTTCCTGAAATTATTGTTGCCAAAAAAATAAAATACCACATTATATGATGCTCATAGCAATTATTATAAAAAACACCGCACGGGTTTATTTTATACTTATGATTAAAAAGCGAAATTGAAATTGAAATGTTTAGATTTATATTTCTAAGTCCCATGGTTTTCCCAAAGCGGATGATGTCATCCGCTAATGCAGCCAAAATGCGATTGTTAATTTTTTTCTCGCACGTGCCTTTAGCAATCTTGGATGAGTTTTTAGTCTAACTTTGATGGAATAAATTAGATGATATTCTGGCTTGACTAACAACTAAATGTTGTTTGCAGATATTTTTATCCTTGCTTTTTCTTTAGAAGTTTAAACCTGCATCTAATAAATATTACATATTGATAAAAAATGGTACTTCTCTATTATCCCGTCGACCACTTTTCATAACAAAAAACTATCGCCAAATAAACGGGAGAACGTTGCCATTGGGATATCAAAAAATAAAATATAGGAATTTAAGGACACAATTGTTATTTTAATTAATAGAATAACTACTAAATCAGTAAAACATAATGAAAAATACACGCAAATGTCGAATGTAAAACCACTAGATGACGTAACAAACACGTATAATGATTCTGACATCAAGTAAATGGGACTGCATTTGTGGCGTTTAATCTTACAGTTTGGCGGTAGTTTTTTGTTATGAAAAGTGGTCGACGGGTTAATAGAGAAGTACCTAAAAAATATTAGACTTCAGTGCGAAATCTTCGCACGGGCCCTCTGGTTTTATGTAATTTTGCTTTTCACATTTAGCAACACTCAAAACTTTTTGTTTAGATCTTAAAAAGTTTGTTCTATGAAAATAAATCCGACAAGTTAAAGCTGATTTAAATATGTCAGTCTTTTTATTATTTGCAAATTCACGTAATAGAATATTTTATGATATGAAATGAAATTCGTCTGCCCAAAAAATTAACTATTTTTAAAATGCTTATTTTTTTTCGTTTTTATTGAATTTCTGAAAAAGTACTGAACCAATTTTCATAAAATTTAAATGGGGCCAATTCGAGAGTATTCTCTTTCGAATAATAAAAAAAATCACATAAATAGGACGCAAAGTTCTGGAGTAATCGGTGAACATACATAAAAGATTTTAAAAGATTCAAAAGTAGATTTGTTGTAGCATAATTTATAGTTTTTATCTGTACGTTGTATTATATTTATCCAATTCACAATTTTATGTAATTTTGCTTTTCAAATTTGGCAACACTCAAAAGCCAACAAATTAACTATTTTTAAAATGTTTATTTTTTTCGTTTTTGTTGAATTTCTGAAAAAGTATTGAACCAATTTTGATAAAATTTAAATGGGACCAATTCGAGAGTATTCTCTTTCGAATAAAACAAAAATCACATAAATAGGACGCATAGTTCTGGAGTAATCGGTGTACATACATAAAAAAAAAAATACATACACATCGAATTGATAACCTCCTCCTTTTTTGAGTCGGTTAAAAAAATAAAAAAATTGGTACTTCTCTATTATCCCGTCGACCACTTTTCATAACAAAAAACTATCGCCAAACTGAAACGCCAAATAAACGGGAGACCGTTGCCATTGGAATATCAAAATAAATAAATAAATAAAATACATGAATTTAAGGACACAATTGTTATTTTAATTAATGAAATAACTAATAAATCAGTAAAACATAATGAAAAATAGACGCAAATATCGAATTAAAAACTACTTGATGACGTAACAAACACGTATAATGCTTCTGACATGAAGTAAATCGGACTGTATTTTTGGCGCTTAATTTTACAGTTTGGCGATAATTTTTTGTTATGAAAAGTGATCGATCGGATAATAGAAAAGTACCAGAAAATTTAATGTTTAACGAAATTCAATTATTTGATCGATCGCAAATTTTGTTCTTTTTCGTTATACCGACACCATGCCATACATGTAAATATATGCTTGGCGACAATGGTGTCCGTATAATGGAAAAGTACTCAATTTTTTCTTAGTTCGGGCTATAACAAAAACAAACATTTTACAGGTAACAAAAAAATCGCCGAAAATAGCTGCTTTATCAGCTGTTATGACAGCAAAGTTGGATAAAATCTAATAACCTGAATTTTACAACGTTTATGCGAAACACCACAGAGAACACACGCTATTTTTATATCAGTAAGGTATATTTAAATTAATAAGAGAACTAACAACATTCAATAATATAATGCATGAAAAAGTAAACAACTAAGTGATTCAGCAAATCATAAAAATATGTATTTCTTAATATAACTATAAAATACAGAAAAATATTCTGGTACCATAAAAAATATTCATTATCCCGTCGAAATTCCGTGCATTATCCCGTCGTCCGATTAAGAAAAAAAAACTATATGCAAATTAGGTACTTTTCGGTTAGCCGGCGCCAATAAAGTATATATATATATATATATATATATACACATAATAACAAACTCCAATGGAAAATTACTTGCAGAATCATTATCACAAAAGCCAACCAAAATCTATAAACCACATAAATTCAATACTAAAAAAACAAAACTATATTATATATATTTGTATCTATGTATATATATATATATATATATATATATATATATATATATATATATATATATATATATATATATATATATATATATATATATTTCATTGTCGCCCTGCTAACCGAAAAGTACCTCAAATAATTCGCCAAACTGTAGCGTCCAATAAACAAATGGAAGAATGTTGCCATTAAATCTCAAAAAAAGAATAATAATAATAATAATAATAATAATAATAATTAAGAAAAGCCCCATTTACTAAAGTATCATTTATCAGTAACTTTTAACAATACAATTTACAATATCTTAATGAAAACAGAATCAAAAATAATCTTGGATATTTATTTATTTACATTATGTCTCTTAATTATGGAAAAGGAATAATCATCCTGATTATGTAAAGGAATGAAGAAACCATACAAATAAATTACACTTGAAAACATTAAAAATCTCCTTTTTCTGTAGATTGATTTATTATTGTAAAAAAAAATTCTTCATCTTTACATAAAAATTGATTAGCTTAAAACAATAGATGCGTTTCAGAAGATATGGATTTAAAACGAACAATGATTAAAGAGGACATTTTAAAAATTTTGATCAAAACATTTTAAAACTTTTTTTAACGTCGAATTTCGACGGTGCGTTTGGGGAGAAGCAATGCACATGCGCATAGGAGCTCATTCGGTTGCATTATCACAGGGGGGGATGTGTGCCTTATTTAATATGTTCTTTTATTGACTGAATATGATATCAACGTAGGGATATGCTATTTGTATGATACTTCATAGGTTCAGGAAATTTTCTTTCTTGCCGTGGGGAATAGGGCGGTAATGTCAAACTGATTTCCATTTTGTTTACGGATTGTTTGTTTGGAGTTTGCATCTTAAATAATAACGTATTTCACTGGGGGAAACTTTTTTTCATAAAATATTTGAAAGATTGTTTCATAAGCACCCCTACTTATGTAATAAAGAAGCTTATTTTACTAATATTGCTATTGTAATTTTTTCCGTCAAGTTTTAACGGATACCATCTAGTCTATATATTTAAAACGCTAAGCGATTTCTTTCTACAATCCGTGAGAACAAACTACTGCATCAAATTACACCATTCTTTTTTTAAATGAAATATATTTGGACACAGATTTGTTATCGTGCATTCGTTTGTTCGAAAATTTAATTAATTAGCCGTAATTTTCAATTAAACTTTTACTGCTGCTTATGACGTCATAAAGTCAACAACTCCCACTGTTGCAAGGCATAGAGTTTATTCTGTAAACTCTGTGGTTCGCCAATCTTTTGACATTAGCTAACATCAACTAGGTAATATTTTAACATATATATATTTAAAACGCTAAGTGTTTTTTTTTTCGATAGTCCGTGAGAACAAACTGCTGCATCAAATTACACCAGACTTTTTTTAAATGAAAGATACTTGGACACAGATTTGTTATCGTACATTCGTTTGTTCGAAAATTTTATTAATTAGCCGTAATTTTAATTTCAAATTTTACTTCTACTATGACGTCATAAAGTCAATCGCCAGAGGATGCTGCAACTTTTCATAAAATTGAAATCTGACTCTGACCGTAACTTCAAGCTATCTGGGCAAGGCAGAATTGTAAACAAAGATCGAATACGTTGTAAAAATATCAATGTCACCAATTTATTTACTTTTAACATTTGCTGAAACATTAAAACTAATACAAAAATATTAAAAAATATTAAATTACAAATAAATTTGTTTTTAAAAGTAAATTTTATTTATTAAATAAAAAATACCCTTACATGGAACGGAAGCCGCAGACGCACAGGGATTGGCGCGATTTATTTTTTGCGGTATTTTGGCGAGAAAACCCAATTTTCACACATTATTTTTATTAAACACATGCAACTAATTGTATTAATTAATTAATTTTAAATTATTTTATTTTATTTATTTACACACGTATTCAATTTTATTAACACCAAGTTGCCATACAAAACAAAAATCGCCATTTTGGCACCAAAAATAAACCACGATGCGTCTGCGACGTCTGTGCCGATTTAATCAAAATTGTTTGGGTGTACCGCATATTGGAAAATTAATTAAATCCATGATTATTGTTTCATTCGGATATTAAAAATAAGAAAATTTAATTCTTAACGAAATACAATTATTTGGTCGGAATTTTTTTCTTAGTTCGGGCTTAGTTAATATTCTGGTACTTCTCCATTATCCCATCGACCACTTTCTATATAAAAAACTATCACCAAATTATTCGCCAAACGGTAGCGCCCAATAAATAAATAGAAAAAGTTTTGCCATTAAGATCTCAGAAAAAAAAAAGAAAAAATAAATAAATTTGGAAAAGCCCAATTCACTAAAGTATCATTTATCAGTAACTTTAAACAATAAAATTTACAATATATTAATGAAAATAGAGAAACAAAAATAACCTTGGAAATTTATTTAATTAAATTATTTATCTCTCTCGACTGCTGAATAAATGTTTGTGACGTCAGTTAAAATTTATCTATTGTACGTAACTGCGCATCACAACATTTTTTCAATGCTTTTTCGCTTTTAATATCATGTTGTCGAAGATGTAATTTCTACTTTAATTAATGAATTAACTAAAAAATCAGTAAAACATCATTAAACATACATTAAACGTCGAACTAAACATCACTTGATGAAATAACAAGCACGTGTAACGCATTTGACGTAAAGTGAGTTTGACGCCACGATAATACATTTTTGACGTTAAAATCGTATAGTTTGGCGATAGTTATTTTCTTAATGGAAAGTGGTCGACGGGATAACGGAGAAGTATCAAAATTCTTATAAATCGTATGAAATTGAAGGGCATATGTATTTAATGTGTTTAAAAATACGATTAATGTTTCTCGAACTTTGAAGCTGAAAAACAAGCGAGTACGGTGTATTATTACATATTACGTAGGTCGCAGTACGAGCCACCATCTGGACAGGGTATACGGCAGATGCCATTTTTTCAGTACAATTAAATACAAAATATATTTTTATTTGTATACATGGTGGTTAAGCATAAAAGCAACGTATATAAAGTACGTGTGAAAAGTTTGCGCCTGTGAAAACGACGCTATGCTTATCTTGAAATGCATTTTTACATTGATAAATCTAAAGAGAAAAATTTATAGGATTATGTCAACATGACGTAATTTTAAACAATTTTTAAATTCTTCATTATGAAGAGTAGCATGTATAATGATTGTGACAACAAACGGCGCTATCACTTTTGTTTTTATCGAGCTTACATCACTTCTAAATACCGTACAATTTGCATTTATACATCATCAATTATAAAAATGTTAACTTTCGAATGAAATTTATTTGAAAACTGCCGCTTAATTTAACAACATTTTAAACAATTTTCAAGCATGAATTATTTTTCAAATCTATCTCAACAATGGCCGCCAGTTTGCTTCAGTAATATAAAATAGCACCTGGGAAAGTTGCTACAATTGGAAATTGATTTCCCTAACCAACATAAAAAGTGAAGAAAATAATAATTAAAAAAAAAAAACCTCTGATAAATCATAAAGTTAGATTAACGATAAGATAGAGCAATTTGGCGCTAAACTGAAATCTTTCAAACAAACAAAAAAAAAAAAACGATTTTCAATTTATATTCAACATTAAATTGATATCATGTTGAATTCGTGTTGATGTATGTGTTGCATCAGAATATGCTTGGAATTGTATTTTATTATTATTTTAAAGATCCGTGGTGTATTTCACTGTATAAGAGGGAAAAGATCACGACTGTGGAAAAGGGATAATCATGATTATGGAAAGGGACCGAAAAAAAACATACAAATAAATTATACTTGAAAACATCAAAAATCTGCATCATCTGCAGATTGTATATTATTATTGTAAAAAAAATTTCTCCATCTTTACATAAAAATTGATTAACTTAAAACAATGGATGCATTTTAGAAAATATGGATTTGAAACGAACAATGATTAAAGAGGACATTTTAAAACTTTTTAGTATTTAAACATTTTAAATCTTTTTTAACGTCGAATATCGACGGTGCTTTTGAACAGATGCAATGCATATGCACATAGAAGTTCACTCGGTTGCATTATCACAGGGAGAGAGATGTGTGCTTTATTTACTGAATATGATATGGACGTAGCAATATACTATTTGTATGATACTTCATAGGTCCATGACATTTTCTTTTTGTAGTGGTGAATATGGCGGTAATGTCGAACTTATTTGCATTAAACAGTTGTTTACGGATTGTTTGTTTGGAGTGAGCATCGGAAATGGTACTGTATTTCACCCGGGCAAAAAACTTTTAAAATAAAATATTTAAAAGACTATTTCATACGCACCCCTTCTTAAATAATAAAGAAGCTTATTTTACTGATATTGTTATAGTATTTTTTCGTCAAGTTTTGACGGGTACCATCTAGTTAATTTATTAAGTAGATATTTTAAAAATACGAATACATCACATGCCCATAGACTTAACATTACCGAAGTGGAGTTTGGAAGTCGAGTGACTAGCGGCCTTAAATGTTTACTGTTCATAAGAGAAAATTAATTGTTGATAGATTTTTTTATTTACTAGTAATGTTTAATTAAATGTATTTAATTGTACTATCTATAAAATTTATTATTTACATTTAATTTACTTTAATAATAATTACTACATTTAATTTACATTTAATAAATATTATTTACATTTGATAATACATTTAATACAGTGGAGTCTCTACAGTATAGAGATACTGGTGTTTCAGTGTATTTAATAGATTACCAGTTTCAATCTGATTCTTCAGAACTCTGTTTTTCATCTTCTTCATCACACTCTTCTTGGCTTTTATCAGGACTACCATCAGACCTAGCTGGAAGAAGTTGTAGGGTCTCGCTACTGTATGGCTTGCTCTTTGCCCTTGGTCTTTGTCTAGAGCAGTTTACTAAAGGATCACTGCTTAAAAGAAGCCAATTTGGAACATCTCTATAGCAAACTTCTCTATTGCGAACTTTTCTATTGCACTTTCTTGAGTACTTTGTACGGTACTGTCTAAAGCGTTTGTTTCTGGACTCGGCAGCTTCTTCTGACCGTTGGCCAATGGGTACGACTGCTTTCTTAATTACAGTGCCACCATGAATCAAAACTTTGTGCATTGTTGGAATCATGGGGTACCAATTGTAAAGGTTCACATACAGTCTTGCTGTTTCATCAGCAGATGTTTGGAACATTTTTGCGTCAATGCGATGCCCCCTTTTAGGACTTCCAATGTTACTTACAACCTTTTAATCATTTCTTCGTCTTCTCCAGACTTCTTTAATTCACTCCTTTCTCCCCTTATTTTCTACCTATGAGCCCCGAAACTAATTGGAGATACTTTTTTCAGTAAATAAGTATTTACAATTTGAAGCCGATCTGATATTTCTATCAAGAGGTATCTAGTTGCGTAGGTATGTACGTACTTACATAGTTACGTACATGCATACATACAGGATATGTAGGGCCAAAAGCTTTCAGGCAATATCCTGTAAGCTAAAAGTTTTTATCTTTTCAATTCGGTTGCCGCAAAAAATGGGATTTAAGTAGTCCACCCGAAAAAAAATTATATAAGAAAATGGCAACAATATGCGGAAGATTTTTTTGCAGAAATTGGCATTCAAGACTATAACTAATACGATTATAATTCAAACATGGTCCGGCAAACCCCGGCACATATTTAAAAAGCTTTCGATATGTTTAAATTAGAGCGAAAAACGCTTTAAAAATGCCCTTTTACACATTTAATATTTTTTTATTACATTAAAAACTAAACTATTTAAATTTACACATAGTTTAATACTTAGCTCTGACCTTTGTTAAACACGCAAGCCCTTTTTAGTTTCAATTAAACAATTCATTGAGACACAAAAAAATTAGATTTAAACATAACAACAATGCCTAAAATCAACAAAAAACACGTCTTCGCACAAAAAAACTTCCTCTTCAACTGAGGCCAGGAGCCCCTAGATATAGGTCAGGTTCCAAAAATAGACATAGATAGACGCATCAATTAGTTAGCTATTAAGAAATATGATTTTTACAATTGTTGACGAAATTTTAATTTTTGCATTTTTGGCCAGGTTTTTGGGTCAAATACTCCACTGTGGAACGTTCAGAATGGGAATCAAGGAACATATTTAAGACATTAGCAAAAATAGACCCACCACTGCTCTATCTAGATTATTCCAAATAAGTGATATTGAGTATTTTTTCATAAAGCAAATATCATCATGCGGGCTGCCGATTTTAAAAGTTGTATAATATTGAAGTCCCTCGAAATTTTATCGCAAGTAAGTAATTGTTGCAAAGATGTATTATCATACCAAATACCATGCATTATGTTTTAACTGCTCCAAGATAAAGGAAAGTATGGTTTCTCGAAAGAGTCGTGGTTTGAGTTTTTCCTCCTCACAAACAATGCGTCCATCCACCGTCGCATGTCTATAATGTGTTCTCCTGTCATTTGGAGTTCTAATCTTGAACAACATCAAAGCTTTATTCCCCGCTGATTTAAATAGTTTATAATGGCTTAGATTAAAGCGCTGGGAAAGAGTTATATACTGTTTTAAAGTTTTTAAAACATTTGTATATATGTTTTTATCGGACGCCCATTTTAGTAATGTGTAAAATAAATCATTTTTCATAAAAATGTTTTCGTATTTTGGATAAACAAAACTGAATCTTTCGTTTCGTATATTTTTCTATTATAAAATGTTATTTTGGCACTTTCTGGACCCCAAGCAAAGTCGAGGCTTTACGCTTCAGCAGACAGCTTGGTCCCAAACGGAAGCGACCGGCCAGACAGCTAGTTAATAAATATTTGTTTTAAAAAAAATTAGAAAAATTTGTGTAGAAATATTTTATTTTCAAAATTTAACTAAATAAAATAAAAATTACAATTAATTGATACATTAATTACACAAATTAAACATTTATTTCGACAAATCATGTATATATCTTAGCTAAGATGTTACAAACTTCGAGGGGAGGTAGGGTATACCTAGAGGACTCGATATGACATAGGAATGCCGGGTCGGAAATGCTTTCCTGACGCAGTAAGGACATTCAAAAGGCTGGATCACACAAAGCTGATATTTGGCCCCGGAGTTACGAGAGTGGTGCCACATTGTATATGACGGGCAGGGTTGCAGGTGCCGGGAAAATGCAAGACACTCCTGGAATGTTTGCTGGTGTTTGATCTTCAATGCAGCGAAGATGCGGGAGTCGTCCATTCGAACACCTTCTTTGATATGATTTGTACTTCCCTTTTGTTACTTTTGTTTTTATATTTATGAACGGCCAGTATAATAAACACCTTTTTTTTCTCCTATCTTGTGTCCTTTCTTTTTCTCGTGTGTTTCATGTTTAAAAAATGTGAAATGCAAAATGAAACTTCGAAGCAAGCACGCTCAAAACATCCACAACTATTTCAATGTACTGCACTGCGTCAGAAGTGCGTTTCCGACCCGGAATTCCTATGTGATTCCGAGTCGTCTAGATGTACTCTACCTACCCTAGAAGTTTGTAAGATCTTAGCTGGGAACCCTGTATATATATATATATATATATATATATATATATATATATATATATATATATATACTTTTATAGAAAGCAACAATCATTGCTTTGGCAAAAATCAAGGCTTGGCTGTTATTGACTGTAGCCAACTCTTAAAAAAGCTGCCAACTCTTGTAGTAAGCGCCTTCTCTGCCATATTTAAATAGGCGTCTGGCAATTTAATTATGGCCAAAGATTAACATATTAAAATTTCAACCTTGCTAAAATGGCGTGAATATGACCCACTTTTTTTACCTATAAACCAGGGTCTGGCAAGGTCTTAACAACGTTGAAACCGTCTAGCAACAATGGTTTCATATCACGAATAGTTAGCAGAAACAAGTGTTACAAACAAAATTCATGCTAAAATGACGTAATTTTGTCATTTTTTAAGTCTTTTTAAATATGGGGGAGGGGGCACATTAATGTAATCCTCAAAACCATACCAAATTACTGTTTGTGTTATTTTAATGAAAAAAAAAATCTGGAATAAATCACATATTTGTAAAATCATACTAAAATTTATCATTATCATTTATCTTATTGTACATCGTAATTATAAATTTAATAAAAATATGTTATCCTGGTTATTTAAAATTGTTCAAACATTTTCAATGGAATAAGATCTGTAATTGTAACAGATGTACAATCCAAGTTAATTTTAACTGTTTATTTTTTAGAAAAATGTTTGACCGATATAAAAAGCTTTTTCACTTGCTTATTTCATTGTTAAGACGTGTTTTAACGACAAATTCACAACGGTAATGAATTAAAAATCAGCAACCTAATATTATTTTAAAACGTAAAGTCTTACGCGCAAATTGTGTTATTATATGTTTCCAAAAAAAAAAGTAGAAGAAAGAAACCTGCTATTATTTTTTCATCCATATGCCATCTATTCTTCGTAATGCAAATAATAATATTTCGAAAACATGAACATGATTACCTTTGCGATTTACTGACTAAGTTTACATTTATGTTATCCGAGTTTCATCAATTCCAACAATTTCTAATTAAAATTTTATTTTTTATTTCTTTAAACTTGGAAAATAAAGAAACATGAATTGCAATTTACTGAGAACAAAGCATTACTTTAGGTTAAGTTTTCATAAAAACGGCTTAAAAAGTATATAAAAAAAAAGATATAAAAAGAAAATAAAACAAAAACTGTTTTAAGTAGTTGTATATTCTGAAATTGAATATACAAGGGGCATTCAAAAAGATCACGAAATTTCGTTGTAAATCTTTAAAACCACAATAGAATTAATTTGTTTGTTTACTCATAACGTCCTCTCTTTGACCAAATAAATTACGTCATGTCAAATCTAAAACAAAAGTCATGCTCGTTGCATTTCTCGACAACGAAGGTGTGGGGCACCATGAATTTGTACCAGCTAAACAAACTGTTAACGGCCCTTTGAACGTGCAAGTTTTGAAAAGTCTATGGGAGGTTATCCGTAGAAAACGTCACGCAAATGGCAAGGATGTCACGACAATGCCAAGGCATCACGAAAATGCTCCGTCTCACACATCGATTATTGTGCAAACATGGCTCGTAGAAATGAACATTCCACTCTTCCACCACCCTTCCTACTCACTGTATTTAGCACCATTGGATTTCTGGCTCTTCCCGAAGATCAAAATGGATCTCAAATGTCCGTTTTGACACCATAGAAGACATCAAAACCATCGCGGCAGCTGAATTGAGTAAGATAACAAAAACAGGACTTTCATCGTTGTTTCCAGCAATGTCAGGAGCGGTGGAGCAAGTGTGTTTGTTCTGACGGATCATACCTTGAAGAAGATTAAGTAAATGTGTTCCGATATTGTGGTAATAAAGAGTTACAACAAAAATTCAGGGGACTTTTTGACTGCCCCTTTTATTTGTATATATCAATCTTTTTGCCCTACCACATATCATAACAAGAAAAATGAAACTCATAGAAAAGCTTGACATGACAATACGAAGTAATTTTGCAACAGAAAATAAATTGAATGTAAATAATCTTATTTTATTGTAGTGATATTTACTTATTGCATGCCTTTTCAAGTTTTTCAAGCAATATGGATGAATAGATTCTTTTATGGTAATCCCTGATTGTTATCTAGATTCACTTACATCCGATTGTTACAAATTTCACTCACTTTGATGTGCAGTAGAAGATCATAAATTAAACTTGTTGTCGTGTCTCTGGCAACACTGAGCGGCGCCGCCAGGTGCTTGATGGCGCTCGTCAAGCACGTTACCCTTTCGCACCCAAGTTCTGAGGGACTTATAACGCATTCGGGAGAGACCTCCCGAATGCGCTGTGACCGATAGGAGCACCGCTACCTGCGCATCACTCCGATTGAACTCATGAGGTGACGATAGAGGTCATTACGATACGCGGTCGAACCCAAAGTCTGAGGAACCACCACGAAGCCACCTGATGAATCGTCAGAGAACACCAGATGGCTCCGTAGCCGAAACCCCGTGAGGGGAACCTGGTCCTCGGCCATATGTCGAGTTCCCCCAACGACCCTTGCTTTGCCGCGGCGTCCGATCGTCGAGTCCTAGGAAAGGAGGAAACGACTAGTTCGTCTGCCGCGGTGAAAAGAAAAAACAAAACTTATGCGATACGACGATTATTTTTAAAACAAATTAATAGTTGGCATCATAACGCCATATTCAAATTTCTTTGACAAGAAAACGGTGAGAAAGGCAAAGGTACCATTTTAAAATTCTAATATAATTTTCAAAAACTCTTCAGAAATACTTAATTATTTATATATCTTTTAATATTTATTCCTTTTTATTAGAAATTTATATATTTATTTATAATTTTGAAGAGCATTTAAAGATTAAATATATA
The DNA here is from genome assembly GCA_963931845.1 of Maratus michaelseni. Taxonomy (NCBI): domain Eukaryota; kingdom Metazoa; phylum Arthropoda; class Arachnida; order Araneae; family Salticidae; genus Maratus; species Maratus michaelseni. Next base: position 447,610,856 of record OZ007589.1, on the reverse strand, counting down.
GAAAAAATCTTCTAATATTGAACATAAATTTACCTTAGTGTACCAATTAAAAACATGAAAACATTTCACGCATTTTAAACATTAAAGATGTTAAAACACACATAAAGAACGCCTGCATTCAGCAATTAAAGATATACAAATATTATAATACAGACATACAATAAATACAATAATCCAACATGGAGTGAAAAATTAGCCAGAGCCAGGAATCGAACCTGAGTCTACAGCGTTCCGGGCTGTCGCTCTAACCACTGAGCCACTCCGGCCAATTCCTGAGTCTGCAATTTCTCACTAATAAACCATGTTGGACAGAAATGTCGGTGGATTAGTAAAAATCTAATACCGTTGTCCTGGCTATCTGTTAGATGGCTGGTGACTTTCTGTCCAACATGGTTTATTAGTGAGAAATTGCAGACTCAGGAATTGGCCGAAGTGGCTCAGTGGTTAGAGCGACAGCCCGGAACCCTGTGGTCCCAGGTTCGATTTCTGTCTCTGGCTAATTTTTCACTCCATGTTGGATTATTGTATTTATTGTATGTATGTCTGTATTATAATATTTGTATATCTTTAATTAAAGATGTTGTTTGACCAGGAAACTTAATAATCGATCGTTTTAAGATAGAAAAGAGTTTTTTTTGTACACTGCGGGATTAAAAACAAGAACGCTTGGATTGTAAATCCATAGAAGCTATTTAATTAGCCCAATTTATATATATATATTAATATTTAATCATTTCTATTAGAGATTTATATATTTATATATTTATTTATAATTTTGGAGCAAGTTAAAAGATGCTGTTTGATCGGGAAACTTAACCATCGTGATCGTTTTAAGATAGAGAAGAGTTTTCTTGTACACTGCCGGATTAAAAACAAGAACGCTCAGATTAGGAACCCCCGGAAACTAATTAAAAGTTTAGGAATCAAAGAAAAATGATGTGAATTATTTATTCGTAGAAGTTAAAAGAATATTAGAGGTGCACAAATATAATTAGACGGTATGGTCCCCGTTACAAAGTTAAGTCTTAACACCAATGTAGGCCAAGGAGAATTGCTCTCTCTACAATAAAATTTCATATCACTATCAAGTTGTGACACCTCAAGATTTACACAGTTACCCTTTCCGCATATAAAATTTTAAAAACAAACCCGCCAAGCACAATGACATATTTCTCAATCATGAATTAAACAAATTAATGACAACCGTAAAACCAGCAGACGTGGAGTGATAACCTTAAACTTAAACATCCTGCCATAAGTAGCAGTCAGTAATTAGAAAAGCGAATTGTATGAGGGTTTTTTTGTTGTTGTTTATTGTAATCCGTTGAAACAGACAAGAGCAGACGAAAGAGAGATACGTTTCCTTTTATTTATTACTAACTGACCCGGCCGGCGTTGACCGAGCCCGTGATAAAATTAAAGAAACCTAAACTTTATATGATTTTATATGTTTAACCCGATTTAGTATAAAATTATTTCTTTAAAAGTGCTACGCACGCTAGGAAAATCCTTTATAGGGGGAAATCCGAGATAAACGAATCTCCAATACGTGTTCCCGCTGCCAGCGGCACCGTGTAGTAGGCATGCAGTGCACACACTGCAAGATCTTTTATTTGCACCTTCCGTCGCCAGGGGGTGCACTCTGTTCCAAACGAAATTCTGACACGAAACTTTTTTTGATTAGTATAGATATTAAAGAATTGATAATAACAGACATGAGAGAATAAAGTTAAATTAATTTTCTTGAATTAAAACTTTTTTTCAGATAAAAACTATACAATTTAGCCTAAGAAGGAAAGCAATTTGTTTTCTATCAGCATATAAAAAAATAAAGGAGAATTATTATATGGTTATTTTATAATGTCAAACATATGATCACATCATAGCAGAATATATATATTTTTTCCCTCAGAAGAATAATGAATTATCTGCTCAAAGAGACCTAATAATACACGATTACAAATTTATTTGAATTCTATGTCTATTAGAGAAGATAAGCACAACGTCTAAGATGTTAATGAAATTTCTAGTAACAAGCATAGGAATGCAGATGGAGCAGTTCATGGACAATTAGCAAATCATATATTCTAATACGAGCAAATCTTGTGGGTGGTTATATATATATATACATATATATATATATATATATATATATATATATATATATATATATATATATATATATATATATGCAAAAATTATCTTAAAAACGGCTCTAACGATTTTGACGAAATTTCGTATCCTACCGTTTTGGGCCACCAGAAAACCATTGCGCTAGGTCACATGCTCGAGAAAATTCGATTAGTGGGTCATTTTGGGTCATTTTGGGTCATGTCTAGCTAATTGTATCTAAAAAACGGTTCAAACGATTTTGACGAAATTTTGTATCCGACCATTTTCAGGCATGAGAAGTCAATTGGGCTGGGTCACATGTTCGAGAACTTTCGATTAGTGGGTCATTTTTGGGTCAACGCGGGTCAAATTAATTTTATCTAAAAAACGGCTCTAACGATTTTGATTAAATTTTGTGTCCTACAAGTTTCGAGCACGATAAAAGCATTGGATAAGGTCGCATGTCCGAGAAAATTCGATTAGTGGGTCATTTCTGGGTCATTGTGGGTCAAGATCTAAAAAGCGGCTCAATTTACGCTAAATTTTGCATCCAATGGTTTTCGGGCACGAGAAGACTGTTGTGCTAGGTCACATGTTCGAGAAAATTCAATTAGTGGGCCATTTTGGGTCATGGTCAAGCTAATTGTATCTAAAAATCGGTTCAAACGATTTTGACGAAATTTTGTAGCCGACCATTTTCGGGCATGAGAAGTCAATTGGGCTGAGTCACATGTTCGAGAACTTTCGATTAGTGGGTCATTTTTGGGTCAACGTGGGTCAAATTAATTTTATCTAAAAACGGCTCTAACGATTTTGATTAAATTTTGTGTCCTACGAGTTTCGAGCACGATAAAAGCATTGGGCTAGGTCGCATGTCCGAGAAAATTCGATTAGTGGGTCATTTCTGGGTCATTGTGGGTCAATATTTAAAAAGCGGCTCAATTTACACTAAATTTTGCATCCTATGGTTTTCCGGCACGAGAAGACTGTTGGGCTAGGTCACATGTTCGAGAAAATTCAATTAGTGGGTCATTTTGGTCATGGGTCATGATATTTGAACTCAAATTCAATTTTGACCGAGCATAGCTCGGTCTTCCCTGCTCGTAGTGTAAAAAAGAATACTGTGTATAACGTGGCACTCATATTTATAACTGTAATCTACATAACAAAGATTTTGGCTTTGAACGGACAACAGCTACTACTATAGAAGTCCAGATGTAGCGTTGGATCGTTAAAGTTAAATTTTAGGAAATGTATGAGACAAAGCACAACGTCTAAAATGTTAATGAAATTTCTAGTAACAAGCATAGAAATGCAGATGTAATAGATCATGAACTCTTAGCCAATAAATAAAGTAATAAAGAATGATGTGTATAAAGTGGCACTTATATTTATAACTGTAACCTACATAACAAAGATTTTGGCGTTGCACAAGACAACAGCTACTACTACAGAAGTCCAGATGTAGCACTGAATCATTAAAGTTATCTTTTTGGATATGTATGTTAATAAAAGAAAGCTGTTTATCTCTCTCTCTCTCTCTCTGTGTGACTGACTATTTCTTCACGATGTCTAAAGAAATATATCGCGCGTTGAGGTCTGCAAATTCCGTTTCGGATTGTCGAAGACAGGGTCGAAAGCACAGGTGGTCAGAGTTTGGATTTTTTAATTAGATTTTTGTAGTTTTTTCGTGAGCGGAAATAATCGCGTATTTCTTTGATTTTCTAAGTTTGACGGCGATTTTGAGGCTCATAAAAGGAATACAAATTCAATATTTTCCTACATTATAGTAAATTATGTCCTCTTCTCAATAAAGGTCATTTGAATTCTTCAGCGATTACAGCAAAGTACGAATTTCACCGAAAATGGGAAGTTTTTATATCAACCAATATCTGTTTAATACCTCATCCATCTAATCTTACATTTTTAGATGCGTTCGTAATTATATAAATACGTAGCACCTATTGTCGTCGTCTGGTCCGTCCATCTGTCTGTCTGTCTATCCGTCCGTCCGTTCGCATATAACAACGCAAAAACTACCCAAACGAATGGTTTGAAATTTAAGATAATTATCTTTGCAGAATTTTGTCGAGACATTTCAAATTTTATGAAAATCGAATCAAAACTTTAGAAGACATTAATAAAAATATTTATTAAGAAATTTGAATTTAAAAAAAAAACGGTGCTTTCTTGTTATATGAGCTTCCGAGATTTAACCGGCAAGCGACCGAGATACTAATTTTATTACAGAAATTAATGTACAGACGATATAATTCATTTTACAGAATTAAAAATCCTCACGATATGAATATTTATATAACTAGCTAGTAAGAACGCACCTCATTTATCACGTTTGACGTACAATTTCCAACTTGTTATCTTTGTACGAAGAAGACTTTCGCGAATCAATAAAAATATCCTAAAAATATGAAATATATATTTTTTATTTAATTATTATAGAAAAAAAGATCACCGTTTTATTTTTGATCTACGTAGCGATGAAAGAAAGTGTCAGCATAGGTTAAGTAAGCAATCCCCCTTTCTGGCATAAAGCCGTTCCCATGATAACGCTGATGATGTTATCATTCAGATAATTTTTTATTCGGCTGTTGTTGTTTTTCTTTTTTGAATAAAGACTAACATAGTAAGATCGCGATTTATAATAATTATTATTAAACCGCAGACCAGACGCCTACCTGCCGGGCATTACGCCCAGCTTAAGGAGTTTGTGTACCTGACCATGGGGCGAAATTCGCCTAATCTCCTCATAGCGGAGATCCACCTGGTTAGCTCCTTGGGTGTAATATTATTCACCCTGACTATGGTTACTAATATAGACCATGACTTGTTAATACAATTCAGTTTAAATATTTGAGTTGCCGCTATATATTACATCTTGTCTGTAGTGTTCTCTAGTGGTTTGCTACAGTTTCTCTGCTTGACGGCTCACAGCCTCCGCCCAACCTCGCTGAAATGGCAGATAAAAAAAAATAATAAAAAGAAGAGAGACAGGAATTGGTCTCGTAATTTAGAAACTTGATCAGGTGACGAGAATATACTGTGCATAATATATTAGCTAAATATATAGAGTAACTTTTGTGAAAGTTTTAAAAACAAAGCTTGAAAGTTCTGATAGTGATAGTCGATAGAATGAGCTTGAAATTCGCTGTTCTCAAAAGGAAGCAAAAAGATGAGGGGTTGTATCCAAATATACTAGCTTATGAAAGTTGATTTAATAAGAATGAAGTGTCTCTCACTGTATATTTGGATACCGCCTCTCATCTTTTTGCTTCCTTTCAGAATTATCAGAATTTTCAAGCTATGTTTTTGAGATTTTCACAAAAGATGGTCTGTGAAATTAGCTACTATATTATGCACAGTACATTTTGATTGAATTCGCGCATGCTCAGTGAAGCAATATTTAGTGAACCTGCTCATTGTTTATCCAATATTTATTATTTTTTAATTCTGACTGCAGGGTATTGTATTTAATGTTGTGTGTCATCGTTCCTGAAAAGAACATTCTTTTATACCAAGAACTCTGAAAATTATAAGCAAAAAACTTGGTGAAATTTGAGATTGTTTTTATAAAAACCTTAATTTCTCCACGAGTATACGTGCTATCCTCATAAAAATGAACATAGTTTAATAAAAGAAGCCTCCTAAGCATGTGCTACCGTTTCAACGCTTTTGCGTTATTAGTTTTTACAGGGTTATCCAAAATATATTCGTTTTTCTTCAATTTGTTGAAGGGTTATGGGGTTTCGGGAAAAATTCTGCGCTGAAATATATGACGTCTATCATGTTGTTAAAACTCCTGAAGTTTCAGGATATTTCCTCGTGTATCTTTCCAGATATTTAACAAAACGTGTAAAATCGCAAGTGACTGGTCATCATTGGCCATATAGTGTATAAGAGTGAGAAATGTGTTCGGATATCGTTCATTGTAGCTCAGTGGTAGGGACTCAGAGCGCTGTTCTGAGGACTCGGGATCGAGTCAAAGCATGGGGCATTTTTCACTCTCTCGGTTTGCGCTTGAAAAAAACCAGGATAAAAATTCACGTGTTGTTATTGAAGGTTTACAGGCTTTATTCACTGCTGAAATTGCATATTTAGATTGGTTCATTTAACAAAAGTTTTTGTAGTATAAACAAAAGAAGTTCGTAATATAACATATTTTATTATTTAAACAAAAAAAAATATATTTTGTTGAAAAAAGAAAATAGATTGTTAAAATAACACATAGCATATATCTATGTAACAAAAAGAATTTTGTTAATTCAAGTAAAATTGAACCATTTTACTTGAATTAACAAAACATTTTTTTGCTGACGATACAATTTTTTTTTGAAATTGCCAAAAAAAAGCAACAATATTTTTTTTGTTGATTCAAACAAAATTTCCATTGACCCATATTTAAACGAAAAGTTTTGTTGGGTCAACCAAATTTTTGTTGATTCAACAAAACTTTTTTCTGGGTGTAAGCTGACATTTGTAAAATATCTCAAAACAGCAGGGTTTTTGGCGTAACACGAACAATTTACCTCGTGTTATATAATTCCATTATTTAAACTATGATTTTATTTTAACATTCTATAATTTTCCATGAGAAAAATTAGAAATCTGGCCATATTTTGAGTGTTCTTCGTTAGTAGATTTATATACCTTTTGATTCCAACGTGGATTTTAGTATATCAATTAGTACGTTTAAAAAGTGTAGCTTAGTCCAAAATTTAAAATTTTAAAATTGTAAAACAATACCTAATTCATCTTCTTTTTTTCGGAAATAAAAAAAAATATTTTACAATTACTGATACTGATATTATAGTACACTTTTTTAATTTATGAAAGAATCAAGTTGAAAATTACTTGTTGAATTAATACGAAAACAGAACTTAACAAGTATACACTAAACTATTTAAACATAACTTTTCAGATAAATATTTGAAGGTTTAACCATTATATTTATCGATTTACCATTACTGTCAATTTCGTAGATGATAAATTACTAAACTTTATTGTTTCGTTGTTTTCACAAAATATATCATATCTGTCAATATAATTTGATAACATTGTCTAGCTAAATAATATTTTTTAGTCTTAAACTACGAAAATTTAACCAATAAAAGAAAGATAATAATAATAACAGAAAGATAAATATGTAACTATTTTCTTTTGTTCCAAACTAATAAAATATTTCTTGATGCAGAAAAATATACAGCTATTTTAAGAATTGACTTTCACAGTATATACGTTCTGTTTTCTAATATTATTTATAATTAATTTAGTTATATTAAATTTATGAAAATATATTCCGAAAAACATTTTGAAATCACGCTATGAAATCTTGCAAAATTGTTTAGGACATTACTAATCAATCACTTTGAAACATATTTACAATATATTTAAATATTTTCTTAGTATATGATTGTATTTTGAAACTTAATAATGTATTTAATCTCTGATATATTTTCGCTTATTACTGCATTCTATATAGCTGGTTATTTTGAATTAGAATGTGTCTTTAAAATATTTGTAACTGAAGTATTGTTGCAAAAGGTTATTTTCTTGGTTTATTTACGCCATATAAATTTACAAATATTCTGATCAGCAGGAAATAATTTATTTCTGGCTACTTTTTTTCAACTATAGGCATTTTCGGTGTATAAGATTATTTTTTAAATTCGTGTATTTAACTAATGCATAGTTCTTTTATGTAAAAAAAAGGAATTTTATAATCGATTTTTCACAAATTTCCTGATGCGCTAGAATAAAAAAATAAAATAATAATAATAAATAAATAAAACAAAATGTGTACATATGTCTATTTCTGATGCCAGTACAACATTTTATAATTTTTAGAACTTAATTATAAAATAATAAATTAAGGTGCCTGACTACGTACGGAGCAATTTTTTCCAAAAAGGTTATGTAATTACTTTTTTAACTTATTTTTATTAAAATTATGACTAGAAACTGTGAAAAAAAGGCAAAAAATATTTCATTCATTGATGAAATTTTGCTAAATGTGGGTTTTTGTGGTAAATTTTAATGAAATTTGGCCCAATACGCAAAACGGTCTACAGAAAAATATATTGTATGTATCTCAATTTCCCTTTTACACTTCATACTTATAACATTGGTGAAGGGAATGAACTAAAATCTAATTGATATTTTAAAAGTTTCAAATCGCACCTTTTTACATGTTGATTTTCTTAAAATTCATCGATGTCTTTCCACGAAAACATCCATAAAACAAAAAACATTTATTCTAAAATTAAATCTTCGTTTTTTTGCCATCACAATAGTATAAACAACATACAATTTAAATTTCATCATCATATTCTAATAACTTTTTTAGAAATCATGTTTTGCGTATGGAAGTTTTACCAAAAATTACATTTTCCAAAAACTGCATTTACAGTTTAGATTTATGTTTTACTACAGTAATTTACACAGTAATATGCATTTAAACTTCACTGTTTTTATGAGCCATACTGTTTTTTTTAAGTACTGAGCTTTTGTTTATTTCTAGAAGGCCATAGTTTTACTTACCCCCTCTTAGTTAGTACTTTTAAATAGTACTTCCGGTTTGAGTGACAGATGTTGAGCAGTTTAAAAACCGCTACAACTCCGGTTTTATTAATCATCTAATAAAAATAAATAGTTTTGTAAAGGTAAAAAGTTGGGCTTTAATAAAATGTAATAAAACCATTTTGACAATTTTGGTCGAAAATCAGTTTTTAAACGTAGTCAGATACCTTAATATTGTGGAATTTGTTCTTTAGCCATGCGTGGGTGAAACATCGCCAAATATTCTTTAGGGTTACAACAAGAATGGAGTTAATTATGCTTCAATCCATGTTTAATAAAACGGACCAAATGGCTGTGAAACTGCAACAATGAAATGTTTTAAACACTAAAAAGTAGAAAATAAGATATAAATAAAAAAAATAAGAGTGTAACATGTATGTCTTTAAGTACAATTTTATAAATTAATGATTTAATGTTAATTACATTATGATTATATGTTGAGAAAACAAGTTAGAAGGCCTTAATGCATAGTTTAAATATTGTTTTGCTTTTCTTTCCTATTGTCATATCTTAAAAAGGAAACAGAACAAAAATTGTAATTTCAAAATTTTAAATGCTGGCCATATTCTCACGTGACTTCTGCGTTATTTCCAACCAGCGATTTCTACTATCATAAGTTTTATTAATTTTTAAATTATTTAAATTTAAATTTAGAAAATGAGTGATTTAACTCAGCCGTGGTCAAATTATACACCGGTACTAGGAGGTTGTATCTTTATAAAAACTTGAAGGAATAAATCATACTACTTAAATTGAAACAGACATAAGATTACATTAATAATTTTATTAAACTTAAGTGAAATAAGTTTAATTCTACATAAGAAAGAAATGATGTATACAGACAATATTTATCATTTAAATTAACCATCATGATGAACGTAAGGTATCCGCACACCTTAGGAGGTGATTGTTTGAATGTTTCTCTTTATACCAATTATTTCTAATTACATTTAAGTTAAAACTTTGAAAATATATATAAACATTTTAGAAATTACACAGATATCATTTTTTTAAAGTTAAAAATAGTCAACTTTATGTGAAAAATTGACATTTGTGCAAAACATGATAACTCAAAATCAAATCAATTCATTCACAGTTTATAAGTTGCATAATAAAGAGAATAACGTTTTCTAGGACATAGACTAGCCGCATTATAATAGCATCTCTATCGCAGAAGCTATCGCACTAATGTATTGAAAAATTCGTAAAATTTCTTGCAACTTTTTAACTTATACCAGTATAAATATAAAAATAATGTGAATAATGAAAATTATGTGAAAAAATGACATTTGTGCAAAACGTGATAACTCAAAATTAAATCAATGCATTCACATTCTGTAAATTGCATAATAAAGAGATTAACTTTCTTTGGGACATAGACTAGGCGCATTATAATAGCATTTCTATCGCAGAAGCTATGGTGCTATTGAATTAAAAAATTCGTAAAATTTCTTGCAGTTTTTTAACTTATACCAGTGTAAATATAAAACTAATGAATATATCATCATGATTGTAGTCTAGTCCCCTAATAAACATTTGTAAAATAAGTAAAAAAAAAATCAAGGCATTGCATGCATAATTTTTTATTATAAGATGTGTTACGTACAGTAAAAATCTAAAAAACTTCATTTTGAGAAAAAGCTAAAAATTTCTTTTAAAGGCGATTCTTGCTATAAAAATAATTATTATTCTTTAAAGGTTTAATTATATAATCCATGTATTTTCTTAACCATATAACCCAATTTAAATGCTAAATCTCAAAAAAGAAGAATGTTAACATACATTTCAGCTTACTTCCGCTTTGCAGAACGATATTTCTGGTTGTAAAATTCTTCGGCAAGCTGTAATATATGTAACTTTAAATGACTGCAACTCGGTTTCTAATTCAGATACAGACACAATTAAAGCAGAATTCGGTAGATAAAATATTGCATTTCAATATTATTGCAAAAATGAAAAATCGAGATTTTCATCGAAAATGACGTTTCAAAGGTGTATGGATCCCTTAAACAATAATATTTCATTTTGTTATCAGTTTTAGTTGTGCTGAATCAAATTCAAACATAATAATAATAATAATAATAATAATCATTCGAAAATTTACCAAGGGATGCCATATCTCGAAATTAAAAGAATTGGTAATATAATACATATAAATAAGTTGCTTGGTTATTAGAATGTAAGTATTTACCCCATTTCAACTTCGCCGACGACCTAACTAAATAGTCCATGTATTTGATGCTGTAGAACACAGAATACTAATATCACAACATTAAAATTTTAACTCTTCACAAATCGTGTGGTTTATTACACTTTCTTCAAATTTAAGCAACTGTCTCCAAAACTCTCTCGTCTTGGTTTTTTGCTTTGAACCCTATTTTTGACAAAGATTACAACCCCCTCAATTTTTCCAATTATGCTACTTTTTCATACCCCTTTCGTATTTTCCAATAAAATCATTTCTGAGAACCCCACTGCACTGGCTATTTACCCACAATAATCCAATAATTATGTATACTATTCATTACTTTACTCATTCTTATATAATTTTATGTATTTTATTATACCACCGAACCTCTGTTATGGGTTTACCCTTCTGTATTTCATTTTTCCCTCCTTTATTTTGTTATTGTACTGGAATTTGAATGCAGACTCCAACAATTTCCAATGGATCCCCTCTTTGGTCAATAAAAGAAATTGTTCGGCGGCTAATGTCAAAGAATGCCGAATAAGCGTTACAGGGAGCTACTGAATTCGCATTTTTTTCCTTTCTAGAGCCCTAGTCTCATAAATATCGGAGAGTGTATAATAGACATTTATATTGATATTCGAAAGTCGCCCAGACGCCTGTAGCTTGAATATTTTCTAATATATCTAACCATAGAATAATTTCTTAGGCTTTCCTACTATATACTGCCCCACATTTTTTGCTGAAGGTACATTTTGGCGCCTTGCTTTGTTACTAACCAATTCCTTTCAAAAACTGTTCAATACGATGCCTTTTATTGCATTCCATTACACTGAGTTATTGTCTCATACTTTAAAATACCTATCTTTTATGAAACCTAAATACTAGGTATCTTTTATGAAACCAAAATGATGTTACAAAGTTTTTTATACTATAATGTGTGAATTCACATTTTTAACCCAAGGCTGGTTATCCGGATAGATTTCCAGTCCAGGTGTCTCCAACTAACGATCTGTCAGTTGCTCTACACTGTAAAAATATTGCAGTAAAATTACGGGCATAGGCCGGCAGCAGAGATTCCAGTCATACCCCGTAAAAAAAAAAATAATAATAATCCATGCCCATCATTTTGTGCACCCAGTAAGTTTACGGGTCAGAGTAATATATCATTATAATGCACAGGATATAATGCAGTTTAAAACACAATAACACTTTGCTTACTGTTCCGTAGCACGTAGCACGTTAGATAATCTTCACAGAATCGCTGTTTTGGCGAGTAAAATGAAGGGTTACACCCTGGCAGAAGACAATGTATGGGGTCGTACCGTATTTTTGCTAACATATGGGCTAAAACTGTAAGAATATGTGGATTGCTCTTAATTTTCTAAGTATCTAAGGGATAAGGCCGCTTATTTAGTGGATCAGACCGTTTTTCATCAAATAAGGCTGTTGTCCGTGAAAATTGAAGGGCAACGCTCATAAATTTACAGTTTTTTCTGAGAGTGTACCCTGTAAATGGATTCTATAACCATTATAGCTTTACATTCATTTCTTTCTTTTTTCCACTTTTCGCAGACCATGAAAAATTTCTTTCTTAAATGATTTTCTTTCTTATTATCCAAGCAGTTAGTTGATTTATATACCTTTTGATTTCAACGTAGATTTCAGTATATCAAATAGCACGTTTAAAAAGTTTCTGCTCGGACGAAAATTGAAAATTTTAAAATGATAAAAAAAATATCTATCTCTCATGTAAAATGTTTATTCCTTATAATCCGAAAGTAAAAGAAAATATTTTAGAATTACTGATATTATACTACACTTTTTAACTGATGATAGAATCAAAGTAGAAATTACTTATAGAATCAACACGAAAACCATATTTAATAGGTCAGCAGTAAGCTATTTAAACATAATTTTCAGATACATATTTGAAGGTTGAGCCATTATATTTATCGATTTACCATTACTTCCGTGGATGATAAATTACTAAACTTTATTGTTTCGCTGTTTTTACAAAAATATATCTTATCTGTCAATATAATTTCATAATATAGTCTAGTTCCAAGCTAACGCAATATTTCTTCATACAGAGAAAAAAATATGGCTATTTGAACAGCTAGCATACACAGTGTATAGATTCTATTTTCCAATATTATTTATAATAATACTATTTATATTAAATTTAGCATTAATTTGAAGAAATATAGTTTAAAAGACATTATGAAATCATGCTAATAAATCTGTCAAAATTTTTTTTAAGACATTACGATTCAATTACAAATATATCTACATTATATATAAATTATTTTTAGTATATGATTGTATTTTGAAACTCAATAATGTATTTACCTGTATCCTATGTACTCTTTGTAACAAACGATTACATGTAAATATTTTTACATTATTCATTGTTATAAATTTATATCGCAAATATCCCGTTCCATTGTAGATTATGTGTCAAGAAAATATTTTTTATAGAAAACAAGAACGAAAAATCATGCGTCAAGCATAGATTATGTAGCACTTTCCAACGCTTCTAAAATAATTTTACAAATCATTACCGTTTAATAAGCTGAAAGATGACATCTAAGTAAACAATTTGGAAAACGCATAACATATTTAAAAACGTAATTTCAGGAATTTTCAATATATACAATATTCGGAAAAATATCCGAATACTTTTATGTAGCCCTGTATATGATCTATAGATTTGTATATATACATAGGATGCTAAATTTTAGTTTAGTTAGGAAACGCGTAGCACAGTTTAAATTCTCCTTCTGGAGTTTCTGTCAATAAACGGAAATGTGTTCGCGAACTTTTGTGCTGCCCTGTATAGGATCTACAGAATTTATACACACCACGTAATAGACAAAAAGCTAGTTAAGATTAAAATCGCGTTCAGTAACTTAAAACGCACTTCCAGGAATTATTGTTAACATACAGTAGAGAATTCTTTTGTATGCCCCTGTAAATGAACGATGACTGCTATAAACACACTATGCTGTAGTAAGCCTCTTGTAATGCACCTTAGTAATATATATAAACTTCAATGCGTTTAAAATAGTGGAACATTATTTAAATAAACCGCAGACGATTTTTCTCCATAGACGTAATGTAACGGAAATATTTTGACTGTCCCTGTAAAGTAACTCTAAGTGCTATACACCTACTATTCCATATTAAGCTTCTTCTAATGCATCTTAGTGATCTATATAAATTTCAATGCGTTTACAATAGTGAAACATTTTTAAAATAAACCGCAAATGATTTTTCCCCATAGACCGCAATGTAACGGAATTCTTTTGAGTGTCCCTGTAAGAAAACTATAAGTGCTACGCACTTCAGTTGAAATAGGGAACGTGCCATAGATAACGACAATAACATATAAAAATTGCAGAGCAATCCGAGCATATTTACCGGAGTTAGAGCACGGACAGACGGCCAGACGGCCATCCGGCCAGACAAACCGAAGTCATAAGCACTTTTCAACTAGGTTGGAAAGTGCTAAAAAGCCAATGCCAAAAATCACCGTATTCTTCTTCTATGTTTACGAATCACTTTACAATAGTCATGGATTCAAATATAAATAATGGCCTATGCAGTTTAATGTATTCCTAATATTTTTTTTTTTTTTAATAAACACCATTATATTTTCTATATTTGTAAATTATTTCATAGTAATATTATTATAAAACATATACAATATACTAATTATTTGCTTTTAATATAGGAAATTTATATATTTCATTCAAAATTCGAATGATACAAATGTATATATTGTTTTTCTTCCCAATGCATTATGATTCTATTTATGTACATTACACTAAATCCAATTATTACTTAAAATATTGTTTACGCTGACACTCGTGTATTTCACTATAATTAAGCAACTGAAAACTTTGATATATATTATCTTATTACTGCATTCTATATACGTGATGTTTATGATTTAGATTTTTTTTTATTTTTTTTACTTATTAATTGAAATTTAGTTTGAAAAACTTATAAGTTTATTTGCTTTGATTATTTGCTTTAAATAACTTTACGAACATATTTTCAACCATCGCCCCATTTTCCGGCATAAGGCATAAACATATGGCGCCATCTGTTATCTAGAAAAAAGCAAATTGAGAGTTTTCAACAAATTGACTAGTGAAGCAGAAAACATAACATCAGTGCCTGAGTATGCCTCAGAACGACAGATGAGCATTTTTTTTTACTGTTTTACAATTTTTAACAGATTGACTAGTTTTGTGTAGTTTTATAGGTGTGTTTTAAGGCTTTTAGACGTGTCCACAGCTTGTTTATGTCTTTGAAAATAAAATAATGTCTGTGTAATTGGGTAGTGCAAATAATTATTATATTAAAAATGACATTATCAACGATCATAGATAAAAAGAAAAATACCTAAAATCTCACTGCTATAATTATTTATTTTCTTGGCATTACTGTGATGTGTCATAATTGTGTGTTTCTTTGTATACTTTAAATGTATTGTTGTTATCCTCAAACGTTTCTCAACCTCTATATTTATGTTTTGACAATATGCTACATATTATTCTAACAAAAGTAAACAACTGTTCATGGTCAAAACAATGTTGCCAGTTAGGCATTAAAAAAAAAAATATATATATATATTCAGGTTGTTTGATTGTTACCACTTTTTTGAAATAGTGATTTCGTCTTATTTAATAGCAGATTCATATTACAATTCAAAAAATTGATAACAATTAAGCAATCATAATAATAATAATACAAAGCACTGTGTTCAAAATATTTTAGTTGTCTTTATTAAAAATGTCCGGAAGCACGCTTAGTAGGATTTATTTTAATCCCAGTTGTTTCACTAAAACAGAAAATCAAGTAAAAAAAAAATTATTTCAGTGATTTTTTTTAATTATGTGATTTAATAAAACAAATTTCATTTTAAAATGTTTTTTGTGTGTTACAAGCAATTATTTAAAGATGTTAGGAATAAATTAGGATATTCTGGAAAAACACAAAACTAAAAATATTCAGAATATAATTTTAGTATAAATTTAGATATATATTAAAAATAGTTTTAATTTAAGTTTAACTTAGCAGTTAGTTCATATGGAAAATAATTAACTAATGGCTTAGAAATGTTTTGTATGAACTAAATAAAATAACATATCTAACTAGTTTAAATAAAATATTACAGTGCTTCAAAATAATTTCGTAATAGTTTTAAAGTTAAATAACAACAACAAAAAAGATTATTAATCATTATATTTACTTCATAAAAGAAAACAATAATGCGTTCCCCTCCCCCTCTACATACACGAGTTTGTGGAATATGCTTTTTTTATTTTATGTATTAAATGGTGTTAAAACAATAATTTTGAAGAAACGTTTTTATCGTAAAATAATGATGCTTTAATATTTTTTTACACTTTATATAAAAAAAAGTGTTATACACATAATTATATTACATCTCCTAATTAATAGCTGATTTTATATGGTAAATTTATAATTAATTGTTTTCCTCATTTTTTATACTTGCAATATAATTTTTTCTAAGCATTATATATATATATATATATATATATATATATATTGAAGTAAATTAAGCCTCTAAATCAATCATGAACTTTGTAAACCAATTTTTTAATTTCATATTTATTTTTTATACCATAAACTGTCCATCATCGTTATTGTTTACACAGACAGTTCGTCAGGCTAAATCCTTTGATATACGATGGTATCAGATCAGCTACCTTTTCAGATTTTTTTTTCTTTCTATTTTTTTTTTTTTGTAATCATATTATTTTCAATTTTCTAATAGGTTACATCAAAGACATTAAACAAATTTATTAAGAAGTAAAACATGTACATGCAAAATATATTTTAAACTATTCCACGGACTGTCATATCTTTAAAATACACTGGCCTCCAAAAGTTAAGGTACATGTTTTTCGAAGCTCACCAGACAAAAAATGGCAGTCAGATTAAACTTCATAGTTTATATGAATGACAATAATAAGCTTTAAAAAACATACGCAAAAATTGCAACTACCACTTTTATTTTATAGAAAAGAATAGGTATTTGTGAATGAGAGAAAAATATGCAATTACGAAGCTTTCGTAATTTCGTGTGTAAGTTTTGTTGCCCATTTTGTTCACAACAGCCAGTAGAGTATAGAAATGTCTAGAAGACGTCGTTTGCCTGATTCATTAAGGTGGCGGGCGGTAGGATGGATAAAAATGGGGTTGTCACAGGCCAATACTGCTAGACGGCTCAATGTGTATCGCATTGTAGTCCAACGACCCTGGGATCAGTATGAATCCGAAGATTCTGTGTCTAGAAGACATGTTCCAGGCCGCCCACGTGTCACAACACCTGCAGAAGACCGGTTTCTAGCTCTTTCGGCCCGAAGGAGAAGACGCACTACTGTGCCGCAACCCATTGCAGACCACTTTTTAGCATCAGGGAGAAGAATCTACGCTACTACGGTACGAAGACGTCTTCACAATGCAGGTCTCTGTGCAAGGCGATCAGTTGTGTGTGTCCCCCTCAACCGACGACAGAGAAGTGCCCGCTTATGTTGTGTAAGAGAACGTATTTCCTGGACCAGACAGCAGTGGGCTTCTGTACTCTTCACAGACGAATCCAGATTCATTCTGGACAGCGATTCAGGACGTCTTCTGATCTGGAGAGAACAATGCTCTCGATACCATCAAACAAACACTGTCGAAACACACAGGTACAGAAACGGTGGAATCATGTTTTGGGCACGGATCTCACTCGGAGGCCGCACTGACTTGCATGTGTTCCATAGAGGAACTGTGACTGGTGCGAGATATCGGGATGAGATCCTTGATTCATATGTGCGCCCGTATGCCGCTGCTATTGGCAATGGTTTCATTCTAATGGATGATAATGCGAGACCACACCGAGCTGTGGTTATTGAGGATTATCTTGAGGATCACGGTTTGGAGAGAATGGAATGGCCAGCTCATTCTCCAGACTTGAATCTGATAGAACATCTTTGGGACTATCTTGGAAGATAGGTTGCGGCTTTAAGTTCTCCTCCAAGGTCATTAAATGAGCTGGGGAGAAGGCTTACTCCAAGTCTGGTCAGCGTTACCTATTTCGGTGTCCAACAATTTAATTGAGAGCATGGAAATTTAATGCCAGCAATGCATTTAAGTCCGGGGTGGACATATTCCGTATTAGAACCAATTTTTTAATGTTTCTGTCACATTTTACTGCATAATACTGCGATGTACTGATTTCTCCAAGAATGGAATTTTCTACCATGAGTGCTTTTTTATGTAATTTCATTTAGACGTTTAACTTAAGTAAATTTCTATGTTGCATTTAATAAATAACAGTTTAGCGCACATTTCCTCCAAATTTGTTGTTTCTATATTCATTCATTTGCAAATTAGACGCAAAAAACCGGTTGTACCTTAACTTTTGGAGGCCAGTGTATATAAATATTAAATAATATATGTCATGCAGTTTAAGTCTCCGTTAATATAAATGTTTTTATCTCATTTTTTGAAATAAAAAATAATTGTTAATAATAACTTCTTTTATTTATAATAATAACAAATGTTTGATTTTAAAACTAAAATTAAAAATACGAGTATAATCAGTAAAAATATTAAAATATGACGATTCGTATAGTCCTGGAATTTGAATCTCATTATTTTCGATTGGTAATTTTTGCCTTATTTATTCACATAGAATAATATATAATTATATTACTAAATCAGGCGAAGATTATTAATTGGAAATGGTGGAACTCAAATTCAAAAACTATACGAAACCGTCTTAAAAAAAAGTAATTTAAATAAATAAAAGAATTCTTCGTAAATATTTCTGATTAAGAATTCCAAAAAGTATATATCTCGATTTTGATAAATATTAATGTGTAAGCGATGCCAATGTGCAATAAACTGAATAATCTACAGAACACCATTAAAGTATTTCACAGATAAATCGCTTATTTGTATTTATGTCTCAGAATATTTATTTTTTATCTATATATTTAATTCTATATTTTACTTTCTATATTTTATTCTACTCTTTTTTATATCACTATGGCAACTAAAATATCCCTTACAACGAGTGTGCTAGGTCTATTCTGGAAAGATTGCATGATTTATATCCTTTAGTGTAAAGCATTTTACGAAAGAGGGAATACCCCAATGGTATATTTATGACATTTTGAAGAGTTTGATAGTGATTTACGTGTTTCATACTACCGTGGTTCTAGAATTATCGTAAAAATCTATGTCTGGGAAAAATTTAAGCACTGAAAGAAGATTTTGAACCCATTGGTTTGAATTTCTCAGAGACAAACTGAAAAAACGTAAATGTTCTGAAGCTATTATTAATTATTTTCTTTTAAAATGAAATATCAATTGCCGAAAGAAAAAATTCGTTCCTTAAAGAAATAAATCAAGAGTGTTTGATAACAAAGTGTTACCCGTTCGCTGCGAGCTCAAATTTTGTTAGTTAACTCGTATTGCCAAGTCTGATATAGGTGTTTGCGTTAATAAATATTTTATGTATAAATATAAATATTTTGATTATTATATTATATTATATTATAATAAAATTAGTATAATTATATATAATTAAGTATAATTAATATAATATAATTATATTTAATGAATTATGTATAATTATTATTATATTATAATATATATATATATATATATATAATAAATATTTTTATAAATATAAATAAATATAAATATAAATATTTTTTATAAATATAAATATTTTGCGTGTGACAATCACGAGTATACTCGTGGTTGGCAGCAAATGGTTTAAAACTAATCGTACCAGAACAATCAGTAAATAAAACATAAAACACTAGGTCGTCTCCAAATTACGGCTACATCAGAGTCAATTTCAGGCAAATGAAATATATCATATTTAATTTCCCTTTACGTGATGTTTGTGACCATTTGTGACATACAGTTGACGTCTCATTGACTGTGCGTTCTTTAGCATATTATCTATTTGCTATAAAATATTACTGATTTACCGATGTCACCCTTGCTATGATATGATAAGCAATCTGTAAATTAAAAAATAGCAGTACTCTTGCTTCATGCATGCTCCAAAACTTTTTCAAATAAATAGAGATTGTGGAAGTTGTAAGTAATTTCTTTAAAATGTAAAATATACTATTAAAAAATCAGTAATTAGTCCTAACAAGAAGTTAAGTTGACATTACCTAAGTTTGATTGCATGCATATTTAAGTGGGAAATTATTAGCTTTAACTGTTATGACTTCTTAGTTAGAATTCTGATGAATTGTGTTATATATGTCATAAAGTAATTAGAGCTTACATATTTTTATGTATATTTAGGGATAACAGCCTCTAATATATATTTGAATCTTGAGAGTCATCCTTTTTAAAATTCATATTTATTACATTCAGCAGCAGGGTTTTCAACACTATCTTTGATTTTTATGAAATATAGAAATATCACGAGAAGTGTTGGAAGTAAGAATAGTTTGGGCAATCTATGATGTATTGACTACTCTGATCATCTGAGTAGGTGGTGTTTTGAATGAGAACGTATTTTTTGTCCACTGATTGTCCATGTGCGTGAAAGTTGATCAAGGCTGTCTCTTTTTAACTTTCGACGGATGACTGTAAAAACCTCAGAATATGTGAGTTTCAGCTTTTCATCGATATTTATGCAAATTGGTTTCAACTGGTCAATCGATGTTTGAGTTTTTAAACTTCGGAATGTGTTGGAGAGTTGGAACTTGGGTCGAGTTCTTCCTCTATGAGAGTGAATTTAGATTCGGCTAATGAATTCATTTACCTGAGCTGAAAAGAGAATAAGAAGTTGGTAAGAGTTATTTACAATATTAGGTCAATAAAGTAAATTTTGGGTGCTCATGGAGTGCCCTTTCCAACGTTAGCCTAGGCGGACATATTGAAATCAGTGTTTGACTAGTTTGCATCGTGCAGCTTGGATTTTTGCTGAAGGCATCCTGACCTGCTGTTGTCTTCAAAGTTGTAAGCTCGTTTTCAGCTCTTTATTGTTAATTTATTGAAGTTATATTTTGCTGAGTAAAATTTCGGGGAGCTGAATTATTTTGAATATAAGGAAAATTTAGTGGAGTTCTTTCTCTAATCCCTGGCCGAATAAGATTTTATAACTTGACTTTTAAATTTTACTTCTTGTGCTCTCTTTTACACTGACTAACCTGGTTCACTCACATTAACAGCAAATGGTTGTTACAAATCAAATTTAGTAATTTCAGATACATTCTGAAATATAGAGTGCAAATCTGACCGTTGAATGGACAAGAAAAAGTGCTTTCTAGCTTTAAGCTCTTTTCATGAAATCACCACATTTCACACAATACAAAATAAGATTATTAATTTAGTTAAGTTAAGTTTATATTACTTTTAAATGCTAAAGGTGTAAAATTAACAACTATAATATAAATTAAAATAACTTTTATTAGTTGTTTTACATGTTTCGACTCTTCTGAGTCATTTTCAAAAACAAAATGAGAATATTCAAAAGCTGCACGGGCTTTGAAGTTATTATTTACATGTACTTTTTAAAAAAATTACGCACGTTATCTATTATTTTTACTTGATTGTTTATTTTCATATCTTTGAGCATGGAGTAATTCTAGCCACAGTTTCGGTAAATTAAAAGATGCCGCATCGTTACATATTGTATTTTTGGCGCGTGAGTATCTCTATGGTTTCTCTTATTATGGATGGATAGTGTAGACTGGAGGGAAATATTATTTTACTTTCATTGAAATTTATTTGGATGGTTTCTTCTTGATATAATCTTGCTAGGGCTGTAGTTTTTCTATTGTATTTAATATCAGCTATATGCTCTTTTTTTCTGCAATTAACGCAATTTAATGCATATTATTATTATATAAGTTAAGTTTAATTAAGTTATAAATTATAAAAGAAGATCGAATTGCTAAATAAACTTTTTTTTTTTCATTAAATAAGTTGGCTTAGATTGTACGCTTTGTTGCATTTATTCATTGTTTTCTTATATAATATTATTCGTTTTTACATTAATCATATACACTATATTGCCAAAGGTGATTGGGCACTTGCGATTTTAGACGTTTTGTTAACTATCTAGAAAAATACATGAGGAATTAATCTGAAACTGAAGGTGTGTAAACAGTATAGTATAGGTTATATATTTCTGCGAAGATTTTTTTCCCGAAACCCCATAGGGGACTGTCAACAAATTGAAAAAGAACGAATATCTTTTGGATTACACTGTAAAAACTAATGTAGCAAAAGCGTTCAAACTCGAGATTATTAATAAGTGGCTTATTGTAATATACTGTGTTCATTTTTATGAGGATAGCATGTATACTTGTAGAGAAATTAAGGTTTTTATAAAAGCAGTTTTTTGCTTATAATTTGCAGAGTTCTTAATATAAAAAAAGTTACTTTGAGAAAATATGTCAAACAACTTTGTACATAATACTCTGCAATCAGATTTAAAAAATAATAAAAATTGGATGAAAATAAGCAGGTTTACTAAAAAATGTTTCACTGCGCATGCGCGAATGCAATCAAAATATAATATGCATAATGTATTAGCTAAGTATATAGAGCAACTTTTGTGAAAGTCTCAAAATCATAGCTTGAAAATTCTGAAAATTATCGTCGATAGAATAAGCTCGAAATCCGTGGTTCCCAAAAGGAAGCAAAAAGATGAGGTGTTGTATCCAAATATAGTAGTACGTGCAATATTGTGTACGCTATCTTGGCACTAATCAACAGATATTTGATACAACCCCTCATCTTTTTGCTTCTTTTTGGGAACAACGGATTTCGAGCTATATTCTATCGACGATAATTTTCAGAATTTTCAAGCTATGATTTTGAGACTTTCACAAAAGTTGCTCTATATACTTAGCTAATACATTATGCATATTATATTTTGATTGCATTCGCACATGCGCAGTGAAACATTTTTTAGTAAACCTGCTCATTTTTCATCCAATTTGTATTATTTTTTTATTCTGATTGCAGAGTATTATGTACAATGTTGTTTGACATATTTTTTCAAAGTAACTTTTTTTTATATTAAGAACTCTGCAAATTATAAGCAAAAAACTTGGCGAAATTTGGGACTGCTTTTATAAAAACCTTAATTTCTCTACAAGTATATATGCTATCATCATAAAAATGAACACAGTGTATTACAATAAGCCACTTATTAATAATCTCGAGTTTGAACGCTTTTGCTACATTATTTTTTACAGGTTAATCCAAAAGATATTCGTTCTTTTTCAATTTGTTGACAGTCCCCTATGGGGTTTCGGAAAAAAAATCTTCACGGAAATATATAACCTATACTATACTGTTTACACACCTTCAGTTTTAGGTTAATTCCTCATATATTTTTCTAGATAGTTAACAAAACGTCTAAAATCGCAAGTGCCCAATCACCTTTGGCAATATAGTGTATTATGATATGAGAAAATGAGTCTGTGTGTATGCAAATTTTATTTTAAAAACGACTCTAACGATTTTAACGAAATTTTGTATCCTACCGTTTTCGGGCACGAGAAGATCATTGAACTAGGTTACATGTTCGGGAAAATTGAATTAATGGGACATTTTGTGTCACTATGGTTTAAGGTCAAGCTAATTACAACTAAAAAACGGCTCAAATGATTTTGAATAAATTTTGTATCCTACAATTTTCGGGCACGATTAGGCCAATGCGCTAGGTCACATGTTAGATTAGTGGGTTATTTTTAGGTCACGGAGGCTCGAAAAGTAATTGAAAAGCAATGAAATGAAAAGCAATTTTATCTAAAAAAACGCTCTAACGATTTTAACAAAATTTTATATCCTACCCTTTTGGAGCGCGAAAAGACCATTGTGCTAGAACGAATGTTTGAGAAAATTTGATTGGTAAGGTCATTTTTGGGTAACTACGGGTCAATATAATTTTATCTAAAAGTCGACTCTAAGGATTTTGACTAATTTTGTATCTTAGCGTTTTAGGGCATGAGAAGACCATTGGGCTGTGTCCCATGTTCGAAAAAATTCGATTAGTTGGTCATTTTTGGGTCACTACGTGTCAAGCTAATTTTATGTACAAAATGACTCAAACAATTTTGACTAAATTTTGTATCTTACCATTCTTGGGCACGAGAAGACCAGTGTACTAAGTCAAATAATCGAAAAAATTCGATTAGTCGGTTATTTTGGGTAACAACGGGTCAGGGTCAAGCTAATTTTATATAAAAATCGGCTGAAACAATTTTGACTAAATTTTTTATCCTACCATTTTCGGGCACGAAAGGATTATTGGACTAGGTCTCATATTCGAGAAAATTAGATATGTGGGTCATTTTGGGTCACTGCGAGTCAAGCTAGAAATATCTAAAAAACGGCTTTGACGATTTTGACTAAATTCTGTATTCTGCCGATTTGTAGTACGAGAAGATCATTGGGTTGGATCACATGTTCGAGAAAATTCGATTAGTGGGTCCTTTTTGTTTCACTACGAGTCAAGCTAATTTTATGAACAAAGCGGCTCAAACGATTTTCACTAAATTTTGTATCCTATCGCTCTCGTGCACGAGAAGACATTTGACAAGGTTAAATGGTCGAGAAATTTGGATTAGTGGGTCACTATGGGGCAATGCATTTCAATGTGAATGCATTTCTGTGTGAAGGTTGAAACAGGTATTAAGTTCATGAACATTTGGCAGTAAACAAAGTCGAAAAATGAAAACATTTGGCCGAATATCGCCAAATTTGACGAAATGTTGGCGAAATTGGCGAGACTTGTCGGGAAAATCGAATTTCAAGATTAGCAATGCCAAAACGCATGCTTTGCGTCAAATGAAAAAATGTGCCAAATTTGTGCATTTTCGCAAAATTTTGGCGACATTTGGCGAAAAAATTGCCTGTTAGAATCTGAAGGAATTTTTTAGAAGTTACCAATAGGAGCCGCGATACATGATTCAAGCAATCAGAGTCAATAGAACGTTCTCGAACACAGAATTCAACCAATCGGGATACATAGAACTAATTATTATATGTTGTACAGTGAATTTATAGTTATATTGAGTTATATACTTATATTATTATAGTGAATTATTATATTGAGTTATATTGTATACAAAGCTAATTTTAAACGAGCATAACTCGGTCTTCCCTGCTGGTGTAGATCTTAATCACTCTGTATAATACTGAATATGCCTGAACACTGAGCGATTAAATACGCTGATATTTTGTTTAAAATCTCTATAAATGAAAGAATAGAAACAGAAAACACGCATCCCGCATATTTTATGAAAAAATTTCTACACTGCAAATCTTCATACACTTTTGAGAACACTTTTTAGAGCACTTATTTTGTCACCTTGTTTAGAACACTTTGAAGCGCACATTTGGAACAGTCTTTAGAATAGTTGTGAAAACACTTCTTTTGTTCAGCGCACTTTTTGAAAGCAACGATTTCACAAGTGTGCCCACATGTTCTCCCAATCAGTTCTCAAATGTGTTCCCAAGTTTAGATTTAACATATATCCTGAGCAGAATATTTTCGGTACACTTTCAGAACACATTCCTTATAGTTGAGCATATTCGCAACACATTCAGTACACATTAAGGTAAGTGGAACACTTTTTTTGAATCAAAGTGTTCCAAATGTGTTCCCAATGTGTGCTGGGAAATTGCAGTGTAACACTAACAGAATGCTATTTAGAAATTTAATTTTTGCATACAATGAAATCTATCAGAGTCGATCCTGTAACTGAATATTTTAGTGCGCCTATGTAAATGAAGATAAATACTATGCACACCTTAACCTGTAGAACACATGTTATACTGCACCTAGATGAACCTTTTTAATTTCATTATGTTTGTTATAATGTAATGTACCTCTTTCGTGCATGTATGGAAACGAACTATAAATTCTACTTATTCTGCGTTCGTCAGAATGCATGTTTTAGTCCGATTCAGTGATGCATATCAATTTTATTATGTTTGAAGTATTGTAGAATCATTGAAATACACCTGTAAACGAGTTGTATATATATGTTAGACACTTCATTTTTAATACCTGACATTCCTTAGTAAACATCAATAGCATATAAATTATCATGGCAATCCGAGTATATTTACGAGATTTAGAGTACGGACAGACGGCAGACGGCCGAGAAACCGAATTCATAAACACTTTTCAACTATTTTGGAAAGTTTTAAAATTACTTTCTCACATCTCACAAAAAAATTTGAATGTTATGCGCATATGAATGGGGTATTACTATTTTGAAATACTGAAATTTATGAATTTTTAGATACTATTTTAAAGAAATACAATTTGTTCAAAACGATCTATTTTATCAAAAATTGTATATAAAAATTAATGCAGAAAACTGCATTTTTAAAAATTCATATATTAAAATTGCGGCTTGATAGCTGATGGATAGGAGCGTTCCGAAAAAAGAAGGTCAAACTGTGGCCACAGTAACTCATCGTACACTTGAAACAGAAGAGTGCAATTTTTTTTTGTTATTGTTTTTATTTTAGCCCAAAAGCTAGCCATCGCAGTTTTAAAATTTTACTGAAAAATGTAAGTTTACAATCAAAATTTTCTTAACTTAACCAATTCGCAGCCAACCACGAGTATACTTGTGGTTTTTAAATCTAAATATACGAATTCGTACCGGAAATTTCGAAAGAAGAATATTTATTCTATGTAATCACGAAATGTCTGTAATTAAATAAAGTAAATATTGCAATTAGTGTTTTCTAGTATGGATTCGAGCTTTCTAAATAAAATAAAATTCCAGTAATTTTAACCCAACGGTGAACGTGTTGAGTTTATACAGAATAGCTCAATATATAAAAAAAAAAAAAAAAAAAAAAAAAAAAAACAGTATTTTACTAGAAAAATATGTTTCGATTCATTTTCAAAATTTGCTAATCTAGCGTGTCCAATGGTTTTGTAAATGTTCTTCTGAAAAAAAAACACTTAAGGATGTCGATACTCTTAATTTAATGTGCTGCGCTCTAATTTTATCTTTCCAAAACCATTTCAGTTTCGATATCGAATTCTAAATAATAAAATATTATTATCATGTCTATAAAGAGTAACTTAGGCTAATAAAAAAGTTTCGAGATTTTGAATTGAAAAAAACGTTGTTGACCCTTAAGTAATTGTCCATATGACTGAAACCGTTCTTACGGCAATTTTATATTTACAAATCGAATTTATAAATTTTCTATTAATATATTTAATTAGTTTCTTATTTTGAACTATAAATATGTAAAAGGAAATCAATAATTACTACCGTATTATATATTTTACATTGAAATTAAAATTTGAAACAAAGAAAAAAGTAACGTTAATATAAAACCATTGTACGATGATATCAGGAATCATTGCTACTTCGAATTAGATTTAGTTGCATTAATATCCGGAGAAGATATAGTTATCAATTCCCCATCAACAAAAATCACATTCGTCTTTTTTTACTGTAAGCTAATCACATATCCTGATAAATCAAGTTAATGCACAAATGATTTTTCGATTTCCGACAACCTGCTCAAGAGATTAATTGAAAAATAAGAGGAAGAATTAATTTCGAATGACAGAATAAGTTTTTTCTACAAGTAAGTGAACAGAATAATAGGAGTTGTCTTTTTTAGAATGAAATCTTTTGCATATATTGTAAATTTAATAAAATAAATGAAAATACAGACTAAATGAAACAAGTGGGTAAGTGTGATCGAAGATCGCACAAAGGATTTCGTTTAATATTCCTTTCAAAACACTTTATCCTTTCATTAATAAATCCAAATAAATTTCATTGAAAAAAAATCATGTTTTTTATAAAGTAAAAATTTACCAGTCTATTTTTTTTCGTTTTTCGAAAATCTGAACCGGTCCGATAGCGGGTGAAGCCAGATAGCGACAGATATTATTATACTCTGTCATAATAATATTTGTCATGTGGACTAAATGCGATATTTAAGAAAACAAATTTCAAAATTAAACATGTTGTATAGCGACCATCAAAATGTTAAAATATGCCAATATTTCCATAATGAGTTTTTATCAGGATTCAATACGTTCCTCAAACTCATATGACGTTATAATCACTTGCTGACGTCCTATCTACTTGCTTTATCTATTACGCATATTGATACTCTCTTTGTATTAGTCTCAAACATTTGAAAGTCCGTTAAACTTCCAATATGACGTCAGATTAATTTTCTGTTTAATTCTCTCATGACATCCTATTAACCTGCTTTCTGTACTTACACCTACTCATACTCCTTGTATTATTGATAAATGTTTGATAATTTCCGTTTTATTATCAATATGACGACATATCAATCTTTTTTCAATTGGTGAAACTTTTTATTTCATTTTCATTTTTCACGTGGAAATCTTTCAATAGAAAATTAATTATTGTAGAAATAATTTTATTGTGGATTTTTAATTGTTGTCAACTGCTGTAACGAAAAGTGTTTAAATTTAATAGGAAAAGGCTGTTAGAATTTTGTTTTTTATCTCTCTATATTAAAATAATACGTTTTTTTTTTAATTTTATGATTTTTAGCTTCATAATATGTATTCAGCTATAACTACACAAAACTTCAAGTATGTAAGTTATATAGTTTCTGAGAATCGGCTCTGTGACGGACACCGTAGCGGGACGAATAGGGTTTCGTGACATGAACGAAACCTTAAAAATTATGAAATGCTTCAATCCCAGAAAGAAAAAAAGGTTTGTATTTCAATTAAAAAATATTAATACGATTGAATCATTCCTTTATAAATTTAAAATCGGCTTTTAATAATTATAGATGTTTTCTTTATTTTTTCATTTTGAATAAAAATTACAAAATTTTACAAATTTTACACCTATAAAAGTATTTAGATGATATTCCAATTTTAGCTAATTAAATTAATTATTTTATACTGTATTATTATTAAATGCATCCTAATTTCTCTTTTAATGTTAAAGCAAAAAATAAAAGATACTTTAATAAAATTGTTAGTTTTAACAATATAAATGGATAGTATCGATAAGTTTATTTAAAGAAAAGGACAATGCAGCTTCATTATTCTTTTAGCACAAAAATTACAGACTTAATGCTTATGCAAAGATATATATTCATTTATCGAGGATAAAAAATAATCCTGTATATTATTTCTGTTGTCAACATCCCTTTCTCTAAGGAAATAAAAAGCGCAGAACGGTAAATGAGATACCATATGAAAGGATTTTGAAGCGGTTTCTGACAGAGTACACTGATATTTTGTGAAAACATGTATTTTGATTAAAAATTGCAATTGATGAAAAATTAAATCGTCATTGTTTTCATAAATAAAATGAAAGGTTTTCCTCAAATTAATACCAAATCCACAAAAATAAAATACCACAACAATGATTATTAAAAACTCAATGTTCAACAAAGATAAGTGGGACATCGTTGTTGCTGCACGGGTTTATTTTATATCTAAACTAGCTAACCAGCCCGGCGTTACCCGGGCCCGAGATATTAGTAATCTGATCTATACGAACATGACTGAAATCTGTAAGGCTATCGAAATCAAGTCGAATGAGGCAAACTCCGTCGTAATCGGGCTCATAAACCCAAGATCATAAAACCCAAGATCAGAAAGTGCACCCTGACGGTCGAAAGTGCAACTAAAATATTTAAGGCTATAGATAGCAAATCGAATGAGCCAAACCCTGT
This sequence comes from Maratus michaelseni, assembly GCA_963931845.1. Taxonomy (NCBI): domain Eukaryota; kingdom Metazoa; phylum Arthropoda; class Arachnida; order Araneae; family Salticidae; genus Maratus; species Maratus michaelseni. The sequence continues at coordinate 447,581,215 of OZ007589.1, read as the reverse complement.
CGTAATCGAGCCCATAGAACCAGAGATACTCCTATTGTTACACCTTCGACCGCCAGGGGGTGCGGGCAGTCTGTTTTGGAAGAGGCCTGTTCAGAACACTCGACCCAACCAAATATCCTAGTAGAATTTAAATTTAATTACGAGTAAACATTGCCAAAATAACAGAAATCGCGAAAGTGGGTTACGTAAATGATCGGTTTCGAAAAGGTTAATATAGATATTTTTAAAAACCCAACGAGCGTTTTGAAGACAATGAACGCGTCTATGATCTGTAGTCTACTGTTTGTACGTACTCGCATTTTCCGAATCGATGTCGATTTTTAAACCTGGACCGAAAAACGAAAATCGCGTGAGTGAGTTTTGGGATAATTTTTTCGGAAGGTTAAAATTAAAATTTTTCAAAATGAATAGCAGATAAAAAAAAACAATGGGATGTAGATTAGGCGCTGTATTTTTAGTTTTTCGTATCTTGTTTATAAACCGCAATTCGGATTTTTAAAGATAACAGAAATAGTTAAAAAAGCGAAATTGACTTACGGTAAAAAACGTTTTCGAAAGGGTTAACGTGATTTTTTTTCAAACTAAAGGTTTCTGCCTAAGCCCGATAGAATGTAGATGACTTTAGGTGTGTTTGTATTTTGTTTGGTTATTTTAGAGAGCCGATGCCAGATTTTATATATCGCAGAAAATCGGAATTCTCAAAAGAGAGTCCTGCGCACGAATTTTTTTTGAAGGGTTAATATTTGTATTTTTTAAAACAAATACAGATGTCGAGAAAAGAATAAATGTAGATATTGTCTGGTGTTTTTAGTTTTTTTGTATCTTTCTCTGAATCGCCGATGCGAATTTTTAAAAATAGGCAAAATTGCAAAACGGCATACAGAAAATATACTTTTTCGAAGTGTTAATTTTCGCATTTTTTAAAACCAAAGGTGGCTTTGAAAAGGGCAAAGTCAGTTCTTTAATTTGGTGACTTTCGTCTTTCCGTATCTTTTGTATTCCGGTGGATGCAAGACTCGGAAAACAGGAGAAAATAAAAAAACATGAATTTGATGTTTTTTTATTTTTTTTGAAAGGGTTAAATAAAAAGTTTTTTCAAACCAACCAGATCGTTCGAGACGTAAAAGTATGTTCTTTCAGAATATGTCGACGGTTTTTCCGTATTTCTAGCCGTTCGCCCATGGCGAATTTAGAAAAAACTAAAAAAAAAAAAAACTAAAAAAAAACGGGATGGCTTGTGTTTTCTTTCTTCTATTCCCGAAGATACGGATATTGGTTTCTGAGCATGGCGACCTATACTCTGTTCGCTGAAACGAGATAACGAAAGTAAACAAATGCGCGTGCGGATTGGCGATGCTTAAACCTGGCGTTGTGCCATAAGCGCCAATTGTTTGAGCCTCTGCTTTTTTTCCCAAACGGCTGTTTGTTTCTTGTCTTTCACTTTTTAAATTGACGAATTTTTTCGATTGAAATGGTATTTTATATACACAAATGGAGTGTGAAAATTCTTCTTTGAGCCCGCCTAAGAAGAGAGTAAAAAGAAAAGCTTTGAGTAAGGTGGAGAAAGATATGATTTTAAATGTATATAAAACGGAACTTGAATCGAATCCTGAACTTCCGATTTCTCATATAGGAGATAATGCTGCTCGTATAACAGGCGTAGGTAAAGCTTCTGTTTTTCGAGTGTTAAGAGAGTATAAAAAATGTGGTGTGTTAAACTCGCCGAAGAAAATAAAATTACGTAAACGTGTTTTAGAAAATATAGATGATTTTGATAGGAATGCTATTAGGAGAAAAATCCACGAGTTCTTTTTGAGGAATGAATTGCCCACTATAAATAAAGTTTTGGAAGTTGTAAATGATGACCCTGATTTGCCAACCTTTAAAAGGACAACATTTTATCATCTCCTGAAAGAATTAAACTTTAGATATTCACGGAGAGGACGAGACAGTACTCTCATTGATAAAAACGAAATAATTGTGTGGCGAAGAAAATATTTAAGGCAAATCAAATCTTTCAGAGAAGAAGGGCGCAAAATATATTATATGGATGAAACTTGGTTGAATGCAGGCCATACAGTTAGTAAAGTTTGGAAAGATACCTCAGTAAAATCATCAAAACAAGCATTTTTGTCTGGTCTTTCTTCCGGATTAAAATCTCCTTCCTTGAAAAGGAAAACCGGTGATAATTACCCATATTGGTAGCGATTCTGGTTTCGTGGATGGAGGGCTTGACTTATTCGAGTCAAATAAAAATAAAGATTATCACGAAGACATGAATTCAGAACGTTTTGAAAAGTGGTTTGGTCATATCTTATTTCGACTGGAAGATAACTGTGTGATAGTAATGGATAATGCTCCTTATCATTCCCGAAAATCAGTAAAAATACCGAATACTTCGTGGAGAAAACAAAAAATTGCTGATTGGCTTTTAACAAAAAATATCCCTTTTGAGGACGGAATGTTAAAAGCGGAACTGTTGCAGTTAGTGAAGCAAAATAAAAATAAATATGACAAGTACGCTGTCGATGAAATGGCAAAAGCACAAAATAAAACTGTCTTACGATTACCCCCCTATCATTGCGAGCTTAATCCTATTGAACTGATTTGGGCACAAATAAAGAACTTCGTTGCGAAAGAAAACAAAATATTCAAAATGCCTCATGTAAAAGAAATATTCTCTCAAAGTATAAGCAAAATTGGCACTGAAGAATGAAAAAGATACATTCAACATGTAACAAATACAGTGGAAAAACAAATGTGGGATTTAGATAATGCTATAGATAATATAGTAGATTCCATGATAATCAATCTAGATTCTAATAGTTCCGATACTACAACTTCATCTTCTGAATGATTTATGAGGTAAGTGGGCTTCAATAATGTAAGATATAAATAGTTTTGTACTATTTTGTATTTAACAAAATTAACTCCTGATGATGGTTTATAACAATGTTGAATTCAGAAAGTTTGCCCCGGGAGGAAATTCCGTTCGGGGCATTAAAATGTCCCCTCCCGGAATATTTCAGATTTTATAATTTTATTGGTCAAAAAGTATAATCCCCCCCCCTCCCGAAACTATATAATGTCTCGCCTGGAGGCACAGAAATCCCACCAGTAAAAAATATGTCTGAATTCAACGCTGTTTAAAATAAATAGAGAATAATTTATATTTTGACGTCTTAAACTTTTACATTTTTGTTTAAAATCTCGATGTAAGTCAGTTAGCAACTTGTGTTATTTTCATATAGTTATCAAAATAAATGTTTAAAAAATTAACAAATCAAAATAAAAAATAAAATTCGCCAACCTAGGGATTTGTGCCAAATGTGTGGCTCCTTGGCGATTTTTCTGCAACCCGTTTGTTTACTTTCGTTATCTCCTTTCCCTGAACAGACTATAGCTTCGGAAGAATGACTTTTTTATTTGTGATCTTTGATCAGTTTTTAATTAATAACTGCTTTAATTTTCAAAATTTTAAAATTCTGAGGCTCAGGTGCACCAGGAGAGGGTTTGGACTACCTAAATCTAAAATTTCAGGCTTCTAGGTGGGCTATATTTTGCTAGCCATCGCCAACACACACACACACACAGAGCAAAACTTTATTTTATTAGTATAGATATAATAAAACACAAACTATTTATTTCGGTACGAACACATCCATATTGCAACAGTGGATTAGTACTTCCATTTTTGAAGAGAAGAAAAGAAATAATTGAAAATATTCTGACACATGGCTTTTTTGGACAAATATATTTTTATTTTCAAGTTTCTACACGTTTTATAAGTGAATAAAAATTTTTGTTTACTGTGACGTCGCGAGAATATTGGGTACTTTTCCGTTATACAAACACAATGCCAAAATGTATGCTAATGCGGCAATTATTTTAACCGTGACCGTGAAAAGGATTTTTATTGTAAACCGTGCAAAACATTGTGATTTTCCATTTATGAAACTTGAATCCCTTTTTTTTGTTATTATTTAACTATAACCTTGCAAATCATTTAAATGTGCTATTTTTTCGAATAAAATATATTTTCTACTGACTTTTACTGCTGATTCTGTGATGGATTTTACCATTTTGCAATTACGAGTGATGATAAAACTGCGATAAAAAAATTTCAGGATTTTGGAATTCTGTATATACAAAATGTTTTGTTCAAAAAACTACGAAATGAAATTATGGATGAGTTCTGAATTTCATCCGCAATGGAGATGTAGCTTATGATCATGTCAAGAATGCACTGGAATACGAAATAAAACATGGTTTGAAGCATCGCGGTTGTCTTTTATTAATGCTTTGATATGTAAAATTTCTGGTGCCAAGAGTTGACATCGATTGAGTTTTGTGAGCAGCAATTTGAAATTAACCACAACCCGCCAGCATACTGGAATAGATATTTGGGAGAGTTTTGCACCAATGCTTTCTGTTCACGACCAAACGGAAAAATCTGTGGGCAAAATAAAATTATAGAAGTAGATTAAATTCTATTTACCAGAAGAAAAAGCAATTGAGGAGGTGTTCTGCCTCCTCAGTCGTCAAAACAAGTTGAAGAACTTAATGCAACAGCAATACGACAAGTTTCCCAAAACCCTTAATTTCTCAAATTACTAAATATTGATTTACTCCATATAATTCTAACGCCCTCATATATCCCTTAATAGAAATACGAACCAACAAGATATTTGACGTCATCGAAGTGAACGCATTCACAAATATAAGGCAAGAATTTTTTAAGAATGGGACGACGAAACGAAGTTATATTACTATACCTACACGACGAAAAGAAGTCACGCTACACATTTGTAAACAATTCAATCTCTGTATGTTTAACTTTCCTATAGCCATGTAGACTCTCATGATTGGCTGTATAATTACTCACAATATGCCATTATTTTAGTTCCCTCCTGTAAAACAATTAATAAATTTAAAACGTTTAACATGAAAAAACAAATTGCCACATCTACATTTCATAAAATTTCAATCTCTGATTTATGTAGTATTTTTTAAAGATCAATATAGGTTCGGAAATTTATGGCAACGTAATCTTATATATCCATTTTTGTATGTATAAAATTTCAAATATAAAAAAATTACTTTAAAGAAAGTTTGTTTTTAATTTAATTAAAACAATAATCATAATAATTTAAAGTCATTACTTTCTATGAAAGTATTAAAACTTTAGAGATTTTATGCTATTTAAAATAATTGTAATTATACTGTTTTAATTTTAAAAGTAATAATTATTTTAATATTAAGACGTATTTATTTAGACTATCACAATATTTTTATTAATATAAAGAGTAGGATCCACAAAGAATAAAAGGTTTGCCTCAAGAAAAGGTATATTTTTCTTTATATATATAATTAGAAAAAAAAAATCTTATTATTTATGAAATATCCATTTTTGAATGCAGTATTGAATCAGGGTTACTACACTGAGAAAAATGACACTTTGAAATCTGAGTAAATCAATGTTTTCATTTTGTTGTGAAACTTTTTGTTTCAAATAGGACGACACAATGCTTTCAATTCTGAAATACCAGAAATACTCAGAATATTGAAACATCTCAGAAATGACTATATACATGTTTCAAAATTGAGTAATTTTGATTTGGAGCTATTTTGACTATGAGACATACTCAGATTTGAGTATTTTTTGCTCAGTTTTGAAAATGTCGTTTTTAGAGTGTATACCTACACGTTTGCGAATTTTCACACATTTGACAATAAGGACCAACACGCAGTTTCATATCACTAACGCACGATCATTGATTTTTAGTACCATTTTCCAATTGGTTTTCTATGAGAGATCCTCAATTTTTAACTGACAAATATCGAAAGAAAATTATGTGCGAGAAGAGCTTCAACGATTAAAAATTATTTTTTGATATAGGAAAAATGTAACATATAAAATTTAAACAGTTGTCTTCTTTTAACTTTGAAATTTTAATGATACTTCTAATATGAAAAATTCATTTACACGTAAAACAAATGTATAATATTATATTTTCCAAAAACAGCAAATTTAATGTTTGTATGATTGTTGCAATGGTTATAATAACATGTAAATTACTTTTTATTGCAAAGATATACACACATATATATATACATATTACTTATTTATTTATATTGATAGATAGATAGATATATAGAGATATGTTTATTTTTTACGCATAAATTTGTACAGATTTTCCTTGTAACACATTTTCTTTTTCTTTTTTCTTTTTCAAATATTGTAAATTTCTTTTTCGCATACAATATTTGCTTTTCAATTGACTTTACATTAGATACACACAATTTTTACAAACTAATGTTTTCTTATTTGGTTCCTGTTTGTACGAAAAGTAATTTAACGTTTAAACTACACATATATATATATATACATATATATATATATACATATATATATATATATATATACATATATATATATATATATATATATATATATATATATATATACATATATATATATATATATATATATATATATATATACATATATATATATATATATACATATATATATATATATATATATATACATATACATATATATATATATATATATATATATATATATACAGGGATGTGATTGACAAAAAAGCAAAAAAGCGGAAAACCGCGGATCAGCGGAAAACCGCGGAAGAATCTCATCCCTAAGGATGAGATTGACAAAACAGCAAAATAGCGGAAATCCGCGGATCCGCGGAAAACCGCGGAAGAATCTCATGCCTGTATATATATATATATATATATATATATATATATATATACATATACATATACATATACATATATTATATATATATATATTGTCAGGTTCTTCTCTTACAGTTGCAAGAGTTGAAAGCTATTCTTAAGGGATTAGCGTATTGTATATGTATCCATTGTGTACCGTTGAAGGCTTTGTAAGAAAAATCTTAATCCGAAGGGGAACGACGTGAAAGAAGTATTTCCATTGCAATGCGGTCCTTGATAGATAAGAAAGAGAGTGCACCCTTTTATTTAAGAAGACAGATCAGTCAAGAGGGAGGAACGGTTGTCAAGCGACCCTTGGAAACAGAGCAGTAGCCCCGTAGACAAAAAGGTGCTCTGGAGAATGACCAGAGAGGAAGGTAGTTCTAGCGTGGCAGCGAAGTGTGAAGGTTGGTTTTTCAGAGAGCAGCTCTGAGCACGTGTATGGAACGGCATCTCTCTAAAGGAAGAGAGATAGCGTGTGTGAGATTAAGAGAAATCTCGGTTCTGAGTGAAGCAACGTAGTCTAACGGTACACGTAAAGCGTTTCTATAATTATTTTGATTTAACCGGATACTTTACCTCCGAGTTTAAGTGTAAATATTGTTAATAAAGTGTTTGTTTAAGTGTAATAGAAAGAGTTAGGTTTTTCTTGAATATACATCACGTATTGTGTCCGATATCACGCATTCATATCGGTGGTGGCAGCATATCAAAAGACCGGATCTATTTCGAAGTTGTGTGGACTGAGAAGTGGAATCCGACAATGGTGGCAGCGGTGGGATTGAATCACCGAAGACCAGTGCCAGTTAGCCGTGTTACTGAGAGTTTGTGCCGGATCGTCTAGCGGAAGTGTTTGTGCCCTATCGTTGTAGACTAGTGCCAGATAGCCGTGTTACAGAGAGTTTGTGCCGGATCGCCCAGCGGAAGTGTTTGTGACCTATCGTCGTAGACAACCAGTGCCAGCTAGCCTATCGTCATTACAGTGAAGTGAATTAGTGGTGGTGTTAGTGTAGTGTTGTGCGTAGTGTTTTTTGTGCATTGTGAAGCAAGGTGCAGTAATTGTGGCCCGAGAGTGCAAGATTTACCCTGTGGAAAAGTGAGCAGAGAATTGCCCAGCGAATAAAGTACGAGGTAAGGTGTTTTGATCATTTTACTCTACTGACATTCTCGAAATTACTGTTTTTTATTGTGTATAATTTATGTTAATTTATGTGCAATATAATAATTGGTCTAAATCAAAGGAGATATTAACAACCATTTTACACTATTGTTTTAAGAAAAGGATCTTATATTAATTACTAGAAGTGATTTTCTAATTGTTTTAAACGGATAAGATTAATGATTAAAATTAATGCATTGTGTTAATAGTTGGAAGGAATAATTGAAATTTCTTAAATTTAAATTATTATTAAAGTAATATTTAAATTAAGTGATATTGTTTGATTTAAGTTTGAAATATTGATAGTAAAGGAGGAAAGCAAATTTGTGTAGAATTTAAATTAAATTGAAATAACCTTCAAGGAAGAACTGAAGGCCCAGAGAAAAAAAAAGTGCTGTGATTTACTTTTTAATGTGAGAACTAATTTTGAAATTGAAATATTTTATTGAGATTAAATTTAGGAATTTATGTGTATTTCATGCAAATTTTTGTTAGGTGGATATTTTTATGTAGTGATTGGCATCAGTGTTTTATTCAAATTGCAACGTATCAGTATTATTGTGTAAATTGTATTTTATTATTTAATGGTATAAATTTAAAATCTGTATTGCATAATAGTGAAATTGAGATTATTGTTACTTTGTTATTGGAAGCAAATTGTGGGGTATCATTGTTTAAGGAAATTTATTATTGTATTATTACTTATTTGAAATATGTTAAATAGTATAATATGTGGAGGTAACTTATGAGGGTAGGATTTGAGGAAGTATTAATTTGATATTGTGATTAAGTATTATTGTAGGGTGGTAATAGTTATCAGTAGAAAGTATGGCTTTCTTACTAAAATTAAAAAGGGTGGATCTTCAGGCGATATGTGAAGAGTTAGGGATTGAAGTCTCGGAAGATGATACCAGGTTTAAGCTTAAGAAAAAGATAGTGGAGAGCGACGAATATGAAGAGGGAGCCATTATGGAATTATCTAGCACTATTGTTACAGAACGGTTAGAACAAGAAGCGTTAGTAGTAGAACGGGAAAAGTTAGAAAAGGAGGAAAAGTTACAACGAGAAAAGTTAGAAAGGGAGGAAAATTTAAAGTTACAACGAGAAAAGTTAGAAAGGGAGGAGAGGTTAGAACGGGAAAAGTTAGAAAGGGAGTTAGACCGTGAGAAGTTAGATAGAGAAGAAAGGGCTGAAAAATTGAGATTGGAACATGAGTTAGAGTTGGAAAGGATAAAGATTCAAAGTTTGGCTAATAAGGCTAATGGGACTAGAGAATCTAATCATGAGAGTAGCCTAGAGAAATTGATTAAAAGTGTTAAAACTTTGTCTATCAAGGTTCCAGAAGGGACTGAGGGATGGAATCTGTTTTTTAGCAGTTTAGAACGAGCATTCCAAACAAAAAATGTACCGGAAACCCAGCAGGCCGAAATTTTGCTAAATATGTTAGGAGATAAGGCCGATAATTTGTTAATCTACACTACTAGGGAACAAATTGAGAGTTATGAGAAGTTAAAGGAATTAGTTCTAAGGGAACACGAGCCGACACCGAAGGCGTGTTTGGAAAACTTTAAGAAGGCTAGAAGGAATCAAAATGAAACTCATGTATTGTTTGTATCGCGTTTAATAGCAACGTGGGAAAATTATTGTAAGATTAGAGGTGCAGATACGTATGAGAAGGTTAATCAGTTAATTGTCACGGATAAGTTGTTAGCTACTTTAGATGAGGAAACCGCGACGCATGTTGGATTAACTCAGCACAGTAATTGGTTAGAAGTTTCTAAAATTGCTAAGGAATGTGATAATTTCTTTGATGCTAAACAAAAATCTTATGCGGTAACTTATAAGGGTTATAAAGGTAAAGAAAGGTATGTTAATAATGAAGATTCTAGAAGGGCAAAAGATGAGGGATTTATTAGTAATTGGAGACAAAATGGGAATAATGAAGTTAGTCCATTTTTGGGTAGAAAACCGGAATATAAGAAACCTAATGATACGACGCCTATCTGTTTCAAGTGTTCTCAACGAGGACATGTTCAGCGATATTGTACAAAAGGAAATAATGAGGGAAGTAATCAAATTAATAACCGACAAGAACCAAGGGCTAGTATCAATAATGTCTCAGTGCGAGGAATTAAAGAATTACCAAGGGGAGCGAGTATGGCAAGAATCGGAGCAAGAGGGAATTGGAGAGCTAAAGTTATTGGAGAGAAGTTAAATAATCTCGAGAAAGTGGAAGTTAGTGTAAATGGTAAGATAACAAAAGGATTGGTGGATTCTGGTTGCCAAATTAGTGTCGTTCATAAAGATTTAGTACCAGCAGAAAAATTAAGAGGGGCTGGTAGCATCTATTTACAAGGGATATTTGGTAAGGCAGTAAAATCGCCGTTAATTCAATTACCTTTAGCTATTCCAAAACGTGGTCAAACTAATGTAATTCATCAGGATGTACTTTGTGCAATAATTGATAATAGTAAGGAACAGGTAATTTTACATCCTGACGTGGCTAATGAATTGTCAGGGTTAAATAACGAGAAATCATTAAGAGAATCGGTAGAAAGGGAATGTAAGGAAGATAGTAGGAATAAAGTGAAAGAAGGGGAAAGGATTAGAAATGGTAATAATAATCGTTATGTCGTAGACGCGAGATCGGAAAATTTACAAAGTCAGGAGAAGGAAAAGGCCGAGGTAGAGAAAAGTAAGATTAATCAAGTTACGGAAAGTAGTCTAAATGTGTTTCAGGAATCCCAAATGAGTTGTAACGATTTAGAGAAAGCTTGGGAATTAGCTGAAAATGATAAAGGGTCTTACTATCTTGTTAATGGGTTATTATATCATAAAGAGAAATTAGTAGATGAAACTGTAGCTCAATTATTATTACCTAAAATTAGAAGGGAGGAAATTCTAAAACTAGCGCATACCTCCTTATATGGAGAACATCAGACGGTTAAGAAAATGTTAGAAAGAATCAAGCATTCATTTTATTGGGAAAATATGGCGAAGGAAGTTAAAATATATTGCGAATCATGTGTAGAATGTCGATTAACAAGGGAAATGAATGTGAGTAATAATGAGAAAGAGGAAATATGTCGACCTGCAGTTATAGTTGAGTTAGGGGACGGGAGTAAGAAACTGGTGTATCAAGATGAAATGAGAGCATTTATGGCTAAAAATAAAGTAGTCGATATTGTCTTGGATAGTGACGGGGAGTTTGAAGACTGTAGGAAAGATCTGTTGTTAGACCGAGAACAACCGGAAAATAAAGACAGGAAGGGATATGAAATAAAAGGGTTAATAAATAGTCAAGTTGGGGACATAAAATCAATCTTAAGGAAAAATAAGGAATTATTTATGGATCCTATCGAACTGGTAGAAATGGAGAAAAATCGGATTGGTCGTAAACCGGAGAGGGGTAAGATAAAGCAGAAATTGTACAATGTTCTCATCACGTACAGAGAGGATTTGGACAGGCAAGTGCCTGATTGGTTAGAGGAAAATTTAATTAAGACCTCAGAGGCAGAAGTTAGCCATTCAAGCTGGTGCATTGCGGAAAGGGATGTACCAATTAAGTTAACGAGGAAGGACTGGAAGGAAAAAGTAGTGCCGCCTCCAGTAATCTCAGCCTAAGGACTGACATGGAAATGACATAATACTAGTGTAACTTTATTTTTTTTGTGTATCTATAATTGTATGTACATCTTGTGTTTATAACAGTGTATTAGCATATTGTGTAATGTTTTTTTTCTGTAGATATCACCTTAGTATATGGTTCATTAAAGATGTCAGTAGTTAAATTTTCAGACACCTTGAAATATTTATGTAATTGTAGTAATGGAGAAACCTATCAAGAAACTGTTGAACTCTTCTCAGACATTACATAGTTTGAGGAAAATTAGCCCCTAAAAGGCATATTTTCCGCTAAGGTGGGGGGTGTCAGGTTCTTCTCTTACAGTTGCAAGAGTTGAAAGCTATTCTTAAGGGATTAGCGTATTGTATATGTATCCATTGTGTACCGTTGAAGGCTTTGTAAGAAAAATCTTAATCCGAAGGGGAACGACGTGAAAGAAGTATTTCCATTGCAATGCGGTCCTTGATAGATAAGAAAGAGAGTGCACCCTTTTATTTAAGAAGACAGATCAGTCAAGAGGGAGGAACGGTTGTCAAGCGACCCTTGGAAACAGAGCAGTAGCCCCGTAGACAAAAAGGTGCTCTGGAGAATGACCAGAGAGGAAGGTAGTTCTAGCGTGGCAGCGAAGTGTGAAGGTTGGTTTTTCAGAGAGCAGCTCTGAGCACGTGTATGGAACGGCATCTCTCTAAAGGAAGAGAGATAGCGTGTGTGAGATTAAGAGAAATCTCGGTTCTGAGTGAAGCAACGTAGTCTAACGGTACACGTAAAGCGTTTCTATAATTATTTTGATTTAACCGGATACTTTACCTCCGAGTTTAAGTGTAAATATTGTTAATAAAGTGTTTGTTTAAGTGTAATAGAAAGAGTTAGGTTTTTCTTGAATATACATCACGTATTGTGTCCGATATCACGCATTCATATCGGTGGTGGCAGCATATCAAAAGACCGGATCTATGTCGAAGTTGTGTGGACTGAGAAGTGGAATCCGACATATATATATATATATATACATATACATATACATATACATATATATATATATATATATATATATATATATATATCAAAGAAAATTACCATAGCTAAAATTTTCAATTGCGTCTCTTTTAAGATTTTCAAATAAAATTTTAAATGTTGATTTTATTTTCTCCGATTTAAGTTTATTGGGTTGTTTTGTCTGATTCTTTTCTACATACCGAATAAAATTACGTAAGACAACAGTGTTTATAAAGGAAATTTTATATATAAATAAAAATAGAAACTTAAATGATTAAAGAGCTAAATATTTAGTTATTTTTCAATTAAATATTTATCCAATATAATTATATTACTTAATGAAAAATGAATCTGAAGTTCAGAGTAATATACCTTAAAAAGACCTTCCGAAAATTACAATTTAATTAATACTTCACTATTGCGTAGTAATAAAACATTTATAACTGGTTTAACCTTCTCTCTTACTAAATATTTTTAACAACTTCTTAAAGTAGCATAGTTATAATATTCTTCTAAATTGTGCCGAAACATACATGTTTTATTCCACACATGACTTTATATGACTTAATATTCAATAAGTGTCAGTCAATATAACATTTAGTTGGAAACAACTTTAAAACATTGACTTTTATAGTTTATTGTTTGCGCTTTATAAGAGTCCAAAATTTGAGAGTTTCAGTTTATTACAATGTAAATTACGTAGCCAATCATCATGGAGCACTTTAAATTTTAGACGTTTTGTAAAACATCTAGATAAATATTCGAAGAATTATTTTATAACTTCGGTGATATAAAGAACATAATTGGTGTGATATGTTTCAACGAAATTTTTATCACGGGATCAATTAGGGGACCAATAACTAATTGAAGAAAAAATATTATTTGGTGCTACCGAGTAAAATAAAATGATTATGTGGATTTTGTGCAATACTTGTGTTCATTTGTATAAGATTAAAATACCAAGGTTACTGTTTGGTAAAGTGCTGCCACCAAGCGGCAATATCATAATCTACTTAAGAACATTTACAGAATGCCCCACAGTTCACAATTCGGCATCAGGGAGAATTGTGTGAATAAATATTTATTTTTCGCCTTTGGAATGTATCAGGAGATAATCTTTCATTATTAGAAGCCATATTTTTACACTGAAATTAAACATAATGTCTATCGAAATACTAACAGTTTATGATGTAATACTCGTTTTTTAGCTCGGTATTTACACCAATAAGTATAGAGTAATTTTTTACCAAACTGGCGGTGTCGGTTTATATGGAATACCAATATCTCACAATACTCCATAATTATGGTGGCACAAAGACAGAATCTTATATTTGTGATTTCTGCAAATATGAAGTATGATCTGAAGTATATATTGGCTGGGTACCTAGGCACTATATTTTGATCATGCTCTCTTGATGTCATTACATCTGTTTTTTGGCAAATTCTGTTCGTTTTCTTCATTTTTAACCCCCTATTCCATATTACCGGAGTATCTTTTAATACCCTCCAAAAAAGTTTTTTCGTTATTAATATTTGTTTGCATGTTATGAAATTTTGTAAGAGGATTTTTGTATACAATTAACTAATCACAGATAGTTGAAGATTGTGATTGTATTCGGTTTTCGTGGTTTTAAACGATATCGAACTTTGATACCGCCTCAAACATAGGTGGTATTCCATAATGCACGAAGTTCCCCTATACATATATTTCAATTTGGGATAGTTTTTGCTAATATAATTTTGCTCATATCCGATGAGAAGTAACACAATAATCCCATTTAATGCCTCTACATCTTTCACTTATAAGATTGCTGCCTTCAATTCATTCATCAAGCGTGCTTTTCTGGTTTGTTCAAGTGAATTCATCCAAGATGAACTTAATTTTATCAGAGATATCGCCATTGACCATGGTTTACCCGCTCATCACGTACAGAAAATTATAGAAAAATTCAATGGCCCTTTAATTCAGCATCCTGTCCCTAGCAATAATAAACCAAACTATCGTAAATTCCAATATATACCTATTATATTTGAAAGGATTAAAAGGGCCCTCCGTAAATACAATATCCATCTTATTGCTGTCCCTCCCAGAAAATTGGTTGACTTAGTTTCATGTAAATTAGATCCTATCCCCCCTGATCAATTCGCAGGTGTTTATGAAATCCCCATTAGCTTAAATAATAATAGTATAATTTTTTACATTGGTATGACTAAAAGAAAGTTTTTGGAAAGGTTAAAAGAGCATAAAAACGACATAAAATTTGGAAAGTTATCCACTGCACTCTTCCGGTTTTACGCTAAAAATAATGATACTGTAATTAATTTCGATAAAGCAAGAATTATCCATAGGTTCAATAACCCATTTAAAGCCGCCATTAGGGAATCATTGGAAATTAAAATTAGAAAAGATTGTATTTGTAATGATAACTTTTCTTTCAACATACCTAGTTTATGGGATACATTTTTAACTCCTTGTTAATTCCTTGTTTTGTTTTTCGCTCTTTGGCAACAGAGAGCGCCCGCTTATTTTATTTAAATTTTTCCATACTGTTGATTTCAATTTTCTCGTGTCGAAAAGTAAAAGATCAGTAGTCGTTTGTGTTGTTCCTCTTCCCCGATGATGGCTTTAAGTTTAAAGCCGAAACATGTAGGATTTTAGCTCTTTTATGAGTTTAAAACAATTTTTACACTGATTTTAGCAACTAATAAGCACAATTTGTGCAATTTGTGTTTTTAAAATACTAGTTAACAGTGTAGTGTCCAAATGGATTCAATTGTAATCCATGTTTATTACCAAATAAAAGTATATTAAAATAGTTAATAATAAAATATAACTAAATACAAAAACTCTGACCATTTAACTTCAGTCCCAAATTTCCAGGAAAAGTTTGAAAAGACAATTTTGCATTGTGCTTTACTCATTGGAATGAAAACTTGATCCGTTGATCATGATTATTTGTTCTTCACTTAAATGTACACCTCTCGTATTACGTCAAATTTTTGAATAAACTTTTATAAAGGCATAGATTTTAATATTTTAATCGTTTGAAATACGTTATTAGGTAAATAGCAAAATAAAAAAAAAACTTATATAACATTGCGTAGACATTTAATAATTTGACAAAGTTCATTTATTGATAATTTCTGCTCTAAAACATAATTTTTATTTCATGTATGAAAACACCATTTACAGGGTTGCTACTAGGAACTACTTTAAATTCAAGTCATACCACTATTTAAAAAAACGCGGTAGATTTATCTTGCAATTATTATAGAATAAATGAGTGTGTTACATGAATTACAATATGGCGGTACGAACCTTTTATTATATAATTAAAAAACAGTATATAATTAAAAAACATTTAATTACATACTGTTATAATTAAATGTTTTTAATTAATGTAATTAATTACATTTGTTGAAAATCTCCTCAGAGTTTCCAATTAGTCTCTCTCTCTCTCTCTCTCTCTAATATGCCCACGAAAAAATCAAACGCCAAATTTCGATAAAAAATGTGGAAAAATTCTTTTTTAAAACGTACTGGATGAAACAGATTTTCAATGCCGTGATATATATGGGATTATTTGACATTCACAGATAAACAAAAAAGAAACATCACGCATTTAGCAAAGATTATGACACTTCGTACACTTCCAAAATACTTCAACGAAACCTCGCTGTTTAAAAAGGTAACTAAAATACATAAGTAAACAGTTTATAAAAACGCGTAACACATTTGGAAACCATATTTCAGAAATTATCGTTTATAGTCGAAAAAGTACTAAACCGTTTTTGTTCAGCCCTGTATTTGATCAACAGATTTGTATATATTTTGCATTGTATGCTACAACTCAGTTTAGTAAAATAACGCAAAATAAGTATAAAATTCACATTCAGTAATGTTTACAAATAACGGAAATATATTTGAAATATTTTGTACAGACCTGTATAACACATACTGATATTTAAACGTGCCACATATTAAACTAAATTTTAATTCAGGTTAAAACACGCTCAAAACTATTAAAAGCACGCTTCCAAAAATTACCATCCATAGGCAGCCATGTATCCAGTTCTTTGCGTCACTCTGTATAATATTTTATTTTTATTCTATAAACATCTCTTGGCATACAAAATATAGTTCAGATTGAAAATGCATAATTCAATTAAAAACCACCTTGAAGCAATTCACCCTCATACTCGTTAATGATTACGGATTCTTTTGTGTAGCCTCGTGTTCAATCTATAATGCTATAGATTCTATATTAAGCTAAAATTTAAATCAGGCTAAAACACTATTTCAAAACTATTGAAATCACACCTCCATAAATTATCATCCATAGGCAGCCCTGTATCCAGTTCTCGTATCTATAGTATTTATAAACACCACATAGTATACAAAATTTTAGTTAAACTTAAAAACGTGTACTGTAAGTGAAATCTCACTTCCAGAAATTATCGCTTACAGACAGTACTTCGGATACAGTACTTTACACGAAATATTTTGTCTGTCCCTGTAAATGAAGGATAAATACTATACACATCATATTCTATAGCAAGTATCTTGCAGTAAAACCTCAACCATGCATATTAATTTCATTATATTTGAATTAGTGTTACATAATACCCTGCAAACTGTTTTTCCACGTAGACTGTTAAGTAACTGAATTCGTTTGTGTGGCCCTTACAAGTAAATTGTAAATGTTTTGATCCCAATATTATACAGAATGCATGTTCTACTGCACTTCATAAATACATATCAATTACATTATGTTGGAAATGGTGTAACATCATTAAAATGCACTTGACAGGATTTTTCACATTCACCGTACTGTAATAGAATAATTTTAATTGTCCCCGTAAAAGAACTATATATGCTGCACACTTTTAATCGTTTTAATTTAATTGCTGCACATTTTCAATAGCGATCATGCTTTAAGAGATGCTAATAACATTAAAAAAAATCGGAGCATATTTTCAAGAGTTCGAGTACGAACAGACGGGCAGACAAACCGAAGTCATAAACACTTTCAAACTATGTTAGAAAGTGTTAAAAACGAAATTGTAATCTTGATTTCTGGGATATTTCCCGTTTTAGGAACTGTTTTTGGAGTTTGATAACGACAGATATATAATGGAATGAGAAATTCTCATTTAATAAACGCTTTAAATACAGTAAAATGTTTCAAGTTTTGTTTCTGAAATGCATATTTTTAATTATGTCACACTTATATACTATTCTTGCATTCGAAATTTAGATATTAGAACATTGTGACATTAATGGGTCATCAGAATTAGACACATTGGCCTAATATTTTATCGCATAATTAATATAACTTACTTCACTGAACATTTTGTTAAACACATTTAGAGATATTTCGGAATTTGCGATTGCTAATTTTAAAAATGACACGGTTAATGTGAAAAACTAAACCGTTTATAAACGGCAACTCACACTATAATTAGCAATCAACAGGGTTAAACAGGGGATTCATATTTAATTATACAATTGAAAACTATCCAGAAGGTAGAACATACATTTAGGGAAGAAATATTGTTGTCCTCCTTTGGACATGTCTTATATTGAAAAGAAAAGAAACTTTTATGTTTTAATACATAAGATATTTCAGGACATATATTTTGCATATTATAGTATGTAGGAAACTTGATGAAAGTATTAATTTTTCTCAATTTCTCTTAAATTTTAAATGATAGAATATATGTTTATCAATATTGATTTAGCATTATTATTTGAACTACTTTTCACAAGAAAGTTAAGTAAATTTTGAGTTCTATATATCGTAGAAACGTTTTCTTTTTACTCCCTTTAAAACATATTCTTCAAAGGAGATTTTTCTTATTTTCAAACATAAAGTTTCGTTTAATGCAAAAAAAAAAAAAAATAAAAATAAAAAATAAAAACATAACCCTTTCGATAAAGAAAATGTTTTCAGAAATGCACTTCAAAGCAGATTCACTTTATGTTTTGCATGGATTTTTTTTAAACAAACAAACCGAAAGATTAGGTAAATTTTACTTTATGTTATTTCTCCGATGACCTGTGAAAATATTAAAAGTGAAACTTTCAAATTTATAGCAAGTTTTAGATATATAGCATGATTTAGTTTTATAGCAAATTTATAGACATAGCAGCCGTCTTTTATGCTTCTTAAATACCCCTATTTTTAACACTTTCCAATAAAGTTGTTAACACCTTCCAACATAGTTGAAAAGGGTTTAATTCTCTGTCAACCATCTGCCTGTCTGCGCTCTAACACGCGTAAATATAATCTGATTCCCATACAATTGATACATGTTATTGGTGATATTTACTGCGGTATGCTCGTTATAGAAAATGAAGTGTGAGAATTTATAGTTCCTTTACAGGGTCACTCAAAAGAATTCCGTTACATTACGGTCTACACTGAGAAAAATGACACTTTCGATGTTTTTATTTTGTTAGGAACATTTTTGTTTCAAATAGGAAGATCCAATGCTTTCAATTCTGAAATACCAGATATACTCAAAATATTGAAACATGTACATACTCAAAACTGAGCACATAGAGGTCAGTATACTCATTTTTGAAATATGGGCATCCTCAAAAATAATTAGAATCAGTTCAAACTCATTTTTGAAACATGGACGTACTCAAAAATAAACGCATTGAGGTCTGTTACTGCTCATTTTTTAAACATAGACACACTCAAATATGAGCACATGGTGTTTTATTCTTGAGTGTGTGCTCGTTTTCAGAAATGAGTATATACATGTTTCAAAC
Organism: Maratus michaelseni; assembly: GCA_963931845.1. Classification (NCBI taxonomy): domain Eukaryota; kingdom Metazoa; phylum Arthropoda; class Arachnida; order Araneae; family Salticidae; genus Maratus; species Maratus michaelseni. Next base: position 447,561,907 of record OZ007589.1, on the reverse strand, counting down.
TTGAGTAATTTCGATTCGGAGCCACTTTGACTATGCGATATATTCATATTTGAGTATTTTTATATCAGGTTTAAAAATTTCGTTTTCACAGTGTAAGGAAAAAATCGTTTGCGGTGAAGTTTAATGGTGTTACACTGTTTCAAACATATTCAAATTAATATATATCAATGAGGTGCGCTACAAAATGCGTGCTATATAATATGGTGAGCATAACATTCATCGTTCATTTACTGGGACACACAAAAAAATTCGGTTAGAGTAAAGTCTATTAAAATAATTGTTGTTAGTCCGTTTTGAGCTGCGTTACAAGTTTTAAAATTTAACTAAAATTTTGCCTATAACTTGTTGTGTATAAATTCCATCGATCATATGATAGTACAAAATGTATCTATTACATTTAGGTTTATTGAAGGAAATTGCTGAAGAGAAGTTGTTAATTGTGTTATGCGTTTTCAAACTGAACTCAATTTTAGCATACTATGTAGCATATACTATGCCGGCAAAATAACAAATATTGATATTCATTGAAAAATGTAAAAAAAAAAAAAAAAAAAAAAAAAAAAAAAAAAACTATTTTCAAGCTGCAATCGCCACCACGCCAAGTAATCACACTCTAAAAGCGACATGCGACATTTTCAAAACTGAGCAAAGATACTAAAATCTGAGTATGTCGCATAGTCAAAATGGCTCCGAATCTAAATCACGCAAGTTTGATGCATGTGTATATTCATTTCTGAAGACATGCGCACACCGAAGAATAAAACATTATGTGCTCATATATGAGTATGTACATGTTTCGAAAATGAGTATGAACTGACTTCTCTGTGCTCATTTTTGAATATTTCCATGTTTCAGTAATGTGTTTGAATTGATTCTAATCATAATATTTAAAATTTTAATGCAAGGAGAGAGAAATTTTCTACGGAAAAATTTTCAAGTATTAAATATAGAATGATTCTAATCATTTTTGAATATGTCCATGTTTCAAAAATGAGTATGAACTGACCTCTATGTGCTCAGTTTTGAGTATGTCTATGTTTCAAAATTTTGAGTACTTCTGGTATTTCAGAATTGAAAGCATTGTGTCATCATATTTGGAACAAAAATTTTCATAACAAAATGAAAACATCCATTTATTCCATTTACATTGAAAAAAATATATATAATATGGTACAGTCGTGGGCAAAAAACGTTTACATCCAGACTAATTCTGCCGCAAACCATGAAATTAAAATGTGACTCGTAACATTAGATTTGTAATAATGTTTATTAAAAATGATATACCTAAATTTTGATTACGGTTTCGTCTACATATAGAATTTGTACGTCTACATATAGAATTTGTATCAAACTTTAATATTTTTAGTTTAATTTTTTTTTTTGACAACACAGTCAATTTTCTTTCCGCATACTACCAAAAGGAAAGTCATTCGCTTAAGTAGTTTATGCACATTTAATGTTTGGAACTGCTAATGTTAAATTCATGTTTGATCATCGTAAAACAGATTACAATGCGGGAGTTTTTTAAACATTACTCAATAATTTCAAAATTAGTTGTAATCGTAGATTCGCATATATAAAACTTCTAGAAATCAGTTTCTGAAAAAAAAAATTACGTTACAATTCTTATTTATTCGAAATTTAATTTTAAAAATATACATTTTGGTAATTAATTTTGGAAAAGCAAATATGTACTATAACATATATATATATATATATATATATTAATAGAAATATATTTAAAAATTTCAAATACACGATTCTAATATCAATCAGTGTAATATATATCAATTCATTTTATGAATACGCCAATTTAGTTTCTGAGTTATTCATTAAAAACTACCCGTTTGATATCCGAAGTGTGTGTTCGGAAATTTCCTAATATCAAAATTTGGTGTTAGATTTGAATAATTTAAAGTTTGCTACATTCCTGCATGTAAATGATAAACCAAGCAAAATTTAAGTATAACATTAACTGGTAGACGTGCTTAAATATCGAATGGTATTTGTCACATTTTTATACGATGAATTGGGGCAGAGTTCGTAAGAAAGTACACTGTACATTGTTTTGAAGACATTTAAAATTTTGTGATGTTTTAAATTGGTTTGCTAAACAAAAATAATTACGAAATAACATAAGAATATCTAAGAATTTTTCATTTATTGAGACAATACATATTTCCACACAACTTTATTTTGACATTATTTTTTATGCAGTTTTTTCTGTTAAATAAAAACAATAGGATAAAAGGATTGAATATATATAAATATGCTTTTAACAAGTAAGCCTATAAATGAAGAGATTATGTACTAGTATTATTAGCAGTCTGCTAATTATAAATACACAGAAGAAAAATAATAAGAATAATATTATAATGCTTCATAATGCTACTATAAATTTGGTTTAAAAAGTTCATCATTGTTTGAAAGTTTTAAGGAGAATTTCAAAATATTTAAGTGTATTTAAAAATCGCAAAAAAATATTTTTGCATGGATTAAAACTATTATGTAAACTGTGTCATGCGATTTTTATGTACGGAATTATTTGAGATATATATCATTTATCTAGAGAAAAATTAGTAAAAATATTTTAAAATGAAATTTGATGCATCTTCATAGAAATGTGTTCAAAAGTGTAAAAATCTCACATTTACGTTATTTTATGTTACTATTTTCCTTTATATGAGTATAAAAAAGACAATATGCATATATTATGTGATGATTATACATTTTAATATTTCAATTTCGAAATTAAGTTTGTAGAAAACTAAGCGCCTAGCAAATTTCTAATTGCAAGTTCGTGATAAACATGGAATTCTAATATAATTTTTTTTATGTTTGGCTATAACTTTAAATAAATTTTGAGTAGTTACCTGATTTACCAAATCCATCAGATCTCATCGCCTTAAGCGATGAAGTTTCATGTACGTTGTTGCTGCTTTTTTTGTAATTCTAAATGGAAACAGATACAAATTAAAAGTGTTTACTGTGCATTATGTTGATAATAAGTTCTTATTATATAAAATATGAATAGAAGTTATAAATAAAGTATAACTTTTTATATAGCAGTAAAAGTTTATACAAACGACATAAATGGAATTTATCTTTTCTTATTGTATGCTGCAAGAAGTATTATTTCACTTAAAAGGTTTTCTGTGCCTTATTATGAAAGAATTCATAATATATCATTCATGTATATATATTTTTTGCAACACAGTAAACTACTAAGAATGTGATATACCCTTCAGGACTCTTCACTTGAAATGAGGATATGATAAAGATTTAACGAAACACACCTTTTTTTATAACTGTAAACAGCGGGAGTGGGTAGATTTTAAATGCATACGATCAAAATACAAATTTAATTTTATGAAAGACTTAGAGGGTAAAATCCTTTCCCAAAATTATTAAATTCTACTCAATTAATTCGACTCCAAATGACCTCGCTGTTCTTTCTACAGCAACACAAGAAAGTTACTTTAACAAGTAATCTCGCTATGAAATGGAATCCCGTAGATTCCGATGACTCTTTATTAGAGAAGATAACCCAACTTCTTATTAAACTGACGAGATCGGATAGCCCAAGACACTATGAAAAACCAAATGACACCAAAAGCACTAGTCAGAAATTCCGCTTGAAGGTAACACGTCGCTCAATTCACGAGAGGGCAGGATACGTTTAAATCGGACTGATTCCATTTCCTGTCGCACTGTATATACTAATTAAAAACTACAGTTACCTAATAACATATCATTGCGAAAATAACCGTGACAATTATTTTCTGGGAGATACTTAAGTACTTTGCGAAACTTGAAACATGACAGTATAGGTTTTATTCATGCACAAATATTAGAATTCAGGATGACACGACGCATGTAAAATCTCAAAACTCACTTGAGCACTTGAGTACACTTAAAAAATGTCTAAAAATTTTTATGTGACATAAACACATGTTAACAGGAGAAAAACTTCAGAATCTTGGAAAAGTGATATATGTTCACTATTTTCGGACTACATTAAAAAATAAGTGTGTATTTCTTTATTGTAATTTTTAGCTATGTTTTGAAGATTTCGAATAAATTTGAATAAATTTAATACTTTTTTTTATCAAAACAGACAGATATATGTCCTAAATTTGAAGAGAATAATTGAAGAAGGTGTTATGATCATTTTCCTCAAAAATCGTTTTTTCTAAGGAGGAAGGTGTTTAATAGATAACTTATTTACAAAGCATTGTACGTTTTTAATTTTGTGATGTTCAGCGATTAATTTTTATTGAATTTTCTATGTTCTACTATTTGTTAAAAATGTATCTATCTCAAAGAAAATTTAAAATTAACCACCTCGCTGACAAGCCCCTTTTAATACGTCCACTAATCTCCAGCTTTCACTGCATTATTTAAAGTAATAAAATTCTATTGATTTAATGCATTTTTAATTTGCTTAACAATGAATAAAACTCCAAGGATTACATTCCTATTTGTAATTAAGTTTTTTATATTCAATGTTGAAAAATTCAATGCCGAAATTTCTTTGCATTTAAAACAAAATAAAGAAAAAACAAATTACAGATATGCCCTTTTGTAAGACTGTCAGAGGGTTAACTAAAGAGGTACTCAAATATTGGTCAAAACTTTCGCAAATTATCACTTTAAAGTTTAAAATGTTAATCTAATTTTCTTGATACATAGTACGATATTTAGAAAAAATAGTAGTACAATTAAGGATTCCATTGGTGTGAAAATAGACGAATCAATAAAAATCGATATCTTCAATTGATATTTGCTAGTATTGTTAAAATATACTTAATACGGTTTGTATTGTTTCCAGTAATGATGTAAAATACTACAAGACTAACTGCCGAAAGTAAAGCATACCGTTAGAAAGTTATTTAGTCAATTTTGTCTGAATTCATGCATTGTAAATATTATTTTCAGTAACTCCATTATTTCATTTTATGTTCAAAATCAGAAAATAACAGTAAGAATAATAACTATTTATATAATATCTCTACATAAATGTAAATAATATACAATTTTTCTTTATGCATTTTTGTGTGAATTTAAATATGCTTATAAAATTTAAATTCTTTGAGAAATTTTGTATAACTTTATTTTTGGAGTATTTCATTTTCATAAATGCAAGTATTTCACTCCAATATCACTTGACTCATACGAGAGTGCACTTTATAAAATGAATTATTTTATTTCATAATGGAATGTAAAATGTAAATTTATTTTTAAAATTTACTACCGGAGATAAATATTATTTGAAATTCCCTGAAAGTTACAAGCAAATATAAAATATATGAATATGTTTTACATTCAGATGTCATGTTTTATCTTACGTAAGAGCTTTTTCAAAATTTATATTGTGAATCCTTTTAAGATGTTAAAATATCGTGGAAAATTGAATTGAATCATTCAGCACAATATATGGGGAATAGAGATAAATAGGAGTGGGAATGTATTTCTATATAAATGTATTTTCGTGATACGCAAACTTTTAAAAGAAGAATCTGCAAATCTTTTGAACAAGTAAAAGTAGCTTTCACTACACCGAGGAGCAGTAACTTACCCAAATAAAATTAAAGGAAAATATAACACTATATAAACAAAATAAATGAAAAGTAATGAAAAAATAATTAACAACAACACAAACATACAAACATTATTTTGAACACTTTTCAACATAAATAGCACTACAAAGGATGTGAATTTTCTTTTCACTTTGCTTAACAGTGTACAACAAACTTGAGTGAAAAATGTGTCCAGACCGGGGATCGAACCCAGATATCTTGGTATAGCGCACGAAGTACTTTGCAAAATAAGCCATCCGGACAATCTGAATCTGGTATCTGGGTTCGATCCCCGGACTGGACACATTTTTCACTCAAGTTGGTTTTACGCTGTTAAGCAAAATTCAAATCCTTTGTAGTGCTATTTAAAGATTTAAGTCGTAGTTTCAGTCCTACTGAAAATTTAATTGAAATTTAAATATTTTCCAACATAGTTGAAAAGTTGTTATGACTTTGGTCTGGCCGCTTGCCTGTCCGCCTGGCTGTCTGTCTGACTGTCATTCTGCCAGTCTGTCTGGCTATGCTCAAACTTGGGAAAATATACTCGAATTGCTATATAATTGATACATGTTGCGGATTATTAAGGCTTAGTTCGATAAGGAAAATGAAGCGTGTAGCTTTTATAGGTCTTTTAAAGGGATACTCAAAATAATTCCATTTTTTTATGGTGAGTGGGGACATATTGTTGTATATTAATGATGTTGCACTATTTTAAACAGATTAAAACTTATATAGAGCAGTGAAGAGCTCTACAAAGTGCACTATAGAATATGGTATGCATATAATTTATAGTCAATTTGCAGGAACACATAGAAGAATTCGGTTACCGTACTGTCTATTAGTTCTAATTGGTAAAAGTGCTTTTTTCGTTTTCGCATGCATTTTAAAATTTAACTGATTTTTTTATATTATTTTGTGTGTAAAAATTCTATAGATCCAATACAGGGTTTCAGCGATTCACGTTTAATGTCTTCAATTGACTCAAAACGGTTTCCCCGGAGCGGTCGTTTGAGTTTGCTGAATAGCCAGAAGTCCCACGGAGCTAAATCAGGCGAATACGGTGGTTGCGGCACGATATTGGTTGAAAATTTGGCGAAAAACTCACGAAGAATTAATGCAGTATGCGACGGTGCATTATCGGTGCATCTTTCAAAATGGTTTTCACTGATCCTTCCGATATTCCAACGATGCCAGTAAGGTCTCTGACTGTTAATCGTCGATTCTCAAGCACCAATTCCTTGATTTTTTTGACGTGTTGACCATCAGTTGAAGTTGATGGCCGTCCTGGATGTGGTTCGTCGTCAACGCGTTCTCGACCATCTTTGAATAATTTGTACCAATCAAAAACACTTGCTCGCGACAAACAATTATCACCGAAGGCCTTTTGCAACATTCTGAACGTTTAGGCACCAGAAATTTGATTCCGCACACAAAAACATCTTTGTTGAATAATTTCACTCATTGTAAAAATCGCCGAATGCACCTTTTGTACTTCAGAAAGACAAGCGTATACTAAACACTAATGATTATTTTGATGTGACATTTGGCACAGATGTCACTGACAGTCATACCAACCTAGAAAAAAAACATTTCGACGAATGGGTTTTCGAGCGAAATTTAAATTAAAAAGTCTTACTATTTTTTGTCCACAGTAGTATATTTTTCAAATGTGTTATAAGTTTTCCAGTTTGTTCAATTAAATATCATCTTTAACATAATTAAACAGTGAATTTTTGTTACACTATATTGAAGGTGATGGACAGTTTTTAATAATGTATGCTTGGATGCATTATTTTTATTTATTGTTTATAGATATTACAAAAACTAGAAATATTACCAGAATTTCATCATTCTGTGAATCTTTCAAAATACATTATACAACATTTTAAATCATTGTCATCAATGAAGGTACAAGAAAGAAAAATTATGCGTCATGCATAGATTAAAAAATACTTTGCAGCATTACTTTAACAAAACTTCACCGTTTAATAAGGAAAAAAACAAATACTCAACTAACATTTTAGAAAACGCATAACGCATTTGAAAACCTGATTTCAGCCATTACATTTTTAGGTAGCTTTCAATACAAAAAAGTATAAAGCTACCTATTGCAGTCGTTCGGAGGAAAGCAGTTCCGGAAAATTTCGATATATTTTCACCGATCATGACCCCCAGACCCCAAAACCACCCTCCGTCCAAATGTTGATTTATATATATAGATATATCCATATATATATATATATATATATATATATATACTAGTATTTGGCAGAAGCTAGCATTAATGTGGGATTAAAAATAAATTTGGAAAAGACTAAGGTGATGTTCAATTCATTTGCATCAAAAAAGAAAATCGTCTACAACAACACTGAGATTAAAGATGTTGAAAGTTATGTGTACCTTGGACAAGAAATATCTTCAGACAACAGTATCATGAATGAAATCAATAGAAGAATAAGAAATGGATGGAGTGCTTTTGGGAAGAACAATATTATTCTGAAAAGTAACATGCCTCTTTGTTTGAAAAGAAAGGTGTTTAACCAATGTGTTTTGCCTGCACTAACTTATGGAGCACAAACTTGGACACTAACAAAACGGATGGTACAAAGATTACAAACAACACAGCGAAGTATGGAAAGATGTATGCTAGGCATAACCAGAAGAGACCGAAAGAGAATAACGTGGATAAGAAGTCAGACGAAAGTTTTTGACATTATCGAGAGAATTAAATGGCTAAAATGGAAATGGGCTGGGCACATTGCAAGAAGACAAGACAATAGATGGAGCACAAACACCCTACAGTGGTATCCCAGAGATGTAAAACGACCAAGAAGACGACCTCAAGTAAGATGGAGTGACGAAATCAGAAAAGTGGCCGGTGTTAATTGGATGACTAAAGCACTAGACAGGCAACAATGGAAAAATCTGGGGGAGACCTACATCCAGCAGTGGATTGAAAACGGTTGATGATGATGATGATGATGATATATACTAGTGGGCCTACCCCCTGCGAGCTACGCTCGCCAACCCCCGTTCAGAATTTGAGGCCTCTAAAGACATGACAGCGTGTTTTATTTTTTAAATATTGGTAAATCTGTAATTGGGTTGCCATGCTTTTAACGTTTTAATGGGGCATTTTTTGATTACCATGGTCTCATACACAGCTGTTGCGACAACTGACGACTGTTTTCGGGATTGATAAGTAAAATCAATTACAACTTGAAAACCAGCTTGTATAAAATGGTTAGATTTAAATTGTGGCTACCTCTCGGACTTTTATAACAACGATCTGTATTCTATTCTTCCTTTGTGTTTAAAGATGAGAAAAATTCCATCTGCTTGTGAATAACATTAAGAACCACGGTATTGAAAAGTACTATGTTATACACATTTTTATTAACAGGTTTTAATTTTCTCTCTATTTTAGTGCACCATCATGCATATTTTCATGTTATTTTAAATACGTAAATTATTTATTTTAATTAATATGTATATACGAATTTTCTAATAATTATGTATCATACAAAATTAATTAAATATTTTGTGCATGCATGCCTGCATTTATTCGGCATCAATTGGTGAGATATTTAAACATATTTACTATCCTCGATAATTTTACACCATGTTATGTCACTTGAATATTGTCCATAAGAAAATCGGGTACTTTTCCAGTATAGGATCCTTTGCTTTTAGGTTTGGCGTAATTCGAGCTTCAAAAAGGGATATATTCGTTAATATATATAGATTTGTTGCCAAAAGTTATGAAAACAAACCCAATGAACTTTTGGTGCTTTTCTATTATAGGGGTCTTTGACGCTTTTTTAAAAAGCTTGGCGGAAAAAACCAAGCAGGATAGAAAACCAAGCAGGATATTTTATTCTCCTTCCGTTCAGTTGGGCAATTATTTTATATATATTCGTTTCAAATATCCGAATTAGTGATTTTATAAATTCGTTTAATTAAATTTTACAAAAAAATAACTAAATGATATCAATAAATATTAATTACTATTAATTCCCCACCCCCTTTCTTTTTCGTTTACATAAATGACGTCATTTGGACGAATTTATTCAAAATATTTTCAGTTTATAAATTAAATTAAACGCTGACAGACGATTGAATCCTGACGATAGAAATGTGATTTTTTTTCAAATTTTCCTGAAAAACATAATTTAATCACAACCTTGTCTTCATTATCGATTGAAATAAAAGATAAATTCAATTTCAATTTGAAAATGACGAATAAAAAGAAATCAATAATCCCTATCGGGATCCTTTTCAATTTTTTTCCCTTTTTTGTCACAAAAAAACTGAGTAATTAGTTGCCATCATTACAGCAATATCATTAAAATTAGAAAAAAATTAATATCTCGAAAACTAATTCCAATTTCAAAATTCTATTACCAGTTTTGACATCCGCGGATTTTTATGGACAATTGGTATTAATTTCACCATCAAGCGTTTAATATTTTATTAAAAATAGCCCTGAAACATAATCAGTCGTTTAATCAGTCGTTTCATAAAATCGTTTCATAAATTCGTTTCATAAAATCGTTTCACAAATTCGTTTCATTAGGATTTTATATATATAGGGTAGATATATCTGACCTATGTCATACGATAACGCCCGTAATTATGAATCGATTTTGATGAAACTAATTGTGTGTATTAAGGTCACTAATGTCTCGACCGAGTTCGTTGGCCAGCTTGGTCCGCCATCTTGTTTCAAGTTGGCGGCCATTTAAAGATGTAAAATAACTTAAAATCTAAAATAAATATACAAAAAATTTAAAAATTCAAATTTATTTTTTAATTACGTGTTAGGCCTTGATACAAGGATTCCAGAGCTTTTTTTGGTTTACCTCTATCTTAAAAAATGGCTGAGATAGAGCAGTTTGAAATTCTAGGGTGGCTGACATTTTGAAACAAAACAGCACATTAACGCGATTACTCGCAAATTATTTTCTTTCATTGTTGTAATAATTTTCCAAATCATACGCATAAAACTATATATTCATATCCGTTAACGCCAAAATTGGCGACATTGGCGACAAAATTGGCAAAATTGGGCGACATTTGGCGAAATATCGCAAAATTTGGCGATCAAAATAAGTCTTCATAAATGAAGCCAATTTGGCTATTGCTCAATAATTTGGCGAATTTCTTATTCAAATTCAGTATTAACGAATCTTTTGTAAACGTTTCTTTGCATTTTAGCTTGCTGTTTTCGTGTAACATTAGCTAAAATTTTAAAACGAAGATATAGGAAAGCTACCTTTTCCTCCCGGTACAGGCCGGAAGGACTTTTTACATTTGATTTTATTCATTACAAAACATGATTACAAAGTTCTTAACGTATTTTAGTGAAACTTTGTGAAATTTTAGCTATTAAAAACGTATTAATCTTGGAAATAGAAATTTAATTTCTGATCAAAAGTAATATTTTTAATACTTGTTAGAATAACCAAATTTTAGGTGAAAAATAGCCTTCTCCTCCAAACGGTCGCCATTTTGTTTACAAAATTAACTTCCTTAGTTCAAAAGTAAGTTAGTTTTAATATGTTATTAAAATCAACTGGCGTCATTTGTTTCAGATAAGTAGTTTCGATTAACCCTGTTCATCGCACACCACTTCCTCTGACAAGTGCCTCAGAAGTTAGGCCATAACTCCAACGATTTTCATTATTGTTGTACACAAAAATTCGTGAATAAACCTAAAGGCAGAAGCATTTGAACGTACTAATTGTTTATTTTATCGATTGTATACTCTGAGATACACTGTTAAAAATAAAATAAAATAAAATAAAAAAGACGGGAAAATTACTGCTGATTTTGCTGTGAATCGCGTCACTGGCAATGAAAAAGAGCGTTTTTGTAATTTCAGTACAGATTTACAGCAATTGCTGTAAGATCAACTCCACCGAAAGCGCCCAGACCACATTCCAGTTGAGGTACACACAGGAAGCGTTCAGCAGAAACTTATTATTAGCGTGGCGTTAGCGTCGTCGTCGTTCTGAATATGTGCTTATTATTGCAAGTCATGGTGGCACTTTTGGATACCTAAACATAAGACTGGATATATATTTTTTTAAATTAGGAGCAAGTTTTATTTTTATGTTTATTTGTACCATTGATTTAATAATCATTAAATAGTCAGTTCTCTTATAAATGTAAGATACAAATTTTGTTTCTAACCATGTGTATATAAACGTTCACAAACACTAACTTTTGAATAATTAGTATAAAGATTAAATATTTTGTTTTAAATTATAACAAAAGATGATTTTTCAAGTTTAGCTAATTTTTAAGGGTTTTCTTTCTATATTTTCTTATAGGACTTTATTATTATTTACTTATGTATGTATACGTAGCAGATTAAAAAAAAAAAAAAAAAAAAAAAAAAACATATTTTTTAGATATGCTTTATTTTGTTATATATTTTTCAAAGTTCAGTTTATCCGTTTGCATTTTAATATACTTACTAATCTAAATCATATAATTATTTTATTCTCCAAAAGTTTTAGATTAACTCTCTGTACTTAACTGAATATTTTTTTATTTAATATATTTTTGTAATTCACAAAATTTTTAAAAGCAATCTGTGAGCCAGTGAACTGAATTTTGGTCGGTGATATTCAGATTTTATTGATGTTAATTTTTTACGCGCATCTATTTTAAATTTTTTATAGGCAATTTTCGAATTATTTATTATTTTTAAACCTAATATACTATTTTATTAATCCATAAAATATTATAAGAGTTTGCTTACTATTATCGCATCTTTAAATAGCAGCAGATCCCATTTTGCTTTTGTCCATTTATAACAATAAAAGTAATTCGTAACTATAGGCACAAATTAGATATTTGTAATTTTCACAATATATATATTGTACTGTATATTTGAAATTAGAACATGGAATACTCTTTGCAATGAATTATAATAGTTTAAATTTTTCTATTTATTGTTTTTCGGTGTAATAATTTTATTTATTATTTTGCTTTACGATGCTAAACTTGTATCTTACATATGTATAACAGAATTGATTATATAATAATGTTATTAAAACAATGATATCAGTAGACATAGAAATAACTTATTGCCCTTAGACTTTAAAAGATGTCTCAGTATAAAAAAAAATTCAAAATAAATAAACAAACATGGAGGGGGGGGCGGTAAAAGCTGAAAAAAATACAGTTAACAGAACTGTAAAATTATCAGCAAAATACGCTGCAAAAATTACAAATACGTTGCAAAATCTGAAAAATAAAATTAATGTAAATTTAACTGCAAAAAATGCTGTAAAATTTAGAAACTTCCTCTTTACCTATGAAAAAAAAATTGCTGTATATTTACAGCAAAAAGTACACCCATATTGCCAGCATTTTTTTCTGTAAAGATACTGTAATTTTTTTTACAGTTTAGAAGGTCATGACGGGAGGTAACCACTTAATTAATAAAATTATACATTCTAGATTTTAAATAATAGCAGAACATTATTCAAAGAAAGTTATGCATGCATTCAAATGCAAAAGGTAACCTATAACTTGTCTCTACTTTACTGTCTAACTATCTGAATTTTGTTATCATCCTTTTTTACTTCAAACGCTAACGAATGCAAATAAATTGCAAAAGGTTTTAAAATATTGTTATCTAATCAAAATAGTAAACCCTTTTAGACATGCCAAATTTTGCATGATAAGGAAATTCTGTTTTTGGTGTATTTAAAGGAAGTAGTTGTGATTTACATTTAAACAAGATAACAGAAATTTAAATTTTATCAATTGCAAATCGAGACTGGTAATACGAATTTTAAAGTTAGGTAACTTGTCTGATAAGCTCTGTGATATATTTCATTTAAGTGTCTGTAATTTGCATTTGATGATATAAAAGCTAATTAACATTATACATTAATTGAGTTAAAAAGTTTCAACATATTGAATTTAAACAGATACTGTTTACACAAACCGTTACACAATAGCATCTAAAACATTGCCTTATATTATTCTATTGTTTTATTATATTGTATACCTTGGTAAATAACTACTTAAGAATGTCTAGATTTCTTAGTTATGGTAAAATGGTCTGGCCTTTGTATGTTCTATTTCGATTAAAATTTTACTTAGAAATCTTTCTGTAACAGCAAAATAATACATGACATATGCGCAAACTGAACAAAATACAATATATGGAATTAATAACTTGCCCGTCCATAAATTTCGCAAATTTCTTTATACATATCAGTGCTTTGTATTCTATGAGTTTTTATATTTAATCATTTCACTCGGTTAAAATCGTAAATTTAATATATAGAATACGGAAAAAAGAGAAAGAAAACTATTTCGCGCTTATTATAACGTAATGTAACATTTTAATTTTTGTAATCTTTGATTAAAGAAATTTTCTACATAAAATTGAAATTTCAGAAACGTTTTCACATATTATTCTTAGAAAACACCAAAATCTAAAAAAAAAATCTGATCTGAAATCTCTTACATGAATTTAGGTGTTTTTAAAATATGTGTTTCTTTTTATTTATGTATTTTAATAGTTATAATAAATTCCTGTACTTTTTAGACGATATTTCTATAAGAACTTGATTTACTGAAGAATGGACTAGTATGTTTTTCACACAGGATTTCGACGTCGCCTTCACTTTGGACTACGGATTTCAGCGAATTAGCGTGTTACAGGACGCTAAGGGGTGTTCGCCGCTTTTTGAGGTTCGTTCGCCCCTATTTTGAGGAGATAAGATTTTTTGACTGTGTTAGAGTAGGGGGTCAAATATGGATTCAGGATCAAAAGTATGGATTCAAGTTATGCTAAAGATACATGCGCATCGATATGAATTATGTTCAAAATACAAGTACCCATAAAAAAAAAAAAAAAATAAAAAAACATTAAAATGCACACGCGTTAGAATAAAAAATATATTCAAAATACAGGCGCCCATCCAAAATAAACTAAAATGTGCACGCGTTAGGGTAAAAATTATGTTCAAAATACACTCTTCACAAAAAATGGGATACGAATCATGTTTGAATAAAAAGGCACTTTCACAAAAATCCAATGATTATACGTTATGTTACGGACACCCTTCATAAAATTAAATCCTCCCCCCTCCCTCCTTTTTTTTAGATACGACTGAGTGTCAAGATACAGAGGCCTTCACAAAAATTTTATACGTTCCCTTTTTGAATGAAAAGGCCTACGTTCCCTAAAGGACCCTTCACAAAAATTGGATCTATCGCTTTTTTAATAAAAAGACTAAATATGAATCTATCGAAAAAATATGACTAGCACAGTCTAAGAATTAATACTATGACTCAGAATGTTTTTGTAATGACTAGCGAATTCCTTTTTTAATCCCCCTTTAATCCCCCCTTTTTTAATCCCTTGTCCTAATAATACACTATGCATAAAAGAGGTTTGTCGGCACTCGTTTCTTTGCAGTGATACAAATATCAAAGAAACAACATTGCGTTTCCTTTTAGATGAAATAAAATTTCTTGTTGAAATTTAAGGATTCTGAAATATACATTTAGACAACAAGAAAAACATTGTTGCAGAAACGACATGTAAAATTATTCTTAACCTAGAATAATATGCCAAAAAAATCAACGTAAAATGTTTAAGAGGTTTCCAGAAATGTTGATAATATTGCCTAAAATAAGTTTTAAAAACTGAATTTGATATTTATATGCATTGGGATTCATTATATTTCAAAGCAAGTTCCCTTTAAATTTAGTAAAGCTATTTTTTTTTTAATTTAGAAATAAATTATTCTTGTTACAGCATCTGATTAGTTCAATTAAATTTATTGGTATCATTAAATATGAGACAAAAAAAATAGTTTCTTCTACTTTCTTTAAATCAAGTTTCATGTTAAGAAAGTAAGCAACTAAAACATATATGCAAGGTTTTGTATGTTTCATCACTCTAAAAACGACATTTTCAAAAATGAGCAACAAATACTCAAATTTCAATATGTCGTATAGTCAAAGGCTCCGAATCAAAATTACCCAAGTTTGAAACATGTATATACTCATTTCTGAAAACATGAACACACTCAAGAATAAAACACCATGTATTTCCATGCTTAAAAAATGAGTTTGAACTGATTCTAATCATTTTTGAGTATGTCCATGTTTCAATATTCTGAGTATTTCTGGTATTTCTGAATTGAAGGCATTGGGTCCTCATATTTGAAACAAAAAGCTTCAGATCAAAATGAAAACATCGAATTACTCATATTTGAAAGTGTCATTTTTCTCAGTGATTTGAGTATTTTTAACGCAAATTTAAACAATTATTTTAATGCAAAGTATTTCTTATTAAAACGTAGTATAAATCATATTGTAGCATATTCTCTTCATTAATTTCTTTTATCTGTTTAGTTTATTTATTTATTTATTTATTTTATTAAAAATATTTTGAAATATGGAAATTTCTGAAAACCGATTTAGTAAAAAATATAAAATTGTAAATTAATATTTAAGGACAATTTGAACATTTAAAGATTATAAATAAATTCTTTTTAAAAATTCAGACTGCATAAATTTCTGGTATCCAGCAAAAAATATTATTTTTATCTCCCCATTTTCATTTATTTCTTCACATATAGCCGTTCACATAAGTAAAAATTTCAACCTGAAATTAAACATACTGCACAGTTAAGTGACATGGAAATCTGATATGTACAAAAAAAATCTTAATTAACTCTTTAACTAAATTAATTAACTCTTTTGATTTTTGAAAACCAGCAGCTGGATCAAGATTCCAGATATGAATAGATTTTTTTAAATTCTTAATTTAACATTAATAAATAGAATGCAAATGAAGTCATGAATAAATTCTCGAAGATTAAAATATGATTTTTAACGTTCAAAATAAGAAATAAAGGAAGTAAATATAAATGCTTGATCCATTTCATTTATAACACAAAATATTGTAAGTCTATTTAACTATGGCTTCGTGAAAACCTCTGATGATTCATTTATTATGTGCATGAAATTAAAACTAGTATTTTTATGCAATGTCATGTTTTATACAAATACTTTATTAAAAATAACTTCAGAAATACATTGGTGATTTTGTATATTTAATCATTTATAAAATTACAGGAAAACAAAACATTATTATTATGCAGGAAGTTCCTTTTAATTTTTCAGACGTATGCTCAAAATTGCAATTTTTTTAAAATTCTCTACATCATATTAATTTACGCACATATTAATTATATAACGTTTATCAATGTACCATTTACGAAATTTAAATTTTTATACGGCCACTAGGCCTTAAAAGTTATATTTAGTAAACATTATTCATGGTCAAACAAATGAAACAATAAATGTTCCACTTTATTTAAATCAAAAATGCCGAATCATGACACTGTTGAATTCCCATAGTTATCTGGAACTAAAGATGGAAAGGCGTGTTTTTAGCGCTACAAAACGTTAAAAAAAATTTAGAAAGCAAACCATCATAACTCGGTATATGTTAGACGCACAGAAATGGATTTTGTTACAGAAAATTCGTAAATTATGAATGAAAATCTCTTTTTTTACGTTGAAAACCACTATATTCGTCTTTATAAATAAATTGGTATAAATTTCCTAAGATATTTTATACTGTTCATCTAATGCTACAGTAATTTTTTACAGTAAATTTTTTATTATAATTTTAATAGACTGTGCATAATGTTTGCAAGGTTTCGAGCTGTTAGAGATGACAAAAAATGCCTCAGAAATAACAGAATTTTCCTTTTCTTTTGGGTTTGCTTTGCCATTTGACCATTTAATCGGTAGATATTCCGCACTATAATACCCCAAACATTAGGTTCGGAATATTTGACGGCAAGTGTGGGAAAACTATCCTGCGCCACCAGGGGCCCTCGGGGGTTTCCCGCGGCACGCTTCCGACCATCGCACCCAAGCCTCTAAAGGGCTTATTACGCACCAGGGCTTTGTCTCGCCCGGCGCTGCGATCGGCCAAGGGCCGCACCAATGCGGACCCTGAACCATTTTACCAGGTATCGACCTCATAGGTCGTTGCGGCAGTAACCCAGCTCTAGGGAAACAAACACCTGATGAACCGCCGAAGAACTCCCGACGACTTTGTTCGCGAAACCCCATAGGGGGAAACGGTCCCTCGGTCATATGTCGAGTTACTCCGACGGCTCTTGCTTTCCCACGGCTTCCGATCATAGACATGCATGGAAGAGCATACTACTGGTCTCATCGGCCGTGAGGTTCACATGTTATGCACTAAAAAGAGCAGAAGAGGCCTCTCTCCGACACAGAACCACGAGGAAATTCGGTTCTTTCCCATAGACGGGATTCGGATAGGTCGTCCCTACGCAGTCTGGCGCGAGGTTGAACCCGACTAGGCGAAACTAGCCGGTAACCCAGCGACAACTCCAGAACTACGAGATCATCCACATATAATTACACTCAAAAAACGGAAGAATCCTAAAGAACAACTATCGGACTCCAGAGGACGTGGAAACTCCCTCTGAGCGCGCCAAAGAGACGGGCCCGATAGAGATTAGTAAAAAGAAACTTAGTAGGCGTGCCACTAATCCGCCCGCCATGTGTGGAAACTCCTGGCTGCACGAGAGACGTGCTCGGAAAAAGGTTTCGGACCAAGGTCTCGAGTTTTGGCTGATCGATACCGCGTTAGTCGGCAGCCTCCGGCCCGCTTCCTCGTAGTCTGCAGGTCACGGTAGGGGAACCCCCACTCAGAGAGTACGGTTTCGTCCCCGGTAACCTGTCGGGTTACCTTTGGATAGTGAACGTCTCTCTGCGGCAAGTGTGGAAATCTCAGTTTCTTAAAATAAGGTTTTTTTTTTCTTTTGTAGAGTACATCGATGTATAGTCTTATTTAAAAATGTAATTAACACCCGTAATGTTTTCAATGTTGTTCAACAAATGGCATTCTACAAAGTTAACTTACGTATGACTATTTGGTCATTTTTCTAAGAAAGCAATTATAAGCTTACTTACAGAAATAAAGCGGCCGATACCATTAGTGAGTCTCTACCATGCTGACGCGTTTAAAATGTCTTTTGCGCCTGATGGTCATGCCAGTATGAATAAATACTGTTCGTATCATCGAAATTAAACAACTTTTCATCAATGAAGCGAATGTTAAAACGATTCGATTGTTGATTCAGATATTTCTCGTCCTTGCTGAATACGGGCTTTTTTATGGGCACATGTTAAACGCGGACACAATCGTGTATTTATATGTATATGGATTCCTGTCCTTTTAGTTGCTTTTTTGTAGCTCGTACTGATGCTGATATTGCAATCATGCTTCTAATTTATTTTGCTGTCATTTTTTTTACATGCCACCGTGTGAAGATTCAAACGTTGGAATCGTTTCGAAAGCATTCTCTGTCTCCTGTGGAATCGGATCCTAAGCAATCGGATTATGTAGTAACTTAAAAATGACTGTTTTTCAACGTTTAAATTTATCAACAATCTTTGAAGGGACTATCGGATGTCGTTATAAACTAATTTTTTTTCGAAGTCAGAAAGCATTTTCCGCAATAAGAATAAAGAAATCAGAATACCATTAAAATGTTTTGGTAAATGTTATGTCAAAATATCCACCAATTATGATACGCGGTTGTGAAATAAATACAGCTTTCTTATTGTTTTGCTCCAGCATAAATTTAACAAAACACTTATTTTAAAATAGCTTTTAAAAATTATATAACTTCTGTAACGATTAGCGATTTTGTAACAATTTTCTGTAAAACGATTAATTTTGTAACGATTACAAACGATTCAATTTACAATTGGAATATCATGTAATTATTTTTAACACAAAGATTTGGCCATTTAAATAGCAAATGCAAAAGGATTTCATTGTTTTCGTGTTGATCCTATCATTTTTCATAATTTTAAGACTTGTGGGACAAAACACTCTTTTGATTTATTCCATTTAAAAAGTTTGTTATCATCTTCAATATGTAGAAATCTTCACACTACAACAATAATTACAATTCATATTACCATACCACGTGTCATTTTTAACGACCAAATTGATTTTTCATACTTACAAAATGAAATTTGATTTAATATGTTAAATAATTTTGTTTCTAATACATTACACCTGTTCTAAGTATCAGAAAATTGATGTAAATCAACGAATAGAATTACAAGTTAAAACTGATTACTTTTTCGAATAAAATGGTTAATAATTTCAGAAATATCTTATATTTGCAAATTTAAATTTGTCACCTACAAAATTTAATGAACCGAATAATTGCAAAATAAACTAAAACAAATTTCTGTAATTATGAAAAACATTGTTCACAAACACTAACGATAAATTAATTTATTTCTATCTTAGATGGATAATTTTAATTTTTATATCCTTAGTAAGGATAAATATATATATATCATAAATGAAAATCTGCTTGTTTAGCATATTCTTGTATCTCATGTAATATTCATAGTTCTTATTAAATATTGAATACAATGAAGTTTAAACAATTTCTGAAGTTTTGAGCTGAGATTCCATTATAACTAGCTGACGTGAAAGATTTCTTGAAGGAAGAAAGTTACGAGTTATTTGTTATTATTAATATATGTAAACGTGTCGACCTATCTACGATGTGAAATAGATTAAACAAGATACTGCATAATAAATTATTATGTTTATGCTATACAAAATTCATTAGAAAGCACGAACACCACATAAAATTTACTTACATATTTATGTCTCGAAGTTATATCTTCTATATGTAAAACAAATATGACATTATTTGATAAGTAAAATATAATATTAAGTATAATATTAAGTAAATATTGACCTTCGGATTATTATTTTGTTTATTAAATTTTTACTTTTACTTTGTAGCTTACTTTCACAATATGCTTTTGAAAATTATGTCGTTTAACTTAGAATACAAAGAAAAAATATACAGTGAGTTAAGTACGTGTACATTAAATATTAAGTGAATCAAATTATGTGATAAATAATGTATTTATGTTTAAAAAAATATACACATGTTAAAAATGCGTTAAAGTTAAAAAAAAATATTATATAAACAAAAAAATATGTTTTTCGATGAAAAGTCAAAACACACTACATTTACTGACGTAAAACACACTGATGTCCAGAAATAAACGAGCAGTGACCCAAAACTACCGATTTCAGACAAATTGTCGAATATCTACTAAAATTCATGAGGTAATGCCCGAAATGCCCTTGAACTTTGAGGATGTAAAGAACACGCTTGACTTCATGTTTTTCAGTGAAAATTTGGTCCAGAGGACAATTAGGAGGTAATAATAAATTTAATAATAAAATAATATTTGCGCTTCTTCAAGAAACAGAAAATGCTAAAGAAAGATCCGTCACTGTAGCAAATGACTATGTAGATCTTGTTCAACGTTTTGTGCATTTGTGTACGAATAGCACGCATATTCTTGAAAAAGTTAACGTTTCTGTAAAAAATTCAAAAGTTTTTATTTATTTTTTTATTACTTTTTTTAAAACATGCAGAGTTTTTAATCGATAACATATAATCCTATGGGATTTCCTCCCCAATTTATCAATTACTCACTGTATTGCTTGTATCTTTTTGAGTTTTCACGATATTTGACTGTCTTTTATATAAGTTGCTCTATAGTACTAACTTACTACCAAATCATGACATCAAATCTTTGTTGTATGTTCGCGCATGCGCAGTTAAAGTTATTTCATACAAATACCCATATCTTATCAACTAATCGATATATTAATATTTTAAATCCGGCATACTATTTGCACTGTTCTTTGTCAAGTTTTGGGAATGCGGTGTTAAAATCGGTTGAAGACTCTGATGCTATGTAAAAAAAATGAATTTTTCACAGAAACGTTAACATCTTCAAAAATATCCGTGCTATTCTTACACAAATGCACAAAAACGTTGACCAGGACCTACATAGTCATTTGTTACAGTGACTGACCATTTTGCGCATTTTCTGTTATTTGGGTGATCGAAAAGGCTATTTTATAATTAAAATTATTATTGCCCCCCCCCCTAATTGTCTTCGCGACAAAATCTTCACAGAAAATTATGAAGTCAAACATGTTCTTTACATTGGTGAATTCGTAAAGAATTCCAGTATAGATATTCGACAACACGTCTAAAGTCGAAAAAATTGGTCACTGCCCCATAATTTTTGGACATCAGTGTACATCGATTTGTGTACGGAACATTATAAAATACACGAATAACATAATATACAATTGCATTAATACTTTGACTACGTAGGATGTGGATGAGCGTCTGGTCGTTCAAAATCGGTATTTGCGTCCTGTCGAAACTTCCATACAATGTATTAGTTTAGCTAAAGCATTAACAGTCAGCGTGCGAGAATTTTCTCATCATATATCCCGCTTTCTGTGCAATCCTATACCAAGTGTTATTTCCCAACCCTTTGGTTCTTTATGTTAATCAATATTTTTGCTTTTTATAGATCAAAGTAAATTTAATATGATCTAATGTTTGAAATATTTTTAGTTATACCCAATAAAAGAATGGAAACAAGTCAAATCTTTCGACACTAGCGGACGCAGATCTGCGTCTGTTAGTCCTGAAAATGAATATTCAACTATAGTTTTAAAGACGCGGATCCGCGTCCAAGTACACTGTAAAAAAAATGGGTCGATCTGCTGTCGAGTTTTTCTCATTGATCTTTGCAATTACTAATTTTTTTTGTATTCTTACTCAGTTACAAGAGAATCTGTAAGAATTACTAGAACACAGCTAGCAACATTAATAGAAAACAGCTAGCAACGATTCCGGTTTATAGTACCGGTTACTAAAATAATATGTGGAATACAAATATACTAAAAAAAATTTAGTAATCTCAGGATTTTTTACAGTGTAGCATGAGTTATGTGCCATCTATGTGATAGTAATCAATCTTCTATAGCCATATGAAGTTTTTCTCTCTTAAAAACCACACCGTGTCAAGCCCGTGATCGCAGTTAATG
Source organism: Maratus michaelseni (assembly GCA_963931845.1). NCBI lineage: Eukaryota > Metazoa > Arthropoda > Arachnida > Araneae > Salticidae > Maratus > Maratus michaelseni. The sequence continues at coordinate 447,539,332 of OZ007589.1, read as the reverse complement.
CTCCGCATTCATCTTGTGAAAAACTGGACACATGACTAAATAAAATACCGGATACATGACAAAAAAAAATGTGTCCCATATACATGAAGATAGGTTCTGCATTGAATATTAAAATTTATGTCGCTGTATTTGAAATATCGCATTCAAAAATAACTAATTTTTTATGAAAACTACAAATAACACTGTAAAAAAATGTAAATTCGCCGGCATTCTCCGTAAATTGCTGCCGTAATTTTACGGCAAAAGCCCTTTTTACAAGGTAAACGGTCAATTTCCATAAACTGCATGTTTTTACGGGCAAAAACCGTTTATGTAAAGACAAAGCTCTAGGGACAAAACCTGTATTTTATGGTCATTGCCTGGAATCTCTGCTGCAGTAACTTTACTGCAGCAATTTTTACAGTGTAGAAACTCTTCAAAAGTTTTGTGTATATCATTCTGTAGGATCTTTTTAAGATTGTTTCTACAACAGACAAGCAGCCTATCAGAAAAAACCTCAATGTTGTCGGCATGTTCAGCTTTAACCAATGAAATAATTACAAGCCATTAGACCACAACTGAATCATAAAAATTACAATGTACTAAAATAAATTAAATCTGCAGTAATTGGGAGATTGTGGATAAAGTTTTGATTTTGGACATCCCTTTCAAATTTCTTTGAAAAAAAAAATTCTTCATATTTTTTTCTCGCGTAAAGAAAATATTGAAATTGACATTTTCCAGTGAAAGTTCAGTTACAAAAATATTTAGGGAACACAAAAATAAATTTAGTTTTTAACAAGTTCGAAATTGTACGTTAAACGTGACATATGAGGTACGTTCTTTTTAAAACTAATTTACAATGTAAAAAAAAAAATCATCCTTATTATTTCAGTGAAATTAATTATATCGTCTACTATGAGCGAATTGAGTATGCCTTTTTTTTTTAGGGTTTCGTTCATCTCACGAAACCCTATTGCTCCCGCTCCGTTGTCTGTCTGTCACAGAGCCGTTCTCGAAATCTATGTAACTTACAGAGTTGAAACTTTGTGTATAAATCAGAATATCAGCTGTGAAGAGCTGAAAATATTAAAATTTGAAAAATTTGTATTATTTTAATAAATAGAGATAAAAAACGAAAATTCTAACAGCCTTTTCCCATTAAATTTAAACATTTTTCATTATAGCCGATGCCAAAAATTAAAAATCCACGAACAAATTCTTTCTACAATAATTAATTTCTATCAGACGATCCACGTGAAAATGAAATAAAAAGTTTCACCAAAAGAAAAAAAAAGATTAATATGAAATAAAATTGATTGACGTCATAGTCGTAATAAAACGGAAAATTTCTAAGATTTCTCAATAATACAAGGAGTATGTGTAAGTACACAAAGCAGATTAATATCACGTCATTAGAGAATGATAACACGAAAATCTGTCTCATATGGGAAGTTTAACTAATTTTTCAAATGTTTGAGAATAATACAAAGCGAGTATCAATATAAATAATGGAGAATAGTAAATATATGAGTTTGGGGTTTGAGAAACATATTGAATCGTGATAAAAATCCGATTATGGAAATATTCGCATATTTTAACATTTTGAAGGTGTACAATCTGTTTAATTTTGAAATTATTTTTTAAAATATTACATTTAGTCCGTATTACGGATATTAGTATGACAGAATATAATAGCGGGTTTGGCCCGCTATCCGGCTGGTTTAGATATTCGAAAAAATGAACAAATAGACCGGTAAATTTTTACTTTATAAAAAAACATGATCTTTTTTTTTTTTTTTTTTTTTTTTTTGGCTAAATGAAATTTGTTTGAATTTATTAAAGAAAGGATAAAATGTTTTGAAAGGAATATTAAACGAAACCCTTTGAGCGATCTTCGATTACACTTACCCACTTGTTTCTTATTACGTATGCCACTTTTAAAAATGCCATTTTTCTTTCTACACCGGACAGCGCTGAAAAATTCACGGTGGAGATCATGCTTTGCGAATGATTACCTCCATGGTTTAATATTTTTATGAATCATAATGAACGTATCTCCTGTGTTTATTTACTCTAATGGATTGAGATATTCGGCTGTAACCTAATTTCAACTGAAGTTATCTCAGAATCTATACATTTTTCAGTGTAACTCATCTCTGAAGCGGACAATTTTTTTGAATGATCATTCTAAACATGTAATTTTTATGCAATTTTATTCGAAAAAAATGTTTGCATAAAAACGGACGCCTGGCATACGAAAAATGAATTGAAGTGGTTTGCCCGCATTTGTTTTCCTCAGTCACATGCCTTGCGCTTTTATTATATAGATTACGTACGGTAGGTTTCAATAGAATAAAAAACTTTTAATATTATCTTTTAAAGTTTTGATTCGATTTTCATAAAATTTGAAATGACTCGAGAAAATGCTGCAACGATAATATATATTAAATTTCAAACTCTTTGGTTGATTAGTTTTTGCACTATTATATGCGGACAGACGGACAGACAGACGGACGGACCAGATGACGACTATAGGTGCTACGAATTTATATATCGTATATACTTGCGTATAAGTCAACCCCTACCTTTTAAATGCAAATTCTGCAAAAAATCAAAAACTCGCGTATAAGTCGACCCCCAAAGTTTTACTTCAATTTTGCATAAAATCAAGCCAATCCGAAGAAAAGATGGGAGAAAAACGCACGATCCATATGGTAGGAGAGATTCCCGAATGCGAAAAAGTAGTAAGCAAACAAAAATAAATCAATAAAATATTTTTAATGATAAATTATTACTATTTGTATATTTTAAATATTATTTTATTATTTTTACACATAAAAAGCCAGAATTTTGGCAGTATTTGAAGGGTTTTTTGTTGTTGTTTTTTTAACTCGCATATAAGTCGATCCCCTCAATTTGCTTGTTGAAAATTTTCAGAAATTCCTCGACTTCTACCCGAGCACATACGGTAATTACGAATGCACCTAGAAATCTGATCACACTGTATTCTGAAAATTGTAAACTTTAAAATACACTATTTTAGTATGTAGCATGGGTAAATAGTATAGTATAAAAGGAAAAAAAGATAATAATAAAACAAAATCACTCAAAAAATTCCCACACAAAACAATACTCACAACGCATGGTTTATGCGTTGTATGTCACACGAAAACATAATCTTAACTTCTAAAAAAATATACTTTAAATAGTAATATAATATACTATTTAATAGCTTTAAATAGTATATCTTTTTAAGTATACAACAGCTTTAAATATAATAAAATATAATTAAAATATAACCATTAAAATACAATTTTACCTTTATATTATAGTTATGAGTGGAGATAAACTTCAACGAGATCATATCGAAATCTGCATACTTGTCATTTCCATACTTATATCTGCATAATGTTTGCTACGCTACATAGAAAACATTTAAAAGTATGTTAAATGTTTATATCCATTTCCTTAAAAATGTAATGTTCATTCAAAACCACGATAGAACATTGTACAGTCGTGAAAAGAAAAAAAAAAGGAGTGAACACCCCCAACTAACTCTGAAACAAATTATCTTAGCAAAAAGTTACTGTTACCAAACGATTGGTAATAAAGTCTACAATTAAATGATGTACATAAAATTTGCTTAGGGAACATGACTTAAACTCGAAGTTTTACTCATGTTAAACTCATCTCTGCTACTTCTCATTACAAAAACTTAATGTTATTTGTTATTTTTAGAATATTGTTAATGTATATTTGTAGTTTTTTAGAAAATATTTTATATACTTTTTTATAATATACTTTATAGTTATAATTATTTTTCCTATTTAGCATTTTCGTATCCATCTTTTTTAAATTCCAGTATTATAATTTTTAATTATATATATATATGTGTGTGTATGTATATATTTAAATTGATTAGAAAACACGTAACATTATTTATTGCGCCAATTCATTACTTATTATTAAAAAACAATGAATGTTGTTGTAAATAATTAAATTTTTAAGAATAGATGTTTTCTAATAAAACTTCATAAATTTCGGAATGCTTTGTATTTTATTCAAATAGTTCAATTGAACAGTATAAATTAATGTGTTACCGAAGACATTAATAATTCATTTGAATTAAGAAAAATGTATGAACAAAAAGAAACTATTTCTGTAATTTGATTATAAATTGAAAATTCACTTTGTAATGAAATACAAAGCTTTTCTGTAAATGTAAATGTGTCCTATTTTAAGTAAATAGGTCTACTTTATTATAATAATTTCTGAAATTAATTACAATACTTTATTGAGTATCCGTAATTTTTATAAAATGAAAGCAATTCAATTAAAACTTCATTGATTGCAATTTTTTTAATATGTAATTTATGGCAACGTAAAAGTCAATATTTCACAATACGCGTTTAATTATTTCAACAAAGTTTAAAAATGAGGATATTTCAGTTTTATTAGTCTGTAAATTTTTAATTTAAATTTTAGAAGGACGCCATTTGTTAATAAATTTTGTAAATGTAAATCTGATTTAGAATTAAAATGAGTAATGGAAATTGTATAAAAATGACAAAGCGAATAATATACAAATCATGAAATTAATTTTAAAAAGGACAATGAATATTGGAATAAGATCAAAAGTTTCCATGCCAACAAATTAAGACAAAATGAAGACCATTGTTAAATTGTTCGAATGTCTAACGTAGTAAATAAATGGAAATTTATAAAAAAGCACATTTACAAAATATACAGCGTGAATCTAAACTCCTGGGCAAAACTTTAAGGGGTGATAGTACACATCAAGACAATCAATATTAAATAGGAAACTAAGGGTCCCAAACGTCTTCAGAAGGAGACAGGCGCCATTAAAGTTTAGGGTATAAAATTTCAAATGATTATAAAAAAACGGAAAAATTGGTCGATTCGTTTGCGGTTTTCGCTAAAATTGTTCTTTATGTCAGTATTTTCTTGAAAATAAATTTTAAAGATAAAGTTCAAAAAATGCCGGTAGAGGGCGCTTTAGACTTTGGAGTAACGAACAACTATTTTTTACCGTTATTTTTTGTATCTGATTAAATGCTTTCAAAAGCTTATACTAAACTTAAATTTTGAGCTCAAAATCTGAATCGTTGGGAGTGGTTAAGTAGCGCAAACTGAACTGTGTTCAGGAGGGGAAATTTGAACCCCCCTGAACACAGTTCAGTTATTCCCGATCTTGGTGTCGTAGACCAGGCAGAAACTACTACCCCCTACACATAAAATAAACGATAGAGGGATGAGAAAATTAAATAAAAAATTATTTATAACAGGCATGAGCAATTTCTCCGCGCATAATAAAAAGAAACAATTTGATGTACGCATGTAGTGCGCAATATGAATGAAGGTTGACACTCGTCAAACCGTCATCTGGCTCACATTTGCGGCGGTGGATACAGCCCGCGTACTCGTCTCCGGTTGTTCCTCGAATTCACACAACACATACTCTTCAAGTTCCGATGCACTCCTGGTATGCCGAGTGTCGTGCATCCCACTGACAAACGAACTGGTGTCTCCGAGACGCGGATGCAAGCGTTAAAAATTTTTTCGGTCCGGCAAGCGTCTCGAAGGTTATCGCTCCCCGTACAATCGCCCAGGGCATTCCCATCCGCAGCGCCGTAAATGAAATGCATATCGGCCATTTCCTGATTAGTGTAGCTGGTTATCCCTACGGCCGTCAAAGGCGACAACACGATGAATGCGGACAACTAGCGCTTTTACAGCACTTTCGATGGTAGCGCCATCTGGAGGTTACATCATTCTGTATTACACATTTCCAGCCAATCAGGTGATAGGAACCGTTACTATGTAATGGCTACGTAACTGTAAATCATTTCTTGTTATTTTGCGCAGAGAAATTGCTCATACCTGTTATGAATAAATTTTTTATTTAATTTTGTCATCCATCTATCGTTTAATTTACGTGTAGGGGGTAGTAGTTTCTGCCTGGTCTACGACACCAAGATTGGGAATAAATGAACTGTGTTCAGGGGGGTGGGAGGGTGTTTCAAATTTCAACTCCAGAACACAGTTCAGTTTGCGCTACTTAACCGCTCCCAAAGCTTCAGATTTTGAGCTCAAAATTTAAGTTTAAGTCTAAGCTTTTGAAAGCATTTAATGATATACAAAAAATAAGGGTAAAAAATAGTTGTTCGTTACTCCAAAATCTAAAACGCCCTCTATCGGTATTTTTTAAACTTGATCTTTAAAATTTATTTTCAAGAAAATACTGACATAAAGAATAGTTTTAGGGAAAATCGCAAACGAATCGAACAATTTTTCCGTTTTTTATAATGATTTAAAATTTTGGACCCTAAACTTTAATGGCACCTATCTCCTTCGGAAAACGTTTGGGACCCTTAGTATTCTATTTAATATTGTTCTTCCTGATATGTACTATCACACCTTAAAGTTTTGCCCAAGAGTTTAGATTCACCCTGTATACATACAATCTGGATGACACCAAAATGGAAGGTTTTGAGGTGCTTAGCGCTGTAAAGGAGCAACATTGAGGCGGAAAAAGATAAACAGAGTTTTTGTAATTAAGGACGAATGTAACGGTCAACAGTGTGATTTGAGGTCATCTGTTATTTTAATTGTATCCTTGTCAAGAAATACACAGCTGCAAAACTTTTATCATGAACAGTATTATTCGTGCAGTATCGACTACTTGAAATCAAAATACATAGGCCGAAATGCAAATTTCACCTTACTTTATTCATAAAATTCCAATATGAGAGTCGATAGATCCCGCTGGTGATATTTAAAACAGGTGAGATTTAACAGACAAAAATTAATGTTAAAAGTTGTTTAAGATGTTTAAAACTGCCCTAGTACTTTCGGCCAGCTATCGCCGCCATCAGCAGGAAGTGAAAATCCTTGCAGACCACTATCTGAACTCCAGCTTCGTCTTGAGGTGGAAAAGTCCATTATGTCTTGGATGTTACTTGAGTTGGTTTCTGTGGATACTCTGAATGATAATGTAAACAACTTTATGAACTTCCCGAAAAGGAAGGGGGAGGGGGTTTATATACTTTATCTTCTAATATTTAGGACATTAAACCATATATTGGGTATATTGTATAATACTGTATCGTCGCAAACCTCATCTCCTTTACACAAAATATCTATAGATTCTCTGATAACGGATCTATAGTAGTTTGATGATGAATAAAGGATTTTTGATTAATTGAAATCTATTACAATATTTTGTTTACAATTTAACCGGGATAAAGCCGTAGTAGCTATATTCCTACTTTGTTTGAGAAATTAAGATATGCCTCATTAAAGCATGAAATAAATTTGATAGCCTGTCCCCCATGAAAAATAAATGATTTAATTTGCATTAAAATAGATCCAATCCCGAAAAGTGAAATAGCTAATGTTTACACTATCCATTTCACAACTGACGATAATAATACAATGGAATACATAGGGTGAAGAGTAAATTGGTGAAAGAGTAAAATAACATAAGGCAGATATTAGATTTGGCCGCCCGTATACTGCTTTATCCCGGTTAAATTGTAAACAAAATATTGTAATAGATGTCAATCAAGAAAAAAAATCATTTATCCATAATCTAACTACTATACATCTGTTATCAGAGAATCTATAGATATTTTGTGTAAAGGAGATCAGGTTTGCAACGATACAGTATCATACAATATACACACTATATGGTTTAATGACCTAAATATTAGAAGACACAGTGAATATTAGAAGACACCCCCCCCCTTCCCCCGCCTTTTCGCATAGTTCACAAAGTTGTTTACATTATCACATTCAGAGTATCCATAGAAGCCAACTCAAGTAACACCCAAGAATAATGGACTTTTCAACCTCAAGACGAACCTGGAATTCAGATGGCAGTCAGTAAGGGATTCCGCTACCTGATGATGGCAGCGGTAGCCGCCCGAAAGTACTACGTCAGATTTTAAACATTTTAAACATCTATTTATGTCTTTTAAATGTCACCTGTTAAGTAACAGTGGGATCTATCGAGTCTCATATTGGAATTTTATGAGTATTATTAGTATCTACTAAATAATAATATTTTATTTAAATAAAATTTCGTTTTGTGATATTTTAAAGATTCTTAATTTAAAAATTAACTTTTTTGACAAAGTTTTCTGGCAGATATCAAAATCAAAAGTAATACAAAAGTTAAATGCAGAATAATTATACTTTTACATTTTTTTTCCATAGTAAATGGCGTATTTTTGCAGATGATTATTCGAAAACAATTGTCGACACATTTTTTGTTATGTCATAATATAAGCTGTATCACCATATTGCGTATTTAGTTCATACACCCTTGAATTCACAAAGACAAATTGTTGGTTTCTTATTCTTAATGATATGTAGAAATGCAAATAATGTTAATTTTTTTTAGAGTATCGATTGTTAGTGCACGAAGACAGTGTTAAAGAAGAACACTGTCGAAATCGAAACTTCTCTAAAACAATCAAGCTTGTTTTTGTTTTTGTTTTTTTAAATACATTTATTTATCTGAGTAACTATACACAAAAAATAATCTGAATCGATACTACAATAATTTGTTTTTATACAAAACATTTTAATGTTAAATTATTGTACAATCAAACATTTTACATAAATGTATAATCTAAAATGTACAGATAAAGAAAGTAAAATAGATAACTAATAGTAATAAATAACATCTATATTGTTTATTTAACGTTAGTTATTATACTTATGTAAAACGCTAGAAGGAATAAAATATATTCAAAACCAACAATTTCCCACACCGTTGCATAAAAAATGCCATTATAGATGTAAATATCTTTTGTTTATATTCCAAAATACAGAATTTATCTTCTCTAGCATGCAGCTGAAAACAAAATTTATCAACCGGTTAATACATAAAGAAAACAACAAACCGTAAAAAGGAATTTATTCTATGCAAACACTGTTAATGTCGCATGTAGATCAAATTTGCGCTGTTTTTAAATCTCCAAATAAGCACAATGTTTTCAATAAAAGTATCTTCGAATAGAATTTTTTTTGACGCATTTATTTGTCAAACCGGCTGAGTAGCAACTCGTTGTTTTGCATGCCTATTTTATAAGATTTTTTGAGTTTTAAACACAAATAGATATCTAATTGTATTCTACAATTTAAAATTATTTATATATTTAATTGTATATATTTATTGTATAGATATATTATTATAAATAAAGAGTTACATTTACAATGTATGTTAAATAAATCTGTGATAAACTTTCGAATTTGACATAAAAACATTTTATTTCGCAAATTACGTTATTTTTATGCTGTTACAGTAAATTTTATATATAAGAGGGGGACCACATGTGAGCTACAATCGTTGAGGTAATATTTCTTTACTTGTCTAACTTGTCGAAGCGAATAGCATGCAATGCCTCCATGTTCAACATATATATTTCATTTGCATTGTCTTCAAATTCTGAAAATTATTTTTCAAACAAAATTAATAATTTTGCAAACCTTTTTTTTGTATGCATGGATAAAAATTGTGGTAGTAAGTTGCATACATAACCCTTACAATAACTTATTTAATGAGATTGTAAAATAAGAAATCATTAAATTGATTTACAGATACAAAATAACAGCAAATATAATTGTGTACTATTTTGGATAGCAAACGATAATCGCGACATTGGATGCATTCAAATAGATTTTTTTTTCATTTTTATGTATAAAATGAACAAAAAATTATAAAATCCCAATATTTTCTTTTTTTCTACTTTTTCCACAACAATGGAATAAATTAGCTGTCATCGTTATATATAGTTGAGGAACCTTGAAAAATATATATATTTATATCTCAAAAACTAATTTAAGTCTCTTAATTATTCCCAGAGTTATTATAACGTCATCGGATCATTTCGAATTACTGGAGTTAGTTTCATCACACATCTATATACATCCTAGTAAGAAAAGTTGTAAAATACCAACACAAGGTCAGATTGTTATTACGAGGGGCAGTCGGAAAATAAGTTTCCCCTGGCGACTGTTGACAGAGGTGTGTATGGAAATAAAAAAATGTAATGAGACATTAAAGATAAAACATAACTTTATTTTTCCACATAAGTACCAAGTACATTGAGACATTTGTCATACCGCTTTATAAGCTTCAAAAAGGCCTCCAGGAAAAAATCAGGTCTTTGCATACGGACGAAGCGTTGAACGGCTATGGGCCAAAGACGACACAGCAGGTGCAAGACGACATAGCCTGCGCAGATAGCGCTGTTGACTGCAACAGCGCCCTCTGCTTGATTGCGGTCGACCTCTACCCAATGGTGTATCGGTGTCTTGCACGTTCGCGTTCACCTGCTGTGTCGTTTTTCGCCCATAGTCGTTCAACGCTTCGCCCGTATGCAAAGCCCTGATTTTTTCCTGGAGGGCTTTTTGAAGCTTATAAAGCGGTATGACAAATGTCTCAATGTACTTGGTACTTGAGGAAAAATAAAGTTATGTTTTATCTTTAATGTCTCATTACATTTTTTTCTTTCATACACACCTCTGTCCACAGTCGCCAGGGGAAACTTATTTTCCGATTGCCCCTCGTATAACAGATTATGAACACTGCGGTCTATTTTCAATTCCTGAACCTATCCCTCATGATTTTTTCTTTGCTTATCATTGACCCTATTTTCGCTGTGGATACTATTATTAATTACAACTTCTTATTTGAACTTTGAAATTAAAATGAATAAGTTGTAAGCGGAGCAAAATCATATAATATTGTTGAAACCATCTTTGATTTTACTTTCTTCTATCTTTAGAAGAAGAAAGTATTGGATTCATGAAAAATTTCGACTTCCGGTTGTCAACCAATTTATACGTTTTAGAAGGTCCTGAACACGATTTGACTGTTTGTAGAAAATGCCTGTCTGTGAGTCTGTAACTCTGTCGGTTTGTCTGTCTGTCTGTTTCTGTATGTGACAAAAAATTTTGGGCGCACTATCTCAAGAACTAATGCACGAAATTTAACAAAACTTTATATTCAGCTAGTCCGTGATATAAATTGATGCTGATTAATTTTTGGTGAAAATCGCCCGAAAGGTGGCGCTGCTATGCTGCATTTTTTTGCGATTTCCGCAATAGCTCTATCTCAAGAACTAATGCACTTATTTTTTATAAAACTTCATGTTCAGTTAGACCTTGACATAAATAGAGGCTGATTACGTTTTGGTGTAGATATCCCAACAGGTGGCGCTGCTATACTGCATTTTGCAGGATTTACACGATTTTAGCGTTAGTCATATCGCAAGAAATAATGCACGGAATTTAATAAAACTTTAGATTTAGTTAGACCTTGATATAAATTGTTGCTGATTCTTTTAAGTGTATGCGAAACCTGTGTGAGATAGAAGAAAGTTTTGGGATTAGCACATTCGACCAGTTTCTATGAGGAATACATTTCGTTGCATCCCAGGTGATACGAAGGCCTTGCTTATTGTCGATGTCAAACTAAGCTGTTGATACGATAATTAATTATTACATACCTGTGCTAACTAATTCAGTTTTAAATTAAAATGAATACATTGTAATTTAAAATCAGATTGAATTATTTTTTTATAATTTTTAGATCTTTCGCAATCTGGTCGAGAGTAAATTTACACATTTTAGACAGCTTATTTTGGCGCCTTATTAAATGCATCATTGTAATATTTTTTTTCTTTTGTTGGGGGGGGGGGGGGGGTTGGGACATATACCATTAAAATGATACATTGCTTTCAAAATAATACGAAAGCCAATTTTATTACTATAGGTATTGGTATTTTTCTGTGTGTGTGTGTGTGTGTCTCTACAGCCCCGATTATTTGGGTATTTTATATTAACAGAAATGATCCCATACCCTTACAGTACAAAACACGGAAATTTTAAAACGCCACTGTAAAAAATTTCTGATTTCGCTGCATCAGTTCAATTTGTTTTATATTTAGCAATTCTCTCTATTTTAAATTTACTTTTCCACTTTCATAATGTGATAAATGCAGTAATTTCGAAAATAGATTTGCTTTTCTTTCACTCAAATTTCCAACTTCAAAACATTAGATTTCTCTTTTCAACATAATAAATTCCAGACTGGCATATCCTTAATTTTATTCTACAAATTCACAGTTTCAGAAATTCGGATATAATTTCGTAAATGTAAAATCCGATATTTCCAATATTGAAGAACATGAAGTTGTTTAACTTTTTAAAAAATCCATTTTTTTTAAATGAAATTTCAACTCTATTAGAAATAGTGTATTTCAAACTTTTAAAGAGTAGTGCGGTTACAAAGAAATCGTGAATTATATATTAAAAAAGTCTGGTACAAACACAGTGTTCTGCTTAGATTTAAGGTAAATCAATAATAAAAAAATTCTCGTATTTTAAATGAATAATGAGTTTTACTAGAGAATTTTGTTTTATTTTTTTTCATATTATAAAAAAATCACATTTTAAATGGACAATGAGTCTTTATTATCGTTTCATTTCATTCCTTCTTTTTCTTTCTTTTTTTTTTTCTTACCATAAAAATGTAAACCAATAATCCCCTAATGAAAATAATGAGCGCTTTTTTTAACTTCGTTTTATACATCAAATTAAAAATATAAATTGTGATAAAAGTTTCATTTTATAATTGTTAAATGCATGTACTTTGTATTTTTGTATATGCATTTTTGTAAACATATCAAACGACAATACAGGAACTATGCTTGGTTTTAAGGAGGATATGCCAAATAAAAATCAGGTTCATTTATAGATTAATTCGTTGCTTATAATCAATTTCTTTAAGATATTGATTTTTATGATGCATTTAAAGAAAATGTTAGCTGAGGGTACTGGAACACAGGAAATTCATCGTCGCATGTCTGCTGTCTATAGCGAACAGTGGCTCGATGATGGGCCTATCATAGCCGGGGAACGTCTTGCAGTGATGCTCTGCTCATATGTATATATATATATATATATATATATATGTATATATATATATATATATATATGTATATATATATATATATATATATATATATATATATATATATATATATATATATATATATATCATATGTTTACTGCATTGCATTAATTTGATTGAAAAACAGTAGTAATACTATTAATTATCAACATTATAAATTTTGAGATATTTTGAATTGTTTATGAATTATTTAATTAGATATTTAAATTAATCTATAAATATAAAATATATTTACAATGCAGTATAAATTAAACATTAATTATTTAAAAACAAGTCTAATATATATTTAAGTAGTAGTAAAAATAAAACATTAATTATATAATAAATGTCTATAATATCAGTGGATTAACATAGCTGGCAGCAAAAATAATTTGAATTAAAATAATATCTCTTTTACATAATATATTCTTGTTAAGAATATCTGAAATGCTGTGCAAGTTGAATTAATTCTGTGTAGATTTATTCATATAGTAGTATTATATTTTATTTGAATTTTAAGTAAAACTACAAGTTAGTATTGTTTTTTAAAGTTTATTTATATAAATAAATCTAATGAAGTGAGTATGTAACTAATAAAGTGGATATTTAACTAAATATTAATTATGAACTATTATAATACCAATAGATGGCGACACTTTACCTTTCAGGTAGTTGTAGATAATATTGTTAATATTATATTTAATTTAACTATAGAGGGAGCTATTGATTGTATATTAATTTTACTTTCAGGAATTAAAATTGGATGGAGTAATATATATTCACGGATATAAATTTGTTATAAGTGTATTAAAACCAGAATTATTTTGAGTGTTTTTGAATCATTTTGTGATTGGGTGTCATTTATGGGGATGTGTTTTAAAAAAAGTGTGCTCTCAACTTGTCTTACAAATCATTTCTCTCAACTCGACTTAGTTAACATGTATGATGCATTGTCATGTGGATGTGAATATTATGTAGACGTTGTGACATTTTAAGGATTCTGTATAATTATTGTGAGTAAAATATTTTATCTACACTTTACGCGTTCATATTTCCAATTTTATTATTTCAAAACTGTTATCTCGTGGTAATTTAGTGAGGTGTTAATTACAGTTTTTTGGATAATCGATGTGAGTGAAATATATTGTATTTTCTTAATGGTTTTTTATTTCCTATTTAAATATTTCCAAATTTTAATGTTTCCAATTGTTGTCTGGTAATAATTCAGTGTACCTGGATGATTCTACTGATCTTAGCATTATGCCAGTAGAATTATGAAACACTGAATTATTATTTAAAACACATGTGGGTGCATCCAGGCTGATGAGTACATGTGCATGTGTTTTTCCATGTCCAATTCATATTTAATTCTCATGTGGTCCAATTTTCCATTGTGTATGGTTCATATTTAATTTGTTAATCCATTTGTGTTTACTTAATTGCAACTCCAATTTATAATTTTTTTTTCCCCTTTCTCTCTATTTCTTTTTTCAATATTCTTTTGGTATGAGTAAAATTTGGCCAATTACCATTGAAGCATCAGCTATGGTAATATTATGTTTGCACATGTTAATTATTAGCTATGTGGTATTCTGTATACACAGTATCATTGATTATCTCTTTGGAGATTTAAGTAGAATAGAACTTGATATGTTTTTTGAAATTCATAGATATTATAATTATATATATATATATATATATATATATATATATATATATATATATATATATATATATATGTGTGTGTAATAATAAAAAAATTCACAATATTTCCTTAATTAATTTATTCCAAATTCTTACAATTCTACTTTTTTCCTGTTTTTTAAGAATATATTAAATATAAATTATATTTTAATTCCATATCTTTAATCAACATATTATTTTAATTATTATTCTAAAAATCTTATTCTGTTAAAATCTACACTTATTTGTAAAAACACATAATGTATTTCTTCTTTTGGAACATTAAATTTTTATTTCTGTGGAACGTATCTTAATATATTTTTATTTTTATTAAAATTATCATTCGACTTCCCATAATTCATTTCAACTCCCACGTCTAACTTTTTTACCTCAAAATTATGCCGAGTCCCACAGCCGTGCAATCCGCTCATTGGTTAATTTACCTCTGCATTGGCGAAAAATTCATACGCCTCGTTGCGTATAAAACGCAGTTATGCAGCCTCGGAACTTCGCTCTTTAACTTGCTAACTAGATCCCGTCCATTGGAGAAGAATTGTTTTTAACTTGGCTTATATCTCTATAATAATCTGTAACATCTTCATGCTCGTTTTCTACGATGTAACGCAGCTCAATCTGAGTTTTAAAAATAACAACTTGTGGAATTGTCTATTCTTTGTCAGCTACCAATAAATTTAATGTTGAAAATGCAGCTTTCTTTATTTTGATGGGAAATTTCCAATAGTTTCATAAACTTCGTTTAACATCTAGAGCCCTCTACTGCAAAACCTATGTTATTCTACAAAATCATCGCTTACCAGAATTAATATGTTGATATAATTCACTATGAAATGGAAAATCATTTCATATATATATATATAATTCATTCTTAACAAACACAAACATACGTACGAAATTAAATGGTTGTTCTTTTGTTAATTATGTTTATTAATTTTGAACTAAAATGTATTTGTATTTTTTAGTTTACAACTAAAATCGAATTATCAATGATGTTATTAGTTTTAACATTGTTATTTTGTGAAAATTAAAAGAAGAGAAACTTATGTGTGTACCGTTTCAACAAATACTACAATTTCAATTAACAATTATCGTATAATTTAACCCCCTACTACCATGGCGTCACCCCAGAGAAAATATACCGTATAATCAAGAAATTAGAAAATCTGATATATCTAAAAAACAATTGATTATTTTTTAATCTTAACTCTCCTTTCAAAGTTGTTAAAAACGTATCTCAAAATCTTTAAATTAGTTTTAAAAAATTATTTATTATGCATAATTATAATTTTAGTCAAGAAGCCAAAAAAAGAAAGTAAACTAAAAGTGAGAAACACATTATAATACATTCTACATTATGCAAAATGTGTAGCTATTTTAACAGAGTGTATCATCTTTGTTTTTTTCTAACAAAATAACACATTTCTTTATCTTGTCATTAAAAGTGAAAGGGGGGGGGGAGGAATTGCTGTTTTCGTTTTAAATACTTCATCTTACTCCATAAAATAAGTAAAGAGCGTTAAACCGTGTATAATTTCATGCGTAATTAATTAAGATATAATGAAGTCAATGGAAAAAACTTTTAATTAAGCTGAAAATAAAAATATAAATAGCTTTTCTTATAAAGAATGCTTTATCATCAAAATTAGTTTTTTCAGAAGCTGATTGGTATATTAAAAGTTAAAAATTAAATGGTTGTTCTTTTGTTAATTATGTTTATTAATTTTGATTTAAAATGTATTTGTATTTTTTAGTTAAAAACTAAAATCCAATTAGCTTTAATGTTATTAGTTTTAGTATTGTTATTTTTTGAAAATTGAGATAAGAGAAACTAATGTACCATTTCAACAAATACTACAATTTCAATTACAAATTATCTTATCCCCCCCCCTACTACAATTGCGTCAATTGTAACCGCAGAACAACATTACCGTACAACTGCAAAAAATGTATGAGTTTTAAAAATCTGATTTTTTTTTAATTTGTTCATGTGACCTTAACACTTAACTCATGTACAGGAAATTAAAAAAAAAAATGTGTACATTTTTTTATTTACCATTTATCCACTGAGTACCGCTGTGGTCACCTGTGACACCAATACAAATTTATATGTTATATCAAGTTTTGAACACAACATTTTATATTATTTTACATTAAAACGCATTTTTGTAACAAAACAAATAAATTTAAGGTTTATAATCATTTAGTTATTATATTACATATAACAAAATAAAAATCTTAGTGGTGTCACATATGTCCACAGTGGTACTCAACGAATAAAAAAATAAGTTTGTATTTTATATTATTTTATATTATTATAATGTTTTATGATTTTTGTAGTTTTTTATATCATTATGTTATTTTATGATTTTTACATTATTTTATATTATTATGTTATTTCATGATTTTTTATATTATTTTATATTATTATATTATTTCATGATTTTTATATTAATTTATATTATTATGTTATTTTATGATTTTTTATATTAATTTATATTATTATGATATTTTATGATTTTTATAATATTTTATATTAAAACACGTATTTTGTAACAAAACGAATAAATTTAAGGTTTGTAATCTTTTAGTTATAATATTGCATGTAACAAAATAAAAATCTTAATGCGGTCACTTATGACCCCAGTCATACTCAAAACAGAAAAATAAGTTGGTAGTAGGAAGGTTAGGACATAATTTGTTAAAAGTTAAAAGACATAATAAGTTAAATAGTCCAGGTGCAGAAATACGTATCGTGCAAAATCGAAAGAATTCATAATGGCGGTTGTAATACAAAATAATGTTGTTTTCAGGATTTTTTTGCAATATTTTCACTATCCATCATATAAAAGTGTTGATCTAAATTTCCATGTTGTTTGGCTCAAAAATCTAATTTGTAATACTTTCTAATTCAGTAGAAAGTTGAAGTTTATGAATTCGGATTGTCCAATCCACTGTCTGTATAGCCGTCCTTCTGATCTACCTTGCATTAAAATACTCAGATGTCTATGTAATTGATATTTGTTATTGTAGTTTACGATAGATTGTTCAGTATTAAAATGAAGTATACAGCATTTATAGTTCGTTTACAGGCGCATTCAAACGAATTCCGTAACATTATGTTCTATGGGATAAATCCTTTAGAATGTATTTTAATGATATTATACTTTTTGACATATATATATATTCAAATTTCTATACATCACTGCGGTGCACTACAAGATATTAACTACAGAATATGGTGTGCATAGTATTTATCGTCCATTTTCAATGACACACAAAATAATACGGCTAAACTACTGTCTATGCACACAGTGTGTCTATCTGCGATTTTATCTTGTGTAGAATTTCTATATGTCATTACTGGAGGTGCTAGGTATAACTGAGTCGCTCTGCCAGGCGCCTGAGTGGCGCCCAGCTGCACGTCAACCGTCGTACCCATGTCCTGAGGGAAATATAACACGCATGACAAGAGTATGCCCCCCATATGCATTACGGATGTTAGAGCAATGCCACCTGCGCATCACTCCGATTTCACCAAGTGGTGACGACATAGGTCGTTACGATACGCGGAGGTTCCCATAATCAGAGTAGATCTCCACGAAGACACCTGATCAATCGCCAAATGACACGAGACAGCTTCATCGCCGGAACCCATGGGGGGAACCTGATGCTTGGTTATAATGCCGAGCTCCCCCGACTGATTAAAAATCAAACTTTTATGATTTTTCGTTTAGTAGTTCTGGGTTCCATCGTTGTTTTTACGGGCTTTAAAGCATGCTAAAGAATTCGAAAATAATTAGTGCAATAATTTCCGTATTTATATATGTTAAAAAAGTACCACATTTGTAAGAAGCGTTATATTTACTATTACTATTATTAAATAAATTTTATTTCATTTGCTGATTTTATTAATATGATTTATGTTAGTTAAAATATATTGTATGCAATATGTCTCTAAGGGTTCGTCTGTACTTTAATATTTGTAAATATACTTCGTTAGCTGAAGAAAATTATCGAGGAGAACTTCGGGTATTATGTAATAGTCGGGTAATATTGAATACCAAGGTTTCTATTTAGTAAAGTGCTGCCACCAAGCGGCAATATCTAAACTACTTTAAAACTTTTCCAAAATGCAACCCAGAATGCGTAGTTTGTAGATCGGTCTCAGGAAGCGTTGTGTGAATAAATATTGGTCTTTCGTGTTACGAAAAATTCAGGAGATAATTGTACAGTATTTTTTATTCATTATCAGAAGTAATATTTTTACGTTGAAAATAAGCATAATGTATACCTAAATACTAACAGTTTATGATGTAATACTCGTTTGTTAGCTCGCGATTCACACAAGTAAACAAACAGTATTTTTTTTCTGAATTTACGATTACGTGTTATATGGAATACCAACGTCTCATAATACTCCATGATTATGGCGGCGTAAAGACAGATCCCTACATTTGTGATTTGTACAAATCTGAAATATGAACTGAAGTATTTTGGCTGACTACCCAGATTCTATATTTTGATCATGCTCTCTTTGAATCTGTCGGCCTGGTTTGCCTACGTGCTGAAACAGCCATAACTGCTTCAAAAAATAGAGTTTGTATGTTTCTGCTAGAACGCAATCAATACTTATTCATACTGCCTACATTGGACTTAAAGGAGGTTTTGGATGAAGTGGACTTCTAATATGCTTAAGGACCTTTACACATTACATAAACTCTAACCTTAACAATTTAGTTATTCTTAATGAAATCATACAGTGTTATTTAGTATTTTTAGCATAATTTATCATTGTTTACTCTAGTATTATTATTCATTCATTATTGTTTATTTAGTACTTACTTATATCCATTATTATTATCTGCTTCTGCATCTTACAGTATTATTACATGGCAGTATTATTACTCAATATCACATAGTACTATTTAGTATTGCTTACTAGGAATGGTAAATTGTATTTTCAGAATTTGTATTTTTGGAATCTTGTATTTTCAGAATTTGTATTTCATCATTACATAGTATAATTATTGCTCAATATCACAAAGTATAGTTTAGTAATGCTCAGTATAATTAGGTAAACAAACCTGCTGGGCGGGGCTAGTTGAGCTTAAGCCGAAGGGTAGGCCTCTCCGAACGGTGTGACCTTGACTTTGATCATGCTGTCTTGATACCATCAAATCCGTTTTTTACTAAAATTTGCTCGCTTTCTTCATTTTTAACATGCTATTCCCTATTTCCTGACTATCTAACAATACCCTCAAAATAAATTTATTAATTATTATTATTCGTTTGCAAGTGATGCAATATTGTAATTTATTTTTTGTCAAAAAATAACTATTTGCAGCCAGTTGAAGTTTGTATTTGTATTCGTTTTCTGGTCTTAAACAATATCGGGATTTTCTATTATCCCAATTTTAAATAGTATTCGATAATACCCGAGATTCTTGTATGTAATTCAAGTTCACTGCAGTAATGAAAAATATAAGCATTATAATGTACTAGAACAAACTGGCTGGCGCTAAACTTTCTTTACGCATAATTATTTAACTCTTTAAATCTCAAGCTTTAAAAAACTGAATGATCTTAGAATTCCAACAAAATGGCCCAAAATACTCGCTTTTTTAGTTCCCTCCCTTTTTCACTATGTAAGTAGTGGAAATGATCCTACTGCATTCTCCTTTCATTTAATTTTTGACAGATGTGACCCCCTCTGTTTATCATAGCTCCAGTTACTGAAAAAATCTTGTTTCTCTTTCTGTGCTGTCTAGAAATGGCAACACATTCCCCATCCTTCACTGAGAGATACCACCCCCTTGACAGCAATGTGACCCACTTAAGGGGAAGAAAAATCCTTTCAGCTATCCAGAACTATTACGGGTTTCAGAGCATTAGAATGATTTCGGGTATTGCGGACTAAAAATGTTAAATGACAAATAGAGTTTTTTTTGTCCATGTATTAGTATTTACGATACCATATAGTTAAAAAAAAACATACACAAAGAAAAGAAAAATATTCTTGAACTCCACACATTTAATGAAATATATTTAATAACAAAAAATGACAGTTTCACGAACTAATTTTTCCATAAAGAAACCATTAGCACTTTTTTGTGTGATGAAGAAACAGTAACAATTAATTCAGTAGTATTGCGCATGTATCCTCTTAATAACAAATTAATGGTGTAATAATGTAAGATTTTATAACAGTTTATGATGTTTTATCTTTTTTCAAAAGATATTCTTAATACAGTTTTATATAAAAATATATCTTTCACTATCTTTAATGAAAAACATGCGGAAATTAACTTTTCACTTGAATGATCAATACAATTCAATAAATATTAGTTACATCGTATTTTCGACGGAGTATGTTATGGTACAATAATTTTTAATTTAGAAAAATGCTACATGTTTTTGGTTAAAAAAATCCAACATTAAAAAAATATTTTTTTTTTCTTCAATTATTTTTCTAAATGTAGAACATCTAAAAATAACTTTATAAAAGTTTTTTGATATAAATGGTTGTTTTTCTTAAACGCACTATGCAATTACTAAAGCGAAAGAATTTGTTTAGTTGATTTTACATTTCTTTAAACCCCAAAATTCTGCAAACTTTGCATTATATTTTCCTTTCTTTATATGACACTTAATTATTTTTTTAGCTGAATGATTATGAAAATATATTTCTATTTTATTCTTCTAACCTTTGTCATATGACTTACATATCTTTAGGACTCTTATTTAAAGAACACATAAAATTGTATAACTTTTTTTTATGTGAAAAAAATACAAATTTTGGAAAGGTCTGATAAACATGCTACAAAGACAAGCTACATGTAATAAAAATCACCTTTTCGAATGTTTAATTATACTCTTAATTATGGACATGTTTCGATTTTTTTTATCCGAATATTAAATAATGAACAATTAGTTTTTTTTTTTTTAATTACGAAAGATTCTCTCTCTCTATAGAGTAGAAAAAATGAGTTCAAAAAATTTTGACCTTTCATAAATAATAAAATAATACTGATACTTAGTAAAACAATAAAGTATATCTTTACTTACCCATCATACGTAGTATAGGGTATGATTGTAATCGTTTTTAAAATCGAAAAAAACATTGACGGATTTACACGTTTCAGACATATGAGCAATTACCGTATATTGTGCTTAATTTCATTTTACTATATATATTCAAATGTATCATCAATTTTCTTGCTTACTTGGCTGATCTAAATAACTTTTATTTAATTAAAAAAAAAAAGCTTTGATTGTAAATGTTTTTTTAGGAAATATAAAAGAATGCGAAAATTCCTTTTAAGCATTTAAAGTAGCAGACATAACAAAGCTTTTGAATTTATTTTCATTTAATCAATGACTAACTGAAACGTGTTTACAAAGGAAACATTCCAATAAAAAATTATTTCAACTACAGAGAATTTAGGAAATTTTAATCGTATGTGGTTAGTCTTTAAATGATGACACTAATTAGGAAGAAGATTAAAACAAATGTGCTTTGTTTATTTTTCAACTAACTGTTGCTACCGAATTCAATGTGATAAGAAGAGACATCTATAAAATCTCTTTTTAAAAATATGTAAGGGAAATAAGGACTTTATAAGTTTTTTACATATGAACTATTGTTGATTTGTTTAATGAATTCATGAATTTGAAAATGGTGCTCCAACAAAGATAATCGTATGTAGTTAGTCATTAAATGATGACAATAATTAAAAGGAACATTAGAACAAATGTGCTTTGTTTATATTCAACTAACTGTTGCTACAGAATTAAACGTGATCAGAAGAAACATCTATAAAATCACATTTAAAAATTACGTAAGGGAAATAAGGAGTTTATACGATTTTACATATGAACTGTTGTTGATTTGTTTAATGAATTCATGAATTTGAAAATGGTGCTCCAACAAAAAGAATCGTATGTGGTTAGTCTTTAAGTTTTGGAGTCTTTAAGTCTTGGAGTTTTTAAATGGTTTTTACAAATGAACTGTTGTTGATTTAGGAATTCATAGATTTGAAAATGGTGCTCCAACAAAAAGAATCGTAATCGTATGGGTTAGTCTTTAAATGATGATACTAATTAGGAAGAAGATTAAAAAATACGTAAAAGAAATAAGGAGTAATTAATATTAATAACGGGGGGCAGTTTTTACATATGAACTGTAGTTGATTTGTTTAATGAATTCATGAATTTGAAAATGGTGCTCCAACAAAGAGACTCGTATGTGGTTAGTCTTTAAATGATTATACTAATTAGGAAGAAGATTAGAACAAACGTGCTTTGTTTACTTGTAACTAACTGTTGCTACAGAATTAAACGTGATAAGAAGAAACATCTATAAAATCACGTTTAAAAATTACGTAAGGGAAATAAGGAGTTTATACGTTTTTTTACATATGAACTGTTGTTGATTTGTTTAATGAATTCATGAATTTGAAAATGGCGATCCAACAAAGAGAAGCAGTATATATGTTTTGTACTTAAATGCAATTAATAAATGCATTTTTATAATTGTTTTAAATAACACAGACTTACAAATAGAAGTATCCCTCTCTAAAGTTGGTATACTGCAAAATAATTCGTCTATGTGAAAATCCTTCTTAGTTTTCTTTAAAATATTAAGAGTATTTTCGTATGCAATAAATGATCAACCTTCTTCATCAGGCAGTTACTTCAGGTGGGGCTAAAATATATGGAAAATATATACATATCTATAATACTCTGAACATTTATGAAAAAATATATTTAAAATTTATCATTCGGGATCCTCCGTGGTTAGTTTAATACTAATCATTTTCGAACGTCGTCGTCAATTGGTTTCCACAGGTTTATGAGTTGGGGATGGGTTATGATAGGTTTTTGACCCTGTTCGAGTTACACTTTTGTATGTTAATAAAATGTATATTTCGACAGAGAAATCCTAGAGATTGTGCTGATGATTCCAAATATATGTATAAACCTCAGACGCAACTTTACCATTTAATTTTAATTATTTTCTGCTATGAGACAATAAAAAGAAGTGCATATTTGTTTTACATTTTAAAATCTCGCCAACCCTTTTCTTATAAAAGAAATGTCTTATAAACATTTATTTTATTTAGATTTATTTAGTTGTTTTTGATACAGTTCTGAAATTTCATTGTTATAAATTTTAGTGTTTTCGTCTTGTTGTCATTCGACTTTAAAAAAAAAGAAACAGAAAAGTTCCACATGTGTCAGTACGTTTCATAATCTATCGAATTTCTTTTTTCGTTCGGTATAAAATGAAATATCCATGATCCATCTTCTATACAAATCAGCGATGCCATATTTTTTTTTCTCTGTCTGTTATTGAATTTATTATGAAGTAAACATTTAATCATGTTATTGCGAAACATTACTTTTACTATAATTTGGTTTTATACAAAATATAGAATGAGTTATTTTCTGCCTTTATTTAGAATTTATATTTTATTGCATTTGTATCTATTGCTTTTAGTTGAACAATATATTTTTCTAATATCTTTTACAAAGACTGTGTAAACATAAATGAGACATACTGTACTTTTTTTTCTCGGATCTTCATAGACATAATCCTCAAAGAATAAGTTAATTAAATATTTGCTCGAATTGAAATACTGAAAATTCATGTTTATAAGAATAATTTAATAAAAACATACTTTATATTCCCATGCCATTTTAAATACACTGTAAAAAATGACCAATGTTTCTTATTTTATGAAAATATGCTATAACCACGAACGAAAATACTCTTCTGAGTTATCCGAAATTTTAAATAGCATGTTACATTGTCTTTTGAATCCCCAGAAACGAATACATCTTCAAAATTTAAAGAATAATTTATAAAAACAAAGTATTTTTAGCTGCCCGAATTTTTCAGAAACGTTTTCGAAGGGTTTTTTTAGTGTATTGATTAGTGTCCAAAGCCTGGAATACATGTTTTTCGAATGTTATCCATTATCATGTACACGTTTTCAGCCACATAAGTTAATTTATACATGAAAGAGTAAAGAAATAATCTTAATTTTAATGTTATTGTTAACGCTGTTAATTTTGCATGTTTGTCTGTTAAATATTTTTTTGAGCATGAAAATGTTTACTTCAGAATTGATAGCATTCGAAAAACAGGTATTCCAGGCTGAGGACACTCATTAATACACTATAAAAACCCTTCGGAAACGTTTCTGAAAAATTCGGGCAGCTAAAAATAATTTGTTTTTATAAATTATTCTTTAAATTTCGGAAATGTATTCGTTTCTGGGGATTCAAAAGACAATGTAACATGCTATTTGAAATTTCGGATAACTCAGAAGATTATATTATATTTTCGTTCGTGGTTATAGCATATTTTCATAAAATAAGAAACATTGGTCATTTTTTACAGTGTAGACTTGTTAGCTTGCGGTCATTTCTGACAGTAGAAACACGTTATATGAAAATTTTCTTACGAAAGTGCGTTAGTAAATACCTTTATTCGCTTGTCTTTAATGTGAATTTAAAGACATCGTTGTTATCTCATTACATTAACCTTTAAAGACATGGACAGTTTGTAGTAACATAAAAACACGGGTGATGTCTTACCCTACCTTCCATCAGTTTTCAAAGCAAATGTAAAAACTTTTAATGATACCCTTGTTTAACGCAATGCTCATTAGTAGTATAAAAGCAACACATATAAACTATGTCATAATGAATAGAGGAAAGTATATTCAACTAGATAAATTATATCCAATGGTTGGAGTATCATAGTTGAGAATTTTCCAACAGAGCGAAAAGAGTGAAATATGCCAGTCCAGGATATCGTCGGGATAGCTCAGTAGGGAGAGCGTTGGTACGGCAAACCAAAGTACCCAGTTCCGAGTCCTGGTCCCGGCAAATTTTCGCTTTGTTGGAAAAATCTCAACTATGATACTCCAACCATTGGGTATAAAATATAAACTATTTTAATTAGAATTAATTTAATTAAAATTAGTATGATATTGACGGTGTGCTGTAACGTAAAACCCCGTGCAACGTTCTCCACACGCCAACGCCTTCTAAATCCTAAATATAATTTTGTTATGCTACTCTTATTTAATGGAATGTGTATTAATAGTTTAAAAGTAATAGACATAACATTTATAAAAAATAATTTAATTTAAGAAACAAACAAACAAAAAATACACGGGCATCATATTCCATGCGCCAGTGGTGACTTGACAATAATGTAATAGAAAAAAGGAGTAAAAATAGGTAAAATACACCTTAAAAATTAGTTGAACACGGAAAGATGTTTGGAAAAAAGTAAATGTAGCACAAATCTTAATCACGTTATTATTTTGTAATTCAACAGATTTTATTAATGAGTGATGGTGTCCATGTCTTTAAATTTAAATCTGCTTTTTGTTTCGGTAGAGACTAGTACTTCAATATATTAAAGTTATATATAAGATTCGCACGTTTCATTGCGTAAAATTTGTAAATAAATGTCTGCATAATGAACAGACGTAAGTATATTCAACTGCTTCATATTATATTAACTGCTTCATTCCCTTGTTTAACGCAATGCTCATTAGTAGTATAAAAGCAACACATATAAACTATGTCATAATGAATAGAGGAAAGTATATTCAACTAGATAAATTATATCCAATGGTTGGAGTATCATAGTTGAGAATTTTCCAACAGAGCGAAAAGAGTGAAATATGCCAGTCCAGGATATCGTCGGGATAGCTCAGTAGGGAGAGCGTTGGTACGGCCAAACCAAAGTACCCAGGTTCGAGTCTTGGTCCCGGCATATATTCACTCTGTTGGAAAAGAAAAATCTCAACTGTGATGCTCCAACCATTGAAAATAAATGTCTGCACTTTCCGCATACCGTTAAAGCTTTGCAGCAAACTGTCCAGTCATTTGACTGATTTTATAGAAATAGGTTACAGAACCGTAATTTAAGTTTATTCTGACCATAGTATTGTCTATAATATGATCAGAATTGAGTTAAATCACCGTTCTGTAACCGTTTTCTATAAACACGGTCAAATGACTGTACAGAATGCTGGAAATTTTTAACAGTGCATGTTTACTTATAAAACAAATTTCGCCGTACTAAAAACAAAAAGAAATAACTTCGGTGATGCACTTTATCATCATTTTACTTTTGCGCGCATCACTGTATTTTAAGTCTAATATTTCATTCACTGTCCATTAAAAGTCAAAACTTGTAATGTTGTATATATATATGAAACGTTCGTTCCATCATACACCCGGGACGACATCTCTGTCCCCGAACCCCACGAAATTTTATCAGATAATAAGATCGATGTAAGCGCAGTCGAAGTCACATCTGAAAAAGTAGATTAAGTGCAATCGTGATATGTCTGAGTAGAGGCTATGATTTCCAGAAGAATTTCTCTAAAAGCATGAAGGAAGACTGGATAGACGAGCAATGACTTTTATTGACAGCAGATATGAAAACAACTCCACAGAATTTCACTTCATTAAAAACTTGAACACATTAGAGCTATTGAAGAAGCTGAAGAATTTGAAGAACTAACTACCGACGAAACAATGTAGACTATCCCAGTGACGGCTTCTAGTTGACAACAATTAATTCGTGTAAAAACTGTCTCCGAAGCCAGTGCAACCGTATAAATATTCCAAAATTTTGCCCAAAGTTACAGAAGCGCGAAAAAGCTGGCCCACTCACAGCAATGTTCGGAGGGAAGCCAGGGGGATAGAAAAGGAGGGGCCTGCTCGCTAATGGTTGAACAAATGAGGCCAAGAAGGTGTGTACCTGACGTATTGCCAAAAAATCTTTATCTGAAGCGGCATTTTAAAAAGTTAAAAAAGCTTTGAGCGGGAAAGACGCGAGGAATCCTGGGATGCCGAATGATAATTAAATAGAAATAAAAATGGTATTACAAAATGTTCCAAAGAATAAAAATTCAATGTCTCAAAAAAAAAAGAAGAAGAAATTAAGCAGGTGCGTTTTAGAGGCAGTGTTGCAATTTAATAGAATAAGGCTTTTAACAGATTAAGATTTTTAGAATGATAATTTAAAAAATATTTTAATTAAGTCTTTTAATAAAATTTAAAATAGATTTAATAGATATTTTAAAAAGAGAGGGGAAAAATTAGAATTGTAAGAATTTGGAATAATCTAACTAAGGAAAATTGGCGAAATTTTTTTATTATTACATATATATATATATATCTCATCAAAAACAACTCGTTGTAAATGATCCCGCCAAGCCACAAACCTAAAACGTCAGCCATAAAAAGAAGTGATATCACATAAAAAGAAGCGATATAGAAGTGCATACTCCGAGTCCCGTGTAAAAATCTATCACCACTCATAATGTTTCCAAAGGACTCGGAGTGAGGTACAGTATGTGAAAACTGCTTGGCGACCTGCAGGCTCTTATAATGTTCGCGTTTCCTGCAATTACATATGACTATATTATTTTTATTTATTTTTTATTTATTTTTATTTATTTAATTATTTTGCTCCCATAAAATTGTAAAAGGTTGAAGCTTCTGTGTTTGCATGTCTTTTCTTATTTATGAGCTTGAAAATATAATTTGTTGATTTTATTTACCATTATTTAAACTAGAAACACCACTCTTACGAAGAAAATTTCTTAAGTAAACATGTAAAGATTTTGAGTTTGTAATATATATATATATGTAATGATCATACACATATTAATAACAATGCACTTTATAATAAACGTTAACTAAATATATTGCAATAATTATAGCGTAAGCGGAATCGCTTAAGTCTGGGGGAAAATCCGTTCTGTCAGTTCTTTCGCATGAAAAAATATTTATAAAAGTGATATAACAAAAATTAAAAATTTATTTTTTCGATTTTCAAAATTGATGTACTGCGTATATTCTAAAAGCCTGCAGGTCGCCAAGCAGTTTTCACATACTGTACCTCACTCCGAGTCCTTTGGAAACATTATGAGTGGTGATAGATTTTTACACGGGACTCGGAGTATGCACTTCTATATCGCTTCTTTTTATGTGATATCACTTCTTTTTATGGCTGACGTTTTAGGTTTGTGGCTTGGCGGGATCATTTACAACGAGTTGTTTTTGATGAGATATCACTTCTTTTTGTAAGGTATTTAATTTCAATTACACAGATCCCATTGTTATTCAGAAAAGAAAAGATAAAAGAAAGATGAAAGGGGCAAAATAAAAAAATAATTGTGATGCTATAAATAGAATTATACATCAGAATTATACAATTTATTGAGTGACTTATTCCAATGTACATGTCTCTACCATAGCAAAGGGGAAACTTTTATATTCATTTCCTTAGATTGTATTTATGACATGTTTATTTTCCTTTTTCTTTTGTTAATATCACTCTTCCGTTTATATACATTCAAAACACAAAAAAATAGAAAATTTTACAGTAGTTTACAAAGTAATTAAAATACTACAGTTTCAAAAAAATGTGGATAAATAAGAAGTACCTTTTTTTTGGTCAATTATAACAATGAGTTTACTTTACCGAGAATAATCAAATTTGTTTTTCTACGAACCATTCTTACTTACAGGGATTTTTATACTAATATATTAAATATTATTCTTGAAAATTACTGAGCACCTTAAAAGTTTTTTTATTTGTTAAGTTTTTTAACTCAACGTTTCGAGAATCGGAAAAATATAAGATTCGCAACGTTTGCAAAAGTATATAAAAACTATTAAAGTGATTTCAAAATAGAAAATGTTCGTAGGATGACATGTAATCCAAAATTTTGTGTGATTTTGTAAATATACCACAAAGACTAATGCGTTTACATAATAAACCGTTTAAAAAAATTTAAAATTTTATTAAAATTTTTGATCTGATAAATCATAAAGCTTTAAATTAGATTTTAAAAAGGAGCGTGATTAAACCAAAAAGGATTATATTTACTAAATGCACAAAATACATAGACACAAAATACATAATGAATGTTTCTAGTCTGTCCATTCCAATTCGGGGATCCTAAAATATAGGTCCCCAATCCCCGGCAGTCCATGAATTAATAAGGACATATATATGCAACTGTTAAAATGTTCCCAAAGTCGACGTTAGAAGCAATAAGTATAGCTCGGCAAATATGAAACACGGCATTGCTTCATCATGGCTTTGTTTCGTGAGGTGTTCGTTCTCCAAACATAAAAATCTCTTGAAAGGCTTCGTTATCCGAACATAAAAATCTCACGCGAAAGTGTTCGTTAACCGATTTGTTCGTAATCCGAACAGTTCGTTACCGATCACCTATTGTATACGAAATATAGCATTTTTAATTTTTATGAGGAATTTAAGAAATTATTTCCTTTTCATTGTGCTCTTAGGCCTGTTTTTAGAGCATTTTAAGTTCGTCATAGCCGGAGATTCGATGAACGGCAAATATTTAAACGCAAAACTTCTAGCAACATTTTTACATTCTATTACTCAGCGCATGAATGTAAAGTTGGAATTTTTTAATCGCTTTTTTCAATCAATTCCTGATACATTTATTAATAAACACAGTTTTTTTTAATCGATGAAAATACTATATTTTAATAGATTTAGAGCTTAAGATCGACGAGCTTTCAGACAGACAAAATGAACCCGTATTAAATTTTAAAGCAAGATAATAAAACCTTACAGAGATTGAAACAGTATAAAATCATTAAAATACATCTCACTCAGTAAATATACATCGGTTGTAATGTAATCAAGATCTTCTAAGAGACTCTGTAAACGAAACGTATATGGTTCAACAATACAAACAATAGAGAGTTTAAATGAATCGGATGTAGTAACTAACATATTTGAATATCTTGTGTATATAGCAACTTTGACAAATATTATGCTATTTACTATTGTTTTTCCTGTGTGTTGAGGAATCAAGTACTTCAACGTAAAAATTCGCTAATTACACAATTATTAATCTTATTAAAAAATCTTTTGAGTTACCCTGTAAACAAAAACTAAATTCTACATTTCTATTTCACAATAGGAAGCTAACTTAGGTCGTTCGTAGTAACATATTTTAACATCCTGCGCATACGTTCTTTTTTAAAAGAGTTAGACCATTTAATGTGTCTTTGCTTCATCTTAAGTATAGGAATAAATCACTTTAAAGTGATATATATATAAAAAATTAATTCATATTTTACACAAAATATTAAACATTTGAACTATTCATAAAAACAATGCAATTGTTGCAAACCGCGTAAAAATCGGATAATTACACAATTCTTTAGCCCTATATCAAATGATCTTTTGTGAGAACCTGTAAACGAACCTTAAATGTTACTATTTTTTATAATAGGGAGCTTACTTGGGTCGACTGTAATAACATATCTTAATATTATGTGTATACGACCATTTCTAAAAGAGTTGGGTCATTAATTATTTTTTGCTCTATGTTAAATATAGGAATCAATAACTTTAAACTGATATAAATCAAAAACTAATTAATATTTTTTCATGAAACTTACAAAGGTTTGAATTACTCATAAAAACAATTCAAATGACGTAAACCACGTAAACATCCGATAATTACAGATTGCTGTAGCCCTGTCAACAGTTTTTTGCTACATGTTAAGTATAGGAATCAATAACTTTAAACTGATATAACTCAAAAACTAATTGATATTTTTTCATGAAACTTACAAAGGTTTGAACTACTCATAAAAACAATTCAAATGACGCAAATCGCGTAAATATCTGATAATTACACGTTGCTGTAGCCCTGTCAACAGTTTTTGGTCGGTACATGATTTAAAAAGGGCAAAAAACAGCACTTTTAAAATCGCATTTCCTGAAAACCTATTCGACAGATCTTGCTTTTCTTTTGATTTCTTAGTCATTTGGTGCGCCCCATTCCATAGAATCAAGAATTTTGTTTCTATCATAAATAGAACGCGAGATATAGATGTGTCAAAAACCCGTTTTGTCCCGTTCGCAAAATATAAACTAGACAGAGTTAAAAAAAAAATTGTAAAATCGTTTGGCATCCATTGGCGGAAATTCCTTTCATTTACTGTGTAATGCATTGCTGTTTCTTATGCTTGGCGAGAAACTCTGTCGAGTTTCTATGATATATATATATACAGGGTGATTCATAAAAGATGGGCAGAACTTTAAGGGGTTATAGTACACTTAAAGACAAATAATATTAAATAGGAGACTAAGGGTCCCAGACGTATTCCCAAGGAGATAGGGGGCATTAAAGTTTAGGGTCCGAAATTTCAAATGATTATAAAACATGGAAAAATTGGTCGATTCGTTTGCGGTTTTTGCAAAAAATTTTCTTTATGCCAGTATTTTCTTGAAATAAAATTTTAAAGTTCAATTTCAAAAAATGCCGATAGGGGGCGCTTTAGACTTTGGAGTAACAAACAACTATTTTTTAACGTTATTTTTTGTATTTCTTTAAATGATTTCGAAAGCTTAGACTTAAACTTAAATTTTGATCTAAAAATCTGAGTCCTAACGAGTAGTTAAGTAGCGTAAACTGAAATTTGAAATTTGAAACCCTTCTCCCCCCAGAACAAAAATCAGTTATTCCCGATCTTTGTGTCGTAGATTAGGCTCTAACTACTGCCGCGTTTTGCTAAAATTATTCTTTATGTCAGTATTTTCTTGAAAATAAATTTTAAAGAAAATTTTCAAAAAATTCCGATAGAGGGCGCTTTAGACTTTGGAGTAACGAACAACTATTTTATACCGTTATTTTTTGTGTCTCATTAAATGCTTTCTAAAGCTTAGACTTAAACTTAAATTTTCAGCTCAAAATCTGAATCGCTGAGCGTGGTTCAGTAGCGAGGGGAGGGGGTTCAAATTTCAACTTCTGAACATAGTTCAGTTTGCACTACTTAACCATGCCCAACGATTCTGTGCTGTGATACGAGGCAAAAATACAACTTTCGTCAAGGACTGCATAGTCGGAATTCACTCATAAAGGCACTGGCACAGTTGGAAACGTCGCTCATGCAAACGTTAAAGCTCCATTCCTAACGCTAGTCACCGGGTGAAGAAGGAAACAGAAAGTATGCAAATGTCAAATGGGGAAGAAGAAGAACACGTATGCAAAATTTCGACACGATTCAGGCATAAAAACCGCTGAACGGTGAGTCAAGTGTAAGTCGCTGTAGTAATGAATCGGAAGATGGTGCCCTTCACGAATAAGGAAAAGGCTGAGATGCATTTAATTTACGGAGCGGCAGATGGAAATGGTGCAGAGGCACAACGAATGTACGGAGAGCGATTTCCTAACAGGCGGTTGCCTAACCGCAAAACTTTCGAGCGCTTGCACAGACAGTTGTGTGAGACGGGATCATTTCTCGCTTCCCGGTCGAATGCAGGTCGTGCAAAAAAGGACGAATCAGTAGTTGTTGCAGAAGCCATTCTGGATGTAGTAGCGGCGCAGCCAAGTACAAGTACACGAACAGTGGCCAGCCAGGTGGATACCTCACAGTCCACGACTTGGAGGGTACTGAAGGATGAACATTTGCTCCCGTTTCATGTGCAACGAGTCCAGAAACTGTCTCCAGGGGATTATCCAAATCGTATTGAATTCGCCCGCTGGTTTCTGCAGCAGAACGCGCTAAATCCACATTTTGGACGAACTGTGCTTTTCACCGATGAATGTACCTTCACACGTGAAGGTACATTTAACACACACAATGCACATGTATGGGTGGATGTCAATCCACATGCTACGTATCCACATGCTCATCAGAGACGCTTTTCCATCAATGTTTGGGCAGGAATCCTCGGAGACCACCTAATCGGACCGTACCTTCTTCCTGAACGCCTCAACGGTAAAACATACCTCACATTTCTGCAACATGTGCTGCCAGACCTGTTAAACGTTGTTCCTCCACGCATCCGGCGGGTCATGTGGTTCCAGCACGATGGAGCGCCAGCCCATTACGTACGAGACGTCCGCAACTATCTGGACATCACATTTCCGAACAGATGGATTGGTCGAGGTGGTCCTGTTGCTTGGCCTGCTCGCTCGCCAGATCTTTCACCCCTCGATTTCTTTTTTTGGGGACGATTGAAGGCTCTTATGTATGAGACACCCATTGAATCCCTCGAGGAACTGGTCGCCAGACTTTCCGCCGCTGTAGGGGAAGTGCTCGAAAAGCCTGATGTTTTCGCGAATGTTCGCCGTTCCATTCGTCGCCGTTGTTCTGCGTGCATAACCTCTGGTGGTCACAATTTTGAACATTTATTGTGATTACATGTTAATAAATATGCTTTGGTAACATAATCCTAATTTGTGTCTTTTTACCTCGTATCACAGCACACAATGTGTGGACATGGTAAACTGAACTGTGCTCAGGAGTAGAAATTTCAAACCCCTCTCCCCAGAAACTTAACCACGTCTAACGATTCAGATTTTGGGCTGAAAATTTAAGTCTAATGAGACACAAAAAATAACGGTATAAAATAGTTGTTCGTTACTCCAAAGTCTAAAGCGCCCTCTATCGGAATTTTTTGAAAATTTTCTTTAAAATTTATTTTCAAGAAAATACTGACATAAAGAATAATTTTAGCAAAACGCGGCAGTAGTTAGAGCCTAATCTACGACACAAAGATCGGGAATAACTGATTTTTGTTCTGGGGGGAGAAGGGTTTCAAATTTCAAATTTCAGTTTACGCTACTTAACTACTCGTTAGGACTCAGATTTTTAGATCAAAATTTAAGTTTAAGTCTAAGCTTTCGAAATCATTTAAAGAAATACAAAAAATAACGTTAAAAAATAGTTGTTTGTTACTCCAAAGTCTAAAGCGCCCCCTATCGGCATTTTTTGAAATTGAACTTTAAAATTTTATTTCAAGAAAATACTGGCATAAAGAAATTTTTTTGCAAAAACCGCAAACGAATCGACCAATTTTTCCATGTTTTATAATCATTTGAAATTTCGGACCCTAAACTTTAATGCCCCCTATCTCCTTGGGAATACGTCTGGGACCCTCAGTCTCCTATTTAATATTATTTGTCTTTAAGTGTACTATAACCCCTTAAAGTTCTGCCCATCTTTTATGAATCACCCTGTATATATATATATATATATTCTTTAAAAAGATGAGTGTTCCAGAATGATAAAAAAGAAAAAAGGCAGTTATTTATATGAAAATATATGCTGAATGTACTTACTGTTACTGAGTGATTTATTACCATGTTAAATTTATAAAATTATGCTAATTTTAATAATGCATCAGTTCAGTGAACGACTTCTTTTGGCTAGACAGAACGATAAATTGAATTTAATTTCTGAAAACTGGACAAAAGATATTCCAAAAATAAAGTTATAAAGATTTTTAGATATTTTATTTTTAATAACATTATTTTTTATTCCAGAATGAGAAAAAAAAAGTTATTAATATGAAGATATATGCTCAATGCATTTACTAGTTTTTTTATAATAGAGTATATGTAGTTTTTGAAGTTTGGAAATTTCAATATGATATTCGACAGTTATCGACAATTAACATAACTATTATATTTTCTAGAATTCTCACTCTAATATAAATAAAACCATATTTCAAATAATGCTGCCATCTGATGTTATTGTTATATATAAAAAGGAAATAAATATGCTTTTCATGAAGCAGTTTTTTTGTGGCACAGAATACACAACACCATCTATTCTCTTACGATTTCTGGAGAAAGAGTTTTTCTATTTATATTTATTTTTCTATTTCATCTGCTCTTTTTGATGTTAATCAAGTATTATCATTGATTGGTGTTATTTCTTAAGTGATACAGTTCTGAAAAATATTATCTCAAGAATATGATTGTTCTTATTAATTGTGGCATAAAAATGAGAATAAGTGTGATAAATGTGAGCAATACTTTTTGAAAAGTATCTGCAAATTTTTATTAGGTAAAATAATTGAAATATATAGGACATTTAATGAAAATATGCATATAATTCTACTAACGCATACAGAAAACAAATAAGAATGAATGTTTATGTAAAGTACTATTAATTTTCTCTAAATTATATAATTCATTATTGGCATGCAACAGGAAGCCCATTTATTAAATATGTTTAATTGGAATAAGCATTTTGCTGTATTTCAGATTATAAGCGTATACTAGATTGCGCAACACAATATTTTTTCAGAAGAACAGTAATTGGAGGTAAATTAAATATGTATACTAATAAAATAAAGATATTACAAAGCCCGACTGTCAAACCTTCCTATATTAGCACTATCTCTTTTTTCCTTTTTAATTTACATTTCCCGTTCAAATATTTAATTTATGGTATTGTAATTTTAAGAATAATCTCTAGATGGCAGCACCACAGGAATGTCTCTCCAGTCAGTACTGACATCTATCGTTCAGATGTTTTTGTTTCACTGCTGTACTATTAGAATGTAGATGTAGTTTTGTCATGTGTAATATGATGTATATACTTGTCTACTTGTCTTGCGATGTTAATTAAACATGTAAAATTAATTCATTTCGTTCACCTCATTTAATATGTATATTTACTTAATTAAGTGCTCTTCAGTACATTATAAAATAATTGAACTGTACCAGTGGCTTGCACATAAAGAACATTTACTGCCTGTGTTTTGTGTACCGTTTTTAGTTTCCGCGGCTGTCACTATAGCGAGTATCCAATATCTCAATTAAATCTGTCTGCACAGGTCTGCCCTGCAAAAATTCCTACAAAAATGCTTAAAATGTATATTTAATGAACAAAAAGGTATTTATTGTTGCATTAATCTGTTAATACAACGAAAACAAAACTTACAAATTTTATAAAAATCGAAAAAAATATCTGAAAAGCTTCACAATTTAAACTTTGTAACATGGCACAATTCAATAACATTGCATTAATTAGAGAATTGTATTACAATTAAGTCTTAAGTCTTACGCCTGTATTTTGTGTAACGTTCTTAGTTTCAGCGACTGTGACTACAGCAAGTATTCGATATCACAATTATATCTGTCTGCACTGGAATATGTTGCAAAAAATTCCACGCTGAACATTTTCTATGTAAAATTAATGTTTTTAGTAACGTTTAAATGCGCAGGAAGTGGACACTGTTATTCCAGTACTTTATACCTGTCTGTTTTAATGATGGGCACGCTGTATTCTTGCAGAAAATGTCAAAAAGGTCAAATAAAGACGAAAAAGCTTAAATTGTATATGTAATGAAGAAAAGGTGTTTGTTGTTGCATTAATATGTTAATACAACGAAAACAACACTTTGAAATTTTAAATAAAAAAAAATCTCAGAAAAGTTTAACAAATTATTTTTGTAGCATGGGACAATTCAATAACATTACAGAATTTTATTTCAATTAAGTCTTAATGTGTAAATGGAATTTCAATCTAAAGTTTGTTTAAGAATCTGAAAAAGACTAGTATAGTCTCCCGTGGCAGAATGTACACGACGCTGCGACGGGCATCGCAGATTTTTTAGGGCACCTGCAAATTAAAAACATACAGAGATGCCGCGAACGCACTATAGCGCGTAAATTACGCGAAAAAACGGCAAACTTCGTCGAAGAATCGCGGTAAAAACGCGAAATTCATCTACAGATCGTGAAAAATGGCTAATTTCGTTGACAAATCGCGAAAAAAACGCAAATTTAGTCAAAAGGTCATGAAAAAAACGTGATTTTCGTCAAAAGGCCATAAAAAAAACATGAGTTTCGTTGAACGATCGCGGAAAATGCGAATTTTGCCGAAGGGCTACGCAGAAAACGCCAACTTCGTCAAAGGATCGTAGAAAAAAAACTGTTAATTTTGTCGAAGGATCATGAAAAAACGGTCAATTTCGTCGAAGAAACGGCAAATTTCGTCGTCGGATCGCGATAAAACTGAGAATTCTGCCGACATATCACGAAAAAACGGCAAATTTCTTCGAAAGATCGCTAGAAAAAGGTATATTTCGTCGAAGGATCTCGACCAAACGGTAAATTTTGTCGAAGGATCTCGCAAAAATTGTAAATTTCGTCGAATGATCTCGAAAAAAAATGTAAATTTCGTCGAATGATCTCGAAAAAAACTGCAAATTTCGTCGAAGTATCTCGAAAAAAACGGCAAATTTCCGCGGCCGCGGAAAAACTTGATTTTCGTCGAATAACTGTAAAAAAAAAACACGACTTTCATTGAAGGATCGTTGAAAACTGCTAACTTTGTCAATGGATCGCGGAAAAAGTGCGAATTTCGTCGAAGGGCCACGAAAAAAAAACGTGAATTTCAGCAAAGGATCGCGGTGGAAAAAAAGAAATGCTAATTTTTTCAAAGGTTCACGAAAAAAAAAACGTAAATTTCTCCAAAGGATCGCGGTGGAAAAAAAGAAATGCTAATTTCGACAAAGGTTCACGAAAAAAAACATTAATTTTGTGAAATAGTCCCGGAAAAGATGCAGCATTCCTTTAGAAAGCAGCAGACACACAAAGTTCTATGCTTATTAATATAGGCATAGTTTTTAATCTGAAACAATATACTGAACTAACTTTTGAAAAATCGGGTTAACCCGAACCCAATTTGCAAGAATCTACACTCAGCCTGAAATCGAATTTAATCAACAGCAGAGTTAATCCGACCTGCAACAAGAATAATTATTGCTGAGAGGGGATTTTCTCCTCTCCCCACCTCCTTTCAGAATATCTGCTGTGAATTTCAATTTTTTTTTTTTTTTTACTCAGAAAGGCTGATAAATGCTGATGCCTTAATTAATTAGCACTACAACTACAACAGCAGCAAGAATAGATTTTTATGATACATTGCGTATTGCAGACTATTTTTGAAAACATTAGCGTTGCAGACACTTGAAGGTAATTCTGTCACTGGGGCATAGTCAGAACCCCATGAATACTGAGCCTACGTGCAGACATAAAAAATGTCTGCTGCCGTAGGCGAGTTTTTCAGTGCTTCCAAAAATTTCTTTAAATTTGGACCTTTTATATCAACGTACTATTTATTAATAGTAATTTTAGTCTAGTTTTATTATGATTAAATAAAAGGAATACTATTCCGAAATAGTAAACAGTTTTATCGCATTTAACATAGAAATATTTGTTGGTTTCAGGATTCAGAAAAAATTCTTAAATCTTCATGTGATGAGTTGAGTAACCCTTTACTGACAATTATCTGTGGATCTTTTCAAAACATTTCAATTGTTTTCCGTCATTGATACATCTATTGTTACTGCTAAACCGAACAAATCAAGAAATAATGTTTGTATTTTTTGGCAAAAATTCTTTACACCTTATAGCACTATATGTTCTTTATACCAGATAGTTTATTCACAAAATAGGTTCTTCCGATTCAGTTCCACTGTCAGCTATCCCACACTGTTTTCAACACATTTCTTTTCACTAACATTGCAGCATTTCAGAGTTGCTTAATAGTAACAATGGTGATATGACGATGTAATGGAAGTGGACATCCGGTTGATATGCACTAAATTGATGCAAAATAAATAAATAAATAAATAAATAAACACTGTGAATGACATTTGCATATCGATTTTAACCCTTTTTAAATGTAAGATATTCTAGATTGTTATATATACAGGGTGGCTATAATATAAGTATCTCTATTTGTATCTGTCTGTAACTCGAAGTAATAACCCGAATGGAACCAAAATCGGTACTCTTACTATTCGAGAAGGGGGAAGAAGAATGGAACAATAAAAAATAATTGTAATAATCACCGACAGATGGCGCTACTGAGGGCGAAATGTAATGTGTAATACAAGAACAAAGAATTAAGGCGTTAAACCGGATGATACACATAATATATTGGAAAATGTGACGATGAATGTGGTTACGCTTTCGCATGATCATTTTCACCGATCATTTTCATTTTTGTCACCGATCATTTTCAGGTTCTACACGGCCATTGTGCTGGAGGACACAATCCAGACGGTGCACGACGTGCTCAACTGCGGAATTCAACGTATCAGGAGTGATGTTTCACACATGTTCAATAAAATTGTAAAGTAATTATATATATATATATATATATATATATAATTACTTTACAATTTTATCGAATTTTTGTACAAATGCGCATTTTCAAAATCCTTATAAAAATTCATAGATTTGAAATCTAAAATTCCAAAATTCTAGATATGAATAATGAATAATCACTATGTTTTTAAGTTTTCAGTTTTTACTATTAAGAATAAACAGAATAAGCTGCTAAAGAATATAATGAGTGTTTTTTGTCTTTTTCTTTACTTTGTTTTTTTTTATCAACGTAGAAATTAAAAATGCAGTACATAAATGTATTTTTTGTAAACGAATCCAATGTTATGAATACTAAGAATGCTTTAGAAGGTATTCTACCAAATTAAAATTAGGTGCATAAGAAAGTAATACATTAATTATGATAATTTTTAAGAGAAATATTTTTTTTTCATAATGCGTTCAAAGAAAATTTTAGCTTGCTGTTTTCTTAATATTTCTATTTAAAAAGTTACATCATATACTATATTGTGAATCTTTCTTAAAAAAGAATTTCTTATCTTATTTACATTACATATTTTATGACAAACAGATAGAATATAGATAGAAAATAGAATTTTCGAATATCCTGAGAATTACATTAATAATCTACGTAATCAGACAAAAATATCTCGTTTGGAAAATGTGATAATTGGAAATTATAAAGAATTGTGTTTCTAAAAGTGATAATTCATGATTTTTAATTGGATAATAATTTCAATGCAATATCTTCATAACCATGCAGTCGATACAATTATGGTTATGTGAATAAAATATAATAATAAGTACATAAATTCAAAATTATTGAGATAATTTATATTAAAATATTACACGTTGTCATTTCATTTGTCTACTGTTAAAAATATTGGCTATATAATTAATTTCAACAACTTTGTGTTACTTTATCATTGAAAATAGACGCTAGATATTACTACATTTTACTTATATGATTAATGTGAAAAAAATAATTATATAAAATAGAATCTTAGAAATGCCAATTTTATTAGACTTAATTTTTCTTGGATAAAGATTCAATGCCTCTAATCTGTAATAAGAATATAACGATGAAATATTACTTTATTTACTCAAAATTTGTGTAAATGTTCTAAATACAATTAATTTTTTTATTTTGTAACGTTTTAAGACAACAATATTTTGTTTTGAAAATAAGTAATTTTAAAGTCATCGAATATATTCTAAAATTTAAAGTCAATACATATAATTGGATAATAAATTTTCACCTCCATGAACTTCATATAGAAAAAACAATATTTTGAAGACTAACGATAGATTATATTTCGGACATTGAAAAAATAAAAGTAACTCATGCTGGGGTTTCAAACAAATACGTTTGAGTTTTGCATATTTTCCGTAAATGTTTACGCATACAGATGAGATATTTTACTAATATTAAGAAAATAGTATTTCAATCCATGCATTGCAGAGAGAGGCGATATAGATATACACATCAGACACAAAAACTTACAATGACGTAACTCACGCCAAGATTGACACCAGATGGCGCCAGATGCTGTTAGGAGGAGATAGAGGGAGAGTTTCGGAAGGGTCGGAGTGACGTAGCAGAAAATACGATACATCAGTATTGAAGATGCCTGAGCAAACAGGCGAAAATATTTTACTTTTACCAAAACTTTTAGCATATGGACTGGTTTTATATGTTTTTAAATATGTTTTTGAGAATGTACAGTGCTTGTCTATATGTGTTAACAATTAAAATAATGTCTAAAATAACAGGTAGTTCGAAGATTTATTAAGGGGTCAGGTAACCTTTGAACTCACAAAATACATGAAAAAGGGACCTCTATAAGAATTACCATAACTCCGTAACTATTTGACTTTTAATTATAAAATTTAAAATACATATTATTAAAGGTTTATTTTATAAATTAAAATTCTCCAAAAATGTATACACTCATATAAAGCTTTTAAATTTATTTTAAAATATAATAAATTTTTTACGAAAGAATTATTCTTGCATGTACTGCGCGCATGATTTTTCACATTTGAATTGCTAAAACCAGCCAAAATTTTTTTAATGAGTACATATATAATGTGTTCTTAAAATGACCTACGATGAAAAAAATAAAATGTGTAGATCTTGAGAAAAAAAATTTTTTTTAGAGAAATTCGAAATATCGAGTTTTTTTTACTACAAAAGTAGTCATAAATTCTAAACTTGTTACTTGAGACACATAATCGTAGGTCATTTTGTGCATCTGTCTGGTTAAGAAATTCAGTCAAAATTTCATGAAATTCTAACCAACCATTTTTCTTAAATCGTGCGCGCAATGACCAAAATCGTCGTTTTGAGAAAATTGACTTCAAAATCAAACTGACCGTTGATCGTATAAGAAAAGCTCAGACTGTTTTAGACATAATTTCACTTCTAAAGTGAATTTTTGCATGGGGTTTATTTTAAATTGTTCCTAAAGAATCATATTTAATTATATGCTAATAAAAAAATTTCAGAATTTCTGACACTTTAAAGGTTATCTGACCCCTTAATTAAGAAAATATTTATAATTAAATCGAGGTCAATTTATCAAATAAAGTAATAATTTTATCAAACAAAACACACACACATACCAAAAAATATTGATTTTGAACAAATTGTTAGAAGTTCACCAACATAATTTAAATATCTGTATGACTCCGGCTACCTATGGGTCTTCCTGTATGTTCTATGCACAGAAATTCTTACGTGTTGTTAAAAAAAATCATTAATGTAAACATCTCATGATTGTGAAAGAAGTGTGGTGGATGAACAAACAAGAAGAATTTGAGTGATTTCGATTTTAGATATAAAAAAATATTCTTAATGCACACTGATGATTTATTTAGAAATATTATCATTATTCCAAATAATTCTAACTACGTAATAAAAAACCGTTGATATAATTAAAAAAAAAATGAATAAATGATCGAAATTTCTGCTCTCAAACAAAGTAAACACCCAAAATAACACAAAATTTGCAATCCTTAATTGTGTATTCTTTCTCCTTGTTTCAGTTTGAACGTAACGCAAACAAATAAAGTTATGGAATTGATGAAATAATGAAGAAAATAAAGATTGAATTCCATAAAGTTACTGTTTCTAAAATAGCTAACGGTTTCACTGGCAATGCAAATTTTCTGCAAAAATTATACTTTTGTAAAGTGTCACAATATTTTGTCTGAATCGTAACCTCTACCGATATTGTTCGCGCGATTTAAAAGAAAACTTAGACAAAATTTAACTTGTGCTCTTTTTCCATTTACGCCTAATATAAAACACTCAATGCATAAGGGGCAGTAAAAAATGACGAACGCTGTCAATATGCATTTCACTGCTTGAATAATGAATAGCGTATTTGATATAAATTTGTTCGCTATCTTTTGTACATCAATATTTAAAGTTTAAGAAACAAGTAAATTAATAATAAAATTTAGTGATATATAATTTGACTATTTATGATATGTCTGTGGAATTCATAATTACGAGTAATTTAAAATTTCATATATATCGTGTCTCTTATGTTTCTGCTTTTTGAATTACTTTATAGGAGTTGATTACTGATAAATTTGGATAACATAGACGTATACATTTATCTGTATATCTCAAAAGAAATTTTCAGCATTAATTTTTATTAGTAAAACAGGGTAAAACTAACTTAGTTAAAAAACTTAATAAATCTGATATATTGAACTTGGGGGCTGTGCATAAATAACATTATCACTTTATAGGGAAGGGGGGAGGGTCAGGCACTTGATATCGTAAGATATCTCTAGGAGGAGGGGTGGGGGGTGTTTTGATAACTTTATCATTTTTATTCCAAAAAAATTGTATTTTTTTTTGTAACTTTTTTTTACATTAAAATTGTCTGTTTCTTTAGATTTTATTTTAATGCAAATATAATGTTATTATTAAAACCGTTAAATGATTATAAAATTATTTCATTCAAAAACATGGAGCACCCCAACATTTGACATTCCTATTCACCTGCTGTTAGAGAAACCAGGTGTGAAGTATGTTGAAAATTATACTTGTTGTGCTTACTAGAAATAATACAGAAATAATGTTTCCCACATGTTTTGTTTATAAGAAATTCTGTTTGCCCCTCCCCATGCAGGAGGCAAGTGCAAGAAGACAATATTACTGTTGAATGCATTATGCAACGTAAATCTATCATCATATACTTTTAAATAGTAACTATTTATTTTAAGTATTAGATGGTATAAAGTTATTTCGTATATAATAGAGATATTTTATTTACTTCTTCTCCGAATTTGAATCAGTAAAGTAAATAACAAACGTAAAACCATATCTGTATATCAATGCAAAAATATATAAAAAGAAAAAAATAAAGTTTTTTTTTTTTTTAAATGAAAACAGTTTTTAGACATTATTCATCTAGTTCATTCATCATATGTTATGCAAAAAATAAATAAATAAATAAATAAATAAATAAAAATAAATAGCTGGCTAATAAATTGTATCGTCCATACTTTTCTAGAATATATGTCATTATATATGTACAGCCCCTTGAAAACAACTGAATATTTTTATATTAACTCTCTATTCAAATTCGTTAATTTCTTAAACAACCTATTCATTAATGGATATTTTTCGATATTTTTTTAGCCAAATATATATAAAGTAAAACAAAAATGACCACTACATCATATTTCATCATATGTTACGCAAAAAAAAAAAAAATAATAATAATAATAAATAATAAATAGCTGGCTAATGAAGTGTAATGTCCAAAATTTTCTAGCATATTGACAAACCTGTTTCGATAAATGATAACGTATGATATTGTAAGAGTGTGGTGGTGGGGGGGGGAGGGGGGAGGGGGGTTCAAAATTACCAAAAAAATATATCGTTATATATGTACAGACCCTTGAGAACAACTGAATGTGTTTTTTATATTAACTCTCTATTCAAATTTGTTAACTTCTTAAACAACTTACTCATTAATGGATAACTTTTTTTAGCCAAAATGTTAAAAATATAAAGTAAAACAAAAATGACCACTACATCATAAATCCCCAATAAATTATGCAAAAAAATTAGCTGACTAATGAAGTGTATCGTCCATATTTTTCTACAATATTAACAAACCTGTTTTGTCTGTCATTAAAAGTGTTTATGTTGTTTTAAATACTCCATATTAGTTCATAAAACAAGTAAAGAGCGTTAAACTGCGTATGATTT
Organism: Maratus michaelseni; assembly: GCA_963931845.1. NCBI lineage: Eukaryota > Metazoa > Arthropoda > Arachnida > Araneae > Salticidae > Maratus > Maratus michaelseni. The sequence continues at coordinate 447,494,454 of OZ007589.1, read as the reverse complement.
CATGCATAATTAATTAAGACATAATGAAGCAAGAGGATAAAAAACTTTTAATTAAGCTGAAAATAAAAATAAGAAATATATTTTCTTTTAAAGAATACCTTAACAGTAAAAGAAGCTACTTTTTTCTGAGAAATTGATTGGTATCATAAAAGATAGAAAAAAAGTGTAGGTTTATTATTTTTGACAATCAGTTATTTATATATTTTTTATTTTAGGGCTCAGGTTTATCTACTATTTTTTTTACTTGTAGTATTACGTTGTTTATATTAATATTATAATTACTTCCCGAAATATTTCTGACAACTTCAAAAAATTGACGAAATGAAAAATATTCGGGACTAAAAAAAAATAAAAAAATAAATAATAATATATAACAGAATAAACATTAAAGTACGTAAGGAACATCAAATTTCATACATTAAAAAAATCATACATGAGTTATCTAGTGAGGGATGAGTGTTATCTATATGATACTTACAAATATATTATGTGCAGTGTTATTTAGAAAATATTATCTGTATGTTCTGATATTGAATGATTTTGCAATGACCATCGAGAGGAGTATTCAAATTGTGTGTCCCCTCTGTGGCGATGTCCAACATAGATGTAAAGCAAATGGACAGCATATCTATATTATAAAGGATAAACGTGTCCGTGCGTAACGCTGACGTCCTTTTGCGAATGGCAACACTTGAAGAAAATTCGGTTTTGCGATTTTTCCTACTGCAATCTATATTATAAAGGACAAACGTGTCCATGCGTAACGCTGACGTCCTTTTGCGAATGGCAACACTTGAAGAAAATTAGGTTTTGCGATTTTTCCTACTGCAATTTTTGTAATTTCTAAACATCGCATATTTTTAATTTTTATACCCTTATATAGGGGAAAAAATCTCCTTTCAATTTCAATTTGTTTGAAAACTGTATCGACATTTGCTCATTTACTATGATATTTAAATTAAATTTCAAGCAATAATTTATTTTTTAATCTTTTTCTATAGCTTACAGACGATTACAAAATATTAATCTGTTTGCACTTTAAACAATGTAAAAAGTTCAGCATTTGCTAATATTCAAAAACGAAATGAAAACTTCATCACGCAATAAATAAAATAATATAAATAAATCCCAAATTTAACAGACATATAATTGAAATAAGTGCTTAAAACCGCTGAAATTATCAGAATAATAATAATAAACTGCTGTGGATAACGAAATTTTTAGCGATTTCTTAGGCTATTAACTTATGCCACGACGTCAATACGAAATTGCCGTTTTTAATAGATTTCAAAATTTTATTTGCATATATAATTGACATATTTCATGTAAAAATGCTCTTTTGTGTTGTTAGGGGACAATCTAAAATTATTATTTAATGTAAAAAATCTATTAGAGTTTTCAATAAAAAAAAATGGTTTTCGCATATCTTCTATAACATTATAAATGACCCCCAGGTGTTAAAATAGCTTGATTTTATTAAAGAAAAAATCCATACAAAACGTTTGTTTACGTGAAATTATTTAAATGCTATAAGGTACATGCAGGTAATATGGCCACCCTAAAGTTAGACATTTTTAAACGGTAATAGTAGCTGGTTTAAAAAATATATATAAATTGAATTACAAAGCAAACCCTTTTTAGCACTGGAATAATATATTAAAAATTTAAACTAGTCAAAATTTGTACCTGTACCAGTTTGTTTTTTAAAAAGCGTGTTGATGAATGTAATATAGCCACATGCAGGTAATATGCCCATAGGTGAAATAAAATGAAAATATTTATATTAAACGTTTAAAAAACAACAATTTTTACGAAACCAAATTTATTATTTAAAAATTTATAAAAAAAAATTTAAAAAAACATGAAGAAAGTAAAAAAAAAAAAAATTTTGAAGCACTTATGAAACTTTTACGGTAAAAAATTGTTTTTAATTTTATTTTAACCGCACAAGTAGGGTTAATATATTTTTTTGTATTTTTACTGTTAAGTCCGACACATTCCTCGTGCACAAACAACACATAATCTCATATCTATAGCTTTTTCCACCTGCCTGGCCATATTGCCAACAAAAAAGTTTTATAAAAATTCTCGTTACTCTGTCGGAACACCCCAATATTGAAATTCATTTATGCAGTTGAAAATAGCATTATACAATCTAAAATATCATGTATACAAATAACCATAAACACTTTGTTTAAATTAGATAAATAACAAACCTACCAGAGACAAATTTATAACATGCCAACGTAACTAACAGCAAATAACGATGTCTGCTCTCTCGTGCAACTGGTCTGTGAATACGGCCAAATCAGGGCTAAACTAACTGTTCTGACTTCCAGCGACTGGATTAAAGTTCCATTTTTTAAAAATTTCACTCAAACTAGTAACAACCCGCATAGCATGCATGGTCACAGTGACGTCACTGTGACGTTACTGCGAGTCACAATTGTCACGGCACATCTGTGACCAAAATGCCACCATTCAGAGAGGTCACATTTTGACTTAAGTGTGAACTTCTTTAAAAACTCTAAAAATCATACAGGACTATTTCAAAACATGCTATTTATAGTTAGAAATACTTTTCTACAATTTTTAAATTTTTGTGACGTCACAGTGACGTCATTGAAAGTCACGCATGTTACGTTATACCTGTTACTAAAATATACTACCATATAGTGAACTCACACTGTGACAAAAATGTGAATTTTAAAAATATTTGAAAATGAGAAGAAACATTTTACTTAGTGCCATCTTTCTTCATTTGATACATTGAGCCATTGACCTTAGTAATTTTTGTTGCCCCTTGTAAATTAATTTATAGTCACTTATTCCTTTATCTAGCTAAAAAAATGATCTGCATGTATGTATATAATTTTTTGTAACTATGCAATTGTAGATTATCATACAGAGGTAATTAGATATGAAAACTAGAAAACGTTTTTAATTTTATAATTTATTTTTTAATTTAAAAAAAGTTTTATTTTCTATGAAAAATTAATAATTTGTGTTAAAACAACTTCAAACAATTGTATCAATTATAAATTACTTCTACTATTGATAAAGGCTGAAAAATAACATAGTGGAGGGAGGTGCTTGTTCATTGCGAAGTGCCATTAAAATGTGAAGTTACAATGTGGTCAAAATGTAAATACAGATAATGGGATATACTGAGAAAATTAAAGTTTATTTTTTGTATGCAAGTGCTTTATTTAAATTGTTATGTACCTTTATGGATGAAGTAGATTATGAATATCATAAACGTATAAAATAAGTAATTTGCTCCCCTTAGAGGTATAAAACTATTTCATTTTATCTCCAGAAATTTCCATATACTTTTTTTAGCTATTCAAGCCTTATTTAAAAAAATACAATCAATTCTCTCGGCATTATTTAATTTAAAAATTACATTTAGTAAACCTGACATAAAATAAAATAAAAGAAAGGGAATTATTTCAGTGAATTGCACATCTGTTAACAGGAAGTTGATTTTTTTTTCTTTTATGATTGCTAAGAAAATTGACCAGTTGCTCAATATTTTTAAAATGAACTCGTCCGATTTATCGTCTGCGGTGAAGCTATTTCGAAAAGCGGTTGGTTTCATTCGAAGGGTTTATTTATTAAGTCAAAGAGTTGGAAGGATAATTCCCGTTTCGTTTCCTGTTTTTTTTTTAGTGCTACTGCAGACCACTAAACAGTAAAACACGACATTTAATTGTTGGAACGGAACATGCAAGAGATATTCTATAGAAAAAACTGTCGTTTTATCGGATTTAAGAATTCAGATTAAAATATAAGTCCGAAAATGCGTACAATTGCGTTCGCGGTTATGATATGTATTCATCAATGCTATTGTAATGTTTTTGTACTTAATTTACTTGAAAAACACTTGTATTCCTCGGATTACTTCTATGATGCCATAAAAAATTACGTTTGCTAAAAAAAAGGTATGTAAAAATGTTATTTTTTCAATCTAAAGAACACCAACAGCAAAGCTTGAAATTTTTTTGTTGTTATGTATACTAGTAAGAATTTAAATATTAATTAAATGTTAACTATTTGATATTAATATTAGATTTATTATTTTTTAATTGTATCATATAAATTATCTGTATTGTTAAAACAATTCAAAATATCAGTAATGTTCACTAAACGGCATTCTAAAACTCATACAGTAGATCTCAACTCCGATTGTACGGTATACTATGTATTATGGTATCAGAATCACAGAAAATGTTACTGTGGTTCTTGCCCCGGAATCAAACATCAATCCAGATAGATATCAAGTCATTGGCGTCATCATATATTACTATCGATGAATCGTAAGTTATTAGAAAATTGTACAACTTCTTCACATCCGATGCTAAATAGAGTGGCTGCGGTGCAGTGCGTTATCAACAAAAAATGATCGGTGTTTCCAAAAAATAATCTATTGCAAAACTTATTATTTAAAAAAGATAGCAGTTTCATAAATATATATATATATTTTAAATAGATTAAGTTTTTTTTTATAATTAACAAAACATTTTTCTTCATTTTTATAGTTATCATTTATAGATAAAGTAATACCAGTCAAATACTGGAGTAAACGTAATTAAAACACATATAGTATTTAAAATAGAGGTCCCATGCATGATTTATAGCATGATGTCAAGGTATGTCAACATTACGTGCATAAAAATAATCAATATTGATAAAATAATCAAATAATTATTCAGTTTAGGTAATTTTTCCAGTTGTGTTACCGAATTTTTTTACCGTAAAAATTTATATTTAAGTTCTGCATTTAGTATTCCATCAAAAACTATATATTTGTAAAAAAATTTATATAATATTTTTTGCGTTTATGATCTTAAGTTTTAAATTTCATTTGCTTCGAAAAATGTTTTACTGCTTGGTACAATGTTTATTATTTAATAATATCTCACAATAGATAGATCTATTATTTAAATGGATTCCTAACATAGATATTTCACAATGCTTATTTTAAAATCCATATTTATGTTTCATTAAAGTTGTTCTCAAATCCAAAATAGCTAATTTCTGACATATTTCTGAATTCATTTTTATTCGGAAATACAAAAAATTGGCAGGTGTTCTTATTCAGAATATATTTAATCGAATGGCGTTTTCCATTTTTTGGTAACGGAAGAAGATGTTTCAGAAAACACTATCAAAGTCGGTGTTTTGAACCGAATTTCCGACGCGCAGCGTGAGAAACGGGAAAAACGTGACCGAAATTGATCTTAAGTATTTCATTTATCTAAAAATGGAAAACGCTATTCCTTCCAAATCGCTTTAATAATGAGGCATGCAAGTGCCATACGTTTAAAAATTTGTTCATAAATGTGTCAGAAAGTTTCGTGATACTGAGAGAGGGGAAATATCGCAAAGTATACACATTCACAAGACTTCAATAACATAACAACAAAATAGCATAGTTTTAATTATTGTTAATATTTTTTGTGGTTAAATAAAACAAATGGAAGTAGAAGTTAATTTAAAAAGTTGTTATTTGCACAATAGAATTTCATATTATTGATATATTTAGTTTTATTATAATTTTTAATACATTCATCTATTATTTTTAATTTAGTATGCGTTTTTTACATTTATAATTTTCTTGCTTAACGGCTACATTAGCCGGTATCCCAATCAGATGCAAAGTTTTAATTTGAATACGAATTGCATTAATAAAAATTATTGCCGATCCAATCCTTATCGTCGATCGTATCCGGATTTGGTAAAATCTTGTTATCCGAATCTAAGCGAAATCATTTATGAGGTTCGGTCGGGTTGTGGGCCTACAGATTTTTTTGTTTTTGTTGTTGTTGTTGGGTTAGGGTAATAATATGGGTTGAATCGAAATATAATTTCAGTCAACCATCATTCATGTTCAAGTCGACATTCAACCATGTTCAAGAAGTATATAACCGGATTCGTGCATGACTCATCCGCGTATGCAAGATTCTATTCCGAACAAGACTTACAGTAAAAACATTATACCCGACTCGGGTCAGATCGGGTTCACGAAAATCAGATCACCAGACCACTAATACAAATCTATTCTGCAGCCAAACAAATCCAAAAAGATCGATCCGAACTTTCTGGATTGGATTCGGGTAAAATCTGGTCACCCGACACGGTGCAGTGTCGTCACAAACGTCATAAACTTGCAGCATAAAAAAATGTCGATCCGAACAATCCGGATAGGATTCGGGTAAAATCTGGTCACACTATCCGATGCAGATTCGTCACATTTTTCACATTGAAGTCGCACGGTGACTTCACAAAGTAGTCACATTGTGAGGTCACAGAAAGCCATGAAAACGGCCATAACGACCTCACATTTATGTCACAGTGACTTCACATCGACGTCACTTGACGTCACGACGACGGTCACAAAGTCACAGTGTGACTTCACACTGACGTCACCGTGACGTCACCATGCCTTACGGGAATATTACGAATTAGCCATATTAACTGCATTGTCCATATTACCATCAGATACTTTATAAGCAGTGCATCCTAATATTTTATCCTATTAAACTTGCTTAGGCTTTTCACTTTTGAGTGCCTCTTCTCTCATAAATGGCGTTGACCTAATAATACCACTCAAATATAGTTTATTCGCTAGTTAGTAATGTTTTTATTTTGTTTAAAGGCTCAATCAGACACGGACAATACACGCATCTTTAAGCACATCGTGAAACTTTTCCCTCTCCAAAAAGGGAGGAGTTTAATGTGAAGAATTGCTAAATGCTGCGTTAAAAGATTCGCTTAACCAGGCAGCCGGTTCCTATAGGCAAGCGTTTATCGCTCACTTGGCATAATGCGTGTGATGTTTCTTATCTTTGGACATTTGCGTTATTATTTACTTTATACTTATTTTACGTCCATGGAATTTATATCAATGTTCAAGATGACAGACGATTTTTCATTTTTTTAAAATAAACTGATTCCTGAAGATAGAACATATGAAAATGCATTTTCATTTCTTCAAATTTTCTTGAAAACCATAATTCAATCAAAATATTGTTTTTCCTATATATTCAAATATAAGAAAATTTCAATTTTCAATTTCAATTTGAAAATGACGACAAAAAAGAAATCTAGATTTCCCGATCTTTTATACACAAAAATGGAGTAATTTATTTGCCATCAGTACTGAAATGTCATTAAAATTAGAAAAACAATTAATAACTCGAAATCTAATTCAAATTTTAAAATTCTAAGATCATTTTTGACATCCTCGGATCAATGCGGAAAACTTGTATTAATTTGATCACAAAACATTCCTCTATATTCTAGGAGAAATAGCAGTAAAATATTCGACAACATATGTTAGTTAATTCAGTCGTTTCATAAAATAGTTTCATAAATTCATTTCATTAGGATTTTATATTATATAGGGTAGATATTCAAAATAAAATATAGTTAGACAAAAAATGAAACATTAAGGTTTGATTAATGTCTATAAAATAGTGTTAGTAAAAATGTGTCACATAAAAATCGACATAAAGAAAATCACAAGCAACGATGAAAATTAGGTTTTATATATTTTAAGGTTTCATAAAGCAGCATCCCCTTCAATCTTCAGAGAAAAGAAAAAGAAAAGAGGGGAAAAGAGCAGAAGTAGTGAAATGCAACTTTGTTGATAATGCTTCTAAGTTTTCTTTCATTAATTTTGTGTTCAAATAGAGGCTCCTATTGTGAAGCCTTGCAACAGTTGAAAAGTAAAAAAAAAATATATTCTTTTCTTTACTTTGGACTTTAAACATTATATTTTTATCTTATCACAAGGGATTATGTATGCATCTTATCAGTTCTTATATATGCTGAGAGAGACGTTAACCCCGAAATCTCCCTTTTTGTGGTTAAAAAAATTGCTGCTTAAATGATTGAAGAACTTTTAATATTTTAACATATGATGGAATATCAATTTTTTTTTAAATTATTTACAGTGGAATTTGATTGAAACTGAATTCCCATGCACCTGCATAAAATCATGCTTAACAATAAACAAAAATCATGATTCAAAAATGGATTGTGAAACCCTTTTCAACGCATTCAGAACACTGTAACAAAACTTCTATGGTTAAAAGAAAGTGCAAGATGATATATCTAACTAAATAATTTGGAAAACACGTAAAACATTTGAAAGCTAAAATTCGTCAATTACCATTTCAAGTAGCAAAAGAGTTCAAAATCTACTGGTGAAATTTGTATATGAGTTATTGTATGTGTACTAAAAAATTATGCAAAAATTTATTTCAGTTAGGAAACACAGGCGAAAATTCCCCTTCAGCAATTTCCATCAATAACGGAAATGTACTTTTTTGTGCAACCCTGTATATGATATATCGAATTTTTACATACCAAGTAATATATAAAAGAAAGAAAAATGTAGCTTCAAGTATACATTATGAAACACTTTCCAACACTTTCAGAATAATTTAACAAAACTACGCTGTGTAATAAAGAAAAAAAGTAAAAAATTTTAGAAAACGTATAATACTTTTGAAAAACAGATTTCAGCAATTACCGACATTAGTCGGAAAGGTATTCCAATTATTTTATGCAGTCCTGCATATGATCTAGGGATTTTTATATAGGGAAATGCATAACACATTTAAAAATTCACCTTCAAAATTTCTTCCAATAGACGAAAACGCACTTGAATTATTTTGCACAGACCTGTATATTACTTACAGACTTTTATACACGCCACACATTAAGCTAAAATTTAATTTAGGCCAAAACATGCTTAAAACTACTGAAATTGCTCTTACAGGGATTACTATTATTCATAAGCGGCCACGTATGCATTTTGCTATTAGTCCTGTATATGATTGTATTAAAATTTAAGAAACACAGTTATCAGTATACTAAATATAGTTGATCTTGAAAACGCATAACTCGAATTAGATGGCATCTTTAAGCAATTCGCGTTCATCCTCAGTAGTTCTTACAATTTTTTTTGGTTTAATCCTGTATATGATGTATAGAATGTATTGAAAAATATAGGGAAGCTTAAAAAAAAACATAAAATTACTGAAAACACACTTCCATTAATCATCTCTAATAGACGATATTTCGTATACAGTAGTATAACAGAAATATTTTGTGAGTACCTGTAAATAAAGTATAAATGTTGTGCACATCATATTCTAGAGCAATTATCTTGTAGCAAATCTCAAAAAGGTATATAAATTTCATCATATTTGAAATAGTGCAGCATAATTAAAATGTCCTGCAATAGTTTTTCCTCGTAGGTAATTATATAACTGAATTCTTTTGTGTTATTCTCTAAACGAATAATAAATTATTTGCACTTCATATTCTACAGAAAGCATGTTTTAGTGCACCTCAGGAATTCATATGCCTTTCTTATTTCTGTAACATCATTAAAATACACAGCAAACGATTTCCCCCCATAGATCATAATATGTCAGAATCTCTTTGAGTACGCTATAAACGAACTGTAAGTGCTACACATAATATATTATATAGTAACCATCTTGTACTGAACCTAAGTATTTTCTTTATGTTTGAAATAATGTACCATCATTAAAATACGCCACAAATGATTTTTCCCTATAGACCGTAATGTAACGAACTATTTTTGAGTACCCCTGTAAATGAACTATAAATGTTACACACTTCACTTTCAATTCCGAACATGCCACGGTAAACCTTAAAAATGTATATGATTTACACGACAATCCGAGTACACTTACACGAGTTAGAGCACGGTCAGACAGACAAATTAACAGACAGAACAAATTCATAAACGCTTTTCAACTATATTGGAAAATGTTAAAAATAGTTAAATTTTAAAAGCATACCACAACTGAAAAACATTTCCAGCAACAATTGCTCATAGACAGTGCTGTAGCTGAAATATTTAGTGTCTCCATGTAAATGAACGATAAATGGTATGCATACCATAATCTATAGTAAACATATCTTGAAGTGCACTTCTGTGATGTATATCAATATCAGTATGTCTGAAATTGTATAACCACATTAAAATACATTGAAAACGATTTTTCCTCATAGGCCATTATATAACCGAATTATTTTGTGTGCCCCTGAAAATGAATTGCACTTAAATATAAATTTCATTTTGTTAAAAATAGTGTAACATCATTAAAAATATACCGCAAATTATTTTTTCCCATACATCATGTTATAGAATACTTATGAGTGGCTCTGTAAATGAACTATAAATGCTACACACCTCATTTTCAATACCGAACATGCCATAATAAATCTGAATAACATTTATCAATTATATGGTAATCCGACCATATTTACGCGAGTTAGAGCTCGGACAGACAGATGACCAGACAAACCGAAATCATAAACTCTTTTCAATCGTGTTGGAAATATAATTTTTTCAGAAATCGTAATGAAAAACAGTGTGTATAGTAGAGATGAGACGGGCTCAGCCCGAGCCCGAAATCCCAAGCCCGACACCGGTTCGGCCTTGATTTTTATACCAGCCTTTGGGCCCTGGTGGGATCGGGCTCATTACTTTTTAAACTGACAATTTTGTTTATTCTCATATAGAAGAAATATAGCTTTTTCTTTTTCCTAAAAAATTACATATTCTATATTCATGTTATTTTGATCAAATGAATAGAAGGGGAAACATAAATCTTATTTTTCTTTTCTACAATTTCTAATGTAACAGAACATATGATATATTTCATAAAATGTCAAAAGATAATATTGTAATGTTATTAAGAACTAGCAAGCTACGCCCGCTACGCTGGTCAATTTCTCTTAACGAACCTTTAATCAAACAAAATATTGACATTTCATAATTCACTTTTATATTTTAACAGAATAATAAGGATACTATAATTTGTGACTCGTGCTATAGTCAACATACACGTCAGGACACGTCGCCCTTATCATTATCTTTTTACGCGTGAAGGTTTCGCTATGGTACTCTATTGTGAAATTTGGTAATTTTAGAAATTCAATAGTTGAAAAATCGCAGAATCATTAGATCATTTTTCTTTAGAAATTGTTCTTAGAGCGCATTTAGATCTTATAAATAACAGTCATGCTGAACTTGAAGTTTCTAGCTCCTTCAGCATCGCAAAAATCGCAATTTTAGAACGTTTTTCGCTTCTGCACCCCCCTCGGGGTAGTGGCACCGACATAAAATATAGCCTATGTTGGAGCAGGGATTGTCACCATCCATTTGCCACCATCACTTTTGAAATCGCTTTAGTAGTTCCAGACATTCCATACAAATTGTAATTTAGAATGTTTTTAGAAAATTTTTTGCTTATTTCAGCCTTTTAAATTTCGAATTTTTTTAGATTTTGTTCTTATAGAGCATTTAAATCTTGTAAGTAACGACCATACAAAATGTCAAGTTCCTAACTCCTTCATTATTGAAAATATCATAATTTTGGAACGTTTTTCGCTCCTGCACCCTCTGCGGGCAGTGGCACCGACAAAAAATTTAGCATATGTTGGAGCAGGGACTGTCACCATCCATTTGCCACCATCACTTTTGAAATCGGTTCTGTAGTTTCAGAGATTCCATAGAAATTGTAATTTAGAATGTTTTTAGAACGCTTCTTCCTCATCTCACCCTTTTAAATTGCGAATGTATTTATAATATGTCCTTAGAGAGCATTTACATCTTATAAGTAACTACCATACCAAATTTGATACTTCTATCTCCTTCAGTACACAAAAAATCGAAATTTTAGAACGTTTTTCGCTCCTGCACCCCCCTGGGGGTGGTGGCACCGACATAAAATATTGCCTATGTTGGAGCAGGAATTGTCACCATTAATTTGCCACCATCACTTTTAAAATCGCTTCAGTGGTTCCAGAGATTACCCCCTACAAACAAACAAACAATCTTTACTACTTTATATATTAGTATAGATAAGGGAGAATTAGCCCCTTGTTCCCCCCCCCTTTATACTTAACCAATCAATCCAGAAAACTAATCAGAGATGCGCCTTAACACAGTGAACCTATAAATAAAATTTGAAGGAAATGGGATAATTCTGCATGAAAAACCCATTTACATAAATTAAGGGGGGTATTAGCCCCCCGTTCCCCCCCTTTATACTTAATCAATCAATCCCGAAAACTAATCAGGGAAGCGTCTTAACCCAATGAATCTATAAACAAATTTTGAAGCAAATACAATAATTCTGCATGAAAAACCCAATTATATAAATTAAGGGGGGGGGGATTATCCCCCCGTTCCCCCCCCTTTATACTTAACCAATCAATCCCGAAAACTAATCAGGGAAGCGCCTTAACACAGTGAACCTATAAACAAAATTTGAAGGAAAACGGAATAATTCTGCATGAAAAACCCATTTATATAAATTAAGGGGGGATTAGCCCCCCGATCCCCCCCGTTTATACTTAACTAATCAATCCCGAAAACTAATCAGGGAAGCGCCTTAACTCAGTGAACCTATAAACAAAATTTGAAGGTAAACGGAATAATTCTGCATGAAAAACCCATTTATATAAATTAAGGGGGGGATTAGCCCCCCCCCGTTCCCCCCTTTATACTCAGCCAATCAATCCCGAAAATTATCATGCAAGCGCCTTAACACAGTGAACCTATAAACAAAATTCGAAGGAAAACTGAATAATTCTGCATGAAAAACCCATTTATATAAATTAAGGGGGGATTAGCCCCCCGTTCCCCCCTTTATACTTAACCAATCAATCCCGAAAAGTAATCAGGGAAGCGTCTTAACCCAATGAACCTATAAACAAAATTTGAAGGAAAACGTAATAATTCGGCATGAAAAACCCATTTCTATACATTAAGGGGGGGGGAATTAGCCCCCCGATCCCCCCCCTTTTATATTAACTAATCAATCCCGAAAACTAATCAGGGAAGCGCCTTAACACAGTGAACCTATAAACAAAATTTGAAGGAAAACGGAATAATTCTGCATGAAAAACCCATTTATATAAATTAAGGGGGGGGGGAATTAGCCCCTTCTCCCCCCCCTTTATATATAACCAATCAATCCCGAAAAGTAATCAGGGAAGCGTCTTAACCCAATGAACCTATAAACAAAATTTGAAGGAAAACGGAATAATTCTGCATGAAAAACCCATTTATATAAATTAAGGGGGGGATTAGCCCCCCCCGATCCCCCCCTTTATACATAACTAATCAAACCCGTAAACTAATCAGGGAAGCGCCTTAACTCAGTGAACCTATAAACAAAATTTGAAGGGAAACGGAATAATTCTGCATGAAAAACCCATTTATATAAATTAAGGGTTGGAATTAGACCCTTGTTCCCCCCTTTATACTTGACCAATCAATCCCGAAAACTAATCAGGGAAGCGCCTTAACTCAGTGAACCTATAAACAAAATTTGAAGGAAAACGGAATAATTCTGCATGAAAAACCCATTTATATAAATTAAGGGGGGGGGAATTAGCCCCTTGTTCCCCCCTTTTATACTTAACCAATCAATCCCGAAAACTAATCAGGGAAGCGCCTTAACATAGTGAACCTATAAACAAAATTTGAAGGAAAACGGATATTTCTATGAAGAGTTATCGCATTACGTACGTACATACATACATACAGAACCGGCTGCCAAGCTCTCAGGGCTTGACAGCCAGTGTGATAACTGAAAAATCGCAATTTTAGAACGTTTTTTGCTCCTGCACCGCTGGGGTTAGTGGCAGCAACATAAAATATAGCCTATGTTGGAGCAGGGGTTGTCACCATCAATTTGCCACCATCACTTTTGAAATCAGTTCGGTAGTTCCAGAGATTACCCCCTACAAACAAACAAACAAGATTTACTCCTTTATAATATTAGTATAGATTGGACACAGTAAAATTTGAGCAGTATAATATATTATATAGTGTAACGTGCAAACGGACAAAAGCATAAGTCTGATATTTTTGTGTAACTTTAAATAGAAGGTGAAATAAAATGTTTACTATATTTGGCGAATTTGGCGACAAATGGGCAAAACGATAGCAAAGCTCGACAGCAAAGTAAAAAGACATCCACAACCTTTTAACATTGCAAGAAATTTTATTATTAGACAAAATATTAGATTAATAATTAAAAAGAATTTTAAAATATATAAAAATTTACTTACCTCCAGTTAGAGTATTTGAATACTCCGGCCAACAAAATTTAATGGCGCTTGCTACTTCTTCGAACATACATTGCCTCAGGGTCTTGGATTTGTAGTGCATGTGACGTGGATCCAATAACAGTTATTTTCCACGATTTCCTCTATTAAAAATTCCTCCATCTCTTTTTTTTAGTCCAATTTTTTATTTTTTTATTATCTTCGTTGAATGCGAAATACCATGATTGCCAGACATCTTGAATCGAAGGAGGTGCTTAAGCAACCTTCTTCGACGTTATTGGTCAAATTAAGCGAATCACGCAACAAAACACATTTTAAGCGGGAAAAACTTCGTAAAATGTTTCACATCCGAAATCCCAATCACACAGTGTTTTAACGCAAAAGTTGAAGGAAAAGCTGAGTGATGAGCAAGTTTCATTTAAATAGCGTGTCTGATCGCCGCTTAATAATGCTAAAGCAACTCTTAGAGCATTTAGTTATCAATCGCTTATCTACATTGGGACACAAAACAATATCAACAGAAAGTAAGTCAAAATATTACATTAGAGCTGAATACTTTGAATTAAGCACGCACAAAAAAGGAATAAAGGTTCAAACTATTAGAACATGTTACTGACGTAAAATTGCATAGTTTAACCTTGATATTTAAAATGATGACTTGCTCCAAAAATATTCTACTTTTTCTGAATGTTTCTAGAATTATGTGTAAAGAAAAGCAACAGAAATTTTTTTTGGATTCTGTAATTTTGCACGAATTTATAGGGGATGGGCTGAAATAGTAAGTAAGTTTTATGAATTAATCAATGGGAATAGGCCTTTTTCCTCATTTAGCAAGAAGTTTATTCTATATTTTAGTTTCAACGCCATTACCAATAATATATTCGAGTACCGATAACTTGTGTGGTAAGTGACCACGTATCCCAGTTTGAGAAACACTGAAATAAAAAATTGTCCACGCATAAACTTTTACATATAACATGCAATTTTAAAAACAAACTCTTCAGAAAAAAAAAATAATTTGTGAAAGTAACTATTTTATCCGATATATTCGAATAAAAACATAAACGGATATTGAAAAATCTAACAATTTTTAGTGAACGAGAAAACAATAACTCAAAATTTTTTAGTGTTAAAGTATCAGTAAATATCATGTCAGTATTTTATATAATGTGTTATCATATTAGAATTGACAAATTTAAGCATATATTTCTGCTTATACAAAAATTTATGGTTTTTCAAAAACTAATTTTTATACGTTTTAGGTCGAAAAAATATTCCTTGCAATAGCTTTAATGAAAAATATGCGAAAATTAATTTTTCACTTGAATGATCAGCGCATTTACCCTAATGTTCCTTATATCGCCACAATGATTCGTAATTTTGAAAAAAAAAATGGGAATTCATTAAAAAACTGCGGCATGAAGAAACTTTATTCAATTTATCCTAGCTATTTCTTTCTTTTAAATCATGTATGTTGATTCAGATATCTAAAAGTAATTTAAAAGTTTTTTTTAAATAGAAAGCGACGATGAAGCATTTTAAAACATTCTAAACAACGAAAAAAAACTAGAAGAGTTATTTTAGATTACTTTATCACTTATTTAAATATTTTTTTTCAAGGTGATTGATTTTGATAGTATATGCAGGGTGTCCCTGAAATCATGGGCTAAACTATAAGGGCTGATAGAATATGCCTAGACAAGCGCAAAATACCATACAATGCATGGTTGTAACTCAAGCAGTGAAGCTTATAGGGCGCTTTCAGATTGTGGAGAGAACCCTGTTTTCTACACAATATCTAAAAAAAGATTAGTGATTCTATTTATACGGAATAGTGTTAATAACTAGGATGGTCCAGGAGGGACATCTATGCTCGACAGACTTGCTTCCTCGTCTAAGCAGTCCCTCTTACGATGTGAATAACTACGATGGTAATATGGATGAAAATTAGAAGAAGAAATAAAGAAATCGCAAAGAAAGTTGCTGAAGAATGTTGGAGGTGGAGGTCTGTATCTGAAATTGGTCCAAATTTCCTTCAGATAAGTTGACGGTGATTCACAACTCAATTCAAAAACATGAAGAGGTGATAGAGAAGCACTGCTAGACATCTTGACTTCCTGCGCCGGCAGCATAGCTAATGGTGACTACACTTCCCTGGTCTCGCTGGACCTACAGGAGCCTTCGAAAACAGAGAATGGAGGGACATACTTATACAATTACAGGCGCTAGGCTGCCCGAGGGACCTGGCTGGGGCCGTCAAGTCTTATCTATCTGAAAGAAGTGTCCTCATTAATTGGGGGTGCAGGCTACATTCCGCATGGGCCGGAGAATGGATCTCATCAAGGCTCTTTTCTTGGACCTCTACTCTGGCTACTAATTACAAACATCTTTCTTTTAGAGCTGGAGCGTGAGTGCATAATCGCATATGCTTTTGCTGATGACTTCAGCCTGGATTTCTCGAGACGCACGCGTCTGAACCTAGAAACAGCGGCGCCTCGAGCACTCGCCAAATTCTGTCAACTACTAAATGCTCACCACCTACACCTATCACCTGGAAAATCAGAGTTCTTTACATTCGCCAAGCCACGCAAGCTGGAGCGTGAACCGACAATTCGGATTAACGGAACTAGCTTGCACCATGTAGAACATATGAAAACATTAGGCGTCACTATAGATAAATATCAAACCTGGACAGCACACCAGAACCAACTTAAACTCAAATTAGTCAAACACCACTATAATACATCAAAACTTAGTGGGAAATCTTGGGAGATCAATAATAACATGCTAAATATATGGTACAATACAATTATAGAAAAGATTATTCTTTATGGGGCTGGAACTTGGGGAGGTAAACTAACAAAAACAAACAAACATCAATTCAAAGACCATTCCTACTACAACTGTCACGTGGTTATAAATCCATATCAACCGATGCAATAAATGTAATTAAGGTATACCACCCATCCCCTTAACATTAAAATATGAATACAAGAGCAGAATCCTACACCTGTCACACAGTCAAACAGTAGAGCAACATTTTCCATCCAAAAGCATCGAACGAATAGTCCATAGTTGGCAATTACATCCAGCAGAAGAAACATCACACCTTCAAGTAAATACAGAAGGTAACACGTACACACCATCCACATTGCCAACAATTTTTACTGATGGATCTCGAACAGCAACTAGCGTGGCATCAGCTTACTGTGTCACGGAAGGTGCCTCGATCATCCACCAGTGGGCCTGCAGACTGGGCGACAACAACACGGTATATCAAGCCGAGCTATATGCCATCCTCCAAGTACTCGAATGGATCCAGGAACAAACATACACAACCCTGCACTGGATATAGCGACAGTCTGTCTAATCTCCAGGCAGTTAATTCCCCTAGAACCAAACACCCAATAGTTCTTGATATAAAGAAAAGGCTATTAACTATCATAAGCCGCGCACGAATTGGTCATGTGTCCGCACACAAGGGCATATTTGGCAACAAGTTGGCGAACACTCTAGCAAAAGAAGCTACAAAAAAACCAAACATCGATCACCACCCTCCACTACCACATAGCTACATTAAACGATCATTAAAAACAAATATTTTAAAAGAGTGGCAAGTACATTGGACCACCTCAACCAAAGGCCGACATACTAATACGCTAATCCCCAAAGTCTCCTATACACTATTTTAGCTCACCCCTCACACTACAGCTTTTCTTACTTCCGACAGTACCTACGCAGATTCAAATGTGCATCTTCAAACCAATGCAAGTGCGTTGAACAGGGTACAGCGTCACACCCATACTTTCACTGCACACTGACAAGCCAATGGCATCTCAGCTGCACTCAAAACCCACCAAAAAATTGGATCGCTAATATCCTAACTCGCCCACGTCTAAATAGGAAACTAAAAAGCATTTTTGACCACTTAACTTATCTCTCAAATTTAACTTAGTCTGTCGGATCATAATTTTTCAAATCTCTGACCTCCGTCGTGCGTCGTACATCTCTGGCAGTAAACGCGCGCTTGCCGCGAAGAGTTTTTCCGACCTAAAAGTTTCCACCACCTACTGATGCCCTTTACTGCCCAGTGTCACGTGGGAGAATCTGTTTTCCAGCAGTGGTGGACCACTCCTGTAAAAGCCTTAATCAGTCCCTGTCACTTGCTCGCTATTGGAGCACTCCTGGCAGGGTCGCTTGTATTATATTTATTTCTTATATTTATGCTTTGTCGCTCATTGTAGGGCTTGCCGGCGGCATAAGCTGCGGCTGAACACTGTAACTTTTTTTAAGACCATAATAAAAGGGACCGGGAGGGATACTATGCTCTATAGACTTGGTTTCCTTGTCTGAGCAGTCCCTTTTTGGCAATCAAATCAAATATAAATGTGCTATTTTTCCCATACAATGCATAGGCGTATCGCAAGTGGTAAACCGGCAGATGGCGTTGTCACACAAATTGCTAGTTTTTTACACATATCGTTATTTCTACCGTAGGGTACAAACATGATGGCTGGTTTTACTAATCAGGAAAAGAAGGACCTGCATTCTATACATTGTGCTGTGCGTATGAGTGCTATGGAAGTCCTAATTGGGCAGTAAACTGTTTTTTCTCCACAATTAGAAAGCGTCCTCTAGGGTATTAAAGCTTGAGTTACCACCATGTATTGTATGGTGTATTGAGCTTTTCTGACGTGTTCTATTACTCCTTAGAGTTTGACCCATGAATTCGGGGACATCCTGCATGTATTCGCCTACTCCCTTTCATCAAATCACGGTTTATATTTTTTGAAAAACCCGTAAATTATATAATTTTGTTTTTTGCTGTGAAAATGGTTGCAGAGAAAACATTTTTCCAAAAGGATAAATCTTATAGTATATAAAAAATAGTCAACTTAATTCGATTATTTTAAAATATTTTATCTAAAACTTGGTTATATCCTCAAAAAATCATGAAATGTTCAGCTGCATTAGACAAAGAATTATAGAAGTTCTTGCTTTATTAATGTAAAGCTTGTTACATGTTTATACAATATCTAGGATGTTATACAATATCTAGTTTGCATTATTCATAAATATTACTAATAACGTTACATGTTTGAAGAAGTACTCTAGACATGTATTTTAGAAAATTACTTCTTCTTAATAGTCGAGTTTAATATGGGAATCTAGAAAAATTAAATTTCAAGTTAAACATGATTAAAACAAGAAAATTTTAAAATAGTTCTGGAAATTTTTATTTGTAAAATGTTTTTTAAAATTGTTTCATTAACAAAATTAAATAATTAATTGAAAACACAATGAATTTATTTAATAATGCTGCTTTAGGGGAAAATAACACAATAATAACAAAGATAAAACAGTTTTCTTAAATAAACTTTTTATCTCGAAGAAGTAATCATTTATGTAAAATTTAAAAAATATCATTTATGTAAAATAAAAAAAATATCATTTATGTAAAATTGATAAAATATCAATTTATTTAACTCTTTTCAAATTACATATGTTTCAATGCTCATTTTTACTTGTTGAATAAAAATTAAATACTTTAAACTACATTCTTTCTATATGCACAAATATTCTTTTATAAAAATTATTCAGCAGTACTTAAATTTAAATGTAGAGTATTTTGTATTCTAAATTTAAATGTTTTATGTTAAAAATTAGATTAAAAACGGTTAAACACAGCAAAAGTAAAAGTAAAAGTATTATTATGTTGTGTATTTTTTATAATTTATCTTTCTTTTTAGATTTTAAAAAGTGACAAAATATAATAAATTGATGTAACGATATATTCCCCTAAAACAGCATTATTAAATAAATTCATCGTTTTTTCAATTAATCATTTAATATTGTTAATGAAACAATTTAAAAAAAAACATTTTACGAATAAAAATTCCCAGAACTATTTTAAAATTTTCGTATTTTAAGCATGTATAACTTGAAATAAATTTTTTTCTAGATTCCCATATCAAACACGACTATTAAGAAGAAGTAATTTCCTAAAATACATGTCTAGAGTACTTCTTCAAACATGTAACGTTATTAGTAATATTTATGAATAATGCAAACTAGATATTGTATAAAAATGTAACACGTTTTACATTGATAAAGCAAGAACTTCTATAATTCTTTGTCTAATGCAGCTGAACATTTCATGATTTTTGGGGGATATAACCAAGTTTTAGATAAAATATTTTAAAATAATCGAATTAAGGTGAAAATTTTAAAATAGTTCTCGGAATTTTTATTCGTAAAATGTTTTTAAAATTGTTTCATTAACAAAATTAAATGATTAATTGAAAACCCAATGAACTTATTTAATAATGCTGCTTTAGGGAAAAATAACAAAATAATAACAAAGATAAAACAGTTTTCTTAAATAAACTTTTTATCTGGCAGGAATAATCATTTATGTAAAATTTCAAAAATATATAATTTATGTAAAAAATAAAAAAATAATATAATAAATTCATGCTGATATTTTAACGTTAATCTACTCAGAAACTTGAAGAAATCATAAGTGATAAGAGAATACGTTTCAAGCTTGACATTTTTATTTTGTTGCAAATTGCTTGATCTACACAGTGTAATTTTAGACACGGATTTATTACACAGAGAATTGTTAAAAATTAAAATTTCACTAGAGGTGAAACATGTGTTACTAGTTATTATTTAGATATTTTTATATCTAGATAACAATAGATTTAAAGGTAAAAATAGGATATACTTAAAATTTTTCTTTTCTATTCCCTTCCTATTCAATCGGGGCAACTCTTTATCATACTATATACTACTGTACGGTTCCGGTTAATGTTTTACCCGAAATTCGAGTCAAACCATACAAAATAATTTTCTTCAACCCGAATTCCGAACCGACCCGACGCACTGCATCCTGAAATCAAATCCCAAACCCAAAAAATAAGAAAATTAATCCGCAGTGTAATTCAATTATGCAAAAGTATTCTAATATTTTTGCATAATTGAAAATATGCAAATAATCAAAATTGCATGGTTGAATTTTGATTATCAAATAATCAAATTGATATTGTTGATTATTTCCAATATAAATTTTATATATATTTTTTAGAAAACGAGACATATATGTAATCACTTATTTTCAAATGTATATATTTTTTTATCTAAAGTATTACTGAGACCTTATTTTGAAAGAATTGGTTTATCAATTCGAACTACAAGAGTCAAAATCCACTCTGATCTGAAAATCAACCCGATACGAGTGAACTGTACACTCATGAAGAAAAATAGTGCCAACTCAACCGAAATAGAAACTCGGATGGTATCTCGTGATAGTAAAATGGGATTTCCTGTTTCGAGGCAGGATGATTATATATAATTTTTTATATGTTTCTGTAAATAATAATAATAATAATAATAATAATAATAATATATATATATATATATATATATATATATATATATATATATACTTTAAACGTTAACTTTAAACGTGAAAATTAATATTTCCTTCTTGCTTTTTAAAACTGAAAAGTACCTCATGCCAAATTTTAGGTTATTCAAATGAGGCGGATTCATTGCAAATGTGCACGTTACGCATATAGATTTCTATTGATTCACGGATAACAGATGGGAAATAACGCCTTGGTGGATAAATTATTTTAGTATTTTTAAAATCAATTGTTAAAGTCTCGGTTCTATGTAGTCTTGCCTATGTAGTTTAAAAAAAGCAATAAGGAAATATTAATTTTCACGTTTACAGTTGACTATTTCAAGCACCTGCTTTTTTACATATATGATCTCGTGATTTATGTTTTCAAGTTTACTTTCAAAAAATTGGGAGAATAATTTAGTTTATCGTTATATAGCTTGAAAATGGCGCCGTATATGAGCGCTGAAACATATGTCGATCATCAAAAGGTTTTTATAAGACTTATGTTTTAATTATAATTAGAGATCGTATTATGTGATTATGTATGAAATATTTGTTAACTAGAAATTAACATAACTTGGACTTTTAATGTATATAACATCATCGTAAGTAATTTTGGCTGTTAAGCACATAAAAAGGACTAGATGGGAATATAAACAATTTTATTCGATAAATATATCTATGGTTACGTAAAGTAGTCATCGACATTCGAGTTTTGTTTTATTTTGATGAATTTTTTTTTTCGCTGTTATATTTATTTATTTTGAATTTCAAACGTATCTTCCAAATTCAATAAAGCTAAAGTAATGCATTTACAAAGTACACGAAATCTGGAAAAAATTCGAACTAGAAAATTATAATTAAGTAAAAATCCTAAAAAACCCTTTAATCTTCAATGCGAAAAATTCAATTATCAAAATTCTTTCATGTAAAGATTAGCTGTTGTACAAGAGTTTGCTATAGAAATAATACAAACAGATTTTCAATGGGAAGTACAGAGGAAAACGTGAAAAGAAACTTTCTAAAAGAATATAATTCTATTAAATCAAGAAAATGGATTTCTCACTTTATAACTGTTTCAAAAATTTCTTCAAATAGCATTGTCTTCCACAATGGAAAATACATGTAATTTCTACTTTTCTTTTAAATAGCCATATTGCGAAGTAATGAATTTTGCTTCAAAGCACATTAAAAAAGGATTACTGGGAACAAATTATTTCTTTCTTTAAAAATAAATATATACATACGGTTTGGTTTTTCATTTCTAGGAAGGAATAGGAAAAAGGTAAATACCAAAAGCGGATAAAAATATTTACGCAGTTAGGATATTTCTACACAGTACAATTTACTATGTTATACAGATCAGGGATTTATATCAGTTTTCCAGTTTTTCAGGTTATTTTTTAAATTGTTTATACTAGCATAAAATCTATCGTTTGAAGTTGGATTAAATATATATTTGTGACATTTTTTACGTGAAACTTTTATAGTATTATCGACAACGTACAGCGTACTGTGAAAGAATATTCATTAAACAAATACATAGTGTATTACCCCCCTTCTAAAAAAAAGATTTGTCGAAAGACATCATCAAAAATAGTAGCAACATACAAGAGATAGTATAAATAGTTTTCGCAATTCTGTGAAAACGAAACACTTACATAGAAATTTTAAAAATTCTAAAAATTTGGACAAGTGTGTTTTATTGATATCGGACACATACTGATAAACCTTTCAATTGATATCATTAATCCAATATAAATTGCACATTTCTAAGTATTTATCCAAATGAGCAAGAATTGGTGTTCTGTACAATGTTAAAAATCATTATACAATATTGTGTCAAGTTGAGGTTTAACAAGTTGAAATTAACTTTAGCATATTTTTTTTTCAGCTCAAACATATTGAGAAAAATGCTATTAACTATGACTGAAATAAAAAATTGCACATTTTAAAATAATCTAATATTGTATTTTATATATTTTTTAAACTGTGCAATTTTAATTTATTTAAATATACTCTTAAATATTTCCTAGAATTTCAGCTGTAAATAAGTATAGATTTTATAGATTTTTTCAAACACATGCTCTAGATTACATGTCTTTATTTATTTTATTTTTTTTTTATTTCTAATTGGAATTAATTATAATACTCTAGATGCTTCATTTTCCAATACAGTTCTTCTACTTGATTTTTTTTTCAATTAACTTTAATTGTATTGTTATCACGCAAATATCTAAGAAAGTCATTTTGTTTTCATAAGTAGAAATCAAATAGAGAGTTCCTGTTTAAAAAAAAAAAACAGTTTTAAGAGCTATTTAAAAAAAAAACTGAATAGCGAGTAAAGTGATAAAGAAAACCATTATACGAAAATTTTGAAAAAAAAACACATAGATAATTCTTAACTTATCTAAATTATAGAGTACCAAAAACTGTAATGTAGTATAATCTTCCAGCAAGAAATATTTTTCTATCTGCAAAATTGTTGGTATATCGATGAATATTTACTTAGTAATACTATTAATATTATTAATGCTCAAATTTTATTATTAGTTAAAACAAAATAATTACCTTGAAAATAATACTTTTAATTTAATTTCTAAACTGTTATTACAGAAATATCAAAACAAATTAATATTTACAATTTGTTTGAGGATTTTTGTTATAGAAAACCGCTGCTTGGCATATTTTTCCGTGTACACATACACTGAGAAAAATGAGACTTTCAAATCTGAGTAAATCAATGTTTTCATTTTGTTATGAACCTTTTTGTTTCAAATATGACGACCCTATGCTTTCAATCCAGAAAAACTCAGAATATTGAAACATGGACATACTGAAAACTGAGCACATAGACACATACTCATTTTTGAAACATGGACATACTCAAAAATGATTAGAATCAGTACAAACTCATTTTTGAAACATGGAAATACTCAAAAATGAGCACATAGAAGTTAGTTCATATTCATTTTTCAAATATGGGCATACTCAAATATGAACACATGATGCTTTATTCTTAAGTGTGTACATGCTTTCAGAAATGAGTATATACATCTTTCAAACTTGAGTAATTTTGATTCTGAGCCATTTCGACTATGCGACATACTCAAATTTCAGTATTGTTTGCTCAGTTTTGAAAATGTCGTTTTTAGACTGCTTTTAAAACCGTATAAAATTACACACATAAAAGTGTGTAAATCCACAAAAACTTCAACATAATTTGATAAGAAACAAAATTTAACCCTTCAGATCTGCATGCTTCCTCCAGGGCGCGCCATACGTAGTTTCTGATTTAATAGTAACAGGTAAGCATCAACCAACAGTAATAATCATAATTAACATATACTTTAATAAGCAGACGCTATTTTGGGTGTCCCAAAGTTCCCCGTTCTCTTTTGACGTGCGACACTTTGACTTTCCATACGCTTTCTGGTAACCTTGGCTAGTAAAAGATGAGAACTGATTTTCTTTCATAAGTTTCGCTATTTTAACTATAAATTTTGGAAGTCTTGTATGTGAAAATTGTCAAGGAATTATTTATTCAGTACTCAATGCACACCGCGCAGTATTTTATTATGATAATTAAGTAATACCAAAATGAACAGAAAACCAGAAAATTGCATATAAATGTCATTGTTCTTTTAGATCTTATCTGGGAAAGAAAATGTAAAAAAAAAAAAACAAATATTTAAACACAAAGAATACATACAATTATATATGTATTATAACGGGAATATGGACGACTATAATAAACAACCAGTATAAAGATACTTACACGCATCACAGTATTTCTCTTTCAAATAAATTTCTGAGTTTCCGGAATAATTAATTTACTGTATCGTCAATTTTATACAAAATTTTTCTTTTAACAAAAATATTAAAAGTTATTGAAGAAAAAAAAAACCTTTTAAATTGTACAATAAGGTTTAATGGGATAATGACATGATTAATTTTTTTTGTGGTATATTAAAAAGCTTTTAAATTTTAGTATCACAAATATTTAAATATTATTATTTCGAAAAATCCATTAAAACATATTTCCGTTTCCAGAATTCTATTAACGGATATATCATAAATTTACTTTTTTAAAAAAATTTTTTGTAATGCACCAGCAGGGAACATCTGTAAATTATTAAATTAATTGGAAAACTTATTCTTGATTGTTATGAGAATTATAAATTGAAAAAAAAAATGAAAACAGTTTTACAACACTCAGAGGTATATAATTTCTTTATAAAATCATTTTCGGCATGATATTTTTGACATTGAATCCTATTAATGTTTTAAAATGAAAAACAAAAATGAGGTATAAAATCTGATATGTGATATAAAATTTTAAATTTTAATCAGTGTTTTTCTTTCTTTTCTCAGAAAAAATTTTCAATAAAAAATTATTTACTTTAAATTCACTTTTAATTTTTATTGCCCAAATAAAATATGAAATTAGTTCCTAAAAAATCCGTTATTATATGCTCCGAGAATATGAATATAAATATGCATATCTAACAGAATGAAATGCTTCATTAATTATTTTTAAATTATTCCTTAAATAGATGTGTTTCGTATTCTGCAATGTTAAGAATTTTTCATACTAATTTTTGAAACATGGACATTAGGGTGGAGCGAAAAAAATTAATTTTTTTTTACAAAAAACGGGTAGGTGCCAACAGTTGCCTTTATAGTAGTACACCAAATATCTGAAATTTTACCGCAGAAAAAAAATGGCTTGAGTCTGCGCTTTCGGTGCAAATGTCGAAATTTTGGGTAAAATTTGACAATTTTTCAAAAAAAAAAAAAAAATTCTGTAGAACTGACTATGATTTAATAGTGTCATTTGAACCTTCATTAATTAAGATTTAAAATATTGAAACGATAAAAATATATCTTTATTATTTTTAACTGGAGCAAAACAGACAAATTTTGATAAAAAAGGGGAGTTGCCATTCTGGTGACAACGATTCGTTGAAAAAAAATAATAGAAAGACGATTAAATAAAGAAGCACCGCAATTAGAAGATGCTGCATGTGAAATTGAAATAAACGAATCAGTATGCAATAATTCAATAATCGATAAAATTTAATTCCCATCTTCATCCTCATATACCGAAACTCGAATGAAGTTTGAAACTTTTTCTAGAGCATGTGATAGCTATAGAATTTCTGATCAGTCTGCTGTGGTTCTTGCTTTAGCGATTCTTCAGGATTGTGTACGTACAGCAAAGGACACTGGAAAACATAATGTACCCGTACCCGTACCCGTAACCGTACCCGTACCCGTTACAGATATAAGAAAGGTAAGGCGTGAAATCCAATTGGCTTTTTTGTCACAACGTAAAGAACAGAATCCCAAAACATAAATAAGAGCCTTATAGTTCGACTCCTGAAAAGATGACACAATGTGTATAGAAAAGAGAAGTAATAAACATGCGTATCGTAGAATTATGAAAAAAGAACGTGTTACTATCTTAGAAGAGCCTGGATCCAAATATTTGGGAACTAATTTTGCCTAATATGTCCTCATCTGGAGCATCAAAAGATATTTTTAAATGCATATCAAAACTTTTAAAAGATGAAAATATTGATTTGTCCAGCCTCTCATGCTTGAGTTATGATGGGTGTCCGGTGTCCTGTGAATACGGGGAAGCATACTAAAGAAATCCGTCGAATGGAAGAGAAGCTTGCAAGACCATTGCAATGGATCATATGCCAGCTCCAGTTAAATGAATTGCCTCTGCATCATTTGTTAGGCATGATCGATGGGAAAATTTCTGGCCCAAATGTATTAGGGAAATCCTTGTCCGCGTGCCATTCACTCCCTATTGCAGTTTTTGAACCTATAAAGAGTAATTTAGAAAACATATTTCCTGAAATCGATGAAAAGGCACTCAGTACAGAACAGAAATACCTGCTGGACATTTGCAAAGCTATTTCAACAGGATATTGCTCTAAAGAACTAGCGAATACGAGACTAGGAAAGTTGTCCCACGCAATATGGTTCACAATGGCGAATAAAATTCTTCGCCTTAATTATTCGCATTGACTGCGCGTCAGAGTCTCTGTTTTCACTCACAAAGTATGTGATCTAAGTTTATGCCCCAGGATGGCTTATCAAATGTAATCCACAGCTAAAGAATGTATAAAAAACCTCATGGAAAACTACTCGGCTACTAAACAACACAGCACACGCCATAAAACGAATAGTTAAAAAAGTTATTCAGGACAATGGTTACTTTGCACACTCAGAGCAAATTTTGATTGGAATCACATTAAACAACTAGCTGCTCATCCCATAATAAATGCAAGAGGTAGAATAAATGATGACATGCGCATATTTGAAATACTGACAATCAACATTGAAGCCGATAATCATATACATCTAATTGATTGGAAAACTATTGCGATAACAGGACCCCCAATCATTATGCATTTATAGGATGCAAGTTTGTTGAAGATAATAGACAGCTGGATAGATTCCCGTACTAACAACCCCAATGAGTTACTTTGCATGGCTTCTCATACTCAAGCAGTAGAAAGATACGTGAATTAAGTCACAGCCAGCATCATCCAAAGTCTGTGGATACGAAAAAAGAGATGAATACACCAAGACTAGATTGATATACAGAAAACTCGTGCCAGTCTGATATATAATCACAATTCATTGTATAAATAAAAAATTGCGCTCAGATGGTAGGGTGGTTGTGCTGGTTACGGATGGGACATGATATGCACCCACCTCCACTCCTGGGTAGTTGTAAAAGCAACTAGCGACGAGGTGCATTCAAAATAACAATTCGTTGTATGCTGTACCAGAATGGAAATACCTCATTTTTACCGAAATTTGTCAGTTTTGATCCAGTTATACAGAATAAAGATATCGTTTTATCGTTTCAATATTTTAAATCTTTATTAATAAAGGTTTAAATGACACTTTTAAATCATAACCAGTTCTACAGAAATTTTTTATTTTTTTTGAAAGGTTGTCAAATTTTACCCAAAATTTCGACATTTGGACCAAAAGCGCAGACTCAAGACATTTTTTTTCAGCGCTAAAATTTCAGATATTTGCTGTACTAGTATAAAGGCAACTTTTGGCACCTACCCGTTTTTTGTAGAAAAATATTCACTTTTTTCGCTCCACCCTAATGGACATGCTGAAAATTCAGCACATAGAGGTCAGTTCATACTCATTTTTTAAACATGGACATACTTAAAAATGATTAGAATCAGTTCAAACTCATTTTTGAAACATGGAAATACTCAAATATGAACATATGATCTTTTATTCATAAGTGTGTGCATGGTTTCAGAAATGAGTATATACATTTTTCAAACTTGAGTAATTTTGGTTCGGAGCCATTTTGACTATGCGACATACTCAGATGTGAGTATTGTTTTGTTCAAATTTGAAAATGTTATTTTTAGAGTGTAAAAGCATGAGAAAAAGCTAGCCGAGAGCGTAGAATATGTACAATATTCCTACAACTAACATTCAGTGACAAAAATCCCAGTTCTTATACTCATCTTTTCTTATTTGTTTTTCTTTCATTTTGACACTTGGCATATAACGCGTGTCTACAGATTCTGATAAATGTCCTTGAATCAGAAGTGCGCATTATATACCGGAATACACGGCATTTCCGAAAAGTGTTTCATTTCGCATTACCAACATCAGAAAATTTTCCACATCAAAGATTTATACAAAATAGATTAGTTAAAACAATTAATTATTATTTTTTTATTTTTCACAATAGTTATGTTATATTTGCAGGACACAAAACATTTTACACAATTTGGATATTTGCAATTCCAGTGTCCTAAATAATATGTGCATATATATTGAGTAAATCAACTGTCTAAGACAACAATTTGAAAAAAACAAAAAAAGACAAGCAGTATAAATAAAATGTTTTGTTTGAGATGTAAGTTTCTCGTAGAAGAATGTTCTTTCAAAAGAACGAATTTTTTTTTGTGATTCTTAGTATTCAGATTTTTAGGGTTTTTTTCTAAGTTTCTTTTTATGTTCATTACTATATTCATGAAACAAACAATTGGTAGAATATGTAAAAAGAGAAAACAATCAAACAAAATTTATTTATATTGTATACTTAGTAGATTCTTATAAAAAAAATATTTTATTAAGTATTTAAATATTGTAATCAGCATTTGTAATCGAAATAATAACCGATTAATCAAGGATTAGCATTACAATAAAACTTTGAAACAGTGTAAAAACTTGTCGTTGGGGGCCACCGTAATACTTACCCATCATGGATATCCATAATGTAAAATATTAAAATAAAAATGTGTAAACTACTTATAAAATGCATTGCAATTCGAATAAAATCGTGGCTTGATGACGTCATAAACTTTAAGGGCTCGATTACTGAATTGCTTGAAAGAAACATCCATATAACTCCAAAAATAATAATCTTATTAATTATCGGTTTATTGCATCTGATTAAGCTTCAAATTTCCAATTAAAATATATCTTTGAAGTGAAATTTGGATGAAATACAGGGTCATGAAAAATCGAAGAGTGTGGAAAATAGGATTCCAAATATCTCGGCAACTAATGATCCGATCGACTTTATGCTTTATGCAAAATTTCTTTTTTTATTGTCTTTTATATTCATTTCTTAAAATAAACAATTTCAAAAATTTTTTTATACCTTTTATCAGAACGAGTATTTCGAGAGTCCGAAAAAAATAGTTCCGGTTAATCGAGGTAATTGAAATTCAATAGGGTTCTTCCTATTATTACATACTAAGTACATTCCAAATTGCAAGTCTCTATCTCAATTTTTTCGGGAGATAGAGCGTTTACAGACACACAGACACACAGACATACAGACACACAGACACGGACGGCAAATTTTTTTTTTCTAAAAATATGTTTTTCGGAATCTCCAGTGTCTGAAACACGTAAATCCGTCAAAAAAAATTTCGATTTTCAAAACGATTACAAGACTTACCCTATACTTTGTATGATGGGTAAGTAATATATTTATGAGAAATTTGAGAATATAACAAAACATATTCTGCAATCAAAGTAATCTACTCTCTCTTTAGAAGGGTATTTTCACATATTTCTAAATTTCTATGAATATAAATACACAGTTACATATTTTATTGGTGTTGTATATCAAATAATTAAATTTTATTTTATTTATTATACACACACATATATATATATATATTTATATATCCTTAAAGCAAACAACACAGAAACATCATACACAAATGGGGGAATAAAATCAAAATCAAATAAGAACACATACCTGATAGATCTCAAAAAGTATCTGATTTGGCGCTGTAATATCCGATACGCAGGCAGCTTTTGAACATTACATTAGTTTTTTCTTTTGCATATTTTTACATATTTGTCAGTTGATTTTTTTTAATCAAATTACCAATTAAAACTTATTTCCTTAACTTTCGTTTGATCATAATCGAGAAACTTTCTAGTAACGTTTTACAGAATTAATTTTTTTCTATTTGAATATAAGGATTTATTTTCTTACATGTGACCATTTTGTAGATCTCGAAATAAGACACCATTAAACTCGATGCTGTTTCTCTGATGTTTTAAATAGTTTAGAAAAATATTTCAGATGACATTGTACTAGAAATTGTTCCAGACTGAAATTGTTCCAGATATTCAACACCTCCAATGCCACTAAACATTATTATTCGTTCAAAACTGTATTTATATTTCTAATTATTTTTAAAGACACACATACAGGGAACTTAAAACAAAGCAGTCAATATGACAACTCCAGTTTACTCTGATGTATTGTTCACCACCATTGTAAAGACATATGGGTTATTAAAGATTATTTTCAAGTGGAAATATGATCTTAATTTTTTCCGATAATAGCTGAACAAGGTTTTAAATTTTCTTCATTTTGAGATTAGTTTAAAGAATATCTATTTAGTGTTATCATTAAATTAACTGGGTAAAATTCAATATTCTTACCCATCTACCATAAAATTTTCTGCAAAACTTTAATACCAAAGTTTTAATTTCATTTATAATAACTTTAATTATTGTCAAAAAAGTACTTCTTTACATTCTGAGACATATATTGTAAAATTTTATGTTACTTTTTAAATTTTTGTTATGTAATGTAATAATTTTTTTATTAATATATATATATATATATATATATATATATATATATATATATATTTAAACACGACATTATTTGTAAACAATTCATTAAAGAAACTTTGAGTGAGATGTT
The DNA here is from genome assembly GCA_963931845.1 of Maratus michaelseni. NCBI lineage: Eukaryota > Metazoa > Arthropoda > Arachnida > Araneae > Salticidae > Maratus > Maratus michaelseni. The sequence continues at coordinate 447,462,664 of OZ007589.1, read as the reverse complement.
ATTAATATATTAACATTTTACAGTACAATGTGCATTCTTTTTATTTTTATTTAAATTCTCTATCTATATTTTGCTTACTTGGCAGATCTAAATAGCTTTTATTTTATTTTATTTTTTAAAGATTTGAATGTAAATGTTTTCCTTTAGGAATTTAAAAAGAATGAGGAAATTCAATCTAAGCATTTAAATTTACAGATTTAACGGAGCATTTAAATTTATTTTTTCCTAATCAATGACTAACTAAATCTTGTTTACAAAAGAAGCCTTCCAATAAAAAATTCACTTTAACTAAAGATAAATTAGCAAATTTTAGTCACATGTATTTAGTCTTTAAATATTGATTCTAATTAGGAAGAATTTTACAACAAATGTGCTTTGTTATTTTCAATTAACTGTTGATACAGGTATTCAATATGATGATAAGAGACATCTATAAAGTCTGTTTTACAAATTAGTGAGTAAATCAAGGAATTTGTAAATGTCTTTAAACATCAAGTGTTGTTGATTTATAGGAGTTGTAATTTCCTTACCAATTTAAATAATTGTGTTAAAATTAATATATTGTTGTTGATTTATTTAATGAATTCACTAATTTCAAAAAGATGCTCAACCAAGAAGAAGTAGCATATATGTTTTCCACTGAAATGCATTTGATAGCATCTATTCCTATACTTGTTTCAAACAGCACAGACTTTCCAATAAAAATATCCCTCATTAAAGTTAGTACACTGGAAAATGAAATGTATCTTCTGTGAAAATATATCAATATTTTTAAAGCTGTGAATAAAAGATGCAATAATTTTTTTAGATTTCATTGGTATAAATTTTGTATTTTGCTCGGTACTATTTGATTTAAAACTGAGCAACAAAATCATTTCACATGTGTACTTTCGTGCGGAATAAAGTATCAGCTTCCTTCAGCAGATGGTGAAGAAGCTGATACTTAACTCCACGAAGGACTCACAAATTACGAGAAATATATGTAATACTTTGAATGTTTATGACAAAAAAGAAAAAAGAAAAAAACATTTAAAATTTATTATCCGTGACATTAGTGTTTAACACTGAAATCTAAAAATTTTATCAATCCAAGCATTTAAATTTGCAGATTTAACAAAGTTTTTCAATTTGTTATCACTTAATCAATTAACTAAATCCCGTTTTACAAAAAAACTTTCCAATAAAAATTTCGCTTTAACTAAAGATAATTTAGCAAATTTTTATCGTATGTAGTTATTCGTTAAATATTGATTCTAATTATGAAGCATTTTTAGCGCTAAATGTTTCTGAACATCGTTGGGGATGCGGTTTGGTTTATGTAGGTTTGTGAATTGATAATGAGCTATGACAGGTTTATGACAGACCATGCCATGGTTATGACCTTGTTTGTTTTCCATTGTCTGTCTCTTACAGGATAATGGACCCACAGATTGCGCTCATAATTCGAGTATATGTGTAAACCTAAGATTAAATTTTATCATTTAAGTTAAATTATTTTCCGTGCTACAAGACAATAAAACATATTGCGTATATTAAAATCACGCCAAACTCTGGCTTATAAAAATTTTGATTGAAAAGCACACTTTATTTAGTTTAATTTAATTTTTATGTTAAAATATTTAGATTTCATTGGTATAAATTTCATATTCTGGTTGTTGCGTTTCGATTAAAAAATGAGAAACGAAAACGTTTCACATGTATCATTACGTTTCATAATCTATTGAGTTTCAATTTTCGTTCTGTATCAAGAGAAAAAAGTTTAGAATAAATTAAGCAAATATACGGACAGCGTTTTTCGTGCGCGAGTGGTGACTTTAATAAAAATAATGAAAGGTAATTGTAAACATTGAGAAGTTCAACTTTAAACATTGGTTGACCACTGAAGGTATTTGAAAAGAGGTTAAATGAAGCACCATTATTAATCACATAATTATTTTATTATTCACGCAATTGTTAATTAAATTTATACTAGGGGGCTCAGCCCCCTACTCGCTAACGCTCGCCAAACCCCCGTGAATTGCGAAGCAATTCACATTGAGACCGCTACACTGTCACAGCTCACTTCGCTCGCTCGCCCCTTTTTTCAGCAATTCTAGCCGGAATAAGTTCTACCATAAAACATTTGAACATATGAAATTGACAATGTAATTTTTTTAATGTAAAAAAGTAATTCTCCGTCGAAAACACAACTGAAAATGCATTTAGTTGGCGCTACCAATAGGCATATAAATCCTTTAAATACTATGAAAAACGGATATTTTGTACAGCACGACTTAAATTCATTAGAAAAAAAACTACGTGATAGGAAGATAGTTTGTTTGTCATTGTTTAAATTTCGTTCGACATTTTATTGTTCTAGTCGATTATCGATTTTTACAAAAGAAATTCTTTTTTACTTCATCAATACAGCAACAGATGGCGGCAGGTGCAATCTAGACAGTTGATTTTTTTTTCTCCGACTTTTGAGTGCGTGAAATTCGTAAACGAATTCTAAATAAGAGTTAAGTATTCATTTGAAATTAATGATATTGTTCATAATTAAAATGAGGAATCATCTCAGACGCTTTGGACTACGTACCTGTTATTTTATTTTTAATAATTGCTAGTTTGAGTTTAATATTGGAGGCGGAGCTGATCTAACACAATCTAGTCTGTTCATTGGTCTGAGCTCTGGAAACTACAGTTGTTGCCAAACCATAAGTTACAAATTCAGCCCTATTTTCGCGCCACGTAAGACAAATATATATATATAGATTCACTAAAACGTTTAGTACGATATCCGTGTCTTTAAAGGTTAAGTCTGCTTTTTGTTTCAGTTGAGACGTCAATGTATTCAAGTTATAGATAATAATACTATGTTGTAATTGCGTAAAATTTGTAAATAATTGTCATTCATTTATTAACTGCCTGCATGTTTAATTATTAAATATATTTCACTGTACTATAATCAAAGAGTAATAAAAGTGGTTTTCAAACATTTTCGATGAAAAAGAATCAATTACTTTATCACTATTGTATTGCTGTAACCATAAATTTATTTTACATTCGATTTTTTTTAACTGTCTGGTAAAAAGTCAAAACTTCTGATGTCGTTTTCTCTCTATATATATTTTAAATTCAATACAAAGTTGATTATTCCAGCATGATATATATGTGTGCATAAACACACTAATTAGTATAAAATTACATCCTGAACATATTAAAGGCTACTGAATAAGTTATTACTGTGTTAAGTTTATAAAATTACGAAAAATTTAATAATGCATGTATTGCAGTCAAAACTTCAGCTCAATGAGCGAGTTGCTTAGGCCAGGCAATTAAATGGATAAATTGGATTTAATTTCAAGAAACGGAACATAACAAAATTATAAAGATTCCAAAAACAAAAATATAAAGATATTTTTAGATATTTTATTTTTGTAAAGATAATATTATTTTAATTGTATATTTTAAAATCTATTATAGATTTGATACCAGAACTTGTTTAATGTACTTTGAAATTCAAAGTTCAATTATATATATATCCCTTTATAAAAATGTTTCTTCGATGCAGTGTGATTGTCATATATATAATGCAGTATAATATATTTAAAAAGAAGTAGGAATAAATAAGTATTTTTTTATCCAGAAATTTGCAATTTTTTTAAATATCCTAGTTAACATTAGACGGATTTGGAATATATGTTACCATAGAAATGTGGATAAAACATTTTAAGGGCATATTAAGGGGGACTCTTAATAACTTATTAGATTTTGCAATATTTCAAACTTTAACAACAAAGAAAAAAAAAACATTTCTATTTTTTCATATGAAACTAAATATTCTAGTAAATAAATAATAATAATTAAAAATTTAAAATGACTCATATATCGTAATTTAATACTAAATTACTTAAAATATGTACATTAAGAAAGAGAATTTATATTTCTAATTGCATGTCTGTATACAGCAAGCAAACAAATAAAGAGTTAATATTTTTCAATTGTTATTATTGCTAATATATTTTAAAAGTGAACTACTCTTAAAAATTTTCCGTTCATTTCTAGGTTAAAAAGAACAGATATACACAAAATATTTGAAGGTTCATTTAAAAATTATTTTCTAACATAAAAAATGACTTTAAACACTTCAATTTTGGACCATATTAATAACCTTCAAAGAAAGACGCAGGAAGGAAACAATACATTAATGATTTTTTAAATAACAATTTTACTCATCCAAAGTTAAATTTGTGTTATTTATCAGTAAAATTATATAATAACTGAAATTATTTTAAATAATCAGAAACTAAATTAATTGTATTTTTAATGTTCTATCTTAATACAATGTATTCAAACACACTTGAAAAAATTGAAACTTTGACAGATATTTAATAAGGGTAACCGCTATCACAATAGATAAGTTCTTACGAAAACACCGATTTACTATTGAATAATGCAATTACGTAGGTTCTATAATTTTTAATTTTAATTTTATATTTTACAATTAAATACATTTTTATAAAAATGTATATTTCTTTTCTATCATCTATAACTATCCATTTTTCTTTACTTATTAAGAATGTAAACACAAATTATTAAAACTGAAATAAGAAAACATGATAAATGAACATAATATGGCTTTTAATAATCACCTTCAAAAGAATATTTAGGAAAGTTAAGTATATTATTTGTGCTTTTTTAACACTTTCCAACCTAGTTGTTAACACTTTCCCACCTAGTTGAAAAGTGTTTATGACTTCGGTTTGTCTGGCCGTCTGCCGTCTGGCCGTCTGCCGTCTGCCGTCTGTCCGTGCTCTAACTCCCGTAAATATGCTCGGATTGCCCTGCAATTTTTATATGTTATAATCGTTATCTATAGCATGTTCCCTATTTCAACGGAAGTGTGTAGCACTTATAGTTTTTTTACAGGGACACTCAAAAGAATTCCGTTACATTGCGGTCTATGGGGAAAAATCATTTGCGGTTTATTTAAATAATGTTTCACTATTTTAAACGCATTGAAATTTATATATATCACTAAGGTGCATTAGAAGAAGCTTAATATGGAATAGGGTGTGCATAGCACTTATACTTACTTTACAGGGACAGTCAAAACAATTCCGTTACATTACGTCTATGGAGAAAAATCGTCTGCGGTTTATTTAAATAATGTTTCCCTATTTTAAACGCATTGAAATTTATATAAGGTTCATTACAAGAGACTTACTACAGAATATTGTGTGTATAGCAGTCATCGTTCATTTACAGGGACACACAAAAGAATTCTCTACTGTATGTTAACAATAATTCCTGGCAGTGCGTTTTAAGTTACTGAACGCGATTTTAATTTTAAATCGCTTTTTGTATATTACGTGGTATGTATAAATTCTGTAGATCCTATACAGGGAAGCACAAAAGTTCGGGAACACATTTCCGTATTATTTAACTCCAGACGGAGACTTTTAAACTGTGCTACGTGTTTCCTAACTGAACTAAGATTTAGCATCCTATGTAGTATATATACAAATCTATAGATCCTATACAGGGCTGAATAAAAGTATTCGGATTACTTAGATGTTATCTTTCAGCTTATTAAAGAGTATGATTCGTAAGATTATTTTGGAAGCGTTGGAAAGTGTTACATAATCTATGCTTGACGCATGATTTTTCGTTCTTGTTTTAAGTTTGAAATTACTGTATGAAATGTTTAAGTTTCCTCGAACTACCCTAATATATTTATTAGAATTTACATACATATCTAAATAAGACCATATTTCAAACAATGCAGCCGCTTGATGTTATCGTTATGTATAAAAAGGAAATAAATATGATTTTCCCTGAAATAGTTTTTTTGGCACAGAAAACACACCACCATTTATTCTCTTATGACTTCTGGAGAAAGAGTTTTTCTATTTTTTCTTCTATTTATTTTGTTATGTTTGTTGTTAATCAAGTACTATTCTTTATCGGTGATATTTCTTAAGTGATACAGTTCTGAAAGATATTATCTCAAGAATATGATATTTCTTATTGATTATAGCCTAAAAATGTGAATAAACAGTGGTAATAATTTATGAAAAGTATCTACGGATTTTTATTAGGTTAAAAAATTGAAATTTATAGGAAATTTAATGAGAATATACATAGAATACTATTTACGGATGCAGAAAACAAATTAGATAAATATTTTTATGTGAAATGCTATTATTTTTTTCTCAATTATAAAATTAATTATTGACACACAGTTGGAAGCCTATTTGTTATTTTTTTCTGAAAGATATTATCTCAAGAATATGATATTTCTTATTAATTGTAGCGTAAAAATGTGAATAAGCAGTAAAGAAAATACTTTATGAAATGTATCTACGGATTTTTATTAGTTTAAAAAATTAAAATATATAGGAAATTTAAATAAAATATATATACTAGAATACTATTCATGGATGCAGAAAACAAATGAAATAAAGATTTTATACAAAGTGCTATTATTTTTTTCTAAATTATAAAATTAATTATTGACACACAATTGGAAGCCCATTTATGATTTTTTTCTCATATTATAAGCATTTTACTCAATTTAAGATACAAGTTTGCACCAAAATACGTAACACAATATATTTTTAGAATAAGACAAAATGTATATAAATAAAATATCGATGCTACAAAACAAGGAAATCCTATATCGGGCTGTAAAATTTTTTAGGGATATCAGTTTCTCTTGCTTTTAAATTTAGCAATTTGTATGTGTTTATTCTATATATTTTCTTTTTGTTTCACAGTTTGCATTTGTTGATGGGGCATGAAAATAAGGTACTTCTCCATTATCCCGTCGAAAACCTTTCATAAAAAAACTATCACCAAACTGTAGAATTTAACGCCAACAATGCAGTCCCATTCACTTGACGTCAGAAGCATTAAACGTATTTTTTATGTAATGAAGCGGTTTTTTAATGGGATACTTACCTGTATTTTTCATTATGTTTTACCGATTTATTAGTTATTTTGTTAATTAAAATAACAATTGGGTCTTTAAACGGCTGTGACATGATATTAAAAGACAAAATGCATTGAAAAAATGTTGCGTTGCATAGTTAAGTGCAATAGATCAATTTCAACTGACATCACAAACATTCACCAACCGAGAAGGATAATTAAGAAAAATAATATAAACAAATAAATATACAAGATTTCTTTTCTATTTTCATTAATATATTGTAACTTTTTTGTGTTTAAACTAATTGACAGTTAACACTTTGGTGAGTGGGGCTTTTCCGAATTTATTTTATTTTATTTATTTATTTGTTTAATTTGATATTCCAATGGCACACATTTTTCCATTTGTTTATTTGGCGTTACTGGTTGGCGATAATTTTTTTGTATGAAAAGTGAACGACGGGATAATGGAGAAGAACCAAAAAGAATTATAAATAAATTTGACTTATTTTGTACTTCCCTACTTTTACGTTCAAATATTTAAGTTAATTGTAGCAGTGGCGGACACCGTTAAGAACATTTTTCTACAGTGTATAGTGTACCATTTTAAGTTTTAACGACTAGACTGTAGCAAGTGTTTCATAACAAAAATAAATATTTCTTCACAGAACTCTCCTGCAAAAATTTCTAAAATTTTGACATCAAGCTAATATTTTTCGCAGAGCTTAAAATGTGGTAGTAATGAACGCGCGAAATCCAGTATTAGACACCCATCTGTACCAATGAAGGACACGCTGGATTCTTCCAAGGAAGAGGGGGTGAGAGAGAGAGAGGGAGAGAGAATTGAATGCCGATAGGGGGAGCTCTTCAACCAGCAGTCATATATATAGCGAAGAAGCAGAGGCTTGAAGATTACAACTGATGATGCTCTAGCCAGAGCGAAAGCGCTTTTGTGCAATGGTGAAGTTTTTATTTGAAACTGTTTTGCATTTTTGAAATGAGGGAAGCTTTTAATGAAAATTTTCAACCATGTTTTTAGATAATGTCTGAATGTAAATTGGTAGTATGGACAATAAATAGCAAATACAGACATGAACAAATGAACACCTGTTTTTAATGTTATCCATCTTCTTCCGATCCCTCTTCTTCCGATCCATCTTCTTCCGGTTCTTCCGATTCAGTTCCATTCTCAGTTATCCCACATTGTTTTCAACATCTTCTTTTGTAACCAAGATTCCAATGCGCTGTAATAGTCATGGACATCCGGGTGATATGCATCAAACTGATTAAAAATATAAAATAATGTAAACTCTGTCAATGAAATTTCGCATACTAATTTTAGAAATTTTCAAAACACAAAGTACTAAAAAAATGCTTACATGTAACCACACACAAGAAACTTAAAATTGACTTACCTTATTCCAAACTACAAGAAAAACAGTAAATGACTGCACGGTATCATTGTTCGAGTTGAAATTGTTTTTCGGAACTGAGGACTTGAAATACGTCCAATTAGAGACGTTAATATTAGAGCGTTTTATCATCAACACCAGCAGGGGTGGGAGATGTATTGTCTATTTTAGTGGTTCAAAATTTTAATAGTGTCTAGTATTGGCATGGTGTGTACCACTGAAACCGTATGACTAGGTTTCCTCTTTTTAATGTAAGAAATTCCAGAATTATAATTTTTCTTTTAATTTCTTAACTTTATTTTGTAAAAATGTGCGATTTCAAAATTGTTATAAAATTTCAGAAATAAAAAAATCAGACATTCCAAACAATTAGATGAATAATGAATTTTTCTGGACTATGTTTTTAACTTTTCGTTTTTCTATTAAGAAAAAGCTGCTACAGAAGATAATGAATGTTTTTAACTTTTGTCATTTTTTTTTAAATTTTGATATTTATGTCAAAGTAAAAATTTAATATTGGACACATAAATGTACTTTTAGGAAACGAATCAAATATTATGAATACTAATAATGCATTAGAAGGGATCCTACCAAATTAAAATTCTGTGCATAAGAGTGCTACGATAATTATGAAAAAGTTAAACAGAAATATTTTGTTAAATTGTATTCAAAGAAAATTGTAGTTGACAGTTTTCTTTAATCTCTGAAATTAAATGATGGCATAGCATTTATTGTTATTCTCTCTAAAAATGGGATGTGTAATTATTATCTTATTTACCTTGTATATTTTATGGTAAAGGGATAAAAAATATATAGAAAATATAATTTTCGAATAGCCTGAGAATTGCCTTAATGATCAAGTATACAAAATGAATTAACGGTACACAACTATCTTGTTATGACATCATTCGAAAAGTTTTAGAAATTATGCTGCTAAAAGTGAAAAGTCAAGATATTTAATTGGATGAAATATTTCAAGAAAATAACCTCATTACCAAGAAAGCAATACAGAAATAGTTATATGAAAAAAAAATATATTTATAAATATATAATTTCAAAAATACTGAAATACTCTATATTAAAATGTTAATACTGTAATCATTTTATTTGTCTGCTATTAAAAATATGGGCAAGTTAATTTATTTTAACAATTTTGTTATACGTTATCATTTCAAAAAACTCTATAAATTACTGCATTTTGTTATATGTTTCTGCTTTTCACTTACTTTATTTTATTATAAAGAAAAAACAAGTACAGAAAATGTAATTTTCGAAAAGCCAAATTTATTAAATTTTACTTTTTGTAGATATATCCTCTATGTTTCTAATCTGTAATAATAATATAATAATAATAATAAAATTTTAAAAAAAAATTAAAAAGCGATGTAAAGGAAGCTAAATTCAATTTATTCTTCTATTTTGAAACGTAATGAGACAACAATGTTTTTTTTTTTTTTGAAAATAAGATAATTTAAATTCGACGAAAATCTTCTAAAATTAAAGACGTATAATTCGATAAGCAATTTCCACCTCCATTATATCTTCATATGGAAATAAAGTACCTTTAGAAGGCTAAGGACAGATGATATTTCTCACACTGCAAAATTACAACTAACCCCTGTTGTAGTTTCAAAGAAACATCCTTGAGGTTTGCGTTTTTTCAGAGAATTATTACTCATACAGGAAATATATATTATTAACATTTAGAAACAATATATAGCATTATCGAGTTGAATTTATCGCGTAAATTAATAATTTCATTCGAAATACCAGAAATAATTAGTGATATTTGACTTCGATATTTTATGCGTCTTCCTGTATGTGCTCTGCATATCAGAATGATCTAATCGCACCAGTTCCCAAACTGGGGTACCTGGTGGAATATTTGGGGGTACATGGAAATTACATTAGTAATGGCGGAAAACTCAAAAATTAAACTTAAAATGAGAAACAAAACTGTGAACTTTTCGTTTAAAAAGACAGAATTTTGTAAAAGTAAATAGGCTACATAGATAAAATAAAGGAAAATGCCTAAACTTAGTAATTGGTTAACCATTTGTTGTCATTATATCCGTCACTCCAAATAACATCTTACGATTTCACATATGTCCCTCCTTTTCTTTTATATTACCTTTTCTTTCTCGTAATTCTATAAATATTTAGTAAACATATGAATGGTATCGGGTCTTCTCGTTTGGATAATTTCATTTAAAACCCTGTTATCATTTTAGTGTTTGACTGGTCAGCATAATCATTATCTCATTAATGTGTATTAATAGGTGTAGCTTCATCCTTGCTACGTGAGTGCTTAATTTGAAATCTTTAGATAATATTTTCATGTTTTGAGTAACTAAGTTGATATTGTGCTGTCGTTCAAATTAGATAAATGGTTGAAAATTAGATTCCAAAGAGAACTGCAGCTAACATTGGTAACTAGCATAAGAACATTACTAATGAACCAAAACAAAATATTGAAAGGGGTTTATGTACGAAGGAGTAAGCATAATTTAAAAGTCTAATCAAGGGGTACGTGAGAGAAAAAAGTTTGGGTACTGCTAATCTAATGGATTGTATCAAGGAATGATGTGGAAAATCATTTGAATAAAATGGTACCTTTAAACAAAATCATATGTATGAACGACTTTTGCTTTCCATGGAAAATGCAATTTTCTCTCATACGCCTAGTAATTTTATTGTTCACTTTTCAATCTCAGAAATACAGTAAAAAAAATTTTACCCTCACAGAAAATCTTAGGTGGAGTTAAAAAAAATAATAATCAGTCTAAATACCTCAGGACTGATGGAGAATGGAATTTATTAAAGAGCTCGATGAATAAACCAGTGAATATTTACATTTAAAAAAGAATTTGAGAGATTAATGACTGAAGATTTGAGACATAAAATATCATATATTCTAATACGAACAAATCTTATGTATATATATATATATATATATATATATATGCTTAAAAACGTTCTAACGATTTTGAAGAAATTTTGGTATCCTACCGTTTTGGGGCACCAGAAAACCATTGAGCTAGGTCACATGTGCGAGAAAATTCTATAAGTGGGTCATTTTGGGTCACCAGGACTCAGGGTCTAGCTAATTGTATCTAAAAACGGTTCAAACGATTTTGACTAAATTTTGTATTCTACCATTTTCCAACACGAGCAGACTATTAGGCTGGGTCATTTTTTGGGTCAACGCGAGCCAAGTTTATTTTATCTAAAAAACGGCTCAAACGATTTTGATTAAATTTTGTATCCAGCGAGTTTCGGACACATTAAAATCATTGGGCTAGGTCACATGTCTTAAAAAATTCGATTAGTGCGTCAATTTTGGGTCACTGTGGGTCACGATAATTTTATCTAAAAAATGGGTTGGACTATTTTGACTAAACTTTATATCCTACGGTTTTCGTGCACGATAAGTCAATTGGGCTTGGTCACATGTTCGAGAAAATTTGATTAGTGGGTCATTTTGGTCATGGGTCATGATATTACAACTCAAAGTTAATTTTAACCGAGTATAGCTTGGTCTTTCCTGCTCGTATTTCTTAATGCATATTGACGATTTATTTAAAAAATTATATATCATTATTCCATATAATACTAACTCCGTGATAAAAAATATTTCATATAGTTCAAAAATGCGACAAAAGATTCGTAAAACTGCTCCCAAAGAAAGTAAACTCTCAAAACAACACAGAATTATGTACACTTTCTACTTGTTTCATTTTGCACGTTACGGAAAAAATGTAGTTATGGACTTAATGGAAATAATGAAATAAATAAAGCAGGAATTGTATAAAATAATTTTCATTGTAGAATTGATAATTTTTTTTTACAAAACGTATTGTTTTGTAAAATGTTATGATATTTTTGAGTAATTAGGAAAACTCAGAAATTGAACCTGTAACATATATTACTCATGGAAGTACGTATTTTATTTTACGACCAATATAAAGCTGGTAAGTAAAAAGTAGCTAATACTGTCAATGTACATTTCGCACGTGTTTAGGTAGTGGATTACGCCTTTGATATAAATACGCTTGCTTTCATATGTCAGGGCGACAGAAAAAAACACGTAAAAAAACAAATGAAAAAAAAACAGGTTATTCAAAAGGTATTATACAAAAACAAAACATTGAGCATCCTCAAATTTATTTTCGTTATTAGTATTATTTAACTGCACAGCATGAACAAATTATATGCAGTAGCTTTTTAATTATAAGAATTTCTTGTTGAGGCGATCATTTATTGACACACTGTAAAATTTTTCGCGAAATTCAATATTTAAAATTTGAGAAACCATTGAATAATTAATCAAATTCAATGGCATGTCATTGCACGATTTATGATGTCTCTGTAGAATTCATAATTACACGCAATTTTAATTTCCGTATCGTTCAGCGTATTTCGAAAAAGAAAAATAATAACATTAATTTCCAATCGTAATTCAATGTTAAGTAAATTGTAGACAAATGATTAATAATTCTGATATATTTAACTTGAAAGCACAACTGATTTTTTCTACATTACCCCTCCAGTCAAATTTGCTAATTTATTAGACAACTTATTCATTAATGCGTAATTTTATTTTCAGTTAATAAATTGAAAATACAAAGTAAAAAGAAAATGACCACTACATAATAATTCGTCCTATATTACTGAAAAAAAAGAAAAAGAAAAAAAAAACAGCATCTAACGGAGTGGATCGCTCATATTTTTTCTAACATATTGTCAAATTTTTTTTTGTCTGTCGTTAAATGTGTTTATGTTCTGTTAAATGCTCCCTATTAGATAATAAAACAAGTAAAGAGCGCTAAACCGTGTATGATTTCATGCGTAAATAATTAAGATATAATGAAGTCAATGGATAAAAAAAAACATTTAATTAAGCTGGAAATAAAAATAAGAAATAGATTTTCTTTCTCAGAATACCTTAAAAACAAAATGAGCTCTTCTTTTTCTCATTTATTGGTATCATAAAAGTTAGAAACAGTATTATGTTCTTATATGTTTATTAATTTTGACAATCAGTTATTTATATTTATTATTTTCAGGGCTGAGATTCAGTTATTATTTTATTATTTGTAATAATAAGTTGCTTATATTGTACATTATATGGATAATATTGAATTCCCAAATTATTTCTGAGAACCTCAAAGGACATTTGATTTGATTTGAAAAAAGGTTGCTTTGAGTCCTATAAGTTACAAGGCTGTAGTCTAGAATGATCCATATACTTTTATTTCCAGAAACACACATACAGGACTTCGAAAAATTACATCAACAAAAGACAAAATAGGAAATAAGATTTCGTAAACAAAAACAAACACACAAAAAAAAACAAGTTTTAACACAATAAACTAGTCGGATGTGCCAATCTCAAAACTTTCTTCTATCTCATATAGGTTTCTCATACACCAAAAACGAATCAGCACCAGTTTATATCAAGGTAAAACTGAATCTACATTTTTATTATATTCCGTGCATTAGTTCTTGAGATATGACTATCGCTAAAATCGCGTAAATAATGAAAAATTTAGCATAGCAGCGCCACCTTTTGGGAAATTTACACCAAAACCTAATCAACAACAATTTATGTCAACGCCTAATCGAATTTGAAGTTTAATGAAATTCTGTGCATTAGTTCTTGAGATATAGCTACCGTGAAAATCATGAAAAAGGTAGCTTAGAAGCGCAACTTGTTGAGCTATTTACACCAAAACGTAATCACCGTCTATTTATGTCATGGTCTAACAGAATCTGAAGTTTGATGAAATTATTTCCATTAGTTCTGGAGATATAGCTATAGTAAAAAACGTGAAAACAGTAGCATAGCAGCGCCATCTGTAGGGCGATTTACATTAAAAACTAATCAGCACCAATTTATATTTCTAACTGAATATAAAATTTCATTAAATTTCGTGCATTAGTTCTTAAAAAGAGCGCCCACAAAATTTTTGTCACACACAGACAGACAGAGTCACAGACTCACCGACAGACATTTTCTAAAAGCAGTCAAATCGTGTTCGGGACCTTCTAAAACGTATAAAACCGTCGAAAACTGAAAGTCGAAAATTTTCATGAATCCAGTACTTTTTTTTTCTAAGGATAAAAGAAAGTAAAGATAACGTTTGTAAGGAACCTCAAACATCATGCATGAAGAAATAATTCATAGATAAGTTATTTAATGAAAGAAAATCGTTATTTCTATATTATTTAGAAATATAATATCAATATGGTTATTTAGAAAAATATTATATATTTTCTCATACTGAGCGATTTTGCTATTGCCGTCGGGTGGAATTTTCAAAGTATGTGCCGCCTCAGGGAGGGTGTACAAAAGGCATGCAGTTATTTAAAGGTCTGCGCTTGAGATTGTGGTGAATACAGCCTGCACGGTTACGGTTACAGTGAAGAAATTCAAAATTTTCGTATGGCAACATCCAATTTTCCCCCTCTCAAAATTATCACCGAATTGAAAGACAATAAACGGCATTAGAACAGTACCTGTAGCACGAAAAACTACGACTAGCACACATGCAAAGAAAAACATTTTAAACAACCAATACAACAGAGAGAGCACAACCACCAATCATAAAAAACCATGCGCAAATCATCATTTTTGGAAAATCTTTAATAAACAGTGTGGGAAAACTTGTAATCTCAGAAACATTTTTCTTTCAATCTTTTCTCTTTTGTTATTATTTCAATACCGCTTTTACTTTTTTAGGGTTTCGTTCATCTCACGAAGTCCTATTATTCCTGCTTCGTTGTCTATCCGTCACAGAGCCGGTTCACAGAAACTATTTAACTTACAGAGTTGAAACTTTGTGTACTTATAGCTGAATACCTGCTATGAAGCTCAAAATCATAAAATTTGAAAAATCGTATTATTTTAATATATAGAGATAAAAAATCAAAAATCTAACAGACTTTTCCTATTAAATTTCAACATTTTTTGTTATAGCAGTTGCCAACAATTATAAATCCACAATAAAATTCTTTCTACAGTAATTAATTTTCTGTTGAAAGATTTCCACGGCAAAAATGAAAATGAAATGAAAAGTTTCACCAATTGAAAAAAAATTAATATGACGTCATATTGGTAATAAAATGGAAATTTTCAAACATTTCTCAATAATACAAGGAAAATGAGTATGTGTAAATACAGAAAGCAGCTTAATATGACGTCATTAGAGAATTAAAAAGAAAATTAATCTGACGTCATAACGGATTTTTCAAATGTTTGAGAATAATACAAAGAGAGTATCAATATGAGTCATAGAGACTAGTAAATATATAAGTTTGAGAAACTTATTGAATCATGATAAAAACACGATTATGGAAATATTGACATATTTTAACATTTTGAATGTCTCTATTCAACATGTTTAATTTTGAAATTGATTTTTTTTTTAAATATCGCATTCAGTTCACATGACAGATATTATTATGACAGAGTATAATAGCGGGCCTGGCTTGCTATTGGACCGGTTCAGATTTTCGAAAAAACGAGAAAAATAGACCTGTAAAATTGTTACTTTATAAAAAACATTACCTTTTTTTTTTGGATTTGTTAAAGAAATGATAAAGTGTTTTGGAAGGAATATTAAACGAAACCCTTTATGTGATCTTCGATCACACTTACCCACTTGTTATTGTTTACAACTGTTCTTTGCATTGTCCTACGTCGCCATTTTTGTGCTACACCATTTGTAGTTTTTCAATGGGTTGATCATTTTTGGATGAATGAATGTGGGTGTTGCTATTCGAGCATTTTGATTTTTTTTTCACTTTATCCGTAACCATGCATGTTCCATTGTTTTTGTTCACTACAATCTAGAACGCGTACATTTAAATAACTATATCTTACATTTCATTTCAGTTGGTTGAACAGAGCGAATGCTAGGGATTCATATATCGGCAAAGTTTCTTTATGACTTCCCTGTATGATTAAATTATAAATGGTTTAAGAGATAATAGTCATTACCTCTGTATTTAATCATCCCTTATAGTATTGTAAAATATTTCTACGCTCAAAATTGAATAGCAATATCAAAAATATGAAGATTTATCAGTTATTGTATATGCTACACACGCTATTTCAACTTTTGTAACAAGATATAGTTTATCTGTTAGAATAGAATAATTTATGAACATTTTAGTCCCGTTAAAATCATTAAGATGCTATACCTATTACGTTCCACAGTCACAAAGGTCGAACTATTCTGTGTGACCTCGTAAAAAAAGTATGATAGTTCTAATAACTAATTTTTGTAGAGTAGTATTTACGTTATGCTCTTCTTTAATATATATATTTTTTTTATCAGCATAAAATCAATAAAATGTAATTTAAATTTGAAATACCAAATCCATATTTTTTTGTTCTGATTTGTACATAGACTTCCAAGACTAAACAATCTATATTCAGTTAAATATGTCCAGCACATACTATAATATATTTCATGTTCATATGCAAATTACAAAATATATATATGTGTCAAAAAACACAAATATCTCCTAACAAAATATATTCAGTAGAGAGCATAGAATAATGTATTCAATGCCATATATGAATGTAAAGAATATCTAACTTTATTTAAGAAATATATAGTCAACTATTTTCACTACCGTAGTTAAAACATGCATTATATGAATAACAATTATAAGAAATAAACCCTCATCACTTTGAAATTCTGAAGTAAAAATGTTGTACTCTATTGTTGCTGTTGTTGTAAATATCATAACTGGAGGCCCAGTCCTGAAACCTCTGGACGAACATATTTGGTGAACCACCAGAGAGGAAGATGTCTTATTTGCCTTCATAGTTTTTAGAAATTCCAATCTTAATTAGAAAGGTGATCTCTGACTCACCCTCCTACATTCCAGACAAAGAACATTACATCTACCAACTTATTTAACCATACATGACATCTTTAATGCTTTTTCTCTACCGCTATTTAAAAAAAAATACTTAATCGAAACAAATTAGATTAATGAAAGCAGCGTTTTCTGTTCAGAAATTGTGGTAGGAAAGAAAGCCGTAATAGTTGGCAGCAATCATTCAACATGCAACGATAATATAATATATGTAAAGTTATAGAAAATATTCATAATTATAGAATGTTGAAAATATTGAAAAAAATGCTACACGTAAAACTGATGTCATCCCTCATATGACACAATTTCTCAAATGACACAATTTCTTTTCTTACAGCAATATTTTTATGTTTTAAAATTCTCTTTTCTATCTTTAATTTTTTTTAACTTTGTTATTATTCTTCCCATGAGCTCATTTTTCCAGCTTCCAGGTCCTCCCTGCTACTATTTGAGCGACTTACATTCCAATTTAATATATTAATTTGCTATGCTCTGGAGATATGTGGCAGTTGGCCACAGGCTCTCCGGGAAAATGTCTTCGAAGTTCGTCATCTGAAGTGATTATGAGAAGGTATAAATATTCAGTTTGTTTTAAATTATTACTTGTGTATTCAAATAATGTGATGTAAAACGTAATATTTTGCTTTTTAATAAAATAAGTCAGTTGAATTTATGTATTTATATTCATTTTTATGTCATCTTCATTCTCTCCAAAAAATTTTATTACATAATAAATTTAATATTATTTCTTACTTTTCATCTCATAAATGGTAAATAATTTTGCTGAAATATTTAATGCATGTAGTCCTACAGTATATTCCAATAATTAATATAAAGTACTTCTTTTGTGTAAGGCTATTAAGTGCAAGGATTTTTCAATTCTTAAGTGTAAAGATTTATTAACGCATTTTTTTTTGTTTTTAACAAAAGTATAAAATATTTTATCTTACGGTCATTTGCATATTCTTTCATGTCATAAAACATTGTAGAATGGGCCATTACGCAATTCACAGAAAACTCTTTTTAGAAATAAATTATTTACAAATACACATAATGATTCATTCAAATTATTTATTCTACAGAAAAGTAAGAATTATTTGCTAGATATTTAACAAATTTGAGACATCGCATTTGTATTTTATTACTTTAACTTGAAAGATGTAATGGACTATGCAGTAAATCTTTATTATTAAATTGAATAAAAGGAGCAAGAAAAACTGCTATACCATACTTCAATTACACAGAGTTTACTTATCGCCCTTATATATTTATTAAATGTTGTATGAATATAAAACAAAACAAATTAAAAATCCAATCACTATTTGATTTGTAGTTCAGCAGTATAATTTTTATTTTTTGTTTTTATGATAATCTAATGCAGGATTAAATAATATGAAAATGTTTATTGCAATAATTTTAGCATATTTTGTATCCCGCGCTAAGTGCACTTTCAGTTCGTGCGATATTAAGCTAGTGTAGTAAACTTTTTCAGATGCTCTCTCGGTTAGAGCGGAAAAAAATTCAATAAGTGGGCAAAGCACAAAGTCGGGAACTTTATTTTTCTAGATAGATGGAGTCTAATTATTAAACATGGAAATTGCAGAAAATGCTGAAGAAGAAAAAGCATTAAAGAAACATGAAGAATATTTTTTTAATTGGAATTTGTCAAACAGCATTTGATCCACATATCAGTAGATGTATGTAATTAAACCAATGTTCAGAAAATTAACTTTGTGTGTTACCACAAGATGTGTTCTAAAAAGAAAAAAAAAACTGTGCTGATGGCAATTGATACGTTTTCGATTAAATAAGTTGAAATGTATGTACATTTGAAGTATTCAAATTCCATTGCATTAAGTTTTAATGTATGTAATTCTTTTAAAATAACTTATTAATTTCAAAATTACATAATTTGTCTAAATAATTGTAGTAATGCCAATTAAAATTAAAATTGACTTTCTATGTTTATTACTTATTACATTATCTCACACTTTTAGGTTAATATTAGTTTCTGAAAATTAAATAAGCTTAAAAAAATTCAAATCAAACTTCAATATGCATTTTCTAACAACAATACATAAAACACATTATCTTATTACATGATTATATTGCATAATTATGTATATTGGGTTTATGAGAATGTTAGCTATGAATCTATGAAGATTTTCTCATTCGATGTATGTTCCCATTATTGAGTCACTATTGCTGGATTAATTAACCGCACTAATCGAGTGAAACATGTATTTAAAATTTCTATATGCAATTAATTTTTAATACACTTTATATTGCACTTGCTGTTTTTGTTAATACCTTTTACCGTTAATCAAATATTTTTATGTTTCTCATTTGTCTACCGGCTTGTCTTGACTTTAATCTTTATAAATATATTTTGAAAATCCCGCATTTTACTCATGTAACTGAAATTCACGGTCTAAATGAAAATGAAAAGCATTAGAAAATATAGGATGAGATTTGTTGGCGTTAAAATAGTTTAATTTGATTACTGAAAAAATGATACAAAACGTTTCTTTAAGCACATTCAATAAATAAAATTACAATAAAGCAACATATTCTAATCTTTTATTCTGTGACTCTTGATTAGTCTTTTCATTTACGAGTACCCTTTATCTCATGAATGGTGATGACCTTATAACCCCAGGGAAATATTGTTGTTTTGCTAGTTAGTAACCATCTTATGCTGGTTAATAGAGCTATTTCAATTTGTAGAGCATATAGTTTTCAGCCACATATCTACATTTTAACACAAAGCAATACGAACAGA
Organism: Maratus michaelseni; assembly: GCA_963931845.1. Taxonomy (NCBI): domain Eukaryota; kingdom Metazoa; phylum Arthropoda; class Arachnida; order Araneae; family Salticidae; genus Maratus; species Maratus michaelseni. The sequence goes on along the minus strand of OZ007589.1, from coordinate 447,442,663 downwards.
AAGTTAATCGTAACAATGCATCAGAGTTAAAATTTTCAGTAACCAAACATAAACTTGTCGGATGTGCCAATCACAAAACTTTCTTCTATTTCATGCATGTTAATACTTCAAAATTCGCCTATCACAGCTCCAATAACATCAAAATTTCTCGTTATTCTGCTGTACGTTAGCTGCATGCAAAGTGTCGGGTCACCTATATGATTTCTTTACCAATTTGAATAATTGTGTTAAAATTAATCTATATGTATTAATGTTTGATTCAGTACAAGTATAATTATTTATTAATATCACTATAATTAATTTCATTTGTCTCTCTTGATATCCGATGTACAGAACTTGTCTGAAAAACTACCCGTTAGTAAGAGTGTACTGTCCTCATTTCAGCTCCATAAATATTAATTGCAGAATTATAATTGGTAACGTAATTGTTACAAATATTGTTAATTGATTACATATGTGCATTTATGTCACATCCGCAAATAATTTAGATTATTAAAATTTGAATGAGATTTATTAATTTAATTTAACTTTGATTTATTGCTTGCATAAGGACTAACGTGTGTATATAAATATATATATATATATATATATATATATATATCACTTCAATCACTCCTGTAAATATCGCAATTTTTTGTTAGCCAACAATATATCCATTATTGCGCATCTCGAAATGATTACTATTATTTTTGAAGAATCATTTTATACATGAAAGAGTATTTGCACTCGTTCTACTGCCCAATGAACAGAATCGGCTATTTCTGTAATTAAAATAGGAATTGCAGAATATTCTTATTTCAAATGAATTGTTATTGATATCAACTCATACATATATTAGCAATTTTGTAAATAACTAATTATCTTTAAATATTTATTATATCCAAATTTATTATATTTTGCAACCATAAAGAAACTTTAGTATCAAATTGTAATTCAGTTTTTTTTTCTTTCTTGCTTTTGAAATTGATAATTATTGTATAACTGCTTATTTTCTAATATCAGTGTTATCAGTTTATAGAAAATATTACATCAATATCTATGTGCAACTTATAATTTCGATCGCTCAGCCATGGGTAAAATTGGGCAGCGCATGATTGATATTTTACATACCTTTAAATTTAATATAACTTCGTCGACGCCACGAGTACCAACCGCGTACCTCTCCGACTATCTTGGGGAACTGGCGGATCAGCTGGGGGAGGGTCTTCCTACACGGTTGCTTCCTGGGCCTGGTCTTCTGTCTGTGGTCCGGTAAGTGACAAAAATGTATTTTCCTCTCGTTCACTTTTTGCGCCGATACCTCTCAGTTAGCTATGCACGAGTGGGTGATTTCTGACAATTTATGAAAATTTATGACCCCTACCGTCGGAAAACCCCCAAATTCAATTGCAACCTGCAGACAATAATAAAAAACATACACATAAAATTTGGTTCAATTCTACGCATAACATTATATACTTTTCAAAATACTATAATGACAATGGCACAAAAAATCGCTATTACAGCGTCCTCTTCCAACGAAATATTTCCAAATTCAAGAAGGTCCTACTGGCTATAGTTGCAAACCAACAAAAAAAATGGCTGAAATTTAGCGTAACTTCATAAAATTTTGGTACAATAATGAACATGGAACAAAAATCGTCATTACAAGGGTGGTTTGATATGTTCTCGGCCTGACAGTGAAAGCACACGATTTTTGACATAAATTCATATTATTTTTCAATTTAGTCTCCTTCCAACTGAATACATTTAAGACACATTCTTGTGTGCGAATTCTTTAGTGCAGCCCTGTATGAGTGTGATTTGAAAAGTTCTCGGCCTGACAAAGAATATACAAGATTTTTAACAATATTTCATTTTATTTATCAAATGGCAACACAATACATTTCAGAACACACTTGAGAAATGCTCCTTCTTTGGCGTTTCTGGTCGACGTTCAAGAAATGCGAAAGGCTTTTACATACCCAAAACATCGTGTAAAATGTAATGGACACGGTCTATCGAGATGTTTGCAATGTCAGAAAATTCCCGTTTCTTCTATCGGTGATCATTCAATACGGCATTGTGAATTTTTGAGACGATTTCGTCGGTTGTAGCGGTTTTTGGGCGTCCTGTTTGTTAATCATCGTGAATGGATTTATTACCATGTTTAAATTCAGCAGCCCATTTTTTATAATCGAATACGAAGGCGAACATCCTTTAAGGTAGAATTGAATCGTTTTTATTGTCCATGGGGGTTAATTTTTTTTAACAAAGTATTTTATGACAGCTGAAACTTCATTGTTTTCCATTTTTAGAAAATGTCAAAACTTGTTTACTTTACGTTACCGCGAAGCAAGAACCAATAAACTCACGCGTCTGAAACTAGACAGCATGTCATCTAAACGATCATACTTTACAAACATCATTGTCATTTGGTCATACATGTTCCATCTCTGTGTGAGGCCGAGAACTTATCAAACTACCCTCGTACAGCGCCGGTTCCCGCGGAATATCTCCAAATTCAAGAAGGACATACTGACCATAGTCACAAACCTATAAACCTATAACATATATAGTCATAAACCTTGGTTCATGCACTTTTCGTTGGTACAATGATGACAAACAGACGGACGGACAGACAAATATTTTGTATAAACATGTTTTTCGGGATCCCTGACCCATCATACCCGAATCGTGTAAATCCGCCTAAAACCGGAAGTCGAAAATAAAATTTGATTACAATACTTTCTTTTAGTGTATATAGAGGAAAGTAAAAAGGACGAAGATACGACTATTACGCACGCTTATGAGTTGACACTGCGCATTTGAATATTAAAATCTAAAATAATGACTTGCCCCAAAACTAGAACTAATAGAAAATAAAAAGGAACAAAACAAAATGTGTAGGATCCATGAAATTTTGCTAAGGTTTATTTGTGAAAGACTGGTTTTAATGACCACACTCTATCAATTAATAAACAGGCGTACGCCTGTGCGTTCATTTAGTGAGCATGTTATTTTATTGTTTTATTTTTTTAAAACATTACCAATAATATATTCTAGTATTCCCAATTGTTGCGATACGTTCCCACAGGAATACGAGTACTCCAGGTTGAGAACCACTGGTATTTTAGCGAATAATAAACAGGCTTACGCCTTTACGTTCATTTAGTGAGTATGTTATTTTATTGTTTTATTTTTTATTTTAAATATTTCCAATAATATATTCTAATACTCCAAATTGTTGTGATACGTACCCACAGGAATACGCGTACTCCAAGTTGAGAATCACTGGTATTATATCTTGTCCACGCATAAACTTTTGCAGATAGTATATAAATAATAATAATAATAATAATAAACTATTTGGAAGAAAATTAATTCGAGAAAGTTACTATTTTATATGATGTATTCAATGCAAAAAACATAATAACAAATATTGAAAAACCACAAATTTGCTAGTGAGCCAGAAAATATTCTCTTAATATTCTTGTGGCAAATTATCAGTAGTATTTACTTCAGTATTTTTGTGTACGTATTTTGCTAATAATAAATTACTTGTATTTTTAAAATTTAAGCATATATAGCTGTTTATACTGTTTTATAGTTTTTCAAAAATTAATTTTGAAACATTTTTGAACAAAATATACGTATTTCAATCACTTTAATGAAAAATATGCGGAAATTAAGTTTTCACTTGAATGATCAGCGTAATTACTCTAATATTAGCTACATCGTAATTTCGACGGAATATGTTACATTAAAATGATTTGTAATTTTAAAAAAATGGTATACATATTATTAGTTACAAAAATTGCGTCATGAAGAAATTTTATTTAATTTATGTTAGGTGTTTCTTTAAAACACGCAGATTATTTTTTTCAAAGGTAATTGTTTTTCTTCCTATTTCTTACTATTCTTCCTAATTTCTTACTATTATTTTCATGAAAAACATGATGTAATATTATGTTCATAACATCATGTAAACAAATTATCTTTTAAATCAATGTATGTTATTTCAGTGTCTAAAGCAAATTTGATAAAAAGTATTTTATAAATAAAAAGCGAAGATACATCTATAAACATTGTATACACATTAGACGACATAAATACTTGTTAAAATGTATTTACATTGCTTTATTTCCCAGAAAGGTAAAGAATTGTTACTGTAATTTCTTATTAATCTTCCTTCCGACTTATTTAAAAGTATATTTCAATTTTTTTCTCATAACCTTTGTCAATAAAACAAGTTTTTTGGAGGCAATACTTAAAAAACATACAATATATATATATATATATATATATATATTTTTTTTTTTTTTTTTTTTACTGTAAAAATGCTTGCATAAATGGTACATCTTCAGGAGTATAAATTTTATAATGTATAAAAAATATGCAGTTCCTTTTGATTATTTGATGAGTTTTTTTCTCTATAACTCCTAAAAATTCTGAAATGTTCAGGTACATTAAACATTGCGTGCTAGAAGAAGCAGGACTTGGCCCAGTGTTGGTTTTTCTAGCATGCTGTGCCTTGCTCTTTGTCGTACTGAAGAAGAATCTTGCTTGTAGATTCGAAATAGTTATTTGCTGCTTTTTTGTGTATTATTTGTGCATTTATAACGTTTGTATTCTTCCTTTTAAATCTGATATTATTCCATTGAACTGTAACATGTTTTGAAAATTAACCATCTTTCAGTTCCGCGCTGGGACTGAATGGATGTGGTTCCGATCCTCAGAAAATTGGTGATCGATTTTTTTCCCTGCCAGGAAGCTGTATTTTAATATTGTATATCCACTTTTTTTTTTTTTTTTTTTTTTTTTAAACACTGATAAAAAATATCGATCGCAATTTTATTTATTTATTTTTAAACAGGTATTTATTATAATTGGTTCTCTTTCATTTTTTCTCTTTTTAGTATGTAATATTAAAAGCTTGTCATTATTTTTTTTTTACTTATAAATTATCATAATTTAAAACTTTAGATCCACGAAACACTAAAACGGTACAAATGTAAAAGTGAAATAATTATTATGTTATGCAATTTCTATAGTCTTTTTCATTAGGATTTTAAAAAGTTACAAAATATAAGAATAGGAGGTTAAATATTTATGGTAAACTACTCAGAAATTTGAATAAAGCTTAACTGATGATAGAATACTTTGCTTTAATTAATTTTTCTATTATTTCTTTGCTAATTGTTTCAGCCACAACAATGATCACATCAACATCAGACAAACATCATTGTATTTCTTGTCGAAGGCGATATTCTATTGCTTTATAACTAATATGCACAGTACATTTTTAATGTATCATCACTAAAGCTAAAAATATATTAATACTTATTATTTATTATATATTACTACACTACCATATAACCATCTTTTAATTCCGCACTGAGACTGAATGGATGTGGTTTCGATGCTCAGAAAATTGTTGATCGATTTTTTTTCCCTGCCAGGAAGCTGGAAGCACCATTCTTCACTCACCATTCTAATAAATTTTGAATGTGAAATAAAAACAACTTTAAGAGATTCTTTTATATTTTTGTGTTTTTTCGTGGCAATTCTTTATTGTTAAATACTACATATTGCTGCACGAACCCGGTTAATTATCCCGAAACTCGATTCGAACTAGACAAAATTAATTTCCGTCAATCTGAAATCCAACACTGTCCGAAGTACTTCATCATCGAGCAAACTCTAAATGATAAATTATAAGAAAATTATACCACATATTAACGCAGTTATGCAAAAATAGGCTGAATTTTATTTACAATATCAATTGTATATTTTATCTTGAAAATCAATACGTATGCTTCATTAATTTAACACAACTATTTTTGTTGGCGTATCAGAGAAAGTGCCATGGCATTTCAATGAAAGAAGGGGTGCCAGTGCCTCAAGAGATGTCGGGCTTCTAGTGTTGGTCTCCCAATTTTGAACAAATTCCAGATGAGAGACCTGTACCTGGATTGGCACTCCCAGAGGTATCATTTTTTCAAACTTGGAGGACATTGGAGCCACGAACAGATTTTACGTGCACCAGCTCCCATTAGCGTACACGGTCCCACAGCAGCCGCAGTCCAGGGAGGTTGTCACCCTCCCAAACTCTGATCATGGTCGATGCTGCTTTACGTTCGGTGATCTTGACGGGAACCGAGCTTAATCGTCTACGCCACTGTGTGAAAACGCAACTATTATAATTAGTAAATAAATCATATGCGGTGTTCTTTTTTCAACTGAATGAAAAAGGTATCCTATGCAGTTTTTGAACAAAGGACCTTTGGATTGAGATGCCAACGCTCTTTCAAATGAGCTATACTAGTTAAATCTGGCGGACAGCCTTTTTCTATTGACATCTGGTATGTTATAAGAAACAGCTCAACAAAATAATAAATCGCATGTAATCAAGGGTTCAAATACTGGACTTAACCTTTCTTCACTTAATTGGAAAATTACAAACTCGTAAGAAATTTATTCCACATTTAAATGCATTTATGCAACAATACTCAGAATTTTATTTACAATATCAATTGTACATTTTATCTTGAAAAGCTATATGTATGCTTTATTAATTTAACACAACTATAATAATTCGTAAATAAATCATATGCGGTTTTCTTTTTTCAACTGAATGAAAAAGGTGTCCTGGGCAGTTTTTTAACAAGGGACTTTTGGTTTGAGATGCCAACGCTCTTTTAATTGAGCTATACTAGTTAAATCTGGCGGACAGACTTTTTCTATTGACATTTGGTATCGAAAACGCTCAACAGAATTATAAATCGCATGTAATCAAGGGTTCAGATACTGGACTTAACCATTCATCACTCAATTGGAAAATTACAAACTCGTAAGAAATTTATTCCACATTTTAATGCAGTTATGCAAAAATACTCGGAATTTTATTTACAATATCAATTGTACATTTTATCTTGAAAAGCTATATGTATGCTTTATTAATTTAACACAACTATAATAATTCGTAAGTAAATCATATGCGGTTTTATTTTTTCAACTGAATGAAAAAAGTGTCCTGGGCAGTATTTGAAAAAGGGACCTTTGGATTGAGATGTCAACGCTCTTTCAATTGAGCTATACTAGATAAATCTGGCGGACAACCTTTTCCTATTGACATCTGGTCTGTGATAAGAAACAGCTCAGTATAATAATAAATCGCAGGTAATCAAGTGTTCAAATACTGGACTTAACCATTTTTCACTCAATTAGAAAATTACAAACTTGTAACATATATGTACTCACTTATATTCAAATATATATTTTTTTCATCTGAAACAATATTGGGAGCTTATTTTGAAATTAAAAGGCTTATCAATTATGAATCTCAAGAGTCCAAACTCAAACGTAATCGAAAGAAAACCCGACACCAGTCAGCATGGCACACAACTAAACAAATAGCGTTACTGCGTTAAATAGCCTGGAAAAAATAGCGTTAAATAGCGTGGAACGCGGATCGTATTTCTTTACCCGTCAGCACACGCGCCTTTTTCTATTACGTTACTACACGCGCGGGATAAATTTTACCCCAATGGATTTTCTGGAGTCAACCCCCCCCCCCCCAGTTTGAATATAAACAAAAATTTATATTTTGAAATAAACTATAATTCAATAATGAACATAATTTAACTTAAAATAAGAAGATCTTTTATATTTTAAGCAAAAGCAAACATAAAATCTAGCACTGAGATTTTTTTCGGCATATCATTACATACAAAACTTTTACAATACAAATTGAGCCATGAAAATACAAAAAAAAAAAAAAAAATGGATATATAGAAACTGTATGTGCAAGAGTTGATAACGTTTAAAAAAACAATTATATTATTATTTGCATTGCATAAACATTTCCATTAATATTTTCCTTTCATTATGGGTTACGTTATAACACGTGTGGGGTAAATGTTATCCCACGTGATATTTTTATAACAAAAGAATGGAAAATCCACAACCGGAGGTAAACTCTTTTTGGCCACATCTTGATGTCTTTCAGCTTGAAAGGTACTATAAAGCTCAGAATAATCACGAACGATTTTCGCACATTTTTAAGTAATGGTTGTGAGCTGGAGTAGATGTTATCCCATCGCGTGTGCTGACGGGTTAACTAGAAATGAACATAACTCGGACTTTTAATTTATTTAGCTATGTCGTTTCAAAGAATCATACATTTTTGCTTTAAAAGCCATAATAGGGGCTAGGTGAAGACATGAACAATTTTATTCCATAAATATTTTTATGGTTAAGTTATTTGTCAAAAATCGAATTTTAAAAATGTAAATGATAAAAATATATCTGCGCGATATTAATTTATATTGCACTTGTGACTTACCTTCCAAATTTAGAGTTGACTAACACTAAAGTACAAGAATAGAAATTACACCATTTATAATGTGCCCGAAAAAGTGCAAAATTCTAATTAAAAATAATTCCTTTAAGACAGTCTACATTGCCTAACATTCAATTTTCAAAAATCTTTCAAGTAAAGATAATAAGTCTGCTATACAAATAATACAACCAGTTTTGCAAGAGAAGTGCAGAGCAAAACATTAAAGGAAACTTTTGAATGCCGCTAAAAGAATATAATTCTATTTAATCAAGAAAATTGATTTTCTAACGTGTAACTGTTTTTAAAAAAAGTTTTGTTACATAAGATGTCTTCACAAATAGAAAATGTGTACGGTTACGAAATTTCTTTTAAATAGGTCATCGTAAGGAGTAATGAATTTTTGCTTGAAAGCACATTAAGGGGAGTAAGCTACGAAAAAAGTATTTCTTGATTTAAAAATAAATATACAAATACAGTTTCGTTTTCTTTTGTAGAAAGCAATATATATATGTAAATATCAAAAGCAGATGAAAAATAGATTTCACGAGATTTCCACATTCAAAGCGTTAAACTGTTTATTGATTTATATCAGTTCTACAGCTTTTTAGATTATTTTTTAAATTGTTTATACTCGCATAACTTGAAGTTGCATCGAATTATTTACATGTATGTGAGCTGTATTTACATGAATGTTTTTAAGGTATCTGCATCGTACATAAGACTACGAAAAATTATTCAATTAATAAATAAAAAATTGTCAAAGCATACTAGCAACACAAAAGAGTTAGTCTAAACGGTTTTTACAATGCAGTAAAACCGAAATATTTACATATAAACTTTTTAAAATCTTCCTGCAAAATTTGGACATGTGTGTTTCAGGGAGGTCGAACAGATACGGGTGAACCCTTCAATTAAAATTATTAATGCAGTATAACTTACGCATTTCTAAACATTTAACTTAATGAGCAGGAATTGGTGGTCTGCACAGTGTAAATAACAACTATATAGTATTGTCTCAAGTTGAGGTTTAATTTAAGCTTATTTTCTTTCAGCTCAAACACATTAAGCAAAATACTGTTAAGTATCAGAAAAATAAAAATTTCACAATTAAGTATTTTTTTCTTTTAAATATACTCTTAAATATTTCCTAGAATAACATATATACATAAGTATATATTTTAAAGATTACTTTGATGATAAATGATACGAAATTATATGTTTGCATGATAAAAAGCGTGATTTAAAAATACATATTTTTATTTATTTTTTTTTTAATTTCTATTTGTAAATAGATTTATTTGTAATATTTTAGATGTTTCATTTTACCATGGAGATTTTCTGCTCAATCAGCTAAATTTTGAGGTGTTTTATTTTTTTTAAGTAACTTTAAATTTAACTATATTGTTATCCCACAACTATAGATGAAAATCAACTCGTTTTCATAAAAACACGTTAACAGTCAATTGTTAGAAAAAAAACTACGCTAACACTTTTCAGGTTTTAGAAAAATATAAAATTTCATCTTCCGATTTACGTCCAATTACGACGAATGTTCCTTTATCTTCAGAAACCTTATAAATCAATATATTTTTTGAGGTTTAAAGAAGCATTTCTCAACCAAAAGTTTCTTTTGCTGCCCGTAATTTTCGAAAATATTTCAAAGTAGTTTTTATAGTTTATTAATCTGTTTTTTCAACCCATGATACTAGTTTATCAATTCTCAAGTAAACATTTTCATGTCCAACAAATATAAAAGTATTCATGTACAAAATGCATTAAAATATTAATGTTCAACAAACATGAAAATGTTCTTTGATGAAAATTCAATTAAAACAGAAAATATCGCTAATTGCGACAATCACCAGAATACATTAATGAGAGAATTGATTGTGATTTGATTAGCGGAGGAAAATGTATCTAATGATATGATTCGGGCAACCATTCACAACCGTTGGCGGAAAATGTCAAAGGAGAAGGAGAAACTGAGGGAAAAACGAAGAGAGATATGGTAAAGCTTTATGAATCTCGTACCAATAAATATGTAATTGAAATTGACCATCATTTGAACTGAAGAAGCCTCAGAAAAGGGGTGAAAGGGCTTTACATAAGAGACAGAGTAGTGTGATTTTATCTACATGCTTAGAGTAAAATATAAGAGTTATTTCGGAAGAATAAATTAACGGGAAACGGGAAGTGAAAGATAGGAAAAATAAAAAATATTGAATATATGACATAAAAAATATTATGAAATGTTAAAAGAAATATGTACAAGAGAACTGGATATGTGTTATACCTTTTGAAACGTTGAAGTATATCATATGTGTTTTTTAAGAAAATAACTAACTATGTTTTTAATCATAACTGTTCATGTATATATTTTATTGGCAATACAAATATATTTATTTAATATAAATATAATGTTAATTAACGATAATAACACTATTAAAATACATATTTATGCTACTACTGCACTCCAAAATAGATCCTAATAGTTGAAGATTGGTAAAATTAAAAATAAGATTAAACATGAAAATGTTCATGTTCAACAAACATGAAAATTATTAGAATCTACATTATCCATACAACTGGCAGCATTAACATTTATTTTGTTATTCATACATGTATAAGTTCTGTTACGCAGCAGATTAACGTCATACGTGATATATTTGAAAGTAGTTATACAGAAGGAATGATAATCTGTGTTCGACAGAACCGAATATGGAGAAAACTGACGTATTTTAGCGAGTAAATTTTGGTAAATTTTACTAACCAGATTTCTTCTGTGTGTATGTGTTCGCATTACAAATATTTATTGGTATCCTAAATTATCATTGGCTCACTCATCTTAAATGACAACTTTGGTTGTTGATTTAATTGCGGAAATTCAGCCAAGGAACTACACAAAAACTACTGATGAATAACTTCAAAATAACTGCACAGTAGCTGCACAATCCCCACAACACTTTAATAAGAGAATTGTTTGAGATTTGATTGGCGGGCGAAAATGTGTCTAATGATATGATTTAGGCAACCTTTGACAACCGTTGGCGGAAAACGTTGAAGGAGGGGGAGAAATTGAGCGATAACGAAGAGGAATTGGGAAAAGATTTATGAATATCCTGACAAGAAATTTGTAATTGTAATTGAACATCATTTGAACTAACGAAGCCTCAGAGATAGGGGCGAAAGGGTTTTTCATGAGAGACAGCGTAGTGTGATTTTGTCCGCATACTTAGAGTAAAATATGAGTGTTTTCGGAATAATAGAAAAATTGGAAACGTGAAATGAAAGATAAAAAAAAAATGAAGAAATGTTAAAAGAAATATGTACAAGAGAACGGGATATGTGTTATACCTTTTGAAACGTCGAACTATATCATATGTGTTTTTTAAGAAAATAACTAAATATGTTTTTAATCGTAACTGTTAATGTATATATTTGATTTACAATACAAATAAATTTATTACTGCACTTAAACTTTAAAAAAACCAAATAAGTTAAATTAACATATTATATTTCTTATAAAACGAAGAAATAGAGGTATAGGTAAACAGTAAAGATGCTGACGAATTCTAAAGAACATTCTGCAGAAATAAAAAGGAAGCTACATTAAAACTTATAGATGTGGTGAGCAAAGATATAAGCACTTAGATTATCATTAAATGTTTTAAAAAAACATTCAAACACAAAATATATATGGTTTTAATAATGAGTTTACTTTTTGTGCAAATGATGCTGGATAAAATATGCCAATTCGTTATTAACAGATTTCGTGACTTTTCTTAAATGAGACAGTAAAACATTTTAAATAAACATTCAAATGATCAATATATCTCTGATTCACAGCCGAAAATGCTTCCATTCTGGATTTACACTTTTCCGTTCCAAAAGAATTAAAAATAATTTGAAAACAAAATTAATTTTGGGGATTTCAAAATCAAGGCTATTATTTAGACTTTTCAAAAGAGTGCATGCATTTTTTAAAAATATATAAATTAATGTTCCATGTTTGTTTCTGTTTGCTTTTAAGAAATAAGCATTATGTATACAAACTCACTTCGCCAGCACTTTTATATGACATTAATATTTCGTTCGGATCTAAAATACATGAATAGTAATTATATATTTCGTTATTAAAAGTTTAATATCAATTTAGATGGCATCTGTGATAACAAACCTTAGGAAAAAATCATATTTGTCAAAAAAATTGTGGCATCGCATTCACTGATAGATTAATGCTAACGTTTCAAATTAATGTGTTTTTATTTGCACAGAAATCTATTTGACTTTCGTTAAACAAGTGTCAGAGAATTTGTTTTACTAAACCCTTTATGACCGCAATCATTTTTCTCTTAATACTGGAAAAAATGCATTTCACACCACATTTTTTAGAACAGAAATTTGGCGTCTTAACCCATTTTAGGTCAAGCATAAAAATTTTATAAAATGTGGTATTATTTGCATTGAAATTTGCTTAAATTACATTCATTAAGACACCAAAAAAGTTTCCAGCAGGAAAAATAATATTTTATTTAATTCAACGTTACCATTATTAATTTACCATTAAATTTAAATAAGAAATTTTAAGTTTTCTTATGGCCTTTGTTTTATTTTTATTTTATTTACAGAACTTGCAACTTTACTCCGTTATAAAAACATATGATTAATCTCAAGTGGAATAATTATAAAATTTCAAAAAGTCGAATTTGTCAATAACCGTTTCAAGTAAAAAACCAGCGTATTTTGAAAATTTCTCAACAGAAAGTGATTATTTCAATTGAATTACTAATAGTTTATAGATGACTCCAGAACCCTTAAAAATAGCAGAAAAATAAAATTAGTGAAAATATACACCACAGTGTTAATAAAAATATATTTATTGAAATGGTGCGTTTACGCACCTTTGGCCGAAAATGGGTAAATTTATCGAGGGGGTTTAGTCATCAGCGAAATAAAGAATTTCGCTTCAGAATTACTGGTGCGTAAACGACAAAAGTGGTTTTATCTATGATTTTGCTTTAATGCAACGCTAGGCTAATATGGGTTAAATAAGCCGATGATATCATAGTATTAATAAAATTTCGGCTGAAATATTGCTATTTATGAAGGACTTCCAGCGCATATAAAAGAAATCATATTCATGCAAAATTGTCATTTGTTAATTTCCTAATTCTAAACCAAAATGGTAAATAAGCTCAATGTTGAAACTTTGTTATTTACCGAAAACTTTATACAATAATTTCTGTAGAATTTTATTTATGCTTGTGATTAATAATAATTAAACTGTATTTGAGACAATAATTAAGTCTACTCTTTAGCTCACAGGCTATCAAAGCCTGAGAGCTAATGTGCCCGCCGGCTCTGTATGTACGTACGTATGTATGTATATATGTATGTACGCATGTATGTACCTAACGTGATGATAGAAAGAACCGTTTTGCTTCAAATTTTGTTTATAAGTTCATTGTGATAAGGCACTTCCCTGATTAGTTTTGGAGGTTCCTTGGTTAAGTATAAAGGGGGGAACGGGGGGCTAACTCCCCCTTAATTTAGATAAATGGGTTTTTCATGAAGAATGATCCGATTTTCTTCAAATTTTGTATATAGGTTCATTGTAATAAGGAGCTTTCGAGATTAGTTTTGCGGATTCATTGGTTAAGTATAGAGGGGGGAACGGGGGGCTAACCCCTCTTAATTTACATATATGAGTTTTTCTTGAAGAATTATCCGATTTTCTTCGAATTCTGTATATAGGTTCATTGTGATAAGACACTTCCCTGATTAGTTTTGGGGGTTCATTGGTTAAGTATAAAAGGTGATACGGGGGGACTAATCACCCCCCTTAATTGAGATAAGTGAGTCTTTCATGCAGAATTATCCGATTTTCTCAAATTTTGTATATAGGTTCATTGTGATAAGGATCTTCCTGATTAGTTTTGGGGGTTCATTGGTTAAGTACAAAGGAGTGAAACGGGGACTAACCCTCCCTTAGTCTAGATATATGGGTTTTTCATGCAGACTTATGCGATTTTCTTCAAATTTTGTATATATATTCATTGTAATAACGCGCTTCTCTGATTATTTTGGGGGGTTCATTGGTTAAGTATAAAGGGGGGAATTGGGGGATTAACCCCCTTAATATATTGTCGATTTCTTTATTTTTCAAGGGGCAAGAGTAGTATGATAGAAATTTGTGATTAGATGTAAAGAAGCCTGTGAGCTCATTGCCCTCAGTTTATCTGGGCAGTTTTCTTTTTTATTGTTGTAATTATTTATCTGTAGGAATTTTTTTAGCATCTCATTTCGTGAAAGTAACAATCAAATACAGATTTCATATTTTAAAAAATGTTTGAAACCTTTTGAAAATTGAATAGAGAGTAAAGTGATAAAGGAAGCCAGTATATGGCAAAAATACATAGATAATTCCTCACTTATATATATTGTACAGCAACAACCAAAAATATAGTATAAGCTTCCATCAAAGAAATATTTTTCTATCTTCAAAATTGTCGATATTTCAATACAATTTCCTTCGTTATATTTGTGTAAAGTTCACTTGCACTGGTCCAATTATTTATTTATTAGAAATATGTAAGGAACAAAGGTATTTATATAAAAAATAAACTAGAAAAAAAGTATTAGTATATAGTTTATACAATTAATTTGCAGTCCATTTTGTGTGCTTCCCTGATTTAATGATTGTGTAAAAATGTATTTTATCAATATCACTATTTTAAAAATATTGTTACATTAGAGTAATTTTAAGAAGTTTACATATACCTAAGTATAAATATATTTAAGGATAAATATATTTTAACTCTTATTGTAATATTTGATTTGGTTAATTATTTATTCTTTAGGGAAAAATGCTCTGGAAAGAGAAATATATTTTTACTTAATAATATTATTAAAGTTAACTATTTCAAATATTATTATTAAAATAAAGAATTTACCTTAAAAATATTTTTAATTTCATTTTTAAAATATAATTACATAAATTAAAAAAAGAATATTTATCTTGTTTGCTGATTTTTTCTTATGAAAGAACAGCTACTTGGTATCATTTCTCATATACACATAATTAATGCCGTATAAAGCTACATATCTATAAGTGTGTAAATCCAAAATGAATGCAACATAATTAGATTAGGAAACAAAATAATTCTACAGTTCCTAATATTCCCTCCAGGGTGCGTTTTTTTTTATCCGTAATTTTTCAAAAAATCGTGATAGGCCCATCAATTGTGTAATAAATGGCACTAATAAAGGATTTATTATCTATTCAACAGTTGCTGTTATAACCAAACGCTGTTTGTAGCCGCCTAACCTACCCCGTGCTCTTTTGACGTGCTACACGTCTAACTAAGAATAAGACTTCTAAAAATTGAAAAAAGACTAAAAGAGATGAACTTGTTCTGGTATATCATATGTGTGAAATAAAAGAGTTAAAAATACTTGCAATTGTATATCTGTTGTAACTGGGATACGAATGAATATAAAAAACATCCAGATTAAAGATAATCTCATACATCTCAATATTTATTTTTATCCTTTGTATTTCTGAGTTTCCTGAGTATATAATGGACTGTACAGACAATTTTATACAAAGAAATTATTTTAACAACAATGTTAATAGTTGTTGGAGAAAAAAACTTTAAATTGTATTATGAGATTTAATGGGATAATGACATCATTCCAGTTTGTCTAGGCACATTAAAAAGCTCTTAAATGTTATTATCACAAATATTAAGATAATATTATTTTGAAAAATCCATTAAAATATATTGCCGCAGCCAAAATTCCATTAACAGATGTAACGTAATTTTTTTTAATTTTTTTTTTCTAAAACCACTTTTTATAATGCACCTGCGGGGAACATCTGCAATTTATTAAGTTAATTGAAAAACTTATTCTTGATTGTTATCAGAATCGCAAATTGAAAAAAAAAATGAAATAATTTTTTCAACACTCAGAGGTAATCTATTTTTTTTTTCAGTTTGTTTATAAAATCCTTCATGACTTCTTATTTTGGTTATTGAAGTATATTAAGGTTTTAAAATGAAAAAGTAAAAAGACTAAGGTATGTAATCTGATACATGAAATATAATTCAAAATGTTAATCAGCGAATTTCTTTTTTTTTTCGAAAAAAATTAAATGAGGAATAATTTACTTTAGATTAATATTTTGTATTTATTGTTGGAAGAATATATTAAATTAGTTCCTAAAAATTGCATTATTCTCCGTAAATATGCAAAAAATATATGCGTGGGTAACAGAATCAAATACGTCATAAATTATGTTTTATTTATTACTTAAATAGATTTTTTCTTTGTATAAATTTGCAATCCTTTTGACTTTTTTAGCAGTTTGTTATTACATTCAATCTTGCATTTATGATACATAATGCCACTGTACAGTAATTTATTTTATCACAGATTTTTTTTATCGCTCTAACATCTTCTTTATCTCGTATCGATATTAGTTTATCATTAGCCATAAAAAATTGTGTTTCATTAATTAAACTTTAATCTGAATCGAAGTGTTTAAACTTAATTGCATAGATACGCGTAAGACAAATGAGCAAGTAATTTTTATATGACATTTATTATGCTATCTATATTTTATTAGAGTTTCTTTAACCGTGTTTTTTTCTGTTGAGATGATTCAAATAACAGACCAGATAGATGCCATTAACAAATGGTTCTCTGACTAAATTGTATTGGCTGTGATTGGCTGTCCAGTTAGACAAATTGGAAGACCATTAACCAGTAAAACAAAATGTCCTGGGTTCAAATACAGGCATTGGCATATTTTCATTCAGATGGAAATATTACATTACGTAGATAATGTTTAATAAGCATTTACAATCAAATGTTGTTGCATATTTTTATTTTAATCTGAAAGATAAATTCTGTTACTTCTATAAATATATGTTCACAATTGTAATCATAATTTTGGGAATTTAAACATCATTGACTTTTATTCGAATGCTGTAATATCATGTGCCATAAAACATTTTAAATAAATATCTATTTATAATACTCAAGTGAGGTGACGATTCCGGGCAGAACCCGTCCATTTATCGAATTATTTCCATTGTTGCAGAGTATATTCCATTGCTATTACTTCTATTGATGCAGAGTATATTCCATTGCTATTACTTCCATTCTTACAGAGTTTAAAATATTCAGACAATTGGCTTTGGACGTATATTTTTTAATTTGCATGTGCAATTTAGGTAAAGACATATCTTCACTTGAACTTTGTTTTTATAAGTGAATAAAATTTAATATTTACTGTGACGTCACGTGAATGTTGTTTGTTTGGTTTATTTTGTCTTTATGCATTATATTTTTATTGATTCAATTTTTTCTTTACAATTAAATGGAAAATATATTTTTATTTGAATTCATGGTGGTTAAGCCTAAAGGTACGTATATAAAGTATGTGTGAATAAAAATGACGTTATGCTTAGTTTGAAATGGATTTTCAAACTTATAAAACTAAAATTTAAATTGATATGATTGTGCCAACATGACGTAATTTTCATTGATTTTTAAGTTGTTAATTATAAAAATTAGAACTGGAGCCTTTATTGATTACTTCATATCGATTGTGTACCTTGATTACATGTTAGGAATTGTTTTTCTTAAAAAAGAAATTATGTGCAAGATGAATTAATGCTTTAATAAATAATTTTAAAAAGGAAAGACTTTCAGGAGAAATAAGATTATTAAGAATAGTGTTATAGTAAAAAAATATAAAAAGCTTAAAATAGTAATTGTTTTGAAGCTAGATTAAATAATGCAATGCTGATATTTTATAGGAATTATTTTTGTTGGTTTATTATAAGTTCATTTAACCCTTTGAAGAGCAATAGAATATAATAGATTGCACTCAATTTTTGTTCCTAAATGCCACATCCACAACAAGAGTTACACACAACCGTGTATGTGGAGAAACAATGTATGTGGAGAAAAGCTTTTACTTATTTGCAAATAAATTTGTTTGTAAATCCTAAATCAATCAATCATTTCATTATTTTAGCAACATAAGTACTTTTCCTCTGAAAGGGTTAACAGTTCCTTAAGAGCGATAAAGTCATATTTCTTTCACTGTGGATTTCTCTGCCGTCGTCAAAAAATTGTAGCCTACTTTAGGACGGCAAATTAAACTCAGTTACAATTTGTAAAAATGTATAACGATGGCGACAACGAACGGCGTTATTTTTCGGGTTTATGTCTATTACACCACTTCTAAATACCGTATAATTTGAATTCTTACATCACCGAATATACTCCCTTATTGTCGATGAATAGCATATAAACACATTTCTTGCAATAGAAGTAAGTAAAAGCTATTTCTACTGATATTGCATCCAATCTATATATGTATTCTTTAACCAATTAAGATATATATGCAATTTTTGCACTTTTTGTCATCTTATTTATACATCACATAGCAAATTTGCTGTTAAAACCCCAAAGTCTCATGCATTAATCATATCCTAAATTTAAGGAAAATTGACACTAAACGTTATTGTCGACGAATGGTATTTTAATATTTATATCTAGTATTTTAAATGTTAAATAAACACCATGATTTCTTTCCACCATCCTAGGACGGGCATTTACACTAGTTGATTTATATTACAGTAATTGCAGTTTTTTAAACTGAATTATAGTGAACAATTAATTATTAGTTAATTGTTAATTTTTTATAGTGAATTATGATTAGCATATCGAATGACGTTTTAAAACCACGAAGCTCCTGAAGTTTCTATTTGTGCATTTTAAAAATGATTATTTAATCTAACAATACACATAATAAAGAAAAAATATAAAAACTATTACATAATTTAACACAGTAAATTTGACATATTTACTTCACGTATATTCCATTTCACATATTTTTAATGAATATCAACTTTTTTTAGAAGAAATTAAACGAAAATGACGAAATCAAAACTTCATATTTCTTATACATATATTGAGATCTTTCCTTGATTTATAAATATAATTTAACATCTGCATAAAACTACTGGGAAACACTCATTTAATACTTTATTGCAAAAGTATTTGAAACATACAGATATTTCTGAAAAAATGTATTCAAGGAATTACTAACAAAATGCATTCGATGAGAAAATGTATTCAATACAAATAATGTCCTCACATTTCCTTTCAATCAATTGAGGCAATCATTTGAGTTGTCAGAGGTATTGGAACTTCTGCTTTGTTGTTTCCGTCTGAATCATCAATCGTATATATTACTACTCATTTATGGTATGATAAAAGAATAATGTTAATCGTATATCGCATTTGGTGCTACGTTTTATTACATAATCACTCCATATTCAATGATAGGTAAAGTATGTTAAATTCGTAATAACAGTTTGTATTATTTGGCGCATAAAAAGAAATTATTTTGTTAAATTTTTATATTAAGATGTTTTAAACAAGATACATATTTTGTATTTAAAAAAAAAAATGTTTTCATCCTAAGTTTTATAGTTTAGTTAATCAACTAAATGATTTTTGTATTTTATTTTTTTAATAGAAATTTCCCTCTCACTAAATCATATAAATTATGCGGTTAAATAAGACGATAGTTGTATTTGAAACAAAATGTTGAATGAAAGAATGAAAGTTTGTAACTATACATACGTAAAATATTAGTCTTACAAGGACATAAACTTAAATATATACGAGGGTCGATCCAGAAATAAGGTTCCCATCAAATTTATAAATAGGCAACATTGTTTATTCTCATAGAAATTTACATCGTTGGAAAGAAGAAAGTTTTCTCTATTTTTCTACATAATCGCCATCTTTTTCTACGCATTTTCGTAGACGGTGCTCCAATTTCTGTTTCCAATGTCGTAGAACTCCGCCGCCAAGCCGCTGAGGAAGCGTTTCACCTCTTCTTTAACGTCATCGTCGCTCCGGAAGCGTTGGACACTCAAATGTTCCTTCATCTTGGAATTATCACAAGTGATAATCGCTTGTTCCCCAAGATAAAGGAACATTTGGGTGTCAAACGCTTCTGGAGCGACGATGACGTCAAAGAAGAGGTGAAACGCTTCCTCAGCGGGTTGGCGGCGGAGTTCTACGACATTGGATACAGAAATTGGAGTACCGTCTACAAAAATACATGGAAAAAGATGCGAATAAGTAGAAAAATAGAGAAAACCTTCTTCTTCCCAACGATGTAAATTTCTATGAGAATAAACAATGTTGTCTATTTGTAAATTGGATGGGAACCTTATTTCTGGATCGACCCTCGTAGAAGTGTGTTGACATATTACATTAAAGCACCGTTAAAGGCATTTTAAGATTTTGAGCAAGTTCGTTGCTAGAAAGTTAGGGAGTTAAACAAGGAATACACACCCACACCTCCCCCCCCAACACACACAGATATATATAATACTTAAAATACAAAAAAATTTTACTGAACGACTTTTTCTAGAATCTAAATATATGACATTTTAATACTACCTATCCTTATGGATTAAATCAATTAGTATACAAAAAATCACATCCTGTTTTTTCATATTTAACTAAATATGAAAATTATAAAAATCTTTATTCAGGATTAAATTTTTCAAACATAAAAAAAACTTCAAGATCTGGTAGAGGTAAACATAACAAAAAACACACTGATAGTATTGTGATACAGCAAGAGCTTGATGATCTTGAGGCACAATTTTGTAATGATTATAGTTGGTTAGCTATAAGAAAACATATTTTTTGTATTAAAAAGAAATATTTGAACCAATATTTCATAGTATTTAAAAAGAATCAATATTCTCCACATTTTTGTGATATCTTTTATGATATTCTTCATTATAGAGCAAACCTATTAAATACAAGTCTTTCTAATAAACCTAAATATAAAACTAATAATACACAACTAATTATAAATTTTTCCAATCATGTATTTAATAATATCAATTTACACAATGTCATAAACAACACTACTAATAACTTTCCAATAAAAAATTTTACTATTCACAAGACATATAACTATAATCGCACACTTGGACGTAAAATTTTTAATTAAAATTCTTTTGCAAAACAATTGGTCTTTTCAAATAATTACCCTTGTTATTGTAATGACCCAAAATTTCAAAAGTACATAAATACAACACATAGTCATATTATTACTGGTGATCTTAATATTGTAGAACAACCTATTTTACAAAACTTAATGCATAATGGCACAAAATTTCGCCTTCCATACATGTGTAAAATCAAATCCATAATATTGCAGTTTATTCAAGATATTGATTTATTTATATATAAAATTGCTATTGATTACAATAAACCTATCGAGTATTTTAGTGAATGGAGATTTTCTGTAATAGATAAATTTAAAAATGAAATTAAAAAAATTATCAACATATTACACATAAAGCTTTTAAAAACATAAATAAACATATATCAGAACGACAAAACAAATTTATAATTACTTATGTAGATAAATCTCCAAATAATTATGCTATTATTTGTAAAGAGTACTATAAAGTGTTAATTCACAATGCAATTAACACAAGTAATATTTTTAATAAAACTAAATTAAATATTGAAATTAATAATAGAAAATTATTAAATTATCACAAATTACTAAAAATCAAAAGTAACAATTTAAATTATCCTTATCTTGTTATAATTCCAAAATTTCATAAAAATCCAATTAAATTTCGCACAGTTACCATCGGGTGTAACACATATAATAATAATGCAAGCAATTTACTTCTTAATATTTTAAAGCAGATATATGATATAACGATAAAACATAATAACCAACATTGCCTAAAAAACAGTTTTCAGCTTATTAATAAAATACATAATATCAATCCGGTAAAATTCGTAAAATCATTGGATTTTAATGATTTATTTAATAATATTGATATAAAAGACTTACATAAAACAATGTGTATATTATTTAAAGAATTTAAATCTCAATTAAAATTAAAAGATCATATTTCCGTATTTTTTTAAAAAACTTTATTAAACTTTATATTGCATAATAATTACATCATATATGACAATATTATTTATAAACAATGCCAGGGAATACCGCAGGGTGGGACCGCTTCTAGTATTCTCTCTGACCTTTACTTATATTATTATGAAAGAAATATTGGTCCGATGAATGATTATGTATTTTATCGCTATATTGATGACATTATCATTTTTTATTTCAATGATAAAAATTGCACATCTTCACTCAATTTTTATCCTAATCTGCTTACATTAAGCGAAAATGATTTGATTAATAATAACATAAATTTTCTTGACTTAAAAAATAATATTAATGATAATTATAAATTAATATTTGCTATTTATGATAAAAGATTTGACTTTCCATTTAAAGCAGTGGTTCCCAACGGGGGGTGTACGCCCCACAGGGGGGCAATTTGACTTTTCAGGGGGGCCATTTAACTTTTCAAGGGGACAATTCAGAATTTCTGTGACCCATACCTTCTGAATTGTTTTTCTAATAGTAATGTTGTAGACTGAAAATAAAAGTTACACATTCAGATTTCAAAAACAAAATTAAAAAAAAGTAGTTTTTTATTCAATTTTTAAAAAGTATCCATTCAAAAGTTTTAAATACATTCTTACCAGAATAATTATAGAAGAAAACATTTTAAGATATTTAGATACTTTTATATATTTAAAAATTCTTTATAATTTTTCTGATTTATAAGTATTTTAGACTTTTAAACAACTTTTTCGATTATTTATTGAATGAGTCGCACTGCAATATGTCACATGAAAATCAATTTTACACATGAAACTATTCAAGTGTATATTTAACAATTACTTGAAGACCTGCCTTTACCGAATCTTTTATCACGTTTCATTCTGATTAGAAATTGATTAGTAATTTAATCGCAGAAATTCTGTGCTTGAATAAGACGAAAATGTTTTATTCAAAATTATTGATTTTTCTAATCAAGGATTCTGAGCACTCTATACATCACGCATACGTGGTGACCGTGTGCCAGTAAACTACGAGGAGTATCAGATGATTATAAAAAATATTTGATTCATCCTACCTTCGGCACGTTTCAGGATCAATGTTAAATGCTCTTTAATCTGCCAGGATTCTTTTAAAATTTTATGAGAATTATATGTTATAGGGGGAGAGGGAGCATAATCATTTTAGAGATGTTTTGGTGGGGCGCGGCTAAAAAAGGTTGGGAACCACTGGATATTTTTACCAATTTTGCTTCATGTTTACATAAATCAGTTTATAAAAATATAATTATCAATTACCTTCATCGTATAAAATATCTATGCTCAGATATAAATAAAAACAAAAATATTAGATTTATACGAAATCAAGCAAAACTTTATGGTTATCCTATCTTTTTGATAAATTCAATTATCAACTCTTTTAAATAACATTTATTACATCATATAAATATAAACAATTTATGTAATAATTTATTTTGTTTTAGTGTGCGATAAAATATAGCAAATAATACAATTAAAACATATAAGGACTATTATTAAGATGGTTGAACATTGTTTACACTTTATATAGTCATGGTGAATGTGCGTCTGCCGATCACCTGTATATTAAGTGATACTAATGATCAGCTATAAAAAGGCTATAAAATATGCATTGTATTAAAATAACTGTAAACATAACATATACAAAACGCAACTCATCAAGATTATGATATTTCATGATGTGCGCCATGTGGTTGTATTGGTATAAATGTAGACCTTGTGATGTTTAAGGAATTTTTGATAATTATTGTGAGTAAGATATTTTATGTATTCTTTACAAGTTTTTTATTTCCAATTTTACTATTTCCAATTGTTTTCTGGTAATAATATAGTATACCTGGATAAATATACTGATCTTAGCATAAATGCCAGTATATTTATGAAATACTGTATTATTTTTAAAACACGTGTGGATACATCCAGGCTGATGATTATATCTTCACGTGTTTTTTCATATCCAATTCTAATTTAAATCTATTGTTATTAAATTTTCCATTATATTTAGTTCATATTTCATTTCAAAATCCATTTGTATTCACTTGATATCAACTTCAAATTATTAACATTTTATGGTTTATTATATATATTTTTTTTCTCTCTCTTTAAAAAAAAAAAAAAAAAAAAAAAAAAATCATATTTTCAGTATTTTTGGCCAATTACCATTGAAGCAAATGCTATGGTAATATTATGATTGCACTTGTTAATTTATTAACTATGTGGTATTCTGTCTACACTTTATTACTAATTATCTCTTAGGAGATTTAATTAGAATGTTACAAGAACTTGATATGTTTTTTGAAATTCAAAGATATTATATATATATATATATATATATATATATATATATATATATATATATATATATATGTGTGTGTGTGTGTGTGTGTGTGTGTGTGTGTGTGTGTGTGTGCGTGTTACGGTCAATATGATGAATCTGGCCATTATTAATAATAACCGGTAATTATTAATAATGACCGCGGTTATTATTAATTATAACTGGGCATTATGACCGGTCATTATTAATAAAAACCGGATGTGTTACGGTCAGTATGATAAATCCGGTCATTATTAATAATAACCGGTTACTATTAATAATGACCAGTCATAATGCCTGGTTATAATTAATATTAACCGCGGTCGTTATTAATAATAACCGGATTAATTATACTGACCGTAACATATATATAATAATTTTGTATTGATTTAAATCTGTACTTTCGCAAATAAGAGTACTTTTAATCAGAAATGTGTCATGTTATTATATTCATCCTAGGAAAAAGATATAGAAAGCGGTTATTTTGTGTTGCTCTACATACATATAAATACTTCATCCTTGCAGATATGAGTATCTTACTTTAGATATACATTATTAATTAATTAAATGTAATTTACGTTCAATAAGTTTTCTGCTGAGCCATTTGTGAAATGTATTGATATAAATATACTGCATAAAGTTGTCCTAATATTTACCACACTTTTATTTTTTAATTTTTCTATGAAGTGCATTTAAAAAAAGTTATTCAAAATAAATTCTATAATAGTTGAATATAAAGTTCGTAACGACCTATTCATAAAACATGCAGTGTCTGAAGAAAACACTGGTAAATATTTGGAATATTTAAGATCTATTTAATACTATTGCAATTAGTTCAAATTTTAATAACTTTGAAAGTCAGTTAAATATTTTAAGTGGAAGTATTTAAATGTATGTAGAGTACCAAAATATATCAGCTTTTGCATATGTTCTAACCCCGCTTTCAATAATTGTAATTATTATTTATTTACAGACCATTACGGATATTTGGTGGCTCTTTTAATTAAAGCAGATGTTTTATCGGGAAAAATCGTGCCGATGTACTTCAATTATCCATAGTCTATTGTATATGATAACTTTTGGGGAATAATTTCATGAAATACATTTAAACAAATTCATGAACAGTTTTATCATTTTTTATACAATGAAGCCCAATAGTTTAGTGGTCAGCGCGTCACGATAGCATGCACTGTTAAAAATTTGCAGCAAACTGTCCAGTCATTTGATCGTTTTTATAGAAAACGGTTACATAACCGTAATTAAATCTATTCTGACCATATTATTGCCTATATTATTGTCAGAATAGAATTAGATTACGGTTATGTAACGGTTTTCTATAAAAACGGTCAAATGACTGAACAGTTTGTTGCAAATAACACTGTGTGTGGCAACGCTAAATTGTCTTCATTCACAGCCGACGCTGAAACATAATCCAATTTTTTCGACGGAGAAATAGAGCATTCTACTGTTTGGCGAGAGTTTGTCGGGGTTTCGGTAAGTACCGAGAGAGACTGAGAACTCTAAGTGAAAACTATTTGTCACATTGCAGATGACAGCTCCCGGTAAAGTATTGTTTTTGAAAGCTGCTGGAAGGCTTTATTTTCCATATGCAATATTTACTAATTTATTTTTACTATGTTAAATGTTAAGTTATTTACATCTTTTGTTACAGTTTGATAAGTTTTGTACAGTGACATATAACAGCTTCTACATATAACAGCGTATTCCTACACCTATACACGCTATGCGTCCATAATTCGACGCCGGATTGTGGACTGCCCAAGTTTAACTCAACATTTCGTCTTTTTGGGCCCCGTAAAATGAGTATCAAGATTGCATGGGTCCTGCATTTGGCTGACCATCTGACCAGGACATATGCTATATAGCACCTCAAGGGCCATGGTGCAGGATGCCAAACAGAGCTAGATCCTTCTATAATCTGCCTTCATCCTTACCTTCATTCTATACCTTCATCCTTAATAGATTTTGGCGCCGCAGGTTTAGTTATTTCAGTTTATAATGAAAATCAATAAATTTAACAAAATAACGATGCAAATTATGTTATTAACTAGTCGGATGTGGGAATCCCAAAACATTCTTCTATCTCACACAGGTTTCGCATACACTAAAAACGAATAAGCACCCATTTATATCAAGGTCTAACTGAATCTAAAGTTTTATTAAATTCCTTGCATTAGTTCTAGAGATATGACTATTGCTAAAATTGTGTAAATCTTTCAAAATGCAGCATAGCAGCGCAACCTGTTAGTAGATTTAGACCAAAACCTAATAAACAACAACTTATGTCAACGTTTAACTGAATCTGAAGTTTGATAAAAATCCGTGCATTAGTCCTTGGGATATAGTTATCATGATAATAATGAAAAAAGTAGCATAACAGCGCCACATGTTGGTCTATTTACGCCAAAACAGAGGCAGTATCTATTTATGTCAAAGTTTAACAGAATCTGAAGTTTGATGAAATTCTGTGCATTAGTTCTTGAAATATAGCTGTCGTGAAAATCATGCAAAAAGTGGTGTAGCAGCGCAATTTGTTTTATATCTACACCAAAACGTAATCACAGTGTATTTATGTTAAGGTCTAAATACATCTGAAGTTTGATGAAAATAAGTGCATTAGTTCTTCAGATAAAGCTATTGCGGAAATCGCGAAAAATGCAGCGTAGCAGCTGCACCTGTTGGCCGATTTCTACCAAGAACTAATCAGCAACAATCTATACCAGGGACTAACTGTTTATAAAGTTTTATTAAATTTTGCGAAACATGCAGCATAGATGCGCCACCTATAGGGCGATTTTCACCAAAAGCTAATCAGCACCCATTTATATCAGGGACTAACGGAATATAAAGTTTTATTTAATTTTTTGCATTAGTTCTTAAGATAGAGCGCACACAAAATGTTTGTCACATATAGACAGACAGACAGAGTCACAGACTCACAGACAGACATTTTCTAAAAATAGTAAAATCGTGTTGAGGGCATTCTAAAGCGTATAAAACCATCGAAAACCGGAAGTCGAAAATTTTCATGAATCCAATACTTTCTTGTAAAGATAAAATAAAGTAAAAATTATGATTAAGATACAGGGTGATTTTTTTTTTAAAGTTGTGAAAGTAAAACCTTATAACAAAAGAACCACTGATCAAAATGACCTGGAATTTCACCAGTATGCTCCCAAAGCAATGAGAATTTTATAGACGTGGTTAAAAAACAACTTAAAATCGCACCGACAGATGGCGCTGTAAGTTAACAGAAACAAAGAATATCGGCAGTGGCAGGAAAACAATGGACGGCTCTTTCAGAAACCATCTTCCGTAGGCCTTCTGTCGCCATTGGACCTTTTCTTAAATTCTTAAATGTCCTGAATCTCCTAAGAGCAGTTGCTGCGCTGTCATTATTCTAATAATACAGTTTCACTAACGACGCACGGTCCGTCAATGGCACAGTCATTGCGAGGATATCAGTAGAAAAATGAACACGAGGTGTGCGTGTTTCACTCTTTATCTTCACTGTGCGTGTGTCGTGTACAAGCGCGTCTTCCGACTTCACTGCATATACAACGCCATATGTCGTTGCGGTTTTAATTTTTTTTTCAACCAAGCCTAAAAAATTCCCATTGTTTTGGGAGCATACTGGTAAAATTTCTGGTCATTTGAATCAGTGTTTCAATAGTTGTAGGGTTTTACTTTCACAACTTAAAAAAAAATCATCCTGTATATCAGTTTTACACAAAATTTGATTTTTTATATCTATTCGATTATTCCATATTACATTAACATTGAAATCAAATAAAAAGGTAATGTGTATTTTAATTAGTACGATATTTTACTTCTTTGTTCATAAAACAGTAAAATTATTAATAGAAAAAGCATTAGTTTACATACAAATCTGAAAATATCAGAGTTCAAATATTTTACGTATTTTAAATTCATGAATAAAAAATAGTTGCTCCATGTGACGCTATTTATCTGTGTTTGTTTTCTATTTTTTTTTTAAACAGCATTATTTTTTTAGATACATACGTAATGTAAATATTTTTTTTTTTAAATTACATTATCAAAAAAAAATTGTTGCAAAATGTATTTTACACTATAAAAATATGTATTAACAGATAAAAAATGAGTACTTTTTTTTGTCGTTTTTAATTAAAAATGGAAATAGAGATGAGAAAAGTGCATTATTCCAAATGCATTATTATTTTTTTTACATGTATTCCCTTCTCTGAAGAGTTTCATGCCGTTTGTTTCCTTGGTCAAAATTTATTCATTTTTTAATTTATAGCACTGAAAAAAACTAATAAATACGCTTTATATTTCTATTCTCATGAAGAAATTGTAACTACCCTCACAGTTAACTTTTTTCCTTCATATAAAACATAGATTATACGAGAAATGTCTTTAAAAAAAAACTTACCGATATTCAAATTCAGTGTAACTTTAGAGTCATTTCGTATGTTTTTACTTTCTTCTATCTTTACATGTTTCTGGAAGAAGACAAGAAGACTCCGGGAAGAAGAAAATATTGGATTCATGAAAATTTTCGACTTCCAGTTTTCGACGGATTTATCGTTTTAGAATGTCCTGAGCACGATTTGACTGATTTTAGAAAATGTCTGTCTGTGAGTCTGTCTGTCTGTCTGTACGTGACACAAATTTTGTGGGAGCTCTATCTCAAGAACTAACGCACGAAATTTAATAAAACTTTATATTCAGTTAGTCCCTGATATAGATTGGTGATGATTAGTTTTTGGTGAAAATCGCCCAACAGATGGCGCTGCTATGCTGCATTTTTCGGAATTTCCGCAATAGCTATATCTCAAGAACTAATGCACTCATTTTCATGAAACTGCAGATTAAGTTAGAACTTGACATACATAGATGCTGATTACGTTTTAGTGTAGATATTCCAACAGGTGGCGCTGCTAAACCATTTTTCTCATGATTTTTACGAAAACTTTATCTCAAGAACTAATGCACGGAATTTCATCAATCTTCAGATTCTGTTAGACCATGACATAAATAGATGCTGCTTACGTTTTGGTGTAAATAGCCCAACAGTTGACGCTGCTATGCTACTTTTTTTCATTATTAACACGATAACTATATTTCAAGAACTAATGCACGGATTTTCATCAGACTTCAGATTCAGTTAGACATTGACATAAGTTGTTATTGATTAGGTTTTGATCTAAATCTCCCCAAAAGTGGCGTTGCTATGCTGTATTTTGCAGCATTTACACGATTTTAGCAATAGTCATATCTCAAAAACTAATGCACGGAATTTAATAAAACTTTAGATTCAGTTAGACCGTGATATACATTGGTGCTGATTCTTTTTAGTGTATGCGAAACCTATGTGAGATAGAAGAAAGTTTTGGGATTGACACATCCGACTAGTTTGTTCTGTAAACATATTTTAATGGGATTTAAAACAGTTTCTGAAATAGTGAAAAAACACTTCACAAAATAATTAGAATTAGATGAATTTACATAAAAAAACATAATAATTATCAAATTTAGAGAGGGGTTATTATATACACTGCAAAAAATCTGCGTAATATGCCTGACGTTTACTGTATAACATTCCTGGGTTTTCTCGGATTATTTCTGCTGATCCGAGAATACCGAGAAATCTGGTATAACATCTTTCAGATTGTTGTGTAACTTTTCGGAATACTTGAGAAAGTAGAACTTACTGATCAACTGTGAAACGTTCCATGTGTTTTGCATGTAACATTCCTTAGTATTCTCCGGTATACTTTTGAACTTTTGTCTAACTTTTCAGAATAATTGTAAAAGAGAAATTAGCGGTGATCTATGTAAAGTTCCATACTTTTTGTGTGTAACTGACTTGTATAAGTTTCCTGTCATTTCTTTGGTGAAATTCCTGGGAAAACCTGTGGCATAAATGTGCCACATGTTTTATCAGGATCTTTACACCAAGTTTTTTACAGCTTAGGTCAGAAATAATGTGAGATATATTTCAATCGTTAGCTTGAATATGGAGTATATAATACACAGGGGTGATTGTGTATTTTGTACACCACTAAATTTATATAGCAATATTCTTAGTATGTTATCGCAGAATGTATCGATTAAAGAAGAAAAAGACTGCTATATAAGTTTAGTGGTGTACAAAATAGCGGAATACAATCATCCCTGAATAGAGTTATTGAAATGTTACAAATACCATTATTTTTTTATTTCGATTACAATTTAAAATTTGAATTATAATATTTTTTTTAATTCTTACTGTTTTAGATACAAAAACACTGGTGCACACGGCAGAAACAAAGCCAAACGCACAAGCGTAGAAATAATATTCTTTTTGTATTTTTTTCATTTACGGGAAAAATATATTTTTATTAATAATACGGAGAAATTTTGTTACATAAATTATACAAAAATAAATAATAATTGCTTTATTGACGATGAGTTTAAATTGTTAAGATTGTTATTTCTCTCAAGAAAAAAATTATAATGTCAACTTAATCGTATAATTTTAATCACTATAAAATCCCAAAACATCATTTTAGGGAAATTATTTTTCATTTAGTAATGCACTATCGAGTGTATTATTAAATTAGAGTAACCGAAGTAAACTGCACATTTTGAAAAATAACGCGTTGCCCGTTATATTAACGGGAAACTAAGTCAGAATCTATCAGCTGTGTTTCAATCTAGAACCACGGCAGTGTGTCAGCCAAATTCGACTGACATACTAGTGTGTTATATTACACGAACCGTTTCGAGCTTTTTTCGTCAAATTTCGACATTCTACGACTGAAAATACATTTAACATACGTACTTGTAATTTTAGATATGTAGTAAGGCCTCCTAATTACCCAGAATCAAAAATTTTATAAATAACGCATAATTAGTTTCCGAGATAGCGATGTAAAATTTAAAAATATATAAATTAACAACGTGAAATAGCACAAATAAAACATATAAACTGATAAACAGCTGTTTCGGAGCCCCTAAAGCTCCATCATCAGTGCCCCTAAAAAGCTCCATCATCAGTGCCAATATAAAAGATTAAAACCGATTTTAAATCCTAAGCCATGTCAATTTGCCTGCGTCTTTCGCACGCGCCAAGATGGAATTGCGCGCCGAATAGATCGGTTTTTTGAAGAGGTCGCCGCCATTCCATCTTGGCGCGTGCGAAAGATGCAGGCAAATTGACATGGCTTAGGATTTTAAATTAGTTTTAAACTTTTGAATTGACACTGATGATGGAACTTTAGGGGCTCCGAAACAGCTGTTTGCCAGTTTATGTGTTTTATTTGTGCTATTTCCTGTTGTTAATTTATTTTTTTTAATATAACGGCACAAAGTTAAATCCACAAATATTTTAGATATTTGAAAATGTCTGATAATCGATAATTTTACCCCTGACTCTCTCACTGAATCATCAAAAAGATCTCATATATTTATTACACCTACATACTTCAAATTTGGTACGAAGTTCGTTTATATTATACAACTAAGGAATCGAAAAATATGTGAATATCGATTAATTATCTACTTTGGGGTGTCCATTTTTACTTTAACGTTACGTCAACACAGTCTCAATACACTCACATTAAAGCCTCCAAACATGTAATAATAAGTTTTGATATAATAAATGCCATTAATAAAAATAAATGACTCATAAGTAAAAACTTGCCAAGTTCTAGATTTATTATTAATATACTATCAATAATTTTTATTTTTAAACAATTTAAACAATGCTATTATATTTCAGTAGTCAAGTTTGAGTGAACTTTATTTGAACTTGGCACCCACTTACATATCACTTCTTTTCTTGGCATTTTTTTATATTGAACTTGGCTCCTTTTTTTCACAGTTATGTTTTTGATAGATATTAAATTACAGTAGTCATTAACTAGTTGGATGTGCCAATCCCAAAACTTTCTTCTATCTTACACAGGTTTCGTATACACTAAAAAGAATCGGCTCCCATTTATATAAAGGTCTAACTAAATCTAAAGTTTTATTAAATTCTGTGCATTAGTTCTTGAGATATGACCATTGCTAAAATCGTGTAAATCCTGCAAATGCAGCATAGCAAAACCACCTGTTGAGAGATTTAGACCAAAACCTAATCAACAACAACATATGTCACCGTCTAACTGAATCTGAAGTTTGATGAAAATCCGTGCATTAGTTCTTGAGATACAATTATCGTGATAATAATGAAAAAAGTACTATATCAGCGCCACCTGTTGGGCTATTTACACCAAAAAATAAAATGAATCTGTATATGTCAATGTCTAACAAGGTCTGCAATTTGATGAAATTCCGTGCATTCGTTCTTGAGATATAGCTATCGTAAAAATCATGAAAAAAGTGGTATAACAGCGCCACCTGTTGTGATATATGCACCAAAACGTAATCAGCGTCTATTTTTATCAAGGTCTAACTGAATCTGAAGTTTGATGAAAATAAGTGCATTAGTTTTTGAGATATATCTAGCGCAAAAATCATGAAAAAGGTAGCACAGAAGCATATGTCTGACATAGCAACAAAATAAGCTTAGAAAAAGCATCTGAAAAAGTCTAATTTTC
Source organism: Maratus michaelseni (assembly GCA_963931845.1). NCBI lineage: Eukaryota > Metazoa > Arthropoda > Arachnida > Araneae > Salticidae > Maratus > Maratus michaelseni. Next base: position 447,409,407 of record OZ007589.1, on the reverse strand, counting down.
TTTATTCAAAAAAGAAAAACAATAATAATAAGACGTTGAGATCCCCCAACTCCCACCCTAAGATATTTGCTCCTCTTTAGATTTGAAATCGAGTCTATGGAAAACTGTTAAAACTTTATATTTTCGTTTTAACAAGAGAAAAAATGTTTTTAAGTAAAAAACAAGAACGAAAAAGCATGCGTCAAGCATAGATTATGTAACACTTTCCAACGCTTCCAAAATAATTTTATAAATAATACCGTTTAATAAGCTGAAAGATAACATCTAAGTAAACAATTTGGAAAACGCATAAAATATTTAAAAACATAATTTCAGGAATTTTTAACATATACAATATTCGGAAAAATATGCGAATACTGTTATTCAGCCCTGTATATGATCTATAGATTTGTATATATACTACATAGGATGCTAAATTTTAGTTCAGTTAGGAAACGCGTAGCACAGTTTAAAATTCTCCTTCTGGAGTTTCTGTCAATAAACGGAAATGTGTTCGCGAACTTTTGTGCTTCCCTGTATAGGATCAACAGAATTTATACACACCACGTAATAGACAAAAAGTGAGTTAAATTTAAAATCGCGTTCAGTAACTTAAAACGCACTTCCAAGAATTATTAACAGACAGTAGAGAATTCTTTTGTGTGTCCCTGTAAATGAACGATGACTGCTATACACCCACAATTCTGTAGTAAGCCTCTTGTAATGCACCTTAGTGATACATATAAATTTCAATGCGTTTAAAATAGTGAAACATTATTTAAATAAACCGCAGACGATTTTTCTCCCTAGACGTAATGTAACGGAATTATTTTGACTGTCCCTGTAAAGTAAGTATAAATGCTACGCACACCCTATTCCATATTAAGCTTCTTGTATTGCACCGTAATGATATATATCAATTACAATGCGTTTGAAATTGTGTAACATCATTAAAATAAACCGCAAATGATTGTTCCCCATTGACCGTAATATAACGGAAATATTTTGAGTGTCCCTGTAAAAAAACTATAGGTGCTACATACTTCCGTTGAAATAGGGAACATGCTATAGATAACAACAATAACATATAAAAATTGCAGAGCAATCCGAGCATATTTACGGGAGTTAGAGCACGGCCAGGCGGCCATACGGCAGACAGCCAGACAAACCGAAGTCATAAACACTTTTCAACTAGGTGGGAAAGTGTTAAAATATATATATATAGAAACGAAAGTAGCACAAAAGTAAATTTACAAGGATTGTGTACGTTTTGATACACCGGGATTCAATTTTTGTAGTGCAGTATTATTGAAACTTAGATTTTTATAAAATAACAACGTAGTATATCAATAATTACATACAATCCATATTTTTTATATGTATACACGTATATATAAAACAATAAAATAATGGGCATGAAAATTTTTAGATGTTATTTTTCTTTACATTACTAGGGGGCTCTGCCCCCTACGAGCTGCGCTCGCCAACCCCCGTTCTGACACCGCATGATTTAAAAACACTCTGATTTGATCATCTCTAAAACGATTACGGAAGATTGTATTATAATTAAACAACCAGTGGCGATCTGCTGTAACAGGGTTTCCATTCATTTTCATTTGACTGAGGGATTTTAAGGTCGAATCAACTGCTGTTGAAACAGATTACAACTGTAACTGTCACCAAAATATATGATTTAGTGCCAAATGTGCATAATCGTGGCGTCGCGTCACTTTCAGTTGACATCAGATGCGTTTCACGAGTTAGTTTTTTCATCGGGGAATTTTTAATTCAACGCTTATTTGTCTTTTGATACTTCTCCATTACCCCGTCAATCAATTTTCATACTATCGTTAAACTGTAACACCAAATAAACAAATAGAAGAATTTTGACATTGGAAAGGAAATATTATTATTTACGCTGTTTTAAAATTTGCAATAATAGGTAAAAGATATGTCGAAATCAAATAAATTGATCTCTCATGAAAATATAATAATTAATTGAAATTGTTTAGAAATATTGTTTTTTTATCATTTTAAATGTGACGTGAATTTCCCTAGTTACTCGTATTTCTCTTTTTAATATTCACGCGCAAGTATATTTTTATTACGTCATTTTCTACATTTATTGCTTTTAACACGTGATCATTTAAATATTATTTTAAAGTTTTATTTCTGTTTTTAATAGTCTCGTGTAAATACATTTCTTAATTGAAAGGGAATCTTATTACGTGCGCTATTTTACAAATTGGCAACGGTTCAAATAATGGAATTTATGAAATATGAAATAAATCTTCGTCAAAATAATGAAAATTTTGAATAAAAAATTGGCAACGGTTCAAATAATGGAATTTATGAAATATGAAATAAATCTTCGTCAAAATAATGAAAATTTTGAATAAAAAATTGAAATATAACCTGAAAAAATTACTCAAATTAAAAAGGTGATTGCAGTCTGCACTCCGCAAACTTGTCAACTATATCCTTACAAATTATGGTTAAATTCCTGCGGATAGTTTTCGTTCCTATAAAACTTTTTTCAAAAAACTGTTTTGACCAACTTTGATTTTAAATATCTCTTAAAATAATTCTTCGATTTAAAAACTGTTTGCTTCAGCGTGTTTACCGAACATTTCTTTATAAAACTACCAATTTTTAAAATTTTACATGCAATAGTTTTCTAGATATTAGTCCAGAAAGACTTCAAGGCACAAAATCTTAATTGACAGCGGCGGCAGCGGTGGTTACTTTTTTTTAATATAGAGAGATAAGGGTCATTTTTTTAAAGATCTATTGATATCTAGTGACTGTTTCATCTTTAATCGCTTAAGAATCTCATATGAGAGCGATTTCAATAAGGAATAAAAACTCAATTTCTTATATAAAATATCTATTTTACTTCTTATGAACATGTACATATTACATTCTACTTTACATATTACATGTACATATTACTTGTACATAATACATTCTGTTACTTCTTATGAACATGTACATATTACATTCTACTTTACATATTACATTTACATATTACTTGTACATATTACATTCTGTTACTTCTTATGAACATGTACATATTACATATTATGTTTTACTTCTTTCTGAACATGTACGTATTATTTGTATAACGATTTTCTTTTTTTTTAGCTTTGGATACACAAATTCTTACTAAAACCTTGCGCATGTGCAAAAAAAGCCGCACGTAAATCCGATTTTGCATAAAATCAATATCATGCCGAACAACGGAGACTGTAACTACACTGTAAAAAATTTGGTGTAAATTTCCTCAGAAAACCTGTGGTAGCTATTTTGCCACAGGTTTTCCCAGGAATTTCACCAAAGAAATCCCAGGAAACTTACACAAGTCAGTTACACACAAAACAAATGGTACTTTACACAGATCACTGATAATTTCTCTTTTACAATAATTCCAAAAAGTTACACAAAAGTTCAAAAGTCAGTTACACATATAACATATGGAACTGTACACAGATCATTGATAATTTCTCTTTTACAATAATTCCAAAAAGTTACACAAAAGTTCAAAAGTACACCTGAGAAAACTGAGGAATGTTACACACAAAACATATGGAACTTTACACAGATCACTGATAATTTCTCTTTTACAATAATTTCGAAAAGTTACACAAAAGTTCAAAAGTCAGTTACACACATAACATATGGATCTTTACACAGATCACTGATAATTTCTCTTTTACAATAATTCCAAAAAGTTACACAAAAGTTCAAAAGTACACCTGAGAAAACTACAGAATGTTATGCACAAAGCATATGGAACGTTTCACAGTTGATCAGTAAATTCTACTTTCTCAAGTATTCCGAAAAGTTATATAACATTGTGAAAGATGTGACACCAGATTTCTCGGTATTCTCGGATCAGCAGAAATATTTCGAGAAAACCCAGAAATGTTACACAGTAAACGTCAGGAACATTACGCAGATATTTTACAGTGTAGTTAAATCTCTCGTTTCTTTAGTTCTTAGGGTTCTGTGCAAGTAAAATCGGAACCATTATAAGATCAGTCCTGAGTCTGACTGTCTGACAGTCAGACCCCTTTATCTCGTAAACTATGGGACGTGGAAAGTTATAAAGCCTTTTTACCCACATAATTTCAGATTATTACCCATTCACAAATATTACTTGAAAAAATCTTTTTGTATATCGTGAGGGGTATCGTGTGAAAGATAACGTAAATCTTAACTGAAAAATATGTTTGTTTTAATTTTAGTTGTTAAATTTTGATAGCTATCGTCGAAAATGAATTGCAAAAGTATGTCTCCCCCCCTCTATTTCCGAATCTACAAAAACTAAAGTTGTGAAAAAAATAGGGGTAGTAGTAGTTTATTTAAATCTTGCAGAAAAATAATAGCGATTTTCTTAAGTAACATAGTTTTTGAGAAAAACGCATTTTTCCGTTACACACAAATTTTACTTGTCGTGTGGTCGGCAGAAGAATTGACGGGACTTTGAATTACGTATCGACGCAGAATCATCCAAGGTTACATCCAAAGGTTGGAGTATCATAGTTGAGATTTTTCCAACAGAGTGAAAATATGCCGGGACCAGGACTCGAACCTGGGTACTTTGGTTTGCCGTACCCACGCTCTCCCTACTGAGCTATCCTGGACTATTTTATACTGAGCTATCCGACGATATCCTGGACTGGCATATTTCACTCTTATTTGTTGGACAAGGCCGCGGACAGCAGCGCTAATTTCATTCATCCGAGCTATAACTATAGCATTTACATGATGAATCTTGAAACAGCACGGAAACTCCTGTATACCATGTAATTAGGTCATAATGAATAGAGGAAAGTATATTCAACTAGGTAAATTACATCCAAAGGTTGGAGCATCAAATATGGTCCCGGCATATTTTCACTCTGTTGGAAAAATCTCAACTATGATACTCCAACCTTTGCATGTAATTTACCTAGTTTAATATACTTTCCTCTATTCATTATGATCATCCAAGGTTATTTGATAATGATTTTCGAAAAAAATTGTTGAATTTCGAACATCGAGAGTCGAATGGATGAATTTCGAGAGTCTACATATTTATTAAGTTATTTGACTTTTTTTTTTTTTTTTTTTTTTTTTTTTGTATATCGTGTAAAGTATCGTCCGAAACATCTCGTGACGTTGAACTTAAAATATATATATATATATATATATTAATTTTAGGTATTATATTTTCAGAGATATCGTTGAATGTATACTGGAAAAACTGCCCCCCCCCTACTCTTTTATATCCGAATCTACATAAACTAAAATTATGTAAAAAATTAGGGGTTGTACGAGTTTATTAATTAATAAATTTAATGTACCGAACACTTTGAGCTTGAGTTATATCTGCACTTTACAAATTTATTTACTTAGTAAAATTCTTCTACATTTGTTTCGTTCGTTACTTATATATATTATACGTTACGTCTTTTTAATAACATTTAATTATGAATGTCATACATTCAGAATAATTAAATTTCACTTAGCACTAAAATAATTCATTCGGTGCTTACATAAAATGAATTTAATCGTACATGTTTTATATTGCACAGAATTTTATGCTATTTTATGATGAAAAAAATAAACTGGATGAATTTACAAGAAATGTTTTCTTGAATGATAAACGATTGTGATTAAAGATATCGTTATTGTGATATATAGATTATTTTATGGTTAAAAACAAAGCTATCTATTTTTTCATTTATCATATCATAATAGTAACAATGTTATCGGGAACATTCCTCTACAATTTATTGGAATAAATATAAAAATTTTTGTAGATAGAATCTCATTATTTTCTCTTCATTTTTATACTTTGTATCTATTGATAGTTTTATTTATAAATCAAGTGTTTTATATTGTTTACTTTTTCCATTGTATATTATATTTTTTCTGATAGGCTTATCATAGAAACTGGACATAGTTTCTCGAAAAGAGTAAGAAACAATAACTCAATGAACAACAAACGAAATGAATTTCCACCATTTGTTACCAAACAATTTTTTTTTTCAGATTAAGTAATACTCAGTCTAGTTTATATTTTGCGGACTGACAAAATGGGGTTTGATACCACTATAGATTATAGATTAGACTCAATTTGTTATAGAAACAAATTTATTTTTCTATAGAATGAATCAATTCAAATGACTTAGTAACGAAAAGCAATTTGTAATTTAAAGAACAGGTTTTTAATAAATTTATTCCAGTTTATTCGAACAAATATAAAAATATTTTAGATCAAATCTCGAACTTTTATCTTTGTGATTATACTGTGTATCTATTTTTTATTTTACTTATAAAGCTATTATTTTATATCATATTTTCCCCACTCTATGTTATATTTTTTTTCTGATAGGCTGATCATAGAAAAGAGCAAGAAACAACAACTCAATGAATAACAAAAGAAATGATTTTCCACCATTTGTTACCAAGCTATTTCTGCAGATTAAGTAGTATTCAGTCCAGTTTATATTTTACGGACTGACAAAATGGGGTTTGATACCTTCATTTGTTAAAGAAACTTTTTTTCTTCTATAGAATGGATCATGCCAAGTGAATAGTAACTAGGACTTACCTGTTAGGGATTAGTCTGAGTTATATTGATGAGAACCAAGAGTTAATAACTTTTGACAAGTAATGAAAATGGAACACCATCTTTAATTATTTAATTATGTACTGTCACAAATTGAAATGATGAAAATGTGCAAACTAAATGGTAGAATTACAAAATACCATATATAAATTCATATAAATTATATAAGTTAACACACAATTAGAGAAAAACATGTAAGATAACCTTGCATAGGTATAAAATTGGAAGCACATATATATTAAAAGTAATACAAAAAATAAGACACTAAAACATCGTATATTGGAATTTTAACTCTTTGAAATGCTGTCAAGAACATGAAGAGATGCTCTACACCAATTAGAGTACCTATAAAGGTTCAAAAATGCGTTATTTTATAAAGGAATGTTTTGTATTGTGTAGTCCTAATGAATAATAAAGACTGTTGCACATCTGTTTTCCAAGGATGCGATGAGGTTGTCGATAGGAGTTTTGGGGAATTATGTTTCACTTTTCAAAAAGTGCTATCTCAAAGTCCCGGCCAGTCCCCGGCTTTCGCTGCAATGCATCGTCCGAGTTTGACCCAGACATGCTCGATAGGATTTAACTGAGAATAACATACTGGCTACTACATACGCTATATTATTATTTCATTTGTGGCGAGTTGATATCTCGATTGCACACATACTTGTAAGATTAAAGTAATTCCATGTGAATGGAAGGGGTCTTGTGAATTGTCCCCATTCTAGGAAGATAATACTATTCAGGAGTTCTGGGAGTTGACCTGCCAATTACACACATACACGTGGTATTAAAATAATCCCATGTGAAAAAGAAGAAGTCTAATGAATTGGTCTCATTCAAAGAAGATAATATTATTGTGTGAAGAATTTCATTTTCATTTGAGTTACAAGAGAAATGTTTCTACCTTGGAGTATGGCAATCTAAATATATTGTATGGAGGACAATACCTTCTACAGAAAGGGATTAAGTTTGTATCAGCTATTCCTTAGAAAATAGAAGACTAAACTCCCAGGAAATGAAATTTCTTACTTGGAAGAAAGGAATTAAATAAAGTTGCAATCATAGGAGATTATACAGGGTCATTCTTCCCTATATAAGAAAGGCGAGTTTCGAGAGAGAAAATAGATATCGAGAGATGCCAACGGTATGCTGACTGGATACGATATTTGGAGGTGAATGCTGAAGCAAGTTGGGGAATGAGATTCTCTGAGCGGATGTCAGAATGTTAGTTTATGAAACTGTATTTATACATCATTGATATGCTTATCATCTTTTCATTTTTATTATTTTTTTTTTTAATTTGTTAATTTATAATAAAGTTTTTTAGTTTAAAACTAGAATGAAGTGTATTGATTATATATACATTGGTCCACGTTATCACACCTTGTCAAACATTTTCTGCACAAGTCGAGCTGTTTTATGCATTAGCATGCATTAAGATAAAGTAATACGCAGTTGCTTCAACGTCAGGTAAGACATGAGATCTGAATATCTCGTCTGCATATTTTGGGCTGTGAAAGTTCCATTTCAAGTAATTTACAAATCCGTGCAAGTTTTCTCTGCAAATCATGCTATCTAAAATACGCCAGTGTGATCCCGATTATGGAACTTTCCCCGAATAATTTATTATATAAACAATCTGTTAATGGCAATTGAGAAAAGGATTTTTTTCTATAAAATCTCTGGATTAGTGAAGCTGAAAAAAAAATATAAATCAATATTATCAGCTAGCATTTCCTTGTGTTAGGGGCCTTGGCAAAATAGAGAAAAGCCAAGAGAAACAACACTTTCGGTCAATCTATTCATTGTTTCAAACAGATAAGCCTTTTTTCCAAATTTAAACCGTTTATTTAATACTGCGTAGCAGCCCGTTGTGTTGCAATCAAATTTCAGGAGGTTTTTCTGTTGTTTTTTGATAAAACGAAATTATTTTATGAAATTATGTATTATTGAAATTATTGAAATTATTAATTTGATTTTATTAAACATTTCAAGTTTCTAACCCTAACATTTCTGATATCATCATCCTCTAATGCAGTTAAAATGCGATTATTATTTTTTTTTTCTCGCGCGTGTTTTTTGCTATCTTCGATCACATTTTACTGTAACTTTGATGGAATAAATGAGAAGGTATTCGGGCTTGACTAATGTTGTTCGCACACATTTTTATATTTAATTTTTTTTTTTAGATTTTTAAACATGCATCTATAAAATATAACTTATTGCTAAAAAATATTAGACTGCAGGCAAAATCCTCGCACGGGTCCATTGGTTGAACAGCTGTTTGGAATCTCCCTTTCTATAATGTGGTTAATGTTTGTGTATTTCAAAAAACAACATCCTATGACTAATGTTTAAAATAATTTATTTTTTACCACATCATTTGAGGTTTTTGATTTCGAAGCAATAAACTTCCGATATGATGGAGCAGTTTTCCCGTCGAATTTTTTCACGTTTACTGATATAATAAAAAAATCAACAAATTTACAATGAGAAACTTGGAATTATTTTAATAAAAATAAACGCAACAATTTTCCTTCGGATAAAAAAAATAATATCAACTGCCAAACTCATTGCATAAATCATGGAATTCCAGGTACAAAGAATATTATTTTATATTTAACGATAGTTATTATTTTTTTTTATTTACATAGCTCTTGCCATTTTTGCCAGCAGTATAAATTTATGACCGCATTTAAATTATATTTATATATAGCGATTCTGCTATGTTCTATTTATGGTGTTAATTACGAGTTTTAATTATTTCTCCGATGCTATATTCTTTATCACGAAACCTTACTCGATAAACAAATAAATATTCATCTTTCTAACATGGTTTTAAGATAGCGTGATAAAGGTAATTTTACACATGAATTGCTATTACCTTTCAACTAAAAATGTGTTATGTTGTACTTGTGAAATCTGATGTGGCAGTTACATTGCAGTACTTTAGATTTTAATTAGGAACTGGATAAATGATGGGGATGTTTCTTGAAGTATTTTATACTAGATAATTACGTATTCCCTAGATAGTCCGTATACGTAGATAATCCCTTATTATACTAGACTGCTGAATCACATAATAAATTTTTAAGCTTTCAGGTTTCAAATATCGAAAATATGTTTATTATGTAATAATATAACATTATATTTTACGTTTATCTAAATTTTTCACACATTTTGTCTTGGTGGATAAGCGCTTGAGAATTATATTAAATTTTATTAATATTTGCCTATTTTAATTTATATATATTTTTTTTAGACAAACTCGACAGATGCTATATCTTTCAGACAAAATTTACGTAATTAAACAATTACACGGCTTTAATTGCAATTTTATTTTGTATCAATAATTTATATTTATTTAAATGGATTCATAAAATGTTCCTATTATATTAAAAGTTCTTTCAAATATAAATAAATATGTTTCTTGATCATCTGAATTCTTTCATAAAAAAAATAGAAATGTTTTCGTCCAACTGTTTATTTATTGTTAAATTGAATAACGTTTTGTATAATCTACAGAAAGTGCTGTTAAATCAAGATTATCGATTTGAAAAATGAAGTTACTTTATGTCTTTTGTAAAATATTTGGATAAAAAAACCCTATTCTTAACTTATTTCTATAGTGGTTTCTTTGTTTTAATTAATGTTTTTGCTTATTTCAGTAATTATTAGAACTGAAAGCAGCTCATAATTTCTCGAATATATATATATATACATATATATATATATGTTTTTTTATGTGATTTCCTTTTTAGTGCGTCAAATGGAGACTAAGATAATTTTTAACAAAAGCACTTAATATTATTGTAATTATTTCCAAAAGTAATCGATATATAACAAATTGCACAGATAAAAAAAATAAAGAACAATCTATCTTGCATTTACGCAGAAATCTGTATTATTTTTGCTATTTAATGGTTACGTAAATTGTGATTTGATTTACTTCATTTTTCTTTTTATTATTTTTCAACCTGTTTCCGTGACCTCGGGAATATTTAACAGTTCTAGAACAAATACAGCACTGAAATGAGGAAAGAGATTAATATTGAAACTAAAGGAATATTTTCAAGTACGTTAAATTATTTTCCCGTATTTACAGAATTAAATTAAACTTTTCTCAGAACGCTTAAGTGAAATAAAATTTAAATGAATAAAAATATTTTACTTATTTGAAAGAAAAGTGACAAAATCGCAATTTATTAAAACGTTTTTCCTAAAAATGTAATTGTCATCTGACAGAAATAAATCCAATTTGTCTACAGGCAAAAGAATAAATGGCAGAAGAATATATGATGGAATTATTAGTATAGACGTCAAATATTAGTTCTATGTTAGAATATTCAGTTCGAAATAAAACAATGCAGTTGTTCACAAAATTTATCGAGCCGAATAAAGACAGCATTGTAGATTTCTCCTAAACAATGATTACAAGTTTGTTGTTAACATGCTTTTTTTTATTCAAAATATGACCATTAGCAGAAATAATTTTTAGTAGATCACGTGATGGAAATAATCAACAGGTAAACTGGGTCGCGTGAATTTTGAACAACTGAAAATAGATGAAAAATTGAGCTCCTACAGGGTTTTATTGTTAGTGTGTAAAGGCGTAAGCCTCCCTATTAAACGCATTGCGACAAAAGTTATGAACCGATGAAAATGCGTGTTGGTGTTCTCCGATGGCGGAATGTAGGAAATTGAGTGCTTCGGACCTGACTTGCGCGGACAAATTTATTCCCCATACATAAAAAAAAACATGCTTATTGATCACTTGAATGTTTTGAAATCGCACGAACTGAAACTTGGAAAATTGCCAGGCAACAACGCCATTCAAAAATGAAATGGGAAATCACTACATACACTCTGACGCAAAAGTTTAGACAATGACGTCATTCAGCTTTAAAATGTAGAATTATGACGTCAGAATTACAAAAACCTGTAAATATATTCAAAAACTGATTTAAAATGCTATGTACAAAAGACAGTCGTTTTATTTGCTATAATACTAATTTTTTTCATAAAAATTCAAATGTGCTTGTCGCAAAAGTTTAGACACTATTCTAAATTTCTTTGAATATTCGCTGGCATATGCAAATTTAGACTCGATGATGTCACAAATTTGGAGTACTTAAGTTCTGCAAACGATTTCGCTTCATAGTCGACATGCCGAGAGCTAAAGAAATTCAAGTGAATGAGGTTTCAAGGATTTGGCAGTTGCAAGGTGAAGGGAAGAGCGTTTCTGAAATTTCTGCTATTATTAATAGGTCAAAAAAATCTATTTATCGAGTTTTATCGAGTGGTTCCGAATATAAAGCAAAATGTCGGTCTGGGAGGCCACGTGTGACAAATGTACGAGAGGATCGCCTGATACAAAGACTAGCGAGTACTCAACAAATGAGCGTACGTGGAGTTCAAAGCTCATCGGGACTCTCTGTATCAAAGGATACGATTCGTAGACGAATTTTGGAAAAAGGAACAATCGTTTATAGCAAAATGCAGAAGAAACCAGCTCTGAAGCCACATCATAAGTTACAAAGAATTATGTGGGCTCGAAAGCATATGTCATATGGAGAGAAATGGCAGTCAGTCATATTTAGCGATGAAAAAAAGTGGAATCTGGATGGTCCAGATGGTTGTTTATCGTATTGGCATGACTTGCGGAAGGAACCTCGACGTTTTTTTAGTCGCAGACAAGGAGGGGGCTCGGTGATGGTTTGGGCAGCCTTTTGCTATAATGGACAAGTATCTCTGACCTTCACCAGTGGTCGTCAAACTTCACAGCATTATACACAGACATTAGAAGAAAACCTACTGCCATTTGCTGAGCTTCTAGGGGGTCCTCAGTGGGAATTTCAGCAAGACAATTCTTCAATTCACACTGCAAAACATTCAAAATCTTGGTTTAATTCCCATAATATAAGAGTTCTCGACTGGCCAGCATGTAGCCCAGATCTTAACCCTATAGAAAACCTTTGGAGCAGCATGTGTCGCAAAGTTTATAGCAACGCTAGACAATACTCTTCTATACAGGAACTTAAGACATCTATTGAGGATGCATGGTACGATATCGATCCACAAACTATGCAAGATTTAGTTTCTTCCATGCAATCTCGTGTATATGACGTAATATATAAGCATGGATGCGCAACCAGGTTTTAAAAATTGTTTATTTCGATTTTATTTAATTTGTGTCTAAACTTTTGAGACAGCAGTTTATTTTTGTTACCATTTAATTTATTGCAATATGCACAATTCCACTTTTCTTTGTTATAAATATTGTTTATATGTACAGCACATTAATTTCAAGCAGTGATTTGAAAATTGAATAAATATTTTTCAAAGTATGTAAGAATTTCTTCATTGTCTAAACTTTTGCGTCATAGTGTAGTATAAAACAAAGTCGCTTTTTCTGTCCCTATATCCCTATGTACGCTTAAATCTTTAAAACTACGCAACGGATTTTGATGCGGTTTTTTTTTAATAGATAGAGTGATTCAAGAGGAAGGTTTATATGTATAATAACATCCATTAAATAGTGGAGAAATACTGTTATTTTTGAGGTTTTTAATGTGATGTCGTAAATAATTTCATTTTTTCCGCTTATACATTGCAAACGCAGGCCGAACCCTACAAGATTTATCAAAATAATGTACTAATTTTTGTACACATTAAAAAGGTCTACAGAAAACACAAAGAGATGAAGGTTTTCAAGGTTAACCCGAAGCAAAGCGAGGGAGGGCCGCTAGTTTAGAATAATTAAAGTATGTTTTGCCAGTGGAACCTTGCGAGAATTTCGTACAGCAATCTAATCATTTTTAGCAACATATAATATTTTTCAGATGAAGAATTAAACTTCTACAGAAAAATTAAGAATTAAAATATCAGCAAACAATATTAGTCAAACCAGAATATCGTCTCATTTATTCCATCAAAGTTACAGTTTCCTTGTAAACATTTCAATTTCATTTTTGCTTTTTAACCATAAATAAAAAATAATCCAGTACGGACAAATCATACTTTATCTTTTTTTGTACTTTTTATTTTTATTTTAATAATCATGGTTGAGCATCGTATAATGCGGTGTTTTATTTTTGTGGCAACTTTGATTTGAAAAAAAAAAAGCTTTCATCTCATTTATGAAAACAATGCCAATTTCATTTTTAATTAACAATAATTTTTAATCAAAAATATATTTTAACTCAATATGAGTGTACTATGTTACTATGTCAGAAGCCACTTCAAAAACATTTCGAATGATACTTCATTCGTTGTTGTGTGTTTCGTAAATTTATAGAAAACTAGTATATAACCCCGTCAAAAATGACGGATTATTGATCTGCGTTTCATTTTCATAATACTTCATACAAACAAACAGGAGGAAGATTTTATTGTTGAAAGATTTGTATTGTAGAAAAGTACATTTTAAAAATGACGAATGATTTCTACAAATAAAAATGATGAGTATATATATATATATATATACTTAGTATTAAATTTCTGAAATAGTTCAACGATTGGACAAAACGTTCAAATAAAATATTAATAAATAACCTTGTGAGAAAGTTTTTGTAAAAAAGTGTTATCAATGCGTTTCTAAACAGCTTGATTCACCACATAACTCTTTGTTAGATTACATAAGCAAAATTAAATGCAAATTACGCGGTACTATGTATTCCTTATATTTTAATTACGTATATAAATAATCATTTTATTTACGATGGAAGCAAAATTTTAAATCCGCCGATAGATGGCGTCAATATACTGGATTGATCACTTCAAAGCCTCACTACGACAGAAATTACCGCTCTTTCTGAAAAAAAAAAGTTTACAGAAAAAATTGTTTACAGATATGTTGATATACATGTTTTATATGAAATAGTTTTTGAAGGTTTTGAACAAAATTAAAATATTTAAAAGCTTTAATATCTCTTTGATTAGTTTTTACTGTAACTTTGATGGAATAAATGAGACGATATTTTGGCTTGACTGATGTTGTTTGCAGATATTTGTAGCCTTAATTTTTCTTTAGAAGTTTAAACCTACATCTAAAAAATATTAGTTATTGCTAAAAAATATTAAGAGTGCAGTGTGAAATCCTCGCAAGGGTCTACTGGTATATATTATTTCTGTTGTCAACATCTCTTTTTCTACACTTTTACAAAACGCACAACAATAAATGATGTACCATTCCAAAGTTTTTTGACTGACTTCTGACAAAGTATACTTACATTTCGTTAAAATATATTTTTTGATTATAAATTGCAGTTAATAAAAAATTAAATCTGTATTGTTTTCAAAAATGAAATGAAAGGTTTTACTCAAATCAATGTTGGCACAAAAATAAAATACAGCAGTATATCGCGCTCAACAATTATTAAAGAAAAAAAAAAGAATTAGAACAAAAAAGATAAAGTGGACGTCTTTGCACGGGTTTATTAAGTGCGTTTATAATTATATAAATATGTAGCACCTATAGTCGTCGTCTGGTTCGTCCATCTGTTCACATATAACAGCGCAAAAACTACCCAACTGAATGGTTTGAAATTTAATATAGTATATAATAGTTGCAGAATTTTGTGGAGTTATTTCAAATTTTATTAAAAATTTTAAAATCCACCGGCAGATGGCGCCACTATATTGAATAGATCACCTCAAATCCTCGCTACGAAAGAAATCACCGCTATTTCTGAAAAAATGTGTTTACAGAAACGTTGATATTCATATTTTATATGAATTAGTTTTTGAAGGTTTTAAAAAAAAATAAAAGATTTAAAAGATTTAATAAATATTTACAAATATTTTAACAGCAGAATCGGATTTGAAGCTTACAAAGAGTCGTTCATTTGTGAATCATTTGAATTTGTGATGCTGAATGGCAACAATGTTCGTTTGTTTATAGTTGGGATTCCGATTTTTAATTAAGAACTTAAAACATTATAATAGTATATGATATACATGTTTTATAGAAAAATATGCTGCACAGACATGATTTCAAGTAAAGGATATTATCATTTAGCTGTGATATGTTACACAGGATTTTCATTAAGCCTAACATGGCGTTTAACTATGGTTGATTCGCAAAATAGAGTGGTCGTGCCCGGAACCGTTACAGACACTTTCTTGCCTTCGAATTTTATTATAAGTAAGATGGAATGTTGGCAACAGAAATAATATATATGATTAATATCTATGTCGGAAACGTTTAGTAGAGTGTTTTCAGTGCTCCCTTAAAGAAGAAAGAGAAAGGAAGACCGAGGTATGTTCGGTCAAAATTAGCTTTAAGTTTAAATATCATGACCCATGAGAAAATGACCCACTAATCGAAATTTCTCGAACACGTGACCTAGCACAATAGTCTTCTTGTTCTCGAAAACTGTAGGACACAAAATTTAATTCAAATCGTCTCAGCCGTCTTTAAGATAAAAATAGCTTGACTCATAATGATCCATGACCAAAATAACCCACTAATCGAATTTTCTCGAACATGTGACCTAGCCCAATAGTTTTCTCGTTCCCGAAAACTGTAGGATACTAAATTTAGTTCAAATCCTCTGACCCTTTTTTAAAGTAAACATAGCTTGACCCATAATGACTCATGACCCAAATGACCCACTAATCGAATTTTTTCGAACGTGTGATCTAGTCCAACAATCTTTTCGTGCCCGAAAACCGTAGGATTCAAAACTTATTCTAAATAGTCTAAGCCGTTTTTTAGAATAAATTAGCTTGACCCACAGTGACACAAAAAGACCAACTAATCGACTTCTCTCGGACATGTGACCTAGCCCAATTTTTTTCTCGTGCCCGAAACTCGTAAGATACAAAATTTAGTCAAAATCGTTAGAGCCGTTTTTTTTATATAATTAGCTTCAACCGTAATGACCCCAAAATTAACCACTAATCTAATTTTCTCGAACGTGTGACCTAGCCCAACAATCTTCTAGTGCCCGAAAACCGTAGGATGCAAAATTTAGTCTAAATAGTCTGGGCCGTTTTTAGGTAAAATTAGCTGGACCCACAGTGACCCAAAAATGACCCACTAATCGACTTTTAAAAAAGAATTGGGCTAAGTCATATGTCCGAGAAATGAGACGATATATATAGAATATATAGAAGACGAGATATATATAACGAGAATATATAGAAGCTAATCAAAGTGAATTATGAGCCAAATAGGCTAAATTATGGTATCATATGAAAATCAATAATTTCATCTAGATAACTATTGAAAAGAATATGTAAAAATTACCATTGAAGCACAAGCTATGGTAACATTATGATTGCACTTGTTAATTTATTAGCTATGTGGTAATCTGTCTACACATTGTCATTAATTATTTCTTTGGAGATTTAAGTAGAATGATACATGAACTTGATATGTTTTTTGAAATTCATAGATATTATAATTATAATTATATATATATATATATACAAAATTTGCTCGTATTAGAATAAATGATACTGCAATAAAAAAATCACTTTGCAATAATTAAGATTTAATCAGATATTTACAGAAGCACAATCTGATTTATGTTAATTAAAATGAAAATAAACAATAAAATCCTGCATCAAGCATTAATTATGTAAACCTTCCCAACACATTCAGACTACCGTAATAAAACTTCCCCGTTTAATAAAGTGAAACATAATATCTAAGTAAACAAGTTGAAAAACGGATACCACATTTCAGAACCCAAATTTTACCAATTATCATCTACAGACGGTAGTTATTCTGTTGTGAAGCCCTATGTATTATCTATGGATTTTATATATACTACATAGTATGTTAACATTTATTCTGTTAGGAAACACATAACATATTTGGAAACTGCATTTCAGCATTTTACGTCAATAAACGAAAAGTACTTAAAATATTTGTACAGGCCTATATATGATCTGTACAACTTATACACACCAAGTAGTATGCAAAAAGTTTTTTTAAGTTTAGAGAGCCATAACAAAACTGGAAACGGACTTCTAGCAATTTTCTCTCATAGACAGCAATTATAAATGAATTCCTTTATGTTTTCCTGTTACTCAATGATAAATACTTTGCACGCAATATTTCACAGTAACCATCTTATGCATCTAGTTGCCGTAAGCATTTTGTAGCTTCTTGTTGTAATTTATCTAAATTTCATTGTAGTTGCAATATTTTAACATCAATAAACCACACTGCACACTTTTTCCCCATGAAAAATAATGTCACGGAATTACTTTGCGTGTCACTGCTAACGAACTATAAATAGTACATGTTTCATATTCAAAAGCAAACATGGTAGAGTTTAACCTCAGTAACATACATCAATTACATGGTAATCCGAGGATATTTACGCAAGTTAGAGCCACGACCAGATAGACTAACGGCCACACTGATAGATGATCAGACAAACCGGATTCATAAACACTTTTTAACTATGGTGGAAAAAATCAGGACGTATTTTTAATAAAATATTTTGTTATTTAATTTAGAAAACGGAATTTTATATAAAAACATAATTTTTAATATTTATTAGTGAAATGAATATTCTGATCGTAATTTCAAAATATTACTAATTTTATAAAGAATTTATTTTCTATAAGAAAGTTATTTTGAGATAGATTTTTATAACAAAGTATATCCTATTAATTTTGGATATATAAACTTTGATTTATAAAAGAAACATATGGGGAATATTGTAAACAATATATTATTTGTACGAGTAAAAAAATATTAGCTTCTTTCTCGGGTACAATTATGTTCGAAAAAAAAAGATATGATAAGCCTCATTTGATTAGGTGAAAGAGATTCTTCTATTTTGAAACAACAAATACATATGGGATAAATTTCTTTGTTATATTAAGATTGAAAAGCTATGTTTTTTTTTTTTTTTAAGTAAAATCTATTTGTTTTGAGTTTTACAATATTTGTTGTTGTAATAAAAGCTGTATTTATTTACAAATTTATAACAAACAATTTTTGTATCTCGGTATATTTTTAAATTGCATTATAATAACATTTTTAAGATAAGAAGTGCACATGATTCTGATATTTAATTTAAATAAGAATTTTATTACATTTATTACTTTTTAAAATTTGTATTTTTATTTAAAGACTACTTTTGAAGAGAAACTTGTTATTATCGATCTAAGGGGAATATATTTTATAAGCGATTAATAAATAACAATATGTATAAATAACATTGAATAAAACAATAAAAACAGGATAAGTAGAATATATTTCCCACGATATACACTGCTCAAAACAATTAAAGGATATCGCAGTTTTAGGTGGATTTTGTATCTGGGAAACTTTTTAGCTGATTGATACATGGTCGACAGACATAGTAGGTTATATGAGAATAAATTACACATGTTTGGCAGAAAAAATGCATTTTATTGCGCATTTGTGTACAAAAGGAAAAAAACACAATTTGTGCATATGAGAAAAAAAGAATAAGAAAAGGTGTTTTCTTCAAAGAAAATCATTTTCAGTAGGGGGTATGGTTTCCACGGGCGGCCAGCAACGTTGAACACCTTTGAGGCATGGACTCAATGAGGCTATTAATAACGAGTTGGGGTATTCTGCCCCACTCTTCCAGAAGAGCTCTTTCCAGTTCTTGGAGAGTTTGTGGGGGTTGTTGGCGGCCAGAAACTCGTCTTCCTACAGCGTCCCAAACGTGCTCGATTGGATTCATGTCTGGAGAACACGCTGGCCATTCCATTCGAACGATTCCTTCCTCGAAAAGGAAATCCTCCACCAGGTTTGCACAATGTGGCCTGCAGTTATCGTCCATTAAAATGAAGTTATCTCCGATTGCTGCAGCGTAAGGGACTACAATAGGTCTGAGGATCTCATCCCTATATCGGCGACCAGTCAGAGCTCCATCTCGAATGATGTAGAGGTCAGTGTGCCCGTCAATGGAGATGCCACCATACACCAACACTCCTCCACCGCCAAATCTGACACTTTCGTGCACGAACGCAGGATTATTCCTACTGCCACGGTCCCACCAGATGAAAATACGTCTATTATCCGGATGCACAGAAAAACGGGACTCGTCAGAAAACAGAATATTGCTCCATTCATTTCTCCTCCAGTTGACATGCTCGGTTTCCCACTCCCTGTGGTCGCGACGATGCCTTGATGTTAATCTAACACATACCATCGGTCGGCGAGCATACAGACCTACAGCATGGAGCCGGTTTCGGACAGTCTGAGTTGAAATCGTGATGCCTGTAGCCGAGCGAAGGTGTTGTTGGAGAAGAGTAGCGTTCATGTTTCGGTGTCTCCGAGCTGTTAACGCTAAATACCGATCTTCATTGGGCGTTGTTGCCCGTCTACGACCTTACCCTGGTCTTCGGCCTGCACATCCACTCTCCAAAAAACGGTTCCAGATCCTGGAAATGACACTTTGTGACACTCCAATGGCTTGCGCTACTTCGGCTTGAGTTTGGCCCCCTTCTAACCTACCAACAATTCTCCAAGCTTCTGAATCTGTCAAATGACTTCGCTGAGACATCGTACTCCAAAGCAATCACTGAATGCCGATCATCCTTGTCTTCATTCTCTTTTATCCAGTTGAAAGTCAAATTTCATTCGCTGCCGCTGAAGCGACGTTTTTGACGTCGAACTCAAAATTTGCATACTCCACAGTTTGAAAACCAGAAAAATTTGCATTTGTGATTCTCTTCTTCTATTTTCGGCAAAAAAAATTTCGTTTATATCTTTATTTTATATAAAACTTCAAATATCCTTTAATTGTTTTGAGCAGTGTATTTCTTAATTAGTTTAACTGTAATGATGATAAATATTAGTTTAACGGTAACTATGACGACAGTCTTTTTGTGCTTTTTAATTGTTCGCGTCAGTTCTAAAAGACAAATTGTGAAATTAGTAGAACATTTTCACTCCCTTCAATCACTGTAATACTTTTAAAAATGTAAGCTTTTTTTTATCATATAGTACTTTCAGAAATATTTTTTTCGTTGACAATGACAATAGAGATGATTATTAAGAAGCTTTTAAAAATAAACCGTCTATGCTAATTTAGAATGGTTATATAGATAATGCCCTTATTTTTGACTAATGGAAAAGTCATTCTAGTAGACGTTTTTCAAAGAAACAATGCATACAATGTGAATTGACTATGTAGAATAGAAGTCTGACTTAAAATATAATTGTTTAAACTCAGGATCACTAAATGTAAATTTTAGATAAAATGTTATTCATATTAAGCGTTGCCTGAAAAGCGTCCTGCACTATTACTTAGATTAGAAAGATGGAGTTTTAAAGCTCATTTTTTTTTATCGAAACAATCACAACTGTTTATGAACCGAGAACTGGTGAGAGAATTTAAGAAAGCACACACACTGAGACGATTTGAACAATATGAAGCGTGTCTTAGGAGTTGAAACAGTTGAAACAAAGACGAAATCTGTTTGAAAACTGTTTTTTCTGAGACAAAGTTCATGTTCCATGTGTGTGTCGAATCAATGTCTTTAAGTACATTTTGCAAAGTTGAACTGCAAAGTAAAATTAATTGAGTCAAGGTTTCTCGCTGCGATCATCCATGATCAAAATCGCGACAAAATGTTTCATTCGGGGAGAAAACGAAATATTAAAATTACCAAATTGCGAGAGTTGCATTTTTTTTTCGGAGACAATTTCAATGATGTTATTGTACGATTGAAAGTTTCCGGATAATTTTCGTATTATTTTCTTATTTCTATTTTTCAGAACTCATTCTTAGTTTTTTAACTTGTTATTCATTAACCCACTCTCGTGATATCCCGAATCCCAAGTTAAGGCGCGTTTTTTTTCATAAAACTATTGTGAATTAAATCGGGCTACAATTTTCCTTTCTCGACGTTCCAAAGCATCCATAATACACTTGTTTTATTACTTTCTATAACCGATGGTTGAATTTACATTAGTAACTTCTCTAAAAACAATTTCAGCAAGAACGAAAAAATTATAAGTCAAGCATATATTATGTAACACTTTTCAAAACTTCCAAAATAATTTTACAGATAATTTTCCTAAATTTTAGTTCGCATATGAAACACGTAGCCCAGTTTAAAATTCCTCTTCTGGAATTTCCATCAAAAAAGGGAAATGTGATCCGAAACCTTTTGTACTGCCCTGTATATGCTCTATAGAATTTATACACACAAATGTAATAGGGAAAAATAGAGTTAATTTTAAAAACGCGTTCGGCAACTGAAAACGCAGTTCCAGCAATTATTGTTAACAGACATTACCGAATTATTTTCTTTGACCCTGTACATGACCGATGAATGCTATGCACACAATACTGTACAGTTAGCCTCTTATAATTCACATTAGAAATATGTATAAATTTAAATATGTTTGGCATAGTGAAACATTATTAAAATCAAACCCAAACGATTTTTCTCCAAAGACCGCAATGTAACGTAATTATTTAATGACCCTGTAAAGGAACTATAAGTACTATGCACACCATATCCTATAGTAAGCCTCTTGTAGTGCACCGCAGAGATATATATCAATTTCAAAATGTTTGAAACTGTGTAACATAATTTAAATAAACCGTAAATAATTCCCCCATAGAGCATAATGTAACGGAATTCTTTTGAGTGTCCCCGTAAAATAACTATAAGTAATACACACTTCATTTTCAATACCGAACATGCCCTGGTAAACGTCAATAACACGATCAATAGCCCGACAATCCGAATATATTTACGCTAGTTAGAGCACGGACAGACAGACACAAACAGACGGCAGACAGACAGACAAACCGAAGTTATAAACATTTTCAACTATGTTGAAAACACATATTGAAAAGGAAAAAGGGAGTACTGTATAGTTTTAAAAGAAGGCTTTTGGAATCGGTGTTTCATGGCGAGACATTTGCTAACATTAAATTTGTTTGGCTAAAGTTTTTTTTAGATGATTAGCCAAACTGTTATTAATGTTATTCAAACCCAAACTGTTATTAATGTTGTTTAATAGCAGTGAGAAGCAGCACTGAGAAAAATGACACTTTCAAATCTGAGTAAATCGATGTTTATATTTTGTTATGAAACTTTTTGTTTCAAATCTTTGTGTTCAAAACGACCCAATGTTTTCAAAACTGAGCACAAAACTGAGAATACTCAAAACTGAGCACATAGAGTTCATACTCATTTTTGAAATATGGATATACTCATAAATGATTAGAATTAGTTCAAACTCATTTTTGAAATATAGAAATACTCATAAATGAGCACATAGAAGTCAGTTCATAATCATTTTTTAAACATGGACATATACAAATAGGAGCACATGGTGTTTTATTCTTGAGTGTGTGCATGTTTTCAGAAATGAGTATATACATGTTTCAAACTTGAGTAAGTTTGAACTGGAGCCATTTTGACTATGCGACATACTCAGATTTGAGTATTTTTGTTCAGTATTGAAAATGTTGATTTTAGAGTGAGGATTATATCCCGTTTACGGATATTACCACAGATACAGTAGCAATCATAAAGAATCGGGATCTCATTCATTTATCTTTGCAGCGGGTTTTGCGGTATTGCACAGTGTACTTTTAAACATCTGGAAAAATGAATGTTAATTTCAACTCGCAGATTTTCAAATAAACGGTAAATATCTGCATACCATCATGGTATATACAGGGCGTTTCATAAAAGATGGGCAAAACTTTAGGAGGCGATTGTACACATCCAAACAAATAACTTTCATCAAAGAATGCATGGTCGGAAATAAAACGCAAAGGTGCTGGCGCATTTGGAAACTTGGTCCATGTAAACGTTAAAGCTCAATTTCTGTTGCAAATTACCGTGAGACGAACGACACTGATAGCATGCAAATGTAATATGGGGGAGAAAAAAAACGCGTATGCAAAATTTCGCCCCAATTAATGCATAAAAGCTGCTGATCCGAGTGTGCAACTGTCAAGCGATGTAGGATCGTATCGGAAGATGTTGCCTTTCCCTAATAGGGAAAAAGCTGATATGCATTTTATGTACAAAACTGCAAATGGAAATTCCTCAGAGGATCAACGATTGTATGGACAGCTGTTTCCTAACAGGCGGTTGCCCGAATCGTAAAACATATGAATGCTTGCACCGAAAGTTGTGTGAGACGGGATCCTTTCTCGTTTTCCGGTCGGATGCAGGTCCTGAAATAACGGGCGTAACGTTAGTTGTGGAAGAAGCCATTCTGGATATGCTGGCTCATCAGACAAGTACAAGTACACGAGCAGTATCTAAGGAATCACATATATTACACTCCATGACATATCGAGTACTGAAGGCTGAACGTTTGCATCCTTATCATGTTTAACGAGTCCAGGAACTGACTCAAAGGGATTATCCTCGTCGTGTTCAATTAGCCACTGGTTTCTGCAGCACGAACGCGGTGAATTCAGATTTTGGGGCATATGAGCTACACACGGATGAATGTGCCGTCACACGTGAAGGTACATTTATCATCCACAATCAACATGTATGGGCGGATGTAAACCCACATGCCACTTATTCATATGCTCCTCATCGCTCATCAACGACGCTTTTCTATCAATGTGTGGGCAGAAATATTCGGAGACCATCTACTCGGACCTTATATTCTGCCAGAACGCCTCGACGGAAAAAATACCTCACGTGTCTGAAACAGGTGCTGCCAGACATAGTGAACGCCATTCCCCCACACATCGGGCGGATAAGGCGGTCCCAACAAGATATTTTTCCATCAGCCCATTATGTACGAGAAGTGAGAAACTGGATATAACATTTCCAACCGATGGATTGTGAGAGGTGATCCTGTAGCTTGGCCACCGCGCTCGCCAGATCTATCATGTCTAGATTTCTTTTTGTGGAGACAACTGAAGGTTCTTATATATGAGACCCCTACTGAACCCGCAGAAGTCCTCGTCGAAAGACTTTCGGCCGCATCAGGGGAAGTGCACGATATGCCTGTTGTTTTAAGAAAGTTCGCCAATCCTTTCTTAGCCGTTGTACAGCATGCATAGACATTGCGGGTCAATGTTTTGAACACTTATTGCAATCACATGTCATTAAACTTGCTTTTGTGTTTTAATTGTCCATTGTGTATTGTTGCCTCGTATAATAACATCACCTTTGGCACCCTCTAGCACCTTTGCGTTTCAAATCCGACCATGCAGTCTTTGATGAAATTTGTTTGTTTGGATCTCCCCTTAAAATTTTGTCCATATTTTATGAAATACCCTGTATACAAAATTATTAATCCTACATTACAGTACTTTTTATTTTAATCTTGTTTAACTAGACTTTGTTTCAATTAAATATGACTAAATCAGTATTTGAACCCAATAAAAAATGACTAAGCCAAATGTAATGTTATAATTATGTTCGTACATAGTTTTCTGTTCTATTGAAAATGAACTTTTAATAAATCCTAATCTCTATTAATTATCTCTATGATCCCGTAAGACATAACTATTTCACATATTATCTTTGCATTAGCTTCCCTCGTATTATTTTCGGATGAGCCATATAATTATCAATAAAAAAGTTCATTAATCTCTTCTCTTTGACATTTCCAATCACATTCCCCGAGGAATCAAATTAATACACAGATTGTTATTTTTTATTTCCGAATAATATCCATTACTCCGACAGTCTACCCAAGTGATTAAGTACAAATATATATCTCTATAATATGCTTTCGTATATGCTACAGTGTTTTACTGCACAAATGAGTAAACATATTAAAATGACTGATATTAATTTATCTTCCAGTCATTATATTTATATAATGTCGTTCCATCCTCGATATGCTAATTATAAAGTAAATATAAACGAATAATACTACTAATAAATAATTTATTCATTTTGAAAAAGAAGAAAATGTATTTAATTTTTTTTTTATCAATGACTAATACGACACATTGGTTATAAATGTACATCCTAGATTTTTAAAACAAATAATATATTTTTAAAAGGTTTAAATAACTAAACATGTTTTTTTAATTGGAAATATATTATCAATTTTTCATACAAATTTTTACATTCTTTTAGAACATTCTAATGACGTTTCATTATATTTAGACATTATAAGTTGAAATGAAAAAAATAATAATTACAATTTGTCGAGGGGTAAATATTTTTACGCAATTTTCCGAATTACATAATCGCATTTTTAATGTCGGAGAAGGTGGCCTAAAATTATCTTAATGGGCAAAATGATCCACATATGTTTACTTCCAGACAGGTCGCGCAGTCTACAGGGTAACACATAAACTAGTTGTGATAAGTAAAGAAGACGGAAAAGCGGTATACAAGCGATCGCAGTATTACGCGTCTGAATAGAATTCTTTGAAAAAATGGTTTTTATAATATCTTTCATAAGGTAGGCACTAACATTCATATTTATTTAGATTACAGTATTTCGTGTACAGAAATGTGACTTGGTTTACTAAACACTAGAACGGCCAAGAACGGTCATTTTGACCGTTACCAAATGAATATAATCTGATTTGAACCAGAAAATTCTTTTAAAAATCAACTAAATATACACCTCAGAGATTATATGTTAAATGGATAAGCTAAATATTTTTAAATAAGAATTCTGCTGTGAAATAGTTTTATAAAACTTGAGTAAAATTTACGACCATTCTAGTGTTAATAGAGTATGCTTTTAGATGTGAATTACACTTATGCATTGTCTTAATTACTTTTATATCTTTTATTTTGCCGATAAGAAAACAATTTGCAGTTATTTTTAAATGAAGGGTCATTTTGCCTTTTGGTGAGGGTAAAATAATCCTTTGGACACTTTTAAAAAAAATTATTTTTTTCGTTACTCAATTTCGATTTAAAATATTATTAAAATATGTTTATAATTGAAAATATAGTGTAAAACATACTAGCAAAGGTCTAAAGTTTTATTTACACAGTTATCTTATTTTACACAAGTTTTCCACTTTCCCCTACGTTGCAGTGTTTCAATTACAAAAATTCAACTTTTAGTTTTGATATGATGGAAGCATTGTAATATGCATATAAGGTAAACTTTTGAAAACATATAAACAGGTTATACATGTTGGGTATATCGATCTTTATGCTGTAATGTGCGGTTATCCCTGAATAAAGCAATGAGCGTAGAATCTACTGTACGAATAGTTTCTTTAATAGAATTCATTTCTGATTATTTAGTAACTAGTATTTTTTTCATTTTTAAATTAGTGAAAGATACAGAAAGAAAGTTCCGTTAGTAATTGGAAATATAAACACACACGCAGTATGTAATGAAACAAATTTTTATTGTTATTTTATTGTTTATATCTTGTATTTAATTTTAAATAATTAACATTAAGACATTTATCATTCGGAATTTTATATGATATGTTCACTCTAAAAACGACATTTTCCGAGGAAAAAATATTCAAATCTAGTCTAAATGGCTCCTAATCAAAATTACTCAAGTTTAAAACATATATATATACTCATTTCTGAAAACATGCACACACTCAAGAATAAAAAATCATGTGTTCATATTTGAATATGTCCATGTTTCAAAAAGGAGTATAAACCGTCTTCTATGTGCTCATTTTTGAGTATGTCCATGTTTAAAAAATGAGATTGAACTGATTCTATTCATTTTTGAGTATGTCCATGGTTCAAAAATGAGTATGAACTGACCTCTGTGTGCTCAGTTTTGAGTATGTCCATGTTTCAATATTCTGAGTATTTCTGGTATTTCAGAATTGAAAGCGTTGGGTCGGCCCATTTGAAACAAAAAGTTTCATAACAAAATAAAAACATGGATTTACTCAGATTTGGAAGTGTCATTTTTTTTCAGTGTTTTCTCCATTCTGAAGAATGATACTGACATTGATGATAACCACACTGCAAAAAAAATTGTTGATTTTACGGTATAATACTAGCATCCCAGCTGCTAGTTTTATAGCGTAAAATCAAAAAAAATTTTAAGCAGTGCAAATTTTTTTTTATCTTCATAATCAAACTGGAATTTGTGGAGAACAACGAAATTAAATCATATGTTCATGGCGTGGAGAATATTTGAATCAGAAAACGATCCAATAAATGGTTGCAACATTTGGTGGAATCTGAACTATCCATTAAACCATTCCACCCACCTGGATATAATTAAGTCTCATATGATGATTTGTTTAATATACACTTCACTAATCTGAGGCTGAATGTAAACTGTATACACACACATCCCATGCATTAAAAAGTTATTGACTTACTATACATCAAATATGGAGGTATTTTCCGGAAAAATAGCGGAATTTCCTTATAAATCATTTCTATAAAATATTTATTCTGCGATTAAATGAAAATTATTATAATGACGTAAGAGCAAGCATATTTATTATTTTTTGTTAATTTTGGTTATTACATCCCTTTAAAAAAATTTAGATACAAAAGAATTTTTTTAAATAATAAAAAAGATTTAGGGAAATTAATAATTTAAAAAAAAAAAACAGTAAATTTTGCAACGTTTAAACAAAAACAAAACAAAAAATTGAAAAAATTCTTTTAACAGCAAAATGTTGTTTTTTGCTTGCCACAAAAGTACAGGCACGTTTGTGATATTTATGCAAATTTAAAATTCAGTGTAATCACATTATGAAAGATGTATTTCCTAAAGTTAATCCTTAACACGTTAAATGCCAGGTTAAAATTACCGGAATTTTATTTTATTTAGAAAGTTCGAATTCATACCAGAAAATACTAATAGCAATATTTACTTTATTTAATAACATACATTTCGTGATTACATAAAATAAAATTTCTTCTTTTTCCGGTACGAATTCGCCATTTTAAATTGAAAAACCACGAGTATACTCGTGGTTGGCAGCGAATGGGTTAATCTCCGAAATAGTTTTGAAGAACGTAGTGAACACAATTACTGAATAACGAGATTTTGTAGATTTATAGAATGGAAGTGAAAGCTAAATGAGTTTCAAGCATTTATCTCATATTAAACAGTTCAAACCGATGTATTTATGAAATACATTCCCGTGTTGGTAATATCAAACAAAATCACGACAGGAGAGCCATTTAGTGGCCAGTATATAGTATGATAAACAAACATGGAGACACTTAAAAAAGAAACACTCTGTAAATTAAATTGAAAATTCATGAACTTCGCAAGTCAGGAAAAGAACTAAGAGCGGAATGATAATAGAATGTGGACAATTGAAGATGCAGCAGTAGGCCGCAAACCATGCTTATATAATAACTACTCAAGATTGAATTGTGCCTGGCATTCGATGCCATACAGTGACGGATGGCTGCAACTTAAAAAAAAAATTGTAACCCAAATGGTTCAGATGGTTTTTCGCAATACTGGTATCTAATTTCTGTTTAACAGACGTTAACGTAGCTATTTAGGTATGACTTTGAAGGAATTTTAGATTGCAAAGTTTTCTCCGGTAGTTTTAAAGGTTAAAAAATGATAGAGTGGATAAAAGTATGATATTAGAAACTAACTTACTTCTTTTAAAGGTACAGGTTAAAGTATGATATATGGATGGATTTGGGTTTCGAAAGAGTTTTCTAGCGTTTTTGAAGGCAATATATATATATATATATATATAGACTTTTTTCATAACATGCAAGTATTTGTACCAGAACCAGAATTCCACACAATATTTAAACATTAATTAACAAGTGAGAACAACAAAATATCAAAATTAAACGAATCATATCAGAACAGAATAATAAAACTATAAAGGCTGTGACCTTATCGGCAGTGGGCATAATTCATTAAGTTTAATTATTCTGTTTTAGTTTGATTTGTTTAATTTTGATATCTTGTTGTTTTTCGCTTGTTAATTAATGTTTAAATATTGTGTGGAATTCTGGTTCTGGTAAAAATACTTGCATATTATGAAAAAGTCTATATATAATTTGTGTGGCAATTGGCGCTGTAGCGCTTATCACATAAAAGCTATAGCTTATAATTTTAATTTGGCTTATATATATATATATATATAAGTCAATTCACAAACCTTTATCAACTGTCCAATCTATAATATTCTGAGAGAAGCTAGTTTTTCATTTCGAATGTTTTTAAAAGCCATTTTGTTATTTTATTCAACGAATCTGTTTTCGCGCGTTAGATTTCAAAAAGCCTACGTTTCAATGTCAAGGATTCTTTCTCCTTAGGCCACTCCCTCTTGCGTTCATTAGCTTAGCCTCTCAGCTTTCGAGCGGTACTTTCCTCGGTTGGTTCCTTTCTCTTCTACGTCGATTGTGTAGTTATCCGCGTGTCCAACAAAAAGGGGGAACACTGACTTCTGAAGCAGAATTTTGACTTGTTTTCAAGTGCTGATCAAACGGTTATCTAGTGTTTTATAATTCGTAGATTACTAAATTAGCTGTTTAAGTTAAATTAAAATGATGTGATGATTTATAATCAAGCCAGGTTATAGGAAAATCTTCGTTATGTGGGAATTGTTTCTTCATTCTTCCTGTGCTTAAATAAACACCTTATTTGGAAAACTGGTTTGTTCCTTCTGGAGAGATTACTAAACGGGTACATTCATTGCCTTACTACTTCTCGCCGTGATTAGCTAGATCTATCGACTGCAATTTATCACCACCATTAACAAGCTGCCAGTTTCTCATGAATTTTTAATACAACCAGATAAAACCTTTCATATATATATATATATATATATATTACATGACTTGCAGTACAATATTTGAAATTTACATACTATTTTAAATAAAATTTTTAGAGGAATAAATAGAGTATTTTAACATGGTAACGCGTTCATTTTCGCATCTAAGTCAACGAAACAGTAGCTGAAGGCTCAAAATATTACAATTTGTGTTTGCCTGTCTTAAGTTCTGACACTAATTCAATAGCAAATGTATTATGTGGCATTCTAACTGATATGTTTTCTGTAAATTTTGAAATATTTTTTTTAAACAAGACAACAGATTAAAAATAAGGGATCCTTCATAAACGGTTTTATTTAGGAGTTTTATTAAACGTGGTTTCTCGCAATTTGTTTTTTATTGTTTTAACCATTGTTCCAGCTCTCATACCATTAAAACTACATAGTCATTTCCACCATCAAATTCTCCGAACTCGCAAAACTTTACGACACTATAAGTAGTCATAAATGAAGCAAACTTCGCACTATCTGAAATTTCGATTTAAATTCTTATCTAAATTCAATACTGATGAAAATTAGAATTACTCTGTAATCGAATTCTACGCATTTTAGCTTTATGTATTTGAGTAAAATTAGATGAATTGCTAAAACAAAAAATAGGGAATCTACATTGTTTCCCTATACATAATTTTTTATTTATTTTTTTTGTAATGCCAAATTTTTAAATATAAAATAATGTAAGTAATAGAAACAACAAACATCAACAATTAGAATTTCATCTTTAGAAAACAGAAATTATAAAACTTCATTGCTTTTGGAGTTTTACAAATGAACGGTATTGCTTAACGTATTAAATGTATCTGATTATATATATATTATACAGTATTTTCTAATGTAATGTAAATCGAAATAAATCAATTCTTAACCATATTTTTCAATGGGATACAGAATATTTCTTTGCACCATATAAATACGCGTAAGCGGCATTTAATTGGGAAAACGTATGCAACAAGAATTTGGTGGTTTCCTTCCGTAACATCTAAACTTTCGTAACATAATAACACATTGCAAGAAAAGTTAGTTTGTCTGACGTAAAACATATTATCTTACTTCCTAAAGATCACAACAGTTAGAAAAAAATTCTCTTCCGATAATTTTTCAATTTCCGAAACATATAAACTTTGACGTATGATAAAGTTTGTTCATCTTGGAAAATAAAAGAAACTGAAATTTTTGAACTTTGAATAAATCGACATTTACGCATTGAAACTTTAATTTTCCTTATTCTACTTCCTCATTTGTCACTACTTCATTTTTAATGAAATGTTCATGTGCGTTACAACAACGTGGCTAAGTTAGTTTAGTAAATATATTTTTAAAGTACAATATTTATCATTCATTTATATATGCCAATAGAACGACTTTTAAATGCAACGCAGATGAAAGACGTTGTTCGTCAATGAAATAAATTTATTAAAAAAATAAAAAAAATAAAACAAAAAAAACCGTATAAATGTAAAATTCAGAATAACCGATGTATTGTTTACTTTATAAAAATAAATATTTAAACACAGGGGGTTAAAATTGCTTAAACAAAAGTAAAGAAAAATGTCTGATTTTTTTTTTAAAGAACACAATGCATGAAATAAAAAACATGGATCATAAAAACTTTTACTCTTTAACACGTCTGAGTAATTTAATATGCATATGTCTTATATTTACAGTAGAATTTTTTTAAGTATATTGTTTACTTATTTTTATTACTGTTTTTTCCACAAACAGTGTATTGTAGAAAGAAACTATTTTTATAAAAGTAGATAGTTTTTTTTTTCATTCATAAGGGAACTAAGCCTGAAGACAATTCTAGTTTTTATGATATTACATGGATTGATTGAAAAGGTAGTACAATAATTAATTAACTATTTTCACTTTTTCAAATCTTTTAGAATGAAAATATAATTAAATATCTTTAAAATGATTTCTTATTAAAGGCAGTTCTGAGGAAATTTATAATTATTGAAAAAGAAACAACAAATCTTAATTTTTTTAAAAGAATTAAAATATAGGCAAATAACATAGTTACATGCTTTTTAAATTCTTTGAAATTGACCTCATTAAACCAGATAAACAAGAACATGAAAATGTCTTTAATATTCTAGAGTTGAGCGCCGAAATAAATAAACTATGTATATATGCTTATTTTTCCATAACCTTCTTCGTTCGAAATTGGTAAAAAATGAAAAACTGTTATTTAGACTGTAATACTTCAATTTACAAGTGTGCTATGAGGCCTTTATTAATTGAGTGAATTTTGTAAAATAAAAAAATAAAATAAAATAAAATAAAATAAAATAAAATAAAAACGACTTTGGTACATCTGTGACATTAACGCCAAGCTAACGATTGTTTACAAGTATCGAGCTGCTTCAAACTTGCGAACTCTCACTAACATAATCTGGAGGAAGTCTATAAAAATGTCACATGTTTTTAAATTATATCACACTTAACTCATTTATTGTGGTTTTTAAAATTATTTTTAAGAATGATTTTTTTTAATCTACCACCATCGCGTGCAGGTTTCATTACGAAAGAACAATTACTCATTTGCACTTAAAACAATAAAAATAGTTCATCCGTGAGTATCCGGCTGGTTTTGCACAACGAAATTAAAATTCCATCAATAAATAAATAAATAAAATAAAATAAAGCGCAAATTTAACATATATGTAATCGAACAATTTAAATTTTTACACCGCCGAATAGGGAAACAAATGTACTTTTAAGTACAATTTGTTTGAAAACTGTATCTTAGTTTACCGATAAATTTCACTTGTAAAATTTACTTGTCCCGTACGTAACACAACTTTATTAATTAAAAAAATATATATGTATTGGCTCAAACAAAAAGAAATTTCATAACAATCTAGTTGAAGTGATATATAATGCATTAAAAATAATTGCAAACTTTCTCATTTATATTTTGATACTGAAAAAAGTACAAATATCTCAAAAATTTCCCGTACGTAACACATGAATACTGCGGAATGACCCTTAAGATCTATTACATATGTGTTATTGTTTGGGTTTCTATTTATTATTGCATTATCGCACAGATTTACATTACTGATTGCACATTATGTTCCCTCTTTCACATTGGTTAATTTTTAATTAAGCATAAGTTATTTAAAATTAAAGGCAATTTTTGAATTATCTTGTTTTAGCAAACGGAGAAAATTCATAATTTTCTAATTATATCAAGAGTAGTAATGTAATTTTTAACAAATAATGGCAGGAATATCTAACAAATGAAATCGTATTCCATGTATTATTTATCAAATTTTGCTATTTACATTGCATACTAAACTCCAACAGATAAAAAGTGAAAGCTTATTTAAGTCTTTTGTCACCATCTGTACATATATGTTCAAACAGTAAATTCGAAGCAAAATTCTGTGCTCTATCCTCCAATATCTCTTTATATTTTCTTTTCCACGCAGGTGCCTGTGTTTTGTTTTTTTCTGCGTAAAACACTATCTAGAACTACTTTTGAAAATTTAAGACCAACTAATCACACCAGAAATCTTCATGTTATATTTCTTTCATTAAAATTTTTAAGCTTACTGACAAAAGAGATGAATTTATTTTCACTTTTCTAAACAACACATAACCACAGGGTTCGTACGGATCAGGGAATTTTCCAGGAGAGTTACCAGTATTTTTTTTTATATATATAGAAAATGAAATCTGGGTTAAACTCGCGAAACTTCGCCTTCTTTTAAGGATTGATTTTCTGTAACAAAATACTGATACCGAAGAATTTCCTGGACACAAAATTCCAGGAGGCGTGCGAACCCTGTAACCAACATAGTGAAAAATGTGTCCAGACTGGGTATCGTACCTTGACACCCTGGTACAGCCCACCAAGTGCTTTTCCATTTAAGCCATCTGGACGATATAAAGTCTGGCATTTTTCAATTATATGTTGGCAAAAGTTGTCAGTATTATTAATTTACAATGCAGTTTCAGTCCTGCTGAAAATTTAATTGGAAATTTAGATTTTTAAGCTTATTACTCAACTTTCTTTCAAACAACTTCTAATAAAGTATGATTTTTAAAAGCGCTTTTCGTAGGCATTTCACGAACTTCATTCCTTTAAAGTTACGTATAAGGTTAAAGGTAAAATATTAAGTGAAATCTTTTTTTGTGAAGCCTTAATTTAACTAATTAATTTTTTATTGTTTTTCTTTCATTTTGAATTTATTTTAGAAATAGCAGTTTTTAGGGTTTCGTTCATCTCACGAAACATTATTAGTCCACTTTCGTTGTCTGTCTGTCACAGAGCCAGTTCTCAGGAGCTATATAACTTGCAGTCATGAAATTTTGTGTACTTATAGCTGAATACCTACTATTAAGCTCAAAATCATAAAATTTGAAAAATCGTATTATTTTAATATAGAGAGATAAAAAAACAAACTTCTAACAACCTTTTCCTATTAAATTTAAACGTTTTTCGTTTTACCGCCAACAATTAAAAATCCACAATAAAAGTCTTTCTACAATAATTAATTTTCTATTGAAAGATTTCCAGGTGAAAAATGAAAATGAAATAACAAGTTTCGCCAATTGAAAAAAAAGATTAATATGACGTCATATTGGTAACAAAACGGAAAAATTTTCAAACATTTCTCATAATACAAGGAGTATGAGTATGTGTAAATACAGAAAACAGCTTAATATGACGTCATTAGAGTATAACAAAGAAAATTAATCTGACGCCTAACATTTTGAAGGTCTCTATACAACATGTTTAATTTTGAAATTGATTATTTTTAATATCATATTTAGTCCACATGACAGATATTATTATGACATAGTATAATAGTGGGCTTCACCCGCTCTCGGACTGATTCAGATTAAAATAGACCAGTAAATTTTTACTTTATAAAAAACATGATTTTTTTTTTGAAAATGAAATTTATTTGGATTTATTAAAGAAAGGATAAAGTGTTTTGAAAGGAATATTAAACGAAACCAATTATGCAGTCTCCGATCACACTTACCCACTTGTTTATATTTTTCTAAATTTTTGATCTGGTAACTAAAATTAAGCATATTCAGATTTTTTTCATCAACGAAAGCCTGTCACGAATATTAAAACAATTCCTCTTTAGTTATGTTCTTTTAAGCTCTTATTGTCTAAATTACTTAATATTTTCAGTATTAGAGATTAAACTTATCCAATAGCATTACTTCACTGAGAAAGCGATCTTCAAAATATACAAACCGTAAAATAATTGTGATTATCCGGATGAAATCTCAAAACCACTCTTTCGGACAAGTGAATCGCATTATACGCGTGTTTAGAAATGATGTGAGACAATTTGATTAGATGTTTAATCCATTGTTTAAAGAACACATATTAAAATAGTGTAATTGCTCAGAAGTCATTTAAATAAGAGGATTTAAGCCAATCAAATAGTAAGTGTATTGCAAAATTCATCCAAAAAATGGCTAAAATCTATAGAACACTTGCTCATGCTTACACTCTAAACAATACATTTTAAAAACTGAGAAAAAATAATCAAATCTGAGTATTTCGCATAGTCAAAATGGCTCAGAGACAAAATTACTCAAGTTTGAAACATGTATATACTCATTTCTGAAAACATGCACATACTCAAGAATAGAACATCATGTGCTGATATTTGAGTATGTCCATGTTTCAAAAATGAATATGAACTGACTTCTATGGGCTCATTTTTGAGTATTTTCATGTTTCAAAAATGTGTTTGAACTGATTCTAATCATTTTTGAGTATGTCCATGTTTAAAAAATGTGCATGAACTGACTTCTATGTGCTCATTATTGTGTATTTTCATGTTTCAAAAATGGGTTTGAACTGATTCTAATCATTTTTGAGTAGGTCCACGTTTAAAAAATTTGCATGAACTGACCTCTATGTGCTCAGTTTTGAGCATGTCTATGTATTCTGAGTATTTCTGGTATTTCAGTATTGAAAGCTTTGGGTTGTCCTATTTGAAACAAAAAGTCCCATAACAAAATGAAAACATCGATTTACTCGGATTTGAAAGTGTCATTTTTACATGAATTATTATTACATACAGTTCATACTATTGATGCTTTTGCTTCTAATTATTCCCACATATATATATATATACATATTGCTAATGTAAACTGTTTTTTACATTAATAATTGCGCAAATTTAATGCGACCAACGATTTCAAGATGAACGAATACCTGAAATGTAATGATATGTCTATTCAATAACATTTTGTTTTTCATATCAAATTTTGTTAACTGAGATAAAGTAATACTTATTCACTCTATCTCAAAACACGTCATACCTAACACGATAAAAGAAAATAAATCTTAAAACTTTTCTTAATTTCAGAATCCTATGTGTTTTTTTAATATATTTTAATTTAGAAGCATTTTAGAAGCTTTTTCCATCTCATTAATTATTGATTAACTGGGAAATTTCATTTTTTTAAACTTGATTATTCAAATTGACATTGAATGAAAAATAATACCCAATTTCCTAACATAATAATTTTATATTAATTTTACGCGGATTCTGTTTTTCATAAATGTATGTAATGGAAAATAAAATTTAAGAGAATAAGCGGGTGTAATTTACATGAATTTAAAATATGTTGCGAAAGATTCTTTAAAATGAATTAATGGATTATAGTTTATGAACTCCAAATTTAGATATTAAATCATTGTTTATAAAGTTTGTGAATCTGGAATGAGTTTTCTTTTTAGAGATAAAAATAATTTTGATTTTTAGGAATGAATAAGATGTGTTATATGTAAAGTTGAGACTAGTTCTTTTACCATGGTATTCACGTAATTTAAATTAAACAAAATATATATTAGGCCATAAACATTAAAAAAGTTTGTTGATATTAAATCTTCATAAAAGTGATAATTTTGTAATTACATAAAAAACAAGTTCGGAATGCTTAAATTCATCTTTGTCAAATTAAAATAAAAGTACACACCAATAGGATCCCACATGTGATTCCATTACTTAAAATATGACTAAAACTTTATTTAGATCTTAAAACATTAAAATAAATCGAGTACTTTCGGCTGTGAAACCATCCTTCATCAGGATTTAAAATTCACTTGTAATTCCATCACCTAAAAGATGACTAAAACTTTATTTAGATCTTAAAACATCAAAATAAATCGAGCACTTTTGGCTGTGAACCCAGCTTTCATCTGGATTTACAATTCACTTGTGATTCCATTAGCTAAAATATGTCTAAAACTTTATTTAGATCTTAAAACATTAAAATAAATCGATCACTTTCGGCTGTGAACCCATCCTTCAGCAGGATTTACAATTAAATTGTAAAAGCCATTCCAATTGTTTTATCGTTTTTATTTCAGTAGTTTCATCGAGGGATCAAAATGACCCCTCCCCGCCGTTCCAGTCGGTAATATTTTTCCGCTGTTCTAGTGTTAAGGGAAGCTCATTTCAGAACCAAAGCAAAATTTTTATATATGTATAAATAAATAAATTATCTAAATTTCCAATTAATGTTTCAGCAGAACTGAAACTGCGCGTAAATTTAATAACACAGTCAAAGGATGTGAAATATTTTTCAGTTTTCTAAACAATGCTTTCTCAAAATTAATTCGCATCCTTTGTCAGTGTTATTAAATTTACGCACAGTTTCAGTCCTGCTAAAAGTTTAATTGGAAATTTAGATATTATCCAATGCTGGGAAGTTATTCATGTACGCCACTGGGTAATGTGCTGATGTATGACATTCCATCTTGCGCTGTGAAGTTGCAGCCTTGCCAACGTATAAGTGAAAAATTGCCAGACTGGATATTGTCCAGATGGCTTAAATGGTAAAGAACTTGGTGTGCCATACCAGGATATCTGGGTTTGATCCCCGGTCTGGACACATTTTTCACTATGTTGGTTATGCGTTGTATAGCAAAGTGAAAATTAATTCACATCCTTTGTCAGTGTTATTAAATAAATTATAAAAAAAACATTTTTTCTACAGAAATGAAAGCGGCATGAAACAAAGAAAAATATATAAAGTGTTAATGAGAAGTTACACTTTATTTTTTATCGAAATATATGTCTGATTACATTACCGTTGTCTTATTGTTAATATTGATCTGAATGTATGTTGAAATAGGAATTTGTACTACATTTTTCAAAAT
This sequence comes from Maratus michaelseni, assembly GCA_963931845.1. Taxonomy (NCBI): domain Eukaryota; kingdom Metazoa; phylum Arthropoda; class Arachnida; order Araneae; family Salticidae; genus Maratus; species Maratus michaelseni. The sequence goes on along the minus strand of OZ007589.1, from coordinate 447,370,985 downwards.
TGTTTTTTAAAATCAAATTCTGTGACGTCACTCATCATTATTCATTTCAATTCTTTACCAAAATACCTTTACCAAGAAAAAAACCATAAAGAGTTCTCGAAATTGGAAAGTTATTTTATCCATAATTAAATTTGTGAAAACAACGGATTTTATTTTCGTTTAAAGAGACTTCTATTTTTTCTTTTTTTTCGTGATTGTGTTTGTCATATAATCTTAAAATTTCGGATGATTTAGAAAAAAAGTTAGAAAAATTACTTTTACAAAAACAGTAATCGTTTAAGCACAAAAGCTATTTTCGAAATCTTTCATAAATTTATTTCACTTATCATTATAGAGTATTCTTTTAAAAGTTTATATTTTGAGTATTTAGATGTTAAATAAAAAAAAATATATTAAAGGCATAGCGCATTGCTTTTTTTTAATGGCACCTTTTACATGCTGATGATAAAACATGTTTGTAAAATTAAATTTTTGAAATTGTTAAATAAATAAAATACATTATAAGTTTATTTTCTATACTGAACTATGATCATACAATGTTTTTGTAAGGAATATATTTCTGTTTTGTGTAAAACTCTAGAGTTAAAACGACCAAATTAAAGTTTGTATTGACTACCAAATGAATGAGTACTAAGTAGCTAGTGTGAAAAATTACTTTTTATATCAGAACAGAGACAAATTCCATTTGAATAATTTCGACATTGATATCCTTGCCTGTATCTTTATTAGCTATGTGTGGATATAATGTTGAATGTAAACAAATTATATACATACAGGTTATAAATAAGATATAAAAGAATTAACTAAATTCTTCAGTCTACAATGTCATCGAATGTTTTTACAAGAAAAAAAAAAAAAAAAAAAAAAAAAAAATGTATAAATACATTATCACATTATTTTTCAGAAAAAAATAGGCTTAAATAAACTTATAGATCTAATTACGATTATTGAATCTAGAAGATGTAGTATCAAATTGGTGCATATGTATATATATATACAGTATGCCCACTAAAGTCCATTGCCACCCTCTTAACTTCGGAACGGCTGCTGATATATTCATAAAAGTAGTGTCTAAGTATAGTAAAGTGACCATGCGCTACTGAATGAAACCGCCTACGGCGCCACCTGGTGGAATGCTGCGGAGTAAGCATTCCTATTTCGAAAACGGAAAGAGATACAGAAAAAAGTGATTTACAAAATGGTAGAGCATCATCGATTTAGTACGAAAAGACACCTTGTGGATATTAATGCGATGAACAGAACGGGTAAAACTCGCATTTGTTTTTTCATGATTTCGTAGGCTGTGACGTGACAAAACGATCTTAGAAAGAAAAAAATAACTAGTTATAATAATATACCTTTATTTTAGATGTTCAAACTTCTGACCGTCAGCTGCAATGCATATTTGGATCATTGTTGGAATTTCATGTTGCGTACGTTGGAGCACAAATGGTGATACGTTGGCACAAACGTCCGTAATGCGTCGTTTAAGGACCGGCAATGTTTGTGGAGGGGTCGCATACACCTGCTCTTTCACAACTGGTTGTTTCTTTCTTTATAAGATCGTTTTGTCATGTCGCAGTGTAGGAAATCACGAAAAAACAAATGCGCGTTTTAACCGTTCTATTCTTCGCATTAATGTCCACAAGGGGTTTTTTTACTAAATCGATGATTCTCTACAACTTTGTAAATCACTTGTTTTCCCTATCTCTTTCCGTTTTCGAGATAGGAATGCTAACTGTGCAGTTTTTCACCAGGTGGCGCCGTAGGTGGTTTCATCCAGTAGCGCATGGCTACTTTACTGTACCTAGTCATCACTTCTATGAATATAGCAGTAGCCGTTCCGAAGTTAAGAGGGTGGTAAGAGACTTTAGTGGGCATACTGTATATATATATATATATATATATATATATATATATATGTATATATATATATATATATAACGTAAGATAGTGCTTAAGGGATTACTCATAGCTCCAAATAAATGCTGGTTTAAAGAAATCAGATTATCAATCTTCAATTGAAACAAAAACTGAAATTCATTAAATCTATATCTTAAACAATCTAATGCACCTTGTACGGGTAGGTAAACAGAGACATAATTTCAAGCGAAACCATAGTATAAAATGTTGGATTAAATTTAAGAATTCTATTGGAAAATTGAACTGATTTTTTGACGTGTAAATATTGTTAACCAAGAGGGGGGAAACCTGGAAGCTAAATGTTTAGCTAGCTTGTTAGACGCAGTACCAATGTTCGAAACGACAGGCCGAAATGGAACATCGGGTTTATGTACCTTAGGTAAGTCATATAAACAAGCACAATTAACAACAGAAGGTATAAGATAATGTTTAAAGAAATCACATAAGGGGAGAAGATTCTACTATTGTTTTTATTTTATTAAGTTCAGAGTTAAACGGATATATATTATCATGTGTGTATATATAAGGGCCTACATTAATTAATTTTAAAACATTTTGAATATAATAAGCTTTATTTAATACCACAATTTGACTTCCTTTAACTGCTTTTGCTCTAATAACATCAGGGTTAGATTTTAGAGTTATAAGATAGTTTTTAACGGAATTATACAAATTATTGTGGCTATGCTTTGTATTAAAGTCAACATTATTTTTACTGAAATGCCTAATGCAATATTTTTGGAAAGGGGATAATTCACTGAAATTAAAAGCCTTTTATTAGGAGCAATTATTTTTGGATAATTACGATTTTTATTAAATGAAAAATTATCGTTTAGTTTTAGAGTATTAATATGATTAACATCAAGTTCAAAATCAGATAAATTACCAATTGCTTTATGTTTACTATACGTAATTTATATGTGGCACCAGGAGCGAAACCAAGAAATAAGAATAACAACTAAGAACCAAGTTGGCATAAATTTGTTGATTTTCTTTAGATTAGATTTTTCTATAAATTTCGATATTTGTTGAAAATTTGAAAATTGAATATGTAAGCGTGGTTTCATAGCTATAAACCTCAATGAAACATAGTGTTTCACATATTTATGTTTTTTCGTTTTACACACTCAACATAGGTATGATATAACGTCATGACATCATATGCGGTCATCGTCACCATCATATCTGGAGCTGATCACATTGAATTATGCACAGTAGCAATTGCATGATTATTATATGAGGAACAAATACATTTTCTAAAAAAATATATTATTAATTTTTCTTAAATAAAAACTGTATTTTCGTGTTTATTTAAATTTTGATCTTAATATAAATACATATTTTCTATTATATTGTTGCTGTAAAATAAATTTCAGGTTGAATTTTCAATAGGCAAATAATTTTGAAAAACGAAGCTTAACTATTTAAGGAGTACTATATCAGATTATAATGATTTCTTTTCTTGCATAAAATAGAAATACATTTAATGCCTAATATTAACCAGTTATTTAAACAATTAACAAGTGTTTTTCTATTTTAGAGAAATATTAAATATAGTTTTAAAAAGAACATATTAGCATCATAAGCTGAAAATTTTTCTAATAATTTTTATTAATAGCGATGTTGTAGATATCGCTTAATAAAAGTAAAGAAAATTGCATTTGCACTACATAGTAACAACATCTCTCAATAATATGTTTCACAGATTTACATATTTTATCTACATCTACATATTAAACATTAGTTGTGACTTTAGATATTGGAATCAAACATTTACCATTGTGATATCTTATAACAATAGTCTTGTCTTGAGTAAACCGCAGAAGGAACTACATGACTATAGGTTGATTTAATATATATTATTATGAAAATGTAATTATATATGGAGCTAGGTTAGGTGAATAAAGTTTAGCGGAAATAAAAGAAATCATGTTACACAATCTAATTCATCTATTTTAAATAAACTACATTAGTTAGCAACTCAAAAACAGCTTCAAAATAAAAACTTAGCTTAGTGGTGTACTTAAATATTAAGTTTTGATGTCTGCATCTTTGAATGCGCTTTAAGGATTAGGTTAAAGAATTCTAAAGAATTTATCAAATTCCAGACTCTACTGTAGAGTTTCTCAATCTACGCAAGTAGCTACAAATTTTATTTTTCCTTAATAAAGAAGTTTAAAGCACACTAGTTCAAAATGAAAAGAAAATCGGTCAAGCACAAAGGATTCCGTACAATATTTTTGTTTTTTTTACTAACTGCAATATTACAAAAAAATCGTCTCTAAAAGAATAATAAGACAACTACTGACTTTTAATGTGTCTTGGAATCATTTTTTGAATTATTTATCCAATACGTACATTTTTCAACAAAAAACGTTGACTATTTATCACTATGATTCACGTTATCAATTACAAAAAAACTTGTACAAATGTTCAAACTTGGCATAGTGCCAAGCGAGCTTCGGAAGGAGGTCTCAAATTTTCGATTCCACCTTTGTCCGAGCCACGTTTGTCTAGATAGGTTTTTAATTAATATTTCGACTAATTACCGACAATCTTTTCTAAAAATTATTATCAAAAATCCTTGGATGATTTCGCGTCTATCAGTACTTCCAGCGTCCCTCAAAGCCTCCGCTGAGCGCCCGCAAAGTAAGGTTTGTGTGTAACAGAATAAGGCGACTATATAAAAAATTATGTGACCTAGGATAATGGCTATAGTTTCCCTGCTAGGTTCAATAAACTCCTACTCCCCCTACTTTTTCCTTAATCTTAGTTACAGTAGAATCGGAAAAAGAGGGTGGAGAACACATTTTTGCAGTACATTTTCGGCGAAAATATAATATCTAAAATTAAAACAAATATATTTTTCAGTTCCGTGTTACGAGATCTTTCCAACGATAAACCACACGATACACAAAACAATAACTTTATTATCCTCTTTAAATTTTTCCAAAAAATATTATTGCATGGCTAATAATCTATAATTATGTGGGTCAGTAGTCTTCAAAACTCTGTCAAGTTTGAAGTTTCTACATTCGACAATTTTCGAAAGATCGGCTGTTCAGACAGACACACGGGGATCTTATAATGGTTTCGTTTTTACTTTTTAAACAGGGAACCCTAAAAAAATATTCCTAACTTCAGTGTTATCAGTCGTCGCAAAATAGAATTACAGCAATACAAATCCATTGTAACCTGGTATGCTCATTAAAATGATTTATTATAGCCTAGAAATTTAGAAATTTGACTAATTGGATTGGTGACAGAGTCTTTGAGATTGTATGGATAAATTTCGAAGTCAATCATTTGATTCTTAACTTTAAGAAGTTGTTACGAGATTTTTCCAACGATAAAGCACACGATACACAAAAAGATTTCAAGTAACTTTTTTATCCTCCTTAAAATTTTCCAAAAAATATTTGTGAATGATTAATAATCTAAAAAGATGTCGGTCAATGATCTTCATAACTCTGCCAATTTTGAACTTTCCACATACCATAATTAATTTTCGAGAAGATCGGCTGTAACAGACGAACAGACAGACACACGAGTGATCTTATAACTGTTCCATTTTTGCTTTTTAAACACGGAACCCTGAAAAAATTAATCCTAACTTCAGTGTTATCAGTCGTCGCAAAATATAATTACAGCATACCAATCCATTGTCACCTGGTATGTTCATTAAAATGATTCATTAAGCTAAGAAACAAGCCGAGAAATTTAGAAATTGACTAATTTGATTTTTGACACAATCTTTGTGATTGTATGGATGAATTTTGAAGTCAATCATTTGATTCCTAACTTAAGTCAGTGTGTTTTCCCTCTTACAATAACAGTGCTCCCAAATGCTCCGCCAACAGAATACCAATAATTTTTAAACAGAAAATTTCATGGTAGGTTTTTGCGACATTTCCCCAAAAATTTACTTCCGAAGGTGGTTTCTGCAAAATGTGCAAGAAAAATTTAAAAATAGAATATTTCTAAGAAAATACCGGCATTCTAAAAGCGGACCGTTTGGAAGCCCTGCAATAATATTAAAATAAGTGAAAAAATTGTTCCCGTTTTTAATATTGACTTCATTGACATTTTAAAATTGACATTGTGTGTGTCTTGTTAATAAATAACGTATCAATAAAAAATTTAAATGGATAAGCATTGAAAAAAGCAATCTATAATGATTAATAATTAATCTTTGTAATTCTTTGTAAGTCTTTTGTTTTCTTTTGGTCCATCCTAAAATATTTTAGCCTTTTTTTAGGTAAATTTTGGAAGAAATACTACCTACTAAACTGTCCCCTAAATTGGAATTTCTGAAAACATTTTGCAGATCTACGCCGATCATGACTCCAAGAACCCGAAACCACCCCCAGTTCAAAACTTTATATATATATATATATATAAATATATATAATTCTGCAGAAATCTCTTCCAAACTGATACATAAATTCAAGAGCATAAAATCTCGGTCAAGTTCGTTAATGGTGGGAAATGGGGCTTTTTGTGAAAACAGAAAAAACCCATAACTTCTTAACTATGATACGTATCGAAGCCAGGAGAAGGGCCAAAAATTTATGCATGACAGATTTTTTATATCATTAAAAATGGCCCCAAGAGGGGGAAAAAGAGGGTTTTCAGAAGAAAAAAATTCATAACTTCGTTAATACACAAGATATCAAATCTGCATTAATTTATTATAAATCCTCTTAATATTATCTAAAACTTTTATATTGACAAGTTTTTTATAGGACCAATCGTTATAGCAAAAACAAATTAAAAACAAAATTCCCCTGTCGCATCACGGCAAAAAGGCCACTTCTTCTGCAATTCCCAACAAACAGGCACCCTACGGTCTGCGTCTTCGAAATCTACCTGTGCCTGTTGGCCGAGCCGTCAGGTATCATTTTTAATACATTCGTACATTTAAGCTTATACTACTTGTTATTTTGTCACACTATTTCATGTTATATAATTACAATGTGGATGTATTAGCAATAAGAATGCGAGGATACGCTAAACGTTTTCTCTAAATACATGCTTTTGTACATTTAATTTTATTACAGGTTAAGTACGTTGATTTAAATGATCTTTTTAAAATATGTATACAATAATTACGGTAATAATTTATTTAAAAGTAAATACCAAATAAAATTCTTGAAATATATTTTCTTTAAAATTGTTATTGATCCTTAATATTCCGTTCCTATATAAATTGGAGCGAAGTATTAAATATTATACTCTCATTTCATACAAACATATGTAAAATACACATTCCAAATTAGATAATATTATGTCTCTTTTGTGAATTTTTTATCCTAATTTATGACAAATATGCAGGACATTATAGGCTGTAAACATTCTTTTCTTATGTTGCTATTGTAGATTTTTCTGACATTAATGATCCCATATACCTTATTACAAGACATGTAATAAAGTACCTCATTAAAATGTTACTAAAACCCTTCTTTATACATTATCTTATACCGTCTGTTGTTATATTTATTTCTGTAATTTAGATAACAGAAGGTCTCATTATACACTAATATCATGCATTAAAAACCATGCGAAGGCTTTGTTAGGTATGTAATGGTCTGTTTTTTGATTAATATAATTTATTATTTGAAATTTTGTATATTAAAACATTTTTTTCTTTGAATGATACTTTTTTTTATTATTTCTATGTGTATGTGTAATGAAACACAAAAACAACAATTTTCATCTAAAATATTTGTAAATATTTTTAGCAAAATCTGGTCATTTAAAAAAGTTTAGTTGGTGGTATTATTGCAACTTTACGTTGAATAACATATGTTGCTTTAATATGTTTATTCTTTGATATGAGTTCTTTTCTAATTAGCTTATTTAAAATTCAAAAAATAAAATTTCAAAGGATTCATTAAAATTTATGCCTTTAAATCGCTTTTCGAAGCATTTAAGAAGATAATTAATTGACTTCCAGCAAAGAAAATTATACAATTATATATATCGTTCTCCATATATAAATGTATAATTTTTTAATTTCATTGTCTTATATTACGTTTTTAACAAATTTACTGCCTAATGTATTAAAATTCTCCCAACAATATTTGTAAATATTTTTAGCAAAATCTAGTCATTTAAAAAAGTTTAATTGGTGGTATCATTGCAACTTTACATTGAGTAACATATATTGCTTCCACAAATATTATTTATTCTTTGATGTGAGTTCTTTTCTAATTAGTTTATTTAGAATTTAAAAATAGAATATCAAAAGATTCATTAAAATTAATTCCTTCAAACCGCTTTTCGAAATGTATATATATATATACATTATGTATATATATATATACATATATATATATATTTCTAATTTTACTGTCTTATATTACGATTTTAACAAATTTACTGCCTGACGTATAAAAATTCTCCCTACAATATTTGCAAATATTTTTACCAAATCTGGTCATTTTAAATAGTTTAATTGGTGGTAGCATTGCAAATTTAGATTGAATAACATATATTGCTTACACAAGTATTATTTATTCTTTGATATGAGTTTTTTCTAATTATTTTAATCAAAATTTAATTTTTTTTCAAAGGATTCATTAAAATTTATGCCTTTAAATCACTTTTCGAAATATTTAAGAAGATTGGCATAATTAATTGAAAGAAAATTCTTCAATTATATATATCGCTCTCTATATATAAATGTATAATTTTCTAATTTTACTGTCTTATATTAAAATTTTAACATATTTACTGCCTGATGTATAAAAATTCCCCATCCCAAAATTATTTAATTGGAAGAATAAAAAATGATAATGTCAGCTTTATACGAAACATTTTTAAATCATAGCTAATAACAATTAAAAAAATACTTAGAAAAAGTAAACTCAGTATTAATAATAAAATTCATATTTAATGTTTTAATATGTTTTATTTAGTCTCTCAATTATTATCCATTAATTTCTTTTTGAAAATTTATCAATATTATTTCATTTAGACTTTTTTATGGAAAATGTGTTTCATGAAAAAGTTATGGAAATTAAGTCTCTTGGGATATGAAGTACTTTTATTTATTCCAGAGTAAATTTAAATAATTCAAGCACAAAAAATGAATATTCTCATAAATCCATAATATACTTAACTGCTTCTAAATTAATAAAACTGTTTTCTGATACAGTTAAGTAATTTATTTCTATTGATGTGATACGGTTTTTCATAATAAAGCGAAATAAAAGATTATCACTGATAACATTTTAAAGAGTCACGCGTGTAAAAATAATATTTAGATACATTGTATTGGAATTATAGTATACGAGTAAGAAAATATTTAACTTCAAACAATTTAAACAAAGTTAAGTAAGAATTTAATGAAAATACAATATAAGATAAATTTAAGATAGGCGTACAACGAAAGGCTGAAAATACGTACAACGTTCATTGGTAAACAGTAAATTTCTCCTAAATTTCATTTTTTTTTGTATTAAAATTTTAGGTTTTTTGCTCATTTTTTGTCCGTATTTGTATGTCCTTATTTATGAATCCTATTCTAGGGTTTGACGAATGTTGTCGCCATGTCACCGCTTAAATAAAACAGTAAGAAATTATGTCAATCCAGACAATGCGGCATCCGAAATTGGATACAATGCTAAAGAAACGCTCAAGTTTTTTTTTTTTTGTAAATTTCAAATCCAGATTTTTTGTTCAGAATTAAAACTGATTAATCTATCACATTCGTTTAAATAATAATAAGTTATATAAGTGATAATAAATAATTCGCTTGAAGTAAATCTGAAAAATTAATTAAAATTTCAAGAATATTTAATTTTAATAAAATTAAAGAATATATATTTAATTCTATATTTTTTAAATAGTTCTTCCTCGCTTAAAATGCTTGACAATTCTGTGCACCGATCACATTGCACAATAGGCAACCTGGTTCGGTGACAAGTGTCTGGTAGTGGTTTGTTTACAATATTCATTTTGAGAAGTTAAATTTTACATCTCTTCTGAGAATTTTGATTGAGACATGTTTTAGAGGGAATTCAGTTACCACTACAAGTCACCATTAGAAATTTAGTCGATATGACATGAGAGGTTGAGAGCACTCTTTCTTGTTGTTAGGTGGCTTCTTGTAAAAAGAGGAAAAATAATTGAAGAAAAAGTTATACAATTATGTCGTTCAAAGAAATTTTGTAAAAAAGTTAATTTTCTTAAAGAACAATTGTTTTTCTTATGATACTGTATATTTATTCCTTCAGACTTTCGGAACTTCGTCTACAATCTTGGAGTGGAGGTAGAGAACATCGTTAGGAACCATAATTATACTGAAACACATGGGCGGAAATCGATACGTGCCGATGTACCGCAGCCCTCAAGGTTGTTGGCACGTGTGGCTTCCTCATTATTGACTCCGAAAGCGTGAGATCAACATGAATCATTTCAGAAACGCCGAGTTGACGGATATTCATTTATTCTACTTCCCAGCCAATGGATATGGACGCGCTGCTATCTCCATGACTCGCCAACCAAATCATTAAATGTTAGCTCATCAGAGGTTTACCGAATGGGATCCGTCACAGAAACTATGTTGGATACCAGGCGGCCGTTAACAGTACGAAGACACATACTAGAAGAGGGTTTGTTGCATGCTGCGTACTAAAATTCCGGAATGAGTGTAAGGGCGCTTGCCGCTGCCACGAGAACTTCTCAATAAACTGTCCATCGAGTTCTGCAGGCCTTACATTCCTTTCACATTTAGAGAGTTCAATTACTACAGCCGAGTAATCACCCACGACGTGTCGCTTTTGCACAGTGGTTTAAGCACAAATTGCGGCTGTCTCATAATTGTCCAGTTCTGTTATGTTCAGTGATGAAACATACTTTTCACGTGAAGAGTTATTGAATATGCACAAGGTGCACATGTGGGCATTAGACAACCCACACGGGACCCGACCATGAACCGCACAACAACGCTTCACTGTTAATCTGTGATCCGGTATCGTAGCGGACAGTTTAGTTAAGCCGTACATCTTACGACCTCGACTGAACGCTCGTAAGAATCTCGTCTTAATTCAGAACGTCCGCGTCCTTCCAGAAATGCTTAACGATGTACCAGCACATGTTCGGCGCGGAATGTGGTTCCAACATGATGGGGAGCCATTTAATTACGCAAGTTGCGTAAGTGATCATTTGGAGCCGGACATTTGGAAATAATTAGATTGAGCGTGTCTGTCCCGTCGCATGTTTCCCAAAGATCACCTGATTTAACACCCCTTGATTAGTTTGGGGGCCGTGAATAGCATTGTACCACAACACACTCTTAAATTCTGCAATGGACCTGGTGGATTTAATCTCCATCGCTTCTGATCCGATCAGCGAAACGCCAAGTATCTTCAAATATGTTCGCCAATCCATATCGAGTAGGTGTCATCCGTGCATGCATGCTTATGGATGCAATTTCGAACACCTCCTTTGATCCTTGTAAATCATACATTTTACTCCTTTCTTGTGTAATACAGCTCTTTACATTGTTTTCTGTATTGTGGCCTTATTGTGTATTTGTGTCTCTTTATCAAGTGAGGGTGACGTTTTCGCCCATGCCTTCCTATGTAATTATGGTTCCTAACGATGTTCTCTACCTTCTCTTTACGTTTGTACACGAATTTCCGAGACATCCTGTATACAGTAAACGCTCAGTTACCCAGGAAGATTAGAGAATTGTTTATTTTAAAATGATAAATCATTATTTTACAAATTATTTAAAATAAATCATTATTTTACTCAAGAATTGTATCTCTACTACTACTCAAAAATATTTTATTGTTTATTTAAGAAAGGGAAATCATCATTTTACAAAAAAATTAAAATAAATCATTATTTTACACGACAATTTTATCACTACTACTACTCAAAAATACTTTATAATTATGTGTGTTTGGATTATTACCTGCATTAAATGAAAATAAATCGTTTATTAAACTTCAGAAAGAAATTGTTTTGTTTTAATATATCCTAAAATTCTTATCGTAGATTGTTAGATAAAATTACCCAACTCCAACTTCCAACGAGCTGCTGACTACGATTACAGATTAGTAGCGCCGAAGAATGGTTTATTTTAGCAATGCATATTACAAAATAACTCTGGTGTTATTTTGCAAACGTAATTAGTTTTGATATTTCTCATATTGAGACATATTTTATTATCACGGAAAGATTTTAATTATTCGAGCCATTTTATGTATTACTAATAAGCTTATGTTATTTACATTCAATATGTTACTTGTCTTGAATTTCTATCATGAGTAACATCTGTTACACATCGTAGTCTCAATGTTAAAATTATCATGTCTCATTATACAAAGTTACAAAATATTAATAAATAAACATAGAAATTATTTTCAACAAAATATTTTTAACTTTTTTCTTTTTTAATTTGGCAAAAATATGTTCATGAAATACAAATTTTAAAGTAATAAAATCAGAATTTTTCACTCAATTTCACAGAAAAGTAGGACAAACATTGTTTTCTAGCTTTACTGTTTTATTTATGCACTCAATATGAGATTTACATTTTGTAGAACACGTAACTATCCGGATGTTTGAAACATTCAGCAGTCAGTATTTCCCCGAACATAAATTTAGCCTTTACAGTATACTTCTTATTGTTCTTTCGTTTTTAATATATATAATTTCGTTAAGCTCTGTTAGTCTACTTAGTTTATATTATCTTTCTAAATTATATACTATTCTACACCATGTAAATAATAAGTCTAAACTATGATTATTATTTTTTTCTCCATTAATTAATGAAAAACATTCGTGCTATTTGAAAATCAATGACGTGTGAAGTGGGGGGAGGGTGAATAATTCTTACTGCGACTAGAATGTTTTGCAGGATTTATCAAATTTGTAAAGCTCAGTGTGTCGTTATTTATATATATGTAAAGGAAATTCTATGTCAATAGATAATTTATAAATCGTTCTAGAGACTAATTTAGAATATAAGACATATCTTATTTTTATCTAGATATATTTTTATTTTATGATAGTTGTCTTTAATCTGTTATGTCTTTTATAGTCTAGGTATATGCAGTATGAGTGCGACATTCTGACAGCTTTGCGAGTGAGCATAAAGTACGATAGGTCCGAATTATTAAAGTTTATTTACGCCACTGAAGAATATATTAATTTATATCGCATTCAAAAGACAATATTCTTATCAATATTAAAATATCACCCTTTTCTAAAATTCATCTTTTACACAGTTTGGGTGCTACACGTTTCGAGTGCCTCGAAAACAATCTAAAACCTGTAAATATTCATGGCGAAACTCTTCATCATTACTTCACATGTGTCATTCAAAAGATAAAGTTCTCTGAAATGTTTAAGTGTGTCTGAAACTTGTCACTTTATCCACTTGAGAGTTATAATTCTTGTAACACAAACACAGTTATTTTCGTTTCTAATTACTTGCATCCTCACAGGTATTCTTTTTCCACTTTTAAAAATATATTCAAACAGCTTTCTTATTTTACTATAAATATGACGCATTTCATATTATAAGTTTATGATCATTGACGACATACTCTGGATTTTTAAAGTAAATTCTGAAATGTTTCAATATCAATTATACATGGATCTTAGAGCATACTGGCGAATAGACACAAATAAAAAACATTTTTATTGAAAACTCTATAAAATATTTTACATTTTTAAAATTACCTACGAACTGCACTTGATAGCATTTTTATATGACAAAACATCAACTACGTATTTAAATAATAAAGTTCGTGACTTTATTTTAAACTCCATATTTAAATAAAATAAAGAGCTTGTGTCGTAATTTCGTTTATGGACGCAGGCTAGTTACAAAGCTAGTTTAGAGAACTATTTACAAAGTTTCAAGTAAACTAGTTCTGTCATTTTTACATTAAAAAAATGCTACTAAATACTATCCAAGTATAAACAATCAAAACTCGGTGCCACGTTTTCCTTAGTTTTTAATATTTATTTGCAATAAAACCTCAAAATAATCGACACTTTGTGAGCGTGAATCTTTCCGGTATCTCAAAATTTCTGTTATTCAATGGCAAAAACATGGAAATACCGTAATTTCCGGCCTACAGTCTGCGGATCAAATAATCGTGTTTCGACCCAGAAATTTTATTTAATAATTGATATCAAATAATTACAGCGATCTAATATGTTAAATTTTATTACATAAAATTTCTTGTCAAAACATGATTGTTTGATCCGCGGATTATAGGCTGGAAATTACGGTGATATTTGTGCTTGGGATTGTAAAAGTATTCTTTTAAAAGATGTGTCCGCTATCCGGACGTGCCTGCTATGAAGGTTTTACTGTTTTTTATTATTGAAATTTTTACTTTACATACACAAATGATTATTGCTGAGATAGAATTTTAAAAAGTCAAGCATTTAAAATATCGGTAAACTTAATTATATTATATAATTTAATTTAATTTTCAAAGAAAGTTTAGTTGAAAGTACCCACATTTCTGAGTGTAGCCAATGATGTAAAATGTTAAATTCTAAGATATTTAAAAGTTATTATATGACGATAAAAGTTAAAGCTACTATGCAGGTCGCTGCCAACATCTTTATAACGTCATTGACGTGCATGTATTTGCTTTAAAATATCGTTTGATTTTCTTACCAGAAATACCCTATTTAGCATTCCCATCCAGAGAGGCAGGCTGTCGATCGAGCAGTGTGGCCTTTTCACTCATTTAAATTTTTAGAGTAGGTTACAAAAGTTTGGTCACAAAGTCTCTAATCATTCGTTTTGCCAGATGGAAGTTAATCAGATGTAAAATCAGAATGTAAAAATTTAAATACATTAAATGCTTTTAATAGTTTTATACCCACTTGACAGGTAAAATCTTCATAATACAATTATTAAGTCAGTTTCTAATGCAATTATTGACATTTGCAGGTAATCTCATTTCTCTTCTTACACACTTTTATTTAACTTGGTTCACTATGTAAAGGTAGAATTTCTCAATTCCTTGTTAACCCGGTTTATAAAACTATATGAAAAGAAAAATTAAATGCTTTTTCGATATGCTTGTTGTAGTGTATAGATTTTTGAAAAATATTTAAAATGCATTTTTCTATTTTTCAATGCGATGTATAATTTCTTGAGTTATTCGACCGTTTCCTGACTTTTCAATGGAAACTCAATGCATTTTACTCGATTACAGAACCATCTACGATTTTCAGAAGATAATGTTGAATACAAATGTTACGTATTTTTTCCCGCATAATCCGAATCTGCAATAAAAAAAGCAGTTAAAATTTATGATTTCAAAGTTGCCCCACCCTTCCCCACTAGGGGGCAGAGTTGAGGGAGTAACTTTGATATCACTAAATAGATTTTTCAAAAATATTGAAGACATATTTTCAGTATTTATAATTTACGTGATATTCGACCGTTTCCAGACTTTTCGTACACACTGTATATATTTTATTTCATTGCTTAAGTGAAACACATTTAGTACCTTTGTACATTTGAATTTTTCATATCATTCGTAAGGTATTCATTAAATACGAAATGAAAGCATCAAGCATGTGCTATTTTCCTGCAAAGCAATATTTCCGTATGCCCGTATTCTTCACATATGTAGTATTTCAAACTGTGTTTTTTTTTTATTTAAAAAAAGTTGGGAATAGTACATTAAACGTGACATATGAGGTACGTTCGTTTAATAACTAGTTTCACAATGTAAAAAAAAATCATATTTATTATTTCAGTGAAATGAAATATATTGTCTGCTATGAGCGACAGGAGCATACATTTTTTTTTCCTTATTACGTATGTCACGTTTACAAATGCGAATTTTCTTTTCTACACCAGACAACGCTGCAAATTTCATCATGGGGATCTTGCGTTGCGAATGATTACCTAATAATCTCCTGTGTTTATTTACTCTAATGGATTGAGATATTCGGATGTTAACCTAATTACCACTGAAGTTTATCTCAGAAGCTATACAATTTTTAATGTAACTCATCTCTCAAGCAAACAATTTTCTTGAACGACCCTTCTAAAACTTGTATGCAATTTTTTCCAGATCTTACTTTGCGAATGATTTCCTCCATGATTTAATATTTTTATAACTCATAATGAACGAATCTCCTGTGTTTATTTACTCTAATGGATTGAGATATTCGGCTGTTACTCACATTTCCACTGAAGTTTATCTCAGAATCTATACATTTTTTAATGTAACTCATCTCTCAAGCAAACAATTTTCTTGAACGACCCTTCTAAAACTTGTATGCAATTTTTTCCAGATCTTACTTTGCGAATGATTTCCTCCATGATTTAATATTTTTATAACTCATAATGAACGAATCTCCTGTGTTTATTTACTCTAATGGATTGAGATATTCGGCTGTTACTCACATTTCCACTGAAGTTTATCTCAGAATCTATACAATTTTTAATGTAACTCATCTCTCAAGCAAACAATTTTCTTGAACGACCCTTCTAAAACTTGTATGCAATTTTTTCCAGATCTTACTTTGCGAATGATTTCCTCCATGATTTAATATTTTTATAACTCATAATGAACGAATCTCCTGTGTTTATTTACTCTAATGGATTGAGATATTCGGCTGTTACTCACATTTCCACTGAAGTTTATCTCAGAATCTATACAATTTTTAATGTAACTCATCTCTCAAGCAAACAATTTTCTTGAACGACCCTTCTAAAACTTGTATGCAATTTTTTCCAGATCTTACTTTGCGAATGATTTCCTCCATGATTTAATATTTTTATAACTCATAATGAACGAATCTCCTGTGTTTATTTACTCTAATGGATTGAGATATTCGGCTGTTACTCACATTTCCACTGAAGTTTATCTCAGAAGCTATACAATTTTTAATGTAACTCATCTCTCAAGCAAACAATTTTCTTGAACGACCCTTCTAAAACTTGTATGCAATTTTTTCCAGATCTTACTTTGCGAATGATTTCCTCCATGATTTAATATTTTTATAACTCATAATGAACGAATCTCCTGTGTTTATTTACTCTAATGGATTGAGATATTCGGCTGTTACTCACATTTCCACTGAAGTTTATCTCAGAATCTATACATTTTTTAATGTAACTCATCTCTCAAGCAAACAATTTTCTTGAACGACCCTTCTAAAACTTTTATGCAATTTTTTCCAGATCTTACTTTGCGAATGATTTCCTCCATGATTTAATATTTTTATAACTCATAATGAACGAATCTCCTGTGTTTATTTACTCTAATGGATTGAGATATTCGGCTGTTACTCACATTTCCACTGAAGTTTATCTCAGAATCTATACATTTTTTAATGTAACTCATCTCTCAAGCAAACAATTTTCTTGAACGACCCTTCTAAAACTTGTATGCAATTTTTTCCAGATCTTACTTTGCGAATGATTTCCTCCATGATTTAATATTTTTATAACTCATAATGAACGAATCTCCTGTGTTTATTTACTCTAATGGATTGAGATATTCGGCTGTTACTCACATTTCCACTGAAGTTTATCTCAGAATCTATACAATTTTTAATGTAACTCATCTCTCAAGCAAACAATTTTCTTGAACGACCCTTCTAAAACTTGTATGCAATTTTTTCCAGATCTTACTTTGCGAATGATTTCCTCCATGATTTAATATTTTTATAACTCATAATGAACGAATCTCCTGTGTTTATTTACTCTAATGGATTGAGATATTCGGCTGTTACTCACATTTCCACTGAAGTTTATCTCAGAATCTATACAATTTTTAATGTAACTCATCTCTCAAGCAAACAATTTTCTTGAACGACCCTTCTAAAACTTGTATGCAATTTTTTCCAGATCTTACTTTGCGAATGATTTCCTCCATGATTTAATATTTTTATAACTCATAATGAACGAATCTCCTGTGTTTATTTACTCTAATGGATTGAGATATTCGGCTGTTACTCACATTTCCACTGAAGTTTATCTCAGAATCTATACAATTTTTAATGTAACTCATCTCTCAAGCAAACAATTTTCTTGAACGACCCTTCTAAAACTTGTATGCAATTTTTTCCAGATCTTACTTTGCGAATGATTTCCTCCATGATTTAATATTTTTATAACTCATAATGAACGAATCTCCTGTGTTTATTTACTCTAATGGATTGAGATATTCGGCTGTTACTCACATTTCCACTGAAGTTTATCTCAGAATCTATACAATTTTTAATGTAACTCATCTCTCAAGCAAACAATTTTCTTGAACGACCCTTCTAAAACTTGTATGCAATTTTTTCCAGATCTTACTTTGCGAATGATTTCCTCCATGATTTAATATTTTTATAACTCATAATGAACGAATCTCCTGTGTTTATTTACTCTAATGGATTGAGATATTCGGCTGTTACTCACATTTCCACTGAAGTTTATCTCAGAATCTATACAATTTTTAATGTAACTCATCTCTCAAGCAAACAATTTTCTTGAACGACCCTTCTAAAACTTGTATGCAATTTTTTCCAGATCTTACTTTGCGAATGATTTCCTCCATGATTTAATATTTTTATAACTCATAATGAACGAATCTCCTGTGTTTATTTACTCTAATGGATTGAGATATTCGGCTGTTACTCACATTTCCACTGAAGTTTATCTCAGAATCTATACAATTTTTAATGTAACTCATCTCTCAAGCAAACAATTTTCTTGAACGACCCTTCTAAAACTTGTATGCAATTTTTTCCAGATCTTACTTTGCGAATGATTTCCTCCATGATTTAATATTTTTATAACTCATAATGAACGAATCTCCTGTGTTTATTTACTCTAATGGATTGAGATATTCGGCTGTTACTCACATTTCCACTGAAGTTTATCTCAGAATCTATACAATTTTTAATGTAACTCATCTCTCAAGCAAACAATTTTCTTGAACGACCCTTCTAAAACTTGTATGCAATTTTTTCCAGATCTTACTTTGCGAATGATTTCCTCCATGATTTAATATTTTTATAACTCATAATGAACGAATCTCCTGTGTTTATTTACTCTAATGGATTGAGATATTCGGCTGTTACTCACATTTCCACTGAAGTTTATCTCAGAATCTATACATTTTTTAATGTAACTCATCTCTCAAGCAAACAATTTTCTTGAACGACCCTTCTAAAACTTTTATGCAATTTTATTCGAAAAAATAATTTTGAATAAAAATGGCCCCTTGGCATATGGAAAAAGATGTGGTTAGCCCGTATTGGTTTTCCTCAGTCACATGACTTGCGCTTTTATTATATAGATTACGTATGATAGGGTTTAAAAGATACGCATGATAGGATTTAATTTGATTCGATTTTCGTAAAATTTGAAATGACTCGACAAAATTCTGCAACGATAATACATATTAAATGTCAATCCATTCGGTTGGGTAGTTTGGTTAGTTGGGTTTTGTAGTTGGGTTATATGCGGACGGGCGGACAGACAGACAGACGGACAGATGGACGGGCCGGACGATGACTATAGGTGCTACGTATTTATATAATTACGAACAGACCTAAAAACAATCGTTTTTATAAATTACATAATTTTAATTATTGCTTAAATTAATTTTAAATACTGATAGTAAATTATTATTGATGGTAAATTATTAACTACAAAATAGTACTAGTTATTAACGAGTAAGTTGTAAAATTACGTAATATATAAACATTTATATATTTGATAAAAGTACATTTAATTTGTATTTTATCAAAGTGTTGAATAAAACATTTGTAAAATATTTTTTTCAGTGTTTAAATTTATAACTAAATCGCATTTTTTAGGGTCAAACGGGGCTATTACGAGACAATATTCTAAACTTCCATAGTCACTTTCAACTTATTCACTCCAGTCCCAAATAAAAAAAATATTTTAATTACAGAGAAAAAAAATTACATGTCATTAAAAAGAAAATTTTAAAAATTTAATAAAACCCTGCCTCATATTAATCCCAAGAATGAAGCTAATAGGAATCGGCTGTGGGGCTAACGTGAGGCGTCATTACTTTTAAATGGTTGTAAGAACTAAGAAAATGGGCGGCTGTAAAAACGTTGCCCCGTATCCTATGTTTAAATGTATTATTCAAACTTTTTATATTTTTTTTACCTTTTATTATTCCTTTATTCTGGGCCATCTTTCATGAATCCACTAGGATATTTATAAAAAATCCACTATAATAAACGTCCTCCTTAATTTGTTAAATGATAATTTACGGTAAAAAAGAAGAATATTATCTGTAACTCATAAATTATATTTGTGCAAGTTTTTCGAATTAAATTTGCAATGGTATGTCTGTCATCCGTTATTGAAAAATAAGGAAAAAATTGGATGCATTCGTGTTATAGCGGTCCCCAAGGATACATCGCCAAACGGCCAAGATTTATAGCAAAATTATAAAGCATATGTGACATTATAGTAATATAAGTTGTATATAACATATCGTGATATATATATCCAAGTTACAGTCATATACATAGTGTCCGAAAAGTCTAGAAACAATCGAATAACTCGATAAATATACATCGGAATTAAAAATGGAAAATATGTGTTCAATATTTTTGAAAAATCTATTTAGGGATATCAAAGTTAACATCTCAACTCTGTCCCCTAGGGGGAAAGTTGCGGGGTAACTTTGAAATCTTAAATGATAACCCCCCCCTCCCCCTTTGTTATTGCAGATTCGGATTCTACAGGAAAAATACGTAACTTTTATACATAACATTTTCTTCGGAAAATCGCAGATGGCGCTGTAATCGAGTAAAATACAGTGACAATCGTTTCCATTAAAAAGTCGTGAAACGGTCGAATAACTTTAGAAATACACATTGGGTTTTAAAACGGAAAATACGTGTTCAATATTTTAGAAAATTTATTTAGGACTATCATAGTTGCCATTTTAAATCTAAGTCTGGGAACGGTCAATTATCTCGGGAAATATACATCAGATTGAAAAACGGAATATACGTGTTCAATATTTTAGAAAAATCAATTTAGGGATATCATAGTTACCATTTTTGAAAAATATTGAACATGCATTTTACAATTCTTCAATCCGATGTATATTTCTCGAGTTATTCGATCGTTTCCAAACTTTTCAATGGAAACGACACTCACTGCATTTTACTGGGTTACAGCGCCATCTACGATTTTCCGCAGAAAATGATAAATACAAAAGTTATGTAGTTTTTCCCGCATAATCCGAATCTGCAATAAAAAAGGGAGTTAAAATTTATGATTTCAAAGTTGCCCCACCCTTCACCCCTAGGGGGCAGAGTTGAGGGGGCAACTTTGATATCACTAAATAGATTTTTCATAAATATTGAAGACTTATTTTCAGTTTTTCTGTCCGATGTATATTTCTTGAGTTATTCGACCGTTTCCAGATTTTCGGACACCCTGTATAATGCATATATTATGTATATATATATATGATATGTGTTTAAGAGGTATGTGATGTATATATGCCATATAAAACGTAAATAATATGTATAGAATGACGTATATGGCGCATATATTAGTATTTGAAGAATACATATGGGTGTATATGATGCATATATAAGATTTGGGACGTCCTTGGCGAAATCATAGCTGCAACCTTAGCATAATAGCAATTGTGAGGGCCGCTATAATATGAAAGTACCAAAAAATGCAGTCTACAATAATGTCAAATGGAGTTAATTTATTCCCCAGGAAAATTAAATGCTATTTTCCTTATTTTTAATGTGATTTTAGTTAAACGTAGGGCAACAACAGTATACTTAATGTCCAATGCAATGATTTTATCTTCTTTATACACAAGATCAGTTTTTCGAGCTGTCATTAGAACACCCCAATCCTTGGATTATTTACTCTCCTTCGTCATCATTTACTTTATTTATGAGACAAACGCATTTATAGCGCGTAAACGTACGTAATTTGCTGTTTTGCATCAGCTAAAACAAAACTTCTTTTTTTTAATATTCTCTTGAAATATTTGTGTGTCGTAAACATCTGCATTGATTTTTTTTAATGTGTTTTGTTATAAACTGTCCAAAGTTTACGTACGATATGTCTAAGCGTGGCCTTACTAATGAAAAAATCAAGGAATTGTTGCAAGCATCGTCGGACGAAGAAGTTGTTTCAGAAATTGACGATCATGTTTCTGAAAACGAACTATCAACCAATGACGAAGATGACGAATCTCATCAGCCGGCATGTCTGACCTCAACTCTACTTAGCAAATACAGAAAAATCCAGTTGAAATCAGAAATACAAGCCTCATATGGCACAAAATGTTGTGAAAATGACTCCAGGGACAACGAGATACGCCCCATCTTGAACTGAAGACGAATAGTCTGTATGCATGTTGCTTTTTCCTCCAACAATAGTCTCCCATCATACTAAATACTACAATACTTCACATACTAGTACTACCACATACTACAGTACTTCATATACTGGTACTACTACATACTACAGTACTCCCATCATACTAAAAAATAGTAAAATAGAAGGAAAAGAGGTGTTCGGTGACAGTTGAAAGAATTTGAACAATGTTGACTTGGAAGGATTTATTAGCTTGTTAATGCTGTTTATGGTATATAAATCTTGTAACGAGTCAACAGAGAGTCTTTGGAATGCTGAAACTGGACGGAATACTTTTAGAGCAACTATGTCCTTAGAGAAATTCAAAATGATATCGAGGATTCATAGATTTTGAGAACCGAAAGATACGATCAAGAAGACGGGAAACTGGCAAATTTTCGGCCATTATAGAATTGTGAGACAAGTGGATGGAAATTTTGCCGATGTTGTATAAGCTTGAAATCTGAATGAACAACTGCCTGCTTTCAGAAGAAAATGTCCATTACACCAGCACATGCCCAGGTTACCAATCAACCACGGTATATGATATTGGGTACTACGGTGATATTTTGGGTAAACTTTATGACAACGTAATCAGTTATGCCTGGAATATATAGACGTATCTTGAAAAGTAAGCTGGTTCTACACCGAAACGAAACTAAGTTGTCAGGGTTGCCATTGATCTCATTCAAGACTTGAATTTATATAATGCAACATGTGATAACTTTTTCACATCGTATGACCTTGGACAGATTCTTCTGAAAAAACAACTGAAAATGATTGGAACGATAAGTAAAAAACAAAACAACAATTCCTTTAATATTGCTTGCAAAGGGGGCCTCATAGTACAGATCGACATTTCTATTCACAAAGGATACGACTCTTGTATCATACATCCCGAAGAGAAGCATGTGCGTATTCCTGCAGAGAACTCTTCACCATGATAGAAAATGAGCAGCAATAGAAACCTCAAATCATTCTAGATTACAACAGCACAAAAAGACGAGTAGACGCTTTAGATAAACTGGGACTCCCACTATATTCTTGTCGGAGGAAGACAGAAAGGTGCCCCATTATAGTTGTTTTCAAATATCCTAGATATTTCTGAGTATAACGCATTTGTATTATTCTCAAAGATCTATCCAGCATGGAATATGAACTCATTTCATGAAAGAACAATCTTCTTTGATTGAAATCTGGTGACATAAATTTAGCATTTATTTAGGCAAATTGAAACATTTTGTACATATACTTATAGTTAAAGCTATGTGAAAAAAATATGCATGATTTTACAATTTTTAGCCGATCATTGATCATTTTATTAAGATTTAAGAAAATATCAATATTCGGTAAATGTATAATTATTTTTATTGCTTGATTTATTTCTTTTTTATACACAATAGAAATTCAGCTGGTGTTTTTAATTTAAAAATAAAATTCTAATAATTATGTTTCAGAACAAATTACTGTGAACATATCATTAACAATATGATCTATTTTAGACTATGCAAATAAAATACAAAAATATTTTTTAAAAACACAAATAAATATAGCTTTTTATAGCGTAAGAAATATTTTAAAGAAGAACTTAACACTAATTAAATGAGTTTTTAATTATTGTGAAGGGTTTCTGTCAAAAATTCTATTTATTTTTTCCGCAATATAAGTAGAATAATACTCCTTTTTAAGAAAACAAACAACAGTCTAAAATAAACACCCATTTAATAGAGTGTTAATCGATAAAGCGCCATTTTTTCTTGTATTTTTTGTTATGTTAATGGTACATTTATCTTTTTAAGTAATATCCCTCTTATTATATGTCCAGGTAAGGTTTCTTTAACTACATTCATTAATTAAGCGAATATAAAGAATTAACTCCTGCTTTTGTTGCTCATCTCGTTTATTTATCAAGAATCTTATTTCATTTTTGAAGTAATATTAAGTTTAATTAAGAATGCTTTTTTTATAATAGTAAGTTATTTATTTATAATAAAATTTATATAAATTAGAAAAATTCCTGTAACTATTTAAAAATTGAAAAAAAAAAAGAATCATGCGATTTTGTACAGCTCTGAGATCTTTGATGATTCAGTAAATGGCAAAAGTAGATAAGAGTAATAAACAACAATTTTATATATGAATCGATATTTTTATAATTTTCATCTAGAAAAAAAATATATTCTTTAAACCTTTAACTACTGCGTATATATATATAAAATATTCCCACTAAAGTCCCTTGCCACCCTCTTAACTTCAGAACGGCTGCTGCTATATTCATAAATGTGGTGTCTAGGTAGAGTAAAGTAGTCATGCGCTACTTAATGAAACAGCCCACGGCGCCACCTGGTGGAAAACTGCGGAGTTATTATTCCTATCTCGAAAATAGAAAGAGGTAGGAAAAACAAGTGACTTACAAAGTTGCAGAGCATCATCGATTTAGTATAAAAAACACCTTGTGGACATTAATGCAAATAATAGAACGGTTAAAACGCGCATTCGTTTTTCCGTTATTTCCTACACTGTGATGTGACAAAACGATGTTAGAAAGAAATAAACAACCAGTTATGAAACAGCAGGTGTATGCGACCTCTCCATGAACATTGCAGGACCTTTAACGATGCATTACAGACGCTCGTGCCAACGTGTCACAATCTATGCTCCAACGTGTGCAACGTGAAGTTCAAACAAGGATCCAAATATGCATTGTAGCTGACGATGAGAAGTTTGAACATCTAAAATAAAGGTATATTATTAAAACTAGTTTTTTTCGTTCTAATATCGTTTTGTCACGTCACAGTGAAGGAAATGATGAAAAAATAAATGCGCGTTTTAGCCATTCTGTTCTTCTTATTAATGTCCACATGATGTCTTTTTGTACTAAATCGAAGATGCTCTACAGCTTTGTAAATCACTTTTTTCCTCTATCTCTTCCCGTTTTCGAGATAGGAATGCTAACTCCGCAGAATTCCACCAGGTGGCGCCGTAAGCGGTTTCATTGAGTAGCGAGTGGCTACTTTACTATACCTAGACACTAATTTTATGAATATAGCAGCAGCCGTTCCGATGTTAAGAGGGTGGCAAGGGACTTTAGTGGGCATACTGTATACACTTTCAGTACAATTAAACCATTGAAACATAAGATATTGACCAAATATTATCAAATCACTATAACAAATAGCAGAGTTGAAATTCAAATTATATTGTGTAGTCCTATGAAAAAAAATGTAAGTTAAAAAAAAAAGAGTATAAACACAGATCAAAGCTTATATTGCAAATCACGTTTTCAAGGCCAGAGGATTTACAAATATAAGCAAAGAACAGTCGATTTCTATAGAGACACTAGCATTGAGCTAAAAAGTGTATATCTCTTTGTCCGATCGACCGTGGAACAAGATTAATAAAAAAATTGAACATTGAATAATAAGAAAAGCTTTAAAATAGAATATACTAACATTTTCTTCTTACCCTATATAATTACAAAAGTTTTAACACTAACGAGTTGCACTTGTTGAAATATTGTAGATATCGAATAATGTTAATATTATCGTTAAGAGATTTTATATTTATATATCATGGCAAAATCATGAATTACCAAACGTAAAGACTACAATATAAATAAACAAACTAAAAATAATTAACTTCAAATTTTAAATACATTCAAACAACCAGGCCAAATAATTGCGTTTTACTTCTTCAGTTGGGTGCAAAAGGCATTAAATTATAAATAAACTAAGCCCTCTCACCATAACATCTATCTAAAGCAGTTTTCTGAAGACATGTCAGTCTTACATTCACATAATTGAAAAAATATACATAAACAAATATAATTCTGCAACTTATATATACAAAAAAAAACTGAATTATTGAGTAGTTTATAGGGTATTCATATTTAAAGTTTGGAACTCCGTAATACTAAATTTCATTTTTCCCCGGCAAAACTAACTGCAATGGGGATAGTTTTTAAGCATAATTCATAAATTACCTGGTGGAATGAGCTTTAATTTTCTATTCACATATTTGATTCTTCTAGAAATCAATGTTTGTTACAAAATTCACAGGTTATATATAATACGTTTTCGAAAGTTAACTTAAAAAATACTTATATATATATTTTTTTAATTAACATTCGAAAGGATTTAAATTGTAATGTATGAAGTTGTTCAAGAAAAATCTTTTCTAGAAGCGTCAAATATCAGAATAATAATAATAATAAACTTATAGCAGCTTAACCTAGTGGGTTTTGATTGTAAGCATTGTAATCTGTTTTGAAACGATTAAAAGTGAATTTAACTTTAGCAGTTCCAAAATTTAAATCTGCATAGTTCTTAAACTACATTACCAAATGACCTCCCGTTTGGTAGAAAATATTAAGCAAGCATTTTTTTGAAAAAAAATGCGCATTTTTCAAAGAATATATATTTTTTCGAAATTATTTTTCGAAATAAGTTTAAATTGTTATCTATTATATATATATATATATATATATATATATATATATATATATATATATATATAAAATATTCAAATATGCAAATCCCAAATCAGAGTAATAATTAAATTAATTAATATAATTTGTGGATTAGTTTAATAATAATTAAAATTTACTTCTTTGTAGCATTTCGTCAACCAAATAATTAAACTGATCTACAGCTATGTATAGATAATCAGCTATTTTAGAATGCATCTATAGTCTTTGGAATTGTATTTAAGGATAATTTATTTCTAAAAACATTGCTATAATTAAGAACTTTATAAAAGTTTATGATCAGTTACATCTGCTTTTATGAAAGACTATGAAAAGTTGCATAACCTATTGTAATAGCTATTGACTTTTCATCTTCTTTATATGTATCAACTAGATAATATATTATCATGTACAACATGTGAACAGTATTTGTGTGCTTGATCATGGGTGTTTATGTGTGTGTGTGAATGTTTCTTTTATTTATAATTGTTCCTCATGTTTCGATATATAAGTGCGTTTAATTGTAAATGTTTCACATGAGTACATTCTATTTAACGTACAGTAACAATATTTGGGAACAATATCAATGTCAACAATATCCGTTACGTATACTCTATTGTTTGATGTTATACTACAGACCTTTAAAAATCCAAATGTGCTTGATTCAAATCTATGATCTACTATCAAACGCCTAAACCTTTACTAATTATTGAAGAAAATATATGATTATAATGTTGATATAATCACTACGGGACGAGATACTTAACGGCAAGCGAAAGCGTGATCCTGAGTGTAAAAATTACAGTGTTGGGACTGAATATTTTAATTTTGCATTCAGTTTTAATTGTAAAAAACTTTAATCATATACATTTATATTAATTCGTTAAGAAATAAAAAAGAACATTTCATTTTCTTTTCTTGTTCAATTTAAACAAAAGCTACACACTGCGTCGAATTCGTTTTAGTATTGTTCATCTATAAAACTTTTGCCACTGAATATTTTAATGTTACATTCAGTTCCAATTATAAAATAAATCAACCATATACATTTATATAAATTCATTTTCAAATAAAAAATAAAATTCCCTTTTCTTTTCTTGTTGAATTGAAACTAAAGTTATAGCCTGCTTCGGATTCCTTTTATTATTGGGCATCTGTAAAACGGAATCATACAGTTCACCAGAGTTAATGATGGTAAAAAATCTAAATGATTCTTTGTTCTAACTTCTGTTTCTTTAATTTATAGAAAATTGAAAATTATAATGTTTAAAATTGCAGTCATGTGAATTATTTAAATTGGTATTGTATATTATTTAAAAACGAAGAAAAATTAGACATTTTTATTTGATAACCAGAATAATTTAAAAGTTAATTCTAAAGAACTATAATTGTATTTTGAATTTTAAAACCATTTTTCAAAAAAAAGTTATTTTCTAGAAGTGAACAAATAATCACTTTTTTGGGTGGAAAACGAATCAATCTACTTTTAGAAAATACAGTACAAGAAATTGAAAATAATAATAATAATAATAATAATAATAATAATATTTCCAATTCACTTCAGTTGATCTGCCTCATCTGAGTTCCCAATTCTGATTTCATTTATTTTATTCAAATCTAAAATTCGAATCGATTTCGTTTCCCGGACTGGGGACTTTTTCCCTCAGTTGAAAAAGTACAATTCGTATGATTTCGTTTCCAATCAGTATGATTGTGTCACAATAATAAAATGTAATTACGTATCCGACGTTTATTACCTGCCCTTTAGCTTAGTTCTTTTACCTGCGATTTATTCTATTGATCATTATTTTTTTTCGATAGCATACCAGAGTCATTACTTAACACTAATACTGAACACTAGTTGTATCGTAGCTGCCTTATGAAACTTAGTGATGTTATTTCTGTTTTGTATTCAAGATACAGACACACAATAAGGTTTGATGTTTATTCAACGATTTTTAATTAATGATTAAAAAAAATTGGCTTCTTCAATAGGGTAGATTGGGTGAAGATGCCGTAGTGTTTAATTTAATTTTTTATAAAATCACCTGTTGTTTTTATTAGTTATTCATTAATTTCTTGTTAAAATTGATACATTTATGTGTGATATAAAAATGTATTTCATTTTACAAATGTCATAGAAAGCATCAAAATTGTTCACTTTTTTAAATGCTTGCATTTCGGCATCTAACACCAATCTTGGGGTAAGATGGCCAACTGCATAGGAAATACATTAAGAAAGAGCGTAAAAGATTTTGGACACTTACCAAAGACGTTAAGACTAAATAGCAATAGTAAAGCACTATTTAAAACTTAAATAAAATAACGCAAACTCGAATTAAAATATCAGTAAGGAAGCCTCTTCCACACGACTGAGTGGCGTTTCCCTGCAGCGCCTGCGCATAGGAAAACCACGTGACACGGCATCTTGTCCAATACGTCATCTCCCTCCAAGTTACCCTATTACATAATATGAAATATAATGATCAAATGCCATCAAAGAAAATTTAAATTTCTAATTTCAGAATAAATACTTTGAGATTATGACAGCTTGTATGAAATGTAAAAATAAGAAAATCTTTCAAATAATATACATTTAATTATAAATTTGTATTTCGTAATATAATGTTTCTACAGATTAATAAGATATTAAAACTGAATAAAAATTAAGTATCATTCCATGATTTTTTACTTACATTTTACGCAAGGTAATTCTAGGTATACAGACCTGTATATAAAAAAAAAAATATCCGTTGTATTTCAAGTAAATTATTGTTAAGACATTATACTGTATATTTAGGAAAAGTCAAGGAATTTCAAATTTTTATTTTGAAAAACAGCAGTGATATGAGATTTCAGAGTGATTCAAAGTGATGAGTGATTCAGATATGAGCGATAATCACATTTTATATCATGAATGACCCTCCTCTGTGGTTCTAGTGTTAACCTTCTCACCGCCGTTAACTCCTATATCCGTTCACTATGCTGTAGGTTTCACTGCAATAAAATAATTGTTTAAATGAATATACTTCTACAAATATAGTGCAGTTTTAAAATATTGAGTAATGATTGATACTCTGACGGTTAAGAATTTTATACGTAATTAGGTTTTTTATTTCAAGTTTTTAAATTCATCTTTTTTTAGCATTTAAAAAAATACAGAGAAAACAACATTACAAATTTGCCTTTTTGCTCGGCGAGTGAATTGTGTCCACTGACTTTTCACTAGATAGTTGGTAGAACGTAGGCATCCTCAGAAAAGGTACGAGGTTTGAATCCCGTAGTGGCAACTTTTTCACTCTGTTAGAATCATTACAAACTTTTTCTAATTGTCTGAAAAAATTTTAATTTATCTTTTTTTTTTTTTTTTTTTTTTTACATTTTTACGTTACGTTCGACAATATAATGCAGTTAACAATTCTTATTTTTTTTCATTAAAATTATTGCTGAGTGATTGGACGTCCCAACGTTTGAAATTAATCGTTTTGTGGTTAATATGATTAGCTCTTTTTGTCTAAATATTTGAATAGTTTAAATATTTATATCTTTTATATATTTAATGTGTATTTAATAAAATATAAAAATGCCAGATTCCAATCGTCTTAATTTTTTATACTAAACCAAAATTCAAAATAATCCATTTTATTTACCACTCTAGAGTCTAACTTCCAATTTAATTCTGATTTATGTATTAAAGAAAGGATTCTATATGCTTTTTAGAGTAAAAATTAATTTATGATATATTTTTAAAAATACTTTTTTTCTGAATTAATGAATTTTGTTTATATCAAGGTACATATTGTATTTAAATATATATGTAATTATTAAAATTCTTAGAAATATAGTTTGCTGTACATTTCTTTCGGGTGTTTACATAATTAGAAGCGAATTGATAATATTATTATTCCCTCGAGAGAAAAAAAAAATATTCAAGCAGTTTCAAAAGACGCATCCCAAATGTATACTTTTATGTTTCTCCTTTACATTTTTTACTTTAATTTATATAAAAAAAAGTAGTCTGAAAAATAAGAGCCGTAAACGTGATAGTTTATTTTCTTTTATTACTTATGTAGGTATTTCTGACATTAATGATCTCAGATATCCTATTAGAAAATACATAATAAAGTACCTCATTAAAATAAATTGAAACCTTATACCATTACCTACTTATTTCAGGCAACAGGAGGTCTCATTACAAAATAATATGATGCATTTAAATAATACCGAAAAGCTTTGTTTAGTATATAATGATATTTGCTAAATAACATTATTTGCAATGTTGCTTTATAATATTATATTTTTTCGCGTTAATGATATGTTTGGAATATTTCTGTGCGTGCATAAAGTAAAGGAAAAGATGATTAGGTATCTCGAAAGGTGGTCGCAAAATTTCACCTCCGCCTTCGTTACAGAATTTGACAAAGTTGCCTATAGAAGAATGAAACTGTCATCTCATTTTGCTTAAAGTAATGGTTACGTTATTTTGAATTTTATCATTCCAAAGCAATGACAAGTTTATTATATAAGGATTGCGGAACAACGACGTTCAATAAAAGCTCATATCCATGACTGTGATGTTAAATAAGATATCGATAAATTTTATTTAAACATTTCCCACTTATCATACATAATACTTCTGCTAAATGTGACCTTTATTACCATATATTTCGTTAAAAAAAGAATATATATATATATATATATATATATATATATAACAATTTTATTTCTTGATTTTAAAATCTGTAGATGTAATTTCTCTCATTTTTTTACGTCTACACATTTATTCACCTCTGTCCCTTTAATAAACAAAGAAAAAAAAAAACAGTATATTTTTTCTGCAATGAACGTTCATCGTCGTTATTTAAGTGGTTAAGTTAACTGTCAGCTGATTTTCTTCTGATAAAAACAATCAGGCACTATTTTAGATGCCCTCGTATGTTATTTCAACATTAGTTTGTGTTTGTTTTATAATTTTTTGAAGAAAGCATTACCAATATATAGACTAGAATATTGGTTTACATGTTACTTTCTGAGAATTTGTTTCCACTTTAAAAATCTGCAAATATCAAAGCCTAACTAATTTATCGTATAACTAATGTGCTTTGGCAATATTCGCAAACTAAGTTTGCCAAGATAGATAGCGCTTTGGGAAACATTTCCAATTTTTAATCAGTTACTTATTTTTTCCTTTACTGATAAGAGCCTACCAAATTAGCTTTATGGGTTCCAGCCGTAATATTATCAATCCGGAAATATTTGTTGTGGATATATCAATATATTCAAATATGAAAAAAGATAATTTGCAATTTTATGACCTTGTGGATTATTATTATTATTATTATTATTTTACAGTACAGGAATTAATATTTATTACTTCCATTCCATGCAACATAATTCAACTGATTTTGAAACTTTTTTGTATATGTTTATGCTCTAAACATTGAATGCATATAAAAGTCAGTTTTTTTAAACTACATTTATTTTATACTTATTAAATTTTCAAAGGTAATTTATTCTTTCCCGTTACCACATTCTAAAAAAATCTCCAAGAATTAAAAAAATATATATAACACGTGAACTTAGTGTTTATAAGCTAAGAAAAATTCAGAGCCACTCGGTGACCGGCATCCTGAGAAGATAACTCGATGATTTTTTTTTCCTTACAGCGGTGGCCAAAAGTTTGGACATTTAATGTAGAATTTAATGTAGAATTTAATAATAAAAACAGTATTACAATATCTGTATTACAAAAAAAGTAGAACCTTTTAGTAGAACAAACAAACACAAATCGTTTTGAATAAGGACGTGTTTTGTAATAAAAGCGTACTAGCCAATCACAAACACTGTTCTGAGGACAAATCAAGAGTCTATAACTATAGTTTAGGTTATTTGGATGGTAAAAGAGTTATTGTTGGGGAAATATTTTGCGGAATGATGCATACTAGTACAATTAAATAGAGTATTGCTGTTTTTAGGTGCGTTCGTAATTATATAAATACGTAGCACCTATTGTCGTCGCTTGGTCCGTCCGTCTGTCCGTCCGTCTGTCTGTCCGTCCGTCCGTCCGCATATAACAACGCACAAACTACCCAACAGAATGGTTTGTGATTTAAGATATAGTATCTTTGCAGAATTTTGTCGAGACATTTCAAATTTTATTAAAATCGAATCAAAACTTTAGGAGATATTAATACAAATATTTATTAAGAAATTTGATTTTTTTTTTAAATCGGTGCTTTTTTGTTATAGGAGCTTCCGAAGTTTAATCGTCAAGCGACCGAGATATGACAGAAATTAATCTGCAGACGATATAATTCATTTCACAGAATTAAAAATCATCAAGATCTGAATATTTATATAACTATCTACAGTACGAACGCACCTCGTTTGTCACGTTTGACGTACAATTTCCAACTTGTTGAATATTTAAATTCCTTTTTTTTAATTAAACTAATTTTAAACAATGTCATCAACAAGAAGAACTAATTGGAAATTTACAAAAAGAAGCCGAATTGTCATATTGAGAGAAAATGGCCTCTCTTATGCTGAAATTGCAAGACAAGTTGGTGGTTCAGTAACTTGTTCTGGTGTACGAAAGTTCTGTTTACGTTATGAAAAAACGAAATCAGTGGAAAATAAGGCCAAATCAGGCCGAAAAAAATGCACAAGTGCTACTGCCGATAGAAAAATTAAACGGCTATGCTTTCAAGATAGAAAAATTTCATCAGATGCCATTAGATGTGAAATGAATGCAGCGGGTATTGCAGCAAGTTCAAGAACAATAAGAAGAATGTTATCAGGATTTGGACTACAAGCTAGAATTCCAATGAAAAAACCATATTTAAATCAAAAGCAACGCGAAAAACGAGTTAAATTGGCAAAAGAACGCATTAAATGATCAGAAAATCAATGGAAGCAAGTAATCTGGAGCAATGAGAGTAAAATATCGCTTTTTGGTAGTGATGGTAGAAAATACGTGAGACGTAGAGTAGGAGAAGCACTTCATCCTGATTGCAATGAAGCAGATACAAAAAACTCCACAAATGTCATGATTTGGGCATGTATGTCTGCAGATGGTGTGGGCCGAATTCAAGTGATTGATGGCATCCTAAATATAATCGAAACTGTCCTCGAACCAAAATTGATACGTTCCATCAGGGATCTCTTCCCCAACAACGCACCATTTAATTTTCAGCAGGATTCAGCTCCATGCCACACAGCAAAAGTATGCAAACCATGGTTGCATAATAAAGGCATAGATATATTACCATGGCCAGGAAACAGCCCTGATTTCAAACCAATTGAAAATTTGTGGCGACGTTTGAAAATTCTTGTACGAAAAAAAAACGCCCATCCAATAAAAGACAACTTATTGAAGCTATAATTGATTCTTGGCACCATGTGATTACGAAAGATCAACTCCAAACACTCGTTCACTCAATGAAAAGACTCTGTGAAGCTGTCTTAAAAAATAAGGGTTATCCTACTAAGTATTGATTGTGTAAGTATCACTTTAAAAAAATGCAAATCTAAGGTAGATCTTACTATTAGTTGAATAACTTTTTTTGTAATACAGATATTGTAATACTGTTTTTATTATTAAATTCTACATTAAATTACCTTCAATTTGATATATAAACGTTTGTATTTAAGTACACATTAATATATTGTACAAGCACACAAATTTGAAAAACATGAAACTTTCAAAAAATGTCCACACTTTTGGCCACCACTGTATATAAAATTTAAACGTTTCAAATGATGTAGTGTCTTTATGTAAACTAGATGGTACCCGTCAAAACTTGACGGAAAAAATTACAATAGCAATATTAGTAAAATAAGCTTCTTTATTACATAAGTAGGGGTGCTTATGAAACAATCTTTCAAATATTTTATTTAAAAAAAATTCCCCCAGTGAATTACGTTATTATTTCCGATGCAAACTCCAAACAAACAATCCGTAAACAAAATGGAAATCAGTTTGACATTACCGCCCTATTCCCCACGGCAAGAAAGAAAATTTCCTGAACCTATGAAGTATCATACAAATAGCATATCCCTACGTTCATCTCATATTCAGTCAATAAAAGAACATATTAAATAAGGCACACATTCCCCTCCCCCTGTGATAATGCTACCGAATGAGCTCCAATGCGCATGTGCATTGCTTCTCCCCAAACGCACCGTCGAAATTCGACGTTAAAAAAAGTTTTAAAATGTTTTGATCAAAATTTTTGAAATGTCTTCTTTAATCATTTTTCGTTTTAAATCCATATCTTCTGAAACGCATCTATTGTTTTAAGCTAATCAATTTTTATGTAAAGATGAAGAATTTTTTTTACAATAATAAATCAATCTGCAGATAAAGGAGATTTTTAATGTTTTCAAGTGTAATTTATTTGTATGGTTTCTTCATTCCTTTACATAATCAGGATGATAATTCCTTTTACATAATTAAGAGAAATAATGTAAATAAATAAATATCCAAGATTATTTTTGATTCTGTTTTCATTAATATATTGTAAATTTTATTGTTAAAAGTTACTGATAAATGATACTTCTGTAAATGGGGCTTTTATTAATTATTTTATTATTATTATTATTATTATTCTTTTTTTGAGATTTAATGGCAACATTCTTCCGTTTGTTTATTGGGCGCTACAGTTGGGCGAATTATTTGAGGTACTTTTCGGTTAGCACTTTTCTATGGAATCTCTAGAACTACCGAACCGATTTGAAATTTGGCGTTGTAGTTACTTATAAGATGTAAATGCTCTCTAAGAACAAAATAAAAAAAAAAATCGAAATTTAAAAGGGTGAAATGAGCGAAAAGCGTTCTAAAAACATTCTAAATTACAATTTCTATTGAATCTCTAGAACTAAAGAAACGATTTCAAAAGTGATGGTGGCAAATTGATGGTGAAAACCCCTGATCCGACATAGGCTATATTTTATGTCGGTGTCACTAACCCCAGGGTGGTGCAGGAGCGAAAAACGTTCTAAAATTGAGATCTTTTTAATACTGAAGGAGCTAGAAATTTGAAATTCGGCATTGTAGTTACTTATAACATGTAAATGCTCTCTAAGAACAAAATAAAAAAAATTCGAAATTTAAAAGGTTTAAATGAGCGAAAAGCGTTCTAAAAACATTCTAAATTACAATTTCTATGGAATCTCTGGAATTACCGAACCGATTTCAAAAGTGATGGTGACAACCCCTGCTTCAACATAGGCTATATTTTATGTCGGTGTCACTAACCCCAGGGGGTGCAGGAGCGAAAAACGTTCTAAAATTGCGCTTTTTTTTATACTGAAGGAGCTAGAAATATGAAATTTGGCATTGTAGTTACTTATAAAATGTAAATGCTCTCTAAAAACAAAATAAAAATTTTCGAAATTTAAAAGGGTGAAATGAGCGAAAAGCGTTCTAAAATCATTCTAAATTACAATTTCTATGGAATCTCCAGAACTACCGAACCGATTTTAGATGTGATGGTGGCAAATTGGTGGTGACAATCCCTGCTCCAACAGCCTCTTTAATAAAAAACTATGCGTTTCTGACGACTGGGTTTTTCGCTAATTGTTGCCACACATTTATCTCGGAAAATGAACCATTTGAAGTTACTGTAAAAAAATAGTAGCTCGAAAAGTATTTGTCAGAAAATTGTTAGGCAAACTGCGTTTGGAATGTAAAAAATTGTATTTTTCTTGATATAAATTTCAAATCTAATGATTATTTTCAAATATGGAATTTGAAAAACTACTAAATTTCACAATGGAGGTACCATAGCAAAACCTTCATGCGTAAAAAGATAATGATGAGGGCGACGTGTCCTGGCGTGTATATTGGCTATAGCACGACTCACAAATTATAGTAGCCTTATTATTCTGTTAAAATATAAAAGTGAATTATGAAATGTCAATATTTTGTTGGATTAAAAGTTCGTTATAAGAAATTCACCAGCGTAGCGGGCGTAGCTTGCTAGTATATAATAAGGTTAGAGCACTTTTTGCTTAAATTTCATGTAATATAATTAATTTAATTCATATACTAAAGTGAATGTCTTTTCAATAGAATCCAAATATCTGAAAAAAATTAAAAATTAAACATAATGCTATACTAAATTTAAGGGACAAAATTGGCTTTAAAAAGAAAAGAACGAGAAAAGATGCAATAATATACTATTTATCATTTTAAGTAAAGTATTTTAAAATTATAAAACTGAAAATGTTGAATTTTTTTAATTTCAAGATATAAAATGGGATTGAAAGCGAACCGCATAAAGTCATCCATTGTATACCATTTTTTATATTTTAATAAAGTAAAATCACTACGAAACAATTTATGTCGACAACATACCCAGAAACCCATAATTAATAACAAACTAGAACCGGCCAACACAGTAACAAAGTAACTCTCACGAAATACCGTTGCAGCCAAGGACACTCAAGAAGCTAATCAGGTGGATCTCCGCTATGAGGAGATTAGGCGAACTTTGCCCCGCGGCCAGGTATACAAACTCGTTAAGCTGGGCATAATGCCCGGCAGGTAGGGGCCTGGTCTGCGGTTTAATAATGATAATAATAATACATGTATGTACTATATTTAATCTGATATTTTTACAATTTTTAAAAATGCCAGGATTCCGAGACAAAATATGTATCTGAATTTCCAAGAGAATCAATAAATTAATTTTAAAAATTAATGTGAAAGAAAAATGCAAATGCCCTGTTAGTATTGTTTGGTAAATTGATTATTGCTACAATCTTTCATTAAATGTATTCCAAAATTTTGAGAGAGAACGTTCAAGATAAAGTTTTAATTAAATTTATTCTTACTGCGTTTCAAGGTATTGCAAGGTATTCTCTGGAATGGTGGCAAAAAGGTATTTGGTGTGTTTTAAATAGTTGGGAGATGCGTTAATTTCAAATGCGAATTCACATTTTTTTAGCTAGTAACATGAAAATTCCAAGAAAATAAATATTTGTATTTTATTATAATAAAGATTCTTCGACCATATCTATTTAACTAGCTTCTATTACACAAAAAAAGTTTTAGGTAAGTAGTTTGATGTGAAAAATATTCTGTTGTAACATTGTCAAGAAATCTTAAATAGCTATGTATTTTAAAATTCAAGCCGGTTTTTGTTTCATTATCTGCAATGAGCAATTATACTACTGAACCAATTATATATTTATTTTTTTAGCTAAATTAGTTGTAGATGAGATTTTTTTGTTATAATTCCATTTTTATATTTTATTACACTATATTGGCAAAGGTGATTGGTCACTTGCGATTTTAGACGTTTTGTTAACTATCTAGAAAAATACATAAGGAATTAACCCGAAACTGCAGGCGTGTAAACAGTATAATATAGGTTATATATTTCCGCGAAGATTTTTTCCCGAAACTCCATAGGGAACGGTCAACAAATTGAAAAAAAAGAATATCTTTTGGATAACCCAGAAAAAACTAATGTAGCAAAGAAGTTCACACTCGAGATTATTAATAAGTGGCTTATTGTGATATACTGTGTTCATTTTTATGAGGATAGCATGTATACTCGTAACGAAATTAAGTTTTTTATAAAAACAGTCTCAAATTTCGCCTATTTTTTTGCTTATAATTTGCAGAGTTCTTAATATAAAATAAAGTTATTTTCAGAAAATATGACAAACAATATTGTACATAATACTCTGCAATCAGAATTAAAAAGTAATAAAAATTGGATGAAAAATGAGCAGGTTTACTAAAAAATGTTTCACTGCGCATACGCGAATGCAATCAAAATATAATATGCATAATGTATTAGCTAAGTATATAGAGCAACCTTTGTGAAAGTCTCAAAATCATAGCTTGAAAATTTTGAAAATTATCGTAGATAGAATAAGCTCGAAATCCGTTGTTCCCAAAAAGAAGCAAAAATATGAGGGGTTGTATCAAATATCTGTTGATTAGTGCCAAGATAG
Organism: Maratus michaelseni; assembly: GCA_963931845.1. Taxonomy (NCBI): domain Eukaryota; kingdom Metazoa; phylum Arthropoda; class Arachnida; order Araneae; family Salticidae; genus Maratus; species Maratus michaelseni. The sequence goes on along the minus strand of OZ007589.1, from coordinate 447,332,244 downwards.
CGTACACAATATTGCACGTACGATATTTGGAAACAACCCCTCATCTTTTTGCTTCTTTTTGGGAGCAACGGATTTCGAGCTTATTCTATCGACAATAATTTTCAGAATTTTCAAGCTATGATTTTGAGACTTTCACAAAACTTACTCTATATACTTAGCTAATACATTATGCATATTTTATTTTGATTGCATTCGCGCATGCACAGTGAAACATTTTTTAGTAAACCTGCTCATTTTTCATCCAATTTTTATTATTTTTTAATTCTGATTGCAGAGTATTGTGTACAATATTGTTTATCATAATTTCTGAAAATAACTTTATTTTATATTAAGAACTCTGCAAATTATAAGCAAAAACTAGGCAAAATTTGGGACTGTTTTTATAAAAACCTTAATTTCTCTACGGGTATACATGCTGTCCTCATAAAAATGAACACAGTATATCACAATAAGCCACTTATTAATAATCTCGAGTTTGAACGCCTTTGCTACATTAGTTTGTACAGGGTTATCCGAAAGATATTCGTTATTTTTCAATTTGTTGAACGTCCCCTATGGAGTTTCGTGAAAAAATCTTCGCGGAAATATATAACCTAAATTATACTGTTTACACGCCTGCAGTTTCAGGTTAATTCCTCATGTATTTTTCTAGATAGTTAACAAACCGTCTAAAATCGCAAGTGACCAATCACCTTTGCCAATATAGTGTATTAATTTGAAATGTTTTTAGCGAAATTTCTCCAAAAGGGTTGCAATCTGGTTATTGACTTTGTTGCAGATGAAAAGGTAATAAATCGTGTGGATTATTTTATCTTTATTCAGTAAATTTTTATTGATTACATTTTATCATTTCAATTAAAAATAAAATATTTTAGCTCACAGGCTATCAAAGCCTGAGAGCTAATGTGTCCGCCGGTTCTGTATGTAAGTATGTACGTACGTAACGCAATAACTGTTGATAGAAATATCCGTTTTGCTTCAAATTTTGTTTAAAAGTTCATTTTGATAAGTCGCTTCCCTGATTAGGTTTGGGCGTTAATTGTTTAAGTATCAAGAGGGGAATGGGGACTAATTCCCACTTAATTTTAATAAATGTGTTTTTCATGCAGAATTTTCCGATTTGATTCAAATTTTGTATATACGTTCATTGTGGTAAGACGCATCCCTGATTAGTTTTAAGGGTTAATTGCTTAATTATAAAGGGGGGAACGGGAACTAATCCCCCTTAATTTAGATAAATGGGTTTTTCATGCAGAATTATCGGATTTTCTTCAAATTTTGTGTATAGGTTCATTGTGATAAGGCGCTTCCCTGATTAGTTTTGGGGTTCATTGGCTAAGTATAAAGGGGGGACGGGAGGGTAATACCCCTATAATTTATTGTCATTTTTTTTTATTTTTCGAGAGACATTAGTCTTTGAAATAAGAGTATAATATACAATTAGTGTGAATAGCCTGTGAGCTCAATCCCATCAGTTTAACTGGGCACTTTTCTTTTTATTTAAAGTTTAATAGATGGTATTTCAGGTCTCGATAAGCTCATCATGGACACTAAAAGTATATTGACATATATATATATATATATTAATAGAGCAGCTATTTTAAAACATGAAACTACATCATCCATTATTAGTGCATGGCAATGATAACATTTTCAGAGATTCTTGATTCCACCATCTCTGAAATTAGAGACCAAATAATAGGTTCGACCACGAACACTTTTGGGCAATTCCAAGCCAATGTTACCATTTCTAGTATTTTATGAATCAAATAGATAATATAGAATTATACCTATATTTTTTTATATTTGCAATGCATTTTATAAAATTTTGAATAGTTAAAATCAATAAAATCCATTATAATCAGCATGGCTTCTTTTTATGTGTTTATTTGTTTGTCTGTTACATGTTAAATGTTGGTCTATTACAGGTAAGATTACATATTTCTCGTAAGTATCTTATGGCAACAGTCAAATTTTGTGAAAGATGTATGTTTCAGAACTCCCTCTGAATGAAAATACATTTGTATTATAATAAATTGTAAGTTATTTTATAAATAATATCGATGAACATCAAGGTATACGAAAAGCATGGTAATTCACGTTTGTCTGTTACATTACCAATTTTCTAATCAGAATTATTTACATTAAATAATTTTTTGAATCTTACAATATTAATTTATATTCTAATATCATATGCTAATTGTAGGCATCTTTGAATTACATAATAATTATTTTTTAAATGAAGTAAGACCATTTTTTCCTCTATGACTATTAGTCTGTTACAATGGAATTGCCCTTTTTCAAAAAAGAAACAACAGTATTACCTCATCCTTTTTAAGAGGCATTAACAGAAAACGTACATCTTCATTCAGAATATTGATATGCTTTTCCACGGTTGCGTCAAAATAATGCAATTTGCTTTGGCTTTTTATTCCTTCTATCTAAGATTATGTCCAAAAAGATTTAAACATTCTCAGTGTGCCATCATTATACTTATGTGAGAAGGGGCATTATGCTTTTAACAATTAAAATGACGTGATTTTTAAGCATTTTGATCCTTTCCGAAATCAAGGACCTTAAACACAAAACAAAGGGGCATTTTCACCAATAAACAAGTCGGAAATTGTACGGTAAACGTGATAAAAGAGGTGCGTTCTTACCATGACTAGTGTTACAATGTAAAAAATCTTTGTTATTATTTCAGTGAAATGAATTATATTATGTTATAAACGAAATGACCATGCCTTTCTTTACTATTATTACGTATGCCAGGTTTACAGATGCGAAGATTTTTTTCGACCTCAGACAGCGCTGCTAAATTTATCATGGAGATCTTGTTTTGCAAATGATTATCTCCAGGGTTTAAGATTTCTATGATTCACGATGAACGAATCTCTTGTGTTTATTTACTTTAATGCATATTGGGATAAATATTGGACTATTTACCTAAATATGTCTCAGAACCTATACATTTTTAAATCTAACTCATCTCACAAGCAAACAATTTTTTGAACGATCTTTCTAAAAATATAACTTCTAGTGCCGAAACGAAGTTCTTTCCAAATTTTCTTGAATGACCAAGTGTGTTGCATATAAAAGCATATGAAAAGCGAAGTTTTCAGCCCGTATTTGTTTTCCTCAGTCACATGACTTGCGCATTTATTATGTAGATTACGTATGATAGGATTTAATAGAATGAAGAAAACTTTTATTAAGATCATTTTAAGTTTCGATTCGATTTTCATAAAATTTTATATGACTCGACAAAATTCTGCATTTTTGCTGTAAAACCGTATTTTACATGCACTAATGTATAATTTTCGACTTTTAATTCATAAAACATGCTATAATTTTGTAACGATTGACAGCATTGGCTTGTGGATAGTGTGATTCGATATAGAATTAACAAATGCATAATAAACGATATCCCATTTGACGCACTTAAAATATTTTAATCCCACCCTGATTTAAAATGCCCCCCAAAATGTGGTAAAACAAATTTTAGGGACTCATTGGATCTTTATATCTAGTGCTAAAGTTTTTCCCAAATTTTAGTGGATGGTCATCACTTGTCTCTAAAAAACTCTATTTTCCCTGTACTATGGAATCATATAGAATTTATCGTGGTACCCTATTAAAATAAAACTGCTTTATAAAATGCTGTAATTTATGTTTTATATTAAAATTTTTACAGCCTTTCAAATTATTAAAATTATTTATTTTTTAAGCAATAATTTTTTCTGCTAATGCATTTGCAAAATGTTTTGGTTAGGACTTCGGTCACAAAAATCATAATTCATTTCGATATGCAATTTATTCTTGCATGAGACTTGCGAATTTCAAAGACCTTGTGGCTATTAATGTCAGGTGTATGTGTATTGTGTAGACTCTTGTGTATTGTTACTATTATTACTGAGAGAATATATTCCTGCATGTTTCAAAGTATGTGAAATATGGTGTAATTTATTATTTGTCATCAGCTAGGGTAATTTCCTGCATAGCGAAATCAGCACAAACATGTTACATGTTTTAAATATTGTTGTGTTTTGAATGAAATAAAAATTGTTTGTTCACGTTGAATATTATTTAACTGTCTAAAGGACACCTACATTATCAACGACAACAATCGCTATTATACCTGATTGTAATACTAACCATTTAAATATTTTTTTATAATATTCGACAGTATGTCATGTTTAATAATCAAGAATTAATAACTATGTTTAATAAGCAAATTTTCTGTTGTAGTAAAGTTATTTTGTCTTTTTATTGGGTAGTCGCATTTCACGTAAATATTGATTTTAAGATTATCATATCTCTCAAATCTGATGCAGATACTTTATTCAGAAATTTATTATTACATATAGATCTTTTGAAAATGTGACCACAAATTATTTTCACGTATTTACACTATGTCAAATTTATTTTGTCCCACCAATTCAATGGACATAATAAGTTAATTTATCTCATCATTCTAGAAGACAATTTTTGCATAAATTTAGCAGTATTTAATGTCATTATTGATTAAATAGGAATATTTTTTATGTAAACATTGATTAATCAAACTTATGTTTAAGTGAAAATAGCACATAATTTCCTTAGAGTATTCTTTTCTATTAATTTTTCATGAATACATTTTCTCCATGAAAATAATAAATAGAAAAAAAGAATTTAAAAGATTAAACGGTCATAATTTAAATGAATTTAGGAGATTTTGGTAAAGGTTTTCAAAAAATAAATTAATGGATCATAGTTAAGGGATTGCAAAGTACGATATTAATGCATTAATTACAAAGTTCTTGAATCTGTAATGAGTTTACATTTCTCAGATAATTTTCACTTTTTCTTTTATGAATAAATTAGAAATGTTTCAGAGAAAATAGATTATTTATTTTACTGTTATAGTTAAATAAATGAAAAAAAAAATCTTCTCTTTGTCATTAAATATTGAAACAAGTATTTAAAAAATTATTCTGATTTTAAGTTTTCAAAAATAAGAGTGATTTTACAAACATAATACATGTTTAAAAAAAATAAAAATAAATGGCCTTTGCTGTAGTCACTTGCCTATTTTTGTTATACTTTGTAAGATACAGCTAAATAATTTAAAGAAATGATTTATATTTCACTGTATGTGACGTTATCAAAAGACAAATCAACACATTGTAGAACTTTAAAATAAAACTGAAAGTAGTGTTGCCAGGCAATAATTAATATTTAGCATTTTTTTTTAAATTCAAAATATGCATCAGAATTTTTCAACTGCAATTTATACAAAAAACATTCCAAAAAGATTACTGGTAGATAGTTTGAATACAAAAATGCTCTTCAATTAGTAAACAGTTTACTCGCCGCCGAAAAAGAAAATGGTAAAGAACAGATGTACAGAAGAAAAAAAATATATATATATATTGTTCAATATAATTTAAATTATATAAATTATTTGTTCAGTCTATAGTTATAAGATAGTCTTTTAGATAACAGACACTGCTCATCGTTAAAATGTTTTAAACTTTTACATGATAGAATCAGAGTTTTAGTTTGATTCTGATATTTGGCAAGGCGCAGAATTGCCTTTTGTCAGACTGTACTAATATTATAAAGAAATAACGTTTGTGTGTTTGTTTGCAGATGGTAATCTGTGTAACTACCGAGCCGATTTATACGATAATCTATATACAGGGTGATTATAAAAAAACTATCCCGATATATGAGTCCTTAACTATCACACCGTTCACAGAAACTGACTGAAATTTTGGATTTAAGTATTTTAAGGTATGCGCTCAAGAATCGTATTAAAAACAACAGTTAAACTCTACGGTTCTGTTTACGGATACGGTGACAAAATTTTGAAAATTTCAAATGGCAACACCTATTTTTTTTTTATTGGAATGTGATTTTCATAGTGAAAAACCATAAAAAGCGTTGGAACGGTACCTGTAGCACGAAAATTGCCGGCGCTAGACAGACTAAGAAGAAAAGTGAAAACAACCAATAAAGGACAGAGAAACCGGATAGTTTTTTTTATAATCACCCTGTATATATTATGCTATCGTAAGTGGCACAGAAATCGCGATTATTTGTTTAATAGCAACGCCGGAATGAAACTCATCTCATTGGTCATTGTGTAAAAGTCATTTAGCATGATTTAGGACAGATTTTTTTTTTACATTTAACTGATTAGTGCTGCCATCTACAGGAATAAAAGTGAAACAAACAATGATTTCTTGATTACAGAGCAAATAAATATTAATTATGATTTGTCAACATTAACAATTAAATAGATATATTTTTATACATTTTCATCTGTAACATTGATTTTTGTAAGCATTTAATATTTATAATTTAAAAAATACAATTAGCAATATAAAATTAAAAATGTAAACGAAGCAATGATTTTTAAAAAGGGATTCTGGTGTTTATCGAATATAGAGAAATACAATCGAAATCTTCCGAATAAACAAAATAGAAAATAATTTCTAATGACATTTTAATTTGTTATTTTTCATTCATAATTCATTTGGATTTACAGATATCTATTAAACTGTTTTTTTTTTTTAATATATTATTTGTATTAATGTTGACGGTAAACTGTTTATGTTATAGGCTTTAATTTTTACTTACCCATCATACATAGTATAGGGTAAGTCTTGCAATCGTTTTAAAAATCCAAAAAACAAATTTTGACGGATTTACACGTTTCAGACGCTGGAGATTCCGAAAAACATATTTTTAGAAAAAAAAATTGCCGTCCGTCTGTGTGTCTGTATGTATGCGTGTCTGTAAACTTCCGAAATTATTGAAATAGAGACTTGAAATTTGGTATGTACTTAGTATGTAATAATGGGAAAAAGCTTATTGAATTTCAGTAACTTCGATTATCTGGAACTATTTTTTTCGGACTCTCAAAATATTCGTTCTGATAAAAGGTATATAAAAATTTTTGAAATTGTTTATTTTAAGGAGTGAATATAAAAGGCGATTAAAAAACATAAATTTTGAATAAAGAGTGAAGTCGAACGAATAATGAGTTTATAATATATTTATAATTCTATTTGCCACACTCTTTGATTTTTCATGACCCTGTATTTCATCCAAATTTCAATTCAAAGATATATTTCAATTAGAAATGAGACGCTTAATCCGACGCAGTAAACTCTTAGTTAACAGGATTATCATTTTTAGAGATAAGAGGATGTTTCTTTTACGCAATTCAGTAATAAAGCATTTAAAGTTTATGATGTCATCAAGCCACGATTTTATTCGAATTGCAATGCATTTTATAAGTAGTGTACACATGTTTTATTTTCATATTTATATTATGCATATCCATGATGGGTAAGTATTACGGTGGCCCCCAATGACTAGTTTAATTAACAATGTCGAATGCAGTATCATAGGAAGTCGGTTTAAACAAAAAGATTACACCAATTGCAGTATGTATATATATATTATGAAAAGCACTGAGTTCATTTTTAAAATGCTGCAATAAAAAATAAAATAAAATTTCTCTTAATAAAGGTAAACATTATTTATTTTTTAAGCATATTATATTAAATATTTTTTTTTTTACCAACCGAGAACAAAATATTTTATCAATTTAATATGCGTAAACATTTTCGTAAAACAGAATATCATACATTACCATACTTAAAAAAACAACGACAAACATGGGAAACCTTTCGCTTCGTTTATAATTACATCATACCTTTTTACAAAAAAGTATACTGCTGCATTATAAAGCGGAATAAAAATAATAATGTGTGTATATTAATCCTTATTAATATTTTAACGATGAGCGTTATTAGCTTTCCTGTAAAAAACTATTCTACATCATTAATTTTGGAATATTTTAGAGAGTAATGAAAGAAGAAACACCAGCAAATGTAAAAAAAAAGAAAATAAAACCATATTCTCTGCAGTACATATATTTTACTTTCTTAGTTTTTTAACACTTCCCACCACAGTTAAAAAGTGTTTATGACTATGGTTCTTCTGTCCGTCTGTTCGTGCTTTAACTCTTGTAACTATTCTGGGATTGCACTGTAATTTTTATCTGTTTTTAACGTTTAGTATAGAACGATCGCTAATGAAAATGACGACTTTAAACATTTATATTTCTTTTTTAGAAGAATGAAAATAATCCGTTACATTACAGTCAATAGGAATAATAAATTTCAAGTTCATTTTTATGAGGATGCACCATTTCTAACATAATGGAATTGGTGTGCATTTAGAAATTGTACTAAAAATGCTTCCTTTAGAATATGTTCACAATTGTTAGAATATTATTAGATTATTAGAATACTATATGTTTAGAATATATTATTCATTTACAGGGTCAAACAAATGTAATCTGCTACATAAAGTTCTACGGGGAAAAATAGTTTGCAGTGTATTTTAATGATGTTTCACTATTTCAAAGATAGAAAAATTTATATGCATTACTGAGGTGCATTATAAGTTGTTTACTGAGAAATACGATGTGCATTGCATTTATCTTTAATTTACAAGGTCACACTAAAGAATTCGTTTTCAGTACTGTCTTTGAGCAAAAACTGCCGGAAGTGCGCTTTTATCTTTAGTTTGAGTTTTTAAGTTCAATTACATTTTTGCAATGTAGGTGGTGTGTACAAATTCTGTTAATCGTGTATAAGTAAGTATACACAAAGTAATTTGTAAGTATTACTGACTATGAGATTCAAAACTGCATAAGGGTAGTTTTTAATTATGTTATGCAGGGCTAAGCAAAAAACAAGATTGCCGTTTATGGTTTGTAACGGCAGGAAGTGTGTTTTAAGGTGTGTTATGCATTTTTCTCCTGGATTAATTTTTAGCTTAATAAGTAGTGTGTACAAAAGTTTTGAGATAATATATTGACTTCACGAAAAGTTCGTGTGCATTTTCTTCTCTAGAAAGCAAATCTTGAAAGTAAGTTGTATCTCATAAATATTAAAAGTAGATTTTCTAGCTAAACTGATTTTTAGCCTAGTATATAAACTGACAATGCAACAGAACAAGGATAATACAACAAGAATACACTCTAAAAGCGACATTTTCAAAACTGAGAACAAAATACTCAAATCTTAGTATGTCGCATTTTCAAAATGGCTCCGAATAAAAATTACTCAAGTTTGAAACATGTATATGCTCATTTCTGAAAAAATGCACACACTCAAGAATAAAACATCATATGCTCGTATTTGGGCATGTCCATGTTTCAAAAATAAGCATGAACTGACTTCTATGTGCTCATTTTTGAGTATTTCCATTTTCAAAAGTGAGTTTGAACTGATTCTAATCATTTTTTAGCTTGTTGAAGTTTTAAAAATGAGTATGAACCGACATCTATTTGCTCAGTTTTGAGTATGTCCATGTTTCAATATACTAAGTATTTGTGGTATTTCAGAATTGAAAGGTTTGGGCCGTCATATTTGAAACAAACACTTTCATAACAAAATGAAAACATCGATTTACTCAGATTTGAAAGTATAATTTTTCTCAGTGTAGTCTATATGTCAATCTACAAATCCTATACAGGACTACACAAAATAATTTGACTATTTTTTTGACTATGGAATGTCATTCCTAAAACTGGATTTTTACATGTGTTATATATTTTATAAACTGTTTAATATATTATTTATGTTAATATATTATTTATGTTATTAATTTATGTGTTATAACTTTTATAAACTTACTTATCTTCTTCCAACTTATTTAACGGTGAGGTTTTGTTGCAGTTTTCTGGATATATTGGAAAGTGTTCAAAATCTATAATTGATGAATTATTTTACGTTCTTGTTATTCTTTTTAAAGACAGAAATCTCCGAAATTTAATAAGTTCAACTTATCATAACTTGGTAAGTTTTTGTTGTAGAAAAATGGAATTTTTATTCATTTACTTCAGAGAACGTCGATAAAAGTATTTTAACAATAAGTTGTAGGACCCAAGGTTCGTATAAAAAAAACAAGTTGGAAATTATGTGACAAACTTGGCAAATGAGGTGCTTTCGTTCTATAACTAGTTTTATAAATATTTAGATATTAGTGATCTTTATTTCAGTGAAATGATTATATCGTCTGTTATTATGATATAATCCATGTCAGTAATAAAATAGGTATATTTTAAGTCAACAAAAGTATTAACTATTTAAATCCCAATCTTTATAAAACTGAATGACCTTAGAATCTCAACAAAATAGCCCAAAATACTCGATTTTTTCTTTCCTTCCCTTTTTCACTAGATGAGTAGTGGCTATGACTCTACTGCTTTCTCCACTTATTCAAATTTCGACAGGTGTTACATCCCTCTGTTTATCATTGCTCCAGTTACAGAAAAAAAATCTTGTTTTTCTTTCTGTACTGTCCAGAAATGCCAACTATTACCCCATCCATCATTGGGGAAGACCACCCACTTGACAGCACCCCAACCAATTTAAGGGGAAGACAAATCCTTTCAGCGATCTTGGGCTATTGTGGGTTCCAGAGCAATGGGCCATTTTCGGCTATTGAGGGATTCAAAAGGTTAACTTGCTTAAGCATTTATGCTTCATGTACCTTTCGCTTATCAGTTGCAACACGTTTGCTAATGAAGAGATTTTAAAACCTACTATTACAAAGATCTTGCTGATCCAATGAGAATTTTGGTTCTTTTTTTGTACTGAATCCGGTTGCGCTTTTTCCGCAATTGTCGGTGAATTCAGCATGTTTTTCACTTATTACGTACGCCACGTTTACAGGAGTGATTTTTTTTTACACCAGACAGCGATGTATAGTTTATCATGGAGAACGTCCTTTGCCAATGATTTGCCTCACGATGAACGAATCTACTGAATTTGTTTTCTTTATTGAAGTGAGATTTTGGCCTGTCAACCTAACTTCAACTGAAATTATCACAGACTCTATACACATTTGAATGTAACTCATCTCTCAAACCTAGAAAGTTTTAAAACGATCTTTCTAAAAATGTAACTTTTGTGAACTTTTATTCGATAAAATAGTTTTGAGTAAACAAGGCCGCTTAGCCTGTGAAAAGCGAAGTGATCAGCTGGTATTTGTTTTCCTCAGTCACTTGATTTGCGCATTTATTATATAGATTACGTATAATAGGATTTAATAGAATGAAGAAAAAATTATTAATATCATTTTAAGTTTCGATTCGATTTTCATTAAATTTGAGATAACTCGACAGATAACTTTAAGATTATGCAGCGATTAAATATATTAAATTTCAAACCATTCGGTTGGGTAGTTTTTGTGCTGTTATATGCGGACGAACGGACAGACAGACTTTTTCAGCAGAATATGTAACAAACATAGAAACTTGTTGGCCGACAGACTGCTTTGATAGCCTTAGTGTCCCAAAGTGATCGATAATGGCACACTATCATTGGCCTTAACGGCTTCATAACAAAAAAAAACAAAAACAAAAAAAAACAGTTTACTATTTATATTGTCCAAAAGTTCCACTATCTACTTACGTTGCTGTTAAAAATTGTGCTGAATCATCAAAAATATAGTGTATTCATTTGGGATTCCAGTTTGATTTGAAATTTATAAATAAACGTTAAAGTAATAAAAAAAAATAATAGTAATGTATACTTTAGTGTATAATATATATGTTTCACACTTTCTTTATTACTTTCACTAAAATCCAGTTTTGAATAACAAAAATCAAATTGAGGAAAGTTAACAAAAAAGGTTTTTCTATCTCTTATAATAGATATATCAAATAGACAACACTGACTATCTGCCCTTTGGGATTTTTATATCCTGACAGGAAATTTAACTTCATTGACTACTAGACACGGTAAATGCATTATTTTTCTCTTCACTTGCCTGTTATCTGGTAAAGAATAGTTACTGGATTTAGAGGCGTATCACTTAATATACAACTGCGTCTCGATACAAATGACCTCAAATATGTTTGGTCATAGTATATACGGTATGCGGCGATAAATCTTGTATTTATTGGATAGTCTTAATTCCTAATTTATTTCGTACAATCTTGGAATTTATATCGGTAATGTATCTCCAACAGGTAAGCAATTAAAGCACGTTTCACATTTTTCGGGGTTACCTTGTATATATAAATACATAAATAATTATATATATATATATATATATATATATATATATATTACAAAATTTAAATTTTTTCCGCAATTATTCTATAAAATTTGTCCATTCAATAATATTCGGTATATAATCCAGCTTATTAAAATAATTCTCATTCTTAAAATAGCCTTTTACTATCCATATGTAAAGCCAATTATTCCTAATCCACTTAATAATATTTATTCGAATGTAGTTATTCTAAAAATGGCGATAGCTTTTTTAATTTATTCTTTAAATAGAACATCTTTATTTTAATCCATTATTAAAATTCATTAGTATTATTCCCGTGTGGTCAAATTGCTATAACTTCTTTATTTAAATGCTAAAATATCGTATCTCTTAAAATATTCCGCTCAAAAAACCTTATTTCATAAAGTTATCCTATTATTAAATATCAAATGTCTATTAAAATATTTCCGAAAAACTTTAATTATTTCTTTTTTTTTCCCCTTTTATAAAGATTCATTTTCTTTTCTTCTTATTATTTTTATTACGTATTAAATTCGAAGTTTAGCTACAGCCTCAAAAACAGATAAGCTCGTTTGTTGATATGACAGGCATCTGGTACGAGATTATGGAATATTCTGGAAGGGCGTAGAAAGTTTTTGCATTTTACAACAAAATAAATCCACCGGAAATATTGATAAAGTTCCAAAAGAGACCTTTTGATTCGATAGAAGTGGGTCACGTGACGTATTCTGTATTATTACGCAAGCTAGTTTAAAAACACGATCATCCTGATTCGGGAGGATTTTTTCGACGCTGGTGTTTGCTAAAAGAATCGGGACGTATTCTAGAAAATAATGGAACGTTGTATTTTTTTTCGTTTAGCGTTGGCTAATGAGCATTTTCCCTGAAGAGATGTCTTAAAACTGGAAATAAAAGGTTCTTCGACAAAAATATGGACTGACATTTCTTGTGTTGTTGATGATACCACACGGCCGCCTGATGCGAGCTAAAAGGGAAACCAATCACATCGCTTGGAAACACAACATTAAAATAATAAGTCGAACAGGATGCTGGTGATCAACAGAAAGTTTGTGTAGTTAAACGTGAAATTTGGCGATTAGAAGAATATGTTACGAGGACGTCTACGCCATTACAGCACGTTTACGTCTGGTGTTTTGTTATTTTGTAGTTTTATAATAAATTAAAAATGGTCAAGCCTAAAAGAGAAAAGAAGAGGAAAAGTTGGCCTAAGTGAAGTTGTTGCTAGAGAATATACTATTCATCTTCATAAGCGTCTTCATGGTGTTGGTTTTAAAGGATTGCGAAAAAGCAGAACTTTTGTGTTATCAAGAAATTAAAGATTTTTAGATGTGTGAAACTTTCCTGTGAAATATGCTCAAGAGTAACTGTAAGTTGGTATTTTTATTTATTGGTATCTTTATATGTTGATATTTATTAGTTTATGTTATATTTAAAATGTTTTATTTATTTAATAGTCTACTTTGAAATTTAAAGGTTTTATATACTATGTTATACTGATTAAATTTTTGTTTTTAAAATTTATTTCTGTTGCAAATATTTAAGTGTTGTTAAGGTTAATTAATTTATTTGATGATTTCGTGTGATACGTCATTGTAATATTATAGACAGCGGTATAATTTATATTTTCATGTTTTAAGAACAGATATTCTTAAAAGAAAAATTCTATTATTTTTAATATGTTACTGAGATCTGATCTGTATTTTATAAAGAGACAATTTTTATCCTAAGGGAACATTCCTGGCACCATGCCAAACCTAAGCTACAAAACAGCTATTATGAGGAGAAAAAAAAAATCTGTATGTTGAATAATAAGTGACTGGTGGTTTGAATTGTAGTAAATTAATGAGCCACTGAAAGATTATTTATGATGTAAATATGTAAATAGAGTGTTAGTATTTTATTGTTTATTTAAACTGTGAATATATAAAATTAAATTTAGTATGTTATTGCTTATTTTCATTTAATGTAGGATTTATGATGCATTTACCAACTTGCTAAAATATTTAATATAGAAAATTTGAAAATTTTTTATGGTGTTATAATATTAATAAAGTGTTTAAATAAAATGCTAGGTTAGGTAGAAATTAGATTACTGGAACATGTAGACATTTAGCACTATGTTAACCTAGCTGAATTGCGCTATTAGGTAATTTGAATTTTAATAATCTTAAGCTCACCAATGGGGAATTTTTTTTACACCTCATTTGCCCATAGCTTAGGTAAAAATAAGTTCATTATTTACCAAGTCCTCAGCAGTAATAAATTTACTAGAATTGAATACTCAGAATAATTATGATGTGATGATAGAATTAATACGTGATGACGATCAATATGAAGATAAAGTCATGTTTTCCTTGATGACAAATAATAAAAATATTTAGAAGAGAAATTGGAAAATGTAGGTAAGTTGCATTCAAAAAATTCATGGGGTATGTAATAAAATTTTGTTGATGATGTTGCTCTTCTTGTTCTTTTTGCTGATGATACAATTGTTATTATTATTATTACTATGATAAAAAAAAAATTATTCTAAGGTAGTTAATGCAACATATTAAATTTAAATTTAGCAAAAATAATAAATAAAATTTAGGAGATTTTTATGTATTTTATTGAATAAATGTTCTGGTTAATGCTTAATTTGGATTCACAAATTCTTATAATTCTTAAAAATTCAATAGGAAAGGTTTTAATTCAGTTATGTTTCTGTCAGAAGGGTATATAGGGTCTTAATTTGGAGACATGGAACAATTCGCAACCTATTTTTCACCAGATAACTTCAGACTATTTCATGAGCAACCCAAACAACAATCAAAATCACCACAGACATCACAATCACCATCACAAAATCAAACTAAAGTAAAAACAATAGAATAAATTCTAATTCTTTAAATATCTCTTATTACTCTAGTTTCAACATTATCAGGTATGTCTTTGGTGTACAACAGAGATATTACCCATTTTTAAAAGTTTAATATTTTAAAATTTAAAATAAATGTCACAGCTTTTATTTCAACATTGTGGTTATATTTTAGCCTGATCAACTAAAATATTTACTTGTTTTTGAGAGTTTTTGAGGTTGAGTAGACACCTTATGCAGGCATAAGATGTGTATTTTGATTTTAGGAATTGTCAAATTGATGTTGAAAAATGAAATTAAATGTTTTAATTCTACATCAAAATAAACTATTTTTACTTATTTACTTTTTCTTAAACCAATTGTTTCAAAAATTTAATATTATGTTATTTACTTCAATAGATAATCAAATAGTAACCGTTTTATAAATATTTCTATAATTATACAAACATATAAATGATTGGATAGTGATGATGTGATTTTACAGTGATTGTTTTGGTGTGACAATAGAAAATTAAGTATCTAAACTAATTGCCTTTGTATTCCATTTCTCAGCTAAAATTAACATCTTTTATTGTTATGTATTGTCTTTATTTATTCTCAGTTTGCCAAAAAACAACTCTCTGCATTTAGGATATGAATACTTATAACTTAACAGTATAATTTTGTAAAAGGGTATCAGAGGAAAAAATTATTGTAAGGAACTAATGGTTGAGAGTTCAATTTCTAAATATTTAGATTTAAATTTATTTGGATTTTGAAATTATTATATATTTTTTTTTGTATACTTTCGACTGGCAAAAATACTTTCTTATATAATTAAAAAAATAAGAAATTTATTTATTTGCTATGTAATTATTTTATCCTCAACCAATATTTTTCCTAACAATAAATAAACAAACTGTGATATTTTCTTAAATTATACTGATGTTATTATATTATTATTTCTACTATTGAATTATATTATGAATTACTACATATGTTGAGAAGTATTAGTTATATTGAAAGTTATTATTGTTATGTTTATGAATTGAATTTTATTATAGCATTTATTTATATTATTGAAAAGTTATATTATTTATTGGTGAAAAAATGTTTGACAAATATTAGTTAAAGATGGTGGGATCCCAACAGAAATATAACAAATCCCACAGGAATATAACAAAGATAACATATTCCAAGTACATTAAACGACCAAGAGATAATTTGACTTGTTTATTATGTGAGAAAATTAATGTGATACTTAAGAGAAGATGTTGTGACAAGTGCTAGCATTATAAGGTCATTATAAAGTATTGGTAAGAATGACTACAGTTTTAAAATTTTGATGGAGTAATGTCTTTATTTTCAGCCTTTACATAAAAACTGTATTTTTAAGAAAGGGACTGCAGTAACCATTTTTTTTAAAAAACAAAATGAGGACTTATCACGATCCAAGAAAGAGACTGAAATAAAACAGTTGGATCTAATGAACTCAAATTTGAATTAAGTCGAATTTTTTTTTTAAAACTTTGTTTTAACAATTTGCTAGTGACTACTTATTCTAAAGCTTGCGAACTTGGTAAAAGCAAAATTCTGTTACTATTATTATCCTGTTTTTCCTGTTTATTAATATTTATTATTTATTGTTATTGTATTTTTCTTGTGCACTTACAAATGGTAAGTGAGATTGTAACCATTTCTTGTATTATTTTACAGGGGAAATGCTCGTAGCTTTATTTTTATTTATCTATTAATTTTAATTGATTACTATTATTTTATTTTTGTTTTTGTTTTTGTCTTCCAGTTCTTCAGAAATTCCCCATCTCCTTGCTGGCAGTATCTAAATTTATACTAGTCAAAATTCAAATTTCTAAAGTATTAAATTTATATTGTCTGAATTTATAGTTACTTAACTATTAACTTCATCCAAAATCTTTAGGGAGGGGGGATAATATTACAAAATTTAAATTTTTTCCGCAATTATTCTATAAAATTTGTCCATTCAATAATATTCGGTATATAACCCAGCTTATTAAAATAATTCTCATTCTTAAAATAGCCTTTTACTATCCATATGTAAAGCCAATTATTCCTAATCCACTTAATAATATTTATTCGAATGTAGTTATTCTAAAAATGGCGATAGCTTTTTTAATTTATTCTTTAAATAGAACATCTTTATTTTAATCCATTATTAAAATTCATTAGTATTATTCCCGTGTGGTCAAATTGCTATAACTTCTTTATTTAAATGCTAAAATATCGTATCTCTTAAAATATTCCGCTCAAAAAACCTTATTTCATAAAGTTATCCTATTATTAAATATCAAATGTCTATTAAAATATTTCCGAAAAACTTTAATTCTTTCTTTTTTTTTCCCTTTTATAAAGATTCATTTTCTTTTCTTATTATTATTTTTATTACGTATTAAATTCGAAGTTTAGCTACAGCCTCAAAAACAGATAAGCTCGTTTGTTGATATGACAGGCATCTGGTACGAGATTATGGAATATTCTGGAAGGGCGTAGAAAGTTTTTGCATTTTACAACAAAATAAATCCACCGGAAATATTGATAAAGTTCCAAAAGAGACCTTTTGATTCGATAGAAGTGGGTCACGTGACGTATTCTGTATTATTACGCAAGCTAGTTTAAAAACACGATCATCCTGATTCGGGAGGATTTTTTCGAGGCTGGTGTTTGTTAAAAGAATCGGGACGGATTCTAGAAAATAATGGAACGTTGTATTTTTTTTTCGTTTAGCGTTGGCTAATGAGCATTTTCCCTGAAGAGATGTCTTAAAACTGGAAATAAAAGGTTCTTCGACAAAAATATGGACTGACATTTCTTGTGTTGTTGATGATACCACACGGCCGCCTGATGCGAGCTAAAAGGGAAACCAATCACATCGCTAACCCTATTTATCACGAGCACGACTGCCTTTTTCCCGGATTTGAACTTGGAAACACGACATATATATATATATATATATATATATATATATATATATATATATATATATTTGAAAATTTTAAATTCCGTCTTATCTTAATTCTTAATTATTTCCTGTATAAAAATGTATTGAACAATCACTATACCCCATTTATAAAAAAAAAAAATACACTATTTCATTGATTTGCAAAATTCTACTTAACAGCAATTCACGTATTAATCTTTATTAATCAAATTCTCTCTTTACAATTAATTGTTTTGGAATATAATTTTTTGGTGTCTTTTCTTTTTTCCTTTGAAGGGGTATTCCAAGGAAATTCCCAGGTATTTCGACACAGCCTCCGCTGCTAAGATGAAGAGTTTAACTCCTTCCGCTTTTCTTAATTGCTAATCGGCTATCCGCAGTGCCGTAATCGAGGCTAACGAAAAAGAAAGTCTACTGCGGTGCTTTACGAGTATCTTTATTTACAGACAGCGGGAGTCACGTGATGCTCGAATGCACCAATGCAGGTGTACGTAAAGAGCATCACGTCACTCTAGCGGTCTGTAAAAAAAGATAAGTGTAATGCACCGCAGTAGCCTGTCTTTTTCGTTAGCCTCTGTCGTAATTATCTTTACGGGCTTTGACTAGAAAACGGGACTATGTGAGCTCAGAGCGGATTTTTTGTGTTTTTGAATTCTCTTTAAAATCGATGAAGAGCTGACAGGAAGATTTATCATCTTTTAACAACATGGAATATTTATATTTACTTTTTTCTATCCGTAATAGAAGAAAGTATTGTAATCGAAAATTTTTCGACTTCCAGTTTTCGACGGATTTACATATTTTATGTGTCAGAAATTCCAAAAAAGAAGTTTTAAAAAATGACTGTTGATGCGTGTGTGTGTATGTGTGCCTTCTTTGTATCATTAAAAATTGCATAGAGTTATGCATATATTTGAACCAAATTCCATTTATATGTTTTTTGGCTATGTCCAGCAGGTCCCAGTTGAATTAGGAGATATACCGCCGGAGGGAAGCGTTCAGATAGCAATTTTTGTTTCATTTTTTATTATTTTGTCATATAATATTGAACAAAGGTATGCATAGAATTGAGCCAAATTTCATTTATGTGTTTTTGGCTATAGCCAGCAGGTCCCAGTTGAATTTGGAGCTTTCTGCCGGAAGGAGGCGCTGTGATAGTGATATTTCTTCGATTTTCGTAATTGTATTGTACATTTGCTGATAGTGCAGTGAAGGGTCCTTGTCATTCATTTAACCCCGCGACTCGCAAGCAGCTGACGAAAAATATTGGTTTTATTAGCGCTGTGATAGTGTTGATTTTTTAACATAATTTTGAAGTGTTAACATGTATGAGATAGAAGAAAGTTTTGTGCTTGCGGAGTTTGTTTTACTGCGGTGAAAGACCATCTTTTTCACTACTAATAATGTTTTTTTATTCGTGGTTGATGGCGAATGCTCTGTTCCTGTGAAATATTCAATGATCAATAAACATACTGTCCTGATGGATAATGAGTTCGAGTGTGTTAAATAGAGAAACACCCATCACATGCGTTCCGTTGCTTAGTTTAAATTGGTGACGGTTGGAATAAGGCTATGAAATCATATGCTAGTTAAGATACACTAGCAAGGGTTCTATCTACGAAGTGTTTACGGTGTGATAATTAGCGTATATACGTGGCATGGCTGATCACCAACTAAAATACATGTGGCATAGATAGAAATATGATTTCCATTGGAGATATATTTCCAGTGATTATATACATAATACACCATGTACAGTCGACAATGTAATATTCATACATATAAATGCATATATATCATTTATGAAAGGCATCAATGCTTTTGTAACCAACTATACAATTTATGGCTCTTTGTCCATTGTAGTTAGAATAATATGCAACAAATGCGGTGGTGAGAACGTTAGAATAAAAATTGTTGTATAACTTTAGTTTGTTTTAATTGTAATGATTTTATTTTTTAAAAAATATACACACTTGCTCCCAAAAGACTTCAATATTAATAATAAAAATATATAAATATATTTTATAGCAACGATTTAGGCATATTTTTGTCTATTTTTATAGTCAGTTCTTAGTTTCAGAGTTCAGAAAAACAGCGATAATTTGATATTTTTAGTAATTGTTTTGCACTCGGTGATGCTGAAAAAGTGAATGCTTTAAATATTTTCCTTCTCAAAATTGTTACTTTTTGGAGATCTTAAAACACGTCAGTATTTGTCAGGCAAAATACAGTTGTGAATACGTTTGAATTCTTTCATAAAACGTCAAAGAAACGGAGAAAGTGTTGGAAATAAATATTGTAATAACAAAAAGTTCTCGTTGTTACACATGATTTAAACGATGAAAAAAATAACGAACTTGTATTTCAAAAGCTGAGATGAAAAGACTAGCCCAGTCACAGCCCCTAGAATACAAAGACTACGCGATGAGTGGAAAAATACCAGCTGTCATTTTTCAGCGTGCGAATTATCCCTTGAATTTAGCCACTAGTATTTCTGAATATATACATTCGCCATATGTTTCAGCTATTCAATAAGGATAAATTTACTATTCGCAAATAATAACGTTGTTATCTATTTTAAAAGAAATAATTTTACATGCTGCAGTATTTATAAAAGTTCTGTCGTTAAATACTGTGTTTGAATCTTGAGGTGCCAAGTGATACCTGTTTTTGGCAGCTAGCTGCGGATCTCGAAAAATCATTTGTAGAGATTTTCTTAATTGATACATCATTTGTTACTGGTAAATTCTGAGCTACTCAAGGCGAAAGTTTCGGATTATGTTGCAAAAGTGCACTATAGCATGTGCGCCCTGGTCGGTTATACAAAAATAGGGTCCAGTTCCAACCTGGATTGGAACATCACAGTAACTGTTCAGAACGTCATACATTGTCACCATTTTTCTACCTTTGTACACGGCTGTCCACAAATGGTTATAGTGACATGTCAAGGTACGAGAAGCGGCCACCGGTGTATATATGATGCAAAATCTAAATCTAAACACAATAAATGAATTTTCCAACGGATTTTACTCATGTTAAAGCTAAACGTAAAACAAAAAGTTCCTGAACGAAAACGCAAAACATTTTACTTACCTTATACCTATCTATAGGGAATCAGTATAAGATTACCGCGCAGTCACATTGTGTCAGTTGAAATCTCCGAGCCTCAAACTTATAGTTCGAAATCTCTGTAGTTGGAGGCTTTAGAATTACAAAATTTCTTCAGCAACTTCACAGGAGGTGGAAACGTCAGCTTGACTTTAGAAAACTATAATTTATTTCAAATTTAAACGTGTATATTATTGTTACAATTATCTTATATAAAAATAGTAATATCTTGTAGTTAAGTTTTCAAAAAATGATTCTATTAAAATATGTTTTGCTAAAGTTATTAAAAATCAAATTTAAATCCCGCATTTTTCATGTTCAGACATCTCAGTGTCAAGCTAAAATACCTCACTAATCTAAATAATTATGTAATAAAGAAAATTAGTAGTTTTATGAAAATGTTTTGTTCAAGTGATTTAATAGAACTGAAATTTAAAAAAAAAACTATCAGATTTCTTATTAGTTTTCTTTTCACTGAAAAAAACATTAAAAAAACTCTTTTAGACACATAGCGAATTTTGGAGATTTTCTCATGGATTTAAAATTTCCACAATAATTTTAAATCTCTGATTTTGCTTTTTTTCTCAAGCACTAATTGCTTCTAATGCAAGTAAAAGTTAAATCTTTTTAACTCAATAACTTAGATGATTGTTAGGAAAAATCTTCTCATAATTTAGAAACACTTAAAAATTTAATAAAGTATTACAGATAATTCGTTAATGTATAAGCAACAAAAATATTTATTTAATTTGTAAGAGAACTTTAAGTGAAGAATATCGAAAAGAATTTAATAAAATATTTTAACGGGAAATAACTAGAAAATCCTTAAATTTATCTCTTGAATTTTTTTTTATGTCAGTGTAATTTAATTTATTTCTAGGAAATTGCGAACTTTAACTATGCTTATTCTGATTTAAATATAATTATTAACTTATAAAGAAAATAAAAACTTTGGATTCTAGAAAATGTAATTTCAATAATTAGGTTAGGCTTGTAACTACTTCATAATCCAATAAAAAATGAAAATGAAATTGCACAAATCCACATAATCACATTAATATTTTAGATAAAAACTTTTTACGTTCATCTTTTAGTAAAAAGGGTAAAATCTTATTAAAAATTATCGACGGAAATTAAATAGATGTTGAGTGAGGAATAATTTCGAATCCCGCATATTTACTTCATTTTACATTTTTCAGTTTTCTTGAAGTATGATTTATTTTACTTGTCAAAAATTATTGTATTTAGTAATATTTCTTCTGTTTCATATGTTATCATGTACTTTTAACGAATATAAAAATGAAATTTTATTTAATTTTGAATTAATCATCCCAAATTTAATTTTGACACAAATTTAATTTTGAATTAATCGCCCCGGACGGCATATTGTGTAACTGTATACAATATGCAGTCCTTGTTTTAAAAGGTTAAGAAAAAAATAATGTAAACCGATTCAAATGTTTAAGCCATGCAAAAATGCTTGCGTCTCTGCACGCGCCAAGATTGAATGGTGGTAAGTTTTTCAAAAACAACAACGTAGTCAGGAAATGCTTGTGACGTAGGAGACCAATAGAAGCGCCCGGCCAGACTGGAGGAGTTTAAATACGGAGGAGAAAAAAGGAGGGAAACGAAGAGAATGAATTAAATTAAGGGTATCCTTAATTAAATGAAAGGTTGCTTCTATTGGTCTCCTACGTCACATGTGTTTGACTCCACTGTTGTTTTTGAAAAATTCACCGCCATTCAATCTTGGGCGCGTACATAGACGCAAACATATTTGCATGGCTTAAACTTTTGAATCGGTTTTTAACCTATTAAATTTGTCACTGATGATGGAGTTTTAAGTTCTCCGAAACAGCTGTTTGTCATTTTATTTATTTTTATTTGTGCTATTTTACGTTGATCATTTAATTTTAATGTAACGGCACAAAGTTCAATCACCTATTTTAAATGTAATTCTTAGATTAAACTTAAAATATTTCATAATTTAAATTAAAAGGGTTTCAACAATTTGTTCAATTTCGCATAAATTCGAATAGTTGAAAATATTTTTACGTTCATTTGTTTGCAAAAATGTTTGAAGCTTTCAATAAATATTTATGAAGCCCATGATATTTAATGCTATACTCAAAAAAAGTTAAAAAGTGTTTCACAACGGTGTGCCTATTAATCGCTCAGTAAAATAATAATATTTATAAAACAATTTTTAATCATTGTCTTACATATGCTGTTTTAGTTTTTCCTGAATTGGTTTATTGTAATTATCTGTAAAAATATCTTATGTTGTCCATGACATCATATTTGAACAATTATAAATGTCATTAATCGTTGAAACAAGTTTTGAATTTCGGTTCTTCTGCCTGTCTGTTGTCTGTTTGTATTTTTCTGCTGGTTTGTAAGTCGCGCTCTAATATATATATATATATATATTCCCTTTAAAGTACAGAAAGAATTCGGATGCATCAGAATCTAATGCTAGACATTTACTCAATTGCATTTGAATTACATTATTGTATTTTTATTAGTATAAAATTATCATGTTTAATTAAAATTCACAACAGATTTTTTATTAAATCCTTAACGTTTATAACGGCACCCAAAAGGATTCCGAAGCATTGTGGTATTTATTTGAATTACTTATTGATACTTATTAATTTGAATTATTTGAATATTTATAAAAGTTGTATTTATTTGAATTACTTTTAATGACATTATGCTTCTTGAAAAAGAACAAAATGCATACATGCATGATTGTTTGTTATTAGTATACGGCTCTTTTAGAGACTAAATTCCATCGCAAAAACATTTCATATATTTCCCATAAAAAACATTTAACGGTGTTAGATGATTTTCTCAATAACATGTGTATAAGTAATTTCGTACGAGCTTCTATGAGATTATGGAGTAAGAGACAATTGCTTTTAAGGTTAATGTTTTCAACAGTAACTTCCACCTTTCTTAAAAACACAGGTACTGCCTGCTAAAAACTTCCAAGTTTAGAATTAAAGCTTCAAAGCTTTGAATCTTTCTTTTTTTTTTTTTTTTTCTTTTTTTTTTTCTTTTTCTTTTTTGTGGTTTGCCTGTTGACATCATTTTTGTGTATTTTATTGTTAGATCACTGCGTTCTGTACATTAGATATACCCTTACAAATCTTATACGACATCACTGAATAATGGAAACTACATTATTTATTTTATTTGAAAAATTAACGTTTTTTTGACAATGGTATATTCAAACTTTGGGAAAATCTTAAGCACATAGCTATATTATATATATATATAAGATGATTAGCGAGCGATAAAAGATTTGTACAATTTTTTTTTCTGCTACTTAATGCTGTCTTTCCGATATTTGAAATAAGACAAATGTAAACTTTCAATATTACATTACCTACTCCCCCCCCCCTCTACACACAACACACACTGAAAAAAATTAAGTTTTACGTTTGTTCGTTAACCTCCTACAATTCGGGTTTAAACTCTGCAGAATATGTAACATATAATATATAGCTAGACATAGTTTACATAATATCAATTTCATATATATCATATATATCTATCCATGTGCTAAAAATATTGCATTAGATTGTTTTGAAAATATATTTTCGCTACCACATGTAATCAACTGTAGTAGTTCAGAAAGTGAAGTTCTAAAAATGAGATTTGGATACAGTTATTAAAATAAATTAATTGTTAAATTTTGAATATGACATTTTAACCATTTGCGGACTGGTGGTGTTTGCAACAGACATGTTACAAAATATTGTTTTAAAATAGAAATTGTTTTTAACAAAAGAAATTGAATGAATGATATAGAGAAATATACATTACACTTTGTTAAAAAAATGATCAATATTCAAAACACGCGTAACGATTCTGCATCGGATCGGGTGACTAGATTTTATCCGAATCCCACAGAAAGTTTGTCAGGTTTTTCTCACAGGTGCAAGAGTTGAAAACTATTCTTAAGGGATTAGCATATTGTATGTATTGTATATGTATCTATTGTGTACCGTTAGAGGCTGGTTTAAGAAGAATCTTAATCCGAAGGGGAGCGACTCAGAATATGAGTGGAAGGAAGGTGGAACAGAATGAAAGAAGTGTTTCCATTGCAATGTGGTCTTTCATAGATAAGAAAGCTATTGGACCCTTTTGTGTAGGAAGACAGATCCGTCAAGAGGGAGGAAGGGTTGTCAAGGACCCTTGGAAACAGAGAAGAAACCCCGTAGAAAGGAGGGTGCTCTGCAGTTTACGAGAGAGAGAAGGTTAGTTCGGACGGAGCAGCGAAGTGTAAAGGTTGCTCGGGGAATGAGCGCTGAGAGCGGGTGTGAGATGAATAGAAATCTGAGTGCGGAATGAATTGACGTAGTCTAACGGTACACGTAGAGCGTTTTCTGTAATTGTTTTGATTTAGTGTTAAACCGGATAATTTACATCCGAGTTTAAGTGTAAATATTGTTAATAAATTGTTACTTTAACTTTAATTGAAAGAGTTAGGTTTTTCTTGAATATACATCAAGTATCGTGCCCGATATCACGTTTTCATATCGGTGGTGGCAGCATATCAAGAGACCGGATCTATTTCGAAGTTGTGTGGACGGAGAAGTGGAATCCGACAAAGTTATTAATTCGTTTTTTTCATTGTTACGGGTTGGATTTTGATTAGACTTTTACATCGAGTTTTATATCGACAGATTTTAATAAACTGAGCCCCGTTCGGGTTCGTGTAGAACCTGGATATCTGACCCGATGAAAGATTCTAATCCGAATTTTAAATAGAGCCAAAAAGAAAAAAAAAAGTAGAAAAAGACAACAGCCTATAACAATATGGTCTGGCCAGGATCTGATAAAATATGGGCGCCCGATTTAATTCAGGATTCGAAACCTGCCAAATAAATTAACGAAGCAGTGGGTTCGGGGTTCGGGTAAAATGTGGTCCTCCGACCCGATGCACAATCGTCACATTTTTCACAAATTAGTCCCACTGTGATTTCACAAAGTGGTCACAGTGTGGGGTCACAAAAGGGCTTAAAAACGTCCATAACAACCTCACATTCAAGTTACTGTGACTTAATATCCAAGTCACGTGATGGTCACATCGACGGTCACAAAGTCACAATGGGACTTCACATTGCGTTACAATGCTTTGCGGGTAATGTTTGCATTTTCTTACTTATGCAGAACAATGCTGTATAAAATTTTACTGGTGTAAATATTCAATGCATATCTGTAAGAGAGGGAAATCTGTTACGTTATCCTCTTTCGGGACAATGACGTCTACATATTTTACTTCAATAAAACTGAGAGAAAAAGTCTGGACAACTTTGGAACACGATCTCTTCAGTTCAGGAGTGTCACCATTCAGTGTTTGGACTACCGAAACCGGCCCTTGGAAATCATTAAATTCCAGACGATGCAGAATGTTAGGCGGCGTTCGTGAATATTTTTTCTCAAAATTAACGTCGTTCATTCTATGATAAAAAAATCCCGCTAACCTATAGTAAAAATATGTTTTGAAATTCGAAAATTATGTTATATATAGTTAATGCTAAAACTGAAATGCTCAGCCACATCACTTTTGTAGTTATCTAACTTTAAGATACAAATTATGAATCAAATATTTGAAGGAAATTATATATTGTAAGGTATAGACATTAATAAAAATCGATTTCTTGGAGCTTGAAATATGTGAATCAAAAATGACAGTTCAATCACCAAGTAGAATTTGGGTTATGCTTAAAAAAATACGAAATAACTATCAAGATTGTATTGCATTATCTAAAATGAATTTAACCGTAGAGTTCCTAAATTTATATCTGTATAATTCTTAAACTACTATTTCCTCCTAAACTACTTACTTTACACTGAATTTTGTTACAATTTCAATATAAAAACAACCCCTAAGCTCAACTTTGTATGACAAAATTGCGATATGAATGATGGATTAAAATGAACTTCATTTTTAGATTCAGCGCTAAAAAAAGCATAAAAATCAATTACTGCGCTTTGAGTTTCCTGAATTATTTTTCACTTTGTAGACTAGTATTATCTGGAAACCAGTTATGAGGTCTTTGCTCGTCACCTTAATGCCATCATTAATTTTTTTTGTTTCTAATAAATTAAACATTATTTATGATACTTCTTTATTGTCTAAAATTACCGGTTTCAAATTTTTATTACTGATATTCTTCTGATATTCGTCTTCTGATAGCGCTGACAATACTTTTTTCCATCGTTGTCATATTTTTACTTAGCCATCATAGTATAGGGTAAATCTTGTAATCGTTTTGAAAATCGAAAAAAAAGTTTGACGGATTTCACGTTTCAGACACTGGAGATTTCGAAAAACATATTTTTAGAAAAAAAAATTGCCGTCCGTCTGTGTGTGTGTCTGTAAACGCTCTATCTCCCAAACAAATTGAGATAGAGACATAAAATTTGTTATGTACTTAGTACGTAATAATGGAAAGAAGCTTATTGAATTTCAGTAACCTCGATTATCCGGACCTATTTTTTCGGAGTCTCGAAATATTCGTTCTGATATTTTGGAAATTGTTTATTTTGAGGAGTGAATATGAAAGACAATAAAAAGACATAAATTTTGCATAAATAATGAACGCAATCAGATAATGAGTTGCCGAGATATTTGTAATCCTATTTTCTACACTCTTCGATTTTTCGTGACCCTGTATATCATTCAAATTACAATTCAAAGATATATTTTAATTGAAAATGTGACGCTTCATCCGACGATGTAAACTGGTAGTTAATAGTATTATCATTTTTGGAGTTATAAGGATTTTATTTTTACGTAATTTAGTAATAGAGAATTTAAAGTTGTTGACGTCATCAAGCCACGGTATTCGAATTGCAATGCATTTAATAAATAAATAGTTTACACATGTTTAATTTTCATATTTTATGTTATGCATATCCATGAGGGGTATGTATTACAGTGGCTCCCAATGACTAGTTTTATTATTAGCACGTTGACAAGTATGACACGAAAGCGAATAGAAGTGGTATGTGAATAAACGTATTATGATTTTCTTTATAGATCTGTCTTTAAATTCTTAATTGTACATGCACACAGAAATACTATATATTCTAACCTAAGGAATTTTTATAATAAAGATAAAATAAAACATATAAAACATAAAACAAAGATCCTAAAATGAATAGATATTTGACGTATTAAAAAAATTTCATTTTATTTCATAAAATGTCGTTAAAAAATTACGCATACAAACATATTTTTAACTAATTTATTCGCTTTATTTATTCAAGATTTAGCGAGATCTTAAAGACATTGTATGACATATATAAAAATAAAAATAAAATGTTTATTAAATCATATTGCCGGAAAATTTTCATTCTATTTTAAATGCGTGTGCATTTTTTAAAATGTATCAATGTCCAGAAACATTTGTCACGCGCAAATGGATCTGACAATAGCATCAAATCAAACAACTTGTTAAAAACATCTTTCAAAACTTGATAATTGTTTTAATTATTATAATTTTTATAACAAAGCAATGCACAATACTAATAAAGTTTAAATGTTTATCATATATAATTAAAAACCTAATAAAAATGTAAAAAAAAAATAATTAATAATAAATCAGACTAATTTTTATCTTTATCAAAGTAATTATGTAATTTCTCACATCTCGTACCTTTATATAAAATCTGCTATTTTATTGCTGAGTTGATATCTTATAAAAACTCCAATAATGAAAGAAACTAGAAATTTATTTATTTACGATAAATAAATATATTTATTAGTTCATTAAATTTAATAACATTATTTTTTTGTTTAAATAGATATCAAAGACATTCAACATTTATTTTATTACTTATATCGATTTATTTCGAAAACAAAAGCCCTTTTGTTAAAAGAGGAATCTAATCCCAAACCAAATATTTGAAAAGCAAATATTGTATTTTAATAATGAATAGATATGGAATAATAATTTTATTCATATCAATATTTTAATAAAATAAAAATGTGTACCTGCACTACCATGTTTCATTTTGTTATGATATTTTTTTTATAATAATAGTTATAATGTTACAATTCCTTTATACATTTCTGAATTTTTGTACCTTGAAATTTTTATTGTGATAATCCCAAATTCTACGACAGTCTTCCCACAATTTTAACGCTTACTTCAACTATTAAAGTAGTCGTTGGGGGGGGGGGGGCACCGTTATACTTACCCATCATGGATATGCCTAATATAAAATATAAAAATAAAACATGTGTAAACTATTTAAACAAAGCATTGCAATTCGAAAAAAATCGTGGCTTGATGACGTCATAAACTTTAAATCGAGGCTAACGAAACAGAAAGGCTACCGCGGTGCTTTGGGCGAATCTTTTTTACAGACCGCCGGAGTCACGTGATGCTCGAATGCACCAATGAAGGTGTATGAAAAGAGCAACACGTCACTCTAACGGTCTGTAAAAAAGATAAGTGGAATGCACCGCGGTAGCCTGTCTTTTTCGTTAGCCTCGCTTTAAATGCTCGATTACTGAATTGCGTAAAAGAAAATCCTCATAACTCCAAAAATGTTAATTCTATTAACTAACAGTTTACTTCGTCGGCTTAAGCGTCTCATTCTCAATTAAAATATATCTCTGAATTGCAATTTAAATGATATACAGGGTCACGAAAAATCGAAGGGTGCGAAAAATAGGATTCCAAATATATCGGCAACTAATTATTCGATCGACATCATTCTTTATGCAAAATTTATGTTTTTTTATTGTATTTTATATTCACTCCTTAAAATAAACAAATTCGAAAATTTTTATATACCTTTTATCAGAACGAATATTTCAAGAGTCCGAAAAAAATAGTTCCGGATAATCGAGGTTACTGAAATTCGGTAAGCTTCTACCCATTATTACATACTAAGTACATATCAAATTTCAAGTCTCTATCTCAAATTTTTCGGGAGATAGAGCGTTTACAGACATACACACACAAACAGACGGACGGCAATTTTTTTTCTAAAGATATGCTTTTCGGAATCTCCAGTGTCTAAAACGTGTAAATCCGTCAAATTCTTTTTTTATATTTTTAAAATGATTGCAAGACATAAACTATACTACGTATGATTAGAAAGTAAAAGAATATGAAATCACGGGGAAATTCACACAAATTAAATTTTACACTAAACATGATAAATTGTTTTTAAAGTATCTTAAAATATTATAAACAAACATAACTTTAGTAAGAAAATGTGTTTTGTCGGCCTTTATTATACTTTTTCTGGAGGGTTTCACTGAAAAAGAAAATGTAAATTTTTGGTTATACGCGGGAGATTTTTAGATATCTCCATAATAACGCAGTTAGTTGATATGACGTTACTCTGATGAAAATAAGTGTGACAAGTGACATTAGTCACTACAGTTATCAAAATGCATTACTTTTCACTAATTGTATTATAATTCTCAGACGACCGATACCGTTTGACTTCATTGTAAAATATTTATGGAATCACCGTTATATAAACGTGTAAATCACTGTGTAGTAAAGGTGTCTAAACATTTGCACCTCGTCACAAACTGACACCTGTAGACCTCACGGTGAAAACAGTTTGGCAGAAGCGTGTAACGATATATAATTTTTTCGCGAAACTTTCACATTTTAATCTATTTCGGATTAGGCAAAAACCGAAATAAAATTACTGAATTTAATTTCCCATAAAGTAAACTTATATATTCATATCCTCTTTATAACTCTCTGGTAACTAATTGAATAGTCTTGGTATTCTTTTTGTAAATTCCTAGTTTTATCAAGGCTACACTAGATACTAGGCTTGCTCATTCATTATCATGACGTCACAAAAGGTGGCTGGCCGCGACCAGCGATTGGTGCAAAGCGACGAGCCCGTCGTTTTGTGCCAATCACTGTATGTCTTTCATTTTGTCGTTTCTCTTCGTACCAATCGCTGTTAGCGGCCAGCCACCATTTGTGACGTCATGATAATGAATGAGCAAGCCCGGTATCTAGTATAGCCCTGGTTTTATTTTTAATTTTTTTTAAATAAACCCGTAACGAATTTTCTTTTATACCTCTATGAAGATATAAGAGTAAGTGTATAAACTATATCTTATACTCGCCTCCGCTGATGCAAGGAATTCAAACATGTTGGCAAAAGAGGGTGTTACCATTTAGAAAAATGAGAGTCGATGCAATTTTTAATAAGTAAACGAACCCTATTTAAAATTTTATATTAATATTTGGAAAGTAGAAAACAATATTTGTCAAACGATACCTCCCGCTTTCCTCTATGATAATTATGTGATTGAAAATTATGGAGTGATTTTGTTCTTTCTCTCTCACTTTTATCTTCTATCGACTGTACATAGCTTGCCATTAGATTTAACAAATGCATTCACGAAATAATATTCCACGAAAATAAAATTAAAATAGAAAATCAATAAGTAGAGAAGTTGTAAAAATAAAACAATAATGGGATTATCGAAATGATAACTTTATAATCATATTGTAAGAATATTCATGTTTGAAAATAATAAAATATTGTGGGGAATTGGTGTATTCGAATTATTATACAAATACCCTTATTGAAAAACAGTAAAATAATATAAAAAACAGACTAATTTTCCAGTATTAAGGGTGTATTCAAATCCAAACTGCTTATTTTGTGACTTATTTTTAAATTTATTTTTGCTCTAAAATGCATTCAATTGCAGGTTCTCTTATTCAGAAACTTTATGATGTCCGTATTGGGCGATATTTTGTTAAAAGCCGATTATATTTCAAAAATTGCTGTCAAAGTGGACATTTTGAACCGAATTTTCCAAAGCGATAGCGCTGGAAACAAAAGAAAATTATCGTATTGAGAAAATAATTGTTTGTAAATCAATTTCTAATTAATTGAACAAAAAATAAAAACACATGTCACTTATAAATCTCTTCATAAACCACGTTGCCAAGTTTCATGTTTTTACTTTTAAAAATGAGTCTGAAAATGTGCCAGAAAATTTTGAGTTGTTGAGGTTTGGAAAAATATTTTTTTTTAATACCACCTTAATATAAAAGCTAAATTTTAACAAATACCCCAAGTAAAAATGTATTATTATTTTTATTATTAAGTACGTCATCATTAAAAAGTAAATAATGACCATGTATAAGATTCTCCTTAACATGCAGTTTTTAAGTAGGATAAAATCTTATATTCAGATTAATTTTGAAACTGTAAACGATATCTTTCAAAAACAATAAATATCATGACTTTTTTACATTTACGTGTTTTTTTGTAATGTAGTCATCACAATAAACCACAAACAAAAAATACCATATTTACTATATTTTATATATATATATACATATATATATATATATATATATATATATATATATATATATATATATATATATATATATATATATAATACTATAACTCTGTAATAGTTTAGTATTGTATTACATTTACTTTAATATTGTATAATATCAAATATACTTAAAATTCTCTGAATAAATAGAAAAGTCAACGAATTGATTTATATTTTTTATATATGATTTGTTAAGAAAATTTACTTTCATTGAATGAAAAATGCAAACATCGCTTGAGATCCAAAAGAATTCCTTTTATAACAACAATATTTATATTTCAACAGAAAATCATTTTTATTTATAAAAACGTCCTAATTTTTTCGATACAGAATTCATGTAATTTATCGAAACATATTGGAAAATATGTTTCTGTAATCATTTACTACATGTTTTGATATGTATATTTTTGATTCATTTTGTTGATATATATTTTTACATAAACAAAGATATATTGTATGTTTAGACTCTTTGTGTTTGCTTCTTTTAGAAATTTTATTTTTCGTGATTTAAGAAAACATTTCTAAATGCATAACAATAAAAGTGAGCTAGAAAATAAAGTACCATTTATTTGACAATAAAAATTTGAAAGAATATTTTCTTCTTTTGAAACTGTTTCTTAACTTTAGAGCAAAAAAAAAAAAAACAGTACTGCAGTATTTTTAAATAGTAGAGATGTTAATTGTAAAAGATTTAAATGAAATTTAAAAATACTGGTTATCAAAATGTTTGTAAAATTATATAAATAATAATATTACAGTTTTGATAAAAATAATGACGTTTGTTTTCCTAGCAAAAAATGAAATTTCTTGTATATCTTTATATACATTTTAGTATAATATATAAGTTAAAATATGGGTTTTGAAATTGAAATAAATCCATAAATTATAACGAGAAGTAAATATTTTTAATATTGTGACTGTAGTGTAATTTTACAGTTCATTCCGACCGAGTATTGCTTGAGTTATGTTTAAAAAAAAATACACTCTTTGCAATCTGTTTTTAAACAATTATTCGGGGTAACGAATTCGGGGGTAACTGTTGCGATTTACGTACTTTTGTTTCACATTATTAGCACTGTGAAACAATATATCCGTTCACTAAGCTGTAGATTTCACTGCAATAAAAACATTAACTTGATCTTAACATTAGAATTTCCAAATTTTAAACTTTCATATTTTTTAAGCTACTTGAATCAGCGATATCCTATTTGATATTCTACGGTAAATTTTACCGACAAATCTAAATATGATGTTATAGTTTGGTATTCGTATAGAAATTTCAGAATTTGTTACAATTTCAGCATGAACACAATCCCTTTTACATCTTTTTAATAAATATAAATTGGAAATAGACAGAATTTCCAGTTAAATGGCTATTTCGTTGTATTTTGTTATTTTTTTTCTGTAACAATTTGAGGATTAAAATGTAGGGGATGTTCTCTTGGTTTTTGTGGCAACTGACTTTGTCCGCAAAAATGTAAATTAAAAAATGCAAACATTACTCAATTTTGCTAAGAAAAAAGTTTACGATTTCTTTAATTAACCTAAATACCGCACTTTTTATACTTTTTTGCCGAACGATTAGTTTATAGTTAGCTAGTATCAAAAAATATTAACACCCTTCCCAGCAAAAGGGAAATATTGTAATGTTGTTTTCTATGTAGCGTTTTAAAGGATGTTTCAATATGATATAAAAAATAATTACGCATTTGGATATAATCATTGAGTTTATATCCCTTGAATATAATCCTCATTACTCAATACTTTAAATCTACATTATATATGTAGAATTATACTAATTTAAATAACGTTTTTATTGCAGTGAAATCTACAGCTTAGTGAAAGAATATATTTTTTCAGAGTGCTGAGAATGTGAAAAACAAAAGTACGTAAATCGCAACAGTTACCCCCGAATGTATTACACGTAAATATCAGATGTTTTACATTTGATTTTTTAATTTTTAGATATTTTATATGTGTAGTCGTCCCCTTTAAGGTGTATTATAGACATCAAATAAAAAGTGAGTAGCAGAATAGAAATTAGCATTTAAATAGCATTTAAAATTATATTTTAATTTTATTTAATTTATATTTATCAACAGTGTCTTTAGAGTTAAAATTAATAGACGTTTTCATTTAGTTTACAATATTTAAAACGTCACGATGTCAAATGTTAGAAAGAATTTCCCGTGATTTTGGCACCTCATTAATTTTTAACCGTCTATTTGTTTAAAAACTATATTTACGGTTTTAAAACACTTCTATTTAAGACAAGATAGTCATGGCGCTGAAAATTTAATAATTCTGCAATTCACTTTTGAAAAATTCAGTTATTTTAATGTTCTAGATATATTTGGTTGACATTGAGAAGCAATTTACATCTTATATATTAATAAATATTTCAATAAACTAACAAATACTATATTTCGAAAATGAATTTTTAAAAAGTAGTGACAACCAGAGACATTATAAAAGAAGATTGTTTCGAAATGTATTATAAAGGACTGTAATAAATATCATCACTAATTCATGGATTTATCCCTAATATATTTTAAAGACCACTTCTAAAGATGTAGGACATTTTTCTTATGATTTTTAAGATGCATTAACCTGAAAATTAGTAGCTCTAAAATTCATATGGTTTAGATATATTCTATATTATTTCGCATGTGCATAAACCCATTTAAAAAAAATCTATATAATTAATTGTGTATTCTGTATTTTTTTTCGCTGTTTTATTCTGAAATAGAATGTTTAACTATTCGCTGTATTTATCACAAATCTTCACTTTGTTAACGCACATACAAGCACACTATTTATCACTCAAGTTAAAGATGACATGAGATATTTAACCGAAAGGTTTTTTCATTATTATCATTTTATTTTTTATTTTTTGGTATTTTTCCATTATATCTGTGACGTATTTTCACCTGAAAAAATCCTATTATTAAATTATATCAGTGAAAATACATAATCTATAATATACAAGGAAAATTATATTCATTTGCATTTTTGTTGAACATATTTTGCAAAGATATGATTATTGTTTTTGAAGTGAAAACTTCTTTAGGCGCGTTGGGCATTTTTGAGATGGGAAAAAAAACATTGAATTCGCTACCCGTCACCGTTACTGCTACCGACACCAAATTAAATTATGTTGCCAATTCATACAATGAAGCGAAAGTACCAAAAGGAAATAGTTCACGTGCAGAAAACGAAATGATTGGTATTATGAATAAAAATTAATTCAGAAAATAATTTCAAGATAAATTTAGCGCGCGCGGTGAAAACAGATAAAAGTGACTCAACTCGCGAGACCAAATCAAAAGATGGAAAGGAAATAACAAAACAAGGAAAATATTATAATTTAACTAGCACGAGAAAAGAAATAGACGGAAGTAATATAAAAAGTAAAAATTAAAATAAGGAAATATTTCATGACAGTTTTAAGAAACGTGGTTACTGATACGGAAATGAAGTGAAATCATTTTATAGAAAATAAAAGTTTGTTGATAGAAATTATAGATACCGCAAACAATACGCGCAGTATGAAGATAGAAAAAAAGCATAATGTTCACGAATACCGTAAACAAGACAGGCAGCAAAGAAGTCATAATTTTTGGAGTGATAGGAAGCGGGAACCCTATTTTGCAGATAAATGTTATTACAAAAGATATGAAACTAAATCTCATGGAAGAAATGATGAATGTATTGAGAGTTGTTAAAATTGTGGATGAAAATTCATAAGTTTCATTGGTATTCATTTCAAAGAATACCAATTCATTAAATTTCATATTTTATGTATTTGTAAATTTACGTTTTAAGCAATAGATTGCAATTTTTGTATGTAAAATAATATGCATTATTTTTCATGTACAATAGTGCATTAAATGAAAATTGTAATATAATTTTTATAGTAGTAGTTTATAATAATGAATAAAAAAAAAACACTTCATTTAAAAGTATTTCCTGCACAATAAAACATTTCCTGACGATTCAAAAAATACACACGTAATTGTTCAAGTTTTCACTTCTGTCGGCACTCCCGGAGTGCCATTGTTTTTTTTTATCATATCTATTAAGATCAACCTCGTTTCAACATTTGGTTTCTTTAATACGACAAAAGATCTCCCATGGTTTAGTTTTGTTCACGACGCATTTCTACATCGAACGAAGCAGTAGCAAATCGATTCGGCGATAGCATTTCCAATTGATTGAGAACTTTATTCGCGATTTTTAAGCACAAATATTCAATCATTATCAACGGTCAATTGTAGATTTCTACTGTGAAATCCATGTTCAAGTTAGAATTTCAACGGAAAATATCTTCATCCCTGTGCGATTTATATTTTTCTGATAATTCTGTTGGAGATGAAGGAGAGCAGGTGGGCAATATGATCGCAAACAATGCACGAATTTGATTTGGATGTGACGCGTTGCACGCGTCATTAATGCATTCATCCCAGTGTTGGTCGCTCTCCAATAAATTCAGAGCTTGGCATGCATGCGGAAAGCGGTATGTGTAACAACGTAGAGAATTCTCAATTGCTGGAAAGACGTTGGACCGGGCACACTTGCCAGCAGCATGCAAAGAAAGAAGTATTCATCATGATTGGGATGCACTGTGTACAGTCTGCCTATCGCAGTTTTTTTTAATGCTAGGTTGTCCGTCGACTCGCTCTCCTCTTTTGCGTCGTTCAAATTATTTTCTACTCGCATGCCATGTGTAATACGTAGGCACTTCGGGAGGCAGCAATGTTTTCGCAAACACGTCATTTTGTAATAACGTGAAGAAAGCAGTTAACGTTGTAACCGGTGGATTGAGGGCTATTTGTTACACATTTAGCTGTGAAATAAACGCGTTGTCCATTTTTTAGATGTACTGCTAAGTGATCAACAGCTGGGTTTCGTTTATGTATGGGAAATGAAAGATCTCGCCATACAGATTCATTGCTGCTTATGTATCTTCCATCCTGATACTGTGCGATTTCACCTATATGTATGACAGCAATCCTGTCACTTATTTCTGCTTACAAGTGAAAAACTGCCATGTCGCTGCCTTTATTCACGTACTTACAAATGTATTTGATCAATTTAACGGAATTACAATATTTGACGTTATTTGCGCTTATTATATTTTTGATAGCAAAGGCGAATATGGAACAACCTAACGGCTATCTATAAAATTTCAAAACAATAAAAAAATAATAAACAAAAAACAAGAAAAGTGCACAGTTAAACTGATGGCATTGAGCTCACAGATTTTTCACACTAACTGCATATTATACTCTTAATTCAAAGAATAATGTCCCTCGAAATATAAAGAAATCGACTATCAATTAAGGGGGTATTAGTGCCTCCCGTTCCCCACCTTTAATACTTAACCAATGAATCCCCAAAACAAATCAGGGCAGCTCCTTATCACAATGAACCTATATACAAAATTTCAAGCAAATCGGAAAATTCTACATGAAAAACCTATTTATCTAAATTAAGAGGGGATTAGCCCCCCGTTGTTCATACTTAACTAATGAACCACCAAAAGTGCCTTATCGCAATGAACCTGTATACAATATTGAAGCAAATCGGATATTTATTCATGGAAAACTCATTTATCTAAATTAAAGGGGGAGGGGGGTTAGCCCCCGTTTCCTCCCTTTATACTTAACCAATGAAACTCCAAAACTAATCAGAGAAGCGTCTTATGAAAATGAATATATATAAAAAAATTGAAGCAAATCGGATAATTCTGCATGAAAAACCCATTTGTGCAAATTAAGGGCCCCCCCACGTTCCCCCCTTTATACTTAAACAATGATCCCTCAAAACTAATCCGGGAAGCGCCTTATCCCAATAAACTTTTATACAAAATTTGAAGCGAATCGGATAATCCTGCATGAAAAATCCATTTATCTAAATTAACGGGGGTGGTTCAACCCCCGTTCTCCCCTTCTACTCACGTTCTACTTAACCCCTTGGGAACGAGCGACACGTATACGTGACGCATAAGATGCTCAGAATCCTCGATTATTCCCACCAGTTATTTTTTATTGTACGCTTTGCCTTATTAAATCTTAACATTTCTGTTATTCAATTAGGCGAGAATTTCTGTTTTGAAAAACCGGTGGTAAAAGATTAAAAATTCTGTAAAAGACGCTCGTCGTGAAGGGGTTAACCATTGAAGCACCAAAGCTTATCAGGGGGGCGACTTATCAAAATGAATCTCTATACAAAATTTGAAGCAAATCGGATAATTCTGCATGAAAATCCCATCTATCTAAATTACGCGGGAGATTAGCCACCCGATCCTTCCTTTTATACTTAACCAATGAGCCCCCAAAACTAATCAGGGACGCGCCTTATCACAATGAACCTATAAACAAAATTTGAAGCAAAAAGTTTATTTCTATCAAGATTTATCGCGGTAAGTACATACATACATACATACGTACATACATACGTACGTACATACAGAACCAGCGGGCACACTAGTTCTCAGGCTTTCATAGCCTGTGAGCTAAAATAGTATAACGAAATATTTCTGAAAAGTGCACCCGAGGGCCAAGGGGGGGGGGGGAGACGGGAGGTGCTTAATATGAACCAGTGTTCAGAGGGCTTTCTAATGATATACCGCATGATGAGAGTCAGAAAAAAAAATTAAAAATTGCTCTCCCGGGACAAATTGGAGGGGGGAGGGAAGCGAGGTTCATAATATGAAAGAGTGGTCCAAGTGCTTTCTAAATATCAAATGATGGGTGGCGGAAAAAATTAAAAAGTGACCCCCCGAGATGGGGGGGGGGAATTGGGAGAATGGGGAATGGTAGGTATATAAAAACATGCGCGTATGCTGTGTCAAAATTTCAAAGCAATCGGTGAAGAACTCTCGGAGATTTAAGATTTTGAACAAAAGAGCATTTACACTTTTATTTATATAGATTTATTTGTAATTATGTTTTCTTATATACAATTTTGCATAGTTTTTAAAAGTAATTTCTACTAAATAGTTACTGTTCTATTCAAAAATATATCAGAAATTATTTTAATTTTTTTTTTATTTATCAGTTTATTGTTACTGAGCTTTCTCAACACAGAAAGACATATTTCATTTTATAAATATACAGTTTCCAAGTTATATTTTATTTATCATATACAGAAAATATATTTTTATTCCATTCTTATAAACTGTCCAGAAAAATTGCATAATTTATAAATAACTTACTTTCAAAAGATCTTTTCTATTGCACAATAACAATTGTATTTCTGCAGAAGATAGTATTGAAGAAATATGACAATATTTGCAGAAATAAAATAAACCTCCAATTTATAGTTTTAGATATCGAATTCATTTAGTTTGTCATATTATTGCCGAAATATTTTGTTATCAACAAATTTAACGCTATTTTCGGAGTTTGTGTGTTTTAGGATGGATATTTAGAGCATTTACAGCAAAATATTGCTGTATATAGATTAAATAAGGTATTTTTCAGGAATATATAAACATATTTTTTTGTATTTATGTATTTTGTCTTTACATTGCTGTGAACTTTATTTCGAGAAGATTGAAAATAAAAACGAATATATGTGAAAATAAAAACGAATATATGTGAAAATAAAAACGAATATATGTAAACACGGCATATCTTATTATACAATACCTTATGTTCTCAATAATAATTAACAGAAATCACTTCAATTCAGATTAATAGACAAGTTTATAGATAAAGTAATAGGTGAATAGAAATTTAGATGCTTCAAATAGATAGACGTAGATTTTATTTTTCCTACAGATGGTGATTTATAACACACTCAAAAAAAAATAATTTTAAACTACTAATCACTCTCTGGAGGAAAATGAAGATGAATATCTAGCTATAAAATAATAATATTTTAATCATTTACAGCTCATTATCTTATATATTTTCCTTTTAATACACCTAATTTGATATTTTTTCCGGAATATTTTTCTCTGAAATAAAAAGTATTTGCTTCTTTAAAAAAATGTTTGAAATAATTATGACTTTAGAAAAGATACGCAAATCAATTTAACGCTGTACGTGATTATTTATCTTTCTTACATTCATCTACGAGAAGTGACTGAAAATCATAATTATATATAATTTAAGAATTGTTTTTTTTTAGTTTATGCATAACAATATTTTTATTTCTCTTAAATGCACGATTTAATAACAGACATAAATTGGGATCTCTATTATTCTACCACCACTTTTCAGATAACAAGTGAAGTTTTAAGATATTAGATTTTTTTCAATGTGGATTTGTGTTACTGTAAAGATACGAAGATTGGTAAATCCTACTATTCATCATAGTAAAGTAGTAAAGCCTTAAAAATGCTTCTTAACGCTTCTTGGGTTTTAACAAAACTATATCATTATATTATGTCATTTGCCAAAAACCTATTGTTGGAAATGAGAAATGACTAATGAGCCAGAGAGAATTAAACGGTAAAGATGGAAATGGGCTGGGAGCATTGAAATAATATAAGACAATAAATAGAGTACAAACACACAAAACAGAGATGTATAACAGCCATTAGACGACACCAGGTTAGATTTAGTGACAAA
The DNA here is from genome assembly GCA_963931845.1 of Maratus michaelseni. Lineage (NCBI taxonomy): Eukaryota > Metazoa > Arthropoda > Arachnida > Araneae > Salticidae > Maratus > Maratus michaelseni. Next base: position 447,291,262 of record OZ007589.1, on the reverse strand, counting down.
ATCAGAAAGTGTATGGATTTTATTCGATGACAAAAACTCTGCACAGGAAACAATCGAAAAATCGTATACCATACATGTGTGTGTGTGTGTGTGTGTTCTACATATGTTATCTTATCTCTCTCTCTCTCTTATATATATATATATATATATATATATATACACACACACACACTCATATATATATATATGTGTGTGTGTGTGTGTGTGTGTGCGTGTGGTAACAACTCTGTACAATAGCTTGTTAATGCAATGCAATTGTACGTCTGTCCAGTTTTCATAAAAAAAACTTTCCACGTTCGTTATTCTTAACAGATACTCCATTGCAACCCATTGAAGACCATTGCAACTTTCCATACCAAGCATTTAGTAGGCATTTAACCCATTAACGCTCAAATTATTCTCTTCGTTAAAATTTAAATTTTAGATTTCCCACCACTTTTAAATGAAGGGTATTTTTTATATTATTTTATCAAGCGATTTGTCTCGTGAAACATATTTTTATATTCATATTTACTGGTGTGAAAGACACTTTCTTGTCATTAATTCTAGTGATCTAAAAATATGCCACTGGGCGTTAATGGGTTAATACTGTAACTTAAAAACACCGATTCGTAATCCAGTAAACAGTCCAGGAAATAGAAGATGTCGTTTGTGAAATATTTTACTGGCATCTTATTACCTACATTTGCAGACACCGGTGTTTTATTTGGCACAGAATCGAGGACTCGGTTTTTCCCAATGAAATTACTCAGACATAATTATCCATAATAAAAACATGTTTACAATCACTCAAAAGTTCACAGCAACAAGCATGCTTCACAACGAATCCATATAAATAAGTTACGGCATTCTACCGATTCACATCTCTGTGTTAATAATCAGTCATAAGCTTCATCGATAAAGAATAATAAAAGAGCGATTCCATATCATTAAGTCATCCATCACTTCCTGGTGTCATACAGTGTTTTTAACAATTCAAAATACACGACAATTTACTTCTGAGATTCGTGCAACGCTTTAATACTTGATGTGTATGTAAACACTACAGCAATTCCAGATGTTCTCCTGATGAATGAAAATGGTAAAAGACGAACTATTTAGCGTAGGACAAATTGTCTTGATACGAGTCCTCCAATAAACAGCGAGAATTAGGTTTTAGAATAATAATAAAAATTGGCAGAGTAAAAATGACTTTTACAGAAATAATAATTTATTAGGGAATTAAAAATCTTATCGGCGTTTAAGATTAAAATGGAAAAGGAAAGACGTTGAAGCTAGGCAATTGCGATCCGAAAAAAAAATGTGCGCTAACGTGAATTGTTTTTAACAGGTTTTTGAAAATGAAAATGATATCGTACGAATTGAGATGAACTGGAAGTAGTGTAAAATAATTTTCTCAAATATTTTGAAAGACAGGTGAGAATTAAATTCACTGGGATATTAGAAAATGTAATAAATGAAAAAACAAATTCTATAAAAATTTTAAGATAGAGCAGAATTTAAATTTCCGTAATATATATATATACATATGTCTTATAGCAAAAGCACTGTGATAGAAGATGTATAGAGTTATACACTTTTTCGTATCTCCATGTTAAAAAATAACATTAGTCAACAGCATGAGGGATGGAATCAAGAGAATCATAAAGAGTGACTGGAGTATTTTTGAAAATAACAGTTTTATTCCAAAAAACAATTAATTTTTATGAGGACTAATTTTTACGAAGATTTTAAAGCTTATGAAACGGGAGGAGTAAGCAAAATTTAAATTATGCCATAGAATATTCTTAACCGTAAAATTGGATAAGAAAGATAATTTTTGCAATTCATTGAAAAAAAACAAAAATATTTAAAAAGTGAGATTATCTTTCTGCACATATTTTTGGCATAATTCCTTTTTTTTTGCGTTTCCAAGATATTTAACTTTGCTGAGTTTATCCAACTTAACATTTCTTTTAAAACATATATTTTGACGAAAGGTTATGTGCAGTGTGCTATTTCCAGAGTTTAGAGTTCATTAAATGAAATGGAATTTCACTTGAATAAACTTAGGTTTCTGTACGTCGATATTGGGATTATCGAATTTCACATTTAAAAGATTTTATCTGAATCCTGAAGTTATGCTTTTGAAAAGAAATACGATAAATATAAGGAAGTAGAGAAAATTGAAGCTGAAAGTATTTGTGATCTGAAAGAAATATAAAATTGAAGTAATAGATTGAATTTATGTATTGATCATATGATGCTGCCAGAAACTAATGAAAAAGTATTTATAGAATATTCTTAACCATAAAATTGGTTACGTAAGATAATTTTTGTGATTCATTGAAATAACCAAAAATATTTAAAATGTGAGATTATCTTTCTGCAAAAATTTTTTGCATAATTCATTTTTTTTTCGTTTCTAAGATATTTAACTTTGCTGAATTTATACAACTTAACATTTCTTTTAAAACATATATTTTGACGAAATGTTATGTGCAGTATGCTATTTCCAGAGTTTAGAGTTCATTAAATGAAATGGAATTTCACTTGAATAAACTTAGATTTCTGTACGTCGATATTGGGATTATCAAATTTCACATTAAAAAGATTTTATCTGAATCCTGAAGTTATGCTTTTGAAAAGAAATACGATAAATATCAGGAAGTAGAGAAAATTGAAGCTGAAAGTATTTGCGATCTCAAAGAAATATAAAATTGAAGTAATAGATTGAATTTATGTATTGATCATACGATGCTGCCAGAACCTAATGAAAAAGTATTTATATAATAAATAAGACATAGATCAGAATCTTTAAAAATAAATTTTGTGTTGTAAATTAACGTTAAAATTTAATAATATGAAAGTGATTAAAATGGACTTTTCACAAATATGACTTCTTACCAGAAACGTTGCGATTTTTTGGTCGATTATATTAACAAGGAGAGTGCCAAGCTTGGTAATTACGGATTTTGATTATTTTTATATATGTTGTAGGGTAGAAGCCCCTTAGTCTCAGGTTCAATGGATTTTATACAACGCTCCTTAGTTCTCGAGAAATGGGGGGGTCTAATATTATAACATAACTTAAATACTTACTTTGTAACGAAATATCTGCGTTGGTCATAGCTCAGTTGGTATGGCGTCTGCTCGTTGTTCCGAGGGCCCGGGTTCGATGCCGGAGCGCGCTACGTTTGTTTTTCTCATTTTTTTTAAATAAATATACTTGTAATTATAATTTAATAATCTCAATAAAAAATTTTGTTAACATAATTAAATTTTAATTTAGCATCTTTGATTTTTAAACTTTTATTAAACGTTTCTCATCATTTAAGGAGCATTATCAAAATTGGATCTATTATTGACTAGTAAAAATTCAAAAATCGTTCCCAAATCAGCATATTTACTATCGAATTATAGAATTCTTCCCTCATCGCAATAGAAAACGAACATATTTCAGATGCTGGATTATTTGTTAAAAATCCATTGTTTTGCAATAAAATTTTACAGTGCTTCAACGCATTTGTGACATCACTTTTCTGATTTTCATCGAATCCCTACACTTCAGATAGATCTTCTTGTGAACTACAGCTTGCTTCTTCCATTTTTAAACGATTATAAGGTGTTATAGGATGATACGCACTTGTGCGATAAAGATTGAAAACAAAAACACCACTTAACTGCACCAAATTAAAAAAAAAGAAATAACCAAAGTCTGTTGTGGTGCCATCTAGTTACAATGAAATAAAACATAACTATGTTGTTAATTTAATTCTTATGCTAAATTTTAATATAATTATGCTTCTTACTTTAAAAACAGAGTAGTATTATCATCGCATTGACTTTAAGGCGTTTCGTTATGGCAATACATAAATGATGTTTCTTTACAGTCATGAATTGACACAATTGTTCAATATCGTTGCATTGATAAAGCATATATGGAATACATTTTAAAAATTACTTTTAAAAAAATCAAAAATGCTAAATTAAAATTTAATCGTGTTAACAAATTTTTTTTGAGATTATTAAATTATAATTGCAAGTATATTTATAAAAAAAAAAAAAAATGAGAAAAACAGACACAGTGCGTTCCGGCATCGAAATGAGTATATACGTGTTTCAAACTTGAGTAATTTTGATTCGGAGCCATTTTGCCTATGCGACATATTCAGATTATAGTAGTTTTTGCTCAGTTTTGAAAATGTCGTTTTTAGAGTGTATCATCACTAAACTGTAGTTTCTGTTTTATTAATAAATGTTACGATAACCTCTTATTTTATAACTGGGAGGTATAATACAATAGTATACCGTACCTCACTACATCACTCTTTGAGATATGTGACTATTTTTCAGTGACATTCGAAAAGAAAGTGAAAAATATTTGTTCTATAGTTTTAAAATAAACTTTGTGTATAGGTAGCAACGCATTTACTTTTGTAATATTATTAATAAGTTTCAATTATCTTTTAAATCTATTCTTTGGAGTCAAAAATAAAACATTTATTTGTAGATTATCTCTTTCCTTTATTAATGCTAAAAGACGGTATATAAATAACCATAAAAAATACAGGTTAATGAGTCTTCTATCAAGTCATCAGCATGTTTGGCACCACCGGAGATCGGCACTCATTGAATAGGTTCAAGAAACCTGGGAATATTCTATTGCTGCATTATTTGTTATCAAGCCTCATCTGTAGATTTATGACATTATTATTTCTTATCTGATGTTTATCTCTATAATTATAATCATGCAGTAACTTCGTTTAACAAGTTAAAATATTTTGGATCATTACATACTGTGTTTTTACGTGTCACATATTTTATTTGGAATAGATTAAAAGTAAAATGTAGATGTAAAGATTATTCTCCTTTCGTTAAAATTGATCTGAATGGATGGTCCTTGATTTAATCTTGCAATTTCTTCAGTTTCCTCTTGTACGATTATATCAGCAATGTGTCCCCCTTTTTTAATATATTCCCTGGTAGTTTTATCAATATAATAACTCTTTTATCCGTAATTTTTTATATATGGGATATCATTTACTTCTAAATATTTTTTTTATGAATATTGCGCCAGTTTTACTGCCAATGATACTATTTAATTTCAGATGGTGCTTAGAAATTAAACCGACATTGAAAAATTTAAGCTTGAATTTTATTTTTTAAAAAAACGTTAGAAATATTGAAGTGTAGAAAGTTTGTTTTTTTGTAAATTAAATTCATTTTCAGGTTATATTTTATTGACGAGGATAAATTTATGCACATGTTATACTTTAAAACCATTAGTTAAAGCTATTTTACAAATGTTATTCAGTCCATAAACCAAGGTATTTTCAGTGAAAACTAGAAATAATAGTCTTATGACAAATTTAAATAAAAAAAGATTGGTAATTGGAGTATATGAACTTATCTATTTAGTATCTTGATTTACAATGTGTTTCTGAAATAATTCTATTGATTTATTTTCATTTTTTTTATCTTTGACATCACACCAAGGAATAGATTCAGAAATGTCTGGAAAGTATAGAGGTACAAATAATTAAATTCATTTTCAGATTTCATGTAAATCAATATCATTATTATCAGGCAAATGTTATGATGATAAATATTCCACAACCAATGCATTACCAGTAAAATGTAAATCTGATAAAGTAATATTATTAAATAACTCCTTGAAGTCATAGGTAATAATATTGTTTACGTTTGTTAATGCCTGTATTTTATCTACTAATTCAAAATTGTTTTTTTATGCAATGACTGTTGCTTTTTATAATAGTTAATTCAGAAATTTGTTAACAAATATAGCGTACGAGCACGTGCGTTATAACACTGTTAAAAATTTGTAGCAAACTGTCCAATCATTCAACCGTTTTTATAGAAAACGGTTACACAACCGTGATTTTATTCTATTCTGACTGTAATAGGGCCTAATAATATGGTCAGAAAAAAATGTAAATTACGGTTATGTAACCGTTTTCTATAAAAACGGTGGAATGACTAGAGAGTTTGATGCAAAATTTTAACAGTGAAGTGTTACATCTTACAATGAGAGTGTGAAATTTTTATGAATGTTTGCGAAACTTAAGCGTTATAACAGAGGGATATTTTTTTTTTTTTTTTTTTTTTTTTTTTTTTAACGAATAATAATGTATGATACTTTAAAAAATGTCTAGTTTTCTGGTAATAAAACACTATGAAGTGTGCAAACTCATTGAAATGGATGCGTTATCAATGAGTTTCATGTGCAACACTTATTCAACAGTCAAATTAAACATATATGCGTATTTAAAATAGAAAAATCGCAAGAGGGAGGAGGAGGAACTTACCAGTACATTTGTATATCACATCAGAATACGAAATGTAAGTGATTTTGGATAGTAAATAGTATTCCCCACTGTAGCAAGGGAGATTATTTTTATGTGACACGTTTTCAAATTCTAAAAAGACTAAACTCTTCAAACATACGCCAATGTGTCATTTATTTTCACTTACTACGTCTGTATAACACGCGAATATAGAAAAATAACTGTACTTGTGATTATATGCGCATCTTAAAAATAAGTAAAGTTTCATTGTAAATGAAATAAGGTGTAAAAAAAAGATGTATATTTTATTACATAACATAAAGCTGTAAATATATGCAAAAGTGTAAATACAAAAAACGTTTTAAACTACGAAAATTTAAATTAACACATTTTAGAATAAAGTTTACAGATCAGATAACCTTCTAAATTAATTTATATGCAGTTTAGCAATGTTAAATATATATCTAACAGAAAAAAAAATATTCGGCATTTAATTTTGATAAATATGAGTACATACATTCTATTTATATGCAAATTTCGAAAAATACAGAAAATTCCTATACATTTCTTTAATATATATAAATAAATTTTTAAATTACAATGATGTTTGCAACATTTTACAAAATTAAACATTTTGTTTTTTATCATTGAAGATTCTGATGAAATTTTTGTCGCTCACAAAATTTTAATTTATGATAAATTCGATGGAGGAAAATTTGACAAATAGAAATAGAAATAAAAGAGATTTAAAAATAAATTACGTTTACAATGTGTAAAGAAAAATTTTTACTATACAGGATAGATAATTTGGAGAAACTTTTATTTCGAATCCATTATTTTAAAAGTAATATCGAAAAAGCTGTCCATTACTCTATTTTTTAGATAAAAAAATTACAATTTCGAAATCCTTAAAGCAGAAAGTACGTATCGAATAAAAGAATATTCCTTACCTTGTCTTGCTAAATATATATATATATATATATATATTTCATCATTAATATATATGCATGCACAGAAGAATGTATTGTAGAAAATTTATCTAATTCTACTTATTTTTAATGCAACCACTTTTATGAGCCTCTCTTGCTTCGTGCCTGCTAACAGTTGATCACGTGATTCCAGTGACTCGAAGTAAGAAACGTTTTGAAACGTTTTATTTTATTATTATTTAATGTACAAGTAATTTGTCTATTGTCTAAAAAAGAAGTGTTTTTCGTGGCTTCCAGAACGGAAGTTAAAAATGTATTTTCTTGAATTAGATAAAAAGAGTATCATGTTTACGCACAATCAAAAGTTTATATTTAAACAGATTTAAATTGTAATTAGTTTAGTTAGTATGTATAAAGAAGTGTCAATATCATTATAATCTAGAAATTTGTAACGTGGTGTGTTTATTGAAATATAAAACACAAAAGAACATTTCGTTTCTTGCTTCGGATTACTTGAACATAAATTCAAATAAAAACAGTCTAATTTTGATTTAAAAATAAGTTTAATTGCTGTTCCTTTCTTGAAATAACTGAATAGCTTTTTATTTCCCAATCCATCCTGAAAATTAACGTGGAATTCTGAGCACAAAATTCTTAATGTATAAATATTGGTATGGTCAAAATTCCTTCTTTTTTTATGTTTATATGCTTTATACAAAAATAACGAAACTTCCTACTACTCCGACTACTACTGAGAATAAAAGTTGATCTGAAACTGCCTCTCCCTGTATTGCAAATATCAACTACTGTACTACTCTGCAGTAATCTAAAAAACTGTGAAATATATATTTTTAATGAATAATGTATGCAACTAAAATAAATACAACTTGCTAATCACCATATACGTTATTAAAATTGATATTAAAACATTAAAAAAGAACATTTAAAAATACTGTATTTTTGTATCAATAACACAGTAAAATGCCTATTTCAAAAGGCAAAGATGAATATATTGACTTCATGGTATCAGAAAAAAAAATCTATAATTTGGAAACAACGTTCGTCATACGAATATTTTAAATTTACCATGTTTTTCTGTTTTTATTAATGGAATTATGGTTCTAATTTCTCTAACACAATGACTTTATTACATATATTAAGTCTTTACGCTAATTAAAATATACACAATATTTAATAAAATATTATCTGTAATACTCAGATATTTATGCTGCAATTGATAAGAAATAACATTTTACTTTAATAAAGAGGATGTCCAAAAAGCCTGGAAACGGTCGAATAACTCGAGAACATCGGATTGAATAACAAAAAAAAAGGGTTCAATAGTTTTGAAAAATATATTTAGAGATATCCCCCCCCCAACTCTTACCCCTGGGGGGAAAGGGTGGGGAAAGTTTGAAATCTTAAATGATAACCACCCTTTTTTATTGCAGATTCAGATTCTACGGGAAAAATACGTAACTTTTTAGTATTTAAAATTTTCTTCGAAAAATCGTAGATGGCGCTGTAATCGAGTAAAATGCACTGAGAATTGTTTCAATTGAAATGTCTGAAAACGGTCGAATAACTCGAGAAATATACATCAGATTGAAAAACGGAAAAAAACGTTTTCAGTATTTTAGAAACATGACAACTTTTATAGCTATAAATAGATTTTTCTAAAATATTAAACACGTATTTTTCAGTTTTTCAATCCGATCTATATTTCTCGAGATATTCGACCTTTTCCAGACTTTTTAATGGAAACGATTCTAACTGTATTTTACTCAATTCATACAAAAGTTACGTATTTTTTCCCATAGAATCTGAATCTGCAATAAAAATGGGAGGTTATGATTTAAGATTTCAAAGTTGCCCTCTTTCCCCGAGGGGGCAGAGTTTGTTGGGGGGAGGGGACTTTGATATCCCTAAAAAGATTTTTCGAAACTATTGTACATGCATTTTCCGTTTTCAATCCGATGTATATTTCTCGAGTTATTCGACCGTTTCCAGACTTTTCAATGTAAACGATTTGAATACCTTTACCAATTTGAATAATTGTGTTAAAATTAATCTAGTGTAATCATGTATCCAGCGTTTATTGGAGTTCCCAATTACTTGCGATTTATTCTGTTGAGCTGATTCAGATATCAGACCAGATGCTATGATCAATAAGGTTAACTGGATGAATTAGGTCATCCAGATACGACCGGGATGGCTCAGTTGGTAGTGCATGGCAGGTTCAGCCAAGCGATCCCAGGTCCGAATCCTGGCCGAACATTTTTCGTCCAGGATGAAAATTACAACTCACATAAACGATTCTCACAGCATTTTACTCGATTACAGCGTCATCTACGATTTTTCGGGGAAAATGTTAAATACTAAAGTTACGTATTTTTTTCCCGTAGAATCTGAATCTGGAATAAAAAAGGGGGTTATCATTTAAGATTTCAAAGTTGCCCCCCTTTCCCCCTAGGGGAAAAAGTTTGGGGGGCAACTTTGATATCCCTAAATAGATTTTTCAAAAATATTGAATCCGCATTTTCCGTTTTGCACTCCGATGTATATTTCTCGAGTTATTCGACTGTTTCCAGACTTTTCGGATACCCTGTACAGCTTTCGGTACTGTACATATATCTCTTAAGGTATATCAGTGATAAATGATAATACGGAGTAAATAAAGAAATAACCAACAAAATAAATAGAAACGCTCTTCTTCCAGAAGTTTTCAAAGAAAAAAAATGACATTATTTTTTTGAAGTAAAAATCCCTATAGAGCGAAATCATTTCTATTTCCTCCTTCTACGCCTAAGATATTATCAAGTGACAACGTTGTCTGAAATTATTGTAATTACTTTTGCATGAGAGTTATAATTCTTATCTAAAATATTTTAATAGTTCATTTCAAAAACCACATAAGTCACAAGTCAGAATTTTTTATAAATAAAAAGAAAACTGTATTATTCACAAGTAAATGAATTTTTATGAGTTTTTTTGGGTGGATTATAGAGTTTGGATTTCAAAGTTTGTAAATATCGATAACTTTTATAATTTATGAACAATCCCTAATATTAAGCGCGGTAAACATCTGTGTGTGTGTCTGTGCACTCCGCCTTTGTACCCGCAAAGGCTCCTGGACTAATCAACGCACCGACGGCGGACGCGGACCGAAAAATTCGCAAAAAAGGCGCGACGCTCAAGTTTCGATCGGGTCGGGATTCCGACCCGGACCCGGGGAGTTATTAATGAGCGAAAGTGTTTTAATTACCGACCGAAACCGAAGTTGGAAGAGAAGTCAAAACAGCGAAAAGTTCGCCTTCCGTTTTGATAATCGCAGACATCCAAATCGTCGCTTTTTAACGCATCATCGAATAAAAAAAAATGTACCGAAGGTATCGATCCAAAAATCGGGGTACACACGCGGCCGATTTTTGTCGTTGCAAAACGTCAAATTTTTTGAAATTCGGACCGTAACTTTTCTTTATTTCGGCCAAAAACTGACCAGACATCCAACATCGACCCCAGACGTAAAAAGAGGTTGCCGTAAAGAATGCAGGTCGACATCCCAGATCGAATCGCCCCAGTCCTTTTTGAAACAAGTGGAAATAATGACTCTACATTCGCGAAAATCTGCTAACACGTGTATAAAAAAATCGCGAATTCAACAAAAAAAAATTCGTAAAAATCGACCAGTAATTTTTGAAGATATCAATTAAAACTCATTAATGACACGGCAAATGAATTTATTTCTATTCCGAAGAGACAGCTTCTTTTTTATTTCAACATTCAACGGAGACAAATCGTCTGTGGATAAGTCATTTCTGAAAGAGATAAAATAGTCAACTGCGTTTTTTCAGAGGGGGGGGGGGGGCATTTCCGAATCTAAGGGGCGCATTAATTTCAAACGTTGACAGGGCGACTCAAAATGGATTCTGCTTTCAGAATATCTAAAAATTATTCTCATATCTTCATTAGGAGCCGATATATTATTTTATTGTATAATTAATCATCGTTATTTGTATAATTAAAGCAAAAGAAAGATTTCTATTACAGTGCCGGCTAGATATTACGATTTTAAGAAGTAGGCCGCGTCTAAAAACTGCCATAACGAGTATCTTAAGTTTTTGTTTTAGAGTGGCAACCAGATATTATGATAGGAAAAAGCGGGCTTCGCCCGTTATCGATTTTTTTTTTTTTTTTTAGTTTTAATTTTTTCTACAGTTCACTGTCTTTGAACTAGAACACAGGTAGTCTACATAAGTTGTTTGAGGAAAAGCAGTGTCATCGCCAAACCCCCCCCCCCCCCGCTTTTTTCTTTTAACTGTGGTCCGTTTCTATAACTAAGAAACTATGTTACGGATGTCCACCAAACTGATTCCAAACATCATAATTAAAGTAATAAGGACCCCCTATCCAGATATTATGATAGGGAAAATCGGGCTTCGCCCGTTATCGATTTTTTTTTTTTTAAGTTTTAAGTTTTTCTACAGGTCCCTGTCTTTGAACTAGAACTCAGGTAGTCTAAATAAATTCGACTCGACATCGATAGAGCTTACCGATTTTATTTCGTTTTTTCACCACTAGGGGGCGCTTTCCTATCTTCGGTTCTACGGGCATGAAAACGACGGGGTATGGCTCATTCGACTCGACATCGAAAGTCTTAACGATTTCAGTTATGATCATATAAACAGATTGCGCCACCTGGTGGCGGAAGGTGGAACTAACGTATACTGCAGCGCGTGCGCAGCACGACTGCTATACGGTGCCGCAGGCAGCGGGTACCCGAGCCGCAGGTTTTCGTTCAGTTAGAGGTTTATACTATTCCATGCGCAATTTAAGGGATTATCCGGTGCATGCGTAGCACGACCGTCATACGGTGCCGAAGGAAGCGGGGACCAGGGTCGGAACGACTGCTATACGGTGCCGCAGGCAGCGGCGACCCGAGCAGGAGGTTCGTTCAGTTAGAGGTTTATACTATTCTATGTGCAATTTAAGGGATTATCCGGTGCCGAAGGCAGCGGGGACCAGGGTCGGAGGTTCGTTCGGTTAGAGGTTTGTACAATTCAATGTGCTAATTAAGGGATTACCCGGTGCGTGCGTAGCACGACCGGTATACGGTGCCGAAGGCAGCGGGGACCCGGTTCGGCGGTTCGTCCGGTTTGAGGTTTTACAAGATTCGAAATTTTCTACAATTCGAGGCACCGATGTAAATTAGGGGCCCGCTGGCGGGCGAAGCCAGCTAGTAAAAATAAGAATAACAGAAAAACTGTTCCTGACTTGTGTTGTTTTAGCAAGAAACAAGGTTAGGTGGTATTTAGTTCGAACTAAAAAACATATTTTTAATACAAATTAATGAAGATAGCACTTATACAGGAGCATTTTAAAATTTTCGTTTAAGAACGTTATATATTACTTATAAGGTTTGTTTTATACGAACGTCCACAGAGAAACTAAATATTCATCTGTATTTATAAAAAAATGAGCAAATCTTTCTCAAATAAAAGCATTAATGCTGAATGCAATAAAAGACAACATTCAGTGACTTACATTTATCGTGATAACATAAAAATAGATTCATATATTTTAAGAAATTTATCCCTTGACTCAGATTACAACTTTCCATAGTTTATTCAAAATATATTGTGAGATAATACGATTTAAAAGTTAACTTTTATTCTCTTTTTTCTCAAAGGGTGAAATTTTTACATTAAGAAAGCAGGGAGAATAACTCATACTAAAATTCGTATGAAACTAAATTATGACAAAAGTAATGTTTCACCTTAATATGATCAAATTTTATGTGACAATAAATTCAATATACGACAGAAACACAATTTTATGAGCTGATATTTCTATCTCTGGTTTGTATGTATGGTGATAATATCTGGGATATTTCATTTTATATCAAATCGAAATCCAATAGATTACGAAACATAACGACAAATTTGAAACTTTTATCTTTTCTCTTTTTTAGCATTCAAAGCATTACATTATGACTATATTAAAAGTACATGTACCATTTAAAAATTATATATTTCATTAATAAAGAAGTAGAAAACTAATCTGTCTTACTAGCATTTTTTAACAAGCAATTACTACTGAAAAAAATAATTATTATTTTTAGACCGGGAGGTGGCAGTACAGACAATCACCTCACCGAGTTCACGGCTGCAATTCAAGAATTAGTTAAAACTCGATGCGCATATTAAAACGCAATCGGTCTGCCAAGTCATATCTTGGTGCAAAACACGTGAAAACCTGATTTTAGCGGTTGACTCGTAGGTTTACCATTGTGTTTTCCTGCACCCAAAAGTATGAAAACATGGAGAACTGGGTGCAGGAAAACACAATGGTAAACCTACCAGTCAACCACTAAAATCGGGTTTTCACGTGTTTTCCACCAAGATATGACTTGGCAGATCGCAATAATATAATAATTTTAATATGCGCATCGAGTTTTAACTAATTCTTGAATTTCAGACGTGAACTCGATGAGGTGATTGTCTGTGCTGCCGCCTCCCGGTCTATTTTGTTTTAAAGGAAATACACTTCCTAACCGAGGACATAATTTTTACAGTAATGCTGTAAAATAAAGAGATCTTTAGAGATACACATGGGAATGTGCGTGCATATCTTTCTTATCAACTACATATAAACATCTACATCTATATTTACACATCTATACCTACATCTACATCGACACATACACACATGAATTTACAGAAAATACATATCTACAATTTCATCTACAATTACACATCTACATCGAAACATGCACATATGAATCTACATATATTCTAATCATGGACAGCAAAACAACAACTAAATTTCTTTATCTACAAGTAAATCACACGTAATTTACACACACGTAAATTTACATCTAGATAGCTATTTCAGTTATATGTAATTACATAATAATTAATAATAATATCAGTTATATAATGATAAAATTTAAATTAATCATTACAGTCTTTACGGTGATGTTGCAAGGTTATAATATATTTTAATTGATGTTTGTTTTAATTCAATATTTTTAAATCATTTTTAAGGAAGTAATGTTTAGATATATGATATACACTTAAAACAAAGCAAAACAAAAACTTTTAAAATTTGTTTATCACCAAATATAGTATATAATAACTAATGAATATTTTTCATGTATGAAAGTAGTATTGAACAGTAAATGCTTTTATTTTAAAACAAAGAATGTACTTAATGTTATGTGTTTTTCAAATATGTATCTTCATTTATTTAATTACGGAATCTTCCTTCATAAATTCTTCAAATTATTGTTTTATGCATATTAAGATATCATTAGGAAGTACAATGCCCATATTATTTTAATTAATTGAATCAATTTATAACGACAGAATTTCGACTTTACCAACGCAACTACAATATTCGGGACTAAAACGGTAACACAATTACATTTCATCTATTCGCAAAAAGAAAGCGTGGATATTTATTAGAATAAGATGATTTAATGATTTTAAATACGATAAAACAACATAGGAATAGAATAATTTATGCTTTTTCTTGAACAATACCTCTAATGATACACACGAGAAAATATTTTGCAAAATTAAAATGTTTGCATTATTAAAAGCATTGCAGTTATTTTTTGCATTGCATTAACTGCATGAGGCAATTATTCTAAAATTATGGGCTGTACCTTTTCTTCACCTTTTTTCAACACAGAACATAGTATTTTATAATTAACATACACACAAGGTATGTCTAAATTATCAATGTTCAAGATGTGACTAGATCGATTTTTAAATGCATAGTGGGATAAATATACGCATGTGCATGCACATAGAAAGAGTTGAAAACATTCAGCGGGAGCAGATTTGACTGCCTCAGCATTATTTGACAGCTATGGCTTAACCTTATCAGGTAATTTATTTGAGAAGCTGCCAAACTCTGTTTGGACCATTTGAGCGAGCTCAAATACTTGTTTCAATTGTTTATTATTATTATGTGTTTCAAAAGCCGTATTATGAACAACATACAGTTCGACTGTCGACACCAAGTTTCGTTTGCAATCATTTTAATGACTATCGAAGAGTAGGCCGTCCTGCGTCTTTCATAAAATTAATGGATCATTTATACTTTAACATCAGTATCGTTCATTTGTCGTACACGCAAGTGTGTCTCTCAAACTTTCACTCGGAGGTAGCTCTACTGATCCGTCACCAAGTCCGAAAAAACTACAAGCGGATTTAAATCTGCCAAGGATCTAGTGGCAATCTGCATCAATCTGGGGCAATAATTCATCTTGAACAACAGTGTTAAAACCCTTCGTTGTAAATATTTGCACACATGTGCTCTAAATAACAAAATTGTGACTAAACATATTGTACATTGCTTGGCCAATGAAAAAGCATGGGTCACATCGCCTGTTTTTACAACACGTTTCAATAATTGGTTGGAACCAGAAATTGAAAAATATTTGGCTGTGATGTGATTCCTTTTTAATTGTTGTTAATTGTTGACAGTGCAAAAGTTCCTCCTTGTTAAGAGCAAAGAGCACCCTAATGTACAAATAACTTTTTTGCCTCCCAATACGACAATTCTTATACAACTACTGTATTAGAGCATAATTTCAGCTTTTAAAAAATACTGTGTAAAGCTAACTTCTAGATACATTTTGTAAAAAACTCGAATATGATTCATCAAGCTTGACTGAAGTTTGGAAAAGGGTTTCGATTTTGGACTGCATAAACTACTTTACTGCACTGTTAAAAATTTGCAGCAAACTGTCCAGTCATTTGACCGTTTTTATATAAAATGGTTATATAACCGTAATTTAACTCTATTCCGACCATAATATTGGCAATAATGCGGTCAGAATAATTTATGGTTATGTAACCGTTTTCTATAAAAACGGTCAAATGACTGGACAGTTTCCTGACAATTCCTGAAATAAAACATCATAGTATACTTTAATGCATATTGGAAAGCAGTCTGGTCGGAGTATGTAATTAATAGATATATAACCGAACACATAACCACGTTATCATTAGAAATAGATGCACTAGCGCATAACATCTCAGAAAAAGGTTTTAACATTTTCAGTAAGAATGATATTACCGAATTGATCCAGGAAGAAACTCTAATTAATAGTGATATTATCAATTACTTAAGAGATACTGCTGATGGATCAGAAGAACCCTATGACAGCATGTATTCCATAATGAGTTTCGATCATGTATATCTGGCTACCATGACATGCATTGTAAAACTATGGTCGTCGCAAAAAGTATTAGTGACTACATGGTAACAGAAAAAACTCTGTTATCTTCAGTTACTAAAATGGATTTGAAAAGTTCATCATAAGAAAATGTGTGTTCTTGACTCCGAAGAATAATATTTAAATATGTACATTTTACAAATTTTTACATGTGTAAAAAAAAATAAATAATATATTTATGTTCCTATGTGTAGATTAATTTTTATATCTTGTTATGGTAAGGAATTTCAAGGTACTTCTTGACACTTTGATATTTTTTATGTGAGACTTTTTTTTGTTTTTGCATCTACCACTATCTACCAGAATGAAAATCAGGTTTTTTATCTCTCTGTCTATCTATCCATGCCTATATTTGTACGTATGTGTGTGTGTGTGTGTGTGTGTTTATTTTGATTTAATATGACGTAACACAGTAATATTTAAGCTTATAAAATTAATATAAAATAAGATTAAAATAAATTTAAAATATGTACGACTATATTTTATGATAATCTTGAGCTGTACGTTCTTTGACACCGTTCTTGATAATAATCTTCAGATTAAACAATCATTTTAAATTATCATTAAATTGGTTTTTTATTTCATTTACTGTCATAATCGTTTGGTTCATGAATATAGTATTCAGCACGACAAAAAAAATAATAAAAACATACGTTTGCAAAAGAGTTCTATCTTTCAAAAGAAATTTCTTCTATAAGAAAATCATAGCTAAAAGAATATATTATTTTCTCTGTACTGTTTGTTTTCCATCATTGTTTTCTTAAACAGCTGTCTTACTCAATGTATACACGTCTTATCGAGGACACTGGAATTTCTGACAAAGCAACAGCTTGTGAAAATATCAAAATTGTATTTTGTTGCTTTATGTTCTGTAAAAAACAAATAAGTATTGTAAATGATATAGATGCTTAACGGAAGCTTAACAGGAATCTATTCAGTTTATAAGTGCTGATTTGGTAAAATTTTAAATTTTGGAATTTTGTTCCAAAACACGAAAAGAAACAGTTTATTTAAAATTCATTTCTTTAAACTGTAAAGGAGTTTTCCGTTTAAATGCATAAAAAATAGATGGACGACAAAATATTTGGAAAACGTATTATTCTAATAATCTGTAAAAACTAAAATTAATGGTTATAAATAGTTCAATAATAATAAAAACAACATAAATGTCCAAAAACATATACGTACCATTTCATAAAAATACTTTACTAAAGGTGTTTTCATATACAAAACTGTATTTCTACATAGATAGCAGAGCGTTTTCGAGCCAACTTTTGCTCATCATCAGGGTTACAAATTTATAGCGCAAGGTGAATATAGATTCAGAGAGTATGTTTCATCATAAATCAAGTTTTTAATTGTAGTTTATATTCATCTTTTAACAGTTTTCATCATATTTTAAAAGTGTCTTTGACTTCAGTTTTTCTGTCTGTCCGCATGTCTTATGCTTTTCTGCACTCTAACTCTCGTAAACATACCTGAGATATAACGTACATAGATGATTTAAGTTTGTCAGGGCATGTTCCCTATAGAAAATGGAGTGTTTATCATTTATAGTTCGTTTGCAGTTACGCAAAATAATACCGTTACATTATAGTAGATGAGAAAAATTGTCTTAGTGTATTTAATGATATTATACTACTTCTAAGATATTTACATATATATTTACTTTGGCCTTAACGACGAAGTTCCGTTGAAGTGTTCTAGAAGTGCTGGAAAGTGTTTCATAATCTATGCTTGTTACATTATGCTATATACTATATAATAAGGAACGCAATTTTCTGTTGTACATATTTATATAGATTTGTATATTGTGTTAATATATATTTTTAATGTATGTATGAAAGGGTCGATCCAGGAAAATTTTGGGACAATTTAGATCCCTTTCGCAGAAATCTACTTAATGAAACAGGAACCTTCATGAAAATCAATTTAATAAAATGGGACCCTTCACAAAAATCCATTTGATAAAATAGGCTTATTCACAAAATTCTTTATAACAAAACAGGCGCCTTCTCAAAATTACATAAAAACTTACTACTTATTAATTATTTATTATTTTGTGACTTTTTAAAATGTGTCATTTGTAAACGAACAATTTCATCAAATAGGAAAACTTCAGCAAAAGGGTTTAAAAAAGTTTTTGGTTATAAATGTTTGGTTCGAATTTGAGCAACTGGATTTCAACTTTCGTTACAAAATGTTATTTTTCACAAAAATATAACAATTTTCACAAAAATAACCTTTATTTTTAAAATGGATTTTAGAAAACTAATTCAAATTAAATAATTTGGATATATTTTGATTTCGTCCCTTTCGATTTTGATAAATATTCAGAAAATAACAAGCGTAGATATTTCTTGTTTAAATGACAACACCTGATATATACTTTCTGACTTTTTTGAAATGTTTGTGGTTAGCATTGCTGCCAACTGCTAATATTTTTATACTGTATTTCCACTCATATGTTCGCAGATTTTTGCTATTAAGTAGAATACAGATACACTACAAGGTGGCTGAAAAGTATGGGCGCGTTGTTTGACGTTGATATTTCACAACAGAAATAGAAGAAAGCTCGCTTTAAAAAAAAAATTGTAGCATTTTTTACTAATTTTCTTGTGATATACTATTCATTTACTTTCAAGGTACTTATAAAGACCCGTGTTCTTCGTTTATCTATTGTTCAATAGGTAGCAAATGGAGATAAGACAACAAAGATTGCAGCTCGACTGAAAGTACCACTTCGAATTGTCCAGAAGGTCATTTGAGCAGTGAAAATCAGTAAGAAACTGTTATGTAAAAAATAAATCAGCCGCCTTCTGTCAGTACCTGATGAATTCGCAACATCATCAAGAAGAAAATGTTCCGTAAATATGACATGGAATAATATTAATTTGGATTCCTTTACAAACAGTATGGATATTTATCGTCAAGTGCTCAAAACACAGCTAAAACTTATCTCGGACTTCTTAAATATTTTTTGTACCACGGGGAACATTTGTCATACTAAAGAGACAAACGAGATGAAAGAAGATGCTTCAAATATTGAAGATGCGCCGCGTGAAAGATATGGTCGAGAAAGATTTGCGGTCGAATGAGAAAACCTTCAGCATCCAGAAGGCGCACAAGCAAATGAATGATCGTCAACTGATATGTTCAATGCAAAAAAATGTAAAAACAAAGTCACACGATCGCTTTTTCGGAAAGGATTAATGGTTTGGGCAAGAATTCCCGTGACGGAAAAAAACACCTTTATTTTTTATTAGTAAATGCGCAAGAATTATTTCTAAAACGTTGCAATACGAAGTGTGGTAAAGTTTGTGGCTCCATGGACGCAAAATAATCCTAATGAAATATTCCTGCAGGATTCGGGGTTTCACATGACCCAGAAACATGATTGGCCTTCTTCGACGCACATCTGCCTGGATATTTAACAAATAATGAATGGCCTTATAACAGTCGTATCTTAACCCACTCGACTTCTGTGTCTGGGGTCACTTAGAAAACAAGTTAAAAAGTAACAAAATCACCAGTTTGGACTGTATGCGGGACCAAATTATCAACGTTTGGGACGGTTTAGACCAGAGTTGCCTGCGGCGCACTGTCAATTCTGTGATCCCTCGTTTTCATGCTTTTGAAAAAAGCGAATGGTGGACATTTGAACAATTTGCTAAAATATCACTAAATAATGGGACCTCAATGGGTTCACCTACACTGTTAAAAATCTGCAGCAAACTGTCCAGTCATTTGACCGTTTTTATAGAAAATGGTTACATAACCGTAATTTAACTCTATTCTGACCATAATATGGGCAATAATATGGTCAGAATGGAGTTAAATTACGGTTATGTAACCGTTTTTTGTAAAAACGGTCAAATGACTGGACAGTTTGCTGCAAATTTTTAACAGTGTATATCTGGACTTTTAGCATAATTTACAATACGACCTTTAGAAGCTGATATCTACTATATATATAAAATACAAACCGAAATTTCGTTCCGTTCCTTTATAACTCGAGTTTTGCCGAATGGATTTCGATGGAACCTACACTGTTAGATAATTTTTTAGGGAAAGTTTTATTATATAACATATCATTCTACGTTGCTTAGTTCTAGAATTATAGGGGGAAATTCGAAAATCGGGTGACCCTTTTTTATCAAATATTAGCCTTTTCAATATTTGATTCCGATTATGAAAGATTAGCCTTCTGAAAAAGTTCTACTGGACGGATTTTGATGAGAATTGTATTGTTAGTTAGATGCTATTTCAGGAATGGTTTTAATGTGCTACATATTATTCTACGTTGCTTAGTCAAACAGTTATGTGTGAAGGTTATAAAGTCAGGGGAACCCGATTCCGAAAGATTAGCCTTTTTGAAAATTTTTACTGGGCGTATTTTTTGCGACTTGCATTGTTAAGTAGATAATTTATAAGGATGGTTTTATTATATTTTAGATCGTTCTGTTAGTTTTAGAATTATGTGGAAAAGTTCTATAATCAGATGAACCCGATTATCAAAGATTAGCCTTTATAAAAACGTCTACTGAATGGATTTTGTTAGTTAATTTGTTTGCATTGTTAGTTCGACAATTTTTAGTGATGGTTTTACTATATTGCATATAGTTTTATCATTCTTTAGCAAACCTTAACTGTAAATGACCAAATAAAAGAGTTGGTCCTTAACAGCTAAAATTTTGATTACACATTAAAAAATATAATAGCGCAATCACGTCATTTTTCAGTAATGTGGAAGGATATTCCAGGTAAATATACAGATTGCTTTCAAATACAAGGTCAATTTTAACGATATATTTCGTCTGATTCAAGGTTCATTTATAGAAACCGACCAGCGCAGTTTGCTAGTACTTCATAAATTACATTTTACCCCCCATACTTGGCTTACATACGTAGACGATGTTTTCATCATATGGTAACATGCGGAAACCTTGCTTGATAACTTCCTTGCTTAAATCAACAACCTGGATTCTAAGATTAAATTCACTTTAGAAGAAGAACATAATGGAACACTTCCTTATTTGGACGTGCTTTTAATCAAAATCCGCCATGGCATAGAACGTACTGTTTATGGAAAATCAATAGCCAATCAATCCATTCTCCCACACAATGCTCAAGCACCTTTTCCATACAAAGTTTCGGCATTTAGGTATTTTATTAAGAGAGCCTTTATAGTCTGTACTTCAGATCAGTTAACCAGTGAAATAAATAAAATACATGAAATAGTTAAAGAAAATTGATATAAAGAAAGTACTATTAATAAAGTAATTAAGAGTCAGGACAAGAAGGGGTAGAAAAAATTCAATAAACAAAATTCAAAGTTACAATATTTTCCTGGGTTCTTTAAAAGATTGAAATATGAACTTAGCAAATTGAATACATGTCTTATCGCAAACCCATCCATAAAATTAAAAAGCGTTGTTTGTAAGAAAGTAGACCCAATAGAGTCATGTCAACTATCAGATGTTTATGAAATCCCATTCACCAGAATAGAGGGAACATTACAATATTATATAGGAATGACCACTAAAATGTGTAAAACAAGAGTAAAAGAACATATGTCAGATATCAGATATGACAGAATCACTATTGGCAAGCATTATTTATCAGCATTGGCAAGACTACATAGAACCGAGCCTTTAAAAAATGATTTTAAAAATAGTAAAATAATTAATCCATCAAGGCTTTATTTCCCATCTAATATCCGTGAATCAATAGAAATTTATATGCGTAATGTGAACACTTGCAATTGATCCGCCTCATTTGAATTACCTAAAATAGGGCAAGAGGTACTTTTCAGTTTTAAAAAGCAATAAAGATATTAATTTTCACGTTTACAGTTGACTATTTTAAGCACCTGCCTTTTTTACATGTATGACCTCGTGATTAATGCTTTTCAAGTTTATTTTCAAAAAGTTTGCGAGAATATATTGTTTATCGTTGTATATGTCCATTACGAGAGAGAACCGTGACTACCTTTGTATTCCAAATCCCTCGAGTTATGGTAAAGCAAGTGCGGGTCGGAAAAACCCGACTTAAAGCCTGGGACCTGGCTGCCTTTTGGGCGTCCAGCCCCGAAGCTGTTGACACCGGCCCGCTTCAAAGTTTTCGTGGTGGTTACCACTGATATTGTGTTCCACCGCGTATCGCAGCGACCTACGTTGACAACACATGGGGCTAAGGGTTGGAGGGTCCGCATGTGGCGGTCCTCTGGCCTCCCGAAGCGCATACGGAGAGCTAAATCCGGCCGTGCGCGTTATAAGTCCCTCAGGACTTGGTTTCGGTAGTCGAAGACGCGCCGGGCGCTGCTAAGGCTCCTGGCGGCGCAGCCTAGTTTTATCGTTGTATATCTTGAAAATGACGCCGTATCAGCGCTTAAATACATGCCGATCATTAAAAGATTTTTTATAAGCCATTTATGTTTCTCTTTGTATCACTTAAGTATTTTATCTATATTTTAATATCGTTATTTCTTATATATATATATATATATATATATATATATATATATATATATTAGAATAAAAAAAATATTATTAGGTAGGTTATATTTATGAGAATATAGCTTTTTCTGCAAGCCCATACTTTTCAGCTACCCTGTATACTATAAGTTTACGCCTCACGAATTTGACATCACTATACACAAATTACAGTGACGGAAAATGGTAGCAGTTGGCATAAATGCATTAGATTTATCTTTACCTTTTATTATTATTGTTATTTTAACTATTTTTTGTTTTTAATATTTAATCTGGAATGCAACAAAATTGATATGATTGGAAAATGAATTGAGAAACACAATGAATTGTCTGTTACAGAAAGTACAATCATACATTGCGTTCTCTATCAGAAGTGATTACTTAAATGTAAAGATTTCTAAATATATATGAAAATATAATAAACATTTGAATACGAATTACCAAAATGCAAAGCCTATAGAAAATAGCTGAATATGTTTCTTCACAATGAAATAAATGATATGTTAAAAACAAATTTGTTATTTCATAAAATGAAAATTAATAAATCATTTCTGTTGTAGTTTCTTGTTTATTTACATGCGTAATAGATCAAACATCTTGAAATATGGTATTCTCAGATAATTATATATATATATATATATATTTTAATATAATTTTTGAGTGAATTATTATTACTTTTTTTTTGTTTCTAAACAAACGTTCTTGCTGTTTGATAATTTTAATTAAAATATATTTTTTATTTTATAATATTTAAAATCAGGCCATTTTGTCAGAGATAATTAAAAGAAAACATTATTCACGAAGGTGTAATTCGGGTTTCAAAAAAAGCAATTAAAATGAAATATGTTAAAAAATATAAACAATAATTATTTTTTCCCAAAAAAAATTATATTGTTTATTTAGGGGAAAAATAAATTATAAGCGTAAGAAAATATCAATATTCAGTTGAAAATTAGTGTAAAATCTATATTTTTAATTCTCTTATGTAGTTAATAGAAATTGACGCATCATAAGAAAAATTCAATCATTTTTTTATTTATTTATTTTTAAACACCGTAAACATAAAATCAGTTTTAAACGAAATAAAAAATAATAAACATCATATTAGTAGTTAATATACTTATTAGCATACATAGTCACATTTTGAAATGGTAATACTATTCATTTTTATTTTATTTAACACTACCAATTGTTATATAACAACATAGTTTGAAAATGCCAATTTACAATTTTCATATTTTAATGTAATTAGTAAATATATTAAAACACATACATTGCAATTTGGTTGGATATTGGCCAGTCATTTTACAGCGAAATTTACCATTTTGCAATTTGGCTGATCAATTCAGGAACTGGTCTATATCGAGCTCTGGTCACAGTATATATATATATATATATATATATATATATATATATTCTGTTTCGTCTTTTAAGTGTTATATATATATGGGCAATATCATTGTAACAGATTAATAGTCATAGAGGGAAAAATGGTTTACCTCATTTAAAAAATAATAATTATGTAATTCAAAGATGGCTACAATTAGAATATGATATTAGCAGATAAATTAATATAGTTATTATGAATAAATTATTTAATGTAAATAATTCTGAGTAGACAGACAAACAGGAATTAGCATGCTTTTCAGATACCTTGATGTTTATCAATATTCTTTATAAAATAACTTACAATTTATTATAATAAAAATGTATTTTCATTCAAGGGAGTTCTGAAACATACATCTTTCACAAAAATTTGACTGCTGTTATAAGATATTTATGAAAAATATGTAATCTTACCTGTAACAGACCGACATTTAACATGTAACAAACAAACAAATAAACACATAAAAAGAAGAGAGTAAACACATAAGTGAAGAGAGTAAGTACATAAAAGAATATATATATATAAAATAGTATTAACATTTTAATGTGTCCAAAATTTCTATTTAAAGTTCCTTTTAATAGAAAAATGCTTAACTTTGAAATTTTAGCGAACAAAGTACTTTTAAAGGAGTAATTTCATAATTTTGTGAATGCAAAAAATTAATTATTTGCAAGACTTTTTTCTTACATTTGTTCTAAAATGTATAAAGCGTATCAATAATATATGTCACAGATTAACGGCTATCCAAATGTCTGTAACTAGGCATCCATTTTCAATTAAACATGACAAATCTTATACTTCTGCAAGCAGGTTTCTTTACAGAACACAAAAGACAATCACACACACGTACTTCTATCTTTATTGATATCATTTGTAACAAAACGCCTTACACATAAATAATAGTAAACATTTGAATGTTTCGAAAATTTCTATTTAAAGTTCCTTTTATTAGTAAAAGGCTTAACTTTGAATTCAATGAAATCATAACATATATTAAAATATTTCAACTGTTAATTTCTGAAAAGTATGTATGAAATATTCTTCTAAATTGACGAATAAACTGCTTGAAAGGCAAGACTACAATTTCGCGAAGAAAAGTTCATTTAAATTTACCTACTTTATTGCACTATGCTTGCTGATTCTGAATTTTAAATTTCAGAAATTTCATTCTTATCATGAATATTTTCCCTGAAGACATAAATGTTCTCCTCACCTTTGAGGTATTTAAATCCACGATAAGAAATGTAGACATATGTCAAGCGAACTGAGAATTTATTTTGCATCATAAAGAAATAGATGAAGTGTGAGAAAAGGTGCAAAATATCTTGTGTTGATGCCATGTATTTTACTTTTATGTATTCTGTATTCTGATTTTTTTGTGATAAGTAGTATTGATAAATGCATTGAATTTGCTTTTATGTTAACTGTTATATGTGTGACAAATAGCTGTGCTCATTTCATTTATATTTATGACCTCCATTAGAATAGACTAGCAGAATGTTAAAGAAAAGTTTGTCCCATTTCTTCAATCTCTAATGTCGTTCCCGAAGGATATATGTCTTGATTTAACTATACATACATAGAAGAAACTGGGAAGGGAAATGTAGGCATACGTCAAACTTAAATTCAGAAGAGAGAAGTTGAATTTATTTCGAATCACAAGCATAGAAAATAGAGCAATTCATTTAAAATATTTCAACATAATCGCATTGGTCAAAGTACTTTTAATGGAGTAATTTCATACTTTTGTGAATGCAAATAATTACTTCTTTGCATGCCATTTCTCTTACATTTGCTGCTCTAAAATATATAAAAGCGTATCATTAATATATGTCACAAGTTAATGGCTATCGAAATGTCTGTAACAAGGCACCATTTTTCAATAAACCTAACAACTCTTATACTTCTCTGCATGCAACTTTCTCTTCAGAACACAAAACACATTCACACACACACGAACTTCTATCTTTATTAATATAGATTTGTAACAAAATGCTTTATATATATAAAGTAGTATAAACATTTTAATGAGTCTTAACATTTAAATTTAAAAGAGTATAAATAGTATATGTCACAAGTTCCAGACTATCTAAATGTAATTATGCATCCATTTTTCATTAAATATACAGTTACTTCAAAGTAAAAATTCAGAGAGTGTATTTGATTTCCTATTTAAAAAGGAATATGTGTATTTAAAACCCACATAATTAACATAGGAAAAGGAAAAATGTCTTTCGCATAGACAATTTGTTAGATGATAACACAAATAATCCGGCATACCTATCATTAGCGTATGTTATTTACTGTAATTTGTAGCACTTATCACTAAATATAAAGATTAGTTATAAATTATTTTAAAATGTTTTGAGATTGTAGGATAAATAGTGAGATAAAAGCATGCTGCATGACATTTTTCATTTCATAAATAATTTGTGTCTACATTAAATGATATAAGATCTCTTGAAGTTTTGAAGCTAACGAACAGCTTTAATTACTTTTAATTGAATGAAATAAACAGAAAGAATTTTCCCAAAATGAACACTTTAACATTATCTATATCTTAAATAATATATTCCATTGAAATTTAATACGTCATAGAGTGTGTGATGAATCATGGTCGTTAATGACACAAAAATATAATATTTTTCTTGTAAATCTAAATTCTAATTAAAGGATAAGCTTATATGTGAATATCCAAACATAGATAATTGAAATCTTGAAATAATTAAACGTTATACAATACTATAGTTTTTAAAATTTAATGAAAATATAATATAAAATATATTATCCTCTGAATAACTTCAGATATGTTTAGAAATATTTGTTGACATATCATAAAATCCTTGTATATTAAAAATAAAAATCAATCAATAAATAAATAAATAACAAAGATATAAATTATTTCGTTTACGAAATATTAGAGGTGTAAATTTCCACTAAGGAAATAAATAAGCAATTTATTTCGAAATGAATTGCTAACGAAATAATTTCTAAATGAGCTATGGAATTATTGTTTGAAATTTGTGATGTTAAAGCTACTTGAGTTAAATATCCTACCTTTATTTTCCCTTATCTACATTCTAATGCAAAAGCATGTACGAGAGACATGCTGACATTAATGACGACATGAGTAATAAATTTTGCATTGATGCAATTTTTTTAACTTCTAAACATCGTTTAATTTAAATTTTTATACCGTCGAACAGAAAAAAAAATCCTTCAAATGCAGTTTCTTTGAAAATTGTATCTCAATTTACTGATATTTTTATCATTTTTAGAATAATTTTCAAACATGAATCTTTTTAACCTATCTCAATCGCGTGCATTTCGATTACGAAAAACTAATCCGTTTGCGCTTAAAAGAACACAAATAGTTCAATATTTGTTTCAAGCTAATATTCTATACCCAAATTAACACAACATAAATAGTTCAACATTTGTTTCCAATTAATATTCCATATCGAAATTAAAACTCCATCAATAAACAAATAAATTGCTAAATAACATAAGCAAAATGAAAATTTGATAGACATGTAATCAAACTCACGCTTAAACATCTGAAATTATCAGAATAAAAAAGTCTGCTGAAAGTAGCGATTTTTAGCGTTTTATTCTATAGTATATCCTTGCATGCGTATAATGAAAGTCTGGCTTTTAATGCATTTTTAAAGTTTATTTGAAAATTTTATTTATTTTTCATATAAAAATGGTTTTTGGTGTTCTTAGAGGGCAATTTAAAATAATATAGTAAATATAAAAACACATTAATGTTTACAATAAAACAAAATATGGTTTTTATCTATGTCGTGTGAAGTCCGTGTGAGTTTTCCTAGTTTAAATAAAATGCAATCATGAAATATAAATATTTTTTAAAAATCGTTTTAGTAATATAAAAGAATTGAGGGGGTCGGGGCAAGAAAGTGCCAAGCCACATTTTTGGTGAAATAAATCTAACACTGTAATCTGTTGCTTAATTTTTTAAATGATAATATCCTACATATAATTTGCTTAATGTCACTTGGTGGCAGCCTATGTGACAGGTTTTGTGTTTGCCCCAGATTTTTATGCCCCTAATAAAGATAGCTAATTTACAAAAAATTTAATAGTACTATCATTAAAGTAATGCCATAATGTTACTCAGAACATCTCAAATGCTACTAATACATTAGCGAAAAAAATTTAAGTTATGTATTTTGATTTGAGTATTTGATCACATTTTCAAATTGAAATATCTCAGAAAATCAAAAATATGGCTTGACACTCTCTTGTCCCTACCTCCTCAATTTTTATTTGAGTTTAACAAATCGTCTTATTTTTAACTCAAACTTCCGAATTTACTGTTATATCTACAATGCAACAGAATATTCGCATTTAATTGTTATTTACTTCGTTATGTTAGTTGTTATTAACATAAGGAACTGATGAAAAAGCTTTATCACAACCTCACTATAACGAAATAGTCTTACAACTACTCCTGTTTATGATTTAAAGCAAACACTAATAAGGAATGACACTCTTAATAGTGTAAATTTTGTAAGTATATAAAGTTTGTAAGTATATAAAGTTTGTAAGTATATAAAGTTTGTAAGTATATAAAGTTTGTAAGTAATAAAAGTTTCTTTATGCTTAGTGACATTATGGCCCATTTTAAATATAGGCAGACCTACCCTTGTTCCAAATTAGTCTAAAACAAATGCACCCAGAAGAAAATTAGATTTAAAAAATAAGTTTTAATCTAACATTTTATTGGCCCACCTTTTTCACAAATAATAGTTGGCATCGTGGTATTTAATGAATAAATCTGTAGATGATTTTTACACCCATTTAAAATGTATCTGCCATGAGTTGTTCTTTGTGATCTCTGAGATTCTCGGATGTCTATCATTTCACTTTACTTGGTCTTTTAGATAGTCCCACAGATTTTCGATTGGATTCTAATCTGGGAAATTTGTGGGCCAGTGTATATGACTGACCTCGGTAGAATGCTCTCGAAATTAGTCACCAAACATTTTCGCTCGGTCTCCGTGTGAGAGATACCATCCTAGAACAATGGTTTATTCATTAGTGGATTTTCACAAATAAGGTAAGTTAATGGTAATACCTGTTTCTCCAAAAATTGAGTGTAGCCGTGTTGATTAATCCCTTGTTAATTTCGACAAAGTGACCCAACTCAGGGTACGTGGAACATTCCCGAACATGAAACCCTCAAATTGTGCTTGTACCATACTTTGAATATTGTTCAGATAAATCGCTTCATTCGGGCATTATTACTGAAAGGGCATAAACGAGATTCAGCGGAGTAAATTATTGTTTTCCAGTCCTTTATAGTCCAGATTTTATGAAATTGCGGATGCGCTTTTTTATGTGCTTAACATGGTTAATTTCCTTGTCACTTTTCTCCTTTTGTACATGTTTTATTGTATGGACTTCCCTCAGAAAGTTTGCTAGGAAATTGCAATGTATGGCTTAGCGTTGATGTCATCGAGCAATCGTTACTTTGTTAGCATTTGACGTGGTAATCTTTGACAATCTCAATGAGTGAATATTTTCTTCCGATGGTAATTTGCATGGTAATTTGATTTCGACCGTGTTTCTTTCTACTACTGAAAAACACGTATAATTGTACTGTGCGGTACACCAGAAAATTCAACCACTTTCTCTAAATTATGCTTTTTCAAACACCCAAAAGTAATTACGCTTCTCTGCGAGTCAATTATTCTTTATTTTGACCCATCTTACAACTTGCAAAGGCAACAATCATCAAGCAGCTCAACTATCAAAAATAATGCACGATACGCCCTTTTGTATCCGCTTATAAATTTATTGGACAACCGCATTTAGATCCGTTAATTGCTTCAAAACTTTACCATAATGATTTACCTATGTCGATTCCATTTTTTTGTCCGATGTGTATAAAGTAAATCAAAGATGCCATTTGAATAAATATTTCGTATTGTTTAATTTTTTTTATGTATTTTGTTATTATAAATGTTACTTTTTATAAATTTTGTTATATTATAATCCTATTCATAGTCTTACTTTGGGTAATTTTAAAGTTAATATTATCATTAAAATTTACAAAAGTAAGACTACACATTTTTAAGGTAAACTTATTTTTCATGTTGCGTTTACGAAAAATGTAAACTTCTTGATTAGAATTTTAATATTTAAAATAATCTTCAGTCTTCAGAAGTCAATCGATTTTCTTTAATTCTTTTTATATATTTTTTTCTCCTTTGTTTAATATCTGATTGATGTAGTGCTTATTTTCAATCTCTTGCAAAATTGAATTTTCTTTTTTTTAAGATTATTTTTTTGCAGAGGCAATTTCTAAGTTTTTTACATTAGTTTTATGCATTATTCTTTTCCGAAATTTTAGAAGTTTCGTAAGTAATTTATGATATTTTTTATGTCGATCTTCAAGATATTATTTTAATGTTTCTTTCTCTAAAACCACATTTGTAATAAGAAATTACTCTTATTACTTTATTAATTTTCATACATATTCCGATACCATGCATCAAACAGAAATTTTGTTTTTGATTTGTATATTTCTAAATTATTTATGAATTTTTTCATTGCTTTATTTTTTTTTTTAAATTATTATTCTAGATATTTATTTGTTTCCATTTGCAATATTGCGGGCTCTCGAATTCCACTCTTTTTTTTTCTATATCCCTGCTCCTTATACACTAATGTTACTTTAAATTATTTGACAATTTTGACGAATATTTTGTTATATGAATAACTTGTTCATATGCCTATACCATTAAAAAACTACAATTTTTGTCATTCTTCTCAATAATCCAACGGGTCGATGTTCATTTTATAACTGATGTATATATATTAAGACTGAGTAGCGGAAAACACCGCATAGTATTCATTTGTCTCTAATTGTTCTTTTATAATCGCCATCTTTTACATTTGTCTAAATTACGCTTTTGTTTGTAGAAAAAACTATTAAATGAAATCAATTTTATTTTTAATTTAAATAAAACATAGCATTAAAACGATTTTTATGTAGAACATAGTTTTTTACTAAAATAAAATTTATGTAATATTTTACATTTCCTTAACTGCCTGAATAAGTTTAAAATTCATGAAGTTTTATGGTGAAATATTTTTAATGAATTGCTCTATTTTCTAAGCTTGTGATTCGAAATAAATTCAACATCTCTCTTCAGTACTTAAGTTTGACGTATGCCTACATTTCTCATCCCAGTTTCTTCAATATATGTATAGTTAAATCAAGACATATATCCTTCGGGAACGACTTCACAGATTGAAGAAATGTTACAAACTCTTCTTTAACATTCTGCTAGTGTATTCTAATAAGGGTCATAAATATAAATGAAATGGGCATAGGTATGTATCACACATATAACAAATAACATAAAAGCAAATTCAATGCATTTATCAATACTACTTATCACAAATAAATCAGAATACAGAATATATAAAAATAAAGCACATGGCGTCAACACAAGATAATTTGCACCTTTCTTCACGCTTCATCTATTTCTTTATAATGCAAAATAAATTCTCAGTTCACTTGACATATGTCTACATTTCTTATCGTGGATTTAAATCCCTCAAAGGTGAGGAGAACATTTATGTCTTCAGGGAAAGAATTCATGACAAGAATGAATTTTCTGAAATTTTAAATTCAGAATCAGCAAGCATAGTGTAATAAAGTAGGTAAATTTAAATGAGCTTCTCTTCGCAAAATCGTATTGTTGCCTTTCGAGGATTTTATTTGACAATTTAGAAGAATATTTCAAACATACTTTTCAGAAATTAAAAGTTTAAATATTTTAATATATATTCAGATTTCATTGTTTTCTTATATTCTATAGTTTTACCCAAACTTCCGCTGTTTGTTACTTGTTTACATCAAATTCGCCATGTTCGATAGCCTCTATTTGTACACAAAATATTTATTACTTATGTGTAATTCTTACATAATTTATTTATTTATTATGATTAACTAGTTTTAGCAATATTTATATTTCCGTGTCAAAAACAAATTTAAGAGCGATTCTTTTCTGATACTACTACTTTAAAATAAGTTATATATATTTAGTAAGATCTTTTAATGTGACGACAGACTGTGATAGGGATTGTGCAAGCAATGATAATCAAACTTCAATATGCAAACCTGTATCATACTCCTCTTATCATATTGTTGACAGGTCACAGATATATTTTTATTACCATAGTTAAATTTAAGGCATGTTTTTTTTACCAATATTTTTTAATATTAACTTATCCGTTATTTATCTGGATTTTTTTTATTAAATAAAAGTAAGATTATTTTGGATTAAATAAAAAATAGACTGCAATTGTTTATTGACACAATAAGTGCCTTAGGAGGCTTTGCAGCCAATCTTCACAGATGTTACATTTTTTTATACGTTTGGCAGTATTTTCTGCCCGCATATATATTAATGCTTTCGATTGCTAATTTTTAAAAAGTTACAATTTTCCTAAGGTACCTTGGCTTGCCATGCCAATGATTTTCCTGCTGAAATTCACTAACATTATCATATCTGGCATAATTCACTCTAATTTTTGGACATGGCTGCGAACTGCAGCGTGAATTTCATTCATCCGAGCTATAACTATAGCATTTACATTATGGAAGTGTGGAAACATCGAAACTCCTATTTCAACCTGTTCTTGTTCCTTTGAAAACATGCAAAATACCATATAATTAGGTCATAATAAAGAGAGAAAAGTTTTTTTAGCAAGCCAGGGTACTCAGGTTAGAGTTCTGGCACGGACATTTTTCGCTGTGTTGGAATATTCCCCTACTATGATACTCCAATCATTGAATATAAATAATAGGGTTTATCTTAAACACAATTTCACATATTATTGACACAAATTTGAGATTAAATAAATGGAAAAATGCAGTTTTAAAATTACGCTATTTAAAAGTTTGAAAATTACGAATCCTTTATTTTGTACTTATGTAGGTACATACAATGTAAAAGTAGCAGCAATTCAATTTGCTACTTATTTGCAACTCTTCAATTATACATTTAGTCTTTAGTTTTGCAAAAAGTCTAACTACTAGATTTGTTGTTGTCCCATAAACCTTCACGTCACCTGTTTCCCATTGGCAAGTTTCCTTGGCATGTATAAAAGAAACAATTTAAAACAATCAACCGCCACTACTTCCCGGAAAATGCGGCCACACGCTCTTTGTAGCCCCTTTCTCTTTCGATACTAACCGGAACGGTAGCACCAGACCTGATCACCGGAAAAATTTAAGAAATAAACATCAATTATACATTTAGTCTTTAGTTTTGCAAAAAGTCTAACTACTAGATTTGTTGTTGACCCATAAACCTTCACGTCACCTGTTTCCCATTGGCAAGTTTCCTTGCCAAGTATAAAAGAAAAAATTAAAAACAATCAACCGCCACTACTTCCCGGAAAGGCGGCCACACGCTCTTTGCAGCCCCTTTCTCTTTCGATACTAACCGGAACGGTAGCACCAGACCTGATCACCGGAAAAATTTAAGAAATAAACATAACAAGTTCAAGACACTGACCAGCGGGTTCGGGCGATGAATTGAAATGAATGTCAAAATGCTTAGAATGCACAGATTCTGAAGACGAATTATTGTAACAAATCAGTTTACTACAACCAATTACTACTGGTTGTAACAAATCAGTTACAACCAGTAACTCTCAAACTTTACAACTTGCTTTTTCATGTGATATGATATGCTCGATCGAGACAAATTCGTGGATCATTGTGCGAGGAAAGCAGAGTAATGTATGTAGCTCTTCGCTATTTTAATGTTTGACATATTATGAGATAATTATGTATTTTCTAACTGTTTTTAATACATTTTTGCATAATTTTGTTTTATAATATTTTAGTTTTCCCTTTTTCCTTTCACCGTTCTCTTTATGACAGTACACATAATTTGGTAGTAGAAAGTTCCTAAAGTTTCGTTTAATTTTCAGAGCAAGTAATCTAATGATTGAATGTTTAAAATTCCCAAGAAATAGGACCTCTAAATTAAAATAGCATGCCTAATTTTATTGCTAAATTAAACCGTATACCATTTCACAACTAGAGTTAGAGAGAGTCACGTTCAGACGATGTTCATTAAAATCTTCTACGAGTATGTTGGATATTCACACTTCGTTACATTTGCTTTAAAAACGTAACCACCGGCTTGTGCAGAGATAAATAATAAGTAAATTATTGTAATTTTTTTCTAAAGCGTAATTACTACTTACTAAAGTTTACAGTGAGAAGATGACGCTTTGACAATTCACACAATCAAACACAAGCACAGACACAGACACAGAGAAATATATTTATAGATATTCATATATAAAGTAAACGTGTTATTTATTATATAGTTTCAAATAAATTTCAATAATATGTTTTATAAGCTAAAATCAAACACTTTGTGCGAATTTTAATTTATAAACTGAAACCGCATTAACAACGTTAAAACGTACAAATATGAATATTTGTGTGTTATAACGTTGTTAATGGTTTTAGTTTATGAATATGTTTTATACAAATGCTTGTTATAATAAAATAAAATTAACAATCTATTTTCATTATTATTGAAAATTTTATAGAAATTATATGGGAATTATATCCAAAAATATCTTTTTTTTTTTTTTTTAAGAATAATCAGTTTCATACAACGCATATCATTCGTTGTATACGAAACTAAGGCGATAAGAAAAAATATAGAAAATCATGCGTCGAACATAGATTATGCAACACTTCCCAACACATACAAAATAACTGTAACGAAACTTCAACATTAAATAAGGTGAAAGCATGTGACGGCCATTTCAGTCAGTATTCGTTCAGTTGTACAAGGAGTGCACCAGAGTTAAGGTTTAAAAACAATGTTTATTTAAACTTAATCGGGCTGGGATTGCGGAGGCCGATACAACTTTCTTCACTCCAAAAGAAATAATCAAACTTCTTCCCGAAGCTATACTCCGTAAAATATAAAACTTCAAATATATTAAATATAAAGATTAAAAAACGAACTCACAATTTCGAAGACAGCCACCGCTCAGGATGCCTTTAGTAATAATACGATTCCACGCTGTAGACTTCGCGGGCGCTGATTGCAGTACATCCAACCAGGCCAAAACAACTCCTGATACACTTCAGATTATTGATGCAAGCACAGGATCTCCAATTACTCGTATCGAGAGCGAACACGATCCCAAGTTACGACTACTAAACGTAAATTCGAAGCTTATATATCCCAAATATCGTTTGACCAACTACAATAATTTGCATGAATATCGATAAAAAAGCAGAAACTCACAAGTTCCGAGAATTTCACAGTCATCCGTCGAAATTTAAAGCAAGAGAGCCTTGATCAAATTTTATGCACATGTACAATTAGTGGACAAAAACTTATGATCTCATTCAAAACATCCTCTACTCACATGATCAGAGTAGCCAATCCTTCACAAGCAGGTATGTAATAAACAGTTTAGAAAACACTTAAAAATACAGTTTTAACAATTACCTTCCATAAGAAACAAAAATTATTCGAATTATTTTCTAGACCCCGGTATATGATCAATAGATTGCCTATACTACAGAACATGCTAAAATTTAGTTGAATAAGAAATTTCATTTGTAGCCATTTTCACCAATGGATGGAAATCCACTAGAGTACCTTTTTACAGCCCTCTACATTATTTGGACACTTTTGTACTCATCACATATTAAGTTAAAATGTATATAAGTTGCAAAATGCATAACATAACTTGAAACACACTTCCAGCAATTACGAACCGTAAACGGCAATATATTTTTCTTTGTGTAGCCCTGTAGCCAAATTTTTTATATTCCAAAAACTTCTATTAATAAACTTGTATGCTTAGATCAGCAGGAAAATGCATTACACAGTTAAAAAATACCATTGAGGAATTCATTCCTATATAGTCAGTAATAGTTACGAATTGCTTTGTGTAGCCTTCCATAATGGAATTTAGACACACAACGTACTATGCAAAAATTTAGTTAAACATAAAAATTCAAACAAAAGATGAAAACATACGCCCATCAATTATTGCACATATTCAGTACGGTAACCGAATTATTTGTGTGTCCCTGTAAATGAAGGAAAAATGCTATGCACGTTCTATTTTTAAGTAAGCAACTTATAGTGCAACTCAGTAATGTACTAGGTAAATTTTATTATGTTTGAAATAGAGTAACTTTATTAAAATACACTGTAAACGATTTTTCTCCACAGACCATGGTGTAACAGAATCCTTTTGTGTGAGCCTGTAAATGAATAAAAAATGCTTTGAATCCAATGTTTAGCAGAAAAGAAGTTTTATTGCACTTCACAAATGTATATACACATCATTACGTTTAAAACGGTGTAACATTATAATAATGCACTTGAAAGAATTTTTCCTATTGATTGTAATGTAACGGAATGCTTTAGACTATACCTGTAAAGTAAGAAAAATTCCTGAATACATAATTTTCAATAGCTATCGCGCTGTAGACTTCTATAATATATAAAAATTGCATGTTAGTCCGAGTATACTTACGAGTATTAGACACCGACAGACGGACAGATGGGCAGACAAATATAGTAATAAACACTTTTTAGTTATGATGAAAAGTGTTAAAAACATAAATATTTAAAAATGTAAAAAAAAAAAAAAAACAATAAATTATTTTCTCAGCAAAAACAAAAAAGAATTAAAATAAAGAAGCATGTATTTTAATTTTTTGTTTCATATTTACATTAAATTCTGCTTGGATATACATAAGTCTTGTAGATTTTATCAAAATGAAAATATTTATAGTTTTAGAACTGTTATCGAAAAAATTAAAAACTAATAATGAGTGAAACATAACTATTTTTAAAGTATAAGACTTCATTTATTAAAGTTAATTTTTTTAACTTTTGGTTATGTGAACAAAACCCACAAAATTATAATTTGAATTTTAAAAAAAGGTTTACTGATCTCTCAACAGATTTAATTTCCTGAAATGTACAAATTACAGCGACGGACTCTCTTATTGTGGGTTTTAACACCCACAATAACACCCAAATATAAGGACTAATTATGCGTATTTTTGTTTGAATAAACTAATAAATCATAACGCTATTTAAGTACGAAATTATTCATGAGTTGCTTAACCCTACACATAAAAATGTTTGAACATGCAGATATTTAAATCATCAGGATTTGTATGCATATTTGAAGATTTTTATGTACACATCATTACTGTAGTATCTTTCAGAAAATAAATTATGGCTAAAACTTTTCAATTTTTCTTGTTTATGAATTAAGACAAATAGTGTTTCTTTTTAAAACATTTTACTTCCTAAATGTCTACAAAAAGTTAAAATATTCATCAAGGAATGTATTTTCTGAAAGATGCAGAATCAATTATCAAATGCATTTTATGCATCAAATTTTGTGTCACGTTGCCACTTGTATGACGCGCGAATACTTTTTATGAATGTAAAAACTTTTCAGAAATATAATATTCAAATTGTAATTGCTTAATAGGCGTATAGCCAACATAGTGAAAAAGTACCCAAACCGAGTCATCAGTATAGCTCACTGACGTTCTACCAACTGAACCACTTAGGACAGACAGACAGCGTCCACCCTAGGGACCAGCTTTTGGCTAATGGCCAGGACGAACACCACTTAGGAACGATACTTAGCCTATCACTTTCTTACTATAACATGTTGGCAATGCTACAAACGCAGCACAAGTTGGAATATTTTCCGTTAGCCGCCAACACTGGGGCAAACACGATACCAAAGAAAATCCAGCATCGATAATTTAATAAATCTATATTTACTCTGTATTTAATGACGAACCGGGATTGAGTCCCGGCTTGGGTACTTTTTCACTATGTTGGCTATACGCCTATTAAGCAATTAAAATTTGAATATTATGAATGCATGGCGTGAGAAATTTTTTATGAAAAATTTTCCAAGTATTAAATATAGAAGTATAATAAATTAATATTTCGTTTTAATATAATTATATATATGTTCATTAAATTGAAAAACTGCATTTGCAATCGACCATAGTCTTAAGAAATGTATTTAAAAGCACAAAATTAAATAAAAAAATACAACTTACGGTAATTCTATCAACCCACAACGAAATATTTTGTGATGAAAATAAGGATATAAAGATCGCATAATATTTGTCTTATCAACGAGTATTCAATGTTTACATATCTATATTTTCTTCTATGTAGAACCATATGTTTGTAAAATGTTAGAGAACTATTTGTAATTCCTAATAAATTAAATAAATTAAATAGTAAATAATTTATTCTACTGCAGCATATTTAAAAATTTCCAGTCACGTAATAAACAGATTCAGTCATTTTCAAAAACTGATATGGACAAAAGTTGTAAGCATCCCTTCCTTCATAAAATCTTTAATATACAACGAGTAACAACGGGATATATTTATCCTGAAATCTAATGAATTTATGCAAACAGCATTTTATCTAATGCTTAATAAAACTGTGAATATTAATTAGGATACATGCAGATGCTAATCAAATAGCTTTAAATTTATGGTAGTAATTCTAATGATCATCATCATAATATTAATATTATCAAATAGAATTATAATACATAACAATATCTTATTATTAATACTTTATATGAAAAGTTTGTTTCAGAGCCTTTCACAGCCAGTAATAATTTTAAATGATATTTTCAAAAAGTAATAAGTATGTGTCACATATACTCGCACAAAACCTGTGTGAGAATAATTCTAAATTAGAAAAACTGTTTTAAAAAAAGAAAAATAATAATGGCAATATTTTCGCAAATGGATTGTTGTGTTTCACATAAGTGTCTAGAACTAAATTCCACAAACTTGTATCCAAAGCATCGCATAGCACAACGATGCGATGCTTCAAATACTAGTACACGAGCCTTCTCTTCAGAATGAAGTGAAATTAAATAAGAGCCAGTTATTTCCACAAAATACATTTCTTAGCCAATGACAAAAGGAATATTTGAGAAGCATATTCTTTTTCTGCTGGCTTCTTAAATAATTTTTTAAATATCACTCAGTTTATTTATGTATAATTTTATTGGTAAAAATGTATATTAAATGTAAATTCTGAATTGTTGAGTGTTTTTAGGAAAATAAATTGTGTGAATGCCTTGTGGCGGATTCCAAAAGTATTTTCCAGAAAATATAAGAAAAGAAAGAATTCTATCAAATCCAATTTTTCATTGATGATACTCTGCCAATGTCATTGTAAAAAAGCACAAATAAAGCTAGTCATTGGGGGCCACAGTAATATTTACCCATCATGGATTTGCCTAATATAAAATATGAAAATAAAACATGTGTAAACTATTTTTAAATGCATTGCAATTCGAATAAAATCGTAGTTGATGAATTCATAAACTTTAAATGCTCTATTGCTGAATTGCGTAAAAGAAACATCCTTATAACTCAACTAGACGGATGTGCCAATCCCAAAACTTTCTTCTATCTCAATCATGTTAATACTTCTAATTTCGTCCTCACATCGCCAATAAAATCAATATTTTTCGTCATTCTGTTGTACGTCAGCTGCTTGCGAATCATCGGGTTACCGGGATGCAATCAACTGATGTATACTAAACTACGAAAAGTTCTTCTGGCCTGTACCGACCGGAACAGAATGCCTCCCTATTCCTTGGTTTTACGATTTTAGCTAATTTTACTGGAAAACACGAAGCTAAAATGCATGGAACCCAATTAAAAAAGATTCATTCCCAGTTCTCGTCAACATTGAATTTGAATGAGAATATCGCCAAATTAGTCTTCTATAGCCAAGTTGGCTTCATTTGTGGCAACCTATTTTGGTCGCCAAATTTGGCGATGTTTCTTCAATTGCCGCCAAGCTTGGCGAGAATTTGACGTTGGCGAATATAAATATATAGTGTTAAGCATTTAAGAATAGGAACAATGGTTACAACAATGAAAGAAAATTTGCTGAAACCCTGTTAACTAAAACTCATAAATTAAACCCGTTTATGGATGAATTCTGCTGTCTTGTTTGAAAATGTCAACCACCCTAAAATTTCAAACCGCTATATCTCCGCCATTGTTTAATTTAGAGACAAAACAAAAACTGCTACGGATTCTCCGGATCAAGGCCGAACATTTAACGGAAAAAACTTTTAGGATTTCTAATTTTTTATACATCTTTTTGAATTTGAAATCTTTAAATGGCTATCACAGCACCCCCTTCCGGCAGAATATCCCCACATTCTAGTAGGACTTGCTGGCTACAGCCAAAAACATATTAAACAATTTTGGTTTAATTATCTGCATAACATCATACACTTTTCGATGATACAATAGTGAAAATCGAACAAAATCGCGATGGCAGCGCCCCCTTTCGTCGAAATATCCCCGAATTCAACCTGGACCTGCAGGCTATGGTCAAAAACATAGAAAAAAAATGGTTCAATTATCGGCATAACTTCATACACTTTTCGTTGATACAATAGTGAAAATGGAACAAAAATATCGATCACAGCTCCCCCTTCCGTCGAAATATCCCTAAATTCTGATAGAATCTGCTTGCCGTAGCCAAAAACATAGAAAAAAAATTAGGTTCAATTTGAAGCATAACTTCATACACTTTTAGAGGGTACAATAGTGAAAATGGAACAAAAATATCGATCACAGCGCCCCCTTTCGTCAAAATATCCCCAAATTCTGATAGAATCTGCTTGCCATAGCCAAAAAGATAGAAAAAAATTTCGGTTCAATTTGAAGCATAACTTCATACACTTTTAGATGGTACAATAGTGAAAATGGAACAAAAATATCGATCACAGCGTCCCCTTTCGTCGCAATATCTCCAAATTCTAATAGAACCTGCTTGCCATAGCCAAAAACATAGAAAAAAAATTAGGTTCAATTTGAATCATAACTTCATACACTTTTCGATGATACAATGAAGACACACACACGGACAGACGGACAGACAGACATTTTGTAAAAACGTGTTATTCGGAATCTCCTACCCCTAAAACGTGTAAATCCGTCGAAAACCGGAAGTCGAAAAAAATTAAATTACAATACTTTCTTCTATTATAGATAGAAGAAAGTAAAAATTGATAATTATATTAACTAACGGTTTCCTGCGTCGGATTAAGCGTCTCGTTTTCAAACTAAATATATCGTTGAATCGAAATTTGAATGAAATACCGGATCACGAAAAATCGAAGAGTGTGGAACATAGGATTACAAATATCTCGGCAGCTCATTATCCGATCAATTTCATTCTTCAGGCAAAATTTATGTTTTTTTTTTTTGTCATCTTTTATATTCACTCCTTAAATTAAAGAATTTCGAAAATTTTTATATACCTTTTATCAGAACGAATATTTCGAGAGTACGAAAAACATTGTTCCGTATAATCGAGGTTACTGTAATTCAATACGCTTCTTCCCATTATTACATTCTAAGTACATACCAAATTTCAAGTCTCTATCTCAATTTGTGCGGGAGATAGAGCGTTTACAGACACACAGATAGACAGACGGACGGCAATTTTTTAAAAAATGTTTTTCGGAATCTCCAGTGTCTGAAACGTGTAAATCCGTCATTTTTTTTCCAAACGATTACAAGACTTATTACCCTATTACCTTACCTTATTATTACCTTATTATTACCTTACTTACCCTATACTACGTATGATGGGTAAGTAAAAGGTGAGCTACGTATGTTTTCTAAGGTAAACGGAATAGACATTGGATTCTTTGAAAGCTATAAAATTTATACTAAAGTTCAACACAACTTGTCTATGTGAAAATGCATTATCTTCCCTTTTTTATATGAAGACATAATTTAGGAATAAATTATATATCGAATCAGATAGGGCTAAAATAGAAAAATACGCATACAATTTACGCAGGACATTGGGAAGCTACGGTTGGTTAAGCAGGCCCGCTCTTCGCATCAACGATATTAATGAAATTAGTGTAGTGCAAATTACTATATACAACTCAGTCAATTATACATAAAGCTTATGTTAATAAATGATAAAATGTATCCACTCTGAATTATTTCACGATTACATATTACTTATTGCTTATTGATTTTTCCATATTACTTATAGTCCTATATTCGCATGTTACTTATTGCATAGTCTCCATGTGTATTGTAAATAAAACATAATAATTTAAGTGCAATTATAGTAATATAATAATGCAATTTTACGCATTAGCATTATGGGAGCGATTTAATAACTTGGGATAGCTGGGTAAATTTTCATTGAGGGGAGGCCCTAGAAAGTCTTAAATAAATAATAATTATTTTTTTTGGCCTTTTTTGAAGTGGTGGGGACACAGAGCACCACATGTAAAACAATCTCTATAAGCATTATCTTCGTTGTAAGTTGGTACGATTAAAGTATTCACTTTGATTTAGTGGTAAGAAAATCTGAAAGTTTGGGAACCTCTCGTCCAAAATTTTTATTTATATGATATTGAATGTTTTATACAAGCTTCATGACCTTTATGTAACGCAAATTTAATACTGTCTTATCTATATTTAATGGTATTTTATGTAACATTTTTTGTAACATTTTTATAAACACTAAAGTAATATAAACCACAGAATACATACTTTTAACAAAAAAGATTAATTACTTTCATTTTGAAAATAATTTTTTTCAGAGTTATAACAGCGCAATTGTATCGCATATATGCCTACTCAAGCTTTACATTACACTATTTTTAAACAATGTGTTTTAATAAAAATTTAAATAAGAAAAAAATCTCAATTTTAAAATATTTTTTCTATTTGTAAAATTCATAATTATGATATTGCTTCATTTTTATTTAAAGTGCTACTTGTTTAAATATGGACACTATGGTAGTCATTTAAATCTACAAAATCACAGTCTATAAACTTTATTATTATTTCTAAATGTTGAGTTTTAAATTTCAATATTTAAACTGCAAAAACACCTGAACAAAATAACAATGTATAAATTTTATTATTATTTCTAAATGTTGAGTTTTAAATTTCAATATTTAAACTGCAAAATCTCCAGGAAATCATTTTTTTAATATTTCAAATATTAGAAATCGTTGTGCTCATATTTATCAAGCCATATTTTTAGACAGTTTAAATTTCCATAAGTATTTGGAACAGTTCAGTTAAAAATGTATTTTGCGAAATATGCTAAAGTAAAAAATAATGTTTCGTGTCATTTCTATTGCAATTTGGTTTACGCAAGTAAACGTCGTTTCTGCATTCTTCAAATTTCATCGCGCTGCTATATTTTTTCTTGAAATAAACGCGAAATAAAATTGTTTTTCGTTTTAAATTCAAGCTTCATAAAGTAAAAGCCTGTTAATTTTTTAATACATATTGTATGCGACAATTCAGCAATATTATATAAAACCTTATGATAGAAATGTTTACCTACTTTCAGTTTTTTGATGAATTTTTATTTTCACATTGCAATTGAATTTGTGTAAATTTGT
Organism: Maratus michaelseni; assembly: GCA_963931845.1. Taxonomy (NCBI): domain Eukaryota; kingdom Metazoa; phylum Arthropoda; class Arachnida; order Araneae; family Salticidae; genus Maratus; species Maratus michaelseni. The sequence continues at coordinate 447,247,388 of OZ007589.1, read as the reverse complement.
GTTACATTTATGTCTCAAAACGGATTAGTGGAATGCCATATAACTCTCAATCTTTTAAAAATGTTGTATATGTCTATAAAATTGCGTGCAGCATTATGACGCATTCTGAACGTCAAAAAATCTGAATGAAACAATTAAGGTAAAGCTAGGATAGTCTGCGCACAATTCAAAAGAATAGCAATAAAAAATCTAAATTTTAATTTTTTGCTAAACTATTCATGAATAACTTTTACTTCATTTGTTTTCTATGCATTTCCATTGCTATTTTGTTGTTATGTTGCAATTTAATAGAACAATTGTAATAAAACCAAGAAAGTTATTTTGCGCAATCTCTCCTTATAGGGTTGGTGTGATTGCGCAGATGGGTAGGAGAGATTGTTACTTATAACTACAATTAAATTGTTAACTGTAATAATTACACTTAAATGATATTGCTGCAAGGTTTTTGTGAACAAATATTATTGTATTAGGAGTGAATATTTCAACCTAATGATAAAAGAATCAGAAAAAGGAAATAATTAAAAAAAAAAATTAAAAAATTTTAATTAAAGGAAAAAAAAATAAAGAATCAGAAAAAGCAAGTCCAGATAAGATTAAAAAATAAAATAATGCTACTTAATAACACGTTTAACTTAAAATTAGTCCATTTTCATTTTCCATTTTTTTATGCAAATTTACCAATAAGCTGCGTAATCTCTCCTACCATGGAAACGAATGGGAACACTGCGCCATCTCTCTTAAGTAGCAAGTGCGCGAACTCTCCAATTTCGGTAGGAGAGATTGCGCGGCCTTTTATTTAAACATGACCTCTTCTAAAACGAACCGTTAATGTTCACATTGTTAGTCTAGATTAGCAGCTTATGAGAAATCGTTTAAGTTTAAAATATTTTGTACTATTGACATTGTATAGAAATTCTGATGAAGAGCTATGAAAATTCAAGCACTTACTTTGCGAAAACAAAACAAAATAGCAATACTTTATCTTAAACGCTCAAAGCAATCAACGTGTATTTTTAAGTAGACACTCCACTACTGTTGTTGTACAACTACCTGGAGTCGCTGCACACTCACTCTACTCCTTCCCCCCAAACCACTATGTGCGCAATCTCTCCGACTGCGTCATCTCTCATGGCTTTACCTTATATAAATTGATCTCTATTTAGTTTTTAACACTTTTTTCAAATATTAAACGAATTGGGAGTATTTATTAAAATATAATCTTAATTGGAAATATCGATATCCATTCCAAAAAAAAAATTTTGACAGGTTCATATACAACGGTTTCATGTCTGTATCAAATTATATATTTGTGTCCTAAAATGAAAGGCAAATCAAGTAGATGTAAAATTGTTCAACAATTTGCTATTTTATGCGAAAGTACATACTGTTTCGTTAAATATTGAAGACACATTTTCATTAAGAACATTAATAATAATCGCTGTATAGTAAGTTCAACTTTATTTGTACAAAATGTTTTGATATCAAAATAAATATTGGAAGTATACAGAAATGCAGATGTGTGTTGCGTGGACTCGAATGCTACCTACTTAAAACAATTAACCACTTCGCTGGAAGCCCAGACGAGACGCGCTGTCAGGTACAGCATGGTTTTATTCTGGCGCAACGCTAATTAATGAGGATTTGGGAAGACAGGGTTTCTTCTGCGGTTAGTCCAACTCTAAATAATGTGAAGTGTGACCTCAAAAATGTAATCAAGATTGAGACATTAAACGTCTTTTACAAAAATCTCCGAATGCTTTCTTTCTAAAGAAATGATTTAATCATAAATGTTTGTTAAATGTTAATTGTTAGTTAAATGTTAACGCGCTTAGCGCGTCAATCTGAGTGATTTCTTCAACGTTACGTACGCGCTGCACGCATCTATCTGAATTTCAGAACCTCATTATCAACGTGGCAAACTGTAAAATGTTAACACGCTTAGCGCGTCCATCTGAGTCTATTCCTCAACGTTACGGATGCGCTGCACGCGTCTATCTGAATTTCAGATCCTCATTATCAACGTGGCAGACAGTTAAATGCTAATTGTTAGTTAAATGCTAACGCACTTAGCACGTCCATTTTAGTCTATTACTCAACGTTACGGATGTGCTGCACGCGTCTGTCTAAATCCAAAGCCTCAATATGAACATGGTTACCTGTACACCTGTAAATTTTAATGTAAATGTTGGTCTTATTTAAACGTCCTGTTCACGTAAAATTACTGTCTTGAATAAGAAAGAATAATTCTATTCATTTTTACTGGTGGAAATTTGTCCCAGTTGGTAAACAGGCGTTTTCGAACTTTCCTTCAAAATGCACTTCCAAAAAGAAACCCAATAAATCTTAGAACAGTGGGACCAAGTAGTCAGTTTCAAATTGCTATAAAAGTTTTAAATATAACAAATGAAAAATATATATCTCTGTTTTTCGAATTTGTCATATACGAAAGACAAAAGTTAAATGTTACCCATGAAAAAAACTTGAATTAAAAAAAAAACAGCATAAAAATTTTAATAGCTCGAATTTCTTCTTCAACAAAATAATAATACCGAACAATAATTTTTTAGGCATTTTTCTTTTTTATCCGCGTGCAAGAAATGATAATATATTTTCAAAATTTATTTTAGTGGAAAATGTTTAATACCTCAAAATCTATATTAATGAAACATTTAACTTTTCCTTTGAAAGAAATCTCAAGAGTTGATCTAAGATTCTAAATCTAAGTTACAATTAATCCTTTCGAAATGTATTTTAATAAAAAAAAAATTATTTAATGCATTCATTGTTGATATTTTCTTTTTTAAATTTTAATATTTTACTGGCGATACTATTTACTTGAGTATGAATAGTTTACGATAAATATTCTATTTTAATGAAAATCTTAATTAACTGAATAAATATACTATATAAGTAGAATATATTCTATTGAATAAATGAATAATGTTTACGTTAATTTTAATATTTTGTGTATTTTGAATTAAAATTAATTCATATATATTTTTTTTACATATTGCAATTTTTAATTACTACTAACTTTTAAATTTATAATAAATCGTTGCTTCCAAAATATTATTAGTTTGTATATATTTATGGAAATATATAAGTTATAAAATGCTTTAAAAATACAAGACACTAAAGATTAACTCATTGTTCAAGAAAAAGAAATAATGTGCACATTTTACTTTGTATAATTAATATTGATAAGAAAACACTTTCTGCACGAAACACATTTTTTTAAAACAATTTTTTTTAAATGTACTCATTTTTCTGTAAACTACATACAGGATCTCTTAAAAATTTATAAGACTAACCTCAAAAATTTAAATGTTAGATATAAATTCATGTTCGTAATAAAGCGCATAAGTTAGTATTTTCTGAAGGGAATAAAACAAAAGTAGAGCTACAGGTTTTCTTTTTGAGTTTGATGATGCCACAAGAGAACGTATCGACTGAAGTACGAGGATGGAGCTGTGTACGAGATCAGATTTTTCTTATTTTTAAGGATGCTTTTAAACCTTACAGAGAAATAGTGAAACGCTCCAAAACTGTCATTCACAATGTCGTAATTAAAAAAATATATCAAAACAAAATAAATAAAGCTATCTGGAAGAAAGTGGGAGTTGACACCACGTAATAATCGACTAGCTTTTATGCTATCTCCGAGAAAACTTATTTCTATCCTTGATTTTCTAACACTTTTAAGTGAAAAAACATCACATGTCACGATTGGGAAGTATCTTAAATGAAACTCTAATACCAAATTTATGTAAATGAATAAAACAATTAAGTTATTGAAAAAATTTTAGAAAGGAAAAACTGAAACTGTTTTTAAATGTTGTGTATATTGTATTAAGAAAAAAAATTTCATGGTCCAGATGGCTACACAACACATACTATTGGAATGACTTGAGGGAGAATAAAAGCAAATAAGTCCAAAATGATACTATGAGCGTTTGTTCATGAGAGATTTTGTGATTTACATCGACTTTCATGATATAAAAACTTTGAAAAATATCAAACAAGTTTCTTTGTGATCATTTCATGCCATTTGGGTCTTTATTAAGAAGTTCTGAGTGAATGTTTTAGCAGGATAATGTTTCTTGCTATGCATCTAAATTCTCCCAAAAATATTTCTAAACAAATTTATATTTTGCCTTAACCCAAATGAAATCCACATTTGAATCCCATGAAAAATCTGTGGGGCACTTTGTGTCGCACAGGTGATTCTATTAATAGACATATTTCTTCTGAGAATAACCCTCTAAGCGTGTGGAACGTAATATTCCGTTCACTAAGCTCCAGGTTTCACTGCAATGTATGCAAAGTTTAAGATAATATAATTCTATAGATTTAATGAATTTTCAAAACATTGAAGAATGGTTAGTACTCCCAAGGGTTACATTCATATTTGTAATTAAGTTTTATTTATAATGCTGAAAGAATCAATTTTTTTTAGCATTTCAAACAAAATACAGAGAAAACAACATTACAATTTTACCCTTTTTCAAAACGCTCATAGGGATAATCTCCAAATTGCCGTTTTAAAAGAAAATGTTACAATATTTCTGAAACAGAACATAAAAATCTGCTGAGAGCAATAAAGGGGCAGATTGTGTAAAGCTATATAAAATGGAGTATATCGAATATAAAATATATCGATACCATATATATTTTCATACATTTTTTGTTGTTTTTGGACAGGTTAATTGTGATACCTATGTCTCAATGCTAAATGGGACACCATATGTTCGCCACACCTCTTGAACGCACAACCTGTTTCACGCATATGTTGACAACATGTTTGACACCACTCTTAATTTGGACACTATATTACTTTTATATATACAATAAAAAGTTCACGTTTTTACTTTTTGTTGTTTTGATATCAAAAGAAAAAGATCTATAAAAGGGAAGGGTTTTCTTTACAGAACGAAAAAAACTGGTTCGTATAAGGTAGAAAACTGTCCTTACTCACCCTATTTTACTGTAGTCACATCTGTATATTCAAACATTTTTTACTAGACTATGAATAACACACAAGCTTGTACACTACAGGAAATCAAATGTAGAGTAATCATTACAGTTTAGTAATATAATTCATCGAACATCAATCAATACATTTGAAAAAAAAAAGTGCATAAATATCGTTTAAAGACATTCTCTGTATCGAAGTATTGCATTAGGCAGACAATTATTTTATTTAAAAAAACAGCTATTATATGTTTTCAACATTATTTTTCCTTATAATTACAAGATTATAATTGTCCAATTTCAGCTAAAGAGAGTTTACATAATTTTTCGGAGCGTTCATTGTATTGCCTATAGATTTAAGTAATTTTCAAAATATGCTAGCGAGTATTTCAAAAATTAGCACATTAGAAATGTTCAAGCTGCAGTGTTACTTACTGTGATTTGAAAACTGCATCTCACTTTTTACAAAACATTGGCTAAAATAGTTATATCATTCTCTTTACAAAGAAAACAATTTCTAAATAAATACATTGCTATTCAATTAGGTAAACTTGATGTATACAAATTACAAAAGGAAAATATATATTCTAAGATATTTATATTAAAAATATTTCGGAATATTTTTCTAACTTAAATATAGTAAAGTAACTTAACTTATAAATAACACAAATATATTAATTCTTCATTATCTCGACGTACTTTATTCATTCAAAATGTGCTTGTCGTAAAAATTAAAACTTCATAAATGGTTAAAGCTATCAGTAAATAAATGAACTTTCAAGTAAGATACGTAATTAATCATTTTTAATTATTACTTTATCTTTCAATATTCATTTTTTATAATATAGCTTCATATTAACACAGTTGTATTGTATTGCGTACTTTCGTAATTTCTGAAAAATTGCTGAAGAGATTAACTGGGTGGAAAATGATTTCTGAATAGTTTCTAAACTAAAAATAAAAGGGTAAATATGAATAAGCTATAAAAATGCATAAGTTAAGCAAAATATGTTGTAGTTTTAATAACGATTATACATAATCATTAAGTATATATATAATGACTTAGAATGAAAATTAGAAATTTAAAAACATTTCTGCGTTAAATAAATATGTTTTAATAAATATAATTTCTTCTATGTTATGATGAGTTTTAAAATGTTGTAGCTATAAAAATTGTCTTCATCAAGCAGGGTGGTCGCTCTGCCAAGCCAAGCTTTAAAAAAAAACGCCGCACAAACAACGCCAAGAACTGGAATAAAGACCGCTAATGCTTATATACAGAAAGCAACTTCGCAATGTTAAATCGACAAAACATGCCAGATTAAAATATCAGATATCAAACAAACCAAGCGTCGTAGAAAAAAAAACGAAAACTAGAAGAATCTAAGGAAGAATTTCTTCAATTTAAGACCAAACTCATCTTCATAAGTGATTTATAAACAGAGATATAGCTTTTTTTTTAAAATATCATTTCATAATATAAAACATAATTTCATGATATAAAAGTTACTTAAAATGATCACTATTTTCTTCGCCAAACTTTTTTTTTTCAATCAAGCTACAGGCCTTAATATTGGGCAGAATAAAAAAAGGATTGCATTTTTGGACAAGTAATTACGTAATCTATGTGCTTTTATAAAATTCAGTGTAAAAAAAATTATTTTCTATCCTTAATTAGCAAAAAACCATCTGTATTAAAATAGCACAAATCAGTTACAGGTTATAATATAACCACATCAAATTTCATCTGCAAGTCAGCCATTTTCTTCTGAAGATATTTTTTTTTTAAATAAAACTTCATAATTATAAGAACACATATTTTATCAGACAATTAAATATGACTGCAAACTGTGGCAGATGACAGTTTCCAACATGAATAAGTATGAGAAATTGCCGCTCAAGGATATCGGTGTGGGTGGTTCAGTCGCAGCGCGTCAGCACGGCATGCACAAGGTCCCAGGTTCGAGTCATGCCACAGGTCAACTTTTCATTCATGTTAGTTTAGTATATTTAATTGTCTGATAAAATGCGTGTTCTTATAATAAAGTAATCAGACGTAGTGTTTATGCTTTAAAAAATAATTTAAATATATAATTTGCGTTTTTAGAAAGATCTTTAAATATAAATTAGTTTTTGTGGGAAGATGTACCTTCTAAAATGTATACATTAAGACTTATCGGCATTTAAAATTTCTTTCCAAACGTTTCGCAGGAATACCTTTCACGTCATTTTCCTATAAATTAACGAAATCCAGTTGTTAATTTATTTTTGTTTTAGAAGTGAAGTTTCCATTTAAATTTATTGTAACAGTACAATGTTTAATTGAATAAAATATTGTAAATCTATGAAATTGCTAAGAAATTCTAAACATGCACAGGGCAACGCAAAATAAATAAATAAATAAATAAATAAACAAAAAATAAATAAATGGGTAAATAAATAAATAAAAATCAGCTTTCAGAAATTCTAAAAATTGTTCGTATATCTTAATTACAAGCTAAAGGAGGGTTTATTTCTATATTATTCTATATATATAATCAAGCAGGGCGGTTGCTCTGCCAAGCCAAGTTAAAAAAAAAACGCCACACATTTAACGCCAAGAACTGAACTAGACCACTAGTGCTTACTTACAGATATCAACTTCGCAATGTTAAATCGACAAAACATGCCAGATTAAAATATCAGATATCAAATAAACCAAGCGTCGCAGAAAAAAAACGAAAACTAGAAGAATCTAATGAAGAATTTCTTCAATTTAAGACCAAACTCATCTTCATAAGTGATTTATAAACAGAGATATAGATTTTTTTTTTTAAAAACGTCGAGTTACTTAAAATGATCACTTTTTTCTTCGTCAAACTTTTTTTTTTCAAACAAACTACAGACCTTAATATTCGGCAGAATAAAAATAGGATTACATTTTTGGACAAGTAATTACGTAATCTATGTGCTTTTATAAAATCCAGTATAAAAAAATATTATTTTCTATCCTTAATTAGCAAAAAACTGTTAATTAACATGGCGATTAAAAAATTATGCCAAAACAGAGATAAAACATGCCAACGACCATGTACCATCTGTATTATAATAGCACAAATCAGTTACAAGTTATAACAACATCAAATTTCAACTGCAAGTCAGTCATTTTCTTCTGAAGATATTTTTTTTAAAATAAAACTTCATAATTATAAGAACACACATTTTATCAAACAATTAAATATGACTGCAAACTGTGGCAGATGACTGTTTCCAACAAGAATAAGTATGAGAAATTCCCGTCAATCATATCGATCTGGGTGGCTCAGTCGCAGAGCATCGGCACGCTATGCGTAAGGTCCCAGGTTCGAGTCCTGGCCCAGGTCAATTTTTCACTCGTGTTTGTTTAGTGCATTTAATTGTCTGATAAAATGCGTGTTCTTATAATATTGTAAAATAAAGTAATCAGACGTAGTGTTTATGCTTTAAAAATATTTTAAATATATAATTTACGTTTTTAGAAAGAGCTTTAAAAATAAATTAGTTTTTGAGGGAAGGCGTACCTTCTAAAATGTATATATTAAGAGTTATCGGCATTTAAAATTTCTTTCCAAACGTAAACAAATTTTTTTAATTCATTAAAAGTGATTCATTTATTTTAAAAAAAGAAAAAAAAAAGAAAAAAAAAACATGGTAAAGGACAGGCATTTCGTTCGCAGGAATACCTTTTACGTCATTTTTCTATAAATTAATGAAATCCAGTTGTTAAATTATGTTTGTTTTAGAAGTGAAGTTTCCATTTAAATTTATTGTAACAGTACGATGTTTAATTGAATAAAATAATGTAAATCTAAGAAATTGCTAACAAATTCCAAACATGCACAGGGCAATGCAAAATAAATAAACAAAAATAATTAAATATATAAATAAATAAATAAATAAATAAAAATCAGCTTTCAGAAATTATAAAAATTGTTCATATATCTTAATTACAATCTAAAGGAGGGTTTATTTCTATATTATTCTACATATAATAGTAATTTCAGCAAATATATTAAATTCCAATGCGATCTGTTTTAAACTTTAAGATAGTTTATAACACATGTTAAAAAATTTATAAAAAAGAATGGCGCATCACAGTTCGGGGAGGGGCGTGAACAAAATTTGGAAGTATAATAAGGCTATCTGTTTGAAACTTTACGATATTTTATAACACATAACATAAATTTAAAAAATAAAGCTGCGTCAAAAATTATAGGGAGGGGCGGAGCGCGTTTTGCCTACACAAGGGGGGGGGACACTTTTCTAAATTTTAACGATATCCGTCATGTCAGATATCGTTACAAAGGGTGACCACTTATTCATGTTATGCACCACAGGTGAAACCCCCACATTTTGCGCCACCCCCGACACTACACATGTGATATATTGTTCGAAAGGCCTGTGACCGTTTATTCATATTATGCATCTTCGGTGCCATCCTCCCACTTTCACCCCCCCCCCCAAAGGGGGCACTTTTCTAAATTTTGCCGACACCTCTCATGTGATATATCGTTGGAAAGGTCTGTGAACGCTTAATCAAATTATGCAGGGGGGGAGGGGTTATTTTCTGAATTTTGCACATATCCCTCATGTGATACATCGTTGGAAAAGTCTGCGACCGCCTAATCTTATTATGCATCTCCGGTGTTCATCCCCCCAATTTGCCCCCCAAATGCGATTAGTTTTCATCACCAGTGGGCGCTTTCCTATCTCTGTTTCTACGGGTCGGATCACGACAGGGTATGGCTCATTCAAATCGACATCTATGGAGCTTTCCGATTTTAGTTCGTTTTTTCACCACCAGGGGGCACTTTCCTATCTCTGGTTCTATGGGCTAGATCACGACGGGGTATAGCTCATTCGACTCGACATCTATAGCCTTAACGATTTCAGTGCCCGAGGTTCATATAGAACAGATTGCGCTACCTTGTGGTGGAAGATAGCACTTGAGCGTGCGCAGCACGACTGCTATACGGTGCCTTAGGCAGCGGAGACCCATGTCGGAAGTTCGTTTGTTTAGAGGTTTATACAATTCGATGTGCAAATTAAGGGATTATCCGATGCCGAAGGCAGCGGGGAACCAGGTCGGAGGTTCGTGGTTTATCTTATTCGAGGTTTTACAAGATTTGAGGCCCCGGTGTAAATTAGGGGCCCGCTAGCGGGCGAAGACGGCTAGTGCTAATAATAAAAGAGCGTGATATCACGTTTGATTTCAAATGCAGCCCTGACACGCTATGTACGTATTCAATTTTTAATCATTTAATAGATTAGTCAGTGATATTTTTTAACGGAGGATAACAAGTATTATAATAAGCCACATTTAGTATGTTGTTTTTAAGAGTGTAATTAGTTTAATTGAAAAATCTACTGGTATTTCTAGTTAACCCTTTAAACAATGACTGAAAGTAAAATGTAATTTTAAATTATTTCTCTTGTTTAGATTATTTAATTTATGTTCAATACATTTAAAAAAAAAAGAAACGATATCTACAAAAACAACTTTTCAAAAGTAAAAAAGCCAAGCGTACAAAAAAAAAAAGTTGTTGCTAAAAAATGGTATGATATCAAATTTCCAAGCTATTATATTGCTTATTTAACTTTTTTCCATTAAATAAGTTATCATATATATAAGTCGAGTGCCTACGTATATGTTAATAGAAATCGTTTTCTCCTGTACTAAATACATCCTAGCGAGTTTCTGAAAATTCCGTTTTTTTCAAATTATGCATGATGGGCTTGGCGGCCATCTTTCCATATTTCTAAGCACCCAAATTTCTAAAGTAAAAGCGTAATATGTTTGCAATGAATATGTTTATAAAAATTTCAAACTTCAGATTCTAACTACGGACAGATAAATTAGATAAGACTGATATTTTGATAAATTGATTTTTCTAGTTTGAAATTAATAATTACTCTATAAAATAAATCATAAGATGAATCTTTAAGATAAGTCATCATTATCTTAAGACACAATTTTCAGAGCATACAAGTCTATAAATGAAACTCTTAAATATTTCCTTAACTAACAATTTTGAACTTCGGATTTTAACTACGGATTTGGGTGGTTAGAATTTTGTGAATAATAAGCAAAGATGGCCGCCAAGCCCATCATGCATAATTTGAAAAAAATTGAATTTTCAGAAACTCGTTAGGATGTATTTAGTACAGGAGAAAACGATTTCTATTAACATATACGTAGGCACTCGACTTATATATATGAAAACTTATTTAATAGAAAAAAGTTAAATAAGCAATATAATAGCTTGGAAATTTGATATCACACCATTTTTTAGCCACAAGTTTTTTTTTTTTTTTTTTTTTTTTTTTTTTTTGTACGTTTGGCTTTTTTTACTTTTGAAAAGTTGTTTTTGTAGATTATTTATTCACTATACATTTATTCAATACAATATGCTATTATTAAACAGACATTTTAAAGCGAATATATATACATAAATAATTAAAATTAATTATAAATCAAAGGAAGGTTTCTTTTATTAAAATGTTCAGAAAATCATTTTTGCATTTTTTTGCACTTTTTGAACGTTTAAAATGTTAAAAATACGCCAACAAAACACTATGTCTAGTAAAATTATTAAATAAAACTTCAAAATTGTTCTTGAAAAAAAATTCTTCAGGTGTACGTTCAAAAATTTAAACTGTTAAAACTACCAGTATATATATGTGTAAATTAGTATTTTCCTAATTGTAGGATAAACTTTCAAAATGTTACAATTGTTAATAATACTGATTTTTTTAAGCAATTTCGAAAATTAAAAAAAAAGTGCTAAAAATGTTCTCCTATGTCACATAACCGTGATTTTGTGAAATTTTGATTTATCTTAACAATTTCAAATTTCCATATTGTGAGGATTGCGCATGCCTCTTCTTGCTCTAGTAGCGCCCCTTTCTGGAGAAACGAAAGAGTGCGGCAGTAGAACTCAGAATGTCAGCGAAAAAGAACGTCGCTTGTCATAGTAGAAACCAGAATAGTATGAAAATGGCCGTAAATGTTACCGGTCATGAATCTTGAAAAATATGAATAATATTTTATGTTGATTTATGTTCCTGTGCTTGTCATCTGTCCTCGTCATGTCAACTTTATGTTACAATATTAAACTTGTGTTCGTCGATAGAAAGCCATGTTTCCTTTAGAACGCCCACACATATCGAAGAGACATTACACTGGTGTCAGAATTAATGGATGAAAAACAGGCTGTATTACTGGATTACGGAGTGAAATATTATAGTGAAATATTATAGTGAAATATTTTGGATAACCTTAATCAGAGGTAAGGTACATTTTTTTTTATTATTTAAGCATGGCTGATCAACTGACTAAACTTAAAAAAAACTAGAAGGGTAATAAAAGCATCTATTACCTCTATTGTTAAAAAGATCGAAGATGCATGGGTTTTAGAATCGCCGAATTTGGTGGAATTAGAAGAAAATTTAGCTCAGCTAGAACAGAAAGGTATCGACCTTAAACGAGAAGATGAACAAATTTTAGCGTTAATTAATGATGAAAATGAAATCAAAAGAGACGCGAAGACCTCTATTGAATATCATGAAAAAATAACTTTATGGAGATTTAGAATTAATGAGAAATTGAAAAATAATATCAAAAGCCAAATTTCCCCCGTATCTCACGCGATAATAAACACACAGAAGTAGTTGCGCAATCTGTTAAACTCCCTACATTAACGATTGAGAAATTTTATGGCGAAATAAGTAAATTTCAAAACTTTTAGAACTCATTCAAAATAGCGGTCCATGAATTCCAATTTTTTCAATATTTGATTCACTGTCAAATATTGAAAAAATGAGCTATTTGCAAAGTTATTTAGGTGGTAGTGCATATAATTCTATTTCCGGGTTTGCGTTATCAGATAAAAATTATTTGGAAGCTATCCAAGTTCTGAAACAACAATTTGGCAGAAAGGACCTCATTGTCACGTCACACATAAATACTTTATTATCTTTAAAACCAGTATTGAAAACAAATGATGTAACCGCTCTACGGAAATTATTTGATACGATTCAATCGCAAATAAGAAGTCTCAGGTCTTTAGGCATTGAATCAAATGGATTTGATAACCTGTTGAAACCCATAATTCTTAAATCCCTTCCAAATAATCTTTCGTTAGAAAATAATAAGCAATGTATAAAAAATTCTAGTGACACGCAATCAAGTGTTGATGATTTGTTATTATTTATTCGTACCGAAATAGAGTCGAGAGAAAAACAAAATTATTTAACTGGTAATTTAGATAACCCAAGGTCAAAACAGTCGTATAATAATGATTCCCCTGCATTTCGTAGACAAAGTTCACTAGTGATAGAATTAATTCTGAAGTATCTCATATTTTAGCCAAATCTGAAACCTTTTGTATATTTTGTTCTTGTAATAGTCATTCGACTGAGGAATGTAATAAATTATCCGTTGAGCAGAAAATGGCTAAATTAAGAGCTGAAGGGCGCTGTTTTTTATGCTTAAAGAGAGGTAAACACGTCGCTAAAGAATGTACCATAAAAAATAAAAAATGCATTAATTGCGGTAGATACCATAATGTTACGATATGTAGTTATTTATTTGGCAATGCCAATAAAGTTGATAGGGAAGATAATTCGAATGCAAATGAAAAAGCACTCACTGCTAGAATCAAATAGGATGAGATTTTTAATTTGAAAACACCGCGAAAAGAAACAAAATTAATTGAAACATTACCGACAGTAGATACTGAATGTGGTAATAGAAAATTACACGGCGTAGTAGATTCTGGAACGCAAATTTCTATAATAAAGACTAATTGTGTGCTCGAATACTTTAAAAATCCTTGTGGTACTATAATATTGCAATCTGCATTCGGTCACCAATTGAAAGCCCCTTTAATAAATATCCCATTGAGTATTGCAGTTGATAAATTAAACCCCAAGATATATCCTAATATTATGATAACATGTGCTGTGCTTGATAATTTAATTAATGATTTATTACTTTCTCTTGATTCATATAATGAATTAAATAATTTGGATAAATATAATGGAAATGATAAGGCATTAAATTGTAATGTTGACGCGAAAAGTGACAATACAAAAGAAACCAACAATGTAGATCTGTCTGCTTCAATTTTAGACCATGTGTCAGTTGAAAATGCGAATGCAAACGAGAACATTGACCGTACACCTGACGACGACCCTGATACTTTTATAAATGATTCAGAGAAATTTAAATGGCAACAGAAAAACGACCCTTCGTTAAATCATTGTCCGACAGCTAACAAAAACGAATTTAATAGCTTTTTCGTTCATGAGAATTTCTTATATCACTTGGATAAATTATTTGATGATACAAAAAATAACCCTCACCCGCGTACTAGTATTACACAATCGATCACGAAAGAAACTAATAATAATGAAAATGACATATGTACTGTTGCCGATTTAATCATAGTAGAGAGTGGAGATCAAACCAAAACGGAAATTTATTATAAGGAAGAAGATCCCCAAATTAGGCAAGCAGAAGAAATTTTACATAATTCAAAAGATTTAACAGTCCAAAATTATTTACATAGTGAACACATTATTATGAAAGATACTCCCATAGTTAACAATGTAACTTCAATTTTCGAACCCTCAAACTATGCAGTCACACCTGATGAAGAAACCGAATACGAAACCGCAATTTATGCTAAAAAGAATGCAAGTGCTTCGGATAAATATTTGATTGCATCAGAAGACATGAAGGAAGAAAATATAAGACGAAGCATAATTTCTGAAAATAAAGATTCAAAAGTTGATGTCACAACAACAGAGGAATCTTACTCTATTTTCAATAATACAGTGCCAGAAACACTTGATGGAAGTTCCGAATCTAACACGATTGAGTTCAGCGAGAAACAACCTCTTGTTTACGATGAAAATTCCAACTACATTATAGTCAATGGTTTTGTGAAATCCCATGAAATAGCAAACAAAGAACCCGATGTATTCTTTAAGTTAAATCATCCTGACAACATGATGTTAGAAAACTACCAGAAGAAATCTGAGAAACTTGATGAGTTTACAGAGACTAAGGAAGTGACGACCGACGAAAATAAAAATGAAACTGAACTTTCTAAAAATTATGTTAAAGTGAAAATAAAGGAAACTGAGGAAGAAACAGTATACACGTGATGGCTTTCGCCGAATGAACAATACATTTAGTACAGGAAGACGACGAAAACGAGGAAAAATAAAATTTCTAGGTCATGTGGTAGGATCCGGTATACATGCACCCGATCCCGACAAAGTATCAGCGATACAAAACTTAGAAGTTCCCCAGTCAAAGAAAGATGTCAGAAGCATATTAGGTCTTTTATCTTACTACCGATCCTATGTTCCTTCATTCTCCGACATAGCTCGTCCATTAATTGAACTTACCAAGAAACGTGCCCCTAATGAAGTTACCTGGTCTGAGGATTGTGACAAAGCCTTTTTTGAGTTGAAACAGGCGATCAGTAAATCACCCATCTGTTATTCCCCGAACTTTCAGAAACCATTTATTATACACGCAGATGCTTCTTCGTATGCGATAGGCGCTTGTCTATCTCAAAAAGATGAAAATGAACAAGAGCACCCCATTGCTTTTACAAGTAAAAAGCTCTCCAAATGTCAAGAGGGCTATGCTACCATCGAAAAGGAAGCTTATGCTGTTATCTTCGCCCTGGAAAAGTTCGAACACTATATTTATGGTTCGCACGTAACTGTGGTGAGCGACCATAACCCTTTGAAATTTCTCACGGACTGTGCACCTCAAAGTGCGCGCCTTCAAAGATGGGCCCTTGCACTTCAGCGCTTTCAAGCCCAAATAACGTACCGACGTGGGAAACTCCACGCGAATGCTGACTCTCTAAGTAGGCTACATGCCTCACATTGGACTTAAAAACTTTGAACATTCTTTTGTTTCTCTGTTACAAGTCTGAACTTTAACTTTAAAAACTTTAACTTTATCCCAGGACTTTAAAATATTAGTATTAGTGTTATAGTGTATTCTGTTTGTTTATTTTCTTTGATATTCTTTAAGTGTTTGAATTTTTGTATTAATATGTTTTACTTGTTTGTTTAGATATTTACTAGATATTGATTTGTCTCAAAAGACTAAATCAAATTCTCAAAAGGGGGAGGTGTGAGAATTGCGCATGCCTCTTCTTGCTCTAGTAGCGCCCCCTTCTGGAGAAACGAAAGAGTGCGGCAGTAGAACTCAGAATGTCAGCGAAAAAGAACGTCGCTTGTCATAGTAGAAACCAGAATAGTATGAAAATGGCCGTAAATGTTACCGGTCATGAATCTTGAAAAATATGAATAATCTTTTATGTTGATTTATGTTCCTGTGCTTGTCATCTGTCCTCGTCATGTCAACTTTATGTTACAATATTAAACTTGTGTTCGTCGATAGAAAGGCCTGTTTCCTTTAGAACGCCCACACATATAGAAGAGACATTACACATATTTTAACAATACATGTTAATTCTTTGTTTCATTTTATTCATAAGAACGTAATAATTTAAACCGGTTGAATGTGTGTATAAGAATTTCTAACTGTTTATATCGATTAAAATGACAATATTTTTATATGACAATTATCACACACTTACGTAAAAGTACAATAAATTCAATTCCAAAAACTTTTTTGTGCATTATATAAACAATTTCTGAAAGTGCTCTAATCAAGCCGTATCAGAAAACCTCTCCTTAAAAAAAAAAAAATAATAATATTTGCTTTCGATATGCTGAACTGAAGAAAGGTCTATCTATTGACACACAAACATTTATCTTTATTCTAATAGATGAACAATACTTGATGTATATAATTTTGTACAATTGTTCAATTGTACATCATAAAAATAACTGTTGAATTAAAAAAAACTAATTAGTAAGAACATTTTAGTCATCTATTCCTATTCGTCTGCTACAAAAATGCATGCATACAAAAAATATCGTCTATAATATAAAGGTATTTTAACGAGATCCAATAACTTTTAAATGATGCAACGTTTTAACCAGCAGTTTCTTTAAGGGGGTTAGTCAGCGAGATCTCATTTCTCTCACTAATGTTAAACTTATAGGCGTATGATGCATTAAATTTTTTTAAATATATCCTCAAGATTTTAATAGTTTTAACTTCTTTTATCTATGTACTTTTTTGAAGAAAGTCTCTTTTTTTAATTGTCGAAATATTTCTAAAGTAAATAATTAATTTTTGTAAACTCTGAGATTTGAAATAGTAAACTTTTATTCCGTTTCACTAAGATTTTAACACCTGAAATAATAAATTAGGAATATAAATATATCGACAACTAAGTAAAAAAGGAACATCGTTTAAGAAAATAACACAAAGAAAAGAAGTTAAAAATATTAAATTTCATAGGATATATTGTAAAAACACGAATGCATTGCACGCAGTAAAAATGCAGTAAAATTGAGATGGACAGATCAATCCGATTAATTATTAAAGTTTATTTTTTCAGAAAACATTGCTTTCGAATTCGCAGTAAACTGTGTACTATTTAATATTAACCATGTAAGATTTCAAATAATATAATAAAATTTCTTGTAGCTTTAAATTAAAGGGTAATTGTTGCTTAAAGTGGTAAAAAACAAAAAAACAAAAGGTTTAAAAATACCATTTAATATTGGTGACATATGTTTCTTCCGCTCAAACGGCGACATCTTCAGAACAAAATGATAAATAAAATATTCTCGCAATTTTTTGAAAATGATAAACATAAATCTTTATATACAGATGGCATATGTTTCCTTCACTCAAACGGCGACATATTCAGATCAAAATGATAAATAAAATATTCTCGCAAAGTTTTTTAAAATGATAAACATAAATCTTTATATATAGATGATATATGTTTCCTCCGCTCAAACGGCAACATCTTCAGATCAAAATGATAAATAAAATATTCTCGCAATTTTTTTTTTTAAATGATAAACATAAATCTTTATATATAGATGACATATGTTTCCTTCGCTCAAACGGCGACATATTTAGGTCAAAATGATAAATAAAATATTCTCGTAAAAGTTTTGAAAATGATAAACATAAATATTTATATATAGATGACATATGTTTCCTCCGCTCAAACGGCGACATATTCAGATCAAAATGATAAATAAAATATTCCCGCAAAAGTTTTGAAGATGATAAACATAAATCTTTATACATAAATGATTTATGTTTATCATTTTCAAAACTTTTGCGAGAATATTTTATTTATCATTTTGATCTGAAGATGTCGCCGTTTGAGCGGAGTAAACATATGTCATCTATATTAAAAGTTATTTTTAAACCTTTTGTGTTTGTTTTTTATCACTTTAAGCAATAATTACACTTTAATTCCATGTAATATTTGTTCGAATATCATTTTCAGAATAGTGTGAACGATAAAACAACTATGTCTTAAATAATACATAAATTCTGTAATATGAATTTTTTCAGAAAATTCTAAATCATGATTCGCATGCAAAGTATATATTAAACTTTATTCTAATTTTAAAATTCAGTTATGTTTTTGATTCATTATTAAGTTGGGAGCTGCCGATTATTTGAGATTATTTGATATACGTGTTTCATTTTCAGTGGTTTTCATGTTCTGAAAACATTATTTTATAATGCTGACTATTAAATTTATTCATTTACTACTTGATTTCATCGATTTCGTAGATTCTTTAATGAAACAAAAAAATACTATTTGAAGAACAATTAATGCATCTGACACTTTAATCACTTGTATAATGTTTCTACTAATGTTTCTTCTTTTAAAACAAGAATCAATTATATTGATTACCACTAATAGACCTCTTGGGATTCAAAGATTTTAATTCTTCCTTAGTAAATAAAAAATCTACTCTGTTTTAATATACGATTTTTTTCTGTAAGTTAAACTATTCTATAAGCGAAATTTAGATTGTAATACATTTAATTAATTTAACTCATTCGTATGTTTTTGAAAATTGTCATTAAACAATTTTTCTGAAACATCTAGTGATTTAGAATTAAAATATACAATATCCTTGAGTACATTGTTGTGAATAAAATTATCTTCGCTGCCAAACAGTTAGAAATTAATATTAATATTAAAGAAGGTTTATCACATTTTTTTTAACCAAGAATATGTGGTTTCTAAAAATATAGTGCAATTTGTATTTTTATGAAAATTTTAGTATTTTCATCATATCTAACTGTTTCTCAAACATTCCACACAATTATTTTGTCAGTTTATCTCAATATTCCGAAGCCAAATATGTTCATTAAATATTTTATTTGCTAAGAAAATTCTGTATTTAAAAAAAAAAAATGATTGTGTTAAATATATATATATATATATATATATTTAAAAACTCTGTAAATCTTGAAATTACAATTAAAAAGAAAAGTGTGCATGAAAATAAGCTTTCTACAACTATAACATGAAATTAAATTAAAAATGTATACTGGAATAAAACTGAGAATATTTTGATTTTATAATTATGTAGATTGTAATGTTTTATTAAAACTTCATTTTATTTACTCATTACAGATATGCTAATAAATGAGTAAACTGTTAAATTCATCTTTAAAAACTCAGAAAAATAAAAATTACACTTAATGAGTTTTATCACTTAAAAGAGGATATATATATATATTTAATGTTAATCTACATTAATACTTAAATATATTACATTGAATAATATTAATGCAGTTTAACATATTTTTATTATTTTATCATCTTTATGTAATAAAATAGTCATTAAAAATATGTTTATATAATTTTTTAAATATACTTTCTATGTCAAACTTTAATTTATCACTTGTCTAAAGATTAAAATAAATAAATAAATAAATAAAAAACCCTTCAATATCACAAAACTTTCCAAATCACAAATAATGCTTTGACAAAGCAAATAATATAATACATTTTCAGCGTAATAAAAAAAATAATCAATAAAGTTTTCTTTTTATACACTGTAAAAAAAAATCTGTAGTACTACTAGAAAATCTCTAGGCAACTGGGATTCCATAAACTTTTCTAGTAACCAATACAGCTTCCTCTTAAGTAAGATTACTGCATTAAACTTAGTAAACAACACATAGATTTCCTTAGTGAACCTACTAACAAATCGTTTGTAACCATTACAGGTGCTTTTTTAGTAATGTATACTAAGAAATGGTTAGTAGTATTACAGATACTTCTTTTGTATATTCACTAAGAAATGGTTAGTAGTATTACAGATACTTCTCTTGTATCTTCACTAAGGAATGGTTAGTAGTATTACAGATACTTCTCTTGTATCTTCACTAAGGAATGGTTAGTAGTAATACAAATACTTCTCTTGTATCTTCACTAAGAAATTGTTAGTAGCCGTTACAGGTCCTTTTTTAGTTTGTTTACGAAGAAATTGTTAGTAGTATTACAGATACTTCTCTTGTAGATTCACTAAAAAATTGTTAGTAGGTGTTACAAGTGTTTTTTCAGTATGTATAGTAAGAAATGGTTAGTACTATTACAGGTATTTCTCTTGTATCTTTACTAAGAAAATATGTGTAACCATTGCAGGTGTTTTTCTTGTATGTTTACTAAGAGACTTTAGTAGAATTCCAAAAACTTCTTTTGTATGTTCACTTTCACAATGTTAGAATATTTATAAGAAAACATTTGTAACACTACTAAGAAACTGTAGTAATGTTACAGGTACTTTTCTCATAATTTACACTAGAGTTTTAAATGGGATAGCATTTTATCTTTCATCCAAATATTCTGCAACAACTTCTGAATGTCTTTCATAATATTTTATGCTACAAAATTATAATATATATATATAATTATATAGTAAAATATAATGCAATTAATTATAATATATATATATATATATATAATATCAATTACAATTATAAACATTAAAATTTTTTATACCAAATACAGAGGCATCCTTTAAATATAACTTCCATTTGAGTTTTCTATCCCTGTTAATTATTAATTTTATAATATAAAGATCTAATTCTTTAATAAGTGCATCTGTATTTAGTATACAAATATTTTAATGTTAATAATTATATTTATACTAAATTATTTTTGTAGCATAATATATTATATAAAGACAAAGAAATATTTGGCTTACTATATTTCTTATTCTTTTAAACTGCTCTAAGTAGCATTCTCATTCTATCTGTTGAAAATTAAAATTCTATCCCATTTAAAACAAAAGTGTACATTCATCTAGATTACCTGAAGTATTTCTTCAAGTGTAACTTGAAACTTAAAAGCTAGACAAGACATTCATGTTAAATATAAACTGAAGATTTTTTCAAATAACCTATTTTCTCCTTTTCAAACACAATTTAGTAAGTTTTTTCAAGCTTTGAAGACACTGTCCTGCTTCACTGACTGCAAATCCCAGCAACACAATACAGAACGCAAAACTAGCACAACTTTTGAATGCATAAAATGTGTTCATAATGTGTTTTGTGGTGTTCTCGTATGGTAAAAAATGTTTTACTCCTGGTGCTAAATAAAGTGTTCGTGAGGTGTAGTTTTATACAGTTTTTACATGCATCGCTTTCTTAAATGCATTCACACATGTTTATATACATTTGGAGCAGATAAAATGATGCATATGGACCGGGAAGCATATTTTGACATCGGGGATTTCAAACTTACAATGTTTCTGGTTTAAGTCATAATTTCTTGATGAAATATATTAGCTTTTCCAATCTTTTTTGTTAATAGCAACTGATGTTAAGGAGACATGTTGTGTTATGCAGTTGTACACTGTTAAAAATAAAGTTCGACGTTTCACAAAAAAACTGGTGAAAAGTAGCTGAAATTTAGCTGCAACTAAGATATTGGTGATAAGTTTCACCATTTTTATGGTGCTTTTGAAAATACCACTATATTCAGAGCCCGATTAAAGTCATCTGGGACCCAAGGCCCAGCAACTTTTTGGGGCCCCCTCGAATTAAAATAGTAGCTAGAAAAATTTTCAAGGATTATTATTAGATAGTATGATACAGTTGCCAAGTTAAGCAAAATCTATTTGTTTTGTTTTTGAGAAAATAATTGCAGAAAACTTTATTTTTAAGAAACTTTTTCTAAATCATTTTATTCATTTTGGGCCCCTCATCAGCAGTGGGCCCAAGGCCGTGGCCTGTGCGTTAATCAGGCCCTGACTATATTGGTGAAAGACTGAACAATGATTCAGGTTTTTTTCTAAACCAATTTTACGGTTAAATGTTGAATCACAATTCAGGGTTTTTTCTAATCCAATTTAATGGTGAAAGGTTGGAACCAGAATTTAGGATTTTTCTTAATCCAATTTTATGGTGAAATGTTGATCCATGATTTTATTTAGTCTAATCTGATGGTGAAAGATTGAACCATGATTCAAGATTTTTTTCTAAGCCAATTTTATGGTAAATTGTTGAACCCTGATACAGGTTTTTTCCTAAACTTATTTTATGGGGAAAAGTTATACCAGATTGAACCAGGATTTTGGTGTTTATCATTTTATAGTGCAGTTAATGAACCAAGATTCAGATTCTGTGAGATTATGTTGCTCTAGAGAAGCTTACTAATTTTCTAATTAACATTAAACTGAAAATTATTATTAAAGTATTAATTATTGATTGTATTTGAAATGTATTTTTTAAAAATAAATGTAAACAGCTGGTTCTAATTTAATTACACAAAACAATAGCATTTTTTTTTCATCAATGCTGATTAATACCATTCTGCACTTGTAAATTATAGAACATTTTTTCACACTTTTTAATTAGTTACTTATAATTCCTTTAGTATTTGTTTATCACAAACATTCATAATAAAATGTAATAAAAAAAAATAATTTGATATACAGTTTTAGAACTTTTACTTTCTTTTCACAAAATGAAAAAAAAAGAAAAAAAGAAAAAGGGAAAAGAAAAATTTAACATTTTAATAATTAGTAAAAAGTATTTTTTAGACTTTTCTTTATAATAAAGGTGCAATGGTGGTTACACATATGGAAATTTTATATATTTTTTCACTATTTTAGGTTTTATACATTTTGATAGAATTTTCTTAAAGTTTTGGATAGTAAAATTCACATGCATTATCCAAAACCTCAATTCTGAAAAATTATTACTTATGCATTTATTTTAAAATTTTCATACTCTCTTTCCATGATAAAATTCAAGCACCTTTCCAGAAATGAAAATTTTAACGTTATAAAATACTATATTGCTTGTTTGTATAATGTAAAAGTATAAAGGAAAAAAATTCCATTTCCACATGTTTTCAGGTGTTTCCATACATAAAATACAGTAGCAATGTCTTAAATGTGAAATGTTATGAGAAAGTCTCCAAAAAATATGGAAAATCTTTTTGCATTCTTGAAAGTTAGTTGTGCTAACACTAGACAAAAGTAGACACTTGAAAATTTTACATTGCTATGATATTAATACAAAAACTAAAAAAAAAAAAAAAAAAAAAAAAAAAAATCAAAACTTACTTTTTTGATAATCTCCAATAAATAATTTTTGAAAAAGGTATATTAAAACACAAACTATTAGCGTTAAATAAACTATTTTTCACTTATTGCTGGTTTGTTTATTTTCCTAGAAATCAAAGTAATATATATACACTGGTATCAAAAAATTAAGGGGCAGTGACCGGATGCTTTTGTTTTTTTACAGTTTGTGGAATATCAACTGAAATTCTTTACAAATTGTTCTTGAAGTTAAAGGATGTAAAGCACATGTTTGACTTCAAGAACAGTAGAAACAGTATAATGTAATTAAAAAAATAATATATTGAATATTTCATGAGATATGGGCATTTGTATGAAATAATTTATAACTGTGCATGCTTGAACTATACCAAAGATTTTTTTCAAAGATTTTCGCCAGTGGCAGCCTTGCAGAAGCTGAAACAAAAATAGTCATAGACACAATAAAATAACAAAAAAATTCAGTTAGGTTGCGGTACGCCACTCCATTTATTGAAAATACAAATTGATTAATATTAATCTGACATTTATTAATGTAATCAGAATTACAGTACAGAGTTTTCCCCAGACAGTTTCAGGAGGGTGCAGCATCATGTCTACCCTTTAAAAATTCTTTCATTCTTGCAAAAATGAAGTCCATCAAAAAGTCGGGTAAAATGGAATTCCTCCAACCATCAAGTTAATTTCTCCACCTGTTTTAGTAATAAAAGGGTAAAATTATTAAGATATAAAATTGTTATTTTTACAGATATAACATAATTTTACTTAAATATATTCAGCAAATTATATTAGAACAATGAAGATTTTTCGCATTTTCAAGATTTTATTTTTATACAATAAAAAACAAAAAAATAAGAACAGTATATTTGCTTTCTTGATTTCTAACAGGTTTTACATCACTCTATTTACTGTGTTGTGAAGACGCTACTTTTCCTATGCCAGGCTTGTGATGTCATGTCGCAGTTCATAAGAAATGTAACATTTGTTCACATTTTGGATAGTGCGATACATACCAAGCCTCTTTTTGTCTTGTAATAAAATCATGTGTAAAAATCACGAATTTCGTCGATTGGGCATGTAAAAATCAAGAATTTTATCAACCGAGTGCATAAAAATCATGAGCTTCGTCGATCGAAAGTGTAATAATCATGAATTTTATCGATCATCGAATAAAAATCATGTATTTCGTCGATCGGCTACATAAAAATAAAATTCCGTCATTCAGGAGTGTAAAAATGTTGATGGAACATGTAAAAATCATGAATTTCCTCGAATGAGTGTGTAAAAATCATGAAATTCCTCGAACGAGTGTGTAAAAATCATGAAATTCCTCGAACGGGTGTGTAAAAATCTTGAATTCCCTCGAACGGGTGCTTAAGAATCATGAAATTCCTCGAACGGCCGCTGAAAAATTATGAATTTCGTCGACCGGGTGCAGAGAAATTTTGAATTTCGTCACTCGGGAGCGTAAAAATTCTGAATTTTATCGATGATGTATGGAAAATCATAAATTTCTTCCAACAGCCGTGTACAAATTACGAATTTCGCCAAACGGACCTGGAAAATCCACGAAATTTAGGGGGAAAGAGTAATCGGGAAATCCTGCATTTGGCCGATTCTTTCCATATTTTTAATCGCCAGTTTTTAAAGTTCAATCGACGAGTGGCGACTGCTTTTTTCAACCTTTATGCTCAGATTTCTTGCAACAACTAAAATAAGCAATAATTAATTTTGCTGTTGAAATTTCCTGTTTTTTCGCGATTTTCTGACGAAAGTCAAGTTTTTTCGCGATCTGTTGACCAAAAATTTGTCGTTTTTTCGCGATCTTTTAACGAAATTTGCCGTTTTTCGCAATGTTTTTGACGAAATTTGCCGTTTTTTCGTGATTTTCTAACAAACGTCACATTTTACCCGCGGTTGACAAAATTTGTTGTTTTTTCGCGATCTTTTAACAAAATTTGCCACTTTTCGCAATGTTTTTGACGAAATTTGCCATTTCTTTCGCGATTTTCTGACGAGTCATGTTTTTCCCGTGAACTTTTGACAAAATTGGTTACTTTTCTTCGAACGAAAGACGAGATTGATTTTTTTCGCTGATCATTTGCCGAAATACAGATACATTTAATGTCCGAATTATCAGATTTATGACAGATCTTTTTTTTTTTTTTTTCGGAAATCATTGCCTTAATTTTTCAGAAAATTCGGACCAAAATCACCCCTGAACGATCTTTTGACAAAATTCGCATTTTTCAGCAATCAGTTGAATGAAATTCACGTTTTTTTCGGTGATAGTGGCGAAATTTGCTTTCTCCCGCCAATTTTTTGACGAAATTCGCGTTATTTCAGCGATCCTGTAACGAAATTTGCATTTCTTAGCTCGATCCTGTGACGAAATTAGTGATTTTTCGCGCGATCCTGTGATGAAATTCGTGATTTTTCGAGTGATCATGTGACAAAATTCGTGTTTTTTTTTTTTTTTTGCGAAGAAAATCGTAGTTTTAGACAGATTTTCGTAGCATCGTAGTTTGTGGCTCAAAATCGTAGCAACTACAATTTTTTCGTAGCAGTTGGCAGCTCTGCATTTACATATTTGTGTGAGTAAACGATTCAGCTGAAAATGAAACTTCAAGTGTTTTTCTAAGAATGCTTCTTAAATTTTTACATTTGAGAAATATTAAGGCGGGATTGCGGGATTCGTGCCGAAAATTTTGAAATCTCGCCCAAAAATATATTGTGGACGGGAGCCTCCCGCCTAAAAAATTTCACCTTTTTCCGGAGAAATTTGCTTTATTTAATTTACCTGCAACCGCACAATAAATTTCATGATTTTTTCCCATAACCAATCGATGAACTTTGCGTTTTTTAAGCGATTGATCGACGAACTTTGCGTTTTTCCGCGACAAATCGTCGAACTTTGCACTTTTTAAGCGACTGACTGACGAACTTTGCATTTTTTCCATGACAGATCGACGAACTTTACATTTTTAAAACGAGTAATCGACAAACTTTGCGTTTTTTCCACAACAAATCGACAAACTTTGCTTTTTTTCGCGATTGATCAACGACCTTTGCATTTTTTCCGCGACAAATCGATGACTTTTGCTTTTTTTCTGTGACAAATCGACGACTTTTGCGTTCTTTCCGCGACAACTTGACGAACTTTGCTTTTCTTTCGCGACTGTTCGACGAACTTTACGTTTTTAAATGACAGATCGACGAACTTTGCGCTTTTTAAGCGACTGATTGATGAACTTTGCGTTTTTTCCACGACAGATCGACGAACTTCGCATTTTGTAAACGAGTAATCGATAAACATTGTGTTTTTTCCATGACAAATCGATAAACTTTGCTTTTTTTTTGCAACAAATCGACGACCTTTGCATTTTTTAAACGAGTAATAGACAAACTTTGTGTTTTTTCCCATGACAAATCAACAAACTTTGTTTTTTTTTTTCACGACAAACTTTGCTTTTTTCCCGCGACAAATTGACGAACTTTGCTTTGCCATGACAGATCGACGAACTTTACATTTTAAAAACGAGTAATCGACAAACTTTGTGTTTTTTCCAGGACAAATCGATAAACGTTGCTTTTTTTTTTCGCGACAAATCGACGACCTTTGCGTTTTTTAAACGAGTAATCGACGACCTTTGCGTTTTTTAAACGAGTAATCGACGACCTTTGCGTTTTTTAAACGAGTAATCGACGACCTTTGCGTTTTTAAAACGAGTAATCGACGACCTTTGCGTTTTTTAAACGAGTAATCGACGACCTTTGCGTTTTTTAAACGAGTAATCGACGACCTTTGCGTTTTTTAAACGAGTAATCGACGACCTTTGCGTTTTTTAAACGAGTAATCGACGACCTTTGCGTTTTTTAAACGAGTAATCGACGACCGTTGCGTTTTTTAAACGAGTAATCGACGACCTTTGCGTTTTTTAAACGAGTAATCGACGACCTTTGCGTTTTTTAAACGAGTAATCGACGACCTTTGCGTTTTTTAAACGAGTAATCGACGACCTTTGGGTTTTTTAAACGAGTAATCGACGACCTTTGCGTTTTTTAAACGAGTAATCGACGACATTTGCGTTTTTAAACGAGTAATCGACGACCTTTGCGTTTTTTAAACGAGTAATCGACAAACTTTGCGTTTTTTAAACGAGTAATCGACAAACGTTGCGTTTTTTAAACGAGTAATCGACAAACTTTGCGTTTTTTAAACGAGTAATCGATATAGGTGAAAATTAGCGGTCGCCACTTGCCACGTGGCGATTAAAGTTTAAAAAGTGGCGATTAAAAAATCAGCCATCGATCGCCACCCTAGTCGCCACTCGCCAAGTGGCGATTAAAAAAAGTTTATCGATCGCCAAGTGAAATACACCATTTTTAATGGAAATATGCATCTCTACATTGATTACATCTAATTAGATAACTGGTTAATTCTTTTTCCTACCAGATGCAAACAGATTTCAACGACTTATCTGTATTTTTAATATTTGGGTCATTCCACGTCAAATCAACCAAAAATTTTCAATATTCAACCTGACCATTTCAGATTTTAATGAAACCTTCAGGAATCATTCTCCTTGATGATACAAATGAGAATATACTTCTATAATTTTTTTTATCTCGGTAAATTTTCATACAGTTAATTTTTTAAATTTCAAAAAATCATCATTTTTTGGCTTGTATAAATGTTTTCAAATTTGAATTTTTCAAGTTCTATCAGGCGTAGATAGTTGTTTGACCCCTCATTTTAAAGAGAATTTCATAAGGTTTAATTTGATATGCAAGTTGACTATGCTTGATTTTTAAAAAAGTTAATTTAAAAATTTTTAAAAGTGTTTTTTAAAAATTTTGAAAAAAAATGCATGTTTTTTTGCCCAGTGGCAGAACTATCTTCAAGTGTCTGCAACGCCAATAATATTTTTAAAAATAGTCTACAATACACAATATATCTTATAAATCTATTCTTGCTGCTGTTGTAGTGCTAATTAAGACATCAGCATTTATTTGCCTTTCTGAGTAAAAAAAAAAATTCTGAAATTCACAGTAAATATTCTGAAAGGTTACAGCAGAGCGGGGAAGGGAGAAAATCCCCTTCTCGGCAATAATTTTTCTTGTTGCAGGTCTGATTAACTCTGCTTTTGATTCGAGTCGATTTCAGGCTGAGTATAGATTCTTGCAAATTGGGTTCAGGTTAACTCGATTTTTCAAAAGTTAGTTCAGTATATTGTTTCAGATTAAAAACTATGCCTATATTAATAAGTATAGAACTTTGTGTGTCTGCTGTTTTCTAAAGGAATGCTGCATCTTCTCCGGGACTATTTCACAAAATTCACGATTTTTTGGTGAACCTGTGACGAAATTAGCATTTCTTTTTTCCCCTGCGATCCGTTGCCGAAATTCGCGTTTTTTTTTTTTTTTTTTTTTTTTTTTTTTTTTTGTGGCCCTTTGACGAAATTTGCATTTTTTCCGTGATCCTTTGACAAAATTAGCATTTTTTCTGCTGCCATTTGATGAAATTTACGTTTTCTCTGTGGCCCTTTGATGAAATTCGCATTTATTCCACGATCCTTCAACGGAACTCATGGTTTTTTTTAGTCTTTTGACGAAAATCAATTTTTTTCGCGGCGCTTTGACGATTTTTGACCCTTTTGCATTTTTATTGCAATCTGTCGACAAAATTAGCCATTTTCCCAGATCCTTTGATGAATTTCACGATTTCTCTTTGGCCTTTGGACAAAATTCACATTTTTTCCGTGATCCTTCGATGAAATTTGCCGTTTTTTCGAGATACTTCAACGAAATTTGCCATTTTTACGAGATATTTCGACGAAATTTACCGTTTTTTCGAGTTCCTTCGACGAAATGTTTCGTTTTTTCGAGATCCTTCAATGAAATTTACCGTTTTTTGGCGATCCTCCGACGAAATTTGCCATTTTTTTGCGATCTGTTGGCAGAATTCTGTTTTTTCACGATCCGATGACGAAATTTACCGTTTCTTCGACGAAATTGACCGTTTTTTCGTGATCCTTCGACGAAATTAAGTTCTTTTGACGACGTTGACGTTTTCTCCGTAGCCCTTCGGCAAAATTCACATTTTTCCGCGATCCTTCAAAGAAACTCATGTTTTTTATGGCCTTTTGATGAAATTCATGTTTTTTCACGGCCTTTTGACTAAATTTGCGTTTTTTTTCGTGATCTGTCAACGAAATTAGCCATTTTTCGCAAACTTTAAATGAATTTCGTGCTTTTTCCGCGAGTCTTCGACGAATGTTTCAGTTTTTTCGCATAATTTATGCGCTATAGCGCGTCCGTGGCATCGCTGTATGTTTTTGGTCTGCAGGTGCCCTAAAGAGTCTGCGACGCCCGTCACATACATTAAGTCACGGGTTTTTTTTGTAATATTATAATCTTTAAATTCTGAAAGTTTTAGAGTGAGATCAGCAGTTATAAAAATATTATATTTAAAATGAATAAAAAAATATTATCTTTGTACAATCATAAAGTTGGCGAGGTGCCAACTTTAAATACCAGCCCCAATTTGTGTTTAACATTAGTTTTTTTAACATAACTGCTGATCCCATTGAGATCCCACTCTAAAACTTTCAGAATTTTAAGTTTATAATATTACAAAAAACATTTTTTTTTTCAAAATTTTTAAAAAACACTATTTTAACATTTTTTAAATTAAATTTACTTTTTTTTTAACCAAGCATAGTCATTGCATATCACATTAAACATTATGAAATTCTCTTTAAAATGAGGGGTCAAACAACTCTCTAAGCGTGATAGAACTTGAGAAATTAAAAACATTTAAACAAGCCAAAAATGATGATTTTTCGAAATTAAAAAAATTAATTGTATGAAAATTTACTGAGATAAAAAAAATAATAAAAGTATATTCTCATTTATATCATCAAGGAGAAGGATTCCTGTAAGTTTCATTAAAATCTAAAATGGTCAGGTTGAGTCACTGGTTGATTTGACACGGAATGATCCATTTCGGCTTTTTCTCACGTGCTTACTCTTTAGTTGGATTACTTTTTCAAGAAATAGTTTTATTCTGCAAAATATATTCATCAGCTTTGATTTCACATGCACTTCAAGTAATTATTCCCTTTTTCCAACCGGATACAAGCAGATTTTAAGGACATTTTAGTAGCTTCAATATGTCGACTCATGCCACATGCTCACCGGTTGGATTATTTTTCTTCAAGAGATACTGTTTAATCATGCGAAATACACTCATACTCACATACTAACTCCTATAGAAAAATATAAAACTCCTTATAAAACTCCTATAGAAAAATATGTTTATGTACAACGATTATAATTTATCTAGATGTCAAGAAAATTTTAAACATAATAGTGGCCACTAACTTTAAAAAGTGGCTACTAATGAAACTGCGTCTACCGGCCACTGGCTACTGACTAAATTTCCCAGTTTGCACCTATAGTAATCGACAAACTTTGCGTTTTTTAAACGAGTAATCGACAAACTTTGCGTTTTTTCCATGACAAATTGATAAACTTTTCTGACGAACTTTGTGTTTTTTCAACGACAGATCGACGAACTTTGCGTTTTTTAAACGATTAATCGACAAACTTTGCGTTTTTTCCATGACAAATTGATAAACTTTTCTTTTTTTTCACGACAAATCAGCGACTTTTGAGTTTTTTAAACGACTAATCGACAAACTTTGCACTTTTTAAGCGACTGATTGACGAACTTTGCGTTTTTTTCATGACAGATCGACGAACATCGTGTTTTTTCCACAACAGATCGACGAACATTGTGTTTTTTCCGCAACAGATCGACAAACTTTGTTCTTTTCGCAACACATAGACAAATTTTGCGTTTTTCCGCGATTGACCGAGGAACTTTGAGTTTTTTCTGCGATTGATTGATTAACTTTGGTATTTTTTCACGATCGATCGGCGAAATTCACGTAATTTTTCGCTTTTCTTTCGACAGATTGACGTAGTTCGTGATTTTTTTTTCCTGCGTCCAACTGACAAATTTAGATTTTCTTCCCTGCATTCCACTGATGAATTTCACAATATTTTCCCATGACTCATTGACGAATTTCTCGATATTTTCTGGCGAGCAATAAGCAAACTTCATGTTTTTTTTTTCTTTGACCGACTGATGAACTTTGCGAATTTTTCCGTAACCAATTGGTGAATTATTCAGTTTCTTCTGCCAACAGATTGATGAAGTTCACTATTTTTTTTTTTCTCGCGCCTCACTGAAAAATTTCAGGATTTTTCCCACAACTGACTGATTAATTTCGCGTTATTTTCTTGCGACAGATTGGCAAACTTCGGCTTCTTTCCAGCGACTGATCGACAAATTTAGAGGTTTTTTTCATATGAACATAGACAAAGATAAGGACTTCTAATAATAGCCTTTCGAAGATGAAAATAATTTCTCGAAAAATGTTTTAAATACATTGTCTGTGTAGAACAGTTATATTAGTAAGCCTACTTCTTCAAATCGTCTGGTAGGTATAATAGATTTATTCTATGGTATTTATCCGTATTGTTGTTTGTAGCTGGCATTACCTTAGCACAGTTGTACACTGACTGCCATGTAGTTCCAAAGTGGCAAATTGATATTAACACTATTTCGTTAGAAGTCCTTATCTTTTTCTGTTCATGCATAAGATGAATTTCATTATTTTATTCCCTCAACCAATTGACTAAATTTCACAATTTTTTCCAACTACTAATAGACGTATTTAAAGATTTTTTTCCTGCGACCGAAAAGAGGAAAAAGAACAAAAAAGGGCAGTAAGAGCCACCGGTCGCTGCACCCTGTCAAATTGGCCTAGACTCAGCACTAAAAAAAAATGAGATTAAAAGAGCTGCAAAGATCTTATTACTTTTACTCCTTGAGGTAAAGGAGTAAACCTTTTTAATCCTTTTAGTAAAAATAGGAGTAAAAATGTACCTTGTGAAAGAGGCTTCAGTACCCGAAATCAAACAAAATCTAAATTAAGAAATACATGGAACTTGAAAAATACACTGTATATATAAAATTTAACTTTCTTCCCTTTTTTATAATAAAAATAAACATTTTACATAATCATTCTAAGTTGACTTAATTTTTTCAATGGTATTTTGTCATGTCTTCATTAATGTAATTCTTTAAGCAGCACGTAAAATAATAGTGGGGTTTAAGGATATTTTTTTTTCTCCCTCCCAAACATTACAACTCCCCAAAATTTAAAAATGTTGGGAGGGAGACTCCCCTCCTTGGAAAAATTGAATTTCAAGCCCTGAATATAGTGTGTTCAGCTTACTTGCAACAACTAAAATAAGCAATAATTTATATGAGACACTCATTTATATAAAATTTAGGAATTTTGGTTATTGTAGCAATATTTTCATTGTTTACTTTTTGATATTTTCTACAATTTTACTTTTTGATATCAAAACAAATTAAAATTCTTAGAAACATATTTATATTTTGTTTTAAAACAATGTTTTGCATACATACTGTGTGTAATGAACTCACAGTTTGTTACAAGTTGTAAGTAAAATTGAAAATCGATAAAATCAGAAACGATAAAAATATTTTTTTTTTCTCGTAAATGTATATAAAATGCAACTTTTTCACTTTAAACATTGCTATTAGCTTATTACACACAACTAGAAATGACACATTAACATAAAAGTTGTACAAACATTTATATTAGCAACCATAAACTATGCATTTACATATTTATGTGAGTAAATGATTCTGCTGCAAATGAAAATTCAAGTGTTTTTCTAAGAATGCTTCTTAAATTTTTACAATTGAGAAATATAGTGTGTTCAGCTTACTTCACTTGCAACAACTAAAATAAGCAATAATTGATGTCAACAATTCCATAATGTTGCTCTTAGACCGAAAATTATTTCTTGAAAATTCCAGGCTCAATCTTACTCGTAAGTACTTTGGAATTTCATTTGCAAATTTTAATATGCCCTGATTTTTTTGTACTTAAGTAATAACTTCAACTAAATTGCAATTGTTCCTGTATTAATCCGTTATTATTTTCAAAATATAATTATCTTTTTGTTTTTGTTTCAAAATTTATATAACTTATATTACTTTACGGGTGAAGGGGCAACAAAAAAAAAATTAAGATTCATGAAAAATAGATTTATATTGTATTTTAGATAATACCTAATAGTGGTCCACTGTACCCCGGTGGGTGGACCAGTGTTCCCCGCTTCCAGGGTACACTGGTCCACTTTACAAGTGTATATAATATTTTTTTTTTTAAATGTATTGAAAACTATGTTGTGAGAAAATTGTGATGGATGTAAGAATGTTTAAGGAATATTCAAAAATATTTTCATACAGATCGGTCAGTTTGTTAAAGAGAAAAAAAATGTTAACTGAAAAAGTGGTCCACCGTGTACCGGTCTCCCCTATCTCATGCAGATTTCACACGATTTACATAAATTTTATCTTAAATTGAACATAACGCTCTGGACTACAATTTGAGCAAAAATTTTATAAATGTTTAAGTATATAAACAGTAATTACTTTTTAATTATAAAAAATAGAAATCATAAAAAATTTTCATACATTGAACCTTATAATTTTTTTTATACTAAAAACATCTTTATAATTTTAGTTCATTTTCACAATTATATGCACATTTAGGTAAGGTAAAATGTTTGAAGCTCTATTTCAAACGGTTTTGGAAATATCACACGCGCAAGTTCAAAAAGCATCATTTTGAGAAAAAGCCGCACATTAAATTGCATTTCAAAAATATAAAACTCATAATAAAAGAAACAAAACTACTAATAATGTAACTTATTCAGTATTAAAAATAAAGTCTGATGTTTGTTTAAGTTGAAAAATATAAAATAGTTTGTAAAATGCTACAAAATGTAGGAAGCTGCGTGAACTTTTACGAGTCGCGAAATTCTGTCATTTGCTTTGCATTTAAAAAAAAAAAAATAGTAATGAGTCTACACTCTCTAGTAGCACAAAAAATTCAAAATATCTTTATATGATAGTGAACTATGTTTAAAAATTTTTAGTTTGGATATAATATGACAGAAAAAAATTTCAAGGGGTAGCTTTCAAAAATATATTTTAAAAATTTTGCATTGAATAACATTTCACCGCACACAAGATATCTTATGCAGATTTCTCACGATTTACATAAATTTTATCTTAAATTGAACAAAACGCTCTGGACTACAATTTGAGCTAAAATTTTATAAATGTTTAAGTATATAAACAGTAGTTACTTTTTAATTATAAAAAATAGAAATCATAAAAAATTTTCATACATTGAACCTTATAATTTTTTTTATACTAAAAACATCTGTATAATTTTAGTTCATTTTCACAATTATATGCACATTTAGGTAAGGTAAAATGTTTGAAGCTCTATTTCAAACGGTTTTGGAAATATCACACGCGCAAGTTCGAAAAGCCTCATTTTGAGAAAAAGCCGCACATTAATTTGCATTTCAAAAATATAAAACTCATAATAAAAGAAACAAAACTACTAATAATGTAACTTATTCAGTATTAAAAATAAAGTCTGATGTTCGTTTAAGTTGGAAAATATAAAATAGTTTGTAAAATGCTACAAAATGTAGGAAGCTGCGTGAACTTTTACAAGTCGCGAAATTCTGTCATTTGCTTTGCATTAAAAAAAAAAAAAAAAAGTAATGACTCTACACTCTCTAGTAGCACAAAAAATTCAAAATATCTTTATATGATAGTGAACTATGTTTAAAAATTTTTAGTTTGGATATACTATGACGGAAAAAAATTTCAAGGGGTAGGTTTCAAAAATATATATTAAAAATTTTGCATTGAATAACATTTCACCACACACAAGATATCTTATGCAGATTTTTCACGATTTACATAAATTTTATCTGAAATTGAACATAACACTCTGGACTAGAATTTGAGCTAAAATTTTAGGTACTTTTCGGTTAGACGGGCGCCAGTGATATATAGGGTAGATGTGCCAGTAATGGACACCCTTAAGGAATTTCTTAAAAAATTATTTTTTAATTAATAGTTATAATTGTTATATTCCACATTTTTTAATATTATATTAATCTACCAACAATATTTAACCATGCTCATAATCACATTTCCCAATGTGATCGAAATTTAATTGTAAATAACAGAAATAAATCAAAACACCCTAAATTCCAGTAATGGACACCCCACAAAAAGTAATAGATAATTGATATTATGATTGTATTCAAAACTAGAATTTAAAGAAAACATATTAATGAAATAAAAAAAGCTGAATTTTTATTGTTTATTTTTTTATAAACCAAAAATATTGAAGGCATT
Source organism: Maratus michaelseni (assembly GCA_963931845.1). Taxonomy (NCBI): domain Eukaryota; kingdom Metazoa; phylum Arthropoda; class Arachnida; order Araneae; family Salticidae; genus Maratus; species Maratus michaelseni. Next base: position 447,211,549 of record OZ007589.1, on the reverse strand, counting down.
CCCATTACTGGCACATCTACCCTATATGTGTATATATACACACATATATACACACACATATATATATCTACACATATACATATATGTATGAATATATATATTTATGTATATATACTTATATATTTATATATATATATACATATATCACTGGCGCCCAGCTAACCGAAAAGTACCAAATTTTATAAATGTTTAAGTATATAAACAGTAATTACTGTTTAATTATAAAAAATAGAAATCATAAAAATTTTTCATACATTCAACCTTATAATTTTTTTTAATACTAAAAACATCTGTATAATTCTAGCTTATTTTCACAATTATATACATGCACATTTAGGTAGGATAAAAAATTTGAAGCTCTAATTCAAACAGATTGGAAATATCACACGCACAAGTTCAAAAAACATCATTGAGAAGAAGCTGCACATTAAATTGCATTTCAAAAATATAAATCTTGTAATATAAGAAACAAAACTACTAATAATATAACTTATTCGGTATTAAAAAGTCTGATGTTTGTTTAGGTTGAAAAATATAAAATAGTAGTTTGTAAAATGTTACAAAATGTAGGAAGCTGCATAAACTTTTACGATTCGCGAAAAATGTGAAATTCAGTCATTTGCTTTGCATTAAAAAAAAAAAAAATAGTAATGATTCATAGTAGCACAAAAACTTCAAGGTATCTTTATATGATAGTGAACTATGGTTAAAAAAATTTAGTTTGGATATAATATGACAGAAAAAAAATTTAAGGGTTAGGTTTCAAAAATATATTTTAAATATTTTGCGTCGAATAACATTTCACCGCGCACAAGATATCTCATGCAGATTCCACACGATTTACATAAATTTTATCTTAAATTGAACATTCTGGACAACAATTTGAGCTAAAATTTTATAAATGTTTAAGTATATAAACAGTAATTACTTTTTAATTATAAAAAATAGAAATCATGCCATAAAAGAAAAAACAGTCCCCAAAGTTTGGCGACTTTTTTTTTTTTTTTTTAACAGATTAATTTTTTTTTTTTTTTTTTTTTTTTAGCGTCAGTGTAATGCACCTAAGCCAAAGCATCGCATTAAATTGAATTTAAAAAATATAAAACTCTTTATAAAATAAACAAAACTCACAAATGCTACAACTTATTCAGTATTAAAAATAAAATTAGATTCTAGTTAAAATTTATAAATATAATAGTTTGTAAAATGCAAAAAATTTATGGGGAAGAAAAAAAAAAAAAAAAAGGTAAAATGCAGGTATTTCTTGATTAATGTGGTTAATTAATCTTTGCAGTGTTCCCACACTAATAAAAAAACACATTCAATAGGGAAAAGTATAGATACACAGCCAATTTTCTTAAAAACATCCACACTAATCGAAATTTTCTAAATACTAATTGAGAAAGCGTCTGAATTTTTTTTTTTTTTTTGCACCAACTGAAATTGCACTAATCGAGGAATACATATAGTAAAAACATACCACTTACATGTGCAAAATAATTTAATCTAAAAAAAAAAAAAAAAAAAAAAAAAAAAACAATTAAAATTTTCTTTCACAGTCTGCAAAGCAAATTATTTATGTCATCATAACCAATTTGGTTTACATAATTTTATCATATATTTCACATTAAAATTTTCCACTTTCATATATAGGGGAGATCGGTACACAGTGGACAACTTTTTCAGTAATTTTTTTTTTCTCTTTAACAGACTGACCGATCTGTATGAAAATATTTTTGAATAATCCTTAAACCTTCTTACATCCATCAAAATTTTCTCACAACATAGTTTTCAATACATTTTTCAAAAAAAAAAAAATTATATACACTTGTAAAGTAGACCAATGTACCCCGGAAGCGGGGTACAGTGGACCACTATTAGGTATTATCTAAAATACAATATAAATCTATTTTTCATGATCTAATTCTTTTTTGTTGCCCATTCACCCACAAAATAACATAGTAATATAAATTTTGAGACAAAAACAAAAAAATTATTATATTTTAAAAATAATAACAGATTTATACAGGAACAATTGCAATTTAGTTGAAGTTATTACTTTAGTACAAAAAAATCAGCTCACATTAAAATTTGCAAATGAAATTCCAAAGTACTTATGAGTAAGATTGAGCCTGGAATTTTCAAGAAATAATTTTGGGTCTGAGAGCAACATTATGAAATCATTGACATCAACAACAGATTCATCAACAGTTTCGGGAGAAATAAACTGATTTCCATTCAATTTGTATTTCATGAATCTTACTTGAATAGAATCATCAACAATTAGACTACAGTTATATTTATCAAAGGCAGTAAATACAAAACAAAATATTTCTTACTATGTTAAATAAAATGTTATTTTTATTTATTTACTTTATTTTACAGTTAAATCTACTTTAAAACAATCTTTCTTTATAGAAAATAAGCAATTATTAAATATTTTGAACATTCTGCATTAGAGGAGTACAGTGGATTGTGGACCACTGTGCCCCAGTAGTGAGTCGTCCACTGCACCCCATGTTGAAGTTCAATAAATAATCATATTAATATTGTTTATAGCTTTCTTTTAAACATATTAACTTTAAAGTAAAATAAAAACAAGTATCTTAGCTTTGCAAAAAAGCTGTTTTATTTTATTTATCTACAACCTTTAATTACTAAAAAAATTAAAATATGATGATGAAAAATTTTACTTTTAGAAGCTCAAAACAACAAAGCAGGATAAAATAGTTCAATTTGAGCTAAACATATTTTTTGAAGGCTATAAATAATCATTGCAGTGCTGTTGTCTATTAGGATAGAAGAGAAGCTTAAAAAAAATTTAAATAAATAAAATATTAGGGGGTGGTCCAGTGTGTACCGGTCTGCGGTCTCCCCTAACCCCTTCCTCTTGTTTCATTTTTTCTAATTTTGCAGTATTCAGTGATGTAAACTGGACAGTTATAGACACATACATATTAATTTTGTGTTTTTTACAAAAACCTAAGACTACGTTCAACGATTTTAAACCACGTTTTTCTGATACATGGCATATTTGAAGTGGAACTGAAAATCTTTAGGCTTACTTACGCAAGATACTGTCGATAATTTTTTTCAAGACAAACTTTATATTTGAGAGAAAGATTAAGACATTGTGTACAACAGAAAAATCAAGAATAATCACTTGTGCACTTACCTTGATTGTTTCACGAAAGACAGTTGTTTTGGAAAGAAGGGTGTTGTTGATGCTAGCTAGATACATGAACGAGGAAGACGCCATTAAATTGAGATCGTAGCGTTGCCACTTGCCGATTATGATTATTTCGTCTTGACGGAAGCGGAAGGACGCATGCGCAATAAGCATTAAGTTACAGCTGTTTTCTATGTAAAATTACTAAGAACGAATGATTACAGATGTTTTTCTAGTAATTGGCACAATATCTGTAATGATACTAAGTATATTTTAGCAAAATTGCATACTTTTTTTTACAGTGTAGTTCTATAGTTTAAGCTTTCACATTCTCATCACTAATTGCATTTCAAGTATCTTCGAGAACATGTACTCAAACGAACTATATTTTCAATATTTTGTCAATGATGATATTAATAATTTTATCTTGGTATTTCATCCTTGGATATTAAGTTTAAGATAGAGAGTAAGTTTCGTTGATTTCTATTTGTAATAGAAATACGTTTAATTTATATTTATTAATCATGAAACACATTAAAACATTTTTCAAAAAAAGGTTCAGATATCTATCATAGTAAAATGTTTACAGCTACGTAGAAGGTGCCAGCATTTAAATATATACGTTGAAAATATAATACGTTGAAAAAATCTAATTGGATAGAAAATTATGATTTGTATCTCACATATATCTGCAGCATAATGGATAAGATGGAAGTTTAATTTCCTGTTAAAAATGTATGATTTGTATGTGTGAATAATGTGTTAATAATAATTTGTATGTCTTATAAATTTGCTTTATAAGAATTTATCTGTGCACATCGGAGATATAGATATTGTTTTATAAAGTTTTTGGAAGTTCTACTGACCGTTATTTATTTATAGTAGTTAATGATTATCCATTTTTTATTTTAACGTTTATTAAAAAACATGCACATTTCTGAGAATTTTTCTTAATAAAATTTTATTTTAAATACAAAAAATGAATAATTTTATTTGATATACTAGTAAAATATTTGCGTTTACTTCCTCTTTTATTACAAATGCTGCTTTGAACGTAGCTTATACTATACAGCATTTAACACTCTTTTTGTAAGCAAAAAAAATTAACTGAAGATTTTTTTCTTTGCAAGAAAAAAGTCCTTGAACATTAAATGTGAATCGTTAAAAAATAGTTATTGTCACAAACGTTCTTTTATTGTAGAAAACAGAGAAATCTATATTTTACTTTCTTCATTGTTTTACAAAGTATAGCAAATAGAGAACCACTGTACATATTTCGCTACATTTTATTGGAAAAAATTATTTTAGAAGAAATCTCTTTTTTTTTTCTCTTTTCCTACATGTACAATATCTATATATTATTTCACATTTAAAACTATATCTTAAAGTATCATAATGTTTTGCGTTTCGGTATAATTTACTATGTGTTTTGATATTTTAATATATAATTATATTTCATAAAGTTACCAATTTAGGCTATGGAAAATTTCTAAATTAATGCACCCTACACTTTTATAATTCATTTTCCTTAATATTACAAAGCCGTTTATAAATTTTCACATTGAAATAAATAAAATATTTTAAGTAATTAGGCAAAATTCAGAACTATTACAACCCTGTTAATTTTGAGATATTAAAGTAAAATTTTATTCGACTAAATAATATAATTAAAGATAAGTATTACAGAAATATTCAATCGTTTATAAGTATTTTTTATCGAATAATTTTAATAATCCATACGGGAAACATTTCATCAGATACATCATATCTCATGTTCTTTAAATTCTTTTGGTCAACATATTTTAGAAAATGACTTTTTTAGTTTGTGATATAGTGCGTTTTATTTTATTTTATATGTTTGATTTATATTTTTTTTGTATTAATATTGCGTAATTTTTTCTAATTAATAAATACTCTCTCTCTCTCTCTCTCTATATATATATATATATATATATATATAGGTGTAGTAAAAAGTTTTAAAGCATTTTTAAGAGAAATGAATATACAATTAAGAGCTGAGAATGATACATTTAATGATGAAGATAATCTCCATCATTATCTAACACCTTCCGCCATCGGTCGGGAAGTTGATGGATGCCAGTAGTGTAGAAAGATTAGTCTTTAGACGCGATGAAGTCATCAACCCAGTTTCGCACTTCACTCATTGTCCGGAAGTGTACAGAAGACAAGGTATTCTGCATTGACCGAAACAAATGATAATCCGAAGGGGCTATGCCCGAACTATACGCCAGGTGTTTAAAAAATTTCCAGTCAAGAGTTACTAACGTGTCCTTGAATGGTTTTTCAACATGTGGTCTTGCGTTGTTATGGAGCAATTTCATGGGGCGCATACTTTTGCCAATAAATGGACGTTTTCGACCAATTTACTGATTCAATTGAAGCAATTGTTACTTGTAGCGTTCAGAAGTTACACTTACACCAGGCTCCAACAGTTCGTAATAGAGCACACCCTTCATATCCCACTAGATGCAGAAGATAACTTTTTTGCAGTGAATGACTCGTTTCGGCATTGGTGTTGTTGCTCCGCCGGGATTCAACCAATATTTTTTGCGTTTGGATTGTCATAACATATCCATTTTTCATCTCCCGTCTCGATTTCCTGCAAGAAAGATTTTTCTGTTGCCTGTATAGCATATTCATGCACTTCAATATATACTCATTCTTGTTCCGCTGGCTCAATGCGTATGGCACCCATATTCCTGCCTTCTGAATCTTTCCCATTGCATGTAAACGATTATAAATCACTTTTTGTGATACTCCTAATTGTTCAGCAAATTCATTTTGCGCCTGAGATGCATCTTCATCAAGCAGTGCTTGCAAATCCTCATGACTGGCCTTCAGAGGAGCGTCGCTACGTTCTCGATTGCTAACATTCAAAATCGCGATTTTTAAAACGTCGAAACCAAAATTTGCATGTGCTTTTCGATACGATTTCCTCTCGAAGAACAAAACAGATTGACTGATACTTTTTCCTTGGTGAAATTCGTAACGAAGGCAGTGACGAATAAATGACTTATCGTATGAGATCTTTCAGCTTCGAAATTTTAACTTTACTTTCACTTTTCTCCCAGCTTCTGCGTCTATTTGAAAACACTGAACTGGTTTTTATCACACGACACAAATGCGGTATACTAATTGGTGTGCTATTTTGCAGTAAACGTCAGACGAAATTTGTTTTAAAACTTCTTACTACACCCAATATATATATATATATATATATATATATATATATATATATATATATATATATATATTGTATACACTTTGTATACACTTTGTAGCCACAACTACCCAGTGCAGAACACTGATATTTGTGTGTGGTAGTAGCCTCGAGTTTCCCATCGTATACTATTATGGTTGCATGGCGGTAGCTATGGGGATGGGGGTGATAGGGAGGTTGAAAGTGGTCGACCTAGGGCATTTTCATATTTCGAACAAAGTGTTCTAAACTTGTTTGGAATCTTCTTGAACGGGAATTGGTTCATTCAACTTAACATGAACTAATTAACATATAGATAACTAAAGAAGAATATTTCACGCCCCCTAGCAGTGTAAATTGAAACTAAACGAAATCCAGTCCGTGCGTAGCACTCCTACTATACAATGCCGTATGCAGGGGAAGTTTTGTTTGGAAAGAGGTTTGTTTAGAACAGAATGCGCGCCGAAAATTACTATATTTATCAAAACTGCAAAAGAAAGTTACTGATTTCCGGGCAACACCAGACGGATCAGCTAGTATAATATATATATATATATATATATATATATATATAACAATAAATGAAACATTATCATAACATCAACTTAAACAACTATATATATATATATATATATACAAAATACAAACTCTATAATATAAACATTTATGAAAGCAATACAAATTTACGATATTTGATAATCCCCAAGGATATTTTTATATAACCTTCTAAAAAATAAAAATTATAAAACTACATTTATTTATTTATCAAACTTCGTCTACATATTAAAATTTAAATACTAAAAAATGGTTGAATCTACTAAAAATCTTTTTTAATAATTAATGTATCTTTAGAGGAAACTTCATATGCGTATTAAGTAGTATTTTCTGAAAATTTATGTACTAATAAAAATAGTTCTAAATTTACGTTCGTTCTCATCAATCATCCAATTTAATGAAGATGTTTGTTACTGAAATTTAAAGATTAATTTTTACATGGGAAGATGCATTGGATAATATGTTGGTAACGATCTCTGTTACTGAAGATTAATGTGGTGGTAATGTTACAGAAGATAATGTGTTTTAAAAGTTTCAGGATTTTTATAAAGTTTTGGAATTTTTAACACTAACGTCTGCATATGTACGTTACTATGAATGTATAATATTTAAGTTAATTAATAAAGACATTATGGAAAATATTTTCAGAAATATAAAAACATTTGATTGAATATTTATCTTTAAAGTCTTGAATTCAGTAAGTGGAAAACAATTAGCTATTTTAAATTGCACATGCTAGCTTTTTTTCTAATGATATTATGCATTATAACAAGTTATGACTTGTGGGTGGTCACTGCCTGTGTCCTGGTAGAAACATAGAATATTATTGCAAACATCTCTAGTTTCATAAATATTTAAATATTCGTAGATGAATATTATCGGTTGAATGTTTGTTTCAGAATCATGAAGGAAAGTGTCATTAGAAAGCAATCAAATTTCTATTTTCTCAATTCAAGAAAACTTAATATGTAGAAGATGATGCACTGACTATTTTCACTGACTAGTCTTGTACTTGCGCGCTCATGGCTATGTTACTTTACTCAGTGGAAATATATCTATCTAACGGTTTGGAGTTGTAGACTGTGTCTGCAACTTTTATTATTTAACAGCTACTCGAAACTGTATAATCGTTCATGAGTCAACCAGTATTTTAAAATAATCGATTTAAATAGAGTTTATTCCTTGTATATTTTGCATAGAAAAATAGAAATAAAAATATTAAAAATCAATTTGAAGATGGTCTTTAAAAATACGAAGAGTCCACTTCGGGTTTCAATTATTTCTTTCGAACAAGATATATGAATAACTTAATATTTATTATACAAAACATAAATGTTAGCAAAATTATTTTTCATTGTAGCGTTAATTAATTTTCAGGTTGCGTATTTCTAGAAATAAGTGCGCCAATTAATTGTTTACTGTAAAAATGGAACCTCAATCATCCTCTTTTATAAAAAGCTATGCGTTGTTGATGACTGAGTTTTTCGCTAATCGTTGCCACAGATTAATCTCGGAAAATGAAACATTTGAAGTTACTGGAAAAAATAGTAGCTCGAAAAAGTATTTGTCAGAAAATTGTTAGACAAATTGCGTTTGAAAGGTAAAAAATTGTATTTTTCTTGATATAAATTTCAAATCTAATAATTATGCCGTTTTTCAAATGTTGAATTTCGAAAATTACCAAATTTCACAATGGAGTGCCATAGCGAAACCATCACGCGTAAAAAGATAATGATAAGTGCGACGTGTCCTAACGTGTATATTGGCTATAGCACGGGTCACAAATTATAGTAGCCTTATTCTGTTAAAATATAAAAATGAATTATGAAATGTCAATATTTTGTTTAATTAAAGGTTCGGTAAGAGAAATTGACCAGCGTAGCGGGCGTAGCTTGCTAGTATGATACATAATGAGTGCTGTTTAAATATTCTATTATTTGTGATATATGCGACTTCCAAATTTCGACACGGACTCTTCTTGACCTTTTTTAATTTGATGAAATCGCAAAAAGACGCACATATATGCTTAAGATGGGCATCCGCAAGATGTTAACACTAAAAGTAATATAGATGGGGCACCAGGGATGCTTCTGTAAAGCTCGATGTTTCAGTGTCGCAGGAAAAAAGATGAAATCACCAAGTTTACTTCGTGAATACTAAGAATATTGTAATTATGATAGAAGAAAGCTTATATATTACAAATATGTAATCTAGTACAATTATTTGCGCTGAAAATGCTAACTGCAATTTGAAAGATAAAAAGTTAATACCCACTTGGCATCAAACTAGGTCATAAATCCTGTAACGAATAATTTGACTCTTACTTTAACAAGCTGTAAGTAATAAACGTATTATTTGAAAGGTTTGGTACATTAAAAGTTAATTTCCTATGAAAATGACATTTCGCTACGGATGTCATATTCTCTTTGCTTTAATATTTATTAAAATATCCATCTTTAACTCCCCCTCAAAAATTAAATTCATAAATACAACACCATTTTCAGAAGCCTATATCTCAAAAAGGACACTCTTGAATAAATGCTTTTAAAACAAATGTAAATATCAGAGTATAATTAACAAGAATTTTTTTCATTTTTGGTCTATTCCGCATATGGAAAAAGTAGTGTAAAAACACCTATTTTTCGCAATATTTGCTACTGTTTAGGGATGCAGAGTAAAGTCTGGGTACACTGAAATATCTCTTTAATGGACTTAACTTGAATTTCTTATTAAATTACATAGTACCTTTCTTACAATGTGTCATTTTTACTAGAAAATATACTACTCCAATATTATGCCACACTTCTACATGCGGTTATTGACTTTTTTAAGACGGTGTTTATTTATCTAAAACTTAACATTTCAGAGCTGCAAATAAAGTCCTTTTTACATATAAGACATCATTTCATTCAAAATCCAGACTTCTATTCACTTATACCATTTACATTATATGTTTCTATATAGGGTATAGAAATCCCACATTTCACCTCTAAAGGCACTGAAGTCACGCTTGTACCCACGTGTTCCACAATTCTAGGTTTTTTTCGTTCAAGAGATATTTCTGGATATAGTTGCGAATCTTGCGCAAAGAAGGTGAACCTTGAACCTTGCTTGTTAACGTTATGCGGAAAAATCCAAAAATGAAACAAAACATTTCTTGTGAATTAATGTGCGTTCTTTCTAGTGGCACTAACGGTATTAAAAATTGGAAGTGTCCCTTTTGAGATATAAACTTCTGAAGTTGGGGTAGAATTTCAGAATATAGATGTTGAGGGGATTTTAATGATCAATAAATTAATAAATATTTAACCAGGTAGCATAACTAATTCGGCTGTTGTAGGACATGTTCATAGTTAAGTAACTGGTAACGTAGTAAAGTTTTAAAGCAATGTTTTTAGTAGTTATAGCTTGTTAAAGTTAGATTAAAATTCATTGTGGCAGGCTCTATGGCATAGTTTGAAGCAAAATGTTGATGAATGTAGTCATTTCTGATCTTTAACACAATTATGTGTTTTGGGGCCAAAAGTTGTACTAGTTCACATATTTGAAATATGTAAGATTTCCTGTATCACGATCACTGAAATAATGGACATTACAAAAGCACCCTTGGTATTCCTACTATAATACTTCTGGCTCTGATACTTTACATACGTTAATATCAGACTTATATGTACGTTCTGTAGCGATGACATGAAAATTGTTAGGGATCGAGTCGGATTTCCTAGGCCAAATGACATGGAATAACCTTATATTGATTATCACATCTTTGATCCATATATAAGCGAATAATTTGCTTCCTAAGCAGTGTTTAAAACCTTCGTAAAAATAATAACGCTTATCAAATAATAACTAAGCAGACGTATCTCAATGCCTCAAACTTACAACAAGTAATGAAAACATATTTTTAATTTGTGTTTCTTTGAATCATTGACAAGCTAGTTCTTTAGAATTATTTTAATAATTGTTTTCCATTCAGTGTTTATATATTCACAAACAAATAAATTATTTTAATTCTTAAGAGTGAATACATAATAGTTCCTATTAATTCTTAATAATATCTAAATAAAAAAAAATTATGATAATAAGATGATATTGCTATTCTGTCTTCTATGACCCAACATGTCCAAAATTTCAAAATTACAATTTAGATTATTCTATTTTATGTAAAAAACTGATATTCCCAATGTACCGGAAGAAAAACGGGCACATCTCTATATATTGGACAAATTTAAAATGGAATTATTTCAAAACAATATTCAACAAGTTGTATGTAAAATGTAATATCACCATTTAATAAACATATTCATTTTACCACTGAAATTTGAAAAATAAAAGAAACTTAGAAAAGAATATTTAATTGCGCAGGTTAAAAGCTGAAAAGCAAAAACATAGAAACTGAAATAACTCAGTGTTAAAAGAAAAAAAAAGAATCAATAAGTACTGTAATCTGCTTTGAGTATAAATTGCATGAAATAGAAATTAAATGTGAACAATCAGTAAGGAAAAGCAGAGTTATAAAATAAAATAAAATAGAAAAATAGAGAAGTGAAAAACAAATAGTGTCCTAATTAGAAACAAAAAACGAAACATAGAAGTCAACGCATAGAACGGTTAGTAAAAGTTAAAAAATCAGGATAAACCTATAAAAAGAATTGTATGAATCAGAAAAAAAATGTTCTAGAGTGAACTACAGCCAAAACAAAATTTCAAATAAAATTAGGTGATTTCCACAAAGTTACTGGGGGAAATGATTAAACTTAAAAGCAAGATACAACAAGATCATGCTTTCAAAACTTCTAGAATGAATCAGATTTCGCCAAATGTTCCGTTGATTTTGAGATTTGCCACTTCCCCCAAAATATAAATAAATCGAATTTAGAAGTGAAAAGTGAATTCTTTAAATTGTTTATCTGCAGAAAATGTGAAATAAGGAGTTGGTGAATAATGCGCCTCAGAAAATTAGAGATGACCAGAAACCAACAGTTGAATACAGATGGAATTTATTGTATGTAACATCTAATAAAAATACGAAGTAAAATGCTGAGAAAAAAGAAATATCTTCATAATATACAAGAATGTTTAGAAGAAAACGAGAAAAAGAAAACATTTGTTTTGAATATGATTAACTATGACGATTCTAGTGATTTTGACAAGTACTATCTCGATCGTGACAATTTTTCTGATGTTAAAGATAAACCCAAACTTGGCTAAAAATTAAACGAAGAATGTACTATTCTAATAAAGCATCCCCTTATGATTAGGAAATGTGATGAAAAGATAAAAAAATAAAACGTTATAAAAACGATTTTTTTAAAAATTAAGATGTTTATTTTGAAGATAAGTGAAGCGAATTGACAAAAATAATCTGTAAATCTGCAGACTCTTGACAATTGAACTGTGGCCCTTTTTTATTTAATTTAATTTAATTTAATTTTTTAGTAAAACAAAGAGAGATTTTCTGTGTGTTTTGAGGTTTATATTTTTTTAGGTTAATGATATGCAGGCTTCCTTCTAGACTGTCGAGGTCAATATTTTGATCAAGGAAAGACTAGTTCTGCGATTAATTATATTTTCCAGCAGGTAAAAGAAATTCCGAGGACAAAATAGTAACCTATATCAACAAAATGGTTTCACTACACAGACCACACACATAATATTACGACAAATTCTGAAACAGATCAAAAACGCCTCTGTATAAAGTGATATCATATGCGTAGTCAATGTGAGAGATGTAAATTCCGATATTAGATAGTGAAACTGGGATGCTGTAAAAAAGGGATGGGGTTGTTAAAATGTTGCTAAACTGTGGAATGATTATCTTTTTAAAAGTAAAATTCGCAAGGGTCCCAAGATGCCATTATTTTTATCCTGTACACAATCTTAGGGTTTTTTTTGTACGTATTCCTACTGTTATCATAATATATTTCAATTCAATGTAATATATTGAGTCTTCAACGCTCGTAAATTTACACCTATACATTTGGAGTATAACATATGCGAGTATCTGTGAGTACACTTAAAATATAGTAGCGCGCCAATTATCCGAAATCCAATTAACCGAATTTTCAAATTACCCGAACCTCCTTTTTTGGTCTAAAAATATTTTTAGTACGACCTTTGTAATCGAAAACTTTTTCCAGATCAGTGGATTGAAGAAGATGAAAACGTATGATATGAAAAAGATCCAGGTCCGTTACATAATGAAACCTTTGAATGTTTGGAAAAAGCATGGAAATGGTTCAAACGACAGGAGAATACTTGTCCTATTCAACTTACGTATTTAAGAAAAATTCGTGATATGGCAGTATTGAACATAATATCTTCTTTAAAACAAAAAACTATCCAAAGATTGTTTGCTTAAATTTCAAATTTTGCAGTTCAGAAAATGATAAAAAAATAAAATAAAAAAATAATAAAGATAAAAAAGGGACAATTTTTTTTAAAGAGACAAAAAAAAAAAAAAAAAAAAAAAAAAAAAAAAAAAAAAAAAAGAAAAACAATTTTTAAACATACCAGCACTAACAGCTGCCTGTCTTATACCTAGTTAAAATGTAAAGGAAAATTGTGTACAGAAGAGATTTTTTTAATCTACTTATCAACTACTATATTTTTAAAAACATACACTTGTTTCATAAAAAGCCTGTTACACGTAAAAAATGCATTTTAAACATTTTAGCATAGTCGGGAACATTCCTAAAATTGCAGTTATCCGAACTAGCGCCGATCCCGACAGGTTCGGATAATCGACTCTCTATTGTATGTTATTAAACAACTTCACTTAAAATTTTCTTGCATTTTTAAATTCATAAATAATACATCTTATATTACACAGAGAATATTTTATATTTAAAAACATTAAACGATACACTATAAAAAAAATTATGTGTTTCAGAATTCGGATTCTATTTTATCTCTATCTCTAATAAGAAACTTCAAATTACATACTTAATTTTCATATATTTTAAACATTGTAACCTTTTGAAAAATATTTTACTAAATTTTAGTCCGTATATGAAGTGAATGAAGTTTATTAGACAAGTAATGCATAAAGCATGCTTCTTTTTTATAGAGTAGAAAAGTTGAGTTCCTTAAAAGAATTCTGTACAAGATATGATACAATTTTAATGAAAAAATTGTTTTAGAAATGATACACATTAAAACATTGAAATATTCATGAATAAAATTTAGAAATAATTTAAAATATTTACAAAGTGGACCATCTGTTTATGACAAACACTGATTTCACGCATTTGTACAAAATAAAAATATTTTACATAAAAAGTTATTTAACCTTATTTTTGAAAACATCTTTTTAAATGAATTTTCAAGTAATTGCACTTCATTAAATCAAGAGCCTCATAAAAATGTATCTGAATCAATTAGAAATAATTTGGTTAATGTAATTTTATCAATAAAGAAAAAAATATATATATAAAAAAATAATGAAATTAATTTTTATGTAGACAATATGAAATTTTAGAAATAAATTATCGTACAGTATTCCCAATTAATTTTTTACATTTTAATCGCTATAAAAATAAACCTATAATAAGAAAAGTGTACAAACTTGATAATGTTACGAAGGAACAAGTTGGAAATTGTACGTCAAACGTGACAAATGAGGTGCGTTCGTACTATATTTAGTTATATAAATATTCAGATCTTGATGATTTTTAATTCTGTGAAATGAATTATATCGTCTGCAGATTAATTTCTGTCATAAAATAAGTATCTCGGTCGCTTGACGATTCAACCTCGGAAGCTCCTCTAACAAAAAAGCACCGATTTAAAAAAGAAAATTCAAATTTCTTAATAAATATTTTTATTAATATCTCCTAAAGTTTTGATTCGATTTTAATAAAAATTGAAATGTCTCGACAAAATTCTGCAAAGATAATATATCTTAAATTCCAAACCATTCGGTTGGGTAGTTTTTGCGTTGTTATATGCGGACGGACGTACAGACAGACGGACAGACAGACGGACAGACAGACGGACGAACAGACGGACGGACTAAGCGACGACAATAGGTGCTACGTATTTATATAATTACGAACGCATCTAAAAATATCAAATCATGCAAAGCCGAGTGTGTAACCTGACGAAAGCAGTGGGCTCTCAAATTTAGGTTCTAAGGAATTCATGAATGTACGCTGCCGAATTCAGTGGAGTCATCAACATTATGTTTGTTCATTTGAAAATAATTTCCTTTTAAATATATAAAATTATACTGCTGAGAAAGGTTAGTGGGTCTCCAAACGTTAGGTACTTTTGGAAAAGCTTTCGTTTAAAATTATAAAATCATTCAACAAGTATATTTAAAGTTATCAGCATTTCTAGATATATTTAAAGTTATTATCACGGTTTCGGGCAACGTTTTACCCGTCAGCTAATTAACAAAATACATTATACTAACATTTATTAATATATTTATAAATAAAAAAATCCAATAAATCTGAACTTCTATGACATAATCTGATGCAAACGAGTCCTACGCTTAGTCACAGAATATACTAAATTTCCCATATTGAAACATACTGAAGTACTCCGACAAAAAAAAAAAAAAAAAAAAAAAAAAAAAAAAAAGTGACGAGTATAACTTTATATATATATATATATCTATATATTAATATTTTGGAAACAGAATATATGCATTTGTTTGATTTTCTCTATTTTTTAAATTTAATATACATTTTTAATTACACCAATGTTTTCCAATGCCGTTGTATGCATTACAGCATTTACATAGTTAATTAATTTGAAATTCATTCAATTTCCATTTAATTAGTATATCAATTTTAAGTTTGCAGAATGTTTTTTTTTTAATAGGAAACAATTTTAATGTTTGAAAATTAACATATTATTTCATCTATCTACCATCGGACATACTATTTTCCCAGGTTACATAATTTGTTTGTTTTCGAAATTATTAATTGCGTATAGTCATGTCACATGTAATTCTGTAGATATCGACTATCTCGTACAATATTATAGTTAATTCCCTATATAAATTAAGGGTTGAAAGGTTAAGGCTTACATGTGAAGATCCTTTAAAGTTTATGTTTGAAAACTTTATACGATGATGTATTACATTGCCTAAATTAATGTTGTTTATCATATAATGTATCTAAATACTAAAAAATAATCCATTTTTACTTTTTAAATCATTATTTCAGCAGTGAATTACACCTATAAACCTTGAAAAACAATCAATGAATTTTTATCCTGCTTCGTGGTACGATCCCCGGCTTGGACATTTTTCACTATGTTGGTTTACTCTTTAAAAAGCAGGACAAAAATTCACTGTTTAATATTCAATTAATTCATTTTTAGAGAAAAAAAGCTAGAAAACACATGTTTAATATTAGGTATTTTTCTCACATAATGTGTTTTTACTTACTCATCATACGTAGTATAGGGTATTGTAATCGTTTTGAAAATCGAAAAAATTTTGTTGACGGATTTACACGTTTCAGACACTGGAGATTACGAAAAAAATATTTTTAGATTTTTTTTTTGTCCGTCTGTCTGTGTGTATGTGTGTCTGTAAACGCTCTATTTCCCACAACTTGAGATAGAGACTAGAAATTTAGTATGAACTTAGTATGTAATAATGGGAAGAAGCTTATTGAATTTCAGTAACCTCGATTATCCGGAACTATAGTTTTGGGACTTTCGAATTATTCGTTCTGAAAAAACGTATATAAAAATTTTCGAAATTCTTTTTTAAGGAGTGAATATAAAATACAACAAAAAATCTTAAATTTTGCATTAAAAATGAAGTCGATCGGATAATTCGTTGCCGAGATATTTGTAATCACATTTTTCCACACTCTTCGATTTTTCATGACCCTGTATTTCATTCAAATTTCAAATCAAAGATATATTTTAATTAGTAAAGAAAAACTTAATCCGACGCAGTAAGCTTTTAGTTAATAGAATTATGAATTTTAGAGTTATAAGAATGTTTCTTTTACGCAATTCAGTAATGGAGCATTTAAAGTTTATGACGTCATCAAGCACAGATTTTATTCGAATTGCAATGCATTTTATGCATAGTTACACATGTTTTATTTTCATATTTTATATTATGCCTATCTATG
The DNA here is from genome assembly GCA_963931845.1 of Maratus michaelseni. Taxonomy (NCBI): domain Eukaryota; kingdom Metazoa; phylum Arthropoda; class Arachnida; order Araneae; family Salticidae; genus Maratus; species Maratus michaelseni. The sequence continues at coordinate 447,194,502 of OZ007589.1, read as the reverse complement.
ATGGGTAAGTATAACGGTGGCCCCCAACGACTAGTTTTACTTACCCATCATACATAGTAAAGGGTAAGTCTTGTAATCGTTTTCAAAATGAAAAAATATTTTTGACTGATTTATACGTTTCAGACACTGGAGATTCAGAAAAACATATTTTTAGAAAAAAAATTGCGCCCGTCTGTCTGTGTGTCCGTAAACGCTCTATCTCCCGAACAAATTGAGATAGAGACTTGAAATTTGGTATGTACTTAGTATGTACTAATGGAAAGAAACTTATTGAATTTCAGTAACCTCGATTATCTGGAAGTATTTTTTTTCGGACTCTCAAAATATTCGTTCTGATAAGAGATACATAAAAATTTTCGAAATTGTTTATTTTAAGGATTGAATATAAAATACAACAAAAACATAAATTTTGCATAAAGAATGAAGTCGATCAGATAATGAGTTGCCAAAATATTTGTAATTACATTTTCCATATTCTTCAATTTTTCATGTCCCTGTATTTATTTCAATTCAAAGATATTTTTAAATTGAAAATGAGACGTTTAATCCAACGCAGTAAACCGTTAGTTAATATGATTATTAATTTTGGAGTTATAAGGATGTTTCTTTTACGCAATTGAGTGATAGAACATTTAAAGTTTATGACGTCACCAAGCCAGGATTTTATTCGAAGTGCAATGCATTTTATAAATAGTTTACACATGTTTTATTTTCATATTTCATACTATGCATATCTATGATGGGTAAGTATTACGGTGGCCCCCAATGGCTAGTTTTGTATTGTTTTAGCGTGCGAAATAGCTTAAATTAAGTACTTTTTAAATCGCTACATATTTTAATGATCTACTAATTGAAGACAAAACTAGTCGTTGGAGGCCACCGTAATATTTACCCAGCATGGATCTGCATAAGATAAAATATGAAAATAACACATGTGAAAATTATTTATAAAATGCATTGCAATTCGAATAAAATCGTGGCTTGATGACGTCATAAGTTTTAAATGATCTATTACTGAATTGCGTAAAAGAAACATCCTTATAACTCAAAAAATGATAATCATATTAACTAACAGTTTACTGCGTCGGATTAAGCGTCTCTTTTCTAATTGAAATATATATTTGAATTGAAATTTGGATGAAATACAGGGACATGAAAAATCGAAGAATATGGAAAATGTAATTACAAATATTTCGGCAACTAACTATCCGATCAACTTCATGCTTTATGCAAAATTTATGTTTTTTTTATTGTCTTTTATATTCATTTCTTAAAATAAACAATTTCGAAATTTTTTATGTATCTCTTATCAGAACGAATATTTTGAGAGTCCGAAAAAAATACTTCCGGATAGTCGAGGTTACTGAAATTCAATAAGTTTTTTTCCATTATTACATACTAAGTACATACCAAATTCCAAATCTCTATCTCAATTTGTTCGGGAGATAGAGCGTTTACAGACACACAGCCACACAAACAGACGGACGGCAAAATGTTTTTTCTAAAAATATGTTTTTCGGAATCTCCAGTGTCTGAAACGTGTAAATCCGTCAAAATTTTTTTCTCGATTTATAAACGATTACAAGACTTACCCTATACTACGTATGATGGGTAAGTAATTAGTAATTTTAAAAATACTATACTAAAAATGATTGAAAGTAATTCAGAATTCTATCTTAATTCTTTTAAAGACTTATGACTTCCCATTTTATTCATTCAAAAGATAATTTAATGCATTTTTATGTTACGGTCCGCCCAGCCGGGGGATATATTAAACTTACAAGAAATGAAAGAGTTAAAAAAAACTAAATTATTTATTTTATAACTTTACTTAAAAAATCTTAAGTAGCAGTATTTAAATTATAAGTCGATTGAATTAATATTGAAAGACTAAATGATAATTACAAATCGCGAAATTGCAGAAAAGAAGTTTGTCTCTTTATCAGGTATAGAAAAATCATAATCATTCTTGTTCATTTAATTTGCATTGCCTTTTCTTCCAAAATTGTATACTGGCTCCTTAACCATTGTTTTCCAATATCCAATTTAATGCTACGTACGTTATCCAGTCCTAACAGAAGAAAATGAAGATAAAAAAGCATTCATTAATAATTAACCTGTAAACTTAACAACAGTTAATTTATGAAAAACAAAATACTTTGAAAATATGCTACACTATGTAATAAAAAAATGTTGCTGTACCTTTATTTCTGTTCATAATTTTAAAAACTAGCAAACATTAAAACAAAACAAACAACTAAAATTGTAAAAATAAAATTTAAAACACAGACACTAAGCAAATACTGGTATGAAGATACCATAATGGCCGCTTCTTCCTCTTTCCTACAGCTAATTATATCAACTCGCACACACTAGATCCCTTCAAAAATATAGTAACAAATGAAAAATCCCTTTTTACTCGACTGTACGGTTTTACCCTTATTTCTCTTATGTATTTAAAAAATATATTACATTTATTTCATTATATTTGCTGAATATATTTATACAAAATTCCAAGCGAATTCTTTTAATTAATCCTTTTAATTTGATGCTATTTCCAAGAGTTCATTAGAAAATTTGAAATATATGATCACGTATCTGCCGTAATTAATACTATTAATCTTCTAGAGTGTTTATTTAAAATTACAAAAAATAATTGGAGACAAAAAAACGTTATTAGAAAATAACTTATAAAAAATACTTCCATGAATATCATATATCCAAAAGAATAATTTAATATACAAAAAAAAATATATATGAGACTAATGATTTATTAACTTTTATCTAAGGAAATAATATTTCTGTTTATTTCTACAGTGTCAAGTCCTGCGTATTTCTAAACAAATGAATTCTTCCTTTACTAAATATTGTAAATCACATTCTATTTGAATTGCTATTATTTAATAATTGCGTCTTTCACTGGATTCGTTATGTATTTTGATAATTTCACTTATGGATTCATTAATAAATTTTAAAGGAACTTCTAAAAACAAAGTCATTTCTTAAAGCTTATTTTTTTGAAAAGTAAATTTGCAGATGAAAAGTAAACACAACACGTATGGTTTAAATTTAGAATGTTGTGAGTTCGTACATTTTTTAAATTTATTATATTAAGCTCACTTAACATTCATTAAAATTGATATTTTCGAATTTATTTACATATGTGTTGAAATAAAGTCACAAGCATGTCGCTAGTGTTATAATAATATAATATTTTCAAATGGGATACAATTTTTAAAGTAAGGGTCGTCCACATTTAAATAAAAATTGAAAGTGTAATGCGCACTTATGATAATTTATTTTCGTTCCTTGTACCAAATGCGCCCGGAAATGTTATACTTTCCTAAAGCTATTATGAAGTTTAAAAATTTTGGAAGGTTTATTCATAAAATCATAAGAATAAACTAATATTGCACATGGAGAAGATCAAAGGACATTCCACATAGTGACCAGACAAAAAAATATATAGAAAATGAATTATAAGATCAGTTATACATAATCAGATTTAAAAAAAATCGTCATTTATTCTGGTTTCAGCATAAGCTTTATTTTTTAACTAGCTCACACGCCGGGCGTTACCTGGGCCCGTGATAATAAAATTAAACAAACCTAAAATTTGTATGAATTTATATCTTTAACCCTATTTTGTATGGAATTATTTATTTAAAAGTGCTGCACACACAGCAGAACATCATTTGCTTCCACTTTCCGCCGGTAGGAGGTGCATTCTGATCTAAACGAACCTCCAACATGTGTTCTCGCTGCCGCCGGCGCATTGTATATTAGACGTGCTGCAAATCTACAAATCGTTTATTTCACGCACTGTAAATGCTTTAGTTCTACCTTCCGACGTCAGTGGGCGCACTCTGTTACAAACAAATGACATTCCAAACGAAAATCCAACACGTGTCCCCGCTGCCTCCAGCACCGTATAGCGTGCTGGTCAAGCGCTGAAAAAGTCCTTTGTTCCACCTTCCACCACCGCACAGTGTAAGATTTTGCGATTCTAGCGGGTCAAAATTCAATTTATGAAAATTACTGATATTAATTAAAAAAATTGCACTTACTATAGATAAAATGGTTCTATATTATGGAAATATATATATTTACTCGTTACATTGTACATTTTACTTTATCATTATTACATTATCATGATCATAATAAAAAGAGTTTTGGTCATTTTCATTTATTGACTTTTACGCAGTGTTATTTTATTCAGTACAGATTTTTAAAATATACAATACCTAACTTTTACAACAAGAAGAGTTTTTTTTAGTAAATAAGAACTAAGTTATTAGGTACTGCTATCGCTGTCAGTGGCATCATTAATGTTTTCGGCACTGCCTTTTTTTTTACATCCAATCTCTAACCAATATGTCAAAGGCATTCCATAAATCTTATGTGTGCATGCAAAGTCGATAAGCCCGAAGAAAATGTGTGAGCATTACTCGTATATGTTCAAAAACATTTCAAATTATTCATAACCTTGGAAGTTGCTTTAAAGATATAGCATTTTTGGGTTGATTAATTAAAATATAGAATATTGCACACTTTGGCATCTAAAATTGTTTCTTCAAATCTGTGCACTATTTCATTAAGTTTGATCATCTGATTCTACTATTGTTGGCACAAGAGCAGTAATTTTGATTTCTGACATTTTCAAATTCTTCCGTTATTGACTGATTAGTTTCCTTGGTGAACTTAAATTTTATGGGTCTACAGTAAGAAGTAGATGAAGGGTGTACATTTTGCCATAATATAAAGTTTTGATTTTCTTCATTACAACCATATACAGTGAAACTTCCATTTAACGAAGTCTCATCGTTACACCTAAAATCTTCGCTATGAAGAAAATTCGTTAAATAGAAATCAACTTAAATTCATGAAAATTTTCCTTCAGATATGACAAACAAGTATTGGATTCAGAAGCACTTAATTCATTTTCTATTATGAAACCGTCTTTTACAAAACAGTTGTGTACGATTCGATGAAATCACATCACATTCCCAAGCTTTCACCAGTTCTGATACACAGGTTCTGAAACTAATGTTTTCACTACATTGTCTTTTTCGATAATGTACTTCAAGATTTTTTATTTCTTAGACTAATGACTGAAGTTTAGAAGTTGTATTAGCAGGAACAAAAATAACTTTGATGTTGTACGATTTGCATTTTGAAGCACATTCTTGTGGATGTACAAAGTAATTGTCTATCAGCAATGGAAGGTCAGAATGGTAACTATCTGACTCTAATTGATATTTTTTGCTTCAATGCATCTGACGCCATTATGTCAAAGCATATTCTGTATTATTGAATGTAAAAAGGGGATTTTGACTTCCCCCAACTGTCAGCGCTGAAGTGTCAGTGTGAAAAAGTAATTATAACAAGTTATTTTCTTATTGTGAAAAAAAATGTTTTATTTAGCACAAAGCAGAATGTAAATTATTTAAATGTGTTCATTTTCGTACAATCCGCTGAAATAATTTCGCATATCCATCGCAACAGCAACATCTTAGTTTGAATTCTATTCACGTACAAAAGTGGAATAAACTTCGTTATATAGAATATATTTTTCGTAATCTGGAGATTAATTTGCATGCTAATAGTGTTCAAAGTCAAAGTTCTGCAGAAAATTTCGTTAAGTAGAAAACTTCGTTAAATACGGACTTCGTTAAAGGGAAGTTCTACTGTAGTTTCAAAGGAACCACAGGTGGGATTAGAATATTTGCATCTTTAAAATTGTTTTCATTTGATTTTTGCTTGTATCTACTTTGTCCACCGCTTCCATCGACCCCCCCCCCCTCCACCCCCATTTAAAAATCATTGTTATACTTTTTAACACAGATCATTTTTCTTTAGTAAGAATATTTAATATCTGTTTTTGTATAATACAAAGTCTTTTTATCGAAGAGAAGAATGGATAAACCTTTTTTTTCGATTTCGGTCCACTTGAACAAAATTTTCTTTGGACGTCCAACTTTTTTCGCGTAATCATTATTACTTCTGTCTGGTATATTGATATTACTTATTGTTATATTCGAATCTAGCCATCTCTTATTTTTCTTTAAAAAACGTTCTTTATGCGATGGCAATTTCTCCATCTTCGATTAATGTCAATCATAAACGAATGATTCAGCCACTTAATCTGGACTAATATAACATGTGAGCAATGTTGAAGTTTATATTTGTGTAATACATTGTCGATCAAGATATTTTTAGAATTCACTGGCAATGATTCATGTCCAGTAACATAATTTATAAATATCGCATAGAATTCTCTTTTTGAAATTAACACTTCAATACCTGTAAAAAATTACTTATATTCAAAAGTTGCAAATAGTTGCAGCTGAAATTGATTTAGTTTGTATGTATATGCATATATAATTACAAAATAAAATTACCTTACAATGTACCAGAGTGTACAAAATTTTTGGCAGCTTTTTTAATTTGTCATATGCTATTAAATTTTCAAATAATTTACATATTAACTTACAAGTTTACTTTTAAGAAGTAACACTTTTAAATAACTATCGTAATTGTAAAATACAAAGTAAATACTTTTTTGTAACGATATTTACAAAATAAGTATATTTTTAGCCATAAATATCATTTGCAATTACATCTACAACAATCGCTGCTCTAAAAAGGTTTACAGAAAACTTGGTTTTGAGCCGACTTTTGATGGTGTTGTTGTGGAGTTAAACTGCTTTCACTTTATCTCTTTCCTCTTCAATGTGTTAGATGTAATTTAAAATGTCTAAAACTGAAATGGTTTAAAATCGATTTTCTGAATCTTTCCCCGCTAGATTTGCGAAATCTTACACTGTGCACCGATGGGCACAATTTATTTTATACGAACATCCGACACGTGTACTTGTATCAATGGAGTTGAATTAACCAATTTCCGTCGAAATTGGGACCATAGAACTCGAGAAAATTATGATCCCCCTGCTAGTGGAAGGTGGATCTGAACTCTGAGACGCAATCGAAAACCAAATCGAATCATCCAAACCCAGCTGTGATAGGGTCCATAGAGCCCGAGATAAGAATGCACTTTTAGAGAAAAAAAAATTGTAGGATTGCCTGCAAGGAGGCTCTTGTCAAGTGCTCAACAACGAATCATTTACTTTGATTGTTGGTATGTATCAAGTAAATACGGTTTGTGTAATTTTATTAGGAACGTATATTTAAAAAATTCTAAAATTGTTATGTGAAATTTCCGGTATTCTCTATATATAACTTTCATAAAACGGTACGTGTAAAACTAAAAATGTTAAATTTCTTAAATGGAATTTGAACAACCAGAGCAATACTCTGTTTTTCTTTAATAAGAGTTATCAATTAATAAAAAAACCGCCGCTAGGGGCGCGTGGTGAAGTACAATAAAAGCGATATTGAATAAAATGCTTTAACCCCCTCCCCTCACCCTGCCCGCTATAACTAAAAATTTGTAATATATATAACTAAAAGTATACTAAATATACTAAAAGTATAACTAAAAATATATAACTAAAATTTTGTTCAAGAAAATCCCCTTCCCCTACATTAACGCGATCATTAAAAAATAATTATTTTTTTTTCTGATAAATGGAACATAACGAAGACGCTACGTTAAAATAGCCGCCAGACAATTCTTAAATCCAAATCTATATCTTAATTATATCGTTATTAATCTATATCGTTATCTTACTTTTTGTTCATCAGCAAAAATTGGCAATTGTTTCCTTTAAGTTTCGCAAAGTGAATTAAGGGATCGGCGAGAGTAACATATCTCTTTGTAGCTCAGTTTTTAATGAAAGCAGATTCCTGCCTGAAATTTTCTCAAATTTTTTTGACTGACGCCGCCAGTTTTTTGCATTTTTTTGGAAATTTTAAGAAAAACTACCGGTGGAGTTAAAAAAAAATTGAATTGAATGCAGAAAATTTTTCGACATATGCATTGAAAATTTTAAATAGATACCTTAATTAGTTTTCTTTTCGCTAATTATTAAATAAATTTCAAATTCGTTCATTTCTGCTTGCAAATGGAGAACGGGTTTCCTTTTCTTTAGCCATTTTGATAAAAAAGATGGAAGCTTCTGTGCGATTTGTAATTAGTTTTAATTAATATTGTGGTTAATTATTACAATATTAAAATTCTGAGACTCCGGTGCATCGGGAGAGACCTTGGACTATCCTCACCTAAATTGTTAGACTTCTAGGTGCGCTAGATTTTGTTAGCCATCGCAGACAGACATAACCACACACAGACCAAAACTTTTCTTTATCAGTATAGAAAATGCACAAGAAGAAGACGGTCCTCTTAGATAATAAATAAATATATCATTATATCTCGAAAACTAATAATAGGAATGATCTGTAAAGTTTTTGATGATGCTCCTAATTTTTACATAAATAGGTATTGTGGATCATGATTCACATTTCTTTAATTATTACATTATCAATATTTATCCCAATTCAAAACGTGTTTTTGAATTTACAAATTGCCCATATTCGAGATATTTATTTAGTCTCGGTATGAAGAAAAATTTAGATCAAGTGTTTTCTAGGAAGACATAAATTAATAATTGAATTAATAATTAATAACTAATAAATTAATAATTGTTATAATTTGAACTCTTCTAACTTTTATGAAATTGTAATTAAATTTGTAAATAGCATACTTTTCCGGCGTATTTGATTAAAGGATGCCAAATATAATGTCAAAAGACAGTGTTACTATTAAAAAAAAAGAAATTTTGTGTATTTATTATTATGTAGAGGATCTGTTATTTAAAAAAAAAGTTTTCATTTTTAATATAAATGTTATTACGGATAAACCTTGTGTATATAGTGTTACAGCATTTAAGTTCATTTTGAAAGAAAAAAGGAATTTTAACGATTCTTCTACTGATCAATTTAATTGAAAGGAATATAGCTATATTCAGTTCTAATTTATTTGCAAAACATTACGCACATTATATTTTGAAAAACAGAATTAATTATTTTATTTAAAAAAATATTTTTGTTGATTAAAAATCTTATGATCTTATAAATCTTATAAATCTTATAAATCTTATAATATCCCATTAAAGTATTGAATAAACTGGCGTGATACTATAAAATAATAAAAAAACTTCTTATTAACACCATACAAATAAGGAATGCACTAGGTCTTTCGAAAGAACAGTGCTTTTCTTCGTCAGGCACAAAGAAGACGTGCAACCACTTTGAAGGCAGCAGCAAGACTGAAAGGAAATGGGAGGGAAAGAGGGACAAGCCAGTAGGAAAGAAGAAGGCATCAGCCAATTCCGAAAGAGAATTACCTAGAATGCAGATCATAAGGAAAATGAAGAAAACACACACACACACACACACACACACACACACACATATATATATATATATATATATATATATATATATGCTACGGTGAATATGATTAATCTGGTCATTATTAATAATAACAAATTATTATTAATAATGACCGGACGTAATGGACGGTTACATATATATATATATATATATATATATATATATATATATATATATATATATATATATATATATATACAGCGTGTCCACGTATAACCTGACCGACCTTTATTTTCGCAACCGTTGGTACTAGATGCATACTTCCAATTACAAAAATGGTTTAAATAAGGTAAATAATTATTTTTAAAGCGATTTGGGTCAAGAAAAACATTTATAAAAAAAAATACGAAAGTTAAATTTTTATACGGTCCCCCGGTCCTATAAGTGATATTTAGTAAAAAAATACTGTGACACTAACAAGTACAACAAAGAAAGTCCCATTCATCTAACATTAAAATTGACCGAGTTCTGAAACTTTGAAATACATGACTTATACCACTTTTTTGCATCTAAAAAAAGATGATTTCGGCCATGCTTTCATGGGTCGTATATAAAGTACTTAAACTTATTTCAAGGTATCTGCGCTTTGAAATAAATCGTACAACTATTGCGATTGAGTTAATTTTTATTAGTTAAGTTTCAGATTAATTAAAATAACTGTATTGTAACATATGTTTTATTTTGAAAGGATTTGAGGCTATGATTTCTTTTAACAAAAATTATGTTATTTTCATAAGGTTTTATTTAACTTGCAACGATCGTCTTTCCAGTTTAAAATTTGTACTCGAAGTTTAACTCACTTTCAAATGTCCGATCGAAGTTAAATTTTACATACTGACTTAAATCCGATGGCAATGTAATATTATTATGATTTTCGACGCTTACTATCTTATACATACTTATATTAGAGGATAACACAAAAAAAAATTCGGATAGATTATCGTCAACAAGTTTAAGAAAGAGTTTTAGATTAGATAACAATAACCTGCGATGCTTGGATTTTTTAAATTTTAAAATTACGTTTTATGTATTTTTTAACGCTGAATAAAAAAAAATACCTTCACTTTTAACCATCATATCAGGATTTTTCGCAAATCGTAAATTTCAAAGTTAAAAAACAGCGAAAAATCTGATATTATAAAATAGATGTAAGACTTTTTTATTCAGTTTAATTTTATTTAATTCAATAGTTTATTCAAATTTTTGGCTTATACTGGGTTTCTTGCAGCTAAATAGCTCAGGGGTCCGATGAGGTTGGGAGGGGAGGGGTGATCAATTTTAACTTTGAGCTTTTTAACTTTGAAATTTGCGATATGAGAAAAATCCTAACGTGATGGTTTAAAATGAAGGTCATTTTCGGATTCAGCACTAAAAAATCCACAAGAATCAATTTTCAAAAGATAAAAAATATGGCACAACCCAAAATTTGAAAGACAGTGTAATCTAACAGCATTTTAAAATCTGTATCATTTGGTAAAGAATTGAGGGTGTTGTTTTTCATCCTTTTATTTAACAAAAATTCTGTTATTTTTATCCTCTTATATGTACAGTACAAAAAGTATATTTTGCATTAATATGTCACAATGATTATAGATTTCACAATTATATTAGATTGCAATGTTAATTTTTCTCTCAACTATTTTTTTGATATATCAGACGATTATTTATATTTCTACTACATTTGTGAATAACCCCTATTTCGCAGCAAAAAATATACTCCAACTTTAAACAGCTATTATTCGGTCAATTTTAATGTTAGATGAATGGGACTTTTTTTGTCGTACTTGTTAGTGTCACAGTAAATTTTTACTAAATATCACTTATAGGACCGGGGGACCGTATAAAAATTTAAGTTTCGTAATTTTTTAATAAATGTTTTTCTTGACCCAAATCGCGTTAAAAGTAATTCTTTACCTTATTTAAACCATTTTTGTAATTGGAAGTATGCATCTAGGACCAACGGTTGCGAAAATAAAGGTCGGTCAGGTTATACGTGGACACGCTGTATATATATATATATATATATATGTAAGAAACATACATATTATATGTATGTACCTGGGATTAAGTAGGTGTACGTGCAAATGTATATTTATAGATGAACATTATCTTATAGCGTATATTATTTTAGGTAAATTAATGTTGTAGAAAAAAATTAACAATTTTAGTCAATTTTACATATTAATAATTTACCTGTAAAGAACCATAAGGCACCTGTGTTCATTTTTTTCCTTATTTTCCTTATGTTCTGCATTCTAGGTAATTCTCTTCTGCGATTGGCTGATGCCTTCTGCTGTTCTCTTAACTTATCCCTCTTTCCTTCCCATTTCCAGTCAGTCTCGCTCCTGCCTTCAAAGTGGTTGCACGTCTTTTTTGCGCCTGACGAAGAAAGACATAGTTCTTCCGAAAGGCCTAGTGTATTCATTATTTGTATGGTGTTATTAAGAAGTTTTTTGTATGCTTTTATCGTATAACATTGATGGAAAAACTGTATGTATTATAGGGGGGGGGGGTTATACTTTTACCTTGTAATATTGCTTGAAAAAATGTATGTATGGTGTAAATAGTAAATATTTCTATTCGACAATGAGAGGCTTAAATTATAAAAGGTTTTACGTTGCATAATACATTTTAATATTATGATACTTACTTTGTACTTTCATTACTTAAAAACGTATTGTTAATTTAATCACTGGGCATTTCGATTATGGAAGTAAGCAAAAAAATATATTTGTTAAATTGTATGTGAATCATGATTTAGTTGTATAGATATTTGGAAGTGTAGCTGTACATATACATGCAAGTGCATATATCATAAATATGCATGTGGAGATATATTGATGAAGATGTAGATTCATGCATTTTTTAATGTATATTTAAACATGTAAATATATATCTTTTAGTCATTCTGATACATAAAATGTAAATATAGATATGTAAGATACATTTGTATTATAAGTATGTACCTGGAACTAGGTAGGTATATGTGCAAATGTATATTTATATATGAACATTATCTTACAGCGTAGATTATGTTAGAGGAATTAATATTGCAGAATAAAATTAAAGAAATTTACTCGTACAATTTACCTGTAAAGGGCCATAAGTCACCTGTGTTATTTTTTTAAATATAAATTTTGTTTGTAAATGTATGAAATTTAGCTTAGTTTGCTTGTTCCTATTCAAATACTAAATTGAGTCAGAAGAAAAAAATAGATACATAACATTAGAAATCATTCTGTATTGAATTTTAATTCTATTTCACTATGATGAACATCCAAGATACTGGCATCCTAGCTACAAAACTAAGATGAAAATAATATCCTATAAAAATATATTTTCACGTCGTATTGGATTTATTGTCACATAAAAACTTGATCGTATTATTGCGAAACATTACTTTTGTCATAAGGTTTCGGTATTCACAATTTAGTATGAGTTATTATCAACGACTTTTAGAATAGTTATTTATTCCCTCGTAGAAAATTTTTAACCATAAACCTTGTAACTGCATTATCTGATACGTTAAAATAAAGTTTTATGTTTTAAAAAACATTATTTAGAACACTTACATTTAACTACAACTCTAGTCTAAGTCACATTTGTCTACTTATACTTAAAATACATACTAAGCTAAGTGTACATTTGTATTTTATATTAAAAAAACTGTTATAAATATCTATTATTCGATTATATAAAATTCATGTTAAAAAGGATTTTATATAAAAGGATTTGAATAATCTCATATATTTTCAAGTGAACGAGTCAACTTGCACTTTTGAGATCATAATAAACATTTCTTCGAATAATCACACATTGAAGCTTTTTAGTTACTAATTCCATTTGCAAGTTTTTTTACTAATTCTAAACATTTAAATTTAAGTTAAATTTACTGAAGTTAAAATGAATAAAAAAAATGGTAACGTAGTTAATAACTTAAAAATATAAACACGTAGAATTATGAGTTTTTATTTAAATTTTTTATTCGAAATTACAAGTAACAATATGTTTCTTTACGTTTATCTCGTGAAGCAATATTTATATAATTATTATAATAGTCCACAAAAGAAATAACGACATATCATCTATATTGCTGCAACTTGAAGTTATCTATATGTAGATGATGAATTAAGTAAGATTTCTATAAAAGGTTCACTCGCAAAAAACTGCACTACACGATGTCCTCTCATGGAACATTTCTAGAGGGGCTGTGCTTCAATTTAATTTATGAATCATGTGTTTGTTTATCAAGTATAATACATTATCGCTTGTACAACTTAATTAATATAATTGTGAAAGTTATCAAAGTGATGCGGTATCTGTTATCAATTCCTTTTTAGAAATGTGAATAAGCGCTAAAACGGATATTTTAACAAAAGTATCATAATATATTAAATATATAATAACGCCTTTGTGTTTGTGAAAAAATATGCAAATATTTATTAAATTAGTGTTGAATAAAATAATTATAATATAAAATTATTTATATTCATTACTTTACTTGATTTTTATATAAAGTACTAGTATATATGTTTTTATGTCACATAATTAATGATTTACTCCCATGAAGGAGGACGATATATTCGACTGATTTATTGGAAGAGATATTTTATTGTGTACACAACTTCTTTAATATATATATATATATATATATATTAATCAGTAAGAATTTAAAACATACCGTTTTTCCATAAAACAAAGGAATTAAAATATTCGATTATAAAATCACTTTAACGTAACAGAGTCACTTTAAATATGTGCTAAATTCGGTTAACTTTTAAGTTTTTTATCTATTTATTTTTACTTTTATTCCCCCATTTCCGTTACCTTATGTGGTACGATACGAATCCCATAAGTATGGCCACATGTTTTTTTTTCCCATAATTTTCTGTTTTAGGAAACTAATCAATATTTAAATGCACCTTATTCTACTTCCTGAAAGCAGGATTTCTACACTCAATTTGCCTTACTTTCTTATCTTTATCGTATTTTCCTACAAAGTTCGAATAAAATTTCCTAAATGTGATTTCCGATATCCCCAATATTGAATTGTAGATGTTCATGTTTAATTCCAATTTTGTTTAATAAATCTAGTTCTTAAATTCTGTTCGTAATTGATTAATACAAATTTTCAGCAAGAAACGCAGGTTAAAAGAAATTGCGAATTTGATTCTGAAAAAGTCCGAGATAAACGTTTTAGTTATTTACAACGAAACTGGTCTATAGAAATTATGACAGAGTATTTTTTCTCTTTCATTTCAGAAATGAAGATTAAAATAATAAACTAAAAAAGAATATAATTATTGATCGTTTGTCAATAAAGTAAATATGCGTTAATTAACAATATCAAAATTTATTACGCATTATGTGAATGTATATATTTTTGAAGGAATCAAATAATATTTCTGGAAAAGAAAGTATGATTACAAAACTTTCTTGGAAATCAGTCTTGTTAGCAACATGTAGATTAAAAAAATATAAAGATTGTAACTGTTAAATTATCAAGAAAAAATATATATAAACAGAAATCGTACTGTAAAAACTGAGCAAAAAATACTCAATTCTGAGCACGACGCATGGTCAAAATGGATCCGAATCAAAGTTACTCAAATTTAAAACATGTATACTCATTTCTGGAAACATGCACACACTCAAGAATAAAACATCATGCGCTAATATATGAGTGTTTATGATTCATGTTTGTGATCCATGTTTCAAAAATAAGTATGAACTGACCTCTATGTGCTCAGTTTAGAGTATGTCCATGTTTCAAAATTATGAGTATTTCTGGTATTTCAGAATTGAAAGCGTTGGGTCGTTGTATTTGATATAAAAAAATTCTTAACAAAAAGAAAACATCGATTTACTCAGATTTGAAAGTGTCATTTTTCTCAGTGTGTTTCTGTAGAGAATATACAGGAACTATTACTAATATGTTTAAATAAATTAAGAAATTCAAAACAATTATTCTACAGTTGGCCAAACAATAGAAAGAAAAGAGAAAAGACAAGAGATAATATCCTATATACACTATATTGTCAAAGGTGACCGGTCACTTGCGATTTGAGACGCTTTGTTAACTATCTAGAAAAATACATGAGGAATTAACCTGAAACAGCCGGTGTGTAAACAGGTTATATATTTCCGCGAAGATTGTTTCACGAAACCCCATAGGGGACTGTCAACAAATTGAAAAAAAACGAATATATTTTGGATAACCCTGTACAAACTAATGTAGCAACGGCGTTCAAACTCGAGATTATTTATAAGTGGCTTATTGTAATATACTGTGTTTATTTTTATGAGGATAGCATGTATAATCGTAGAGAAATTAAGGTTTTTATAAAGACAGTCCCAAATCTCGCCTAGTTTTTTGCTTATAATTTGCAGATTTCTTATTATGAAAGAAAAGGTTCTTTTCAGAAAATATGACAAACAACATTGTACATAATACTCAACAATCAGAATTAAAATTTAATAAAAATTGGATGAAAAATGAGCAGGTTTACTAAAAAATGTTTCACTCCGCATGCGCGAATGCAATCAAAATATAATATGCATAATGCATTAGGTAAGTATCTTGAGTAAATTTTGTTAAAGTCTCAAAAGCATAGTTTGAAAATTCTGAAAATGTAGTACGTACAATATTGTGTACGCTATCTTGGCACTAATCAACAGATATTTGATACAACCTCTCATCTTTTTGCTTCTTTTTGGGAACAACGGATTTCGAGCTTATTCTATCGACGATAATTTTCAGAATTTTCAGTCTATGATTTTGAGACTTTCACAAAAGTTGCTCTATATACTTAGCTAATACATTATGCATATTATATTTTGAATGCATTCGCGCATGCGCTGTGAAAATGTTTTTAGTAAACCTGCTCATTTTTCATCCAATTTTTATTATTTTTTAATTCTGACTACAGAGTATTATGTACAATGTTGTTTTTCATATTTTCTGAAAAGAACTTTTTTTTTGTATTAAGAACTCTGTAAATTATAAGCAAAAAACTAGGCGAAATTTGGGACTGTTTTTATAAAAACCTTAATTTCTCTACGAGTATACACGCTATCCTCATAAAAATGAACACATTATATTACAATAATCCACTTATTATTAATCTCGAGTTTGAACGTCTTTGCTACATTAGTTTTTACAGGGTTATCCAAAAGATATTCGTTCTTTTTCAATTTGTTGTCATGTGCTATGGGGTTTCTTGAAAAAATCTTCGCAGAAATATATAATCTATACTATACTGTTTACACACCTGCAGTTTCAGGTTAATTTCTCATGTATTTTTCTAGATAGTTAACAAAACGTTTAAAATTACAAGTGAACGGTCACCTTTGGCAATATATTGTATTTTAATTACCATATTGTCCCTGGAAAAAAACGAAAATAATCATTCGACTGAAAATTATGTTTTCTTTCAAATTATGTAATTTTGTTACAAAAGAAAAAAATGGCTGAGATATGTTTTCATACTGAAATCGTACCAAACTCTGAAAATTTCAGTAGGAACACTAGAAGTGGACATCATATTTCACTTGCGCGGTAAACTTTACCGTAGAACGCCAAACAGAATGCCATTCTGTAAAAATTATAATTTTTTGTATTGAATTAGAGAATTATTTTCATGAACAGGTATCTTCACTAAAGTTTAATTGCAAAACAATCGAAAAAATTACATCGTAGTCTGATTATTATCGGAAAAAAGTAACAATGTGTATATTTTGTTTTTATACATAATTATGTTTAAAAACTTACGCGTTAACATTTTCCTTACTTTTGTAAGAAAAATATGAATAACCCAGGCTCACATCATTAACAATAGTATAGATAAAGCAAAAATTCTCCCGAAAGCAGTTTGTTAGATGATAGCAAGAATGTACCCGCATTCATATCATTAGTGGTTGTAATTTAGTCAAATTAGTAACGATTATACTTGAAGATATATTTCAGGGATAAATTATTTCCTATCTGATTACGGGATGCGTGTAAAAGTAAAACTATTGCTTATCATGTTAATGATCCCATAATTTAAGAAAATTCGTTTTATTAATTCGTTATTCGTTTCGTTTAATTAGAAAAGAACAAATTTTTAGGCAAAAGTTTAATTTTATTATTCCAAAATTAATACAAAATTTGATATCTTGAATAGCGTATTCTTATCAGTTTCTCATGTAATGTAGATTTTAAAGTGTGTGTGCTTACCTTGTTAATTTATAATTTGAAAGTGATTCATATGCTTTAAAAGATTAAAGTATAATATACATACTACACTTCTAGTATTAGGACAAAGATAGGGGCAAAACTAAACTCACCAAATCTCAAATACTACAGTACGTTATATAGTAAGGATTTTAAGTAAAAGAAAATAATCTAAAACATCTGTGTTGTCTATTATAAATATGCCAAAATATTATGTATGTTTATATATCTGCACTTTTATTTATATGTGCACTGCGTTCATAACGCTAGTCTTTTCGTGTTTGAATAGTTGCTCTTATGTCTAAAGGCAGACAAGTACCATTATTCCATTCTTTTCAATAATGTGGCCAAAGTGATTTGTATTCTATAGACAAATTTACGTAGGAAATATAAGGAAAATTATCCACAATAATGTTTACGAATTTTAATGGAAGTTTTATTACAATCACTGTTTATTACTTATCTAACATAAGCATTTGTATTAATGCAAAATAATTCAATTAATTCCTTGCTAATGTAACTTTAAACAAAAAAATTCCCATAAAGAGAATGTTACCTACATCATTTTGTAGATCATAAAACTCTAAAAAAATAGTTTTCATTCTAAACTTACATTTAGCTTCAATGTAATTATGAAACTTTTTCTTAAACAAATCATTTATTTATTTTGCTTGTTCTGCAGAGTATATTTGACACTTGTCTCTAAAATTTACAATATACATATGATTATATTTCTCATCGCAATTACTTAACTACATGGAAGTAGGAAATTAACAGTGGGGAATGTTAGTATAAACTGAAGCAGAATAAGACATTTTCCATTAAAATATCTATGTGTATCGTAATAAAGATCATAAATATAAATTAAATGAGCATATCTACTTATTATCCACATAACATCTAACATAAAGCAAATTCGATGCTTTCATCTCAACTACTTATCATAAATATAGCATAATATATAAAACTAGCATTCATGAAATAATTTCTGAATGATGACCTGTTTTCATCTCTCACCATCAATTTCCTTGTGATGCAAAATGAATTCCCCATTCATTTGACATATGTCTACTTATCTATCGTATATTTAAATTTGGTAATAGTGAAAAATACATTTATACCTTTCAGGAACAACTTCATGTTTGGCGGAAATGTGTGAAATTTATAATCCAAATAAATTGTTACAGAAGACTTAGACGTTTGATACCTATTTTATTTTCTAATAAAGTAAAATATGTTCTACACTGGTTGCTTCAAATAGATCGATGTTTAAAAAGAAAATTTCATTTGCTAAATAAACTATTTAAATGACATTTCTTTATAGATTTACAATTTAAAAAAATAATGCAATATGTGACACTTGCCGAAAATATCCTCACAACAAATATGATCATTATTTACTATTTTGTTTGCTTAAACATAAAAATTGAGTCACTAGAAATGTAAATAACTATAAATGAGACATTAATTAAAAGTTTCCGGGACAGTATTTTTCCTGGTGACTTTTCATATAATCTGTTTATGTTTGTTTATACAAAGAGCTGTAAAAAAGTTAATAACACACCCAACATAACGTAGACTGTAAGTGATCAGCGTTTTATAAATACAAACATATCTTTTCATTTAAACATTTTTCGCAACTGATTGCTTATGAAAATCATGTTTTGTAAATTTACCGTAAAATCAATTCATTTGTATATATAAAATACCCAAGATCTCGTAAAATTACATGATAAAAGTAGAAAAATGTGGTGCTTTTCTTGTTTAAAATTTTGGCTAATTAATGCCCAGTGTATGCAGTAATTTTGTGCCGGTCCAATATTGCTGTTTCGAGCAATGTTTAAAAATTATTTCATTTTATTATAACACATTTCAATATATTATAAAATTCAATACGATCTCTATAAATTGGAAAGAATTGGATCATGTCTCTTGTAAAAGTATACGTCGCAAGGATTGATTTCTTCCAATAATATCTATGACAAAGCTGCAAGTTAATAAATAAGCTTGACTAAATGCTTTTAAACGAGGCCTATTGTACATCTACGGAGTATTTCTGTTTCCTTTCATTATTTTTCCAAAAAAAAATTAACTGCCTTAGAGGATGCATTGTGATTTAAGTTACTATTGTACGCTCTGAAATACAGGGGTTGGACAAAAATATGGAAACACCTAAAACAAAACCTATTACCATGCTTAATACGGTGTAGGAAAACCGTTGGCATTTAGAACAGCTTACAGTCTTCTTGGAATGAATAAATACAGGCCCTGTATTTTTTCAAAGGGTATCTTATACTATTCTTCCTGCAAAAATAGAGGCAAGGTCAGGTAAAGATTATGGAGGTGGACAGTGATCACACACATTTCTCTCCAAAATAGACTATAAAGGTTCAATAATTACTGCGATCTGTGGTAGCAAGGAGAGATGCGACAAATCACCATCATGCTCACAAAGCCAGTCCTAGACGATCCGAGATGTGTGAACAGGGGCGTTGTTTTCTTAGAACACAGCATCATCATCGGGGAACAAACATTGTACCACGGGATAGACATGAGCGCCCAAAATGGTCACATAATTCTTGCCAGTAATGCGACCTTGCAGAATAATCATGGGGTACATGGAATGACACAATATTGCTGTGTAAATCATGACCAAACACCCTCCATGTTTTACTCTTGGCAGCAAACAGTCTGTATCAGTAAGTAATAGGGACGGCTTTTGCCAGACGTAAACTCGGCTAGAATTTGGAAATAGTGTGAAACAGGACTCATCCCTCTAAATTATTGTCTTCCATTGCTCTATATTCCAGTTTTTATGGCTTCGGCCCCTTGTTTTTCTGTTACAGGCATCACTGATGAGTGGTTTTCCCCATGAAAATCCCTGCTTATGGAGCTTCCTTCTTATTGTTAAGGTGCTGACAGGTTTTGGGATCCCTACATTCAGTTCAGCAGTCTGTTTGCAGATTTCGTCTTCTTATGTTTCGTCACAATCGTCTTCAATGACCGTCTGTCACGATCACCCAACACACACATCCGTTCGCGTTGTGACTTAGCGGATTATGTGTTTTCGCTTTTCCTGAATGCGGTATAATTATTCGATACGGTGCTTTTGAAACATGATACACTTCGGCTACCTTGATAACGGAAGCACCCACCATACGAGTACCAAGAATCTGTCCACTATCAAATTCACTTAGCTCATACATAATGCACTCACAACTACACAGAATACTGTTATAACAACGACTGAGACTGGCAACGTATTGAAGACATTGTACAGGGGGCGTTAGTGGGTAAATATAACAGCAGAACCTATAGGCTTGGCTGGAATCAACATCTAAGTTCAAGCATGCATTTCACGAGGTGTTTCCGTATTTTTGTACAACCCTGTATATGCACTTCTCTACTCATTGCTTCAATCATGTTTTCGCGCTGCATGTAGGGATACTTTCAAAATTGAATAGAATATTCAAATCTAATCAGTACGCGAAACATTTGTACATTGAGTACTCGCTTATAAGTGTTTTATAAGGTCGTTTAAAGCCCTAGAACTGAGGAAAACTATTTTTAGTGTTCTCCGATATGAAGAATTCTAGTTGATATGTATCGTAGAAGTTACGAACAGCGATATGTGCATTTTTTATGCATTTTGGAGATATAAACTATCGCACGGTATGTTTTCGACTATTTCCATATTAAAAACCTGCTTATGATGAAATAACTCGTACAGCTTATGACAGGATAGTACGTGTGATTATACCTTTACACAATCACGCCTAGAGGAATTGAAACAAAACATGTAAAATATTTATCAAGATATTGAAAACAGATAGAGGAGGGTTCCTGCGGCTTTGCTAAAATTCACGCATTCTGTACTTTTCCAAAAATACTACATTTGGAAAACTGAAAAATAACAATCATAAAAAATTCATTATACATACAAGGCATTTCTTAATCTGATATTTTTGGTTTTACTCTTTTCAAAACTCGTCGATTTTTTTTCCAAAATAAAATTACTTTAAACACCAGTTGAATATATATATATATATATATATATATTTTCATGCAAGCATGCTCACAACTCTATGGACTTCATTTTGAATCAGCGAAAAATATTAAATAAAAATAAGAAACAAAATAAAAACTACTTTGAAATGTAAAACATATATACTAATGAAATTTTTCTTGCTCAAATTCCTATCTGTTAACACTCATTACACTTGAGGTTAAAAAATAATATGCTAAATGTGGTAATATTGAAAATGTCATATTGAATGTTAGTACACGATGTAATATTAGTATTTTTAAGAACAAAAATAATCGTATTTCCATTCAAGCATTTGAATTCTATTGAATTCTATTGAAGCACAATTGAAGCATTATTATAATTTATATCATCGAGAAAAATATATTTCGAATATTTAACAATTTTCTTGAATGCTAAAAATACAAGACCGATATTATTATTTATTCAATGTAAAAGGAAAAACAACATACAATATATTATCGATTACACTGTTAAAAAAAATTCTGTGAAATTACGGAGAATCAACTGGTAATCTGTTATCTTAAGTCTTATGTAAAATTACAGAGATTAGAAAACTGAGATTCTGTTAAATAACAGAGAAATTATTCGGTAAATTTACAGAGTCTACTGTAAATTTTTCTGTTAAAAAAATCTTTATTATTAATTATATATATAATCATTGACAGAAAACGACGTTTCTACGCCAGATATGGCGTAGAAAGTTAGGTTAGAATTACTTGAATTAATTCTTATCGCTGCAACGCAGCACTTTACAAGAACCGCTTCGACCAGAGATCTGATTCGAACCCGTGTCATCCGGGTGGCGGACAAAGATTATAACCACTATAGGGGAGACTTGGGAGAGTTGATCTCTAGGGAGACTTGATCCCTAGGTCTAGAACCAGGGAAAAACTCCAATTAAGTCTCTGAAACTGGCAACACTAATAAAGTTATTCCTTATCAACAGATCTGACAGCAGAATTTCATTCACACATTTTTATTTTTGTTGTAAGAAAGAAATATCTGATTTCTAACAATCAAACTTCTTTTTCAGTAGGTAGTTTATGTTTCTTATTTTTTGCTAAATATAACTAAACTGCTTAAGTTGATTGATATAATTTACTAACATTCCTTACTTCTCAAATGTCGTTATTTAAATCCAATACAGTTTCTTTACTTTAGATTTAATAATTATTTTTTCAACACATGCACATTAGGGACACATGATCCCCATTGTATGGGGAGACTTGATCCTGGGGATCAAGTGTCCCCAAAATTAAGCTAAATTAATGTTAAATTTTATTAACCCCTACTCTTAATTCTGACTTTCAAGTTGCATTTAGACAATATCAATATTAGTTTGACTATGGTTATCTTGGATTTAAAATCACTGGTATACACTATATTGCCAAAGGTGACCGGTCACTTGCGATTTTAGACGTTTTGTTAACTATCTAGAAAAATACATGAGGAATTAACATGAAATTGCAGGTGAGTAAACAGTATAGTATAGGTTATATATTTCATCGAAGATTTTTTTTCCCGAAACCCCATAGGAGACTGTCAACAATATCTTTTGGACGAATATCTTTTGGATAACCCTGTAAAAACTAATGTAGCAAAAGCGTTCAAACTCGATATTATTAATAAGTGGCTTATTGTAATATACTGTGTTCATTTTTATGAGGGCATGCATACTCATAGAGAAATTAAGGTTTTTATAAAAACAGTCCCAAATTTTGCCAAATTTTTTGCTTATAATTTGCAGAGTTCTTAATATAAAAAAAAGTTATTTTCAGAAAATATGACAAACAACATTGTACATAATACTCTGTAATCAGAATTAAAAAATAATAAAAATTGGATGAAAAATAAGCAGGTTTACTAAAAAATGTTTCACTGCGCATGCGCGAATGCAATCAAAATATAATATGCATAATGTATTAACTAAGTACATAGAGTAACTTTTGTGAAAGTCTCAAAATCATAGCTTGAAAATTCTGAATATTATGGTCGATAGAATAAGCTCGAAATCTGTTGTTCCCAAAAGGAAGCAAAAAGATGAGGGGTTGTATATGTTGCAATATTGTGTACGAAATATTGATCCTTTTTTTCTTTTTTGGAAAATAATTTATATTTATTTTAAAAATGGTTTTTCAAAAAAAAAAAAAAATACTACAACACTAAAGACACATGAGCCATTAATAATAACTGGAAATTTTTTTAAAAAATTTTGTTTTTTTCCAAATTAAAAATTAAAAACTTAAAAAGGGATCAAGTCTCCCAAGTCTCGACTACCATTTGGGATGTTAGTGTCTTGTGCCAAGTATGTCTTTTATGATTTAGTCTGAAAAAATTATTGTACTTGTAAAGGATTTTTGTTGTTGTTGTTGGCTTGTTTTTTTTTTATTTTATTTTTTTACGGCAAATTTAACAATGTTTTCGAGAATTTTTTGAAGTTTTAACACAATATACACATTATATATATTTTTTTGTTCTGATAATGCGCGAATATTCTTTGAAAATAATATTTTTTGGAAAGGAATTTTTTTTTGTAGTAAATAAAAGAAAAATAAATTTAAAGCATATAAGTTATTTAAAAAGAAGTGACTTTTAATATTTTCATATATTTAAATGTACAAGATTAAACTTATTATTTTTTTTGTAATATTTATGTATTTAGAAGGTTGATATATTTTTTATAACGCATTTGTCATTAAAATTCTACGACTCCTAATAATAATATATTACAATTTTTTATAAATATTAACACAAATTATAAAATGGACTAAAATAAAATTTGAAAATTATCTTACCTAAATTGTAAATCCAGATTGAAATAAAAACTTATTCTTTAAATAACCACACTCTCTTTGTATCTTTTGATCAAAGTGATAGTCAATAAAAATCCCCGCTAACTCCGCAGAGATGAATTTCCCCTTTCTAAATTATTCTTTTTAATAAAACAATTTTTATACCAAAGTTTTTTTCTTTAATATTTTTAATAAAATTGTAAAAGAATTTTAAAAGTGTGTATTTTGAATTACAGTTTATAACAAATATAAAAATATCTCTAAATAAAGACACGGAAATCCCTACAGGGGATCTAATATAAGAAAAGGGAAATGTCTGCAAAATGATGACAGAGAAACTCGATCAAATGCATTTAACGGAGAACTAGTGTAAATTTACAGAGAGTCTCGTTTCTTTTTCTGTGATTTTACAGAAATTTTTAACAGTGTATAATGCAAACGATTTATAATGTTAACAATTATATACTTTCGGAAAAATTAAATAAACAGGAGTACTAAAAATGTAGAAATGCTTTAAGAGGAATAACTTCTGTATCATCTTATGTATTGCGGAATTATTCTTATTTTAGGCGAAAGGTTAGAAACCATACACAATTGTTCTCTAAAATTACAATAAGCGTTTAAACATAAAACAAGAACTTTTGAGTACGATGCACTACATTAAGACTGACACTTTGCTTTTTGCCACATGGATTCCAGCAAAAGCTATTTTAATTTATTTCTGCAATTTTGCTACTTAACGTAGCTTTTTACAAAATACTACGTACTAAATTTCTCCTATAAGTAAAAATCAAAACGAGGTTATCAGGTGAAACTGAAGAATAGGTACTCAGTATGTCCTTTCTTTCTATCTAACAAGTTAGTATAATGTCATTGGTTAAATATGGATATTTGTTATTAAACCCTCGTACTACAAGTTCAGAAATTTGTTTAAACGCATCAAACGCATATAATAATGTAAAAATAGAAATTAGTATAACAGATGATATGGTATTAATGCATTAGTTTTGCACTTAAAATATTATAGGAGGCACTTGTTATGTTTGTGTCCAGGGCCCCCAAAAAATTTGAAAGTCGATCCCTGATTAGGTCTGAGATTTTAACGATAAACAGCATTAATTAATTTTTATATGCATATTTCTTTTGAATTCAAAAGTTTACGTTCTATTAATATTTGTTTTGTTTCACTTAAAGAAAGGTGCGGGGACATACCCAGATGTTAAAATTAGGTCATTAAAATAAAAGTCTTGAAAACAGTATTAATTATTATTAATAAAGTAAATAGTGAATCATGCAACAATATCAAAAACTTTAACATCAAGTTAAAAACATCAGATAAACTATAGAAAATATAACACAAGCTTTCTATAAATTAAGTTATGTAAATTTACCTCGCACTAATTGCAGTTATACTGCAGATTCATCAGAAAATATACTTCTGGATATGACTGAAAAATTACTTTAAATTTACTGCATTAATACTACAAATTTAAACTCTCATTATTTTTTAAATGTATGATTGTACAATGACTTCAGATAAACAAACCATTAAAACTTAATCTTTGTATACATATAAGATAGCTATGACTTTAAAATTCTTCCCTGTAAAGGGTTTATTTAAAAATAAAATAACTTACAAAACTTTAATATTTGTTTTCCTCTAAATATTAACCCACCAGTGGTCGAGAGGTTCTGCTTTCAAAACTGGTAGACTGGAGTTACTGGGCTCGAACAAAACCGCACCGTCGGCCTAATCGTTCGGAGTTTTCCGTGGTTTTCTTCAAACCTTGAGTTAATACGAATTAGGTTCCCTTAGAAAGACCCCTATGAAGGCACTCCCCCAAGGGCTTATATCATTCGTGCAGATAATCGGTCATCATAAATCACCAACCAACCTCGAAATATTATTTCTTTTCCAATATTTTCAGGAAAAATACCTCCATTAAAACATGTTTTAAGATAATTAACATAATAAAATAAAACAAAATTTTGTTTTTGTTATCTCGTTTGAAATGCAGAGATTGTTTCATCAAATAGTTTGATAACCGACAAATTCATTTTTATTCGTAATTTATGTATTGGGTCAACAACAAAATGTAGAGTTTTTCCAAAAATATAGCTAAATGTATTATTTGTTGTTCGAAGTACTTTACTTCAATGCATTTTTGTTTATAGAAAATCATTCCCTATAAAATGTATAATTATTAAAATGTTTATAATCACATGGATAATTTATTTTTAAATTACAAATGTTAATAATTTGAATATTATCAAAGAAAGTTTCCATTTTTAACAATGGCTGAAAAAGTACAAATAATGCTAAATTCTATAAGATTCCTGTTTCATTGAAATGATATGTTTTTCATTTTTACTTGATATATTATTTCATGTACAAGATTATTTGTACTTTTTATTACAGCTGTAGCTTAAGGTATTACTCACGAAACAGAAAAGTATACATAGAAAAATAGAAATAAAGTTATATCAGACCACATAAAACTTATTTCTTGGAATTTATTGTGTTATCGATGACCAAATACGTTAGAATCATTGATTTTTCGATACATTTAGCAGACTTGTTGGAGTATTTCGTAAAAGTATCGTAAACTTATTTCGAAGAATTAGTATTTTCTTATAAAGGAATGAAATACTCTTCTGATATCAAGTTCGAACTTTTTAGGATTTGTAAATCAAAATCTTATGGGAAAACAACAGTTTCATATTAAGAATGTGAAGACCACTTTGGGTCCTTGCACACGAAAAAAAGCGAAGATACAAAATTAACAATAAATTTATACAACAAATATAAGCCATGATAAGAAGTTCAATGGATAGCCAAATTGGATTATTAAACTAAATAAAAAGAAACTAAGTTTTTTTTCAATTTACTAACTTGCAAGGTACAGTGTTTTCAATGTATCAAAAGCCACTTACTACAATCACAATTTTACTTAATGATAATTTAAATTTATAGATTAAAAAAATTTTAAGTGAAAATACTTCTTTTTTCAAGTAGAAAAAAATCTTAACATCTTACTAAAAACTCCCAATTTTGGACCAGAACTGGCTTTTCAGTTTCCTATTTGAAAGACTCTAAATTCGTAAACCTTCACGTGTCCTGAATTAACTGCGAACTAGATAGCTGTTGCTGATGCACTAGGGTAAGTTCAGCTCAAATTGGGAATTTTATTGCTAAATCTCCAGTATATAAAGTCAATCAAAAATTTTATATATGCTAGATACAGTTATGTTTTTAGAACATAACAAATATCATAAATAAAGATTTGTTTTAGGTTCACTGTAAGCACAAGACTCATACGTATTATTACATATAAAAAAAATTTGATTTATTTGTAGATATTCTTTAGTAATCATTTGCGGAACCTGTAATATTTACCTGTAATTTATGTATAATAATTATATGTATTATACTTGTTTTGTATAGACATGTTAAAAAAGCCCCTATGAAAAAGGATTTTCCCCATTACATTCTGAAAAAAATATGAAATACTACAGAAATA
This sequence comes from Maratus michaelseni, assembly GCA_963931845.1. Lineage (NCBI taxonomy): Eukaryota > Metazoa > Arthropoda > Arachnida > Araneae > Salticidae > Maratus > Maratus michaelseni. The sequence continues at coordinate 447,166,572 of OZ007589.1, read as the reverse complement.
TTTGTCTAGTACTGCACTTAAACATTGTAATTTTGTAATGTATTTTTTTTAAATATAAAATGACAAAAAGTATTATGTTTTTTGCCTTTTTGACATTTCAATAGAACCAAGTCGTCGAAGAAAAAAATAATTCAGAACAAATAATATTTAATTTCTAGACATTTTATATTTATTAAAAATGCCAAAGCGAACCTAATATCATGTTTACAACCAATAATAATATTATAATTATTATTAGTTATTAAATAGCTTTTGTCCGATATATAATACTTATATAAATTAACACAAAGTAGAAAGTAAAAAATATCATTTACTCTCCATATTTGCATATATCCAAGACCAAAAATTCTTTGAAAAAATTCTTCATTCTTCCAAAACAGAAATAAATATTTGAAAGGCCAATTTCCAACTGAATATTAAAACTGTTGTTACACTGTATGTTAATGTATTTCACAACAATTCATAAGGCTCATTTAAAATTTATAAATGATTAAAAATAAAATTTGCACATCGACATCTATCATAAAATTTTCAAAACACAACCTCATATGCATTTATGACACATGAGGGAGTTAATAATATTATTGTATTAAAATCAGAAAATATAAGGTAATGTGTAAGTGAATACACATTATAAAGTAAATGTTACATATTGTACTAAATAATGCTTAAACATCTCAGAGAAAATATAATTTATATTTATTTAACCTATAAAATTATTTCATGCTTTAATAAAATTATTGAACATTTAAATAAAAGAAAGTATTAAAATTTTAATGTTAACGTTAATAAAATATTATCATATTTTTATATACAACAGACAAATAGTTTTTATTAATTTATAAGATTCTAAAAATATGCATCATTAAAGAGAAATCGTTAACTTAGCATATTTATTCATATTACTTAACGTTTATTGTGGTCGTAAAAAAAATTATGAAATGGTGTCTAGACATTTTCGCCAGATTTCAATATTCATCCAATTATTACTCACCAAAGTTAAAGATTCAAAGAAGATAAAAAGCTTATAAATTATTCGATAGTTTTAATTTTAGAAAACTACACAATTTTCTTAAAATGACAGCGAAATAAATTAGATGCATTCAATGTTTAATTTTTTGGGGAATTATAAGCATTGATCGAAGTAATTTTCATATATAAGAGCCTAAATGGAATTTAATCTATTGAAATCCAATTTGAATTATATTTTGTGGTCTTTAGATCATTATTGTAATAACAACAGTCTATGTTCTGGTTTGAGAACATTCTTTCACATTATATAATTTTTCAAAATTCCATTAATTTACGTGTAATAGTCTATATATCTTTATAATTAATAGCTAATGCACTACATAAACATTATATATTATGTTTTGTACATTGAAAACGTAATATATGTATGAATGATTTCAGTTTAAACACTTCATTTCGTTTATGACGTACATGATCATCAAATTAACTGACGCTCTAGTACTACTATTATCCATGATTTAAATGCACGAGTTATAAAAAATGTCGATCGCGAGATGAGAATATCTTCAAAATTGGAAAAAGGCCAGTCTTCTTATTTTTATTGTGAAGCAAGCATCGAAATGAGAAATATCCAGTAAAGGCTCTGTTAGGCCTAGTTGGTTTTTTGGTAAATAAGTATATTGTATATGTTGGGCCAAAAGTGTATTAGCTGTCAAGAAATTATTAGTAAAGTATTCTAGAGTTATCTGTCTAAGACTGTATTAAAATTTATATTTTCTTATTCAACGTAGTACTTCATATAATTCCAGTAAATCAACTGTTTACATATCATCTTCTTACATGTATATTTCAATAGATTTGAATTTTTCGAATTACATTATAATAATGCATATGGCTGCAGATATTCTTTTTAGAATTGGAGATATTAAAGTTAAATTTAAACGTGCATAAATGTTTTACTATCCTTCTTAGGAGTAAGTTCTTACATTACATCGTGTACCATGGAAGTAACTTTTGTTATTGGCCAAAAAAAAAAATGTAAATTTGTGAATTGCAGCACACGTATATGCTAATGCTTTAAAACATCTAAATGGCACTATATTCCTGATAAACCTGAAGGGAAGCAGCTCTAAATAATAACAAGAACGAAAAATCCTGCGTCAAACATAGATTACGTAACACTTTCCAACGCTTCCAAAATAATTTTACAATCATTACTGTTTAATAAGCTGAAAGATAACATTTAAGTAAACAATTTGGAAAACGCATAACGCATTTAAAAACGTAATTTCAGGGATTTCCAACATATATTTTAAACATATACAATATTCGGAAAAATATCCGAATACTTTTATTCAGCCCTGTATAAGATCTATAGATTTGTATATATACTACATAAGATGCTAAATTTTAGTTTAGTTAGGAAACGCGTAGTACAGTTTAAAATCCCCCTTTTGGAGTTTCTGTAATAAACGGAAATGTATTTGCGGACTTTCGTGCTGCCCTGTATAGGATCTGCAGAATTTATACACACCAAGTATTCGACAAAAAGTGAGTTAAATTTAAAATCGCGTTCAGCAACTTAAAACGCACTTCCAGGAATTATGGTTAACAAACAGTAGAGAATTATTTTGTGTGTCCCTGTAAATGAACGATGACTGCTATACACACGATATTCTGTAGTAAGCCTCTTGTAATGCACCTTAGTGATAAATACAAATTCCAATGCGTTTAAAATAGTGAAACATTATTTAATTAAACCGCAAACGATTTTTCTCCGTAGACGTAATGTAACATAATTCATTTGACTGTCCCTGTAAAGTAACTATAAGTGCTATGCACAGCCTATTCCATATTAAGCTTCTTGTAATGCACCTTAGTGATATATATCAATTACAATGTATTTGAAATTGTGCAACATCATTAAAATATTCCGCAAATTATTTTTCCCCATAGACCGTAATGTAACGGAATTCTTTTGAGTGTCCCTGTAAAAAAACTATAAGTGCTACACACTTTAGTTGAAATAGGGAACATGCTATAGGTAACGACAATAACATATAAAAATTGCTGGGCAATCCGAGCATATTTACGGGAGTTAGAGCACGGAAAGACGGCAGACGGCCAAACGGCAGACGACCATACGGCCAGACAAACCGAAGTCATAAACACTTTTCAACTAATTTGAAAAGTGTTAATAATAAAAAAAGTATACACGCTTTCTGATAACATCCTGTCCATGCCTAGAAATTAAAAAAGAAAAGAAAAGAAAAGAAAAGACAAAAAAAAGAAGAAGAATGCATTTTAATATACCTCGTAGAAAGATGCAAAAAATATAATAAGAAAATGTATAGTAAAAGTTAAGTATTTAAAAAATAAATGAGAATTTATGGAAGTTGCATTAAATTGAAAAAATGATTGGTTGCTTGGTGATTTATGACGGCCAATTATCTACACGAGGAATATAGGCCCGAGGGAGGGTGCCTTCCGTGGGGGTCTTTCTAAGGAAAGCTAAACAGTATTTACGTTAGGTTACCCAAAGTTCGAAGAAATACATGGAAAACTCCGAACGATTAGACCGACGGGCGCGATTGGTTTCGAAACCAGCATCTCCCGTCTACTAGTCTTGTTAACAGAACCTCTCGGCAACTGGTGGGGCTTGAAAAAATGAAGTTTATATATATACACTGTTAAAAATAAATCCGTAAATTCACGGTAAAAGTACTGGCAGCGAAGTTGCCGGACTTTTTCCGTTCCGCTAGTAGATTTTCCGTTTTGAAAAATAAAAGAAGGAAAATCGCCGTTTGCAGAAGCGGTAACTTCCCGTTAACGCTCTCAGAAATCACGGAAATATTCCTCGTAGAACTGACAGAAAAGGACATTTTCCGTTTTAGATAAACTCGGTTTTAAAAAATCTTGACATCTCACTTGGTGCTGCCATCTGTCGACTTTGCGGGAGTATTTACTATCTGACATACGTCAAGAACAGCTTTTGGTGGACATTTGGTTTTGAACCAGGGGTGATAATGCCTCGAGTCCAGCGTCTTGCAGGTTTGACCAGCGGGCGCTTGCTAGATTAGCAGTTTGAACGGATCATTTGGAAATTCTCAAAATGGCGGCTTAGAACAGACATAATTTGGGGTTTAGAAGCTTGGTAATTTTGAAGTTAATTGCGAGGAGATTTCGTTATGAGATGATGTTGATGTTTTAAAATTGTAATATTAATACAGGATAAAAACATGAATTATATATATTCTTAACTTGATTGTTAGATGTAAAATATGAATATTATATTTGAATTAAATTCGATAAAAAATGTTTGCTTGTTTAAGAAAAGCGATTTTTTTTCCAACTATTATATATTTTTTAAATGTGTTCGCTTAGAATATATTTACAGTGCGAGTACTTTTTATTATTTTAAAAACTAAATTGCGAATAATTTTAAAGGAATGAGAAAAATATTATTTTCTTTTTATTTGAAAGCATTATTTTTGTATGTTGCTTTTTTGAGTAAAATAGATTTTTTTTCACTTAATTTAACTATTATATATATTTTTTAATCTGCTTGTTTAGAATATATTTTAAGTGCAAATATTTTCTTATAAATTTAAAAAATAAATTGCAAATAATTTTAAAAGAATGGGAAAATTATTACTTTTTTTAATTCGAAAGTACTATTTTTTTTTTTTTTTTTTTTTTTTTTTTTTTAATAAACTCGAAATTTTAATTTATTAAATTTTTAGTTTTTCTGTGCAACAACATGTCAGTTTTTTAAACATTGAAAATAAATATGCAGCAGATAAGATAACGGAATACCTCCGTTATCCCCTTTTGTCTCCGTCCGTTCCGTTGTTTTCAGGAAATATGAGGAAATTTTCTGTTTTTTAACGGAAAATACCCTTTTGTCGCTAAAAAGGACTTTTTCTGTGAAATTCAGGAAAAAAATACCCGTCAATTTCAGATTTTTTTTAACAGTGTATATAGATACATATATTGCTAACTTAACATAAAATGCATTCTGTAACACATAGGTAAACATGACGATGTAATAAAACACACTATTATTCCAAAAACCGTAACAGAATATTAAGAAACATTTTGTTATTGATCCATCTGGAGGCACGGTAGTGCCTCCGCCAAGTCGAGAAAGCACAGCCGTAAGCATACTTTTCTGGAAGCAACTCAGGGCACTTTTGACCCCCCCCCCCCATATCTCCGCGCTGGAGTATCCCAAAAATTTTAAACTTCAATTATAGAGAGTATTTGGCACACAGGACCAAATTTTAAAATTACAACTTTCTGTCTTTTCTAGTTCAGGCGATATATGAACTCAAACATTCGATTTTTTGTCACTTCTTACTCACTCGTTCACGCGTCATCAAAAAGATTGGGTAGATCCCGTAGCCCCAGAAACTTGACATTTGGAAAAAAAGGTAGTGTTTAGGATACAAAGAAAGAAAAAATTATAAAATCCAGAAAATTCGAAAAAAAAAACATTCGAAAATTCAACGAATTCCATCAAAATTGAAAATTGAAAATAATACGATCTTGTAGTCTTGGAAACTTAAGATTTGGTGTGAAGGTAGTGTTTAACATCCAGAAAAAGAAAACATCAAAAACACCAAAAAAATCGAAAGCAAAATTGAAAAAATCGAAGAAATTGAAAAAAAACGAAAATTTGAAGACAATCCGATTTTGTTGCGCTAGAAAATTCAAATTAGGAATAAAGGTAGTATTTAGGATGCAGAAAAAGGAAAATTAAAAAAATCTAGAAAATTCGAAAAAAAAAATCGAAAAAAATTGAAAAAATGAAAATAATTTGATACGATAACGCTCGTATTTATAAATTAATTTGGATGAAACTAATTGTGTGTATTAAGCTCACCAATGCCTCGACCGAGTTCGTTGGCCAGCTTGGTCCGCCATCTTGTTTCAAGATGGCGGCCACGGAAAATTTTAAAACTAAAATAAATATACAAAAAAGTTAAAAATTCAAGTTTATTTTTTAATTAGGTGTTAGGACTTGATACAAGGATTCCAGAGCATTTTTTGCTTTACTTCTATCTTAAAAATTGGCTGAGATAGAACAGTTTGAAATTCTAGGGTGGCTGACATTTTGAAACAAAACAGCACATTACAAAAAACCAACGATAAATTTATGGTCAATAATGGTCAAGCAGGTGCAATCCCGAATGAATACTCCGTGTTATTATAACTGTAACTTTGACTTCGAAATTTTGATACGTTGCATTTTCTATTTGTTGATATTTTTGAACTATGATTTACGCTAAGTGAAATGTTGTTGTTGAAGAGGGATTTTCCATGTAAATCCGAAACGCCCAATTTTAATATGTTTTTAATGTTTTATGAAAGTGTATTGTAATGTCTGTAATTTTAATGATTTTAATATAAATTTATAAGTTTTAGTGAACGCGATTTCTCGCAAATTATTTTCTTTCATTGTTGTAATCATTTTCCCAATCATACGCATAAAACTATATATTCATATCCATTAGCGCCAAATTCTCGCCATACTTGGCGACAATTGGCGAAATCTCGCCAAATTTGGAGACAAAAATAAGTCTTCATAAATGAAGCCAACTTGGCTATAGCTCAATAATTTGGCGAATTTCTTATTCAAATTCAGTGTAAACGAATCTTTTGTAAACGGTTTCTTTGCATTTTAACTTGCTGTTTTCGAGTAACATTAGCTAAAATTTTAAAACGAAGATATAGGAAAGCTACCTTTTCCTGCCGGTACAGGCCGGAGGACTTTTTTATGAGTTGTCGGATGCAATCTATGTTTTGCATTAAATAAAGTAAAACATTGAAAAACAAATCCCACAGGATGGGGATAGTTTGTTTTAGATAGATTTTAAGATAATTGTCCTATTAGCTAGTACACCTACCGTTATTGTTTTGTGTTATTTTCCCTGGATTATGCTTTTCTTTTCTTTTGTTTACGAATTTTGTAATCTGGAGGCACGGCTGTGCCTCCGCCAAGTCGAGAGAGGACAGCCGTAAGCATACTTTTCTGGAAGCAACTCAGGGCACTTTTGACCCCCCCATATCTCCGCGCTGGAGTATCCCAAAAATTTTAAACTTCGTGTTTCTAGAGTATTTGGCACACAGGACCAAAATTTAAAATTACAACTTTCTGTCTTTTCTAGTTCAGACGATATATGAACTCAAACATTCGATTTTTTGTCACTCACTCACTCACTCGTTCACACGTCATCAAAAAGATTAGGTAGATCACGTAGCCCTAGAAACTTGACATTTGGAAAAAACGTAGTGTTTAGGATACAAAGAAAGGAAAAATTATAAAATCCGGAAAAATCGAAAAAAAAAAACATTCGAAAATTCAACAAATTCCATCAAAATTGAAAATTGAAAATAATACGATCTTGTAGTCTTAGAAACTTAAAATTCGGTGTGAAGGTAGTGTTTAGTATCCAGAAAAAGAAAACATCAAAAACACCAAAAAAATCGAAAGCAAAATTGAAAAAATCGAAAAATTGAAACAAATCGAAAATTTTCAAACAATCCGATTTTGTTGCGCTAGAAACTTGGAATTCGGAATAAAGGTAGTATTTAAAATGAAAAATAAGGACAAATTAAAAATTCCGGAAAATTCGAAAAAAAAATTCAAAAATTCGAAAAATTCGAAAAAAATTGAAATAATTAAAATAATTTGATTTTTTAGAAACTTAGAAACTTAAATTTGCCTTAGAAACTTAAAATTCGCAGTAAAGATAGTGTTTAGGATTCAGAATAAGTTAAAATAAAAAACGCAATAAAATTCGAAAATAAAATAAGAAAATCGAAAATATCGGAAAAATCGAAAAATAAGGAAAATTTGAAAATAATTCGATTTTACAGCGCTAGAAACTTGAAATTTGGAATAAAGGTAATATTTAAGATACTAAATAAGAAAAATTCAAAAATATGGATAATTCAAAAAATACCCATAAATTAGTGCAGACGATATATGAACTCAAAGTTTCGATTTTTTGTCACTCACACACTCACTCACTCTCGCGTCGTCAAAAAGATTGGGTAGATCCCGCAGCCACAGAAACTTAAAATTTGGAATGAAGCTAGTGTTTCGGATACAAAGAAAGAAAAAATTAACAAATCCGGAAAATTAAAAAAAAAAAAAAAAAAAAAAAAAAAACATTCGAAAATTCAAAAAAATCGAACAAAATTGAAAATTGAAAATAACACGATCTTGTAGTCTTAAAAACTTAAAATTTGGTGTGAAGATAGTGTTTAGAATTCAGAAAAAGAAAACATCAAAAACACACAAAAATAAAATTGAAAATAAAATCGAAAAATCCAAAAAAATCGAAAAATTTGAAATAATCCAATTTTGTTGCGCTAGAAACTTGGAATTCAGAATAAAGGTAGTATTTAGGATGCAAAATAAGGAAATATTAAAAAATCCAGAAAATTCGAAAAAAAAAATAAGAAATTCGAAAAATTCGAAAAAGATTGAAAAAAATTTAAATAATTTGATCTTTTTGCCTTAGAAACTTAAAATTCGCGGTAAAGATAGTGTTTAGGATTCAGAATAAGTTAAAATAAAAACGCAATAAAATTCGAAAATAAAATTAAAAAATCGAAAGAATTCAAAAGATAAGGAAATTTTGAAAATAATTCGATTTCATAGCGCTAGAAACTTGAAATTTGGAATAAAGGTAATATTTAAGATACTAAATAAGGAAACATTAAAAAATATGGATAATTAAAAAAAAAATCGAAAATCAAAAAAAAAAAAAAAGAAAGAAAGAAAGAACGAAAGAAAAAGAGAGAAATTGAAAATAATACGATCTCGTAGTTTTAGAAACTGAAAATTTGGTGTAAAGGTAGTGTTTAGGATTCAGAAAAAAAAATTAAAAACACAACAAAAATTGAAAATAAAATCGAAAAATCGAAAAAAACCACGAAAATTTGAAAATAATTCGATTTTGTAAAGCTAGAAACTTAAAATTTGGAATAAAGTTAGTATTTAGGATACAAAAAAAGAAATAAAAAAATCTGTAAAATCTGTAAAATTTGAAAAAAAATTTCGAAAATTCGAAAAATTGAGAAAAATTCGATTTCGTAGCTTTAGAACTTAAAATTCGGCGTAAACTTATTGTTTAGGATACAGAAAAAGGAAAAATTAAAACACAATAAAATCGAAAATAGAATAAAAAAACTCGAAAAAGATCGGAAATTTCAAAATAATTTGATTTTGTAGCGCTATAAACTTGAAATTTGTAATAAAGGATACAAAATAAGAAAAAATTAAAAAATCCAGAAAATTATAAAAAAAATTCGAAAAAATCAAAAATTAAAAATAATTTTATCTTGTAGTCTTAGAAACTTAAAACTTGGTGTAAAGGTAGTATTTACTATTCAATAAAAGGAACAATTAAAATATTCGTTAAATTCGAAAATAAAATCGAAATATCTTTAAGAAATCGAAAATTCGAAAACAATTTGATTTTGCACTGCTAGAAACATTAGTTTTAAGATAATTGTCCTATTAGATAGTACAACGACCCTAAATGTTTTATGTTATTTCCCCCGGATTGTGGTGTTCTTTCCTTTCGTTTACGAATTTCGTTATAGAAAAGTTCCGCTATGAGTCTGGCTACGATATAGGCGATTTCATGATAGACAGGTTTGTTTTCTTTCACAGGTTGTACTATATTTACTTCACATATGAAATATGGATTGTTAAATGATGTTAGCTCCACAAAAATTTTCACAGCTCCTCTAACCTCCTGACATTACTGGCTGGTTATGGCTTGATAGTCCTTTCTAAATAAAATCGTGGTGACTCTAAGATTCACTTGATTTATCTCTAAATTGAACCTAAATGATCCTAAGATGACGGATCAAATAATTACTATATTGGCATGACAATCAGGTAACTTAGAATTAAAATCGAAAAATCAACAAATTTATAAAAAGTCGAAAATTTGAAAATAATTCGATTTTGTAGTCCTAGAAGCTTGACATTTGGCAGAAAGGCAGGGTTTAGTACACAAAGTAAGGAAAAATTAAAATATCCATAAATAATGAAAAAAAAGACTAAAAAAAACGAAAAAAAAACCCCATCGAAAAAAGGAATATAGTTTGATTTATTGGAAATTTCTGGAAATTTTAATTTGGCTTATTTTTTATACTGAAAAGTTCTTTTATGTTAAATATCAAGTATCTAGGGCTGCGAGTAATATCTCAGATGGATAGCACCTATCCTGGAAGCAATTGAGAGTACTTTTAACACTCCCCCACCCATAACTTAGTGCTTGCCTAGGAACCTGAAATCTCTTTTTATCTACAGTATTTTGCAAACGAAACTAAAGCTTCAAATTTTTGATAACTGTAAATAATAGGGACAGAGTTTGGGCTTAGCGAAAATCAGTGGATGATCTCCAAAAAGAACCCAAAATCAAGAAAAGGAGGATTACTTACAAAAAGAAGTGAAATCTCATCAAAAAGTCACCTGTAAAAAATGCAGCCAAGTCTCGTAACTCATTTACCGTAAAAAGTACTGAGATCGTATAAAGCCAAGTTTAACTATCTTATTAACTCTGAAATTTTCATTCACAAATCACTCCTAGTCTCTACATCTTTAGTTAATTATTATTTTGTGACTTGGCAATTACGCAGCACAGGGAAGTTATTACACCTTACTATGTTATGGGATGGGATGGGATAATTTAATTAAGACAAATTATATATACGCACAGGGAAGTTATTACACTTTAATATGTTATAGTATTATTTGATTAAGACGACTAACTATATACATCACATTCTCGTGCTACGTAATTGCCAAGTCATAAAATAATAATTAACTAAAGATGTAGAGACTAGGAGTGATTTGTGAATGAAAATTTCAGAGTTAATAAGATAGTTAAACTTGGCTTTATACGATCTCAGTACTTTTTACGGTAAATGAGTTACGAGACTTGGCTGCATTTTTTACAGGTGACTTTTTGATGAGATTTCATTGTTTTAACCATTGTTGTAAGGGGCTTATAATTTGTACTATATTGGTGTTGTTTTTTAGCAAGAGTGGTTTCACGTAAAACTAATTTCATTCTTTTATCCATTATAGTTATTCTATTAATGTAACTTTAATGCTTAACTTTCTTATGTACATGTGGTGTTTTGCCCATGGAGCCTGCGTTTGACGACGAACTCATTGGAAATATTTGCATTTTGTATTGCCGTTGACTATGAACTCGTGTGTAATATTTGAAGAAACTCGTTTCGAAGGAATAGGATTAAAAAATATTTGCAAGATTTTGTTTAAACAGACAGACAACAAACGAAGTTAATTAAAACAAAACTTTTTGTTGGACTTACTATTCAAATAAATTTTAAATTTTACTTTTCCGAAATCTGTAATAGGTACTGCTTTTCCATATTTTTTTAGAAAAATAAGCCGGTGTTATATTACAAATAACATAATAAAATTAGTGTAATATAATAAATAAAATAGAAGTTATATTGTTTACAAATATATATTTCAAAATACAATTTATTTCCTCTGTGATTTTTGAACATTTGAAAATGTACCACGTCAAAGTGCATAAGCAAAATGGATGCCTTCAAAGCTTCCGTTATTTTTCTTTATTTTTGACAATTTTTATGTGTTTTTTTACAGAACACAAAGAAAACTCAAAACAATTGCGATGTATGCTCAAGCTGTTGCGCTGTCACAAATCTCAAAACCGTATCTGAGAGATGTGTAATTTGAGTAGTTCAACTTTCCAAGGAAACAATGATGAAGAAGAAATACTAGATATAAAATAATGTTGTCTTTCAGCTGTGATTTCCTCGTAGAACAAATTTCTTTTAGGAAAAGAAATATTTTGTGAATATAAGTTTTTTGTTTTGTTATACTGCTTTTTCTCTGTTATACCTTTCCATTTTTGCGCCACACAGCTCAGAGAATAATATAAGACGAAAAAAAATATATATATAACACAAAATTGAGTAATAATATTTTAAGTATATTTATACTGAATATCTGTAATGAACTGTTAGGACAAAATTTGCGTTAAACCTTTTTTAAATCATTTAGCAAAACTTAATCAATATTAGAGTCACCATGAAATATGCTTCAATACATTTATTTATTTGTATATTGGTTTATATAAAGAAAAAATATGAAATAAAACAGTGAAATAAAAATTATGTTTCGAAACTCGAGAGGAATTTTTTAGTGTTTATCACATTCATTAATAAATTATTCAGTAATTATTTGTTTTTACATGGTGCGTACTACACGCGCAGTATACGGGCAAAGAAAAAACAAAAATTTGATTCTTAGAGAAGATTTTTGACGAAAACTGAGGGAGGTTATGCCCAATACCAGTTATTCACCCGTTATATATTGTTATCCCAATATGTGCTATGTACATATTCCTCTCTATTATAATGCCACTCTAAATGCTCCTAAACTCTTGCTAAGTGTGAGATTGAAAGCGAATTACAGAGTCAGCCCTGATACACAACCGACCTTCGCTGTTTTTCAGACTAACTTGATCACATGGCTGTTTCACAAGTCTTAGAAACAAGGTAAACTTAATTACGTGATAGCCGATGCCTGGGAGCATCCTGGCCGGTTTCATTTATTGGCCATGTGTGTGATTTCAGTGATGTTATTTGCCAAAACATTTCGTCTTTTGAAAACATTATAAACTATTGGCATGAAAATTAAATTATTTTTGATACATACATACATTTTTAGGTTTTAAAAAATCCAATACATGATTCTTGTGAAATATGATGTAACTTTTATCCAATAAATCATTTCGCTTTTACGATCCTGGAGAACATTCCTTAAAAACATATAGGGATTGTATGCAAATGCCATCCAGCAGCGAAATTGGTGTACAAACCTAGCGCAATGTGTATCTTAATTCAGGAAACATGGCATAACAATCAGGTATCTCATGATTCTATATGCCTCCATGCATTTGTTTGTGTCATCAGTATCGATATAGCGTCTAGAACATATACGGCATCGATAGCGAAACGTAGGCGGCTAGAAGCTGCTTTGGTCCAATCGTATGTATTACACGTATGTTCCGCCTAGTGTTGCAAGTTCCAGTGTCACAAAAGGTGGGACAGTGGCTTCTAAATCGAGGCATAAAAATACAATAAATCTTGTGAAAATGGACCTATCTGTAGCGGAATCCTGTATTAAACGTAAAATGTCTTTGGTCCTTACTGTATGAATACCCTAAATATGTACTTTCTAAGACAAAAGCCTATTAAAAACGGAATTTGTTTCCTGCACCTTATGATTACATCTTAGCAGCTTTTATTATACTAAATAAACTCAACAATTTTATATAATATAACCTGTGAAAGCAAAATAGGGATTAAAACAAAATTCAAATTTAGCAGCTATAATGGTATAGTACTCTTACCGTAAGGACAATGAAGGTTTTATTTGTAAAACATAATTCCGTTACAAACAGGTTCTGTAAACAAAAAGTTTACTGAACAAAGCAGAGTAAAACTTGTGAAAACAGAATCGGTAGGAACTATCGAAAATTCATTTTTAGGCATATTTCTTTCTAGACTGATATATTTGTAATATATTACTTTAGAAGGGACAAAAAAAATCCGTTATAGATAGGTTCTATCTGCACAGGTTTTACTGTATTAAGCTTCCTTCGATGTAGAGTAACGAATAGCATGGTAATAAAATTAATTTAAAAGAATTTGTGCATCATTCAAAATTGAGACTTATGGCGTCTCGCACAGTGGTTACTCAGGACAGGAATTGGAACCCCTGAAAATCTAGACAATCCACGTAAATTGGGACACTTAGCAACACTAGTTCCGCATTACGCATTGTTTGATGCATTTTAGTTAGCGGATATATATCTTTTTAATTTTGCCTGTTGGATTTTCCATATTCAGGGCATATTCAGTACTCTAAATAATTTACAATTGCTCTATGTTCTGTCAGAGGCCAATTTTTTTCAAATTTAGAAAATAGTATTTCATATGTAATTAAGTACCTCGAACTCACTTTACAATTGGATTAAATATGTATGTTCACCAGTTCTGATAGCAGACGATGATCGTGGTATATCATTTATTTAAAATTAAAAAAATACATTTATTCCTTAATTTTAATGAGAAAAGAAAAACAAAAAAGGTTAACAATCCAAAATAATCTTTTTTTGGTCAAAAAGGGAATTAAGTTTGTAATGGTGTAATTTTGTTGCCACCATTGTAAAAAATGTCTTTAAGAAGTAAAAAATAATAATAATATAGCTGAAATAAATTGAAATTCTAAATTTCAAGAGTTATTATTATATATTTGGATGCATTTGAATAATCGATGTTAGCTTGTTTGTGTAGCATACCATATTTTAGCAAGAGTAAATGTGAAATAAAAACAATCAATTTTGTTTTCGTATAATAATCTAAACAGCGCCATTTATTTTCATTCATTGAAATTGAAGATATCCTAGATGATCATTGTCTTTGCTTATTATTGTAGCTACACATGTATGAGAACTAAATTACTTAATATAGGTCTTCATATTAATTAATTTCGTTTTCAAATTATAATGAATAAGTTGTTTGCGAAAAATTAAATCAAATTATTTTATTTTTTTAATATATAGTTCGTATATTATTCAGTAATCGTGCCTACTGCCAATTGGCATATTTTAGAAAGAGTCGTTTCGCGCAAAACTCAATATACCTTTGAAACTAGCTTTTTTCTCCTTTGCTTGTGCGGTAAACATTCATTATCATCCTAATCCATCATTTCTATGCTTGTCATTGATGACAACCTGTCTTGTGGACACGGTAATTAAATAATAGATATTTATACTTATTAATCCAGTTTTAAAATTAAATGCATTGTGAGCTAAAAACCTGATCAACATATAACTATCATTTAAAGATTTTCAATACTCGGGTCCACAGTGAATCGGCATATCTTAGACAGCGTGATTTTGTGAAAAATAAAATTTATTTTGCAACCAGGTTTGTTTTTTATGAAGAAAACAGTTAAGGGTTTCCTAGGTGATTCTTTATTTGCTTATCTTTAATGCGAACAATTTTATTTGGACTCGAGTATGAACTATTACTCTACTAATTACAGTTCCTGTTTCTTAATTAAAATGTATAAGTTTTAAGCTAAATATCGAATATACATTTATATTTAATTATTTATATAAATTAATTAGAACATTGAATCGTTTTTAGATTCCTTAAAGTTTTAAAACTGATCAGTTACTTCAAGAAATTTTGAGTATTGAAAATCGGTTAATTGTTTGAATCTGTAAATAAAGTAGTTTCACTCTCTTTCCTAAAATTATATTTTAGATATCGGAAACAGCGTATTCCAGATTGCAGCCTGAAGCCTGATAAGTTCAATGTTAGTTATGTAACCGGGTCTGAACCTAATCTGGCCAAACCGACTCAGAGGCAGACATTTTTTTAAATGTTGTATTTGACTATAAGTCGTTTAAATAATCGATTGAACTTAGAAATATTTTTTTTTTGGAAATGACAGACATACAACAGTTCTATATACGCATGTTAACAAATACAGTTAATTATAAGTAATTGTGTATTCCTATCTCTGTATCGAACGAAATACGTATTTTCCAAAATGTACATAAAAGAAGTCAGAAAAATTATGCATCATGCATAGAGTATGAAACACTTTCCTTCTCTTACAAAATATTCTAACGGGATTTTACTGTTTAAAAAAATTAGTTTAAGAGAAAAATTTAGAAAACAGATAACAACTCAAGACTTATTTTCAGAAATAATTTTACATATACCGCAATATATCGAGTTCTTTGCGTGGGTCTGTATATTAATTTATTTATTTTCTACAAACATCTCTTAGTTTACTAATATAATTAGTTAGGAAATACATAAGTCAATTAAAATAATCCTTAGGCATTTCATGCTCATACAGAATAAACTACGATTTCTTTTGTTTAGCCTTGTATATTTATACACACCACGTAGTACAAAAAATTTAGCTGAACTTAAAAGGGCTTAACAAAACTGAAAACGCACTTCTAGAATTTATCGGTCTTAGACAGTTCTGTAACAGAATTTTTTGCGTGGCTCTGTAAATGAAAGATAACTGTTATACACGTTATATTCTACTATAATCACATTCTAGCGCACCTCAGTAATGTATATAACATTTATTATATTTTAAATAGTGTAATATTCATGAAACCCTCTGACTGTTCAGCAAAAAGTATAAACTATAATGTTGTGTTTACTCTGTATTCTATTTTAAATAATAAAAAAATGTGACTGTTCCAAAATTATATAAAAACCTAATTATATATATGAATATAAACCTTGATGGTATAATTCGTTACTCATAGTATTAAAACCGCATTATATACGTATAATTATATTACTTTAAAAAATATCTCTATTACAATGAAACCTGCAGCTTAGTGAACTTATGAACACGATCTTGTCAGTAAGAGCATTAAAATATCCTCCAATTTTTTTTTCACGTACAAAATTATGTAACAGAATTCTTTTGTACGTCCCTGTAATTGAATGGTAAATGATATGCACCCATTCTACAGACAGCATGTTTGTAGATTTCACAAATGCATATTAATTCCATTATGCTTCAAATAGTATAATATCACTAAATACACGGCAAACGATTTTTCCCCTTAGATTATAATGTAGCGGGATGCTTTTGAATGTCCCTGTAAATGAACTATAAATGGTGCACACGCCATAACACATATCAATAACATAGTAATTCCAGTATACTACGTACACGAGTTATAGCACTGATAGGCAGACTGGATGCAAACAAACCAAGTTATAAACACTTTTCAACTATGTTGGAAAGCGTTAAAAGTATTATTATTAGGTGTTGAAATATCGATAGATAGGCAAATAGTCATGTAACAGTCCAATTTACTAACGTTTATTTAGTATTAACTTATTCAAAAGAGTGTTCTAATGTAATATACACCCACTTTCCCTGATGTGCAGTAATTTCTAGTTTTCAAAACTAGATGCCTGTTTAATGTATATTGGTATCGATAAAATCAATAACTCATCCTATGTGTAGAAGTAGATTGTGCAAGAAATATTTGCAAATAGATTTATATTTGCTCCTTTGAATAATATTTATAAAGCATTAAAAATTCATCAACCGGCTGCACTAATTTTTATTATTATCTGAAGAAACCACATGTCAACATGTGAACTCCATCATGCATTTTATGCTCTCTTTTATATCCATAAGATATGAAATTTTTTTTAATTTTTGAACGGACTCAAAGTATGAAGAGTTTCGCTGAGTCAGCCGAAAAGATGTATTATAGTCATTGAGTATTTTTTTTAATGAATGTCTTATCTAGCACACAAAACGTATCCACTGAAATAGCAAATCCAAGGAAGATCTATAACTTAGATGAATGTGATCTGCAACTGAACTATGAACCTGGGAATGTTATTGCTAAGAAAGGGTCGCGTGATGTCCACCACGTCACATCAACGGAGAAGGGTGAGACCATAAGTATAGTGGCATTCTGAAATGCCGAAGGTAATCTCCTTCCTCCATACTGTATTTTTAAAGTTAAAAGGAAGAACGCTGAATTTGCGAATGGATTGCCAATGGGTTTCCATGTAGAGATGAACGAATCCGCCTACGTCAACACAGAGGTGTTCATGAACTTTCTGAAGAACCATTTCCTCCCCAGGAAAGAACATGGGAAAGTTATCCTCATTTTGGATGGGCATTTGTCCCATTGTTCAGATGTGGCAGTATTTGATTTTTCTGCAGAATATGAAGTAATTATTTTCTGTCTTCCAAGTCACACCACCCACTACATACAGCCACTTAACCGCTCATTTTATAAACCATTTAAAACATATTGGCAACAAGCCCTGAACGCAGAGATACACAATAATCCAGATCGTAAAATTTCAAGACTTCAGTTTGAATCTCTTCTAAATAGATCTTGGAGCAAGGCAGCCACAGTAATGGCACATCTGGGTTTTCAGATACTGTTATTTATCCCTATAACACTCAAGCAATCCCAGAGCAAGCGTTTACTATCTATGATGGTTCTAGAAATGATAGAGCTGTCGTTACCACAATCAGCGCATGTGGCAATAGGCCAACACCAGAGTTACTACCAACAACATATCATGTTGGCCTACAAAAGCAGTTGCTTCCACCAACAGATCATGTGAGTCGAAACCAGCAGTAGCTACTGGCAGTGAACTGTCACCGGCAGTTGCCTCCACCAGCACAGAAAACGGGATTTCCTGTCTAGAAGCAATCAACCCCATCCCTCAGTTCAGAAAACCTAAAAATGCCGGGTGTAAGAAACAAATAGCAGACATCTTAACTGCATCAGAGAGGAGAAAAAATATGCGAAAGAGAGTAAAAGAGAAGAGAAAATCAGGAAAAGACGAAATAAATAAAAAGAAACCTTCGAAACAACAGAAGAAAAAGAGATGTGTAAGTTCTTCTTACTCAAGTGAAGAAATTCTTCTGGATACCAGTGGCGATAGTTTTGATGAGAATAATGATGATGATTTTTGTGCTGTATGTAGAGGATATTTATATGCTAAAAAAGGTCTCAAGTGCGATTTGATATAGAGAATCTAATGCAAGAAATGGTTGCACGAAGATTGCAATAATGATCATTTGCACTGAATGAAATGTTGTGCAGAATATCATTCAAACCTGTACCCTTATTAGTTTCAGTAAAGTGAATTTGAAAAAAAAATCAGTTTACATACTTGTTTGTTTTTCCATAGTTATTATTAATTCAATGTGATGTTCCAATGTTTATCTTATTTTTCTTATTTACTGTGGTGTTGCATCGTACACCATAACTGGTGGCATCTTCCCCGTATATATGAGGGAACATGCTACAATTACACGAGTTTATTTAACATTAAATTTGTCAATCACGTACATACTTATAAAGGAATTAATAAGTAAACATAGCTAACTAAATATTGAGAACGATGGTGTATGTTTTTCATTATCTTATCATTTTGATTTTGGCTTTACTAACCAAAACATCCTATTATATGGCGACTTCCCCCTGAATTATCTTATATATGTTGAAATGTGTCTTTATTCAAATGAATACTGATGGAAAATGGAAGATATAGGGGAAACTGTCCTAAAATGACATACCCTAAGAAAAAAAAAGCTTCTATTCATAAAATTGTTTTCTGATGAACGTTATTTTTTACAAACTAACTTTCTGGAATTCTACAATATGCAATGGTGCCTTTTAAAAAGTAACAAATAAAGTCCAATCGTCTAATAACGACTTATATAAAATTCTGCACTATGTCTTTTCATCTACAATTCTATCCTAAAACGACACACGAATAAGTTTCTATAATTTTACTTGCAAACATCACAAATAAATCTTTTTGGACACCAAGAAGCACCTGCACACGTACCATGTGCTCATTTTGAACAGTTAACACATTTTATCCACTCCTCCTTCGATTTTGGGTGACTGAATACATCATTGTAATAAAGACAGACTTCACCATCATCATTGGTAGAAAGATCCATGTATTTGTCATCATCTTTGTATATAACAAGTCAAATTTTCTTCTTAACTTGTAAAACTGCAGATCTTGAGTGTGAATTATGTTTCTTAGCAGCTTTTGCCACCGTTTCGGAAATTTAGGACTGCTAGTCAGTACTTTTGCACATTTATACTTCCTCTTTTTAGAGGATTAACTAATATGAGGTGCACAAAGACGTGGAAATACATAAAGCTATCTGATAAATGAAGATTATGCACTTGAAGATTCCTTTGGTTGAAAAGACAAACACGTCTTCCGAGTATCGGAAACAGATGTTGTCGGCGTTGAAATTAGAGGGAGTGAGATTGAAACTCCGAAAATTGCCGATTAGTTCTAGATAGTCTGTTATCTGTAGAACTTGTGTTGCTGTAGTTCCTTCCCTTTCTTTCCAGGGAACTTTCTGTCGCAACTGGAGCACAGATAGGGAAAAACATGATCGGAAAAGATGTCTGGTGGCATGTCATTTTAGCTACAATAACCATATTGTATATAGAGATGTAGTATTCGGCAACACGTGCACGTACAAATTTTCTCATATACAGTAAAAAATCTATAAAGAAATAAGAAGCCACCTTATACTTCTGTTATGTAATCATTGAAATGAAAAAGACGTGAATTGGCATAAAAAAAAACCAATAAATTTCTGACGAATGTGTAAACAGTTTAATAGTAAAAAAAATGAAAAATATAAACTTGAAACTTTCGCCAATAAATGCTTATCGTTGCCGATTGATTCCAGAACAGAACTGCGAATCGTTAAGTGCTGTTCTCTAACGACAATATTAAGAAATATAAGGTATGTTATTTTATCTAAGTATGTCATTTTGGGAAAGTTTCCACTAAACATAATAGGTTGACTCTACAGTTCGACTCTATTAAACTTGATTC
This sequence comes from Maratus michaelseni, assembly GCA_963931845.1. Classification (NCBI taxonomy): domain Eukaryota; kingdom Metazoa; phylum Arthropoda; class Arachnida; order Araneae; family Salticidae; genus Maratus; species Maratus michaelseni. The sequence goes on along the minus strand of OZ007589.1, from coordinate 447,146,097 downwards.
TGACTAGCTTTCAGTCTTAATTAATGAAATAATTTACACCCAGATAAACACGACATACATAAAACGTTTACATACATTCTTAGTTCATTTAAACACAAAGTTAGAAACATATTAGAATAATTAAAAAAATAATTTTGTTTTGTTGCTGTTTAAATGCTAAAATATAGATTTGGAATACAATAAGTTTCATATCTATCGATATGTCTTATAATCTATTGAAATTTTATTGTAAAATGAAACATTTCAGATATTGTTATCTTAGATAAAAACATGAGATGAAAATATTAGCCCCTAAAATATTATTTCTATATCGAATTCTATTTATTGTCACATAAAATTTAATCGTATTATTGCAAAACAGTGCATTTGTCATACATTTTCTTTCATACAAAATTTAGTTTGAGTTATTATCCTCATTGTTTTGGAACATATATTTTCCCAGATAGAAGATAGAGTAAAGCATTTATTTTTAAGCGTATTGTTCGATACGATAAATTTACTTTTTTATATTTTTATAAAACATATTTAAAAATTAGCAGATAACGTAAAATGCAATCCAGTTCTACTCTTAAATTATTAAATGATAAAAATCTATTTTACTATGAAGAATAATTTTTGAATGTGATTTTTAAGGCATATAAGGGACCAACAACAGTTGCGAAATAAAGGCATTCATTGTTTGTGAATTTTATTGATACATATATTATTCGTGAACCATAGAAGCGATTAGATAATAATAAATAATGAGTTTAATAGTTGTATCAGTAGATAAACTATAAATTGATATTTCGACTAAAATAAAAAAAAATAATAATAAAAACAACTGTTACGCGATTTTCCAAACAAATGAAATCATATGTAAAATAGCTGACTCTTATCTACCTTTCTTTGGAAACTACTAAAGCAATTTAATATTTTTAAGGTGTCTAGTACTTTTAAATCGTCAAAATATCGATTATATTCATTTGATTTCTTGAGAACATTTTAAAAGAAAAACAATGCGCCAATTCGCTTTAGCAGGTAGATTATAGCAAAAACAGTTTGAACCTTTTATATGTGATCAGGATATAATTTTACCTTTAATGTCAATTTTCTAAAAATGCTGAATTTGGTCATTGTGAGCATGATTTCTAAGAAATAGCTGTATAGAATTTCATTAAAATTTAACTGAAGGTATACATCTTATAGATGCACAACATGTCATAATATTTGACTTAAGATACACGGTAGTTATGGTTACTTTTATAAAAAGGGGGTATTCAAAATTTATTTATTTATTTTTTCTCAACAACAAATTTGTTTATGCACGTATAGGTAATTCTAAACACGTTACATCTATAACCAATAAAAATAGCTTGACTCACTGTGGCAATTTAAATATGCAAAATTCTACACGCAAGATATAGGGGGTGAATTCGTTTATAAAAAAACAAATTTCAAATTAAATGAAAAAAAAAAAACACTTTAAATGTATCTGGGCTATTTTTCAGAATATTAATTTTTAGAATAAGTCCCCTTTAATGTGTTTAAAATTTCATACAAGAAAGTTAGTCAGATGTGGAGCAATCCATATTAGGGTCACATTTATATGTAATGTGTCAGCTTAAAAGGTTCCTGACCTTTTAAAATAGTTACGACAGTTGCTGAAATATAACTTGATAACTCGGCAAGAAATAAAAAATATATTTATGTAATTTATGAGAAAAGTTAGTTTTCTTTATTGCATTGATTTTAATTCATTACTTCACAATTAATTTATAATGTAGCTATTGCCAGTACTATAAAAAAATTATTGAAATCTCGTATGTAACACAATTACACAAGGTACATCAAAATCATCTATTTTACATGTTAATTCGCAACAGTTGTTGCTTCTTTAAAGCACTATTTTTTTTTTTAAATCTCTTCCGTAATTAAGTTATATAATCCGAATCAAAATTTCCATGAGATTTTGCAAGTGTTGTTTCTTGTTTAAAGCACTATTGTTAGTTCGTTCAAACACTATTTTTTTGGTTTCAGATAAAATTATTTTAAAGGTTTGAAGAAGAAGTAAGGTTACTAAAGCTTTAAATTTATTATTCCAAAATTATTTATATCTAATACTTATCAATCTTTTTTTTGTTTGCTTTTTGTTTCAAGACATAATCCGAAAAAAAATGCAGCATTTGCAAAAAGCATAATCCAATACATGGAAAACATTACTGGAAGAGATAAAGCAACGACCATTAATCAACTTCAAATTGAAGAAAAACCATGTTGTATTACAACCGATAATCTGCCAGTTACCTGTAAGAATGAGTAATAAGTATTAAATGTAACTAAATTGTTAATAATAAAATTAAAACTTTAGTAACTTTACTTCTTGTTTAAACTATTTGACACCCGGCTTACTCACTGATTTACCGAGATTTAAGAGCAGATATTTGTTTCTTTTAACAAAACGTATTATTCAAATTCTGATTGCCTATAAATACATTAAATCTCTAATTATATTAATATACTACATTAATTCAAAATTTTTAGCCCCTGCACGTGTGGAAATAGAAGGATTTTACATAAAGAGATTTTCTATTTTTCAAAAGATTTTTAGTGTAGATTTAGGTGGTACACGAACTTCAGACTTTTTGAATTCCGTCGATTTATTTTTAATATCTTTTAAATATTCTATAATTCGCTACATTTCTTTTTCCTTCATTTCTTACATTACACATACATTTATACATTAAATCTCTAATTATATTAATATACTACATTAATTCAAAATTTTTAGCCCCTGCACGTGTGGAAATAGAAGGATTTTACATAAAGAGATTTTCTATTTTTCAAAAGATTTTTAGTGTAGATTTAGGTGGTACACGAACTTCAGACTTTTTGAATTCCGTCGATTTATTTTTAATATCTTTTAAATATTCTATAATTCGCTACATTTCTTTTTCCTTCATTTCTTCAAACAGTTAATGGTCGTTACCCCAGAATTGACATCAGGTTTTGAAAATGCTTCATTCTCTTTTCGTCTGGTATTTTTAATCAAAGTGGAAACAAAAAAAACCAATATTGTATTACGATTAAAAAATAGTTGAATTAAGTATTAGATATAATTAATTTGGTAATAATAAAATTACAACTTTTGTAACCAGAATTCTTGTACAAACGTTATACAGTAAAACATTATAAAAGGGTATCGCGAGGAATCGGGGGGGGGGGGGGAGGCCAATGTAGATAAATTTCTGTGATAATAGATACAAAAATACGAGGGATACTTCTATCAATTTTACGGCTAAATACACTAAGATAAAATGGAACAGCCATTTAATTGAGAATTGTGTGATTCTTTAAATGTATGTTAAAAATAAGCTAAGGAGGTCTTACTTATGTTGACATTGTAACGAAGTTTGTAATTTTTTGTTATTACCACAATTACTACGATTTCGAAATGAAGATTATACGGTAAATTTTACCTTTTTATACCAAACCGGAAGTCTTTCGTGTAAGTAGTTTAGAAATTATGTAGATGAAAATTTTGAAATCTTCATATAAAATTATTTTTTAATTGATTTCAAAGTCATCTGGTGTTTTTAATCAAAGTGGAAACAAAAAAAACAGTATTGTATTATGAATAAAAAATAGTTGAATGATCTGAGATAAAGTAATGAGTATTAGATATAATTAATTTGGTAATAATAAAATTACCAAACTCTGTGGCGCGATACTCTGTTATGCGGGTACTTTTATTTTTTCAGTATAATTTTAAAACTACTTGGATAATGAGCTTTAATTTTGTTTTCTCATATGTAAAGTCCTAGAATATGTTCTATGTTTTTCTTTTCAATGTATAACTCGAAATGTACAAACTATGGGATTAGCAATATTTTTTTCGTTGCTGGTCGGGTTGACTCTATTTATTTCGAGTTGGATTTCCGGATGGTTTCGTATTGGGTTTTGACCATTGCCCGAATAATTTTGTACCTCATTTTTTTTTCAAAAAGAGTTTAACAATATTATTTTATTATTTAAAATGAAAAAATATATATATTTAAATTTAAGTGACCGTATATATGTTAATGATACAATTAACATTACAAATACTGTTTTTTTTTTTTTTTTTTTTTTTTTTTTTTTTTTTTTTTTTAAGTAATTGGTTTAAAATATAGGTTTCTTTAATTTCAGGTTTTGGGTTTAAATGCGTGTGGTTCTGGTTTCGTTTCGGGTTGCCCTCTTTTTGTTGTGAAGGATTTTACTGTGTATAACAGTACAACTATAAAACACGGATATAAGAAACAATCTCATGGTTTAAAATTTTAAATATTTTGTTTATTATTGTTATTATTATTTTTATTTTATTTTATTTTTGATATATATATATATATATATATATATATATATATATATATATATATATATATATATATATATATATATATATATATATATTGTAAAGTTGGACTAAAAAATCCATAAATCTTCTTGCAATCTTCTTAACCTATGTATTTGTTTGTAATTCCAATGAAAAAAAATCAGACTACACAAATATTATGTTAGTAATGGACAAGTAGTTTCAACTGTATATAATTTTTTATATATTTGTAGTAGTTGCACTTTCTTTTTCCAGAAATAACCAAAAGTTAATAATTTTGTCTTTAACCTTCTCACCACCGTGAACTTATTCGTCCACTATAATGTAGATTTTACTGCAAGGATTTACTTCATTAAAAACTTTTTTTAAATTAATATAATTCTACAGATATAATGTAGTTTTAAAACATTGAGTAACGATTAATAAACTCAAGAATTATATTCATGTATGGAATTAAGATTTTCTTTTTTCAAGTTTGAAAAATCATCTTTTTTTAGCAATTAAATACATTACGGAGAAAACAGCATTACAATTTTGCCCTTTATCACGGTGGTTAGAGGGTTAAAACAATTAGCGGTACACCTGAAATTCTTTTACGACACATAAGATTTATTCGGCATAGTGCTTAAAAACATCTTGTATGGAATAAAATTTTGACGCATTTTCATTTTGGTAAAAATTAAATTTGAAAAAAAAATCAGAATCTGATATAAATTCAGGAACCCTTCCTATTTAGTTAATCAGTTATTCAGATTTCGTTGGTATGCAGTAGAAGATATAAAACAATGTAATAGTAACTGTAGTTGAAATGACAATTTAATATATTTATTTGGCAACCGATTTACATTTTTAAATATTGTAATTAATGATATTTCATTATTTATTACTTTTTTTATAGTAATATTTATTTTCTAATGCGTTTTACTCTTTATTTATAAACGCATCTCTCGCTTTTAAAATTAATAATTTGTAATTAAATTATTTAAAAAACAACAACAAAAACAAATAAAAAACGCAAATCCAAATAATAGGATTTTCGATATGCTTTTATCATTTTAAAGGCTAAAAATGCCAAACTAGGAATTCTTTATATCGATATTTTATTTGAGATTAGAAATTCCAATATAGTTGGTTTCATTTTATGTATATGCATATTAGCAAAGCAATATAGCAGTAACTATTAGAACTCTCATACAAAATAAACACCACTATTTATCCAATAATATTTCCACTTGATGTTATCTTTACGTATAAAGAGAAAATAAATATGATTTTTCCTATGAACGGTCTTTCTGACAGAAAAAGCGCCACACCATATGGTCTTTGTGAACACTTCTCGAGAGAAAGTGTTTCTATTTATTTCATGGGTTAGGTGTTCGTTAATCCAGTAATATTATTTCTCGTTGATGTTTCTTATATGATGCCAGTTCCTGGAGGATATTACCGAAGAATTTCTTCTTATTATTTCGTATTAATTTCGGTACAATAATGTGATTAATAATTAAAGCAATATATTGAGAGAAAGTTAAAGATAGTTTTATGTTTTTTAAATACACATTCCTTAAAAATCTTTAATTAAAAAAATATGTTCTTTCACATGCGAAATTTCTATATATTTCAATCTATTGGATTTTCATATATATTTTATGAACATAACTAATTTCTTATATATTTGATACTTCAACCTATTAAACGTTCGAAAAGACGTTCAAGTTTCAAATATATATGAAAATCATTATGTTACAAAAATTATAAGTACAAATTTACTAGATTAAAATGGGTTCAAATTTCGAGTTTGGAAGAGCAGAATTTTTTTTCAGTTTGACTTTCAGCTTAAAAAAATGTATCTTTTTTTAACACTTTATAAAATTGGGTGTTGATTTAAAAAGAGTCTACGATGTATTAAATCATATGCAATAAAATAAGTATTTTGTTATTTTTATTAATAGAAAAGTTCTCTAAGATACGCAGAACAAGTCAATGTTTTCAGAAGAAGAAAATATGAAGTAAATTATATATTTGCGCTACAAAATAATGCAATGTTAGAATATGGCTGTGAAACATTTGCAATTTTTCCATTAGGTTCCAATTACTTCCACATGTTTTACTCTTAAAGTCTGATTTTCTTTTTATTTCAGTATTTATATTTCATAATCACATATTATAAGATATTAATAGCGAACACTGGGAATTTATTTTTCGTAATTTTCTAACTTTTACAACCTGATCAATGTTTACAATCAAATTCCTTGTTTCCATATTTTTAAACAGAAGAGAGTGACTCATTTTATCTTACTTTCTTATCTTTATCGTATTTTCCTGCAGACGCACAATTTCCGGGATCGAATAATATTCCGTAAATGTGAAATCCGATAACCGTAACATCTAGTACAGAAATTTAGATTTATTCAAGTGGAATTCCATTTATTTTAATGAATTTTAACTCTGTACGTCATAGCATATTATAAAATATCGGTCAAAAATGCAATTGGAAAAACTGTAAATGCAGTTCTGAAAAATCTTAGATAAATTTACTTATGTTTCAGAAAGATCTAAGAAAACTTTCATAATGACAATTTAAAAAAATGATGCAGTGTACTGCATGAATATATTTTATAGGTTTTGGATACCAGAAAAGAATATCGGTTTAGGTGAACTTTGTACAGTACAAGTGCACAAACATTATTAAATAATATTGGTATAAACACATAAGTTTAAACCACGAAATATGAATAACATGCATGTAATTTAATCAAATGATATAATAAAATATAACGTGATGAAAATGAAAATTGGTATACTCAAACATCATAAAATACACTTCAAACCAATTTTTCTCATTGAAGACAATGTAACTGAATAGTTGCCTGTGTCCCTGTAAATAAACTAATGCTGCACACTCCATTTTCAATAGAGAATGTCCATTGTAAACACCAATAACATATATCATTATCGTCACAACCCAAGTATAATTACGGAAATTGCAGCAAGGCCAAACAACCAGGCAGACAGACAAGCACAAGTCATAAACTCTTTTCAATTATGATTGAAACTGTTAAGAATTGATTATAAAAATATCGTATATATTTTTGTTTTGAGGTCACCTCAATCGATTTTTGTTACGTGCACAAATATATATATATATATATATGTGTGTGTGTGTGTCTGCATGCTTGTATTTTCTCACGTTTATATTTGATCAGAGCCCATTTTTGGAGATTTTATAGATGATGTCTCTGTTTACGTATGTTCGTGATTGAACACAACCGCATAAGATCGCTGTTTTAAATTTAGATCAAATCTAGAACGCACGTTTTGAAACACTGAAAAATTGAAAAAATAATTGCGCAAAAAAGAAGTAACATGATCACATATTATTTAGACTTTCTGCGTTTACTTTGATAGCCTTCTTCCCTACATTATTAGAAGACGCACCAAAGGAAAAAAATATATTTATTTCTGAAAATTAAAAAGATTTACCATAAGAGTAGATAAGAGTTCTGATTAGACCCCCACATATAGAAACTGCGATCAGTTATAGTAATTTACTGGCTATGAGAAGCATAAAGTTTTTTTTAGTCCTTATCCTTTACACAATACTCTCCATACAGACATAGATGAGAGGGTTAGAATGACAGTGGAGTGTAAGCCAATATTTTGTAATTTGAGATACTCTCCATACAGACATAGATGAGAGGGTTAGAATGACAGTGGAGTGTAAGCCAATACTTTGTAATTTGAGATACTCTCCATACAGACATAGATGAGAGGGTTAGAATGACAGTGGAGTGTAAGCCAATATTTTGTAATTTGAGAAATGAAGGGTTATGTGAAACGTTGTCGCAGTGCCGTTGCATTAAGTGGTCCAATTTGTTTTGCCCTCGAACGAATCCCTAAGCGAACTATGACTTATTTGAATGTCACACTGAACAGGAATTAATACCCGTTCAATGAAAATATGGTTATCTAGATTTTTCAAATTTTTGACTTACTCCACTGTCATTCTAACCCCCTCAGATTATTAAAGTCATTATCTGGGTAACAGTCTGTGACAGACCGAATAACATGCCAATTCTCAAAGTGTGAAGTAATTGAATGCAATTAATTACTATTTCGAATTATCACCACCTATTCAAGGGTGTTATATACTCGAATAGAATATTTTCGAAACTCCGAAAATGTATTCGAATCGTTTTGTACTCTGTTATTTATTTCAAATTCTGTTTGCAACAAATTGAAAAAGAAAAATCTTGTATTTAATCTTTGAAATGTTCATTTAAATCTATTATATATTTACATATTTATTTTCAACTCGGAATATTTGTTCTAAGCTTCATTTAAAAGAGAATCCACCGATTTAAAATAATAACATAGTATTAGCTTAAATTTCATAGATTTTAAGAGGAAAAAATATAACAATTCAGCTGAGCGTAAAAATGTTCAAATCATTTTAATTAAAAGACGTTGCTTGAAAAAAAGTAATATATATCAAACAACTTACACCTATATAGTATAAGTTTATCATCTTATGCATATTTTAATATGAATCAGAAAAAGAAGTTATTTTGCAAAAAATATAATTTTTAAAAAATGAAATCATACATTTTGTCTTTATTTAATTTAATATGTGTCCATCACCTTATATGACAAAGATATTTTGTTATAATGTTAATTTTTTTTTTTCAAAAAATAGAATTAAAAAAAGTATAAATGAAAGAAAGTGCATTTCATTAACGAAGTTCATTTTTGAAATTCTATCCTTGATTAAAACATATCCTCTTTCTCTATATGTATATATAAAGAAAATAAAAATAAATCATCTTACGTAAAATATTTGTCATATAAACGGTATTCATATAATTCCACTTTTTTATAATATAATATGATACGATGATGTTTTCGAAAACTTTTTTCGACGTCTAAGAATTGTTTCAAAAGTTAAATTTAAAAACCTATCTATACATAAAATACATTTCAAAGCAGAAGACTGATTAATTTGCATTAAGATGCAAATGATTATAAACTGTATAAACATATGCTATCAAAAACTTGTAAAAATCCAATACAAAGTTGTTAAACATGAGATTATTTACTCGTTATTATCAAAGAAAATATTCGCAAAGGAATTCTAAAAACATTTTTTTAAGTATCATTGCAAAAAGCTTCTAATTATTTCTGGACTTCATCAAAGTATTTTAAATTCATCTAATTAAAAAATATATATAGATATTTAATTCCTTTATTAACATTGATGAAAAGTTAATAAGATTTCTTTTAAATTTAATGAATTTATTGTTGTGGTTATTTTTCAAAGAAATCCTGTTTAAACATGTATCTTATTTCAATTGATAAGTGGTTATGACAAGACATATTAATGGTATTAAATAATTATATTTTTATAATAATTTTTAATTGAATTTTCTATGTAAATTGGAAATTTAAACAAAAGGTGAAAAAATACAACCTTGAATTTTAATATCAGATATTTCTTAAAAAAGAGTTTTATTTCATACCTGAGCGAAATTTATACTACATTTTGAAAAGATTTTTCGCCATTTTCCGTAAAAGTTTATTTTTTATTTTATTTTATTTTATTTTATTTTTTGTATGTGAATTATTTCATCATTTTTGCTAGTCTATGAAATAATTTTCACTTAAATCAAACAGAATTTCTAAAATGAATTTCGAAAACAATGTGCATTAAAAAAAGATAAAACAGTACAATTTGAATGGAAAAGCTACAAACATATAAATTAAATAAATAAATTTATATTTTATTAATAATTTTTATATTTTTGGTACAAAATACACCATGAAAGTGGACTTCGTATCACGTAATAAAATAATAAGCAAAACGGCATGTTTATCTAAGCTAACCTATTAAGCTGTCACAATAGATCAAAGCATACTAAATGGAATCGAATTTTTTACAAAATTATTATTACAAAATTATTTATTTTTGACAAAAAATTATCAAAATGTACATTGTGCATAGGTACAACTCATTATATGTAATACATGGAATTAGTAACCAACAAGAAAGAAATTAGGTATTTTATTTTAATAAACAAAGTTGAGGCGAAATTTTGTAAAAATATAAACGACTATAGCAAAAAATATGTTTACTCATATTTTTGAACAAACGATATATCAGAAAATGTCGTTAAACGTGATTTCTCAACCTGGATAAATTTCCAGATTCGGCAACCCGAAAAACATATTCATGAGACAGCAATTGATTATGATTTAAGATGTATTTTCTGTATTTCTCGAAATTTTAAAAAGATGAATAATCAGCATACCAATTCCACCCTTTTACCTCTTAAAATAAATTTATGAAAGTGTCAGAATTTTTCACTTTGTTGAGTGAGGTATTTCTAAATTGAATGCAGATATTTTAAGGGAAAATATGTGTCGTATCAAACTGTCTACTGGAAAAAAATTGTTCAAGTTTGATTTTTCCTGAATAATCAAATCAGAAAACAGAAAAAGCACATTTAAATACGCAAAGTAACACATCTGATATATATAAACAAAAACAATGCCTATGTAACCTCAAAAACTCGGAAACCGCAGCGTGCAAGGCTATGAAATTTGGCACACGGAATTGCTGACGATTGCCCGACACGGATTGCCCATGAACGATTGAGGCAAAAAATTCGAAAATTTTAAATAGATTTTCTTTATTTTATGTTTTTGACGAATGTTTGCCTTTTTTAAGTTCAACCCATAATTGCGTGAATTCTATCCAGTTCTAAATGTTTACTGTAATGTGAGATATACATAACGTACGCGACGCTGTAATATTAAGAAGCTGTAGCGGGTATTACGAAAAATATTTTACCTCGCATGAAAATAATTAGAGATCATTTAATTGTGCTTAATTATTACCATTTTTTTAATAAAGAAAAACATTTTATCACACACATCAACAAAACTTTTTATTCTATTTATTATCTTATTCCAAAGATATATTTTTTTCGTCTGCTTCCATTTCAACATAAATTCAATTTCATTATAAACTAGTCGTATGTGTCAATCCCAAAACATTCTTGTATCTCGCATACGTTTCACATACATTAAAAGAATCAGCACCAATTTATATGAGGTCTAACTGAATCAAAAGTTTTACTAAACTCCTTGCATTAGTTCTTGAGATATGGCTATTGCTACTATCATGTAAATCCTGCAAAATGCAACATAACAGCGCCACCAGTTGGGAGATTTAGACCAAAACCTAATCAACAACAACATATGTCAACGTCAAATTGAAACTGAAGTTTGATGAAAATCCGTACATTACTTCTTGAGATATAGTTACGTGTTAATAATGAAAAAAGTAGCTTAGCAGTGGCAGCTGTTGGGTTATTTACACCAAAACGTAAGCAGCCTCTATTTATGCCAAGCTCTAACAGGATATGAAGTTTTATGAAATTTCGTGCATTCGTTCTTGAGATATAGCTATCATAAAATTCATGGAAAAGTAATATAGCAGCGTCACCTGTTGGGATATCTATACCAAAACGTAATAAGCATCTATTTATGTCAAGGTCTAACTGAATCTGAAATTTGAGGAAAATGAGTGCATTAGCCCTTGGAGATAGAGCTATTGTGGAAATCACGAAAAATGCAGCACAGCAGCGCCACCTATCGAGCGATTTTCACCAAAAACTAATCCGCACCATTTTATATCAGGGACTAACTGAATATAAAGTTTTATTAAATTTCGTGCATTAGTTCTTGAGGTAGAGCGCCCACATTTTTTTTTCACATACAGACAGACAGAATTCCAGAATCACAGACATACATTTTCTAAGAACAGTCAAATTGTGTTCAGTACCTTCTAAAACGTATAAATTCGTCGAAAACTGGAAGTCGAAAATTTTCATGAATCTAATACTTTCTTCTTGTAAAGATAGAAATAAGTAAAAAAGAAATAAAAATGATTAACAAACTATAGATACATTGTTTGCATAAGAATTCTTTAATTATAATTAAAGAATTCTTATGCAAACAATGTATCTCATTAACACTGTGTATCATCCATATTTTTTTCTGGTACATAAAATAAAGTGTTTATTTCCTTCCAAATCCTTTATCTTCCTATAAAAACGTAAAGTGCTTCAAACAGTGTATCATTTCATGCGCAATTAATTAAGATATAACGATGTAATGAACAAAAACGTTTAATTAAGCTGAAAATAAAATGAAGAAAAATCTTTTGTTATAAACATTATCAGCAAGTTATGCTCGTTATTTTTTCTTTGTTTTTTTAAAGTATTTTAATTCTATCTTAACAGACAGAAAATAAAATTGAGTTTATTAACATTCAATAATGTAAATTTATTAGCTTAGGACTCCAATATATTATTATTTTTTTTTTATGCAAAAGATCGATTTTTTTAAATGTTTCAACCATCACAGTACCTTGTTATGGAAATAATTTTTGTAAAAATAAATACATACATAGTAAAATATTAAATTGTATAACTATTGCATAATTTAGACATTTATGTAGGATTCATAAATACAATATATTTTAAGTAATGCACATATGGCGTTTTTAATAACGTAGAAAAACAGTTCAACACTATAACTGCCGTATATCTGAAAACGAAATATTTTGTCAAAGACAATCAAAAGGATATTTATCATTTTTGTTAATTTATTTCTAACTAAAACATATTATTATTAATGGTTGTTCTCTGAAGTGTTTAAAATGCTGTTCATCATATCATTATATTTTTTAAAATTATTAATGTATTTTAAAACGTAACACGTTAAAAATATAAGATTACTTGTTAAATTTGGTAATTAATTATTTTTAATTCTACATTACGTTTCTTAAATTATAATCCTCCGTTTATCTTTGTTAATTATTAATATATTTTTATAATGTGTATTAAATGAAAAACATAGCAATGTAAATTTACATTCGCGAAATTTACATATAATTTTAATAGATGAATCGCTTATTCATACGCATTAAATATCGGCTATGCGTATCAAATATCTCTCTCCCAGAATCATATTTTTATGTGAGGCTGAAATAATTTACATTGGGCTTAAAAAAATAGCAACTCCAGTCTTTATAAAAAAAAATAATAATCAACAGAAATTGTGATGGCTTGAAGGATTTTCTCTGCAATTTCTAAAATGTTAGGTCGTTCAGAATTACATTTTAATTGCATCCGATGCAACTGTTTCGACTCCAGTTGATGAGAAAGTAGATATAAAGCGCTAAAATCCAAATTACATTTTATGTAAAAGTCCATCCGCGCGCGCGTTTCATTTGCAAATCTTCCGTAATTTTAACGCAGGACAATGATACCGTAAAATGCATATTATGACTGGAAGATTTTATTTTCGATTGACATTCTTTGAGGTCAATAACCTGTCTTTTACAATATAAGACCACACATTATTTCCGACAATTAAATGCACTAAACCAACATGAGTGAAAACCTGACCAGTGCCAAGACCATGGGACCTTTAGCGTAATGTGCTGCTGAACAACCACAGATCCATCCCTGGTCCATATCCTAGTCCGGTAACTTCTCACATTTTTACATGTTTGTAACACTCACCGGCCAGCAGTTCTGTAGCTTCAGATGACAAAAGTAACCATCAATTTATAATTTTTCACCGGTCCGTAATTAATTATACATCTGGTACAGTTAATCATACAATTAATTATACGTTTGATTACTTTATTTACAATATCAGAACACACATTATTTCAGACAATTAAATACACAAAATCAACATGAGCCCAAATTTGAACGGGGTCAGGACTCAAACCTGGGATCTTCAGGGTAACATGCTGCGTCTCTGTTTATGTTCTCATATTGTAAAAAAAAAATCAGACGTAGTGCTTAGAGGCTTAAATATATAATTAATTACTATTGTCATCTGAAGCTGCAGAACTGCTGACCGGTGACTGTTACCAACATGTATAATTTTAGAAGTTACCGGAATAGGATATCGACCAGGGTGTGGCTCAGTGATAGAGCAACAGCACGTTACGCTGAAGGTCCCAGGTTTGAGTCCTGGCCCCGGTCAGTTTTTCACTCATGTTGGTTTAGTGTATTTAATTGTCTCAAATAATGTGTATTCTTACATTGTAAATAAAGTAATCAGACGTAGTGTTTATATCATTTAATATACCTGTTTTTTATTACAAATTGAAGTTCTTGACTTTTCTTCTAAGGAATACCTAGTTTGTTGTACACGGCATTTCGTTAGCAATAATATGTAATGGAATTATGCACTTCAGCTATTTTTAAAGCGCAAACAAATCCCGATTTGGATATTGTTAATATTAAAAAAGTTAATAATATATGAAAACCCATATTAAAACAAAATCGCAGGTATACTCTCATTAAAAAAAGGAATCCAACTCGGACTACCCGGGTTAAAGATTCATGGTCACCGGGGATCAGATTCTTTATTTTTAATTTACTGAAGGGGGTTCGCCCCCCCCCCCTGCTCGCTACGCTCTCCAACCCCCAGCGAAATCGCTTCGTGGTACCGTTGGTATCGCGCAGCAATCCCTATTTTCTAGAATAAAGAAAAGAAAAAACAGCCGGGAAGATCTACGCACATTTTCAGTGGTCCATTTCCAAATCGTTTGGCACATTTCCCAAACACCATGTATACAAATAAAAATATATTTTGCATTTAATTGTAATGAAAATATGGCATCACCATAAGCATAATCATAAAATAAACCCAATGGACAATATTCCCGTGACGTCACGATAAATATGAATTTTTATTCACTTAAAAAATAAAGTGCGTGTGGATAAATATTTTTACCGAAATGTAAGTTGAAAATAAAAAAATTCGGCCTAAAAGCCACGTATCTTTAATATTTATTATTTCTCTTGTATCCTCGCAACAGTGGAAAGAAAAAAAAGTCGGGAAGATCTACGCAGAATTTCATTGCTTCATTTCCAAGTAGTTACTTTTTTTTTTTTTTTTTTTTTTTTTTTTTTTAAATAAAGAGTGATATTTTCTGCTTTTTATTGTTTAAAGGTTTTCGCTGTTGCAGTTTTATAACCAGTTGGCATACATTGGCGAGAATGGTTTGGCCCGTAACTAACTTCGTTGCTTTTGTAACTCGTAAACAGTTGTAACCTAGAGACTATTTTACGAGCTATCACCTGCACCCGGCTAACGGAAAACTTTTAACTTTTTTGCGCCTGACGAAGAAAGACTCAGATTCTTCGAAAGGCCTAGCGCATTTTAAAGTTTTTATGGTGTTTTAAGAAGTTATTTTAGTTCTTAGTGTTTCACACCAGTTTCAACTTATTTTATTTAACGGAAAAAATTCTTAAAATTTATTTATTTATTTATACATACATAAAAAAAAAAAATATTACAATGATGTACTGTCATTGGAAACACACCTGCTTAAAGGTTTCTTATAATTTAAACATATCAAGTAGATAGAGAAAAATTGATTATAATATTTCATTTTTACACACAAAAATTCAAATAAATTCAATTAAAAAATATAAAAAGGTCTTCGACCGTACGTTAAGTATATTTGTATATTGTAAAGAATGAAAAGAGTCCGTAACTCTTCTATAAAATATCCTGTTAATTCCGAACTTTTCTTAGCAATCATGTCACCAGTAGAGTTTCTGTGTTTTTCACAAAGAATTTTTTCGATGAAAGGGATTTCGCAAAAGGTATCACAAAGTAGCGAAGACAACTTTGACTACAAACCTGATATATAACAGTGATGAACTTAATGTATAATATTGCATTAGTTGCCTTTTTCCATGAATAAACAAATTCTGTAAACAATATGAAACCATAGTAAGATCGGCAGAAAAAATTCTGTATTTTTAATTTTTTACACTTATTGTGATTTCTGTGTACACATATCAAGGTGATGTTGTTCAAATGCCTCATAACATTTCTTACAATATAGTGACGCTTATTAAAATATGCCATTAGTCTCTCATGAAATATGTTTTCAACAAAACATGAAGGTTATAAGAAGTATTTGTTGATTGCTTAAATTATATATTTGAACATTTCACTCATTTAGAAAGATGTAAATTTTGAAATAATCTCTTAAAAAAATTATTGTATCAACTAAAAACTTTCGTATTTGACCGTCCGTTAAACATTTTAATTGTTCATTAATCGTATCGTACATTAATCTTGGCTGAATTTCAATACATGATAAATTTTATTGCATTATAAATAGTGTGATAAATACATCAATCGGCAGTCACATCAAAACTTAAAATTGGTAATATGTATTATATTTAAGTTAAATTTTTCTACATTTTGCTCATTTCTACAGTTTGAAAGAAATATTTTGATCAAATTCTGAAAAAAAAATATTATATTTATTTAAAGAATAAATATTTTGTCTAGTATTAATTGTATCAGTGTTTAATTACTAGCTAAATTTTACATAATTAAAACTAGAAGTAAATTTGTAATATGAGGAAATAATTAACATAATCAGTATGTGCACCCAATAGCAAAATTAATGTGATTATAACAAAGCTTAAGCATGTCTGTTTGTTTCACATATTAATTCATTAAAGTGTTAACTTTTATGTAAAAAATAATATATTGTTTCTCCATGTATTTACTTCAAATAGTTTTCAAATTATTATTACTGCAATTTTAAATAAAAAATATTCCTTTCTATCTTTTCAATGAAAAAATAATTGCAGAAAGACATTTTTCACCTGACTGGTTGTTGCAATTCTATAATAGTTACATAGTAACTTTTTGGCGATATCCTGATTATATGGACGTATCACGGTACGTCGATTTTTAATTTTGAAAAGAGGGTTAAATTTTTTCCTTCGTTGCGAATCTGCTACGAAAAGAAAAATCATTCAATTATTGTTATTTCTTTAAAATTGTATGACTCATTTTTCGGATTTTTCATGTATTAATACTTTTAATGGATTTTATTTTGCTATGATATACATGTTTAATATTTTTCGTTTTCTTCAGACATTTAAATTGGCCCATAAGATAAAATGGATTTAAAGAGATTGATAAGGAAATAAAATATACATTAACGATACGTGATACAAAATAGCATATTTTAGGAATGAAGATAAAATATTTTTATCTGATACAAATTTTTCCTGCGCTTCGCACCATACTCAGTACTTTAATTAAATTTATTTACAAAAAGAAAAAACAAGAACGAAAAATCATGCGTCAATCATAGATTATGTAACACTTTCCAACGCTTCCAAAATAATTTTACAAATCATACCGTTTAATAAGCTAAAAAATAACATCTAAGTCAACAATTTGGAAAACTCATAACCTATTTAAAAACATAATTTCAGGAATTTCCAACATATACAATATTCGGAAAAATATCCGAATACTTTTACTCAGTCCTGTATAGGATCTATAGATTTGTATATATACTACATAGGATGCTAAATTTTAGTTCAGTTAGGAAACGCGTAGCACAGTTTAAAATTCTCTGTCTGGAGTTTCTGTAAATAAACGGAAATGTGTACGCGAACTTTTGTGCTTCCCTGTATAAGATCTACAGAATTTATACACACCACGTAATAGACAAAAAGCGAGTTAAAATTAAAATCGCGTTCTGTAACTTAAAAGGCACTTCCAGGAATTATTGTTAACAGACAGTAGAGAATTCTTTTGTGTGTCCCTGTAAATGAACGATGACTGCTATACACACACTATTCTGTAGTAAGCCTCTTGTCATGCACCTTAGTGATATATATAAATTTCAATGCGTTTAAAATAGTGAAACATTATTTAATTAAACCGCAGACGATTTTTCTCCATAGACGTAATGTAACGGAATTCTTTTGACTATCCCTGTAAAGTAACTATAAGTGCTATGCACACCCTATTCCATATTAAGCTTCTTCGAATGCACCTTAGTGCTATATATAAATTTCAATGCGTTTAAAATAGTGAAAAATTATTTAAATAAACTGCAAATGATTTTTCCCCATAGACCGCAGTGTAACGGAATTCTTTTGAGTGTCGCTGTAAAAAAACTATAAGTGCTACACACTTCCGTTGAAATAGGGAACATGCTATAGATAACTACAATAACATATAAAAATTGCAGAGCAATACGAGCATATTTACGGGAGTTAGAGCGCGGACAGACGGCCATACGGCAGACGGCAGACGGCAGACGGCAGACGGCAGACGGCCATCTGGCCAGACAAACCGAAGTCATAAACACTTTTCAACTAGGTTGGAAAGTGTTAAAAAGGGGATTAAAAAGAGGATGTGTATACACTATGTCTATTAAAATTTTTAAACATTTAAACTTTGATTTCTAAACTTTTTTTAAAGTATTTTTCAAGCAAAAATTTGATGTCTGCAACAAAATTAATACATGAATGATAAATCAATACATACTGTAATGAAAGTTTCATAACAAAGCTTTAAAGTATTCTTTAGGATGCTTTATTGAACTGTATTGAAGAAGAATAGTGATTGTTCTTAAAAATGTTAGACGTTTACGCTTTACAAAAATGTCAGTTTAAAACACCAGTGTTATTCATTTGTATATAAGCGCGATTAGGATTTTTTTCAGTCCTTCTGAACCCGCTGGTTGATATTTTTAACCCGACAGAAGGCGCGCACCCAGCACTGACGTTGGAGATCGCGCGGGGTGACTGGGTCACCCCAGTCAGATTTATACAGATACTGTGCTATAAACAAGAAAAATATCATTTTATTTTAACAATAAGTTCATTAAGTCATTAAGAAAGTATACTTCTTTAGTTCAAAACATTTTTGTAATGTTTAAGAAAATCTAAATATACCTTATAAAATAAACATACCTTTATCAGGAGTTTTAAATCTGCATACATTTCTAGTAAATAACAGAAGAATGATTTTTACAGGTAAAATTATCATACTTTATGCAAGAAATTGTAGTTTTATTGTCTTTAAATGTGTTTAGTTCTGTTATATTGCGTGCGATAATTTTTACTCCTGCTAAATGACTTATTATATTTTAAGATCAAGTTTTCACTTTTCGATTTCTTTTTTTCTTTTTACAAAACTGTTTTATTTTTGCAAACAAAAATACTTTTTTCTGAATCAGAATTTTCGTAATCTTTATCCTTTTGCTGAAACTGACTTTCGCGGTCGTGAAAACTGTATATTTTTTAATCAGGTTCATTTTCACCAGATTGATCAATTTCTTCTTCTTAAGACTCAGCTTCATCTAATAAATTTCTCTAACTAAATTTATCAACTTCATCTAATAAATAGTCTGTAAGTTTACGTTTGCACGCCATTATTTATTAAATAATGTAGCGCAAAAAACAACATAAACACTTCAGAACAGAAAACTACGCTGCTGAGAATGAGAAATTTCGAAGCAATAACGGTCGCGTGGGGAGACTGAGTCACCCCATTTTTTTACATGGATTCCAAAAAACGATAGTTTCATGCGCAGAAAGGGAAGGATGTAAAAATAACATTACACCTAGAAAGGAGAGAGTCAGACAGGAAGATACTGAAAGGATGATTGATTACAGATAAACATTTTTCGCGGGACTGATGTTTTTCTAAGACTGGGGTGATTCTGTGCCCCGCGTGATCTCTTTCGGGTTAACTTAACAAAATTCGATTTAAAATTGTCCTGTGTGATCTTCCGTGCCATGGACCAGCGCCACCCGCCGATTCTTATTTTATTTTAATTCCTCACATAAACAAAGAATGTTTTCAATATATCTTTTTTTTTTTTTTTTTTTTTTTTTTTACTAGCGCAAAAAGTCTTGAACAACAGGACTGGCACTTTTTTTCTACCATCCATTGAAAATGGGCATACAAAGTAATTCAATTGCCAAATTTGTTTCCTTTGAAACAAGCTTCTTAGGTGGCATCACCAAACTTGACTACTCTTTGATCAATACAGCAGGAGGTTATTCCTGAGGTAATGT
Source organism: Maratus michaelseni (assembly GCA_963931845.1). Taxonomy (NCBI): domain Eukaryota; kingdom Metazoa; phylum Arthropoda; class Arachnida; order Araneae; family Salticidae; genus Maratus; species Maratus michaelseni. The sequence goes on along the minus strand of OZ007589.1, from coordinate 447,125,799 downwards.
AACAGCCTTTATATTGTATGTAATATTTTACTAATCCAAATGACAAAGACAAGAAGTTTTACATGTTTTAGGGGCCGGAGATTCGACAAAAATGTTTTTACAAAATGATTGTTTGTCCATGTGTCCGTTTGTCCGAGTGTGTGTCCTCTTTTTATAAAAAAAAAAAGTGTATGAAGTTATGCCTTGAACCAAATTTTATTTATAGGTTTTAGCTATGGCCAGCAGGTCCCACTTAAATTTCGAGATATTCCACCGAAACAGAACGCTGTGATAGCTATTTTTGAGCTATTTTCAATATTGTATCATCAAAAATTGTATGAAGTTATACCTAGAAATGGTTTTTTTTGTAAAGGTTTTTGACTACGACTGGCAGGTCCCAGTAGAATTTGGTGATATTCCGCATAAGGGGCCGTTTTGATAGCCACTTAATGTTTTCCAATTCAAAAAATTGTACATAAAAGTTAGAAATTCTAAAAGTTTTTTTTCCGTTCAATATTCGTCTTTGATCCAAGGATTCCGGAGCAGTTTTTGTTTGCCACTGTATTAAAAAATGACTGAGATATAGCAATTTAGAATTTTGTGGTGGCTGACATTTTGAAACAAGACAGCAGGATTCCTCATACAAAAAGGTTTAATTTATGAGTTTTAGTAACCATGCTTTCATGAAAATTTTCTTTCATTGTTTGTTTTTTCCAATTTTCTTTCAGTTTTCCAACTTTTATATGCTTAACACTATATATTAATTTTCAACAGCGAAAATTCTCACAAAATCTGGCGATACTTGGCAGAATATCGCCAGATTTGACGACTAAAATATTTCGCCAAAAATGAAGCCAACTTGGATGTAGCTCGCTAATTTGGCGAAGTTCTGATTCAAATTCAATATTGACGAGAACTGGCAATGAATCTTCTGTAATCGGGTTCTGCGCATTTTAGCTTCGAATTTTCTAGTACAATTGGCTAAAATGTTAAAACAGAGAAATAGGGAGGTTACAAGCCAGAAGTCCCTTTCGTAATCGTGTTGTACATCGGCTACTCGTGCAACGAAGGGCGCTTCGCATCCAGGTTACCCGACGATTCGCAAGCAGCTGACGTACAACAAAAAGACGAAAAATATAAATTTTATTGGCAATGTGATAGTGAATTTTGAAGCATTAAGATGTATGAGATAGAAGAAAGTTTTCGGATTGGCACATCCAACTAGTTTGTTTTTATATTCGTCAATTTAAAATATATTTTAGATTTAAAAGTGTATTTATCTGACTCAGTGGTACTTTATTTATTATACCGTTTATTATTAACGACGGAATTTAAGTCGCATCATACTAACACCTCGTTTATGAAGTGAAATGACAATATATGCACTTAATTACTTTGTGATAAATACAGAAATATTTAACAAAGATAAACAAAACTCGTTTTTTCTTTACTGTAATTTGTTTTACTTCTGACCTTTCTAAATGTAAAAATAAATTAGAAATATACCATAAAAATGCATGTAGTACTGCAATGTAATGCATATAACAGAAATAATAACAATAACTAAAATATAGATAAAAAATATTATGTGATACAAATAGAACACAAACACTCTTATAAAAAAATTTATTATGAAGATTGACATGTTTTAACACTCAAACGGCGTCATTATCAAGATCTACAATGGTAAACAAATTATTCTCGCCAACTTTTGAAAATAAACTTGAAAAACATAAGTCATGAGATCGTATATGTAATAAAAGCAAGTGGTTAAAATAGATAACAGTAAACGTGAAAATTAATATATACTTATTGCTTTTTTTCAAATTGAAAATTACATCGTGCCAAGTTGATTCATTGCAGATGTTCTCGTTACGCATATAGATTTCTAATGATTCACGGGTAATAGATGGGAATTAAAGTCTTGATGGATAACTTTTTTTTACTATTTTTAAAATCAATTTTTAAAGTATCGGTTCTGTGTAGTCTTGCCAATGCTGTAGTACTTCTGTCGTATTTTATATCTGCCATATGCTCTTTTAATCTTGTTTTAAACATTATAGTTGTCATTCCTATATAATATTGTAATGTTCCATCTGCTCAGGTTATCGGGATTTCATAAACACCTGATAGTTTATATGGCTCTAAATGGTCTATTTTCTAATACCTACACTTTTTAATCTTACTTATGGTTTTGCGACAATATTACTACTTATATTAAATTTGCTAAGTTTATACTTCAATCTTTCAAAGAAGCCAGAGAAATATTGTAAAGTAGATAAGTTTGAATTTTGTTTATTGAAGTTTTTCTTCTCCTTCTCCATGCTCGTAAATACTTTATTAACGTACTTTCTTTTTATCCGTTGTCTTTTGCCATTTCATGTATTTCATTTATATGATTGGATAACTGATTTGGAGTACAGACTGTAAAGGCTCTCTTAATAAAATGTCTAAATGCAGACATTTTGTATGACAAAGGTGCTTGCGCATTATGTGGGATGATGGATTGATTGTCTATTGGTTTTCTATACGCAGTTTGTGCTATGTCATGGCAATAAATACGACAACATTCATTAAAAGAATATAAATATATTTATTGAATAAAATCAAATTTCTGTCTTAAACATAGAAAAAGATGTTCCTAAAACGTGTCTTCATTTACACTAAATATACGTTATTGGAGCTTTACGTTTAAATTTCATATCTATCGTCGTTGACAGTAACGAAATATTCCTTCAAAAAATCTGAGAAAAATAAAGCGCTCTCTCCAATTACATAAATTTAAACTTCAAATATTTATCCTAAATTTGAATATTTTATGACTTTAAATTTACGAAAATATTATCATATCTTTGTAGCTCTGTATTTATTTTGACGTATATGAACTGGATCCATAAATGTGTTTAGTTTAAAAATCACTATTTCCTAAAATTAATCTTCCTGTTATAAATCGAACCCAGTAATGTTCTCCCTTCTCAAAACTTTGCAATTAATTAAGGTGAAAATTATTTTTCGAAAATAGTACTATTCAAAGTATGCCCCCGACCGAATCTCAATAAATTTCAAACTTTATCGTTGAATAATGCTACAATAATTATTCTATGAAGTGCAATAATTGGGGCAAATTATTATCTTAAAACATTCTGAGACACTTAAATAAAAAATATATATATATATGTATGTTTTCTCTTAATTATGAAAGTGTTTGGTCTTTTTTTAAATTAAGGAATAATGATTTCTTTTATGATTCTTCAAAGTAAAAATATACTGTTTTCTATACAAATAATACATTTAGTTGAACAATATGCGTACAAGTAAAAGGGAATCCTTACAGTTAAAAGAAAGAATACCTGTATGATTATGAAAATTTCAGTTTTATCTTACGGCTTATTCAGACAATTTCTACACAAAAAGGTCACCAGCAACAAAAAATTAACATAATTGCGACTCTTCCACTTAAATACTTGCTCGTAAAAAGTAGTGGTTTTTTGCTTTAAATAACTTTAATGGAACTAACAGCAAATATAAAAAAATTCTGTCGATAAACAACAAGATCTAAACTTTTTTGTATGAAATTATTTTTTAAGTACATTTGAAAAGAGCAGAGAAGAAAATATGTGTTTTTGACGCATTTATTTATTATCGAAGCGTGACAGGTTTTCTAGATTTAACAGCTTTCTAGATTTTCAGATTAGTTTAAAATTAGTTTGTGCTAGTATGACTGTGAAAATATTATTGCACAATGCTTTCTTTTTACATGTAATTTCGATTGTTTGATTCCATTTTAATTCACGTTAAACTACTTAAAATCACTATAAATAAAGATAAAACAGTATAGAGGAAATTATTATGGATTAAACATGTATAAAACAGACATTTTGAATTTAATCTATTTAATATACTGGCCTGTTAAGGTACCAGCAGCACTTGGAATTAGACTTCGAAATTGAATTACACATCATAGAGCAACATTATAAAAGTACAATAAAATGTTTTTTTTATCAACACGTTAGAAATTGTACGTTAAACGTGACAAATGATGTTCGTGCTTTTCGTGCTATAACTAGTTTTATAATGTTAAAAAAATTATTGTTATTATTTCAGGGAAATAAATTATGTCGTCTGTTATGAGCGAAATGAGGAAGCCTTTTTTGCTTATTACTTTTGTTACGTTTACAGATGCGATTTTTTTTTCAACACCAGACAGCACTGTAAAATTCACCATGGAGATCTTGCTTTGCGAATTATTAACTCTATAGTTTAATATTTATATGACTCACGATGAATGAATCTTTTGTTTATTTACTGTAACGGATTGAGATATTTGACTGTTGACCTAATTTTCAACTGAACTTACCTCAGAATCTATACATTTTTTAATGTAACTCATTTCTCAAGCAAACATTTTTTTTTGTTGAACAATCTTTCTAAAAATGTAACTTTTATGTAATTTTATTCGAAAAAAATATTTTGAATAAAAATGGCCGCTTAGCATATGAAAAAAGATGCGGTTAGCAAGTATTTATTTTTCTCTGTCACATGAGTTGCTCTTTTACTATATAGATTATATCAATAGGATTTAATCGAATGAAGAAAACTTTTATTAATATCTTTTTTAAGTTTTGATTCGATTTTCATAAAATTTAAATGAATCGACAACATTCTGCAACGATTATATATATTAAATTTCAATCTATTATTTTGGGTAGTTTTTGCGCTGTTATCTACGCTGTTAACAGACGGACGGACCAGAGGACGACTATAGGTGCTACGTATTTATATAATTACGATCGCACCTAAAAGTTGTAAAAAAGAAGACGCGTCCGTCATATCCATAAGTCAAGAGATGTAATATAAAATGTGGTCACCCAGAACATCTATGCAGTACTTACAACAAGTATACTTTTAATAAGATTTTTTTGTGCTGTCTTGCAGCATCAAATCTTACTAACCGTAAAAACATTGAATTTTCACACCTGAATCATGCTACGGCTTACACTAGAGCGTCCTGAGCTCAATGATATTAAAATCTCCTAAGATTTTGCGGGCTGATCCATACGATAAATATCACCTTCTCATAAAAATGATCGTAATAGTTAGTGCTGTTATTAGAGGTTCTTATCTACCCTATTAAAATCCGTGCGCGTATCTACCTATGTAACCTCAAAAACTCGGAAACCACAATGCGCAGGGCTACGAAATTTGGCACACGGGTTGCTGGTAGGGGCCCATGAACGATTGGAGCAAAAAATTTCAAAATTTTGAATAGTTTGTTTTTTAATTTTACTTTTTTGACGAATTTTTGCCTTTTTATGTTCAACCCGTACTCGCGCGAGTTCTAACCAGTTCTAAATGTTTACTGCAATGTATGTGATATGCATATTAGGTACGCCACGCTGCAATACTAAGAAGCTGTAGCGGGTATTACGATAATTCTTTTACCCCGCATGCAAATAATTAAAGAATATTCAATTGATTGTAAAAATACTGCATCAGATATTCCATTTTATTAGTTTAATATGTATATGTTGCGGTGAATTTTATAAATTCGGTATTTATTCATAATAACCGGTTATTATGACCGGTAATTATTTATAATAACCGGTTATTATGACCGGTAATTTGTCATAATAACCAGTTATTATTAATAATACCAAATTTTTCATATTTACCGTAACATATACATATACTTTTTAAAATGTATTTAAAAAATTTTCGTTAACATTTGTAAACATCTACCATCAAATATGATAGTAATATAAAATAAAAAAAAATTCTTGAGCGATTTAAACATTTTCTGATGTATTAAAAAAATTCTCGATATAGTTCCCGTATCGTTGTTTTTCCTATTTACTTGATACAAAAAAAGGGAAATTTAACAAAAAACTATTTTAGTAAATTTTTGGGTACTTTTCCGTTAAACATTTATGATTATTCTTTCACGCAACAAAAAATTCACTGTGCTGCAAAATAGGATAAAGGTTTTAGTATAGGGTGACACCTCCCAGTAACTGACACTTTTAGGATTCTTTATTTTTCAAATCTTTATTACAAAAATTTAAATCTATTTTATAGTCATCTTTGTTTTTGAAATGATAGTAGAATTATAGAGATTGAAAAATTATACATGTTATTAGTAAAAATTAATTTTATTTATAAATATGGTCAAAAACTCCAGTAACTGACACCATCGCTATTTTAAAATACCAGTAACTGACACAAAGTGACTGACACTTTAATTTAAAAGATTAAAATGCACCGTATCTACCCTATCCACTAAATCGCCCCTATGTTCAGTTTTTGTTAGTTTTTTGTTCACGATCTAAGCCATGCATAATAGCATGTGATAATGGCTACTTTAAAATGTTTATTTCTGCATATATCAAGCGGTTGAAATTTTGAAATCATTCGCCATTTCTCCAGGTACAACAACTTGAATTGTTCTGTTTCGAATAGTTCTTGAATAGTTCTGCATTCGATTGTACGATGCACCAAGTTTATTGAGTCCTGTTTTGGAGACAATGTGTGCGTCATAGATTCAGGTAAATACGGTACATTCATTTAGGCATTGATCCTAGAAAATTTCAAGCCTATTTCGACTTTTAATTACTTAATTTGTATCGTTTTTATGTATTTTTCGAATATGAAATAATAGTGATATTTTCGAGGCGAGTTGCAAAAAAATATAAAATTGGCAATGACACATAAGTTTAGGTCTTGTCACAACTCTTGCTATCCTGAATTATTAAATTATTTTTCTAACATTAACATTGATATTTTTCTAACATACATAGACTGTCATAGTTAGTTTAGAAAAATTAAAAGATAAAAAGTGTTTGTTATTTTCTGTTAAATCACCGGGTAAGTGTATAATTTCTGCAATATATTTTTTTAAATCTTGTCCTTTCGGTAAAAGGAAGAAAATGCCTTTTTTATTAAGTAGTTTTTTTAAGTGTTATAAATATCTCCAGAATTTACAGTTGAAAAAATGTATAAAAACACTTTTTAAAAGAAGCTGCACAACATGTAATCAATAGCTTTGTAAAAAACTAAATATATGTATTTTTTTTTTAACTTCCTTTTACTTTCATTTGTGAAAAAAGTTCTAACATCGCACTTTAAAGTTGAAATATTCAGAATCATCTAACTAAAGATGAGACGTCTTGGAACAGCGCATTCAGTTTCACATAAAAAATGTACATAAAAAATGTCTAAAGAAACTTTAAGATGACGTGAAAGACTGGAACACTATTGAATCAAGGAAATAGGATTATTTTCTTGAAAAAGGTCTCGTTTTTCAAACAAGTGTCATTGAAACGTAAGTCTTTATAAAAATGTTATAAACATATTACAACATCAATTATAAACATACATCGTCGTAATCAGTAGTGAGCATTTGTCTTTCAAAAAACATCAATAATAGGTATCTGAGAACAGAAATTATCTCACGCGATAAATATATGCGTATTTATAAAACATATTTTCCCTCTTAGATTTTTTTATTTACCTTAAAACTAAAAAAACATTTACCTATCTCTAATATATCATATTTAAATTTGACATTTAACAAACCTACATTTCGAAAATACAAGAAACGTGATATTTTTTGAAAAATATTGATATATTAAAGCACAAAACATTTCCTGTATATATATATATGTCACATTTTCACTTCATAATCACTCCACTTTCCGTAAATCAACTCAAGGCCAGGGGTCTCCACCCAAGAAGTTTTCAGTCGTACGCCGAACCTGATACGTCGTTGGTGCTTATTGAAAAATAAATAGGCAGTCAAGTACATTTCATATTTTATTTGGATCCCGAGAAACTTTGGTTATGCTTTTAATTAGCTCTCATGATAATTCAATGCAGTAGAACCAAGGAGAGGCTTCGTATCTCAAATACCATTCGAATAAATCAAAGCTGTTAAGGGGCGGCATCTTAGATTACTTCAGCAGCTACGGGGATTTTTATTCCATGATCGCGAACCACAAGTCGGACTGCCACCTACATCCTGCTCCCAGCAAACTCTGCCTGCCTTCAAGGCGGGAAACCCGGTGTATATCTATTCTCTAACGATCACGAATACAGAGCCGTTAAAACAGTCTTTCGACCAATCAGCACTACGGAACTCAATTTTCTGGGCGCTATGATTTGGAAGAGATCAAGCTGTAGGCTGAAAAGCGCGGGAGAATATTCTAGAATTGTTCCGGAAAAATCTGATTCTTTCGAACAAATACGAAAGAAAAAAAAATACGTAGGTTTTACCGAGTGTGGGCAGAATGCCAAGATAAAAATTTTACATTGAAACTGAGATTAGCTTTTATATTTTGTGAAAGAATACTTTTTTGCAAGAAAACATACGGAAATAAAAATAAAAATATATAGGTTGTTATTTCAAAAGAATTAAAATATTTAGCTGGGAAAGTGATATTTTAAAAGAATTAAATTTTAGGATGCGTTAATATAATGGAATAAAAAGTGTGTAATTTTAACAGAACAGCACTTCGCGCCATTTTTTTAAGAGAATGAATTTAGAATAAAACATTTTTAGCTAGGCGGGATTTTGACAATCTAAATACTAGAACAAGAAAATAATTTAGAATAATGGGATTTAAACAGAATTATAGCTTTGATGAGTCCAACGGCGAAAAAAATTAAAATTTGTTTCATATATGTATATTTCATTTTTGAACATCCAACTTCCAACTTTGATTTCTTAAATTTAACCTTAAGGATCGCTCAAGCAATCATCAAAAGCCTTTAATACAAATAAAACAAATAATACTTCCAGTTTTGTAGCAACATGTACACATAAAACACTCTAAAGAGATCTACTCAATAACGTTATAAAATCACTCTATTTAATCAAGAAAATTAAAATTTGATTTTATATCTTTCGAAAATATATATTGTTTAAATAACCTGTCTTGATAAACAAAAAATAAACGGATGATTCTTATAAAAGTACACAACTATATGTCTTTGCTGCTTTTTTATAGTTATGCGATATGATGAAAAAAGTATGTCTGTACATCATATTTTTATAAATGAGAATAAATAAGCATCGATGCATATCCTATATTGAAATCCTAGCTTCCAAATTTCCTATATTCAATTCCCAAATGACGAAAGTAACTTTCGGAAAGTAGTTTTGTTGTAAAGGTTTTTAATAACGGTATTTTTTATGGTTAATAATGGTATTTTTTAAACCGAAGCTGACGTTCGAAAGAAACATGTACGAAGATACTTTTTTGTCTTTTGTTTCTTGTATTTTGATTTTCGAAGCCGATGGAGGTTTTTTAATATTGCAGAAATTACCGAAAACCCCAAAACGGCATTTGGAAAAGTATTTTTTTTAAAGGATTTATATTGATATTTTTAATAAATATAATATTGATATATTTTTTAATAAATCACAGTTTGATAGTAAAAAATACAATATTTAAAGTTTTTTTTCGGTGGTTGGGGCTTAAATATATAAGCCAATACGTACTTAGAAAAACGCAAAACAACCCGACTTATCGATTCGTGTTTCTGCCCTACTTCCGAATATGCGGAAACGTGGTTTTTGGCCGGTCCGCTGCAACGCTTACATTCCGCTCCTCAAAAATTTTGGGGCTTAATATATATAAAAAATTAATTAAAAAGTCTAATCTAAAAATCCAATAAACTGGCTTCGACATGCATAAATTCAGATGAACAGGCACCTTCCTTCGAAATCATGTAGCTCTGCGTGCAGCGGTCTCTTCAGAACGTAGAGGAGAAACACACAGACAAAATTCTATATTTATTATTACATATTTATAACATAATTCATCATACATACATAATCAGTGTGTTCCAAAATTCGACCGACAAATTAAGAGAGGGGATAGAAGGCATCAAACTGATGAAAACTTACCATAGTACATGGGGTCGCAAACCACGTTCAATGGGAGAAAATCGCAAAAATGGTTATAAAGGGTGTGAGGTCGAGTGGAACATAAAGGGCCAATAATAAGTAGAAAAACATTTATATGATGTCAAACACGATTACAATGCATTGCAGTTCAACATCAGAAAGGAGACGACGACGCAGTTTTATAGAAATTGTTCGAAGTTGCGGCACGAAGTTCATTGCACGTCCGACAAGGACGAACAAAGGATTGCCAGATGTGTTAAAACATATTCCTATAAAAATAGCTCGTCGCCTCCTTTCTGACGTTGAACTGTAATGCTTTGTAATCATGCTTTACGTCAAATAAATGCTTTTTCTATTTATTATTGGCCCTTTTTGTTCCACTCGACGTCAAGCCCTTCATAAATATTTTTGGGATTTTCTCCAATTAAGGGGGTTTGCAACCCCATATTCTATGGTAAATTTTCATCTATGTATTAAAAAATTAAAACTCACTAAATGCCAATGATACGATTTTTTTCGTTCATAAAATATTATTGGTGTAAATTACAACTACCGAATTGAATAAATTATGTGCTAAAGTAGCTATTCATTTATTAATTGAAATATATCATGTTAAGGCAGTTTCAGTTAAGAAGATTACCGATCATTATTTTCTCTCATCTATATTATAATGCAAAAGCATATCCGATGCGAACGTGTACGTCATATTGACGGTAACAACAACATGAGCAATAGTTTTTGCTTTTGAAGCAATTTGTTTAACTTCTAAATATCGTTAACAAAATTGTCCTTTTCAATCCATCTTGTTATATGCAATTTTAAAACATTATTTTTCTCACCGGTTTCTCTCACGTGCACTTCGATTACGAAAGACTAACCCGTTTGCACTTAAAACAATATAAATATTTCAACATTCGTTTTAGGCTAATATTCCATACATGAATTAAACCATTATATATAAACAAATAACGAAAAAAAATATTATAAAGAAAATCAAAATTCGGCAGACATATAATAGAACTACGCGCTTAAATTCTTAAAATTATCGTAATAAAGAAGGCTGCTATCAGTAGCGATCTTTGGACGATTTATTCGGCTACTAAATCTTTGCATGCGGGTAAAATAAATGTCTCATTTTTATAATTTTAGAAACGTTATTTGGATACATTATTAATATTTTCAAATAAAAATGCTTTTTGGTGTTCTTAGTGAACAATCTAAAATAATAAATTAAAAAATAAATGTAATGAATTGCTTAAATGTTTTAAAACATAATGCTTAATTTAGTTAATTTAAATAAATTATTTCCATTAAAACAAAATATGTTTTTTATTTACGTTATGTTATCCGCGATGCCCGGGTTGGATCACCTAGCTTACATAGAACAAAATTTGAATATTAAAGAAAAATATCATGAAAATATAGATCGTGAAATATTCGAATTAATAAAAAGAGAAATAATTATTTTTGTAATATATCTATAACAGAAATTTGATTTTGATTTTACAAACTGTGTTATTTTTTACTTAACATGCTGCATTTATTGTTACGTCTCCCACACCATATAAATATTCATATTTATTTGTTATTTAGATCGTTATGTTAATTGTTCTTAACATAAGGAACTGCTGAAAATCTGTTAACACCACTCAATATAACGAAATAGTCATAAAACTTTTGTTTATGATTATCAGTTTATTATATTATGTAAACGCTTTCTAGTAAAGAAGGATACTTTTAACCCTGAAGGTTTTGTAAGTATATAAATAATTGCTTAAATATAGTCCCACTTGAATTACTGACACACCTGCCCTTGTTATAATATACGCACCAGCCTAAAAATTAGACCTGTGCAATATATATAAACTAACATTTTATTGGTCCACCTTTCCCCCGAATAACAGTTGAAATGAGTCGTGGTATTTAATAAATAAACCTGTGGATATATATTTTTTTATATCCATTTGAATTCTATCTCCAATCAGCTATTTTCCGTGATCTCTGAGTTTCCTAGGATGTCTACCATTTTGTTTTACTGGTTCTTTTAAGTAATCTTTCAGACTTTCAATTGGTTACTAATCTGGGGAATTTGCGTGCTCGTTAATATGACGGAGTTCCGTAGAATGCGCACAAAATTAGTCAGTAAAAAGTTTAGCTCGTTCCCTGTGAAAGTTACATCCTGGAACAGTGTTTTTTCATTAGTGAATTTTCTCAAAGATGGCAATACCTCTTACTGCAAAATGTGAATGTAGCCGTGCTTATTGAATGTCTTGTTAATTTCAACGAAGGGACATAATTCAGAGTACGTGAAACATACTCAGAACACCCCAGAACCAACTTGTACTTGTACTATACCTTGAACATCGTTCCAAAGAAACGCTGTATTCGGCTCGTGGTTCACTCAATGTTTGGCATCATTAGTGAAGAGTCAAAAACAAGATTCAGTAGACAATGGCTCTTTTCCAGTCATTAAAAGTCCGCATTTTATGAAATTTTACTCATTGTATATGGACTTTATGTCAACATGGGTGATTTCAGTGGCACTCTGCCCTTATGTATACATATATATTATGGACTTCTCTCAGTAAAGTTCATTTGAAAATTGAAATGTGCCACTTTGAATAGCTTTCCAGCAATTTGTACATTTCTTGCGGATTGATAACACCACATAATCAACTTGTCCTTGTACTATACCTTGAACATCGTTTCAAAGAAACGCTGCATTCGGCTCGCGGTTCACTCTATGTTTGTCATCATTACTGAAGATGCAAAAAGAAGACTCAGCAGACAATGACTCTTTTACACTCATTAAAGTCCACGTTTTATGAAATTTAACTCATTGCAGATGGACCTTGTGTCAACATAAGCGAGTTCGGTAGCACTCTGTGCTTATGTATACATATATATTATGGACTTCCGTCAGTAAAGTTCGTTTGAAAATTGGAATGTGCCGCTTTGAATTGCTTTCCAACAATTGAAGTCCGCGTTTTATGAAATTTAACTCATTGCAGATGGACTTTGTGTCAACATGGGTGATTTTGGTGGCATTCTACACTTATGTGTACATATATTCTATGGACTGCCCTCATTAAAGTTCATTTGAAAGTTGGAAAGTGCCGTTTTTGATTGCTGTGTGCCGTTTGCTTTCGAGCAATTGGTACATCTCTTGCGGATCGATTTGTCACCACATGACGTGACAAAGTGATCTTAGTCGATCTCCATCATTGAGTATTTTCTTACGACCGTAGTTTGCAGGCTATGTCTACGTGTTTTTTTCTACCTTAAAACACTGTTCACACCGTCTGATACACAAACAACTTCAGCTACTTCTTCTGCATTATGTTTTGAAATGCCCAAAGGCAATTACGACTTTCTGCTCCTCTGTTAATCTTCATTTTGTCTCATCTTACAACATGAAAAAGAAACAATCATAAAGCAGCTTAAGTATCACAATTAGTGTATTATACGCCCTTCTAGTTACGCTTATAAATTTGTTGAACAGCCGCATGTTGAGCCGTCTGTCGACCCAAAACTTAACAATAATCATTTGTCCATGACATTTCTGCTTATTTGTACAGTCCGGTGTGCATAAAATAAATGAAAGATGACATTTGAATTGAAATTCTGTTTTCTTTCACTTTTTTATATATTTTGTTGTTATAAGTGTTGTTTTACATAAATTGTGTTGTATTATATATACCCTTATCCTTATTCCTACTTTAGGCATTTTTAAAGTTAATATTAACTTTACAATTTCCGAAAGTAAACTACACATTTTAAAGATAAAATTACTTCTTACTCCGTATTTTCGAAAAATAAAAAAAAATCCTGTTGTTGTCTTATTTAAATTGTCATTTAAATTATCTACATTAAGCATTATGTTTTTCAAAAAAAAATAATAGAAAAAAATAAGCAATCCATCTTATTTTTCAAATTAAATAAAACCTTCCACAAAAATTATTTCTATGTATACAGTTTTGTACGAATACAACATTTAGGTAATATCATATTTTTCCTTAACTGCCTGTATAATAGTTAAATTCCTGAATTTTTATAATAAAATATTTTAAAGAAATTGTTGTATTCCCTATGCTTGTGATTCACAATAAAATCAACAATTCTCTTTCGAACTTATGTTTGACAAATTAATACATTTCTCATTCCTGTTCCTGTAAAATATGTATGGTTATATTAACATAGATATATTTTGGGAACGACCTCATAGATTAATGAAATGTGACAAACGCTTCCTTAGAATTTTGCTATTGTATACTAATGGGAGTCATAAATTTAAATGAAATAAGCACAGATTTTTAACACACATCTAACAGTTAACATAAGAGCAAACTGAATGTCTTTATCTTTACTACGTATCACAAATACAACAGAATATATACAAGTAAAATACATAGATTCACTACAAGATAATTTGCACATTTCTTCTCTCTACGTCTATTTCTTTATGATGTAAAATAAAATCTCCATTCACTTGACATATGTCTACATTTCTGATCACGGATTTTAAACCCACAAAGTTGAGAAGAACTTTTATGTCTCCAGGGAAAGCATTCATAAGAATGAATTTGTTAAATTTTAAATTCAGAATCGGAAAACATAGTGCAATAAAATAGATAAATTTAAACGAGCTTTTCTTCGCGAAATAGTAATCTTTTCGTTCAAGGAATTTATTCTACAATTTAGAATCCTGTTTCAAACATACTTTTCAGAAAATAGAAGTTTAAATATACTAATAGATATTCCGTTTTCATCGTTCTCCTATATTTTATAGGTTTACTGAAATACCGTTACTTTGTTTCTTTTCTCTATGAAATCAGCCATGTTCGATGGTTCTTTATTGGTACACTAAATGTTGATTACCTAAATGTAAGTACACACACACACACGCACACACACACGCACATACACACACACATATATATATATATATATATATATATAAGTACAGCGAGGATGGGTCCAAAAAAAAGGTTACAAGGGAAATAAAAAAGCATTTATTAACAACAGACAGAAAATACATAAGGCAATTAAGAGGCATACCCGCCGATCACATTGCCACATAATTGCCAAATCCATTTAGACATTTATCTGCACGTCGCAACAACTTGTTTAACCCGGCTTGGTAGAAATCACGTCCCTACACATTTAGCTAGTTATAGGCAGCTGCTTTCACATAACTGTTTGAAGAGAATATTGTTCCAGATAAGTGTTCCTTCAATTTCGGAAGAAGAAAATAGTCACTGGGTGCAAAATCTGGGCTGTATGGGGGGTTTGCTTCAGATTTCCCACTTCCCCTTTATTGCAATTCTTGAGTTTGGAGAGCAGTATGGGGCCTGGAATTATCATTCAGGAAATTGACACCATCACTTAACATGACACACATTCTCTGCCCATAAGAAACGAAACGTAGCTCGCACTTTCAAGGGAGACCACTTTTCTAAACGTCTTGTCATTTCAATTGCTTTGGCGTGCCTGCAAAATTACACTACCTACCTGCACAACCACTGTAAGACAACTAACTAGCTACGTCTGTCTCCACTCTGAGGAAAAATATACAATAATTATTTTCCAATGTTGCTGCTTGCAACCTTTTTTTCAATCCAACCTCGTATTCACACACACACACACACACACACACACACACACACACACACACATATATATATATATATATATATATATATATATATATAGAGAGAGAGAGAGAGAGAGAGAGAGAGAGAGAGAGAGAGAAATTGTGTTAGCATTATTTCCAATCTCGTATCAAAAACAAATCTGAGTGCGTTTCCCTTCCTGATACCACTACTTTGAAATATGTTATATATTTATTTATATATTTCTTTTAATGTGACGACAGACTGAAATAGGTGATTGTACATGCCAAGACAATCAAATTTTATTATGCAACTCATGAATGAAAATTCTCTTATTAACACATTGTTGACAGGTCAAGGATATACATCTATTACCATAGCTTCTAAATTTAAGACCATTTCTGTTACCTCTTGTTGGAATGATTTATGCCGATGATAAATTTTGGTTACGATTTTCTTAAACGAATTTAACATGAAGGAAACAGGAGTACCGTTTAATTTGATTGCATATATTTTGTACACAAAATTCAGTAAATTAATCATAGATTAAATATCTCTGGGCAGAACTAAATGGAAAATAAATTAATCTAAGAATTTTTATTAGCAATTCACTATTATATTCCTAAATTTTAAGTGCTTAAAAGGCAAAAGCATTACGTTGTGTTAAGTTTTTGAAAATAGCTTGCCTTATGAGAAGAACAATTTAAATCGCAAAAACTAATCTATCCAAAATTTTTCTTTGTCTATATTAAAAAAAAAATTATTAAAAAAAATATCATCATTTAAAAGCTAAGAAAATAATACGTAAATAATTGACATAAAAGTTTATTTACATATTACAATAACACATTATACATTTTAGAAAGAATATTAAAAGTAATGAATCATTAATTAACTGGATTTTGCTGCTATTTCCCATTACAAATATGTTAAGGTTTAACTATAGTAGGTTTTACCATTTTTATTTGAATACATAGAAAGGCCATCAGTCATCTTTTGATGCCGTTCAGAAATTTATTTTTACATTTATCTTTAAAAGAATTTGGAATTCATTGTACCAGATAAATATTTAAATTATGCTGGGTAAGATGCTGAAAGTGAATTCAACCCTAGATATTATTTTTTTTTTAAATCTCAATGGAGATTATGCACAATGATAATATATAGTTATTTGCTATACGTGTTGCGCAAGAAAGGGAGTTGGGATTCAATTCAATGAGCTGGTTTCACCATTGATATCCTGGAATAACTCGTCTTATCACTTGTTACAGTATAATGAATTTTAACTTCATGAGATAGTTACTTATTAATTTATAATAGCTATTAACTGCTATATGTATTTATAATGGAGAATTACACTCAAATATTATCATTGAGAGAGAATATTACATTTCTGTTTTCATATTTACCTTCGCATTTTTTTATCACTGAAACGAAGTCAAATATTACTGCTCTTTCTGACTGTTCTGTCATATTGGTTGTCTTGTCATAAAGTGTCTGTCATAGAGTTCTGTCATTGAGTGTTGACTTTCGACATACACAAGAAAATATTGTGCCTGACAGGCTACGCCTCTAATTTCAATTCAGATTCCAGAGCTCTAAGTGTGTAGCTTGATTGAATCAACACTTTCAGAATTGGTTCGATCCAAACCACAAGACTCCACCTTCTGTAAGGGTCACGAGAATCTTGTAATTTGCGTTCCCAGGGGTTTGACAAAAAATAACTTTAAGTGCATTGTAAATTCTATTGACATTTACTTGTCAATTTCACTTGAAAGTAATTGTGAAATCCGCAACGAACTGTCGCGACAACAATCATAAAAATAGTTATTGTAAGCAACGACCTGTTTATATAAAATACCCATACTGTAAAATATTAATTCATACAGTATTGACATAATAATAAAACAAATAGTATATTTGGTGCGATCATCTTTTTACCGTCATTGTTTTACGTCGTTTGTGATATTGTGTCCATTCTACGATGAAAAGTTAATAAGATTTATTTATATAAACTTCTATAAATAAAATAATATGAAAAGGCTTGCTCGTCCCATCACCACTATTTTAGAATAATAATTTATCACTTTTTTAACCGGATATTTTATTATGGAATAGCAAAACACGCGGTTTTCCTCGCCTAATTGTTGAAATATGACAATTGATATTCGTGTGCGTATTTTTATTATAGGAAATTATACCGCTACGGATAATTTAAAAAGTACGAATTAAGCCAACATTTTGAGTAAAATTCATTCTTATACTGCATTAGGTGAACATGAAACTTAAATGAATTAGAATAACTAAAAGTAATTCCAAATAAATGGTGATTTAGAATGTATTTTGAAAGTTTTCAGTTCATTTCATTTTTCATCTGAAATTTCAAATTTTTTAGAAACAGTTCTTAGCAATCATGTACATACTACAAGTAATCACCTTGCCAAATTTCCTGTTTCTAGTTATCCAAACTTCTATAACGACTATATCACAGAAATCGGAATTTTATATCGTTTTTTGTTCCTGCGTACTTCAAAATTTCTAAATTTGTAAAAACTGTTCTGTGGATGAATTTATCATTCTAAAGTAACAGGCATGTAGAATTTCAAGTTTCTATTCCTACAAATTTCAGACAAATCATATTTTAAAAGGTTTTTAGGTTTTTAGCGGTTTACCGCTCATTGCATTCTTTTAAATTTCGAATTTTTTAAAAACCTCTTTTCGGCACCCTTTGAAATGTCGAATTTTGTAAAAACTCTTCTGTGCGAGTATTTATGTTTAAAAGTAACAGACATGACAAATTTTAATTTTCTATTCTGAATAAATCGTAATTTTGAAAGTTTTCCGCTCAGTTCAATCTTTTAAATTTCAAATTTTTTAGAAACCGTTCTTAGGAAGCATTTACTTCTTAGCGAAAACTGGAATCTTAAAAATAACCACCATGAAAAATTTCAAGTTTCTAGTACCAGGCGCATCACAAAATCGCAATTTTAGAATGTGTTTTGCTTCTGTACCCTTTCAAATGTCAAATTTTTGTAAAAACTGTTCTGTTCGAGTATTTCTGTCTTAAAAATAACAGACATGACAAATTTTAATTTTCTTTTCTGAATAAACCGTAATTTCGAACGTTTTCCGCTCATTTCAAACATTTAAATTTCGTATTTGTAATCAACTGTTTAAACTGTGCATGTGTATTTTAAAAGCAACCACTATACTAAATCTCAGGTTTCTAACACGGACAAATACACTGTTAAAAATTTGCAGCAAACTGTCCAGTCATTTGACCGTTTTTATAGAAAACGGTTACATAACCGCAATTTAACTCTATTCTGACCATAATATGGGCAATAATATTGTTAGAATAGAGTTAAATTACGGTTATCTAACTGTTTTCTATAAAAACGGTCAAATGACTGGACAGTTTTTTGCAAATTTTTAACAGTGTACAACTAATTTAAAAAGTTTCTGACGTTCCCCACACATTTCACACTTTTACGTTACGATTTTTAGACACTGTTCTTAGGGAGCTTTTAGCGAGCAGTAATCCATCATTCCGCATTCCTAGCTTCTATGCCAACTATATCAAGTAAATCGCAATTTTATGACTTTTTGATCCTGCACCTTTTTCAAATTCGAAGTCAGAAAACTCTTCTTGGCAAACATTTACGTCAATAAAGTGGCAGCCATGGCAAATTGAAAGTTTCTAGCCCTAATAATTCAATTAAATCGTAATGTAGATCTTTTTCCACTCATTTAAACCTTTTAAATTTCATTTTTTTAGAAAAAACTCATAGCAAGAATTTACATATTAAAAATAATTCTAGCCCAGTATCACATAAATCGGACATTTAGAAAGTTGTTTGTTCCTGCACCGCTTGGAGGTTGTTGTACCAACATAGAATATGGCCTATGTTGGAGTAAAAAAGATCACCAGCATTGTGATACCAATATTTTTTAAATCGGTTCGGTAGTTCAGAGATTCCCCTACAAACAAACAAACGAACAAAGAAAAAAACGTTACTTCTTTATTATTATACTGCCAAAAGTTTATAAAAAATTGTGCAAACAAAAATAAGTAGGTTTATAGTTTCCTATAGTTTCCTATAGTAGGCTATAGTTTCCACGTGACGCACCTTTGTTGATAGCGTTTGCTTATAAAAACGTGAGGAATAGGGTTAAGGACGTTTTCCGCTCTATTTCACATTTCGCGTTTTCTCCTGCACCCTTTAAAAGTAAAAAGTTTCAGAAGCTCTGGGCAAGCATTTACGTCATAAAAGTAGCAGCCTTGTCATATTTCAAGTTTCTATCCTTAGCAATTCCATAAAAATCATAATTTACAGCTTTTAAGAACGCTTTTCGCGTTTTAACCCTTTTAATTTCGAATTTTTTAAACTGTTCATTCCGACCATTTACGCCTTAAAAGTAGCAACCATGTCAAATTTCAAGTTTCTAACCTTTAACAATTACATAGAAAATCGTAATTTAGAACACTTTTCGAGTATTTCACCCTTTTACATTTCGATTTTTTAAAGTGTTCTTTGGGAATATTTGTGCCTTAAAAGTAACAGCCATGTCAAATGTCAAATTTCTGTAAATAAAAATGCCACAGAAATAGTAATTTAGAACGATTTTAGAGTGATTGTTGCTCATTTAACCTTTTTAAATTTTGAATTGTTTTAGAAACCATTCTTAGCAAGAATTTGTATTTTAAAAGTAATCACCATGACAAATTTAAAGTTTCTAGTCCTTTCTGTATTAGAAAAAGTGTAATTTAGAACGTTTTCCTTCTCCTGCGTACGTATAAATTTCGTTTAAAAAAAATTATATGTGTGCATTTTCATCTTAAAAGTAACAGCCATTTCAAATTTCTAGTTCTATTGAAAAGTTCCATTTCAATAATTCCATAGAAATCGTAATTTAGTACGCTTTGAGAACGCTTTTTCTTCATGTCACCCTTTTAAATTTTGTATTTTTTAGAAACTGTTCGTAGTGAGCATTTACATCTTAAGTAACTATCATGCCAAATTTCAAATTTCTAGCCCAACAATATCACAAAAATCTTAATTTTAGAACGCTTTTCGTTCCTTCACACCTCTGATTGTGGCACCGACATAAAATATTGTCTATGTTTGAGCAGTGACTGTCACTATGCATTTAACAGAATCACTTTAGAAATCGGTTCGGTTCTTACGGACGTTACCCCTTACTAGCAAATAAACGTTACTTATTTATAATATTAGTATCGATTAAATAGAAAATGAAATAAATTTGGAAATTGACACATTGAAGTTCCGTAACATGCTTTGCACACAGTTTTGCACATACGCCAAACCCTAGTTATTCGCTTGACAGTATTTTCTCCCAAGAGATATATTAAATCTTCCTACTACTAATTAAAAAAATTATTAATAAAAAATTATTCATATTCCATGACACACATTTGCGATTAAATAAAGAGATAAAACCTGTTTTAAAATTGTTGTATTCAAAAGTTTTAAAAGTACGTACATATGTCAGATACATATACTGTAAAATTAGCAGCAGTTCAATTTACTACTTAGTTGAAACTCTCCAATTTGTCATTTAATCTTTGTTTTAGCAAAAAGTCTAACCACTCCATTTTTTATTGCCCAATAAACGTCCACTTCATTTGCTTGGGTTGCAATGCTAACGAAAAAGAAAGGCTACCGCGGTGCTTTACGCGTATCTTTTTTTACAGACCGCGGGAGTCACGTGATGCTCAAATCCACCAATGCAGGTGTACGAAAAGAGCATCACGTCACACTAGCGGTCTGTAAAAAAGATACGTGGAATCTTTTTCGTTATCCTCGACTGGGATGTGTTTCTCCCACCAATTACAAAAGACCCATCGCATCTACTTTGCTGAAAAGGCGGCCGCGCTCCTAAGAGGTTCCTTCCTGACCGTAACTGTGTTCCCACACTGACTGTAACTGTAGCAGCCGACGCGATCACGGCGGTCCCATCGGAAAAAATAACAGATACATTCGACAAGTTTTATGCATCGAAAAGTGGGTTCTTGTGGTTGAAAATTAATGTCAAATATGTCCTCAAGCATTATTAATAGATGACAATAGAAGTAGTTGTATGATTTAAATGTAAAGTTGCTGAAAATATTTTTTAGCCACACACAGGTTGGCTTATTCTTTCAATCTCTATCATTTTTCATGTTTATGAAAAGTCACAGCAATCCATCGTTGCCACAGATTAATCTCGGAAAATGAAACATTTGAAGTTACTTAAAAAAATTAATAACTCGAAAAGTATTTGTCACAAAATTGTTTTACAAACTGCGTTAGAATGGTAAAAAATTTTATTTTTCTTGATATAAATTTCAAATCTAATGATTATGTAGTTTTTCAAATATTAGATTTCAAAAATGACAAAACTTCACAATGGAGTACCGTAGCGAAACTTTTACGCGTAAAAAGATAATGATAAAGGCATTGTGGCTCGACGTGTATCGTGTATACTGGCCATAGCATGAGTAACGAATTATAGTAAACTTATTATTCTGTTATCATGTAAAAGTGAATTATGTATATACATTTTTAAAAAATAAGGAAAAGCATTTTATCACAAACATCAACAAAATTCTTTCTTCTATTTATTCCCTTATTCCAAAGATATCGTTTTATCGTCTGCTGCCATAGCAACATGAATTAAATTTCATTAAAAAAAATTGCTCAGTGGTAGAAAAATATTTTTCTAAATCGAATGGTTATTGAACAACTCAACACTTTAACAGGGGAATTTTTATTTTTTATTTAGATATTTTAAAATTGTTTGTTGTCATTGCGTTTTTATTCTGAGTTACAGCTAGTTTATTTATTTTTTAAATAAAAGCCGTGTGTGGCAATCTATATTCGGCCTTATAGCAGAATTTTCCCTCTTGTTTGAACAAATCCGTTTAATACAATCTCAACCTCAACCTTAAACTTTCCAGCTTACTTTTTCCTGTGATATGATATACTCGATCAAACAAATGCGTGGATCAGACCGCCAGGAAAGTAGCGTGATGTACAGTGTCTCACATAAGTGATGGGACACTTGTGCTTTACAAAAGGAAACTAATCAAATAAATTAAAAAAACATGTACACATTTTTTTTGTGGGTGTGTTTCATACTTAAATTTAGTAAAGATTATTACATAACATACATTTTGTCAAAATATTAAAATATTAATTTAATAAAAATACAAATGTTTAGAACGGAGCAAAAAATAGCTCACATAAGTGATGGGACACCATTATATATGCAACAAAAATCGTCTGAAATAAGCAATAAAAATATTTTTTGGGGTTTTATTTTTACTTAAAAGCAATTGGCAATAATTTGTAAAATCGTCTGCAGTATTTCTCTCCAGTTTGTTTTGGAATTTTTGTGTTTTTTAGCTCTGTGTAGTAATGAATGCTAAACGAAAAGAAACTTCGCCTGAAATTCGAAAATTAGTTATTAATTTGCATATTGAACGTGGAAAATCTATTAGAAAAACTGCTGAAACAGTTAACTTGAGTCGTTCAACAGTTTTCAATATCATTAAACGATATAAAAAGAATCATATGATTCAGGATAAAAGAAGACCTGGCTGACCATCAAAGCTATCCAATGGAATAAAGCGAATTATCGTTCGAAATATTAAAAAAAATCCAAGAATTAGTGCTTCAAAAGTTGCTGCTGATTTACAAGCATTATATGGAATAATTGTTAATCCTGAAACTATTAGAAGGGTAATTCGATCTGCTGGATATCACGGTAGAGTAGCCAGGAAAAAATTCTTCGTAAGTGAAAAGAATAGAAAACTCAGACTAGCTTTCGCAAAATCCAACATAAATAAGAATTCTGATTACTGGAATAAAGTTATATTTGCTGATGAGAGTAAATTTAATATTATTTGGTTCTGACGGTAGAATCTTGGTGTGGAGAAAACCCAGGGAAGAACTTCGCAAACAGAACTTGGTACCAACAGTAAAACATGGTGGAGGAGGAGTTATGGTATGGGGGTGTATGTCGTCCGCTGGAGTTGGTAATCTTGTTTTTATTGACAGTATAATGGATCAGTACAAGTATATTGATATTTTAAAGCAAAATTGGAAATCTTCAGCACGAAAATTGAACCTTCATAACGATTTTAAATTCTACCAGGACAATGACCCCAAGCACACTGCTCTGAACGTTAGACTCTGGCTGCTATATAACTGTCCTGAAATAATAAAAACACCACCACAATCTCCAGACTTAAATCCCATAGAGAATATTTGGCAAGAATTGGAATCAAGAATTCGCAAACACACCATTTCTTCAAAACAACAACTAAAATCGGTGCTTCAAGAAGAATGGGGTAAAATCACTCCAGAAATCACAAAAAAAATAGTCGAATCCATCCCAAAAAGATTAAATCATGTTTTAAAAGTAAAAGGAAATCCAACAAAATATTAAAACCTTTTAAAAAGTAAAATTTTTGGATAAATATTTGATGGAAAAGTAAGTGTCCCATCACTTATGTGAGCCATTTTTTGCTCCGTTCTGAACAATTGTATTTTTACTAAATTAATATTTTAATATTTTGACAAAATGTATGTTATGTAATAATTGTTACTAACTTTAAATATGAAACACACCCAAAAAATTTTTGCACATGTTTGTTTATTTATTTTATTGCAGTTTCTTTTTATAAAGCACAAGTGTCCCATCACTTTTGTGAGACACTGTATATAAGTGTCCGCTATTTTACTTTTTGACATATTACGAGATAATTATGTAGTTTCTGACTATTTTTGAAAACCTTTTATGCATAAAATATAATTTTCTCTATCACTTATCTTTTACTTTTTTCCTTTCATCTTTCTCTTTATGACAGTACTTCTAAATAAGTAGTAGAAAATTCCAAAATTTTATTATAATTTTCAAAACAAGTAATCTAATGCAGTGAATGCTTAAAACTCCCTGCAAATAAGACCTTCAAATTAAAACACCATGTCTAATTTTAATGCTAAATTAAACAGTATTACATTTCACAACTAGAGGGAAGAGAGAGTCACGTTCAGACGATGTTCATTAAAATCTACTTCTAGTCTGTTGGATATTCACACTTCGTTACACTTGCTTTAAACAAGTAACCAGCAGTTTGTGCAGATATACGTAAAGATACGTAATACGTAGTAAATAATACGTAAGGTTTAGTAATTTTTTTAAAGCGTATTTGATATTTATTAAAGGTTATCGTAAGAGATGACGTACAGGCAATTTACACAAACAAGCACACACACAAAAAGATAAGGAGAGGGACAGATTCATATAAAAGGTAAACGTGTTATTTATTACATAGTTTCAAATAAATTTCAAGAATATGTTTTATACAAGTGCTTGTTATAATTTTACTAAATTAACAATATATTTTCATTATTATTATTGAAAATTGTATAGTCATTTTATCAAAATTATAACTTATTCTTGAAAATAGTTATTAGTCTCGTGTAATGCATATCATTCATTGCATATCAAACTAACACAATAAGAACAAGATCGAAAAATCATGGAAAAATAGATTGTGAAACTCTTTCTAACACATCCAGAAAACTGTAACGAATCTTCAACGTTAAATAAGTACATAAGATATGTAAGTAAACAAGGTCAGAGGTCAAACCGGGCTTACCTTTCGGCTTTAGCCCAACTAGCCCCTCCCAGCAGGTTTTTTTACTTAATTATAGTGAGCATTACTTAATTATACGTAAGCAAACGATTTAGGAAACGTGTAACACATTTAAAATCCACGTTTAGCATTTACCTTAAGAAGTCAAAAAAAGTAGCTGAGTTAATTAGTTCATCCGGGCATATGATCTACAGATTAGAATGTATACTACATAATATGCAAAAATTCAGAAATAATTTTTTCAGTTAACTAATTAGTTATTTCGGTTAGGGTAACTTATTTGATTAATCTAATTCCCCCAGACGTAACTGATACAATAACTAGAGAAAATGAGGTCAAAATACCTAATTAACTTTTAGCAATTTTTTGCCAATCTGTGGAAATTGACTCAAATTCTTTTGAAGAGTGTTCCCCTACTCCACTGTAAAGTTGTGTGCCCTATATATTATCTACAGACTTTTGAACACATCACATAATTAGTTAAAATTTAATTCATGAAAAAACGAAAAACACAACTGAAACCAGCAATTAAGTACCATAAACGACGTCTTGTTCTTTGTGTATCCCTGTCTGTAAAGTTATTTATATTCGACAATCTTCTATTATTAAAATTTTATACTTAGTTCGGCAGAAAAATACATTACATAATTAAAAAAATCTTTCAAGCAATTCACTCCCATAGCAATGTTACTTACGAATTCCTTTGTGTAGCCCTGCATATGGTCAACAATATTTATACTACATACCATGTACTATGCAAAAATTTAGTTAATCTTTAAAACGTAAACAAAAGTTGAAAACGCACTTCCAACAATTATCGCACATATACTGTACTGTAATCGAATTCTTTTGTGTGTTCTTGTATGTGAACGATAAATGCAATGCACACAACACTTTTCGTTAAGCATAGTAAACCTCTGTAACGCATATAGATTTCTTTATGTTTGAAATTGTGTAACATCGTTGAAATACACTGCAAACTATTTTTCACCGTAGACCATTATGTAAGAGAATACGACCCTTTATGCTACCCTGTGAATGACGAATAAATGAATTGCACCCCATGTTAATTCAGAAAACGCATTTTAGCGCATTTCACAAATGTATATAAATTTCGTTATGTATAAAATAACGTAACAATCATAAAATTGCACTTGAGACGATATTTTCCTATTGACCGTAATGTAACGGATTATTTTTTACTATCCTTATAATGTAAAGATAAATGCTACATACTTCAACAGCCATCGTGCTATTGTAAACGTCAATAACATATAAAAATTACAGGGCAATCCCAGTACATTTACAAGAGTTAGAGTACACGACAGACGGACTGACAAACCGAAGACATAAACATTTTTCAACTATGGTGGAAGGTTTTAAAAAATAAATACCAAAAAATGCTTCCGAAATTAACATAACAAATATTTTTCAAGCATACAAAAACTACATTTATGAAGCAAGTATTTTAATGTATTTTTTTCTCATATTTACATTTAATTCTGCATCAATATACATACTTCTTGTGGATTTTATTGTATTGTTAATATTTATTGTTTTAATGCTATTATCAAAAAAATGAAAATCTAATGCTGGATTAAACATACATATTTTATCCTATAAAACTCAGTTTTATGCATTTAGAATTTTAACTATTGATTAGATAAACAAAAGTGACAAAAATTATAATTTGAGTTCATTAAAAAAAACGTCCATTAAACTTTCAACGGGTTTAATTTCCATGAATGTAAAACAAGAAAAAAACAGCGACGAAATCTGTTTTTTTTTTTTCTCTAATATATAAGAAATTGATGACGTCGTAAACTTTAAATGCTTTATTACTAAATTGCGTAAAAATAAATAAATAAAAAAATAAACTCCAAAAATTAAAATCATATTAACTAACAGTTTACTGCGTCAGATTAAGTGTCTCATTTCCAATTGAAATATATTTGAATTGAAATTTGAATGAAATACAGTGTCATGAAAAATCGAAGAGTGTGGAAATAGGATTACAAATATGTCCGCAATTAATTATCCGATCAACTTCACTCTTTATGCAAAATTTAGCAACATTTTCTTTATGCAAAATTTTTAGTGTCTTTTATATTCCCTCCTTAAAATAAACAATTTCGAAAATTTTTATATACCTTTTACCAGAACGAATATTTCGAGAGTCCGAAAAAAGTAGTTCCGAAAAATCGAGGTTACTGAAATTCAATAGGCTTCTTCTCCTTATTACATAAAAAGCACGTACCAAATTTCAAGTCTATATCTCAATTTGTTCGGGAGGTGCAGCGTTTACAGACGCACACAAAGACAGGCAGACGGCAAATTTTAAATATATATATATATATATATATATATTAGGGTGGGCCGAAAAAAAACTATTTTTTTTATTCGATATACCGCGAAAAATGTGCCTCTAGGCTAGCTTAGTAAAATGCAAAAACAAAATAAATATTTTTTTTACGTCTGGCGGTAGCGCATCGGCCCTAAAATTTGAGAAAACATAAGATTTTTATGATTTTTCCATCGGGGGGCGAAAGCATTTTTTTTTTGTTTATTGATTCACTATACCACGAAACACTTGCCTATAGAGTAGCTTTGTAAAACGCAAATACAAAATAAATAAATATTTACGTCTGGCGGTAGCGCATAGGCCTTAAAATTTGAGAAAATGTACGATTTTTATCATTTTTCTATTAAATGAAAATAAATCAAATAACTTCTAAACAAGTAGATATAGACATATTTTAGTAGAACACCGTATAAGACAGATAAATAAATGGAAGAAATAATACATTTTACTATTCATTAGTACCGTATTACATTTATAAAAACATTAAAAAAGTGTCAAATATCCAATTAAAAAATTATTTTTTTCTGATTGTGTAAATATTTAGTTTGTAACGACTACAGTCTTTTACTTGTCTTTATTTTTTAATAATAGTTTGAAATAAGATTTGCATGAAAAACAAGACATTGACGATCTTGAGATAAGTGTAGTTCTTATAAAACCATCTCTGAAATTGCAGCCGACGACTTTTCAGACACCTCGGTTAACCACCTTGAGTTGGAAAGTGTGCCAGGTTCACGAACAGATAAATCTTCAGGACAGCTGCCAGATTTTATAGCAAAACTTGAGTCATGCAGGTACAACTAATCTTTGCTTAAAATGTGCCTGTTAGTTTCTGGAATCTGACACTCAACAATTCCAAAATTTAACACTGAAAGTTTCTCACATTTACTGAGCTGTGTTGCAATCGGACCACGAAATGATTTTGTCACAGTCGTTTTACCATCTAAAGTTTGAAACAAATGCCGGAATGGCAATTCATTGAAATTTAGGAGATGTACACCCCACTGTAGTGGTTTTTTAACTTGCTCTTCAACTGTGCTAATAATACCGGTTTTCCACCCCGTATTAGTACCGGTGCCATCACATTCAATTACGTGCAGTTCAAGAAGTTGAAAATCAGCTTCAGTCAAATAAGAAAGAATGCTACTAGCAATGTTTTGAGCACACCCAGGAGAGGGTGTAGCCAATGTACGCAGATCAGCAGTACATGCTGGACATATGATCTGCTATAAAATCAGGTAGCTGTTTTTAAGATTTATTCGTTTTTTAGCCTGGCATACTTTCCCACTAAAGGTGATTAGCAACGACTAACAGAGAAACTTAGCTTCTAAAAGAAAGTCAATCATGAGTTTTCAACCACCCAAAGAAAATTTCCTGGCTGCAGACTACATCGAAATGATTTACTGGAACACTACTACACTTTTACAACCACATTTGTTGTGAAGATTCATTGATCAAGGTCCAAACAGGTGGAATAGTGGTTGAGTGGAAATTTAGATGAGTGAAGCTTGTAACCGAGGCATCACAAAAAGTCGTCGGCTCCAATTCTGGAAATGGTTTTATAAGAACTACAATTATCTCAAGATCGTCAATGCCTAGGTTTTCAAGAAAATCTTATTTGGAACTACCAAAACAAAGTAAAGATAAGTAAAGGACTATATTTCAAGACAAACTGAAATTTTACACAATCAGAAAAATTATTTTGGATTTCAATGAAAATTTGTCAGTTTTTTTTAAAGTACTTTTAAACATAATACGCTACTAATAAATTATAAAATGTATTATTTTTTATTATTTATTTACCATTTCTATACTTTGTTCTACTAAAATGTCTATATCTACTTGTTATTAGAAGTTATTTGATTTATTTCCATGTATTAGAAAAATGATAAAAAACGTTAATTTTCTCAAATTTTAGGGCCGATGCGCTACCGCCAGACGTTAATATTTATTTATTTTGTTTTTGAATTTTACTAAGTTACCTTAGAGGCACGTGTTTCGCGGTATAGCGAATCAAAAAACAAAACAAAAAAAAAATTCGCCCCTCGCTAGAATAATGATAAAAATCATATATTTTCTCCGATTTTAGGGCCGATGCGCTACTGCAAGACATAAAAATGTATTTATTTTGTGTTTGCATTTTACTAAGCTACCCTAGAAGCAAGTTTTCCGCGGTATAGCGAATGAAAAAAACAAAAAAAAAAGGTTTTTTCGGCCCACCCTAATATATATGTTTTTCTCCGAATCTCCAGTGTCTAAAACGTTTAAATCTGTCAATTTTTTTTTTCGATTTTCAAAACGATTACAAGACTTACCCTATTAGGAATGGTGACATTTGTGCATGGGGATTTCTGTCATTCATATATTTGTCTAGAAAAGTGTTTCCCAAACTATGCTACGAGATTCTTCTGTAACTGGTACGCAATCTTCTATTCTGAATAGAGTGGCATTCCATTAGAGCTTTAGAGCTTTCCACACAATACATTTCTGAACCCACGACGAAACGAAAATTTTGAGAAAAAATTATTTCGCTGCTGGCTTGTTAAATTATTTTATTTCTGTACAATTGTATTCCTATCAGGGATATAATAAATGTAAATTCTGAATTGATGAATGGTTTTTGTGTAAATGAATGATGTAAATGGTCTGTATCAGATAAATAAAGAAGACCCATTCTTCGCATCAACGATACTGATCAGGTTAGTGTGATGCAAAATACTATATACAATTAAGTAGAAATAATATAATAATTTTTTTGGCAATTTTTTAAGTGCTGCAGACCCGGAACATATAAAAGGAATGCCCCTAGGTAAAGCGATCCATGTTAGCACTAATATCATTAGATGATGGTACGGCTAAAATATTTACTCCGAAAAAGTTTTACACCAGTTGGAAAGTTTCGAAACCTCTGGTGCAAAACATTTATTTATATGAAGTTGAATGTATTATTCCACCTTCATCATCATCATCATCATCTTCATCAACCGTTTTCAATCCACTGTAGGGTGTATATCTCCCCCAGATTTTTCATTGTTTCCTGTCTAGTGCTTTAGTCATCCAATTAACACCGGCCACTTTTCTGATTCCGTCACTACATCTTACTTGAGGTCGTCTTCTTGGTGGTTTTACATCTCTGGGATACCACTGTAGGGTGTTTGTGCACCATCTATTGTCTTGTCTTCTTGCAATGTGCCCAGCACATTTCCAATTTAACTGTTTAATTATGTTAATGATGTCATAAAGTTTCGTCTGACTTCTTATCTAGGTTACTCTCTTCCTGTCTCTTCTAGTTATGCCAAGCATACATATTTCCATACTTCGATGTGTTGTTTGTAATCTTTGTACCACCCATTTTGATAGCGTCTTTGTTTAACTGTACCATGTTTTTGGTACAGTTAATACAGTATTATACAGCTTTGGTACAGTATTGTACTGCAGCTTATTATATTTTGCTATTATCAAACAAATATGCGATAACAAATATGCAATAAACAAATTACAATAAACATAAGCAAATAATAACAATTGCTTATTGTATTATAGCTGCTTATTATATTTTCCAGTATATACACTACATCATATTGGTACAATATTAATTTGGTACAGTATTATGCTGCTCCATAAGTTAGTGCAGGCAAAACATATTGTTTAAACACCTTTCTTTTTAAACAAAGAGGCATGTTACTCTTCAGAATAATATTGTTCTACCCAAAAGTATTCCAACCATTTCTTATTATTCTATTCATTATGTTGCCCGATGATATTTGGTGTCCAAGGTACACATAACTTTGCACTTCTTTAATCTCAGTGTTGTTGTAGACGATTTTCTTTTTTATGTAAATGAATTGACCATCACCTTAGTATTTCCCAAATTTATTTTTAACCCCACATTAATGCTAGCTTCTTCCAAACCTTTTAGCATATTTTTTAATTCTTCAGGGCTATTACTGAACATTAAAATGTCATCAGCAAACCGATCTTTTTAGTATAGTATCTTATGGTTCCAGATTGTTTTAGCAACTTTTGAGTTTTTGTAAAATTTTGTTTTGAAATAGTGTTTTCTTTTTTATTTTATCTTTTGTTTACGAATTAATTATTCTCTGTTCTCCAGTTTTTATCTTTTTTCTATTTTACTTGATTTTCCTGTTTTTGTTTTTCATATATGTTTCCGTTGTTAAACCTTCAGCAAAGTTTGACCGCACTGCTTTTTGGCTAAATTTTGATTTGTTGGTAACAGTTTCACTAAATTATACTATTCCAGCTGGAGATATAAGATTCTAAATGTAAGCTTTAATTAAACCCAATGAAATGTATTTCATTGTAAAAATGGTTATTTAATGGATCCATTGTTTATATTTTCTCTATTTAAATTCATATTCAACTGGCGATAATATTTATCGTAATATGAAACTTTTACATTAAATATTATATTGTAATGAAAATTTTAACAAAACTAATTAAATATGAAATATATTCTACTGAATGCGTGAATAAATTTCAGATATATTTGAATATTTTGTGTAAATTGAATTAAAATTTAATTCATATTAGTTTGATAAATTGTAATTTTCGAATTAATACTAACTCATAAATTTACAATAAGACCAACAGAGAAAAGTTTTAGGTTACATATGCATTAATGATCGCTATAAAGAGCATGAGTTAGTATTTTGACAAAACGAAT
Source organism: Maratus michaelseni (assembly GCA_963931845.1). Taxonomy (NCBI): domain Eukaryota; kingdom Metazoa; phylum Arthropoda; class Arachnida; order Araneae; family Salticidae; genus Maratus; species Maratus michaelseni. The sequence goes on along the minus strand of OZ007589.1, from coordinate 447,093,591 downwards.
AAAATAGAAATAAAGTTACAGGATTTCTTTGTGATTTTCACGATACCGAAGCCGAGTACGAGGTCAAATTTGTTTTTTAAGGGTGCTTTTTAAACGTAACAAAGAAATTGTGAAGAAATATATATATATTTTTTAAATACTAAGAAAATTCTTTATTAGAAAAAAGGATTGTGTTTTAAAAATAAATTTATTTAAAAACTTTCTAAATCTGTGAATTACAATTAAAAAAAAGTTGTATGCATGAAAATTATCTTGAAATTAAATGATGAAATAAATGATAACAATATGATAACTTGAAATTAAATTATATATACCGGAATTAAGATCAAATATTTTTTATTTCACAATTACAAAGCAATTCTTTCCAAAATGTTCTTCTCATTTGCTCTTTAATAAATTATTATAATATTTTTTTTTAATATTCGTTTCATGTCAAACTTTAATTTATCAATTTGAAAACTTGAATCTCACAATAGTGTTCAAATCACAAATAATACTCTACCAAATCAAATAATATAACACTCTTTCATCCTAATAACGAAATATTTATCAATATAGTTTTCTTTTCAAAATTCTTTAATAGTTCACAAACTCCCATTCTCATTACTAATGACATTTAAAGTTTCGGATTTCTTTCTTTTATATTATGATAAAAATATAAATTTCGTATATTTCTGTTTGTGATAAAAAGACGATTACTTTATAATTATAAATATAAAATATTTTTAATCATTTTTTCTTTAAAAAGGTTTCAGAAATATATGGTTAACTGATATTAAAATATTTACAGCTACTTAGAAAATCTAGACATTAATATATATAAATACATGGAAAAAGTCTGATTGGTTAAAAAAATTAGTATTAGTAATTCACAGATATCATCAACATGCACTCCTGATGAAAATACTAAACTATATATTTAACTTCCAGTTAGAAAAATATTATTTGTTTCTGATAAGTAATGAGCTTATAGATTTGTTTATCTAATAATTTATCTGCGCGCAAAATAGATATTGTTATTGCCTTATAAAATCTTTTATTTTTAAGTTCTACTGACGGCTATTTATTTATATTCATTAATGTTTATTCAGTTATATTTTAACTTTCCTTAAAAAAAAGTGTATTTTTGCGATTTTTCTTAATAAATTTGTTTAAATACAAAAAAATGAATAATTTACTTTCTGTTACTAGTAAATATATGCAGTTACATAATCTATTAATTCACATGTTTTTTAAAATTTATATACTGTAAAGCTCTGTTTGTAATCAAAAACGCCAACTAAGGCTTATTTTTATAAAAAAAACATCTTAAGAAATAAATGTGATTTATTAAGAAAAAGTTATTGCCTCAAACATATTTTTAATGGTGGAAAACAGAGAAATCCATATTTATTTTCTTTATTCTTCTACAAAGTATAGTAAATAGAAATAAAGAGGTTTTGCTACATTTTATTAGGAAAAAATTTTTTTAGAAGGAAGATTTATTTTTCTTGTTTACACGCACAGTAATCTATATGGTATTTCACATTTAAAATCTATTTTTTATTATATTTTTTTAAGTTCTGTATAACTGATAATGTGCATTATTATATATTTTTTTCGTTTCATAAAATAACCAAATTTAGCTGCAAAACATTTTTCAAGATTATTATGGCTTAGATCTTTATTAATTATTTTTTCTTAATAATACACATACGTTTATAAATTATCAAATTGAAAAAAAAAATAAGGAAAGAATCAGTAACATTACAACCGTATTATATTTGAGTTATAAAATTTTATTTTATTAAATCACATTATAAAAGATAAGAATTATTCAAATATCTAGTAGTATATCAATAATTTTAATCGAAGTATTTTGGTAAACAATACTGGAGTCATTTCATGAGATATATAATATCGCATGTACTTTAAAGGATTTTGTCAAACATCTTTTCGAAAATATCCTCTTCATTTGTAAATTATTGGTTTTTTTTTATTAATGCGTAGTTTTTGCTCTAATTACTAAATATATACATATAAATTTTTTTAACGTAAAAAATAATGAAACAAATATAAATTTCACGTTTGATGATAATCCCCCAAAGATAATTTTGCATAACCTTGCGTGAAAAAGAAAAATCATTTATTCTCTATTTATTCATTTATCAAACCACGTTTACATATTCATGTTTAAATACTAAAAAGCGCTTGAAACTACGAAAACCCTTTTAATAATTAATGTTTCTTTAGAGGAAACTTCATATGTATATTAAGTAATATTTTCTAGAAATTTGTGTAATAAAAATTTATACTTACGTTCTTTCTCATCAATCATCCAATGAAATGAAGCTGTTTTGTTACTGAAATTTAAAGATTAATTTTTATATGGGAAGATTTATTTCAGAAAATGTTGCTAACGAAGTATATTATAAAATATTTATATGGTAGTAATCTTAAAGAAGATAATATATTGCAATTTTTTCAGGATTGTTATAATGTTAAAGAATTTATTTTCTCTAACTTTTGTAGATTGCATGTTACTATGAAAGTATAAATTTTAAATTACCTAATAAAGAAATTATGAGAATTATTTTCAGAATTATTAAGGTAGAGTAAAAAAACTTGATTGAATATTTAACTTTAAAGTTTAGAAAATTATACATGGAAATAAATAATCCGTTTTATATAGCACATGCTAGCCTATTTCTGTAGATATGCATTATAACACGTTATTACTTCCTAATTCCTGAAGCAGTAAAAAATAACACCATATTTATAATGAAAAAAAAAAGAACTTGAAATCTAATCAAAATTACAGGTACATTTTTTTCTTATTCAGCCGCAAGTGTTAAATTGACAATTATTGAACATTTGACAATATAAACTTTTTAAGCCGTACAAACACTGTTTTCATATTCAAATTGAATATTTTCGTTTTATAATATTATTTCTCTTAACATTTTTTCCATTGTACTTTAAATAAAATCAGTTTTTAAGGTGTTTTGACGACGTGCGAGACTGATGTAGAAGTTTAATTTTTGTTAACTAAAATAATTAAACAACAAAAATATTTAATTTGAATTTATTCCACTCATTCGATTCAATATAGAAAATACATTAAAATACGTTATTTGACATAGTTGCCGCTTCTTCCTCTTGCTTAGTACTAAGTGTATCAACTCTTACTCACTAGAGGGGGGGGGGGGAATCAAAAGGTGTAAAAATTGAGAAATCCGTTTTTACTCGACTGTACGGTTTTGCTATAATTTCTGTTAAGTATTTAAATAAATTATTAATATCTCTTTAATTATATTACATCAATGCATTTACGTGAAATTCTAACTTCACTCTTTTGATTACTACTTCAATTTGATACTATTTCAAAGAGTTCATTAAAAATTTAAAACAAATGATCTCGTATCTGCCGTAATTAATAATATAAATCTTCTAGAATGTTTATTTGAAATTCCAAAAAAATAATTGAAGAGAAAAAACGTTATTAGAAAAAAACTAATTAAAACTACCTCTAAGAATATCACATTTTCAATATGATAATTAATTGTATATCGAAATAAATTTGAAACTGTAAATATTTCTGTTTATTTCTATAATATCAAGTGATAGTTATTTTTTAACTAAAGCATCGATTTTCTCTTCATAAATATTGTAAACCAAATCCTATTTAAATTGTTCTTATTTAGTAATTGAGTCTGGTAGCGTTGTATAATCTGATAATTTCAGTTATAGATTCATTAATCAATGTCAAAGGAGATTCTAAGAAACAAAATAAATTTTTGAATTGTTTTATATCAAAAATAAATTTTATGATTCGATAAGAAATAACTAAAACACGTGTGGATTAAATTTAGCAAGTGGTGTGTTAATCCAATTTTTAAATTCTTAATATTAAGGTCACTGCCATTAATTAAAAAGGATATTTTTGAAATTATTTACACATTGGTTAAAATAAAGACACATGAATACATTAGAGTCATAATAATATGTTCTTTTCGAATACGATATAATTTTAAAGTAAGGAAAATCTAGATTAAAAAAAATATTGAAATCATACTTCCCACTTTTGACATTTAATTTGGGTTCCTCGTATCACATGAGACTATAAAAATTTGTATTGAGTCCATAAAAATTCCATTAAAAAATGAAATTTTATCCAAAAAATTTTAAATATAAAATCATACGGGAAAGAATTCCAACATTCCAAATGGTAACCAAAAGAACCTATAAAAAAGTAATTATAAAATCAGCTTTGCACAAGTAAACAAAACATAAAAGTATTTTCATATATAATTTTTTTTTCGGTTTCAGTATAAGCTTTATTTACTGAGAATAAAAACAAAAAGAGAAGACGTACCCTTTAGGCTGTCGATCTGTATATCTTAAACAAAAATAATGAATATGAATGAATTGGAAATTCACACAGGCATCTTCTGGTTGTTGCTCATAATACTTATATAAAAAGTCCTTCCGGCCTGAACCGGGAGGTAAAGGTAGCTTTCATATTCCGTGTTTTTAAAACTCATTTTACTGGAACATCCGAAGGTAAAATGCTTGGAACCCGATTATAGAAGATTCAATTCCGGTTTTCGTTAATACTGAATTAGAATGCGAGTTTCAGAATTAATGTTACAGCATAACAAAACTCAGATTGTTTCAAAATGGCAGCCACCCGAGAATTTCAAACTTCCATATCTCAGCCATTTTTTAAGATAAAGCCAAAACAAAAAATGTTCCGGAATCCTTGTATCACGTTCTAACACTTAACAGAAACAATTTATGTTTAAATTTATAATTTTTGTACATCTTTTTGAATTTTTATAAATTAAAAATTTTTTAACTGGCCGCCATTTTGAAACCAGATGGCAGATGAAGCTGGCCAACGAACTCGGTCGAGACCTTGGTATGCACTATACACATACTCAGTCACATCCAAATCAATTCACAAATAAGAGAGTTAGAACATGACATATGTCATATATATATATATATATCAACATTTGAACAGAGGGGGGTTAGTGGGTCTGGGGGTCATGATTGGTGAAAATATACCAAATTTTTTTGGAATTGAATCACCGATCGTGACCACTGACCCCGGACCCCAAAACCCCCCCACGGTGAAATGCATATATAATCTAAATTTGGCATGCGTCAGCACTCGTATTTTTTAAAGAATTTCCATGTGACTGGGCATACGTACAGGACTTACCAAGTTTTCGACCGAGTCTGTTGGTCACCTTCATCCACTGAATTGTCTCAAAATGTCGTCACATCAATATTTACAATTCAAAAAGGTGTACAAAAAAGTTAGAAATCTAAAAGGTTTTTACGCTAATGTGTTCGGCCTTGATGCAAGGATTGGAAAACTTTTGTTTGCGCCTATCTTAAAAAAATGGCTGACATATAGCAGTTTGAAACTCTAGGGTTGCTGCTATTACATAATTAGGTTTCATTTATGATCTTTAAAAAACATGGTTTCGCACAAATATACTGTAATTTTTGTGGCCATTGTTTTTACTGCCATATGTTTAATACTACACAGACATATTCGCCAGATGTCAATTCTTGACAAGGTTGGCGATACTTGGCAAAATATCGCCAAATTTGGTGATCAAAATAAATCGCCATAAATGAAGCCAAGTGAAATTTTATATAGTTGATTTCTTTGGCGAAATTATCATTCTAATTCAGTATTGATGAAAACTGGTATTGTATCACTGCATTCAAAACATTTTAGTAAATCAATTTAAATAGTTCAACATTATCATTTGCATACATTTTTTTAGATAGGTTAGTGTTGTAATTTAAATATATGTACATTGTTCTCGCCACTGTTACACATAAATAATTTACACAAATAAGACACTTTGTTCATTTTTGTTTTGTTTCATTCCTTATATTATTTTAAATAGCTAGAAAATTTATTTTATTTCCCCTGTTTCCATTCAAATACTAAAATGAGTCAGAAGGAAACAATTCGATACGTAGAATTATAATTCATTCTGTATCAAAGTTTTACTTCTATTTTACTATGTTATAAAGTATGCGAGATACTATCATCGCAGGTAAAAACCTGAATTGAAAATAATATCCCATAAAATTGTATTTCTACGTCGTATTTGATTTATTATCACATAAAAATTTGATCATATTATTGCAAAACATTACTTTTGTCATAACGTTTCTTTATACAAAATTTAGTATGAGTTATTATCAACGACTTATGGAACAGCTATTTTTATCTAGGAGAAATCGTTATAAAATCTGGCTTTAAATAGCATTGTCTGATACGTTAAAATAAATTTCGATTTTCTACAAAACATTATTTAGAACACTTACATTTAATTAAAACACTAGCCTATGTAAGACTAGTCTATTTATACTTAAATTAAATACTAAGCTATATAAATGTACACCTGAATTTTAATTTAAAAAGACTGTTATATAAAAAAATTGCTCTGTTAAACTGATGACATTGAGTTCACAGTCTATTCACACTGATTGTATATTATACTCTGATTTAAAAAAATAATGCCCCTCTAAAAATAAAGAAATCGACTATAAATTAAGTGGGAGGATTATTCCCGCTCCCCCCGCCCCTTTATACTAAACCAATGAAATCCCAAAACTAATCAGGGAAGCGCCTTTCACAATGAACCTATATACAAAATTTGAAGCAAATCGAATAATTCTGTATGAAAAACCCATTTTTCTGAATTAAGGGGGGAGGGAGATAAGTGATTCGTTCCCTCCCTTTAACACTTAACCAATTTTTAATATTTTCATATAACTTCAATTGAACATTTCAACTTGCACTTTTGGGATCATAACCAAATAGATTTTTTAAAAATTATACATTGATTTTTTTTTAGTTAATAATTCCATTGGCAAGCTCTTTTTTTGATTTTAAACACTTAAATTTGGGATGAATTCACTAAACATAAAATAACTAAAGAAAACAGATAATGTAGTTCATTACTTAAAAATGTAATCAATTAGAACTATGAGTTTTTATTTTATTTTATTATATATATATATATATATATATATATACATTCAAATACACGTAATAAGATGTTTTGTATGTTTATCTCTAGATGCAAAATTTATATAATTATTACAGCACGTTCGCAAAAGAAATAACACCATATCACCTATAATGCTGCTACATGAAGTTATCTTTATGCACATGATGAATTAAGTATGATTTCTATAAGAGGTTTTCTCACAGAAAATACACTGCACTATCTATTCTTATGACCATTTATAGAGGCGCTGTGTTCCTATTTAATTTATGGATAATTTATTCGTGCATAAATTATTATAGTTTACCGCTGATACAACTTAAGTGATAAAGTTGTGAAAGATATTATCAGTGATGCGGTATTTGTTATTAAGTTTTATGTAGAAATTTGAATAAATGCAAGAGCTGATATTTTAACAAAATTATTATACTATATTAAATATATAAGAAAATCATTGTGTTAAAAAGAATAAGCAGAGTTTCTTTAAATTACAGCTTAATGATATATTTGTAATATAAATTTATGTATTTTCCTTAGTTTGCTTTTTTCTTTACAGTATTGATATTTTTTTGTTGCATAATTAATGATTTTCTCTCAAAAAGGAAGACAATGTATTCGACCATGGCTATGAAGAGATGTTTTATTGTATACAAGGTCTTATGTATATATGTAGACAATGAGAGGAGTTTTTCTGATTGTAATAACCAATCTTGTAGTAATAAACATGATATCTGTTGACGATGTCATCTTGCAAGTAATGAGTTTCAGAACAGAAGTTATTTAAAAATCACCGCGCTCATTGAAATAGCGCGCCAGCTCAGATTTGATACATCGATTTCGGAAATCACTCCATGGATATGATAACAATAATTTATCTAATTTTACCAAAAGTTCTAACATTAATTTTCATCGCATGGGGGCATTCGCTTCCGCTGACTTTCTTTTTTATAGTAGTTGCAAAATTATATATATATAATACAATTTGTTTTCATAAATTTGTTTATTTATTTATTTAAGGTAAAGCTAGGAGAGTCTGCACACAATTCAAAAGAATAACAATAAAAAATCTAAATATAAATTTTTTGCTGAACTATCCATAAATAAGTTTTACTTCATTTGTTTTTATGCATTTCCAATGCTATTTTGTTGTTATGTTGTAATTTAATAGAACAGTTGAAATAAAACCAAGAAAGTTATTTTGCGCAATCTGTCGTTACACGGTTGGTGTGATTGCGCACATGGGTAGGAGAGATTGTTACTAATAATAACCACAATTAAATTGTTAACAATAATAATTACACTTAAATAACATTGTTGTAAGGTTTTTGTGAAAAAATATTATTGTATTAAAAGTGAATATTTCAACCTTATGATTAAAGAATCCGAAAAAGGAAATAATTTTAAAAACGATTAAAAATTTTTAATTAAAGGGGAAATAATTAAAGAATCAGAAAAAGCAAGTCCAGATAATGTTACAAAATAACATTAAGTTACTTCGTAACACGTTTAACTTAAAATTAGTCCATTTTCATTTTTAAATTTGTTTATGGAAATTTACCAATAAGCTGCGTAATCTCTCATCGCATGGAAACTAATGGGAACAGTGCGTCATCTCTCCTAAAAAGCAGATGCGCAAACTCTCCAATTTCGGTAGGAGAGATTGCGCGGCCTTTTATTTACACATGGCCGCTACTAAAACGAACCGTTGATGTTCAAACTGTTAGTCTAGATAAGTAGCTTATAAAAAATCGTTTAAGTTAAAAATATTTTGTACTTCTGACATTGTATAGAAATTCTGACGAATAGCTATGAAAATTCAAGCACTGATTTTGGGAAAACAAATCAAAATAGCAATGCTTTATCTTAGAGGCTCAAAACAATCAACGTGAACATGCGTGAACGAATCAACGTGAAGTAGACACTTCACTACTGCTGTTGTACAACTACCTGCAGTCGCTGCGCGCTCACTTTATTCCTTCCCCCCAAACCTCTATGTGCGCCATCTCTCCTAGCTTTAACTTATTTATTTATTTATTTATTTTGAAAATTAGTAAATAAATAAATCACACCGGTATTCAATAAAAAAAAATTAAAATATTCGAAGATAAAATCACTTTAATAGAACAAAACCACTTTGAACACATGCTAAATTGTAATAAGTTTTAAGTCTTTTTTTTACTATTTATTTTCCTCTTTTTTTTAATTCATCCATTTTCATTACATTATGTGTTATATTACAAATCTAGTAAGTATGAACAAGTGATATTGTTTCATAATTCTTTTTTTAAGGAACTAATCAATATTTAAATGCACTTTAGTCGAATTTCTTATATAAGTACTTCTATACTCAGTTTGCCTTATTTTCTTAAAAATGCCGAGCGTCCGGATGAAATTTCGTAAATGTGATTTCCGATATCAGAAATATTGAATTCAAGTGAACTTCAAATTTTGTTTAATAATTATGTTCCTTAGATTCTGTTCGTAATAGAATATTGCAAACTTTCGGCAAGAAATGTAGATTAAAAGAAATGACAAATTTGATATTGAAAAAGTCCGAGATAGATGTTTTAGTTATTTACAATGAACTGCAATATAGGGATTTCTTGAAAGGTAAATGATTAATGAATATTAGTAGACTTTTTTTTTACTTTCGCAATTAAGAATTAAAATTATAAACTAAAAAATAATATAATTATTGTTCGTCTGTCAAGAGTGTAAATGAGTGCTAATTGTCAAAGTAAAAATTCCTCAAAAATACATTTTTTAAAGGAATCAAACTGTGTGTCAGATTACAATTAAAAACTTTTCTGAAAACAAACCTGTTACCAACATGCATTTTGGAAGAAATTTAAAGCTTGTTAATATTAAAATTTTTAAAATGTTAAAAATTTAAGACGTTAAGAAAAAAAGTATAAAAACAGAAAAGTTTCAGTAGAAAATATTAAGAAATAATTCTTAATATAATTCCATTCATTTATGAAATTCAAAATGATTATTCTGCTGTCTGTCAAATAAAAACATAAATAAAAGAGAGAAGACCACATACATTTTAATCACTCTACTTGTTCCAAGAAAACACAGAAATAGTCATTAGACTGGAAATTATTTCTTCTTCCAATTTATGCTAAAAAAATAGGGTGTCGTATTCAAAATTAATTGCACCAAACTGTGAAAATTTCAATAGGAACGTTTAAAGTTGATAACATATTTTGTTTTTCAGGCAAACTTTACCGTAGATACCAAACGGGAAGTTATTCTGTTAAGTAATTCAGAAATTATGAAAGTTTAAAGTTTGGAACTCGTTAAGTTAAATTAATTTGTAATCGTTGCAAAACACGTTGCAATGCGGATAGGCTTTTTTATCATGACTCAAAAACTACATTATTTACTACTATACTTAATTACTACTTAATTATTACTATATTTTTGGATTCGCATACAGCATCTTCTGTTTTTTTTTAAATATGTTGTACAAATCTTATATTTTTAAAATAAATTTCAAAGAACAGCGAAACATCTTGCACCACGGCATAGATTATGAATTACTTTCCAACACTATTTGAATATTACTTTAAGTAATGTCATTTTTGTTCATAAAATGAAATCAGATATCTTAATAATCATTAAAAAGACCCAATGCAGTTAAAATTGATTTTCAGCAATTTCTGTCTATAGCCAGTAATATGTGCGAATTCTTTCATGCAGCCCTGTATATGATCTACACACCTCATAAGACACTAAAAATGCGTATTCATAATGCGTATTACAGAAGAAAATGCGAATCTAGCAAATATGGATCATATTCAATCCTGAAACCGAATTATTTTGAGTGTCTCAGTATATAAACTATAAATTCTACGTATTCAATAATCTATAGAAAACATGTCGTAGTATATCAGTAATGTATACCATTTTCATTGATGTATTGTAACATCCTTAAAATGCATTTCGAATGATTTGTAATAGATATAATGTAACGAAATTATGTTGCTCGTCCCTGTATTCGAACTATTATAATATCTATTCAGTCTATAAAATGCATGCTGCCTTCCATTTTAGTGATGCATATCCATTTCTTTATGTTTGAAACAGCCTAACATTATAAAAATGCATTAAAAACGCTTTATTCCCATTTACCGTATTGTAACGGAAGACTTTTGAGTGTCCCTGTGAACGAAGTGTAATTGCTACTTATTCTAGAAAAATCTTCTTGTCATGAACCTTAGTGATGCATATCAATTTCTGTCTTTTCGAAATATAATAACATCATTAAAATGTACTGTAAACGATTCTCCCCCGTTAACCATAACGCAATGAAATAAATCTGAGCGTCCCTGTAACCTAACATTACATACTTCATTTTCAATACTGAACATGTCATATTAAAGCTTGCTAACATATATAAATTACACGGGAATACGAGTATATTTATGTGAGTTAGAGCATAGACAGACAGACAGACAGACTGCACATATATATAATTTCTTAACATATTTTCTACATATTTCTTTTAAATGCTAAAAGATGTAAATTAACAACATAATAAATACACAGTAAAATAACTTTTATTAAATTGTTTGACATGTTCCGGCTCACTCCGAGCCCTTTTCAAAAACAAATGAGAATATTCCATAATTGCAAGGTCTGTGAAGTTATTATTTAAAAAGCTATCATTTAATTTTTATGTACTTTTTAAAAAATACGCACGTTCATTTTTATTTTTGCTTGGTTGCTTATTTGAATATCCGTAACCATGGGAAACAACAAATAAACAACCAAGAGAAAATAAAAGTTAACGTGCGTAAGTTAAAAAAAGGTAAATGAAAATTAAATGATAGCATTTTAAATAACTCCTGTGAATAATAAGACCGTGCAATTATGGAATATCCTCATTTGTTTTTGAAAATGGTTCGGAGTGAGCCAAACATGTCAAACAACCTAATAAAAGTTATTTTACTGTGTATTTATTATGTTAATTTACACATTTTAGCATTTAAAAGAAATATATTATTACAAGATGTTATAATTTATTATATTGTTATATTTTTTACATTTCAAATTTTAATACTAAAATACTTGCGACGTGGCACTGTACCTTATATTAAAAGTGACTATTTCACGAAAATTCCTAACAAATAATCAGACAAAAATGAATCATGATGCAATCTGAAAATTTTAATTAAGTATAAAATTTATCTTCTTTTATTTAGTCTTAGTCCCTTAATGCGAAACATATTTACTTAATTCGCAATTAAAAATTAAAGATCTCCAGTCTATACTTCATATCAGTTTTTAGATATCAAAGTAGCTTAAATTTCGTTGAAACGCGATGTTAATTCATGTGTGAAATTACTTTTATCACGATATACTAAAAGGATATTTAGTCTGAGATAGCTCTTGTTTGATTACCAAGAAAAATGTCGTGATAACGAATAGAGAATTTTAAAAAATCTAAATTAACATTATAAATAGAATATTGATGCAGTACACTAAATTCAAATATAAAAAAAAAATGGGTTATATTTTTAAACACCAGAATGAAAAGACGCATGTACTTGTAGTTTTGCTGATGAAAAAATAATGAACTCTATACATTGTCCCTAGACATTTTATATTGTGTATGAAATTTTGTATTATGCTTAATTTTACAATGTGTTAGAAAGAAAAAAAAAATATTACAAAGAAAGTAGATGTGAAAAAAAATGAGCATGGCACAAAGTATTCGTTTTAAATACCACTATTTCGGAATAGTAAGAGTTGCCATATTGAAAGACAGACTTTCTTCTATTAAGTATGGTAAAGGTACCATCAGATATAAAAAGTCAAGAGTAGGCAAGAGTATGCTCAAGAGTAGGCATTGTACGATTCATGGTAATATTTCTACATTTAAAAAAAGTGTTTTTTTTCATTTGTTAAAATAGTATTTTTATTTGTATCTTTTAAAATAATTTTTTATTTTGTCAAACGTAATTCCATAATCCAAACATTCCATAACCCAAAACACACACACATATTAACCTGTCATTATTTATTGTCTTGTGTCTAACAAGGAGAGTGCCAAGCTTGGTAATCACAGATTTTGTTTATTTTTATATATGTTGTAGGTAGAAGCCCCTTAGTTTCAGGTTCAACGGATTTTAGACAACGCTCATTAGCTCTCGAGAAATGGGGGGGGGTCTAATATTATAACACAACTTACATACTTAATTTGTAGCTAACTGACTGCGTTGGTCGTAGCTCAGTTGGTACGGCGTCTGCTCGTTATTTCGAGGACCCCGGATCGGTACCGGAACGCGCTATGCTTTTTTTTTTTTCTTTTTTTTTTTTTATAAATATACTTTTAATTATAATTTAATAATATCAATAAAAAATTTGTTAACATAATTAAATTTTAATTTAGCATTTTTGATTTTTTTTAAAATCACTTTTAAAATGCATTCTATATAGGCTTTATCAATGCAACGATATTGAAAAATTGTGTCAATTCGTGATCGTAAAGAAACATCATTTATAAATTGCCTTAACAAGAAAAGTCAATGCGATGATATTACTACTCTGTTTTTATAGTAAGAAGCATAATTATATTAAAATTTAGCATAAGACTTAAATTACATCTGATTTAGTTTTATTTTATTGTAACTAGAGGGCGCCACAACAAACATTGGTTATTTCTTTTTTTTCTAGTTTTCTGCAGTTAAGTGGTTTTTGTTTTCAATCTTTATAACACCAGTGCGTATCATTCTATAAAAGCTTATAATCGTATAAAAATGGACGAAGTAAGTTGTAGTTCACAAGAAGATCAAGCTGAAGTGTCGGGATTTGATGAAAATCAGAAAAGTGATGTCACAAATGCGTTGAAGTACTGTAAAATTTTATTACGAAACAATGGATTTTTAACAAATAATACAGCATCTGAAATATCTTCGTTTTCTATTGCGATGTGAGAAGAATTCTATAATTCGATAGTAAATATGCTAATTTTGTAACGATTTTTGAATTTTTACTAGTCAATAATAGATCCAATTTTTTTAAAGCTCTTTAAAAGATGAGAAATGTTTAATAATGGTTTAAAAATCAAAAACGCTAAATTAAAATTTAATTATGTTAACAAAATTTTTTATTGAGATTATTAAATTATAATTACAAGTATATTTATTTTAAAAAATGAGAAAAACAAACGTAGCGCGTTCCGGCATCGAACCCGGGCTCTCGGAATAACGTGCAGACGCCATAACAACTGAGCTACGACCAAATAGTTATTTCGTTACAAAGTAAGTATTTAACTTGTGGTACAATATTAGACACCCCATTTCTCGAGAACTAAGGAGCGTTGTATAAAATGCATTGAACCTGAGACTAAGGGGCTTCTACCATACAACATATATAAAAATAATAAAAATCTATGATTACCAAGCATGGAACTTTTCTTGTAAGAGATAAAACATCTATTAATACATTCTAAACATTTACAGCAAAACTAATTACATTTTCATAATCGAGTACGTCGATAAATATGCATATAAAGAAATTCAAGCTTTAACATTAAATATACGGTATGTAATGTAGATCGCCTCGACGTGGTGCACCCTGTATAACGCAAAATGATCTACGACTGAAGCAGGGCTTTGGAGATTTTCTGCTTTCTTTGTCAGTTAACTGCGAGTATAATACAAAAAAGGATTCTCAATATGAAAGGAGAAAACTCAGTGAAATCGAAAATAAAGAATGGAAAAATGCAATATCTCATGTCCCTACAGCACCAAGAAGAACAAGTGTTGCCTTGTTTAGACTTGCCACGGGACACGATTCTCTACCTAATTACATTTTCAGATTTGGTATTCTTGAATGTCCAAATTGCCCTATTTGTGGAGAGGATGTAATCTTGAATGCACAGCATTTACCACTGTGCCCCGCACTATCAAGTAACAGTATATCTGGTTATCGGGAGCAGTTATTGGGAGGCCAGGGAACTAATGAGGACCTCAGAACATCAGCCTAATTGTTTGTATTCCCTGTTTACAGTTGACTTTTTGTTTTCTCTAATGTCTCTATATGTCACTCTTGTTTCATTTGTTGTTCTGTTTATTCTTCAATTGATTTAGTGGCATATAATAGTGTATAGATGTTTGTCTAATTGCTATTGCTTTAAAAATAAATAAATATACATACATACAAGGAATTTTATTCACGTTTTACAAAAATATTCCACATCACAGAAACTTTTTTTTTTTAATCTATTTTTTTCATTTAATTTATGTTGTATGATTTTATTTTATGAAGAAATTTCTGGCTCGATATCAAAATATTTTTATTTGGCATCGGTGGAATAAACGGTTGTTTATATGTTTAGTGTTAAATTGAACTAAACATTTTTTTAGTGGTTATGGTTAAAATTAATGCTTATACACTAAATAATTTTTTAGAAAGTATTAGATTGCTATTTTACAAACTGAGATTCGCGTATAAATATGTACATGCTGCTTTTTGCAATTCCATTCGAATTTTCGTCAACATATTGACTGTAAAAAACAACTTTTTTTTTTTTAATCTATCAATGAGTTTCCAAATGTTTATAGTTTTAAAGCTAATGTTTATAGTTTTATTAGATATCAGTACGCAAATTGCGGTAAAATTATCTTTAATAGTTCTTGAAAAAATCTAAATTATTTCTTTTAAAAATCCAGAATACTAAAGCATTCTTCTAAATACCCCACGTGCATTCCATTTTAACATATAAAATCAAAATTCTTCAAGCATAATCATTTTACACATAAAAATATAAGTCACTAAAATAATTTCGTTTATTTTATAAAACTTTAAAAAAATATATTTGATTTGAATTCAATGATAAAAAATTATCAATACTTTTATTTTGTGTATTTTAATTTTATTATTATTATTATTATATTAATAAATTTTTAACTTACATAATTTCCAGTAACATATATTACATATATCGAAAGTTTCGTATATAGGGAGCATTTGCGAGAATTTCAACAAAGTTCGAAAAAAGTTAAATGCACAGACGGTGTGAAAACGATGAAAATGCTCAATCTTATAAAACTGGTTTTAATGAATAAAGGACATTTAAATACACAGCATCTTTTTTTATTAAAAAAAAAAAAAAAAAAAAACAATTTAACTCAGTTTTAAGATCAACTATGATTCGTGAACATAGTTTTTTATCCCTTTATTTTAAATGTAGTTACGTTTATAGATTCACTAAGAAATAAATATTTTTTTAATATTTTAATTATTGATATTTTGACATGTGACATATTATTCACAAATATCATTGAAATATGTGTTTTTAGTACATGCAGGAAAAAGAAGTTTTGATTCTGCTCGGTCAATTTTTGAAAAAAATGTCCCCATTACCGGATAAGTAGTACGCTTTAAGGTGTCTTTAACATGAATTGCAAATAGGAAATAATGTTGAAAAAAATTTATCTCATTAACCGGCGATACGTTCTTAAGACACCACATTAAGGCTATTCCGATGTATAAAATTTTAGTTGTAAGAAGAAAGCGTAAAACTTGGCAGTCTTGCAAAGGATGTTTTAAATGGGCGTGGCTTCAACAGCAGTTGCCTGCGTCTGCACATGAATGCGCATAACCAGCTTTAAAATAATCCTAATCCATTTTTTATTCAGTCGGTAGCTGTGGTCATACATATTTTTATTATGCTGAAAAAAATAATCGATATTTTGAAAGTTTTTTTTTTTTTTTTTTTTTTTTAAGTTTGAATAATTGTTTTAAGGGGACGGTCGACGTTAAAATTTAATTATTTTATTTTTCATCATATATATATAAATTTTGTCCATATATAGATTTCACCATAAGTATATAGAATACCTTAAGGAAATTTCCTAATCTTAATATAATTTTAAGATTTTTTTAAAAAAAATTAAATATATAAGCCAAATTTTAAAATGCTCCTTGCGTCTTAATTTTTATGATATTTCCCCGATTTAGCATTTGGATCAATTAAAACTATATTACAAACAAATCTGTGTATCAGTTTTTTAATCATCCGAATAGTTACTTTTTGAGAGATTTTTTCTAAATTCCATTCCGATTTTCATCAAAATTTAGCATTTTAATAAGTTATAAATCCAATTTAATTATCTTAACGAAGTCTAATTATAAAATGCCTACACAGTTTCTTTGTAAACAGTATCAGGATTCGTCCTTATCAATTTCATGAATTTTGAACCAAAATTAAGACGCATGGAGCATTTCAAAAATTTAAAGAACGTGTAAAATCTGTATTGAAAAAAAAAAAAAAAAAAAAACATGTATAAAGTTTACTAAAGCACCGAAAAATTCATTGTGGACATAATTCAAACGCTTGTAACTATGCAAAAAATTATCGCAGCTGCATGAAGTTTTTCTCAAATGGTTCAGTAAAAACTGAAGAATAATAATACACATAAAAATAAATTTAGATTTTTGGGGCGATTTTTGATCAAATAAAGGTCCACGGTCCCCTTAATATCAACTATGATTCGTAAACCTAGATTTTTATTCATTTATTTTAAATGTAATTACTTTATAGGTTCACTAAGAAATAAATATTTCTTTAATACTTTAACAATTGATATTTGGACATGTAACATATTCACAAATATCACTGAAATATGTGTTTTTAGTACATGCAGGAAAAAGAGGTTTCGATTCTGTCAGGTCAGAAAAAATTGTCCCCATTACCGGATGAGTATTACTCTTTAAGGAGACTTTAACATTAAGGTGAGTTTAACATTAAGGTGTCCTTAATATTAATTATAAATAGTAAATAATGCTGAAAAAAATATTGATCTCATTAACCTGAGATACGCCTATTTGTAAGAAGAAATAGTAAATCTTGGCAGTTTTGCAAATTAAGTTTTAAATGGGCATGGCTTGAACAGCTGTTGCCCGCGCCAGCACGTAAATGGACATAACCAGTTTTAAAATAATCCTAATCCCTTTTTTATCCACTCGGTAGCTATGGTCATAAATATTTTTAGTATGCTGAAAAAGTAATCGATATTTTTAAAGATTTCTTTTCTATTTTTAATGTTTATTGTACCCATAAGAATTGTCAAATCTTCAGTCTTCATGATGGTAGTTTAGAATTCAGTTTCGCGTGCATATGTGAAGACACTGCTTTTATATTTCCAGAAGACATTGTGCCAAAATAATTAAAATCAAGTCAAACAGCTATCAGTCAAACTTTCAAGAAGAAATGCATATATTAAATGCGTAATGTGAATACTAACAGTCTAGCTTTATGAAATTGAAGTTATAAACGTCTATTTAATATATAATTGTGTCGGGATACAAAATGTTTTTTGATTCTTTGACAATGATGATTAAAATATTTTGAAAAACTTACATAATAAAAAACTGTATTAAGCTAAAATAAAATATATGATATGGAAAACGTATTCTAATGACATCATTTTATCAGTTACATTTTTTACTATATTAAATATAAGAAAGAGTTTAAAGAAGAGAGAAAAGAGTACATAGAAAATTTTATAACTCGTATTTTCTCGCGAATTGTTCGCGATATATAAAGTTATTATAAAAGACAGAGAGAAATAGAATAAAGATGCAATTTGCGTTTGATTTCTATGGCTAAAAACTAGAAACATTTTAGTCAAAGATTAGTATTTTATCATTTTGTCCTACAATCCGCAAAAGATTGTAGTTCTTTCTGCACTGTATAGCACAAGTAAATCTCATACATTTACAAGTGGCAATCAAATATAAAATGAAATTTAATTTGTTTAACATATTTAAAGTAAAATACAAACATTTCAGTGCAATATCATGCTTCTATATAATCGACTAATTTAAAAAAAATATTTTTCCCAGCGGATAAAATCGAGTTTTCATTATTATTATTTTTTTTATGAATTAAACGACCGTAAAATGAAAGGGGCTCTAAATCCAATTGCAAAATAAACCTTTTGTATTCCAAATTCGTATTTTAGTAATCTGAATATGTGATACTCACAAGTATGGACGGACACAGCCCGAGTCCCAGTTTCCCAGTCAACTTTTAAAAGTTTTCTAAAACTAATGCTGCTGCATTAAGTTAGGAGTTGTCATGGAGAAGGAAAAAAAATGCCTGCACATAAATCTGTATAATTTTTCATCTGTATGCAGTTTCTTCTTCTACAGCTGTGGGCAGTAAAATACTGTATTGTCAATAAAATTATTTAAAAAAATAATAATACCCCAAAACCGACAAATTTGAGACTTATTTTAGTCTACGAATCTCTTGAGTTCTTTAACGCATGGAATTCGATTAATATAATCTACGTAAACCGGAATGTATTTACTGCTCTCTTATCATAATGTCATCTGTAAAACAAGATTGTTGGGTAAAACGTCGTTGGCCTAATTGCTTGCCTTTATCAGATTCTTCACACTTCCAGTGCTTACAACAACATAAATCCAGTTTACTTTTCATCCACCCACATAAAAATTCATTATTTTTTGTCATTTTGTAAAAAATCCAATATTTTTTTTTTCATCTATAATTAATATTTTTAATGTCGTATTATTTAAAAATATATCAATAAAGAATTTTACATAATCTAAAGTTCAATTCATTATCGTGCATGAAATGCCGTTAAAATACCATTTATTCTTAACACTTAAAGTGTACTGTGTAAAAGACCTATTTCTAACGCAAGGAAATATAGTTATTTATTACCTAATTTAATTTAATTTTTCATTTTCTATTAATTTCAAAGCTATTAGTCTGTTTTTAACAAAAATGTTTTGTTAGAATGAAACATAACTATATTATACTTCAAATAAAGGATTTCTGGATAAAGTTGTATAATTTTAAGAAAATTAAAAAGCGAGCAAGGCAATAACAATTTATTCAATGACAATTTTTATCTTTGCAGAGAACACAATTTTACTACTAAAAAACTCCGAAATCACTTTTTTCTCAAATGCATCTTACATATTGTGTAGTTTTAGATACTGAATCAAGCGTTTGTTTTAATGAACCAAACAAGTAATTCATATATTTTTTAATAAATTTAAAATATTATGAAATATTTACTTTTATTAGAAATAATATTTTGATGAACGTAAATTATTTTGTACTTAACAATACGATATGTTTCATAAATGTATCTGTGCCAGTTAATAAATTGAAAAAAAGCGAACAATTATACCTCACATTTTTTTTATTGTTGTCGGATGGAGGCAAGAATTTCCAAAAACGCACAAGTTAATTCAAGTAAATCCGTAGGTGTTTCGGCTTTTTTTGTGCAAAAAATACTGACTAGATCACAACCAAGATTTGTACACATAGTTTATTGAGCATGTCGTTTCGATTTCCAAAGGATACAGGAAAGTAGAAAAGACAGTACGTAATTCTTCTGCGTATATAAACAATGCAAACAACACATTTTCATTCCTGATTAATTTTAACACAATTACTCTAATTGACAAATAAATCATATCAGTTGAAATATCCCGACTGAGTAAAAATATATCCAGAGGATTCAAACCATGGACTTTTTGGCATAAGCTGTCAGTACTCTACCAACTGAGCTATCCTCTACGAATCTGGCGAACACAATTCACCCAGCTAATTACCTTATTTATACTAGCATTGGGCATGACACAGTTCAACAGATTAATCAACGATATTTCAGTAATGAAGGATTTTAGTAACAATGACACACATTTTACTACATCGCATGTATAACATGTATAACAATGCACAAAATGAATATAACAAAGAATGTGAATTATCCCTTAATTAACAGCGTACAACAAACAGATAAATAACAATGTATAACATGCATAACAATAGTTGCAAAACTCATGCAAATAACTGCATCGCGAACATTTATTTATGTTGTTATTTTATGCTAATCATACAGTTAAAGATTATTCTTTATCCCATATATTGTCATGGAACTGTGCAACTTGCTCATTTGTAATGTTTTGTACAATATTTAATACAAAATATTTACCGCGAATACTGATGTTTATTAACAATTTAATCATAATATAAACTAACTACATATAAAATATGCAATATTGTGAAAAAAATAGAAATACATATACATTTTTTAAAGTAAAATGTCAGGTCATTGTATGGGATGAATGCACCATGTTACACAAGAATGGTTTGTAGGATCTCAATCAAACATTCAGTTTTTAAGAGGCAATGATTTACTTATCGATGGTGTTGCATTGTCTGAAAATTTCCTACAAATATTGTCCGTCATTCTAAAAGGAACAATAACGACTGAAATTAACGCATGCCTTAAATAGTCAGATCTTTGGGGGCATGTTCGCAGTTTGAGACTAACTACAATCATGAGAGTTCATTTGACAAATCTCCTTCTCCACTATCCGTATGTGGACATCGTGGAACATCATTACATTATTTGCTGAACTGCACTCTAACGTCAACATATCCTATTAAAAAGCCTGCTACAATTCCCTTGTCCAATTGGTAACGCGAACCAATCTCGTTCAGCATATAATAGACTGTGTTAAACTAGTAGGAAATAACCAGCTATTGTTTCAAAATGCAGCAGACGCTGCTTCTATAGAAACTTAGTGACTTTGGTTTGGCTGGGCGCTGTTTCCTGGTTAGGGTCCTTGGATGGTGGGTATCCCTGCTGAGCGGGGCTTGTAAAGCATTAGACAATCGGTAGGCTCACCGCTCAGCTAAACATGAACCTGAACCTCGATGGAAACATATTGAATGGTCAATCTGCGGAACCATTTGTTAAATATTGGAAATGGATTTATACCGCTTCATCCAGCAGCTGGTCCGTTTAAAATAAGAGAACCATTTTATAACACAGTTGTGTCTGTTGAAGAACTCAAGGCGAAAATACTTCCTAATATAAGACAAATTTACTCAGCAAACATGACTTTGCGAAAGTGCGATTCTTATATCATAAAATAATAGTGTAAACATCATCAACTTGAATATTCAAGAAGAGTTAACTGGAGAAGCTGTATCGTACAAATCAATAGATACCGTTGCTAAAGAATATGAGTTTTAAAGTTGTTGTTTTTCAGTTCGTTCTCTCCTGAACAGTTCAAAGAGAGTTTGATATTTTACCTTTTTAGCTCTTACTGCTCTAAGGAAGAATGGAAACAAGTTGATTTATAGCAAAATGTGGTTCTACGCCAATTCGTCGGGGCGACAACTCGTTGTGGCGTCAATTCGTCGCGGCGTCAATTCGTCGCAGCGTCAATTCGTCGTGGTGTCAATTCGTCGTGGTGTCAATTCGTCTCGATCACAATTCATCGCAGCGAAAATGTCTTCGAAGTCTATGATGATAAAAGTAAAGATATATATATTTTTAAGTTATTTAATAATAATTTGCTTTTTTCGAAATAGAGAATTATAAGTATTATTCTGTCTCTAAGTTAAAGAAGAAATGACTTGCTCTAATTCATTAAACTTTCATGTTCTCAGTAGGGAAATTCACAAAAATCCTTCTACATATAAAAAAAAGTAATGGTTTGGAAATGGACTAGTGAAAATCTGCGTAGATACCGCGGAACGTATCTGATTGGGCAGAGCTTTCTGACTTTTCTTAGGGGAAACTAACATGAAAGTGGAGAATTTAGATAGAATGGGCGCTTATAGGGGGGTTACCAAGGGGAAGGGATCCGGGTATGTCGCCAACTTTGTCGCCAACTTGGCGATATATTGCTAAATTTGGCGGCCAAAATTAGCTGCCAAAAGTGGCGCCAACTTGGCGCTATTTCCAGTATTTCCACAAATTTTCATAGACTCCCACTGAAATCCAATAGCGTTTACTCGCTTACAAAAAATCAACAAATTGAGACATTGCAATGCAACAAAAATTAATATTAGCTTATGAATAGAGCTTAATTGAACTATTTACATTATTTTTAAGCACAAACACCAACTGTTTACAATATTCGTAACACTATATATACAATTGGTAGTTGTTAGTTCGTAGAAGTTCGGGGGGTTGGTGAGCGCAGCGAGCAGGGGGGCCGAGCCCCCCTAGTCACATACCAAAAAATTACTCCAAAAATCGCTTATAAATTGTTAGTCATAATTCTCTATATATCTGAAAAACAAATTATCATTAAATAATTTTACTAAATTATGTTTACTTTTATCATTATAGTTTTTAAAGGCATTTTCGCTGCGTCGATTCATGTCGCGATGAATTGGCGTCACAAAGAATTGACGCTGCGACGAGTTGTGCAGTGAATTGTGCGCGATGAATTGTTACGCGATGAATTGTACGTGACGAATTAACGCAACACCGGTTCTGTGGCGATCATTACTGAATTTTGATGAGATTATTTCTGATGAGTAAATTTATATATTTTTAGATTGGGTTTTCATTAGATTCATGTGTGTAACATTTTGACTGATTTCTTTTATTATGTTTTTTATACTGCATGTTTAATTTTAAAATTGACAAACATTCTTTTAATTCAGTGCAACGCCAGTTACTTCAGCTAGTTATAAAATAAATAATAAATGATCGATTCTTATCCCGTGTAGAATGCAGAGAATATTTTGTCAATATTTTGATAACAGATAGATTTATCATTTATCATTTATCATTTATTGACTGTTCATTTTGTCTTCCACCCCCCCCCCTTATTTTTTCACTGTGGTGGTTTGCACCTTTTGGTTACCATAGGGACTTGGTGATGTTTGTGCACTCTCTAGTCAAGTATTCTTTAGAACTCTTAGACGTTTATGTCCATTTGGAAATTTTAGACATTTGTGTACCATCATATCCTGATGCCGTTTGCAGAAGCGAAAAGAAACGTAGATTTTAATTATATTTTATATATGTTTATAAAATCACTGTTTTCTTGTGTGTACCGTTTAGCATGTTGCATTTGATTTAAATACATTAACATAAGTATAAATTATGGTGCAATTGTCCAATTTTTAATTAGCTAGATTTAACTTTTTTCGTATTATGTTTGTTTAGTCGATATTAATATATAAATAGTGTTTGCAAAAATTGGTTAATTGTATTAAATATTGATGGAAGTAGCTTACTTCAGTACAGTTTTGTTTATAGAAAACAATTCGATATAAAATTTATAGTTATTATAAAGATCAGAATTATATGGATATATATATATTTTTTTTTAAGTTGACAATGTTGATATATTGAGTATTACTAAAGAATGTTTCCATTTATATGAATGATTTATAAAGGATAATTAATGCTAATTTATATAAGCTTCATGTTTGTTTGAAACAATATGGTTTCAACCTTTATACATGTACAAGATTACTTCTATTTTCATTTCACTTGTAGCTTAAGGTATTACTCTCTTATAAGAAAGTATCATAGAGGAAGAGAAATAAAGTGACATCAGACCACATAAAACTTACTTTATTTCTTGGAATTTATTGTATTATCGATGATAAAATGGCGTTGGAATCATTGATTTTTCGATATATTTTACAGACTTGTTAGTGTATTTTGTAAAAATATCGTAAACTTGTTTCGGAGAATTAGTATTATCTGATAAAAGGATAAACTAATCTACTTATATGAAGTTCGACATTTTTAGGAAATGTGAATCAAATTCTTAAGGGAACATAACAGTTTAATATTAATATTGTGATTACCGCTTTGGTCTCTTCCGCAAGTATTTTGATAACAGCTATATACATCTCTATTCGTAATAGACTTGTTTAGTCGATATTAATGAATGTCAAGAAAGGAAATAAAGACACAAAATTAACAACAAACCAATAAATATATTCAACAAATGTAAGACATCATACGCAACTGAAAGGAAAAAGTTAATTAGATTATTTTAAGAGAACAACTAAAAACTAAGAAGAGTATTTTGTTCCAATATACTAAATTGTATAGAACAGTACGCTCAGTGTATCACAATGTCACTTAGTATAATCACAATTTTACTATAAGGTAATTTAAGGCCTATTTTTTTCACTATAAATAGGCAATGTGAATCTAAATACCTCTTTTTTCCCAAGTAGAATGTAAAATGCTGCCGGTAGCATTTCCAAAACGCCTCTTATGCATGGTCGACAGAGTACACAAGTGAGCAAACGTTTCTCAGAAGCATTCTAATTTCATTTTGTTATTGGCGAAAACTCGCCAATCTTACGCGCAAACAGAGGAGCGATCCATTTACCACTCTGAAAGAGACAAAGTTGGACCTCACAAATAACGAACTGAGAGCTCTTCAGCTATCTAGGAATGTCAGTTCAGATCCATATCAAAGTAAACAAGTTGTTGGGGGCCACTGTAATACTTACCCATCATGAATATGCATAATATAAAATATTAAAATTAAAAATGTGTAAACAACTTATAAAATGCATTGAAATTCGAATAAAATCGTGGCTTGATGACGCCATGAACTTTGAAGGCTCGATTACTGAATTGCGTAAAAGAAACATCCTTATAACTCCAAAACCAATAATCCTATTAACTAGCGGTTTATTGCATCTGATTAAGCATTTCCAATTAAAATATATCTTTGAATTGAAATTTGGATGAAATACAGGGTCATGAAAAATCGAAGAGTGTGGGAAATAGGATTACAAATATTTCGGCAATTAATTATCCGATAGACTTCATGCTTTATGCAAAATTTATGTTTTTTTATTGTCTTTTATATTCACTCCTTAAAATAAACAATTTCGAAAATTTTTATATACCTTTTATCAGAACGAATATTTCGAGAGTCCGAAAAACATAGTTCCGTTTAATCGAGATTACTGAAATTCAAAAGGCTTCTTCCCATTATTACATACTAAGTACATACCAAATTTCAAGTCTCTATCTCAATTTTTTCGGGATATAGAGCGTTTACAGACACACAGACACACAGGCACACAGACACACAGACACACAGACGCACAGGCACACAGACACACACAGACGGACGGCAATCTTTTTTTCTAAAAATATGTTTTTCGGAATCTCCAGTGTCTGAAACGTGTAAATCCGTCAAAAAAAATTTTCAATTTTCAAAACGATTACAAGACTTACCCTATACTACGTATGATGGGTAAGTAAAATTAATGTCTTTAGTTTTACCGGATATGCATACAATAACAAAGTGACGAGTTAATTTAATTATTGCATAGAAAATTATAGCAAAATTCAACAATTTTATATCAAATTGTTGTGTTTTATTTATTTTTAATGGTAAATCCAAATAATAATATAATTTACTTAATTTATTCACTGAAAAAATATGTATATCAACAAAATTTGAAGAAAAAAATAGAAAATGTTTATAAATAAAATGTAAAAAATAAACAAAATGTATTTTTATAGGAAAACAAAATCCTTAAATAAATTGTTTAAACAAGTAGACCTTTGGCATTTTCATTTATAGGAATAGATGTTTACAAATGCTATTTTGCAATATCTATTCATAGAAAGCGTTATTTCCATTTCATATTATAATAAATACTTTAAAGTAGAATGTAATTAAAACTGCACTAAAATCTGTTCAGCTTAACAACATTTACAAAAAAATAATTCCTAAATTAAAACTATTTTTTTTTAAATTTAAGAAGATTAAGAAGCGCCTTTTTTATTATTTTTTAAAGCAACAAAAACCATTCATACTGTAAAAATAAGAAAATCATTGTTAAGGGTACTCGATGCGATTTATACTTTTATTTTTAATATGTTATAGTATATTTTTGACAATTAGTAAATCGTTTTATGAAGGACAGCGATTTAGAAAATAATGCAACTGTACTGATAAAATTAATATATATACTTGTTTTTAATTGCTAATAGATGTAAACAAAAAAGATTATAAACAGAAAAAAGGGTTTTATTAGAGTGTTGACACATGTTTCAGCTCAAACTGAGCCATTATCAAAACAAACAAAAAAAATCTACGAGGAAGAGTCATTAAGTAAGTCGCAATAGATAATTAAATAATAACTTACAATGATATTCACTTCAAAACTATTTTTATTTCTCAACATATTCTCCACCACTACTTATGCACTTATATCACCGTTTTATCAGTTCCCCAACACCAGTTGCATAACATTCTTGGGTTGCCGTCTCAGCCAAATTAGGACTTCAAGTTGAACTTTTTCATCATCTGTGACCATCATCTTGCTTCTAAGATGGTTTTTTAGTGGACTAAACAGATGAAAATCGCTTGGGGCTAAGTGGAAGCTGTATGGTGGATGTTGAAGAAGTTGACAACCAAATTTCTGAATTGTCTCCTGTGTTCAACTTGAAGTCCTAATGTGGCTGAGACAGAAATCCAAAGAATGTTATGCAGCTGGTGTTGGGGCACTGATAAAACGGTGATATAAGTGCATAAATATTGGTGAAGAATATATTGAGAAATAGTTTTGAAGTGAATATTATTGTAAGTTATTATTTAATTATCGTTTGTGACTTACTTAATGACTTACCCTCGCATAAATGCATGTTCTATGAAGTTATTTGAAAGGCAATCATCTATTTTTTCACGTACTTTTCATAAATACGCAGGCTATTTTTATTTTTTACTTGGATATTTATTTCCATATTTGTAACAATGGATTAACTTGAGGCACGATTTTGGTAATTACCAAAATTGTGTCTGTAGTTACTCCATTGTTACAAATATGGTAATAAACATCCAAGTAAAAAATAAAAATAACGTGCGTAATTACCAATATGGTGGCTCGAGTTACTCCATGGTTACAGATATGGAAATAAATATCCAAGTAAAACATAAAAAAAGGTGCGTAATTTTTAAAAAGTACGTGAAAAATTGGGAGATTGCGTTTCAAATAGCTTCATAGACCGTACGTTTATAGATGAGTTTGATGATGGCTCAGATTGAGCTGAAACATATGTCAACAGCCTAATAAAACCTATTTAACTGTTTAGAATCTTTTTATTTTACACATTTTAGCATTTAAAATGAAGTATATAATTACAAGGTATTATGATTTGTAATATTTAATAAAATGATTTTAAAATGTAGAAATAAAATCTAAAACAACAGTTTTTCTAAAGTTAAATACAGTTTTAAGGAGGTAAACACAGAATAGAAAGAAGGGAAATATCAAAATCATTAAACGATGTCTGAAAATATGAAGTTATTTGCAAATTAATGTATCCGCACACATTCGGGGCTGATTTTTTTGAAATTTTTGAATTTTTCTATTTATACCATTTTTTTAATGACATTTAAGTTAAAACTTTGAAAAATATACAAACATTTTAGAAATTACACAAAAATAATTTTTCAAAGTGAAAAATAGTCAAAATTATGTGAAAAATTGACAGTTGTACAAAACATGATAACACAAAATCTAATAAATGCATTCACATTTTGTAAATTGCATAAATTTCTAATATTCATAAATTTCTAAATAGAGAATAAATTTTTCTAGGACATAGAATAGCCACATTATAATAGCATCTCTATCGTAGAAGCTATGGCACTTGAAGTACTAATGTAATTAAAAATTCGTAAAACTCCTTGCAACTTTTTAACTTATACTAGAGTAAATATAAAACTAATTAATATATCATAATGATTGTAGTCTATTTCCTCAATAAACATTTGTAAAATAAGTAAAAAAGAATCAAGGCATTTCATGTATAATTTTTTGATATAGGATGTTTTGCGTACAGTAAAAATGTAAAAAACTTGAATTTTGAGAAAAAGCTAAAAATAAATTTTTAAATGCGGTTCTTGTTATAAAAACAATTGTTATTCTTTAAAGGTTTAATTATATACTCCATGTATTTTCTTGAACATATAATCCAATTTAAATGGTAAATCTCGAAATGGAAGAACGTAAACATACATTTCAGCTTACTTCCGGTTTTCAGAATGATATTTCAGGTTATAAATTTTTTCGGCAAGCTGTAATAGATGTAACTTAACGGCTGTAACTCGGGTTTCAATACAGTTACAGACACAATTAAAGCAGAATTCGAAAAAACGAGCAAAAATGAAAAATCGATATTTTCATCGAAAATGACGTTTCAAAGGTGTGCAGATACCTTAAATTGTGTGTTGCATGTATAGTTATTATATTTTAAATTTAGACAATAATGAAATGGCGCATATAAATATTTTTGTCTGAATCAGCAATAGTCAGATTTCATGGCATGTGTAATTCCGTAACATAATAATTTACAAAATGTCTGAAAGACATAAAGTTAGCAATTGGAAATAAATGTAATTATTTAGCCTGGATTATGGAAATCCTTTATAGGAATGAAGTAACAAAAGATGTATATACGTTTAAATATTACACAGTGAATTATTTAAATATAAAAATATGAAATATAAAAGAAGAAATATTGAAAATTATGATTATTTATCTGAAAACACGTGTTGTTTTTATTAATTACATGTTGTACATGATTATGTGTGTCTACATTCTATCGTTGTGTCTTATTTATTGGAATATATGTAACATAAGAACTTGTTTAACTAAAATAAATATAGAGCTTCAATTTTTTATTTCCTTTTTGAAAATTACTATATAAAACTCTCATGCATAAATAATATTTTAATAGGTAAAACAAATGTACTAATCACTTTCAATATAATTTTTAAGATGACTTAGCACTTTCAAATATTCAAAAAATTCAAATTTGGAAAATAATATATATTAAAAAATAAACCCTTTTGAACACTTTGAAAGCAAATTAATTGCACAATTAACATTTATTTAATATGAAATATTTTCATAGAGATAACTTTAAATTATTTTTTCTCAAAATGGTGATTTCGGGACATTGAGATCTAGGTAGTTAAAAATGTTTAATAAAATTTTCTGGGTATAAAGTGCAGGTAAGCTATATACAGTAAACCTAAATTTTCATATTTTTTATTGAACAAATATTTTTTTCTTTATGATATATTGCTAAAATTTTGAAAGTTTTCCATAAGCAAGTTTTATTTTCCTAACATAAAAATCCATAAATGAACATTTTTTAAGTTCAGTGTAAACACAAGAATCTTAGGTATAATTATATAACAAAAAATTGTTATACATAAGGAAATTATTTTGTATTCATACGCGCAACCGGTGATTCCAATTGTT
This sequence comes from Maratus michaelseni, assembly GCA_963931845.1. Taxonomy (NCBI): domain Eukaryota; kingdom Metazoa; phylum Arthropoda; class Arachnida; order Araneae; family Salticidae; genus Maratus; species Maratus michaelseni. Next base: position 447,063,492 of record OZ007589.1, on the reverse strand, counting down.
TGCTCGACAAGTTTAAAGACCCCTATAAAATTAATTTTTGTCATTAAGATCTCAAAAAAATATATGAAATGAAAGAAAAAGTATGTATAAATTACTGCCTTTAAAAATTGTAATTTTGTAATGTATACATTTTAAGATATAAAATGAAACAAATGGAAAATGTTTTTTTTTACTTTTCGACAGTTTAAGAGTTTTAAGACACGCTAAAATTAATTATCTAGAACAGGAATTATCTAGAACTCCAATATCAAGAAATAATATTGAAATTCTAAAACTATGATATTTATGAAAAGTAACAAAGCAAACCTACACTGAGAAAAATGACACTTTCAAAAATCTGAGTAAATCGATGTTTTCATTTTTTTATACCGCTAACCAGGCCCCTACCTACCCGGCATGAATGCATAGCTTAACGGGTTAGTACCTGGATGCGGGGTGGAAATCGCCTGATCACAGCATGGCTGTGATCCACCTGACTATAGATTTGTTCACATCGTTGCTGTGCTTGCTCTCTTGTGATTTGCTATCGTTATCTTTGTTTGCCGGTTCAAGGTTTCTGTTTAACATTGTTGAATTGACAGATTAAATAGGTCTCGTAATTTAGAACCTTGATCAGGTGACGAGACCATTTTGTTATGAAACTAGCGACCAAAATATGACGACCGAATTTTTTCAATTCTGAAATACCAGAAATACTCAGAATATTGAAACACGATCATACTCAAAACTGAGCACATAGAGGTCAGTTAATACTCATTTTTGAAACATGGACATACTAAAATAATGATTAGAATCAGTTAAAACTCATTTTTTAAACATGGAAATACTCAAAAATTAGCACATAGAAGTCAGTTCATACTCATTTTTGAAACATGAACATTCTCAAATAGGAGTACATGATGTTTATTCTTGAGTGTGTGCATGTATTCAGAAATAAGTATATATGTTTCGAACTTGAGTAATTTTGATTCAGTTTTGAAAATGTCGTTTTTAGAGTGTAATATGATGTTTACAAGCAATACATATATTATTATGATTAGTTATTAAATTGTTTGTTTTTGCGATAACTTAACATGTGCATATATAATTGAAAATAAAAAATGTCATTTATGCTCATAAATCCAAGACCAGAAATTCTTTGAAAATAATTTTCTTTCTTGCAAAAAAAAACAAAAAAAAAAACAAATAAGTTTGTAAAAGGAAATTTATATTTCCATATGAAATTTATATTTGATTAAAAATTACATGTGCACAATTATATAAGGATGTTTCACAATACAACTTCATTTGATTTTATGACGCATGAGAGAGTTAATAAATTTTTGCATTAAAACCAGAAACTAGTCGTTGGGGGCCACCGTAATACTTACCCATCATGGATATGAATAATATAAAATATGAAAATAAAACGTGTGAACTACTTATAAAATGCATTGCAATTGGAATAAAATCGTGGTTTGATGACGTCATAAACTTTAAATGCTCTATTACTGAATTGCGTAAAAGAAACATCCTTATATCTCCAAAATTGATAATCATATTAACTAACGGTTTATTGCGTCGGAATAAGCTTCCGATTTCAAATTAAAATAGATCTTTGAATTAAAATTTGGATGAAATACAGGGTTATGAAAAATCGAAGAGTGTGGGAAATAGGATTACAAATATCTCGGCAACTCATTCGATCAACTTCATTCTTTATGCAAAAATTATGTTTTTTTATTGTCTGTTATATTCACTCCTTAAAATAAACAATTTCGAAAATTTTATATACCTTTTATCAGAACGAATATTTCGAGAATCCGAAGCAAATATTTCCTGACAATCGAGGTTACTGAAATTCAATAAGCTTCTTCCCATTATTACATACTAAGTACATACCAAATTTCAAGTCTCTATCACAATTTGTTCGGGAGATAGAGCGTTTACAGTCACACAGACACGCAGACATGCAGACACACAGACACACAGACACACAGACAGACGAACGACATTCTTTTTCTTTCTAAAAATATGTTTTTCGGAATCTCCAGTGTCTGAAACGCGTAAATCCGTCAAAAAAATTTTTTTTTCGATTTTTAAAACGATTACAAGTCTTACTCTATACTACGTATGATGGGTAAGTAAAAATAACTGAAATTTTAACTGAATATGAATGATAAGATATAAGTTCTTTTTTGTTTTATTAAATTACTTAAACATCTGAGAAATACTTTACATACATTACCTAGAAAATTATGTGATTTTATAATAAAATTATTGAACGTATAAACGTATACGAAAGAAAGCAATAAAATATGAAATGAAACTTTTATTTAAATGTTAATCACAATTTATCATATTCTCATACAGTATATAAATAGCATTATGTAATTTATAAGGTCTTAAAAATACACACCATTAAAGAAAATTGCTTGATTAGCATATTTATTAATCTTATGTAACGTTTATTGTGGTCGTAGAAAATTTCATAAAATGATGTCTAGACATTTTCACCGGATTTCAATATTCATCCAATTATTATTCACTAATGTTAAAGATTCAAAGGAGGTAGGAAGCTTAAAAATTGTTCGACAGTATTAATTTTAGAAAACGACTCAATTTTCGTAATATGCAACTGAAATAAATTAAATAAACTGCAGTTCGGTAAATTAGGCACATTCAAAGTTTAATTATTTGGCAAATAAAAGCAGTTATCAAAGCGATTTATTTATATAAGAGTCTAAATGGAATTTAATCTATTAAAATGAGAATATGTATTATATTATGTGATCGATAGATCATCTTTGTAATAATTTAATTTCTATATTCTGGTTTGAGGGCATTAATCCATATTGTATATATTTTTCAAATTTTAATTAGTTTACTTGTAATAGCCTATTTACCTTTATAATGTATAGCTAATGTACTACATTAAAAACGTGTTGCATGCATATTTCAATATATTTGAATTTTCCAATAGTATCATAACACTGCATATGGAGGCAGATAATCTTTTTAGAATTGGAAAATATTAAAATTAAATGTAAACATATACTAAATAAAATTTACTATCTTTTTCAGGAGTACGTTTTAAAGTTGCATCGAGTAGCATGCGAGCGAGTTGATTTATTAGTAAAAAATATATGTAAATTTGTGATCTGCTGCACACACATACACTGTAAAAAATTTTCAGTAGATGTACCGTAAATTAACGGTACTTGTACCATTTTCACTTTTTACGGTATGAGTACCGTACTTCTAAGGTATATTAAGCGTAAAAAACCGTGTATGTACCATTTCGATTATAAACGGTATCTATACAGTAAAATGATTGTTTTTCAGTAAAAAATTCGCTATTTATACCGTAAAGTAATTATTTTTAAGTAAGGAAAAAGCTGGTAGCCTCTGTGTACCCCGACCCCTGAAGTGATGTTCCTGCTCTTGTTACGTACTGCGTGCAGACCTGAGGAGAGGGGGAGTGTTGCCGGTACATATACTTTAAATATTTTACGGTACATATTCCGTCCAGTTAGATTACGGTGTATATACTAGACATAAAGTTGCCAGTATATGTACAGTAATTTATGACTAAATTTTTTTAAAGTGTCGGCTAATGCATTAAAGCATTCAAATTACATTCTTGTAAACCCTGAAGTTCAACATACATATGTCACTTAATTTGTCAGGTACTAAAGTATGGAAACGAATATACACGATTACCAATACAATTCTGTCCATACCCATTAACTTCAGAACTACGGCAGCTATAGATATGAATATGGTGTCTGGGTATATTACTGTGACTTTGAATTACGCGATGTGCCCGCTCACAGCGCCTCTTAGTGGAAAATTGTGAAGTTAGCATATGTATCTCGAAAACCTTACTCCTAAGTTCCATATATAAACATTTAAAACAATGTTTACGGTGATAAAGAAAGGAAATGTGTCTGAAAAGTGAAGAGAAATATTCAATGTAACTACAAATTAGGATGGTGAAATATGTCTACACACTTTAAAATATCTTAAACGTGTAATGAACTTAAATAATGTGCTGAGCCTGTAGTGCGAGGGTATAACAACAAATATTCGTATTTATTACGATGATACTATGTTAACTCGTTTGATAGAATGAAAGGACGTATTGAGTAGTCTTCAGTTTCACCTGCTAACTTCCTTTTGATTTTTACTTATACACTGTAAACAATTCCTGCAGTAAAATTACTGCAGTAGCGATTCCAGACAATGACCGTAAGAAAACCGGTTTTGTTCCTAGATAAACGACCTTTGTTCTTACATAAACGGTTTTTGCCCGTAAAAACATGACATTTGTTTGAATGTGACCGTTTACCTTAAAAAAGGGCATTTTCCGTAAAATTACGGCAGCAATTCACGGAAAATGCCCGTGAATTTACAATTTTTTTTACAGTGTAGGAAATCCTCAAGCACGTAGTATATAGCCTATACCTACGCTAAGTAATAGAACTGCACGCAGGAATTAAAATGGCTTTTGCTGGAATCCATGTAGCAAGTACATAAGGTGTCACCATGATGGAAGAGCATCTTACTCAATGCTTGTTTGCAATTTAAACGCTTATTGTAATTTTTTGGAGCAACTCTGTCTGCGTTCGATTCTTTCATTTAAAATAAGTATACTTTCGTGATACGTACGATATATAAGAAGCTATTCCTCTTAAGGTGCATCTACAATTATAACACGCCTGGTTTTTTAAATTACTTATTAACAAGTTATTTAATCGTTAAAAATTCTACATTTTTGTTTTTTGTTTTTTTCATTGAAAAAAAAGTAATATCGATTTTGCATTTTAGGAATTCAAGAAAATCTTAAAATATTCGACATATATATTTTCAGTGATATAAATTATAATAAAGATTTAATTGTGTATAGGACCAATTATTATTATTTTTCCTTAAAAATAGTAATATTTCAGCGACTACTAACTTTTAATATGACATTTGTGAAATTCCGTTATGTTGGAAGCATAACGGGCATAACATGCATAACATGTTGAGCATATCAATCTCATCTCGTCATCAATTTCATCTCGTGTGTAATGAGTGTTTACAGTCAAGAATTTAAACAAATTAAAAAAGAATTAGGATTTATCTTGTGTATTTCAAATAAGTTTTATCGTGTGTTTCTTTGTATGTAATACTTTTCTTTTATTCAAAATCGACCCTCGTATGCAGTTGTGAGCTTAAAATATATATATATATATATAACAAAGTGGTTTTTAACATAATTTTATTTAGAAAATATTTTGTACGAGTTTTAAAGAGAGTGAAACCAAAAATATCAGATTCAGATGCCTTGCTTGTATGTTGAATATGTTTGTGTTTGTTATTTTCCAGTGTTCCTCACGTAGTATTTTTGTGGAAGGTGAAGAGTACGTAAACTTTAGCAGAGCCCTGGTGAACTCTTCTCTATCAGTTTTAGTGATCTCGGTGAATGTTTGCATGTTTTGTTTCATTTCGTCTAGGTGTAAGTAGTCTAATGTTGGTATCACACTCACACATACTATCTTGCCATAGGCAATATTAGTTAGTTCTTAATAAGCGGGGTTTTTTTAAAGACGGAAATAGTCGAAAATGTACAGTATGATAGTTTGTAGACAAATGATCAGGGTCCATAAGCCGTGTTTTCGGCCCGTGTTTTGAACATAAACTTGATTTTATTATACTGGCTTAATTATTTCACTTTTTGATATTAGAAGGTTTATCCCGTACGATTTCAACAATAGTTTTTGCATTTTGTTCGGATTCATATGACTTACACAAGCTCAAAGTTCGTATTATTCGTAGTTTTTGATGATAAATATGCAATTTCCCTTAATTTTACCTCAATTATTTATATGAGCGCAATAGTGCAACACTTTCTTCTTTACAAATATTATAAAATACATCAAAATGTACTATGTATGTAAACATAAAAGTGTTACAAAGATGCGCTCATTGTAAAATAGTAAAAAAATATATTAAAAATTCAGGTAAAATTGGGAGAAATTGCGTATTTTTCATCAAAAACTACGAATAATACGAATTTTGAGCTTGTATAAGTAATGTAAATCCGAACAAAATGCAAAAAATATTGCTGAAATCGTACAGGATAAACCTTCTAATATTAAAAAGTGAAATAATTAAGTCAGTATAACAAAATCGAATTGTAGTCTTATTTCATCGGCCAAAATGGCTTATGGACCCTGATCCTTTGTAAATGATTCTCTTACCGCTGTCTGTAACTTTTACGATTATACATCATGTCGCAATCCATCTATCAGAGCTCCCTAAAAATAGTAGTTCACCCGTTCTATGGATTTAAACTACCTTTTAAACAACTCAGCAGTGATTACTCACAAAATGTTTAGAGTATTGCTTACATTTTCGGTTTCTGTTCAGACTAGAAAATATCCCTACATGCAGCACGGAAAAAAGGATGAAGCAAAGGAGACACAATAACATATATTTCTGAGCATATGACAGTACTTTCGATAGTAACTTCATTTATGTGTATATTCTGATGAAGTTAAATATTTCTGGGAAAATGATAATTAGAAACAAAACCTCTCCATGAATGTTTACCTGTTTTGTTTCATTTCGACTAGGAGTAAGCAGTCTAATGTTAGGATCACACATACTATCCTGCTATAGACAATATTATAAATTTCTTCATAAACTCGTTTTTTAAGACGAAAACAGTCAAAAATGCACAGTATGATAGTTTACACCTCACAATCTTGTAAATGATGCACTTACCGCTGTTTCTAACGTCTACGATTATACATAATGTCGAAGCGCACTAACTACATAAAAATAATTATCTTTATCTATTTTCAGTAAAAAATGCATTATATATCTAGAAATAGTCCCCAATATGTCCATATATCTTCAATAAAATTGCATAATTAAATCTGCATTATTTGATAATTAACCTAATAAATATACAAGATCCATTTAATCTAGCTTGAATTGCATATTTAGTTTAAAAAGAAACACGTATTTTGAGTTAATTAAATATAAAGGGACTTTATTATTATTTGTAAGTACGATAAAAGTAACCGCTGAGTTTAAGACTATTTATACTCGTTGAGTACTGAGGTTCACACATGTGGACCTCAACAAAATGATACTTTTGAAATCAACAACGTCACCAAATAAACCAAAGAAAGTTATCTAATGAATATTTATAATGTTTTTAAAAATATAAAAAATTATGATATTTTAATTAAAATTTTAATATAGATAATTATTACTCACTTTTACGCAATCGCTGAGTTGACGGCATTTTCGAAAATCTCCCTTTCAACCGACTGTTTCGCCATGAAATTAAGTCAGGTGCTGACATCTGTTGGATTTTTTAAGCTTAAACTCTCACAAATGTGAATTGAAAATCATCCTACATGCGGCATGGAAAAGATGGATGAAGCAAGGGAGAGCCAGCAACATATATTTCTGAGCATATGACAGTACTTTCGATAGTAACTTAATTTATGTGTATCTTGTGATGAAGTTAAATATGTCTGGGAAAATGATTAAAAAAAAAAACCTCTCGATAAATTTACAATAAAAGCATTTTGCCAGGTTTATTTATTAACATACTCATCTGTCATAGATATTATTCGAATAAATCAATCCGTGTGCCAGATAGTGTTACAGGGAAACACTAGAAGTATGACCCAATTCTTTCCAATTTACACAGATAGTATAGCATTTTTCTATATATTGAGATGTATTCCAATAAAAAATAAATAAGTATTTTGTTTAACTTGCTTGAAACCTGAATAATTCACCGGTATGTAAAAACAGCATACATTGTGATTTAATTGGTCAGATTTTGAACAAAAAACACTCGCACTGTTTTCTACTTTTATCATGTACATTTACAGGTATATTATAGATACAAATTAATTGTGTTTACGGTAAATCTACAAAACATGATTTTCAGGAATTGTCAATTACGAAAAATGTCTTAACTCTAAACATATTGTTACATTTATAAACGGCGAACCGCTTACAATTTAAGTAATTTCGTGGGTGTAATTAACATTTTTTTATAGCTATTTGTATAAACTAACATACAAAAATTATAGGAAAAACCTCGAAAAATATACATAATAAATAAAACAAACTTTTGCCTTAAAAATACTATTTTTTCTAACTGTGCACGAAACGTATTTTCCTTATTTATGTGATCATTAATATGATAAATAATAGTTTTCTTTAATTTTACATGCATTCAATAATCAAGAGTGAAATAATCTATCCCTTATATGTATGTATAAATACAATAGTTCATAATTATACTAAATTACAGGCACTAATAATATGAATACGGGTTCATTTGTGCTATTATCTAACAAACTACTTTCGGGAAAAATATGCATTATCTCTATTATTGCTAATTATGTAGGCCTCGGTTATCCGTATTTGTTTTATACATAAAAACATAATTATGTATAAAAATAAAATGTAAACACTGTTACATCAGTTCCGAAAAAAATATGACTACGACATATTGTTCAATTCTTTTACACTCTTATTTTAGTGAAAATATATGCTAGTTAAGAGGCTTACAAATAATTCCATGCTACCATTAAAAAAATTATATATTTAACAATTTTAAGCATTTTTGTCAGTGAAAAATGTAAACGCGTAGTCATGACGAAATATAAAAGACATAATAGTAATTAAAAAATAAATAAAATATGAATGCTTCTTGTTTCTTTTCCATGGTAAAATTTAAAGCGCGTAAATTATGGATTTTTTTAATTTTAATATAGTCAAGATTATTTCTCTCAGTTTTTTTTATGTTATTAAATAAAGATATTAGTATATTAAGTAGTTTAAAAAATCAGCTATTCAACTTTCAGTTTTATTTATTTCAAATCTTTATTAAGTAATTAAATGTTTTTAGCTATTAATTTAATATTTTAAGATGAACTGACATGTATAAAATGCATTGTCGCATTTAAGATTTCAGACGTCTCATTTAGGTTTCAACTACTGTAAAAGTGACAAAAATGTCTTCAATGCGACAGACGTATTTTATTTTCACATATTACAGACAATGATTAAATTCCGACAAAACAAGTTCATTTTGAATAAAAAGCACACTATTCATACTTTTTTGCTTAAAATATATTTATTTATTTAATAAATTGCCAAATATTCCCTAAATGCGACAACAATATGAGGAATCGCGTCGCATTTAGGCGCAATTACCTTAGTAGAGATAAATGTACATTCAGGGATGCACAAAATATATTGAATTTCATACTGTCTATTAACAGCTATTTCTGAAATTAGGTTTCAGCTTTATTATATGTTTTAGAAAATGCATATTTACATATTTATTTTCATTGTATGAAATGATTACGTTTTGCGTGAACATTCAGTAAGTGTTGAAAGTGTTTCATAATCTATCTATTTTGTATAATGTTTCATTTTTGTTATATTATGGGGTGTCGTATACGATTTTCTCATGCTAATTGCGCATGCTTGTAGCTACTTGCGCATGCTACGTGCGCAAACGCATGCTTCATGCCAGCTACTTATCGGTGTTTAAGCATCATAGCGTTAAATGGCGTAAAACTCATTTCGCTCTTATATTATGGAGATTCTCGTACATTTGTGTTTTTAAACGAAATTTTTTTACGACTAAAGAAATTTGGTATGGTACGGTATCGAGGCCTCGGTGATCGATCACCGTGAGGAAATAACTTATATTATACTCCTATAGAACATTTTTCCTTCTCATTGTGCACTTAGTCAATGAAAAATATTCAAGAGAATTAAAAACAAAACGTATCGTGGTTTCAAATTAATTAATGTGTGTCTATTAACAATTACGAGCAGGGAAGACTGATCTATGCTCGGTCAAAATTAGCTTTAAGTTGAAATATCATGACCCATGACCAAAATGACCCACTAATAAAATTTTCTCGAACATGTGACCTAGCCCAGTTGTCTTCTCGTGCCCGAAACCCGTAGGATATAAAATTTAGTCAAAATAGTATGACACCACAGGGACCCAAAAATACTGACTTGACACCACAGTGACCCAAAAATGACCCACTAATCGAATTTTCTCGAGCATGTGACCTGGCCCAATGATTTTCTCGTGCCCAAAAGCGTAGGTTACAAAATTTAGTTCAAATCGCATTAACCGTTTTTAAGATAAAAATAGCTTGACCCATAATGACCCATGACCAAAATGACCCAATAATCGAATTTTTTCGAGCATGTGACCTAACCCAATAGTCTTCTCATTCTTTAAACTGTAGGATACCAAATTTAGATCAAATCTTCTGAGCCATTTTTAAGATAAAAATGGCTTGATCCATAATAAACCATGACAAAAATGACCCATTAATTAGATTTTCTCGAACATGTGACCTAGCCCAACAGTATTCTCGTGATCGAAAAGCATTGGATGCAAAATTTAGTCTAAATAATCTGAGCCATTTTTGAATTAAAATTAGCTTGATCCACAGTGACCCAAAAATGACCCACTAACCGAATTTTCTCGGACATGTGACCTAGACCAATGATTTTCTCGTGCCCGAAACTCGTAGGATACAAAATTTAATCAAAATAGTTAGAGCTGTTTTTTATATAAAATTAACTTGACCCGCGTTGACCCAAAAATTACGCACTGATCGAAATTTCTCGAACATGTGACAGAGCCTAAATGGCAGGATATAAAATTTAGTCAAATCGTTTGAACCGTTTTTTAGATACAATTATTTTGACACTGACCCATGTTGACCCAAAATGACCCACTAATCTAATTTTCTCAAACATATGACCTAGCCCAATGGTTTTTTTGGTACCCCAAAATGGTAGGATGCAAAATTTCGTCAAAATCGTTTGAGTCGTTTTTAAGATAATATTTGCACATATATTTGCATATATATTCACACACACAAGATTTGCTCGTATTAGAAGATATGATATGATATTTACCATCTACTTCAACAGAGTGTTAAGAGAAAAATTTTCAATGTTTAAACGATTTTCGCCTTTACGATGATTCGACTCTTTGACCGAAAATCTCAGTCAATTTACTAGCAAAATTTCATCATTTGACCGATCGTTCGCACATCGTACCTGCATCAAAGACTAACATTGAAGATTTTAAAACATACAGAAATACGTCATTTGTGATGTTAATTATATACATATTCAATCACACTGGGAAACGTAAGTTAAGTTTAAATATTCTATTAATATATTTCAACAAATTTATAGGTAATGTGTCATTTATTTCCTTTAATCAAGGTTTGTATTTCGGCCGACACATTTTGGTTATCCTGTAAAGACATGATATGTTTACGTAGTTAATAATGACCGATCGTTTGTGGGTACCTGCATCAAAGACTATCAATAGAGATTTCAAAACGTACAGAATACGTCATTTGTGCAGTAAATTATATACATATCCAATCATACAGGGAAAAGTAAATAAATTTAAATATTCTATTTATATATTTCTACAAATTTATATGTAATGTGTTATTTATTTGCTTTAATCAAGATTTGTATTTCGGCCAACACATTTCTGATATCCTGTATACCTATCATATGTTTGCGTTGTTAATAGTCATTTGCTGATATTTTTGCTTTAATTAATTTACTAATTTTATGTTTATGTAACACTTCTGTAAACAAGCACTATTCATGCTCTTCGGAAATTAACAAGTTAGTCTTATTCGACTATTATCCGACATAAGTTTGTAAAAGGTTAAATCATCATGTTCTTCAAAGTGCTAATTATGCATGGTCATGACACGTGTAATTGTGTAGACTTCGACTGTTTTGCATAATTTTACGTTTAGATTTTATTGTAAAGTATATTAGTATCATTTATGTAGTTAATTATATACATATTCAATAATACTTGGAAACGTAAATAAATTTAAATTTTATATTAATATATTTCTACAAATTTATATGTAATGTGTTATTTATTTGTTTTAATCAAGATTTGTATTTCGGCCAACACATTTTGGTTATCCTGTATACCTATCATATGTTTGCGTAGTTAATAGTCATTTGCTGATATTTTTGATTTAATTAATTTAGTAATTTAATGTTTATGTAACACTTCTTTAAACAAGCACTAGTCATGCTCTTCGGAAATTAACATGTTACTCTTATTCGACTATTATCCAATGTAAATTTGTAAAATGTTAAATCATCATGTTCTTGAAAGTGTTAATTATGCATGGTCATGACACGTGTAATTGTGTAGACTTCGATTGTTTTGCCTAATTTTACGTTTAGATTTTATTTTAAAGTGTATTGAAGAAATTTGTTAGATTTAAATATTAATTAGATTTAGATTTAAATAAATTAGATTTAGATTTAGATAAATTAGATTTAGATTTAGATAAATTAATTTTTTATTGAAGAAATTGTCTTGAAGAAGAGGGTTATTACTTTAAAAATACAATCTAGGAATTTATTTTTTAAATCTGCAAAATATATAGATGAAATAAAATTACGTGAAATTGTTTGTAAGTTAAATTTAATTAATATTCTATTAATTTTTGTAAACGTAGGTTATTTTAATACAAGAGGTCACATAATTCCCTATACAAAATTAACATAGAGCACATTACAGCAAACAATTTTTTATTGGAAATCATGTTAAGATTTATTTGTTCATTAAAAAGTACCGTGCCAGTAGAAGTAGGATTTCGTTAACAAAATCAAAAATCTAACATTTTTGCTTTCAATAAAGTGAAACGTGTGTTTAATATTAATTTTTTTCTGGCTTATCTTCACTTAAGTAAAATATAATGATATAATGGCATGACATGATTATAATAATGTAGGAGGGCATCAATTGTGTAGATATAGCCCTGAGTCAGATGAATCATATTTCAAAATGTAGTTGACAATACATATGGGGTGTTATTGACGAAATTAGTCAATTTTCCTCGCATTTTTTATATCATTACACCACAATTATCAAAAAGTAAGGTTAGTCTGTTAAAAGTTTTGTTTATATATCTTCATTATTAGAAAAGTTTTGAAACTGTCCAGTCTGTCGAAGAGTAATTTACCCTGCACTATGGACTGAATAACTAGATTGCTTAGCGCAGCTTCAAATTGATATTATTTGCATATACCGGGTGTCCCAAAAATGACTGATGGATTTTAAAATTTAATAACATGCAAACGGTGACAGATATTAAAAAAATCCAGCAGGAGGGTTATGTATGATGTCAGGAGTTTTTTTAATGTGATTCTTGATTTTCGTTCGAATTTCAAACAGTAGAGGGTGCTTACAGCGATTGGCTCTCAGTCGAGGCCAAAACTGACGCCACTCACCATTGATGCAAAACCCCCTGAATACTAGGCTTGTGCGCGATGAAAATGGCGGCTATCGCAGGCGGATTTTTTTTCTGCATTTTAACGGTCCCACGAACTTCAACACCAATAATTTCTGAAAGTTTTCTTCGCCTAATGTTTCTGAAATCAAATAAGTCAAAGAAAACTTTTGGAAATTGTTGGTGTTGAAGTTCGAGGGACCATACAAACACTGAAAAAAAAAATCCGCCTGCGGCAGTTGCCATTTTTATTAGCGCGCAGGCCTAGTGACAAGGGGGCGGTGCATCAATGCTGGGTGGCGTCGGTTTCGGCCTCGACTGAGCGCCAATCGCTGTCAGTACCATCTAGTTTTTGAAATTCGATCTAAAATCAAGAATCACAGTAAAAAACTCCTGACATCATATATAACCCTCCTGCAAGAATTTTTTAATATCTGTAATCGTTTTCAAGTTATTGAATTTTAAAATCCATCAATCAGTTTTGGGACACCAGGTATATAGTGTATGAAATTTAAAAAACACCTTAGATTATTTTGTATGGTTAATTTAGTTTCTTTACTTAGCAGTTTAAACACACGGTGAAAATATTTAGTAGTTATTTTGCTAAAATTTCATAAAACTTGTTACATTCCAAGAAGTTTTAGATTTCCCTTTATATTTATACGGATATTTGTGGTGTTGTTTTAATATGTACTATAATGAAACATCGTTTAGAATCACCATATACGATTGAAAAAATAATTAATATTAAAATAATTGTATCAGTTTCAGAAGAATTTTTAGTGCGGTAGAACAAAAATAAGTCGACATTTTGAAAATAGAAATTCCGTCATTATGATTTGGAATGAGGATAAAAAGTGGAGCGGAGATTTCAAGACGGTTGGACATCCAGATAATTTATAATATATTTATTATTGGACATTTGCAAAAATGAAGGAAGTTAAAAAAATAGTAGAAATTGATTTTTAAAATTGAAAATATAGCTTAGAAGAACAAAATTTTAAGAGGGAACTTAGATGATATATTATTTATTTATTGTTATTAAAAGTTTAAAAAAATAGAGCAAAATTTTTTTTAACATATTTTTTTTACATAAAAGTATATTTCGGTTAAGGATTTAGATGCTCGATATTTAATTGAGATTCACATATTCTTTTTTTTTTTGTACTGGGGTGATGGAGGATGAGAGACAAAGGAGTAAAAAGTTTGATAGGGGTTGATAATTTAGATGATTGATTATTTATTTATTTTGAGAACAAAGTCAAAAATGTATCGTAAAATTTGTGTGATAGAGTGACAAAGGGCGGATGGTGAAACGCGGAGGTACAATGACTATTTATTTCATAATGTAACAAAATAAGAAACAGGGCAGAAACATTTACATATAACAAATACTTTGTGTGCAAAGATTAAAAGCGACAGACGCAATATTTTGGCTGATGGAGACAATTTAGACAGCTGAATACTTATTTAATGTCTTTACAAAGTATTTTATAGAGAAGACAAATTACAAAACAAAAGAGTTTTAAATACACAGCGAAGACTGAATTTTTATTTTTGTGTTAAAATTTATTGTTAAAAAGGCTCTTTGTACTTCGTAGAAAGTTTAATTTCATAGTTTTTCGAAGAGAAGTAACGAAAATATCATATAATGTATTTTAAATGCAGTTTATTCAGGAATAAGTTTTCGCAGTATATACAGATGCAAAATGTTCCATATCTTTCATTTTTTGTACAAAATTCTCAATATCTCAAAGGGACAAACTTAACACATCTTTCAAAATACCTATGTAAACATTTTGTAATGGTTCAATTTTAAGGCCATGGAATTAAAATTAAATTCTATAACATGTGCATTTTTCATGAAAAATAAGTTTTATGCGAGTTCATTTTCTTTTTTTAATAACTATTTGTCGGTTAAAAAGTGAAACAAAACTATATATTTTAAATTATAATAATAAATTTATACATAATAAAATTCTTTACTGTTTTAACCGTCTGACCACCCAGCAAAAGGGTAAAAATGTAATGTTGTTTTCTCTGTAATTTTTTTAAAATGCTAAAAAAAGATTATGTTTCCAACATGATATAAAAAACTTAATTACGTATATGAATATAACCCTTGTGAGTATTATTCATTACTCAATGTTTTAAAAATGCATTATATATGTAGAAATATATTAATTTAAATAGTGCTTCTACTGCAGTGAAACCTACAGGTTAGTAAACGGCTATATCTGTTTGCGGCGGTGAGAAATTTAAACATATTTTATAGACTATTATTCATTTATTGCAACAAATATACACTTCTCTCTGTTTGGCTAAGCTCAAATATTTAAAATTCATTAAATCATTTTACTCCCAATAGTTTTTTTTTTAAATAAATAAATAATTAAATATGTAAATCCTCCTCCTTGAAATTTGAGCTTTTCCTGAACTCGCTTTTAAACTTTAAAATTCCATTTTTAACTCTTTAAAACTATATGTTTTATTTTTGTTACTTATTTTTGTGTTCCATTCCAGTAACAATAAATTATTCTAAATAAAGTGCATTTTTTTATTTTTTATTTTTTTGTATATAGCGATACAAGATAATATATCATTTTACAACATAAAAAATATATATCTTGTATATGTCCTGTAATTCTGAAAGAGAGTTTTGGGTACTTCTCTGTTATAAGGGCCTAGGCGAGATAGAGAAAATGGGCTTGGCAAGAGAATGACATTTTTCAGTTATATTTTCTGCCACTGTATCATACACACAATTTTTTAAAAATATTTATACAATTTATTTATCATACAGATACCACTTAACAGTCTTTATATGCAAGCTGTAATAATTGATCTAATACATGTAATCAAAGACAATTGACGGGGTCAGGGCAAGAAAGTGCCAAGCCACATTTTTGGTGAAATAAATCTAACACCGTAGTCTGTTGCTTAATATTTTAAATGATAATATCCTGCATATAATTTGTTTCTAATGTCACTTATTGGCAGCATATTTCCCAGGTTTCGTTTTTGCCCCAGATGTTTATGCCCCCAAAGAAGATAGCTAATTTTCAAAAAACATAATATTAATATCATTAAAGTAATGCCATTTTGTTACTCAGAATATCTCAATTGTTACTAAGACATTGGCGAAAAAACTTTATGTTATATATCTTGATTTGAGTATTTCATCAAATTTTCAAATTGAAATACATCAAAAGTTGAAAAATGTGGCTTAGCACTCTCTTGCTCTGACCCTCTCAATTTTTACATGTGTATGTGTGGTGGGGATTCTGATCAGTAATATGTAATTTCAACAAGACTGTGATTCTTCAAATACAATACAACAACAATGTTTAATAAGACAACAAAATATACAACAGAAGATTTCACATATGACTAGATTATTAATAATGAACAATAACAACTTTACATCTTTCAATAAATACATTCTTCGCAAGCTTTTCTAAGCCTTGCGTGAAAAATCCTACAAACTACTCTGTCCCAAATCTATAGAACGCTCGTTCATGCTTGCGTCCTTTCATTGTTGTATATCTTACATATCCTTCGTGTTTGCCTTTAAAGCAGCTCGTGGTTATAATTATTTCATTGAGTTTGTACAATGGATGGTGTTTGTTACTTCTCATTGTTACTTTTTATTCTCACATTTGTATATATATATATGCACATTGATATACATAATAACAAATATTGCATTAAAAACAGTTTTCAACTCTAAATTAGTGTATAAAATTTAAATAATATAAAATACGTTTAAACTTTTGATTTTAATGATTTGGTTAGTAATACTAATATCAAAGACATGCTTAAAATTATTAATTTTTTATTAAAAAAATAAGCATTTTTTTTTAAATTAAACTCTCCTATTTCTATTTCGTATTTCAAAACACTAACTCGCTTCATACTATACCATACGTACATAATCTATAATGATACACTTTATCAACAATGTACAGGTTTGCCACAAGGTGACAAATCATCTAGCATTCTTGTAGATCTCTATCTATATTATTATGAACAAAATATCTCACTTAATAATTGATTTTTTGACAGCTCTATTGATGATAATATTGTCTTTTATATGAAATGTCAATCCTATTATTTATTACCCGTAAAATATCACAATAATTTAAAATTAAGTGAAAATGATATTGAATATAATGTTGTTAACTTCCATCTGAAATTGATACTTGATGAATATAAAAATCTTAACTTTCATATTTACTATGAGCGCATTAATTACCGTTTTATAGTAAACTTATTCACACATTATAATTTATGTTTATGTAAATCTGCTTATTTGACTAAACTTTGCTCATAGAATCAATCATATCTTTGTTGAAATAAATTTAAAGTTCAAAATTTGAAATCAATTTAACAACAAGCTATTCATTAAGGGTATTCCTGACATCTTATTACTACACTTATAGTTTTTGTAATATATTTATTCCATACAAACAGGCACACTCACAAAAAAAAAGAAAAGAATCTACTGCATGCTATTGCTTTAACATAGTGGATAGTTTAGAGATGTCAAGCTATATTCAGCTGAATAATTATGGAAGTGGATTGGTGTTGTATTGTTTATTTACTACGGTAAGTTTAGATACGTACGGCTACATTCGGTTGAATGATTGTGGAAGTGGTGTAGTGTTGTATGTGTTAATTTCGGTTTTTACCTTATTTGTATATTCCTAATTTAAATTTCTTTTGTCATGCAACCAACATCCTTCCAACCCTTTTTTTTTAAAGTAAACAGAAATGAAGAGAAGACAGAAGTAATGGTGGTTTGTTCGGAGGAGTAGGATGTGGGAATGCATCCGAGTATATTTTGGTTATTTTAAGAAGTAATGTGGTTTTGGTTGAATTGTTATGAATAATAGTGAAAATGTATATAGTGTATATTATTGTAAATACCAGTTCTAATTTTTAATAAATTCTGTATTTAAATTTTAAAAAGACGAATCAGTGCGTCATTTTGCTGTCATGATATTACAGTGTTGTATGTGTTAATTTCGGTTTTTACCTTATTTGTATATTTCTAATTTAAATTTCTTTAATTGTGGTATCATCGTTGATCGGGCAATATGAGTAAGCTATTCTGCTTTAAGGCTTATTTTACTCAAACACAAATCAATTTCGATTTACTTATATTGAGGAATTGGTATGATAAAGTGTTATGCATTAGATGTTTCCATTTGCTTTTGTAATATTTTCACATTCTGCTTGTGGGACTTTTTCTCCAAATTTTATTTAATCTTTTCCCCCTTTTTTTTAAATTTGTGAATTTTACATTCTTGTGTATAAATTCCTGTATTGTATTATAATTATTGGTTCATATATACGTATTATCGATTTTATTGAGATACATAGTTATTATTAACAACAGTTTTACAATATATATATATATATATATATATATATATATATATATATATATGTTATATAAAAATTTATTTCCTTCGTATCCTTCCATTTTATTCGCATTAATATTTTAAAATTAATCTAACTTCTGTCATAGTCAGTATTTCCTTAATTCTTAATAATATCTATTCCTATTTAAAGTTCTTTTAAAAGTAAATATCCGTATATTAATAATTATTTTATTCCAAATCTTAATCTAAAATTTAAGATCATTCGTAGCTTTTATCAGTTCCCCAATCTATAAGATTCTGAGACGCGTTCTCATTTCGAATGTTTTTTAAAAGCCATTTTCTTTTTATTATTATTATGCTAAATTTTTCGCGCGCTGAGGTAGTTTCACTCCAAGATTAATCCGCTACCAGGTTCGGAATTCTTTACCGTCTTAGCTCCTCCTTCGCACCTCATTTGCTGGGCTGGGGCTAGCCTCTCACTCATTGGTTTCTACGCTCATGACGTAAATTACTGTATGTCTCCGCTGAAGGAACAAAACCAGATCGCATCGGTCGGAGCACTAGATTTTTGACGTTTTCGGAAGCATAAACAAATATGTATCTGGTGTTTTTATGTCCGTAGAATATTCAACTGGCCCAGTAACATCCTAATTCAATGAAGTGAAGCAACGTTAGCCCGAGGGCTATAAGTTTTAGACCTTTGGGAATTGTTTCTGTGTTGTTCGTCTTCTAATAAAATTATTTGTCTGGAGATTGGCTGGATTTATTGGAAAACTTTGCTGTCATGATATTACAGTGTTGTATGTGTTAATTTCGGTTTTTACCTTATTTGTATATTTCTAATTTAAATTTCTTTAATTGTGGTATCATCGTTGATCAGGCAATATGAGTAAGCTATTCTGCTTTAAGGCTTATTTTACTCAAACACAAATCAATTTCGATTTACTTATATTGAGGAATTGGTATGATAAAGTGTTATGCATTAGATGTTTCCATTTGCTTTTGTAATATTTTCACATTCTGCTTGTGGGACTTTTTCTCCAAATTTTATTTAATCTTTTCCCCCTTTTTTTTTAAATTTGTGAATTTTACATTCTTGTGTATAAATTCCTGTATTGTATTATAATTATTGGTTCATATATACGTATTATCGATTTTATTGAGATAAATAGTTATTATTAACAACAGTTTTACAATATATATATATATATATATATATATATATATATATATATATGTTATATAAAAATTTATTTCCTTCGTATCCTTCCATTTTATTCGCATTAATATTTTAAAATTAATCTAACTTCTGTCATAGTCAGTATTTCCTTAATTCTTAATAATATCTATTCCTATTTAAAGTTCTTTTAAAAGTAAATATCCGTATATTAATAATTATTTTATTCCAAATCTTAATCTAAAATTTAAGATCATTCGTAGCTTTTATCAGTTCCCCAATCTATAAGATTCTGAGACGCGTTCTCATTTCGAATGTTTTTTAAAAGCCATTTTCTTTTTATTATTATTATGCTAAATTTTTCGCGCGCTGAGGTAGTTTCACTCCAAGATTAATCAGCTACCAGGTTCGGAATTCTTTACCGTCTTAGCTCCTCCTTCGCACCTCATTTGCTGGGCTGCCTCGCACTCATTGGTTTGTACGCTCATGACGTAAATTACTGTATGTCTCCGCTGAAGGAACAAAACCAGGTCGCATCGGTCGGAGCACTAGATTTTTGACGTTTTCGGAAGCATAAACAAATATGTATCTGGTGTTTTTATGTCCGTAGAATATTCAACTGGCCCAGTAACATCCTAATTCAATGAAGTGAAGCAACGTTAGCCCGAGGGCTATAAGTTTTAGACCTTTGTGAATTGTTTCTGTGTTGTTCGTCTTCTAATAAAATTATTTGTCTGGAGATTGGCTGGATTTATTGGAAAACTTTGGTGGACTCATTTCATTATGTTCTACTTCGCCATACTCGCTAATATCGACTGCAACTTGCTATATCGTTGAAGGACTGCCATCTTTTCATCGAATATTATTCATCGTAATATCTCAACCTCGTCAAAATGCTACATATATATATATATATATATATATATATATATAATATTTTACATTTCTATATTTTTTCAATTTAATTTACATTTTTTCACCTTGTAATACATTTTTTTCTTTCCCTAACTCGAAATTTCAACTTTTTTTTACGCCTTAGCTTTCCTTTTTCAAAATCCATTCTGTTTAGAATATTACATATTTGTTGTAAATCTAGTCTTAATTTTCAAAGAGAAGCATTCGGGTCAATGGAGAGAGAGTAAAATATGGAAGTATCTGTCTAAGAAATAAGCAAAAGATTTAAAAACTACAATAACTAAATTTATAATAACGTATAAATAATTAAACACTTAATGAAATTTTATAGAAATTTTATTAAACTCAAGATATGAAATTTATATATCTAAATATTTGTATTGCTAATTTAACATAAAATACATTTTTTATGACGTAGGTAAATATGCCCATGCAATATAAATTATGCTCTATTATGCCAAAAAAAGTTGAAAAAATTAAGAACCGTGCTTTTTTTCCTTGTTTTAACCATTGTTGTAAAATCTTATACTTAGTACTATATTGATGCTGCATATTAGCAAGAGTGGTTTCGTGCAAAATTTATTTCATTGTTCTAACCATTCTTCAGATTCTATTGATGTAACTTTAATGTTTCAATTGTTTTTGTTTTTTTAAATGCGGTTTTTTCCCCTGGCGCCTGCGCCTGACGAACTAATTCACTGGAAATACTTGCATATTGTATTGCCATTGACGTGCCAACTCGTGTGTAATATTTGAAGAAAAACTGATCTATAAAAGCTGATTAAAAATTCATTGTAAGATTTCACTTAAACAGACAAACAACAAACGAAGTTAAATAAAACAAAATTTTTTGTTGAACTTACTCTTGAAATAATAATACATAATAAAAGATAATAAAATATTAATACATAATAAAACATATAAAAATAATAATACGTAATAAAACATAATAAAATTATATTACATAATAAAACATAATAATATAATAATAGATAATAAAACATAATAAAATAATAATACATAAAAAAACATAATAAAATTATAATACATAATAAAACATAAAATAATAATAATACATAATAAGACATAATAAAATAATAATACATATAAAAACATACTGTACACATAAAAGTTATTTTTTATTTATTAAAATCTACTGTCTACTGCTTCTTTAATTTTTCTTACAAACATAAATCGATGTTATTGTTTATAAATATATGTATCAACTTAAAATATATTTTTTCTCCGTTGTTTGAACATTTCAAATTGTACCACTTCAAAGTGTATAACATAAATGGATGCCTTCAAAACTTCCGTTATTCGTCGTTATTCTTGACAATATTTGTGTCATTTTTACAGAACACACACTGACACACAAAGGAAAAAAGATAAAGAAAAATAATTCTTATATTTCCACAAGCTGTTGCTTTGTCAAAAATCTCAAAACCATATCTGAGAGATTCGTATTTTAAACTAAATCAACTGTCCGAATACAACGATGAAAAAGAAACAGTCGAAATAAAATAAGGTTTTCTTTCAACTGTGATTTCCTGATAAAACACAATTCTTTTATGAAAAGGAAATATTTTGTGAATATAAGCTTTTTTAAATCCAGCTTTTTGTTCTCTTATACCATTTTATTTATGATCCACACAGCTTAGAGAATAATATGAAATAGAAAAAAAAACTAACCTAAATTGGGTAATTATATATTAACTATATTTATAGTGTATATCTATTATGAATTGTTAGGCCAATATTTGCATTAAACATTTAAAAATTTATTTCCCAAAACTGAATCAATGTTAGATTCACTATGAATTATATTAGAACATATTTATTTATTTGTAAATTGATTTTAATATTTTTTTAGTACGGTGAATTAAAATGTTTGAATATGTTTACAAATACGAAAGGAATGTTTTTTATTGTATATCAAATTCATTAATTATTCAATAAGATTTTATTTTCAAGCTGCGGACTTTTAATGATTAATCTTGTAAAATATCATTCGTTATTTGTTTATATTCAAATATCACAACATAATATAATGTGTCGCTTTTGTTACCAAACACAAAGTATTCCTTAGTTTTTGTGACTTCTGATTATCCGATTTTCATGGAACTTTCGCTTTTGTATTTGTAACTGTTGCCTGCACTACTTCGTTTTAGTTCCCGTCTTCACTGGTAGAGGGCGCACTTCTGCCCCATTTTATTATCTTAATAGTAAAATAATACTTTGATAATATTTATTAAGATTGTAGCTTCAGATTGTAGAAATATTATCTATCTGACCTGATAAGTTCAGTATTAGTTATGTAACCGTTTATGAACCTATTCTGGCCAAACCGACATTCAGGCAGACAAACTATTTCTTAACTTATAACTTAACTTTTGACTATGCGTCGACTAAATAATCGAATGATTTTAAAAATTGGTGATTTTGGGAAATCGCTGACAGATAACTTTGTTTTTGTTTTGTTCTAAGTAGTCAAATTAATTTAGAAATATATATAAATACCTAAAATCAATGTTGAATCATTTTATATTTTTAAATAAAAATCTATCTAAACGAACTGAAGGTCAGTCGTTATAGTTATTGCCGATTTAATGTCGATTTAATTTCTGACTTTTGATATATTAAACTTTCAATTCTGATCAAAAGTTCCTCCAATTTGGCCAATTTATTAGTCCCATTCGAAAAAAAAATTCCAAAACCTTGTTTCTAAATTGTGTGATTATATTAAAATTAAATAAAAATCATAATTCACTTTTATATTTTAACAGAATAGTAAGACCACTATAATTTGTGACTCGTGCTATAGCCAGTATACGTCAGGACAATGGCCGTTATCATTATCTTTTTACGCGTGAAGATTTTGCTATGGTACTCCATTGTGAAATTTGGTAATTTTTTTAATTCAATATTTGAAAAACGGCATAATCATTAGATTTGAAATTTATATAAAGAAAAATACAATTTTTTACCTTTCTGACGAAGTTTATCTAACAATTTTCTGACAAATATTTTTCGAGCAATTAATTTTTCAGTAACTTCAAATGTTTCATTTTCCGAGATTAATCTGTGGCAACGATTATCGAAAATCCGAGTCGTCATCAACGCATAGCTTTTTATTAAAGAGGATAACATTGGTGTATATATCTCATTTACAAAAAAAAAATGTATATTTCTAGAAATATATTTCTAAGTAAGAAAAATTATGCGTCAAGCATTGATTATGAAACACTTTCCCACATTTACAGAATGTTGAAACCGAACTTCAACGTTTAATAAGGGGAAAGGGTTTAAGTGGACAATTTAGGAAACAGATAGCAACTAAAAACGTAATTTCAGAAATGCCATCATGACGATTATGTAATCAGTTTTTATACGTAGTATATTACGTAGACTATTAGTACGTATGCGTTTTTCTACGTAGCAATAATTCATTTTTTATACGCATATGAATTTATTTTTATTCTAAAAACGTATGTTAATTTACAAAATATAGTTCAATTGAAAAATATATACCTCAATCAAAAGGCACTCTTAAGCATTCCACGATCATACATAATAATGTTACAAATTATTTTGTGTAACCCTGTATAGGATCTATAGACTTCATACAAACAACGTATTACGAAATAAATCGTTAAACTTAAATAGCTGACTAAAATTGAAAATGCATTTCCAGTATTTATCGCTCTTAGAAATAATCAATAACACATATCAATAGCATGGATATTCGAAAATATATACGCGAATTACACTGAAAAAAAATGATGACGGCTCGGCCTACAGGCACAGGTGAGATTTTGAAGACGCAGACTGCGGGCGCCTGTTTATTGGGAATTACCGAAGAAATGACATTTTTGTCATGATACGGCTGTTGGGTCCGCCCACTTCGAAATCTACCTGTGTCTGTAGGCGGAGCCGTCATGGTTTTTTTTTTTGTTTTAAATTTTTTTTTGCTATAACGTTTAGTCCTATAAAAAACTTGTAAATATAAAAGTTGTAGAGAATATTAACAGGATTTCTAGTAAATTTAAGCGGATTTGATATTTTTTGAATTTACGACGTTATGAATATTTTTCTTCTTAAACCCCTATTACCCCCTCCCCCCCTTGAGGTCATTTTTACTGATATCAAAAATCTGTCACACATAAATTTTCGGCCCTTTTCCTAGAAGTACTGATAACTTTAAACGGATTAGATGTGTATCATAATTAAGAAGATATGTTTTTTTTCTGTTTTCAAAAAAAGCTCCCCCATTTCCCCTCCCTCCCTTTGTTCCATTTTGCCCATTAACGAACTTGACCGAGATTTTATACCCCTTGATTTTATGTATTAGTTTGGAAGAGATTTGTGCAGAATTATTGAAGTTATCGTGTCGATATATATATATATATATATATATATATAAAGTTTTGAACCGGGGGTGGTTTTGGATTCTGGGAGTTATAATCGGCGTAGATCTGAAATTTTTTTCCAGAAATGCCAACTTAGGGGAGAATGTATTCAGTAGTATTTCTTACGAAATCTACCTAGTTGTTGATTTTACGGTAGAACACTAGCATCCCAGCTGCTAGTATTATACCGTAAAATTAACAGTAATAAACAGTAAAATAAGCAGTAATACACTGCCGCGCACACTGAGAGACAGACGGGAGATAGACAAACCGAAATCATAAACACGTTTCAATTATAATGGAAAATGTAAAAAAGTATTTTTAAAAGGAGCGGAAATGTCGATATATAAGAAAATAGTCATGTATCAGTCTAGCTTTTAATAACGTTTATTTAATATTAAATTGTTCAATTGAGTGTTCTAATGTAATTTACATCCATTATCCCTGATGTGTAGCAATTTCTAGACCTGAGAACTAAAGGTCTGTTTAAAGTACGTTGATAACGTTAAAAGCGACAACTAATGCTTGCTGTATGTAGCAGTAGATTGTGCAACAATTTTTTGCAAACAGGGGTACGTTCGTTCCTTACAATAATCGTTATAAAGCATTAAAAATTCATCAATTAGCTGCACTAAATTTTGTTAATATTAAAAAAAAACCACATGCCAACATAAGGACAACAGCATGTTCTGCAATTTATTCTCACTTTTATCTTCGTAAGACATGAAATAGTTTTATTTTTGAACAGACACAAAGTAGAAAGAGTTTTTTCTGAGTCAGTCAAAAATATGTGTTTATAATACTCAGTGTCATTGAAAATTTTTTATGAATAGAAAGGGTGAGAATAATCACTTACTACAAAGCGTACGACCAACAAAGTGAAAAAATGTCCAGAAAAAATGTCCAGAAAAAATGTCCAAAAAATGTCCAGTGTCATTGAAAATTTTTTATGAATAGAAAGGGTGAGAATAATTACTTACTACAAAGCGTACGACCAACAAAATGAAAAAAATGTCCAGACCGGGGATTGAACCCGCAACCCTTGGTATCAAGCACCAATGCTCTAACATTTGTATTAGTAACACACCTTTAATAAAATACTTCAACATATATGTTAAGATTTCTACCGTCTTTTTCTTAAATATATAAAGTTTACCTGTCCTGAAAATCTTGGTTACCAAAGACTATTAAATAAAAAAAAATCGACTTTCCTTTTGACAATGCACTATTCAGGTTGCTAATTTTGTCTTATGCGTAATTAAAAAAAATAAATAAAAATAGTACAGGAAAATTTTGTCATTTCCATTGTTTTTTTATAAACAGGTGGTTTTAATAATTTTGCAATGTTTAAGTATGTTTTTATTAAAAGATAAAAAACAAACATAAAATGAAAAAAAGGAACATTGTTCTGGTAGTTTCTATGCGAAAGCTGTAGGGTTATAACTAGTTAAAACTAAAATATACTTTTTAGTAACTGGAAACAATAAGTCATGCATTATTTATGTTTTATTATTTGACTTTTAAATAAAAGTGTTGGTTACGTTTTCACTTAATGAATAATAAAAAAATGCTTAGAAATGAAATCCTTCTTTAAAAAGTCAGTTCTCTTTAACAAAGAGAAATTTCGAAAATGTAAAATTGTATGCGGTTATTCTCTAAATACACAACGTAATTAGGAAGAAATTTGCACGACGTGTAGTTTATTTTGCTTAAACAAACTAATACCACAGGATTAAATGGTCGGTTAAAAGAAAGTACACAGCTTTACAAACTAAGAAAAAATTAAATAGTTCAAAAATAATGATTTTAATGATGAACTATTTTTTAAAAGTTGATCTACATGCTAATTTGATAAAGTTGCATTAAATAATAGATATTTTTTTCACTTTTGGTACTATTTAATTATTAACAACTATTCAACTATTTTTTTTAATTGTAAAATATATTTTATTACCAGTGGATCTGTGTGCAAAGGAATCTATGAGATTATTTGCTGATACATTTTTCTATATCTTTTAATAAATAGCAGTTATAACCAAACAACGTGTTTTAGCGAAATGTGTGTACTGTATGAAAAGCCTGTTTAAATATTTTTCGTATGATACCTCTTTAATCGTTGAAAGATTTCTATGTGTTCAGAAAAAGAGATGTTGCTATCATAAATGGTAGGTGTGATGAATATATTGTAGCGTAGTTACATTCGCAATTGAATATGAACTAAATTAAAAATCCTCTTTTGTCGCCAAAAAATATTTGTTGAAATGACTACATTGCCAGGTGCAGTTAGTTATTAATTCCCTTTATCCGATGGTACTGAATGCATTCAATCCGCAACGTTTTGAAAACTCATGAAGGATATACATATTGAATACACCAAATGTATAAATAAAACCTACCAAACATTTATATTCATAACGTAATTCGTTTAGATGTATGATAGAATGAGGAATAGTACACTGCTCAAAACAATTAGGGGCGCACATGGTTTTAACGAAATTACACAAATACTTACACGAATAAGTAACTTAAATTAAAACATCCATAATATAAATCATAGCAGAAAACATAAAAATAAAACTTTATTTGCAAATTAAAGCTCATGACGTCAAAAACTCGAAAAAGGAGATACGTGGAGGAGTCAGGTTTTTGCAGAAATGTCTGTTTCACTGTCTCAGTTGCGAAATTCAATTGCTCAGCTTTTGTTTTGTGAAGGAGTGATTTGAAAATGTCCCAACAATGTGATTTACCGGAATCCATGGCTTGGCGTATTAGAAATAGACTTGAATCCGGGCAAACATACCGAAGTGTAGCGGACGCTGTTGGAGTTGCAAGAAATGTCCTTGCAAGGCTGTGGAATCGACCAAGGGAAAGTCGAGCACGTGCACCACAGCGACTGATGACCGATATATCCTGTTAACAGCTCGTCGAGACAGAAAAAGGTATGATACTCAGTTGCAAAAACTGCAGCTCTTGGCAACACGACAAAGGGTGTCCTGCCAAACAGTGCGAAATATGCTTCATCAGGGTGGTCTCTATGCACGTAGGCCAATGATCTGTATTCCGTTGACCACAAGCCACTGTTAGACCCGAAGAAAACGGGCTGCTGAACATCAAGATTGTCGCCAAAGTGAAGGCAACGGATTGGAGGCAAATGCTGATTCCCTATTCAATCTGGAGTGTGACACTCGACGTGTTTTTGTATGGAGGGAAAGGGGCACTCGAAATAACCCCATATTTGTTCGTGAAAGTTCACATTACAGACAAGGTGGATTGATGGTATGAGCTGGAATCAGCATAGGTGGACACACAGACCTGTATATCATTTGGAATGACATTTTGACGGCCCAAAGGTATACAGACGAGATACTGAGACCTCATGTCATACCTTACACTTCACCCATGGTGATTCCTTTATTTTCATGCATGATAATGCCTGACCGGATACAGCTCGTCTGTTGGAGAACATAGTTGAAACTGAAGCAATACAGCTCATGGAATTGCCAGCATGCTTTCCTGACCTGAATCAGATCAAGCATATTTGGGACACACTTGGACGACGCATTGCAGCAAGACGAAGGCTTTCTTTTATTGTCTGGGACAAAGAGAATGCAATTGTTGAAAAACGGAACAGTATTCCTTAAAGTCTTATCGATAACCTCATCACATCCATGGAAAACAGGTGTGCAGCAGTCTTAGCTGTTTCCGGGAACTACACGCCGTATTAAACAACTTGCATCTTTACTAAACAATACATTTCTTTTGTAAATTACATGTAACCAAATTGTTGCCCTAAACCATCTTTTCCTATTCTTTCCATCCTTTCAAAGAATTAAAGCTCCCTTACAATTTCTTTTTTCGTCCTATTTTCTGTATTGCGCATTGATACACGTGTACTCTCCATTTTATACTCATGAATTTGCTTGCTCCCCTAATTTTTTTGAGCAGTGTATCTCAAGATAATATAAATTTTTTTATCTCAATATCTGTTCATAACTATTCGAAAATCTAACATAAACCCTGTTTGTAGGGGATAGTAGGGTAAACTGTATAGTCTAAGAAACACTGTATCCCAGTTTTGATTTGATTTGGGCAGTCCTCAGAAGATAATGCGATTACAGAATCCATTAAGATTCCTCTTTTGTCGCTTAAAAATATTTGTTGAAGCGACTACATTGCCAGGTGCAGTTAATTATCAATTCCCTTCATCAGATGGTACACATTGGATGCAAATCGGATCGTTTTGAAAAAATATGAAATATATACATACTAAATACACCAAATGTATAAATAAAACTTATTTAACATTTGTATTTGTAACGTATTTCGTTTGGATGCATGACAAAATGAGGAATAGTATTTCAAGCTAATACCAAATTTCTGATCTCTATACTTGTTCATAACTATTCAAAAATCTAACTTAAACCGTATTTGTAGGGGATAATAGGGTAAACTCTATAGTCTGGTAAAACTGTGTAACTCAGTTTGGAAACGATTTGTACAGCCCTCAGAAGATAATGCGATTACAGAATGAATTAAGAATCCTCTTTTCTCACTTAAAAATATTTGTTGAAGCGACTACATTGCCAGGTGTAGTTAATTATCAATTCCCTTCATCAGATGGTGCACACTGGTTGCAAACTGCAAAGTTTAGAAAACATATGATGTATATACATTAGGGTGGGCCGAAAAAAACTTATTTTTATTTTTTTAATTCTCTATGCCGCGGAAAACTTGCCTCTAGTGTAGCTTAATATAATGCAAAAATAAAATAAATAAATTGTTACGTTTGGCGGTAGCGCATTGGCCCTAAAATTTGAGAAAATATAAGACTTTTATCATTTTTAAGGGGGGGGGGGGTGCGAGAATTTTGTTGTTTTGTTTTGTGATTCTCTATACCGCGGAAAACTTGTCTCTAGGATAGCTTAGTATAATGAAAAAATGAAATAAGTAAATTGTTACGTTTGGCGGTGATGCATCGGCCCTAAAATTTGAGAAAATATAAGATTTTTATCATTTTTAAGGGGGAATGCGAAAATTTTTATTTATTTATTTTATTATTCGCTATACCGCGGAAAACTTGCCCCTAGGTTAGCTTAGTATAATGCAAAAATAAAATAAATAAAGTGTTACTTTTGGCGGTAGCGCACCGGCCCTAAAATTTGATTGTTCGCAGCAAATAAGGTGGTGAAAGTGCAGTAGTGTTCCAGTGAATCATTTCAATGTTGTCAGTAGTTAGGAAATTGATTTTCGGTGGTTGAAAACTCCTTATTAACTTTTTTTTCAGAAACTAAGTTTCTAGGCATTATAATTTTGCTCAAACCTAACTCTATTTATATGATTCCTTTTACCTACTATCATACTCAAAATCAAGTTTTCTGGACAGGCAAAAAATACGTTTCTCTCAGTTACTGGGACAATGACTTTCAACAAGTTTGCGGGCAGGAATCTTGAAGATTTTATAACTTCAAATACATGTTCTGGTCCGTTTGTGAAGTATTTACTTTTTTATATAAAACCATAGAGGTATATATGACTTTAAGAGAAAATAAACGAAGATCTTGCTCTCGTCTGTTGTTTTTTCAAAACCTAAACACAATCAGTGAACTCTGTTCGCCGTTGTTAACCACCTTAAGTAGGAAAGTGTGCCAGGTTCACGAACAAATAAATCTTTAAAACAGTTACCTGATTTTATAGCAGAACTTACGTCTAGCATGTACTGCTGACCTGTGTGCGTTGGTCATGTTTTACCCTCTTCAAGTTCTGCTCAAAACATTTCCAGTAGCATTCTTTCTTATTTGACTGTGGCTGGGTTTTCACTTCATGAACTGAACGTGATTGGATGTGATGGCACCGTTACTAATATGGGGTGGAAAACCGTGTTATTCACACAATTGAAGAACAAGTTAAACGACCACTACAGTGGAGGGTGTGCCACTTACATTTCAATGAATTGCCATTACGACATTTGTTTCAAACTAGTCTGCAACTGTTAAAAAAATTATTAATTTCCTTATGAAGTTTCCTATTGACTGTTTTGCATTACTCAGTCAATGTTCAAGGCACACTAGGAAATCGTCATGTTGGAAGTCGTCATGTCCTAGGAAGTCGTCATGTCCGTCTGATAGGTGGACAAGTTACAAACAATGATTCCATTACAAATGTACACCGAAGGTTGGCCGCAATAAAGTTTGTAGACACTTTTTCAGAGCCAGAACACCTGGATACTGAACGCGTTACATGTCAGCTCTCCAAAAGAAAGCAATAGTTTCATATTCGGTTGTTGATGTCACAATTCATGATTCAGCTATGATACTTCACCAGTCAAATAGTTATTTGACACAATCCGTAATGACAGATCCATCGCTGATTATTTACTGAATGAAATTACATCCCAACAAATACGACATACATATTAAAATAATGTAAATGTTTATTTTGTTTTGTTGCTTATTGAATGCTAAAAAAACAAATTTTGATTAAAATAAGTTTCTTATGTATCATTATACTATTTTAGAATCTATTGAAGTTAAATTTCCGTTTGGTACGAAATTAAGCTTTTGAAATATTGTCATCTTACATAAAAACTTGAGAAGAAAATATTAGCCCATAAAATTGTATTTCTATATCGTAATCTTTTTATTGTCACATAAAATTTGATCGTATTATTGCGAAACATTACAGTTGTCATATTTTCTCTTTCATACAAAATTTAGTTTGAGTTATTATCTGCATTTTATTTGGAACAGATATTTTTCTATGTAGAAAATAGAATAAAACATATATTTTTCAAAGTAATATCCGATATGTTAAATTTACATTTTTATATTTTTGTTAGACATATTTAAAAATTTGCAGATAACGTAAAATCTAATCCAATTCTACTCTTAGTTTATTAAATGGTAAAAATGTATTTCACTATAAAGATTAATAATTGAATATGATTGTTATGGCATTTAAGTTGTCAACCGCAGTTCATGAATCAGTACAAAACAGCTTGCATTCCTGTATATATTTATCGAAAACTATAGTACATATTTTAATAATATGTATAACAGATATATCAGAAGATAAGCTATCAATTGATCTTTTGTCTTGAACATAAAAAAAAAACAATAGTTATACAATATCGCAAACAAACGTACTCACATGCAAAACAGCTGACGTTGATGTAGCTTTATTTGGAAACTATTAAAAATTAAAATAATAATAATAATAATAATACGTCAAGTAGGTACCTTTTAAAGTGTCAATAAATCAATTTTTAAAATAGCTTATATTAAAAATTGATTTCTTAAGAACAGACGCTTTAGCAGGGAAATTATGTATTGTCTTTTTTTTATGATCAGAAACTAATAATATCTACAGTCAAATTTCTCCAAACGATGATTCTGATTATTGCGAGCATGCATTCTAAAATATTGGTGGATATAATTTTATGAAATGTTTTGCAAATGTAAAAAATTTAGAAGTTTTGACTAGTTATATAAAATAAAGAGAACTTGAAATTTGGAGAGTTTTTTTTAAGAACACTAGGGGGCTCTGCTTCCTACGAGCTACGCTCGCCAACTCCCGTGCTGACACCGCAAACTCTAAAAACACGCTAATTTGATCAACTTTAAATTATTATTGAAGATTGAATTATAATAAAATGACCAGTGGCGATCTGCTGTAATCGGGTTTCCATTCATTTTCCTTTCACTGAGGGATTTTAAGGCAGAATCAACTGCTGTTGAAAGAGCTAACAACTGTTTCCGTGATTGATTAAATAAGATCAATTAAACATATGAAAATAAACTTGTGTAAAATGGCTAAGTAAGCAATGTCGCTGCATTTGGGAATTTTAAAATGATGTTATAAAAAATTGGGTACTTATCCGTTATCCCGTCGACCACTGGTTAAAAAAGAAAAAAAAATGTCACCAAAATATAGGATTTAACGCCAAAAGGGCGTGAACGTGGCGTCACATTCAATTGACATCAGATGCTTTACACGTGTTTATTATGTCATGGAGAGATTTTTATTCAACATTAATCTGCATTTTTTATGATATTTTACTCATGTATTAGTTATTTCATTAATTTAAATAATAATAACCACCTTAAACGACGCGCCATTATATTAAAAGAGAAAAAGCGTTGAAAAAATTTTTGCTATGCTAGTTACGCACAACAGATCCGTTTCAACTGACGTCATAAACACTTATCAACCATGTGCTGGATGACATGAGCAAACCGCGAAGAAGCATCCTAGTATGTCATGTGATCATGTGAGCAAGTCTTGGAATTTGACTCTAATTTTGGTGCGTTCTTTTCTTGTTTTAATCGCGCAAGTTTCCCTTTGTTATGGAAGTTTTTAAAAGATTTTTTTATGAATACCATCATACTCCGTTCCGTTTTTCACGTTCTACCAATTGGTGCTATCGTTGATGGTATATATTTTACGAGCTCACCTCCTCCTGATATGGCCACCAAAGGTGATTATATCAAGTGCACCATGCAAGCCTAGGATAAAGACATCTTTATTTGTTCCAATTGCGTTAAGTAATTTGTTTTAAAAAATTTCCTAAACTTATAAAAGGATTTCACATTCTTTCTTAAATAAAAAATTAAATTCTAATGTGAATTTTGTTAACAACTTCATTTTTGATAAAAAATCTTCTTTCAAATCCGCTTCGGAATAACAAAAATAATTATTGAGTATCATATTTATTTATTTTACACCAAAATTATTTAATTTAACAGAATAGCATATTTAAATTGATGAAAATCACGATTTGTGAAACATGAAACAATGGTGGTCATATCATGTGCACATGTTCCTAATATGGCCACTTGGTAGACTTTTGCAATTCCATTTTTTTGGACTAGAAAATCTATTTTCATGTGGAATGCAATATTTTTTTAAAAATGAAAGTCAATTAAACTAAGAACGTTAAAAAATAAATAAAACGGTTTTGAATTTTTCAAAATGACGCCAGGGAAAGTTCTTAAATTTTAGTATCGCCATAACAGAAGTATGTGCATCATTTGTAAAAAAAAATAATAAGAATTAAATATAATTATTTTGATAACATTTCATTTCATAACATTTCGCATTATATTACATGAAACTAACCATGGTATTGGGAATTGAGTGTTTCTTTAAATGTATGTTTAAAGTAAACCAAGGAGGTCGTCTTTATTTTATGACACTGTACCAAACATTGAAAATTTTAAAATGAACACCCAATTTCGGCAATTATTCAAATAACATGTTTATTATTAATAATATTATTATTATCTTTATTATTTATAAAATTTAATTTTCGCTAAATCGCCAATAAATCTTCTTGGAAGGTATCAACCCGTGATTGATCTTTTCTTTTTAGAGTTTTATTTATTAGGAGTTTTATTTAGAGGAAATTTATTTTTAGAAATTTCCACATCTGAAATGCTTTCACGACACACCAGTGTAACACGACATAGTGTTTGAAAACATCTGGTCTATAATATAATTTAGACGCATTTATATTTTGGTAAAAATTAAGTTAAAAAAAAATCCGAATCTAAAATAAATTGAAAAATTGTTTTTTTTTATGTACTAAAGATAATTGAAAAATCAATATCTTTAAGTTTTGCTGTTAATCAGTGGAATATGTGAATCGTAATAGTAATCGTATTTAAAATAACAAATTTAATCTTCGTATTGTACAACATATTTATCTTTCTGAATATTACAATGAAAAATAATACAATGTTTACTGCATTTTTTAATAATAATATTTGTTTTATAATGGTTTTTACGTTTTACTTATAAACATATCTTTCTCACTTATAAAATTAATAATCTTTAATTAAATTATTAAAAATTAAACAAATGAAAAACAAATATCCAAATAATAGTATTTTCAGTAAATTTTAATCGTTTTAAATGCTAAAAATGTCAAAATAGAATTTTTTTTATGTAAATATTTTATTTCGAAAAAGAAATTTCAATATATTTGCTTTTTATGTATATATGTATACTAGCAAAGAAATATAGAAGTAACTATTAGAACTCCCATACAAAAGAAATAGCACTATTTATCCAATAACGCTGCCACTTGATGTTATCTTTATGTATAAAGAGGAAATAAATATGATTTTTCCTATGAAAGGTTTTTCTGGCAGAAAAAGCACCACACCATCTGTTCTTTATGAACACTTCTGCAGAGAAAGTGTTTCTATTTATTTTATGGGTTAGGAGTTCGTTAATCCACTAATATTCTTTATCGCTCATGTTTCTTATAATGATACAGTTTCTGTGTGATATTATCAAAGAAATAGGTTAGTTCTAATTAATTGCAGTATAATAATGTGATTAATCATTAGAATTATTATATTGAGAGAAGTTTAAATGCAGTTTTCTGTTCTTTGAATTTATTTTTTTAATAATCTTTAGAAAAAGAAATATGTACTTTCGCATTCAAATTTTCAACACAATTAAAAATAATGGATTTGTATTTATATTTTTGGTAACATAACGAATTTCTTATACATTTCAATCTGTAACCTCCTAAAAGTTCAAAGATAGTTCTAAGTTTCATATATATAGCAAATATATTATGATACAAAAATATCTGTACCGACTAGATTGAAATGCGTACAAATGTCGCATGCGAAAGAAAAGCATTTTTTTAATCAATTTGACTTTCATCGTATTTCGCATGCGAAAGAAAAGCATTTTTTTTTTATCAATTTGACTTTCAGCGTATTTCGCATGCGAAAGAAAAGCATTTTTTTATCAATTTCACTTTCAGCGTATTTCGCATGCGAAAGAAAAGCATTATTTTATCAATTTGACTTTCAGCGTATAGAGTTATTATTTTGTAACACTTTGTAAAAATAGGTATAGATTTGCGGACAGTTTTCAATGTATTTAATCTTACACATTGAAATAAGTATTTTATTATTTTTTTCAATACAAAAGTATGCTATAATACGCAGCACAAGCCTGTTTTCAGAAGCAGAAGATGTGAAATTAATTACATATTTGTGCTACTGGATAATGCAATTTTAAAGCATGACTCTGAAGCCTTTGTAATTTTTTATCAATTTCGCTTTCAGCGTATACAGTTATTACTTTTTAACACTTTGTGAAAATAGGTATTGATTTGCGAACAGTCTTCTATGTATTTAATTCTTTACATTGAAATAAGTATTTTTTTCAGTACAAAAGTATGCTGTAATATGTAGCACAAGCCTGTTTTCAAAAGCAGAAAATTTGAAATTAATTACATATTTGTTTTACTGAATAATTCAATTGTAAAGCATGACTCTGATGCGTTTGTAATTTTTCATTATCAGTCTCATTTACTTTCATATTTTCTACCTTTTTAATTGTTTTTTCTGCCTCTCCTTTTTACTTAAGTATTTGCCTTTCATTATCAGTTTCATTCATAATCAGTTGTTCATACAACTGATTATGAAAGGCAAATACTTGTTAAAATGAGTATAATAACGGTCAATGGAGATTTATTTTTCATAATTTTCTAACTTCACTACCTGATCAATATTTACAATCAAATTCCTAGATTGAATTTCTTAAACAGTAGACAGAGGCTCATTTTACCTTACTTTCTTATCTTTATCGTATTATTCTGCAGACGCACAATTTCCGAGGTCGAATAATATTCCTTAAATGTGAAATCCGATAATCGTAACATCTAAGCACAGAAATTTTGATTTATTCAAGTGAAATTCCAATTACTTTTATGAACTTTAACTCTGTCCGTTATAGCATATTACAAAATATCGCTCAGAAATACAATTGGAACAATTGTAAATGTAGTTCTGAAAAATCTTAGATAAATATACTTATGTTTCAGAAAGATCTAAGAAATCTTTCATTATGAAAATTCTGAAATACTTTTAAACGTTGTAGTGCACTGCATAATTATGTTTGCAGATTTTTCGTACCATAAATGAAGATAAAAATAATAAATATAATAATGAACATAAATTTTCTATTTAGGTGAACTTTGTGTAGTACAAATATCAAAAAATAATATTAGTATAAGGACACAAAATTAAACCACACCATATGAATATCATTCACGTAATTTAATTAAATGATGTAGTAAAATGAAACGTAATGAAAATGCAAAAGCAGGCATATTAAATGCGCTTCCCCCTCTCCTCACGCACACGCATACAGTTACGTGTACATATGTTAGAAAATATTATTGAATATTATTGAACAAACCCTGAAAATATCCACATTTATTTGCTTATAAATTATTAAAATATTAATTCGAAACTATTGACTTAAACTTTTAAAAACTTCTACGATATATCATAGGCAATACACTAAAATTTAATTACATTTTCTGTCTATGCTTCAGGAATTCTTGACGCTAGCGACCAGCAGACACATCATTTTCAAGACATTCTCGTTTACATTTATTCCAAGGACGGAGTATGATGTTTTTATTTATTTATTTATTCATTTATTTTTAATACATAACATTTTTCAAACATAAGGTAAAGCTAGGAGAGTCTGCGCACAATTCAAAAGAATAGCAATAAAAAAACTAAATATTAATTTTTTGCTAAACTATCGACTTCATTTGTTTTTTATGCATTTGCATTGATATTCTGTTGTTATGTTGCAATTTAATAGGACAGTTGTAATAAAACCCAGAAAGTTATTCTGCGCAGTCTCTCCTTACAGGGCTGGTGTGATTGCGCACACGGGTAGGAGAGATTGTTACTAATAATAACTACAATTAAATTGTTAACAATAATAATTACACTTAAATGACATTGCTGCAAGGTTTTTGTGAAAAAATTTTATTGTATTGTGAGTGAATATTTCAACCTAATGCTTAAAGAATCAGAAAAAAGAAATAATTTTAAAAACGATTAAAAATTTTTAATTAAAGGGAACAAAAATTAAAGAATCAGAAAAAGCAAGTCAAGATAAGATTACAAAATAAATTATGTAACTTAAAAACACGTTTAACTTAAAATTAGTCCATTTTCATTTTTCATTTTTTATGCAAATTTACCAAAAAGCTGCGTAATCTCTCCTAGCATGGAAACTAATGGGAACACTGCGCAATCTTTCCTAAGTGGCACATGCGCAAACTCTCCAATTTCGGTAGGAGAGATTGCGCGGCCTTTTATTTAGACATGTCCGCTACTAAAACAAACCGTTGGTGTTCACATTGTTAGTCTAGATTAGTAGCTTATGAGAAATCGTTTAAGTTTAAAATCTTTTGCACTATAGACATTGTATAGAAAATCTGATGAATAGCTATGACAATTCAAGCACTTACTTTGGGAAAACAAATCAAAATAGCAATACTTTATCCTAGACGCTCAAAGCAATCAACCTGTACATTCAAGTAGACACTCCACTACTGTTGTTGTACAACTACCTGGAGTCGCTGCGCTCTCACTCTATTCCTTCCCCACGAACCTCTATGTGCGCAATCTCTCCGACTGCGCCCTCTCTCCTGTCTTTACCTTAACATAATATACTACCCTCAACAACCCTCAACAGTTTACATTTTTATTGACAGCCATATATATTTTTTTAATTATGACCTTTAACTGACATTCAAACTGGTGATATGCCATAATGGCAAATATTCCATGAATTGTTAAAGAGAATATTTCAGTTCGAAACTCTGGTCCATATATGGATTTAATTAGAGGATCTTTTTTGATCATATCATAGCCTCCAGGTTTGTAAGGAGTCAATCTATGGAGGGAAGTTAACGTCTAAAATATATATTTAAAATTACATAAAACGAAAAATGGAAAAAAAAATATTATTAAAAAAAAATTAATAGAACGATGGTTAATTTATTTTAATTATGTTACAAAACATACAAAAGAATTAACTAATCTTAATCTGAGGGATATAAAAGAAAATATTATCCGAAATAATGATATAAAAAAAGAGTAACTGTTCTTATTTTAAAATTGTTGTAATTGTTGTAAGTTATTTTAAGATCTTGCTTGTAATTAAGAAATGATATATGTAGTTAAAATCTAATTTTATCTCTAACATTTAAAAATTGTATTAGACAGTCCATCAAGCACAAATTAAATAATATCTGGCCAATATATATTGTAATACGGACAATGTAATTAGAATAACGATCCATGAACAGAAATTTCAACGTTAAAACGCCTCTCTGATTAACCGAATGAATCTATATTATTAACATTAAGTACATCTGGAAGCTTCATTGCAAAGTCGATAACGCGCAAGTTCTTCTCTCCAGTTTAAATTATAATCATCATAACATATCTCTCCACATTACGCGTGTAAAATAAAATAGATTTTAGAGATGTTATAAAGCAGTAAAATTTCAAAAAATAAGTATATGCTTATATATAAGGTATGGAACTGGCATATTAAAATTTCACAAAATAAATATGTACAGAGGCAAATAGATATGTGTGGTCACACACGCACACACACAAATATGCACATACTTTAAAACACAATGTTATGTTATTTGTTACAGAATTTGATTTACTTTTACATTTTCTTTTCACATAATGTATTCCATCTTTCAAGCTTAACGTAAAATGGCTAAATTGTAATAAATATGCAGAAGAAACATCCCTGTTTGCAATTCAATAGATGCTTGTATGGATGCATGGAATCCATATGTTTCAAGAAATCTTACTGTTTGATTTAACAGACTACACTAGTCAGGCTAATGTTCAATCAATAATAATTAGTAAATCTGTCATAACGTCAGCACTGAAAGTCATTGATTTTAATCTCACTTTTCATATTATTTAGCATCTTACAATCCGCAATTTAATTTTTTTTATATTACATAAATATTTATAGGCATATAAAATACTTCGGAAGTTTCAGAAATTAGAAGCGTTAAATTAAACACGGTTTATGCAATGATATTTTCAAATTCTTATGAACCTCTTATTCATGACTTTCAACTTTTTAGATTAATAGAATAAATTTGTATTAAAATAAATTCTTCATTTATGTCAATAGAATACAAAAATAATTTATTTTGATAATAAAATATGACAGCAAAATAGTACGAGTTACTTGAATTTTCTTATTGTGATATTCTTTGAAATAGGGTTGCTAAGCAACTAATAAATTAAAGAGGAAAGTAAAAAGAAACGCATTTTAAAAAAATGTAAAAAAAAAAATATGAAAATAAAATGTTTTATATTTCCCGAACAGATGCAAAACATTTTCCAATAATTTAAACAATTAATTTCTAAATTAATGTATCAGCAAATTTTCAAAGCTATAGCATATATTTAAAACCTCAATATCGAAAATTTAGGGTTTTTACGTTAAAATCCATTATTCAAATATGCGATTTTCATTTAAGTTAAAAATGAAATTTGAAAATCGTCTGCATTCCCATAGGAAAGCATTATGACCTAAAAAGAAATGTTCTATATTTTTCGAACGAATGAACAAAATGTAACTAAAATCTGTACAGCTAATTCTAGGTACTTCACCAACATACCCACCAAAAATCAACCTAATAGAACGAGTTTTACGGCAGTTATCGAGGAACAGACAGGCAAACAAACAGACAGAAACCAAAAACTTTTCGCGTATCCACAGTGAGCCTCAACTGACGTTTCGGCAAAAACATTGTTATACATTGATTTCTAGGTAACTAATCAACTATTTGTGATGTTTTCTTACTTTTATTATGCTCAGAAA
The DNA here is from genome assembly GCA_963931845.1 of Maratus michaelseni. Classification (NCBI taxonomy): domain Eukaryota; kingdom Metazoa; phylum Arthropoda; class Arachnida; order Araneae; family Salticidae; genus Maratus; species Maratus michaelseni. The sequence goes on along the minus strand of OZ007589.1, from coordinate 447,022,574 downwards.
TTGAAAGGTGCACTGTTAAAATTTTGCAGCAAACTGTCCAGTCATTTGACCGTTTTTATAGAAAACGGTTACATAACCGTAATTTAACTCTGTTCTGATCATATTATTGCCATTATTATGGTCAGAATAGAGTTAAATTGTGGTTATGTAACCATTTTCTACAAAAACGGTCAAATGACTGAACAGTTTGCTGCAAATTTTTAACAGTGTGGGAAGGAAATGTAGCAACATGATAGCAATTATAAAAAATAGCGATAAAAGTACTCCTATATGTACCAAAATATGGCATTTTTCTTTTTAAATCCTACCCTAGCTTAGATTGACTCATTACCAAATAAATTGAAATCTGTCTGTCACACTAAACATTCATATGCATTGGCTACATTCAAGAAAAAGAAAAATTATTATCATCAACCTAACCAGATTTTACTGCCTTTTTCTGATTATTTAGCTATAACATTTGATAAAATAATTATAATTCAACAAACTGTAGTGAATAATATTCTTGATTAAATTCTCTTTCCAGTTGTATATAGTTTTTTTGGTACGTAATATAGGGTAAATCTTGTAACCGTTTTGAAAATCGAAAAAACATTTTTGACAGATTTACACGTTTCAGACACTGGAGATTCCGAAAAACATATTTAAAAAAAATTGCCGTCCGTCTGTCTGTAAACAATCTATCTCCCGAACGAATTGATATAGAGACTTGAAATTTGGTATGTACTTAGTGTGTAATAACGGGAAGAAGCTTATTGAATTTCAGTAAGCTCGATTATATGGAACTATTTTTTTTTCTGACTCTCGAAATATTCGTTCTGATAAAAGTTATATAAAAATTTTCTAAATTATTTATTTTAAGGAGTGAATATAAAATCAATAATAATAATAAAAAAAATGCATAAAGAATGAAGTTGATCGGATAATGAGTTGCCGAGATATTTGTAATCCTACTTTCTATACTCTGCGAATTTTCATGACTCTGTATTTCGTTCAAATTTCAATTCAAAGATAAATTTTAATTGGAAATGCGACGCTTAATCCGACACAGGAAACCGTTAGTTAATATGATTATCTATTTTGGTGTTATACGGATGTTTCTTTTACGCAATTCAGTAATAGAGCATTTAATGTTTAGGACGTCATCAAGCCACGATTTTATTCGAATTGCAATGCATTTAATAAATAGTTTACACATGTTTTATTTTCATATTTTATATTATGCATATCCCTGATGGGTAAGTATTACGGTGTCCTCTAGCGACTAGTATTTGAATTTTAATGCATTTTATGAATACTTTACAGATGTTTTATTTTCATATTTTATATTATGCATATCCATGATGGGTAAGTATTACGGTGGTCCCCAATGGCTAGTTTATCTTTTGTGATGGTAAGATGTTATGTTGAAAAACTAGTTTAGCAAACTACATTTATTGATATTATATAAATTTACCTCAATACGTCAACGTTAAATTAAAAAAATACTTAACAAAGCATATTTTCCATTAATAATTGAAAACCAATTTGTATGATAAACATGATGAATAGTTTATATATATATATATACATATATGTTATATAATTAATAGGTATTACTTTATTTTTTTGCAAATGTACAGCAAGTTCATTTATCTAAAATTAAGAAAAAAGAATAACTATATAAAGAAAAAAATTGAAGGTGAAAAAATAAGAGCTATTTCTGACGTTAAAAAACAATTTCGGGTTTCGCAATTTTCATTGAAATTCACTGCACTCGCTAAGGTGTAATGAAAATAATAGAGTGATTGTTTCTGAGAAACAGAAAATATCCTCAGGATGAAAACAATTTATTTTCTTTCTGAAAACAGATTATTTTTTTTCCTTCAATAAAAGAAAGATATAATTATGATTTGATAAAATATAAAATTTACGAGTCAAATAATATACGAGTAATAAATATACGAACACTGAGAAAAATGACACTTTCAAATCTGAGTAAATCGATATTTTCATTTTGTTAAGAAACTTTTTGTTTCAAATTGAACAACCCAATGCTTTCAATTCTGAAATACGAGAAATACTCAGAATATTGAAACATAGACATACTCAAAACTGAGCACATGGAGGTCAGTTCATACTCATTTTTGAAACATGGACATACTCAAAAATGATTAGAATCAGTTCAAACTAATTTTTGAGACATGTAAATACTCCAAAATGATCTTATAGAAGTCAGTTCATACTCATATTTGAAACAAGGAAATACTCAAATATGAGCACATAATGTTTTATTTCTGAGTATGTGCGTGTTTTCAGAAATGAATATATACATGTTTCAAGCATGAGTCATTTTGATTCGGAGCCATTTTGACTATGCGACATACTCACATTTGAGTATTTTTTGCTCAGTTTTTAAAATGTCGTTCTCAGTGTGATTTTACGAGTAAGGTATTTTTCAATTTTGATGTTTAGTGTCTATCTTCATTGGAGTCATAAACGTCTGGGGCAAAAACGAAACCTGGGACATATGCAGCCAGTATGTGACATTATAAACCAATAATATGTACGACATTATCATTTACAATCATAAGCAACGGATTACACTGTTAGATTTATTCCACCAAAAATGTGGCTTGGCACTTTCTTGCCCCGACCCACTCAATTAGGGATATTGCTGCACTGCCAAGCAACCAGACAAACAGACAAACCAAGCCATAAACTCTTTAAAAATATGATTGAAACTGTTAGGTGCTGACTATGAAATTTTAGTATAAATTTAGATTTCGAGGTCACTTCAATCCATTTTTGTTAATTGCAGAAATATATATATATGTGTGGGAATGGTTGTATTTTCTCACATATGTAGTTCGCAAGAGACACTTTTCCGCGATTTTACTGATGGTGTCTGTGTTTACGTATGTCCATGAGTGAGGTAATAATCCCTATATTTTAAATAAAACTCTCCATCGAGATACGGGCAATTGAGGTCATTATATAGGTATTCAACAGCATCCGATCACTGGTTTAAACTTAGATCAAATCTTATACATATACTTTAGGCATTTTATGGTACTTTCTATTGGACAGATGTCAAAGAAATTTGACCATGGAGAATCGATAAATATATTGAAATAAATCTATTTTAATATTTGGAAATTTATCCAAAGAAAATTTACAATGCCTTGCATTCATAATATGTCAAATTTTATTTGCTTAAAAGGCGTATAGCCAACATAGTGAAAAAGTATCCAGGACGAGAATCGAACCCGGGTTATCAGTATAGCGAACTAACATTCTACCAACTGAACAACTTGGAACGCTACCCAGGCTGGCACTTCTCACTATCACATGTTGGCAAGGCTACAGTCGCAGCACAAGATGGAATATTTTTCCGTGAACCAAAAAACCCAGTGGCAAACACGAAACTAAAGAGAATACAGCATTGATGATTGAATAAATCTATTTTAATACTTGAGAAATTTTCCATTGAAAATTTCTCAAGCCTTGCATTCATAATATTTCAAATTTTAATTGCTTAAAAGGCTTGCATGCTGTTTCATTATGTTGGCTATACGCCTTTTAAGCAATTAAAGTTGTTATTGCAATTATTATTAGTATAGCAATTATTATTGCTGAGATCATTACAGGTCAATGTAGCTTTAAGGTAATGTATCAAACTTCAAAACAAGATGATCCCGTTTCAAATCCAGCTAATTGCATTATATTAACGCATGGTGTTCTAGATAGTGTTTCAAAAGTTGAGGGAAATCGCTCCATTGTTTTAATTCCTTTTATATCTTGGTATCACATTAGATATCAGAAAAACTTTTAATATTTAATGTCACCTTTCTTTGAAAAAATATTAATGTCGATATTAATCCTGTAATGAACATTGATATTTTTCTTTTACATTTAAGCCATTTAAACCAATTACCTAAATTCAATAATATATATAACTATACACATTATGTAGAATTATAAATGAAAATTTTAAGGATAATATAAAATAAAATAAGATTTTTATGAAAAATTTAAAAGAATTATTGCGAAAAGACAAGTAACATGATCGCACGTTATTTATGCTTCCTATGGTTTCTTTAATTGTTTTTGTTTTTTTTTTGCTCAAGTTAGCAGAAGCCGCATCGAGAAGAAAAAACAGTAGTGTCAGTTGGATTCCGATAAGAATCAGGTATAGAAAAAGCGATCAGTTTTAGTAATTTACATGCTATGGAAAACGTTAAGATTTTTAAAAATACCTATATTTTAAATAATACTCTTCATCTAGGTACAGACAATTGATGTCATTATCTAGGTAACAGTCTACAGTATACCGAAATAACATGCCATTTCTCAAATTTTGAGATAATTCAATGCAAATAAACTTCATTACAAACTTTCACCACAAGTGCATAGGAGGTATATAGGGTGAAACCCCTAGTAAGTCACACTTTAAGGATTACAAAAATTTAAATCTATTTTATAATTATCTTTGCTTTTGAAAGGATAGTAGAGGTATATTAATTAAATGTTGTTGGGGAAATTTTGAAAAATTATACATTTTATTATTAAAAATTAATATGTTCATAAATAGGGTCAAAAACACCAGTAACTAACACTATCCCTATTTTTAAAAACCAATAACTCACACAAAGTGAACCAATGACTGACATTTTATTTTAAAAGATTAAAATGCTTTAAAAAATATTATTATTTTTTATACAAACAAAATACATTAATATTTATTATAAAAAGTGGGATTTAGTAAGTTGTACAGCATTATTAGTAACTAGCCGCCACTGGCGACCAGTTTGGTCTCCCTTAAATGTATGTTAAACATTGCAACACGTTACATTTATTCATAATTTAATTTTCCCTTAATCCTTCGCCAAATCGGAAGATTCTAATAGACAAATCATGAACTTTTGCGATCATGGTAGCATTTCGCATATTTTTTGGGCACAAATGTCACATACGCACGTTGGCGCGATTCCCCCCCCCCTCCCCCGCCAATTTGGCGAAAACTTTGTTATGGAAATTGTTGTTTATTTACTTTTATTTTTTATTTTAATTCTATAAATTATTTTTGATATGTATATCAATATTTATTTACAACAAACTATCATTTATTTATTTTTATTCTTTTTTTTAATTATGAGTATTTTTGTTAGCCGGGAGCAGATGATAATTCGCCAAATATCGTTCCCATCACCGTCATTCATACTACAATTAATTTAATTTTAAATTATAAACCTGTCACTCATTTCATTTAAAATACTTAACTTTAATCTAAAATGCTTATATTACATAAATTTAAAATACTTCACACTTTTCATTTAAAAGAGAAAATAAATAAATAAATATGAAATAATATCATAAATCAAAACATTTGATTTCAAAATCAAAGTATCATTTCTAATTTGTACACGCGATAAATAAAAGCTGTATTAGCGATTTTAAAAATGCTAAAAATCTGATTCATTAAATATTATTACATGAGTTCAATTTACGTCAAGAAAAGGTCCGAAAGTTGAGTTGTATAGCACATAATTATGGTAAACTTTGATTGTCTCACTGGTGCGAATTATTTTTTTGACGCGAGGCAGCGGTCCAAAAATTCATTCGCGGAGAACTTGCTTTGCGAATGATTACCTCCATGATTTAATATTTTAAATGTTCACGACGAATCAATCTTTTTTTTTGTTTACTTTTATGAATAGAGAATTTGAACTGCGAATCTTTCGACTGAAGTTATTGCAGAATATATACATAATTGAACGCAAGTCATCTCTCAAATATTAATTTATTTTGAACGATCTTTCTTAAAATGTAACTTTTATGCAGTTTATTCGAAAAAATAATTTTGAATAAAAATGGCCGCTTGGCATATGAAAAAGCGATGCGGCATCCCGGAACTGTTGAGGACAGTCACATGACTTACAGTTTTATTATAGAGATGCAGAGTATATAGTAAGATTATATAGCAGTAATATTTAGCACTGCATTATTAGTAATGTAGATATACAATAACTGATATTCATGAATCGGTAACTAATCTCTGGTGTCAGACACTGGTAAAACATCTTAAATCTCAATGATGTTTACTACAAGATAAATTTAATTTATTATTGTGCATTGTTAAACAGTTGAAATAATAGATTTCAACTTTCTTTAATATAACCCAAAACTATCATCTCTTTCAGAGACCGGTGAAACGAATTTCTAAGACCCAATAACTGGCAACCCCCATTAAGCTTAATTAAATAACTATGAACCCTAAATCATGGCCCTAACATATCATATGCATCTTTAAACTAATTTCTACTAGTATAACTTTAAGAAAAACTTCAGTATGGTTGCATTACAAACAGATTAGAAAAACGCTTCCTTAAATTTAGAAAAAAAAATGGTTGCTTCAAAATGGCATTTTTTGTATTCTGTAAAGTTTTTTTCCTCATTTAATTTCCCCTGGTTTTAAATAAATTGACTCCAAAATTAAATTAAGTGTCTAATCTACGACTAGATGACATTACATTGCAGAATTTTACAGCAAAATGCCCATTTGAGTTAGATTTTTGCTCAAGTGACTGTTACTGGTTAGGCGTCAATAACTGAGGGTTTCACCCTACTGAAATATATAATACATTCGAAACTCCGAAAATATATTCGAATTATTTTGTACTATTATTTATTTCCAAGTTCGGTTTTCAACATCTTGGAATAGGAAAATCCTGCATGTAATCTTTAAAATGTTCATTTAAATATTTTATTTATTTAAGTAATTATTTTTGAATCGAATTTTTTTTCTAAGCTTCACCTAAAAGTTAATCGACAAATTAAAAATTATAATAGAGTATTATATGACTGTTCATAGTGTTTAAGATAATTTTTATAAAACAAATTAAAAAATAATTCAGCCGAACATAAAACTGTTCAAGTCATTTTAATTAAAAGACTTTCTTTAAAAAAGTAATATATACATCATCCTACATCCATATAATATATGCTCATCATCCTATACATATTTTAATAGGAATCAGAATAAAAAGTAATACCGCAAAAAATAGAATTTTTCAAAATCAAATGTATACATTTTCTTATTTATTATTTTTAACATATGTCCATCACCTTATAAGCCCAAGGATATTTTGTTATAACGCGAAACATAAATTTAAAAAGTAGAATTTAAAAAGAAGTATAGACGACAGTAAGAGTAGTTCATTAACGAAGACATTTTTTCGAATTTATGTCTTTATTAAAAACATCCTCTATATTATAAAAACAATTTTTCTGAATAATCTTACGTAAAATATTCTTCATATAACCAGTATTCCTTAAATACTTTTCTGTAACGTAATAAGTAAGTAATTTTTTTTTTTTTTTTTTTTTTTTTTTTTTTTTAATATTTGGATGTATAAGAACTGTGCTGAAAATTTAAACTAAAAACTTATGTCTAAGTAACAAATTTCAAATGAAGAAACTCATTAATTTCCATTAAGATACAAATGTTTATATACTGCATAAACACACGCTTTCAAAACTTTTAAAAATCCAATACAAAATTGCTAAACGTGAGATCATTTAATCTTAATTATCAAAGAAAATATTCACAAATGAATTATGAAACATGATTTTAAGTATCATTGAAAAACGTTTCTAATTATTGCAGACATTCATCTAATTACTCTAAATGTCATCGAAAAAAAATTATATTTTAATTCCTCTATTAATACAAATGAAAAGTTTAAAACAATTCTTCTAAATTAATTAAATTTATTCTTTTTTTTTTTTTTTTTTTTTTTTTTTTACAAAGAAATCTTATTTAAATATGTATAGGGGAAAGTCGGGTAGCCGCAGACATTTCAATTTCTAATAAATTCAAATTGTTGCGTAAATAAAGAGTTATTGTAAATGAACGCCCTATTGAGTCGAATCAAATACAGTTTAATTGCGACGTGGGTGCCGAGTAAGTTAGTCGTGAGTGAGTGTTTTGCTTTCGTCAATAATTTTTGGATAAAACGAGACAGAATGCATCATATGCGGATAAACATTTGAAGAACACTGGATTCAGTGCCAGGAATGCAAAGACTGGGCTCATGAAGATTGTGTTTATATAGATACATCGGATTTTTATTATAATTGTGATGTTTGTAAGGCCAAAAAACGGTTGGGACACCATTGATTAATATGTCTGGGGTTACCCGCCGTTTTTTACGACGCCAAAAAAGTAAGGCCAAACTATTTGCAGTATATTTCTTCAAATAATTCGATACTATTAGCAATGTTTAATTAAAATCATTAAAGAAGTTCGTAATTTTATTTTAAGTATAAAATAAAGACAGAAATTTCATTCATTTTTTTAAAATTTGCAATTTATACAAGTGTCCGGGGCTACCCGATCTTCCCCTATATCTATTAATATATTAGAATTAATAAATTAATATATTATGTATATATCTATTAATATATTAGAATTAATAAATTAATATATTATGTATATATCTATTAATATATTAGAATTAATAAATTGATATATTATGTATATATCTATTAATATAATATATAATTATATTTTTATATAATATACTGCAACTGATTTTTTTAAGTGAAGTAAAGTGAAAATTTAAACTTAAAAAATACAGACGGCTTTTTCTACAAAAAACATTTTAAGAAAGAGTTTTATTCCAAACATGAGCAAATTCTTAGTAGATTTTGAAAATAAAAACTCAACATTTTCCGAAAAAGTTCAAAAATGTTTATTATGTTGATAACGTAATCCTATGAAATATTAATATATTTTTTTCTAGTTTGTAAATATATTTCCACGTATGGCATACAGAATTTATAGTATAAATTTTGAAAACGGGAGTGTTACAATAAAAATCCAATAAAAATCTACATATAGATATGTATGTTACCGAAATCTGGATAATGTCGACTTTCTCTGGTGAATGTCAAGATTTAAATAGTCGTTTGGTGCATGTTCGAAATATTTGTTAAATATCCTTATTTTGCACTTAAAACAGGCAAATGTCGACATTCACCATGCACTTATAGTGAATGTTGAATAAAAATATTTTTGTTACGTTTTTAAATCATACTTATTAAAACACACTTTGATATATTTCAAAATAGGAGAAATCTTAAGTAAAAGCACATGTAAATAAATTGTTGAACTTAAAAATGACAGTACATTCTAAATGAGAAAAGAAAGTAATGCCAATAATAAATTTACCTAAATAGGTGAGTTACGTTATACAACGTTATTTACTGCAACACCTTAAACTGTTTAGACACTTTTAATTGCACAAGAAACTCTTGGTTTTGCAACTGCATTTAATCGTGGAATACTTCTTTTTGCAATTCAATGTGTATAGACTTGCCTTCCACTTCTCGAATGAGCTGCGCCCCACCAGTGGCTGAGAGGTTCTGCTCTCGAAGCTGCTAGACGGGAGGTGCTGGGTTCGATCGCAATTGCGCCCGTCGGCCTAATCGTTCGGAGTTTTCGTGGTTTTCTTCGAGCCGTGGATTTATCCATGCGTAAATACGGGTTAGGTTCCCTTAGAAAGACCCCCACGAAGGGCACTCCCCCCGGGCCTATATCCCAAGTGCAGAAAATTGGCCGTCAATAATCAACCCAACCCAACTCGAATGAGCTGCAACTGTTTCTCTCGGCGACATTTCTTGAGATGAAATCGCTTCTATGGAAAGTAACTTTTCCTTTTCAAATTACGAACTGATTTCGTGTATAATGCTGCTTAAAGGTACTTTTTTTGTTTGCTAATTTATAAAAGTCGGTGTTTTCGATTCCAAAAACAACCACCAATAAATTTCGGGCATCTGTACGGCTACGGTCAACATCAAGGACTTGTATTCTTGTGGTATCACCAATCAGAGCAGGAGGAAATTTATTTTTGAAATTCATAACATTTTCATTGCTTCTAGTAGAAGAGTCTCTTTCGCGTCAGCTCTTTTTACAGAACAAAACTCAGTCAGGTCTTTCTATGAAGACGTGGTGGTATGCAGATCAATATTTCTCTTTAGAATATGGTTTTCGGTATGGAGAATTCTCAAATTTTCTTCAAAAGTATTAACATTTTCTTCGAGCTGTTTTTCGGTTTCAATATTTGCGATTTGCATGGATTCATAAGGTTATTGCCGTATTACTTCGTGGTATGTAATCTTCTTGGCAAATTGGACAAAAAGCAAACCATATAATCATTTATTTGTATCGTTATCGTTCATCCACGCAGTTAAAATATTCTGTATATCCTGATTGTCCTAATCAACTGAGCCATGTGTTTGACTATGACGACGCTTTCCATGGAAAATCTTAACACCTTTCCACATAGCGCATAGTCTGGTATTACTTTATTATATAATTCCCTACCATTATCTGACTGTACAATAGCTGGGTCACCAAATGTTAAAAATATTGGAAGAAGGTGATACTCTTCTTCTTCCGCTGTCTTAGTTTTCAAAAGTCGTAACTGGACACACTTCGTTAAATGATCTTGATATACCATTATGAACTTATATTCGCCAACCCTCTGTGACTTCAGGTCTATCAGATCAACTCCGAACGGATGATTGGTTTCACAACAATACCTTTTTTAGATGCACTATGTTTCAATCAACATTGTTTACATAAATTTAAATGAAACATCAATGGTATAATTAATTTCACATTGTCAAGAATTTTTAAAACGTCAAAACGTTTTAATCGTCCATAATTCAAAGGTGTACTGCACTTAGTTTTAGCAGAAATCATTTCAGAAAGTATTTTGGAGTACTTTTCTTGAGAAAAATATAAACTATTATATTCTCGTTTACACGCAATTAATGCACGTAACTTTTTAAAAAACAAAAGAGCACGTTTCACTGCGGTATCCATTCAATATAATTTGGGGTATCGAATAAAAAAATAAAATTTAAGAAAACTTTGCACACAGAAGCGAACTTTCCATAAGACTGACAAACAGCAATGTTCCAGTGTATATTAATTAGATGCCACGTGACGTCAATCGCGGCAGAACAAAGATTTTGTCGACAGGTAGTCGCATCTCTGTCGACATCGCCTTCTCGTTTCGACCTCCACAAGAGCATATGTGTGCGTGTCAACGTACAACGGTTATGTATCGATTGTATAAGAATGTAACCAAATATTCGGTTTTTCACCGACGTATTTTGGTGTGTGTTGACACTCACCAGAGGAAGTCGGCATTCTACACCTCCGGTCTTTCACGGTAACATATATATTTAATATTTCTTTTGTGCAAAATATACCATGAACTACTATGTGCCACCTAATAAACTATTTATGCTTAAGATAAACAGTATAATCTATAGTCTAACTTATAATATTACCATATAGTAGCAGAACAAACTACATAAAATATTTTTTTTTTATCTATCAATGGTAAAAAAAAATTCCAAAAGTACAGCTAATTATATTTAACATTTTAAATTATTGACAAAGAAGAAATGTATTTGGTATTGTTTTGTTAATAAACAAAAAATAAAATATATTGGTTAGTGATCATAAATTTTCTTATAATATAAATGACTATAGCGAAAATAATATTTTTACTCATACCCTTAAAGAGAAACGACCTTTCAGAAAATGTCGTCAAAGTTACATTTTGATAAAAATTATCAGACTCGGTAATCTGAGACTTATCTTAATCCGAGAAAGATCTTACTGTCACTGTAATCGATAATGATTCAAGAGGTAATGTATTATTCGAAATATTAAACAAAATCAATAATCCTACTTGCAAATTTCATGATTTTACGTCTTAAAATAAGTTTATGAAAGTATCGGAATTTCTCGCATTGTTTAGCGGCATATTTCTATATTGAATGCAGATATTTTAAGAAAAGATAGGTGTCCTATTGAACAGTCTACCGGAAAAATTGTTGAATTATGATTCTTCACGAATAATCAAATTATAAAGCAGAAATTAACCACAATTAAATATGCAAAGTAACAAATCTTATATATTTATAAAAACATCAGCATCAAAAATATTTTAATTATTCTTCAATCTTTCTTACCTTTTTTGAATTATCTGTATTTTTTACATTAAATAAAAATGAAAAAATAACTGAAAATGATTAACAGACTAAAATTAAAACAAATTTTATGCAAAAGCTGTAGCTAGGTAACGTAGTGTATCATCCATATTTTCTTCTGATATATTAATAAACATTTTTTATCTGTCGTTAAAAGTATTTATTTACTACTATATACTTTATCTTATAATTAAAAAAAACTGCGTCAAACAGTGTATCATTTCATGCACAATTAATTAAGATATAATGAAGTCATAAATAAAAACTTTTAATTAAGCTGAGAATAAACTGAAGAAAAAGCTTTTGTTATAAATAGTACATTATCAGCAAAATAGGATTGTTATTTTTTCGTTTTTTTTATAGAAATTTATTGATATCTTAAGAGACAGAAAATAAATTTGAGTTAATTAATATTGAATAGCCGCCTATTTAAATTTATTAGTTTAAGAATACAATATATATATATATATATATATATATATATATATATATATATATATATATTTAAATGAGAAAGTTAAAACATTTTAAATATTTCAACCAACGTTGTACCTTGAAGATATAATTGTTGTAAAAATTGAATACATTATAATAAAAATTAAACTGTATAATTACTGAATAATTTAGAATTTTTTGTAAAGTTCATAAAATTCATAAAATTGCAATCCATTTTTATTAATGCATATATCGTGCTTCTAATAAGGTAGGGAAACACTTCAGCACTGTAAAATCTGTATATCTGAAAGCGAAATCTTTTTTCAAAGACAATCAAAACAATAGATATATCATTTATTAATTTGTTTCTGCTTAAAATACTTTTCGTGTAAAAATTTTAAGGACAGCAAAAAATAATAAATAAGGACAGCGATAATAATAATAATTTGTTTGATAAAATTATAATCAGACGAAATAAGTTTATCATAATATGTGTCCTAAAGTTGAATAGCTAATAAAATTTTCAACATTATTTATCTGTAAGTATTGTATTAATTTAAAAAAAATAATTATTCAAAAAACACTGTTTCCACCTATGTAAAAGTTTAATGACAGAAAAATATAAACAATACTATGAAAAAAAAAATATGATGGAAAAAGTAATATGCTTTCCTCGCACCATTTATTTTAATGACAATAATTTAATGATAATGTTCTTTCATGGACATTATTTATTTTTGGCATAGTCCGGGATTAGTTGTGTGTCATTCATCTTCAGTCGTAGATCTGAATTCTGAAGCTGAGATTGAGTTGCAAAGGATAGAAAAAAAACCCGGTTTGAACCAGTGAATAAACCGGGTTGTCTGAAAATAAACTTGATTTTTTGGGAATAAAACAAGTCTTTTGAGAATAAACCGGGTCTATTGGAAATAAACTTGGGAATAAACCAGTGTTTTTGCAGCGCTAAGCTGGGGAAAAATGCCCTCAATTTTTCTAAACTTGCCTTGATCTCCAAACAAGTACTTGATAGGGATCAGGACTTCTGGGTGGCTATTGCAAAACTTCAATGTGGTTCTTCTGCTAACAGAGTTTTGTCCTACAGCTTGCGAAGATGGCCGAATTATCTTGCTTATAAATACACTTTTCGCCTGCCAGAAGTATTGCAACACGTGAAGGAGTTTTTTTTTGTATTCGCCTTTGAATTAACTTTTCCTGAAGAAAAATCAAGTCATTCCTATTTTAGTATTTGCGAATGGAATTTATAATATATTTCGAATTTAATTTTAATATTTTAGATTTCAAATATTTTAGATTTCAACGAAATATTTAATGAAAAACTCTGACCTTTTCCCATTTGAATATTTTTTATGTGACAACATAATAATGGATAAAATAATTTTATTTATAAAGAATCCAGTGCTATCCTTCTTAAATCGAAATAATGTGCTTCGATCCTGTTCTTTTCTGAACAAACTTGATGCGGAATACGAAAAGGAATAATAATGTTTAATTTATCAATAGTTTTTTGTTACATTTGTATCGCATGCTATATTAAAACAAGAACGAAAAATCATGCGTTAAGCATATATTAAGAAACACTTCCCAACACATACAGAAAACTGTAGCGAAACTTCACCCTTATATAAGGAGAAGGGCGATATGTAAGTATAAAGTATAGATTACATGTAACACATTTCAAAGACCAGTTTTAGTAATTACCTTACATAGTCAAAAATGTAGTCGAATTATTTTGTGCAGCCCTGTATATGATTTACAGATTGCGATATATACTACATTTTATGATAAAATTTAGCTCATTTAGAAAATTCACGTTTAGCAATTTTCGACGATAAATGGAAATGCACTCGAAATTTTTTGCACAACTCTGTATATTATTTAAAGTCTTCTGTACACACCCCATATTGAGCTAATATTTAATTCCGGTAAAAAACGCATAAGACAACTTAAAACAAACTTCCTCCAATTAATAATCATAAACGAACATGTACCATGTTCTTTGCGTAGTCCTGTATATCAATTTATTTATTTTCCACAAACTTCTATAAGTCAACTAACTATAGTTCAGCAGGAAAATGCGCAACAAAATTAAAAACTAACCTAAGCAATTTACTTACATCTTCTTCAATACTTATGAATTCCTTTGTGTAGCGCTGCATATGTTCAACCAAATTCATGCACACCATGTACTATGCAAAAATTTAGTTAACATTAAAAACACAAACCAATGTTCAAAACACACTGTCAGTACAGTCAAAACACACCAGACTGTAATTATAGAACGTATACCGTCGTAGACTGATATATTTTGTGTGTCCCTGTAAAGGAACGATAAACGTAATGCACACAAAACTTTTGAGTGAGCAATTTATAGTGTACCACAGTAATGCAAATATATTTCATTATGTTTTAAATAGTGAAACATCATTAAATTACACAGCAAACAATTTTTCCCCATAGTACAATGTGCAACAGATTTGTTTTGCTTGACCCTGTAAATGAATAATATATGCTTTGCACTCCATATTCTATAAAAGCATGTTTTAGTACGATTCATAATTGTACATCAATTTCATAATTTTTCAAATGGAATAGTATCTTCAAAATGCACGATATTTTCCCATTGACTGTAATATCGGAATGCTTTTGACTGTCCCTGTGTTACACACTTCATTTGCTATAGGGATCATGCCGTAGCAAACTACAGTAACATACAACAATTTTAGGGCAATCAGAACATATTTACGTGAACATATTACGTTATTACAGACGGACAGACGGCAGACGGCAGACGAACAGACAAAGCGAAGTCATAAACACTTTTCAACTAGGTTGGAAATTTTTTTTCATAGAAAATTTCTCACGCTTTTGCATACATAATATTTCAAAATTTTATTGCTTACTTTCTCTCTCTGTTGGCTCTACGCCTTTTAAGCAATTAAAATTTGAAATATTAGTTTGGAAAGTGTTAAAAAATATATTTCGTTAGTTTTCATCCTGTTATTTTCGAGCACAGACGTATTTTAATACCTTTAAATCTAAGTTAAATTTCCTTTAATTTTGTTGAATAACGTTGAGTTTTCTTTTGTTGAATAATTTGTCAAATTCCCTTGAAATTTCATATATTTAATAACTTTTATCATCTTTTCAAATAGTTTGAGAATTTAAGTTAAAGCCCTGTTTAAAAATTTACAGTTTAGGATAGCGTTTATATTAATTTCATCGTTTAAATAAGATATTAATTTTTCTATAAAATGTTTTCTTTTCTTTGAAACACATTACATAGAAAATGAAAGATTAATAATAATGTTCAGCATCGACCTTTTGTTCACGTATTTATTCATTCCTGCTTTAATCTCTTTTTGAATTTATGGTCGATTAGAAATGAAAAATATAGTCGATGTCTTGAAAATCATCGTTAAATCGAGGTTATTATTAAATTAGGGAACACATTAAATAAATTGAAACTCCATAAAAGTTGGCTAATAAATTTTAAAAACATTATATTCGAAGAGTACTTAATTATATTTTCGTTTTTGCTCATTACATGTACGCTTTTTACTTTGAAATACAATTATTGATATTATATAGAGTTTTTTCCTCTTTTCATCGTCGTCGTGAGCCAATATATCCGGTCAGTATGATGTAGGTTTCACTGCGATATTAGCATTATTTAAATTAATATCATTCTACAAATATAATGTATTTCAAAAAATAAGTAATGATTAATACTCTCAATACTCTCAATAATTATATTCATATACGTAATTAAGCTTTATATATATATATATATATTTAGAATAAAATAAACACAGAGAAAACAACATTACACTTTTGCCTTTTTGCTCAGCTGTCAGAAGGTTAGATGTAACCAATGACATGGGTTTTTTAACAGTTCCAAAATTGCTATTTAAATACTCATTCATGCAATACTTCATTAAGTAATTTTTCGCAGCATTTAATTCCTCATATGTTTCAATTAAAGTAACTATCAAGAGTAAATCATATTCTGTACCATAATTACAATGTGAATTAGACGGATTTAGTTTGTTTTAGTCATATAATTATTGAATTATCAGCTATTCACAAATTGGAATACGAGAGCCATAGTTCAGATAATCTATAAAAAAATATATTTTCCACTTAAAATGTAATACCATGTTGTTTTAATTTCCTCTCAAAATAATATTCAAAATCAGAATAAAATTAAACCAAAATCTTCCCCATTAGATATCAATGAATAATAAACAATACGGAAATTAAAGCAACAACAAGTGTAACTTAAAAAAAAAACTCGTTTAAAATATTTTAAATTAATTCAAGTTATCGTTAAATAGAAGAAAAGTATAATTAAAACGACGATCATATAACATATTGGGTTGTTCGAAAAGTAATTTCGTTTTTTCACAACAGATGTCGTAATTGTATTTCTGCCCAGCCAAATTCACACCTAAGCCGCATTGTCATTATATAATTTGACAGCTGATATAGTAGGGCTTGTTTGTTAAAAAGTTTGTATGATTATGTGCAATAGTGTTTGTTTGGTATCCTATCAAATAAGGAAAGTCGAAAGCAGCACTTTCGACATATTTTACTTTTTTACTATCGAAAATGCAAAAATGCTGTTTAAGCAAGAAAAAAACAATCGATGTGTATGTAGAAGATTTATTGACAGACCGCCAGTGCCAAAACTGGTTTGCAAAATTTTGTTCTGGAAATTTTTATGTTGAAGATGCACCCGTGTTCTGTAAGGCCAGTTGAAACTGATGAAGACAAACTAAAGGCAGTGATTGATGCAAACTGCCGAATAACAACTTTTCATATCGCTGAAAGATTAAAGTTATCGAATGCGACTGTTCATGATCACATGAAACTCCTTGGTTTAATTTCAAAACTCTACATATGGGTTCCTCATGTTCTTACAGAGGGAAATTTGATCGTCGCATTAATGTCTGTGATTTGCTTCTCAAACGTCAATAAAATTATCCATTTTTGAAGCGAATGGTTTTTGGGGACGAGAATTTGGTTGTGTACAACAATGTGAAACTCAAGAGATCTTGGAGTAAAACGGATGAACCGACTCAAAGCACTTCGAAAGTCAATATTCATAAAAAAAAAGATGAGTATGTCTGTTTGGTGGGAATATTTATTTTTAGCTTCTACCAGACAATAGTATGATCAATTAAACAAATTGAATGATTCACGCAAACAGAAAAGGCCAGAATTGATCAACAGAAAATGTATAGTGTTCCATCAAGATAATGCGAGACCTTATATAAGTTTCGTAACTCACCCAAAAGATTTCACAACTTCGATGCGTACTACTACACCTACCATATTCTCCAGATCTGGCACCTTCGGTCTATTACTTGTTCCGGTCTCTACCAAATTTTTTAACTGGCAAAACTTTTACTTCAAATGAGGACTGCAAATATGACTTGGATCAGTTTTTTTACACTAAAGATCAGAATATCTATGAGCGTGGAATCATACAACTGCCAGAAAGATTACAAAAGATATTGGACCAAAATGGAGAATATATAATTCAATAAAATATTTATACACAATAAGAAAATCGTCTTTCACTACCAAACAAAACGAAATTACTTTCCGAACAACCCAATAGAATTAAATATAAAGTGAATTCAAACCATTAATATATACTTTTAAATTGAAGAAATCATAAAATCGGGTATTTATTAATCGGGTTTCTAATTAAAATAATAAAAATATATGAAATTTGTATTAGTATTGGTAGTAATATATCTGTATTTCTAAATAATTTATTATTTTCATTATTGGGAATTCTCTCTGCTTTCAATTAAAGATAGTCTTAACTCCGATGTCACAAACATCACATACAAGATATTGGCATTATATAAAAATATCCCATTAGAAAATTTCAATTGCTTAAATGCAAATATTTGAATATTTTACTCATTTTAAAGTAAATAATTTTTGAAAAAAAAAACTAAGAATTTATTTTATTTGTTTAAAACATTCGCATCAATTATGCGTAATTTGGCATTAATCGTATATTGTATTATTCCTGTAAAGATTTTAACTGCAATTAAGACAAATTTTATTTCCTTAAATATAGTATGGTTAAACATACCAATTTTCTGTCACAACAAAAATTGAAAGTACACTGTGAAAAAAAATTGCAGTAAAATTACGGATAGACGTCGGCAGCAGAGATTCCAGTCATACCCCGTAAAAGAAAAAAAATCCAAGCCCATCATTTTGTGCAGCCCGTAATTTTACGGGGCAAAGTAATATAGCATTATAATGCACAGGATATAATGCACTTTAAAAGACAATATCACTTGGCTTACTGTTCCGTAGCACGTAGCACGTTAGATAATCATCACAGAATCGCTGTTTTGGCGGGTTAAAATGTTCGAAACACGAGTAAAATGAAGGGTTACACCCTAGCGGTGGACAATGTATGGGGTCGTACCGTATTTTTGCTAGCATATGCGCTAGAACTGTAAGAAGAAGGATTGCTCTTAATTTTCTAAGTATCTAAGGGATAAGGCCGCTTATTTAGTGGATCAGACCGTTTTTCATCAAATAAGGCTATTGCCCGTGAAAATTGAAGGGCAAACGCTCATAAATTTGCAGTTTTTTCTGAGAGTGTAGTAATCTGTTATTTAAGTTACATATTTCTACATTTTGCACATTTAGAAAGAACTGATTTTATCGAATTCTGAAAGATTTTGTTTTATTTATTTAAAAAATTGTATTTTATACTGTATTAATCTTGGCAGTATTTAATTATAAGCTATATTTTACTTAATGAAAAGTAGAAGAAAATTTGTAATAGAAGGAAGTACTCAACATAATGAGTACGAGATAATAATTAGCCAGAAGAATGTGTAATATGTAGCATAGTGAAAATGTAGCATATCCAAAAGAATGGAATGTTTTAACCTTGTATTACTTAATATTTGTAGCAAATCCAAAAAAGGGAATGTTTTAACATTGTATTACTTGATATTTGTTTTGTGGTTTACGTAACGTTCCATGAAAATTTTATATTCTGATAACACGAATAGGATCAAAAATAAAAATACGAACAATGCTACGATTAAGTTTGCATTTTTTGCTGTCCAAATCTTATTTGTCAGTTCATTCAATTTTCGAAAATTATTTTGTAATTTGGTAAACCTGGAGAAAAAAAAATGTCTTGCATCATAAATTATTCTTTACTCCATAAGAATTTTATTATCAATAAGAGATAACATCGTATGAATACGTTTTCCCTTAAATATTAATATATTAAATAATTGTTATGTTTCGCTCAAAATTTATCTCGGAGCGTTATTATGAATACATGTGTTTCACATATTTAATTATTAACAATCTAAAAAGGTGTTAACATTTAGGTAAAATAGTATATTGTTTCTCAATTTAATTTCTGCAAAAATATTTCAAATCATTATTGTTGCAATTAAATAAAGAATATCCCTTACCATACTTTCAGTAATAAAATAATTGCAGAATTTTTCTTCACCTGGCAGGTGGGTACAATTCTACAATACTAACTTTTTGACGATTTCCTGATTATATGGATGTATCACGGTACGTTGACTTTTAATTTTGAAAAAAGGTAAAAACATTATTTCGTTACAAATCTGTCACAAGAAGAAAAGTCATTCAATTACTGTTATTTCTTTAAGATTGTATGACTCAGTTTCCTGATTTTTTCATTAATAGCTATAATGGGAAGGTCTTTATATTTTTTGTTATGATATATATATATATATTACAAAAATTTAAACTCCTCACTTCATTAAATACATTCCATAATATTTTCCTCTTCTAAATTTATTGTACAACACTAGTTTATTAAATTATTTCTTATCGTTAACAATATTCCATTTATTGTTATGTGATTATGTAATATTCCATTTATTTCAATTATTTAAATTCCTTTCATTTAAAATGCTTATTTATTTTTTTTCTTCTTCAAAATATTCTAAAAAACGCTTGGCGTAATTATTTTTCCTCAAAAAACTTTTTTATTTCTCAATTATTAAAACCGAATTTAATATATTAAAAGTTATTGTTTGTACCATTTTCTTCTGTATCTTTTTATTCCAAAGATAAATTTGCGGATTTTCTCGCAAGAACCTAAGAACTTAATTTTTAGGCCGCTCTTAAAACATAGTTCTTACTTATTCCAAAGCGGTGATTCAATGTTCTAATGACCTGCATTAGCGCAGATAACCTTCCGCGCTTGGATATTTAACGTGAACCATGAGCTGTGGAGCACAGATTTTTGTGATATCTGTTGTCTTCAAACTTATGTGCTGTCTGAAGTGGGGATCTAGAATCTTATACGAGTATTATAACATCATTTCTGCAATGTAATCTAGTTTGGAAATATACCATGAATAGCCATTAGAATATTAGCTGTGAAAGAGCACACGATATTAAATATGAGTGAAGAGGGGTATTCTCATTGTATTCTAGTCGAAGAAAACAATAAAATATCTTGAATGGTCGAAATCCCTTCATCTTTTTGGGGAAAACCCTAATGCTTTTCGATCAAACTCAATCGGTATCAACACGACGACTGCAATTAAACGTCAATTAATCTGCTGATATTCATATTTCACCGAAATAAAGTTGTACGTATCAATTTATCGTAAATATGTTTAATATTTTTCGTTTTCTTAAGACATTCAAATTAGTGCATAAGATATACGGGATTTAAAGGGATCTATAAGAAATATATATATATATATATATATATATATCAAGTAGAAGAAGGATCCAGCAGTAGTGCGGGAAGCTGCAGTGTGCACAGGGCATTGCCAGAACTTTGGACATGACGGTCACTACGGTAGGTAATGTTTTGAAAAAAACTTATACGATGCTATCCGTACAAAATAACTCATGTGCAAGAATAGGGCTATATATATATATATATATATTAAAGATTCGTAATATAAAATATGCACTTTAACGAATGAAGGTAAAATAATTATATCTTATAAAAATTTTCCTGTGCTTCGCGGACTATATTACATACCTTAATTAAATTTATTTACAAAAAAAAAATTATATTGAAACGTAAAAACATTTAAACTTCGCTTCCTAAATTTAATCTTTTAAGGATTATTCATGTAAAGATTTGATGCCTGCAACAAAATGAATACATCAATTTCTGCTATGTTGATAAGAAATGTTCATAAGAAAAGTCTAAAGCATTTTTTAGTATTTTTCAAAGTACAGAACTGTATTATATAAGAAAACATGATTTAAAGAAAATCTTCTTAGTTTAATCTTTTGAAAAAATTCTGTTTAAAACACCAATGTTTCTCATCTGGATATAAGCGCGATTGGGCCTTTCTTTAAATGCGTCATCTAAGCAGTACCATTTTTTAAAAAATCTAAATGAACATTACAAGGGACGAACTCAAAACATCACAGAAAGCAAAAAGTGCAATGTGTGAGCTCTTATCCGCCGCGATCCTCTGGTGCATTTAAAACCACAGTCCTTCAGAAAGTGCTGGTTGATGTCTTTAATTTAACAAAGATAGATTTAAAAAAATCCTGAGTAATATTCGGTGCTGGGGACTACTTCCTTCCGAACAGTTGGGGAGGAGAGAGAGCGTTTCAACCTGTTCGGCAAGTTACGGCAGTCGTTTCCGATACACACTCTCTCCCTCTCTGTATATATATATTACAAAATTTATTATTTTTCGCCATAATTTATACTATATAATTTTCCCTTTTTATAATATTCCATATGTAATTCCGATTAATTAAATTCAAATCGCATCTTAAATTAAATAATCAATCTCCGTATGTAAAGGTATAATATCTTAATTTTTTTAATAATACAGTGAAACTTCCATTTAACGAAGTCTCATCGTTACACTTATAAACTTCGTTATGAAGAAAATTCGTTAAATAGAAGTCAACTTAAATTCATTAAATTTTTCCTTCAAATATGACAAACAGCTATTGGATTCAGAAGCATTTGATTCAGTTTCAATTATGAAACCGTCTTTTACAAAACAGTTGTGTACGGTCGATGAAATCACGTCACATTCCTAAGCTTTGGATCAAGCTTTCATCAGTTATGATACACAGGTTCTCAAACTTATGTTTTCCCTACATTCTTTTTTTTCTGTCTTTTTCGATAATGTACTTCAAGATTTTTTATTATTCCTTAGATTAATGGCTGAAGTTTTGAAGTTGTATTAGCAGGAACGAAAATAACTTTGATGTTCGATTTGCATTTTGAAGTGCATTCTTGTGGATGCACAAAGCAATTGTATATGAGCAATGGAAGGTCAGAATAGTAACTGTCTAACTCTAATTGTTTTTTTTCTGCATTGCATCTGACGCCATTACGTCACTGCATCTTGTATATCATTGAATGTAAAAAAGGGATTTTTACTTCTCCCAACTGTTAGCGCTAGAGTCTCGGTTTGAGAGAGTAATGATAACAAGTGTTATTCTTAGTGTGAAAAAAAAATGTTTTATTTAACACCAATCAGAATGGTAATTATTTAAATATGTTCATTTTCGTACAATCCGCTGAAATAAATTCGCATATTCATCGCAATATCAACCTCTTAGTTTGAATTACACGTACAAAAGGCCCTACCAGTGGCTGAGAGGTTCTACTCTCGAAGCTGGTAGACGGGAGGTGCTGGGTTCGATCCCAATCGCGCCCGTCGGCCTAATCGTTCGGAGTTTTCGTGGTTTTCTTCGAGCCGTGGATTTATCCATGCGTAAATACGGGTTAGGTACCCTTAGAAAGACCCCCACGAAGGGCATTCTCCCCGGGCCTATATCCCAAGTGTAGATAATTGGCCGTCAATAATCAACCCAACCCAACCCAACACGTACAAAAGTGGAATAAACTTCGTTATATAGAATATATTTTTCGTAATATGGAGATTAATTTACATGCTAATGGTGTTCAAAGTCAAAGTTCTGCAGAAAATTTCGTTAAGTAGAAAACTTCGCTAAATAGGGACTTCGTTAAAGGGAAGTTCTACTGTATTTATTCCAAAGTACTTAATCTAAAAATGGTGCTAATATCCTAAATTTATTCTTTAAATAGAACCCTTTTATTTTTAATCCACTATTAAAAATTCATTAATAAACCGTGTATATCAAACCGCTATAAATTCTTTATTTAAATGTTAAAACGTCATCTTAACGTCATGTTAAACGTCTCTTAAATAATTCCGCTCTAAAAAAAACCCTATTTCTTTAAAACCCTTCTTTCATTAAATATTAAATCTCTATTACAATATTTCAAAATGCTCTCATGCATTTTTTCCCCACGTCAATGATTCATTTTCTTTTTTTTTCATTATCGCTTGTTAAATTCGAAGATATTTTTAACTAAAAATAGATATTTTGTTATCTTTAAATAGATATTTTGTTTTGTTTCTACTTCAATAATCTGAGAGCGAGGCTATTGAAGCATCTAGAACAATTTTCGCGCCAGGAAGTTAGCTTTCTTCAAAATTAATTCGCCGGAAATATTATTAAATCCCTTTAAAACGATTATGATTGGAACAAGGAGGTCATGTGACGTTTTTTGTAACCTTACGCAAGCTCGGTTAAAACCACATGCGCGCCCTGATTCCAGCAGAAAATGTGCAGATTGTCGATAGTTGAAGGAAGTGTGCGAAGTTTATTGGTGTATAATATCCTCATATGTCCTTTATAATTCAGTCATATGGAGTTCTACAATTTTTGATGGGAGCTTATTGCCAAACTTTTATAGCCAACTCATCTAAATAAAAATCGCGAGTTCTCAAAGCGGAGACTTATGGAGAGTGCCGATTGTAGCAATGAAGTGTGTTAATTCTTTGGTATAATTTTGATTCACCGCGCATTTCTCCGAGAGTGATATCTTCAAAATGTAAATAAAGTTTTATCTTTGAACTCAATTTTGCGTGGACTGCGAATTATTACCACACGGTCAACCTTGTTCAGTTTGGTAAATGTTTATCAACACCTAATTACGACTGTCAAAGCAGTGATAGAACCGGAGAGTCGAAATCGTCACACACATATGTATATGTACATACGACCATGCGAGCTTGGCGGGCGTATTATCGTCCTCCCAGATCTAAATAATACATCAAAGAAATCGTGAAGCGTGGAAGATAATGAAACGGATAGTTTGACTATTTAAATATAGTGCTATCAGAACCATAGATATTATTGTTTGAAAAATGAAACATCATTTCAAAATCGGTAAGGATATCAGTTATTTATGATAATCAGAATAAATCAAAATTTCATTACAGTAAAACCCCGGTTATCCGAAAAGCATGGGACCAAAGGATACTCGGAGTTCCATAGGAATTTTCGGATAACCGGGAGGCTTCCTAATTTTATTCTATCAGAAGGCATTCCTCATCCTTCTCACTTCAACACAGTCAGGTAACAAGTTCGAGCTTGCAGGAGCAGCAAGAGTCCGTATTTTGTACGATACCCCCTTCCTGTTTACACGTCTTTTAATTTCCTCTAAACTTTATTTACGATGAGTAATTCTTTAAGTGCAAACGGATTTTTATAAACATGAAGAGCTCAACGCGTTGAAAAGAGTTATATAGGTATTATTGATTATTTTATTATTCATTTTCTATAAAATCAATAATACCGAATTAATTACGATATCAATACGCACCAATATTTTAATATATTGAAGTGCAGGAAGATACAACAGCATCAGATGTGTTATAGTTTAAAAGGTGACGTGATAACACAGCATTGAAGTAATGCGAAGTTGCAAAAAAAAAAAAAAAAAAAAAAAAACATATTTTGTAAAAAAATGAACTGTTGTATGTGTCTGAATGTTGTATGAACTGTTGTATGCAATAAAATGCCTGTAATTACGCAATGGTCCAAATACGTAAGTTGACGCTGTTTACTTATTTCATAAACAGCATGCTTGTTTAAAATTGCAAATTTTTCATATAAAAAAATCAGAAGAGTTTTAAAGTCTTTTGGTTAGGCCGATTTTCGGATAACCGGGATTCGGATAATCAGTGTTTTACTGTATTTAAAAAAAAAAAACAGCATTTATGCACTGTCATTAATCATTGATTATGTTTATTTTCTCCCTTCTCTCTGCATAAGATGTCTTTTTTTCTTTTTCTTTTTCTTCTTCTCATCTTTTTGTGTTTTTCTTCATGATACTAATACTTATATAATTAACTTTTAGCCCTCTGACCGCCGAGCAAAAGGGCAAAATTTTAATGTTGTTTTCTCTGCATTTATTTTTAAATAATTAAAAAATATTATTTTTCCAACATGATGTAAAATACATATTTGAGAGTATTAATTATTACTCAATTGTTTAAAACTACATTATATTTATAGAATTATATTAATTTAAATAATGCTTATAGTGCAGTCAAACCTACAGCTTAGTGAACCCATATATCAGCTTACGGCGGCGGTGAGAAGGTAAAACTGATGAGTACCAGCTATAGTTATTCTTAAATAAAAATTCTTCAAGGTAACCGTCGACTAGCGTCAGCCCGTCGATTCCTATTTTGTTTTAATTCCTTATGAAAACGAAAAATTGTTTTGGATATTTCTTTTTTTCGCTGAATTTTACTAACACAAACATATTTGGACAGCATGACCAGCACTTTTTTTTTTTACCATCCTCCGCAAATGGGCTTGCGAAGCAATTGATCTGTCACATTTGTTTCTTTTTGTACAAGATACATAGTTGTCACTGACATATCTGCCAACATCGCACTAAACTTCCATACAATGTAGGTTAATTTAACCGAAGTTCAAACCAGATTTTTTTTTAAGAAATACATCCAAACAGGTTTTACGTAAGAACATGAAATTAAATATATATTAGTTTTTGATATATATTTTCTGGTTAGAAATTTCTCTAACCTAGATCAAATTCATTCACATTGTATGTATTTCACAAGTTTTGTTGAAAGTTGGCAGATATGCACTGCATTTGGGTGCTCTTTGATCAATACAACAGGAGGTCCTTTATGAGGAAATAAAACAGCCTTTGTACAGTTTGAAATTTTGCACTGGTCGAAATTTTTCAACTGCCATGGGTCCCCAGCATAGTCATCAACTACTGATAGGGATTTCCCGAATAGGTTGGTAGCAATGAATTGGTCATATGTGGCCCATTTCTGAACCATCTAGATCGTTAGATATATTGTAAAATATGCCGAACTGCCAAGCGTTCGCCAATCACTCCAAGTCAAACATGTAAGCTGAATCGCTTCTGGAATGATGTGTTTCACGTTAAAAATGGAATTTGTTGGGCGTAATGGTGTCATTTATGTAAATTTAACGTGCCATCCCGAGTGATTCCAGCGATGTATTTAAAAAAAAAGGCTAAATTTATGCTGAAGAAGAACACTGATTTTGTTTACTGTAGGCCTATTTAAAAGCAGTTAGAATTCGCATGTTTTTGGTAAATTTGACATATTGTAACTCATAAGGGTATTTACGATGTTACCGGATAAAGATTTTAGCGACAAATCGATTTTGCGCTATGCCAATGTTTCAGCTCTTGTAAATCACCATTAAATCGAGATATTCTGATGAGAATGGTGCCATATTACAGGGCATTTTCTGTTCTTTCCAAATGTGTACTTATTTTAAAGTGTAAGGTTTACAAAAATAAAACAAATTTGGTTTTTGTAGACATGACGCATTTATGACGTATTTCTTTCTATCCAAAATAATTAGGGAATGGTTAAAGATAGTACAGGGTTTCATGATTTCATGATTTTATATGATTCACAAAGTCTCATATATCCCGCCCTTTCGTTTGGCAGATTACTTCAAATTCTCCCTGTATATCACAGAAAAAAGCCCACATTAAAATTATGTATATATATATATATATATATATATATATATATTAAATATGTCACTAACTACAAAATACTCTTGGATTCGCTGAAATTTCAACGGATTTTATATAATTTATCTTAATTACACATTGTTATGAAAATTTAAAAAAGTGCAATTTTTTTCTAATTCCAGCGGAAATTTCCTCTACTGTTGCTGATTAGCAACATACGCAAACAGTCTAAAGCGAATATTTTTATAACATTTTCATACCGGATAATATGTAGGATATAATTACTTTCGTAAATGCTGCAGCATAATTTGTTTATTTTCATATTTATCTCTTTGTGAAACAAAAAATACATAATAATACAACACATAGAAATATAAACTTAATTGTATTCTTATTCAGTAGCACTGTACGCTGTAATTTCATTTAATAACATTTTCAAAATCCATCCTATTACACTTCCAATGTTATTCGAATCCTCCAGAAGTCTAAATTAGGAATATTGCAGAAATGCAGCGCAGTTCACTTAAAGGTTAAATTAAAATGAAGAAAACTTTTCAACTGATTATCAATTTCTAAAGTGAATTACTATTGCTCGTGCTTCACTCTTGTCACAGTATTTTTCACCAATTATAAGAGAATCAGCTAATCGAACATAAAAAATTATTTCTAAAATTCAAAAAAAGCTTTTTTATTCAATGCTTTGAGATGGTAGATTTTATATAGAAAGTATAAATAATTAAAAACTTTAATAAAATTAAGCAAGCGTTTTATTGGTAAAAATAAACCATTTAATGGATTATAAACTTTTGACGTGAGATGTAGTAGAATATCTCTACCAGATTTTTAACTGTATAATTTGTTATCTTAACACTTCCTATCTTTTATAGTAGAAGAATTGAGGATTATTTCTTCAAAATATTCCCTGGGGGAATGTAGTTACAAATGAGTAAACTTTGTATAAAAAAGTACAGCAATTTTGAAAAAGTTCTGTATCTGTGAATATACAACACGTACGTTTATTCGTGTCCATGTCTGTAAAAAATTGCTCATCGTCACAAGATTGCAATATGTTATTAAGGTACACAATATTGCTTCATGTTATGAAAGTGCCGTGAGCATCGAAATGTGCGATATTCGCAGCAGTAATGTGTAAAATGAATGCTGATAATGAAGGAAGTTCAATTAAGAATTAACAAAACAAATTTCTGTTAAAGAACTTTTATTGAAATACGCCAAATAGGGAGAAATTAGTACATATTAAGGCAGTAAGATAAGAGAAATTCCCTTAAATACACCTTTATTTATTTTTTTATAATTACATATTTGCACTGCATAGGAGAATTTGAAGATTTTTGTGTAATTTACAAGCTATTTTATTATTATCATCTAAATTTTATTGCTCCTTGAGGTAACCCCATATAATATACTAGATTAATTTTAACACAGTTATTCATATTGGTAAAGAAATCATATGATTTGTAATTTTCTAACTGGACGAAAAATGTCCGGGCCAGCATTCGAAACCGGTATCTCTTGTCTGAAGCTGCCAGTGCACTACTAGCTGAGCCATCCCGGTCGAATCTAGAAGACCTAATTCATCCATTTAATCTTATTGATCATCAGGGCTAGAGAATAGAAGGGCTGGTTCATCGGAGCTCCGAGGATGAAACAGGAAGTCAGCAGTGATGACGTAGTTAATAACACGCTAGCTGAGAGGAACCATCGCAGATAAACGGGATTCAGTCGTATTGAGTTTGTTTTGTGCAAAAATATTGAAATGACGTTAAAATAAAATCTTTATATTTATCGCTATTTCGGACATTAGGTTGTTATGTTGCTATTGACTTTCATGTTTAATATTACTGTTGATTTAAAGGAAAAATATATTTAAATAAAGAGTTATTCTGCTTTTAAATACGTAATAACGATTTTATATTTTATACATTTTAAAATTACAAAAGCATTTGAATGTATATTCAAATGCTTGAATTTCATACATTTTACCTCTCTATTAACTTATTGCATAGCTCAATAAAAAGGGGCGTTTTTTAATTTATACAACATTAGAAAGGAATTCAGATAAGAAGAATATGCAAATACTTTATAACGAAAATTCTAAATTTCTTGTTATTTTACAAAATATTTTTAAATTCACTTTTTACTCACGTAAAAATTTTTTAAATTAAAATAAAATGTAAAATAAATATTAATAATTTAAGGCTGTTAAGGAGCTGACACATTTCTGAATTCATTTTTGTTCGGAACTGCATGAAATTGGCAGGTGTTGTTATTCAGAAACCTTGTAATCGAATGGCGATTTCCATTTTTTTTTGTTTTGGTGGGGGGAGGGAGAATCAGACGATCGTTCAGAAAATGCTGTCAAAGTGAGCGTTTTGAACCAAATCGCAAACGAGAAAGGTGAAAACGTGTCGTCACGAGACAAGAATCGCTCACAACTTGATAAGTAATTTATTTATCAAAAATGGACAACGTTATTCGATTCCAAATTGCTTCAATAGTTACGTTTGCCAATTTTATACCTTAAAAAATGAGTCAGAACTTTATTAAATAATATTAACTTAATAAATAATAACATATTAAAAAATAATTTTTATCTCGAAATTTCATTAATCTAATTATTTTTTCCATTTATTTGATTGTTGTTGGGCTTTTCTTATTCTGACAAGCAATGCGCTTCTGTTCAGATGCCTTATTTTTATAAATGTTCTAACTCTTGAAAATAGAATAATGGCTTGTAATTAAATATGGAAAAAGCGTGTTTCAAGCTATGTGGTAATATTTTTAAGGATATTTACGCCTTTACGAAAATTATCTCCGTGAATTTCACGAAATATTAAGTACATCTCTCTTAACAGTTCTCATCCAAGATGAAGATGAAACAGTTAAACCTCCTGCCGAGAATAATGAAATCCAATTCCCATATTCTGGAATTTCAGTAAGTTCCAAGTGTTGCACCAATATATTTTAGTTTCATTCTATATGCAATATGAAGCCTGCAATAAAAGCCAGAGCCTTCTCTTCAGTTTTGGAGAGAGTTATTCCAGAATTTGATTTCCATTTGAAATACATATTATTTTCAGGCATATCATTAAAATTTAGAAACCACTTTCGTCGATCAATATTGTAGGGTGCAATATTATCGTGATTATTCTCTTCGGAAACCATTTTTATCGGAATTAAACATTTTAGTCTAATCATGAGCATTTGGAAAATATTTTATTTTTCTAAGTATCTCAGGTCGAGGCGTGACATAATCTTACATTCTTAATGGCAGGCATAATTTTGCTTGGCACAGAAGACTCTTAATTTTTTCTTTTCAGGTAATCCCCATAATTGAATATTCGAATAATGATAAATTTAGATTAGTATAGAAATTTATAATACAAAAAGTCTGTCGACGCTTACGACTTTAGAGTGGACTGTAAATTATTCAACTACTATCGATAAAATTTCAACTTTTTACAAACGAACCATTTTATTTATTTACTTCGGAGCTCCCCATGGAGACATCCGAACGAAGCAAGAACAAAACAACTTCTGGTTACATTTATCGCCAAGCGATATTAGAAGCCAAGAGTGGCGCCAACATACCGGCCACCACTGAAATATTTATTTCAGCAACATATCTTAAATGTCCTTCGTTGTGAACAATTAATTTTTTCTTTTTAACTATAAATCTTCAATTATAATACAAGTTTCAATTCAATTAATAATACAAATATACAATTCAATTCAACTATAATATCAAAATACAAAGTTACTGCAAAAAATTTTCAAATGTAAATGCACAGAAATACAAGAAAAATAAATATTTACATTATAATAAAGGATCATTTATGGGCAAAATACTAACATTAGAAATTGCCCGTTTGAATATACCATTAGGGGTTTTTACAAGCACAACCCTAATTTTACCATCGCTCCCATAAACAACGTCTTGAATGCGACCGACTGACCAAGTACACATGGACAAATTACTATCCTTTAATAAGACCATAGTTCCAATTTTAATATTTTCTTTTTCAAATAACCATTTTGTTCGCTGTTGAAGATTATTTAAATAATCTCTACTCCATTTTTTCCAAATTAATTGATTAATTTTTTTAATTTGCTGCCAATGACTAAGTTTATTATTGGCAAGGTCAGTCAAGTTTGGTTCACATATGCTATTTATAGGGCGGCCGATTAAAAAATGTCCTGGGGTTAACGTTTCGTAATCGTTTGGATCCGAAGATAAAGGTATTAGACGCCTACTGTTTAAAATACCTTCGATTTGATTAACGACAGTTAAAAATTCCTCAAAAGTTAGTTTTAAATCTCCAATAGTTCTTTTTAAATGGTGCTTAAAGGATTTTACTCCTGCCTCCCACAAGCCACCAAAATTAGGGGATCTAGGAGGAAGGAATTTCCAAGAAATTGAATTAGCCAATAAGTAAGCAGCCAATTCCTCGTATCGATTTTTTACAATTTTATGCAATTTTTTCAATTCTGAATTCGCACCAACAAAATTAGAGGCATTATCGGAAAAGATGGTGGCACAAATTCCGCGCCTAGCTACAAATCTTTTTAAGGTAGCTATTAAGGCTTCAGAAGTTAAATCTGTTATTATTTCTAAGTGAATTGCACGAGTAGCAAAACAGACGAAAATTGCGACATAAATTTTACTAAAAACTCCTTTACGTTGGTTTTTGTATTTTATAAAAAATGGGCCACATAAATCAATCCCTGAATTTGTAAAAGGGGGGTTGATATTTACCCTTTCTTTAGGTAACGAGGCCATGATTTGTTCTGCAATTTTAGGTTTGTTTTTAAAACAAACAATGCAATTATGCACGATTTTTCGAGCTATGTTTCTGCCATTTAAAGGCCAGAATTCTTGTCTCACAAAATGAAGCAAGGTTTGAGCACCAACATGCAAAGTTTTTAAGTGAAAATACTGGAAAATTATAAGGGTAAGCCTATGATCTTTCGGTAAAAGAATCGGATGTTTTTTATCATAAGATAAATTTGATTTATCTAAACGACCACCAACCCTAATAATTTCATTCCTATCAAGAAAAGGATTTAAATTACTTACTCGACTATCCTTTAGTTTCTCACCTTTCTTGAGTGCCTTCATTTCTCTGTCGAAATACATTACCTGAACCAATCTGATCAAATTAATCTTTGCTTGGTAAAATTCCTGCTTTTTAATAGGCCCTACAATCCTTTCTTTGTGCTTGCAATTATAAATAAATCTATAAATATAAACTAAAATACAAATTAATTTAAAATAACTGTTACTTAAGGCACAAAAATTGTTCAGAAAGTCATAAGTGTCCTGATTAATTAAATGCAAATTAATATGACAGTTTTTAAGTTCGTTTAAATAAGCATCATCATTTGGAAAGTCAGTTTTTTCCTTTTCTGTCAAGTCCAAGATATTATTAGTCAATAATGGACCTTTCCACCACAGTTCCATATCTGAGAGTTCCTGAGGAAATGTTCCACGAGATATTATATCAGCTGGATTATCACTAGAAGGAATGTGTTTCCATAAAAATTGTTCAGTGTGAGACTGAATCTTTGAGACTCTATTCGCTACGAAAGTTTTTAATAGATGAGCAGAGGCTTTTATCCATGCCAATGCTATAGTTGAGTCTGAGAATAAAATTACTCCTTGAATATCTAGTTGTAAGGAAGGGAGAATTTTGGCGACAAGTTGAGAAAGAAGCAAACAGGAACATAGTTCCAACCTTGGCACAGAAATGGTCTTTAGAGGTGACACTCTTGATTTGCTTGCAATGAGGTTTGATGTGGTCGATTTGGATGGATTTAAACAATATATATAAACTGCAGCACCATAAGCTGTTATGGAAGCGTCAGCGAAACCAAGAACAAATATTGCTTCTGTGGAAGGAGTTAAAATGTATCGATTAATTGTTATATTTTCTATAGTTTTTAGTTGATTTACGAAGTTACACCAATCACTAGCAAGAGGTTCCGGAATGTTCTCGTCCCAGCCGAGTTTACACAACCACAATTTTTGAAGATAACACTTAGCCTTTGAAATAATTGGGCCAATGAGCCCAAGCGGATCATACAATTTTGCTATGACAGAAAGAACCTGTCTTTTGGTGTATGAATCTTGCTCTTTCACCGAAACTCTAAACACAAACTGGTCTTTGTTGGATTGCCAAACCATACCTAGAGTTTTAGCTGAAGTGTCAGACTTAGTACAAAAGGAGACATCTTCGATTTCGTCATGATTTAAAGCTCATTCAAATTTGAATTCCATTTGTGCAAAGCCATTCCACAAGAACGAAATATGTCAATTAATTGATTTTTCAGGGCTATTGCCGAGTCTGAATCTGGGGATCCAGTCACAATATCGTCCATATAGCTATCAGAAAGAATAGCTTTTGCCGCAAGAGGAAATTTATCCTTCTCATCTAAAGCCAATTGTTTGATGCACCTTATGGCCAAAAAAGGGGCGCATTTAGTTCCATAAGTGACCGTGTTCAATTTAAAGGCAATTGTGGAATTATTTTCGTAATCCTTCCAAAGAATGCGTAGAAGGTCCCTTTGCGAAGGATCTATCAAAATCTGCCGAAACATTTTTTTAATGTCCGCAGTTAAAGCAATCTTATATTTTCGAAATCTTAACAAAATATCAAAAAGATCTTCCTTAACTTCACCGGAAAGCAAAATATCATTCAAGCTTTTTCCGGTTGTGGTAGGTGCAGAGGCATTAAAGACAACCCTTAATTTTGTAGAGGATTTATCTGGTTTAAAAATGCCATGATGAGGCATGTAATAAACTACTGAGCGAGAATCTTCGACTGAAATTCTTTCCATATGCTCCAATGTTTCATATGCATGTAAAAATTCGCAATAAAGTTTTTTCATAGCACTATTATTTTCCAATCTCCTTACTGTTTGTTGTAAACGCCTTTCTGCTAATTTTCTCGAATTTCCCAATGAATTTAATTGATCAGTTTGAATCGGCATTTCAACAATAAACCTTCCGGTATCATCTTTTTTGCGCGTTTTTTGAAAATGAGATTCACAGAATTCTTCTTCTTTACTCAGAAAACGGTCAGATGATATATTTTCTATTTCCCAAAATTTTTTAAGATTAGATTCAATGTTCTCAATTTCATAATTAAATGTCAATCCACAATATGAATTAGAACTCTTGATTTTAACAGTTCCAGTAGCAATAAGGCCAAACACCGAATTTTGAAACATTAAATTTGGTGAAATGCGATTTTTTCCTTCTTTTATTATCTCATAAAAGAGTTCTGCGCCAATTATTAAATGAATTTTACCCGGTATGTCGAAAGTAGGATCAGCTAACAATACCCTATTTGGTAACAATGCTTTATCAATTTTAATATTTGAAGAAGGTACACAATCAGTAATTTTCGAAACAACAAAAAATTCGCTAGGTGAAGAGAATGAAGCATTTTTATTACGAATTATCGTATTAACCTTCCCTTTCACATTAAAGGCATTTCCACCTAATCCACTAACGGAAACATTTCTTTTTTCTTTTTTCAAGCCCAAATAAGAGGCCATCTCTTGCGTAATATAGTTTGCTTGGCTCCCGCAGTCCAGAATTCCCCTGGCCTGCACGAAACATTTATGCAACGGACTATAAATATAAATATATGCCGTAGACAAAAGAACTGCTTTTTTACTTTCATTATTATGCGATGAAAAACTCTGAGATATTTCCGATACATTTTGTTTATTTGTTTCATCATTTTCTGTACCAGAACGACGGTCTGGCGCCAAAGACATTTCAATTTCAGAATCGGGGCTTTTTAATGACGTTTTATTTTGAAATGATTTATTTTTATCACGATGAAGTAACACGTTATGTTTGAGAAAACATCGTTGACAGCTATATTTTGAACCGCACTTCGAAAGCATATGCGAATCATTTAAACAATTTATACAAAGTTTATTCTTTTTTACTTCATCAAATCTTTGAATTGGAGTCATTTTTAGAAAAACAGGGCACTGGTGAATTGCATGTAATTTTTTACAAACAGGGCATGAATTAGAATTCAGAATAAAAGTTTTTTGTTTGTTCTGGGTTTTAAATTTTTGCGAATTTATTTGTGTTCCTTGAAGGTTTTCCAATATTTGAACACGATTTTGCAAGAATTCGATAAAGTTATCCCAACTGGGTACATCTGTCGTTGTTAATGTCATTTCGAATTCCTTACATGTTGTTCTATCCAATTTTGTCAAAATAATATTAATCAATAAATTTTCACTAAAATTGTTCATTTCGACATTTAAAAACTTTAAAGCTCTTACATGCTTTAAAATACAATCAAGCAGCATTCTTTATTTTTCAGCTGAATCAGTACAAATATTATCTAACATTAATAAAGATTTAATATGACTGTTAACTATTAATCTTTTATTGTCAAATCTTTTTTTAAGTGCTTCAAATAATGACTCATATGTGTCATCAGTGCTTTGGATTTGTTTTGCTGTCCCCACAAGAGAGGATTGCAAATAAAAAAGTTTCTGATCACTAGTTAACAATTCGTTCGAATCAATTATACTATTAAATTGAGTCTTAAAGTTATTCCAATTTTCATACGAACCATCGAATTTCGGCAATGGAATTTCAGGTAATTTGACATTTAAATTTTTTGTTTTGTTAACACCATTATTTTCAATATTATTATCAACATTTTTACTTTTAGAATTATCAATAAGCCTTTTAAATCTTACCTTGAGATTTTGGAGATCTTGTTCGATTTCTTCAAATTCAGAATCACATTTATCCATTTCTTCATCTTTCAAAATTTTATAGAACTCATTTTTCAAGTCGTCTAATTTATCTTCTAACTTGTTCAAATTATCAATTTTGTTTAATATATCCACTGAGTCTATTTCTTGTGCCCCATCGGCTATAAAGTTTGCTAATTTTGTCAATTGGGCCTTTATATTGCCCCTCCTTCGATTCAACACCTTTATATCCATTGTTATTGTTCCGATTTCTTTTTTTTTTTTTTTTTTTTTTTTTAAACAAAAACGAAATATAATCCTATGATGGCTGATTATTCTCCGCGAGCGGAACCATTTCGACGCTTACGACTTTAGAGTGGACTGTAAATTATTCAACTACTATCGATAAAATTTCAACTTTTTACAAACGAACCATTTTATTTATTTACTTCGGAGCTCCCCATGGAGACATCCGAAAGAAGCAAGAACAAAACAACTTCTGGTTACATTTATCGCCAAGCGATATTAGAAGCCAAGAGTGGCGCCAACAAAGTCGTTCCGGCCTGTACCGGGAGGAAAAGGTAGCTTTCCTATATCTTCGATTTAAAATTTTAGCTAATGTTACACGAAAACAGCAAGTTAAAATTTAAAGAAAACGTTTACAAAAGATTCGTTAATACTGAATTTGAATAAGAAATTCGCCAAATTATTGAGCAATAGCCAAATTGCCTTTATTTATGAAAACTTATTTTGGTCGCCAAATTTGGCGATATTTCGCCAAATGTCGCCAAGTTTGGCGAGAATTTGGAGCTACGGATATGAATATATAGTTTTAAGCGTATGATTGGGAAAATTATTACAACAATGAAAATTTTTGTAATGTGCTGTCTTGTTTCAAAATGTCAGCCACCCTAGAATTTCAAACTGCTCTATCTCAGCCATTTTTTTAGATAGAGGTAAACCAAAAAATGCTCTGATCAAGGCCTAACACTTAATTAAAAAATAAATTTCAATTTTTAAATTTTGTATATTTATTTTAGTTTTAAATTTTTAAGTGGCCGCCATCTTGAAACACAATGGCGAACCAAGCGGCCAACGAACTCGGTCAAGACATTGGTGAGCTTAATACACACAATTAGTTTCATCAAAATTGATTTATAAATACGAGCGTTATCGTATGAGATAGGTCAGATATATATATATATATATATATATATATATCAACATTTGAACGGAGGGTGGTTTTGGGGTCTGGGGATCATGATCGGTAAAAATATATCGAAATTTTCCGGAACTGCTTTCCTCCGAACGGCTGCAATAGGTAGCTTTATACTTTTTTGTATTGAAAGCTACCTAAAATTACAAGTAAAATAAAATAAATAACACATGTGCTTTCCCGAGAACAGACAAAGAAATACTCAAACAAAGGTATAGAATTGTATGGGCTCGTGAGGCTCGAGCTCCATCAATCCTAATAATATTATAAATCCGATTGTGTCAAATGTTAGGCTGAAGCCAGCGCCAAAATGGAGCATTTAACGATCCTATATCTTTGCATATAGATTGATTATAACCCTCAAATGAACATAGACTGGTTTTTGTTTATTTTATTCAAATATTTTTCTTAATAATTCAAAATTTCGTTATTTTCATAGAGAATAAATAAACATTTTTTCGTTTAATATTTTAAAATGATTAAATTTACTTTACCGTTGCTAATACTTTATCGTTGCTAAAACTAAATAAACCCGGAATAATAATTTTTACTCAACAATTTAGTTTCAATTGAAAAATTTTCACGTGAAAAATGTAAATGAAATAAAAAAATTAAAGAATTAAAAAGAAGATTAAATAATATTATTAGAAATAAAACGTACTTCTTTTAGTTTTTGATAATAATACAAGGTGTCAATATGCGTAACCATGGGAAACAGGCGAATATGACGTCATACATCAAAAATAAAGCGGGTATGCTTTGATGGTGAAATAAAATGATCTTGGGTTTTTTCTTTACTTTTTTTTTTCTTTTGTATAGTAACAATACTTGGTGTTTTACCGTCTGCGCACTGCTAATATAACTATACCGTATTTTTTTATTTAAATTTTTAAAAAGTAAAAAGAAATTTGAAAAGAAAATGGTTAGCAAATGTCAATAATATGCACCGCAAAATTATCCATGTCGAAAATGATGTCATGGATAGCGAGAAATAGTTATTTTCATTCTTAAAACTAAAAGAAATAACTCGATTACCTAAAAAAAATGACGAATGTTAATAGTTCCATTTTTGTTGATAAAACCTAAAGATTTAATATTATTTCGTTAAAGGAACATAATTTACCCTATGCCAGTATTGAAAATAATTGCCTGGAAAAGAAAATTAACAAGAATTATGTCACTAAAAAGGGATTTCTCTGGGGAAAAAGAGACGTCATATTTGAAATAAAACGGGAA
Organism: Maratus michaelseni; assembly: GCA_963931845.1. Taxonomy (NCBI): domain Eukaryota; kingdom Metazoa; phylum Arthropoda; class Arachnida; order Araneae; family Salticidae; genus Maratus; species Maratus michaelseni. The sequence goes on along the minus strand of OZ007589.1, from coordinate 446,984,013 downwards.
TTTTGCAATATGTTTTAAAATGAGTGTGAATTAATTCCTTACATTAATAATACAAGGATCAGTAAATATAGAAAGTAGATGAGTTTCACGCCATATTTTTAACGTAAAATTAAAATGTTTTTTGTTATCTATACTGATTATTAAGCATGAATATCCGTTGTATACAAATGAGAGTTTTCTGCTAAAAATCACATCAAAATTTTAAGAAAAGGAAAATGAACACGAATCTATTATGTTAAAATCTGACCGTCTGTATGTATTTCGCAACTACTCCTAGACTACCGAACGCAACGCGATTTACTTAATACCGGTTATCATTGATCCGAGGGTGTCACACAAACTCTCAGAATTAAAAAAATTAAATTACATGCTAAGATTTTTTTTTTTTTTTTTTTTTTTTTTTTTTGTAAATTTTAACGAAGTTTCTCTAAAAACGGAAAGTAAATTACTCCATATTTGTGTATAAAAAAGGAGAAATAAAACAGATCAGTATATTTTTTTACACCATTTTCTCATTAAAACTGAAAAACAGAATTTTATTTTCACTTTGAATACATGGTGAAAACAAAATCTTGATTTCAGTAAATTATCCGAAAAATAAAAGCATATTTTCACATTTTCAAACTTCATGAATCTATTTATTCTTGAGGACAAAAACTGCCTGTCAACATACTGTCATTTAGAAAACAAGGTTTGTTTCAGCTATACATTAAAACAAGGAGGCAGAATTGAAGTTAAAGAAAAAAGCATGTACTATTTCCAATTAATGTTTTTTTGAAGGATGGCTGTTAAAACGTTTCATAAAGGCGTTAAAAGTAAAATTGTTTATCAGGTAAAATTGACATTTGTTTTTACCCAATTCGTCTATTTCCACGATTTTATTTGACCCTCCTTTTTGCATTGGTTGCAATTTCATTTTCGCGATTATTTGGCACAAAATTTCACTTTTTTAAGACTGAGTTATGTCTAGGTCCCTATAACAAAAAATACCGCATTGTCTCCTATGAAATGTGATAAACAGTTAGTTAATTATATACGTCTTTAATTATCGGGAGTGAAATATTTTGCTTAATTAATGTATTTATTCTTCTTTTAATGTTGCGTGAACGAAGTCACGGGTAACAGCTAGTAATTTCTAAAATGGACACTTATTTTCCCCTTTTTAATAATTTATTTTTATTTTTATTTTGTTGTTACAGGGATAAACGACAGTAGGAAAACTTTTTCACTTTATGTTCTATTCCTTTTTTTATAAGTATAAAATGCTCAACGTTCGAACTTCTTATATAACAAAAAAAATAATAACACATTTAATTTTTTTTAAATTAAAATTTAACTTTTGCTGCGATTTTATTATAAATGATTCTAGAATATCAGCTAGTTTCCTTTCATAAATGGTCTGTACATTCGAATTTTTATATTGTCTTATTTAACTTGTGATTATTTATCAGTATACGATTATGTTTAATTTCTTTAAAAGGAAGTTAAAATAGCAACATTAAATTCGTAATCGATATTTTTACACTTACATACAGATATATGTGTAAAAAAGAATTGATTCGCACCAATTATTAAAAAAAATGTACTAAATGTACTTAGTACGCGTATGTACTCAATGACCAATACTTCTCTTTAGGGCAGCGTGAGGGTGTGAAATCCATGACGTCACAGAGCTTCCGGTAGGGAGGGCAGTCAGTCACAAGGCAGCATAGGTCCTCTCAAAGGGATGACCTAGCCCTTATATTCTCTAGCCCTGATTGATCATAGCATGTAGTCAGATATTTAAATCGGCTCAACAGAATAAATAGCAGGTAATTTGGAACTCCAGTAAATGCTGGATACGTGATTACACTAGATTAATTTTAACAGAATTATTCAAACTGGTAAATAAATCTTATGATTTGTAATTTTCCAACTGGACGAAAAATGTCCGGACAAGGATTCAAACCTTGGATCTCTTCACTGAAGCTGCCAGTGCTCTACCATATAAGCCATCGCGGTCGAATCTGGAGTGCATAATTCATACAGTTAACCTTATTGATCATAGAATCTGATCTGATATCTGAATCAGTTCAACAGAATAAATAGCAAGTAATTTAAAAATCCAGTAAACGATGGATACGTAGTTGCACTAGATTGATTTTTAGACAATTATTCAAATTGTTAAAGAAATTATATGATTTCTAATTTTCCAACTGGACGAAAAATGTAAGTACCAGGATTCGAAAATGGGGTCTCTTGACTGAAGTTTGTCTTAAGTTTGTAACTTGTCTCTTAGATACATATAAAAAAGTTAGATTTCGTTTTCATTTGCTAGTAAAATAAATCGTTGATCTAACATAATGGCGTTTGCAAAGTCTCATATTATTCATTTCCATAAACAAGGCTGTAATAAGCAATATATCGAAACTCACTTTAAATATTCTCTATAAAGTGTTAGTGCACCATTTATTTTGAAAGCAATTGTCTGAATGGCACTCAAAAGCCAAACATTACTCCGAGAGTGGATAGAAAGCTAAAGGATATTACTACGAAAACTGTTTTAGAAGTTTAAGATATTTTTATAGATAGTAGAAATAATACGATGTTAATGTATCTAAATACATAATACTAAGACGTCGCCATAAACTTGAATTTTATTCTAGTGGACAAATATAAAACCGAACATGACTATTAAACATGAAATAAATATAGTGACTTTGATCAAAATAAGGTTTTATCGGACTCGATGGTGATAAAAGATTAATGTGTACCATATGGTGATTATGATGTTCATTTATGGCAAATGAAGAAAGAAGCTTTTGACAAAGAATGAACGAAACGATCAGTGAAATTTGAAGACAGCGTAATGTTATGACCTTGCCTGAGTACAAATAGTCTTGTAAGGCTTCACTTACGTAAGATTTACTCTGAGATATAACAAGAAGTACTTAATAATGCCATGATACCATCGTCGTAAATTTTGTGCGATGTTAATTTTATATCCCAACATGATTTAACATCTTCCACAGGGCGGTGTCTGCTAAAATTTAGCTTAGCCAATACGAAATTTTTGCATGATAATCACCGTTTAATTTTCTGGATTCTAATAGAAAAATTGTGTGGAATAATAATGAACATACTTCAAGTAATTACCATAAAAACAATGTTTTCCTTATTTCCAGCGTAGAATCAAACGTCTAGGCAGAAAAGTATTTGAGTCATTTGCAATTAACTTCCCAAATCAAGTTCATGTTCTCATACAATGTAACGGTGATGCTACTTAAATGTTAAACAATCACTGTGTTTGACTTTTTTAAAAAATACGTGCGATTTTAATGCATTATTCTAATATTTTGAACCAAGTATATTTTGTTCTGATATTTCGATTTTTTTCCAAGTGTAAATATTTACTTGTCTTTGGAATATTTTCGTTATTTTTTATATAATATACTCTATCAACTATGCATATTCTCTACAATATGATATTACCCTGTGTTATTTTTTATAATGCTATGCATAAACACCTTTTGTCAAAAAAAAAGTTTTTTTTTCTAACATTTTGATTCGCAGCTGTATAAAAACATTGCGTTTTTATAATATTAAACTTGACTTTAACTATATTTTATTCCCACAAACAATTGTAATTTCTTAGAATGCCTTTTTAATCATTCTATAGGGAAAATATCAATGATGCTACACTGTTAAAAATTTGTTAAAAACCGTTTTTATAGAAAATAATTACATAATCATAATTTAACTGTATTCTGATCATTATATGGGCAATACCAGAAATCAGAATAGAGTTCATTTGCGGTTATACAACCGTTTTATTATAAAAACTGTCAAATGGCTGGACAATATGCTGCAAATTTTTATCATTGTAGCTTTAAATTTACTCAGCACAATATTGATTATTTTAATACTATTGATAAAATGACAGTCGCATTTCATTTTAGAAGAACTTTCGTTTATACTATGTACTTTTTTGTCTCCATTCAGCCTAAATATATGCTTTTAATATACCTTAACATTTCTTATCTGGACTATTTTATATGTAGTTAAATGTACACAGCAGCTGTTTTGATTGTGATATTAATGTGCGTAGAACGAGTCAATAGTTCATGAAATGAAATTAGTATAATCCAAGATTTAAATGTACATCTTTTGAACCATACATTTTACTTAGTATGTAATGTCATATCTGTGCCACAACGCAATATAACACATGGGCTGATAAGTTGCCAGTCTGGCACACAGATGGCGTTGCAATCGCCAAACCAATGTTTTTTTTTAGTACATACTAACCTTTAAAAGGTAGTAGAAAAAATGCCATGACGATTCGCCGTGTGTATAAAACGTTAGACTGGTTTTAGTTGAACGACTTTGTTGATAAACAAAAAAATGGATAACAAGAATTTCAAGAATTGTTATTTGATGGGGAAAAAATACCGTTCAAACAAAAGTTTGGCTAGATAAGCGTTATCCGGACACTGCACCAGGTAAATCAACCATTATTGACTGGTTTGCTGAATTTAAACGTGGTCGTACGACCAGTGATGCACCACGCAAAAGAGGTGGTTACTCCGGAAAACATAAAAAAAAGTCCACAAAATCGTTTTGGGGAACCGTAAATTTAAGTTGCAGGAGATAGCTGAGACTCTGAAGATATCCAAGGAACGTGTAGGTTTTATTTTGAATGAACATTTGTCTATGAAAAAGCTGTTGTCAAAGTAGCTGCCGCGCGTGTTGACTTTTGACCAAAAACAACAACGAGTTCTGAGCACTGTTTGGAGCTTTTTCGTTATAAAATTATGTTATTTATTATTAAATTATTATTATTAATCATTTATAAAATTATTATTATTAAATTATTATTATAAAATTATTATTTTTAAATTATTATTATTATTATTAAATTATTATTATTTATTATTAAAGTTATGTTATTTATTAAAGTTATAAAGTTATAAAGCTTTGTTAAAAAGTTGTGTTTTCTTTATTAGACCGGGAACTTATCAGACCATGTGTTATTATATATAAAATAGAATATCTGGTTCTAACTAGTTTTATTTGAAACACGGGTTATTCTAAAAGCTTTGGAACATAAAAACGCTCCTTGATTTATATCATTTTTGTTGTTGTTGAAATTCACTAAGAAGCTTTCAAGATATACAAAGTTAACTCAACCGTGTATCTGGACTAAAATATAAAATTTTCTAACAAAATATAAATTATATGACATTAATTATCTTTTTTATAATATATGCTATTAAGACTGAAACAATAATTATTAAATTCCTTATTTATTAACACAAAAAATTATTAATAACTGTTTAAAATTACAATGCATAGATACTTTCTCGGAGATTAATATATCTTCCCAATCAGCAGAATTGAGCGTGAAAATACTCTTACTACGAAATTAATTACGCCGCATTTAAACACATGATGCTAGGAAATATTATGTTTGCGTTTCCTTTTTTCAAGTTATTCTCTCTAATGCCCCATAATTATCCAGCTTGGAACATCATATTTCCATAATGTAACCATTAATTCTTTTTAAATATCCTGCTGTGTTACTAGTGTTACAGTAATTTCAAAAATTATGCATTAAAATGTTAACAGTCTTTACAATTTCCTTGTTTCCCATATTAAAGAATTTAATAAATTATTAAAATTCAAATTGGTTCGGTGTATTTTAAAAAATAAAATGCAATTTTGCGAAGTTTATATATATAAATAAATTTTAGGTCTAAAAAATATTTATCGATCTAAAACTGAATCCGTTTTTATTATTAAAAATGGTTATGATTGAATCAATTTTCAAAAGTAATTTTTTTTGTTTTTAAATATGAAAGGGGGACCCCAAACCGTCCCTCTTCAAATCAATAAGAAATGCAATAGAAAAATTTGACAAAACACAGGTAGCATGAATATATAAAAATGTTTAAATAACATAAACGAAACTTCGCAAACTTAGTATAATCCAAGTGAAATTATACTTAGTATACTTAGTATAATCCAATGAATTTAATTAATCCAATATTTAAATGTACATGTTTTGAACAATATATTTTACTTAGTAAATAAAGCCATATATGTACCACAACGCAATATTTTATATATAAAATAGAATTTCTGGTTCTAAATAATTTTATTTGAAATGCTGATTATTCTAAAAGCTTTGGAACATTTAAACGAATGCTAACGTTATTTATTCGGTTGGATTATACTACGTTTGCATAGTTTTGTTTATGTTAATTAAACAATTTTATATATTCCTGCTATCTGTGTTTTGTTATATTTTTCGATTTCATTTCTTATTGATCAAAAGAGAGATGGATTGGGAACTATGCAAACGAAACTATAAAAAATGAAATGCAATTTTGCGAAGTTTATATGTATAAACTAGAAGAGAAAGAATAGAAGATAGAAGTTTAAAAAAACATTCATAGATCTAAAAGAGAGTGATCTACCTAGAAATGGGAAAAAGAAAAATAGATGAAAAAAGAAAAATATATAAGTGATCTAAAATTAAATAAACAGATATCAGCCCCTGTCAAATAAAATTAATCCCATTAAATTCAAAAGCCTGGAGCAAATAGCAAACTACGAGAACTTACATAATGCTCTAATAAGAGAGGCTATCGAAATCAGCACATCAAAAGTCAAAGCATGTAACGACATGCCACACGCAAAAATAGACTCTCGCTGAGAAAAAGATGCTGGAAGAAGGGGGGAGAATGAGATTAGAAGGAACCGGCCAATCCCCAGTAAAATAAATAAAGAAGGGAAAAATTCCTGAAATTACAACTCATGATGCTACGACTGGAGCGAAAACGATCTAGTAATGGTGATGGTTTCTTATTGGAAACTTTTTATCATTTTAATGATGATGGACTTTTTTTGTAGAGAAATTTTAGCATGTTTTGAGTTATGTCTGATTGTGAAATTGGTAATGTGAATAATAACAATATTTAAGTGAAATATTGGAACTAAATATTGAGTTTTCGCATCATTATTATTTATTACTCTTTATCTGTACAGGTGATTTCAGTAGAGTATTTGTACATTTGTAAAAATGACAATTTAAGAGAATTTTTTTTTAAATTGTTAACTAGTATAAATAAGAGAAAATGAGATAAAACATTGCTGTAAATATCATCGTCTACAGTTGATTAAAATATATAAAAACACTTTTTTTCGTGTGTTCTAGAATTGATACATTTTTATCACAGTTCAACACACGTTTTGATCGTTTAGTACAGCTATAAATCTAATTATATCTACGCCAGTTCTTTAAAAGCTTTCTGTGTATAATATCCACTTATCTCGGAATAAATTTAAACTCAATTTTCGTTTTATTAGTGAATATGAGGTACGGAAAGCTCCCTAGTTGTCATAGTTTATTAATTATTTTATTACCAACAATCTATATTAAAAAGGTATTTCCAAATAAATTTTGTTGTTCTTGATTGTAAGCATTTTTAAATGTAGGTTATGATTAATAGTTGAAATATAGTATATAATAGAAATTGTTTATGTTCATAAAATAAGTACCCTTATATAGGATAAACTAGTTTTTATGTTTTATCTATAAATATTTCAGCTGAACTTGAATCTAACTCTAATTAATTAAAATTTAATTATGTTTAGTAAATAAAAAAAATTAAAAGACTTTTCGGAAATACATTTTTTTTCGAAAGATATGTATAGAAAAGAAATCATATTAAAAATATGTGTTAGAATAAAATGATTTTCCGTTGAAAAATATGTGTTAGAAACAGTCTAGTATAAGCACATAAATTTTGAATGATTCTTGAAAAAAAAAAAACTCACTTGGTGTACATTAATGACATAAATTAACTCTTATTCCATTAATAATTATCCAGAATTAATTACCTACTTTTATTGTTCACATATTATGCATTGTTTCGTTTTAATGAACGAAATCTTTCTAAGCAACGATGCAATAACATTTTGAAGAAAAAAATGTTTTCGTGCATATATTCGTTGCTCAATTAATGCATTCAATTAAAATATTAAGTTTGTCAAAACAGTATTTATTATAATTGCTTTTTTCTGAGTCTAACTGTACCTCATAACTGATTATTTAATACAAATCAACAATTGTTAAATAGTTAAATTAAAAAAAGGAGTAATGCCAATTGCTATGAAATTCAATCTTTTGAATTTTATTATAAATTTACGAAATCAGTTTAAGAGACATTTCGAAACATCATGGAAAGTAATAAATATTTAAATTCTAAAATTAATTAAAAAATGACAATATCTTGCAAAACGACATGCAATAATTGAACAAAAACTATTATAAAAAATTCCTTCCGCCCTGTACCGGGAGGAAAAGGTAGCTTTCCTGTATCTTCTTTTTAAAATTTTAGCTAATGTTACACGAAAACAGCAAGTTAAAATGCAAAGAAACGTTTACAAAAGATTCGTTAATACTGAATTTGAATAAGAAATTCGCGAAATTATTGAGCAATAGCTAAATTTCATTTATGAAGACTTATTTCGCCAAATGTCGCCAATTTTGCCAATTTTGTCGCCAATGTCGCCAATTTTAGCGCTAACGGATATGAATATATAGTTTTATGCGTATGATTGGGAAAATTATTACAACAATGAAAGAAAATAATTTGCGTGTAATCGCGTTAATGTGCTGTTTTGTTTCAAAATGTCAGCCACCCTAGAATTTCAAACTGCTCTATCTCAGTCATTTTTTAAGATAGAGGTAAACCAAAAAATGCTCTGGATTCCTTGTATCAAGGCCTAAAACGTAATTAAAAAATAAATTTGAATTTTTAATTTTTTTGTATATTTATTTTAGTTTTAGATTTTTAAATGGCCGCCATCTGGAAACAAAATGGCGGACCAAGCTGGCCAACGAACTGGGTTGAGACATTGGATAGCTTAATACACACAATTAGTTTCATCAAAATTGATTTATACATACGAGCGTTATCGTATGACATAGGTCAGATATATATATATATATATATATATATATATATATATATATATATATATATATATATATATATATATATATACAGGGTGATTCATAAAAGATGGGCAGAACTTTAAGGGGTTATAGTACACTTAAAGACAAATAATATTAAATAGGAGACTAAGGGTCCCAGACGTATTCCCAAGGAGATAGGGGGCATTAAAGTTTAGGGTCCGAAATTTCAAATGATTATAAAACATGGAAAAATTGGTCGATTCGTTTGCGGTTTTTGCAAAAAATTTTCTTTATGCCAGTATTTTCTTGAAATAAAATTTTAAAGTTCAATTTCAAAAAATGCCGATAGGGGGCGCTTTAGACTTTGGAGTAACAAACAACTATTTTTTAACGTTATTTTTTGTATTTCTTTAAATGATTTCGAAAGCTTAGACTTAAACTTAAATTTTGATCTAAAAATCTGAGTCCTAACGAGTAGTTAAGTAGCGTAAACTGAAATTTGAAATTTGAAACCCTTCTCCCCCCAGAACAAAAATCAGTTATTCCCGATCTTTGTGTCGTAGATTAGGCTCTAACTACTGCCGCGTTTTGCTAAAATTATTCTTTATGTCAGTATTTTCTTGAAAATAAATTTTAAAGAAAATTTTCAAAAAATTCCGATAGAGGGCGCTTTAGACTTTGGAGTAACGAACAACTATTTTATACCGTTATTTTTTGTGTCTCATTAAATGCTTTCTAAAGCTTAGACTTAAACTTAAATTTTCAGCTCAAAATCTGAATCGCTGAGCGTGGTTCAGTAGCGAGGGGCGGGGGTTCAAATTTCAACTTCTGAACATAGTTCAGTTTGCACTACTTAACCATGCCCAACGATTCTGTGCTGTGATACGAGGCAAAAATACAACTTTCGTCAAGGACTGCATAGTCGGAATTCACTCATAAAGGCACTGGCACAGTTGGAAACGTCGCTCATGCAAACGTTAAAGCTCCATTCCTGACGCTAGTCACCGGGTGAAGAAGGAAACAGAAAGTATGCAAATGTCAAATGGGGAAGAAGAAGAACACGTATGCAAAATTTCGACACGATTCAGGCATAAAAACCACTGAACGGTGAGTCAAGTGTAAGTCGCTGTAGTAATGAATCGGAAGATGGTGCCCTTCACGAATAAGGAAAAGGCTGAGATGCATTTAATTTACGGAGCGGCAGATGGAAATGGTGCAGAGGCACAACGAATGTACGGAGAGCGATTTCCTAACAGGCGGTTGCCTAACCGCAAAACTTTCGAGCGCTTGCACAGACAGTTGTGTGAGACGGGATCATTCCTCGCTTCCCGGTCGAATGCAGGTCGTGCAAAAAAGGACGAATCAGTAGTTGTTGCAGAAGCCATTCTGGATGTAGTAGCGGCGCAGCCAAGTACAAGTACACGAACAGTGGCTAGCCAGGTGGATACCTCACAGTCCACGACTTGGAGGGTACTGAAGGATGAACATGCTCCCGTTTCATGTGCAACGAGTCCAGAAACTGTCTCCAGGGGATTATCCAAATCGTATTGAATTCGCCCGCTGGTTTCTGCAGCAGAACGCGCTAAATCCACATTTTGGACGAACTGTGCTTTTCACCGATGAATGTACCTTCACACGTGAAGGTACATTTAACACACACAATGCACATGTATGGGCGGATGTCAATCCACATGCTACGTATCCACATGCTCATCAGAGACGCTTTTCCATCAATGTTTGGGCAGGAATCCTCGGAGACCACCTAATCGGACCGTACCTTCTTCCTGAACGCCTCAACGGTAAAACATACCTCACATTTCTGCAACATGTGCTGCCAGACCTGTTAAACGTTGTTCCTCCACGCATCCGGCGGGTCATGTGGTTCCAGCACGATGGAGCGCCAGCCCATTACGTACGAGACGTCCGCAACTATCTGGACATCACATTTCCGAACAGATGGATTGGTCGAGGTGGTCCTGTTGCTTGGCCTGCTCGCTCGCCAGATCTTTCACCCCTCGATTTCTTTTTTTGGGGACGATTGAAGGCTCTTATGTATGAGACACCCATTGAATCCCCCGAGGAACTGGTCGCCAGACTTTCCGCCGCTGTAGGGGAAGTGCTCGAAAAGCCTGATGTTTTCGCGAATGTTCGCCGTTCCATTCGTCGCCGTTGTTCTGCGTGCATAACCTCTGGTGGTCACAATTTTGAACATTTATTGTGATTACATGTTAATAAATATGCTTTGGTAACATAATCCTAATTTGTGTCTTTTTACCTCGTATCACAGCACACAATGTGTGGACATGGTAAACTGAACTGTGCTCAGGAGTAGAAATTTCAAACCCCTCTCCCCAGAAACTTAACCACGTCTAACGATTCAGATTTTGGGCTGAAAATTTAAGTCTAAGCTTTAGAAAGCATTTAATGAGACACAAAAAATAACGGTATAAAATAGTTGTTCGTTACTCCAAAGTCTAAAGCGCCCTCTATCGGAATTTTTTGAAAATTTTCTTTAAAATTTATTTTCAAGAAAATACTGACATAAAGAATAATTTTAGCAAAACGCGGCAGTAGTTAGAGCCTAATCTACGACACAAAGATCGGGAATAACTGATTTTTGTTCTGGGGGGAGAAGGGTTTCAAATTTCAAATTTCAGTTTACGCTACTTAACTACTCGTTAGGACTCAGATTTTTAGATCAAAATTTAAGTTTAAGTCTAAGCTTTCGAAATCATTTAAAGAAATACAAAAAATAACGTTAAAAAATAGTTGTTTGTTACTCCAAAGTCTAAAGCGCCCCCTATCGGCATTTTTTGAAATTGAACTTTAAAATTTTATTTCAAGAAAATACTGGCATAAAGAAAATTTTTTGCAAAAACCGCAAACGAATCGACCAATTTTTCCATGTTTTATAATCATTTGAAATTTCGGACCCTAAACTTTAATGCCCCCTATCTCCTTGGGAATACGTCTGGGACCCTTAGTCTCCTATTTAATATTATTTGTCTTTAAGTGTACTATAACCCCTTAAAGTTCTGCCCATCTTTTATGAATCACCCTGTATATATGGATATATCTATATATATAAATCAACATTTGAACGGAGGATGGTTTTGGGGTCTGGGGGTCATGATCGGTGAAAATATATCGAAATTTTCCGGAACTGCTTTCCTCCGAACGGCTGCAATAGGTAGCTTTATACTTTTTTGTATTGAAAGCTACATAACAATAGGTAGCTTTATACTTTTTTGTATTGAAAGCTACCTAATACTTTAAAGCTTCAATTAAAAGCATATTTATTTTCATAAAATGTGAGAACACATTAATTTTTAATGATCTTCTTCTTTTCTTTTTGTAGAGTTCCGTACTCAAAAAGTAAAAACGGATACAATTATAAGATCACTCCTGTATCTGTCTGTCCGTCAGTCAGAGCTATTTTTCTCATAAACTATGGGACGTGGAATGTTCAAACATGGGAAAGTTATAAAGCGTTTTTACCCTTATATTTTCAGATTATCAGCCCTTCACAAATAGTTTTAAAAATGTTTAAGTGGCTGATTAAGTTACTTGAAAAATAGTTTACCTTGTGTATATCGCGTGGGGTATCCTGGGAAAAATCGTGTAATACGAACTAAAAATTATATTTGTTTTAATTTTAGGTGTTATATTTTCAGAGATATCGTCGAAAATGCACTGCAAAAATTTGTCCCCCACATCTATTTCCGAATCTACTGAAACTAAAATTATGAACAACTTAGGAATATTAAACGTTTATTTAAACCTTACAGGTACACTATACAAATCTTAGAGAAAAATGCATATTTCCGTTACACACAAACTTTAATTTTCTGCTTGTCAGTGAGGGGGGGGGGAGTGAGGAGTGCTCGAATTATCTATCGACGCAGGATCATCCACGGATATTTGATAATGATTTTCGAAAAACTTTGTAAGTAATTTGCCGAGATATCAATTAATTTGTGGCGTACAGGTGCATGGTGAACCTTAGATAGCTCAGTGACAAAGTCAAAAAGTAAGTTTAAAATCAACTTTTATTTAAAATCTTAAGGGTAGGATGATGGGTGAGTCTAATTCACTGAAATTTGAATTCTGATTTATCACTGTTAATTAAATAATCCCGCCGGAATAATGAATGTACTACACTATAATATAAAACACTTGAATAAGATGAGTAAATGAAACTTTAACTTACATACAGATGAGATCTGACTTTACAACTTCAGAACACTTTTTACAGGGATGCGCCGCCTTCCAAAGCTTCAGTACGAGATGGCAAACTATCTAAATAAAGCAGCCCGTGGCCACAAAAAAAAAACTTTATTAAATTCAACAAATAAAATTATCTTCCCAAGTTAATAATCAGCTTTAAGCAATCTTCAAAACCGGAGCTCAATTTCTATCTGATGGTAGAAACAGTCTTGACTTCCCTTGGGTTGAGATACGACCAAATCTAACGACACGCACTTACTTAAATACTTTTCTGACGAAGAAAGCCAAAAGTTGCATAAAACTGCTGCGAAGCACAGAAAACCCACAAATTCCGAAGGACACATGTATTCGTCGAAAATTAAAGTAAAATAGTCTATAGATGTCTCTGCACGCACACAGATGTTATTTTCAAAATACGATCTCACTCAAAACAAACGACTGACTTTATGAGGAGTCGCCAATACAGTACAAAGTTACTTGAAAAACAATTTGATTTTTATATATGGTGTGTAGAGTACCGTTCGAAAAATATCGTAACATCGAATCCAAAAATATATTTGTTTTAATTTTAGGTATTATATTTTCAGAGATATCGTTGAAAGTACAGGAAAAAAAGCCCCCCCCCTTCTTATTTCAGAAACTACTGAAAATAAAATTATGAAAAAATTAGGGGTAGTGTGAGTTTAATTATTAGTAAATAGTAATTAAGAAATTCAATGTACTTAACTCTTTGAGTGCGTGTTATACTTCAATTTGACCGACTTTAAAAAAAATTATAATAATTTATTCAAACTCAATGTAATAATCTAAAATAACACTGATTATTATTTTACAGTTTACAACAGTGTTTCTATTTCAAATTAGCTGTCACAATTCTGGATCACTAATTTACTTTATAACCGCTATATTGGTAATAGACCAGGTGTATACGCAAGAGAACATAAGAGGATACTGTGCGAATAAAGTGTTAAATTATATTTCAAAAAACGTACTGAAGTAAATTATAATCTCATTGTCAGTATTCAAATTTTCATTTTACCATTTAAATGATAATTAATTTAAATTATATTATTTCACTATAATTAAAATTTTATTTGTCACAGCTTTTATTTTTATTATGTTAGCTGTCTAATATATACTTTTTTGAATATTTAAATTGTGACAATTATTTCCTTTGTGTCTGGAATTGAGTTTTAAGTGAATTGATCTACTGCTAATTTACAGCCACAAAATAGATTTAGTTTATTAATAAAAACAATATGATATATATTTATTAGAAAATCTTGTTACTTAATATATTTATTTGTTGAAGGATTTTATTAACGACAACAAAAGCATTGCGGCGAGTACATCAGAAAATGAAGAGTACCCTCAACCTTTATATGTCAATATAAATATATTTTTATTAGTAACCATATGAAAAAACACATTGGAAAATACGCCATTGCTGAAATTTTAGAAATAAACACTTGCGGTTGCTTTTTCTGTTGGATTGCATTTTAAGAGTAGATTTAACTAATGTAAGTCTTGTATAGCGAGTTAATGATATTAAAAAATAATAAAGTTACACTCACTATTTAAGTATTATAACATATATATAATCTTTAAGTAGCATATTTAATTAACAAATCTAACCAGTGATTGTAATGACTTTAATTTTATATCTAAAAATAACAGTTTTATCACACAATCAAAACAAGCATAGAATAATTTAAAGGTTTAAACGAGCAACTTGTTAGATAATTTATAAATTGAAAACTTTCTGTCTTTCTGCAAATATATTTTAATTCATGTGACCTTCAAAACTTAATTTTTTTACATATTAACAGTAAAGCAATAAGACAAGTGATCTACATACAGTAATGAAATGATAATGCAAAAGTGAGCAGCTCGATCGCAACAGAAATACCCCAATGGTCATAAAAACATAAAATATTTGCCTAGTTGATCTCAGATTAAACCTTAACAAAATTTGCGATTTTCAAAAATATTTATGAAATTAATTACTTCTGTCGAACAGGATCTCATTCCATAGTAGGAACTGGAAAATAAGCAATTTAAAAGATAAACAAGAACGAAAAACATAGATTATGTAACACTTTCCAACGCTTCCAAAATAATTTTACAAATCACACCGTTTAATAAGCTGAGAGATAACATCTAAGTAAACAATTTGAAAAACGCATAACATATTTAAAAACATAATTTCAGGAATTTCCAACGTATACAATATTCGGAAAAATATCCGAATACTTTTATTCAGCCCTGTATATGATCTATAGATTTGTATATATACTATATAGGATGCTAAATTTTAGTTCAGTTAAGAAACGCGTAGCACAGTTTAAAATTCTCCTTCTGGAGTTTCTGTCAATAAACGGAAATGTGTTCGTGAACTTTTGTATTTCCCTGTATATGATCTACAGAATTTATACACACCAAATAATAAACAAAAAGTGAGTTAAATTTAAAATCGCGTTCAGTAACTTAAAACGCACTTCCAGGAATTATTGTTAACAGACAGTAGAGAATTCTTTTGTGTGTCCCTGTAAATGAACGAAGATTGCTTTACACACACTATTCTGTAGTAAGCCTCTTGTAATTCACCTTAGTGATATATATAAATTTCAATGCGTTTAAAATAGTGAAACATTATTTAAATAAACCGCAGACGATTTTTCTCCACGTAATGTAACGGAATTCTTTTGACTGTCCCTGTAAATTAACTATAAGTGCTATCCACACCCTATTCCATATTAAGCTTCTTGTAATACACCTTAGTGATATATATCAATTAAATGTGTTTACAATTGTGTAACATCATTAAAATAAACTGAAAATGATTTTTTCCCGATAGACCGTAATGTAACGGAATTTTTTTTAGTGTCCCTGTAAAAAAAACTATAAGTCCTACACACTTCAGCTGAAATAGGGAACGTGCTATAGATAACGACAATAACATATAAAACTTGCAAGGCAATCTGAGCATATTTACGGGAGTTATATAAACGGGCAGACGGCAGCCAGCCAGACGGCAGACGGCCAGACGGCTGACGTTCCAGACAAACCGAAGTCATAAACACTTTTAAACTAGGTTGGAAAGTGTTAAAAACAAAATATTTTCTTTAATTAGTAAATTGAAAAATGAAGTTGAAAAGCTCAATGAAAAATTACATCCATAAAGAATATAGATAACTGCTGTGTTTTTGTTATTATTTTAAAAACAACTCCTAACTGGTCTAATTTTTATCAATATGGGTATCGATAAAAATGTTTCTTAAATAATTTTTCTTCATTGTATAGTTGTGTATAATGTACTGTCACAGGCAACATTATTTAGTAATTAGAGGAATGAAAAGATAAAAATTATACAAAACGTATTTTAAAACAACTAATTTTAATATTGTTAAAAAAATAACATTGGTGTAATTTAATTCTTTCATTTTTTAGCAAAAGCGCTCTTAGATAATATCACTGTAGGAATGATATTAAAAACAATTGCAGCTATTAAATTGTATTTTACATAATTTCACGAGAAATGCTTTTCTGCTGTTATTCATTGTTTTAATTATGAAAAAAGGGATTTGGAGGGATTTGAACTTGGGATTAATCGTCCATCCTTCAAAGCTCCATGTCTCAGGATTACAGGAATTCCCTACTATTTATAGCTTCTTTTATTTTATTAATTTTTACTCTATTACGAAACAACAAAATAATAATAAAATTAATGTACAATAAATATCATTTTTTAGAAATATAGAAATTATAAAATTGGAAAAAATGGAATTCAAAGCTATTAAAATACAAGGTACATGTTTTCTTTAAACATAGTTTTAAATCTTTCTGGAAAAACGACTTTAAATAAAAAATGTAAATTTTATCTAACCATTTTCTGATTTTGTGAGATATAATGAATAATTAAAATTAAAATAGTAGAACTCAATTTTTACAATCATAATTATATCCATATAAAGACGCACGAGTAAAAACGTATAAATCTCAAGATAATGAAACATAATTACTTTAAAACTCAATTACTAAAATGTGTAATTAAAGCACTGAAAAAATGTATGATATGCATAAATCATATTTTAATATAATTGGAGTATGAGTGCGCTGAATAATTAACAACTATTACACGTGTTACATTATTTCTCAATTTTGTTTGACTCTATGTTTTCAAATTAATTCATTTTCTCCACCGGAAATGTTATATGAATTAAATCATTTAATAAAGAAATTATATTCATTAGAACAAACTTTTAAAAAGAAATAATGCATTAGAATTGGATAATGGCATCATTGAATTCTTTAATGATGCTTTAGCAAGTTCTGTAACTTTTATTATCACAAGTATAAAATATTATTATTAAATAATAATAATAAGAGATATTGTCGCATATGAAATCCCATTAACAATGTGGTGTGATAATGTGTTGTTTGTTTTTTTACAACATAAACTCTTTTAGAATATATCTGCATGCCGTATCTGAAAACTAGTAAGTTAATTAGAAAAAACACTTGTTGAACACTTTAAAAATCGTAAATGGATAGATTAAAAATATTTTTTCTTACTGAGAGGAACTTCTATAAAGAAAATATTAAAAAGAACATTTTTGGATTATACATTTAAAATCTGAAAACATATTAATGTTGTAAAATGAAAAAAAAAATAACGATTTGTAAAATCTCATGGTTGACTTATTATTTATTTTCCTTTTTTTAACAGGTATTTTTTTCTGATTCTATACATGGGTTTCTTAAAAATACTTTAATTGATTTATTTTGATTTATATTGCATGATGAATAACTTAATTTATTACTTAAGTATTTCAGAACTATGCATCCTATTTATGTGAAAGAACATACGCAAAAGAAAACAAGTAAAGAAATTTTAAAATATGATTTTCCATTTACTAATAAATAGATTGATTTTACTATGTGTATTTACAAATTTATATGCCTTTTCCTGTCCTGTCTGAATAAAATGGGAAAGGAAATTGCTATATATTTCATGCACATATATCAAGAAAATCTTTACTACGTCTTATATCGTTTGTCAAGCTATCGTAACTGGACCTCGGTTGCAACAGGTTCAGATAATCAACATTTTCTAGTACTTTAAATAACGTTAAATATAAAATTTCCACATAACACGGACCGTTATAGAAAAGTAACATTTATGAACAGAAAATCAGTAAAATATTAAGAAAAGGCCTCATTTATGATATTAGTAGTTCTGATCAATTTTTATTGAAATAACTTTTATTTTTCTTATTAACAGAAAAATGCTGACATCTGAAAGATGTTATGTTATGTCAAAACATGATCTGAAGATACCTTTAAACTTGTGATTTTCATAATCAAATATACAGGGTGTTTTTTTTTTTAACTGACGCTATTCAGAGAGGCCAGTAGCTCGTTCTAATAACTGGATTGACACAAAATTTTGTGAATGGACTAAGAAAACCATGGGAAAAAAGATTCCAACAAAAAAATAGTTCCAATCACCACCGATAGGGGGAAATGTGGCGCTGTGGTAATTTATGCAACTGAGAATTAGCATAAAATACGGGCAATAAATGAAAATGCAAATTTTTACTTACGCAAGCGACAGTAGTGCCAATAGTTTAAGTTATAAATGCATGCGAAAAACACCGAGAAGCAATTTCAGCTCAGGTTGAAAATGAATCTGACGTTACCGCAGCGCGCGTTACTTGTGAAGTTCTATTATTGACCGCTCTTTGTTTACTTAGAACACGCCATAAACTGCGCAAAGGACCTTTATCCGTTAATGTATTGAAAGCAATGATTCTGAAATTCGAAGAAACCAGCTCGCTAGCAGTTCGGTCAGGCAGAGGACGTAAACCGATGGCAGAAAAATTGATAATGGATGTTTCAACTGCGATCAACGAAAGGGAAAGTGAAAATGATGAATAAAACAAGGCATTTTATCCAAATTATTAATTTTGTCTGTTTCTGATGGGTTTTTTTCAATGTACAAAGCTACATTTCCCCCTATCGGCGGTAATTGGAACTATTTTTTTTTGTGGAATCTTTTTTCCCATGGTTTTCTTAGTCCATTCGCAAAATTTTGTGTCAATCCAGTTATTAGTACGAGCTACAGGCGGCTCTGAATAGCGTCAGTATAAAAAAAAACACCCTGTATATATTGAATTTGAAGTAAGTTGAATGATTTTAGAACTTGAATTCTAACCACATGAATTTTATTAAATTTGAAGTCCACCACAGATGTATTCCGAAAAATTCGGTCAGATCCTGTTGACCATAACATAAATATGTTTATAGATAGGAAAATATAGTTCATAAAATACAACCTAACATTTTTGCACAAGTATTAACAACTTTGATAAGTAATGAATTTTTTTAATTGCATAAAATTGCAATTATTTTTGCACGTAAAAAAAAACACGTACGGTGCATCGGATTATATTGTATATCGCGCTAAATTTGTATATGAATTGATTTAATCTTTGCACCATTTATAGTTTTTGCTTGTATTTAATGTTCACTGAAGCTAATTTTCATTTATTGTAAAAAACGTTGAGTCTGGATAAATTTATACTGTCTTCATGATATGACAAAGTTATATAACAATTTACCAAATATTAAATAACAAAATTCGATGATATTTTCTGTATATACAGTTCTAATTACAGCAAACTAAAATAAACCTATGTAAACCAGATAATCACACATTTGTTGGAAAAAAACCTAATACAACAGTTAAATATAGCCATATAAGGAAATTTAAAATTGTTATTACTGAAATTAATTAGTGACATAAATAAAAAGGTTTTGAAGATCTTGTCTCATTAAAATCACTTTTCTTTCAAATAATACCCTTTTCGCACTGTATTTTATCTTTCGTTTATAATATTTGTAATATACTTTTAACAATCTTTAATTTAATTAAATTTTTTAGTGATATCATGATTCAGTTTGATTTTGTTTTTAATGAGATCAAATATTTATCTTAAATGAAACTCAATTAAAGAAAGTCATGAACTTTTTAAAATTAATGTCTATAAGGATTTTTCTTAAAATGTTATTAATAACAACATAAATTGTCGTTATAATTAACAATACCTTTATTTTTTTATTAAGTGTTTTACGATCCTTAAGTAACTGTAAAGGTATATTTTATTTTTAAATAGCACACCATTTCGATATATCTGTAAAAACTAGCGATATATTTTATTGAAACTTCATATTTAAAGTTAACTTATTATTAATAAGAATATTAATTGAATCTTTGTTTAAAGTCATCAGTAAAAAAAAAGAAACACCGACTAGTAAATCTGCTCAATATCATTCTAAAAATTAGGATTGGTACCAATCAATTATTAACCCACTAACCACCTTTTCATTAACCAGGTTAAATTGAAATTGTTTTTATGTGTATATACACTTTTTGAAATACATTGGATCTCTCAATTATAAAATAGTTAATTTTTTTGTAATAACTTTAATTGTTTAAAAAATATCATAACTTCTAACAGGGGAAGAATTTTCCCACGTATTGGAAAAGTAGCAATTGTCATTTTCTCTTGCATAAATACAATTGTGGTTGAAATGTATTAATTATCAATTTTTGCATGTTTCATGCATATTTATAAAACATTTAAATAATTATTAAACATATGTATGTTAATAATTTAATATTAATGTTTGAAAATCACTAACATTCGATGTTTAACATCTGATAGAAACGTTTGGATGTGAATATAATAGAAAAGTAAAGACAATGTTACTGCTTTTCTTAGACATTGTCAATAAAAACTACAAGAAACAGCCAACTTGTAACATTATATACCATTTTCTATATTTTATTCGTGTACATTTCTATCTGCATTAAAGGATTTTTTTAAATATTTATAATAAACTGGTATATGCCAGCGAAATGTATATTCTATTTATTGCTTCATAAGATCATAAATGCTATTTTGAATTTTCTTGATTATGTATTTTATATAAAGCAGTTGTAACATGTTTTATAAATGAGAGCTTGGATTTCGATTCCATACACTCTAATTGAAGCCGCTATAAGAAAAATGTTAAAATTAATAAAAAAAGTTTATAATCAATATTACCACCATTGTTGCTTATCCGCTTCTTTTATTTTATTCAGATTGATTTTTACCACCACGTTTTTTATTTAAATAGTAATATTCGCATTTTTTAATCCGCAATTCTATAACAGGAATTATTCAAAAACTATTTCAAAAACATGGTAGAAATGAAGTAATATGGATTTTAAAAAGTAGAGGACAAGAACATTTAATGTGCGGCTAGTATGTGTTTAAAAAGTTGTCGCCTCCACGGTCATGAGAAACTCGGAATTTTTATTGAAATTTATTTTAACTAGTTGTTATGGCAACAGAAAAATAAACATGTCGTTTTGTGAATTTAAAAGGATTGCTTTCTTATTTTTCTTATTTAGGTTATTATATAGTTTAGTTAAAAAGTCTATTATGTGTTGTGATGTGGAGTAGTAAAAATAATTACAATTCGCATTCAAACAAAGTGATCTATAAGAGAATGGTGCTCATATACTTAATTAATAAGAAACAATCAGAATTGAGGTAAATGTTCTTTTTGTGTTATGTATTATGACGTCATTCTACCGAAAGAAGTCTCACTGTCAAATTTAGATTCAAAACATACTACTTTGTTATCTATTCATGTTTCTACAGTTTCTTATAATCAGAAATATAAAAATTACCTTTTTCCTGTTTTGTGATAACTTACATTCAAACATAGCCCAATCAAAGTAGCTTTTTTCTGATAGTTCCCATCAATAACAACTGTCGCTTTCTTCTATTTTGTTTGTTTGTTTTAATAAACTTTAAAAACGAAAGAAATATTGTCATGTTCATTTTATGCATTTTACGTTATTATAAATGTGTTGTATGAAATCTAACCTTATTCTAGAAGATTCGGATTGTTTTTTGAAATAGTATTAAACATTGAAACGTATAGACTAAAAACGACATTTTCAAAACTGAGCAAAAAATACTCAAATGTGAGTATGGCGCATAGTCAAAATGGTTCCGAATAAAAGTGACTCAAGTTTGAAACATGTATATACCCATTTCTGAAAACATGCACATACTCAAGAATAAAACATCCTATGCTCATATTTAAATATATAATTTTTTTCAAAAATGAGGATGAACTGTCTTCTATGTGCTTATTTTTGAGTATGCCCATGTTTCAAAAATGAGTTTGAACTGACGATAATCATTTTTGAGTAAGCCCGTGTTTCAAAAATGAGTATGAACTGACTTGTATGTGCTCAGTTTTGAGTATGTCTATGTTCAATATTCTGAGTATTTATGGTATTTAAGAATTGAAAGCATTAGGTCATCATGTTTGAAACAAAAATTTTCATGACAAAATCAAAACATCGATTTACTCAGATTTGAAAACGTCATTTATCTCATTGTAACTGGTACACAACTGATAAAAAAATAGAAAGATCTGTTAAATAGAGTCATTAATTATTGTACATAATAGTCATATTATCTGCAAGATGCATTCAAACTAACCATTCTGTTCATCCACATTATCCAAAAGAACACTTTGTGATGGTGAATTTCATTATTTACTAAAGTCGTACCCAGACAATCCGATGAGAAATACAACCAATGCTTTTTCTCTCCAGGAACATTAAAAATAAATGTTGGTTTTAAATATAAATTGTAACTGAATGATTTGATTGTTTTGTTTTTGTTTTTCACTTTTTATTTGAGATAGTTAATAAAACAAAATTTCTCAATCTTGAAAAAAATTCAAAAATTAAAAGTATTAGTTTGAAAAATATCTCAATGTTTCAAATTGTGTTTACTTTCACATAAAAAGATTTGTTTATGATTTGTTTTAAAATTTACTGCGAATCCCCCCTTCCCAAATGTATATGTCCCGCAACGGGATCTTGGGTCTAGAAATTAATGATCTATTTAAAGTTTGCTTAGTATGTCGTATACACATACACTTTGGATAAATGTTGCTATATTTTTTTTCCATATTAGCACACATTTTCGACAATATATTTATATTATTTTATAGATTTTACTTTTGGATCGCAAGGGAAAGTGTTTTGGTACAGTAATTTAGGAATTGTGAAATTTTGAAAATTGGAACTACTATTATTAAAGAAATTTTCAATGGTTACAAAACTGGTTGCATTCGGATAGCTTTTTTTAATCATAATTAAAAGTCTACTTGGCGGAATGAGCTATAATTTTGGATTCAGGTATTAGAATCATTAAAAAAAACGATTTTAAAAAATGTATATGTATATAGGTTACAATTCCTTTTTTGTCCGAAATTAATTTAAAAGAGATAGATGAATGTAATAAAAAATATGAACGGTAACCTCATTTCTTCTATTCATATTTCTGTATATGTAACACATGTTCTGTATTTTTTTTTAAATATTGATAAGGGAGATTTTAATAAAGGTATTTAGAATATCTTACCGTATAAATTTATCTATTTATGAAACAAAAAATAAAGCCCCATTTATTTTCCATTTTAATTATAATTGAATGCAGAAGCAAAAAAAAAAAAAAAAAAAAAAAAAAAAAAAAAAAAAAGCTGTATTATTCAAAAGAAATTTAAGCACTTTTACGAAATCATCTCTCTTTATAGAAATCGTTAACTTTGCTTGTATTGTAAAATATTGTAATTGTTTTTAAATTTGTAATACTGGAAGAAAATAATAAAAAACAAATAATTGGTTTTCTTTATTTTTTGTTTTGAGAAAACTTATCGATTTACACAGTTTGGTTTTTATCTTATGAAAATAAGATATCAATTTTCATAAATTGTGGAAAAAATATTTTTCAAAAAGTTTGAATAATTTTATAATCGAAGTATTTTATAAATATTTTGAGATAATATTCAAATTCCATTTAACTATAAAGTATTGCCTCATCAGGATTTTTTTCAAACAATACGCATTTTTAAATCTTTTTTAAGTTTTTCTGAAAAAAAAAAGAAAACACAAAAATACAAAATGGATTTAAAAATCAAAACATAATATTTTCTAATACTAGGGGGCTCTTCCCACTACGAGCTACGCTCACCAGCCCCCATTCTCACACCGCAAACTTTAATAACACTCTGATTTGACTTTAACTAGTGATTATTATTAACTAGTGATAATTACTTTAACTAGTGAGTTCAGGCATGTACAATAAAAATATTTCGATATTTGGTTTACTTAGGGGCAAAGTCGTAAATAATAGTACATATTGAAATTCATTACATTTTTCTTGCATTCAATTAAATATATCATTAAATTTATTAAAAGATATCTCGTAACGGCTATTAAAAAGTATTTATCGACATTAATAATATTACGTGTTTGTGTGTTTCTACGTGTGTATATGTGTGGGTGTGTAGGCGATGGTCAGGAGTATTTAGTTATTTTATGTTTACCATGTATTTTCTATTTATTCTTTAATTTATTTTTATACTTAAATTAGGTATTGCAATATATCTGTTTCATGTTTCTTTTCTGGAATAATGTATTAAGATTTAGAGTGCTAATTATACATGGAAATACAGTAAATTATATGGTAAATAGTAGATACGGTATCCACAATAGCACTCTTCAATGCCCACATGCCTAACATTGACGAACACAGCTTAGTTCTCTTAGTCTAAAATTTGTCTAATTATACCCCTTAATAACCTTGAATATTCAATGAGTTTGTGTACAATAATGTATTTGTAACATTGTTAATATAATTTCTAATATTTAATATGATATCTAAGTATTTAATTCGAATTCATTGGAATTATAAAGCTTTTTTTTCACTCATCTTCTCCTCTTTAAATGTATATGTAAAATTGAGCCTCTTGGGAATAGACTAAAATTCTTTTCAATGCTAAAATGTGTTTTATCGTTTCTTATATATACATTATATGCGCACACTTTTGTACTATTTCACATTCATATTGAATTCAAAATAATATTATATTTAATTTGTATTTAATTGAGACTTATTTATCGGTATCCTAAATACGTAATAATCAAATTATATTTTATCCTTATGTAATATTAAACAGATAATTGGAGAAATATTTACAATCATTTCGTTTCCTTAAAGGAAATGTGCAATTAGTAATTTGATGGTCAAAATTCCTTAGCCATTGCCGTATTATCTGATTTACATTGAGTCAAATAAAGCAAGTGACCTGCATTTCTGTTAAATATGAGTCTAATTTATAAGAGTCTTAAGATTAATAAGCATGTGGTGAATATATTAATACCATAACACACATGTAACATAATATGTGTGTAAAATTATATTCCGGATTTCATAATAAGACAATAATTATGCTTTAAGTTATTAGGAGAAAGTCAAAGTGCTACTTAATGATTCGGCATAAATTAATATTTATTCAATAGATAAATAAATTGTTAATTAATGCAAATCATGCAAGGTTTTATAATGTAAGCGTTTGTGAGTTTTTTATCAACAATTTTAATTAAAAAAATAAAACATAATATATCAAAGTAAATCGTTTTAGAAATATGCTAGGCAAAAGAACTTAAAGTATGAGTAATGAAGGAGTGTTTAAAATAATTAACATAAAGAAAGTTACAAATATTTAAAAGATTTGAAAATATAATATACGTACCACAGTAGCTTCAACCCATTTTTTATTTACTTGGCCACGGCCGTGGACACAATTCATCATGTATTATAAGGGTCATTCGTCAAGTATCTACATACTATACATATCTATTACAGCAGTTTCTGACTACTCTAATTCACCAGGGTGTAAAATGATATGAACTTAATCGACTAAATAATAAATGTAACAATCAACATATAAACCATGCAAATTGATTTTATTAAACTAAATAGACAATATAGTCCGCTTAAAATTTTTAAGAACTCTGCAAATTTGGTTTAAAAAAGTGAAGAAGATATTATATCATGTCAATTTACAATAAATATTCGACATTCAATCAAAATCTAATAAAATAAGCAATTTTTGTTGGTTAAAATAAAAATTATATTAATTTGTATTTAATTTACTTTTTCCTTGAAGAAAACTTTTCAAAATTTTAAACACTTTATGCAATGTTTTTTTTTTTATATAAAAACACGGGATTGGGCGGATGTAATGTCGTTATATGACATCGTATTCCAGTTTGATAAAAGTATAAAAATGGAGAAATCATTTCCATTCGTTTTAAAAATACCAAAGGGTAAAGAATTCACAAAAGGTGATATTTTAAAACTTTTTAAATTGAAATTAAAAAATAAAAGTTTTTCTTAAATTGCAAAAATTTTAAATCGATCACAGCGAGATATATATCAGGTACTCTCTAGAAATGATCATTTTAACCGGAAACCAAGTCGTGGACGAACACGTATAATAAATTTTCAGACAGATCGGAGAATACAGAGATTGGTACCTAAAAAAATATGTCCATATGGCAAATTAAAAATAATCTGGGTGTATAGGGTACGACGCTGTACATAGACGTATTAAAGAATGTAATTACATTAGTGGCTCGCAAACCCTCTCTCAAACAACACCACAAACAGGCAAGAATGGTCTGGGCTAAACCCATTTCCTACGGGGACAAGTGGATTACTGTTGTTTTATTCCGAGATGAGACAAAAATGGACCTTAGATGGTCCTTTGGGTGGAACAAGTATTCGCATGATCTACTATAGGAACCCATGAGTTTTTTTTAGCAGCAAGTAAGAAAGCGGTAAGTTTCAGCGGTAAGTCTGTTATAGTTTGGGGGCATTCGGCGTCCAAGGACAGACTACTCTGCCTTTTTGAAAAGGAAGACAAAATTCCCAAAAATATCAAGTTACACTTAACTAACATTTGCTTCCATTTGGTAACATTTTTTGGGCGGGGAGGGGGGGGGGGCGTTCCTGAATGGATATTTCAACAAGATAATGCCTCAATCCACATATCACACTCTACAAAACTGTGGCTTTCACTGAAAAATGTTAAAATTCTTAACTGGCCATTTATTAAGTCCATACATAAATCTGATTTAGAATGTCTGGGGCATTTTAACCCGTCAAGTTTACAGAAATGGAAAGCTGTATAATACTCTTGTAGAACTGCAAGAGGCCACTGAGAAAACATGGTGCTCTTTGCTACCAGAACCCCTACAATAATTAATAATTTCGATGGATGCACGTTTATTTGAACTAATACAAAATCACGGAAAAATAATCTGTATGTAACAGTTTTATAAAAATGATAAATGTAGTTGTTTCTACCATTGTCCGTAAACTTTTGAGGCAGTTTGCCGTTAGGTTTACTGCAATGAAAAATAGTATGATTCTCTTGGAGAACTCCAAGAAGCCATTGAGAAAACATGGTACTCTTTGTTACCGGATATCAGACAAAAAATAACAATTTATATGGACGCACGTTTATTTGAACTAAACTAAATCATGGAAAAGTAATTTACATGTAACAGTTTTGTAAAGATGATAAATGTAGTTGTTTCTCTCATTGTGCATAAATTTTGAGACAGATTTTGTCTGGCCATCTTTAAGTCCAGACATAACCCGATTGAGAATGTCTGGAGCATTTTATACCTTCAGGTTTACAGAAATGGGAAGTGGTATTACTTACTCTTTTGGAGAACTCCAAGATGCCATTGATAAAGCATGGCTCTCTTTGCCACAAGAAACACTACAAAAACTAATAATTTCGATGGATGCACGTTTATTTGAACTAATCTGAAATCACAGAAAAATAATTTGTCTATCACAGTTTTGTAAAAATGATAAATGAAGTTATTTCTGCCATTGGGCATAAACTTTTGAGACAGATTTGTTTGAACATATTTTAAATTATATTTTCTACAGTTATGTAATTTATTTTTTTTCTACTTTTGATATCATTTATTTAAATGAAGTTGCGAATTCCGTAAATTATATATATATATATATATATATATATATATTCATTCTATTTTTTTTATTATTCTTTAAAAAAATACATTTTATGCTTGTGCTTAAACGTTTGAGACGGACCTTATAAACATAGAACAATTGTTATTATTAGAATATAATCAATTGCATTTTCACTGGATATGCAATACGAGTAAAATGATAACATTTGAACTGATTTTTCCAAGTTGTAGAAATATTACATGTCAAGTGTGCGTCCTTTGTGTTGAAGAATTTCAATGGAGCGTCGTGGCATATAGTTTACAAGGTTTCAAAGTAGTAGGTTTCAAAGTTGTAGAGGTGGCAAAAAAAAAGCCTTGCTTCACATTCGAAAAAAAAAAAATAATTTGATTTCGCGTAATACCGATCATTTGACCATTTTTTCATAGAAAATTGTGCCGTATAATATACCAAACGACCAAACAATTTGTTGTGGGACAAAAATATAGTTAAAGCCGTTATTCACTCTGGTTTAACAAACGTCTCTCTAACATGTGAATATATGCATGTATATTTTGTCGTCCTTGTACAAAAGTTCTTTGGTTATCTTGAGAGGAAAAAGCAGCCTAAAAAATTAGGGAGACCCCACTTGGCTGACGCGTGAAAAATACGCACCTTTTGTTTGAATGTCCTGTCAAAATAATTGAATATCATCCGATCCATCGAAATTAAACTTGTTTTCATCACTGAAAATAATTTTACACACTGAAAATAAAATGTATACCATTTGTCTAAATTTTGCGCTTAAACAATAATAATAACAAAAATTAAATTATGCATACTCATGTTCTGTAATAGCAATATATAAGCCTTTCTTGAAAACATAGATAATTACAGTAATTGTACAGAAATTCTAACGAAATATGTTCTTGTAGGAAATTCTATAAATTAGTTCTCGAATTACATCACTTACAAGTTATAGCCCTTATGTCTGTTTTTGCTATCAATTTGATGACTTTTTCTTAGCGAATATCTCATTGAGAAATTTCCGGTGAATGCTTCGCAATTGGGTGACAGTCTTGGCAAATGGCAATAACTCCGATTTCGCAACAACTGACTGCGGGCAGTAAGGAATAACATAAGTACAACACACAATAAGGCACATTCGCATGCATTGGCTGGCATACATGAGTTAAAAATAATCAGATCGTACTTTGAAAATCTTAAAACGTAAATCCATCAAAAATTAAACCGCAAATTTTACAATGAAATATACTCCTCTAAAGTGCACTGAACAAAAATAACGAAATTTTGAAACAAGTTTATTCTGTTAAATATACACTAAAACACTTTTTATTTTGCTTAAAAGACGTCAACATAAACATTAAAGATGTTAAAATTTAAAATTTACATGTTTCGATTTGTTCATCAAATCTTCATCAGAATAGAATATACACAAACACCTGAAAGGAGACGGTTTTGAGACCGAGAATTGATCCTGTCAGTAAGGGTGACCTTTCGGATGTTTATGTTATTCTATTTATTAGGGAGGAGGGTGTTAGGAATTATTATGTTGTTATGACACAGAGGAAATTCAATGTTAGATGTAAGGAGCATATTGCAGATATTAAGTATGGGAGAGGGAATACTGCCTTATCAAGATTAAATAATAGAGAGAGTATCAACATCCTATTTAATACAGCTAAATTGATTTATAGTTCCCGTTTTTATTTTCAACTTATTGTGAGAGAATCTATTGAAATTTATTTAAGAAGCTCGAAACCATGTAACGATACGTTGTCATTTAATATTCCGAAGATTTGGGTTGAGTGGTTGAATAATAGTGTAATGCGGTCTGTAGATGGATCTAAGAGCGATGTTAAAATTAAAAATATAGAGGGCGTTGTACCTTCTTTCACATAGTGACTGTTCAGACTCTCTGGTTTTCAATTAATTTAATCTCTCGTTTTTTTATGTACATTGTATTTGTGGTTTGTATATATTCTGATGACGATTTGATGAACAAATCTAAACATGTAAATTTTAAATTTTAACATCTTTAATGTTTATGTTGGCGTCTTTTAAGCAAAATAAAAAGTGTTTTAGTGTATATTTAAAAGTTAATTCTAATGGACGTATTTTGACTCTCCACTTTATTTGAAATATAATAACATGAAATTTATCCTGATTAAATTAAATTTCCTTAGAATATATTGTTTTCAATTTTGAATCCTTAAGATTTCAAACAATTCTGAACCTTTTTAATTAGTTGTGTTGTTTTTATCATATTTATTCCTTTTTTATCCCTATTTGTATCGTCACTAAAAAATAAAATCAGTTCTCTAAAGTAAGATGAGATAAATATAATTTTTACTAATCGTAAGAGATTACGATTTCAAGATGTATAGTAAAAGGAGAAGAAATCTGATGTAAAAAGGAAATAACTTTTCAACATATGTTTAAAATGAATTTATTTCTAATGTGGATTAAAAGAAGAAACGTTTTATAAGAATAGATTTCTTCAAAAGAAAAGTTTCATAATGCTAGACATAATAAAGTCAATTATAAGGAAATCACATGGGAATTTAAAGCTTTGGAAAGATGCGATATTGTAGGGCTGATACCAATTTAACTTTTATCATAATTCGATAAATGTCGGATATAAGAAAATTTAATTTGTTTTATGATTTATTATTTTATTTTTCAATTGTGCAATTGGATTTTGAATTGGATTTTTCAGAAACAAACTAAAACTTTAAATAATTCTTAGGAAAATTTATTATTTCAATATACCATGAGGGTGGAGAAGAAAATAAAAATGAATATTGTTCCATAATTGCTTCAATCGAGAAAAATAACCTAATATAAAAAATTTGCTTAACTTTACACATATTATATCTGAAATGCAAAATACATAAATGAATAGACTGCTAAATGTTTTTTGATCGAGCAAGAACGTTTAACAAAATACCATATATGCTTTTTCGAACTAAACACAATTCCATTCTTTATCTTAAGAAAACTAAAGAAAACAATATTTTCAAAAGATTTAAAGAGGTATTTTTGAAACACAAGTTTATTTTACTGTCCGTAATTTTCGGAAGCAAATACGGGTAGTTTTGGAAGTGTATTAACAAGTTTAGTAAATTTTCTTGCTGCATTAAATAGCATTTCTCTTTTTCTATAGTGTATGTACATGTACAGTCGACCCCCCCCCCCCCCCAAAAAAAAAAAAAAAAAAAAAAAAAAAAAAAAAAAAAAAAAAAAAAAAACTGATGCTTTTCATTTACAAATATGATTTCAGTTCGACTGTAAATTTTGCCTTGTTTCAATTTATGTTAAAACAAAAAAACATTAGCTGTCAACTTCACAATAAACTTGTAACAAACTATAACCTACCAACACCTTAGTTTGATATAATTTTTTAACCATAAATTTTAATTGGGGCACTGTAACGGAGTGAAATTAGACAGGTATACCTGATGAAACTTTTCATCTTTTTCGAGGATTTCTCTAGTAGCCCTGATATATTTGACGATTCTTCATATCGTTTATCGTTTAATTCAGAAGAATAATTCTTTTATTATGGCAATTGTTTCATTTCAGATTTAAACATAACAGGTAAGTTCCTTATTCTTACACACCTTATTCTTACACTCCTTATTCTTACGTTCCTTATTCTTACACAAGAAAAAAAATCAAAATTGTTGAGATTGGGAACTCGTGTTATTAAATCTCATAAAAAATCTTCTGAATTACATTTAAATTTTAAACATTCTTAGTTAAGGCAAGCACGTTTTCTTAGAATAAACGTACACTATATATTTTCTTTCAGAGCATGCATTTTAGTGTAGTTTGGTAATTGTAATTTTAACGTTGGCTTATTTAATGCCACTAGCTTCAATTTAAAATAACTGTGTTGTAATCATTAGCAACATCAAATACACAAACTAACCAACTAGCTTTTTCTTAACATTTTAACAATCTAAAATTTTTAAATCCTTAAGTGTGAAAGTGTTTTTTCCTTACAAATGTGCGATCACATCTGAGGGGTCCGTGTGAATGCTCGTAGTAGAAACCACATACTTATATCGCAGATTCAAATCGCAACATCAAAGACACAATCTAACCAACGACACTATTTTTATATTTTTTTGAGAATGCATTTTACAGTAATTTGATAATTGTGATTTTAACATCGACATATTTAATGCCACCAGATTCAATTTAAACAAACTGAATTGTAATCATAAACAACATCAAAGACACAAACCAACCAACTTGCTTCTACTGAAAAATTTAACAATCTAAAATTCTGAAATCCATTAAGTGTGAAAGTGCTTCTTTCCTTGAAAATGTGTGATCTCATCAGAGGGGCTCGCGTGAATGATCGTCGTAAGAACCACCTACTTTTATCGCAGACTCAAATAGCAACATCACAGAAAAAAACTAACCAACTAGCTTCTGCTTAAAATTTTACAGTCTAAAATTTTGAAATATGTTCAGTGTTAAAATTATTCTTTACTTACAGAGATGCCTATCACAACCGAGGGTGTCAGTGATTGCTCGTTATACGAACCATATACCTTTATCGCAGATTTTATTTTCGCATGCCAAAATCATGGGATTTCAAATTTTACTAATTCAGAATGACAAATTAACCAGATTTAAATTATTCAAAAATGAATGAAAAAATGTTACTGATAAACGTCCAATATGTAGATTTAACTTGCGTAATATATTTTTATTCCATTACTTTTTATTTTTTAAACATATTTTGTAAAGCACAAACATAACAAAGATTATTTCGGAGACAAAATCAATAACATTTTGAAAAGTATTGCCTATTTTTATTAATTTGTAGACATAACCGGTTGGGGTGGACAACGATTCCAACCCCATCTCCCGAAATAGGGAAGACAGGATAGATTCGTATGCATTTACTTAAAATAAAGGTACTGTAGATAAATACATCTAAAGTTCCCCTGTCAGTGTATGTCTTTCAACAACAGGAAAACTGAAAAAATTTAATTTGAAAATAAGTTATTGATTTAAAAGTATTTTTGGTTTGTAAAACAAAAAAATGCTCTTTGATTATGACAGAGTAAATTATCTATACATCATCCTAAATTGTATTACTACCAATAGAACTGTAAACTATAAAATAGGTGTATTTAAAATGGTACTGTAAAGAACAGTCAGAGTATAATGGGTTTAAATCATACTTCTTTATAATGTAACGTGTGTGTATATTCTGTTGTAGTGTAAATCGCTCTCTCCAAAATGTATCATTCATGAAAAAAAACTATATTAGATAATTGAAATTAATGAAATACGCACTTTAACTAAAATTGCATTTTATGTTTCTGATAAGTTATATCTTGCTTAAGGGGCCAGGTAACCTTTAAAGTGCCAAAAATTAGAACATATCTTTATTAGCTTATAATTAAATATGATTCTTTAGGAACATTTTAAAATAAACCCCATGCAAAAATTCACGTTAGAAGAGTCTAAAATAGTCTGAGCTTTTTATATATGATCAAGGGGTAGTTTGATCTTTGAAGTCAATTTTCTCAAAACAAAGATTTTAGTATTGCACGCATGATTTCTGAAAAATAGTTAGCTAGAATTTCACGAAATTTTGATTGAATGTCTTAACCATAAAGATGCACAAAATGACCTATTATAATTTTTCTCAAGTAACAAGTTTAGAATTCATGATACTTTTGCATTACAAAAAAAAACTCGATATTTCAAATTTTTCTATTTTCTTTTCCTCAGGATAAACACATTTTATTTTTTTCATCGTAGGTCATTTTGAGAATACATTATATATATGTACTCGTTAAAATTATTTGGCTGGTTTTAGTAATTCAAATGGGAAAAATCATGCGCGCAATACCTGCAAAAAGAATTTTTCATAAAATATTTGTTATATTTTAAATAAATTTAAAAGCTTTATATGACTGTATACATTTTTAGAGAATTTTTATTTGTAAAATAAACCTTTATGAATATTATTTTAAATTTTATAATTCAAAGTCACTTAGTTATGGAGTTAATGTAATTCTTATTTTGTTCTTTTTTATTTTGCAATTCTTATTTTTCATGTATTTTGTGAGTACAAAGGTTACCTGACCCCTTAATAAGTTCAAAATCTACATTTTAGCTTTAATATATATTCTAATCTTTCTCAAATTCAGAAGAACTAATCTCTGAGTGCAGTGAGATCAATGTAAATACAGTGGCATCTTTTAATAATCCAAAAGAAATAAATTTCAAACATTTTGCATTTGCATAATCTTTTTTTTTCCTCTTTTAAATCAGAATGCATTTGTTATTTTGTTCTGCAAACTATTTTCTTAGAACATGTTTTATAATACAATTTTCATTCTTTCACGCACGCTACCACACCGACATTTAAAATATCTCATGGGAAGCATTTCTTGACATCTTTCTTTGTAAAAGTTTCGGCATTGAAAATAAACAACATTTTTCTTCTTTCGCTGCATGTGCTTAAAATCGGTCGCAGATGTTCTCGTCATTTTACTTATAAAATATTTTATGTTCATGTTGTATTTAAAAAAAAAGTCGCATTGCTCCTTTAAAAAAAAATTATTTAAATTTTATTTAAATTTTAAAAAAATTCCGTCTATAACTTATTTACAAATGTTTTCCACAAAATAAAGCAAGGAACGCGTTGATATAACATCCTTTAACACTTATTTATAACTACTGATTTTATAAAATTTATATTTGTAATTTTTTATAATGTTTAATCCTGTATAATATTCTGAATCTATATTATAAAGGAGAAACATGTCCGTGCGTTTATTATAGCATATACATTACATTTCCATATAAATTACATTTGATTACATTATTACCGTATTTAAATTAAATTTCAAAAATGATTTTAAAAAAAATCTATCTCTATCGCTTGCCGACGATTGCAAAATATTAATCCGTTTTCACTTTATACAATATAAAAAGTTCAGCATTTGTTTACAGCTAATATTTCATAACGAAATTAAAACTTTATTAAGGAATAAATAAAAAAGTATAAATAAAACACAAATTTAACAGACATGTAATTGAAATAACGCTTATAACCACTGAAATTCAAATTATTATAATTATAAACAAGAAACAAACTTCTATAGATAAGGACATTTTTAGCAATTTCTTCGGCTATTAACTTCTTGCACGAGAACAATACAAAATTACCGCTTTTAATAAATTTTAAAATTTTATTTGTATATATAATAGACATAATAGACATATTTCATATTAAAATGCTCTTTGGTGTTGTTAGGAGGTAATCTAAAAACATATTAAATGTAAAAAATCTATTACAGTTTTAAAGAAAAAAAAATAAGTGGTGTTCACATCTATTTTCTATCCCGGGAAATCCGGATTGGTAAGCCCTAGTATGTTTAATGGCCCCTCTATAAACACTTTCTGTCAAAAATTACTTTATATATATATATATATATATATATATATATATATATATATATATATATATATATATATATATATATACATATATTGATAGTAATTTGACCAGTATATGTACCATATTTTGTTGAACAGTATATGCAGCGAAAATTATTTTAAAGTCAATACACCGTAAAAGATATATAAACAGTAATAAGAGGTAAGTACACCTCATATTACTTTAATGCACATATAACGTTAAAATGTACTAAGCCACTATATATATACCGTCAATTATTTTAAAGCATATATACGGTAAAAAGAGTAGTTAATGGGGATCTGCACCGCATGTTAAATAAACATCATAGGTACTGTTAAAGTATTTGTAACCGGTATACAGGGTGTCCCAGGATTATTGGGACAAACTTTAAGAGGAGGTAGGGTACATCACAAGGATTCACATTTGCATAGCAACCCATGGTCGGAAACGTCATGGGAAAGTAATATGACAGGTACAGGAAACGAAGAGACACAAGGCTGAGATCATCTGAAATAATTTATTGGTCAAAGATATTACATGTGCTGTGGTAGACGCTATGTGAAAATGTCACAAAAGATGTTCAAAGTTTCCACCATTGCTAGTGCATGCTAGTGCATGCTTTACACCGTCGGACCATGAATTGGCGGACTCGCTCAATACACCTGGATTTTGTTAGATATCCGCAGCAGCACAGATGAGTGTTGCAACCAGATCCATATCGGAATCCACATGGATCGTACACAGCACTTTTCAGTGTACCCCAAAGGAAGAAATCAATTCTGCTTGAATCAGGAGAGCGTGGACCAATCCATCTGTGACCAAACACCTGATTCAAATGTTCATGAACACATCTGCCATAATGGGGAGGTGCCCCATCATGTTGAAACAACATATGGCATCTGACATGTTTGGCATAGTGTCAAGTAGCTTGGTAGCACCTCTTGCAAAAAAATGAGATAATCTGCAGATGTTAGAGGTGCTGGAAACAAGTAAGGTTTCCTCCAGTGCTCTTGTGAACAATACCACTTAACGGTGAACGAAGCCGCTTCCGACCATGGGATGCTACGCAAATCTGAATCCTTGTGATGTCCTCTACCTCCCAATAATCCTGGGACACCCTGTATATACTATGGAAAAATGTGCTACAGTAAGTACGGTAAAATCATTAGAAATCAGTATACACACACTCACACACACACACACACACACACATATATATATATATATATATATATATATACATATATATATATACATATATATATATATATGTGTGTGTGTGTGTGTGTGTATTTCCAATAATATAATATATATATTAAATTTATTTAAGTTAAAATTATAGTAACTGAATTAATATCTTTTATATTATTTATTTGTATTTTTTTTTATTGTAACAGAAATAGTTGAAATCTCTGTGGTTAAATAAATAACTGTAACTGTTACTAATAGTTTCTGATATTGAGGTTGCTACTTAACTGTAAACTTCACCTGTGCTACTGAAATACCTTTTACCATGTGATTTTCAAAATTTGGCTTCGGAATATGGATAAATAAATGATGTAGTAATGTATGGATTTTCTTTATCTTCCTTTGTATTTATTTGTTTATAAATTTATTTATTTTCTCCCCTCTTTATCACATTGTTGGTTTGATTTGTAGTGTTCCATTTTCAAAGGTATCCTTGTTTTTCAATATTGTCCAATTATTGTTTGGGCTAGGATTTTACACAATTTTTGTCATTAAGCTGGTGTCAATTACAGAAAACAATCATTCTTTGCTTATAATGTGGTTCCCCTGTCCTTGAAAAAGTGAATTACATTATAAGCCTACATTTGTGTTTTTACTTTTGTTTCACTTTTTGAATGAATAATACTTCATTTATTAGGACTATGTTTTATAATTTGTAATTTGACAGTGCTATATGGTGTAATATTCTCATTGCATATGGTCAGTTGCTTCTGTTTCAACGGTTAATTTTTGCAATAAGTTTATATATATATATATATATATACACTGCTGGACAATTGCTAAGGACGGATCACAAATTGCAATGTAGCATAACATTAAGCGAGATATGAGGCCCAGTAGGATAAAATATTGTTGCCACACTGTTCAGACATTAGAATAAAGGACATTTATTGTTCTGGAAAATACAAAAGGTTATGAAACATCTGAAAGAAAAAAATGTTCATTTGATGCTGCATACGGAGAAATGGAACAATGCATATGAAAGTCAGCAGGAACTTTGGAGAAGGTGTCAGGGGATATGTCCGCCCTGGAGTGCGATGGAACATTCTACACGTCGTACCATACTTTGCACAACATTATCCAGCAGCTGTTGAGGCAATTTATCTCATTCATCTATCAGTACACAGATGAGGGTTTTCTTGTTTGTTGAAGGATAGTTTCGACTAGCAAGTTGCCTCCCCAAAGCATCCCAAGCATTTTCAATGGGGTTTATATCTGGCGAACGCGCTGGCCATACGAGGCGTTGAATATATTCGCTGTCTAGACAATCCTGAACAGCAAATTTATCACCGACAGCAACAAATTTATCACCGACAGCACCACGGAAAAGGCGAAATTGAAGAAGTATAACTTCATGAATGGATCGTTGACCCGTCATAGTCCCAGTCACAACTACATGTAGGCGCGTGTGGCTATTGATCATGATGCCAGCCCATGCCATGACACTGCGGATATCGGTCCCTTTCTTGGATATTTTCTGGACGATAAGCAGTACCACTATCACGCCAGATCAGTTGGCGTCTACAATCCGATGACAGACTGAACCTACTCTCATCTGAGTGCGCATGTACGCATGCCCAGTCCTGTTCAGTCCAGTTGCGATGCTAACGACACCATTGCAAACGGGCAGTAGGCTGCTGTCTGGTCAATGGGACACACACAACAGGTCTGCGGGCGTACAATATTTCGTCCCTCAAACGTCTGGCTACAGTTTTTCGGGAGATCTGCTGTCCTGTGGCAGCAAGAAACTGATTTGCCACCTGCTGAGCTGTGGTGCGTCGGTTTCTTATTGCCGATAGGACATTGTATCTATCTCCTGCAGGCGTCGTACTTCTATCACGACCTCCCCGTGACGCCTGCTACACTTTCCAGTAGTTTTAAATGATTTCCACAGCCGTGAAACAATGATGTGGGTGATATCGAACTCCCTGGTAACAAGTGTTATTTTTCGCCCTTCTTAGATCTTTCTAGTAATTCGGCCATGCATGAAATCATCTAAGTGATATCGGGAAGATATACCGAAATTAAGTTTTTTCTGTAAAACTTAGACTTGGAGCAACAACTGTCCACAAGCGTTAAATTCTTTAAAGCTCGTATCAGCGCTATCACGTGATGAGCAGACGTGGAAAAGGAAATTTGCAAACCCACACCTTTCTTACTATATCCCGCAGTTATTCATTTTGCTTCCTTTCATTTTGTGGTTGCTATGGGTGACAGTGTTATCCGTCCTTAGCAATTGTCCGGCAGTGTATACATGCGTATATATATATATATATATATATATATATACTGTATATTAAAAATAAATGGCATATATACGATAAGAAATTTAATCAGTATATACAAGGTATCCCTTCTTTTCGTTAACCAATAATTTATTCCTAATACTCCAGTTTTAGAAGTACAGAGTTCCAATTGCAAAGATGTAATGTCCTTCTTCATTATATGAAATTTTTGTAACGTTAAACGAGGTATTTTTCATTATGTTGAGATGTTTATGAAGTGGTATATAATTTATATTTATAAATACTTTTTGTGAATCAGTTGTGTGATGACTGAACTACATTAAAGACTTTACATAAATATAAGAATAGAATATTAAATTTTATTAAATTGTTTTTCTACAGGTAAAAATAATAGTTATAATTTATTTACTTATTGTCGTGTGAAATATAGAGATAAATCGGGAAATGTTTTTCATTAAAAAAATTTCCAAATCTCAAACATGAAAGTTTATTTCTATATATTACTGTTATAAATGCTTGTGTGTAACTACATACCTTGTATATAAACTAAAACGCACAAAGACTGTCGAGCGCAGAGCTGAGAAATTTTGAATAAAATTTGCATGATAAGAAGGACAATGAACGATAAAAAATCGAAATTTTAATTATATTTATTGTTCTTTTTATGTCTTGTAAATTTTGCTC
Source organism: Maratus michaelseni (assembly GCA_963931845.1). Lineage (NCBI taxonomy): Eukaryota > Metazoa > Arthropoda > Arachnida > Araneae > Salticidae > Maratus > Maratus michaelseni. The sequence goes on along the minus strand of OZ007589.1, from coordinate 446,944,245 downwards.
ATCCGATTTATATTCAAACAGCCTCTACATGAAAAACCAAAGGGGGGGGGGGGCGTAGTTGTTAGAAGAAAAATAATAACAAGTTTAGGAAGCTTGAAAATTATTTTTAAAGAAAAAGGTTAATTGTGAATCTTAACAAAACATTTGATTTTCAATTAATTTTTAAATAAAATCTCATTTTTATGCATTTTTAAAAACAGATACTTGCATTTGACTTCGAATCCGCATGCTTTGAAAATTTATAGAATTTTTATACTGAAATTTTGAAAAGCTGTCTGTTGTCCAGGCAAAGTTACTTTTGATTTACACACGAGCCTCGGAAGGTCGAGAAGTTTGCATGGGTAAACTTACTTTTGGAATTTATATTAAAATCAGAAATACCCTTATGTAGAATTGGTTAAGTAGCTAATATTAAATATTTTTAACACAACAAAATATTAAGAATCAATGATAAAAATATCACATTTTTGATCTAACTATATACATATTTTTAAAAGTTAAAAGAAAGAATAAACAAAAACGTTTTAATTATTAGACCATAAATAACTACATACATGAACCAATAGCTATCAGTATAAAAGCTAATGGTAATTGAAATATGTTACCAATAGAAATAATTACACACCAGCTGATGTCAGTAGCATATTTGCTTAATTTCTATTGATATCACTTTAACCTGCCTGTCCATGTGTTCATATGGTTCAAACAGGATAAATTAACAGCATTAGAATTAACATTAAAAATAACATTATTTTGTTACTATGTATAAATTCAGTTACTCATATGAAAATGTTTATTTGAGAATTGCTAGCATCCTGAAAATCGACATTTCGGTTTCAGAATACTAATTAATACACTATTCAAACTACTCTGAAACGAGTTTTGTTAAACAGAAAAATAGACCCAATCCAGGCTATCAATAGATCAGGAATATATATTATACCATTCAAGAAAGATAATAAAGATTTTATGTACATAGGTATGATAATGAGGAAATTCCGAGATAGAATAAAAGAACATGAAGCAGTTCTGAGATTAAATAGACCCCACACTGCCTTAGCAAGATTAGCGCAAACTGAACCTATAAAAGTTGATTTCAATAGATCCAAAATTATATTCCGCACAAATAATCACCTGGAAGCAATTATAAGAGAGTCTCTAGAAATAATGTCTAAAAAAGAAATAGTCTGTAACGATGTATTATCATATGATATCCACGCAGTCTGGAATGAATTAATGCATCATTGATTACCTTTCCCATCCCACCTTTTTTCCAAACCCTTGAAGTGAAATAGTTTATTCCGGGCAAGCAAGAAAACGCAAAGAGGTAACAACTCAACTCAACAGAATTAGTTTTTCCCACTGATGATGACCGGGTTTCGGTTGAAAACGTTTTGGAATTTTTTAAAAGGACTTTAATGTGCTTTTAAATGTTTTTTATGTATGTTTTTACGCACCTTCAAACAATATATTTACATTTAGTTGTATCTTAATGAATGTTAGTTATTAAACAAGGTGAGTTTGCACTGAAATTTTAACTTTTATTGAACTACTCTGAAACGTTTCCGAAAATCAGTGGTAGCCAAAAAAAAACCTTTTGTTTTTGTTTTATAAATTGTTATTTTAATCTGGAAAATACATTAGTTACTGAGGTTTCAAATGATAAAGAACGCTTTTTGGAGTCGTGGGTATCTTGAAAGAGAGTATTGTACATTTTCGTTCTTCGTACAGCATAACCAGAGCCAATCATGTACCAATCATGTGTTAATTATAAAATCGAATACATTAATTCATAGTATAAACAAAATTAAATGTGAAGAATTACCTCCAATAAATAAGGAAAATAATAGGTATATAGCGTATTAAGAAAAGCAAATGAATTTAAGAAATGTGTGCTCTGAAAACTAGCAAATATGATATTAAAAATCTGACATTCATTTCATGAATTCCAGAATATTGTCCTAAGAATGAGTACTTCTATAAAAGTGGTACATCTTAATACAATTTATCAATTATGCTTTACTTATGTTGTGCTGAAAATGATCTGCGCAACCTTTAAGGGCAGAAAGGGAAGAAGAATTGAGGGGCAGTGGCAGTACTTAGTTCTTACTGTCTCAGGGGCGTTGTGAAACACTGTAAAAATGAAGGCAAGGAGGTTCGTTAAGCTGAACTCAAAAGGTGTGAATTAAATTATATCATTTGGGGGAGTAAAAGAAAAGAATTTATTTTAGCATTTCTGTAAATTTGACCTAAAATATAAAAAAATCCTAATATAGAAAATGACATCTGAAAGAGAAAAATGTTAAATATATGTGAGGGAAGAAAATGGAAGAAGGACAAAAATTTTTAGAAAATAAAATTTTATTCATTTATAATTATTATTTAATGCTTTTTATTATCAAAGAATATTTTTTGATTGAGTGGATATACTCGCTGTAAATATATTTTATTATGTTTATTTCTTGTATTGCATTATGTATCCTATATAACTGTCTATATTTTCTATATAAATTTATCATATATTAATGTTATTCAGAATCATTCATTCATTCTTGTTTACTTAGAATAAACAACAGAAATAAAATTCAGAAACAGAATTTCTTGAAACAATTTCACATTCCTTGAAACATAAATAAAATTCCCTCTTTCTTCAATGAAAAAAACCCGCACATATAGATTTTAATGCATTTTCTCTCACTACTTGAGTATAATTCAGAGAAACATGGCTCTCATCTTAGCATAAAGAATATTTATCTGATTTACCTAAGGAAAAAAATAACTCAACTAGAACTGAATATATCGGATTTAAAATTGTGTAAGGCCAATGATTGAAACGTCTTACAATTTTTCTAACAAACTTGTATAATAACTTCTTTGTTGCGAATAAAATGTTTTTACTCAAATAAATGACGTAATGTGAAACATGTGTTCGATCTCTGAAAATATATATCATAGTTCGTACAAAAAGTAGCATCTAAAACGAATCATATATTTTTTTTTTCTGGAATAATATAAAGTGAATAAAATGTTATCCTGAAAAATGTCTTTATTATTTGTGATTTTAGTATCTTCTAATAATCGTGAAATGTCCTCCGACAATATTAGTGTCATTTTTTTTCAAATAATATTAAACAAAAAAAAGTTTCACATATAACTACTTCTTTGTTGTAATAAAAAAAATCTACCACAAAATAAATAGGAAAATTCCTTTAAAAGAGGCTCTTGAAGAACAGTTTTGTGTGACATTTATTTTTTAGAAAATATGTCTTGTTCAAGAAGGATATCATTTCATCTAATTGTATCTGTCAAAATAAGGCGTATTTTTTGTATTAGCAAAAGTATTGTACTTGTGGTTTTTGTAAAAAAAAGTCTCATACCCAAATTAGATATTTTTGTTACAATATGTGCATAAAACACATTATAATATAATGTATTATAAAATGAAATGTACAAATTAAAAATAATAAAAAATTATCTGATTTTTTTTAAACTTTACATTTCATTACGAGTTCTACAATACACCTAATAATTAAAGTACACTGGCCTCCAAAAATACGGTACAACAAGTTTTTTTTTACTCTAACTATTTAAAGAAGGAAAATAAAGGTAAAAAATACGATTTATATAAATGAGCATAAGTAACTTCAATAAAAACTTGTGAAACAATTATGTCCATCTATATAATCTTTAGGAATTTAACACTTATATGGCAGTCGAGAGAAATAGTGAGCATCCCACTTTGGGAATTTATATGAATTCTTTTCTGCTTGATGATCTCGAATTGTTGGTGCTGAACTAGTTTTGTCCATATCTAGGAGATCTCGGTTATGTGATTTGATAAGATGGCGGGTAATCGAATGGATGGAAATAGGGTTATCACAAGACGTCTTCATCTATCTCATATGTGGTCCAACGACTCTGGAATCAATTTGAATCTAAAAAAAACATTAAGAAGGCTTGTTACAGACCACTCGCAGGTTATAATAGCTGCACTTGATCGCTTCATAGCTCTTTTGCCCGAAAGAAGAGGAAAACTACTCTGGTTCAGCTCATTTTAGATGATCTTAATGAATAGTGATCACAGCATATGTTTCGCAATTAAGAACAATATTCAAGACGACCCGTTGTATGCGTCCTTCTTAATCGAAAACACAGAAGTTCCCACTTATATTGGCCAAGAGAGCGTGTTATCTGGAACAAACAACAATGGGCTTCCGTACTGTTCACAGAGGAGTCCCGGTTTGTTTTGCAGAGATTCAGCTCGTCTGCTGATCTGGAGCGAACAAAATATCAGAGTTTATCTATCTTTGTAACATTGTTGAAAATTACAATTTTAGAGGAAATGGAATAACGGTTTAAGTTGTCAACTATTTGGTGCTCACAGTAACATCCATGCAGGGTTGGAATTGATTACTTTTTAGTCGATTATTAATCGACTAAACGTTCAATCATACGAAATTTAAACACGATGAATGTAATCATGGAAAAAATTGAAAAACGTAATTATCCTTTACAATTCTTTTTCATGATTAATTCAATCTGAACTAATTCAATCACCATTATTTTAATCATTAATCTAATTACATAGACGAAAATTAAATATGGCTGCCACTTAGCTTTCTTAAATTCGCTTTCATTAATTTGAGACTGTTATTAAGGGTAATTATACGATTTTCCTTATTGAAAATTATGCAAAAATTATCCAGATACACCGAGGTCAAACTGTGTAAATCATTGAGGAGAGAAGGGACAGTTCAACCGTTTATTAAACAATACTTAGCATGTAATTATTCATCATCTGATATTTAGATAATGTTTTCTTTATGTTGTAAAAACCAACTGTGATAAAGCGGGTGGGGGCGACAAAAATTACTACGCCATCGAGTTACGAGATGGAATATTGATATAAGACAAAATTATTAAGAATAGATGAAAGAATGAAGTGTCTGCGTCGACATATTTTGGTACGATATGAGCAGAACGGGACGCCAATTGATGATTTTAAAGAAACTATGACGTTATCAATTTAGGGTAAGATTATTTAACATATCTTATATCTTGACTTGTACAATACAAATTTTTCAATCTGCTTCCGGATATCTTGGTACGATATGAGTAGAATAAGGCACCAATTCGTTATTTTAACTGTACTATCACGTTTTCGAGTTACATCATAAAACTGTAGCGTTCGATATCTATTGACTAATACACTGTAAATATTTCAGTCTACCTCGTGACATATTGGTATGATAGGAGAAGAACGAGGCGCAAATTCTAACGGCGGTAGTTTCACACCATCAAGTGTCGACATGAAATTGTTGTCAAATTAAAGCTTAAACAATGAATTTTGCAAATATTTTAGTCTAGATGTTAGAAAAAGTCCAGCCTCCCTTTTACCCCCTTCCAAACTGTCGGAAAAGGGGCTACACAGGAGATTCCACCAGAAAATTTAAAATTAATTATCTTTAACTTCAGCACTCCAGTCAGTGGACCCAATAAAGACTATGACTTTTGAATGCATCATACGACCTCCATGGCTTCGAGCTCACTCATTACTCACACAGTGATCCCGTTGTGCTCAAATCGTACAAGTATTGACAGTGAATTACTTTTTGAAAATTCAGTTTTCTTGACTACTACCAGTTTTTTGAGAAAGTAAAATTCAGCTTATTTAATGACATGTTAAATTAACTGAAAACATAGCGAAATATACCATTTTAAAAAATGGAGCCAACCTAGCACTTTGAATTTTTTAAAAAGTAGCGCACTGGCAACAGTGTAATTGTACATGGACCCTAAATTTATAACTAAAGACAACCCATAACCCGACCTGAACCCGGCGAATCACTTCCAAACAAAATCCAAACTCGAAATGAAAGAAAATTCATCTATCTTTAAAACATATTATTGAAAAGTAGTCTACAATTAAACCTCTAATATCAATTCTATAATTTGTGTATAAAAAATGAGCCCATATACACTCATTATATTGACATATATAGTTTGTTTCATTTAATAAATATTCAAGACTTTCTTTTGGAAAATAAGTCAACACAAGCTCGACCTGAAAAAGTCAAAACCTATCCCGAAACCGAACCAAAATCAAAATATTTAAAGTCAAAGCTTCCTAAGCCAATCCGCACGTTGGATCAGGTAAAATTGGAGTACCCGCCCAAATACAGGGCTCTAGCCGTGATTCCAGGGGAACAAAACCAGAAGGAGGCTGTTGAAAAAATAAAGAAAATAAAAGGGCCAAAGCCGGAACAAAACATGTCGTTTATAATCATTAATCATTAATTTGATTAACTAATTATATTGAGAAATGATTTAACCGTTAATTGGAGAGAGGGATTGAATTAAATTAATCATTAATCATTAGTCTATGAGTAGGATTAAACAAAATAATTTGTATTATTATATGGTTGGGCAGAATAAGTTTTTCAAAGCTGCAGACTTGTTCAGCTCAACCATATAATAATACTAATTATTATTATTATTATTATTTCCATGTTGGTATTAACTTTTTATGTTTGTTTATATTTTATGTATTTAATCCGCATTTTATTTTCCTTTTTCCTTTTTTTCCCCTTCAATTTTCTTCTTAATTTCCCTTATGTTCTGCATTCTAGGTAATACTCTTCTGTGGTTGTCTGAAGCCTTATGCTTTCCAATTGGTTGTTCTCTTAACTTTTTCCTCTTTCCTACCCATTTCCTTTCTGTTTTGATCCTGCCTTCAAAGTGGTTGCACGTTTCTTTGCGACTGTCGCAAAAATATAAAGTTTTTTCGAAAGTCTTCGAATATTCCTTATTTTCATGGTGTTATTAAGAAGTTTTTTTTATACTTTTAACAGTAGCACATTAGTTTCTTCAGTACTTTAATTCAATAATATTAGGTTTGTACCGGTATTTAGTACTAAAATATTTCATATTCATACATGTTTGCTGCTAGTCAAAAATAAAAATATTGCTACCTACATCTAATTTAAGCTAGATCTTCAAAACGGAAAATACTGAAAAGCTACACAGACGGTTAAAGTAGGACATTATGTTGCATACTGCCTTCACATCTTAAATAAATGTCATTCTATATCTTTATAGTTGCACGTTATAATTGAAGAAATATTTACTCTTCATATGCTACAGTCACTTTTAAGAATGAAAGTACTACTTTGTTGTCATAATAAAAAATAGTCAAAAAGAACGTAAAGTACATTCAATTTTATTTATCGTATTTATGGATTCAAACGACTTATCGATATTTGTAAATTGTATTTTTAATTATTTCTAACATAAATCTAGATTTTTGTTAGTAAAATTTACAAAATTAAATCACTGAAACCTCTTAATGCTTTATGCTAAAAATTCTAAAATATTACATTTCACTTAAATAAAATATTTGAGATCATACTCAAGACAGTTATTTACTTCGCTCTTTATGAAAATAAACTTGAATATGACACTTTTCTTTTACGACTCTCTTTGGTAAATAGCAAAAATTGTGATAGTTGCCTAATAACTTTTGTATTTTAATTAGCTGTCTACCTATCAGATACAAATACATACTTCACTTAATAATAATCACACATGATAAGAAATGAATGAGGAAATTCCTGCACAAGAAACTGGCATATATTAATTATTTCTTATTTCAAATATTTTCTTTGAAATGTAATAGTTCGTTTTGGGAAACAGAAAGAATGAGATGTTAATTATTAAAGATAAAATGATTTTAGCTCTGACAACTTCAAAAATATGATGATTTGAAATGTTATTATTATTACTAACAAATGTACAAAATATTTGTTAAATAAAGAAAAAAAAACAATGTGGGCGTTGTGTTTTCAAACTATTTTTTGAAGGAATTACAAAAATATTTCATTTTTAAGTAGCGAATATTTCTCTAATACATGTTTTATGACTAAGGTATGTCAATCGAACTGAATTAAAACGTATACTTACGCAATATCTTTTTACATTATGGTATGGCAAAAAAAGCAGATAGTTTGGTGATTAATAGTTTAGCTATTTTATTATTATACGAAAATTTATGTGTGAAAATGAAGGTAGAAACAGATATTGTTTTAATAGGCACTATATCCTATTTATACATTTGTAGGTAGATTAATTTAATATGGAATAATACTTGTAATTTGAATCAATAAAGAGTTACACGCTTATAACGATATATAGACTACCAAAATGCACTAATTTTTAATAGAAATAAAACTTTTGCAGAACATGGATATTACAAAATGAGAAACAATGATTTCTACTTATTAATGATTTCTACTTATTAAGTGTGTCCGTTCGTATATCAATTATGCCTTTAAAAATATCACTGAGTATTTTTACAATGCATATTTTTATGATTTTGATAATTGCGATATTATTGATTACGATTTGAATGAATTATGTTGATTGAAAAATTATTTTGTTTACCGTTTATTGTTTTATTTTATTTTATTTTTATGGTATAATTGAATTAAAATGTTATTTTAGATATAACAGATGGAAATAAGTACTAAAATAGAAATAAGCCCTGTATTTACCAGAGTAGAAATTGCTTTAAATCTATATTGGGAATTTAAATTTTTTAATGAATATTAATTGTAACGCTACTATATTTCTGACGAAAACCATGCGCAGTTTTAATTCTAATTTAATAACTACAAAATACTCTAAATAGATGATGATTCATCAAATTAATTTCAAAGTCACTTCAAATTCCTATCACACATTTATTAACTATCTAATACTTATATGCGAAATTGATCAGATTAAATTTCTCATTAATTATGAACTGTAACTGGCTGATTAAAAATTCATTGAATGAGGTCTGGTTAAACAAATTAATATTTTGGGTAATACGTCATTCTATATTCGCAAATTTCTGTTAGACACGGCCACAATAAGTTATTGAAAAATCCAAATTTTTATTTTGTTTAATATTTTATAATTTTATTTTTTTACTCCCTTTATTCGTTATACATTATTATATTATGTATTGTATGAAAAAGAATATTTTTTTTTTCTGCATGTAGTACAGTTTTATGCGATACTGAGTACAAACAAATATGGAAAACAGTTGTGACTAAAAAGTCAATGAGAAAAATATCTGTAGCATGTAGTATGTATGTAGTATGTATGTAAGTATTTGTAGCATGTTGTATGCTCGTAGTACAGTTTTATGAGGTAATGAGTTCAAACAAATATGGCAAACAGTTGGGACTAAAAAATCGATCAGAAAAGTATCTTCAAATTTATTAATAAATTTGAATCAATAAAATATTATTACCACTTATTTTTAAGCAATTTTTATTTTAAAACTGTGGCAAAACTGCCTTAATTATTGTCTAAAATTATTTTAAAGCAATTATTATGTATTTATTTATAAACTATACTTTACTCCTGTCTTGTTGGTATATTGTATAAGAGATTCGAAAAGAAACAATGCTATTATACTAAAATCTGAGTATTCCTTTCCGTTTCACGTCTACTTCTTCCTAAATAGGATGTAATACGGCTTAAAAAAAATACCAACTTTCGTAAGAATCAAAAGATGTCATGAAAACACAGAGAATTTTGGAAATTAATTTAGTTTTCAAAATGTTAATTATATTTATATCTCTAATACAATTTCTGCAATAGTCGCTTCTACAAAACTCCATTAAAAAGAAAGAATATTTTTAGTTTGAGTTGACTGTGAAAGAAATATATTGACTACGTTACATTTTTTAATGAAATTCGAGTATAAGAAAAAAATATATCTTTACATATTTAGACATGATGAGTCCCTTTTCTCCAGAGCATAAAAGCGCCTAACGAATCGGCATCTAAAAATCAGTACATAATAACATTTCTGAGTATTACCTACAGTTTTTTTAAGAATAAATACTTTTATTGAAATTAATTTTTCATTAAAGAATTACTTAAATTTTGAGTAGTTAGAATATAATAAATACCAATATAGCATAAACATTTTCAGAAATAAAAATAAATTGAAATCAAAATTTAATTGAAACAACGTGCGAAAACAATTGCTAAAAATACGTAAATGAATTCTTAAATCCCTACAAAATCACAATTTTATGAAACTGATAACAGGAACTACAAAAACAAACTTTTTTTTTAAATATTTTTCATGAAAATAGCATAGTATAGCATAGTATAGTGTATATTCCTGTAACAAATTTTCTTAATTTCTGCTTGCTAAAAACCAAATAAAGAAAAGTAGGGTAAAACCATACAGTCCGGTGAATCGTGATGCCTCAGTTCTGATTCAGTTCCTCTCGCGGAGCACTTTCACAGTTAATGGTCGAAATACTTAGCACTAGCAATGAAGAAGAAGTGTGCATTTACGGTACATCCATACTTCCATTCAAATAGTTTCTGTGTTGAAAATTTTATTTGGTCATTTCTTTGTCTTAATTTTTTCTAGTTTTAAAAATTGCTATATATGAACACATTTGAAGTTACTGAAGCTATTTACTTTCTTCTATCTTTAAAAGAAGAAAATATTGGAATCATGAAAATTTTCGACTTCCGGTTTTCGGCGGATTTATACATTTTAGGCAGTCCTTAAGACTGTTTGACTGTTTTTGGAAAATGTCTGTCTGTTAGTCTGTGATTCTATCGGTCTGTCTGTCTGTATGTGACAAAAATATTGTGGGCACTCTATCTCAAGAACTAATGCACGAAATTTAACCTTTTGAATCCCACAATATCCGAAATCATCCCAAAACTCTGAAACCCACAATAGCCCTGGATAGATTAAAGGATTTTCCTTACCCTTAAATAATTCGCGGTGGTGCTGTCATGGGGGTTGGTCGGTCTCACTGATGTATGGTGTAATGTGTTGGTATTTCTTGACTGTACAGAAAGAAAAACAAGATTTTTTTCCAGTAACTGGAGCAATGATAAACAGAGGGGTGTAACGCATGTGGAAATTTTAATAAAGGGAGGAAGGAAGTAAGGTCATTTCCCCATTTACCTAGTCAAAGAGGGAGGAAAAAAAGCGAGATTTCGTGGGCGAAAAAAATTTTGTGGGCGCTCTATCTCAAGAACTAATGAACGAAATTTAATAAAACTGTATATTCTGTTAGTCCCTGATATAAATTTGTGCCGATTAGTTTTTGGGGAAAATCGCCAATCAGGTTATGATGTATTTTTTGCGATTACCGCAATAGCTCTATCTCAAGAACTAATGAACTTTTTTTCATCAAACTTCCGATTCCGTTAGATCTTGACATAAATAGACGCTGATTACGTTTTGGTGTAATTATCCCAATAGGTGGCTATGCTACTATGCTACTTTTTCATTATTAACTCGATAACTATATATCAAGAACTAATGCACAGATTCAGTTAGACGTGGACATAAGTTGTTTGTTGATTATGTTTTGGTCTAAATCTCATAACATGTGGCACTGCTATGTTGCATTTTTCAGGATTTACACAATTTTAGCAATAGTCATATCTCAAGAAGTAATGCACGGAATTTAATAAAAGTTTAGATTCAGTTAGACCTTGATATAAATTGGTACTGATTCTTTTTAGTGTATGCGAAACATGTGTGAGATAGAAGAAAGTTTTGGGATTGTCACATCCGAGTAGTGTATATCATTATGTGTAGCATATTTAATAAGACAGTTTTTCTACAATGAAAATGTTGCTAGCATTTATAGACGCGTTTTTGAGTCGCTTTCCGTCCCTCATTCTGTAGACCGGATAAGACTCGATATCCTAAGTGGACTAAAAACGTTTTTTTGTAAAACAGTGCTTGAAGAGTGTAAATAATGTAAATTTTTCTACAATGAAAATGTTGCTAGCATTTATAGGCGAGTTTTTGAGTAGCTTTCCGTCCTTCATTCTGTAGACCGGATAAGACTGGATATTTTACGTGGAATAAAAACGTTTTTTTTTTTTTTGTAAAACAGTGCTTCAAGAGTCTGTAAATAATGCCAAAGCTACTTGGATAACTGCGACTGCAATTTTTATAACGCTGAGCATAATTGAAATTTCTCAAAATGTAATGTATATATTTATCATTTTCCCTTTAGTTATTACACTTATAATTGAAATATTTAGTTTAGTTCTTATGTTAATGTTGCAAAATTAAATATTTTTATAATTCTTTAAAGAATTTCTAAACTCTTTCAATCTCTGTAAGATTAACTTGTTTATTGCCATATATTTATTAGATTATTTCTAGAAAAAAATAATTATAAAAATGTGCTCAACAAATCACATATTTACAATACAATTATTGAACAAATATACAGATTATTCATGCAAATATTCATTAAATTCTGCTGGAAACTGTGGATTCAAGAAACGACTAATAATAATTGATTTGGTTTTATCCCACATTTTTAATACTTTCCAATCTAGTTGAAAAGTGTTGATGACTTCGGTTTGTCTGCCGTCTGGCCGTCTGGCCCTCTGCCGTCTGTCCGGCTCTAACTCTCGTAAATATGCTCGGATTGCCTTGCAATTTTTATATGTTATTGTCGTTATCTATAGGACGTTCCTTATTTCAACTGAAGTGTATAGCACTTACAGTTTTTTTACAGGGACACTCAAAAGAATTCCGTTACATTACGGTCTATGGGGAAAAATCATTTGCGGTTTATTTTAATGATGTTACACAATTGCAAACACATTGTAAATGATATATATATCACTAAGGTGTATTACAATAAGCTTAATATGGAATAGGGTGTGCATAGCACTTTTAGTTAATTTACAGGGACGGTTAAAAGAATTCCGTTACATTACGTCTATGGAGAAAAATCGTCTGCGGTTTTTTTAAATAATGTTTCACTATTTTAAACGCATTGAAATTTATATATATCACTAAGGTGCATTACAAGAGGCTTACTACAGAATATTGTGTGTATACCAGTCATCGTTCATTTACAGGGACACACAAAAGAATTCTCTACTCTCTGTTAACAATAATTCCTGGAAGTGCGTTTTAAGTTACTGAACGCGATTTTTAATTTAACTCACTTTTTTGTTTATTACGTGGTGTGTATACATTCTGTAGATCATATACAGGGAAGCACAAAAGTTTGCGAACACATTTCCGTTTATTGACAGAAACTCCAGAAGGAGAATTTTAAACTGTGCTACGCGTTTCTTAACGGAACTAAAATTTAGCATCCTATGTAGTATATATACAAATCGATAGATCATATATACAGGGCTGAATAAAAGTATTCGGATATTTTTCCGAATATTGTATACGTTGGAAATTCTTGAAATTATGTTTTTAAATATGTTATGCGTTTTCCAAATTGTTTACTTAGATGTTATATTTCAGCTTATTAAACGGTATGATTTGTAAAATTATTTTGGAAGCGTTGGAAAGTGTTACATAATCTATGCTTGACGCATGATTTTTCTTTCTTGTTCTACATAATGCAGATTTTAATCCTTATATGATATATAAATAATTTATAGCTCATCATATCCACTGGTATAATTTTGTTTATTTTTTTAATTAAAATATATTGTAATTTTCAGATAGAAATATATGTAATTTAAATTAACTAGCTGACCCGCCCGGCGTTGCCCGGACAGGCTGTCATTGAAAAATGTAACAGTGGAGTGGACTTCATAAAAAAAAGTCTGAATAATATTTATTTATACTAAAGATTTGAAAAAAAAATTAAATAAGAGCTAAAATTTCAAAAGTATAACAGTTACGTTTAAAAAATAAAACGGTCAGGGAAAATACACTTATTTTTCCCTTTTCACAAAAAATTCCTTTTTAAAAATCATTGCTTTTTTGCATTTTTAATTTTATATTGCTAACTGCATTTGTTAAATTATAAATAATAAATGCTTGCAAAAATCAATATTTCAAATGAAAATATATAAAAGTATATCTATTTAATTGTTAATGTTCAAGAAATCATTGTTTGTTTAGCTTTTATTCTTGTAGATGGCAGAACCAAACAGTTAAATGTAAAAAAAACTCGCCTAAATATTGCAAAAGCACTTTTACATATTAACCAATGAGATGAGTTTCATTCGGTCATTGCCATTAAACAATTAACAGATAATCCCGATTTCTGTGCCACGTACGATAGCGTAATATATATACATATATATATATATATATATATATATATATATATATATATATATATATATATATATATATATATATATATATATATATATATAGATAGATAGATAGATAGATAGATAGATAGATAGATAGATATTTTTAAGAATTTCTTGAAAAATAGCGAGACAAAAAAAAATGTGTTACGTTCTGAAAATCTTACTTACCGTCATCTTGTCATAAGCTTTTATTTATATAGCACTTTTTTTTTAAAATTATTTTCATAATATTCTCGTAGAAAATGCATATTAGTTAAACCCGATAATAACACAAAAGACTGAAAAAATGTTTGTTCATAGGAATAAAGCAATGTTATGTATTTTTTTGTTAATTCAGTATTTTATGGTACTGAGTTTTAATTAATGATTACTTATTTTAATACAATACAAAATATGTGATATAATTTTGATTTAAGGAATATTTCAGTTGTAAGGACAAATAAACAAATATCACATATTATTGCTATATTTTTAACCATATATTTTACCATATATTTTAATTAAACCATATATTTTAATTAAAAAATGAAACAAATTTATACTTGCAGATATGATGAGCTATAATTAATTTATGTATCTTATTAAGATTTTAAACTTGGATTATGTAGATAAAAATTGGGATAAAACCAAATAATTTATTACGAGTCTGTTTAAAAAAACATATAATACCACAAATTATATTCCCCCAAAATTGAAATTTAATTGATCAACCAATACAGATAAGAAAATGCTTGATTTGTTTATTTTAACACAATAATTAAAGAAGTTATTATACCTATTAAAACTATTCAATGGGATTCAGAATAATTTTACCAAAGCATAATTTATTTCTTTAATTAAACGATTCAAAAGTTGCATTTTATGATAATATCTTTCAAATTAGAGTTTTATTTAAGTTAGCTCAACTCATAATATTTACTGGAAGAGAAATTATGAAATTTGAAATTATAAGTCATAACATCGTCTTGTTTAATTTTTAATTATGTTTGCAAGATAAAAATTGGGTAAATAATTCTATAAAGAATATCATATTATTTCATGTCTGAATAAATATCATGTTCAAAAAAGGAATTACAGTAATTTTCTTTTATGATGCATTAATTGTTTTTAGATGAAGTGTATTAATTATATTATTGTAAGTTATTTTTAGATATGAGTGTTTAATTATGATTATAAATTTATGAATCAATTTTTGTTTTGTATAAAAGGAAAATGCATACTATTTTTCAAACTTTAAAACTGATTTGTAACATTTGTATACTGATACATTCCAGATTATTTTATTAGCAACAAAATGTAAAAAATAATTATTGAGTAAGAATCCAAACTACATATACTGTATATATAGCAATGTACTTCTAAGATTTATAAACAAACAATTGAAATTAATTGTACGGATAGTTCTTAGTGACATAAAAAGGGCAACGCGCTTTATGAGCCAAGGCAGTTTAAAGCTTAAATAACAAATTTTGGCAATTTTCTCTTTTGATGCACTGTCCAATAGTAGTATAAAAATAATAAATTTCAAACTGATAAAAACTTCTGTAGCATCAATGAAAACATTTTAAAAAAATTAAATTTGATTTGAAATTTTAAAATTTTTACCCCTGACAATATAATAAATTATAACACCTTGTAATATATATATCAAGAAGAAACCATCCAAATAAATTTCAATGAAAGTAAAATAATATTTCCCTCCAGTCTATACTATCCATCTATAATAAGAGAAACCATAGAGATACTAACACGCAAAAATACAATATGTTATGATGCGGTATCTTTTAATTTACCGAAACTGTGGCTCGAATTCTCCATGGTCACAGATATGAAAATAAACAACCAAGTAAAAAATAATAGATAACGTGCGTAATTTTTAAAAAAGTACATGAAAATAATAACTTCAGAGCCCGTGCAATTTTGGAATATTCTAATTTTATTTTTGAAAATGACTCGGAAAGAGCCGAAACATGTAAAACAACTAATAAAAGTTATTTTAATTTGTATTATGTTGTTAATTTACACCTTTAGCATTTAAAAGGAATATATTTTTACCCCTGTGTGAAATGCCGAAGTCGGATATTCCACATATCCTAGAGACAGTCAAAATGATTTAAATTATATAAAGCACATACATATGATTGTGTAGTCGTGAAATGCAATACTTAGTCGCATTTGAAGACCGATGACTGCCACTGCTTATTTTCTGAACGGTGACACGCACGCTGATTCATAGAAGTGACGAGGATATATTAGGCTGTGCGGTTCGGTTCGGTGTCCCTCCGTCTATTATCCACAGTATAAGCAAGTTAGCGGCAGTTGAAGTTTTCAGTTTTCACCGTCTAATGTTGTCTTGTCCATAGAAAAGGGGTACGTTATTCCATTTTATGTTGTAACTTTCTATAATAAACATTGTAAGAATTGTAAATGAACGTTGATTTGAATAAAACAACCCCAATTGTAGTTATTATACGTTAGGCTTACTATACTCAGGCTATTTTGAAAAGACAAACAGGAAGTTTGTTTTCTGTTCGCGTTTCAATTCTGCTAATTTTAATGAATAAAGAATACATGTTTATAAAAAATATAATCATCACTTTCAAGTATTTTTAGCCGTCCGGTCATACAAATGTGTAGCGTGCTCAAAAAATATCGAAATTTAATCCCCTTAGCTGCTCATAGCGGTCTCGCAGACCACTGGTTTTGTTTTTCAATTTTCAATGTTTCACTTGTGATTTTCAGTTTAACTATATGTACTATTGAAATTTTGTTTTTTTAAGCCTTAGTATTATCGCTAAAAAACTTCTAAATAGGTGAGTTTTAATTATAATTGTCATGTACATAAAGTTCAGAACAGTAAGCAGAATCCTATGAGTTGATCGAGCCTTTTATTCCTCTTTCAATCAAGAGGTCTTTGAAAATGCTAACAGTATGTAAGTAGTTAAGGGTTAAACTGCATAAAATAATGCATTAATAATTACAAAACATGTCCAAACAAGTATTAGTCATATCTTTCAATTCGAAATGCAATATTATTTCTTTAAAGTAAAATTTTCAATAAATGTACTTTTATTTTTAAAAGAATTATATTTGAAAATTGTACTTGCTAGTTAGTAGCCAGAAATTGGTAGACTTTTTTAGCTTAGTGGCCAAATTTTCGCAATCTTAATTCTTGTTAGGCTAAATTAAAATACATTATTTAGATTATAATTAACAGGGCGCTTTCTGAACTATTTCAGAAGTACAATAAATTTACGATAAAACTCATTTTTAAGTTCATAATATACAAAAACAATTAAAACTAAAAAATTATTAAAAAAATACAAAAATATGCTTTGATTTTTTTTATCAGAATTTGTTGCTGATGGGGGTGGGACTCTGCAGCATGAACCCTTGTCCAAGGCGAAAACTACCTTTTTTGTTCACGGGAGGTAATCATGGTTATTGATCCCCCCCCCTCTTTCCTCCTCCACAAAGAAAAATTAAGTTTGTAATAACGAATGTATTTTAAAATAAAAGTATGTAATCATTAAATACAAACTATTGAACTACTATTAACATTTTAATTAAAAGTATTACAGACAATTAATGTAATCAAGTTAGTTTAACTTTTAAAACAAATAACAGCAGAAGCTAGAAATTTAGCCCCCTCTGAAAAATATTTTATATGCCCTGAGTAAAATCAGTTATAAGCTATTTCTTATTGGGTTGTTTTCTTCTATTGATGCACTGCCTTTGCTTGTATAAATATAGTAAACTAGGGGGCTCAGCTCCCTACTCGCTAACGCTCGCCAACCCCCCGTGAATTGCTTTGCAATTCACGTTGAGACCGCTACGCGGTCTCAGCTCGCTTGCCCTTTTTTACTTTTGTAGTAATTCTAGCCGGAATAAGTTCTACCATAAATCATTTGAACATATGAAATTGACATTTTTTTAATCTAAAAAAGTAATTGAACTCCGTTGAAAACACAACTAAAAATGCATTTAGTTGGAGCTACTAATGAGCATATAAATCATTTAAACACTATGAATAAAGGATCTTTGAAACATAATTTGTTTAAAACTTATTGCACCTATAATATTGTACAACACGGCTTATTCATTAAATTAAAAAAAAAAAAAAAAAAAAAAAAAAAAAAAAAAAACCTACGTAATAGGAAGATAGTTTATCATCAATGATAGTTTAAATTTCGTTCGACATTTTACTATTCTAATTGATTATAGATTTCTGCAACAGATGGCAGCAGGTACAACCTAGACAGTTTATATTTTTACTTCTTTCCGATTTTTCATGTGAGTGAAATTCTTAAATAAATTCTAAATAAGAGTTGAGAATTCATTTGAAATTAGCAATATTACTCATAATTAAAATGAAGAATCATCTCAGACGCTTTGGATTACGTACATGTTATTTTATTTTTAATATTTGCTAGCTTGATTCTCACTGCTGTGACACTGACCGCCATATTGGAAGCGAGTGATCTATCTAACACAATCTCGTCTTTTCATTGGTCTGAGCTCTGGAAACTACGGTTGTTGCCAACAATAAGCTAGAAATTCAGCCCTATTTCCGCGCCACGTAAGACAAATATATATATAGATTTTGATCTGTTGTAAATTTACATTGGTCTTTTCCTCAACTCTTTTACACTTTGTAGACATATATTTATATACCAAGTAAATAGTTTTTATAAATAATTGCATATATTATACATTTATATTCAAATGACTTTTTACTGATCAGTTATAAATTTCTATGTCGTCCATAATGCTTAAAAAATGAAATTATTACAATTACTCGGCCAACATTTGACAGAGCACTCGGTACGGCTCTATTATTTATGTCTTATATGTGATATATACATCGTACGTCTTATACACATACCATATTTGTAACATATATATGCGTCATATATGACTATAACTTGGCCATATACGTCACGAAATGTTATATACATCATATATTATTATAATATAATATATGCTTTATAATTTGGTGATAAATCTTAGTCGCGAAAAGAAAGTACGAAAGTAGCGAAAATTTTATATTCCAATTAGTGAATTTCTGTTTCTCCATATAAAAGACAACTATAGCAATTACTGCTCTTTTTGACGTGCACAAAATACAGTTTGTACACTTTTTGTGAACAATTCAGTTTCCATTTTTTATGCATAAGCAGAGGTCCAAATATGCTCGATTTGTGCACATCTTTTTGCAAACTTTTTCTAACTGGGTTAAACGCATCAATAATTGCGCTAAGCACACGATCTGTCCTGATAACAAAGATTCACTCCAAGATAGGTGAGATAATTTCTTAGAATGGCAGGTGTATCAATACAAACAATTAATTATGTGGAATAACGAATTTGTTTATAAAAAATTACATTTAATTTAAATTAAGCAATGTCACAATCTGTGTTTTTGCAATAAGTAGATTGTGACATCGCTTACATATCATAAAATCTAATTCTTTGAATAATGGGATATAATGCACCTTTTGTATTGTAATTTTTTAATTCAGAACTAAAAATTACATCAAAAACAGTTTATAAAAAAACTATTTTATTGTATATATCCGTTATTAATTGAAAAATGCTTCTATAGCACATATGTTTATTAACTACTCAAAATGAAATTTAAGATATTAAATTTCTTTTTTTTTTTTTTAAATAGCTCATAAGAAAATTAAATATATATATATATATATATATATATATATATATATATATATATATATATATATATATATATATATATATATATATAGTACGTAATTTTAAAATCAATGATTAAAAAATATACCAACTTATAAGGGAAGAGAAAAATGAAACAAAACGTTAATCATATATTCACGATGATAGATTTTATGATTATTTTATCATTATGATAGATTTGCAAATCCTGGGTCACAAATACCAAATGAAGTTTATTAACTAATATGATATTTCAAGAAGCGAGATAACCAAATCATATTTCCATATCAAAATACAACCAGACATATTTACAATCATTGATTTAAAAGACAAATATTTGTATAAATCTATGGGATTTGTTTAACGTCACTGCAGAACTTTAATTTTTCAGGTAGATTATAACGAATAAATGATTTATCTTTCCATGCAGACGAAATTCTGCAGATAATTATTAATTCAATCATCAGATTTATGAGAAAGGAAAAAAAAAATTAAGTAATGTGAAAATCTAAAGGATTCAGAACAAAACTGGTAATTACAGTATATACATATATCTGTAATAACTAACAGGCGATTATATATAAACAAACCATAAATTTCAACGATATTTTCAAACATTTCTCTAAAATATAAAGACAAAATTTAATAGAAGAGCTCAATAGACGAATTACATTTTACTACTTTTAACGGAATTTACTCAAACAATATGGTAGAGCTCGTCGTGGAGGCATTTGATAACCAAAACACAAATAATATAATACAAATTCAATTGCTGATAAATATTTATGTGGAAACGTCTGATTGGTAACTAGGTACAAGCAAATAATTCGTAATTTTCTATATGCAGCGTATCCCCTATAAAAAGTGGGAAATTGTGAATGAATGTTAATTTTTTTTTTTAGATTTTCATAAAAGAAAAATACCTGAATGACTTTTATAAGAAACAAAATGTTCATACATAGAAAGTAGATAACAATATTTACTTTTCCCGTCATTATTTCGGTCATGTTATTCCAACTATTTCGAAATTAGTAAAAAATAAATTAATTAATAAATTAATTAATAAAAAATAAGTAAGAAAAGGAAAAATATAGGCAACTGTACATTTTTCGCGGAAATGGTTAGAAACACATTCTTTTTAATTTTCCGAACCTCAAAAGGTAAAAAAAACGGAACCCATATTTTCTAGCTTTGTTGTATGAATACCAGCAGAATTCGTCATGTATCCCTACACATTCGACAAAACGTCTGAAATAGGAAGTGTCCGGTGAGTTTTAGGCCATAATGTGTATGTTATTGTTTATTTTTGCTACAATTAGAGGCTCTCTGACAAAACATACATTTGCAGAAATGTGCATTTAGAGACTCTAGATGCTAATATCCAAGACATCGTTGAAGAAAATGTGATGCATTCTGACTATTTGTAGAAAGATGAACTATACATTACATATTTGGGTACATTTAGCATGTTTTTATACTAGGAATAAATGAACAGATTGCATAGAATTTATAATATATTGCACTTTTTTATAAAAAGTTTTCTATTACATCTGTAATCAAAAGCTACTTCAATAAATACCTTAAACACTTAAATAAAAATGTCCGATTAATATTTTTCTTAAGCTGTAAAATAAGATTTGTGAAGATAGTACTACCACGTCTTACTGCATATACAAAGTTAATTTTCAAATATATTTTGTAGCTTAGTGTGGCGTAGCTTTGTAGAGCTAAATATTTCTGTAAGTAGAAACATCTTTCTTTGATTATTTTCTTTACTTTATTTCTTTGATTATTTGATTATTTTATTGATTTGATTATCTTTGATTATTTTCGCTAAATGAAAGTTTATTCAAAAATAATAAAACATACCCAGAAAATAAGCTTTTTTTGCCTAATGAATTATAGTTATTTTATTTTTATATTCCTAGATATGTCACTCCACAAAGATCGATTTGAAAATAAATCCCATTCAAATAATGTTCAATCCGTCCTTCTGGATGAAAAGAAGCAATCATTTAAGTGACCATATCTGTAGAAACATGGAATAAATGTTTCTGTTGGAATCATCAATCGTAGGAAAAGCAATATGCTTATGGTATGATAAAAGAATAACATAAATCTTATACAGGAGTTTTGGTACATTATATTTCCGTAAATAATTATTAGATAAGAAATGAGACGAAAAAAATTGCAATGTGTAACATAAATGTTCTTTCCTTAAGTCTGATCTTGTTTTTAGTTATTATGTTAATTGTTAAACATTAAGTTGAAAAATTAAATTAAAACTATTTTATTTTATATAAGTAGGTATTAATCGTAAAAATTTCTTGATTGTATTTAGATTTATTTTTCATCTTTCGCAATGCATTTTGACAAATCTGATTTTTTTTAACAATGCGTTAAAAAAGATATGATACATTTCGCTGATTAAAACAATAAAATTACATAAATATTAAAATTAAGGGATCGGATATCTGTTAAAATGTTTCCACCGCAAGTGAAATGAGATGTGGTTTCGAGTTGTTATACATTTTTAAATACTTATTGAAATTACAGAAACCTCTGCAATATATTTAAGCTATATTTCAGTATTAGAAAAATGTAAAAATAAACACTTATAACATAATATAACAAAAAATACGGTTCAGTTAATACTGGAAAATATTTTCACATTGTATGTCACAATCCGCATTATTACCTAACTTATAATAGATATCTGAACTTAAATCTTATATTAAAATGACCTCTAGTTCAAAGGTCATTTTAACATAAGTTTTATGTTCATATATACATTCTAAGTTAAATTATCGTGTATATTATGACATACATTGTGAAAAAACATTTTGAAATATTAACTGAATTGTATTTTTTATTTTGTTATTATGAGTGTTTGAAACATGTGTAATTAAATAATCAATGAAAACAAGCCTTGGAATGCCAAGGATGCATCTGCAAAAAAAAAAAAAAAATATATATATATACATATATATATATATATATATATATATATATATATATATATATATATATAAGTATGCTACATAAATTATGATAAGATTTATTTTATTTAAGTAAATATTAAAGTTATTTTTTTAAAACATATTAACAACGACAGATTTATCATCAATACAAAAGTAAAATAAAGACTTATGTGGTATTATGTATCTTAATTTGCACTAACTGTAAACAGACCACGTGTGTTTCAGTTACATTGTATGACAGTTTTTGAAATTTTGCGGAAAAAATACATTTAATTCCCTTCTATAATAAAAAATGTATATTTATATTATGATTTTTAATAAATTTCTGACCATAAGTAAAAAATTATGTTTTAAATATAATAATAATAATAATAATAAACACACACAAACATTTCAGTTTGAAAAATACTCGATTTTGAGGCAAATTTAGTAGATTGCCTTTATCAATGAATGGAGACATACGGAAAAACGAAGAACAAAAATTTGATTGGCCGAGAGGATTTTGCATAAAATCTTCCGGAGCTCGTCATTATATCTTCAGTGGTGAGTGTGCAACATGCCCATATGCTCCAACCCATCCCCCCTCCCACCACTATCACCCCTTTCTTATAATGATATTCTAAATTACAGTAAAACTTTGCTCAGTTTGCGATTTCAATGATGCTATTTTCAAAGGTTACAACGTTTGTGAATAAATTTATTCTTTTGAAAAATTTCGAAATTCTTGGAATGACAATGACACGCATTCGAAAATATTTTACTTTTAAGATTTAAAATAATAAAAGGATGAAAATGAATCAATATGATTCATTTTCATCCAGTAAAACATTCCATTTTTAGGATCCTAGAGAACAAACTTATAAAACATCTATATGTAGTAAGCAATTGATATATGACAGTGAAATTGGTGCTTAAATATTCCATAATCAGGAACAAAGCCAAATTTCACATCATTAATAAGCAAAATTATAAATACATATAGTTACAGAAAGTGTAATTGTCACCATTTCTAAATTTTAAGCACACCATTCAATTATCATACGATTCCTTAAATTCATCAGAAAGTTCACAATTGTTTGAGAACTGAAAGATTGGTTCTTTGATTGATTTTCCCAGTTTTTCTCCAAAACTATTTTAGGTACCTGAATGCCGCAATCTGATGTTTATAGATAGACGCATTCACTATCTGTTCCTGATCATTTATTGCTTACTATGCAACCTTTCTGAGCCTATTCGGAACTGGCAGACTGAAAAGAATGTTTTAATTACTATTTTTGACAATATGTTGTCTAACGAGTCTAATAAACTAAAAATTAGGTGTTTTTTGAAAATCTCAAACATACACTAGGATTTCGTCTATATGTTTAGAAAAGCAATGAATGAAACTTGCAAATAGTGTAAAAAAAATATAATAAATTTTACATGTAGTTTTGTTTAAAATATATTTTACATAAATGTGAAAAAAATGAAACAGAAAAAATAACACCACTTTGAATTGATGATAGCATACGCATAATGAAGTTTGAACATGCTGCAGTATATCTATATTAAAAATAAAATGTTCGAGATTGTTATAGATACATGCTGATAGTAATTCATGTAATAATATATTTAAAAATATTTGTATTCTTCTAAAAAATGCACATTTATAATTTTTTAAGACCTTCTTAGAAAAAATTGGTCATTTAAAAAAAAATTGCTACGTAAGAAAATTTGTATTATGAGTAAAAAATCAAATGACATTTTAAGTCTATAGCTAAAATTACCAGCTCATTATATTGACATTAATTTACAACTTACCGATTAGTTTACAACAGATTAGTTTACAAAAGCAATATAAAATATTTGTAGCAAGCTTTCTCACAATGAGGTTAAAATTTTCAATATATTTCGTTTATAGGCGGCTTTCAGAATCTTGTGTTGAACAATCAAAATACGCAAGAACATTATATCGTTTTATTGTTCAATGACGTACAGGTCTTTGTCTTTATTTAAACACTAGTATATAAAGCCCGTCAAAAATGACGGAATGTTGATCTGCGTTTCACTTTCATAAGACTTCATACAAGCAAACAGCATGAAGATTTTGTTGCTGAAAGGTTTGTATTGTAGAAAAGTACATTTCAAGAATGGCAAATGATTTCTATAACTACAAATAATGAAGATTTTTTTTGTACTCAATATTTAATTTCTGAAATGGTTCAACGATTGGATAAAACATTCAAAAATATTTAAAAAATAATCCAGGTGCGAAAGTTTTTGAAAAAAAAAAAATATATATATAATGAGTTTCTAAAGAGCTTGACTCACACCTCATTGTTTGGTTACATAAGAAAAATTAAATGCAAATTCTGAAATGGTTTAGCGATTGTACAAAAGATTAAAATTTTGTTCGTTTTCAATTGTCTAAGTTAATAGTACAATAGAGTTGAATTTTAATATTTCTTGAAGAACAAAGTTTTTCAGTCATGAAGAAACAAATACATAGCAGAGAAACATAAAAAGAGAGAGAAAATTGCATTTTTACGGATATTAGCTTCTTAATTCACAATAGGAAAATATCCCATTTAAAATTACAGAAAAAACGAAGTTTTCCAGTAATGAAGAAATAGTTAAAATAAATACAACGACGAAAGTAGATAATATAACTTTAATTTTTAAAAGTATTCATCAAATTAAAACCTGATTTTGTCTTATTTTAAAAATATGCCTGAAAAAAACAAAATAAATTTTGATCATTAAAAATCATCTTATTTTATTTCTTAAGAAAATTGAAATTATTAAATGCATTAGTATGACTGGAAAATATCTTTTCACATTCTCTTGTTAAGTTACATTTTTTTTCCACTAGAAAGTTAGATTTAAACGTTACTATGTTAAAAATCAAAATTTGAATATGCATTGATATAATTAACATATGTGATATGCGGTACTATATAATCCTTATATATTAACTGTGTTTCATAAGAAATATTCATTTTACAATGCAAGCAAAATTTCAGATTTTATTGGATATAAGCTAGGCGATTAAAATTTGATTTAACCAAGTTATATTTTTAAGAAAGAAATTATATTAAGCTGAAGCTTTTAAAAGTTGATCTTGAAATAAATCAATACACCCTGAATTTTTCTTAGTTTAAAAATATGCTTATATGCATTTTATATTATTTTACAACTTTATTATTATGTTATGTAATATTTTTTCCAACAGAAATATCTTTGTTTATATTAATTGTCCATATATTAATTGTGCTAAAGTATCCTTATAAACATTTTATATTATTTTACAACTTTATTAATATTTTATATAAAATATATTTTTCAACTTCGTTTATATTTATCGCCAATAGATGGCGCCAGAACTGCGCCGAAATGTAAAATACTGAAGAATCATGGCAAAGTCTCTCTATGAAAGCTATCATCGCTATTTCTGAAAAAAAAAAAGCTTACAGAAAAAAATGCTTACAGAAAAAAAAATGCTTACAGGAATAAATTAAAGAAATCCTTTAAATTATTTAAAGATTTTAATATGCTTTTACAAATATTTTATGAGCATAATCGGATATTTTAATGAAACGTTCAAAGAGCCGTTCATTTTTTTTCTAGATATGGGATTTGTGTTTTTGAAGGGCAACATTATACGTTTGTTTACATCAGGTAATCGCATGTTTATTCTGTTATTTTTAATTTAAAATTTAAAACATTATAACTGGATATGATATACATGTTTTATACGAAAATATGCTGAACAGACATTATTTCAAGTAGAAGAATTTATCATTTAGTGGTCATGTGTTAGCAAATGTTTTTCAGTAAGCCTAACATGGCGTTTAACTACGGTCGACTCGCAGACCAAAGTGGTCCAGCCCGGATTGGTTACAGACACTTTCTCACCTTTGGATTTTATTATAAGTAAGATAACTGGTATCCCTAGTTTGACTCTAATTATAACAAAACAGCATATTTTGTATGGTCTTATCAGAGATTCTTGACTTATTGGTTTGCAACTAAGTGACAACAGATAATTTAACAGCATCATCATAGAAGCTCTAGTTAGGCATAAAAATAATGATGTGCAAAAAACCCCAGAAAAATCGGAAATGGCGACTTTTGGGCTACGACGAAATGAGGAATTGTTTCTGAATTTGTCTGTCTCCCACTGTTATATTATGCAGAATTTTTAATCCTTCATCAAATTATATCGCCTATTTAATTTTCATACATTATATTTTGATTTGTGCAGCACTATTTTCAACATTTTATTGTGAAATCCAACTGTTGACGCCTTTCCTACATTCATAAATGATTCAATGTCCATCGAACAAGTTGTGCAATTCAAAACGGTGTCTCAAAAACTGTATGCCGAACTTATTCCTCAAAAATAATGCATGTTATTTTTTACCTATTCAATTTAACTATCTTAAAATTATAGCTGAAATGAAACTATGTGTTTTGTAAAGGAAATTCACCATAAAGCGTTACTGGAAGTTCGAAAACGTATCTGAAATATAGCGAAAGTTTAGAAAAGTGTTTCAAACAGATCCCCTGCGCGATTTAAAATTGCTAGTGTCATAGATAAATTTATAGAAGATGGAACTGTTAAAAATATTCACAAGCAACGTAAGAGAATGACGTGATCATTAACAAATAGAATCAGACGTTGGTACCTACGTCGCAAATTCAAGGAAATATTTTCGATAAGCTGTTCTGTAGATAGGAACTTAAAAATAAAATATTCTGTGAATTTTAAAGTGCCTGCATCTAAATAGTTACATACCAAGATTAGTAATGCATGCCCTCAAATAAGATGCCCCGTAATGCAGAAGAAATTTGATTACACATTTTGAAACTCCCTGTATTTTTCTGAATATTATCTTAATCAAATGGCATGCTTCTTCACTACTGTCATTTGAAACAATGGTATCTATACATTTGCATTGCGTCAAGCAACTTAGCAGATATGCATACTTTCAAATTTGCAGAGCCTCTGCTTCATTATGTGAAAATTTAACTTTTTTACTCTGTACACCTCCTATATTTTACACGAAAATAAATATTTTATAAATTTTGATTAATCCAATTAAATATTCCCCTGATTATATAAACATTGAATTAAAGAATGGATTCATTAACGTGGGAAGATAGTGTTCTTTAAAAATTGTAAGAACAATTAACTTGGAAATAATAATTTAAGTGATAAATATATTATTAATTCATCTATATATTGAAAATTTATATAACTGTAGATTTATATCTGATTTCTATTAGTTAATTATTTCAGGCGATTGTTAGCATATTTTCTACAATTTATCTTTTACCACTTTTTCATTGCGATAAAAAATATGTTTCATTAGTTCATTTTATAAAAGTCACGAAGATTTAATAATGAAAATTCTTCAAATATATATTTTTAAAGCAGCAAGTATTGATGTATATGATTTTAACAATGTGATATAATATAATTAATATTATTATAAAATTCCTACAGTTTAAATACTTCTATATTTTTCCAAAATTTGAAAGATTTATCTATAAATTATACACCATAAAAACAATTTTTATGCTGTTGGATTGAATTATTTTTCTATTGTCGAAAATTAAATTGAAATTTAATACAGTTCAATTGTATCTTTTTTTTTGAAATTTTGACAAACGTTAGAGATTAATGTAATATCTATTCAACTTCAAAAAATAATCCCTTTGTTTCTTAAATGGATTTATTATTTAGAAAGAGCAAAATGTAATTAATGTGCATAATTTCTTCCTAATACAAGAGAAAAACATCTCAATTCAAATATATTTAAAAAAATCAAATTCGATGATTTTTCTCCTGAAAACGTAATTAGAGAAACATAGAAAAGTAACCTCTACTAAAACTTGCTTTGAAAGGTGTTTTTAATGAACTAATTTATTTTAAATATACTTGAACATTATACATTAAGGATGTTTATTGTTGAAAATAATCCCCGGCAAAATTTATTTTTAAAATTTTACAACATCATTTTTTTTATATCAGAAATCCTTTTAGCTCAAACTTCTGTAATATATTTTTATTAAATATGAAGTAAAATAAATATTTGATTTGATATGTTTTACAAAAAAAGTACTAATTAGACAGAAAATACTTATTTTTTGATTTAATATTTGGCAGATTAATTTATATTATTGAAAGGAATTTCCACATTTTCCGACAGGACATCTCTGTTAAATGTCCATAAACTCTAAATCCATTTCTGTTATGCCAACTAATCAATGATTATTTGGAATAACAGAATAACAGAATTTTATAACCTAATTATAAAAATATAAAAATTACATCCAGTCTCGAAGAAAAAGATTTAGACGCAAGATATATTTTAGTAATTACATTTCCATTGTTTAATTATAGAAATAAACCTTGTATCTTATGTACTTTTCATTTGCAATTAGTGTTCAAGACCCATAAGAATTACCTGCCATAAGATTTGAGTCTTGTAGTAGAGTACTGAATACACGAAGTTACCACAGTATTATATTACTATGACCATTCTCCGAGGGTCCATGCAATCTCTTTTCTTGAATGTTTTGTTGACGCAAAAAATCACTCTAAAAATAAACAAAAAAATATTTGATTTTATGGAATCTTACATTTTTATTTTGTTTGTAATTTATTATTTGCTACAAAATACCGGGTGGTTATAATATAAGTATCGCTATTTGGAGCTGTATGTAGCTTGAAGGATTAACCTGAATGAAACCAAAATCGGTACACTTACTATTAGAGAAGGGGGAAGAAGAATGAATCAATAAAAAATAATTGCAATAATCACCGACAGATAGAGCTATTGCGTGTGAAATGTAATGTGTAATACAAGAACAAAGAATTAAGGCATAAAACCGGATGGCATACCTAATTTATTGGAAAATGTCACAGTGAATGTGATTACTTTTTCGCATTGCGGTAGCGTTCAGGTTCCACATGGCCATTGTGTAGGAGGACACAATCCAGGCGGTGCACGACGTGCTCAACTGCAGAATATAATGCATAAGGAGTGATGTTTAGCACATTCTGTTATATGCGGTAAAGTCATTAAGGTTTGCGACACCTCCAAGCTACACAATATTACACATTACATGTCGCGGAAATGTCAAGAAAAATCAGTAAATTATGGCCTTCTTAAATATTTGTATGCGTTTCTAAAATGGTAGCATAAAATATTGTCACAAAAAATATTTAAAATTTTCAAAAAAAAAAAAATTATTTGATAGAGGAACATTAACAAAGACATATTCGTATTGAAAAGTATTTCTTAAAGTTAATATCTGTCGATTGCGAAATTTAGTTACTTTAATGATAACAATAATTTTTTAACCTTATTTTCGAAATGTACCAATCTCAATTTTAATCCTTAAAAGTAATATTTTCATCTGTACGCTCTTAAAATTAAATGCTAAACGTTAATAGAAATTGACACAAAGTTGTAAATTGTATGAAAATTTAATGATTAACGATTATATATAAAAATATCATAAAATACATTATTATTATTTTTATATTTAAAATTTTATATTACCAGTGTATTTATAATTATTCACAATTCCTAATAATATATTGTGATTTACAAATATATCAGTTTTACTACACAGGCTTTATCTATATTATAAAAGACAAACGTGTCCGTGCGTAACGCTGACGTCATTTTGATATTGGTAAGGCAAGACGATTAAATTTCGCTTTTATTGCTATTTTTTAATTTCTAAACAGAGAAAAAATGTACTTTCAAGCGCAATTTGTGTGAAAACTGTATCGCAATTTACTCATTATTTTATAGTTTTTAAAATAATTTTTAAGCATGATTTTTTTAAATGTCTCTCTGTCGCATGCAGACGATTACGAAAGATCAATCCGTTTGTACTTAAAATAATGTAAATTTTTCAGCATTTTTGTTTCTCAAATAGCACGAAAGTCTCACTTTTAATAAATTTCAAAACTTTATTTGAATACATAATCGTTAATTTTCATGCAAAATTGAATTTTTTTGTTGTTAGTGGGCACTCTAAAAATTTATATTAAATAAAAAAAATCTAAAAGCTTTTTTAATAATAATAATAATAATAATAATAATAATAATAATAATAATAATAATAAAAGGTTTTCATGTATATTCTGTAACCCGGGAAGCCCATGTGTGATTCCTTAATAATTAAAAAGTAGAAATTATTGAAAAATATAGAAAAATGTAAACATAAAAAATTCTTTACATCACTTTCATCACAAGAGTTACCATATTTTTTCATTTTTCCATTATGTCGCTTCTTTCATGTCTTTTTTCTTACGCAGAAATAAAATCAGCTTAGATAAGACAAAGAATATAAAAATAAGAACGATACATTTTCCATTAAAATATTTTGTGATTTTTTTTTTTAGAATTCAAAGCCGTTTTCTTTCTAAAGATTGACAACAATAAAACTTTTTTTTTTCGTTTATAAAATCAAAATGAAACCTTCATACCAGAATCAAAAGCCCCACATAAATAAAAGAATTTTTCAAGATAAATACAATATTTGAATTTTTTTTCATTACAAAATTTTATTTAAAATTATAAAAAAAAAATATTAAAAAAAATATAAAAAAATGCTTTACTAATACGTAATCTTATTTTAGATGCATTGAATATACTCATCAATGCATCTAAACAATCAATACATCAACAATGCATGACCAGAAAGAAAAGCCTCTATTTTATAACACACTCTCAATGAACGAAAAGAAATTGGAGACAAGAGTATTTTAATCTATGCGATGGCAAATGTGGTGGTAAGTAACAATATAACGATTGAACTTTCAGGATTTTTTTTTAAAGTGATGGAAAAAAATTATAAATGATAATATAATTTTTCTCATCTTAAAATATTTGACGCAGAGGACAATCATAAATGGTTTTCACTAAAACCGGTGTCAAACAGTAAATGTAAAGAGGTGGGTGTTTTAAGTGATAGAATAAAATTATGGGAAAATTAACATAAATTTTTTTTCCACGATATTTTCAAAACTGTACAAACATTACTGAAATCTGAGTATGTCACATAGTCAAAATTAGGAGAAATCAAAATTATTCAAGTTGACACATCATGTGTTGATATTTGAATAGGTTCATGTTTTGAAAATGAGTATGAAATTACTTCTATGTGCTCATTTTTGAATATTTTCATGTTTCAAAAACGACTTTGAACTCATCCTAATCATTGTTGAGTACGACCATTTTTGAAAAATGAGTATGAACTAACCTCTATGTGCTCAGTTTTGAGTATGTCCATGTTTCAATTTTCTGACTATTTCTGGTATTTCAGATTTGAAAGCCTTGGGCCGTCCTATTTGAAACAAAAAATTTCATAACACAGTGAAAACTTCGATTTACTCAGATTTGAAAGTGTCATTTTTCTCAGTGTAAATATATCTTAAAGTAGTCATTTCCAATCCTGGTTCTTACGTACCAGAAATACAGTTAAACGGGCTACTGTGTCGATTTTCCATGCCATGACACATGTGTTGCATACAGGTATTCGTAGATGGACATGACTAGGTACAACACTGGAGATGATAAGTAAAAAAGTGCTTAGGCCGTGAGTCGAACAAAAGACCATCGGCTTAAAATGCCAACGATCTGCATGTTGAACTACCTGGACCGATAACCTGCTGACACATTCACTCACATTCAGTCCTACCACGTAAAAGTTCTGGAAGGTCAATAAGATCATTGATAATTTAAGCCAAAGTAATGGGGTTAGATTCCAGCACTTAATTAGGGTTTCGTTCATCTCACGAAACCCTATTACTCCCGCTTCGTTGTCTGTCCGTCACAGAGCCATTCTCAAAAACTATATAACTTACAGAGTTGAAACTTTGAGATAATATAGAGATAAAAAACCATAAATAGAGATAAAAATAAAGATAATGGAGATAACAGAGATAAAAAAACCAAAATTCTAACAGCCTTTTCAGATTAAATTTAAACATTTTTCGTTATAGCAGATGCAAAAAATTTAAAATCCACAATGAAATTCTTTCTACAATAATTAATTTTCTATCAGAAGATTTCCACGTGAAAAATGAAAATGAAATAAAAAGTTTCACCCATTGAAAAAAAAGATAAATATGAAATAAAATTGTTTGACGTCATAGTGGTAATAAAACAGAAAATGTCTAAGATTTCTCAATAATACCAGGAGTATGAGTATGTGTATATACACAAAACATATTAATATCGCGTCATTAGAGAATTAAAAAGAAAATATGACGTCCTATTGGAAGTTCAACGAATTTTTCAAATGTTTGATAATAATACAAAGCGAGTATCGATATGAGAACTAGAGAATAGTAAATGTATGAGTTTGAGAAACATATTGAATCTTGATAAAAATCCGATTATGGTAATATTCGCCTATTTTAACATTTTAAAGGTGTACAATTTGTTTAATTTTTAAATTATTTTTTTTAAATATTGCATTTAGTCCGTATGACGGATATTATTTTGAAAGAATATAATAGCGGGCTTCGACCGCTAATCGGCTGGTTCAGATATTCGTAAAAACGAAAAAATAGACCAATAAATTTTTACTTTATAAAAAGCATGACTTTTTTTTTTGTTGTTGCTAAATGAAATTTATTTGAATATATTAAAGAAAGGATAAAATGTTTTGAAAGGAATATTAAACGAAACCCTTTGAGCGATGTTCGATCACACTTACCCACTTGTTTTTTTGTTTTTTTCTATCGCAGATGAAAATTATTTTTTTAATCCGTATGTTATTTTTACGAATCAATATGATTGAGTTAAAAATAATAAAAAGTGTATCGCCTTAACCATCGTTTAATGAAGTCTCATTACATGTTATACACTTTACATGTTACACTTTATTATGTTGCGTTGTCTATATAGGAGACAAAATATTACTGTCAATAAGGTTAACGAATTTTGCAAATGTTTGAGAATAATACAAAGCGAGTATCGATATGAGAACTACAAAATAGTAAATGTATGAGTTTCAGAAACATATTGAATCGTGATAAAAATCCGATTATGGAAATATTCGCCTATTTTAACATTTTAAAGGTGTACAATTTGTTTAATTTTTAAATTATTTTTTTTAAATATTGCATTTAGTCCGTATGACGGATATTATTTTGACAGCCTTTAACATATCTTCTAATTCTTCAGGACTGTTACTGAAAATTAAAATGTCGTCATCAAACCGCAGATGACGTATGATCGTTGGAAAGTCGAATGGATTCGCACTAGAATTTTTAAACTAATAAGCGTCCGAATTTAAAAACTTTCAATAAAGACTAAAGATTCTAAAATTTAACTTAAAAAATATTTTTAAATGAAAGAAGTACAATTATTTAGGACAAAATTAATAGTATTTTGTACTTTATTGTTTTCTACATATTGATTTCCTTTAAATAAAAATAAATGATTTAATAAACTAGTAGACAAATATATAAAAAAATATATATATTTATTAAAATTCTTCTAATATATTTTAATATGTCGACAGACAAAAAATATATACTATTAATTCAAGGATAATATGATAGTTATTTAACTAATGGTATTATGAAACCGTAATTAGTATCGAGAATGTGTTTATTCGAGAATGTGTTTATTTAATGAACTAGCGAAATTTGTTTTACCTGTTGTGAAACGAAGGAAATATTAATATATTTAGTAATAAAATAGCAACATCCTAGACAATAGGGATGTATGGAGCCTAATGGAACATAGGAGTTAAATAGAAAAACATAGATTTTCGACAAAAATAAAAACATTTAAATGTTTAGGATTTTGTCACTTTTTCTACCGTACTTTTATTCTTTTGTCCCTTTTTCTTTTTTTATTCGTTTCTATCGAATAATTTTAGAAACAGAGAACAATAAAACTAATATTCTCGTTTTAATGTTCAATTATGAGTGCTTAATTCAAAGTCTAATATTTATTGTTTTGAACGATTTTCTGTTTATTTAATGGCCTAGAATTTGTTTCCTGATGTATAGAAAAAATATTAATATATTTAGTAATAAAAGAGCAACAACCTAGACAGTAGGAGTTTAGACCTAGATAATAGGCGTTCTCTTCGTATATAAAAATGTATAAATGTTTGAAATCTGAAAGAGCAAAAACTGGCATTAGTAACATCACAAGAACATTGTTAATCCATTAAACGCCGCTATATGAACCATGTTAAATAAGTATATATATATATATTTTAATACACATTTGATGTCTCTATTATACGACAGTTGAATTTTTTTTTAAGTGTAATCGTTAAGAAAATCCGGCATGTTCTCATAACGGAAGCTTTTGCGTCTTATAGTGGGAAAATGTTCCCTTCATTAAACACAAGAAGCGTTCGTTTTTCTGCTACTTAGAATAAGTTGCGTTTTTAATTATTTTACAAAAAAGTGGATTATTTATTTATTTTTTTTATATGCAATAAAATAGTTTCAAACATTTAATTTATTATATATGCAGGTATAAAGAATCTAATACTGAATTAAAAATCATTATTTTGATTTTAATTTTTAAATTTAAAGAACAAAAATACTATTAACAAATAAATTTTAAATATAGAAAAGCTTTACTTTTTAATTATTTTATTTTACAATTTTTGGGAGGCCTGTAAGTACGAGGCTTGTAAGTACTAATAAAATTCTATCTAGGAGATCTACACCTCCCATATACTTATTATATGATGAAATTATCTTCGGTTGCGGTAAATCAATTTTCTTTTTTTCTTTAGAGCACCATCTTTTTAACTGACCTAAGGGAGTCTCTTCTTAAAAATTAGATGCCAAACACACAACATTGTTGTCTCTCCATTTTACTACACACAGAGTTTCTGTGACAACGGATTAAAAATTTCCTCTTTCATTTTTTTCCCAATTGTTTACATTTACTTACAGGGCAATCTTTCAACCTATTTTCTCTGACTGTGTCCGTTATACAAAAATTGCACTTTGACATTTCTTCTAATAATTCCAGAGATGTAAAAAAAAAATGTCCATATAAACGGTATGTTTTGAGACATCGTCAATGCATTTAATGAAGTCCAAAACCACCCTTGTTCCAAGGGGCTTAGTTTTTTTTCTTCAAATGTATTTTTATTTTTTCCCAAATAAACCTGTAAATGTAGTAAATAACCTTCAAAATCAGACTCCAGTGTATCGAAATATCCCAAGGCTTTTTTTACTGCTAAAAATGTAACAGGCATTTTCACAAATATATATCAAATCTTTTTTTTTAATTTATCTAAACAGTACTACTTATCGACTGCCAAACAATTTAAATACACTATGCTTTTCAAAATAACAAACTAAAACGCAGTAAAATACAACTATATTTCACCGTATTGTTGTTTTTCCGAAGCAAGAAACTAAAAATTGTTTGTTAACAATTTAAGTTGTGTGGTTGCTATGCATTCTTTCTGCCTTTGAGCGAATTCTTTTCTTTGTGAAAGCGAGCTCACAGACAAAAGAGAAGGGAAATGCTACCGGAAAGTACCAACGTTCCCACCCTGGGAACATTCCAAACAAACTTTTCTATTGTTGTTTTAAATAAATCAATTTACTCCGGGTTTTGAATATATTGTTATTTGAAATGTTAGTTTTTAAACCTGACTGTAGTTGAACAAAACTGAAGATTTTTTTTTCTTTTTAAATAATTTTACTTGAGATAGTCGGAAAACCAAACATTCTCTTTTTAAAAAATCTACAAAGAAATTGAAAAAAGGGAAATATTTTTTTGAAAAAAATATATTTTATACCCAACACTAATAACTTTACTATAGAAAGATTTTTTTTTTAATAACTAAAAAATATTTTGAGAAAAAAATATAAAATACATGTTGCAACGTGAGCGTTGGCATTTAATGGGTTAACGAACAAACATATATATTTTGGGACCGGATTTATTCGAGAAGGGGTACGCATATATGAAATAACTAAGAAAGCAGTACCTGAGAGAGAAAAGGTTGAGAACCGTTGTGTTTAGACGATGGAATCGGACTACAATAGGGCAAATTTTCATTTAGCAAGTTGGGAGTACTTCTCTATGAAAAATTTAACTATGACTAACTTATTTATTTATTTCTAGAAAACTTTTTTAAAATAATTGCCTTTTAAAAAATTATAGGTATTTTGTAAATTACATTTTCTACAGTGTGTATTTCTACAGTCTTCCCTAATTTGACATCACTTTCAATAGAGAATTATTTTAGTTGCACATGCAACCATATTAATAGATTCAAATTGTCATGTTTTCGTTATTTTCAAACTTATATTTTTCATAAACTTATCATTTTAACGTTGAATTTTTTTATTTATTGCTCAGAAACCTGATTATGTTCTATTTTTTTATCACTTTGAAAATATTTTCTAGTATTTTGAAATTTCCTGGTAAGATGAAAAACACTTCCATAAAAATTATTGTAAAATACATAAAAAAAACCATACACAGTTTAAAATCAATAAAAATGCATTCACCATTTTCATGATTAGCTATTAAAGATTTTAAGCATAAAGAAAGAAACTTATTTATTTATTTTTTTTAAATCACACATTTTCCCTTTTGTATATTCTTTAAATAACGAAAATTATAAAACAACTCACATTTTAAAACTGCACAAATAATTACTGTCAAAACAAGACTTTTCTTTTAAATGTTCGTAAGGTTTTTATGAATTTTTTAAGAGTTGTTTTAGTTTTTGAGACGGTTTATGTCAATTTTCAGCTAGTATTACTTCCAAAACCTTTTATTAAGTAACGTTAAATTGGCGTTTTATCACTGATAAAAGTGATATGTTATTAAATAATGCAAATTTACTGCAAACATGAAAAAGAAAGTTAAAACCTTAACGATCTGTCAGTTTTAAAATAAATATTTCGTTTTATAACACCATTAAACTAGTAAACTATGTTGTATGTAACGAACTGAAGTTTCGAGATAGAGGACTATTGGATTGAAAATCCTTTAGTTATTAAGAGTAACTAAAAAATAATTTTATGAACAACGTGGACAATTAGTCACAAAATGAACAATAATGAATATAAATATTTCGGTTTTAATTGTAGTGTCGATGTTTACATTTTATTGTATATTAATTGTCAATATTGTATTCATATACTGAGCTTTTTCTTATACTGTATTTCTATAATGATGTAAATTGATATATATATATTTATTTAAACAAATAGAAAACGTTGTTCAAAAAAAAAATCCAATTTTTTTTAGATGAAATAAATACACAGTAAATGTTAGGCTGTGACGTGTAAAACTGACGTCCCACAGATGAGAAAAAAATAAACAAACGGAAGTAACCATATGGAATTTAAAGCCCTCGCCCCTTACCTAAACTGTAAGAATTTGTATGGAAGCAACCGTCAACCAACCTCAGTTTAACTAGGACTAAGTTACGTAGGAGAGGCGAAAACAGTGTTATCCAATGGTGAAAGTTGGACTAAAAATTTGCATACAGGTCAAGAAGGTCAACAAATGATGATGTCCCAGAAAGACAAAAATTTACATATAGACACGCCCTAAGGACGGAAAACCCGGGACCGATGTTAATGAAAATAAATATTCATTTAATGTGCCACGAAATCTCTTTGGAGTAAGAGGTAAAATATATACATCTTGTTTAGCATTTATCAAGAAGACGATGCGACGAGAACTCGACGAAAACAAAATCTTTATCCGGTAGTAGAGAATAAAGTAAAAACCATTGGAAAACCCACTTTCCAAAGCTTTCGTGGCTGGTGCAGACTCCAGTCTGTGAGAAAGAATCGCAGTAACCAGATGTGCCAAAATCCACTCTCCAAAGGCTCCGTACTGATGCGGATTCCCTTCTGTGAGAACGAATCGCAGTAATCAGTTATAGAAGAACCCACTCTACAAAGGCTTCGTCGCTGTTGCAGAATTCAGTCTGTGAGAAACAATCGAAGGAACCAGATGTGCCAAAAATCCACTTTCTATAGGCGCCATGGCTGATGCAGACTCCAGTCTGTGAGAACGAATCGCAGTAACCAGTTGTGGCTCTCGAAAGGCTCCGTGTTTTATGCGGATTCCATTCTGTGAGAGCAATTCACAGTAACCAGATGTGTCAATACCCAATTTCCAAAGGCTCCGTTGTTGATGCGGTTGATGCAGATTCCATTTTGCGGTTTGTAAAGGCTGGAGACATAAGCGAATTAACTATAATAGGGCATGTCATATAAGCCAATTCAATAATACACATTAGGAATACATCATCTTTCTCATGGTTACAGTATCTCATATGGTTTGTGATAATTACTTATCAGTAATTTTCCTGGCTGCATGGTATTTCTTTATCATCATTTTGTAGCTTATACGCAGAGGTCAATTATCAATTATATTAATCAGGTTTTATTTTGGTAATATCTATTTTTGGATTAATTACAAAATTAGCTTATGAGCTTATGCTTTTCGTTTTCTGTGCTGTGACTTATTTAATCATAACTATTATGGATTTTCCTATCTTCTCACTAAATTTTAAATAATTAAACAAATAGTAAATGAACCCATATTGTGTTTTTTTATCTTGTTATTATGCTACAGTCATATTAAATGATCAAACTCTAACACAGATAATTAACCTAGAATTAACTTCGGTCTTTTTAAGCAAATTGTAGAGAAATTCTATATGTATGAAATCATTCGGTAAAATTTCACGAACCACCTGTCTTATCCTATTTTATATAGTATTTCATAACTGACATTGATTATGTTGACCTCATACTTCGATCTAACAAGGACATCGAAGCAAGTCATGATAAATAACAAATTTCAAACTGACAGTTGTTGCAGCTCAAGAATTCAAAGTGAAATAGCGTGTAGTACAATCACATGACCTACATTTTATATTATAAAAAAAATCAGTAATTATGTATACAAAATTGAGAATATACATTTTATAAACGACATCATGAGAAATATATATATATATATTATAATTATCTACTTAACAATACATTTAAACATTTTTTTGTACTACTAAAATGTATCCATATTGCTTAAATTTTATTTTTTTTCTATTTTGATGACCAACGAAGATATTGTTTATGAGTATTAACATTATAGTGTAGAAATAAAAAGTTTTAGTGTTTTGATTTCAGAGAAATGAACAAGGTAATGCATTTTTTTTTTAACTGTGAAATTGATATATAGAAGATAAAAAATCCTTCTTGACAGAGATAATAAAATCAAAATATTATTTACAGGTTTTTTTTAATTATTAATAATAATGTACTTCAGGTCACAAAAATAGTTATTTATAAAAATAGCTTCATAATTTTAGACATTTAATATTCATAAAATTACAATTTAAAACCAATATAGAGATTTCTGTGTCACTAATTAAGGATAATAACTTCTGAATAGCTTACTGCACCGAGAATAGAGAAAGGAGATACAAATGTTAACGTAAGAGCATAGTCTTAAAATTAATTGGTTTTATTCATATTAGCTGCGATGACGCACAAAATATTCTACCCTTCATGGACTGTGTAAATTAAGCTATTATTTTAAAAAAATGAATTATTTATATTACTGAAAATCTGATCGATGGCATGAAACGTGCCTTAAGGATAGTCTAAAAGACGACAGGTCAATTCAAAAGTATATGTAGACTTTTAGCATTTTCATACATTAAATTTTTAATACTTAAAATTGCGTGTACAGTACTCGTATTTGCCAAAATGTATGTTAATTTGTACCAGAGCACAAGTGTTAAAAATGAAGTGTTCACATCTATGGATTATATATTTATATATAGTTATTTAGTTAGTCAAGATTAAGTGAGTTGATGCTTGCATTTTTATTGTTGCTGAATTAGAAAAAAGTGGATAATTTCATTAAAATTGAGAAACAAAAATAACTTTTAGTGTAAGTTTAATTTTGTAGTATTTGTGAATGTACATCAGGTGTAATGACAATATTTGTAGACGAAAACCATTGAGAAACATATCAGAAAATTAGTGAAAGCGAATACTGTTTGTGTATTCTATAAGAAAATAATTTCAGTCTGTTTAATGGAATATGTTTTTAATTTAGGAAACTATTTTCTTAACTTCAGAAATACCGAGGTGTGTCATCTATTACCCAAGAAGTGATTTTTCGCTTGTATCACTGTTGTATAAAATTTTTGAAATTGCTTGACTTTTCCTAAATGGTCAGTATAATGCTTTAACACGAATTTAGCTGTACGAATACTTTTTCATCTGCAGTCCTGTATACTTAGAATTAACGTGTGTGAAATTTAAGTAAAAAATCATGGCGCTATATATATTTGATATTTATTCAGTTTTAATATTTTATTAATCTGAAAGAACATTACATTACGAAACTGGAATTGATAATTAAATGTATATAATTTGGCAGATTTTTTTTATTTTACATTTCATACGAGCTGTCAAAATCTCAAAGTGTCTATCCTGAAATTAGAAATTTAAATCTTATTTGATTGTATCCGATTATTATATTTCACATTATGTAATATTCTAGAAGTTAAATTTGATTAATCATTAATTAAAAATCACCGTATTAAACATCAAACCTTATTGTGTGTTTGTCTCACCCATACAAAACAAGAATAACATCATTCAAGTACATGTATGAGCTTAAGATTCCTACAATCTGGGCTGACTCACGCCGCCATTTAATTGCCCATAGGAAAAGAACGATTGGCCACGCCGCGTGAGCACCAATCGCTGATTGGTCTATGTGGGTATCAAAATGCTTGATGATTCAGCCTGAATTATCGTAGCCCTATGGGAGCTATGACGCACTCCGGTAATTATAGGTACAAAAGAAACACGGTAGTTCTAGTGTTAAGTATCAGATTATTCTAATATATATAATAAGTTACTCAAAATATAAAGCCGAAAAAATATTGAAATTTAGGCTAGTTAGATATGCTGGGCTTAGTGTATATAAATTTAAGAGGATAAAACATTCCTCTAAATATACTAAAATACTATGAAATTGTATTAAATTTTATTCTTTGTTACTTCTGTTTTTATTCTGGATGTTTTTTTTTTTTTTTTTTTTTTTTTTTTTTTTTTTTTTTTTATTAACGACCCAGTTTAAAATTAGATAAAAGAATAAAATATCACTGTTGAGCACGAAATTTAACAAAAGCCATAAATAATTGTTGAAAATTATTCAAGTAAGGCTTTAATAAGCATTAGATTGATTATCAATAAACATTTATTGCTAGTCTATAACATATGCAAAATGATATTTCTGTGATTGTATTTTTATGTTGTTATTTCATTCTGAAGTTTTATACGCAGTTATGTAGTAAATAAATTACAAAATGTAATAGAAATATTAATTTGGCTCAACTAAAGTCACCACTAATTTTGTTATTTCTGTTCATTTGAATATTATTAGTATCTTTGTATACACTCTCTCATCCCAAACCAATACATATTCCTTTCTACCTGCGAAAGGTGCATATACGTATGTTTTGTACCTATCCATACTTTTTCTACATATGCATATACAAAATAGACGTTTGATGGATATTGATTCATATGTAGAACAATTTCTTCAACGCGTGAAATATTTTTTTGCGTATATACTAAGAAGGCAAGTAATGTAAGAATGTCCTAAAGTACTGTATTTTTTAATGCGAGTGGGTGTTTTAATGTTTAATGATACAATATTCATTTTAGAAAAAAAAAACCTTTGTACACAAAGATTTGTCTGTTTTTATCCATCAAAGAATGTTTCTATTTTTAGTGCAAATATTGTAATAGAAATATAGATTAAAATAAAAAGTGCACCAAAA
This sequence comes from Maratus michaelseni, assembly GCA_963931845.1. Taxonomy (NCBI): domain Eukaryota; kingdom Metazoa; phylum Arthropoda; class Arachnida; order Araneae; family Salticidae; genus Maratus; species Maratus michaelseni. Next base: position 446,901,589 of record OZ007589.1, on the reverse strand, counting down.
ACATGTGATTCACATTACCTAAAAGATGATTAAAACTTTATTTAGATTTTAAATTTTAAAACATTAAAATCGAGCACTTTCGGTAATGTGAATCACATGTTTTTGTGTGCACTTTTTGTTTTAATTCGACAAAAATGAATTTAAGCATTCCGAACTTGCTTTATATGAGAAATGTAGATCATTACTCAATGCGCATATAAATATATAAAAGCTGTACAGATGTAAAGAAGCGATCAATATTCGCATGAGTGACAGTCTAAGAGTAATATTGTATGTTTCGGTGTTTTAGTGTAATAGTCAGCATTGTTTCCTTCTTATACTATTAACATATTATTTTTATAAATTTACACGCTAGTCTTACGAATAAATGCAAATTTCATACAGGAATGAAATTGTTTACTCGTTTGAATAAGACTAAAATGCAGCATGATGGTAAATGTAGTATTTAAATGTTTTATGGAGTTGTACATAATTCGTTTAATGAAAAATCATAAACAAGAAATAATTCTCTTTATAACGAGAAAACATATTTATGAATGTAAAAACAAAGTGAAAAAAATCCACTGAAATCACAGAACAAAATGTAACGTAATAGTATTCGCAAATTCTATATTTCTGAATTTGACATAAATTCACCTAAACAGTTAATTATAACTTCAAAAATAACAATGTGCAGCAACGAAAAAAATATTTTAGCTTTAAATATTGAAGATGAATCGTCTTATAACATAGTTTCGAAAAATATGTTTTAGTTGCAATATTGTAAATATGGGGCAGTGAATAAAAACAGCACTTTTCGATAACTAACTTTATAAAATGTATTGGATACTGGGTAATTTGTGCTTAAAAAACAACAATGGGTTAAAATATTATTTAACACTAGGGAATCGAGCCCGGGCTTCCCGGGTTACAGATTATAGGCGAAAATATTTTTTTTTTCTAATTCTAATAGATTTTTCACATGTAATACATATTTTTTAAACTGATTCATATACAACGTAAAAAAGAATTTTTATCAGAAAAATATCATCAATATATTCAAATAAAACTTCGAAATTTAATAAAGCGATACTTTTGTATTAGCCGCATGCCAGGAGATAACGGCCAAAAGAATCGTCCAAGATTTCGCTTCTAAAATCCTATCCCTAAATTTCGATCCCTAAAGATGCAACAGCTAACGCAACCGTATTATATGATCTCATCATTTTTAATACTGCATTAAGTAAAAATGTTTTTCAAGCCTGGCGCGTCAAAAAAATAAACCTTAGAATTTTCATTTAAAACAGCAAGCGCAACTTCATCATAAATTGATTTTTGAACGTGATAATCCTGGCGCGAACGTGATAATCCTTGTTTTGGTCACAATTTTTGCTTTGACAAATATTTTTATGTATCACAAACATTCCTTTGATTTTTAAATTAAATTATTTTGACTTATAAAATTATCGCTCATCAAAACGTTTATTATTATTATTATTATTATTTTGTATATTATATAAAATCAGTAACTGTTTTTCTTTTACTTTTCAAGGTGTCTGTATTAATTTTAACTAATTATAATTATATTTCAATTCTTTAATCAACAATAATATGCGGTCTCCAAGAGGGGAAAAAATTACCAATAACAAACATTAAACACGAAAAAAATGATTTTTTTTTTCAATTTTCAAAGCCATAATAAATCAGCCAATTAAAATAGAGTTTTCAAACAAATTCCATTTCAAAGTAATGTTTTTTTCCTATATAACGGTGTAAAAATAGAAAATGTGAGATGTTTATAAATGAAAAAATAGCAATAGTAAAAATCGCAAAAACCGAAATTTCATCGTCAACTGTTGCCATTCACAAAATGACGTCTGCGTTACGCACGGACACGTTTGTCCTTGTATAATATAGATATTTAGTAGTTTGGTCCATATGTTTTACACTTGTTGAAAAGGCTTTGCTACCTGACATAAAACTACACTTCTATTAAAACCTTCATTAGAAGACAATCATAGATGAGGGGTCGGCTACCTGAGACACATGAACATATTTCAAGTGGCACTCAGACTGATTTTTTACATAATTTCTTTTAACTTACATTTCTGTATGTATGTGGCAATCAAATCTTGTGACTCATTTTTCACCCACTTCCTGTAGACGCAGATCTTTGAAATTTTGAATATGTTTGTATTCCTGAGGGCAATACATGAATTGAACATTATTTTAAAAAAATCTATGTCTAAGGAGTCAACGTCGACCCAAAACTTGCATTTTCCGCAACGAAATAACGATTGTTATAGCAAAAATTGCTCTATTGTTGGAACATTCATCCATTTTCAACACATTGTTGCCCGCATCATTATGACGTCAGCATTTAGCGACGCACTCATTTGTGCTTTATAATATGGACACTTTTGTAAATTTTAATGAAAGTATGTTTTTAATTAATTGTTTTTTCGTTTAATTATCTATGTTATTAAAACTTTAATTTTTTTTTCAGTGCGTACCATCTATTTTCTATTGCAATATTCAAAAATCTATATTCATAATAAAATTATTATTCTTTTATTATCCTTCATCTTGTTTACATTAGTCGCACTGTTTTGTTCTAATTCATTCGTGTTTATTTATTAATCTTATCAAGCTTGTTGACGATTGTATATAATAAACAATAATTATGCTTATTTTATATTTAATTATTTTTTAGTAGCATAAAGGTATTTTTTTGTATTTTTATTATAATATTATAACATTGAATGTTAATTTTTTTTAAATGTCTTGGCATGCGAAATAAATTTTAACATAGGTTCAGCTTAAAACTAATAAAAGATTATCTGCGCCTGATCCTAGAGCTTTAAATATAACCTTTATCCTATTTGTCAACAAGTATGTTATGTAATATAATAAAGTAAATTGTATTAGCAAAAGAAAGAGCGAAAATTATATTATTTATTGAAACATGTTGTTACCAAAAATTTAATAAATCTCCCATCAAGGCAGAAGTTTTTATATAGATTCACCGCTTTAATTTAGAAAGATGTAGTTTATTTCATAGATTTATTTATTTCAGAGCAAATCAAACATAATTATTTCAATGAAATAAGATTTTCATAAGATTTTTGAGATATCTGTTTGCAGTAGCAAGTTTATGCATTAAAAGCAACAAAACATCTTTTGAAAATAATTTTATTCATTTTTATGCAGCATCTTCTTTGAAAATAGGTTGAATAATCAGTGATATGTAAATTTGTGTAAATTTAAAAAATCGCATACTTTTAGAGATTTTCTACGCTTTTATGGTTGTTGTAAAAATATCCTGTAATATAATAAAAAAGAAATTGCAATAACTTAATAGTAAATGTTGATATCAGAAATTGAAATTTTTTAATCTTGTTTCACAAATATTTGAACTTACGAAGCAGTTCTAACAACATTAAGCTAGGAATACTTTTTCCCAGTTTTTGGACAAATTCATTTAAATTCAGTGAGTAAAAATGGAGATATAGCTGTTTACATAAAACTTCTTCATGTACACGTCTTTCGGGTGGAAGAAAATTTAATTTGAAATTTCATTCGTGGATAGAAAAGTTCGTGTTATTCATAGTTTTCGATTTCTTTCTTTATTTATCTGTCGAATTTCAAATTAAACGTTTAAAGTTATCCGAATTCTATAATATGCATGTTTCGTTGGATTTGCTTTCACTACGAATGCAGAATATAATTTACATGGATAATTTTCTTGTTACTTGAATTTCAATTACCTGAGGTGTAGATAAAAATGTTTTTTTTTTTTTTTTTTTTTACCAGTGTTATTATTGAATGACGTCTTATATTAAAAAATTTATTTAATAAGAATATTAATAATAATAATATATATATTTTTAATTTAATAAAATTTGAGAATTTTGATATTTTTTTTTTTTTTTACAGAAACCATTACCTTTAGTAAGATGATATGAGAATCATGTATTAAGTTTTAATCCCTTCCCTTTTATTTTATAAATGTATATTCCATCTCTTCAGAATTTCGTACATAATATTTGACTTAAAATAATAATCAGTACTTTTAATTAAATTTTTCTCATGTCGCTTTTCTATATTACACTCTTTCCTTTTTTATAAAAAAAGAATACAAAATTTCTTAGACGCTTTATTAAATCTCGATCGCAACGTATTTTTAATATCAGTTCGTTTAGCTGCGCGATATTCAATATTTAATAAAAACCGTCTGCCAGGCATTGTAATGAAGCACTCCTAATATGGTATCATTAAGGAGTTTCTATCATTCGTTAATCTAAAAATAACCCAACTATCGGTGAAATAAGTAATTTTTAATTTTCCAAGAAACTCCTTTCATGTCCTAGACCCCACAGCAGATGAGACTAGTTGCTTTCCCCTCCATGCACGTCAACGTTCGGACGCCGTGAAAAAGCACGAGCCGTCGTGGTAGCTCGGCATATGACCTAGGGACCGATTCCCCCTATGGGGTTTCGCGAACGAAGTCGCCGGGTTTCCCTCGGTGGTTCGTCAGGAGTCTGTCCCATGCGGAAGTTTCCCCAGAATGGGGTTGCTGTCGTAACGAACTATGTCGTCGACTCTTGGTAAAGTGGCTTGGGGGTCCGCAGTGGGTAGCGGCCCTAGGCCGGTCGCAGCGCCGTAGCGAGACAAAGCTGCTGCCGCAATAAAAGTCTTTTGGGACTTGGGAGCACAGGGCGCCCCCGTGGGCTCTTAGCGGCGCAGCCCAGTTTTATCTCATGTCCTACAGTCGTTAATATGTAGTTGGAAAATTATATTTTGAAATAAGTAGATATGCTGTGCCAAAAATGGTACACTTTCGTGAAATGTCTCATTAGCGTGCTATACTCCCGCTGAAATTTTTATCGCCAAGCAACCCTATTGGCGAGTTTCTGTAATCAGTTCATTTCAGCTATAGGTAAGAGATTGATCACTCACTTCTGCTCCTGACTTGGTTCTGTAAGCTGCTGAAGGCTCTCTAACATTCTAAACCCTCACTTCTGCCTTCGGCCAATTTACGTACTTTACGTCGAAATAAATGTTCTTCTATTCATACTGGCGTTTTTGCTGTGCACCCCCGAAACTGCCGTTATTGTAGACTAATTATCTTAAGAATTTTGCAATTAAACTCACGCAAAAGAGCTACAATAGAAGTACAGTTTCATGATTTTTATTCTTTTATTGAAATGATTCTTAAATAAATGCAAATGAGTGAAAAAAAGAAAAAAAAAAGGATTTTATTCAGATCGTAATTGATTCGAAGTAATATATACCGGGTGAACCAAAAGTTCGTTGAGACTTTAAAAATTCATAAAAAAAGAAAGAAATTATGATAAAGAAGTGCGGTTTGCAAGAAAGGGCTCACAAGGTAGTCGGAATTTCTTTTTAGCAGCAACAAAAATTTTAGTTAAAAAAGTCACCTGTAGACGACGCTAACATGCGAGAGATTCAGCAGAATTATGCAAATTAATCCTGCAATAAAAGACCGGAATACACGAGAATTTCTTATTCGTTTTCAGGATGTTATCATTACCCGATCGGGCGTTGTTGGTGAAGTTGTTCTATTTGAACGGAGAGTTTCTGCAATTCATTCCGACATGTTGTATTCAGCTGTAACGGGCGTTGTGAGTCGCCTTAGTTGTGTCGTATAATGTTCTGGAGGTCATATTGAACAATTGTTATTCAAAGAATAAAAAGATGGAGCTTACTGTTGTCCTGTTCATTGTGTCTCCGATCATCAGCGCCCTTTACCAGTGACATTTTTAACTATAAACGTTTTTATTTCTAAAACATATCAGAGCCTTTTTTTGCAAACCGCACTTCGCTATCATAATTTCTGCCTTTTTTATGAATTTTTAAAGTTTTAACGAACTTTTGGTTCTCCCGGTATATTACATGAACTATAATAATATTACATAGGATAAAATTCGGTATAAATTAATATTATATGCATCAAGAAAGATGGAATGCATTACCTTCATTTTTAAATAAAGTTGATCTACCATGTTTGCACTTATGATAAATTTTTCAGTCCTCTCCTGGTGTCTCCGTTAACAATTGATCGACATACCATATTGTCACATGATGTTTTAACATACAAAAGGATCAGGGACCATAAGCCGTGTTTTTGGCCCATGAAATAAGACTAAAATTCGATTTTGTTATACTGACTTAATTATTTCACTTTTTTATATTAGAATGTTTATCCTGTTTGATTTCAACAATAGTTTTTGCATTTTGTTCGGATTTATAGGACTTACACAAGCTCAAAGTTCGTATTACTCGTAGTGTTTGATGCAAACTACGCAATTTCTCCTAGTTTTACCTCAATTATTTATATGAGCGCAATCGTGCAACACTTTCTTTTTTACATATATTATATAAAATACATACAAAATACAATATATATAAAAATAAAAGTGTTGCAAAGCTGCGCTCATAGTAAAATATTAAAAATAGAGAGTGAAGTAACTGCATTCCCTCACGTCAGTAAGAGACTTTAGGGTGCAGCAACGTGTTTAAACGTGCTAAAATTCATGTAACTATTGCTAATAACTGCATTCCTTTACATTAGCAATAATTACGTTCAACATACGTTATTCTGTCGCGTATGGTTTAGGTTTGCAATCATTGGTATGATTGATAGCATGCAAACATGATAAGAAATAAAAGGCTAATGAATGCCGACTGCGTGATGTTATAACTAGAATTTATAGTCTTTATAAAATATCACGTTATCTTTTATCAGAAGCGGGAAATATTGATTTTTACTTGGAAAAAAAATATTTTCGAAACGCAAAATTACAAAATCATGTACTCATGGGACAAATATTTTCATTCAAAGAATGAATATAACATTTTTTTTCTCTTGGGAAATGTAAATATTGGTAAATTGGTTTCAAAGAAAAAAAATTGCTAGCTAGGAATAATATTTTGTTAATCAGACAAGATTTCCCCAATCCATTTTGCAAAATAAATTAAATTACGTGCAATCGCACAGGGATATAAAGCTTTTAAATAAATGTAGAGACATTGCCTTGTTTATCATAATGTTAATAATCTATCATTCTTCTATAAATATTCCAGACAATATTAATTAAATTATTTTATTTTTTGCCAACTACGTAATTTATTTTAAAAAAGGATATTTTTGAAAAAGATAAAACAATTAGAACATTCTGACTTAAGACCTTAGTTCTATTTTAAAACAAAATCTAATGTATAAGTAATACATTTAAATAATTTTTTAAGGATAAAATATTTATATGACTTATGTCACTTATGTGACCTATGTAAGTTTCATTACCTTTGAGAGTTAGAAGTTGTGTTCTTCTAAACGTAAAATGCAATCAGATTTTTTTAACTTAAAAATTTAGACTCTCTCTCTCTCTCTCTCTCTCTCTCTCTATATATATATATATATATATATATATATATATATATATTATATGATGATATATAAAATATATATATGAAATTAATAAATTCTCAAGAAAATTATAAATTGAAATACAATATTTTCGACATTTCATATTTCAGTTTAAAAGAATGCAAAAAGCTATAAAATCAGATCCTTTATATATTTGATGATAGAAATAATTCATAAATAAACCTTTCATTATACAGAATTTGTTTTGACGATGAACAATATTTATTTTAATAATTTACCATTCATTAAAAAAACTATTTATGTGCATTAAATTAACTGTTTTTTATGTAGTACTATTTTCCATCGTTTCAAATATAATATACTCAGAACAATCCAGAGTCCTTAAGACACCATAACCATTTTATCGTGTTTATAATGTATAAATTTTGGCAATAAACACCACAAATCTGCTTTTTTTTTCTTTTTTAAATATTCCGTATGAAGAAGATTGTTCCAATATATTTTCAAAAAGAAAATTCAAAAAATTTCAAAAAATTGCCTACCAGATACTAGATTCATATTTTGATCAATTCCGTTTTATTTTCAGCATATTTTATCAAAAATAATATCTTGGAATCGGATGTAAAAATACAACGTTTCGTTTTTTTAGAAACACCAATAAACTTTCTGTTATCCTCTATATTTTTTTTAATTTCAGACACCAATATTTAATTGAAAGCATTTCTTTTTATGCAACAAAACACTGGTGACCAGAAGCCTTTAGCATGTGGATGCTTTTTCTCCTAGGCAAAATAAAAAAAAATGTAGATATATATATTTTTAAATCTTTGAATAAAATATCATAAACAAAATATGATTTATGGAACTGGGGAAATCTAGCACATATTTTTCTTTACAAAAGCATCTTTTCGACTAACAGAATTGTTAAATCTGTATGTACCATTGTGTAATTATAAAATATTTAAACGATGCTGTATATTTCGCGAAAGAAAGTTTTGTATGATTTTTTTAACATATATATATATATATAGTCAAGAAAATGTAATATATATATATATATATATATATATATATATATACATATATATTAGAAAATTTATTTTTCTAACAAAAAAGGAGTTGAATAAAATATTTTCCTAAAACATATATCTTTATATTGTATATCCTATATGTTTTACTATGTCTAAGGATTGTATTGTTTAAATGTTTATATTTTGATTGTATCTTGATATCTCGAGAAACAGCATTTCCCAAGATTTTCATTTCGTCAAATAATAGAAATATGATAAATTATTTTCTTCAAAAAAACAATCTTTGTGTAGCACTTTTAGTTTATTTGGCAATGGATGTCACATATTTTATTATACACTTGTTTCTATTGTATATAAAAACAGTATTTTGTGAAAATATACTATTATATATATATTAGAAAGATTTATTTTTCTAACAAAAAAGGAGTTGGATAAAATATTTTCCAAAACCATATATCTTTATATTGTGCATGTTTTACTAAGTATTTGGTTTGTGTTGTTTCCATGTCGATATTTTGTTTGTATCTTCATATCTCGAGAAACAGCATTTCATAAGATTTTCATTTTGTCAAATAATGGAAATGGGATAAAATATTTCCTGCAAAAATCAATCTTTGTGCAGAACTTTTAGTTTATTTGGCAATGGATGTTACATATTTTATTATACACTTGTTTCTATTGTATATAAAAACAGTATTTTGTGAAAATATACTATTATATATATATTAGAAAGATTTATTTTTCTAACAAAAAAGGAGTTGGATCCAAATATTTTCCAAAACCATATATCTTTATATATTGTGCATGTTTTACTAAGTATTTGGTTTGTGTTGTTTCCATGTCGATATTTTGTTTGTATCTTCATATCTCGAGAAACAGCATTTCATAAGATTTTCATTTCGTCAAATAATGGAAATAGGATAAAATAATTCCTTCAAAAAACAATCTTTGTGTAGCACTTTTAGTTTATTTGGCAATGGATGTTACATATTTTATTATACACTTGTTTCTATTGTATATAAAAACAGTATTTTGTGAAAATATACTATTATTTATATATTAGAAAAATTTATTTTTCTAACAAAAAAGGAGTTGGATAAAATATTTTCCAAAACCATATATCTTTATATTGTGCATGTTTTACTAAGTATTTGGTTTGTGTTGTTTCCATGTCGATATTTTGTTTGTATCTTCATATCTCGAGAAACAGCATTTCATAACATTTTCATTTCGTCAAATAATGGAAATAGGATAAAATAATTCCTTCAAAAAACAATCTTTGTGTAGCACTTTTAGTTTATTTGGCAATGGATGTCACATATTTTATTATACACTTGTTTCTATTGTATATAAAAACAGTATTTTGTGAAAATATACTATTATATACATATTAGAAAGATTTATTTTTCTAACAAACAGGAGTTGGATAAAATATTTTCCAAAACCATATATTTTTATATTGTGCATGTTTTACTAAGTATTTGGTTTGTGTTGTTTCCATGTCGAAATTTTGTTTGTATCTTCATATCTCGAGAAACAACATTTCATAAGATTTTCATTTCGTCAAATAATGGAAATGGGATAAAATATTTCCTGCAAAAGTCAATCTTTGTGCAGAACTTTTAGTTTATTTGGCAATGGATGTCACATATGCTATACACTTATTTCTATCGTATATAAAAACAGTATTTCGTAAAAATATATACTGGATATAAATATTGACCACAAATAAAAAATGGAAAAGAACCATAAAAAATATAAAAATTGCTGTTCTGAGACTATCATGAGGAACAAGTGGTGTAAGCATTTGTTGTATAAAATTTTTGTTAAGAAAAAATATTTATTCTTCATCCTTTTTTCAAGTTTTATATATATATTAAACATTTATAAGCTTAATATGTATTTGCAGAAAAAATAGAATATATTGTGAAATATTTGTTATTATTTTCTGTTGTCTCTAAATATAAAAAACGCAATTAGAAATTGTAATTTACTCGGAAGAGGATATTGTGTATTTTTATTTATAGTCGTATTTGTCAGAAAAAAAATATATATTTCTTGAACAATAAAAAATTTGTTTGATAGTTGATAGCATCTAAAATAATGTATTTCAGGTTTGTGAAAACAGCTTAATACAGTATAAAAACTACTCAAAAATGTTTCGAAAATTAGCGACAGCAAAAATAACTTTCTTGTTATAAATACGTCTCTAAATCACAAAAATATATTGGATTCTGCTGTCTCTAAAGATAAATATATAGATAAAATATTCATTATTATTAGTTTTTTTTTTTTTTTTTTTTTTTTTTTAAATAGTCCATATGAAAAAGAAGCAGATTGTTCCAGAATATATAAGTACTATCTCATTATTTTTTCCTCTTTTCGTTTTTCAGTGTAAAATTGCAAAAATGTGCCTACTAGATACATGATTCACTTTTTGAGTTATTCCATTGGATTTTCACCATATTTTATCAAAAATGATATCTTGGAGTTGGATGTAAAAATACAATATTTAGTTTTTTTAGAAACACAAATAAACTTTTTGTTATCCTCTCAATTTGTTTGACTTCAGACAATTTGTTTAACTGAAAGCATTTCTTTTTCTGCAACAAAGCACTGGTGACCAGACGATATATATATACAGTATATATATATATATATATATATATATATATTAGAAATATTTATTTTTCTAAAAAGAAGGGAATAGGATAAAATATTTTCCTAAATCATATATCTTTATATTTTACATCCTATATGTTTTACTATGTATATGGATTGTGTTGTTTCCATGTTTCCATGTTTATATTTTGTTATCTGGAGAAACAGCATTTCAAAAGATTTTCATTTCGTCAGATAGTGGTGAATGATAAAATATTTCCTGCGAAAATCAATCTTTGTGTATCATTTTTAGTTTATTTGACAATGGATGTCTCATATGTTATACACTTGTTTCCATCGCACAAAAACAGTATTTCGTAAAAATATACTTGATATAAATATTGACCACAAATAAAAAATGGAAAAGAACCATAAAAAATACAAAAATTGCTCTTCTGAGACTATCATGAAGAACAGGTGGTGTAAGCATTTGTGATATATAATTTTGTTTAGAAAGAAAGTTTCTGCTTCATCCGTGTTTCTAATTTTATATATATTAAACATTTATATGCTTAATATGTATTTGCAGCAAAATATAATAAATTGTGGAATATCTTTTGATTTTCGAATTTGCTCTCTCATTAAACTAACTGTTTTGTATATAATTTCTATCGTTTCAAATGGAATATTCTCAGTGCAAAGTAAAGTCCATAAGACAAAATAACGTTTTATATCGTTACTAATTTATAAATTTTGGCAATATTCACCACAAATCTGCTTTGTTTTTGTTTTAAATAGTCCATACGTAGAAGAAGCAGATTGTTCCAATATATATAAGTACTATTTCATTCTTTATTCCCCTTATCATTTTTCAGTGTAAAAAAAAAAAAAAAAAAAAAAAAAAAAATTGTTTACTTTTACTAGATACTAGATTCACATTTTGAGTAATTGCATTGGATATTTATCATATTTGATCAAAAATGATATCCTGGAATTGGATGTAAAAATACAATATTTAGTTCTTTTCGAAACACAAATAAACTTTTTGTTATCCTCTCAATTTGTTTGACTTCAGACAATTTGTGTAACTGAAAGTATTTCTTTTTCTGCAACAAAGCACTGGTGACCAGAAGCCATTTCCATTTGAATGCCTTTTTTCATAGGCCAAATGAAAACAATGTAGATATGCATATCTTTAAATCATAGGATACAATATACAAAACAAAATATGATTTATGGCACTGGGGAAATCTAGCACATATTTTTCTTTACAAACGCATCTTTTTGACTAACAGATTTCTTAAATCTGTATGTACCATTGTGTAAATATAAATTATTTAAACGATGCTGTAAATTTCGTGAAAGAAAGTTTTGTATGATTTTTTTATTAACACACACACACACACACACACACACACACACACACACACACACACATATATATATATATATAATATTTTACATCCTATATGTTTTATTATGTATATGGATTGTGTTGTTTCCATGTTTTTATTTTGTTATCTGAAGAAACAGCATTTCATAAGATTTTCATTTCGTCAGATAATGGAAATAGGATAAAATATTTCCTACAAAAATCAATCGATGTGTAGCACTTTTAGTTTATTTAGCAATGGATGTCTCATATGTTATACACTTGTTTGTATAAAAACAGTATTTCGTAAAAATATACTTGATATAAATATTGACCACAAATTTAAAAAATCGAAAAGAACCATAAAAAATACAAAAATTGCTTTTCTGAGACTATCATGAAGAACAGGTGGTGTAAGCATTTGTAATATATATTTTCGTTTAGAAAGAAAGTTTCTGCTTCATGCGCGTTTCAAATTATATATATATATTAAACCTTTATATGCTTAATATGTATTTGCAGCAAAATATAATAAATTGTGAAATATTTTTTGATTTTCGCATTTGCTCTCTCATTAAACTAACTGTTTTGTATATCATTTATATCGTTTCAAATAGAATATTGTCAGTGCAAAGTAAAGTCCATAAGACAAAATAACGTTTTATCTTGTTCCTAATCTATAAATTTTTGTAATAATCACCACAAATTTGCTTTGCTTTTGTTTTAAATTGTCCATACGAAGAAGAAGCAGATTGTTCCAATATATATATATATAAGTACTATTTAATTTCTTCTTACTTTTATAGTTTTTTAGTGTAAAATTTAAAGAAAAATGTCTACTAGATACTAGATTCACATTTTGAGTAATTCTGTTGAATATTTATGATATTTTATCAAAAATGGTATCCTGGAATTGGATGTAAAAATACAATATTTTGTTTTTTTTGGAAACACAAATAAATTTTCTGTTATCCTCTCAATTTGTTTGACTCCAGACACCAATATTTAAATGAAAGCATTTCTTTTTCTGCAACAAAACACTCTTTCCCAGAAGCCATTAGCATTTGAATGCCTTTTCTCATACGCAAAATGAAAATAATGTAGATATGTATCTTTTTAAATCATAGGATACAATATCCAAAACAAAATATGATTTATGGCACTGGGGAAATCTAGCAGATATTTTTCTTTACAAAAGCATCTTTTCGACTAACAGATTTATTAAATCTGTATGTACCATTGTGTAAATATAAAATATTTAAACGATTCTGTAAATTTCACGAAAGAAAGTTTTGTTTGATTTCTTTAACATATATCTTTTGTCGAGAAAATATACTATTATATACATCAAAAAATATATTTTTCTACAAAAAGGAGTTGGATAAAATATTTTCAAAAAACATATATTTTTATATTGTATATCCTACATGTTTTACTATGAATATGGGTTGTGTTGTATCCATGTTTATATTTTGTTTGTATCTTGATATCTCAAGAAACAGCAATTCATAATAATTTCATTTCCTCAAATAATGGAAATGGGATAAAATATTTCCTGGAAAAATCAATCTTTGTGTAGCACTTTTAATTTATTTGGCATTGGATGTCACATATGTTATACACTTGTTTCAATCGTACATAAAAACAGTATTTCGTAAAAATGTACTTGATATAAATATTGACCACAAACAAAAAATGGAAAAGAACCTTAAAATTTACAAAAAATGCTTTTCTGAGACTATCATGAAGAACAGGTGGTGTAAGAATTTGTTGTATGTAATTTGGTTTTCAAAGAAAGTTTCTGCTTCATCCGTTTTTAAAGTTTTACATATATTAAACCTTTATAAGCTTAATATGTATTTGAAACAAAATATAATATATTATAAAATATTTGTTGATTTTGTGATTTGCCATCTCATTAAATTAACTATTTTGTATATAATTTCCATCGTTTACAATAGAATATTCTCAGTGCAAAGTAAAGTCCATAAGGCACAATAACGTTTTTATCTTGTTTCTAATCTATAAAATTTGGCAATATTCACGACAAATCTGCTTTGTTTTTTTTTTAAATACTCCATATGAAGAAGTAGCAGATTGTTTCAATATATATATGTACTACTTCATTCCTTCTTCTTCTTATCGTTTCACAGTGTAAAATTACTAAATTCACCTTTTGAGTAATTCCGTTAGATTTGCATCATATTTTATCAAAAATGATATCTTGGAATTTGATGAAAAAATACAGTATTTAGTGTTTTTAGAAACACAAATAAACTTTTTGTTATCCTTTCAATTTGTTTGACTCCAGACACCAATATTTATCTGAAAGCATGTCTTTTTCTGCAACAAAACACTGCTGACTAGAAGCCATTATCATGTGAATGTCTTTTCTCATAGGCGGAATGAAAATAATACAGATGTGTATATTTTTAAATCCTAGAATACAATATCAAAGAAATATATATGTATGATTTTAGGCACTGGGGAAATCTAGCACATATTTTCTTTACAAAAGCATCTTTTCGACTAACAGAATTATTAAAACTGTATGTACCATTGTATAAATATAAATTATTTAAACGATGCTGAGAATTTCGCGAAAGAAAGTTTTGCATGAGTTTTTAATATACATCTTTTGTCGAGAAAATATATTAATATATATATATATATATATATATATATATATATATATATTAGAAAGATTTATTTATCTAACAAGAGGTAGTTGGATAAAATATTTTCCAAAAACATATATCTTTATATTGTATATCCTCCACGTTTTACTATGCATATGGATTGTGTTGTTTCCATGTTTATATTTTATTTGTATCTTCATATATCGAGAAACATCAAATCATAAGATTTTCATTTTGTCAAATAATGGAATCAGGATAAAATATTTCCTGGAAAAATCAATCTTTGTGTAGCACTTTTAGTTTATTTTGCATTGAATGTCACATATGTTATACACTTGTTTCATTGTATATAAAAACGGTATTTCGTAAAAATTTTCTTGATATAAATACTGACCACAAATTAAAAAAAATGGAAAACAACCATAAAAAATACAAAAATTGCTCTTCTGAGACTATCATGAAGAACAGGTGGTGTAAGCATTTGTCGTGTATAATTTCGTTTAGAAAGAAAGTTTCTGCTTCATCCGTTTTTCAAGTTTTATATATATAAAACCTTTATAAGCTTAATATATATTTGCAGCAAAATAGAATATATTGTGAAATATTTGCTGATTTTGGGATTTGCCAACTCAAACGTACAGTAAAATATTACTTTACTTTGATTTTCCATACACAATTTACACCACAAATCTGTGTAAAACATTGAAAAGATTATTCAGCAATTCTCTAAATATTATATATAGTGCCTATTCTGACTTTTTAATTCGTATAAACTACTTTTTTAACAAATGTTTAATTTAAATTTCGTAAAAAGTTAAAACTTCTGCTTTTGCAGATTTGGCGAAACATCTTAGAATAAATATATAAGATTTAAAGAAAAGTTTAATTGATGTAAAAATAATATATCATTTTCAGAGACATTCGGTTCAAAGAAGCAATATAAGCATTTGTTGTTTGTACCTTCAATCGTTTTTGGTTTTTAGATAATCAATTTGAACCAGAATTCTTTTAAAAAATAGCATTTATAAAATCACATTAAAAAAAGGGGGTTCTAATTAGTACAGAAGACCTTTTCTTCATTTTTTAACACTTTTAACACTTTAAAAGTGTTTATGAATTACGTTTGTCTGTCTTCCAGTCTGTCTGTCCGTGCTCTAACTCTCGTAAATATACTCGTATTGCCATGAAATGTTTATACATTATTGAATTTTACTATAGAATGTTCGGTATTGAAAATGAAGTGTGTAGCATTAATAGTTCATTTACAGGGACACACAAAAGAGTTACATTACATTATGTTCTATGGGTAAAGATCGTTTGCAGCGCATTTTATGAATCTTACGTTATTTCAAACATAGTGAAAATAATATGCATTCCTGGGGCGGACTACACCGTCCTTTAACCGGAGTATACAATGAGTAGCATTTATAGTTCAGTTACAAGGACGTACAAAGTAATTACTTTACATTATGATCTATGGGGAAAAATCGTTTGCGGTGTATTTTGAACATGTTATGATACTTAAAACGTAATGAAATTTAAAAGGTTCACTAAGGTTCAATACAACTTATTTTATATAGATTATGGAGTGCGTAGGGAATATCGTTCGTGTACGGAAACATACAAGGTAATTCGATTAAAGGACTGATTATGATCGGTCATTGCTAGAAGTGCTCTTTCCGCTGTGATATGCAATTATATGTAATTTTTTGTGCATTACGTGTTGTTTACAAATCCTGTAGATCAATTCACCACAAATAGTACCACACTACCCAGTATAGTAGTAGTTCACCACAAATCAGGTGGTGAACAAATATCTAATTAACTTTTCTTCTTGCAAAAAGCTCAGCTCAATTACATTTTATCCGTTTAATTCTCTCGATAATGTCGAAAACTTTCTTATAACTTATTGTGCAGGTTATTGTTTTTCTGTCTCTTCTATTCTCGTTTCTGCCTCTATGCTCCTCGTAATTAAAATAAATACGACCTGTGTTATAATTATCAAATTTAGTTGTATCAGTATCACTGCCTTTAACATGAAAATATAAAGCTAATTACAAATCATTAATATTTTTTTTTTATTGAAAAGAAAAATTTAAGTGAGATTGTCCAATGCTGTTGAGACTCAAGCCCACTGCTATGGCAACGGTCCATTAAGCTTCTCTCCCAAAAAAACAGTTTAATTAGTTTTAATAGTATTTGCAATATTTGTTTATTCATTTTTCATTTTATTTTATTTTTAGCAGTTTTAAGCTGATTATTGCAAGGCTATTTTCGACATTTTTTCTTCTACTACTCATAATTGGCTAGGAAATACGGTGAACCGAACATCTGGTGGTCTCCTTGTTAGATGTTTTATAAATGCATTTTTCGAATTTTTGAAGGGAATTTTAAAGATGATGTAAATATTGCATTTATATAATCAACAGTGATGTGCAGTCCTTAAACGCAAAGTAAGAATTTTTTGTTCATGCCTTCCAAACTTCCATTTTTTTTCCAAATCACAAAATGAAATTTCAATTACAAAAATTTCAAACATAAAAAGTTCTTTGAACAATGAACAGTGACGAGTTCATGGACATCCTATTTTCCTGGCAAGTCCTGGATAATGAGTAAATTGTGTTTCGCATCATAGGGAGCATAAAACCTGTAGAGTATCTTTAATACAATATATTTTGAACAAAAAAAGTTAAAAATATAAACTAACCAGTACAAAAAATCATGCATCTATACTTTCCAACACTAACGGAATATTATTATGAATTATATTTTTTTCATGCCATGAAGGGAGATATCCAAATAGAAATTTAAAAGATACATAACTCAGTTAAAATCCATTTTAAGCAATTGCAGTCCATATTCGAAGTATTTCGTGCAGCCCAACAAAATGAAGGTGTTGAAGAGATTTCATCAGGAAATGGTTTCTACAATAATTTATTAAATATATATTCTTTTCATATGAGGTATCAAAATTTAGTGAATTGTCCGGTATTTAAGCATCGACAAGGGATAGCAACGTGAAAGCATTATGAGCCTCCTGTCGTCGTAATCACTATGTTCAATTAAAAAAAATAAGTTTTAAACTAGTCCTTGGCCTACTGTCATGAAAGTATTAACATGATTCGCGAAGTATTTTTGAATTACATCAATACAATTTACACAGTGTAACCGGAAATGATTTAAACTTTTTAGTTGTAGGTCTGAGTTCTGATTACATTAAAACACTGATTTTGTTTTCTAAATGATCATCACCTTTCTGTATCATTAACGGAGTAAAATGTCAATGAAAACAACATACATGAAGAATGTTCAATAAACAGAAAAATGTAAGTAATCCCAAAACTTTAAAACTAATCATAATTGCTGGACGTTACCTGCAATGTGGTGCGGTTTAAAATGGCATTTTATATTTAGTGTTAGATATGGCATTGAATGAAATTATCTCAAATGAAATTTTAAGATAATTCTTAAATTCAGTCGTACAGAAGAAAATAGGCAAAGAAAAAATACGAGACGTGCCTATTTGAATAGAAGGGAGCTTTTAATTATGACGCTGAAACTCCCTTTAAAACTTTCTTTAATATGGAAATATATAACTGAACTAAATTTCTATAAATTTTATTTATTAGCTTCAGAGATATTAAATGTTAATAATTAAACTCTGTCTTATATTATTCGTGCGTATTAGAACAAGTAATTTATACAGTATATCTTTAACTAAAAAATTACTTTGATGCTTCACTGATGTTTTTTGACTTTTTGATGCTTTTTGATGCTGTTTGTTTTTTGGTGCATTAGTATTATTTTCACGAAAAATAACCCTAAACACAGTTTTAAAACGAGGTATAACACAACTGTTAGGTTACGAGAAACTATTTATATTTAAAATTACATGGGTGTAAGATTCTAACATACAGTTCATTTCAGAAACTGCAAATCTGTTAATATCGAATTTTAATAAGATAAAAGTAATATTAAAAAGTAAAATGAATAGTAATAGGAAAAAATAATATTTTAAATAAAACGTTATGTTTCGGATTTTACCTTTTTGATTTGTACAGAATATCTGCAAAATGTATTTCTTTTTAGATTTGTGGTCACGGTACTGGATTGATAATGTATAACATAGAAATTAAATTAACGCCTTAGTCTTTGAAAAATTATTCGCGCGATAACAATAATTTACTTATTAAAAGACTAGATAAAATTTATATTTAATTTCCAAGCTACCAAAATCCTTTATATACATTTAATTTTCATAGAAATGTACCTTTGAAATTAAGTTTTATTGAAATAATGTTCCAATATTCCTTTTAGAAGAAAAAATGCAATCATTTGAGTGGTCATATATATGGAGACATCTGAATAGATGTTGCTGTTTAAATAAACGATCATAGGAATGCATGGAAATCCATTTATCGTGCTTACAGCATGATCAATGATTACATATATTTTATACATAAATTTTATACAGAACTTTTAACAAATTATATTTTAGTAAATATGCATTATATGTATGGAGATAAAAATATAAATACTAATAATTGAAATATCATTCCACCATTTGGAGCTCTGGTTTACACCTAGCTCCAAATAATGGAACAATATATCACCATGTTTTGGTTACAACTCCTGCATTACAAAAATTTGGTTCAAACTGCCACAAAATTTATAACACTGTATGTAAACTACGTAAGCTGACCTTATTTCCGACGTTTTTCATTACATCGTTTACTGGATATAAACAGTAATTTCATACTTTGATTTTTACATTAAAATTCATTAATTGTTATCATTTCTGTTACGTTTTAAATTACATTTTAATCTTTGAAATCTATTTTACCCTAATCTCTATTTATTATTTTTAGTTCCTGGTCTCTTCCTGTGACACTTCGAGAGCAAGAAACGGTGATTGTAAAATATTAGAAAGATCGGCTAAGAATTTACTGGATGATGACTTGAAAATTCCATGACAAGCAGATCTTCATCCATTTATCAGTTCGAGTAAAACCCAGCCATGTGAAATCCATTGAAATATAGTAGAAAAATATTTCCATTGTGTGATTTTCGCCCTTTTTTTCGCACATAATTTAAAGATATTCCTTGGACACTAAACTAGTGAACACTTCAGAATATGCAAAGTAATGTTGTAAAAATACTTGTTGAGTCAATTATTCAAATCTGTCGCAATATATCTATCGATAATTGATTCACAAGTCTCTCTTTAGCTTTAATATTGCTGCAGAAAAACAAGATCACAACTATCTATACGATGATACAGAATGAAAAAGTAGTTCCTGGAGAATGTTTTCCACATACGTCAAAGGTTGTACGTTCATTCCTCACTGTTTGGATTTTAAAAGAATAAAATTGGTGTAACCTCACACGGTCCTAAAAAGAATATATTTGTACTAAGGTTATATTCATACATTTTGAACAATGAAATCGATTAGAACACGGGTGATTTATGTAATATCAAAATGATAACTTTTTACAGCATGAATAAAACAGCGCTAGATGTGGTGAATGAAGTGTGTGAATCTAATTCTGTGTCAAGAACGAGTCGTCGTTGGCTTATGACGATTTGCGTTGACTTACTAAATAACACAATGTTTTTTTTTTTTTTTTTTTTTTTTTTTTTTTTTTTTTTATGTTTTATAAATTCATTAATGAAGTCAATAAATTTTCCCGCCGAAATTATTTGAAGAAACTAGCTATTTTCTCAGTAAAATAACATCTTGTCTAAGGATCAAATAACGATAATATACACTTATTTTTAGAACTAATACCTAAAGGATCCAAAATTTACCGGATGACCGACTGACGAAACATTCAACGAAATCTCTAATACATTGTCTATTTGAAAGACGCTCACTGAATTTTGCTTGTAAGACTTCATCTTTTTGTGAAGAATGTGATAAACCAATGTGTCAAACACATTCAGATATTATATACTCTAATTTGTTCGTAAAATCCAGTGATAAAAATATTTAGATTATTTTAAAACTATTCTGTGCATAATGAAGCCAAATAGATAACCATGACAGGGAAATTCTCTGTGGTGAATTGTTTTTAGTTTTCCAATATCGACATGATTGAAAATATTGATTTTCTTATAAATTAAAAGCGTTCTTTACAAAGAAGCTATAGCAATCATTATGAATTAAATGCTAAAACATTTTAAAACGGATGGAAGCGAATGAATGCCGAAAAAAAGACAAGACAAAATATAAGGCAAGTTTTTTTTGGAGGGGGGGGGGGGAGTGTTACAACATTGATTTTTATTACAAGTAACACATTTTGTTACAAAAAAAAAATTCAAATAACGCTTGTAACTTTAATAATTTGTCTAAAA
Organism: Maratus michaelseni; assembly: GCA_963931845.1. NCBI lineage: Eukaryota > Metazoa > Arthropoda > Arachnida > Araneae > Salticidae > Maratus > Maratus michaelseni. The sequence goes on along the minus strand of OZ007589.1, from coordinate 446,880,201 downwards.
TACTGAAATTTGTCTGATATTTTAATGTCAATATTTACATTCAAAATAACACCTGTGTGGGCGGTAGTATCACAGAAAAGGGTGCGTGCTCTGAATGGTTGAGAACATTAAATAAGTATATCTCATTATTATTTTTAGTTTGTGTGCAATTATGTATGCATTATTTTGAAATTAATAAAGTTGCATATCACCCACAGCAAACAGGCTCGTTAAACAGTATTTAGATTTTGCTTTTAAAAAAAAATAATAAATGCATATCTTCGATTCTACAAGATTTCCTCACTCGTTGATTCAGAATTGTAAACTTGAATTCATCTTGTTTGTTGGAACTGGCATTTAAGGATAAAGCTACATTTATAATCGGGTAAAAGACTGAATTAAAACGAACCTTTTTCATGATTCTGTGATACTTTGGTAGGAATATATGAGGTTTCGATTTTTTTTTGGACCAGCTGGATGTCTGATTGTTACATATGTTCTCTGACATTTTTGGAAGGATATCAATTGTTTTAAATTTTAAAATTATTTAACAATTTAGATATGTTTAATTTTAAAAAGAAATGTATGAATACGTTGTGTTGATTATTTCATGATTATAAAAAAAAATTAAAAAAAAACAGAAATAAATAAATATAATTATTTTTACACCTTGACTAAAATCCTAAATGTTACAAAAAGGAAATAGTTCGTGCTGTTAAAAAATATGTTTCATGACTTTCAAAACAGTTTTATAAACTTCAGCAAAAGTATTTGAAAATGTTTCTAAAACTTCTTTTATGTTACTACTCTTCCAATACCTTTGACGAGGAAAGATTTAAAAATTGACTTTTGTTATCAATAAAACATTTTGTTACAAAAAAGTTTTCCAATGACACTTGTGGCTTTCATATTTGGTTTATAATACTGATGGTTTTACAGCTATGTGAATGTTAACACTTACATTCAAAATAACACCGGTTCGTGTGGTACTGTCACAGAAAAGAGTGAGTTGGCTAAACATTAACGAAGTATATCTTGTTGTTATCTAGTTTGTCTAACATCATATATGCCTTATTTGACACTAATGAAGTTATAAATTGCCCACAACAAAGATACTTGTTAAACAGTATTCAGATTTTACATTAAAAAGAAAATAATAAATGTATATTTTCGGTTCCACAAGGTTACCACAAATTGATTCCGAATTCTTAAATTGAATTTCACTAGTTTGTTGGAACTGCCATATAAAGCAAAAATTTCGTTTAGATTCAGAAATGAAACGGAATATCTTGTCGAATGGTACATCTTGCATATCTCTGTGATACTTTGTTGAGAACATAATTATTATGAGGATCGGATTTTTCTTTTTTTTCTTTAACAGACTATAAGGTAAAGCCAGCAGAGATGGCGCGGTCGGAGAGATTGCGCACATAGAGGTTCGGGGGGAAGGAATAGAGTGAGCACGCAGCGACTCCAGGTAGTTGTACAACAACAGTAGTGGAATGTCTACTTGAAAGTGCACATTGATTGTTTTGATCATCTAAGATAAAGCATTGCTATTTTGTTTTGTTTATCTAAAGTAAATGCTTGAACTTTCATAGCTATTCGTCAGAATTTCTGTACAATGTCAGTAGTACAAAATATTTTAAACTTTAATGATTTCTCATAAGCTACTAATCTAGACTAACAGTGTGAACATCAACAGTTCGTTTTAGTAGCGGCCATGTTTAAATAAAAGGCCGCGCAATCTCTCCTACCAAAATTGGAGAGTTTGCACATCTGCTACTTAGGAGAGATGGTGCATTGTTCCCATTCGTTTCCATGCTAGGAGAGATTACGCAGTTTATTGGTAAATTTGCATAAAAAGAAAGTAAAAATGGAAATGGAGTAATTTTAAGTTAAACGTGTTATCAAGTAACTTAATGTTATTTTGTAATATTATCTGGACTTGCTTTTTCTGATTCTTTAATTTTTTCCTTTAATTAAATTTTGTTAATCGGTTTTAAAATTATTTTCTTTTCCTGATTCTTTAATCATTAGAGTGAAATATTCACTCTTAATACACCAATATTTGTTCACAAAAACCTTACAACAATGTAATTTAAGTGTAATTATTATTGTTAACAATTTAATTGACGTTTTTATCAGTAACAATCTCTCCTACCCATGTGCGCAATCACACCAACCCTGTAAGGAGGGATTGCGCAAAATAACTTTATTTGTTTTATTACAACTGCTCTATTAAATTACAACATAACAACAAAATAGCAATGGAAATGAATAAAAAACAAATGAAGTAAATATTATTCATGGATAGTTTAGCAAAAAATTAATTTTTAGATTTTTTATTGTTATTCTTTTGAATTGTGCGCAGACTCTCCTAGCTTTACAATACGTCTAACTGTTGCCTATGTTTACTGACAGTTTTCAAGTAGATTTATTGTTTGAATTTTTTTATTTATTTCAGCATTGAGATGTGTTTAAACGTAAAAAGAAATTTTTGAATGCATTGAGATAATTATATTGTGATTATCAAGATAAATTTGAGGAAAAAAAATCAGAAACACGTTTTTTCCCTCAAACTACAATCTCCAATGTTACAAAAATGAAATAGTTTGTTTTGTTGAAAAAAATAGTTTTCATAACTTTCAACGAGGCAAAAATATTTGAAAATGTTTCTAAATGTGTTTTTCTGTTACTAATCGTTTCATATATCTGACATAAAGTAAAAAAAAAACAGGAATTCCAATCATTATTACAGAAAAGGTAACAGAAAAAATAGTTTAAAAAATGTTCGAAATTTTTTCGTTTGACAAAATATGATTTTATTTCAGAGTTACAGATCAAATTACATTTACCATTTATAGCAAAAAATAACAAAATACGGTTTTATTCTTATGAGAAAAAAATATGAAATCTTGTAAGACTGCGATCTCATAGATTTCGATTTCACCGTTAAATTTTATCATATATATTACACCGAATCTAATATTTTACAAAGATTTTCTTTTATTAATTTAAATATTCATTTCAAACAAAAAAGACATTTTTAAATTTAAGTAGTTCAATAACAAACAAGAACGAAAACTCATGTGTCAAGCATTGATTATGTAACACTTTCCAACGCTTCCAAAATAATTTTACAAATCATTACCGTTTAATAAGATGAAAGATAATATCTAAGTAAACAATTTGGAAAACGCATAACATATTTAAAAACGTAGTTTCAGGAGATTCCAACATATATTTCCAACATACACAATATTCGGAAAAATATCGGAATACTTTTATTCAGCCCTGTATAGGATCTATAGATTTGTATGTGTACTACATAGGATGCTAAATTTTAGTTTAGTTAGGAAACGCGTAGCACAGTTTAAAATTCACTTGCTGTAATTTCTCTCAATAAACGGAAATGTGTTCGCAAACTTTTGTGCTGCCCTGTATATGATATACAGAATTTATACACACCAAGTAATGGACAAAAAGTGAGTTAAATTTAAAATCGCGTTCAGCAACTTAAAACGCAGTTCCGGGAATTATTGTTAACATACAGTAGAGAATTCTTTTGCGTGTCCCTGTAAATGAACGATGACTGCTATACACACAATATTCTGTAGTAAGCCTCTGGTAATGCACCTTAGTGATATATATAAATTTCAATGCGTTTAAGATAGTGAAACATTATTTATTTAAACCGTAAACGATTTTTCTCCATAGACGTAATGTAACGGAATTATTTTGACTGTCCCTGTAAAGTAACTATAAGTGCTATGCACACCCTATTCCATATTAAGCTTCTTGTAATGCACCTTAGTGATATATATCCATTACAATGTGTTTGAAATTGAGTAACATCATTAAAATACACCGCAAATGATTTTCCCCCATAGATCGCAATGTAACGAAATTCTTTTGAGTGTCCCTGTAAAAAAACTATGAGTGCTACACACTTCAGTTGAAAGAGGGAACATGCTATAGATAACGATAAAAACATATAAAAATTGCAGTGCAATCCGAGCATATTTACGGGAGTTAGAGCACAGACAGGCGGCAGATGGCCAGACGGCAGACGGCCAGACAAACCGAAGTCATAAATACTTTTCAACTAGATTGGAAAGTGTTAAAAAAGTGTTCATTAATATTTAAGTAGACAAAATATCATAAAAAAGTATATTAAATTATGACATTCGTTGTTGCTTAATCATTCAATATATTTAAAATGATAATTTAAAATAATCAATGTTTGCTTTTTGTTATTACTCATTTATACAATACTTATCTCTATGATTAATTAATCGATACGACACATAAATTCGATTTTCATTACGGGATATTATGTTACATTCATGAGTATAATTTACATTGCATTTCAGTTACGAAACAATGTTAACGAAAACATTATGTATCATAAATTATGTTTACAGAAATAAATATATATTAATATCATTTTCATAATATCATTTTTAGATAGCTTTCAATACAAAAAGGTATAAAGCTACAAATTGCAGCCGTTCGGAGGAAAGCGATTCCGGAAAATTTTGGTATATTTTCACCGATCATGACCCCCAGACCTCAAAACCACCCTCCGTTCAAATGTTGATATATATATATATATATATATATATATATATATATATATATATATTCGACCGAGTTCGTTGGCCAGCTTGGTCCGTCATATTGTTTCAAGATGGCAGCCACTAAAAGATTTAAAACTAAAATAAATATACAAAAAGTTAAAAATTCTAATTTATTTTTTTGCTTAAGTGTTAGACCTTGATCCAAGGATTCCGGAGCATTTTTTGTTTTACCTATATCTTAAAAAATGGCTGAGATACAGCAGTTTGAAATTCTAGGGTGGCTGACATTTTGAAAAAAGACAGCACATTATTAAAAAACAACGATTAATTTATGAGTTTTAGTGAGCGCGATATCTCGCAAGTTATTATATTTCATTGTTGTAATCATTTTTCCAATCATACGCATAAAACTATATATTCATATACGTTAGCACCAAATTCTCGCCAAACTTGGCGACACTTGGCAAAATATTGCCAAATTTGGCGACCAAAAATAAGTCTTCATATATGAAGCCGGCTTGGGTATAATTGACTAATTTGGCAAATTTCTTATTCAGATTCAGTATTAACGAATCTTCTGTATCGGGTTCTTTGCATTTTAGCTTGCTGTTTCGAGTACTCGAAGTAGTTAAAATTTTAAAACAAAGATATAGGAAAGCTACCTTTTTCTTCCGGTACAGGCCGGAAGGACTTTTATATATTTGAGACATATCTCAAAACATTTTCGAAAAGAACTATAATTAAAGAAATGAAGCATTGGATTAATAAACTATTAATAAATAAAGCATTATAATATATACGATCTTCGATCGACTGTACTCTTTGTTTTTATTTTGGTAAACAAATTTTGATATATTATATATTTATATTACTTGTTTTCTTTGGTTTTTCAAATATGCATTACACATTTATTTCACATCCATTCATCTTTCAATAATACTTAACTTATCAAATTACATTTAGAAAAATCGTATTTAATATACATAATATCTACCTGCAATTGAACAAAAGAACTTCTATTTAACTAAATTTAAAAAATGGAATTCAATGTTTTCTTCTCGTACAAAGCTAATTAAAGCGACATAAAAAGGAAATGAAAATAATCTAACATCCTCTATAAAAAATATTTTGAAAGGGATTTTCTAATTAACAAATTAAATTTAAACATCAAATAATATTATGGATCCTTATTGTTCAAAATAATATCCAACCATATTACATTTTAAAAATTTCAATTACGGCAAAATGTTTTTTTATATTATCTGTCTTTTTTCGAATATCTATTATGGTTTTGTTTCAATATAAAGAAAATAAAGAATTGATATATTTTGAAAAGGTATCATTTTGATTAGAATGATGACAGTTCTTTTGTAATATCAAATCTTTAGTTTTATTTTCTTTAACGTAAAATATACTTTGTTTTAACCTTTAAATGAAGATTAAATGTTATAAAGTTAATTAAAAATAATTTCCAAAAACATATAAAAAATTACTTTTAATTATAATAAATAGGAAAATGAAGCTTATGTTTAAAATATTATGTTCATTTTAAATGTTATTTTTTATTCAATAATGAAGTAATGCAAAATTTGTACAGTTTTTTCTATTAATGAACTGAACTACACGTCGTTACCTGGACTCTAGAAAATAGTCATAAATATAACTAAAATGGGTTGAGTTCAGATACTTTTTTACGGGCGGAATTTACTATTTTCTTTGCCAACGTACACCCTTGAATTTGTATATTATATATTTAAACGAAAATATACTCCAACTTTTACGAATCCCCGCGTGTCGAGGAACATCCCGGGTGGGACGTTAAAGGTCCACGGTCCGGTTCTGCTGGTCCGATCTGTCCCACTCAGGCATTAAATCGAACCTATAGTTAGGACCCTACTGCCGGCAGAAGCGTACACCGGAGATGTTACACACGCTCTGGTCTGCTTTCTAAAACGAACATCGAATTTGTAAGAGTTTGTATTTATTAAACGAAATTATTTTCAAACTAACTAAAAATCCGATTTATTGTCTCGCATATTATATATTACACTTTTTAAAAAATGGTTAAAAATTATCAAAATGGCCAGTTTGCTTCAATTATGTCGATACGGACTAGTAAATGTTCTTGTCTTGAGTAGGGAAATAGGAAACATCTGATTTACGATTGACTTGATAGCCTGAAGTTGGCCTCGGATGCAGGCTGAAACTGTTGATTTATGTTTTAATGTAATTTGATATGTTTTAAAGTAATACATCATTTAGCAGTATATATGTGTTTTACCACATTGTTATTTATTAAAATTGAACATGGTGTAAAATTCCAAGATGTTTTTAATATTTAAAAAAGTATTTTCCAATTTAACAAATAAACTTCCTTGATGTTGAAAGAAGAGTAGTGGAAAATCAATATCTGTGAATTCCTTTTTAACACTTTTCAAAATAGTTGAAAAGTGTTAATGGATTCAGTTTGTCTGTCCGTCTGTTTGTACGTCTGACGGGTCGTTTGTCTGTGAGTCGTTTGTCTGATTGGCTTTCTATATGTCTCGTAGTTGCTCTAACTTGCAAAACTACAGTCTTACAATTTAATTTATATATATTATTGAAATTTACATGAGATATGTAACGAGTTATAATGCACAATCAAAATTATTCTGCAAAAGGTTTATATAATTAACAGAAAGCCAAATAAATTTACTAAAGAATGACGCTATTGTGCTTCAATCTGTCAATAACTATAAAAATCCTATTTCAATTTTTCGGTAAATATGGCCGAAAGTGTAGCATCTACCCCAGGTATACAAATCTATAGATCACATATAAGGATGCCCAAAATAATTTGGGTATTTTCCGACTATAAATTGTAATTACCGAAATTTGGATTTCAAATGTCTCATGCATTTTCCAAATTGTTTACGTTTAAGAAACCAAAGCTTCAAACATATACTTAGCAAATTCAATATATGCCTTATCGCAAAACGATCCATAAAATTAAAAAGTGTAGTTTGTAAGAAGATAGATCCAATCGAGCAATTTGAACTATCAGGTGTTTATCACGTTCACCAGAGCAGATGGAACATTACAATAATATGTAAGACTGACAACTAGACAGTTTAAAACAAGATTAAAAGAGTATATGGCAGATCTAAAATATGACATAAGTACTACAGCATTGGCAAGATTACATAAAACCGAGACTTTAAAAATTTATTTTAAAAATAGTATAATAATTTATCCATTAAGAGTTTATTTCCCATATATTATCCGTGAATCAATAGAAATCTGTATGCGTAACAAAAACATTTGCAAGGAATCAGCCTTATTTGATTTATCTAAAATTTGGCACTAGGTATTTTTCAGTTTTAAAACAGCAATAACGAAATATTACTTTTCACATTTTACAGTTGACTATTTTAAGCACCTGCTTTTTTACATAAACAGTTCATTTTCAAAAATTTGGGAGAATAGTTTGTTTATCGTTGTAGTTCTTTATCATGGCGCCGTTTGAGCGTTAAAACATATGTCGATCTTTAAATTAAAAGTTTTTTTTAACCCTTTTTGTGTTTTGTTTGTAATAATTCAGCATTTTTATCGATAATTTAAAATCTCTCTATGTTAAAAAAATAATAATAATAATAACTACCGCCACCGCAACCCCCGATGCTGTCAATGAAGATTTTATGTCTTGAGGTCTTTTTGAGTTAATATTCAGAAAACTATTGCATATAAAATATGAAAATTGGTAATGTTATAGAAAAATATTCTATAAACATGCTGAAGCAGACAGTTTTCAAAATAGAACAATTATTTTTAGAGATATTTAATATTGAAGACGGTAAAAATAGTTCTCATAAAAAAGTGTAATAGGAACGAAAACTATGCATAGGAATTTAATAATATTTTCAAAGGACATAGTTGATAAGCACTCGGTGTGCAGAGTTTTTTTATTTGACTAATTTCTCTAGGCTTTATTTCATTTATTTTCTTTGTTTTGAAGGATATTTATTTCCTATTTCAAAAAGTCCACTATTATTATTAAAAGTCCATTATTATTAAAATAGCGCACATTAAAATATTCCCTTTCAATTAAAATATGTATTTAAACGTGACTATTAAAACAAAATAAATAAAACTTTAAAATACTAATTAAATTATCACGTGTTAAAAGCTTTAAATGTAGAAAATTACGAAATAAAAAATATACTTGCGCTTGGATATTACAAAAATAAATAACTAAACTATTATGCTTTCAAATTATTAAATGGGGAAACTTACGTCATATTTAAAATGCTCAAATAATAATATTTCCAAACAGTTTCAATTTAAAATATACTTGCAAAAGAGATTAATTTACTTCGACAAAACCATTTTTCTATTATTCCAAATTTTAAAACAGCGTAAATAATACTATTTCTTTTCAATTAAAAACTGTATTTTTACGTTTACTAATTACATTTAAATTAACACATTTAATATCTATAAAAATACAGATAAACATTAAATGAAAAATCACTCGACGACATAACTAACACGTGTAACGCATCTAATGTCACTTGAATTCGACGCCACGGTCATGCACTTTTGGCCTTAAATCCTAAATTTTGGCGACAGCTTTTTTCTTTTACAGAAAGAAGTACCCAATTTTTTATAGCACCGTTGTAAAATTCTCCGATGCAGTAACGTTGTTTACTTTACCATTTTACACAAGTGGATTTTCAAGTTCGTAATTTCACTTGTTTAATCAACCAAGAAAGTAGTTGTTAGCTGTTTCGACAGAAGTTGATTTGTCATTAAAATCCCTTAGTCAAAGAAGAATGAATGGAAACCCGATTACAACAGTTCGCCAGTGGTATTTTAATTATAATCCAATCTACCGTAATTGTTTTAGAGTTGATCAAATAAGAATGTTATTAAACTTTGCTGTGTCAGAACGGGGGTTTGCAAGAGTAATTTGTAGAGGGCAGCGCCTCCTAGAAAAAAAAAGGTCACCTAATCTGACGTAGTTTTTCGATACCTTGAATTTGCATTGCAGGAAATATTTTCCTTTTCATGTGGAAAAAAAAAGATATTTTAATTTATTCTACATTTAAGAATTATATGTCATATTATTTGTACGAATTTAAGAATTATATGTCATACTAATTTTATGAATTTAAGAATTATATGTCATATTAATTTCATAATAATAAGAGTAATCTTTGCAGTGTAAACTAATTGAAAAGTTATTTTGTAAGTTACGTGATTTTGTTGCATTTATAGTAGAATGTCTTTATAAGTAAAAAGCGACGTACGGACAATACAATTCCATTGGAACAATACAATTCCGAGAGAATTTAAGATAGACAATATTTGGCAAGCTTGCCATTATAGTCAACCTTGTTTCTATACTACACTTACTCGTGGATTAGAATTCGTCCATGCGAGATTCATCAACATCTGTAGTGTGGGTTCTACGGTTTGGGCAAAAACTTTATCCTGAGTATACGCTATCTGGATATGTTAAGACACCATGCTCAGAACGGCATGTTCTATCACAGTTGTATCTATATTTTAAGGAAATTTTGAAAATATTATTGCATTTATTTATTTTTTTCGCAAAAATGAAGTAATTTATATGCAATCATTACAGAAATTTCATTAAAAATTAGTAAAAAATTTGGTGTCTCAGAAACAAATTGATATTTCAATATTCCGAGAGTTATTATGACATCCGCGTATCCTTGAGAATAACTAGTGTTTATTTCCTCGGCCAACGTTCTATATTCTATGAAGAAAAGTTGAAAAATACAGATAATTAGTCAGATGGCAATGCAATAGATGCTTTGGAAAAAGAATTTGTTATTAATAAATAATTTTATAATTTGGGGCATAAAAATTTAACTTTATTTTATATCCATGTAATTAACCTAATAAAAAACATTTCAATAAACTAAGAGATATGTATAAATAGTTATATGTTGATATGCACTTCATTTATTCTCTCCATGAAAGGATACTGTACAAAAAAAAGCCCTTAAATTGAAAAGAAGAAAAAAAGAGACATTTTTTGATTAGCAAAACAGAAGGCTATTATATATAAAGAAAGAATCAGAAAAACAATTTTTAAAAGTTTGCATTTTTTTTATTTAAATACTCAAATTTAATAAGTGTTTTAAGCTTTAAAAACTATTACTGTCAAAAGTAGCCGTTTCTGTTAAATATTCATAAGTCTTTTATGAAAACTTTCAAACTTTTTCTTAGAGGTTTTATTGTTCTTCTTCGGGCATTATTATCTCAAAAGAATGCACTGATTGACGTTAAAAGTGACGTTCTGTCATTGAAACTTACGATATATTATTACGTTACGCATATTTATATCATATTAAAAAAATAACAAAATAAATAATTTTAAAATCTGACATTCCTGAAAAAATATAACGCTTCAGAGAAGCAATAAAAAGATAAAATTATTTTAAAGAGTGAATTAGAAATCAGGAAAGCTTTAAAGTAAAAGGCATCGAAGTCAAATATACTACCAGATTAAAAATAATAATTTTCAAATTCACAGAGGTTTTAAGGTCTCAAAAGCAACCATTTGTACCGAAATAATGATATATGTAATTGTCTTTAATACAGAGACTATTCGCACATTTTTTAGACAAATTTGATAAATGATTTTAAAAAAATGGAATTATTTTAGAGGATAAAAATATGTCAAAAACTTATGATGTGTAATTTATATTATCGCCTGATACTTTCAAATTTATTCTTCTTTCAAGATTGCGCATGCAAAAAAGCTGTGAATGGGAAGATGCATTTTTTTTTTCGAACAGAAGTATGCTAATTCGACAGTCTAAAATGATTGCAAATCGCATAATATAAAAACTTTTTAGTGCGAAATAAACATAACTATTGATTGGAAAGTGCTATCTCAAAAATCAGTACATATACATAGTAAAAAGGTACCAGATGGAAAACAAAACATGGAAGAAAACAGCCTATTTCAAGGCTGAAAACGAAGTTTCAGGTTAGGATTTATGACTGTCGCAAATTTATCTTACAATGGGAAAATAAAAATAAAAATATTGGACAAAAATGTTACAATCAATACATTATATTATTAAGAGAATGTGTTACATCCGGTATTTACAGAAAAAATGCTATTTTCTTTATTTCAACGACTCTTAAAGGGTGAAACTGCATCAAAGCAGAGCTACCGCTGATACTTCAAAAACTACTGCTGTATTCGTTGAAAACATTAAAAACTCACACAGGTATTGCATTTATACCTTCAAACATATTCCTAAGAAGTCACCTGACGTTTCTCTTATGGTTTATTGTGCATTTGGTCTGCTGAAAAGAGCTCTTTCAAAGCGCAAAACCACCACGATTGATCGAATCTGGAAAGCTTTTTAAAGAGGCATGGGAAGCAATAACTCTGTAAATTTTACAAAAAAAACCTTTTACCGTCGAAAGCATTACGCAGAATTAGAATCAAGAAACAAGATTATCATATAGATTATTTCAGAAAGAAATATTCATATTTTAAACTATAATAAAACAACGCCGAAATCATCTAAAAAATGTTCGAACACCCTCTGTTCATGGTAACATTCTAATATAAGTTATTAAGTAAAGTTAAATGAGTCATTTCTTTATGTTATTTCAAGTAAAGTTGTAGGTATTCCAGAAAAGCACTATATAATGAGATTTATTTTCTAATTTCTAATAGACGAAATCGTTCTTAAATTATTTAATGATCACAAAGTTCCTTTAAAGTATTTTCAAAAATTAAGATTATTCAAGCTGACGTACTTTTTTGATGCTTTGAATTTCAATTGTAGGAAATATTTTGCTTTTTGAGGACAAAAAAAGAAAAGAAATCTTACTTTTTTCTACATTGAAAGTAGTCAACATTAAAAACACCAACGCTTCCATTACAATCTACATAAATATATTCATTAAAATTTAATAAATTGGTGTTTCACAAATTAGATTATCCAAAAACAAATTGGATTGACAAAAGAAAAAAAAATAATTCTTACTTTATTCTACAGTATATGTCAGCAATGCTGACGAGAGTAGTCAACATGAAAAAACACCAACGCTTCCATTACAATCTACATAAATATATTCATTAAAATTTAATAAATTGGTGTTTCACAAATTAGATTATATAAAAACAAATTGGATTGACGAAAAAAAAATAATTCTTACTTTATTCTACAGTATATGTCACCAATGCTGACGAGAGTAGTCAACATGAAAAAACACCAACGCTTCCATTACAATCTACATAAATATATTCATTAAAATTTAATAAATTGGTGTTTCACAAATTAGATTATCTAAAAACAAATTGGATTGACGAAAAAAAATAATTCTTACTTTATTCTACAGTATATGTCAGCAATGCTGACGAGAGTAGTCAACATGAAAAAGCACCAACGCTTCTATTACAATCTACATCAATATATTCATTAAAATTTAATAAATTGGTGTTTCACATATTGTATTAAATAAATATATCATGGAGCCTATCCTGATTTTTTTTTTCATAGTGTTGCTGATGGTCCCAATTGCATTATACATTTGTTATTTTAATTTTTAAGCGAGTTTTAAACGTATTTTTGGGGGGATGAATGTATTGATTTTTATTGATTAAAATGTATTAATTTTATTCCGTGTACCCGCAAATTAAATTTGATTATAAAAACAAATATATGCATGTTGAAGTATTTTAATTTTCTTATGATTTTCGTTCTAATTGTATTCACTGCGAACAGCAGTGCCTTTTCTTTTTAATATTTTTTTTTGTTTCTGATATGTAACTGTAAATACTATTGTATATAATAAATGTTTTTTTTTTTTTAATATTCAGTATTCTTTATTCTTTAATTTTGGCAGAGTCATAATGTTTATTTAAATCTTTAGGATTAGCTATTTTATTATAGTGTGTAATTTTAGGATAGGGATTAGTGACCATTTATGCTTTAAAAATGCTGATTTTAATGTTCATAGCAAGCTGTGATTATGATATACCCAGAGGAAAGAATTCACCAAAATCACACAACGGTATTTTTTATTTTATTTAATGCTAGAAGTTTTTGCATTTTAATTAATCATTAAAATTTACATTCTTTCTAGTTTTTTTTTATTATATACGATCCTAATTATTTTAAATTCTCATACTATACACCTTTTCTACCCTAAAGTGAAGCCTCGTACTAGATTGAATGGTGCTATTACCGAAGTAAAATAGTTAATTACACATGAATTAATTCATTGTGCGGGATTCTTCCCAGAAGATAGTATTAATATTAGAAGTTTTTTTTTTAATTAATCATTAAACTTTACATTCTTTCTATTTTAAAAAAAAAAAATCTGTATGATCCTAATTATTTTGAATTATCATACTATATACCTTTCGTACCCTAACCCCAAGCCTCGTGCTAGATTGAATTCTGCTATTACACAAATAAACTATTTAATTACACAAGAATTTATTCATCGTGCGGGATTCTTCCCAGTAGATTATTAATATTAGAAGTTTCTTTTAATTTTAATTAATCATTAAACTTTACATTCTTTCTAGTTTATTTTTAATTCTATATGATCCTAACTATTTTAAATTCTCATACTATACACCTTTCCTACCATAAATTGAAGCCTCGTACTAGACTGAATTCTGCTATTACACAGATAAACTATTTAATTACACAGGAATTAATTCATCGTGCGGGATTCTTCCCAGTAGATTATTAATATTAGAAGTTTCTTTTAATTTTAATTAATCATTAAACTTTACATTCTTTCTAGTTTATTTTTAATTCTATACGATCCTAACTATTTTAAATTCTCATACTATACACCTTTCCTACCATAAATTGAAGCCTCGTGCTAGACTGAATTCTGCTATTACACAAATAAACTATTTAATTACACAGGAATTAATTCATCGTGTGGGATTCTTCCCAGCAGATAGTATTAATATTAGAATTGTTTTTATTTTAATTAATCATTATACTCTACATTCTTTATAGCTTTAAAAAAAATGTATACAATCTTAATTACTTTAAATTCTCATACTATACACCTTTCCTACCCTAAAGTGAAGCCTCCTGCTAGATTGAATTCTGCTATTTCAGAAGCAAAATGTTCAGTTACACAGAAATTAATTCATCATGCGGGATTCTTCATAGTAGTTAGTATTAAATTATTCGTGACGGTAAAATTATTAAATTACTAGGGACATAAATCGTCATATTTTATTACTTTCTTCTATCTTTACAAGATGAAAGTATTGGATTCATGAAAATTTTCGACTTCCGGTTTTCGACGAATTTATGCGTTTTAGAAGGTCCTGAACACGATTTGACCATTTTTAGAAAATGTCTGTCTGTGACTCTGTCTGTCTGTCTGTCTGTGACAAAAATTTTGTGGGCGCTCTATCTCAAGAACTAATGTACGAAATTTAATAAAACTTTATATTCAGTTAGTTCCTGATATAAATTGGTGTTGATTAGTTTTCGGTGAAAATCGCCCGGCAGGTGTCGCTGCTATATTGCATTTTTCGCGATTTCTGCAATAGCTCTATCTCAAGAACTAATACACTCATTTTCATAAAACTTGAGGTTCAGCTAGATCTTGACATAAACAGACGCGGATTACGTTTTGGTGTAGATATCCCAACAGGTGGCGCTGCTATACCACTTTTTTCTCGATTTTTACGATAGCTATATCTCAAGAACGAATGCACGGAATTTCATCAAACTTCAGATTCTGATAGAACTTGATATAAATAGATGCTGCTTACGTTTTCGTGTAAATCGCCCAACAGGTGGCGCTACTATGCTACTTTTTTCATTATTATCACGATAACTGCACCTTAAGAACTAATGCACGGATTTTCATCAAACTTCAGATACATTTGCACGTTGACATAAGTTGTTATTGATTAGGTTTTTGTCCAAATCTTCAAACACGTGGCGCTGCTATGCTGCATTTTGCAGGATTTACATTTTGCGGAATTTAATAAAACTTTAGATTCAGTTAGACCTTGATATAAATTGGTGCTGATTCTTTTTAGTGTATGCAGTATCTGTGTGAGACAGAAGAAAATTTTGGGATTGGCACTTCCGACTAGTTTTTAAATATCTGCATGATAACCTAAAATCTGATAATCGCTTTTCCCGTAGAATGAAAAGAATCCGAAAACATATCTTAAGAATTTGAAAATTGGTGCTGTTGTAGGCTCTATTGAATTTTTAAGATAGAGCCACCAGTCTTATTAATTTTCTGTTGTTCAATTATGTGCATTTTTCAATTGAAAAGTTAACAATGAATAAAAATCGTGCGTCACGAACAGATTGTGGAACATTCTGTTATACAACCAGAACATTGCTAAGAAACTGCATCATTTTTTTAAAGAAGACATCCACATAAATAATTTTGAAAACGCAAAATATAGTTTAAGATTAAATTTCAGAAATTATGGACAGTAGAAACCGACACTAGTAGACAGTAGTAGTTTTGTGCAGCCTTGTATATTTTTATTATTTTATATTGAAATTTTTAGTATACTAAAACTTAACTTAGGAAACGCACAACAAGATTTAAAATGCTGTATCAGCAACTGCTGTCTATACAGGGTGCAATATGTTATCTATCGCCGACCTTTAATTTCTAAACCGTTTGTCGTAGACATATAGTTCCATCTACAAAAACGTTTCAAATGAAGTAAATATGCATGTCGTGGCATTGTTTAAAGTAAAAAATGAATTTTATAAAATTTACGAAATCTAACATTTTATACGGTCCCCCAATCCCTATAGTTATATTTAGTTAAAGTTTACACATATCATAACATATATAACACAAAAAGTTTGACTTTTGTACAACAAAAATTAACATAGTTATTAAATTTCAAAGTTTGAGATTTTTGCACATAATTTTGTCTTTCATTGAGGGGATTAGTTAAAAAGTGAATTAAGGTAATTCGAGATCGAAATCAGGGTGCAATGTTCTTTTTACGGCGAAACCACCTTTAACCGGTATCGCCAAATCGGGATATCACCAAAGTAGGTTATTTCATCTAAACACTTGAGCTGACTTTTAGGGGTGGTATACAAAGCGAAGAAGGAAATATTGAAGTTAAACAGAAAAATAAATATCAATTGATTATCATATCAGAAAACGTTCTATTATAAAAAATGAATACATCAAACGTTGGAATATACTACAGATACTGCTCGAAGTGTTCTCCATTGGTGGCAATGGACAACTGAATGTGTGGCAGTACTGAGCCCTGGACACGTTGGAGCATAGCAGGATAGCAGGTGTAACTGTGCGACAAGCAAGGATAATGCGCTGTTTCAGATCAACCAGGGAAGTAGGCTCAGTCACATAGACCTATCCTTGATGTGACCCCCAGAAGTAGAAGTCCATGAGAGTCAAATCCGCAGAACGCAGTGACCACTGTACTGTACCACCATATCCAATGATCTGTTGACCGAATTAAGCGGTCAGATAATCGGACATTTGATGCTTTATGCGGAGGGGCCCCGTCATGTTGAAATCACACCCGGCATGAATGTGGAAGAGGCAGCTCTTAATTCCAGTCATGTACCGTGTTTTGTAGCAGGTTCAGGTAACGATCGACCGTTAAGGTCCCATCGTATAAGATGGGTCCAAAAATCTGGGTTTCCCATATACCGCACCAAGCGATCATTGACAGGCGTACCCTGAGTCGTACTGTGCGGGCGATGTGTGGGTTTTCCAGAGACCAGTAATGCACATTCTGCACGTTCATAATGGCTCCCTGTGTAAACGTTGACCAATCTTTCCACAGAATGTCACATAGGAACGACGGATATTCTTCTAAGGTGTTGAGCAGGAAATTACAATAATCAAATCGTCGTAAGTGGTCACCCAGCATCAATGCTTGTGCCAGTGTCGGATGGTAAGAATGCACACTATGTGCATGTAACAAGTGTCAGACATGCTGGCGCGTGTAACCACATGACTCGCTTTTTTTCGCCGTGCTCAGTGATGGCTTTAAAAGGACGAATGCCAATACCTTCTCCGGTGTCAATCGAACATTACACCTTGCCCGTCTACTTGTACTGGGTCGTGGTGCAACAGAGCCGGTCTCTCTAAGACGGTGCAATGTCTCAGTTATAGTTTTGCGTTGAATGTCGAGGGAAACGTTCTGAATAAACCCTCTGTTGGAAATCTGGACAAAATCTTGTCCCCCTTTCTCTGTCAAGTGGTTTGTTCGGGAGTAAAATCGTTCCGAACCGGTTTTTCTTTTTGCATTTCGGTCGTAAAGGCACTCTCTTTTAACTGTAACTGTATGCATATTTTATTCTAGTTTGAGGTACGGAGTAAGTATATATCTAGGGTGAAACAACTCCATGGAAGGTGTGGTGATGTGATGGAAGGACAGTTAACCCCCTTTCTGAATGTTTATTTGCTATAATGTGATACCAAAGTTCCCAGCAATGGCTGGAGGTCTATGTATATATCTTTATTTAAGTTTAACATTCAAGTTGAATGAATAAATATAATTCTGATTTCTACATAAACTGTTTCTTCAATGTGCTATATACTTAGTCACACCACAGACCTTAACCACTGTGCTTTATAACTCTGCTCAATCTTTATCATGGTTAAGGGGCCATGTTATGCTAAAGGTCAAATAGATGCAGTGTGGTGTGTTTTAGATGAAATATATATAGCTTAAAAAGTATAATGGCACAAGTTCCAGAGTTAACTTATTCTTTCCCGAAATTGTCGGATTATAACTACTCTTCTTGGAAGCTCGACGTCAAATGTGTACTGATAGATCGGAATTGCTGGGAGTTTATTACGAATCCCGATATTGCATGTAAAGAGGATGCATCTGATAGAGAGAAAAGTGATTTTGGATGGCGTAAACGCAGAGCTTATACCACGATTTATCAATCCATCGAAAGGAAATTCCAGATATTAATCGCTCAGACCGAAAGCGGAAAAGTTGCCTGGGATATCCTAAAGTTAAACTTCGAACCAACGTCACGGGCACGTTTAGCTGGATTAGTGGATGATTTTTTTGAAATGAAGTTAAACTCGCAAGAGGAAACCATCGGTTTATTTTGCAAGAGAATTGAAGAAAAAAGGTTTCAAATCAAAGATGCAGGTTTTGATATGCCAGAATTGTTAGTATGCTTCCAGTTAATCCGTCGTTTACCCGAAGAATATGATAATCTCGTTCAAATGTTATACAGGTTAGATGATACAGAATTTAAATTGGAAAATGTTTCTAAACAGTTAATTAGTGAATATGGAAGAATTTGTTTAAAGCGTAAGGACGAAAGTAAAGAGGTTATCAGTGTAGGTGATGCTTATACAACCAAGTTTAAGAATCCTACCGATAGACCAACCATTCCAAAGAAGAATTTCGTAACCAGTAAAAAGCCATGGTTTTCAAGTAGTGGAAGCGACCTGGAACCCTCTCGATGCTCTAGTACTTCACCAGCTACTCGTATGGGGCCGAGTTTAATATGCAGTTACTGCAAACGACCTGGTCACACAGATACAAGGTGTTTCAAAAAGAGAAACTATAGAGGGAAGAAGCAAGTTTTCTACAGTGAAACTACAAGGCAATCGGAATCCGCCCTAATGTCTTCAAATGAGAAAATTGTTGAATTTCTTCTGGACTCAGCAGCTACTTCTCACTTTACGAATGACAGGAGTTTATTTGTAACCTACAAGGACCTCCCCCCCCCAACAAGTGCTGATTGGAGACAAGGACTGTTCGTCGGAAGTATTGGGTATAGGTGATATTGACTTTACCGTACAAGATGTAAAAGGTAATGTAGAAATAACTTTAAAAAATGTTTTATATGCTCCAAATATGAGAAGAAATTTAATTGGTGGATCCAACATCGATATTGCAGGAAACCACATTCAATGGGGAAAAAATAAAATGATTGTGTATGATAAATTTAATCGATATTGTTTTACTGTACCTAGAGTAGATAAATTGTATATTGTTAAAGGTTATGCTTCAAAATGTGAATTTTGCCTTTTCAACTAGTTTAAATGCAGAAATTATACATCGTAGATTTTGTCATACAAATTTCCCTTTATTTGAAAAAATGAGTAAAAATAATTGTGTTAAAGGTATTGAAAATATTAACTGTAAAAACAAAAATAAGATGTGTGAATCTTGTGTAATTGCAAAATCTAATAGACATTCGTTTAAAAGGAATTATCAGTATAAACGCATTTCTAGTCAAATTCTTGATAGAGTGTATATGGATTTGTGGGGTCCTAGCCCAGTTAACTCGTTAGGAGGGGGGAAATACTTTTTGTCAATTGACGAATATTCTAGAAGGACTGAAGTGTATATACTTAAGGATAAAACGGAAGTTTTTGAATACTTTAAAAGGTTTTTAGCGAAAGCTGAGAGACAAACTGGTAAAAAATTAAAGAGTGTACGAACTGATAATGGGTTAGAATTTATTCATAAATTATTTGAGAAATTGTTAACTGATTTGGGTATACAAATAGAAAGATCCTCCATTTATACGCCAGAACAGGTGGGTGTTGCTGAAAATTTCAATAAAGTAGCAATGAATGCAGTTCGAGCAATGTTACATGATAGCGGATTAAAACCATCATTCTGGGGGGAAGCTCTTTTAGCGTTTGTTCATACAAAAAATAGAATCGAACACAGTTTAACCCAAGGTCTTACACCCCAAGAGTTATGGACAGGATTCAAACCTTCGGTAAAACATTTAAGAATTTTTGGTTCTTTAGCATTTGTTAATGTTCCTAAAGTTAAACGAAATAAACTACAACCTAAAGCTTTACCCGGTATTTTAGTTGGTTATGCCATGAAAACAAAAGGATATAGGATTTATATGCCAAAAGAAAGGCGAATTGTAGAAACTATTCATGTGCGTATAGATGAATCCAAAAAGGGGGTAGAAACATTATTTGGAGTAAATAAGTATAAGGATATTGTATTGAATTTTAATGAATCTCAAGTTGAATCAAATGGCTTAAGTAACGCAACTCTAGATCTTAATCATAAACTACCAGGAGTAAGTTTAAATGAAGATGAAGAGAAAAGGGGGAGTAAAATAACTTTAACTTCTATAAATATTTCAGAATGGAAAAGAATCGAAAAACCTAGAACTAAAAGTAACAGGATTGACGTGTATTATTATACCCCGATAACAAATAAGAGACTGAGATCATTAAATGATGTTAAAAAATATTGTCAAGAAAATAAAATCGCTTATGAACCGGATAAATTTGACTTTAAACCTAAAACTACTCATCCCAATCTAGAAACTTTAAATGAACCTTCAACTAGCGATTCAGATGATTCATATTTAAATGAGATATTCCAACATGAAACTTACAATACTGAAATCCCTAAATCGTTTGAGGATGCACAAGTTAACCCAGAAAGAGGGAAATGGAACGCCGCGATGAGGGAAGAACTTGAAATCATGAGTAAAAGAAAGGTCTGGCGGTTGGTTGATCCACCCAAAAACGCCACAATAGTAGGAAGCAGATGGGTTTATAATATTAAAAACACAGAAAAAAATGGGAAAAAGTACAAAGCACGTCTCGTAGCTCAAGGTTTTAAACAGAAACAAGGTATCGATTTTAATGATATATTTTCACCAGTTGTAAATTTTTCAATTATAAAACTAATGTTTATTTTATTAGTTTCTATGTTAAATTGGTATCATATTCAATTAGATGTAAAATCAGCTTACTTATATGGGTCTTTAAAAGAATCTGTATTTATGAAACAACCACCAGGATTTGTCATGAAAGGTGCCGAAAATAAAGTTTGTTTGTTAAATAAATCTATTTATGGTTTACGGCAAAGTGGCCGAGAATGGAATTCTGAATTGGACAATATACTACATAATTTAGGATTTTGTAAGTTAAAATGGTGTAACTGTGTATATAAACTAAAAAGTTTATTTTAGTTGTCTATGTAGATGATTTAGTTTTGTTTGCTGAAAATGAAAATATACTGCAATCTGTAACTAATATGTTAAAAAATAGCTTAGAAATTACTGAAATAGGTTTAACGAAATATTTGTTAGGTGTTAACTTTGAACTTATTGCTGATTCATTATTTATTCATCAAAAAACTTACATTGAAAGATTAGAATTAAAATATAAAGGTTTACCTAAAAGTTATGTTAAATTACCCTTTAAAATTGGCTGTATCTTACCAGATAAGGTTAACGAAAATGAAATTGTGGAAAATGAATTGATGAAAAAATATCCATACCGATCATTAATCGGTTGTTTGTCATTTTTATCAAATAGATCGAGACCTGATATTAGTTTTTCTGTAAATATAATGTCACAATTTTGTAATGGTTATACATATAAACATTGGTTGATATTGGCAGATATAATGAATTACGTTTTTCCTACAAAAAGTTATAAAATAAACCTGTCTAATGTAAAATCCTCAAGTTTATATGCATATTCTGATGCTAACTGGGGATGTAACCTTACTAAAAGACATTCAAGTAGTGGTTATATAATTTACTTTAGTAACGTTCCGTTTGCTTGGAAATCATCAAAGCAGAAATGCATTGCACTTAGTTCTATGGAGTCAGAGTTTATCTCATTAACTGAAAGTGTAAAAGAACTAACGTGGTATGCAAATGTCTTAAATGAACTTAATTTATGTGCTAAAATAAAACCAGTTCAGTACTGTGATAATGAATCTGCTATTTATTTTTCTAAAAATAGTCAAGAAAACTTTAAAACTAAGCATATTGACATAAAGTGTCAATTTATTCGTCAATTAATAAATGAAAATGTTTTTGAGTTAAAACATGTAAGTTCTAAAGTTAATAAGGCTGATTTTCTAACAAAACCTCTACTGTATATAAAATTTCAGAGAGCCATTTGTAACATTTTTGATTTTGACTATGAAAAGAAAGAGGAAGTTTTTACGACCGATGGGGCCGCATGTTGGAAATCTGGACAAAATCTTGTCCCCCTTTCTCTGTCAAGTGGTTTGTTCGGGAGTAAAATCGTTCCGAACCGGTTTTTCTTTTTGAATTTCGGTCGTAAAGGCACTCTCTTTTAACTGTAACTGTATGCATATTTTATTCTAGTTTGAGGTACGGAGTAAGTATATATCTAGGGTGAAACAACTCCATGGAAGGTGTGGTGATGTGATGGAAGGACAGTTAACCCCCTTTCTGAATGTTTATTTGCTATAATGTGATACCAAAGTTCCCAGCAATGGCTGGAGGTCTATGTATATATCTTTATTTAAGTTTAACATTCAAGTTGAAGGAATAAATATAATTCTGATTTCTACATAAACTGTTTCTTCAATGTGCTATATACTTAGTCACACCACAGACCTTAACCACTGTGCTTTATAACTCTGCTCAATCTTTATCACCCTCGCAGCCGCTCTGGCATTCCTTTGATATTCACTATAAATAAGTATCATTCCGGCATACTGCATGCATGTGTAGCCTGACATCGCGATCTCAGCGCGGACTAGCATGTCCACTGCTAGATGGCTCGTGTTTTATCCTGAACGTGTGGCACTGCGGTACTATTTTAATTTGCATAATCCCGATTTTCATGTTCATTATAGCTCAGCTGGTGGTTTATATTCCGCTGCCATTTATCTAGTTCTTTGTGAGTATGTTTTATTTTCCGGGTATCGATTCTACCTACTTCGACTTTTGAATGTTGTTCGAGCCCTAAAACTTAGCTCAAATTTTTAGATGAAATTACCTTTTTTGGTGATACCCCAATTTGGCGATACCGGCTAACCATCGCCAGGTTTCGCCGTAAAAATTACACTGCACTCTGATTTCGATATCGAATTACTTTAGTTAATTTTTTAACTTATCCCTCAATGAAAGACAAAATCATGTAGAAAAATCTTAAACTTTAAAATTTAATAACTATGTCAATTTTTGTAGTACAGAGGTCAAACATTTTGTGTTATATCTCTTATGATATGTGTAAACTTTTACTAATTATGACTATAGGGATTAGGAGACCGTATAAAAAGTTAGATTTTTTACTTTACACAATGTAACAGCATGAATATTTACTTCATTTGAAACGTTTTTGTAATTGGAACTATATGTCTACGACCAACGGTTGAGGAATTAAAGGTGGGCAATAGATAACATATTGCACCTTGTATAGGCAGCAGTTGCTGATAAATCTGATTGTATGCTGATTGTATTCTGAGATTGTATTTCAATTCTGCTGTGTAGCCCTATTTATAGCCTACAAATTTTTAAACCCTACAAAAGCTAAAAGGAATGTCATTAATCTCAGCAAATTCTTCGGGGATGAATCTCAAATTGAATTCCGATAATTATACATATCACATGTTTTCAAGCTTACAAAAAAAAAAAAAAGATTTTCGCCTATTTTACGTGTTTTTATTCAGTAGGTTTTTACTTTGGTAGACAACATAATTTCCATTTGAGGACCAAATTGATTTTCCTATTTGACATACAATTTTTTGACAAGTGGGGCACAAGAGTGGACACGGTGTTCCACTGAAGGTAATTTTGTACACATGTTGAATATCTATCTTACAAAAATTGTATTTTAAATATCATGAAACAAACTTAGAACACTTTTTTTTAAGCAGATTCTGAAAAACGCAAACGCAATATGCAAAATTGTACAAGAAGTAACTTAATAAATATTTCAAAATTTCACTTCAGATTATCTTATTAAAAATACATTAGTTATTTAAATATAACATAATGTGTGAATATACAGTGATTCGGGTACAAAATTCAGTCGCATAAGGAATGATGAATGATTTGTGAAACAAAAAAGGAAAATATCATTGTTAATAAATTATTTGAATTACGTATTTTCGTTAACTAACATTTAGTCAACTTAAAATATTTGCGATATATCAGAAAGTTTTACTTCCTATTTTCTTTAAATTTCATACTTATAGAGCTAAAATGTTATTTTATTAAGAACCATAATAAAAAAAATAGACAATTGTAATTTTTGTCACGATTTTGCAAATAGAAATTTCTTGTAATTAAATAAAGTGTATGTAAAAAATTCAAATATTTGCATTTCATGAAATTCCTGCTATATTTTTATGCTTCAGATGTATTTAAAAACCCAAATTAAAAATATTTTACTAAAAACAAAAAATTGTCTTGTAATTGAAAACAGATTATGTAAAAAAAGAAAATTACCGAGTTTGCGAAAATAAATTCCAAAAAACATTTATGTAAAAAGCAGGTTTTTTTGTAACATAAAATAAAAGAAAGAAATATGCATGTAAAGAAAAAGATATGCATTTTTTGCAAACAAAAAATTTTGAAATCAGTTACAGAAGATAAATTTAATAATGTGCAAACACAGGGGAAAATTATATAACTTGTAAGATTCAAAATTATATAACTTATAAGAATATATATATTTTATATTTGACAAAGGACTTTTTTCACAAAGTCATGTTATAGAAATTTAAATTAGTTTTATTTTAAAAACAAAAAATAACTAAATCATTAAATTGTTTTTGAGATATAATTCTGAAATATTATGCAATGTTGTACGAAGGAATGGATATTAATAATTAAACACTGCATATTTAACAATAAATGAGTTTCGTAATTTTATCATCAAGTTTTGCAGCAGAATATAGTAAAGCATTATTTAATATCCGCTTTATGATAATTCGTATTCCTTAGCGAGATATGAAATTAGACAGGTTGGGATGTGTAACATGGAATACATACAAAATAAAGAAAGTGAATTACGTATAAGGTAAAACCAGGAGAGATGGCGCGATCGGAGAGATTGCGCACATAGAGGTTCTCAGGGAAGAAGTAGAGTGATAGCGCAGTGACTCCAAGTAGTTGTACAATAACAGTAGTGGAGTGTCTACTTGAACGTGCTCGTTGATTGCTTTGAGTGTCTAAAATAAAGTATTGCTATTTTGATTTGTTTTCCCAAAGTAAATGCTTGAACTTTCATAGATATTCATCAGAATTTCTATACAATGTCAATAGTACAAAATATTTTAAACTTAAACGATTTCTCATAAGCTACTATTCTAGACTAACAATGTGAACATCAACTGTTCGTTTTAGCAGCTACAATGTTTAAATAACAGGTCGCGCAATCTTTCCTACCGAAATTGGAGAGTTTTATTTTGTAATCTTATCTGGACTTGCTTTTTCTGATTCTTTAATTTTTTCCCCTTTAATTAAAATTTTTTAATCGTTTTTAAAATTATTTCCTTTTTCTGATTCTTTAAGCATTAGGTTAAAATATTCACTCCCAATACAATAAAATTTGTTCACAAAAACCTTAGAGCAATGTCATTTAAGTGTAATTATTATTGTTAACAATTTAATTGTAGTTATTATTAGTAACAATCTCTCCTACCCATGTGCGCAATCACACCAACCCTGTAAGGAGAGATTGCGCAAAATAACTTTCTTGGTTTTATTACAACTGTTCTATTAAATTGCAACATAACAACAAAATAGCAATGGAAATGCATAAAAAACAAATGAAGTAAAAATTATTCATGGATAGTTTAGCAAAAAAATAATATTTAGATTTTTTATTGTTATTCTTTTGAATTGTGCGCAGACTCTCCGAGCTTTACCTTATATATATAAGTAGAAAAAAATAGCTGCAGCTACTAATATAATTTTGTTCAATGGTTTTGTAAATAAAGTATATGAGATAAGCTTTAATAAAAGCCGACACAACAAATTTAATGTAGCATAATACACATTTTCAAATACAAAAATAAACGCAGTTCCATTTTATATTGAATAATTGTTTTTCAGCGATTTGAATTGGACAGATGCAACCATTATTGATAAAAAGGAAAAGTTTAGCAGACTCTATTTACACAAATATTTCCACTTTAATAATTTTATTTTAAAGCTTTTACAGCAAGTAGGATTATATCAAATAGGTGTTATTTATCAATGGAAAATAAGTTGTCCCCTCACTGGTGCTCAAACTTTAATATCTCACGTAACCCTTGAAAAATTATAAGATGTCCAACATGATAGCACAAAAAAACATTTTTTTGTCCTTTCGAACAAATATATCGACACTGCGCAATGATTTCGTGTCACAATGTAAAATTATCCATGAATAATAAATATTCTTACAAGTTAAAAAAAAAAAAAAGAATTTTAGAATTTCATAAAGCAAACATTATTGTGACCTCATGCTATAAATATGATAACAGATCCGAATATTAACTCTTAATAAAATCTAGTAAATGCATAATCGTTATTTCTTATAAGCGAGATTTCTCAGAAAATTATATAACAAATTACAATTACATACAACAAATTACATGTATGGCTATCTCTATCAAAGCCTTTTTCGGAATAAGTTATATTATAAATGAACAACATTTTTTGTTTATATACTCTTCTTTTAAGTATATTAAAATACAGCGATTATAGCATCACAATATTTCTATTTTTAGTCGACAGTGCAAGTTTTTTAACATATCAATTGATTCAAATAGTATGATGTGCTTCTAAATGTTCTGTTTTATTAAAAATAAATTGAAATTATGAATTTACTTGGATATAATAATGTTCTATAGAAATCATTGACATCAAAAATCTAATTTATGAAAAGAAAGAAAAACGTTTTATAATAACAATTTTTCCATTTTTCTAACACGTACCCAGACTTCTACGTGACTTAGATTTCTGGAGTGATATAAATATTTCCACGTGCAATTAATGTCTTTATTCTCATGTATTTGCCACTTTTTCAACAAAAATCAATGTAAAAAAGATACATGCATATAATAAAACTAGTCGTTGGGGGCCACCGTAATACTTACCCATCATGGATATGCATAATGTAAAATATTAAAATAAAAATGTGTAAACTACTTATAAAATGCATTGCAATTCAAATAAAATCATGGCTTGATGACGTCATAAACTTTAAAGGCTCGATTACTGAATTGCTTGAAAGAAACATCCTTATAACTCCAAAAATAATAATCCTACTAACTAGCGGTTTATTGCATCTGATTAAGCGTCACATTTCCAATTAAAATATATCTTTAACGTCAAATTTGGATAAAATACAGGGTCATGAAAAATCGAAGAGTGTGGTTAAATAGGATTCCAAATATCTCGGCAACTCATTATCCGATCGACTTTATGCTTTATGCAAAATTTATGTTTTTTTATTGTCTTTTATATTCATTTCTTAAAATAAACAATTTCGAAATTTTTTATATACCTTTTATCAGAACGAATATTTCGAGAGTCCGAAAAAAATAGTTCCGGTTAATCGAGGTTATTGAAATGAAATAGGCTTCTTCCCATTATTACATACTAAGTACATACCAAAATGCAAGTCTCTATCTCAAATTTTTCGGGAGATAGAGCGTTCACAGACACACACACAGACACACAGACACAGAGACACACAGACGGACGGCAAATTTTTTTTTCTAAAAATATGTTTTTTGGAATCTCCAGTGTCTGAAACGTGTAAATCCGTCAAAAAAAATTTTCGATTTTCAAAACGGTTACAAGACTTACCCTATACTACGTATGATGGGTAAGTAATAAATGCAAAAAATATATGCATTTTATGCATACAAAAATTATAAAATGCAACGGTAAAAAAAAAAAAAAAAAAAAAAAGGCGAATTAAAGCAATAATTTTTGCACGTTTATTATTAAAATATTTTATAACCTTTGTTATCCATTTATTTGTTAAAATTTTTATTATTATTATTATTTGTATTTCATTAAATAAAATGTTTTGTTGTCGAAAATTTATTGTCGTGTATATATTGCAGAGATTTGTTTTTAATGCGCAAACTGAATAAAATATTTTTATACTTAAATCAATTTTTCTATTGTAAGTCTTGTTTCTTTTACTATATGTGTGATATATGTTGTTTGCTTTTAATTATTTTCTTCTGGATACAGTATTTCATGAAAGAGTAATTCCGCCGAATAATAGATATTGGATAAAATATTTTTTGCAAAAAACAAACTTTATATAGCTTTACTTGTTTACTTCTCGTTATGTGTTTCTTCGTTGTTCTTTTTTTATATATGGAGCAGTATTCAGAGGGGACAATAATACAAAAATTAGTAATAAATAAAGAAAAATTGTTTTTTGGACATGACAATATAGAACAGGTGGTATGACATCTGTTGTCCCAATAAAGTCTTTTCGAAAAAAAAATGTTGTTTTATCCACTTTTACGTGTTTGTATGACGTTTATTACCAGAAAAATTTTGGTATTTTGGGCTAAGATATTGGGCTAATGTTTTCAGTGTATGTGTGAATTATGTTGTTTGCTTTTAATTATTTTCTTCTCGATACAGTATTTCATGAAAGATTTTTTCCGTCGAATAATAGAAATTGGATAACATTTTTTTTTTCAAAAGTAAATCTATATATATAGCACTTCTAGATTATTTCGCATTTATATAAGTCACATATGTTTTTTCGTTCTTCTTTTTTTCTATACGAAGCAGTATTCAGAGGGGACAGTATTAAAAAAATATCTAATAAAAACAAAAATTCGAAAACAATGCTGTTTTACCCAGTTTTACGTGTTTGAATGACGTTTATTATCAGAAAAAGTTTGGTATTTTGGGCTAAGATATTGGGCTATTTTTTTTTTTACAGTATGTGTGAATTATGTTGTTTGTTGTAAATTATTTTCTTCTCAATACAATAATTCATAAAATAAATGTTTCTCCAAATAATAGAAATTGAATAACATATTATTTTACAAAAAATAATCTTTATTTAGCGCTTCTTGTTTATTTCGCATTATATAGGACACATGTGTTTGTCCGCTGTTCTTTTTTTTCGATACGCAGCAGTATTACAAAAATATATAACAAATACAAAAATTGTTTTTTGGACAATACAGAACAGGTGGTACGACATATGTTGTCTCAATAAAGTCTTTATGAAAAGAAATGCTAGTTTACCCACTTTTACGTGTTTATATGACATTTATTAGCAGAACAATTTTGGTATTTTGGGCTAATTCTATCACTGCATGTGTGAATTATGTTGTTTGCTTTTAGTTATTTTCTTCTCAATACAATCTATACTAATAAAAGAAAGTTTCGCTGTGTGTGTGTGTGTGTGTCTGTGTGTCTGTGTGGCTGTTGGCGATGGCTAGGAAAATCTAGCCCACCTAGAAGGCTGCAAATTTAGATTTAGGTAGTCCAAACCCTCTCCTGGTGCACCATTCCGTCAGAATTTTAATATTTTGAAAATTAAAGTAGTTATCAATTAAAAACTGATCAAAGATCACAAATAAAAAAGTCATTAATCTGAATCTAGCTGGCGCATGTGCAGAAACCAATTTCAGTATCTTCCGGAACAGAAGAAAGAAAGCAGAAGACATTCCGTTTTTAACACTTTCCAACCTAGTTGAAAAGTGTTTATGACTTCGGTTTGCTGCCGTATGGCCGTATGGCCGTCTGTCCGTGCTCTAACTCCCGTAAATATGCTCGGATTGCCCTGCAATTTTTATATGTTATTATCGTTATCTATAGCGTGTTCCCTATTTCAACTGAAGTGTGTAATACTTATAGTTTTTTTACAGGGACACTCAAAAGAATTCCGTTACATTACGGCCTATGGGGAAAAATCATTTGCGGTTTATTTTAATGATGTTACACAATTGCAAACACATTGTAATTGATATATATCACTAAGGTGTATTACAAGAAGCTTAATATGGAATAGGGTGTACATAGCACTTATACTTAATTTACAGGGACAGTCAAAAGAATTCCGTTACATTACGGCCTATTTGGGAAAAATCATTTGCGGTTTATTTTAGGGATGTTACACAATTCCAAACACATTGTAATTCATATATATCACTAAGTTGCATTACAAGAAGCTTAACATGGACATTTTAACTATTACTCCTATCTTTAAAAATCCGAATTGGCGTTTATAAACAAGATACGAAAAACTAAAAATACCGTCCCTAATCTATATCCCTTTGTTTTTTAAAATCTGGTATCCGTTTTGAAAAAATTAATATTAACCCTCCGAAAAAAATCCTTTCCAAAACTCACTCACGCGAATTTCCTTTTTTGGTCCAGATTTAAAAATCGGCATCGACTCGGGAAATGCAAGTACGGACAAACAGTAGATTCCAGATCATAGACACATTCATTTTCTTCAAAATGCACGGTTGGGTTTAAAAAAATATCTACATTAACCCTTTAGAAACCAATCTATTACGTAACCCACTTTCGCGATTTTCGCTATTTTGGCAATGTTTACCCATAGTTAAATTTCAATTCTACAAGGGAATTTGGTTGGGTCAAGTGTTCTGAAAATGCCTCTTCCAGAACAGACTGCGCCCCCTGGCGGTGGAAAGTGGAACTATAGGAGTATATCTGGTTCTATGGACCCGATTAAGACGGGGTTTGGTTTAAGTTTCGTATAGAACAGATTATTAATATTTTTGGTCCGTGCAACGCCGGGCGGGTTAGCTAGTATTTCATAAAAGAGATTTTTAGCCGAATAATAGAAATTGGATAAGATACTTTTTTCTAAAATATAATCTTTATATAGCGCTGCTTGTTTATTTCGCATTATATATATATCATATATGTTTTTTTTTATTCGGATAAATTTTATTCACAATTAACAATATTACAAAAATACATAATAATTAGAAAATAGTTTTTTGGACATGGCATTATATAACATGTGGTACGAAATCTGTTGTCTCAATAAAGTCTTTGCGAAAAACAAAATGCTAGTTTACCCACTTTTACATGTTTAAATGACATTTATTAGCATAAAATGTTTGGTATTTTGGGCTGAAATGTTGAGCTGATTCTATTAATTTTGATTGACATATAAATATCTTAATAATAAATCACCGTATTTCTTTCCCTTTCCCCGTACATTATAAAGTTTATATAAGAAAGTCATGTCAGATCTATTTATTTTCAATAAATGTATACAATATTATTGAAAAAAATGTTAAGTTAAAAATTTTTTAAACATAAAGACAGCTCGCATTAAATTAAAAGCAGTGCTTTACGTTAATTCAAGTTTAAAGTATTAATTAAAAACCCGTTTTTTTCTAAAGCAATGATTTGACAGAATATTATACAAATGAATTCTTAACTGCTGATAGCAATGATTATGTCGAAAGTATTTGGAATTTAAAACATAATTTCTGGTCTCCATGAAGATCGAATTGCTATGAAAATTATAAGCAATAACATCCGTTTATGTACGGCCAGCATACATGTAACATGCATCAGATTTAGATTATGCAACATTTCTCAACAATAACAGAATATTATTAGGAAATTTCATTTCGATTTTGATAGAGTGAAAAGAGACAGCTAAATTATCAATTTTTGAAAAAAAAAGCACCGCCAACGATTCTAGACAATAATATAACGGAATTATTTTCTGTGTCACTGTAAATGAGCTAAAAATACTGCACACTTCAATCGCGAATATTCTATAGTTAATAACATTATCATATACGATTGCTGGTCAATCCGAGTATATTTACACGAGTCAGACGGACAGACGGAGATTCGAATCGAATTCATAAATACATTTCAGTTATGTTGGAGAGTGTTAAAAATTAAAGGATTATTATCTTTATATCTCTATACTCTACAGGAAAACGTGTATAGTATTCACGGATAACAAACTCCAGTAATCGAGTAATCCTGGCCTACCTGATATATTTTTATTGTTTTTGGCGAGGCATCAGAATCAACGTCTTACACCTTCTTCGGCTGTAAATTGAACATAAATAAATCGTTTTGAAATCAGCTTTTTAGATCTTCGTATTCGAATTTCAAAAATTAATGAGAAACACGTGAAACAAGGAGAAGCGATTCCTGTATATTGTCTTTTAACTCAGTTTTTTTATCTGTATGCTTAATTGTGTATAAAAAAACTTTGCATATTTTATAATCATATCTTCTGATGTTACAAGCGTTATTGCCTTAGGAGTATAATTTTTTAAGTATGACTTATTACAGTTTTAAAAATATAATACAATATTTTTTTTTCTCTGTAAAAAATATGCTAGAACTTTACTGAGATTTTATGGATATATATTTGTCCAAACAGTTGAGCGAATGCATGTTCTCCTCTTCTTCAAAAAGGCTGGTTTTGGGACACACTCGAATGACGCATTGCTTTGAGATGAATATCTCCTTTGACTGTCCTAGATATTAATGTTCCACTTTTTGAATAGTGGAATAGAATTCACCACAAACAGTATTAAATGTCCTTCCACTTCTTCAAACAACACTATTCTTGACATTTATAGGTTTTCAAATTGGTACCCTGAAATTTCTCTACGTGTTTTTGCCATCCTTTAAAAAAATTAAAATTCCAATACATAATGTCTCGGTGTATTATTTTCTCTATTACACTTTAACCCTCTGAGCGTTTTGAAAAAGGGTAAAATTGTAATGCTGTTTTCTCTGCATTTTGTTTTAAATGCTAAAAAAGTATGATTCTTTCAGTATTATAAATAAAACTTAATTACAAATATGAATTTAACCCTTGAGAGTATTAATCATTCTTCAATGTTTTGAAAATTCATTAAATCTATAGAATTATATTATCTTAATAAATTGCAGTGAAACCTGGAGCTTAGTGAACGGAATATTACGTTCCACACGCTTAGAGGGTTAATATAAATGTACTTCCCATTTTTGCAGATGCAAAGCTGTTTTACATGCTTTTCATGAAATTGATTCTATCTACTCTATTTTGTTAATAGTTTATGTTAATGAAGGAAAGTTTTTTTTTAAATATTCTTTTATAAGAAAATTCATGCATAATTTTCTCTCTGATTTACAGGGTTTTTGAACATACTTTACACCATTTTTAGAAAAATTGTCAAAGCGCAGAAAGAACATTATACTTTAATTAGAGAATGATTCTATTGAATATTTGATGGAATTAGCGCTATATATATATTTAATATAATAATATACATATATGAATATATATATATATATATATGTATGTATGTGTGTGTGTGTGTGTGTGTGTGTGTGTAATATATATCACTGATCTCCCCAAAATAACACCTATAATTATATTTTTCAAGATATACATAATATAACATCTTCCACGAAAAAATTATACAATGATGTTACGCTTTCATCACTAAATGTAACTCCATAAACATACATTTTATCAATATATATATATATATATATATATATATATATATATATATATACATATAATTCGCAACAGCGTCAAAAAGATGTAATGTTTCACTGTCTTTTTGATCCGTCAATAGTGAAACTAGAACGATTTTTCTGGAATTTTAAAACTGGTGGAATTAAAAGTCCATGAAAGTATTGCATAATATGAAGGGTTACCCTTTGCATTTTGGAAACTTGCAGTTATGACATTTCAAATGCTACAAAGGGAAGTGATAAAATATCAGATCAAATCAGTCTTACACTACGAAGATGAAGTATTTCCTCGTTTTCATTGTAATTTTTCATTTTAATTTTATTATCCGATGCAGAAAATAGTGGACCTAATTTCATATTTATTGATCGATCACATATACAAATACTTGTTGCCACTTCCAGTTTAAAATCTATCAGTTTCAATCTTTACAGCATTTGTTACAGCTGTCCGCCCTTTATGTGCAGAAACCAACAATTTAATACAATAACTTCGTGGGATGATAAAATATTTTAAGTGTCAATAAGTACAAACTGAAAATTGCTGCAATTATCATATACTGCTTTTAATATCGTATACAGCCAATATGATATACTGCTGAATCTTATATATGAAGACTAATAATACATATTACTTGCACTAGTGTAGAAAGCAATGACGTATAATGCTCTTCCTAAAAACGAAATATTTTATACTTCATTAAACAATATAATATAAAAATGAATTAAACAAGTTGGAAATTGTACGTCAAACGTGACAAATGAGGTGCGTTCGTGCTATAGCTAGTTATATAAATATTCAGATCTTCTTGATTTTTAATTCTGTGAAATGATTTATATCGTCTGCAGATTAATTTCTGTCATAAAATAAATATCTCGGTCGCTTGACGATTCAACCTCGGAAGCTCCTATAACAAAAAAGCACCGATTTTTTTTTTAAATAATTCACATTTCTTAATAAATATTTTTATTAATATTTCCTAAAATTTTGATTCGATTTTCATAAAATTTTAGATGTCTCGACAAATTTCTGCAAAGATAATATATCTAAAATTTCAAACCATTCGGTTGGGTAGTTTTTGCGTTGTTATATGCGGACGGACAGATGGACGGACGGACGGACAGACGGACGGACCAAGCGACGACAATAGGTGCTACGTATTTATATAATTACGAACGCACCTAAAAATAAATAGCAATTTATTTAACCCTCTGAGCGTTTTGAAAAAGGGTAAAATTGTAATGCTGTTTTCTCACCATTTTGTTTTAAATGCTAAAAAAATATGATTCTTCCAGCATTATAAATAAAACTTAACTACAAATATGAATGTAACCCTTGAGAGTATTAATCATTCTTCAATGTTTTGAAAATTCACTAAATTTATATAATTATATTATCTTAAACATTTCATATATTGCAGTGAAACCTGGATCTTAGTGAACGGAATATTACGTTCCACACGCTTAGAGGGTAAAATAAAACAAGAAGTTTGAATTTGTGTATATAGAATAAATAGATTTATATATCAAAATTGAAAAGCTATATTGTACATTTTATTTTAAAATTTTCTACGTGTTGATAAAAATAACGACATTTTTTTTCTTACAGTTTTGTTATTGCAGAATTTTATACTACTAAAAAAGTTATCTGTGAATTATGTTGAACAGAAAAAAACGACTGCGCTTTTCTGCATTTTGTGCTTTTTTTGTCAAAAAACACAAAAGTTGTAAACACTATCCAAATGATTTATTGTTTGAACCGAACAAATACACAAAATTAAATAAAGTAATAAGGAGAAATAATGTTTAACAGAAAAAAAGGTATTGTACTTTTATTTGTGTAATATATTTTACGCATCATTCGATAATTTCAGTGTTATTAGACTTTATGTAAGTTCATAACTTTTTATTACTCTTATCTGTTGGGAATTGAAAGATAAAAGAAAGTTATACAGATGAACAAGGGTATCTCCCGTAATTTTCATTTTTTCTGAATATTTTGCATTTCATTTATGGTGGGCCGTTATTTACAGAAGCGGAAGCACATTTTTATTTAACTATCGTAATTTCGGTAAATTCTGAACCAAAAGCTTTTAATAAACGTTATATGAAATATAATAAAATAAATAAGGTGCAACAGGAATATACAGATAATATATTGTATCGTTTTAAATTATTTAAATTATCTACAAGAAATTGTTTTAACATATGAATATTTAATTAAAAAAAAATTACATAATTAATCATTAATAATTTATATTGATTTTAGCATCTGGTTGATCAAGCTTCAAATAAGAAAAAATCCTTCTGCACTTGTTTCCCTGCGTGATATTTTCGTAATCTGGTCCAAAGCTATTTCGCATTTTTAATGTTATTATTATAACGCGTGTACAATTAAAACTATATTATTGTTAGTGTCATTTTTCTTTCACCCTAATCTCACCTGTGGATTTTATTACGGTATATTAGCAATTTTCCCTGAAGGAGTATAACATAAGAAATATTTTCATTTCTCATACTACAGATAATTTGCCATATTTATATACATGTTTTATTTTTTTAACACTTCTTAAAAGTTTTATATGATTTCTGCAATGATTTTCTCCAGTGCGAATGTATTGGACACTGTAAAGAATTTGCAGCAAAGTATTCCGTCATTGGACCGTTTTTATAGAAAAATGTTACATAACCGTAATTTAACAGTATTTTGACCATAATCTGAGCAATATTATAGTCAGAATAGCGATAAATTACGGTTATGTAACCGTTTTATATAAAAACGGTGGAATGACCGCATACTTTGTTGCAATTGTTTACAGTGCAAGAAAACGATTTTTCACGCAGATGACACGCTGAAAGAATAATTACTAGATCCAAAAAACGCACACAGTGGGTGATCGGTTAACGAACTTAATCCGTTCCAAAACAATGTACGTTAACCGATCACAGATTTAATATAGACTTATATGGGAATTCAATTAATTCGGTCTTAAAAGATATATAATATATACAAATTAATGTAAATTCTTTCTAAATTTATTTAAATGTAATAATAATAATAAAACATACATTATATTACATACATACATACAGTCTTGCCCTTCCTTCAGTCTTTTTTTTTTAATTTGTGTGGCATTAAAGTGTCTGTACAAAGTCGTACAAGCTTTTCCCTCTTCGTCAGGACGTTTCTGAAGTGATTAACACCATTTTCGGTATAAAGATACGCAAGCCTATCAACATCAGCCTGTTTTAAGTGCAATTCGAAGACTGTGGTTCTGATTACCTCCAACTTCTTTAAAAGTTTTTTTATAACAGAGGTCAGAATGGATTCTAATTCATCTATATCAAAAGACAACGTATCACGCTGAGTTTCTTGATTTTCTTCATTTGAGAGTTCTTGGAATTTTCGGTCTTTATGTCATTTTCATGTTTCATTATGAGATCTTGAATGTCATCTTCATCCATTTCTAACTCCGGTTCTTTAGCTGTTGCGACAATTTCATCCACAATTTAATGAACATTATCCCATATTCCTGTATGCAAAACGGATATAGCTATTGCCAAGCACAATTTAACTGTCGTTCAGTGACATCTGACCATGCCTTTTAAATGAGCCGTACCGCTTTAAGAAAATACAAATTTTTTTTCCAAAGCAATTTTAAAGTCATTGTGGATGAGAACTGGGATGCTTCAAAACACCGACAAAACAGTGTGAATATAAATATTTTTTAAACAGGCATTAACGCCCTGATCCGTGGGTTGAATCAATAAAGTGATATTTGGAGGCAGAAACTTAACTGTCAACCAAGGAAAATATTGAAGTAATTTATCCTCCAACGTATCAAGTTTTTTTAGGTGTGTTGGTGCATTGTGCTATATCAACAATTCTTCCAATCTAACTTGGTTTGTCTGAAGATAATACTTGATGCGTGGGGCACAAACTTCAAACAGCCATTCTTTGAAAAAAACCTGTGTGACCCATGCCCTTCCATTCGATCTCCACATCACTGATAGTTTTTCTTTATTTATAGAATCTTTTTTGAATGTTCTAGGGTTCTAAGAGTGATACGCAAGAAGTGGCTTTAGCTGCGTATTACCACTAACGTTAGCTTCAAAAAATAATGTCCGCTGATATTTCATGGGTTTATGCCCAGGAATATTTTTTTTAATCTTTCGTAAAGTAGGTACGTTTCGGCATGCGCTTCCAAAACAAGCCAGTTTCATCACAAATAAAAATTTGTTGTGGACAAAACTATATTTCAAAGAATAGTAAAAAAAATACTTTCCGAGATATCGGCGTTTATGCAACTTGTGGTAAAATAACAAAATGTACGATCACTATACGTAACACAATCAACGTACCCTTTCTTGTCATGGTAGACAGACCACGCGTAGTGTAATGTACGAAAAATGTTTCTTACGCTATTAGCGTTTTCATCACTCCTGGTAAAATGCCAAAATACATGGAGTGTTGTATCACGTGACAGTTCTCCTCACATATTTTTTCCTTGTCACAGATAATGGGAGCGCAAAAAAAGAGAGTTTAATTAAGTTATGTTTTGAAGAAAGTTTTTCTTTTTGGCAAAAGCTTAATTTTCCTTTCTGGAGTTTTCAATATTTTCCTTTTAATAGGGTTAATATACGTCCGTATATAACATGGGCAGATCGTATTTTGATGCCTTGTCCACGTCGTGCCGTACTTAAAAAAGCATTTTGTAAAAACTTTTAGGTTCACATCCAGTGACAACACCATTAAATCATATCAATTTATCACTTTGACCTTTCAAAAATTCTATTAGTTCTCTAAAAGATCGTGTTCACTACAGGGGCTAATAAAGCTCAAGTGGAGCCTAAAGCCTGTTTATAATTTAAGAACTAAATTTCAATTAAAATAAATAATTTCCAATTAAAAGTATTTCTTTAAAAAGGGACAAAAACTTACAAATAAATGTTTTTAATAGGTTAATTCTAATTTGGGGGACATAAAATGTAGGGCCCGAACCCCCGATAGTCCATGAATGAATTACAGCATAAGTATACAACTTTTAAAATGTTCTCTAAGTTGATAATTGATGCAATGAAATACAGCTCAGCAAATCTGAAACAAAGCATTGTCTCTTCTTGGTTTTCTTTTCAGAGGTGTTTGTTAACCGATCTGTTCAAAAACCGAACAGTTCGTTAACCGATCACCTACTGTAATCGGATAAACCGATCACCCACTGTAATGTTTCCATCAGAATTATCAATCCCGTTTTTGAGAAAATCGATATATCCATATATATATATATATATATATATATATATATATTGTATATGTATATATATACGTGTGTGTGTGTGTTTGCTTGTGCATGTCCAAAAGTCCTTGAAACATTTTAAAATTCAATAAAAAATCAAGCATTTGGCGTACGAGATTACGGTTTGGACGAAAATTATTCTTATGATCTGAAATTTTGTTTAAGCAAATTAAAAAAGTAGTTCAAAAAATTTCCCATAGATGGCGCAGCTTCTGGAAAGTTTTGGAATAGGTAGAATGCCTTCATACATAACAATGGCGAAAGACGCACAATGCGTATGCACAGTTTTTGTCCAAACTATGGCAACTTACATTCCAGAAGTTAGAAATACCCGTCTATCCATCCTCACTCGTGTAATGGACATCAGGAGGACGAGTATTGCTAAATTCTGGAATGTGGGTTGCCACAGTTTGAATAAAAACTGTGCATACGCATTGTACGTCTTTCGCCATTGTTATGTATAGGTATTCTAGCTATTCTATAAATTTCCAGAAGCAGCGCCATCTATCATAATTTTTTGGAACAAATTTCTATATTTACTTAAACTCAATTTCAGATCATAAGAAGCAATTTCGTCCTTTTTTGATATTTTACGGAAATTTAAAATGTGTCAATGACTTTTGGGACACCCTGTATATAGGCGAATTGCTCATTTATTAGTATAATATTTAAGTTGTTAGCATTTCTTTTATGCTTTATTCACTTTCTTGAATTCTTTGCTTGGAGAATGTCCCGTAATCGTGATTAAGTGCCAGTTGATTTAAGTTTTGAAAAAAAATCACATTTGTAGCCGTTATTGTGACGCTCATGCAATTAAAATTGTATACTATTGTCTTGCTTCACGCTAATTACGAAAAATTAAACTTTTTACGCGAACAAAGAGTGGGTACAACATAATAAATTGTTTCTTTGCGTATACTGCGTGAAATTTGTAATACTTTTATAATTCATTTCCATTTTTTCTAGTTCATGTACATTTTTTATAATTCCTGCAGTGTTTCTGTAATGTGAAAAGAGCGTATACTGCATGAAAACGATTTTTTCCTGAAACGACACCCCGAGAGACACATTTTTAGACACAAAAAACACGTAATGCTCCGTTTTCAGGAAAATCGTAAGAGCTAGGCAACAACAAAACTTTAATGAATATTGTAATTGTTGTTTCAATACAAAACAAACAAAGATTTGTTGTGTTATACGTAATTCATTTTATAACATATAACAAATAATAAGATAACTTCCATGCATATAGGATGCATATGTATCATGCATATGTATCAACATAATTATTTTGTAATAAACTTTATTTTGTAAAATCTATCAGGAACAGTGTTAAACTGATGCATAAACACAAAACGTAAAATATTTTATTCATGTAGTCTGAAAAAAAACATGAAAAAGTACCTTAAGTAATTTCAATATTTGTATTTACTTTCTTCATATCATATGCATACAAAAATATAAATTATAAATGATGAAATATAATGAAAACAACATGATAAATTCCTGCAAGAATAAATTTACATTAATAAATTACCTGAAAAGTATCGCTTTAAATGTTTATGGCTGCAACAGCAAAAGTAGACGCGAAATATTAATTATTAACAAGAAACCGATTTTGATAACTGCGTGAATATGGTATGAAAATTGCTGAAATTTGAAATACAATTATGTCTCATAGAATTCCCAACTGATATACGTGACTTTCGACGAAGTTACTTTGACACAAAAATGTCGTGAACCTATTAAAATGTAAATAAATCACTTAAAACTGTCGCAATATTACAGAATACTTTTTAAAAGTAAATGTTGACATTTTAAAGTTTTATGAAACATTTTATTTTAAAACACGGGAATTGATATATATTAATGTTTAACGTTTCTGCTTCCATTTTGATTTTCTTTTGACGAAGAAATTCCATTGTATGCAAGGAAGAAAGGATGGGACATCAAACAGTTTTTTATTTTAAAGCACGGGAATTGATATATATTAATGTTTAATGTTTCTACTTTCATTTTTTTCTTTTGACGAAGAAATTACATTGTATGCAAGGAAGAAAGGATGGGACGTCAAACAGTTTTTTATTTTAAAACACGGGAATTGATATATATTAATGTTTAACGTTTCTGCTTTCATTTTTTTTTCTTTTGACGAAGAAATTCCATTGTATGCAAGGAAGAAAGGATGGGACGTCAAACAGTTTTTTATTTTAAAACACGGGAATTGATATATATTAATGTTTAACGTTTCTGCTTTCATTTTTTTTTCTTTTGACGAAGAAATTCAATTGTACGCAAGGAAGAAAGGATGGGACATCAAACAGTTATTGACATAATTTTGTATACGCAATAAACTGCTTTAAAAACGTTTTTTTTAAAATGGAAAATATTAGTATCAACAGGTTATTAATCATTAGATTATATTAAAATATAGATTGTAGAAAATTGTGCTCGTTCTTTACTAAAAACAGTGTACAAATACAATTAAAAGCTTAGTTAAAAGTTATCCTCCAACAGTTTCGGCTTATAACTTCACAGCCATCATCGGTGAAACCGAAGACATAAATTGAAGGTTGTAGAATAACAGTGGAGTAAGTCAATATTTAGAAATTGGAGAAATGACGGGTTTTGTAAAACTTGTATTGCCGTTGCATTAAGTGGTCCAATTTGTTTCGCTCTCTAACGACTCCTTAAGTTAGCTATGACCTACTTGACTGTCGCACTGAAGAGAAATTAATATACGTTCAGAAAAATATGGTTATCTAGTTTCTTCATATTTTTCAGTTACTCCATTGTCGTTCTAACCCCCTCAAATGCTGAATTTTGCATCCCGACATGATAGAAATGAAAACATGGAATACGTAGGGAATACAGAGAAAATTAAAAGAGAAAACAACAAAATAAGCTGGAGCCATTTACCAATTAAACTATAAACTAAACCAATCATTCAGTGAAAAAGCGAAGAGGGGTTAATTAATTTTCAAAAGATTAATCCAGATATTTGGTGTGCTAACTGAAACATTAATGTTACAAGTATCACTATTTCTATTGATTCTCTAATTATGGCTTTAAATGTGTTGTTAAATTTAGAGATTATTTTAGATTGAATGAAATCAATTTTAGCATCGTTATTGGTAGCGTAAAATCTTGAAAAGGCAGTGGTTAATCTACCGATTTTAATATCACTTATATGGTCTTTTAATCTTTCAATAAACTTTCTTTTGGTCATGCCAATGTTGGAAAATGTATGATTATTTCTTAAACAAATGGTGATAGTATACACCTACAAAATGATCTGTGTGGGGGGAGGGGGAGGATCTAATTTTTAAAAATATCAAATCAATTAATTTGCGGGGGGGGGGGTACAACAATAAGATGAATATTAAATTTTATAAGAGCCGTTTTAAGTCTTTAAATTATTTATGGATATACTGGAAATTACGATAAATTGGCTTACTATTGTTGGGGGCAGACTTTAGATTATATAAAACAATTGTACATAAAATGAAATATAACATAATATTATTCAAAATTTTAAAAGACCTACTACGAAATAACGTTTTTCATAAATTTGGCTGTTCGTAACATAATCTGTGTTCTGAGCATGAAACACGCAACAAAATTGATATATCAAGTGTACCATTTTAGCACAAACATTACTGTTTTTTTTTTTTGTTTTTTTTTACAATCTTATTGTAATCTCAACGCCCTTTTTAAATGTCACTTTTTTTATTATCAATACTTGTTAGTCAACAAAAGGGGATATATGTTCATTAAACTCAGAAATTTCCATTTTATTTACACTTAGATTGCCCTTAAATCATCCCAACATTTGTAAAACTTGATTATTTCATATGCATGGGTTGAAGTAATTCTGAATATGTGATTTATTTTTTGATATAAAAGACTCATTTTTATAAAGTAGAATATAAAATTTGAATTTTCCAGTTGTTTGATTTTCAATATTATACATTAACTGATTTTTATTTTAAGCGTTTGGAAATGATCCTTTTTTACTTCATATGTTTTTAATTAATATAAATTTCCACTGCGTTCAAAGACAATTGAACTTTTTTCATTCTAAATGCTCTTCTGAATATTCTGGAAAGTTCGATAAGATAAACTTAAAATTAAAACTCTTGTTTTTATCAAACAGTTTTAAAAATCATTGGCAAAAAATCTGAAGGTTCTTTGAATACCAACTAGAAAAGCTTAGGCTAGCCAAAAGAAGGCATCGTCACTGTAACTAGTATAAGAAATTTGATTCTAGAGAAGACAAATTACACTTCCTATGGTTACAATTGAACAGGTATTTTGGATTGACTTAAAAGACGCCAGACCTAAATATAGTTTTTGTGTAACAATCTACAATCCTAAATATCGGGGAATAGTTGAAAATTC
Source organism: Maratus michaelseni (assembly GCA_963931845.1). Lineage (NCBI taxonomy): Eukaryota > Metazoa > Arthropoda > Arachnida > Araneae > Salticidae > Maratus > Maratus michaelseni. Next base: position 446,836,707 of record OZ007589.1, on the reverse strand, counting down.
CTTACACAAATTCCAAGCTATAGCATGATCAATGAATTTAAAAGTAATATTTTAAATCTAAATCTTGACCACTCACAGAAACTGTTGATGCAGTCAGTGAGAGGTGGAAAATACGCTTTCTCCAAGACGTTAAAAAATGGGGAAAAAGCAGCAGAGTCATTGGATTGTTGTACGATCACAGATAAATTTTGGATATAGTATTGTGGAAATTCAGAATCATCGCATAAAAAAAGCTATTAAAATGACAAGCTAAGATTTTTGACTAAGAAAAATATTTAAATTGGCATACATTTTAATACATGTTGTAAATGGATACATATATATGTGTAACTTTGCAAATAAAATTATTCGAATTTCTTTATTTGCATTAGTATGTTTCGCATGTTATGTGCATAAATATTACAGTACCTGGTATAGACCGAGCTACTCTCGGTGGGTTTTTCAACATTCTTACAATATATCAGTAATGACAAATTTTTATTATTAATTTCTATATAAAAATATAAATGTTTGTTTCTAAACATTATTGTAAAAATACTGTCAATTCATTTTTTGCGTTTTTGGCATACGTATTATACTATAATCAATTTTTCCAGGTTATAAAGATACCATTTATGATTTTTCTTAATTTTTTTCAAAGTTATAATATACCAAATTGGTTTATTCTCGAGGTATTCAAATTTTTTTTTTTCCAGACCACGCTATAGATGCGACGAGGATTTTTTGTAGGTACAAATACTTACTGTTTCGCCTATTAAACCTGTAAACGGCAACGTAAGACATTCCGCATATAAAAAGAGATGTATATGGCAATTTAGAGAAAACAACAAAGATTGATTCAAAAAGTCTCGCCGTAGTCAGATTTTTTTAACACTTTTCAATATTATGAATTAGGTTTGTCTGTCTGTCTGTCTATCTTCCGTCTGTGTGCCGTCTGTCTTCCCGTGCTCTAACTCACGTAAATGCAATTGATATATGTTATTGAGGCTTACCGTGGCTTGTTCGGTATTGAAAATAAAGTGTGTAGCACTTATAGTTTTTTTACAGAGGCATTCAAAATAATTCCATTACATTGCGGTCTGTGGGGAAAAATCTTTGCGGTTTATTTTTATGATGTTACACAATTTCAAACATATTGAAATTGATATATATCACTGAGACGCACCACAAGAGACTAATTATAGAATGTGGTGTGCATAGCACTTATAGTTCCTTTACAGGAATACTCAAAAGAATTCCGTTACATTACGGGCGATGAAGAATAATCGTTTGCAGATTATTTTAATAATGTTTCATTATTTCAAACATATTGAAATTGATATATATCACTAACGTGGCTTACTATAGAATATTGTGTGTATAGCTTTCATCGTTCATTTACAGGGACACAAAATAATTCGGTTAAAATACTGCTTATTAATAATAATTGCTGGGAATGCTTTTTCGGTTGATGAACGCATTTTTAAATTTAACTCATTTTTGTCTATTACTTGGTGTGTATAAATTTTATAGATTGTATACAGGACAACACAAAAGTTCTCGAGTACATTTCCGTTTATTGTTGGAAATTGCAGAAGGGAAATTTTAAACTGCGCGACGACTTTTCTAACTGAACTAAAATTTAACATTCTATTTAGTATATATACAAATCTATAGATCATATACAAGGCTGCACAAAAGAGCTTGGATATTTTTTCAAATATTGTTGGTAATTCCTAATATTGTATTTTTAAATACGTTATGCGTTTTCAAAATTCTTTAGTTAGATATCATCTTACACCTTACGGTAAAGATTTGCAAAATTATTTTGGAATAGTTGGAAAGTGTTACATAATCTATGCTTGACGCATGAAAATATATCATCACAGAAGCATATTACAGAGAATCATAAAATGTGGGTATTAATCATTTTGCAACGCTAAAGTAGTTGTGCTTTTAGTTAGATAATACTGTCTGTTTATTTATTTTTTTAAACAATACATTGTAAATATATATATATACATTTAATACTATTCATTTTTTCTTGTTTGCCAGAACTCAATTCCTATATATATATTTTTAGTTCTAATTTATTACCAAATCCCTTGCATTGTTTGGAAATAAAAGAATATCTTATTTAAAAATGCTTAAATAAAAATTTAATTATTATAAATTTTAATTTAATCAAAAAATAGATTTTTTTATTAACATAAAAAAAGGAATTTTGAATGTGCAAAAAAATAAAACATAAATAAAAATATCTTGTTTTCGAATGTTATTTTTTTTTATCTGAATGTTTTCATTTCATTCATTCATATATTATTATTTACAATTAGAATGAAATTAATATTTAAATATTCGAGAAACGCACGTTAATAAAATATTACTCGGAATAAAATACCTCAAATTCCATTCCAAAAATCGTAAACAAACTTAAGCGATAATTAATACCCATCGTAATTGCAAAATTGATTTAACAGACAAAAAATGAGAAACTTTAAACAAATTGCATTATATCCGATATCTGTCAAAAAGTAGAATTATTTTAAGAAAGTCTGCGTTGTCGAAAACTTTCAAAGAAGAATTTTTCTAATACATATATAGTTGCCTTTAATATTTTATGAAACAACCAATATTAATTAGATTTATTATTTATTCCCAAAGAAATATCGAGATTTAACAATGAAAATTTTATCCATGTCATGATTAATTATTAATTTTCATTGCAACATAAATTCAAGAATTTTCTATAAGAAATATCGGCTTGTTCTGCTTATTAAAGCCGCCGTTTCAAAAGAAATTTAATAACGTAAAGTTTTGTTATGTATTATTGATAGTGATGTTATAAACATTTCATTAAATTTGTAATTATTGAAAAATGCTGTATTTTGAAAATAGATTATTTTATGAAATATTAATTTGATTATAAAATTAAATTAATGTGTGTATTATAATTCAATACGTTAACATTTTATTTCTTCAAGAAAATATTTTTTTCTGATATTAATATAATGTTATTGTGACATAAAAATCCATCATTATAAATTCTGAACATGTAATAACTTTAATATTATTGACAGATAAGCTTTGTTTGGATATAATAATGTGTGTAATATCATTAATCAAATAAATTTCATTTTAGAATTATCATGGAAAAAAAAGAAATTCTTAATATACTTGCATTTAATACTTAACACCTATTTGAACCTGAATATCAAGCTGTTTTTCAGACACAGAAATCTTTCTTTTATTACAAAAATCGGTAAAATAATTTAAAGCTGCTTTAATTACTATATTTTGGATGATTTTTTGGTACTTAGGAATTAAAGGGAACGGAAGAAACTAATAAATTCCAACCGATCTCCATGAAATTTAAATTAGTTAAAACTGTCGGGTGGTCTATTGTTATACTATTTTCATTATCCGTAAAATACACGCATATACTTATAACTCTGTGTATTGAAGGTCCATGGTGTGGAAATAGCTAAGGTAACATTTCTAGATTTTCAGAGAAGGGATTCAAAAAGCAAAATACTCTCTTTAAAATTATTTTGATATGGCCTCTTTAAAGCGATATGATTGTTGTTTTTTTTTCTATTACAACCAAATCAGCAAAGAATGAACGTAACTTTGCCTTTTTGGAAAAAAAAAAAATATTCCGGTTATTTTGCTAGGGCATGTCAATAATGATTAAACACATCTGAATCACTCAAACTGATTTTCTTTCCTATTACAGCCAAAATCAGCAAAGAATTAACGTAACTTTTCCTTTCTGGAAAAAAAAATATATTCCGGTTAATTTGGAAGGTTATGTCAATAATGATTCAACACGCCCGAATCACTCAAATTGAATTCCTTTTCATTAGAAAACATAATAAGTCCAAATTCAGAATTCCAGTACATGTAGTATACAGTTCATGGCAGGTTTGCGTCATTCCGGTATTCTCAGCTTAACATTCTCTTTAAAAATTTCGAATCTCAAAGCTTTTAATTGTTCAATATGGCGACCAGCAAAATAGGGATATATATTTGTCACGATAACTTTCAAATTGTAGCTATTTATTGCGAAATCTGCTTCTTGACATTATTTCTTTGTCTCGAAGGGACCGCCACGCTCTACCCACGCTCTACACCACGCTCTAGGTAGAGCGTGGCGGCTTCAGCCAAGCGATCCCAGGTTCGAATCCTGGCCCGGACATTTTTCGTCAAGTTTGAAAATTACTACTCGTATGATTTATTTACCAATTTGAGGTAGAACGTGGCGACTTCAGCCAAGCGATCCCAGGTTCGAATCCTGGCCCGGACATTTTTCGTCCAGTTGTAAAATTACTACTCGTATGATTTATTTACCAATTTGAAATAATTGTGTTAAAATTAATCTAGTGTAATCACGTATCCAGCGTTTACTGGAGTTCCTTTACCTGCGATCTTTTCTGTTGAGCTGATTAAAATATCAGACCAGATTCTCTGATCAATAAGGCTAACTGGATGAATTATGCCCTCCAGATTCGACCGGGATAGCTCAGTGGTAGAGCGTGGCGGCTTCAGCCAAGCGATCCCAGGTTCGAATCCTGGCCCGGACATTTTTCGTCCAGTTGGAAAATTACTACTCGTATTAAGCAATTAGTTATATTAAATATCACTGTCTACATTTGTAAAACATTTTTACTTTTAAAATTAACATTCTTTTCAAGCTAAATACTCACTATCTATTTGTTTGTAAGAAAACATATATTCGTCATATATTATGAAGCGGAGAGTAAAACAAAATATAAATCAACATGCTTTATTTTGTGTCAGAATAAATATATTTTCCAATGAGATTTTCCTCCACATGTTAATGCAGCGTTAAAATTTTAGAGATAAATATTTGTTTAATATTCATTATTTATTTCACCTCGCTGGAATACATTAATTCTGGCGCAGATTACTTGAAGTAAAAGATTGTACTTTTCATCAGTGCGTGGAATTTTCTGAAGTTAATTATTAACTCAAGCATTACATTTGTTAGAGGTGAATAAGACTGCGTAATGTCAAAATCTTAATTTATCGAACGAGAATTCTTTCTTATAGTCAGTAAGTTTATGATTACGTATCTATAAGCAGCACGAAATTTTAGATAAACAAAACCGAGCGTCTTTTGATAAAGTCAGATAATTATATAATAAAATTGGAATTTTTAAAAATAAATTACTACATCAAAGTAGGTTTCATCATATCCAACCCATCACAGTTAAACCAATTATTAATATGTAGTGTACAGTGGTTGAAAAATAATAGATAAAGGATGAAAATTTTTCCCTATTGCTAACATATTTTACTCAAGACAAAATTTTATACAGTGCAATATGGCTTTAATTAATGTAAAGGTGTGGAAAGTTGTTTAAAAAAGAAACTCAATGGACCAAACTCTAAAATAAATCCCATTATAAAGCAGAGTTTGGTAATTTTATGTCAGCTTGTGACGAACCTATATTAAAATATCACTGTGTGTGGCAGTTTTATTCTACTATATTTTGGTTAACTATAAAATCATATTATATTAGGTTTTACAATAATTCAACATTATTAATTTAAAGCTATTCAGAATACATCTATGTAATTTTAAAAGTAATTAATTATAAAGTATGTATACTTAATTATAAATATGTATTATTAGCAGCAGGCTTAATAAGTTTTATAATACAAAATAGTTTGATAATATAAATAATGCTATGATGAACAAAACAATAATCATATTACAGGTTTTGATTTTTGACGCCTAAAACAAATTTAAACTGACAAATCGTGTTTAAATTATCAAGTACCATGTGTGAAGTTGAGAAAATTAAAAAGAATGATCTATGCGTAAGTTTGTTGTATAATTTGTTTTTCAGAGTTTAAATACGTAATTAGGGTTAATTACAATTTAAAAATAGCAATTATATTAAAAAGATGTGCCATTAACTTCAAATAATTTCATTAGTATATCTTATTTTAAACTCCATTATACTATATACGTAAGAAAAGATTGACGAGAAATATTGAACAGAAACACACACACATTGTATCATTAAGAACTATATTTATAAAGCTTATTATTTATATAAAGCTTTATTTTTTCAAAAATTATATGTGTTGAGTTTCATCCAATCCTTCCTTCTTTTGAGCAATATTGCAACAATAAAACTTCTAGTTAATCTGTTGTTAGCATTTCACATTCTTAAATGTAAGAGTTGAAGGAAATTGAAGAAATTAAGAAATGTGTCAATCATTATGCATATTAATAATTTAGAATCCCAATGTTCTACAAGCAAGAATATTGTTTATATATTTTTTGTCAATTATTAACAATGTAACAGAGATTTTTTTTGGATATAATAGAATCTCCGTCTTGTATTGCAGTATATTTATTAAGAAAATACAGCAAAGGAGTCTCCGTATTACTTTATAATAAATTATAATATTCGACATCCAAAACATTATATGCATTGTCTAATCTTAAACAAGATTGGAATTATTGCAGTTTTTGAAAATTTTTGATATAAGCTTTTTGACATGAAAATGTAAACCATAGTTAAAATCGTCAAATACTGTCATGCTTAAAATGCTGAAAACCCTGTTTTATTATTAATTTAATTTATCGAAAATTCTATTCGATTCATTAAAAATACATTTTTTATCATATAGTAATATTAAACATTGAAAAAACTTATACTTGTTTCATAATACATGACAGCTATAAGAAATAGGGAAAACAGAAACAGAAAAATGCATTCTGCGTGCCATTGTAAAAATAACATCCGCGTGCCACATTTGGTACGCATATGAAAATGTAAACCATGGTTAAAATCGTCAAATACTGCCATACTCAAAATCCTGAAAACCCTGTTTTATTATTAATCTAATTTAACGAAAATTTTATTCGATTCATTAAAAATACATTTTTTTTATGTTATACTAATATCAAACATTGAAAAAACTTAAATTTGTTTCATAATAATGACATCTATAAGAAATATGGAAAACAAAAACAGAAAAATGCATTCTGCGTGCCATTGTAAAAATAACATCTGCGTGCCACATTTGGTATGCATGCTTTAGATTTTCGATCCCATGGTAGTATAAAGGCTAGTTAAACCATGCATGGTAGACGCTTAATTTAAAAAAAAAATGCCCAGTAATTTAAATCTCATGATCTGTAATAACTGTTTTAAAAATGCGTTTTGTAATCATTATTTTTAGCTGGTAATTAATTAACTGTAATATCTAATTCTGTATGTAAATATTTGCATTCAATATCCTGTAACATAAAATGTGTCAGGTAAACTTAAAATTACCATTGCAGTTTTCAAACTTATTCTTGATCGATATTTGTATCATTGAAGCCTGATTAAAAGTAGAAAGTTGTGATCAATGGTTAAAATATTTGAATACAAATACGAAATATACTGTGGTATGTAAAAGTGGATATTGAATCGGGTAATGAAAGTAATTTTCCGATTTAAAATTAAATGATTTTTCTATTAAAGTAATTTTAAATTTAATTAAAGTTTCTTTCTTTTTTTCAATATTAATTGTACTTAAACGATATTTTATAGGTTTTTTCAACATTATTCCTTTTAATCCAATAAGACAATCTGATATTATAATCCTAACGTTGTACAAAGTAAATTAGCTCTAATTTTATTAACAGCACATACGTGATCACATATACAATGCAGCTTAATGACCTCTTTAATATGTTACATTATGTTTAAATGTCGGATGTTAATCTAATGAAATGACTTACCCTCTTATCTATGACTGCAAATTGTTCCTACCAGTAGACACGTAGCTTTCCTTTTAATAATGCATAAATTACAAACAAATGTTGAAAGAAGTTTCTCAGTTTCATGAATATGAGTTATCAGAAATTAAATATGCATATATCTTATTTATTTAAATATTTTAATAGAAAATTTATATGAATCAGTATTTCTATACCTAGTTTATTTGGTAAAAACTGAAATCTGATATTATAATCCTAACGCTCTGCAATGTAAATTAGCTCTAATTTTATTAACAGTACATACGTGATCACATATACTATGCAGCTTAATGACCTCCTTAATATGTCACATTATATGTAAATGTCGGATGTTAATCTAATGAAATGACTTATCCTCTTACCTATGACTGCAAATTGTTCCTACCAGTAGACATGTAGTTTTCATTTTAATAATGCATAAAATTCAAACAAATGTTGAAATAAGTCTTTCATTTTCATGAATGTGAGTTATCAGAAATTAAATATGCATATATGTTATTTATTTAAATATTTTCATAGAAACTTTACATGAATCAGTATCTCTATAGCCAAAGTTTTTTTGATAAAAACGATATGTGAATTTGCATTTTTTAATGAATGTAATGTATAATGGCAACTTTATAAAAAAATAAAGATCGTTGCAAACGTTGAATTTTAATATTAAAGATTAAGTTAGCAAAATAAATAAATAAATAAATAAACATATAAATAAATAATACAAAGTGTTAAACTAATGTTTCACACATTTGCATGGAAAAATATTCCGTGTAACATATTTTTTTCACAAATAGCCTATAAATGTAGAATGCCTTACAAAATTGAGACCACATATTAACAAGAACGAAAAATCATTCGAGAAGCGTAGATTATGAAACACTTCCCAACACATCCAGAAAACTGTAACGTAACTTCACCGTTAAATAAGGTGAAAAAAAGATATGTAAGTATGCAGAAATTTACAGAAATCAGCCACTCGTGGACAGCCAACGGTGAGGTATAAGCTCAAAAAGTCCACAAGAGGAAAACAATTTTCTGCCACTTACCGGAACTCAGCCAGAAGACTGGACACAGAATGTAACGGGGAAAGGAAGACCCCCCCCCTCAATCTGACTCCCTAGAGAGTCTAAGAGGTAAACTGTTGGCCTCCGCTACGATGACGAAATTAAATTACATGTAAAGATATATACAATATTATACAATATTGAGATACATACAATAATTATCACATGCGCTGCCCAATTCGATGTAAGTATACAGTATAAATGACATATAACACATTTAAAAGTCCAGTTTCAGCAATTAACTTCTATAGGAAAAATTGTAGTCGAATTATTTTGTGCAGCCTTGTATATTATCTATAGATTTGGATATATACTACATAGCATCATAAAATTTTTCATTTAGAAAATTCACTTTTAGCAATTTTCGCCAATCAATGAAAATACACTCAAAATCTTTTGTACAACCCTGTATATTATCTAAAATCTTTTGCACATATTGAGCTAAAATTTAATTCAGTTAAAAAACGCTTAAGGCATCTTAAAAGAAACTTCCATCAATTAATAACCATAAACGAAAATGTACCTTGTTCTTTGCGTAGCCCTGTATATGAATTTATTTATTTTCCACAAACTTCTATAAGTCTACTAAAAACTACCCTAAATAATTCACTTCCATAGTCTACAATACTTATGAATACCTTGTGTAGCCCTGTATATGATGAACCAAATTCATGCACGCCACGTACTATGCAAAACTTTAGTTAAACTTAAAAACGCAAACCAATGATCGAAACGCACTTATCATACATAGACTGCAATTATTGCACGTATGCCGTCGCATACTGATACATTTTGTGTGTCCCTGTAAATGAACGATAAACGTAGTGCACACCATAATTTTAAGTGAACGATTTATTGTGTGTACCTCAGTAATGCATACAAATTTCATTATAATTGACCCTGTAAATGAATAATATATGCTTTGCATCCATATACTACAAAAAGCATGTTTCAGTGCGCTTCATAATTGTATATCAATTTCACAATTTTACAAATGGCATTGCATCATTAAAATGCACATGAAACGATTTTTTTCCCATTTACTGTAATGTAACGGAATACTTTTGACTGCCCCTGTATAAAAACAATAAGTGTTACACAATTCATTTGGAATAGGGATCATGCTATAGTAAACGACAGTAACATATAAACCTTTCAGGGCAATCCGAACATATTTACGGGAGTCATAGCACGGACAGAAGGTAGACAGACAGACAAACCAAAGTCATACAAAATTTTCAACTAGGTTGGAAAGTGTTAAAAATGAAAGCATATTGACGCTTAATGATAAAGCGTTTTAATCGTTATAACCCAAAGCTATGAAAAATAATATGTATTGTAATATGTATAGCTGGTGATTACTTTAATTATACATTTTCTTATTGAAGAGAATACGGGTTAATAATTTAAGGATGCGATGATATTCCCCGAGATTTTCATATATTACGGAAAGAAAGATATGTCAATTATGAAATAAGAAAACATAATTTCATCTGGTGAACATAGAAATGAAATGATCGTACCTTTCAACGATGAATTACAATTTCACTGAAAATGGACATGCAATGATAACTCTGAAGTGCAAAAATAAAATGGCGAAAGGCACATAAAATGATACTGAGAAAGATACTTTGATTTTGAGAGGAGAATTGTAATTTCACATATCTTCCCTTTCAGTTGTTAAAAAAAGGCTAATTAAATAAATATAAGTAGCATTCTAGAACCCGACAAAAATTAGATGTTTTAGAACAATGCAATACACTGAGAAAAATGACATTTTCAAATCTGAGTAAATCGATATTTTCTTTATGTTGTGAAACTTTCTGTTTCAAATAAGATGACCCAATGCTTTCAAATCTGAAATACCAGAAATACCCACTATCAAACAAAATTACTTTTTGGTCGACCTTTTTATTGAAACAGGGACATATTCAACAAGAACGAAAAATCATGCGTCAAGCATAGATTATGTAGCACTTTCCAACGCTTCCAAAATAATTTTACAAAACATACCGTTTAATAAGCTAAAAGATAACATCTAAGTAAACAATTTGGAAAACGCATAACATATTTAAAAACATAATTTCAGGAATTTCCAACAGATACAATATTCGGAAAAATATCCGAATACTTTTATTCAGCTCTGTATAGGATCTATAGATTTGTATATGCTAGGATGCTAAATTTTAGTTTAGTTAGGAAACGCGTAGCACAGTTTAAAATTATCTTTCTGGAGTTTCTGTCAATAAACGGAAATGTGTTCGCGAACTTTTGTGCTGCCCTGTATAGTATCTACAGAATTTATACACACCACGTAATAGACAAAAAACGAGTTAAAATTAAAATCGCGTTTAGTAACTTAAAACGCACTTCCAGGAATTATTGTTAACAGACAGTAGAGAATTCTTTTGTGTGTCCCTGTAAATGAACGATGACTGCTATACACACACTATTCTGTAGTAAGCCTCTTGTAATGCACCTTAGATATATATATATAAATTTCAATGCGTTTAAAATAGTGAAACATTATTTAAATAAACCGCAGACGATTTTTCTCCATAGACGTCATGTAACGGAATTCTTTTGACTGTCCCTGTAAAGTAACTATAAGTGCTATGCACACCTTATTCCATATTAAGCTTCTTCTAATGCACCTTAGTATATATTTAAATTTCAATGCGTTTAAAATAGTGAAACATTATTTAAATAAACCGCAAATGATTTTTCCCGATAGACCGCAATGTAACGGAATTATTTGAGTGTCCCTGTAATAAAACTATAAGTGCTACACACTTCCGTTGAAATAGGGGACATGCTATAGATAACGACAATAACATATAAAAATTGCAGAGTAATCCGAGAATATTTACGGGAGTTAGAGCACGGACAGACGGACAGACGGCAGACGGCCATACGGCCAGACAAACCGAAGTCATAAGCACTTTTCAACTAGGTTGGAAAGTGCTAAAAATGAGAACGTAGAGGACTGTTCATTCTCATTTTTGAAACATGGACATATTCAAAAATGATTAGGGTCAATTCATATTTATTTTTGAAACATGGAAATATTAAAAAATGAACACATAGAAGACAGTTCATTCTCATTTTTGAAACATGGACATATTCAAAAATAATTAGGGTCAATTCATATTTATTTTTGAAACATGGAAATATTCAAAAATGAACACATAGAAGACAGTTCATTCTCATTTTTGAAACTTGCTCATACTGAAATATGAGCACATGATGTTTTATTCTTGAGTTTTTGCATGTTTTCAGAAATGAGTATAAATGATAATGATGATAATATAATGAGTATAATGTTTCAATCTTGAGTAATTTTGATTCGGAGCATTTTTGACTATGCGACATACTCAGATTACTCTTTTTGCTCAGTTTTGAAAATGTCGTGTTTAGAGTGTACGAAATTTCAGAAACTATGTAGAATATTGTTACTTTATAGAAGGAAACGTATAGTATAAATTGAATAAAACATATTTAAACATACAAATATTAAATATTAATAGATATTTCAATGGAAAAATGTTGATATATTCATAAGATTTTTTTTTTGAAGAATTTAAAGCGTGCAATAAGATTTTTTACTACTTCAAAATATGCATTCCAGCAAAATAATAATACAGATTTAGGAGATTATAATTAAAAATATAATTAAAAAATATCTTCTTCTTGCAAATAGACATTGGATTATTGTTTGCGTAAAGATTATCATAACTTCCAGGATTTTCATGTATAAGGAGTTTTCTTTCTTTGAATTGTTATGATCTTCATTTTAAGCTCATAATTGCATAATTAATTCCACAATAAATAAAAGGTACATTTTAAAATAAAAGTTTAAGAAAAACGAACGCTACGTGCAAATTTCGTAAGAAAAATATAATAAATTATTTATTAGTTTAAATTAATATTTTAGGTTTAACGACTCTCGTATGTTTTTTAACCATTAATTGCTGTATGACAAGTAATCGCAAGTATTTCAAACACATAAAATCATACAATGTCTTATGTCGCAATATTGTACTATTTTAGAGATGATTTGCTAGAGATGTTTTTATTTAAGGCTTTATGTAAAACAATTTCTCTCTTCTGTTTGGTGTATGTCTAATAACGACATTTGACCTTTGTGATATATAATATACAGATGCTAATTAATGTCTTAAAAATTATGTTCATTAAATTTTAATTTATTTTTAGTGAGGTATTCTTTGATGTTAAAAAGAATGTTTATTTTTTACTTTTTGAGAAACAGAAGAAGTGTATGTAAATATACAAATAAATAATTAAATGTGGATAAATAAGCATTTTTACACAGCATGATATTCTGCCATGAGCCTTTAAATATGCACATTATTATGATTTATCGTATTTTGTGTCCATATAATGTTACCCATATGTCCATATAATGTCCATATATGTGTTAAATTTAACTCACTTTTTGTCTATTATTTGGTACTTATAAATTCTGTATTTCATATACAGGCAGCACAAAAGTTCGCGAACACATTTTCGTTGATTGACAGAAACTCCAGAAGGAGAATTTTAAACAGTGCTACGCGTTTCTTAACTAAACTAAAATTTAGCGTCCTATGTAGCATATATATATAAATCTATAGATCATATACAGGGCTAAATAAAAGTATTCGGATATTTTTCCGAATATTGTATATTTTGGAAATTCCTGAAATTATGTTTTTAGATATGTTATGCGTTTTGTCTCTAATCCAACCTGACACTTACTCATGCACTTTGCATTCATAATGTTTCCACGTAGTCAAAGTTTTGTTTTTTACCATGACTTGTAAAATGTGAGTTCTGATATGTTACCCATTCTTTGGTTATAATTTTCATGCAATTATAGTAGAGTGCAACTATAAAGGAATGCTGATATACGGGTAACGAAAACAATTGATTTGTCGACATTATTTTGGTTAAAAACTTGGTGATCTTGTATAATGATATCGTAAAAGAGTGCATCTTTGCTTATCAATGATGCGGCAATTGGTTTTAGATTCTATTATGGAATATTATCTCCTTATACCTACCAATCTAATTTTTAAATTGAAATATATGTCATAGGTTAAAATGTACTTACTATCATTTATAAATCTTGATTATCCTTTCAATTTTCGAAAGATTACTTAAATTAATCATTTTATTCACGCGTTACAGAGTATTTAAAGATAGGTTGAAGGCTTGTTTTTTTTTCGTTTTTTCATGTTTTCTCAAAAAGTATTTTATATATCGGAATGTAAAATATTGCAGATGGGAGACATAGAAATTCTCTATTTGCAACTGACAAGTTTAGTATAAATTATGAAATCAATTCTGAGCCTGGACAGACTTGCTATTTTTCACTATGACAATTTATATGTGCCGTCTGGATAGTCAAAGGATTTAGACGTATGTGTTTATCTAAAAACACAAGCATTATATTTTTATATACCTGTGTAGATAATAAAATGAATTAGGATTCGTACGAGGCCAAATGCCCAAAAAAACTTTTTTAACACTTTCCAACCTAGTAGAAAAGTGTTTATGACTTCGGTTTGTCTGGCCGTCTGGCCGTCTGCCGTCTGCCGTCTGTCCGTGCTCTAACTCCCGGAAATATGCTCGGATTGCCCTGCAATTTTTATATATTATTGTCATTATCTATAGAATGTTCCCTATTTCAACTGAAGTGTGTAGCACTTATAGATTTTTTACATGGACACTCAAAAAATTCCGTTACATAGCGTCTATGGATAAAGTAGCTTGCGGTTTAATTAAATAATGTTTCACTATTTCAAACGCATTGAAATTTATATGTATCACTAAGGTGCTTTACAAGAGGATTACTACAGAATATTGTGTGTCTAGTAGTCATCGTTCATTTACAGGGACACACAAAAGAATTCGCTACTGTCTGTTAACAATAATTCCTGGATATGCGTTTTAAGTTGCTGAACGCGATTTTAAATTTAATTCACTTTTTGTCTATTATTTGGTACATATAAATTCTGTATTTCATATACAGGGCAGCACAAAAGTTCTCGACCACATTTTCGTTTATTGACAGAAACTCCAGAAGGAGAATTTTAAACAGTGCTACGCGTTTCTTAACTAAACTAAAATTTAGCGTCTTATGTAGTATATATATATATAAATCTATAGATCATATACAGGGCTAAATAACAGTATTCGGATATTTTTCCGAATATTGTATATTTTGGAAATTCCTGAAATTATGTTTTTAGATATGTTATACGTTTTCAAAATTGTTTACTTAGATGTTATCTTTCAGCTTATTAAACTGTAATGATTTGTAAAATTATTTTGGAAGCGTTGGAAAGTGTTACATAATCTATGGTTGACGCATGATTTTTCGTTCTTGTTTTCTTTATATAAAGAAAATATTTTCTCTTAGTGACACTTCTTTTACTGGATCAGAAGAAATTCTATTTTGGACCATATAGGGTATAGTCGAGTGTTTTCCAAATGAAGTGTCTGAACTCCTATTGTGTGAGGTATTGCATTGCTCAGGAGAAGATGAACATTCAGATCATAATAGAGTGTTTCAAGACCCATATGCCGGTTTAATCTTATCTAAAATTTAGTATAACTATACCTCATTATAGCTACGCAAAACACTGAAGTTTCTTGTTACCAAACACAAATTTCCCAAGGCTTATAGCACTCAGTTCAGAATACGGCTCGATAAAAACCAAATTGAAACAATTAAAAACATTGAAATTGCCTTTATTCTCCTTATTGAGAGACTAATTAATGAGAAACAAATAAATAAATGAAAAATCTTGATCAACATCCTATGATGAAATTCAAGGGTGAACGTTGTTTTCAAATGATAGTTAGGAAATATTATGTTATATAAATATATCGTTTAGAAAATGACTTACTTTTTTTTCTTCCTTTTTACTACATCCCATTAAATAAAAGTTGGAATCATCCAAAAGTACTATCAAACACCTTTGCTAAGAGAGAGAAATTATTCTTCAGAATGTTGCAGCACTTGAAGAAATAGCCGCAGGTATCATGCAGCTGAATAATACATTCTTCAAAATGGGAATTCTGATGACCCGGTGAATATATTTATTATGAAGCCAAAATATTTATGCTATTTTTAACGATCTTGTGTCATTTGATTCGAAGGGGGACAAGTACTGAATTTATTATATTAAGTTGGAATATAATATTTCATAACCTGGTATGGAAGATGTTGCTCAAAAATTTGACCATCCTCCTAACAATATTGTTCTGTTTGAATGTCATAATATTATATATAGACAGTATTGTTTCTAATAAATTTGATTGACTTTCAAAAAAATAGATAAAAATAATCTAAAGTTACCTGTACCTTTGCAAAAGACATGGTGGCGGTAGTCCTTTTTTTCTGGAATATTCGCGTTGAGTTATCAAAATAATGGGCTTAATTGTCAATTTATACTCTTTACGAAATAAACATATATTACAAAATAAACATAACTTGAAACATAAATGCACCAAAAACATTGACAATTTACAAAAAAGTAAAACTTAATATATTGCTTAGAGTTCTCTACTGAATTATTTCTGAAAAAGTTTAAATTAAATTAGTTCTGAAATAGTTACTATTATTCGTAATTTCCCGGACGATAAAATACATACATTTCTCTTCACGTTCTATTCAGTTCTAATTACATTCTTGGTTCAGATTCTCGTAGTCGTGCTGAGAAGTGTCGCTAGTCACGGTTACTTCATGGAGAAAAGTATGAGAGTTAGAAACAACCATTACTGTGTTTGGATGCACTACAACTAGACAAAAAATAAACGCAAGCTTGGATGTAAATGTAATCCCGGTGTTCTGACAATGTGGATTTCAATTTAGTAATTATATCCTATCTGTTTGACCAAATCACTTCAGGTCTTGTACATAGCTAGATACTTGCTATCAACAAGTATACCGCTAAAGAAAATCTCTCAATATTGAGTATTCTATCGTATATTTTGTATTAGGTTATTGATTACTCTAAAAATGTGATTGTCTCGGATATTCCGTTGTTAATATCCGTAATCATTTAATCTCACCATTATCCCTAGAGATTAGAGTGTTCCACTCCTCCCTAATACGTCAGTTCGAGATGTTGATTCACAGAATACTACGGTAAAGCCTCCTTCTTCTGCGTCTACGTAATATTTCACAATTCACATCACTTGCAATTATAGAAGTTTTAGACAACAATAAATGTAGCACCTCTCAAACACAACTGTTCGTTAAGCATTTCTTATTTATTTTAAGCATGCTAGTCGTACATGGGAAAACTCGTCCAATCCCTCAAATGGGATTATGCGATGTTTAGAGGTAATTAAATTTGAGGAAAAAGAAAAATTATTTAGTTAGATCATCGTTACAGTCAATATGACGTCAGCGTTACTTGCGAACGTTGTTCTTTTTTCTTTATAGTAGAGATGTTCGTGTTAAAAATATTTTAAGTGTTATTTAAATAAATACTTCTCGAAATGGCACTCAAATTTTCTTTATGTATGGGTAAATCTAACTTTGAATAACTTAATAATTTATCAAACTCTTTTTGAAAGAGCGAGAAATTTTTCGTTGGGATATTATTATACTTGAGAAAATAGCCGAAGGTGTCTAGTGCTAAAGAAAAGAATTTTCGTAATGGGAATTCTGCTGATGTCATTGATATTTTAATTTATGGATGGAAAGTTATTTATACTCTTCAGCACGATATTGACTCTCATTCGATACGAATTGGGGAAAGTATTGAATTGTATTCGTTATTTGAAGTATGGATATAACGTTTTATTTCTTTCACGGGGAACATTGCTTAAAAATTAAATATATTAAATACGAAAGAAATAATCTATTTATTTAGTTTGTTCTGTTTATTTAGTTTGTTTAATTTGAATTGCAAATTGGTGTTATAATCTTAATCTGGATATACCTTAACGTTATGAAACGATATATTTAACAAAACTAGAGTTATTATTTTCTTTTACACAAATTAAATCTTAGGGTAAATCTGACTATTTTAATAATAATTAAAATATTTATAATATTTTTTATTTAAAATTATGTCTAGGATTATTTTTGAAATTAATTGAAATATAATAAATGTAGTTGCATTAAAATGCTATTTTGGAGAATATTCATCTTAAACATGTTTCGGTGTTATTTAAGAAAATCTTTAACTAGCACCATGCATTTTTTCATCTATTTCTCTATCTGGTAAAACTCAACTGGATCTGAAGAAATATCAAATTGTTTTGTAAGAAATAAAAATATTTCTCTGGAATATCGCACTACTTCAGAAAATAGCCGAAATGTGTCTTGAACTAAGTAATAGAATCTTCGAAATGGGAATTCTGTTTATACCAGTAATATTTTGTTATAGAGAAGGTAATTATTTTTGCAATTTATCACGATATTGAGTCTCACGCGATAAAAAAAAAGTATTGGATTTTATTAGATAGAATTGGAGAAAGTATTGGAAGGTATTAGTCATTTTAAATGAAAATATAAATTATTGTTTTATTTATGGAAATAAATACAGTAACCACTCAATATATCGCGCTACTTGGGAGATAAGAAAAATCGCGATATACCGTGGAGAGCGATATAAGGGGGGGGGGAGAAGAGGGTTTGTGGATGGAAAATAAAGAACCATAAATTAAGCTACGAGGTTTTCGACTTAATACTTTGGAAGCTAGCTACAAGTTCAACACAAAAAAAGTGGTAAAACGTCAAAAAGAATACAAAATCGTACAAATACAGTATGCATTTTACTTACATTTTATATTATTTTCTTAAAAGTAGAATTCGAAGTTCTTTGATTATCTGCATGCCATAGGAAATTAAAGAAAGAAAATGGACTAAATATAGCCTTAGATTTCGCAATTTTAAAAGTTTTATATGCTCTTTAGAGAAACTAAATTTATCGGGCGAGGACAACTAAAAGCAACGAAATACCCAAATGCGCGATATACCGAGACGCAATATAATGAGGGGTTACTGTATATAAAAAGTATTATTTTATGTTAGAGAAGATATAAGTTGCATTTTTTGTATAATTATTATGGTATTAATTGGATTACTAAAATACATGACAACAAAATAGTTGAAATCTCCAGTCTGCATTCACAAAAGTCAGAAACATTTAATCAAACATAAACTATTTAATCAAAATATTAGTGGTAGATTTTTAGACAACAAGCTAAATATCCCGAATTGATCGTTTACCCAAATTGAGAAGAATAAGATTTACGATAAGTACTTATATCTTCTGCCATTGTAATATTAAGCTGTAAATTATACTAAGCCTTTCACTAAAATGATACTATTTTAATTATGACGCCCTCCCCTTTCACAACAACTTTCGCCTTCTATTATAACACAGTTATTCTATTGTACATTTCTTGACTCCATATTAGTATGGGTTAATTTGAATTTCATTATTTTACTCTTAATTAAACTTACGAAACGATTTACTTAACAAAGTTAAAAATGAATAATTCCAGTTATACTTATTAAATATTTAAATAAATCAGATTATTTAAAATTGAATTTATGATTTGGAATATATAATTACGGACTACGTGATATTCCTCTGCTTAAATTATTTAGAATGAAAATACACATTTCCATTATTCACCATACAAGTCCCAGCGAACTCTCAAGTAGGTTTCTTTTTTTATCAATAATTCTTTAAAAATTGCCAAAGACAATTTGGAGTCAATATTTGTTTCCTTTTGGACATAATGAAGAATTAATATCTAATTAACACCTGCTGTTATGTACAAATGCTTTTATAATATTACAAACCTCCTCGTGTCCTTTTCATTCATGATGCTTCCATGTTGTCAAAATTTTGTGTGTACCATGACTTGTAAAATGGGGTTCTGAAATGTTTCTTTTTTGGTTACCAGAAATCGTTTTAGAAATGTTTTTTATAACAATTCCCAAGGCATTATTTTATAGGGCTTAACATTAAGTTCAGAATACGGTGTGGTAAATAATAAGTTGAAAAAAACCCCCCATTAAAATTGCATATATTTTCCTTATTAGGGAAATAATTAAAGATAAACAGCTGAAAAAAGATAAATTTTCAAATAGGTCATAAATTGAAACTCAATGGTTAAAATATTTTTTTAACCCTCTAAGCGTGTAGAACGTAATATTCCGTTCACTAAGCTCCATGTTTCACTGCAATGTATGCAATGTTTAAGATAATATAATTCTATAGATTTAATGAATTTTCAAAACATTGAAGAATGATTAATACTTTCAAGGGTTACATTCATATTTGTAATTAAGTTTTATTTATAATGCTGAAAGAATCATATTTAGCATTTAAAACAAAATGCAGAGAAAACAGCATTGCAATTTTACTCTTTTTCAAAACGCTCAGAGGGTTTAAGGATAGTTAAGATAATATTCTTGTTATAAATATTTTGCTATATAACTATATCCTTTTAAAAACTTCTTTTCTTCATTTTTACTAGATCCAACTGAAATAAGTTAGAACCATCCCAAATTATTTTATCAAACACTTTTGCCATGAGAGCGAAATTATTCTTAAGAAAATAGCAGTCCTTGAGAAAATACCCGCAGGAACCTTATAGTTAAATAATACATTCTTCAAAATGAAAAATCTGATGACCTCATGAATATTTTGATTTATGGAGTGAAAATATTTATGCTATTTTTAACGATCTTGTGTCACTTGATGCGAAATGGAAAAAGTACTGAATTTATTATTTTATAAGTTGGAATATAATGTTTCATATATTTGTACGGAAACAGTTGTTCAGAAATTTAAATTTATTAAATATTAAAATATCAAAGCAATAAGCTACACTTGCTCCTGTTTAATTAGCCAGTTTAATTGGGCATCTCACATTTTTAAATAAACTTTAATATTATGAAAATATTTATTTAACAAAACTAATATCAATATTTCTGTTATTAGACAGTATAATTTGGAGTAAATTATATTAGTTTAAAGGTAAATTATAAGTTTAAAATGACTTAAAATTTAGAGTATATGGTATTTTTTAAATCCCCTTTGTAATATCAAAGTTCATGCGGATGCTTTCTTTTGAATACCAGAAATTTTGGAAAATAATTTTCGCCTCATTTAATTGAGAGATTCTCGGATTATATACAGAGAAATATTCTTTGTAGAAAAACTGGTATTCCAAAGGTAAAAGTACGTTCGAAAGTAAAATCTCATACAAACCCTGAATAGTATTTAAAGAGTTGGAATTTCTTTCATCATTGTGTAAATACAAAACAAATTTGAAAATCTATTTTTTTAATCATGTTTCGATTTGATTGAAGAGTAATTAAAACTTTTAACGTGAAGTTGTTTAAATTGAAATTAGAATTATATGCTTGTTAAAAAGTTAAGCATTATTCAAATTATTCGTTACTAAACTTCGTGATTTTCTCTTCCTATTTCTCTATTTGGAAAACACAGACATGTAACTATTCACTTCTGACAAGACAAAAAAAATAGGTATTTCAATATTGCAGTATTCAAGAAAATAACTGGGGGAAATTATATTTATCGCTCAATAATAAATCCTTCAAAAGAGAGATTCTGCTAATATCAACAATATTTTGATTTATGAAGAAAAAGTTATTTATTCTATTTTTATCTTGAGTCTCACGAAATACGAAATCAAGAGCGTATTGGATTATTTATAGTTTTGGAATAATAGTTCTATAAATACAATATAACTTATTCCTCATAGATTATTGAAACAGCTAATATACTCTCTTTTGGTATTCAGGACACATTTTTAAATATATACAGACTATTTTCTATTATTGAAATAAAGCCTTTTTAAATTGAAATTCAGCATTTTATTAGATTAAACCAAGGAATTGTTTAAAATTGGGATTTTCGTATTTTTAAACATTAAAAAATAGTTGCATTTTTTTGTTGTTTCTTTAGTACATGTTGTTTTGGATATTTTATTTTAAACTTGTATAAAATTGAACTTTGTGAAACGGCTTATAACAATTTTTATTTTGTAATGTGCATATATCTGTAATTCGTTGTTTAAAATTAGATTGTTTCTTAAAAATCTTTTTATTTTAATTCATCCTTAAAGTATACATTCAGCATTTAAAAATAGACTTCAATTGCAAATTATTGTATATGTGTTCTGGAATCCAAGAACGTACATGCAAACCGAGTAATTGGTCCATCTGAAAAGTTTGCTTTAGTCATACGTTTTTTCAATACACATAATGTCCCACCACCTGAAATTATATGCCAAGTTTATGAACTGTATAGTAAACAAATCATGAGTGATTTAATGATATAGAGATGAGTGTTCAATGCACGGCGATGTTGGTGGAAATTGGCAAGGTGCACTGTCGTTGACGATATCTTCATCTCTGCAGAGAATCTATCTTTGCTGTTCAAGTGCATACTCCTGTTAACAAAACGTATTGTGATTCAAGTCATATTAGTGATAGTTTTACCCATGATTTGAATTCTATTAATCAAGATCAAACTACAAAAGATTTATTTAATCTTGTAAAAATTTCCCTACCTGTTTTTAGTGGTAAATGTGAAGACTGGAATCGATTTAAATGTGTATTTAACACTTTGATTAATAACAATACTGATTTAACTAAAAGTGAAAATATATTTTACCTTCATGGAGATTTAATTGGAAAACCGAAAATTATAGAAAAATCTGACAATATATATTATTTCCTTTCTAAGGCATTAGAACAACATATTAAAGAAAATATATGTGGCCACACGTCGTTCTAATCATTGTTTGTTTAAAACATTGGCATCTTAGCGGCTGAGATATTGTATAAAAAAAATTGACCATGATTCAGTGCACACTAATTTAAATCTTA
This sequence comes from Maratus michaelseni, assembly GCA_963931845.1. Classification (NCBI taxonomy): domain Eukaryota; kingdom Metazoa; phylum Arthropoda; class Arachnida; order Araneae; family Salticidae; genus Maratus; species Maratus michaelseni. Next base: position 446,813,978 of record OZ007589.1, on the reverse strand, counting down.
AAAAAAACATATTTGTACAATCCACTTTATTCATCTTACTCAGAACAGAAGATTCAATAATATATATATATATATATATATATATATATGATTTATGTAAAGTTTTCTATTAAATTATTTATAAAAAAATAAAACGCCTTTATGATTAGAAGGCTTTAAAAGTATTATTTAGAATATTATCCTTGTTAAAAAGTTTTTAAATGTTACCTTTTCAAACTTTTCACCAAATGGCATACTTATTTTATCCTATATTTCATATATTTTATATAGAAGAACCCGATAATATCACCAAACGTATTTTCCAGGAGAAAAAAAACCTGTTTATCGAACTATCGCATCACTTCAGAAAATAGCTGAAGGTGTCTAGAACTTGATAATAGATTCTTTGTAATTATTTAAAAAATGAATAATACGCCTTTAAAATTAGAAGGCTTTAAACGTATTATTTAGAAAATTATCTTTGTTAAACAGTTTTTTAATGTTATATTTACAAACTTTTCACCGAATGGCATACATATTTTATCCTATAATTGATATATATTATATAGATGAACCCAAAACTATACCAACCCCTTTTTCCAGGAGACTGTTCCCTGTTTCTTGAAATATCATGCCACTTGAGAAGATTGCTGGAGGTGTCTGTAACTTGATAACAGATTCTTCGTAATTATTAAAAAAATAATGAATAATACGCCTTTATAATTACAAGGCTTTAAAAGTACTATTTATAAAATTATCCTTCTTAAACAGTTTTTAAATGTTATTTTTTCAAACTTTTCACCAAATAGCATACTTATTTTATCCTATATTTGATATATTTTATATAGAAGAATCCCAACAACATTACCAAACGCCTTTTCCAGTAGAGAGAAACTCTTCATTGAAATATCTCAAAACTTCAGAAAATAGTTGAATGTGTCTAGAACTCGATAATAGATTCTTCGTAATTATTTAAAAAATAATAATAATTTGCCTTTATGATTAGAAGGCTTTAAAAGTATTATTTAGAAAATTATCCTTGTTAAACAGTTTTTGAATGCCATCTTTTAAAACTTTTCTCCAAATGGCATACTTATTTTATCCTATATTTGATATATTTTGTATAAAAGAATGCAATACCATTACCGAACTCCCTTTTCATGATAGAGAAACTGTTTATTGAAATATCGCACCACTTGAGAAATTAGCTGAAGGTGTTCAGAACTCAATAATACATTCTTCGTAATGAGAATTTGACTCATATCATCAATATTATGATTTATGTAGCGAAATGTATCTATGTTAGTTATCAGTGCGATGTATCTCACTACATGCGAAATGGGGAAAGTACTGAATTGTATTTATCATTTTAAATTGAAATATCACATTATATTACATTTAAAAGTAGCATTGCTTAAAATTAAGATTTTTGTATTTATACACATGACTAGAATATTCTACATTTTTGTTCATCTAGCACAATATTATTCGGATATTTTTATTTTATACTTGAATATTATGAAGCGATGTAATATATAAGAAAAATTAAATCATTTGTTCCACATATAGTAAAGCAGGTATATGTTCTTGATTGTAATGTTTACACATTTTTTTTAATTTTGAGATCTAAATTTGATTGTTTTATTGTTAATTGTTTTTTTACTTTTAATGGCACTAAGTAATGCACATAATACATTTTGTTTGCTATTAAGTACATCTATACGACTTAAACAAAAATAAAGCTATGTGAAAACATATAATTTTCCTACAAATACATGTCATAATTTTTTCAATACAGGCTGGAACTATTTTATATCTTTCAACTATTTTACACATTTTATATTTTTTATGTTAGTAAACTTTCGTAATAAATTATTAAGAATATAAATGTACTGACATCCCTATGCTTAGAAGCATAGAATTACACACTGAAATACACACTGAAAATTTGGCTTGCTATTAAGTACCTCAATTCGATTTAAACAAAAATTAAGCTATGTGCAAGCATTCATTTTCCTAAAAACACATGTTATAATTTTTTTTCAATACAGGCTTGAACAATTTTATATGTTTCAACTATTTTACACGTTTTATATTGCTTTATATTAGTAAACTTTCGTAATAAATTATTAAGAATATAAATGTACTTACATCCCTATGCTTAGAAGAATAGAAATACACACTGACATACACACCGAAAATTTAGCTTGCTATTATAAGTATCTCTATTCGATTTAAACAAAAATAAAGCTATGTGCAAACATCATTTTCCTAAAAGTACATGTTATAATTTTTAACAATACAGACTCGAACAATTTTACATGTTTTAACTATTTTACACGTTTTTTATGTATATTTTTTATTTTAGTAAATTTTCATGATAATTTATTAAGAATATAAATGGACGTACACCCTTATGCAGGGCCGAAAGTGTATCCTTTTCACCCAGGGCATGAACTTTGCCGCCCCCCCCCTTCCATTCCAAAATAAATTTATAAATTATTTTCGATTCATTGCTTTTATTTTTTATTTTAAGTCTGACATAATTGCTAGAAGGTATCTTATTACTTTAAGGTTGGTTTCTTTAGAAATAGAATCTATTGAAATCATTTCACCTGGTCATCACAATAAAGTCGGAAATACAGAACCAATTCTAACCTAATTATAACAGTAAAGTGATCAGTCAGTATCTTTGAGGAGTTTGTTAATCAAGTATGTAGCTATTATAGTTCGTATACAGGAGCAGACAAAAGCAAAAAACATTCAAAACTTGTCATCACGATGACATCCTAAATATACTTGAGCAAATTTAAACCGGACAGTGTATTGTTCTTGCAAGTATCTTGGAAGAATTCGTTAATCAAGTATTGTTTTGTTGCCCCTATGTGGTTACCTAATGGAAAAAAAAACAGTCCTGTTGAAAGCAAAGGGAATAAAATGAATTTTAGGTTACCCGATTACAATTCTTTTTTAATCAAATTTCGTTATTTTTTTTGTCCCACAAGAAGAATCAAATCCTATTTTGGCGCCCCCTTTTACACTGTCGCCCGGGCAAATGGCTCCTTTGCCCCCCCCCCCCTAGTTTCGGCACTGCACCTATGTTTAGAAGTATAGAAATACACAGTAAAATTCACACTGAAAATTTTGCTTGCTATTAAGTACCTATATTCGATTTAAACAAAAATAAAGCTATGTGAAAACATCAGTTTTCCTAAAAATACATGTTATAATTTTTTTTCAATTCAGGCTTGAACAATTTTATATTTTTCAACTATTTCACACGTTTTATATTTCTTTATGTTCGTAAACTTTCTTAATAAATTATTCAAAAATACGAATGGACTTACACCCCTATGCTTAGATGCATTTAGGTTTTTTGGGGAGAGATGGTACCCCAGCTAAAAATATTTTTAAACGGTATCTTATTCAATCTTTCAAAAAATAGCACATTTTTGTTTTTACCTTTTATAGTATCTAATAAATCAAACATAGAAGAACCGAATAACATTACCAAAATCTCTAGCTAAGAGAGAGAAATTGTCCTTTGGAATATGGAAGTACTTCAGAAAAGAGCCGGAGGTGTCTCGAACTGAATAATAGATAGTTCGAAATGGCAATTCTGCTGATATCATCAATATTTTGATTTATGAAGAGAAGGGTATTTATGCTATTTATCATGATCTTGTGTATCACTCTATAAGGAAAGGGAAAATATCGAAGTGTATTTATCAGTTTAATATGGAGTGTAACACTTTTTTTGATTCATGAAACACAGTTCTAAATTATGAATTTATATAATTTTAATAAAGAGAAATTGTCCGTTTGAATATGAAAGTACTTCAGAAAAGAGCCGGAGGTGTCTCGAACTGAATAATAGATAGTTCGAAATGGCAATTATGCTGATAACATCAATATTTTGATTTATGAAGAGAAAGTTATTTATGCTATTTATCATGATTTTCTGTACCACTCTATAAAGAAAGGGAAAATATCGAATTATATTTATCACTTTAAGATGGAATAATTCTCTATAATTTATCTTTTTATTTATAAATATTATTTAAGAAATTATCGTTGTTTAATCGATTTTAAAACGTTTTCCTTATCAAACGTTTCACCAAATGTCGTACTTAATTTCTTTTCTTTACTTTGCCAAACAACTATACCAAAATTCCAATTTTTGTATGTGTGTGTGTGGAATATCGCAGCTATTATGAAAATAGATGGTGGTGTCTAGCGCTGAATAATAGATCCTTCGAAATCATAATTCTGCCGATACCTTCAATACTTTCATTTAGGGAGATAAATATATTTGTGCTATTTATCACTGTCTGGATTCAAATTTAATACTAACAAGTTGGAAATTGTACGTCAAACGTTACAAACGAGGTGCGTTCGTACGCACGTTTTAGAATTAAATTCATGATATCCCGTGCGTAGAACGGGTTAAACAGCTAGTTAAGTATATATTTTATGACACTGTTCATACAAATATCTTAACTAGTTATATAAATATTCATATATATATATATATATATCAGCTAGTTATATAAATATTCAGATCTTGATGATTTTTAATTATGTGAAATGAATTTTATCGTCTGCAGATTCATTTCTGTCATAAAATAAGCATCTCGGTCGCTTGACGATTTAACATCCATCGGAAGCTCCTATAACAAAAAAGCACCGATTTAAAAAAAAAAAATCAAATTTCTTAATAAATATTTTTATTAATATCTCCTAAAGTTTTGATTCGATTTTAATAAAATTTGAAATGTCTCGACAAAATTCTGCAAAGATAATATATTTTAAATTGCAAACCATTTGGTTGGGTAGTTTTTGCGTTGTTATATGCGGACAGACAGACAGACGGACGGACAGACAGACGGACAGACAGACAGACAGACGGACGGACAGACGGACGGACCAAACGACGACTATAGGTGCTACGTATTTATATAATTACGAACGCACCTAAAAAGGGTTAATACTGAATTGTATTACTCATTTTAATTTGAAATATAACGTTTTATTAGATTAAACGTAAACATTGTTTAAAAATAAGCTTATTCAATAATAAAGTAAGCTAATTTTTCTTTTGTTGATTCAGTACACGTTTATTTGCATAATTTAATTTTAGACTTGGCTAAATTTTAATACTATGAAACGATGGATATAAGAAAAATTAAATTGATATCTCCAGTTGTAAAAAATAGATATATTTTATATTTTGTAATATGTATACTATTTTAATTCACATTTCTAAAAGTGACAGTTTATAATAGGGTAACTTGGGTTGAGGTGTCGTATTGTACAAGATACCGTGTCACGTGGTTTTCCTATGCGCATTTGTTGTAGGGAAACGCCACTAAGTCGTGTGGAAGAGGCTTCCCTACTGATACTTTAATTCCACTTTGCCTTGTTTTATTTAAGTTTTAAATAGTGCTTTTCTATTGCTATTTCATCTTAACACCTTCGGTAAGTGTACAAATTATTTTACGATCTTCCTTTCTGTAGTTCAATGTAGTTGGAACAATTTCTATGACATTTGTGAAATTAAATGCATTTTTAAATCATACATAAATGTATAAAGTTTAACAAGAAATTAATGAATAACAAATAAAATCAACAGGCGATTTTATAAAAAATTAAATTAAAAACTACGGTTTCTTCACCCAATTTACCCTAATGTTTTGTTTATTTTCAATTAGATTATTAAATATGTATAATGAGTTTTGTTGCTGCTAGTAAATACAACTATTCGATTTGAACGGATATAAAATTCTATGAAAATGCATATAATTACACATGCTATACATTATTCAATGCATGCATCAACAATTGTACATATCTAAAGAGCGTTTTCTATGTTTTTTATAATGCAATCTCTAATATTAATTATTAACTAACCTAAAACAACTGATTCTCCTAATATTAAAAGTATTTTGAAATATCATTTATACAGTAATATATGTCAATGTGATTTGTTTTTTTTTCTTATTAAAGCTTTTATCAAGTTGGTTAGCTATTTGATACTTTATACTATATTTGATAAACCTCAAATGGAAGATTCAAATAAGAATACCAATCACCTTTCTGAAGGAACAGAAAATGATCTTTGGAAAAGTGCAGTACTTCAGAAAATAGCCGGAGGTGCCTAGAATTGAGTAACAGATCCTTTCAAATAGAAGTTCTACTGATTTCATCGAAGTTTGATTTATGGTGAGAGATTTATTTACCCTATTTATCACCACTTTGAGTTTCACCCGGTACGGAAATGCAAAATATTGAAATTGCATTTGTCATTTTAATTGGAAATATAGGACTTTATTTGATTTACTGGAAACATTCTTTCAAATATAATTATTTTCAAATTTAGAAATATGGTAATTTATTTAGCTTTATATAAACAGCGTTTTGTGTGATTTCTTATGCAATATCTAATATTAATTAATACTGACCTAAATAGACTTATACTCCGAATATTAAAAGTATTTTGTGAATATCATTTATACAATAATATATGGAAATATGATTTTGTTCTTTTCTTATAAAATCTTTTATCAAGCTGGTTAGCTATTTGATACTTGATACTATTTATAGATACTATTTATAGATACTTTATACTATGTCTAGCCGGTCGTTTCCGAGTGGGGCCCAGATACATAGTGCAAAGTGCCGCCCTGATATCGCTTGGGGCCCAGAAAGTGCATTTTATATGCAACCAGAAAATTATAAATAAAATACTTTAAATTAAAAATATACGAAAATAACTAATAAGAATATAAAAAAGCACTTAAATAAAGATTTCGCGACATAAAGTCTTTTTTCATGAGCCTTCTGACAAAAAACTACTGGGCCCTAACCGTGATTATCTAGGGGAGGGGCTCAAGTAGTACTTTGTATCTGGGCCCCACTCGGAAGCGACCGGCTACTATATAAAAAAAAAATCAGCATTAGTTCTGTTTTTCGTCTAATCTTCCGTAATCGGGTTCATAGCCGTTGTTGCCCACAAATTCGCTAGCTCTAAAATCGCTGGGGAAATACATGATTAACTACTTTTGTTTTGTAGACTTGTAAGTTTTGTAAAGCGGAGTTTCCCATTCTTACTTAAAACTGCTGCTGAGATATGGCACAATTACCTACAATTTTCGACACACAGTGTGACCCCCCTTGAAGTATTATTATCATGGATTATTTCATTGTGACATCCAGACAAAATTTTTAGAGTTTATATTTTGGGAAATAAATTAGCTAAGAAATCCCTGAAAAGTATTTTAATTATGTTTTTCCATGCATATGCTTGGATAATTGAGCAAATATATAACTTCAATAGCTTTCAATATTTTTTTAAAATTTTAAACTTGTGACGGGTGTGACTCTCTCGGGATAAGAGTTTTTACTTGCATACACATTTTTTTAAATTCCTGTGAATATTTAACTGTGTCATTATTAAAACAATTTTTTTCTAATGAAGGAGATTCAAATTAAACTTAATACGTAATTTTCATAATAAATTTTAATTATTTTAATGTATAAGAATTTTTTTCCTGTTGCGACGGGTGTGACAAAGAAGTGACGGGTGTGACATTGTGCAAAGTGTACAATTTGAAAGTTGTTTACCAAAAAGATACAGTGATCAGTATAGACGGTAAACTCAACAATAGTAAATATACAAAAGAAATTTAATAAAACTAACATACTTATGCAGTTAGTTTAAAATTTGTAGTGCTCCCTACTCGTTATAAGTGATGGGGGAGCTATTTTTTTTACAATAGCAGAAAATGTTTTAATTGAGATGTCATCTTCCTCTGGCCAAATCCAGTGTGGCCCACTGGCTTGCATGTATTTTAAGCTTATTTCTTCCTTACGGAAGTTGATATTCAAGAGCATAGTACAAGCTAATACGCTTTTTGCTACTGGCCAGGGATACCTAAAGATAATCACCAATATTTAAATCTGATATTTTCATAATATTTCTGGGGGGGGGGGAGAGATACACAATTGGCAGTGACTGCCACTTCCCTCAGTGTTGATTTGGCAGTCTTTCCCACCAAAAGGATAGTACTATCACTACTTACTTTAAAGTGATGATAAGACTTGATGCCTTCGATGGATTTGATGAATTCCCATTTTCTGTCAGTATTTGTTTAGTTTCTTGTATTTTCACTGCTGAGACATACAATGCCTTTATTGCACCAATCTCCTGAGCACATTTTAAAAAATCCAAAGAAAAATTAACTTAAAAGTAAGTAAGTTGCTAACTACTCACAATTTGCTAACATAATTCAAATATACATTTCATGATTTATCTTCTTTTTTTTGGCAAATTGGCCTTAATATGTTCAAAAACAAAAATGATTCAACCTTACACTTCATTAAAAAAATATTTCAATGTATTTCAAAGCAATTTAAAATGTTGCCATACCTGTCACAAGCATTTTGTCACACCCGTCACAAGGATTTTGCCACACCCGTCACACTAAAATTTCACACAAAATAAAAATTTATTGAATTTTTAACGTTTTGTAGTTATTCAGACTTGTAATAGTTAGACTTTCCGAAAGTTTCATGTATTTTCATGGGAAAATGCATTTTGTATAATAACTTAAGCATCTTTTTTGTGACGGGTGTGACAGAAAGACAGTGTAAATATATTTGTATTAAAATTCGGGTCTTTTAATTTTTTTTTGAAAAATTAAGTGTTTCAAAAGACACACAAAGGTCACAAATAGTAATATATGCACATATATGGAAAATGCTGCTGTTTTAAATATTGCTTCTGGCAGAATGAAAATACCCTATTGTACAGGCTGAAAGTTTTTCAAATTTTTCCAACTTGGAGCCTAGGTAAATTATAAAAAAAAATATTTTTAGAGCTTAGTTCTCTGTAATTTCATATGCGTCATATTTTTACCTTTAATTTGATATATTATTTGTAGTAATAAAAGACATTTGAAATTTCAACCCTCATGTCCACTTTTTCACGGAAATGCCCATAACTAAAAATGCTGCGAACATTCGAAATGACCTAAAATTTTCGACCCCCATTTAGTCCCCCCCTTAATGAGTGAATTTCTAAAATCACTGAAATATGTGTTTAATTATTTTTATAGCAGATTTGTTATCCTGAAGTTCACGCTCTTATCCAAAACTAGTAATGAGATATGGTGAAAAGGTGAAATCATCGAAAATTATCGACCCCCTCCCATTTAACTTCCTTAGTAGTTGAATTTCTAAAATCTCCTGAAATGCATGTTTAACTATTCTTTAGTAGATTTGTTCTCCCGAAATTCACGCTCCTAACTAGAACATTTACTGAGATATGGCAAAATGGCGTAAAGCATTCGACCCCCATTTAACCCCCCTTAGTGTCTGAATTGCTAAAATTGCTGAAATATGTGTTTAACTATTTATTCATTACATTTGTTATCCTGAGTTTCATGATTCTACCTATAATTTCTACTGAGATATGGCAAAATTACCTAAAATATTTGACCTCCTATTTACCCCCACCCCCCATTAGTTGCTGAATTTCTAAAATTGCTGAAATGTATGTTTCTCTATATTTTTTGTAGATTTTTATCTCAAATTCCGAGCTCCTAACTAAAAATGCTGCTGAGATATAACGAACAGGCAAAATTACCTAAAACGTTCGACCCCCCATTTAACCCCCTTAATTGATGAATTTCTAAAATCACTGAAATATGTGTTTAATTATTTTTTAGTAGACTTGTTATCCTGAAGTTCACGTTCCTCTCTAAAACTGCTGCTGAGATATGGCGAAAACGCGAAATGACTAAAAACTTTCGACCCCCATTTAACCCCCTTAGTGGTTGAATTTTTAAAATCGCTGAAATGTGCGTTTAACTAACTTTTAGTACATTTGTTATCTTGAATTTCGCGCTTTTAACTAAACCTGTTGTTGAAATATGGCGAAAAGGCAAAATGATCTAAAACTTTAGCCCCCCCCCTCATTTAACCCCCTTAGTGGTTGAATTTCTAAAATAGCTGAAATACGTGTTTAATTATTTTTTTAGTGGAATTTGCATAAACGTTATCTTAATTAAACATAATACTCTGGACTATAATTTGAATTAAAACTTTTGTAAACAGTTAATTAGATAATGATTAATTAACTTTTAATTAGAAAAATTAGAAAAACCACTAGTTTTTACATGCATTCTACCTCATAATTTTTGTAATACTAAACACAGCTTCACAATTCTAGTTCATTTTCATGATTATATCAATATTTAGGTAGGGTAAAAATTTTGAAGCTATACTTCAACCGATTTTGAAGATATCATACGCGCAAGAGTAAAAAAAAATCATTTTGAGAAAAAGCCGTTGAAAGTTTTAATTGTATTTCTAAAAATATAAAATTCATAATAAAAAATACAAAACTGACAATTTTATAACTTATTTAGTATCAAAAATAAAATAAGATGCTAGTTTAAATTGATAAATATAAAATCGTTTGTAAAATGCTGCAGAATATAGGAACATGCGTCAAAAATAAATAAATTTAATGGTAAAAATGTAGGGCTTATTCTTGCAAAAAAAATTATTTTAAACATAGAAGTTAAAATTTTCTTTCGCATTGATTGCCAAGTGAAATATGCACTTTATATAAAATGAAATTACTTAATGCAAAATATAGGCCATTTTTTAGGGATTCTGATATTTTAATATCTGATTCACATACGTTACAGCACAATTCCGATAGTTTACTAAATATAATATTATAATCAAAAAGTCCGTATTCAAAACTGTCAATTGAAACAAAATAACTGTCAAATTCATTACTGCTTAGTTTTTTATAAGATAAATTAGCACGCTTGTTCATAGTTATATAATAGCATTTTTCATAGCGATTACCATTAAACGGACGATTTCTTTCGCGCTATTATTCATGATAAAATGAATAACAAATACTAAGAAGTGCATTAATATTGTAAAATTAGGAAAGTATTATTCTGAAAAGAACCGTTTTGTTACAAATTAAACCTTTAATAAATGTAAACAGCTAAGCAAAAGTGTGATCAGGTTTCAGAGTAAAAGTAAATAATCAAAAATAAACGAACTTGGCGAAAGTGGAAGTTGAAGTTAATGTTTTAAAGCTTTCTTATTATTATGTACGGTATTCGACTAAAAACAATTAACGCATTTAAGCATATTTCCAAATTTGCGGTAATGTGAAAGCGTGATAACAAAATGTTAACATACCGCCATGACAGTTTTTGCATGGCATTTAAATCGGAAATGAAGGAGTACTGTGTACATTTTCCCTAATGTCTCGGTAAATATTTATCCCACAATTAAAAGATTGGTATCACGTTATTAAGAATAAATATATCTTTATAAAAATGTAAAACTGTAAAAATCGGTTTTTGGACCATTTTAAAGGTGTACTGTCCCCTTAAAAGGATCACTAAGGTTCACTATAACTACTTTTCTATATTTAATGGAGTGCGTAGGATTTTTTGTCCATGTACAGAGACGCACAAGATAATTCGGTTAAAGAACTGACAATGATTGGTCATTGCTAGAAGTAGTCTTTAAACTGTGATGTGCAATTTTATATAATATTTAGTGTATTACGTGTTATTTACCAATTTTGTAGATCATATACACGTTTGCCCCAAATACTCCGAATATGGGCATCAGTTGCTGAAAAAAGATCTTTACTGAGTTATGTATTTTTTAAATTTTCGTTAGCGGTGCTTTTTTTTTCTCAAAAATTGCTTATTTAGATATCCCATTTCATCGCAAGAAAAAATTAAATTCATTAATAATATTCTGTTATCATTGGAATGTGTTTCATAATATATGCCAGTTTAATGATCTTTCGTTCTTGTTTAGTCTATATTTATTCAGTTGTTCTCCTTTTTATGTATATTTTCTTTAATATTATGAAACGGTATATTTAAATGAACTAAATATGATATTTTCCTTTACAGAATTCACATGTGAGAATAAATGTGGTTACTATAAACGTGATTAAAATATTTGTACTATGTATATTAGTTTCAATAAGGGATAATATGCAACACTCAAAAATGGGGCAATATTTATAGTAATAAAATTGGGCTTTGTGATTAATTTGTAATCAATACACCAATTTACTTATATCCATTACGAATTCAGTACAAATTTTAGAAGATAAATCCTATAAAATATACATTACAAAACTTTACTTTTGTAATAAGAAAACCTTTTCTGTCAGATTTCAAAACTTAGGTAAATTATTCCAATACGGTATTATTCAGGACAAAATGGTTAGTTTTTTTACCTTTTAAAATTCGGGGTATGTTTAATGCCTGAGTTACAAAAATATGAAAATCAGGCGAGACAGTGGTTGTGGTTAACATGAGTCTAATATGAGAAAGTGCTTAATGCCATAATAATATCTTTGTATCATATAACTTAAAACATCCGCTGCAAATAAAAACAGAATGTGTTAATCTTTGATTGTCTTCAGTTTCCATAAGCGAGTACTATTGTCAAAGCAGAATAGTTTATTATTCTATATTTGTTACAGATTTTTAATCAAATAATTTGAAATTCTAGATAGTGGAGTTTACAACTTAGCTTTACAACTCCAGCGAAAATTGACATTAAAGGTTAAATCCTGTATATTTTTGTACATAGTAAATGGTGCGTGATTACAAAGCAAAAGAGAGTAAGAGAATTCATCCACGAAGTATTTTTAATCCAAAAATTATATAAAAGTCATCAAAAAGGATATTCGATGGTGAATAATTACGTTGTTTAGTTAAAATTCTTAAAACTAGAAAGGACTTTGTGCAGTATAACTGTGCCAATGCAATTCATACTGTAACGCCTGACAGTGAAGACTCATCTATTCCTGAAAGTTTTCTTTATATGTTGTTTTAAAAGATAATAAATAAAAATGCATCTAATAAAAAATAAAAATAGTATATTCTGGTAACAAGATACAGGTGTAGAACTTATTTCCTAAATGGTAGGTGAGATACTGATAGACTAAACTGAAAATAAAGCAGTTATTAAAAAAAAGAAAAAAAACCTAATAAATAAATAGAAAAGTGCCCAATTACGCTGATAGCATTGAGTTCCTAGGCTATTCCCACTAATTGCATATTATATTCTTATTTCAAAGAATAATTCCTCTCTAAAAATAAAGAAATTGTCTATAACTTAAGGATGGAATGGGCCCCTCGTCCACTCCCCTTTATACATAACCAATGAACCACCATAACTAAACAGGAAAGCGCCTTATCACAATGAACCTATACACAAAATTTTAAGAAAATGTTATAATTCTGCAGGAAAAACTTTTTATCTAGATTAAAGGGTCATTAGCCCCCGTCCCTCTCTCTTTATACTTAACCAATGAACGGCAAAACTAATCAGGGAAGCGCCTTATGAAAATGAACCTACATACAAAATTTGAAGTAAATCGGATATTTCTATCAAGAGTTATCGTATTACGTACATTCATACGTGCAAACATATGTACGTACGTCGATACAGAACCTGTGGGCACATTAGCTATCAGGCGTTGATAGTCTGTGATAGACTTTTTTATCTATCTCGAAATTTCGATTTAAAGATTTATTAACAGAAAATAATATTATAATTTTTTCCTATTGCGTTAATGATATCCAATATTGAGATTTTATCCTTAGTGTTTTACCAACAAGTATCTTAGTTATGAGAATTCGTTCAGCCTATTGCGCAACATTTTTGTTGCATTTTAGAACTATCTTTTTCAGGCAATTAGAAAATATTTAAATCCCCATTTAAATTCTTAATAAATTCAATATATTCTGAATTAAGTTACTTTTAAATCGTTGCATACAGTTAAGGAGGCTTTTGAATATTCTTAACAAAATCCATTTTTGCATTATTATCAGCAGATTTCATCTGCTTTGCGAGATTGCATGTTTCTGTATAGGTCTTTGGCGTTAGTTTGCTCACATTCAAGTAATTAACTAGACATATCTAAAAACAATGCAAAGAAACATTCAACTTGTGAAAAATTTATATACCTGCCAGTCAAACATAATGCGGTTTGAATGAAACTTGCGAAGAATTACAAAATTACAAAAATCTGACAAATGGCGCGAAAGTGCCGAACTTTTCGCGGAAAATTGTCGCCATCTATTGGAAAAATGGTAAATTACATATTATGCATTGAACGAAATGAGTTCGGGCTTCACGGAATTGAAACACTGATTTTTCTCTTGCCCGAACTTAGATCGGGCATTCCAAAATTGGCACATTTGCGTTGCCCGAAGTGAGTTCGGTCGTCACAGACAAGTGGTTAAAGAGAAAATTTTTGTTTCCATTTTTGGAACGTTTTACTCAAATATATTCCACAGGCGAGGTGTTAACAAATCTCAGAATTTTTTCTTAAATCGAGCATAGTCGGTCTCAATTAAACGATCCACACACGCCAAATAAAATGCTTCAATTTGCATAGAGAGATAATTTGATTCACATTTTAACAAGTTGCCATGAATAGGAAAACGAAACCCAGTATTATTATTATTATTATTATTATTATTACAGTTTAATAAAGCATTTTTAAAATATTATATTCATTGCTACTAAACATATAAAATACTTGTTATCTGCTATTTTTTGAAAAAAAATTTAGGGATATAAAGATTTTTGAAAATTGTAACAGTAACAACAGACATCTTGCATAAAAATTAAATATTCGAATGTCTTATCTTGATTACTTATTCTATCTTTATGAGTTCATTGACATAAAAGACTACCTTTTCATGGCTATGGCTCGATAGGTTAAATTAAATAATTAATTTCGGGCATTGGTACTACATTTTCTGGACGAGTAAACATATGGTAAGTATTCATTTCTCTTACTTAAATGTAGAAATTTGTGAAATGCGTATTTGTGCAGATTACTTTATTTAAAGAAACTTTTTCGATATTTATAAGTATTTTATATAGTTTTAAATTTCCCAATTTAATACTACAATAATTCATTTAATTAATAAATTTGTCGTAAGTCCTATAATTTTGTTGCAGAATATGACAACCAAAGTTTATTGGCTAGTCAAGAAGCCATTTTTGATAAGCAAAGATACTATTTTTTGAAAATACTCTGTACTGCTTGATTTTCAAATATCAATGTTTTTTATTTACTATAAATTTTTGTACCGTACAATTTTAAACTGATTTTGCATAAATGACGAATAAGGATAATGAAATTATTTGGTGACATAATGCACCTCACTTATTAAAAATGCACAAAAAACTATTTTTTATGTATTTAAACTCGCTGTAAATGTAAACAAATGCCAATAAAAAGTGGTAAGTGTATACCATCCTTGATTGAGTATAAAAGGATGCGTTACATGTAAGAGTAACTTTATTAGAAACCTCTAAAATTATTTCGGCATGCAATCACCGGTTTAATACGTCAGTAATCGAGTGCAGTTGTATGGCCTGAAAAGACAGGTGCCCTTTTACGAATAAGTGTAACGTATGTACTGACGGCACAATAAATTTTCAAAAGAGAATCATGTTAAATATACTTAAACTTAGTATAATACACTTATATATATTAGTATAATATACTTAAATATAGTTTAACTTGCGCTGCGAAGTCGCAGGCTTGCCAACTTATATAAGTGAAAAATGCCAGAATGGATGTCGTCCAGATGGCTTAAATGGTAAAGCACTTGGTGCGCTATTACTAAGGTTGTCGGTTCGATCCCTAGTCTGGACATATTTTTCGCTCTGTTGGTTATACGCTGTTTAGTCAGGTGAAAAGTAATTCACATCTTTGTAGTGTCATTTAAAGATTATGGCGTAGTTTTCAGTGCTGCTGAAAATTTAATTGGAAATTTAGATATATTATCCGATGCTGGGAATTTATTCGTCTCATGTATGCCACTGAATAGTGTGCTCATGTATGATATTCCATCTTGCGCTGCGAAGTCGCAGCCTTGCCAACGTATATAAGGGTGAAATGCCAGACTGGATGTCGTCCAGTTGGCTTAAGTGTTAAAGCACTTGGTGCGCTATTACCAAAGTATATGCATTCGATCCCCGGTCTGAGCACAATTTCGCTCTGTTGGTTGTACAACGTTTAGCCGTGTGAAAAGTAATTGACATCCTTTGTAGTGATACTTAATGGGTCCAGAATCGGGAATAATGCATAATCACGTATGAGTACATCATTTGCTCAAGATGTTCGACAATTTAAACACGTTTAACTTAATTTCTGTATTAAAATAAATTTCCCCTTACGTTTATGTGTTTTTTTATTGTTACATATTTGCAACATTTCGTTTAAAATGTAAAAAAAAAATCACGTTAAATCACGGAATTGTAATTAATTTTTATTGATAATCTCTCATAGTATACGAAATAATATTTGTAGCTTTGCAAGTAGGAACTGCAGTGTATCTCATATAGTAGCATATAATTAAATTTCCATAGACAAACGCTTTGTCAACAATTCAAGTTTTATGTGTTAGAACGTAATGTGAATTTATCTGGACTTCAATTTGCAACCAGAACTTATATAAGTATTTCAAAATTATGATAAATAGTTTTACACATGTCTGATACTTTGAATATTCAGCAAAAATAATACAACGATGTTCAAAATTACAAAAACACTATTTTCCAAATGCAATTTTATCTAAAGATTGTGAAAATCTCAAATCTGAATCCATTTGCAATTCGTACTTATAATGAAAGTTGTATGAAATATGTTATAGGTAAATTGTTTCATCATGCAAATTTGACAGCTTATAAAATAGCTTTTATTTTCATAAAAATGTCAGTGATTTAGAAGGAGATAAAATTTGTATTTTAGCATTTTTCCGTTTTTTTCATGTATTTGCAATTTTCGTCTGATCCGTTCATAATAGTTTTGAAAATTGAAATTCCTATATATTTTTATTATATATTTTAAC
Organism: Maratus michaelseni; assembly: GCA_963931845.1. Taxonomy (NCBI): domain Eukaryota; kingdom Metazoa; phylum Arthropoda; class Arachnida; order Araneae; family Salticidae; genus Maratus; species Maratus michaelseni. Next base: position 446,797,056 of record OZ007589.1, on the reverse strand, counting down.
TGGTATACCAACTTGTACGTGCGTAAGTATATTCTAATAATATTGCCTAGGTGAAATTAAAGCGAAGAATGAGAGATGCATATTTAATTAGATATTAATGATACTTTTGTTAAATTACGATTATTGCTTTAGATTTTGTAAGAAGAATATTAATTTGGGCATACTCGCTTTAATTTTCTTCATTATTTTGATGAATTAAATATCATAAGTCTAAAAGATTTTTTTATTTTTCAGAAAAAGTAACACATATTAAATTAAATATATTCATAGACATGTAAAAAAAAAATAATAATAATAATTACCAAAGCATACAGAGCATATTCGAAAGCGAAATAACTGTTTGTAATGAATTTAGTGCTACCGATTATAATTACATTAATGAAAGGGACATTTTCTGTGACTTTTTTATTTGTATAATATAACTAACAGTTAATAAATGTGACTGAAATTTTATTTTTCATATTTCATTCTCATAATTTATAATATCTTCCTTCCAAATGCTCTGGCATTGAACAATTGTCATTTGTTAAAAGTGTTAAAATTCGTGCGCAAAAAGAAGAATTTTTACAGTCAAATAATGCGTTTCTTTTACATGAAAATGACGAATCTAAAATATGTAGTAAACATTAAAAAATTGTAACAAAATGTATTGTCAACATCAATTACACTCAGTTTTCTACCTTTTAAAATTTTATAGAAAAGTTCCATATTTTCAACTTTTTCTAATTTTTTTTTTTTTTTTTTTTTTTTTTTTTTACTATCTTTTATATTTATTGACGACTATATTTATGAACTAACATTGGAGCTCACATATGAAAGTATGTGCGTGTAGATAAAAATAAAAATATCAGTGTAATTTCCATTGTTTTTATTATGTTTGTTATTTTTATTGTATGGGCCCGTAATAATAATCTTAAATAGACCTGATATTAGCGATGAACATTTTTTATATTTTTCACAGAAAGTCTTTTCAAACGCACAAAATGTTCAGGGGGGCCCAGTCTTTCCGTATACACACACGCACATATACAAACATCTTTCTTGTATCGTACATAGAAATAAACTTGATATAATACTGGAAAATTGTATATAGATGAGACAGTTACATAAAAAATTTTGAGTAGAAAGAATATTTCTTTAAATTGTAGAACAGTTTCAGAAAATTACTGGTGTTTGGTAGAACTGTATAATGTATCCTCCGGTATCAGTATTCACGTCATCAGCATATTTAAAAAAAATTCTGCATATTTCGTATACTGTAGATTGTACTGGTACATTCATATTTCATTTACTTTCAAAACTTGATAAAAATACTGGAAAATTTTTATATAGAAGAACTAGTTACATAAAAAAGTGTTGAATAAAAATTATTTTTATTTAAATTGTCGCACAATTTCAAAAACTTAGTGGAGGTTTTTAGAACTATAATGTATCACCCGGTATCATTGTTCACATCATCAGCATATTTAAAAAACATGCTGCATATTATTATACTGTATTCTGTTCTTCATTTATGTTATACTGTAGACTGTACTGGTTTATACATTTTTCATTTACTTTCAAAACAAGTGCAAAGTATTACTGGATTATGGTACTTATTTCCTTATTCGCACTCTATGTGTTACTATTTATTTTCTGTCTTAATATTCTATATGGTATTATCTATTTTCTTTCTTTATACTCTATCTGAAAATAAAAGATAAGAGACCCAACAAACGTATCAAACCGCTATGCTGAGAAAAAGAATTTATTCTTTGGAATATCGAAGTATTTGATAATATAGCCAGAGGTGTATAGCGCGGAATAATAGATCCTCCGAAATGGAAATTCTGCTGATATTATCAATATTTTGATTTATGGAGAAAAAGTTATTTATGCCATTTATCACTTTCTTGGATCTCACATTATAAGAAATAGAGTACTATTGAATTGCATTCATTATTTTAAGTTGATATATAACATTTTATTTGATTTATGGGAAATATTGTTTAAATGTTAATACTTTTTATGTTTCGCACGTGGTTGATGTTAGTTGGGTTTATTAGTTAATTAGTGGTATTTAATTTGAGTGTAGTCAGTTTAACCTTAATTTAAATTAAATAATATTAAAATATGTAATTTAGTAAAACTAAATTGTATATGTCCAGCAGTAAAAAGTTTTATTTTCAGCAAGTGTTATTTATTTCTAAATAATAAAATGATAAATATTTTAATATGCATTTTTTTGTAATATTTTTCCAAACTTAATCTCTGATAAAAAAAAAAAAAAAAAAAGTTTTTTTTTCCTAATTATAGCATCTTTTTCTCAAAAAAAAGTTGTCAATTCACATTTTTAATTATATAGATAATTGTACTTCGCTGTTCTAAGTTAGTCTTTGATCTTCAAAGAAGCTTTAATTTAAATATAGTTTAAAAATGACCATAAATATTCTAAATCTGCGTACTACATTATAGGATATTATTTATTTTTATCTTATTAGAATGTATTTTATAAAACTCTAAATAGCTATTGTTATCAATAATAATTACATTCTAAAAACATTCAACCTTAATCGAATAATAAGTAATTCATCTTCAATGAAATTTATTAAATAAATAAATAATTGTACGTCGCTGTTCCAAATTAGCCTTTGACATAAACTGAAGCTTTTATTTAAATGTAGTTAAAAAAAATAAATAGATCTTTTAAATTTGCATACTACATGAAGTATTATATTTTTTCATACGTTATTAGGACTCCAGTAATAAAACTCAAAGTTGCTAATGTTATGATTGATAATTTTAATCTGAAAACATTTAATTTCAATTTAATATTGAATAATACAACTTCAATGACCTTTTTTAAAAGCAACTGTATAAAATAGCGTATAATACAATTTTAAAGTAACCAATACGTTTGATTAATTCAAACTTCCTTTTCAAAAGAAGAAAAAGTTGAAGATTGTAAACATGATTAAATTATAGCATTATTAAGAACCTAATTTATTGAATCTAAAACAACTTTAGCAATAACTGAAGAGGTTTTTGTGTTTCATTACATTAAAATACTTATATTCCAATACTGTAGCTGTTTACATGTTACTAAGAAAAATTAAACTTTTGGAACTGTTTCATGAAAGTCCACAGGAATAAATTCTGTGACACATAATACGGAAAATTCTTTTATTAAAAAAAAAAAAAAAAAAAAAAAAAAAAAAAAAAACATTATTTATTTTTAAAATGTAATAACATTTGCTTATTCTACACTGTAATTTCGGTTAAAGTATGTATTCAATGTTATATCAGTAAATTAATAATTTAAATTAAACGTGAAATTTCAATTATCCCTGCGATAAATGTATTAAAATAAAAATACTTTTTAATAATAATATATGCTTTTATATTCTTGCGTGTCATATTGTATAAAACGTAATTGCAGTCTCTACCTTTCAAAGTGTACAATAAACTACCAGAGGAATTTAAAGAGTCATTACGAGCAACGAAACTTTTCTACTTTCCAGACATAAATATACTTAGAAATATAGCTTCTGCAGTTTTCATAACAACACTAGATGCATTTTATTCTATAAAGGGATATTAGACAGTATATCATATACTTATATTTTGAAGACTTTGCATAACAAAGTTTAAATTATACACAGCGCATATCATGTGTTAAATTTATTTCATGTCATAATGTTTCTTATATAACAATATTTCATGAAAATTCCATGCACGTATATAATATTTACCTGTTAATTTATATTTAATGCAATTTAAGCGAATGAATTGTTGTGAAACCGAATATATCAATATATATACAATAAAATAACTGAGAAAAATCCACAACTATACTTACTTTTCTAACAAATTTATTTTGTTAGAAAATAATTCAAGGATATTAATAACGTTTTAATTCACATTATATTAGACAGTATATCATATACTTATATTTTCAAGACTTTGCATAAGAAAGCTTAAATTAGACACAGCGCATATCATATGTCAAATTTATTTCATGTCATAATGTTTTCGTATATAACAGTATTTTATGAAAATTCCATGAGCGAATGTAATATTTACCTTTTAATTTACATTTAATGTAATGCAAGTGAATGAATTATTATGAAACCAAATACAGTAAAACTCGTATATAACGCTCACCGCTTAAGACGCTTTCCCGCTTTTTACGCTCATTTGTCCCGGTCCCTTGAACCATACCCATAAGAACAATGTAAAAATTGCTCGCTTTTAACGCTGTTTTTATTGGTCCTTTGAACCAAGAAATCCCGGATATTACGCTTTGGTACTTTGGTTTACATCCGGGGATCTCATTTTCTCGCCCATACAAAGACAGAGAGGATACGTGAAATTGGCAGCCAAACAACGCCCAAAGACTATGTAAAAAAAAAAAAAAATCAGCCGGCGCGGCGGTCTTTTCTCATTGGTCTCATTGCCGTCCATCTCAACAGCACCTGTCTGTCTCTTACTTAACATAAACTGTTTTCACTTTATTCATTTAGACATAAGCAGGTAGTGTCGCTGCCGACTTCAAATTGGGTGCAACATGGAAGCTAAGAGTGTGAAGAGAAAGACGCTGACACTTTCGAAAAAATTAGAAATTCTAAAAAAATATGATAAAAAATATCTATTCTGAGGCAAAAAGATTTTGCGTTATCTATGAATATTGCACCGTCGTCTATTCGGACTCTTCTTCAAAACAAACAAGAACGAAAAAACATGCACCAAGCATAGATTATGTAACCCTTTCCAACGCTTCCAAAATAATTTTACAAATCATACCGTTTAATAAGCTAAAAGATAACATCTAAGTAATCCGAATACTTTTCATCAGCCCTGTATAGGATCTATAGATTTGTATATATACTACATAGGATGCTAAATTTTAGTTCAGTTAGGAAACGCGTAGCACAGTTTAAAATTCTCCGTCTGGAGTTAAGTAATACGGAAATGTGTTTGCGAACTTTTGTGCTTCCCTGTATAGGATCTACAGAATTTATACACACCACGTAATAGACAAAAAGCGAGTTAAAATTAAAACCGCGTTCAGTAACTTAAAACGCACTTCCAGGAATTATTGTTAACAGACAGTAGAGAATTCTTTTGTGTGTCCCTGTAAATGAACGATGACTGCTATACACACAATATTCTGTAGTAAGCCTCTTGTAATGCACCTTATATAAATTTCAATGCGTTTAAAATAGGGAAACATTATTTAAATAAACCGCAGACGATTTTTCTCCATAGACGTAATGTAACGGAATTCTTTTGACTGTCCCTGTAAAGTAACTATAAGTGCTATGCACACACTATTCCATATTAAGCTTCTTCTAATGCACCTTAGTGATATATATAAATTTCAATGCGTTTAAAATAGTGAAACATTATTTAAATAAACCTCAAGTGATTTTTCCCCATAGACCGCAATGTAATGGAATTCTTTTGAGTGTCCCTGTAAGAAAAGTATAAGTGCTACACACTTCCGTTGAAATAGGGAACATGCTTTAGATAACGACTATAGCATATAAAAATTGCAGAGCAATCCGAGCATATTTGCGGGAGTTAGAGCACGGACAGACGGCCAGACGGCAGACGGCAGACGGCCAGACGGCAGACGGCCAGACAAACCGAAGTCATAAACACTTTTCAACTAGGTTGGAAAGTGTTAAAAAGATATTGAAAAAAATGCAGCGATTGGTGGCTCAAAGAAAAAGAGAGTAATAACAGGAAAATATGAAGATTTAGAAAAAGATATGTACGAGTGGTTTCTTGAGTCAAGACACTTTAACATACCTATCAGCGGATCCATAGTTAAAGAAAAAGCTGCAGAAGTAGCCCGTAAGCTAACAATTTAAGATTTTACTCCATCTAATGGGTGGTTAGACCGATTTCGAACCCACCACGGCATTGAGTACAAGAAGATTTGCGGAGAATCCGCTGCCGTGAACCTAGAAGATGCAGATTTTTGAAAAAGAACAGTCTTCCAAGGCTTATCAAAAACTATCCCAGATGTGATGTTTATAACGCCGACGAATTTAGCTTATTTTTTAAAGCAATGCCTGATAAATCCTTAACGTTAAAAAATGAGCTGTGCCATAGAGGAAAGCTCAGTAAAGAACGTGTGACTGTGCTTGCTTGTTCCAACGCCGATGGAAAAGACAAACGCATTGGAAAATCGGCCAAACCTCGCTGTTTCAAGAACATCAACACTATATTTAAGTAAATTTGTGATATTTTAAATGAAGGAAACGTTTTTGTGTGCCTATGCTGTGGAATTTATATTTTAAATAATACACAAAAATGATTCTCCGCATTATTTAAAGCAGATAATTTAATATTCTCAATTTTAAAATGCCGAAAATCTTCTCCCGCATTTAACGCTTTCCCGCTTTTAACGCTCTTCTAGCCCGGTCCCTCGGAAGAGCGTGATATCCGGATTTTACTATACATCAATATTTATATGTATACACAGCAAAATAACTGAGAAAAATCTCTAACTATATATTTATTTTGTTAACAAAATAATTCAAGGATATTAATAACGTTATAATTCACTCATTGGAAAATATTGCAATAATTTGTAGTACTTTCTGGCACTTTACCGTCTGGCAGTCTCTCCGTCTGTCTAACTGTCGTGAATATCTTGTGAGTGCCATGTATTTTTCATAAGATATTTGGCGTTTCTAGAATGTTCGATAGAATGTTCGATATGGAAAATAAAGTATGTAGTATGTATAGTGGTTTTACAGGGACGCACAAAAGATTAACTTTACAATATGGTCTTTGAGGAAAACTCGTGTACGCTGCATTTGATTAATGTTGCATTACTTAAGAAATAATTGAATTGATATACGTCACTCAGATGAACCCAAATACATCAGAAGTTTAGAATAAGTATCATTCATAGTTAGCTTACATGGAGTCAAAAAAGAAATCTGTTACATTAATGTTTATGGGGGAAAATCGCTTGCTATACATTTAAAAAAAGCTCTAACACTTCAAAAATAATGAAATTTAAAAAGGATCACAGACGTACAATACAGCATGTTTTCTATAGATTAAGGAGTCCGAAGCATTTATCTATCATTTACAGAGAGACACAAAAGAATTGGGTTACAGGACGGACATGTTCGATTTCATTGTATGAAAATATTAAATTTCTCAATAATATTCTGTTAGTGTTGTAAAGCGTTTCATAATCTATACCTGATGCATTATTTTTCTTTTTTGTTTTATATTCTTTTAGATGCATATGAGAAGAATCAGATATATATCAATGTGTAATGAATGTTGCTATTGAATGTTGCTATTGATTGCTGCCAGAAAACACAATTTGTGAGTAGAAAGTTTTTTTTTTTTTTTTTTTTTAGATTTTTTGTTATTATTTTTAAAATTCATTTATTTTTTTACATAACATGCGTTTTTATAAATAATAAGTAAAACTCAGTTAAATATACGCGTGAACATAACATTACAGGTTAGAAACAATCTGAAAATGACGAAATAGTTCTACTGTAGAAAACAGTGTCTTGTTCAAAAGAAAGCTGCTATTTTCAATTATAAAACTGAAACATTTTATTGCGTATTAAAATAAATGACGTAATTTCCTAAAAATAAATTTGTACAGGTAATAAAATTAAAAACTCAATGGACAGTAATTATGAGTATAAATTTAAAGGTTTAAATGAAAAGTTTAGGCGTATGTTTTGTGTGAAGATCAGTGTCATAATTAGTGGACGTTATCTGTTTATCTCAACCAGCATGTAGCCATGGAGAGTTTCATGTCGCTATGTCTCGAATATGTACTTAAAAAAATAAAAATAATGGCATAAGATGTGAATACAATTGACGAGTTTAAAACAGAGTGGTTTAAATCACTTAAAAAAAATTAAATATAGGTTAAATATATGGAGCCTATATAGACGAAGACATGTCGATGTAAATGAGTGATAGGTGTACGGTCTTAGCAATAAATGACACAGAAATATATTTTACCCAATAGGAAATCATTATAGCGGGTCCAGAAAATCATTATAGTGGGTCCAGAAAATCATGGTAGCGTGTCCAGAAAATCATTGTTTTAAAGCATATTAGTAAATATGGCATACACACCATTTTGCTTTTAAAAGAATCAATAAAAGAATCAGCCCTAAAAACACCTTGTACCTGCGTTATAAATGTAATTTCATACATATTGTATAAAATGTTATAAAATTGCCATTTTCTTCCTCCAGACTTCTGTTTTATTTATAATCATTAATTGTAGCATACTATCTGAAATATCCTTTTTTGTCAAATTTCGATCTGCGCGCCAAGTAGTTTATGAAAATTAAAATATGCGACACTAATATTATGTCAACAAGCTTGATTAAATTTTATTATGATTGTTTAAATGAAATATTTGTCCTGTATATATTTTCTAAAACAAACTTGATCAAATTTTAGGATGATTGTTTAAATAATATATTTGTCGTGTACATTGTTTTCTAAAAACACCTCAAAATATTGAATATATGTTATATTCTGATTTATAAGTTAGACAGAACTCTTTGTATAGTTGCAAACTTTTTGTACTCCTCAGTACACAGTTTACGGTACATACTTATGATTTTAATATTATCATTTTTATATTATAATATTCATATTATCGTATTATATTCATTTATTATTTCATATTATAATTTTATCATTTATATTATCATTTATTTTTCAAAAGAAATGATGCTTCATTTCTATCAGATCCTTCATTTATACCTGCTATTAATAGACCGTAAAAAACCCAATATGCCATGATAATTTATCATCAAATTATTCCAGAGAGATATGGTAGGTAACATTCGGCTTAGAGTTGTGTCTACTTTCGAATATGAATGGATTTAAATTTTTTAATAGGTGTTGTCTGCATAACAAAAATAACCGACTTAGAATTTTAGAACAGTAACGCAAACGTTTTACACCATATTTGAGTTTTTGGACCAATGCAGCCCGAAAACAGCATAGTTTATGTAATTTTTTTTATATTTTTGAAAAGTTATAAGGTGTCAAAGTTTTAGCACGCCATCGACAACGTCATATGATAAACATTAATTTACATACTCAGCAAAAATCATCCGGTTAAAATTGTGTTTTTTATTAGGTACAATGAATGAACCAAAAGATATTTGATTCAAAAAGATCTTTTAAATTATGAAAATTATTAAGAAATTCTTCTTTAATAAAATTACAAAATAAGATCTAAATTAATTTGTAGATAAAATAAATAACAATCGTCAGAAACTTATGTGTTTAAGTTTAACACTCATTCTTATCAATAGTTTTGAGATGTAAATAAAGTTTATTACCGGCTGCCTTTAGCTTTCAAAGTGAAAGAAAATTTCAGAAAATAAACGAAACGAATTTTAAGGTACGTTCTTTCATTTATTGCGAGGATTTTGTTCTACATATACACAAATAACCAATGTTACAAATAAATAATGATACTACATTTATAATACTAAAACAATAAGATCAAGAATTCTAAATAATCTTCTTTGAACTCTATAGAACGTTTACGTCGATCATACAAATATTCAACCGCACGGTGGAAAACCTGCACTGGTACCTCTTTCAGTACCTCGGTCATAGCTCTGTGATTGTCCTGAATGTCATTTTACAAGACACAATTTATCTTAAGCAACAGAATGAAAATGTCTGTAAAACTGCTTCAGCGACGTAGAGTTATCTATATTTTAGTGAATGGACTTTTTTTCTGAGAAAGAAGTGCTACTATTCTAAAAATATTTTTTCTGTTCTGTTTGAGATCATGAAATTAAATTCTTTAAATTTGTTGAAATATTAAGGTGAAATACGTAATGCATTTAATTAAAGCTAGATTCTGGAAAAAATATTATAAAAAATGCATTAAAAAAGAATTGGGGGCTAATTGCAAAAGTCAGTTCAGTTGAAAACATTCTTTCCAAATACTTCGCATGCGGGCAAAAAAAAAAAAAGAAAAAAAAAAAAACTTTTACCTTGAATCGAGAACAATATATTTCGCTTTGGCAATTCTTTTTCTAGGATTCCGCTGGCCGTTTATTTACCAACAGCAGGTTCCATAGCAATACGCTTAGTGATCATTCGTCTGTCATGGACAAGAATTTCACATGCGTTCTCCACATTTGAATTTCTCCGAGCACTCACAGGACGTCCAAAGCGTTGCCAATCAGCCAGGGTGGCTCTTTGAAAAACAGCAGGAATAGCACTAAAGCAAAGCTTACGGTAAACTACCTGCACATTTTCATACGTTTCCAATTTTCTGTAAAATTTAATCAACACACTTTGTTCAGCACCACATGTTCAATAAAAATAGCAATCCTTTGTCAGTTTGATTATCTCAATAAATATATTTTCCTTTTAGCATATATTTTAACGGTCCAATCAACTTCAAGTTTCATGGAATCATTTTCTAAATAACCGCGATTTCCAAATATCACGGGGTATTGCACCACCCATCACCACAAAGTATACTCTTGAAAGTTTCGTTAATGAGAGCGATTTCCACTGTCAATAAGAATCTTTTTTTTCGAAAATCCCTTTGTCTTTTCTTTTTTAAAATGACAAATATTTTGTAAACCACCAATCTAATCGCCAAGAAGATTATATGTTTGGCGATAACTTTATGTCTCACTCTCACTCTGTGCTCTGATCTTGGTCTAAATAAACCCCTATATGATGTGTCTTTGTTTAAGAGCCCCTCTCCCAAACAGTGTATTTTCACGGCCGTCAAATAATCTATGTGTATATAAATAAAATATTTGTTTACTAAGAATAATCATGGAGTTTTTATATATAATATTTGGACCTGGAGAATCTTTTTTTTTTAATCTACGAAGTTCCTGCACCCCAAATTATTCACATTCTCGTAGTCCTGATGGTACACGAACTTTCATCAATAGACGACAGGGTGGTAATTCTCTGGTGGTTTGGGAGGCGATTGGATTTAATGGCCGAATGTGCCTTTCATTTTCCATGGTGAAACCCAATTAATCACTACAGCAAAATCTACACCCATTTAGTGATATGTTAGGTATTCCCGATTAGATTTTTAAGCATGATAGTGGTTCAACCCACAAGGCACTGTGTACCAAACAGTGATTTTGTCGCTCGAAATGCTAACGTTTTAAAGTGGCCCTTTACGCCCAGACTTTATCCACGTTGAGAAGATTTGAGGAATATTTTTTTCGTGAAGTATACAAGAATTGAAAGCAATGTGACTCTACTGAAGTACAAGTAAGTGGATGCGTACACGTAAAAAGTGACTATTGAAAAAGCATGGTAATCATTGGTACAACTAATATTTCAAAACTAATTGATTCTATTGAAACACGATTATTTACGCTATCCGATACAAAAAATACTATTAATAAATATCATCACGTAAAAGTGTTAAATGTTGTATATTTTCCCATTGTACCTAAATTTTTGAGACTCTGTATAGTTACATACTCTTATTTGTATTTTTTTTTTTAATCAAAGTTGCGATAACACACTCATTTATACATTGGTATAATTTGTTTGAGTAATTTTTCATAATTTAATAAGTTAATAACATTTTTGTTTAATTTTGTATGTTCATTAAATAAAATATATTTTCTTGTTTTCCTTAAACTTTTAAGATAGACTGTTTCAACACTCGATAGTATGGTGAAGAAATTTTAGTCTTGAATTCAAAACTTATAAAGACAGAAAATAATGAATAATATATTATCATGCCGGATGCACAGTAATTGAAGTATGATATATATTAAAAGTGTGCTAGGTAAATATTTTTATTTTCATATTTTTCATCGAAATTTCTATTTACGTTACATGGTTTTTTAAATATATTAATCAATGTGCATTTAAAGTCTGTACGCCACATTAAACTATTTAATATTATGCATGCTTTATGTCATTTTCTTCAGACATTTTATTCATATGCATTTATAGTTTATTGAACAACATTTATAAATAGCTGTATGAATAACATTTCAAACGCTACAATAACAAAATTGTCTCCTTTTTATATATGAAGAAATTCTTTTATTCGCTTTAGGGCAGGAACTACGTGATAAATGAAATACATTAACCTTCCCTTTATACATCAATATGGAGAAGATATGAACAACGTTTCTTACTTCCAAAGGTCAATAATTCAATTGCTAAAGCGATTCTGTGGCGTTTTAAGAAATGAGATCATGTGAAAGAAATGCTTCTCTTTTATCTTATGCGATTGACATTAAAAGTAACTCCACATTTTATTCGACTATTGTTGCTGATAATTATTTTTCTGAATACTATATAAAAATGCATAAATATTTTAATATATTCTATTATGATGAATTTAAAACATTGTTATAATTTTACCTTCATTATTCTGTGTTATCAATGTTTAAAATACGTGAAAACAAAGTATATAGTATTAAGAAATACAAAAGCCGTATTTCCTTATCATCTAATAAATGTAATTGTGGGGAAGAAAAAAAACCTTGTAAATGAAACTTGCAAACTATATGAATTCTTCGAAGTGCATTTTTACAAAATTCCATTATAATATTTGTTTTTATAATATATATATATATATATATATATATATATATATATATATATATATATATATATATATATATATATATATATATATATATATGTATGGTAATTTCGTGAAGTGATATATAAAGTTTTTGAGATAATCGATGTGAGTAAAATATTTTACATATTCTTAATGTTTTTTATTTCCAATTTAAATATTTCCATTTTTAATATTTCCAATTGTTGTCTGGTAATAGTTCAGTATACCGGGATGATTCTACTGTTCTTAGCATTATGCCAGTAGAATTATGAAATACTGAACTATTTTTTTAAAACACATGTGGGTGCATCCAGGCTGATGAGTACATCTACATGTGTTTTTTCATATCCAATTCATATTTAATATCCAATTCATATTTAATTCTCTTGTGGTCCAATTTTAAATTGTATAAGGTTCATATTTAATTTATTAATCCATTTGTATTTACTTAATAGCAACTCCAATTGATATTTTTTTCCCTTTCTCTCTTTTTCTTTTTAAATGTTATTCAGGTATGAGTAAATTTGGCCTATTACCATTGAATCACGAGCTATGGTAATATTATGATGGCACATGTTAAATATTAGATATGTGGTATTCTGTCTACACAATATCATTAATTATCTCTTTGGAGATTTAAGTAGAATGATAATAGAACTTGATATGTTTTTGAAATTCATAGATATTATAATTATATATATATATACTTTTTATAAAGTTATGCAAATCCAAAATTAACTACCTAGTTCAATATTTAATATAATGTAATCACAAGATTGAAATTTAGAAACACACAGAAAACTCTCAATACTTACATCCAAATCTCGTAACTAGAATTTTTTCATTTATTACAAAACTAAAGGCGACTTTGAAACAAATCATGAAAATGTAAGTAGGTTTTAAATTAATTTTTGTCTGACAATGTTCGTTCTTATTTTATTATTTTCAATTTTGAAATCAAAGAATTAAAAGAAAGAAAGAAAAAACATGTTTTCAAGTACAAAGTAACTTCTATTAAATCATACGAGTAAAATATTTCGTTTCTATAATTTCATATTCAAGTACGAATTACATTTTATTATTTTTTTTCTCTTTTATCTCGTAAGCATTACATGTAAAGTTACTCGAAGAAAAAGCCCTAAATGAAAAGAAAATATAATTAATTAAATGAAAATATTACATCTAAATTTTAACTCAGAAAATTTGATTTCCTTCATATTTTGCCTATGCCATTAATTTTTTTTTATTTTGTACTTAATGTTGTACCTATCCTTTACTAACTAGGGAAGGTCTCCAACCGCCGGATCAGGATTTTGTGGAGAGTGGTGTCGTTGGAAAGCTCTTACCATGTAGATCAATGAAATGTATAGAACTACCCATCCGAATGCAACTGCTGAAGAGTTATAGGTCGATGTATTTCTGTCATTTATTGATTTCTCCAGGTCGCTAGTTATGCAGGAAAGACACTCTGTGTGGTAGAAAAGAGAGTTGACAGATTACAGAGAGTACAGAGAAGACAGTTTATGCTTGGTGGAAAAAGTAACTTCACTGATGGTAGTGCAGTTCTGAATACAAATGGCTGAAGCACGATTATTTCCAACACCAGATACACACAATGAAAGAGGGTGTTTCGCAGTTGTCGGTTAACGTGGTTTTTTAGCAGTCATTATAGTGTATTTGAAAGAATGAAAGGCCACAAAAATTAACTCAACTGATTCAAACTATTCACTATTACATTTCGCATAAAACGCTATGGAGGAGTGTTGGGTGGAGAGTACTTCCTTTTTGAAAGAAACGGCGAATAAAAGGAATGTGTAGGGGAAATGTGTTTTGTTCCAGTTAATAAAAAAGGGGTAGACAGTAGAAAAGGAGGGAGGGAAGATGGACCATATTTACTGTTGTATGGAAACAGTGAATGAAAAGAATGTGTAGTTAATATGTTTTTCCAAGAGAAGGTGCTTTTCTGAGCCAATTTTACTAGCAGCCAATTTTATTGCTCGTGGCGCTTCTAGGTATAACTAAAAATATCTTCGTTAATTTTAATTTCATTCGATTCATATTTGGTAGCAGTAATTTTTGAGGTTTTCTAGGAAAATTAAAAAAAAAATTACTTCCTAAGATAGAGGGTTTTTTTAGGAATCCAAGCTGCAATTTTGAAAACAGTCAAAATGACTGATCTGGCGCTTCTAGTGTTAAAATTCTTCAGTTATTTTGCAGCTAATATGAGGTAATTTTGCAGTAATTTATTTCAAAAATACTGCGATCTATTATCTGCAAAATAACTGTAGTTTATCTGCAGTCATTTTACAATCATAAATAAAAAAATAATGAGACTTTACACTTGTAGCAATACTGCAGTAAATATGAAGTAATTTTACAGTCATTAATTCAGAAGTATATATTCTGATATATCTGTAGTACTGTGTATCGTAGTTACTGTGAGGTAATTTTACATAACTTAATTTATGAAAAGCTTCTGTGATATTTTCTGTAGTTTATCTGCAGTTGTACAAGTGATGTGAAAGTTTTTCAGTTTTTAATATTGTGTCATGACTCACGATTTCCTTTATTAAAAATAATTAATACTGTTTTCTAGAGCTGTAATTTTCTAACTGTACAAAAAATGTCCGGGCAGGATTCGAACCTGGGATCTCTTGGGTGAAGCTGCCATGCTCTAACAACTGAGCCTTCCTGGTCGAATCGAGAGGACCTAATTTATCCAGTTAACCTTATTGATCATGGTTCGAATCCTGGCCCAGATGTTTTTTGTCCAGTTGGAAAATTACAGCTCATATGATTTCTTTTCCAATTTGAATAATTGTGTTAAAAATTAATATAGTATTTTCAAGACTTTTATTTTAATGACCTAATTTTAAAACCTGGGGGTCCCCACCCCCTTCCCTAAATGAAACAAAATAAATATGCATATAAAAATGTTGTTTATCGTTAAAATCTTAGACCCCCAACCAGGAACGGACTTACAGATTTGGGGGCTCTGGGCACAAACACAACAGGGTACTCCTATAACATTTTAAGCACAAAACTAATGCACTAAAACTATAGAATCTGTTATACTAATTTGCTATTCATACAATATTATATCATTATCTTACACATTAATTAAAAAAATAAAAGTGCTATGTGCCATAGACGTATTATAAAACATATTTTAAGAATTAATTTAAACTTCTAATTATATAAATTAATTATATATATATATATATATATATATATATATATATATAAGCATTGATTTTATTAAAATCGCTTATACTGTTCCAATCAATAAAAAGGATTTTAATAAAATATCTAAAGTTACCATGCGTTATTTTATTTAAATATAATTTACAATAGCTAGAACCATCTGCACAAATTACTTTATTTAAAAAATATCTCCAAGTGAAAATGTCTAAAAATTTCATATGTGCTAATTTAACTAGTAATAAATGTATTATAACAAAAGAATTTGTGATTGCTTTCATTAAAATTATTATTAATTTATAAACTTAATCGTAGAAAGAAAAGAGTTCGTAAATTAATTCGACTTATTATTTTAATCCTGTATTCATTTACAAAGTAAAAATTGATTTTCTTATTTTCTTTATAAATTATTAATTAATTTACTCTTCTCATTTGAGATGTGGTCAACAACGGCAACAGATGTCGCTTTCAACCTTTAACAACTATTGCTGTAATTCCTGTAAATTGCACGAAAGTGCAGTTTTTGAATGTCAGGTGAAATATTTACAGTTTTTTGGGAGTTCCCCCCCCCCTTTTTTTACAGTGTGGTAGGTTAATTATAATTCTATCGCCCGTAATCTTTTAAAAACAGATAAAATTAGCGTGTTTTTACAGCCTGTTGTGTCCGAAAAGGTGTTGCTGATTGTAGCTAGAAGAGGGAAGAGCCCCCTTTTAGAGGAAAAATAAAGTACGTAACATTTTTAATGTATTTTTAATAAATTACTTTTAGTACAAACAAATTCCATATATTATAACTTTTTAAAGAATATGCATTTATAGCCCTTTACTTAAAACCCTAAGTTAAAGAACTTAAATTCTTATTATTTCAAAAATAGGAGAATATTTAATATGCTGCTTGTTTATAAAAACTTGTCTCATATTGAAAACGTTGAAATTAAACTCTAAGGTTTGAAGAGAAGTGAAAATTCTAAGAAACGACATTGCTTTGCACAAGAGTTAGAAAGGATGATACATAATGAAATCTTTCTCGAGAGTATTAAATTCAGAGTACTTTGAAAAAAATCTGTTGGAATATTTATTTTCTGCAAAATATTCTCTTATATTTAAAAGAAACTTATATGATAACTTCTTACAGATGATGTTTTCTGCTCGTTGTATCCTTATTAAAAATTGAGAGTACGTTTCTATAATTCTACGAATTTCAAAACATTGATTTTGAAAGCTATTAACATACATATAAAACACAAAGGTAAAATTTAGGACCCAAATGGACAGATTTGTTCGCCTGTAAAATTAAATCTAGAACGTGTTCATGTTTAGATTAAAGTTAAACGAGGACAGGGTAGCTGAGTATTTAAGTCGTGGGGTTTAACATGTGGTTCGCGAAAGAGCATGAGTTCGAATAATACGCCTGAGAGATTTATTTCTGTAGTATTATTGGCGTTAAGACAAATCATTTCCACAATGTCATATTTTATTTCAGGAAGACGAGTTATACAAGTTGAATATATATATATATATTTATCCGATTGCTTTACAAATCCGATTAAGTATAACTTAACGCCCAACAATATTTTTAAAAAATCATACTTTTGTATTTAAAATATCTATATATAAAGATTTTACATGTAATTATCAATTAAATAAAATGAACTGATCTTCAATTTTTGCTGAATTTTGTATGACCATTAACAAGAAGATATACATTATAAAAATCAAAATTCCACACTCTATTAAAATTTTTTTATAATTATTTTCCCTTCTAAATTTATCCTACATCCCTAATTTATTAAATTAATTACTATCTTAAACAATATGCCATTTATTTCATTTATTTAAATTCTTTTCTATTTAGAATGTGTATTTAATATTTTTCCCACTTTTCAATTCTCGTATTTATTTTTCTTCAAAAACCTTTAAGATTTCCGAACTCTTAAAAAGCCGAATTCATTCTATTTACAATTATCATTTATACAATTTGTTTTCTTATTTTTATTCCAAAAGTCAAATCGCGCCTTTTTTTTTCGTCGGGTCTTGCCACTTCAAATATCTGCTGCCTTAGTAAAGAGTTGCGACAGAGACAAGCACTAGGATTGGTTAATTCCTATCGCCGAATTAGCTTAGAAAAACCTGCGCGTTGGAGTATAAATCGTAGTACATGAGTCTCGGAGCTCAGATTTCTGTGATATGTGCTGCCGGTAGGGAGAAATATAATATTTTCGAAAATGTGAATACTATACAACATCGAACGTCTTATGTTTAAAGTATGGCTAGATTGCTAAAGTTTTTAATTGTGAAAGTATACATTTATATGTGAAAGTTGTGGTGAATGATTACTTCTGTGGCATCGCATGGAAAATAAATAAACCTTCTGTTCTTTCAAAATTCCGTCTATTAGTTTTGTGGGAAAACTTCCAATGAATACTTAACCAAAGATCAGATGGATTCATACTTACAACTGCATGATTATTTTGGTGATCTGAAAAAGTTCTTCGAGATTGAGTCCCAACTACTTAAATGCCGAATCGATCAAAAACTGATGAAGTATTACAGTGTCTATGCTTCGTGTCGTAATACAAATAAAAAAAAGTTCAACAGTATTGTCATATCGTAACATATATATTCTAAGAAACGTATGTTGCTATTTTCCTCAAAAAATCAAATAAAAATAAAAGACGAAAAACAGAAAGAAAGAAAAATATTCATATAAGAACTATAAAATAAATTACCTTAATATACATGGTTTAACAATTAAATAATGTGAAAAGGAAAAATAAAGTTACAAAGATTAACAAATATATATTTTAAATCTTTAGCTGTGAACAGTAAATTTTAAAAGGAGGTTTTAGAATGAGACTAATAAAAATAAAATTAATGAAATAATTTAAATATCGCATATCGATTTTTTTTTAGAAAATACTAAATATTGTTATTTTTTCAAAAAAATTAGACTGCAGTAAGTAAAAATAAATGCCTCTCACGTTCAATTAATATTTTAATTAATATCCTGTTAAAGAAAGCATGTAAATGTGTTAATTTAAAAGATTAAATTCTTTTTTAAATTGAGCAGGTTTGACTCACAACATCATCTAACAACTTATGTGTATAGGAATTGCTTGTAAGCAATGCAATATCATTTCATCAAGATTTCAATAAATTAATTTAAAAGTAACTAATTAAAAATTTAGATCTTTTTTATAAAAAAACTGTTATGTTGCTTACCTTCAATTGTTGACGCATATTATTTAGTATTATTAATAATAATTATTATTATTGTTATTGAGATATTTATTACAAAAATATTTATCTTATAACAATGAGAGAGGAATTTTTAACGCCTAATTCTTTTTAAGGGCTATTTAAAACAAAAAAAAAAAAACTTTGTTTCTGCAATATATTAGATAAATAAAAACACCTATTGAGAATCTGCATTCAAAATTTTCTTTAGAATATTTTCCTCTTTTTTTTAAATATAGAAGTTAGATTTCTTTTAATATGGTCATATTTTTCAAAGTCGGTCATTGCAAAATGTCGGTCAATATGCTATAAGACAGATAAAAAAAATTGAAATTAAATTAAAAAATATACATTATAATGTTCTTAATCTGAGTTTCCATCAAATAAATAAATAAATAAAATATAAGTATTTAAGGACACAATTGTTATTTTAATTAATGGAATAACTAATTAAGCAGTAAAACATAATGAAAAATACACACAAACGTCTAATTAAAAACCACTTGATGACATAACAAACACGTATAATGCTTCTGACATCAAGTAATCAAGACTTCATTTTTGGCGTTTAACCTTAAGTTTGTCGATAGTTTTTTGTTATGAAAAGTGGTCGACTGGATAATAGAAAACTACCGGATATTATAACAAGAAACGGAAAAATATATGAAAAAAGAAGCTACCTTTTGACATTATGCGTCGATATACATTAAATTAATGATATAGCATATATGTATGTATGTTTTTATGTATATACAAATTAAATGTATAAACTCTTTTATTGGAAGTCGATATAATATGCAGCATATTAAACTTAGAATCTGGACATTTCCATACACCTGATACTCTTTAATAAACTTTTTTTTTTTTTTTAATCTTAGATGTCCTAGTGAGGAAACAAAAATATTCTCTTAACCCTTCTTTGCATGAGTTTTTCTTTTACAATTGTGTTTTTTTATACATATATTAAATATTTGACACCAGAAATTTTAAGATAGATTTTTAACTTTGTTCAGCAACATAGTTCACTGGAAATTTACTGGATTAATATTTCTATATAAATATAGTGGTGGCGAAGAAGTTGATTTATTTATTAAAAGTTAAATAAAAAGTAATGGAAATTTACATCACTATGCAATTAAGGGTTAAGTTTCAACACGAATAATTTTGAATTAAATGCAGAAGTTTGATCTAAGTTTCAATTGAACTGGGGACTCTATGAAACGAAACATCTTTGCAAAGATTTAGAAATAGGAAATGTAATAGGACCCTTCTTGAGACTTAAATTTACGATATACTTTTCTGAGTTGCATTTTATTGCATTAATAATTTTATACGAAATATTTTAATATGTTCTCGGATTTTAAGTGAACATTTTTGTTCCTCTGATGTTTCACGTAACTTAGGACGTGCATGGAAATAGAAGAAAGAAAAATTCAAAATACAATTTTAAAAATTTAAATTTAATACACTTCATACGAAATTCTATTTTAAAGAGAGATTTAGAAATAGGAAATAAAATGAGACCCTTCTAGAGACTATTAAATTTAGAATTCTGGGTTACATTTTATTGCGTTAATTATTTTTTACGAAATATTTTAATATATTCTCGGATTTTAAGGGAAAATTTTTGTTTCTGAGATGTTTCATGTAACTTACGATGTGCATGAAATTAGAAGAAAGAAAAATTCAAAATACCATTGCAAAAACTTAAATTGAATATACTCCCTAGGAAACTCTATTTTAAAGAGAGATTTAGAAATAGGAAATAAAATAGGACCCTTCTAGCGACTATTAAATTTAGAATTCTGGTTTACATTTTATTCAATTAATTATTTTTTTACGAAATATATGTTCTCAGTTTTTAAGTGAAAAATTTTGTTTCTGTGATGTTTCGTACAACTTAGGACGCGCATGAAATTAGAAGACAGAAAAATTCAAAATACAATTAAAAAAAAATTGAAATTTAATACACTTTATACATATTTGTATCTTAAACAAGTTGCTCTATAAAATAGTTATCCTATAAAATAGTTACTCTTTGATGTTTACTGTTTCAATTGCTATACTTAATACCTGTGATGATATAAAATAGGTATTCATAGTCAAATATACAAAAACATGCTATGCAATTTATCTACATTTATATTTTTGACACTTTACAACTTTTACAACTTTACAATACTTTATAATTTATTTATGGATTCGGTTTGTTTGTCTATCCACCTCTCCCGATCATGATGTTTTTTATATGTTTTTGAGGCTGGCAATAGAAAGTATTGGTTGGCAACAGTTTGGTATTGAAAAAGAAGCGTATATAATTTATAATTTGTTTACAGTGTTGCCCATATTTTTCCATCACATTCTAGTCTAAGGGAAATACTGTTTGCCGTGCAATTTATTAATGTTACAATATTTCAAACAAGATGAGATTGACAGGAACAATCTAGGCGGACAACAACATGTATTTCTATGAGTATGGTATAAGTATTATTTATAGTTCGTTTACAGGGACGCACAAACCAGTTCTATTTCATTATAATCTATGAGGAAAAATCGGTTGAGGCGCATTTTATTTACGTTGTGAGACTTTAAACATAATCAAATTAAACAGGATTCAATAAGGTACACTACAAAATATATTCTATCGATTATAGGGAGCGTACCATTTATCATTCATTTACAGAGACACACAAAAATTTGGTTACAGGGACGCACAAAACAGTTGTATTTTATTATGATATATGGGGAAGAATGAGTTGAGGTGGATTTTAATTATGTTATGATACTTTAAACACATTGAAATTAAAAATGATTCAACAAGGTACACTTCAAAATTTTTTCTAGCGATTATAGAGAGCGTATCATTTATCGTTCATTTACAGAGACATGCAAAAATTCGCTAACAGGATTCACTATAGTCAGTAATTTCTGAAAGTGGATTTTAAGCTGTGGTATTCATTTTTAAACTTTTCTAAATTTAGTGTATTACGTGGTGTGTATTTTATCTGTAGATCATATACAAGGCTACAAGAAAAATCACCGCACTTTACTGGGTATGGACAGCAATTTCTGAAAATGGATTTTTACTAAATTATGTGGGTTTTTTTTTTTTTCAAATTGCTCATTTAGATATCCCATTTTATTGTACGAAGTAGTGGAATGTGTCAATTGCGAAACTTTCTTCTATCTCACATACACTAAAAAGAATCAGCACCACTTTATATCAAGGACTAACCGAATCAAAAGGTTTATTGAATTCCGTGAATTAGTTCCTGAGATATGACTATTGCTAAAATCGTGTAAATCCTGCAAAATGCAGAATAAAAGTACCAATTGTTGGGGGATTTACACAAAAAACTAATCAACAATAACTTATGTCAACGTCTAACTGAATCTGAAGTTTGATGAAAATCCGTGCATCCGTTCTTGAGATATATCTATCGTAAAAATCATGAAAAAAGTGGTATAGCAGCGCCACCTGTTAGGATAGCTATACTAAAACGTAATAAGCGTCTATTTATGTCAAGGTCCAACTGAATCTGAAGTTTGATGAAAATGAGAGCATTAGTTTTTGAGAATATTAGAATTAGTTAGAGAGAATTAGTTCTTGAGAGTTCTATTGCAGAAATCGTGAAAAATGCTGCATAACAGCGCCACCAAATGGGCGATTTTTACCAAAAACCAATCATCACCAAGCTATATCAGGGATGATCTGAATATAAAGTTTTATTAAATTTCGTGCATTAGTTCTTGAGATAGAGCGCCAACAAATTTTATGTCACACACAAACAGACAGACAGCGTCACAGACTCACAGACAAACATTTTCTAAAAACACTCAAATCGTGTTTAGGACCTTCTGAAACGTACAAATCCGTTGAAAAAAGGAAGTCGAAAATTTTCATGAATCCAATACTTTCTTCTTGTAAAGATAGAAGAAAGTAAAAAAATGGAATTTCTTAATAATATTCTACTTATGATGGAAATTGTTTCAAAATCTGTACCTGATGCATGAATTTTCATTCATGTTATATTTAAAGAAAATCTCTCTTTTTTTTACTTTTGAAACTCAGTAGAATATTTCAAATCATCTCGC
This sequence comes from Maratus michaelseni, assembly GCA_963931845.1. NCBI lineage: Eukaryota > Metazoa > Arthropoda > Arachnida > Araneae > Salticidae > Maratus > Maratus michaelseni. The sequence goes on along the minus strand of OZ007589.1, from coordinate 446,773,934 downwards.
ATTCTAATCATCTTGCATTCCCTTACCTAGAGTTTCTAATTGTACTTTCTCTGTTGTCTGACACGCAAGAATTTTTGATTAAATTCAAAGATTTCAAGTGAAGTTGGATAGTTAAGAAATGAAACGACTTTGCACAGATTTAGAGAGATAAAACGTAATGAAACTATTCCCGGGAGTATTAAATTTAGAGCACTTGTGTTGGAATGCTTAATTTCTACGAAATATTTTCAAATGTTGTGAGATTTTGAATAGCTACTCTTGTTTTATAGTTCTAATTTTTGTAATCAGTATCAAGAATTAAAGTAAATCTTATAAAAATTTACACAATGCAAAACATTAGAATAAAATTACTTTATTTTTATTTTTAAATTTACAAAAACAACTTGTGCATATAATAATTTTTACAGCAATGTTGTAAGATTTTTAATAATTAGTCTGGAATATGCACTGTAAAAAATGACAAATGTTTCTTAATCTACGAAAATATAATATAATCACGAATAAATGTATAATATAAACTCATCCTTGTTAACCATGATTCTGAAAAGTGTTTCTTTATCTTTAGAAACCTCAGACATCAATGGCATTTTGAGATTAAAAAAATCATTTATTAAAAAAAATTGCTTTTGAAGCCCGTAATTTTCGAAACGTTTCCGAATAGCTTTTAAAGTGTATAAATCAGTTTTCTAAGCCCGTAATATAGTTTTTTCCGATGCTATCAATTCTCAAGTAAACATTTTCATGTTCAAAAGATATGTTTAACAGACAAACATGCAAAATTAACAGCGTTTTGCATAACATTAAAATTAAGATTATTTCGTTACTCTTTCATGTATAAATTAACTTATGCGGCTGAAAACGTTTACTTGAGAATGGATGACATTCGAAAAACGGGTATTCCAGGCTGAGGAAACGGATAAACACATTATAAAAACTCTTCGGAAACGTTTCTGAAAAATACGGGCAAGGAAAAATACTTTATATTTATAAATTATTCTTTAATTTTTGGAAATGTATTGGTTTCTGAGGATTCCAAAGACAATTGTACACGCTATTCGGAATTTCGGATAACTCAGAAGATTATATTATATTTTCGTTCGTGGTTATAGTATATTTTCATAAAATAAGAAACATTGGTAATTTTTTACAGTGTACGGATTATAATAAACAACCAGACAATTTTGTTAGGTTGTACATTGTAGCTTAGATGTGAAAATTTACATTATGTAATAGCAATAATTTTTATTTCAGGTTTCTAAAAATCGAAAAAAATTTAAAAATGAAAACGAATTTTGAAAAATCAAAAACCGTGTGGTGGTATGTAAAATTGGGGTTCATTCATATGGTGGAGCACCTTCACACTGGCATTTAGGAGTCAGTAACACACTGACTGCCAAATTTCTATAAAGATGGATTGGGAGATGTGGCCCAATTCTCTGGTCATCCTATTTAGACATCTTCCGTGCCATTCGTGGAACATATGTAGAAATGGTTTGATTGCACAAATTAAAACTTCATGTATCTGTTTTAAATGCTAAACAGTGTAAATTAACAACATAATACAAATTAAAATAACTTTTATTAGGTTGTTTTACATGTTCAGACTCACTCCGAGTCATTTTCAAAAACAAATGAGAATATTCCATAATTGCACGGGCTTTGAAGTTATTATTTTCATGTACTTTTTTAGAAATTACACACGTTATCTTTTATTTTTACTTGGTTGTTTATTTTCACTTTCTGTGACCATGAAGTAACTCGAGCCACAGTTTCGGTAAATTAAAAGATGCCGCATCGTTACATATTGTATTTTTGCATGTTAGTAAATACACATTTACTACACGCAAACATACATACACACATCCGCAAAAATGCAATATGTAACGATGCGGCATCTCTTAATTTACCGAAACTGTGGCTCGAGTTAATCCATGGTCACAGAAAGTGAAAATAAACAACCAAGTAAAAATAAAAGATAACGTGCGTAACTTCTAAAAAAGTACATGAAAATATTAACTTCAAATCCCGTGCAATTATGGAATATTCTCATTTGTTTTTGAAAATGACTCGGAGTGAGCCGAAACATGTAAAACATCCTAATAAAAGTTATTTTAATTTGTATTATGTTGTTAATTTACACCTTTTAGCATTTAAAGCAAATATATTATTACAAGGTGTTATAATGTATTATATTGTTAAAACTTCATGTGTATCCATTGTTGTTTCAATCTTAGTAATACTACGATCACATGTTATATTACAGAGTATTCAAATTACGGCATATCGTCTTCGACACCCTGTATTTTATCTTGGGTAATCACAATTTTTAAATATCATGTAATTCGCTGTAATCACTGTTATCACTGTAATTCATTTTAAGTTATTTGCTTCTTGTTAATTCTCAGGCTGCGAAAAAAGGTAAGTTAAAACTCTGTAAAACTCTCTCTTGTTTAAACAGTAAATTAACTGCTCTAAAAGTGAAGCAATTACCGTATATTCCGAATGTGCTACGGTTGCCACAATTAGTTCTTAATTGGATACATCACTAGCCGGAGAGTGTTTTAACTTAGACAATAACTAACCTAATTTACTGGCTTTTTCTGCATGCACCTATGGACGAAATTGTATACTGTTTATTTATCTATTTCCGAATCTATTTAGAGTTAGTTGTATTTTGTATTTTTCAAAAATACATATGAGGAATGTACATGTGGTTAAAATATCACTATATATCCAATGGTTGGAGTATCATAGTTGAGATTTTTTTCCAATAGAGCGAAAATATGCCGGGACCAGAACTCGAACCTGGGTACTTTGGTTTGCTGTACCAACGCTCTCCATACTGAGCTATCCCGACGATATCCTGGACTGGCATATTTCACTTTTATTTGTTGGACAAGGCTGCGAACTGCAGCGCTAATTTCATTCATCCGAGCTATAACTATAGCATTTACATGATGAATTTTGAAATAGCACGGTGACTCCTGTATACCATGTAATTAGGTCATAATGAATAGATATATAGAAATGAATAGTGTATAATGATATATAATGAATAGATAAATATATAATGAATAGATAAATATGCCAATTCAGGATATTGTTGGGATACCTCAGTAGGGAGAGCATTGGTACGGCAAACCAAAGTACCCAGGTTTGAGTCCTGGCCCCAGCATATTCTCGCTCTGTTTGAAAAAAATCTAAACTATGATACTCCAACCATTGGATATAATTTACCTAGTTGAATATAATTTCCTCTATTCATTATATCACTATATATTTTTCCCCAATATACCAAAACATACATTTATATCTGTATTTATATTAGCTTTGCTTATAGCAATGTTTTCGCAATTCATACGCGCATATTAATTTATAAAGTTAACGAAATTGTAAAGCATTTAAACTAATATTTAATTCAGAAAGTGTGTTAGCTTACGTAACACTTGTTTGGATTTTACAATAACTTCAATACTAGTTCATAAAAGTTTAATACTACAACTTTATAAAATGTAAATTTTAATAACGTAATCCTGAAAAATGGTGGTTATGAGCCGATTTCATGGCTGTAACGAAACACAAAAATGCCTCATGCATTCATTTACTTAGAAGACTACAGCACTCAATAGAATAAATAATTGGCTAACGTTATCAATACCTTACTTCATTTACAAAAGCGAAAAATCCATCAACAGTCTTATGTATATATATATATATATCACGGATCTTTGCTTTGTCATGCGCTTCGTTCAAATAATTTTGGTTGGAGCAATGTTTTGAACTGTGCTGTATGGATAACTTTGTGAGTAATTTTTTTTGTATCTTTGCTTTATGGGTTTTTTTATTTTCTTCTTTATTTATTAATTATTAATGCAATATTTCGGGCAGACATATACAGATCTTAGCATATTTGCCAGTATATTTTATGAAATATTGCATTATTTTTAGACATGTGTAGCGTTCTGCCAGACTAACAATTATACACTGCATATGCCTTTTTTCATATTGAATTCCACTTTTAATTTCACTTGATATCCAATTTCCAATTTTCTTACATTTTATGGCGTATTATATCATTATTACATATATATTTATTTCTAAATTTTCTTAATAGCTTTCAGTATGTTTGGATGCGTGACATCACTGAAATGGCGCATTGGTAATCTGATGTTTTCACTTGTTTCTTGATGTTCACACATGTTAATTTTTTCTATTAACTTAATAGTATTCTGTATACATTTTATGATTACCTATCTTTAAATAGGAGATTAGGTTAGATTTGATGCAAGATCTTGTTTAATGTATTTTGAAATTTATACGTACAAATTGTAATTATGAATTAATTTAGATTTGTTTGCATCCAAACTATAACAGATTAAGCGAGCGATCTCATCAGAACGTTTAAAGCTGAAAAAGATGGGTTTTTTTAAACCCTCTAAACATAGTAATTTTAAATATACATCTCTTTTTTCTTTTTTTTTTTCAAAACTGTACACATAAAATTTAACACGTCGTACAAATATATATATAAATGTTTAAAGATCATTTAGTTAATTTTTGCATTTTTGTGGCCTCACATTAGATTCAAAAATATATATTCAATGTTACAAATACTCTTGCACACCACAAGAAAAATTGAATTGCATTTAACATTGTTATATTAAAATAATTTTAATTTCAACTTTTATTTCATATATTTTTATAACAATGTCTATTGTTAAAAATCATCTACCATTATGGATAATTTCTTTACATTTATTTTTATTCCATTTGCAATAATTCATTATGACTTAAAGGGATTCTTGGAATCCAATCAAATTTGGCAGCAACTTATTTGATGTATCAAGGGAATCAAGCAAATTATTTTAATCCACTTAGAATAGTTTACGATTACTCCGCATTTACTGTGTATGTCATTCATGATATATGCATGTGATTGCAATTTTAAACTACATGTATGTTTGACGCTTTTAGATACTTCAATTTACGGAAGCAAATTAAGCAAAGCTCAAATTTAAAAAAGCAATCTCACTTAACACTTATCTTTAAAGCGTATAAGCTACGAACCTGTAGATCTTGAAAAGAGAAAGTAATTTTCCTGAACGTGACTTGAAAAGTATATGTTTAGCTTCATGTTTACTTACGCTTCGATGGAATTACGTCTAATACTTCAAATGATTTTAGTTACTAGGTTTTAGTTTAGTTCTCTATAATTAGTATCAATATTTATCTAACTATAAATTACAGTATCACACATCTGAAAAAAAAATTGCGTAACACTTTAGATATTTTGGATTTCTATTTTCGTTCTTTTATTTTTTAATTCAATTTGTAATCCCTATTATTCAACGAGCAGGAAAATTCTTTTTTTAAAATATTATAGAAATACTTATATATAATTATTTTTCAAAAGAACATTGTTATATTAAATAATTTTAAACTCAACTTTTATTTCATATATTTTTATAACAATGTCTATTATAAAAAATCATCTTCCGTTATGGATAATTTATTTACATTCATTTCCATTCCATTTGAAATAATTAATTATGACTTAAGGGAATTCTTAGAATCCATTCACATTTGGCAGTAACTTATTTGATGTATCTTATTCAAGGATATTATTTTTAACCCATTTAGAATAGTTTACGATTACTCCGCAATCCATAATTACAGAATACTGTGTATCTCTTTCATGATATATGCATGTGATAGCAATTTTAAACTACATGTTTGTTTGACGCTTTTAGATACTCCAATTTACGGAAGCAAATTAAGCAAAGCTCAATGAAAATAAAGCTGACTCACTTAACACTTATCTTTAAAGCGTAAAAGCTATGAACCTGCAGATCTTGAAAATAGAAAGTAATTTTCGTAGAGAACGTGACTTGAAAAATATATGTTTAGCTTGTTTGGCCATGTTTAGTTACGCTTCGGTGGAATTACGTCTAATACTTCAAATGATTTTAGTTACATCTATAAAATTAGTATCAATATTTATTTAACTGTAAATTACAGTAGCACACATCTGAAAAAAATAATTGTGAAACACTTTAGATATTATTGATTTCATTTTTCGTTCTTTTGTGTCTATTTAATTTGTAATCCCTGATAATTCAACGAATAGAAACATTCTTTATTTTAATATGATAGAAATACCTATCCACCAATATTTTTGAAAAGAAGCATTTATCTTTCGGAATAGACTTGGAGTAGTATATGTAGTTCTTTGACAGTTTACAATTTTTAATTTTTTATGATTTTTTAATATTCTTTATTTTAATATGATAGAAATACCTATCCACCAATATTTTTGAAAAGAAGCATTTATCTTTCGGAATAGACTTGGAGTAGTATATGTAGTTCTTTGACAGTTTACAATTTTTAATTTTTTATGATTTTTTAATATTCTTTATTTTAATATGATAGAAATACCTATCCACCAATATTTTTGAAAAGAAGCATTTATCTTTCGGAATAGACTTGGAGTAGTATATGTAGTTCTTTGACAGTTTACAATTTTTAATTTTTTATGATTTTTTAATATTCTTTATTTTAATATGATAGAAATACCTATCCACCAATATTTTTGAAAAGAAGCATTTATCTTTCGGAATAGACTTGGAGTAGTATATGTAGTTCTTTGACAGTTTACAATTTTTAATTTTTTATGATTTTTTAATATTCTTTATTTTAATATGATAGAAATACCTATCCACCAATATTTTTGAAAAGAAGCATTTATCTTTCGGAATAGACTTGGAGTAGTATATGTAGTTCTTTGACAGTTTACAATTTTTAATTTTTTATGATTTTTTAATATTCTTTATTTTAATATGATAGAAATACCTATCCACCAATATTTTTGAAAAGAAGCATTTATCTTTCGGAATAGACTTGGAGTAGTATATGTAGTTCTTTGACAGTTTACAATTTTTAATTTTTTATGATTTTTTTAGCTTAAACATGGCATATTGCATTATGTTATGTATACAATTAATTATTCCGTATAATTTAGAAAATAATTCAAATAAAATTAATTAAAAAACAGCGTTTTATTTGCAAAAAACAATTTTAAATTAACTTTGTTAACACCAATTTTTCTACTATATGCACGAATGTAACAAAGTACTTTAAATTCCCTTTAAATATTTTTTTAGAATTTAAATAATTATACTCTTATAATTCTTTTCTACAGTGTAATAATTAAACGGAAATATTGTGTTTATTTTTGTGAATGCGCATTTATGAACCCAAGATATGTTCCAGGAATCCCAACATTTAAAAGTAACACACAGATTGAAAAATATTTAACTGAAATAATTTATAATACGTGATTGTAGATAATATCTGCTTGTAGGTAATTAGGGCACAGTATAATTAATAAAATATGTCGTTTTAACAATTAAAGTTGCATAATTTTCTTGCATTTGAACAATACTATATTTAAGCATTAAAAAAAGACATATTGGAAATGATTTTGTAAGTTTGATCGTACTAAATTTACAAAAATTTATGTCTATATTTGAAAGTCAGACACGTGTATAGTACTGGCTGTACACAGTTTACAAATACGCTGCATAATAGTTGACTGTCTAATATATATATATATATATATTCAACGTGTTTCTTCATACACAATAAAAAAGTATTATTTTTTCTCTTGTGACTGCGTATAAGTGCCGTTGCGGTATAACGGTGGTATGTGTTTGGAGTAGTACGGAAGAAAGTTTATTATTCCGCAAACATCCATCAAAATGTAAAGGTAACAATCAAATGGTTAGTTCGGATTACTCTTGAACATTTTGTTGCAAATAATTCTTTGAAAAAGAAATCAAATGTTACCATAAGGAATAATAAAAATACGATTAAATGGTTTTCACCTTCCAAGATACTCTGTGTAATTACCTGCTTCAAGTAATACGCTATGGTACAATAGATTCAAAAATAAAAACGCATTACAGTACAGCACGTGAATCAATGAAGCTTTTATAACATTTTAATAAAAGTTTCATAGAATTCGCAATGCCTACCTTTATTTATGAAATTTCGAATGACTTGAAAATAAGAATTAGGAGGGGCGTTTCCATTCTTATTTTTAGATCATAAAAACAACTAAGTTGAATTTCAATTTTTGAATACGGAAAATGCATGATATTAGCTAGCACCGAGATCACTATATCGCATGTATATCTTCGTCGCATCTATTAAAAACAATAAACAACGAAAAGAAAATCAAATGAAAATAGCATATTCAGCAAATTCGCTCAAATTTAGTTAACGCTGCGATCACTGCGTCCAACAAAGAAAGAAAAAAACAACATAGAGAAGGTATTTGTATGTTGTTGTTACATTTGATGAGGACTCTGACTTTTCGAAACAAATTTCGGTTCGAGGACAGACTCAAATTTCGCTGACATTTATTTTTCGAGAAAAGAGTTTTTCAAAAACTGTCGTGTTCGAGATTCGGAATTCTGTTGCAGATTTTCCAACACTTATTTCCGTAATCACATATTCTTCAAAGATCACATACATGAACACGCAGTTACAAACAGCTGATAAGTATTACCCCAAGAGCTGTTATAGTAGTCTCCAAAGCTCCCAAGGGCTGTGTTTTCACAAAAGTTTATTACAAATTAACAGGCTGCACCACTCAGTCATTTTGACTAATATTAATTATATGAAACATAAAAAAACAGAACATTTATTATAGTATCAAGTTTATTTTGAAGTTACTGAGTAATATTCAATTTGTAATATTACTTTACCATTTCAGTAAAATACTTTTCAGTTGGTATGTATATAATGTAACTGTCTAGCAAAATACTCATGGATTGAATACTAAAAAAATATTTTGTATAAATCTGTTAATATTCATCATCAAAAGAATACTATATACTTAAAAGCACGTATTTTATTACTCCATATAAAAAGCCTTCAGACTTATGAAACAAAAGAATAAGGAAAAAGTTCCACTCTTTGTTGTCTTATATTTTTTTCATATTATGTATTAACACATTCTGTCAATGTGTGAAAATTCAATAATGTCAGTTATGTATTTATTAAATGAAGAATTTGAAGGCGTTTATACAATACTAAGAAGCTCAGCCCCCTACTCGCTAACGCTCGCACCCCCCCCCCCCCCCCACCGTGAATTGCGAAGCAATTGACATTGAGACGGCTACGCGGTCACAGCTCGCTTCGCTCGCTCGCCCCTTTTTTTCAGCAATTCTAGCCGGAATGAGTTCTACCATAAAACCATGAACATATGAAATTGACAATTTTTTTTAATGTAAAAAAGTAATTCTCCGTTGAAAACACAACTGAAAATGTATTTAGTTGGCGCTACCAATGAGCATATAAATCTTTTAAATACTATGAAAAAAGGATATTTTGTACAGCACGACTTAAATTCATTAGAAAAAAAAAACTACGTAGAAATTATTTTTTACTTCCTCAATATATCAACAGATGGCGCCAGGTGCAATCTACAAAGTTAATTTTTATTTCTCCGACTTTTGAGTGAGTGAAATTCGTAAATGAATTCTGAAGAAGAGTTGAGAATTCATTTGAAATTAACGATATTGCTGATAATTAAAATGAGGAATCATCTCAGACGCTTTGGATTACGTACATGTTATTTTATTTTTAATAATTGCTAGGCATTCTATGGATTCAATGCTCTCACACTGACGGCCATATTGGAGGTGGAGCTAATCTTACACAATCTAGTCTGTTCATTGGTCTAAGCTCTGGAAACGACGGTTGTTGCCAAACCATAAGTTACAAATTCAGCCGTATTTTCGCGCCACGTAAGACAAATATATATATAGATAATTAAAGTTTATAAATAATAGAATTGTTTTCTGAATGATATTTTGTTACATATCGTATATACAAGGGCTTTACAAATTTGATAAAATGTGGTAGCCAGAAAAACCTTGTCCTCGCCAGTAAAACATATTTATATATATTTAAAAAACAATTAAAATAATACATACTACGAAAAACACATGCTAATTAAAAAAATACATAAAAGAGAAAATCGTAATTTTTTGAGTAACGGCGTATTTTATACTATAAAAACAGTTTTTTAACACGTTCACTGCCGGGTTAAAATTTCAGGAATTTTATTTTATTTAGAAAGTTCGATATCATAACAGAAAATACAAATAGCAATATTTACTTTATATAATGACGGGCATTTCGTGATTACATAAAATAAAATTCCTTCTTTCGAAATTTTCGGTAGGAATTTGAATTTTAGATTGAAAAAACACGAGTATACTCCTGTTTGACAGCGATTGGTATAAAAGTTTGAAGCAAACTCAAATACAATATACGATTCAGATATAATATGTACACAGATGTATCATAATTTAAAAGACTATGACCCATTTACTCTCCGAAAATCAAACATTAATGAAGTTAATTTGTTATAATAGCAAGACTAAGTTTTTTTGTTAAATATATATATACAGTATGCCTACTAAAGTCACTTGCCACCCTCTTAATTTCGGAAAGGCTGCTGCTATATTCATAAAAGTGGTGTCTAGGTATAGTAAAGTAGTCATGCGCTACTCAGTGAAACCACCTACGGCGCCACCTGGTGGGAAACTGCGGAGTTATCATTCCTATCTCGAAAACAGAAAGCGATAGAGAAAAAAGGTGATTTACAAAGTTGTAGAGCATCATCGATTTAGTACGAAAAGACACCTTGAGGAGATTAATGCAAAGAATAAAACGGTTAAAACGCGCATTTGTTTTTCGTGAATTCCTACACTGTGACGTGACAAAACGATCTTAGAAAGAAAAAAACCAACTAGTTATAATAATGTACCTTTAATTTATATGTTCAAACTTCTCACCGTCCGCTGCAATGCATATTTGGATCCTTGTTTAAATTTTACGTTGCTCACATTGGAGCAAGATGGTGACAAGTTGGCACAAGCATCCGTAATGCGTCGTTTAAGGTCTTGCAATGTTTGAGGAGGGGTCGCATACACCTGCTGTTTCATATCTGGTTGTTTCTTTCTTTCTAAGATCGTTTTGTCACGTCACAGTGTCGGAAATCGCGAAAACACAAATGCGCATTTTAATCGTTCTATTCTTCGCATTAATGTCCACAAAGTGTCTATTTGTACTAATCGATTATGCTCTACAACTTTGTAGATCCTTTTTTTTACCTATCTCCTTCCGTTTTTGAGATAGGAATGCTAACTCCACAGTTTTCCACCAGGTGGCGCCGTAGGCGGTTTCATTCAGTAGCGCATGGCTATTTTACTATACCTAGACACCACTTTTATGAATATAGCAGCAGCCGTTCCGAAGTTAAGAGGGTGGCAAGGGACTTTAGTGGGCATACTGTATATATATATATATTTAGGAAGAACCTATACTTCCTCTTTTAACAAGGTATGTCGATTTATGCAATACAGAACTCGAAACGTTTTATGAACTTCAGTGTGTAATATTATAACAAAGTTTTAATGCTTAGGTCGCACAATCTCGTTTGTTTAAAACTTTTAGTAAAAGTCGAATATCAATATGATATCTTTCGAATATCAATTAATATAATTTACTCTTCAAAGCTACAAATCATCAAAGAATATTTTGATATAAATTTAAATTTCCAATTATTTGGCAATGCCTATAATCTTTCCACTTTTATAAATTTGTACAAAACTCGATATATATTTTTTTTCAATTGATAATTAATAACAGTGTCTGAATATCATGAAAAAAATAGTATAGATAATATTAAATATAAAATTTCCATTTATTTTGCATTTCTTATAATGTTTTGTGATCTTTCCACTTTTATAAATCTGTAATAAACTCGATATATTTTTTTCAATTCATAATTAATAGCAGTGTCTGAATATCATGAAGAAAATTATATAGGTAATATTAAGGTATCCGAATACCTTCGGAGGGCCTTTTTTTAAATTATTTAAAAATATGACTTTTTTTTTGCATTGTATATCATGATGTGATTAAAAAAGTAAAATAAAACAGAAAAAGTTATACATTTCAAATTATTTTTTTATATTTTGGGGAAAAATAAGCAAAAAACAGCGAAAATAATCACTTCCGCAAAACATCATAACTCAACTTTAAATCAAGATATTTTTATTTTGTAAGCATTATTATAATTATTAAACCTTTTTCTGGGGAATGAACTACTCTCATATTTCTGAGTCAAATATTTAAAACTATATAGAAAGTTAATCAGTGATGAAGCAAAAATTACTAAAAATTTATTGCAAATTGGAAACTTTATCAATAATTAAAAAAAAAACTAATACACTTACAGTTACGAGTGTAGTTCATTCCCTTTATTGCACTTTGCAAAGCATACAAAAAAAATTTGAAAGAGATTTATCCATAATTTTTTCCTTTATGATGTTTTGCGTGAACGTAAAATGTTAAAAAATTGATTTTCAGAAAACGCAAAAACAAAATTTAATTCAAAATCTTACCTTTATTTTGAAAAGCAAACCTTAATATGTTACTCAATTTATACGCTATATTATCTATTTTGTTTAAAACAATTGCTGTTTTTCTTTTTCAAAGTCTTTTAAAATTTTCTCTGCTTCTTTACTTTTGGGTTTACATAGCATTGAAAAACGTGAAGACTTCCGGTGAGCAGAACGATACTTCCGGTTTCAAAATACTGATACTTCGTAATTTTAAAAAGGCAATAACTTGACTTCTAAATAAGATATAAACAAAATTCAAACAGATTTGGAAAGATAAAGAGTCCGGTTATTATATTATACGAAAATCTAAAAATCGATATTTTGGCCGAAAATCGGCTTTTAAAGGTGTTCGGATACCTTAAGTATATAGATATAGCGTGTACGTACGTGGTGTGTAATATACCCTGTATATAATATTGTATATGCACGATTGCTAGGTTGAGAAAAATAAAACTTTTTTCTTAAATTTTTTAATGTCTCACTTTTAGACAAACGTTGCGCAAGCTGATGTGTAAGATGGTTTATTTACGCATTATTATCTTATGAACCAACTTATTACACCATTCTACAATTTCACAAACATAAGAAATATATATTATTAAAAAGAGTAATTATAAACCGATTATAAAGTTACATATAACTTACACTTCACAAACTCAGCTATAATTTGCAACGAATCCTCAACCAATTAAATTATATTAAATCAAATGTCCCCACTAACTTATGTTAATCCACATTATTAAGTCTAAATTTGCGAGGACATTTCATCGTTTAATTACACACATGATTGCTTCTGATGTGCTTTGATTCAGTTAAATCATATATGCGGATTGTAATTTAACAGTTGGGTACAATGTTTCAATGTGTATGTGGGAACTATTGCGTAATTTATTTAATTAAGAACCTTTCATATTTAAAATGTACTATGCTTACTTTCAAGTTGACACAAATAAAAACGTGAACAATTACGACACTTATGACACTAATGAATGTTTTACAAAATGCAAATATGAAATCTATAAATAAATACCGTTTCATAATTATATTTAAGAGAGATATTCAGTATATTATTTTTTAATATAGTAATTTAAAATATATAATCTCTTTAAAAAACAAAAAACGGATCCTTATATTGTTTTATCACCAAATTATCGCAGAGATACAGTGCCCGTAAAAACATTAAAGACAGCAAATAATGTTGATTTTTTTGATAAATTTCAAATTAAATGAAAATAGGATTACTATAATGTGCATCATAAAGCTGAAAAGCTAATAAAAAGTAAAAAAAATATCTGTAAGTATTTTATTACGAAAATAAAGTAATTATACAAAAACAATATTTCCGCTCGTGTAACATCTTTAATGACAGCAGAATAAAAACCATACAATAATGGTTGGTTGATTTATGACTGCCTATTATCTACTCTTGGGATATAGGCCGTAGGGGTGAGTGCGCTCCATGGGGGGTCTTTCTAAAAGATCCTAACCCGTATTTACAGCAAAGTTCTAAGAAAACCACGGTAATCTCCGAACGGTTAAATTAACGAGCGCGACAGGCGTTTGAGCCCAGCATCTCCCGTCTACCAGCTTTGAAAGCAGAACCACTCAGCCACTGGTGGGGTCAATAGAGTAAGGAAGAAACAAATACTTAATATGTTTTACACCCATCGTTGCTTTTAAACACATAAAATATTCTTCCTTTCCTGGACATTATTAATTTTTGGCGCAGTTCGGGGCTGATTTTGTAACATTCATCTTGAATCGTAGATCTGTGTTGTGACACTGAAGGAAAATGCCTTCTATTTTTGTAAAATCGTCTTGCTAGATCGTCACACAAGTTCTTCATCAGGACCTTCGGGTGGCCATTACAAAACTTCAATATGTTTCTCCTTTAATCTGAGTTTTATCCTACGGCCTGTGTGGATAGGTCCATTATCTTACTGGTAAATCCATTTTTCCCCTTCCAGACGTGTTGCAGCATGTGATGCCTTTGATTTAGATTTTCCTGAAAGAAATGCAAGTGACCCCACACCGGGAAAAGTAAGTTGCGCCGCAGTTGCCCTGAGGGAGCGCCCTGCTCGTAGACGACCACCGAACCCAAGTCCTAAAGGACTTTTATCTCGCCAGCAGGTTTGTGTCCCTGCGGCGCTTCGGTCGGTCAGAGGACCGTCATCTACGGACCCTCTAACCTTAAATCCACGTGTCGACGTCGTAGGGCGTTGCGATACGTGGTGAAACCACGGGTAGTCATCACGAGACACTTGGAGACGGGCTGGCGCCCCCAACAGCTTCGGAGCTGGAAACCCAAAAGGGAACCAGGCCCTAGGCCTTAAGTCGGGATGTTCCAACCCGTACATGCTCTACCACAACTCGAGGGGTGTGAAAACCACCCCACGCCGGTCCCTATGTCATAATGGATCCGCCATCTAATTGACTTTTTGTAAAAATTTCTTTTTATTTTCTCAAATCATGCAACTAATACTTCCAGCAACCAGGACCATCTCAGTTTCCTTTTTTTCATCGGAAAAAATAACCTGCTGCCATTTGTCGTCCCAAGTCATCACTTGTCTTATAAACTGTGAACGCTGAGTTTTGAATCTAGTGAGTAAAGAGGGTTTAAAATATTTTACTGTGTATCGGAAATTACTGGATCGAGTAATTGCATTGCAGATTTTTTTGCTGCACACACTGAACCTAGTTCGTTGCTAAAATTTATTTACTTGAGTATTTTCCATTTGATACTAACTTCAAAACTATCCTTTCATCTCTGGTTGACAAGACTTATGGACTACTTCCAGCCTTTTTGTTTTCCATACTCGTCGTTTAACTTTACAAAATTGTTGATGGCGTTTTCAGATATTCCTATCAGTTTTACAATAGCCCGACAATCCTTTCTTGACAATGAAAATGATTCTACAGGACCTTTTTCCTATTCACTCAGTTTACTTGTTTTCGTCAGTATTAGAAAATTATCAAAATTATTAATAGAAAACGCCATACAAATCCCCTAAACAAGCAAATCAGTAATAAATTTACGTAATATTTCTATAAAACACGGACAAAAAATGCGTTTGTTTGCATAATTATTATATTTTCTTTTAAAGAGCTCACAGATACATTTTCTTGACTTTTATATTAGTATTTCAGCTTTATGATCAACATTATATTTCCATTTCAATTATCTCATTTTAAATTTATCAAACTTTTTGCAATATTTTGCTGTTTTTAAAGTTTTTACACGTGCTGTATTATCATTTAAAAAGGATTTTTGTGTACCATCAGAAACTAAATGCTGTTTTTGAACTACATATTACAATTTTTACCAACATTAATTTTTCAAATGGTAATCCTTCAAATGTTGTATAGATACGTTTTCTTACATTTCTATAGTATTACACGATATTAAAATTTTCAAATACTAATGTTCAATTTATAAGATTAACTTTAATTTATATCTTCTAAAAAGAGTTTTGTCCAAATCAGTAATAATAACAATAATTTGCGGTGAGCACAACCATTCTCACTTATTTCTAGACAGTTTTACATGGACGTTATCGTTTGCTAGTGGAGGCATACATATGCATGCTCTAAAAAATTATTTATAAATTTGTTTATGAAAAAAAATATGACGGTTGCAGCACAAGCTGACATCTCGTATGTTAAAAAAAGTCCATTATATTGAGTTCGGGGTTTTTCGTGAACAGAATTTGTGTACGTTCTAATGAAATATCAAAAACACTATATGTTAAACAATTGAACATTTAGAAAATGCATAAAGCAATAATAATGATACAAAAACTTAAAAGCTGACGTAAACAGACATCGTTGTATTACAATACAATCCTGATTGAAATTTCTTAGTAATCTGGACAGGAATATATTTTAACAAATTAGAGCCAATGTATGGTTCATTCTATGAAAGATTTACAGAATTACACGAAATTTGGTGCAGATGCATTATTCTGGTTTTAAATTTGATGCACATGCTATCGACTTTTTGTTACAATTTTCAGAAAAAAATTTATTTTTGAAGGGAGAGATATAATTTAAATTGCAATGAAACTTTTAATTAAATTTTATCTCTACATTGAGTGCATTAAAATTATTTGACCTATGAATGCGAAAAAATAACTAATTTCTTTTTTTCCAATTTATTACAATTAATTTATTATTTCCCTTAAATTGGCAATGTTCTACCATTGAACGATCTGGACGACACCCATATCGACACATGTGAATCAGACAAAATTTTAGCAATAAAATATTGTCCATCATATGTAGCAGCCAAACAGAATAAACCAAAATATTGTATGATTAACGTTCTAGCTTCGATCCCTGTTCTAGATATGTTTCACTGAGTAGGAAAAAAAATACTTTTCGTATCATATCTATACTTATCAGTAATATTTTGTTAAGTTAATAATTGTTGTTCAGCAATATTTATCTCTATAAAAAGTAAGAAAATATTATCGCTGTATGAGCCATACTAGTAATCTATGAGACTATAAACAAAAAGTTTAAGAACCAACCGTTAAGAACCAAATCTACTCTTGCGCATCTACTCTGACGTATCTTGGCGTTCCTCTCCAGTTCACAACTGGTACTATGGCAAAAAGTCTGAAGGAGCTATTACTCTAGGGGAAGCCGTGACCAGCAATCTGCTATTTCAAGATTCTTGTGTGGACAATTAAGATGCCTGAAATTTGACAACGGCATCAAGATTTTCCCCACACTGTAAACAATATTTGTGTTACTTTACACCAAAAATTGTAGCAACAAAGTTGCCACCAAAAAGGGTGTAAATAAACACAAAAATTAAAAGAAACTTTAAAGAAACACAAAAATTAATTAGTGTAAGGAAACACCACTTTTGGTGGCAACTTTGTTGCCACCAAAAGTGGAGTAATAAAACGCCATCATTGATTTGGTGTGCTTTAACACCAAATTGGGTGTTCTACTAGCTAATTTAGAATATGCCACTTAGATGCAGCATCACACCAAATTTGGTGTTACAAATCTGCTCTATAAATTAACTACCCCTGCTATCCTGATGGAGAAAACGTTTGCACTGTTATACATTTACATAAAAATTAGACATCTTTTTCACTTTGATTCAGAAATTGATAGTTAAAAGTCAGTTCACAAATCTGTAATTGAAATCCTCGCTAAATGTTTTTTATTATTATTTGAATTATAAAAGTTTATGAATGTTTCAAAATATGTTATATTTTAATCAAGAGGGGAAAAATACAGTAAAAATGCCTTTAGTTTTACATAAATGTACATTACCTGTCAATCACTTTTTCTCGTAGGAAAATATGGGACGACAGATTTCTGGTCAAAGACTTGAAAGAACTTTAAAAAATAATTTGGTGCTGTAAGATTTATCTGGTGTTTAATTACAACAATTATGATAGCAACT
Organism: Maratus michaelseni; assembly: GCA_963931845.1. Taxonomy (NCBI): domain Eukaryota; kingdom Metazoa; phylum Arthropoda; class Arachnida; order Araneae; family Salticidae; genus Maratus; species Maratus michaelseni. The sequence continues at coordinate 446,756,030 of OZ007589.1, read as the reverse complement.
TTGTTGCCACCATTAATAAATCCTTATTCAATTACAGTTATAATTAAAAAGAATTCCATAGAAATTTAACAATATAAATGTTATGATTACATAAATGTTAAAATAAACTTAGTCAGGAAATTTTGTTAGACTTTGTATTTTTTCATATTAAACTACTGACATATTTAACAATTGAGCCACATGGAACTATTGGCACTTATTGTTAGTAGTTAAAGGGATTAAACGACATTCAATATAGCTCTGCAGAAATTTTAGCCATCACCCACTCTTATTTACACATAAATTTTTATCATCCCAGTAATGAATGTTTTGTGTTTTGGCTTAATTTCTCAATTTTTTTCTCAAAAACACCCCAAGGAAAAAGTTACTCACTTTAAATAAAAATAAATTTTCAAAAATCATTCTTAAGAGGCTTAAATGCACTGAATTTAATTAGTATTACTTGTTAATAATATTTAACTATGGTACCCTAACACAGCTTATATTTCCGGTTATAACTTACTTGGCCAACAGAATAATCAGGTAACCATGTATGCAGAATTTATTCGAAATTTTAATAGTAAGAATTAAGAACAAAATAACTTTTATGATATTTATTTAATTAATACTGAATTGGAAAGTATAATACACATTTGTCAATACTAAAAGTATTCTGTGAAAATAATCATATAATAATCAGAGAATGTAATAACTAAATAAGAAATAATGAAATACTGTGAAGAAAAAAAAAGTTATATTCAAAATATCTCAAAGAAATTTGAATGCATTAAAAAACAAAATAACATAACTTAATTTGGATAGGCAAGCAATGCTTATAATAATTTATAACGTCTTGTAGACCAATGGGTAGACATATACTTTTCTCAGATAAAGTTAGCATAAAAATTATAGAATTTTCTCTGAAGACATTTACATACTCATATCTTAGGTAGGCGGTTCTGACAAGCCTTTGGTTTAATGAGTATATTTGCAATTTCACAATAAAAAAGTGATTATTTTTATAAGCACTTAAAAGAGCATAAGTCAAGGTTAAAAGTAAAGAACTGTTTTAATTAATCATAATTGTAAGAAGAAAAAAAAAAGATTGCATATTGCAATGCACCAAACCAAACAGCATATAATTACTACTTAACATTATCAAAACACATTTCATGGTTAAATACATTGATATACTCAGTTAAACATAAAACAGGAATATTTTAACTTGCTACCAAATTCATAAGAGATTTCGGCTTAGATATGTTTGTGGTCTGCAAACAAAAAGGGGAAAATAATTTTTTTTATTGTATAAAAATAGTAATTTTATTAAATTATACTGTCACCAGCTCTTCCTTATAAAGAAAATAGTATTTATCACAATCACAATTATCATACAATGGATATGATTACAAATAAAATGCGTAAAAAGCTGAAAATCGAGAAAATAAATTCAGTTATCTAAGTGCTTTATGATTGTGAGTCAGAGCATTAATATAAGCTACCATTGACTTATACTCACAAGTAAAATATGCAGGAAGATTAATTTTAAATGAAATCATACTATATGTCTGTTTAATTACTTATAATCCTCCTGTGTGTCTCACTGTTTTTCAAACAAAACAATTTTGAGAACGTCCACATAATGAAATTTCGTTTCAGAGGTAAATAAATAACACAATAATGGAAATTGGGTAAGCTGGGATGGCAAATTACTGGGTGGGCTCGGGCCCCAGCGGCCCATATAAGTTGGTACCACTGCTATTTAGTACTCTTAAATAAATAAGGACAAATTACTTTGCTTCCCTTGCGTTTTCAACAGCAAATAAAAAGTTTTAAAATGAAAGCAAAATGGCGATTTGTTCGTTCTCGTTTTCTGTTGTCGTGTGCTGACGCAACATTTTGACGTCATCGTGTATCTGAACACCAAACGCTGAATAGCGAGATGAAATTGTATACCTATGTTGGAGTTTTGGTTTCCCAAATTAATTTGAAAGCGTCATTCTGGTGTATGATATCACCAATTCTTTTTTAAAGAGTAAAGATAAACTATTTTAAGTGTATTATAACACATAATTCAGTGTTGACACCAAAATTAGTGCATATTTAAACCTTATTTGGCATTTTAATAAACCCAAATTAAGAGCAATAATGCTCCCTTTTTTTTTACAGTGCATTTGTGGAAAGTGCAGGACTTCACAGTCCACTCCTGACCATCTCCTTTCCTGTTTGGACTTGACTAGGAGTGGCTTTTGGAGTGTCCTTTCATTAATTTGGACTTCCTCCAAATTTTTAGGCTCATGGACTTAGTCTAGCCTATTCATTAGCTAGATCATTTAGCATTAGAAACAACAACAACAACAACAACATAAACGAAATATATATTTATAGCATAATTATAGATGAGTTCATGTGAGATTTAAGTCATTAAAATTTTCTAAGTTTGATTTATATGGAGATTATGTTTATAAGTTAAATTATAAATATTTTTTCATGTCGTATTTTTAAATGAACTCTTATGTAAATTGTAAAGTAAAAATTAAATTTTTAATCTAATTACCAATTATAAATGAATTAAAATGTAATATGTTTTTCACAACCATATTGAAATTAAAATTAATGTTTTATGTAGTTGCTTCAATTTTTTTTTCTTTTAAAAAAAAAGTCTTTGAAATTTGAAATTTAACTAACTTACATATTTATTTCATCCGTTAATGCAAATTATTTATTCACCAAAATGTAGTTAAAAAGGAAATTTTCTTTTATTCACATAGTAGCAAAAATTATTCATTTCACCTTATTGGAACTATTTATGGTGTCATGTAATACCAATCGTTTTGAATAATTCATTTAGGAAAAATTGTAATCCTTTCAGCTCACACTTAATGAGCTAAGATAAAATCTACTTGAGAGCAATCATCAATTAACAAAATTATTTTGATAGTACACGATATCTATCTAACATTTTCCAGAGAATCACTTGGGGATGCAAAGTAGAGTTCTTTAACATATATGAATGAAAATTATGTAATTAAGTCACATTCATACATAGTTTCGAATGTAGAAATTTTGAGTTAATACGAATTATTTATGAAGCAGTTAGTACTTAATAGATTAAACATAAATGAGATTATAATCCTTATCTTACTAAAGTGCGTTAACTCTGCAAAGGTCTGTACTTTAGAGTAAAGAAAACTTCAGGTAATAAAATATGTAATTTTATTGAAATTCAAGGTAAGTATGCGTTAGTTGGATTATTTCTAATAGTCAATGTCATTGTCTTAAAAATAAAATATATATCAAGAGCATCGATTCTGACTTGATCGTTAATTTAATATTTATGAATAGTTAAATTTTGAAACAACATACGAATAAAGATTTATACAAGAGCAATAAAATATACTTAATAACGCAATAACAAATCATCATAGAAGTAACGAAATACAAGAAAAATGTTTAAACATTTTATGAAGCAATTCACAAAAGATAGAATATGCGTTTCATCAATGATTTTAATATACTTGCGACAAAACTTGTTATTAAAACATATAAATCAAAAATATCTGCATATAGGGCTGTGAAAAATTAATAATGATGTGAAAACAGAAGTCGTTACATAATCGTAGATCACAATCAATTGAAAATACTTTTAAAAAAATGAAAAAAATCACATTGTGAGCAGGATTTTGTTGCTGAAGATGTCCCAAAATGTACTTTATGGACTGTTGTTATATATCGCAAATTGGAAGAAATTGGTAGTTGATGAATAGGAAACGTATCATAAAAAATAATAAATGGTGGACGTTTTCAGAATAAGTTTTCAGTTATGTACAAAAGTTTAAACACACAAAAATAATATGAAAATTAATCAAAATTTTCGTTAAAATTTAGACGTTTAGGTACGACGAGGTAGACGTTTTCAGAATAAGTTTTCAGTTATGTACAAAAGTTTAAACACACAAAAATAATATGAAAATTAATCAAAATTTTCGTTAAAATTTCTCTGATATTTATGATAAGTAATCCTAAAGAAAATTGTAAATTGTTCAACGTGAAAGATTTATAAAAATATTGGAACAATTTCTTTAACAGTCAGATATTGTATTTTACACGTCTCAATAATATAGGAGCGGTTGCGCGATTTGTGCAAATTTAAGGTGTGACGTCATTACATGACCAAAGTGGCAGTTTCTAACATTGTTATCAAAATGACACTACAGAAGATGTGAATTTTCTTTACACTAAAACCCATTGCTAAACAGCGTACAACCAACAGAGTGAAAATTATGTCCACATCGGGGATCGAACACACATACCCTGGTATAGCGGACCAAGGGTTTTAACATTTAAGCCATCTGAATATTATCCAGTCGGGCTTTTTCCAATATTGTTTCCCATTGACAGAATACTTTTGCCTGTCCATGTAAAAAAAAAATAAAACATACTTCATTTTCATTACAGAACAAGCTGTAGTAAACGTCAATGAAGTACACAAATTTCACGACAATCCGAGTATTTTTATGAGAGTTAGGGCACGGACAGACGAACCGAAGTCATATACACTTTTCAGCTGGGTTGGAAAGTGTTAAAAAAGAAATCGAAACGTTCAATTGAAGCTTTAAAATGGAAGCGTCTGTTTCAAGGCTACGCGTGGAAGTACGTTAAATACTAACTAATTTTTTTAAAGTCTGTTAAAATAAAAGACAGCCAGTGAACCCGGACGGGGATTCCGTATTGCAATTTAATAATTTTTTGATGCAGATTTAAAGTTCTAAAGAAAAATTAAGAATAAAAATATCTGCACACAACATTAGTCAAATCAGAAAATCATCTCATTTATGTCATCAAAGTTACATTAAAAGCTAGTCGAAGATGGGGAAAGGCAAGCGCTAGAAAACAAAATCTTATTTTAACTGTATGGAAGATGAGGTCTACACGTGAAATGCCACTGCTTTGATCAATCGATGGAGACTTTTTCTTCTAAACATTTGAATCAGAATTTTTCATTTTAACCATAAATATAAATAAACTCGTGCGGAGAAATCATACTTTATTTTTTATAATAATCGTTGAACACGATATGATGCGGTATTTTATTTTTGTGGGAACACTGATTTGAGAAAGATATTTCATTTAATTTATGAAAAAAATGCTGATATAATTTTTAATAAACTGAAACTTTTAATTAAAAAAAACAAGTTTTATCAAAATGTGAATGATGCATAAAAAATGAGATATTGACAACAGAAATAATATATATGATTTGCGTAAAATCTCTTGGCTATTTTTAGAAAACTCACTATACCCATCGCTCATATCTTTCTGAAGATTGACGACATTCTAGTGGCTTTTTTACATGAGTCATAAGAATTTATGTACTAATTGGTGCATGCAAAGTTCAAAATTATTTTAGATAAACACCCATATTTTTAAAAATATTTAATATATTTCTTTTTTTAATTCTTCTATGTTGTATCTTGCTGTAAATTTGAAAGATATTTGAAAGTGGTGTAAAATTTGTTGAAAACCGTGTATGCTATAAATATAAAATTTCTTGTCTATAAACATAAAATTTACATCAGTAAACATAAAATCTTAGCATCTTGATTTCTTTTAAAGAAACATTTATATCTTCTTGAATATACATGCTATTCATACATATATAAACACACATAGTGTACATGATCTACATATTCAAATAATACAGCTACAAATCAAGTGATGGCAAGATTTTCTTCCACCATTTATAATTTAAATGTCAAAGACTATAGACAAGAAAAAAAATAATTTGTGTTTTTTTCTGCAGATAAACACAGAGTCTTCGGTATCAGCAGACAATAAACAGTACCAATTAATGATTCATTTTAAGTTAATTGCGGAACGAAGTGATTTTCTGCAATGAAAGAAATATTTGTTTTTTTTCTACTACCAACAGTTAAGGGAATGAACAACACCTCATAAAAATGCCAATCAAATGTCGAAACAAATCGTCAGAACAACAACATGACACATTTACTTATGAGGGCTTAATTGGCACCAAGACCTCCCAAGATGAATGTATCTCTATGTTTCCAGACACTACTGGCGTCAGAAGGAATCGTCTTTGTAACTCGTGGCCTATGACATGGTTAAGGGATGGAGTGTAATTCACCCATCTGTCAATCATCAGCCCTCTAAAATTGAAGGAGTCGTCGCAACATGCAAAATTTCGTGAAGTTTACATGTGGACGACCTTAAGTTTATGCGGAGAAGGGGAAATGATTTATTGCATCTTCTTTCCCCACAAAAGAATTAAAAAAATGTTTTGGAGTGCAGTTCTAGATTGATGTGGGTGAAAAACGTTATTCATCTCATATGCTCCAACAGTATTAAATATGATGTGTGTGCCAAATATGTTATACACATGTGCTCTATAAAAAGTTAAAATGATAAGCGAAACTATGTTCCATCATCGACAACTCCAGGTAAGTAATTACACTTCGTCTCCCATTTTTCCATCAATTTTCTACCTATAATATTCTTTGTTTAACAAGAAGTTGTGTGTATATGAAGATAACTCCCCTTATTTAAACGTATAAAAGACTAATCAAATATGTACACTTCTAACGTGTTAATCTGTGTTTCAAATTTGAATTTGTTTGTGCAGAACTTTAAAACTGAAATGTTAAGTAAATGAATAATGAACATTCAATATTTAACTATGATTAATTTCTTTTTTAAAAAAATGTTTATTTCTTATCAAATACTTATAATTTCTTACAAATAAACTTATTATCATTCTCATCTAACTTTGGTCAGTTTCCTTTTTGTTTACTTTAATTTATTGCATTAACGTTAACTCTTTTATTTTAGGAAAGTGTTTTTTTTTTGTATTACAATCTAGGTTTTAAAAGAAACCATAATTTTATGCAACTTTCTACGGGTAACTTTAGATGATTGTAATCGGCTCAAAGAGGATCCGGCCTTCGAAAAATATTTCACAACGCAACTTTTTCTTTTCTTTAATTAATTGATAATCTGTCTAATAAATCATTTTTTTTAGTACAAATTATTACATCTGATCCTTAGAGTCATTGGTGCAAAATAAATGCTATACGTCTCGGATAATTAATTAATATTTCACCTACCTTTTCCTAAGATTATAATATAGCTTTAAATCCTAAGCAGATAGACTTCATCTTAAAAAATAAATTTAAGATGTTTATCTGTAACATTCCATCATCAAGTATTTTATTTTACAGAGTAATTGCAAATATTTTTATATTCAATTTATTATTGACGATCCTAATATTCTTTGTGCCTTCATTTCCTTCTTAACCTGCCCTGGAAACATATTCTTAATATAACCTGCAATTCAAGAAGTTTTCGTAGTGTAATGTTCTAGATATTCGACAAAATGTCTAAAATAGGACTTCGCTGCTTATTTTGGCCATATAGTGCATATTAACTAAGGTGACCCGCATTTTGTGTATATGATAAAAATTATAGACACACACACACATCATAAGAGACGGTAGTCTCTTGAGTGACGCAGCGAAAAACCGAAAACCGTAAGCCCAAAACCGAAGGTTCCGTCACTCTCATATATACAGCTAGCAGGACATCAAAGGAAAATCGAAACGCCGACATTTAATATCTCAGTAAATATGAGGCATACCGTTTCGATTTTTTCACATTAGTCTTATATCTATGGCCTAACTCTATCCTGAAATTTATAGATTTCTACATGCAGTAGATTTTGAGATCTGGAAACCAATTTTTAAGCGAAAATGGAAAATGTAATGGTGTAATGGGCACAGAGGTGTTATCTCGAAAATGGATCGAACGATTTTTTTTAAATTAATATATTATATTAATCGCTTTTAGATGAAGAGAGTAAGATTTTGAGCTAACGTAGGAAAACTCTTGTTTTTTATATAATCCAGCTTCAAAATCGGACTCTTTTCTTATGCTTTTTCTGGTAGACTAACATTAAAGATTTTCGGCCTTTTCACCCTTTTTTATTCCTGCGCGGTCAGGATATTCATGGGTATCACGGTTATAGTTAAAGGCGATTTCGCAATCATATCTGGCTGAAGAACTATTTAGATTTTTTTTTTTAATACGAAAACAGTTTTTAATGCAATTTTTAATATGTAATATATATGTATTAAATTAAATTATTTTTTGTATATTTTTCTTTTTTGTTATAATAAAGAATTTCTTATATCAAAATCTTCATTAAGTCGAAAAATATTTAGATTCCTTGATTAAAATATTGAAATATTTTATAATTATACATATACAATTTAATTGTTATTTATATTTAATTTGTGATTTTTTGAAGGAAAAAAAAAGATTAAGATTTTTTTTTATCAATTAATTTGCGTAACAAGGAATCATTCAAAATGAATCAATCATCAGTTTGTTTTCTTCGTGTGCGATGCGATTCGCTGCTATGAACATTTTTTGAAGTGTTGAAAATCAAATTTCACAAATACTTCTAACTTCTATTAACAAATACTTCATGAATATATTTTTAATTCCATGTTGTTTATGTACGATAAAAAAACACGTTTGTAAGCTTCTGTTTCATAGTATAAGAATCCAAACATTCAGTGAAATGCGTATATTTGATCAGCTATATAAACAAATGAAGAATACAGTACCTTTTTTTTTTCAATTTCATTTCTTAAATTTGCATTTTAAAAACAGATAATAAAGAAATATGTATTTATCTTCTAATATTTATTTTCCTAAGTCAGAGAAATGCAAAGTTCTACCATTGTTTTTTTTTTTTTTTTTTTTTTTTTTTTTTTTTTTCTAGTGAAAGTTTATTTTCAAATGTTAAATATAGATTTTACTTAATAAATCACGAAATCAGTCGTCAGTTCTCGGGGCAATGGTAGACGTGGCATTGGAAACCTAAAAATCATGAGAGAGGGTAATATCTTTAAACAAATCTTGTAGCAAAGTATTCAGTAGTATCTTGCACCAAATATAAGAAATTGAAAAAAAAAAAAAAAAGGTACTGTATTCTTCATTTTTTTTTATGTATTGTCAAAGCTATGCATTCTACCGAATGTTTTTATTCTTGAAATAGACTATTTAAACAGAGATAGAAGTTTACCAAACTTTTGTTTCTTTCTTCATACATAAACAACATGGAATTAAAAATATATTTTTGAAATATTTGTTAATTAAGTTAGAAGTATTTGTGAAATTTGTTTTTGAACCCGTTAAAAAATCTTCACAGCGCATGGAAAAATAGAAACGCTATAGAAGGATTTTTTTTTTCTTCAGTTACCCTGAAATTAAAACAATATATATATATATATATATATATATATTTTTTTTTGGGGGGGGGGGGGGTTCAGGAGTGCAAAACGTTCATATTTACTGATTTATTAGTTGTTTGTTTTCTTCTTAAAATTAAAATAATGTTGTTAAATAGCAACATCATGGTGTAGAAAAAAAAAACATTAAAAAAATGTGATGCATCGTTATGTACGAGAGATCAGTTTCAACTGACATTACAAAAATTTATTCACAAACTAAGACAGATAATTAAGAAAAATAGGTTAAATCCTAGAACAAGCGAGACGCTTGGCGTCATCGAATTTAGCGAAGCGATAAATGAATTTTCTTGTTACCGGTTTATTTCTTACGTTTTTTCCACGCCTTCTGTTCTTGGTTCTAGCATGAGCAGAATGCATGGTTCTGAAAATTGAGCTGGTTTTTGAGGGAATTAGATTTGATTGGTTGGTTGACAGATTAGAATATTCTATAATAGAGTTCTATTGTCTGTGGGTTGGTTTGTTGTGTGTCAGATTTGTTGAATTATGTTTATGAAATGTGTTTTATGTCATAAAGGATAAATCCTGTGTGATATTAAAAAAAAACGAAGGATGAGAAATAACGGTAAGTGCATTTTTGTTGATTTTATATGATAAGATGTATTTTAAGCACTTTAGAGATTGCTGTAAACCGATTTTTGTGCGAACATTACTGACAGCAGCTTGAATGGATTTCATGCATTCTAGGGAGTGCGGAATATAGCAATTTTTGTGCATCCAGGATTTTTTTTTTTCAGTTAATGTACGCGAAGCATATACATATATATATATAAATTATTAACTGCTGTTTGAATGAATTTCATGCATTCTAGAGATTGCTGCACAGGGAGTTTCATGCATCCAGGATTTTTTTTTTCTGTTATGTACGCAAAGTGTACATATATATGTTACTAACTGGTGCTTGAATGAGTTTCGTGCTTTTGAAAAATCAGAAATCTCTAGATTCTCCCCAATCGTAACCTGTGTTCTTTGTAGCAGAGAATTCACTACTTACACAGTTTCTATGAAAAAATTTTCACGAAGTAAACATTGATTTTATTCCGTTTTATGACAATTTACAAAGTTTTAGCAAGGAGGAAAAAATAGCTAAAAATTATTAAAAATAGAAAAATCTGGAGGAAAAAATTGCTAAATGTTTGTATGTAAAAATTGAAATATCCAGACGAAATATTGCTAAAAGTTTGTAAAAATAGAAAATCGTGAAGAAAAACTTGCTGAAACTTTGTAAATAATTGTAAAACGAAATAAAATTTATGTTAAAATTGTATAATAAAGCTTGCCGTAAGCAGTGTGTAAGTATCTGCTTGCTTAAGCTTAAAAAGCATTCGTTCTGATTGGGTAGAATTTGGAGGTTGCCGATTTTTTGGTTGACGTGCATAAAAAAATAGCCAAATCGGATGTTTTGCTTGTTCTAGGATTTTGCCCAATATATTTGATTAATGAATTCATCGATTGATACTTTGGCTTAATTAGGTTTGAATTGGCTTAGTAATTTGAATCTTATCATGATGACGTTTTGATTTTGCATGTCCCTGTATAAAAAACTCCTCAATGATATTTGCAAGATAAATACACTGTCACAATTAGATTCAAATTGGTTCAGCATTTCAACAGTGATGGTAAGGATTAAAAAAAAATTCATATTTTTTGCTTTTGTGTGTACCTTTTAAACAAACTGTAAGAGCTAAATGCTTGATTAGCTAACTCATTGATGATGCGGCTAAGTTTAGGGATTCACCCTCAGTTAGCCATCTTGTTTTTAAATCAAAACATTTTAACTTTTATTATTAAATATAAATCAATCAGTCAGTAAAATTAAATAACATGCTTATAATAAGTAAATATGAATGAAAATTATTTTGGAAATGAGAAACAAAACAAATATGTTTTGAAGTATAGATAAAATGCTTCAGTGATTAACTTGTAATCACTTCAGCATTTTATCTATATTTTAATTATAATTAGTGATCTTCTGTTATTATGTAACATTTCAGCGATGCTGGATTGAATCCCTGAAGCATTTTATCTATTTCGAAAAACCGAAGTCAGAGAAATGCAAGTTTTGTGCATCCAGGATTTTTTTTTTTCAGTTAATGTACGCGAAGCGTACTCACACACACACACATATATATATATATATATATATATATCAATTATTAACCGCTGTTTGGATGAATTTCATGCATTCTAGAGATTGCTGCACAGGGAGTTTCATGCATCCAGGATTTTTTTTTCTGTTAATGTACGCAAAGGGTACATATACATGTTACTAACTGGTGCTTGAATGAGTTTCATGCATTTGAAAAATCAGAATTCTCTAGATTCTCCCCAATCATAACCTGTGTTCTTTGTAGCAGAGAATTCACTACTTACACAGTTTCTATGAAAATTTTTTCACGAAGTAAACATTGATTTTATTCAGTTTTATGACAATTTACAAAGTTTTAGCAAGGAGGAAAAAATAGCTAAAAATTATTAAAAATAGAAAAATCTGGAGGAAAAAATTGCTAAATGCTTGTATGTAAAAATTGAAATATCCAGACGAAATATTGCTAAAAGTTTGTAAAAATAGAAAAATCGTGAAGAAAAACTTGCTGAAACTTTGTAAATAATTGTAAAACGAAATAAAATTTGTTTATTTTGTGAAAAAGCTTGCCGTAAGCAGTGTGTAAGTATCTGCTTGCTTAAGCTTAAAAAGCATGCGTTCTGATTGGGTAGAATTTGGAAGTTGCCGTATTTTTGGTTGACGTGCGTAAAAAAAATAGCCAAATCGGATGTTTTGCTTGTTCTAGGATTTTGCCCAACATATTTGATTAATGAATTCATCGATTGATACTTTGGCATAATTAGGTTTGAATTGGCTTAGTAATTTGAATGTTATCATGATGATGTTTTGATTTTGCGTGTCCCTGTATAAAAAACTCCTCAATGATATTTGCAAGATAAATACACTGTCACAATTAGATTCTAATTGGTTCAGGATTTCAACAGTGATGGTAAGGATTAAAAAAAATTCATATTTTTTGATTTTGTGTGCACCTTTTAAACAAACTGTAAGAGCTAAATGCTTGATTAGCTAACTCATTGATGATGCGGCTAAGTTTTGGGATTCACCCTCAGTTAGCCATCTTGTTTTTAAATCAAAACATTTTAACTTTTATTATTAAATATAAATCAATCAGTCAGTAAAATTAAAAATCACAAAATTCGTCAAATGATATCGGGAGAAAAATAGTGAAATTTGTCTAACAATCGCGGAACAGAATTGCAAAATTCGTCGAATGGCAGTGGAAAAAAAGTGCACAATTTGTTCGTTTATGGAAAAAGTCGTGAAATTCATTAATCGATAGTCGATAAATCACGAAATTCATCAATCGATAGCAGAAAAATCACAAAATTCATTGATAGTGGAAAAATCACAAAATTTATCAACTGGTTTCAGGGGAAAAAAATTTCGAATATCGTCGAATGGCTTCGAGAAGAAAAAAAATCACAATCCGTCAAATAATTTCTTTGAAAAAATCGTGAAATTCGCCAAATGGTTTTGAAATTTGTCGAGCGACAGTGGGGAAAAAATCTTTTTCCATTGAATCATCGCGATTGGAACTATTAAGTTTGACCAGTGGTGGCAGTAAAGTCAGTCGGCAAATTTTCAGTATTACTCGCCGATTGGCGAATGGCAATTTTGTCCTATATTTTTATGCACTTTATCGATGAAATTCATGATTTTTTACACGCCTGATCGATGAAATTCAAGATTTTTACGCACCCAATTGATGACTTTCTTGATTTTTATGCATCCGTTTGACGAAATTAATGATTTTTACATGCCTGATAAACAAAATTCATGATTTTTATGCATGTGTTCAACAAAATTTATGATTTCCCTTCTCCCGATCCACAAAATTCATGTTTTTACTGTGCCTGATTGACAAAATTCATGATTTTCAACTGATATGCTTTCCATCGGCCAATTAATGAAATTCACAATTTTTCTTCTCTAGACAATGGCGAAATTCGCAAATTATTTTTTTTTTTACCGTTCGTTGAAATTTACAATTTTTTCACAAACATTCGATGGAATGCTTGATTTTTCCAAGCCCAGTTGTCGAAATTTGCGATTTTCCATGCCTATCGACAAAATTCATAATTTTGCAGAACCGATAGACAAAATTCATAATGTTTTCCTATGATCTATGGACAATTTGCAAATTTTTCCTGCAACTGTTCGTTGAAATTCTCGATCTTTCCACGCCATTCGAGGAAATTCGCTGCTCGATCCATGAAATTCACGATTTTACGTGCCTTATCGACAAAATTCGCAGGTTTTTTTCAATTGATTTACAAAATTCAAGATTTTTTTTTTTTTTTTTGAGTGATTGACGAAATTTGCAACTCCGGAATTACTGATTTTGGCATCTCTGGTTTCTGTTGACCGATTATTGAAATTTGCGTTTTTTTTTCTAGCGACAAAATGGCGAAATTTGTGATTTTTCCATGCCCATTTGACAAAATTCGCATCCAGTCGATGCAATTCATGATTTTATGCGCCTGATCGATGAAATTCATATTTTCCTACGATTTATGGACAAAATTTGCAAATTTTTCTCACGAATTATTAAGGAAATTCGAAATTTTTGGATAGGTTGGCATGTATGGTCTCTGCGGGCCACCAGTTATCCATCACGGGCCACAGGTTGTGCATTCCTAATCATGATGCAGTTTGGCTCATTCGACTCGACATCGATAGAACTTACTGATTTTAGTTTCACCACCAGGGGCAGTTATGTTCATATAGAACAGAGAGCGCCCCTGGCAGTGGAAGGGGAAATTAATGGATTTTGGAGCTAACTCAAGTTCTATGGGTCCCATCACAACATGGTTTGATTCATTCAACTTGTTTCAAGTTTGACCACCAGGGGGCGCATTCCCATCTTAGGTTCTATGGCCCCGATCATGACAAGGTATGGCTCACTCAACTCGAAATCGACAGCCTCAAAAATTTCAGCTGTTTGTATAGAACAGAGTGCGCCCCCTGGTGGTGGAACATGGAACTAACAGATTTTGCAGCTAACTTGAGTTCTATGGGTCCCATCACAATGCAGTTTGTTTCATTTGGCTCGACATCGATAGGATACATCGATTTTAGTTCCAAGTTTCACCACCAGGGGCGCTATCCTATCTCGTGTTCTATGGGCCCGATTACGGTGAGGTATGGCTCATTCGATTCGAAATCGACAGCCTGAAAGATTTCAGCTATGTTTGTATAGAACAGAGTGCGTCCCCTGGTGGTGGAAGATGGAACTAATGGATTTTGCAGCTAACTCGAGTTCTATGGGTCCCATCATAATATTTGATTTATTAAACTGGACATCGACAGGATATATAGATTTTAGTTACAAGTTTCACCACCAGGGGGCGCTTTCCTATCTCGGGTCATATGCGCCCCATCACGACGCGGTATGGCTCATTCGACTCGAAATCGACAGCCTCAAAGATTTCAGCCATGTTTGTATGGAACAGAGTGCGCTCCCTGGTGGTGGAATATGGAACTAACGGATTTTGCATCTAACTCGAGTTCTATGGGTCCCATCACAATGCAGTTTGATTCGTTCGACTCGACATCGGCAGGATATATCGATTTTAGTTACAAGTTTCACCACCAGAGTGTGCTTTCCTATCTTGTGTTCTATGTGCCCCATCACGACGAGGTATGGCTCATTCGACTCGAAATCGACAGCCTCAAAGATTTCAGCTATGTTTGTATGGAACAGAGTCCGCCCCCTGGTGGTGGAAGATGGAACTAACGGATTTTGCAGCTATCTCGAGTTCTATGGGTCCCATCACAATGCAGTGTGATTCATTCGACTCGACATCGACAGGATATCTCGATTTTAGTTCCAAGTTTCACCACCAGGGGGCACTTTCCTATCGGGTTCTATGGGACCGATCACGACGACGTATGGCTCATTTGACTCGGAATCGACGGCCCGAAAATTTTCAGCTATGTTTGTATAGAAAAGGTTGCGTCCTTTGGCGGAGGAAGATGGAACAAACGGGTTTTGCCATGCATTTTCATCCTTCTAATTGTGTTACTCTCTCGCTGTATAATTTAAAAGTTGAGTCTTGGATTCCTCTCCCTGGGCCACCACCCTCATATTTTATTGGGGTCCAAGGGGTCTTTTTTAGCATTTCTTTAAAATTTTATTCTAATGATTAATTTATACCCTATGCTTAATTTCGACTAATTGACATTCTCATCAATAACCTTAAAAAAGTAATGATATCAGTACAAAAACCCTTAACGGGTTAAAAGTTGTGACGCAGCACTTTCTTTTGGCTTTATGAATTTTAAATATGGGTCTTAAAAGCAATGATATCAAATTTAAGTGACGCTATGTTAATAATTATTTTTTTAAATCATAATTTTCTTTTTAGTTTTATTTATATTCACAGGTGCAATTATTATCTTAATATGAAAAAATATATAAAATTTATTCGCTGATGCTTTTTCATTCACATCTCTCATGAATTCAAAATATGGGTTTTAAAAGAAATGATATCAAAATTTGAGTGACACCTTGGCGTTAATTTAATAGGACTCTTTTAAAATTCAATTTAAATTATTTTTGGTTTGTCTTCTAAAGTATATTTACACATACAAACAATACTTTTAATTTTTCAATACACTTTTAAATATATTACTTTCACTGAGCCTATATTATGTATTGAAATGTATTTATTTCAATAAATTGATTTATCTTCTGTGCCACGCTATCCAAAATCATAAGTAAAATTTATGTAAATGATTATTTTGCGTCATAGTATCCAAACAAAGGGAAATGTATTCAAGTGGATAATATGACGCAAAATAATCATTTACATAAATTTTACTTATGATTTTGGATAGCGTGGCACAGAAGATAAATCAATTTATTGAAATAAATACATTTCAATACATAATATAGGCTCAGTGAAAGTAATATATTTAAAAGTGTATTGAAAAATTAAAAGTATTGTTTGTATGTGTAAATATACTTTAGAAGACAAACCAAAAATAATTTAAATTGAATTTTAAAAGAGTCCTATTAAATTAACGCCAAGGTGTCACTCAAATTTTGATATCATTTCTTTTAAAACCCATATTTTGAATTCATGAGAGATGTGAATGAAAAAGCATCAGCGAATAAATTTTATATATTTTTTCATATTAAGATAATAATTGCACCTGTGAATATAAATAAAACTAAAAAGAAAATTATGATTTAAAAAAATAATTATTAACATAGCGTCACTTAAATTTGATATCATTGCTTTTAAGACCCATATTTAAAATTCATAAAGCCAAAAGAAAGTGCTGCGTCACAACTTTTAACCCGTTAAGGGTTTTTGTACTGATATATATATCATTCAGTTATTAGATGAAAATATTTTTCCCAAAAAACCCATCCAAATTTAAAATGGTATGGCAGTTTTGTTGACCACCGGCAGAGTTGGCCGATTGTGTATACCACAGATGCATTCATTGAGGTATTTTAAAGCAAAATTTGTAATGACATTTTTTAGTAATTTTTTTTAACTCCGTTTTTTTCATACATGTTTGTTACTTAATTGCTGGTTTATTTAAAATGGTTCTAGAAAATTTTATGTTGAAGGTGATTATATATCGTTCAGAGTGATGACCCAAAATTCATAGATTTTGATCAATAGGCAAAAATAATTTGAAATGCATTATCTTAATGTTGTTATACTACAAACATAATGAAATTGATGCATGCTATTTAGGCACACACATTATTATCAGAGCATGTACGCAATGCAAAAAAAAACGGTGCAATATATGCATTTAATTGGCAGGGCTACAGTGTGAAATTTGCATGCCTTACAGGATATATTTCGTATTGTCTATAAAAACCCTATGCAATTTTGTATGCTTCTGAAGTCATAGTGCGACACATTTCATGTTTTTATTGCCTGTCTAGCCTTTATTCATGACATTGTAAAAGTTTCCCTGAAAATCTTCCATTGTGAAATATTTTATGACATAACTCGTAAATAATACATATAGGTCTAGTGTGTTTTGTTTGATGTGTGGTGCATTTATATTAGACAAATGAGTTTTCAACAAATAGACAGAATTTCATCAAATGAATTTTCAACAAATGTTTTAGACAAATGAGATCAAAATGTATTGTTATATAAAAACGAAATATTTTCTAACTATTTTCTAATAATAAGATTATTTTCTAATAACCTTGAAATATTTTCTAACTATATTTGGCGCTATTAAATCCAAAATGATTTCTTGCACATTAATAATTATTACTGTAAAAACAACTAACTACTATTTGCGAGCAATGAGTAAAATATATTTTTCTGTGTTGAATAAGTTGGTTAGTTACAAACTTCCTTTTTGACTTGAAGACTTTTTGAAGAAATTTGGCACAAACACTTTTTTGAAATGCACTTCAATCTTAGTTTATTATTATTATTTCTTTACATATTTTATTTTTTCTTATTCATCACATTTACATCTACAATTATAAATTCTCTTATTTATTAATCTTTTTTTTGAGTAAAAATATATATCCATAGATACTTTAACTTTTTCTTCCTTCTATGGCTCCCACAACACATACATAGGAATGTTTCATTTCCTTTTAAAATTTTCATTTTTTCAAGAAGTAGAAAACTCATCGAGGTCTAGAATGCAGTTTGCGTTCATTCATTTGACAAGTGTCTATAAACGCAAGAATAGGAATCTTTTCTCATCTCAGGCTATGGCGGTGATATATAAATGAGCTATTGTTTCTATGTGCCATAAATCATATGTAGTATGAGAAATTGTAAGTGCGTAACATTTTTGCAAAATCCATATTGCGTAGAAATGTTCTTTCAAAGTTATGAAAGTGAATTTTTATTTTCTGATATATATATATATATATATATATATATATATATATATTTTTTTTTTTACTGTGACTGAACGCATTTAACAATATTTTTCAAATAAAATTATTTGAACTTTTGGATTTTTTTCTGGATGGTATGGAATTAAGGATATTATTTGCAGATTATGTTATCGTATGATAAAAGTATTTTATTACTAAAAAAAACATTATTCAATAAACATTAGCTTCTTAAATGTTCTATAAATATGTCATAACAAACAGCTTAAATAAATTTGATATTTTGACTAATAAAATATATTAAATTATGATTATAACAAGCATATTAAATAACCTTTCATTAAAAAAAAATAATCCCAAGTAAAAATATATAAAAACTTTAATATCGGCAATATTAAATTTATGTATTATTAAAAGCAGATTAGTGGGCATTAAATATGGCGTTATGTAATACAGTTGGTTTGATTTTTATTTTATAAATTTAATGCCAAGTACTGTCTGTTTCTTTTGAAATAATTTTGTGTTATACGAGAGATGGAACTTTAACTGTGACAACAGTGTTGTACACTCAGCGGAACCCAGGAAAGCAGCTTACACCACACGTACGTATGTACCTGCATTACCTGAGAGTGAATGCACTCTCCCAACACAACTGTGTACCGACAGAACGAAAACAGTCGTTTTTTAATTGCCGGTTCCAATCTAACTTCCAATGTCTAGCATACTATTTTTTTCTGGAACACTCACTTACAACCAGCGTTCAGGAAGTAACGGAGAGTATATTAGATTTCGTGCACGAAATGCATGAATCGCATAAAGAATTATATGTAAGAATTCACACACATTTCTGGTATAGACAGCAATTGCTAAAAATGAATTATTACTGAACTATGTGTTTTTAAAATGCTTATTATGTCTCTATCTTCCATCTTTTTTAAATCTTTGCATTTTTTAAAAAATCTGTTAATTCAACAATGTTAAATAGAAACCATGAACCTACAAACAAAGAAAACTGTCGCAGATCACTGCAGTGATAGGAACAAGGCTTTGATCCACCTGAAAATCATTCCACGTCATTTCTACCCGATTATCACTCCGCGTTCAGGTACTAACTCGTCAAGCTAGGCTGTCATGCCCGGCGGGTAGGGGCCTGGTTAGCGGTATATATAAAAAAAGAGGCTTATTTAGTTTTCTTTTTTCATTTTGTGAACAAATACAATTTCTTAATAATATTCCGATAGTGTTGTAAAGTGTATCATAATCTATGTCTGATTCATGATTTTTTGTTGTTGTCTAAATTGAAATATGCGTATTCATCTTGTTTATATTAATAAATAATGTGCTCAAAAATAGATTATTTAGATACTACATTTACATTTACTCTATTTACAATATTATTGTTAGACAAAATTTATTTATTTTATTGTTTTTGTTTTAAAATTTAAAGCATTATTATTATTCTGTTTAATAAAATGTAATATATATTCAATATTTTATTCAAGCTCTTTTTTTTATTCCCTTATATATATTCATTAAATGGTGAAAATATAATGCAATACCATAAAATACATTTGATAATAGTAATTGTTTTTTTACTTCTAATAAATAATAAAATGTGTCTTAGTAGGAGAGATGGGGGATGAATGGGACATTTTCACAAAAATATTTATTTTAAATATTTTATTTCAGTTATTATCAATATTCTGTGTCACATTTAATACATTAGGTATTTCACTACAGCTTATGCACAATATTTATTCAAGATTATTAATTTACAGAAATATATTATGAAATTTTAAAAAAAAGTTCCCCTCTGTCCCAGTCATCCCCACAGCAGGGATGGATGGGACACAAGTATTTTCCTCCCTGTAATCAATGTTACCAAATTAAAATGTATAATTATAAACTTATATGTAATTATATTTGCAATATATAATCTTACATGGCTGTTATATATCAGTGTTGGTAATCTAAAAAGTTAAAACATAGTTATTTATGCACGAAAAAACTGTGATTTATATTATATATTTTAACTGTGAACATATTTTATTGAATTATATTTTTAGAGCTTTCAGTTGTTGGTTTTTCTAAGTGTGGTCTCTCAGTTTCATAAACTGACATAAATGACTTTCAATGAATGTATTGTTGTTAAAAGGGAAAATGACAGTTTTCCTATAACCACTGATTATGTTTATGTTGCTAGTACTAAAAGCTTACAAAAGTGCCTCCTTGACAAAAGCTGAGAGATATAAATTGTGATATGCACTCCAGAATTATTTGTCAGTCATTCATCTTGGACTGATCTCAGCTTTGCATTAAAAAGCTGAATGGCTGAAGAAGGTGGCTACAATGAGGAGGAGATGCTAAAAGAATAATTACCATAAATTATTAATTTATCAACCTATATAATATTATTTAGTTATTTTTTTTTTCAACATCCTATAGGGATGAAAGAGACAGTCCCATCTATCCCCATTTGAAATGTCCCAATCATCCCCCTGATGTATATATTCAATATTCAGTCATTTTGACTCATAAATTATTTTGTCACAATAGTTAATATTCATTCATTTTAATTATCAATATTGAACATTGAAATAAACAACTACAACACATCTTAATTGTTGTTTATATTACATAAGATATTTGAGCAACTTCAAATGTTAAAAAAATTAATTTTAAGCAGAGTTTTCAGGAAATGCAACTTTGAAGTAAACAGAAAACAGCCATGTGGTCTTGTTTTTGATTCTGAAGCACACTATTGTAGTGAAATCTACGAGGATAGGAAGCAACTAAAAAAAGTTTATTGCCTGAAATAGTGAAAACGTCCCATCCATCCCTTGTCCCATTCATCCCCCAGCTCCCCTATATCAAAGAGTATTGCAAATAATCTATGTATATTTCTGTATTGGGATATTTTTATTCTTGATTATAAAAATCCATGTATTCTAAGAATTCCATCTTATTATTTCTGTATGTCTTCCACAACAGACTCAAAAGTAGATTTCATTTTGTTCTTTCATTCCTCATGTTATAAGATGTGAAAAGCTCCCTAAAGGTCTCGAATACAGATTCTGCTTGTTATTTTGACAAGGGGCTATAAACGCAAAAATCGAAAGCTGCATATTCGCTTTTATCTTTATTTTCTCAACTCAGGTTATGCTGGTGTCACAAAAGAAATAAAATACGGCTATTGCTTTTGTGTGAGTTAATGTATTTGGAGAATTAGATGTAAAGTAAATCACTTTATCAATGTTCAATTTTTGGAAACTTAATATTGTGTTGAATGTTTTCTGAAAGTTAAGAAAATGGAACAATCTGTATAAAATTAAAATTTTTTATTCCCTTATATATATTCATTAAATAATGAAAATATAAAGTAATACTATGAAATACTTTTCTTAATAATTAATTTTTTACTTATAATGTGTTTAAACTTATTACTTAAAATGTGTCTTATTATATGAAAAACTATTGCAAGTATAATTTATGTATCTTTCTGCATTGGAATATTTTTATTCTTGAATATAAATATCCATGGATTCTAAGAATTCCATCTTTTTATTTCTGTATGTCTTCCACAACACACACAAAAGTAGATTTCATTTTCATCTTGCATTCTTCATGTTGTAAGAAGTGGAAGGCTCCCTGAGGTCTTGAATACAGATTCTGTTCGTTTTTTTTTTTTTTTGACAAGTGGCTATAAACGCAAGAATGGAAAGCTGCATATTCGCTTTTCTCAACTCAGGTCATGATGGTGTTAGAAAAGAAATAAAATACGGCTATTGCTTTTGTGCGAGAAAATGCATTTAGAGAATGAGATATAAAGTATATCATTTTATCAATATTCGATTTTTGCGAACTTAATATTGCGTTGAATGTTTTTGCAAAGTCTGAAAAATGTAACATTCTGTCTAAAAGAGTGCTCCAAACTTAAAAATGTATGATTCAATTATCACCATTAATTTTAGTATTTTTTTTATTTGAAAAATATAATTGATTTGTATTTTCATGCAATTTTGTATCGATTAAGGAAATAGATATACATCTTATATTAAATGATTTTTATATGGAAATGCAGTTTATTATTTGTATAAAAACTTTTAAAAAAATGAAAGAAAATTTTAATGAAAGTAAACAAAGACAATACAAGATTTAAAAAAAAGGCAAAACCGCCTTTGTTTCTAATTTATTATCGTTATATATTGTTGCACAATTTCTCAAGTAATAGTGTATAAAAAATCCAACAATTAACTGATAATTAACAATCGCGGCCTATTTTCGTCAATCTCACTTTGAGTTAAAACTTTGAATTTTTAAGTTTTTATAAACGCAAATTTTTCTAATTAAGTATCAGATTGTGACAAAATTCAAATTGGACCACAGGGTGTCTTACACTTTCAAACAAGAAAAAAAAGTATAAAAATCTGTGCATACAGTGTAGCACCGTTTATACGTTTTTCAAGGGACCAAGAAAAAAAAACGTATAAATGAAAAAACGTATAAACAAAATTCAGAAAAGTACGAACATTTCCGTAATTACCAACAATTAAAAAAATCAGATATAAATTAAAATACATGAAAGACAAGTGGTATGTATTACTAAACTTCTTATCTTACTAAACTTCTTAATATTCATTTACCATGTAAAAAATATTTTGTTATTTTAGGCTGTACGGAATTTTTGGAATCCACAGATAAAATTTCAATCTTAATATTATCATTCAAATCACTGCTAATGAGGTATTCTTGAATTGTGTTAAAACCCGCCAAAGCTTGTTGAAAACATGGCAGTGGCTTTTCAGCGAAGTTATCCTCTTCTTCACTGCTAGTTTGTTCTCATTTGCGATCATTTAATCGATTGTTAGAAGAGTACATGTTGCAAGTTCACATCGCACAAAATCTTCAAATGTAATAACGTCACTTAAATTTGACCAGTTTTCTGGTGGATCAAAATGATCAGGTTCGGCGTTTTAAATAGGATCAAAATCCACTGGATTTAAAAATCCGCCAAGAGCGAAGCAGTTTAGGGTAAAACATTTTGCCAAGCCATCATTATGAAATTTATAGATTGTAAGATGTTAATGTTCACATTTTCGAAGTTGCTGTGGTATAAACGGGCGATAGCTGTTTTCACTAGAAGTTTTCGATAATATTGTTTTAGCGATTTTATGACTCCTAAATCCTGTGGCTGCAATTTGCTGGTACAATTTGCAGGGAAGAATTTGACAGTTATGTTTTTTAGAATGTCCGTATCAAGTGGATGAGCTGGACACTGATCAATGAATAAAACTATTCGCCGTTTCTGGTTTCGCATTTTATCATCTAATTATTTTAACCAATCGGTAAAGAAGGACATTGTCATCCATGATTTATTATTGGCCATGTACATTGTTGGTAATGTTTTCACATTTTTCAAGCAGCGAGGCTTTTTTGATTTGCCAATAATCAAAGGAAGCTATTTTTCTGATCCATCTGGATTGGCACACAATGCTACTGTTAATCGCGCTTTACTCTTTTTTACACCATGACACGTATCCGATTTGATTGCAAGAGCTTTGTATGTCAGAAAATTATAAAACAAACCGGTTTCATCTTAATTGAAAATGTCTTTTTGTTCATATTCTTTTATTATTTCTGGTAATAGGTTTTGAATCCAATCATCCACTGTTTTGCAATCAACATCTCTAGAGACTCTCCACTTAAATTTTTGCCTGCTATGCCGTGTCTTAATTTACACTTGTGAAGCCATCCTGAAGAAAATGATATCGTATTTCACATTCAGCTTCTTCGAAATTTCTCGTGCTTTTTCCATAAGAAAAGGACCGTTGATGGAAATATTTACACTACGACATTGATTAAACCACTGTAAAAGAAATTCTTCAACATCAGCGAACTTTCCGTTTTGGAACTCGTAGTTTTTTGAAGCACTACAAACACTTTGATAATGGCTTTCCTCGATGATCTTAAGTTATAAATTAGCGTGTTTAAAGTTGAAACTGGTAAACCTAATTCTTTGGCAGTATCCACTGTTTTTAAATATTGGTTTACCTCCACTTTTTTAAAATGCACATTTTTTTCCTTCAACGTCAGAGATTTTCTATTACACGAAGTCATCATGAACCGCTAGTGAACGATACCAATCCGGACACTGAAGCTGCCAGGAAGAGAACTTGCACTGCTGGGCCTGGGGAGAGCACACCAACAACCCTTATCTATAGAAAATGGAATGTTCATATTCCTTAGGGGTATGGCTTTTGTTCAACTGGGCAGGTGTTGGTCAAGGTCACGTGGGTTTTGGAAGACCGGAAAATCGGGAGTTGGGAATCTGAGGTTGAAATGCGCATTTTCTCTCTTCTTGACTGTTGAAAAAAACGTATAATTGAAATTTACGATTTAAGGAAAAAAGTATAAATGAAATTATTTAACGTTAATATCCATTGGATTTTGCCGGGACAGTTCAAAAAACGTATACACGAGAAACGTATAAGCGGTGCTCCACTGTATTTACGAAAGTTATGCGTGGACAGGACCGAAACATACATACATACGGGTCGAAATGTTAACCTCCTCCTTTTTTTTAAGTCGGTTAAAAATAGATAATACAAGTATATTACAAGGACAATTTATTAATTTTATTCCGTATTGTCTGTAACAGCCATATGCAATTTTATATGTTATTGAAGGCATAGTGCAACACATTTCATGTTTTTATTGTCTGTCTAGACTTTATTCATGACTTTGTAAAAGTGTCCCTTAAATCTTTTCATTGTGAAATCTTTTTATGACATAACTCGTAAATCAAATATATTGGTCTAGTATGTTTTGTTTTATGTGTGGTGCATATATAGTGGACATACTCTGTGCCAGTCTATCAAGCGTAATTGATATATAAAAACGATTATCTCTTGAAATATAATATAACTATATTTCCCGCTGTTAAATCTAAAATAATTTCTCGCACATTAATAATTATTATTGCAAAAACAACTAACTGCTATTTCTGAGTAATGAGTAAAATATATTTTCATGTGTTGAATAAATTGGATGGCTACAAAATTACTTTTTGAATTGAAGATATTTTTTTTTTGACGAAATTTGGCACACCATGTTTTAGAAACGCACTAAAAACGAAGTATATTATTAATATTTTTTACATATTTTATTTTTTCTTATTCATCACATATGAAATCTATCTATAATTATAAATTCTCATATATCATTTCCGCTTTTAATAATCTTTTTCTGAATAAAAATTTATATTCATAGGTACTTTGACTTTTTCCTTTCTGTATGTCTCCCAGAACACATACATAGGAATGTTTCATTTCCTGTTAAGTTTTTCATTTTTCAAGAAGTAAAAAACTTCTCGAGAAGTAGTATGCAGTTTGTGTTCATTCTTTTGACAAGTGGCTATAAACGCAAGAATAGGAGTTGCATGTTCGCATTCCCTTTCTTTTCTCATCTCAGGCCACGACGGTGATATAAAAATGAGCTATTGTTTGTATGTGTCATAAAGCATATGTAGAATGAGAAATTG
Organism: Maratus michaelseni; assembly: GCA_963931845.1. Taxonomy (NCBI): domain Eukaryota; kingdom Metazoa; phylum Arthropoda; class Arachnida; order Araneae; family Salticidae; genus Maratus; species Maratus michaelseni. The sequence continues at coordinate 446,730,270 of OZ007589.1, read as the reverse complement.
TAAGTGCGTAACATATTGGAAAAGTTCATATTGCGTTGAAATGTTCTTTCAAAGTTATGAAAGTGAATTTTTTTTTTTTCAGATTTGTATACAGGGTGTTATTTTTTTTTAACTGACGCTATTCAGAGCCGCCTGTAGCTCGTTCTAATAACTGGATTGATACAAAATTTTGTGAATGGACTAAGAAAACCATGGGAAAAGAGATTCCAACAAAAAAAAAATTAGTTCCAATCACCACCGATAGGGGGAAATGTGGCGCTGTGGTAATTTATGCAACTGAGAATTAGCATCAAATACGGGCAATAAATTAAAATGCAAATTTTTACTTACGCAAGCGACAGTAGCGGCAATAGTTTAAGTTATAAATGCATGCGAAAAACACCGAGAAACAATTTCAGCTCAAATTGGAAATGAATCTCACGTTACCGCAGCGCGCGTTACTTGTGAAGTTCTATTATTGTAACTAGTGCAATGTACCAGCCGCTCTTCGTTTACTTAGAACACGCCATAAACTGCGCAAAGGACCTTTATCCGTTAATGTATTGAAAGCAATGATTCTGAAATTCGAAGAAACAGGCTCGCTAGCAGTTCGGTCAGGCAGAGGACGTAAACCGGTGGCAGAAAAAGTGATAATGGATGTTTCAACTGCAATCAACGAAAGGGAAAGTGTAAATGATGAATAAAACATGGCATTTTATCCAAATTATTAATTTTGTCTGTTTCTGATGTTTTTTTAATGTACAGCGCCACATTTCCCCCTATCGGCGGTGATTGGAACTATTTTTTGTTGGAATCTTTTTTCCCATGGTTTTCTTAGTCCACTCACAAAATTTTGTATCAATCCAGTTATTAGAATGAGCTACAGGCGGCTCTGAATAGCGTCAGTTAAAAAAAAAACACCCTCTATACTGTGACTGAAAGCATTTATCATTATTTTACACACAAAAGAAATCCCTTGCATTATGGTCTATTGGGAAACATCGTTTTATGATGTTTAAAACATAATGCAATTCATATGGATCACTGATATGAAACACAACATGAATTTTCAGAAGTAAAAAATGAGTTGCATTTATAATTCCATTGCTTTATACTCCACAAGTGAACAACATTTGTGGTTTATTTTAATGATGTTATGATGCTTCAAGTGTAATAAAATAAATCAAGTTCAGTACAAGATGTTTTCTATAGACTATTTAGTGCATAGCATTTATCGTTCATTTACAGAGACACACAAAATAATTCAGTTACAGGATTGACTATGATCGATAATTTCGTAAGTACAATTTCCGCTGTGCAATGCATTTTTAAATTGACTATTTTTGGAGTATATCAGATTATGTGCATAAAATGTACTGATCGCATAAAGGACTATAGGGAATTATATACACTCTTCTGGGAATAGACAGCAGTTCCTAAAAATGAATTTTTACTAAATTATGTGTTTTTTGAAGATGCTTATTTAGTTTTCTGTTTTGATTGTTTTAAAAAATGAAATTTCTTAATAATATTCCGTTAGTGTTTGTAAGTGCCTCATAATCTGTGTCTTATTAAGTATTTTTTTTTGTTCTTGTTTAAGTTGAAACATGCGTATTCATCTTGTTTAAATTAATAAATAATGTGCTTAAAAATGGATCCTTCAGATACTACATTTATGTTTTCGCTATTTACAGTAGTATTGTTATACAAAATCAATTTATTTTATCGTTTTTGTTTTACACTTAAAGAATTAGTATTATTTCTCCTTAATAAAATATTATATATATTCAAAATTTTACTCAAGTTCTATATTTTTCATTCCCTTATATATATTCATTAAATAATGAAAATATAATGTAATACTATGAAATACCTTTCTTAATATTTAATGTTTTACTTCTAATAATTAACAAAATATGTCTTGGTATATCAAAAACTATTGCAAGCATAATCCATGTATATTTCTGTATTGGAATATTTTTATTCCTGAACTAGAGGGCCTACCCCCTGCGAGCTAGGCTCGCCAACCCCCGCTCAGACTTCGAGGCCTCTAAAAACATGACAGCGTGCTTTATTTTAAAAATATTGGTAAATCTGTAATTGGGTTGCCATGCTTTTAACGTTTTAATTGGGCATTTTTTGATTATCATGGCCTCATACACAGCTGTTGCGACAACTGACGACTGTTTTCGGGATTGATAAGTAAAATCAATTACAACTTGAAAACCAGCTTGTATAAAATGGTTAGGTTTAAATTGTGGCTACCTCTCGGACTTTTATAACAATGATCTGTATTCTATTCTTCCTTTGCGTTTAAGGATGAGAAAAAATCCATCTGCTTGTGAATAACATTAAGAACCACGGTATTGAAAAGTACTATGTTATAGACATTTTCAGTAACAGGTTTTAATTTTCTCTCTATTTTAGTGCACCATCATGCATATTTTCATGTTATTTTAAATATGTAAATTATTTATTTTAATTAATATGTATATACGAATTTTCTAATAATTATTTATCATACAAAATTAATTAAATATTTTGTGCATGCGTGCCTGCATTTATTCGGCATCAATTGATGAGATATTTAAACAAATTTGCAATCCGCGATAATTTTACATCATGTTATGTCACTTGAATATTGCCCATAAGAAAATCGGGTACTTTTCCAGTATAGGATCGTTTGCTTTTAGGTTTGGCGTAATTCGAGCTTCAAAAAGGGATAGATTCGTTAATATACGTACATTTGTTGCCAAAAGTTATGAAAACAAACCCAATGAACTTTTGCTGCTTTTCTATTATAGGTGTTTTGATGCTTTTTTAAAAAGCTTGGCGGAAAAAATGAAGCAGGATATTTTATTCTCCTTCCGTTCAGTTGGGCAATTAATATTCTATATATATTCGTTCTAAATATCCGAATTAGTGATTTTATAAATTCGTTAATTAAATTTTACAAAAAAAATAACAAAATGATATTAATAAATAATAATTACTATTAATTCCTTTCCCCCCCTTTCTTTTGCGTTTACATAAATGACGTCATTTGGACGAATTTATTCAAAATATTTTCAGTTTATAAATTAAATTAAATTCTGACAGACGATTGAATCCTGACGATAGAAATGTGATTTTTTTTTCAAATTTTCCCGAAAAACATAATTTAATTACAATCTTGTCTTCATTATCGATTGAAATAAAATATAAATTCAATTTCAATTTGAAAATGAAGAAAAAAAAGAAATCAATAATCCCTATCGGGATCCTTTTCAATTTTTTTCCCTTTTTTGTCACAAAAAATCTGAGTAATTAGTTGCCATCATTACAGAAATGTCATTAAAATTAGAAAAAAATTAATATCTCGAAAACTAATACCAATTTCAAAATTCTATTACCAGTTTTGACATCCGCGGATTTTTATGAACAATTGGTATTAATTTCACCACCAAGCGTTTAATATTTTATTAAAAATAGCCCTAGAACATAATCAGTCGTTTAATCAGTCGTTTCATAAAATCGTTTCATAAATTCTTTCATAAAATCGTTTCAGAAATTCGTTTCATTAGGATTTTATATATATAGGGTAGATAAAAATACATAATCCCATGTATTCTAAGAATTCCATCTTATTATTTCTGTATGTTTACCGCAACACACAAAAAAGTAGATTTCATTTTCTTCTTGCATTCTTCATGTTGTAAGAAGTGAAAAGATCCCTGAGGTCTTGAATACAGATTCTGTTAGTTCTTTTGACAAGTGGCTATAAACGCAAAAATCGAAAGCTGCATATTCGCTTTTATCTTTCTTTTCTCAACTGAGGTCATGGTGGTGTTAGAAAAGAAATAAAATACGGCTATTGCTTTTCTGTGAAAAAATGTATTCGGAGGATGGGATATAAAGTAAATCACTTCATCCATATTCGATTTTTGCAAATTTAGTATTGCGTTGAATGTTTTCGCAAAGTTAAGAAAATGGAATATTCCGTCTAAAACAAACATTTTCATTGCCTTCTATATATTAATTAAATACTGAAAAAATAATGCAATACTATGAAATTATTTTCTTAATAATTATTTTTTTACTTCTAATAAATAAAGAAAAATGTTTCTCAGTATATTGAAATTTATTGCAAGTGTAATCTATGTATCTTTCTGTATTGGAATATTTTTATTCTTAAGCATAAATATCCATGGATTCTAAGAATTCCATCTTATTATTTTTGTATGTTTTCCGTAACATACAAAAAAGTAGATTTCATTTTCTTCTTGCATTCTTTATGTTGTAAGAAGTAAAAAGCTCCCTGAGGTGTTGAATACAGATTTTGTTCGTTCTTTTGACAAGTGGCTAAAAACGCAAGAATTGAAAGACGCATATTCGATTTTATCAACTCAAGTCATGCTGGTGTTACAAAAGAAATAAAATACAGTTATTGCTTTTGTGTGAGAAAATGTATTTGGAGAATGAGATATAAAGTAAATCACTGTACCAACGTTCGATTTTTGCAAACTTAATATTGCGTTGAATGTTTTCCCAAAGATAACAAAATGGAATATTCTGTCTAAAACAAACAATTTATATTCCCTTATATATATTCATTAAATAATTGAAATATAATGTAATTGTTGTGGGGTTTTCTTGGATGTTCTTTCAGAATAATTAACTTAATTAATTTAAAAGGCTCATTTATTACTTATTCTTCATTTGAGAATTAACTAATTTAAACACAAGTATACTCTGATTAACTCCACTGAAATCTGTTGCCATGGAGAAGGGAGCAAATTACATTAGACTTGTAAAAATATCAAAACTTAAAAATCCGAATAAGTTAAAACAACATGATATTTTTGAACTCATAATTTTAGAACAATTCTAAATGTAGTAAAGGGCAACAGATTTCTAAATCAAGTAGCATACTGAAATGCAAAAGAACACCCAACTCCACTCCAACCCGATCAAGCTCAAATCTCCATACACAATAAACTAGCAAAATATAACCCTCATTGAATTTAGACAATTGAAGAAAACCTGAAATTCCTCCAATATGAGGACAAAAGGGAAAAGAGACAAATTGATAAATTAAGCATATGATGGAATACTAAAAATTAGAATGATAATGGAGATTTGGAACAAGATCAGATCGGTCAACCGAAAATCATATAGTGGCATAAAAAAACTGAATACCTCATACTTTTTTTTTTACCTTTTAGAAATAAACATTTTGATGTTTATTTTAGATAACAATATTCCTGAGAGGTGAATAGTTAAGGCTTAATTTAAACAATTACGAAATTAGACTTAATTTTACTTTTTTATCACTCATTAACTGATCCTTCATTAAGACAATATACAAAGAAAAACAATTGAGTAACTTTGATTAAACCTTAGTTAATGTTCAAATAAATTATTACCATGAATTTTAAATTTAAGAAATTTAAAAATATTAATTTAGCAAGATTATAGCCGTCATAACTTTACTCATAAATACTGAGAGGTTAAGCCTCTCTTATAGGTTTACTGCAAATATACAATATAAATTATTTAAAGATTATGTAAATAAAAGCATACCATTTTTGAGAATAAACAACATTTTGTTATTTCAACAATTAAAAATTATAAACGCAACTAAATTCTCAAAGTTATAAGAAAAACACAACTTAAAGGTTAGTCAATCTCATTGAGATTACTTGTTTTAAATTTTCATATAGAGCACAGTAATTCATAAGCTAATAATAACATCACAGTTTAAGTGTCATTCAATTGTAAAGATTCTACATATTAATCTTCTAAAAATACAACTGATTTTACCTTGGTTTTCTCTGAGTATTTGTAAATCATTTAATACTAGACAACAGGTAATTAAGAAGAAATAGGAATTACTTACAATATATTAGATATTTAATAGCATTACAGTGGGCATATTACTTTATACACTCCTCAGTTCACCAGTTGTCGTCAGTTACCGGAATTGTCCTCTTATCAACAGGGGGGGTTATTCCATAATACAGACTCTCATAGTCCGCTATTTACCAAGATGACTGATACTAGTTTGAATAATCACTGGTCAAACATTCAATTCCTCATAATAGCACGCACTGCGTCACCACATTAAAGTTTCACATAAGGCCTCTACCATACTTTATACAAGCCGTTGCTACTGTCACTCAAACGCGCCGCACCGGATCTTCGCCTCTTTATCTACGACACTCCCAGCGACCACACGTTCTATAACTTTCCGCGTAACACCATTATTCAGAAGAGCTCAATACTACTGCTTTTCCTGCAGCTCTCAGCAACATTAAAAAAAAGGGGGGAGACCGTGACACACTTCGCAGGCCTATTTAATTATTCTGAAGAGTACCATCTTCTGACCAAAAACAGTAAAGAAAGGATATAAGTCTCCCAGACGATTGAGACTTCTTCAGGATTTCACCAATCTGTACAAGCAAATAATTACTTTCTATACAACACCGTTCCGTCACCGATCATTATTCTCAATTCCATTCCTTAGCACAAATGTTTGAGCCGCCAGTCCTCGATCAAAACAACAAGTGTCTCCTCCAAGCAACAAGTGTCGTAACATTCTCTCTCTCTCTTACCGCTTCAAAACTGGACGGGGCTAAAAACTTATTTTCCAAGGGATGTTCGGGGGTAAAAACAATAGAGAATGGATTCTTCCTGGTAGCGACAGTCTTTCGCTCCTCCCTGCCGGCCGTTCCATGGGGGAAGGCAACCATGTTTCACCCCCATGGTGTGTTCTGAAGAGGGTCCCATGAACGTATGTTTACATGCGCGCCAGCTAGACGCTAGGGACAAGTATTGCTTTTACTGCAGGTTGTAACATACAATGCTTAATTTCGCCTATAGTACTCTCATAAGAGAACGTAATTCTTATACAGGGCGGTCAGTCTTTCTTTTAACCAAAGCCAGACTAGGTGACTCCAAATTTGCCACCTGTGTGGTCTTTAACTGACACACATCCCTCCTTGTTATATATCTTTCGCATTTGAAAAAGGAAGCTAAGTTATGCTAAAACGTTGCAATTACATTTGCCTAAAAGAAAAAGAAATAAGAAAAAAATAACTGCTTTTACTTTTACTATTATTACAATTACTTTTATTTATTTAAATTTTTATTAGAAACAGAAAAAAAGAGTGCTTTTAAATAAATATTAAAGTGAATGAAGGAATTTGATGCAGATAAAAAAAAATGGTTAAAACCAACCGTAACATAATACTATGAAATATCTTTCTTAATAGTTAATTTTTTACTTCTAATAAATAACAAAATGTGTCTTAGTATATCAAAAACTATTAAAAGTATAATCTACATATTTTTCTGCATTGGAATATTTTTATTCTTGAATATAAATATCCATGGATTCTAAGAATTCCATCTTATTATTTCTATAATTCTTCCACAACACACACAAAAGTAAATTTCAATTTCTTCTAACCTTCTTCATGTTGTAAGAAGTAAAAAGCTCCCTGAGGCCTTGAATACAGATTCCGTTCGTTCTTTTGACAAGTGGCTAAAAACACAAGAATTGAAAGATGCATATTTGCTTTTATCAACTCAGGTCATGCTGGTGTGTTACAAAAGAAATAAAATACGGCTATTGCTTTTGTGTGAGAAAATGTATTTGGAAAATGGGATATAAAGTAAATCGCTTCATCAATGTTCGATTTTTGCAAACTTAATATTGCGTTGAATGTTTTCGGCAAAGTTAAGAAAATGGAATATTCCGTCTAAAACAAACATTTTTATTGCCTTCTATATATTAATTAAATACTGAAAAAATAATGCAATACTATGAAATTATTTCTTAATAACTATTTTTTTTTACTTCTAATAAATAAAGAAAAATGTTTCTCAGTATATCGAAATTTATTGCAAATATAATCTATGTATCTTTCTGTATTGGAATATTTTTATTCTTGAATAAAAATATCCATGGATTCTCAGAATTCATTTTATTATTTCTGTATGTCTTCCACAATACACAAAAAAGAAGATTTCTTTTTCTTCTTGCATTCTCCATGTTGTAAGAAGTGAAAAGCTCCCTGAGGTCTCGAATACAGATTCTGTTCGTTCTTTTGACAAGTGGCTAAAAACGCAAGAATTGAAAGATGCATATTCGCTTTTATCAACTCAGGTCATGCTGGTGTGTTACAAAAGAAATAAAATACGGCTATTGCTTTTGTGTGAGAAAATGTATTTGGAAAATGGGATATAAAGTAAATCACTTCATCAATGTTCGATTTTTGCAAACTTAATATTGCGTTGAATGTTTTTGAAAAGTTAGGAAAATAGAATATATTATTTTTTTAAAGAAAAAAATAACTCAATTTCTAATTCATTATATCTTGTTGCAAAATTTCTGGAATTTTGTATTTTGTGATAATTTTGTCAACTCAAGTTATGATGGTGTTACAAAAGAAATGAAATACAGCTATTTATTTTGCGTGAGTAAATGTATTTGGAGAGTGACATATAAAGTAAATACAGTAAAGTAATATAAAGAAATCCTAATCCTAATAATATTATAAATCTGATTGTGTGCAAATGTTAGGCTGAAGCCAGCGTCAAAATGGAGCATTTAATGATCCTGTATCTTTGCATATATGTGGATTATAACCCTCAGATGAACATAGGCTGGTTTTTGTTAATTTTATTTAAATATTTTTCTTAATAATTCCAAATTTCGTTATTTTCATAGAGAATAAATGGACATTTTTTCGTATAATATTTTAAAATGGTTAAATTTACTTTACCGTTGCTAATACTTTATCGTTGCCACAACTAATTAAAATCCCGGAATAATAATTTTTACTCTACAATTTAGATTCAATTGAAAAATTTTCACGTAAAAAATGAAAATGAAATAAAAAAATGAAAGAATTAAAAAGATTAAATAATATTATTAGAAATAAAACGTACTTTTTTTAGTTTTTGATAATAATACAAGGTTTCAATATGCGTAACCATAGGAAACAGGCTAATATGACGTCATACATGGAAAATAAAGCGGATATGCTTTGATTGGTGAAATAAAATTATCTTAGGGTTTTTTTCTTCACTTTTTTTCTTTTGTATGGTAACAATACGTGGTGTTTTACCGTCTGCGCACGGCTAATATAACTATACCGTATTTTTTATTTAAATTTTTAAAAAGTAAAAAGAAATTTTAAAAGAAAATGGTCGGCAAATGTCAATAATATGCTCCGCAATATTATCCATGTCGAAAATGATGTCATGGATAGCGAGAAATAGATATTTTCATTCTTAAAACTAAAAGAAATACCTCGATTACCTAAAAAAAAATGACGAATGTTAATAGTTGATAAAACCTAAAGATTTAATATTATTTCGTTAAAATAACATAATTTCCTCTATGCCAGTATTGAAATTAATTGCCTGGAAAAGAAAATTAACAAGTATTATGTCATTTAAAAGAGATTTCTCTGGGGAAATAAATATATATTGGAAATAAAACGGGAATTTTCCGATATGTTTTAAAATGAATGTGAATCAATTTCTTACATTAATACTACAAGGATCAGTAAGCATATAAAGTAGATGAGTTTCACGCCATATTTATAACGAAAAATTTAAATGTTTTTTTTTTTTTTTTTTTTAATCTATACTGGTTATTAAGCATGAGTATCCATTATATACAGATGAGAGTTTTCTGCTGAAAATCACATCATAATTTTAAGAAAAGGAAAATGAACACGAATCTATTATATTAAAATCTGACCGTGTGTTTGTATTTCGAAACTACTCCTAGACTATCGAACGCAACGCGATTTACTTAATACCAGTTATCATTGATCCGAAGACTTAACTCTCAGAATTAAAAAAAAATAAATTAGATACCAAGATTTTTTTTTTTTTTTGTAAATTTTAATGAGGTTTCTCTATAAACGGAAAGTAACATAATCCATAATTGTATATGAAAAAGGAGAAATAAAACAGATGAGTATATTTTTTACACCACTTTCTCATTAAAACTGAAAAACAGAATTTATTTTCACTTGGAATAGATGGTGAAAACAAAATCTTGATTTCAGTAAATTATCCGAAAAATAAAAACATATTTTCACATGTTCAAACTGCATGAATCAATTTATTCGGGAGAACAAAAATTTTTTGTCAAAATACTGTCATTTAGAAAACAAGATTTGTTTCAGCTATACATTAAACCAAGGAGGCAGAATTGAATTTAAAGATAAATCATATACTATTTCCAATTAATGTTTTTTTGAAGGATGGCTGTTAAAACGTTTCAAAAAGGCGTTAAAAGTAAAATTGTTTATCAGGTAAAATTCACATTTGTTTCTATCCAATTCGTATATTTCCACGATTTTATTTGGCCCTCCTTTTTGCATTGGTTGCAATTTTATTTTCTCGATTATTTGGCACAAAATTTCACTTTTTTAAGACTGAGTTATGTCAAGGTCCCTATAACAAAAAATACCGTAAAAAATACCACAAGTAACTCCTATGAAATGTGATAAAGAGTTAGTTAATTATTAACGTTTTTAATTATCGGGAGTGAAATATTTTGCTTAATTAATGTATTTATTATTATTTTAATGATGCGTGAACGAAGTCACGGGTAACAGCTAGTGATATTATAAATCCGATTGTGTGCAAATGTTAGGCTGAAGCCAGCGTCAAAATGGAAAAATTAATGACCCTGTATCTTTGCATATAGGTGGATTATAACCCGGAGATAAACATAGACTGGTTTTTGTTTATTTTATTCAAATACTTTTCTTAATAATTCAAAATTTGATTATTTTCATAGAAAATCAATGGACATTTTTAGATAAAATTTAACCATTTTACTTTATCGTTGCTAGGGCTTTGATCGTTGCCAATAAATAAAAATGCGGAAAAATAATTTTTCCTCAACAATTAAGTCTCAATTGAGCGATTTTCACGTGAAAAATGAAAATAATTCAAAAGAAGATGAATTTGTGTGATATTTGAAAGAACAATATGGAGTATTTGTTATTATACGTGAAGTAGGAATATCGGTTATACATTAAAAAGATCTTTTTCTGTGAAAAACTGCGTTATAATTAGAAAGAAGAATTAACAATAATTATATTATTAAGAAAAATATTTCACTTGAACCATGGAACTATGAAAAGGATCCTTCTTGGCTTGAACAAATATGACGTCATAAATGAAACACGTATTTTCAAATATTCGTAATATTACAAAGAGCATGACTATCAGTATATAATAAAAGTATATACATAATGGACGTCATATTTAAGATGAATAACTGAAATGTTTTTTTGATACTAATTAATAATAAGCTTGAATATCAGTTACAAACAGATGTGAGTTTTCTGCTAAAATTCACGTCATTATTGCCAGGAAAAGAAAATTAACAAGAATTATATCATTGAAAAGAGATTTCTCTGGGATCAAAGTGATGTCATAATCAAACGAGATTTTTTAAATATGTTTCAAATGGAGCGTGTATCAATTTCACACATTAATAATCACTGAGTACAGTGAAAGAGAGGTAATGAACCGTAAAATCGGCTTGCAATATGAAACCGGTTATCGCTCAAATCATTAGGCCCAAGGCTGACTTCATTGGATGGAGAGAGGCTGCATGTGGAACAATGACTGGATTCATTGGATGGGGTTAGGTTTTCAAAGCAAGCCGCCAGTTGTTTGGGCCGACTGTAGGGTTGCATTTTCAGCCTCACGCCAAACATGAACATTTCATCTCTATTTATTCTCTGAACTCTGTGATTAATAATACAAGCATCAGTAAGATTATTAGGAAAAGAAAATTGAACACAAGTCTATTAAGTTAAAATGTGACTGTGTATTTCGCAACTGCTCCTCTTAATGCAACGCGATTTACTTAACACCGGTTATCATTCATTCGAGGATGTCATATAAATTCTGAGAATTTAAAATTTTGAATTAGATTCCGAGATATTAATATTTTTTTGTAAATTTTAACGACATTTCTCTAAAAATGGTACTTAAATTACTCCATTTTTGTGAATAAAAAAGGAGAAATAAAACGGATTAATATATTTTTATGCCATTTTCTCATTAAAGCTGAAAAAAATTATTTTATTTTCAATTTGAATAGTTGGTGAAAAAAAATCTTGATTACAGTAAAATTTCCGAAAAATAAAAACATATTTCCACATATTCAAACTTTAGGAATCAATTTATTCTGTAGAGCAAAAATCGCCTGTCAGCATATTGTCAAGAAATCAAGATTTGTTTCAGCTACAGATTAAACAAAGGACACAAATTTGCTGTTACATGCAAACGTAACACTTACAATTGCAAAGCTTTTTTCAACCCCAAATTACATGCAAACGTAACATTTACATGTAATTTGCACCCAAATTAATTTTAATTTGAACCGTAATAAATGTTAATTTGCAATGAAAATTACATGCAAAAGTAATGTTTACATATAATTTTGGGTTGCAAAAAGCTTTGCAATTTAAGTCTTACGTTTGCATGTAATTTTGGGCTGCAAAAAGCTTTGCAATTGAAGCTCCTTGCATTTAGGTGTAGAATTATTCCTCCCTATTCACAAGAATTGAATTTAAAGAAAAAGCATATACTATTTCCAATGAATTATTTTTAAATGATGGCTGTTAAAACGTTTCTCAAAGTCGTTAAAAGTAAAATTGTTTATCAGATAAAATTGACATTTCTTTTTACCCAATTTGTCGATTTACACGATTTTATTTGGCCGTCCTTTTTCCATTAGTTGCAGTTTCCTTTTCGCGGTTGTTTGGCACAAAAATTTACCTTTTTTAAACTGATTTATGTCAAGGCCCCTATAACAAAGAAATATCGTATTTTCTACTATGAAATGTAATAAAGAATTAGTTAATTATTTACGTTTTTAATTATCGGGAGTGAAATATTTTGCTTGATTAGTACATTTATTTTTCTTTTAATGTTACGTGAACGAAGTCACGGGTAACAGTTAGCATAAATATAAAGTAAATAGATATAAAATAAGCATAGTCCTTTATAATATTTTCCAAAAATTCAAATGGGACCACAGGGTGCCTTACATATTTAATTTCGAATTACAAAATTTCCAATAATATTCTGTCTAAAACAGTGCTCCCATCTTAAAAAATGTATGCTTCAATTATCCTCATTAATACTAGTATTTTTCTAAATTTGAAAAATATAATTAATTTATATTTTCATGCAATTTTGTATCGATTAAGGAAATAGATATTCATCTTATATTAAATAAGTTTCATCTGGAAATGCAGTTTATTATATGTATAAAAACTTTAAAAAATAAAAGGAAATTTTATTGAACGTAAACGAGGAAAATACAAGATTTTCATTTTTTATTAAGCAAAACCGACTTTGTTTTTAATTTATTATCGTTATATAATGCTGCACAATTTCTGAATAATAGTGTATGAAAAATCCAACAATTAATTGATAGATAACTATCGGGGTTTATATTAAAAAATACACAAACTTCCTTTAATAAAAGTCATGTAAAAAATGCAAAAATTTTCTTTGACTTACGTGTTCCAACTGTTATTAAAAAGCAGATTGATTCACATATTTTTTTTTCTGTGAATAAATTAGAAGGATATATATTTTTTTTATTCCTTATTGCTGTGGAGAATGTATTCCACACCATTCGTAACTGCGAATTAAAAAATCTATCAGAATATAACGTCAATAAACTTTTATCCTAATAAAGACAATAATATTCATATTTTAGAATATATTTCACATAAAATTTAATATTTAATATATATGTGATTGTATTGTAATATCCAATATCATACTATTAATTATTGCAGCTAATCTTAATTATTTTTTTAATTGAAATTATCAACTGGTTACATTAAATACAGGAAACAGCAGAACAATTGTGAATCGTTTCTCACGCAATAAAAAGCAATAAATTGAAAACAGTCACCAGTAATTTGGGACAGATTGACATGTCCAACAAAGGCAAACTTACGCCATTTCAAGAATAAGATTTTATGTCTAGTTGCACTTAACAGGGTGAAAGATCAATCATAAACTCAAAACAACTATTTCTTATGCAATAATGTTTTACGTTCCATCCACTCTGAGAACGAGAAAATAAAAGTGGTGTCGGAGGAAACGCGAGGCCAACAGCGAATTTACTGCTATTTTTAAATTGGCGTGAGGAAAAGTCACGATCAGCCTCCAGAAAAAGAGAAAAAGAGAAGGGGATATTCAATGAAAATATCTCTCATCACACATTCTATCTCTAGAAGCAGTGCAGTTGAGATGATTTTCCTGATCAGAACTAAAGTGACTTTTTTTTTATCAACGGATCAGTACAGAGCAGTGCAACTATCAACCATGCGGTAAAAATAATAATACCTCTTCATCCCATTATAGTCACTACTAGTTGTCAGTAGTAGATTTAACAGCAGAAGCAGTAAGGAGCTGTTAATAGTCTTCATCATCCAGCATTATGTTATACTAGCTGTTACCCGTGACTTCGTTCACGTAACATTAAAAAAAGAATAAATGCATTATTTTAGCAAAACATGTCATTTGATTACTGACAACATATCTAATTAACCAAATCTTTATCACATTTTATAGGAGACCATACGGTATTTCTTTGCTATAGGGGCCTTGACATAACTCAGTCTTAAAAAAGCGAAATTTCATGCCAAATAATATATACAATCGCGAAAATGAAAGTGCAACCAATGAAAAAAGAAGGACCAAGTAAAATCGCGAAAATCGACGAATCCCTCTTCGTAAAACGAAAAACAACACTGGGAGAATTCTATACAACAGTGCATTTTAGGTGGTATTCGGTATGAAACTTGTATATTTGTGCATTGTTAAATGGGCATTATTATATTGTTTATTTGCATAGACGTATGTTATATATTTATTACTACATTATTTTATGTATTGTTTATGTATATATTAAATAAAGTGATTCACGCTAAGGGGTGTAAATAGTGAACAAACTGCTCGTGGATTTTATACATTGATAGATATTTCATAAAGATATAACAATCTGATGCTATTCTAAAATGTAAACAAAGGTTGCTAGAAGTACTTTAAATTCTGCCCAATTTAACCTCGATGTTTTCTCTATCGCGTCAAGAGCACTATAAGCAAATAAATACTGACAACACCAATCTGATAATCTCAATTTACATATTTTTGTTAGTATATATAGGATTATTTTAGTTTATTTCGTGCGTTTGAAATTTTTTACGCTTTCTCTAGGGTTAGGTGTCGAATAAATGTACTTTCTTGATAATTTATTTTGCCATTTCTATTTATTCTATTTTCCATTCATTCCATTTATAGATATTGATTTAATTTACATATTCGTGTCAAAGAATATTGTTTAAATTTATTATTAGGATTGGCTTAGATTAGAGTTAGGATTAGGAATAAAAATTGAACGACAATGGCATGACCGATTCAGTTTTAAAGTATGAACATAACCCTGCATATCTATTTACATCATGAAGCAATAATAAAATTAGAAAATTATCGGCTAATATTTTTTGTTTTACAGTCATAGTTGGCATCAAAGGTGAGTGGAGAAATGACCATCTTAAATACCATTAAGTGTTTACCTCGAAAAAAACAAATCTGCTTACAACAATGTATTTAATTTTGCGCCAAATTTCCTTTGATAAAAAAAGAAAAAAGAAAATTGGCTATGGACCCGATTACAGACCCCTAACCTTCCTATTCTCGGAAATTTTCTACCTATATGTAAAAAATTTTCTACTATATAGAACGCGCTTTCACGTTTATAATGTTATGAATTGGCACGATTGGCTTGTTCAAGCTTACACAATTCGACTGGAAGAAAAGATTCATTATTTTTTTATTTTTTCTTTGCTTTTGCATTATGCGAATTTGTTGGTAAAATAGATTTTCTTTTCGATAACATTGTTGTTTTTTTAAGTTAAAAAAATATTGTAATTTTACTTAAACATTGCTTTAAAATCTATGCAATTTTTCTCATCCTACAAGACTTTACAAAAATCTATTATGAAACAGAACTATAAAAAAGCTATATTTAAAAGCGACAACAAAGTTTTTACTATTTTAAAACTAAAAGAAATGTAAAATTAAATTCCGGTTCGAAACGACGATTTAGAAATGTGTTTTGATTGTGGGAAAATGATAGAGGAAAAATGCTGTTACTTCGACGCAATCATATTAAATCTTTAGTTTTTATGAGAAAAACAAGTTTCTTTTAAAAAACATAGTTATTTTTATTAAGCTTTTCTGATTTTCGATACAGATAATTTTGCGATGCATTTGCCATCCAATATTTTTTCTACTTTTTTTAAACTTTTTAAAATTTAAATTAAAAATATGGTATCTTCATATTAGCCGTGTGCAGACGATAAATCGCCAACCTATCCCATCATTCGTATTGAATTCATTAAAAATATAAATCTTTCACTCATTTCATTTAAAACACAGAACTTCAATTTACAACACATATATTTAAAATACATATATTATGTACATTTAAAATAATTCCTTTCATGTGAAAAAGAAAAAGAAAAAAAGGGAGAAATTAATCACAAATAATTTGATAACAGAAGATCATTTTATTTCAACATCAAAGCAAATCTGTCTTATTTTTCTATATATGACATCATATTCGCTTGTTTTCCATACTTACTCGTATTTATGCACTTTGTATTATCAAATATTTGAAAACGCACGTTTTATTTCTAACATGACGTCATTTCATATTCTGTTTAATTCTTAAATAATTCATTTCCTTTTCATTTTTCACGTGGAAATTTTTTACTTCAAAATAAATTGTTGATTAAAAATTATTACTCAGGGGTTTGATTTTATATTGGCAACCATAAAGTATTAGCAACGGTAAAATAAATTTAACCATTTAAAAAAAAAGCTGCAAAACCGAGCCCTTTGGGCCAAACCAACAAAACCAACCAACCATTTTAAAATATACGAAAAAATGTCAATTTATTCTCTATGAAAATAATGAAATTTTGAATTATTAAGAAGAATATTGAAATAAAATAAACAAAAACCAGTCTATGTTCAACTTATATGCAAAGATACAGGATAATTAAATGCTTCATTTTGACGCTGACTTCAACCTAACATTTGCACACAATCAGATTTATAATATTATTAGGATTCATTAGCGAAGAAACCCGAGTTCAACAATTATAAAACATTGAAAGTAACGTAGCACCTGCTGGAGTTATGTTGAGTAAACGGTTTTGTATTCACGCACTTATGCAAAATAATAACAGAACTTTGAGTAACTTGCTTCATGAATAAGTCTAGATTTGTGCGCGAATTCTACAAGAATAGTAAAGCATTTTTTACGATCCTGTGTTCATCGTCATGCGGCCAGGCATGAGTCATCTTCCGCTCAACGATAAAATCAGAGGTACATATTTAAATAATATATTTACTGTGACTATAAAATACTATTATAACATTGGTAAACAGGGTTCAGTTTTTAAACCCATGAACAGTGTAGTATTTATTTTTTATGAATACCTATCATTTTAATGGTAAAAGTTTAGTTCATAATTTTTACTTAATTAAAAATTTAAAAGTAATAAGAATAATTCACAGACTGAAATGTGACCTGTAATTGTATTTTGGTCAATGTATTACCAAAGTAATTTTAAATGCAATGGATGCTTAATTTCTTTGTATATAGTCTTATTTTGTATATTTCTGTTTTAATGTAATGGTATCTTTGATATGTTTGTAAATAAACTTTTTGTTTAAATTTTATCTTATGTTCAGTCCTTTTGTGGTTAACAAACTCTAATTTTTAGGTAATTCTTGTGGGAAATCTATGTGCAAGATGGACAGTTTAAAAAGGAAACTGTCTATTTCTTAAATAACGACGTGAATGTATAATTTTTAATTAACTTAGGATTTAGTTAGAATTACACTTAAAAAATTTTGATTTTATCGATAATCCTCTAACTTTATTCGCACATAGTCCCAGAACCAACGATCATCTCTCTTTAATTTTTTGCTCATCTAATCGTTACATGAAGGGTTTTGGGGAGTTTCTCATGGTCGATAGATTTATTAGGTTTAAAACGTAACTTTCTTGTATTTATCCAAGTGTATACCAGTCCAACACCTATAAATATTTACTTTGGTAAAAATAAATTGTGCTGAAATTAAAACATTATTGCAAGGTACAATGTGAAACGAAAAAGAAGGTATAAAATTGTTTTGCCAAAGCTAACATTTGGTTCTCAAGTAAATAAGCTGCCCAAACGTGAACTGAAAAGATTGATTTTACTATATGGCGGGATTTGTTTGCAATTTGACTTTCGACTAATACGAGAATTTTGATGGCGGTAATTTTAATGAGTCTAACCACTTCCAGAAAAATGGGTAACGAAAGCTGGAACGAGCGCAAAATCATTTATCTCCTGTAACTTTTAAGGTTAATAAAGTTTGTTAAATGTAGAGATAAAATCGAAGACTAGCTTATCTGGCAAAAACATTTCAATATTGAAGCATTATACAAGATACAATATAAACTGCAATCCGAAGAAGAATTTTCTATTGTTTATTTCGTACCTTTTTTCAATACGTATTTTGCTTTCGAATAAAAAATATCTGTCTGTACTTGCTTACGAACAATTGTATAGCTGATAAAAGAAATAATACTTTCCTTCTTTTTAAATTACAAGAAAGAAAATCGCTTATAAATAATCCAAAAGCATAAAAAATAAAAATTTGCCACATTTGTAAATAATCTAGCGATAATTCAACTCAAACAATGTGCATCTTAAAGGAAAGGAAATGACAGACACAAATTGCAAATTCATATTTATTTTCAAAATAAATAACAATCACATAAAATTGGTATTCTCTTTTCTCTTAAACTATCAAAATTTACGACACAGCAAATTGCATGCTGTTTTTTTCCTTCAAACATTTATTGAAAGTTTAAATAACATATAAAAGAAAATTTGAAAAACTTTGAAATCTTCAAAGAAAACAAAAAACATACATTTGATTCATACTTCTTTTTACTTCTTTATATAAATATTTTAAATGTTTCGAGAAAACAGAAGTATTCAATAGATTTTAAGACATTTCTTTTAAAAATAACATAGTGCTCTTTTAAAGAAATGAAATTCTGTCAAAGGTACCCTACATCGAAATATGCAGAATACAATTTTGAATTCTACTAAACTTTTCGAAAAAATGGAAAATTTCTTTGCCGCGTATTATTTTATATAATTATACGAAATTTCGCAAATATTACGTTCATAATTCCGAGGATAAATTTAGATTTATAACAGATCATTACTAGAAAATCATCATCTGATAGAAGTTAACTTTTCTTTCAATCTTGTAGCTAAATTACAAGGTTGTCAGGAAAGAAACATCCGATTACAAAATTTAATATTTTCCATAATTCCAAACAGAAAATTATAAGCAATATGTCACTGTAAAGGAAAAAAAAAATAATTTTTAGTTTGTAACATTGTGTTTCCGCAATAGTTCTTTTTTGCTGAAAAATCAGAGAGTGGTATTACATACCTTGATATGTTGGAAATATAACTTTTCTCTCAGTTGAAGGAAGATATGCAAAATTTCCTTTTTCAACAAGATGGTTACTGCTTCAACAAGATGGCTAATGGGTGCACTGCCCCATTGGCATTTGAAAGTTCGTAAATTTGTAAACACAGAACTACCACACCTTTGGTTTGGTCGCAGTGCAGCCGATGATTTGGTGCTACACAGCTACCCTCCTAGGTAACCTGATTTAACTACTTTCGACTTCTTCCTTTGGAGATATGTCAAAGGTCTTGTGTTCATACCACATTTGCCTACAGATTTGCCCAAACTTAAACATCGCATTTGTGATGCTTTACAAACATTAGGAGTAAAACATTACAACGTGTTTGCCAAGAATGGGGGATATTCCATCTACGTCACGATCACCTGGTCCAGGCGAAGAACTTCTATCATAAAGAACGAAAGGCTCCGTAAACGTAATATAAATCCCCGCCAGACAACGGAACAGCTCATGGTAAAAAGCAGTAGTAGATTCTTTTCTTATCAGGTAGAAGTTATTTGGGTAAATTACAGGTACAACGCAACCTTTTCCAGCCTCGAAACAGGATTTGCAATATAGTCCATTGGCATATCGTGATGATATTATACGGGTGACTAAAATAAGTCATATCGAACACTTGTGATAAAAAATAACATTTTTCTGTTCAATGACAGATTACTTATCATTTTCTATTTTTAATTATGGAAAATATTAAATTTTGTAATCAGATGGTATTTTTCTGATAACGCTGTATTTTATCTGAAGGGAAAACGTAAGGATTTTATTATTTATAAATATATTATATGTTTATTAATTAAATGTATATGTTTTGATTTTTATGCGTTTTTTTAGTATAATTAATTTCCGACAAATATAATATATGCATATAATTTTGTTAAATTTATTAATTACATTTTTACCACGGAAAAAATCCGTTATTACTAAAAATTCTACGTCTCATGAGATTTTTTATGGTCCAATATAATGTGGATTAGACTAGTTGTGTAAAGTTTTTGAATTGTAGTGATTTATATATTTGAGAAAATACCTTTTTTTAACTAAGTAATACGTTGCAGAATAGAAACTAAATTTATGTAAAGATAAATATTATAGCCAAGTAGAACAGACAGTTTTTTGAAACAAAATCGACATGATTGTTCGAAAAAGGCTGTTATTGCGTTTGACGTTTTCCGCCTTATGAAAAAGTTACCTCAGATTTTAGAAGTACCGATAAACAAAATATATTATCTTATACATGAGACCGTCTTCTTTTTGACGGTGTAATTGGTTCTCAAAAATACGAATTTTAACCCTTTGAAAGCTAATAGCGACCGCAGGTCACTTCGCGGCTTTCGGAGACGATTTGTTTTGTATGCTGTAACTAAACGTTCCTATTTCAACATAATATTTGTAGAACTTTTCGACAGACCACGTTTACACCACCTCCGGACATTTCGAAACGTTTGGACAAGTAGAAGTATTTAAAAAAAAAACGTAAGAAATTTTTGATGTAAACGACAAAACGTGTGATGTTTCGGTGCGGCTTTGGCTCATGTTTTCACTATTAAATATGTATATTTTTAACAAAACTTTAAAGAGAGCTTGCATACAGTAATATTTATAACCGATTGAAATTTCAGAGTGACCGAAAGACTAGAACTATTTTTTCTTTGTTAAAGGCCCCGATACGAAAACAAAACAAAGAAAAGCGAGAAGTAAACATATTTATTTTACAGCCAGATAACACTAATTTTTTCAAGAAATTTTTACACGGGCTGTAAAACCGATATTTATAACCTATATATGTTTCAAAGGGTTCGCACAACAAGAAATATTTTTTATAGACTATGAAACAACCCTACTGAAAAAAAACAAGAAAATCTCTCCTTACGAGCAATTTTACCACGAAATATTGATGTGTATTTTGCGAATATTTCATTTGAAAATATAAATTCATACAACATCCGGTTAAGGATATAAAATTATACAAACATGAGGTTTGTTTAAGGTTATAATCACGGTCCCGAGTAACGTTGGGCGGGTCAGCTAGTAAATAAATAAAAAATAAAGGATAATGCAAGAATACCTATTCAGTGATAAAATCTGCTGAATTATTATGAATGAATGTAATGGAAAAAAGTAACTGATTAGATCGAAATGTTAAATACACATACAGCGTTTTTAATAGAATGTTTCCACTTTTCTATTTAAATAAAAAACTGAGCTGCGCCGCCACGCGCCCAAGGGCGCAAGTCAGGCATGTTGACCGTCGCACTCAAGTCCTGAGGGACTTATATCGCACACGACCAAGATAGTCCTCCTGTAATGTGTTTTAATATGTATTTTGTTTGCATTTTCGCACATGCCTATATATTACAAATAATCATATAGATTTTACTCATAACGTGCTTTATTTTTTGGGCGGAGTTACGAAGTATATACTTTATGCTTTTTTTTCACTTTTGAGTGTGAGTTTTAATAAATTTGTTTTATAAGAATTCATTTTAAGTCCGTTTAAAAACTTTCTCAGCCGATAAAAGCTAAAATAGAGATTAAATAATAAATAAATATTAATATTCTGTAATAAAAAGTAATTAATTTTATTCTTTATCTACATTTTATTATAAAAAAATTGTAGACTGTAGTATCGTGCCATTAAAAAACATATCACTACTCTTATTTAAAATTTTCTTACACGTTTTATGACATGTTTATTTTGATAAAATTTTCTTTACTAGTATAATAAAACTGCAAAAAGTACAGCGTGAATTTTTATCCTCTCTTCTCCCCTTCAGGAAGAGTAATAGTTTAAATTAAAAAATATATAAATATCCTTCCTTGTTTCTTTTTAACACTTTACAACATAGTTGAAAAGTTTTTAAGAATTTGGGTTGTCCGTCTGTCTGTCCGTGTTCTACCTCGCGTAAATATATTCGGATTGTCATGCAATTAATATATGTTATTCAGGTTTAGTATGGCCTGTTAGGTATTGAAAATGAAGTGTGTAGCACTTATAATTTTTCACAGGGACACTCATAAGAATTTCGGTTTATTACGGTATACGGAGGAAATAATTTGCTACTTATTTTAATGATATTACATAATTTCAAACATATTAAAATTGATATATTTCACTGAGGTACACTGCAAAAGGCTTACTATAGAATATGGTGTTCATAGCACTTATGATTCCTTTACCGGGACACTCAAAATAATTCCATTACATTACGGTCTACGGAGAAAAAGCATTTGAGTTTTATTTTAATAATGTTTCACTATTTCAAACATATTTAACTTGATATATAGCACTAAGGTATATTACAAAAGAGATACTGTAGAATATTGTGTGTATAGTATTCATCGTTCATTTACGGGGGGACACACAAACATTCGGTACTGTCTATTAATAATAATTGCTGGAAGTGCGTTTTCTATTTCTGAACGCGTTTTTAAATTTAACTAATGTTTTGTCTATTACTTCGTGTGTACAAACTCTATAGATCATATACAGGAAAGCACAAAAGTTCTCGAGTACATTTCCGTTTATTGACGGAACTTCCAGAAGGAAAATTTTAAACTGTGCTACGCGTTTACTAACTGGACGAAAATTTAGCATTCTATGTAGTGTATATACAATTGTATAGATCATATACAGGGCTGCACAAAACAATTCTGCTATTTTTCCGAATATTTTTGGTAATTCCTGAAATTGTGTTTTTAAATATGTTATCCGTTTTTCAAATTCATTACTTAGATATCATTTTTCACCTTATTAAACGGTAAAAATTTATATAATTATTTTGGATGTGTTTCATAATCTATGTTTGACGCATGTTTTTTCGTCCATGTTTAATTTTGCTAAACATTTTATGAGATATTTATTTGGTTAAATTTTTGTTTTATAATTCAATAATAGTACATTAAAACAACATCCTTTTATTGATGTGCATAGAAAACGTAAATAACAAATTAAGTATCATCCTACGAAAGGTTTTTGGACATTTTTTTTTACATAGTACACCCACATTTCGTCAAGACAAATTGTTTCAATAAACATTGCAGTTAATTTAAAATTTTGGAAAAACGTATCTGAAAAGAATCTCAAAGATTGCATAGCAAAAGCTTTGCACGGATCCACTGATTGTGCTGGAGAATTGACTTATGACTGTACAAATGTCAATGTGCTTTCAGAGGATCACGGGTGTGTAGTTTTCTTATTGAATGACTACCTGTGTGATACTTCTGCAAAAAAATTGAATTTGAAGGACACACCTGAACACTGTACTACATATGTTACTCTGTACTACATATGTTATAACATTACTCGAGTTCGTCAAAATGATGTAATGTAGGTTATATTTCTGTGAAAATCCATAAATATTAGTTCCTTTCTCACGAGCAACTGTGAATATTCTTTTTCAATATGTTTGTTACAGAATGAAAACGAATTTTGAAATACATATATATGTATGTTTTCTGTGAATGCACGTTTCTGTTTTTCAAATTACTGTTTTGGAAATTCATCCAAAGTTATTTCGTCTGCGCAGAAAATGAAACTCTATTGTATTATCTAACAAATTTCCCTGGTACAAAAACGATTATTTGTTCATATCGAAAATATTTATGATCGGATATTAATGATACATGATTATATGATCGGAAATGTTTATGATATCTATCAATCGGAAATATTTATGGTCGGATATTAATGATACATAATTATATGATCAGAAATGTTTATGATATTTATCAATCGGAAATATTTATGATACATGCATGTTTGATATATTAAATTTCTGTGATAACTAAATTTATATTTAAAGACATTTTTAAAAGCATTTACTTTATACGGGAAAAACATTGAGTTATTCTTTTTGCATTATTCCAGTGTCTCATTAGTCGCGAAATCACATCAATAAAACGAAAATATAATAATTGGGGCGATGCCACTCAAATAGGAAGAGATTTAGGACATGTTCTTCCTATCGTTTGAAGATATTGGAATAGGAAATTTTTGAGATAGAACTAAATGATTTTTAAATAAGAAATTTTCTTAATTAAAAAAGAAATATAACATAATTGCATTCATGGATTGGAAGATGTGTCTACTGAGATAATATATATTTGTGCTTACAATACATTATTTTATATATTATCTGATGTCATTTTCTAATTTTTCTTTTTAATAAAACAAATCTCTGGGAAGTGGTTAATTTTATCGCCAAACGTTTCAATGGTTTAATACATTCAAACGACAGGAGCAACATGTCCTGAAACGTTTCCTATTTTAACGGTTGTATCCGAATTTATAGGGTAATGGTTAGGTTATTTTCGTTGAGCCTTTGTAGAAATAGACAGTTGGGCCTTTGCAAAAATAGATCGTTGGGCCTTTATAGAAGTACACTGTTAAAATTTTGCAGCAAACTGTCCAGTCATTTGACCGTTTTTACAGAAAAAGGTTACATAACATTAATTTAACTGTATTCTGACCAAATTATTGCACCTATTATATTCAAACTACAGTTAAACTACTTTTATGTAACCGTTTTCTATAAAAACGGTCGAATGACTGGACAGTTTGCTGCAAAATTTTAACAGTGTAGATGTTGGTCATTTACTGGCAGATAATTCATTTGCTAATGGTACGGCACGCTGGACGTTTCTCACCGTTGGCCAACCACGGGACTCCACAATTATCTAACATTGGCCATACCATATTCTGCTACTTGGTTATCGTAAGACTTTGTAACTCTAAGGGTTACATTGTGACATATGGTCTAGTTTTTGTATTTCAAATCTCCTGCCTTGACCACGATGGCAAGAACACAGATAGCAGTCCCACCACTTACTTTGGTATACTGCATCACTTAAAGACCGTTTTCAGAAGTTCAAAGACCTCGCTTGTTCTCTGTGGCCAGTTTATCGTTGAAGTCTAATACTCCGCTGTTGCCTCGAAATCCGAGGTGTTGCCTCGACACTTTGTGTGCTGAAGAATAACACCTATGAAAACAAACTAACACAGGAAAGTATTATTTGTTGTTATTATCTTAGTTAGACTGTGAAATAATATAACCATTGTAAAGTGATATTTATGCGAGGTATGACAAC
This sequence comes from Maratus michaelseni, assembly GCA_963931845.1. Classification (NCBI taxonomy): domain Eukaryota; kingdom Metazoa; phylum Arthropoda; class Arachnida; order Araneae; family Salticidae; genus Maratus; species Maratus michaelseni. Next base: position 446,704,577 of record OZ007589.1, on the reverse strand, counting down.
ATAACCAAAGTATAGAGACCGTCTAGAGAGAGCGAAGAAATGACAAAGCCTGGCACCGGAAGAAAAATGGCAACCAGAGTGACGCAATCTTGCAGTTGGGCCTCAGACTATTCCTTTAAGATGTCTTCATTTTTATGGACATTAGATGAAGGTACAAACAGCAGCACTGAGGCGATTTCTTTTCAGTAGTCTGATGACAGAATTGAATCATTCGGTAACTTCGAATCAAGCGCATCAGATATAGTCACTTCACTGCTCCGTCACCGATACTCCAAAATCAAATCAGAAACGACTTAGAATTAGATGGCAAAACGAATGGGGCTATCGATTTTGTAATGGTCAACTGCAAAAACTTGTTTTATCTAGGAAAACTGACCGAAGTTGAAGATGAGGATTATAAGGTCAGCGTAATGGGGGTTGGTCTAATTCACACTCGAGATGGCCATCCCGACAGGATGAATTTTTTTTACAAACGGAATAAGACTTAACTCATCATCAACCCACCAACGCCATTGGGCATCCGAGGGCTGTTTTCTGAGATCTCAAAGACCTAAATTAAAGTGTCAAATTTTTTTTAACATTACTTAAATAAAAGTTTTTTTGTCTAACTTCATGATTTTTTTGTTTGTTTTGGCATTTCAAGGCGCAGACACACCTGTCACACGTTAACTTCACTAGAAAAGATAACTTTTTGACATATTTAAATCTAAATTTCTCAGATTTTGATGGTCGCAAAATGCCGTTATGTATGAAAATATATATCAATGTTAGCAATAGTCAGTTTTGGGTTATTTATATATCAGACCGGCTTATATGAGAAAAGCCTCAAAATGTGTCCCAAAATAATCCCGTATTGCGCTAAGGTCAAAACTTTCATAACTGTAAACACACATAATCAAATTAGAAATAAACATTCTGAAAAATGTAGAAATTGTGAAATTACTAGCTGATCCTTCCGGCGTTACCCAGAAATCGGTAACTTTCTTTTGCGGTTTCGATAAAAATAGTTATTTTTGGAGCTCATTTTGTTATAAACAAACCTCTTTCCGAACGAAACTCTTGCACTCGTCCCTGCTGCTTACGGCATTGAATAGCAGGAGTGCTACGCACGCGTTGCAACATCGTTTATTTACAATTGACACGGCGAGGGGGCGCGAAATCAACTTACTTAGATATCTATACATTAATTAGTTCATGTTAGGTTGAATAAACCAATTCCCGTTAAAGACAATTCCAAATATTTTTTAGAACACATTGGTCGAAATATGAAAATACCCTAGGTCGACCGTTTTCGACCACCCTTATCTCCCACACCCCCCATAGCTACCGACATGCAGCCACCATAGTTCTCGATAGGAGTCCCGAGGCTACCACCAGACAAACACGAGTGATAAGAACACACACGTGTATATATATATTTTTTTTTCGCTTGAGGTAAAAATAAAAATTAGGTAACTAACTACAATATTTTTACATATGAACATTGCAAATGTTCTTGAAAATGTTCTTTTAGTGCTATTTTACGAACTTTAGTGATCTAGAAACTTAAAATGAATATACTTTTTGTATATTTATAGATTACGATGCCGGTATGAACTGTGATGCTTTTCTACAACAGATTATACGCAAAATAAAATATTGAAACACTTAGAGTTTAGCAGTTTAAAAATAATGATCATTTATACTTTCCTTCTATCCTGCTATTCATCTGGTAGAATAATTCTAAAATACTACTCTTTTGTATTTTAAAAAGGATTTTGCTGTATATATTGTAGTTTTATAGTTTTAATAATATTTAAAAATCAGGATATATATTATATACTTTTTGTAAAGCCTCTGCACATTTTTGAGAAATAGATTCTAAATTCAGTTTCTGTCCGTGTTATTTAAGGCAGTGTTGTCAATAAAGATATATATTCTGTGTCCATGTACTTGGATTAATTTAAAAGCAAGGGCAGGAGAAGTTTACCAAAGTGAAGTTAAAATTATCCACATCATCCAACGTACCATATTGTATACATAGCCACTCTATATGGTCCATGCATATGAACAGTTTAAAGATGGTGGACATTTCTGTTTAAATTATAACATAGAGGTTTCCGAACAGTAGAATGTTTACAATTTTTATCGTTAACTCTAATTTTTTATTTTAATTTATATAGCACATTTTCAATAGATAATATTGAAGTAGTTCATTATCTGAATTTTTAGATAAAGTTATCCTGCTTTAATTCACCTTAATCCATGTTACGAGTGAAAACAATGGATATTATAACAATTCTTTGCACTACTCATTTACACAGACATTATTTTATTTTCAAACACATAAACACTCAGTGTACACGTCTGGAAGCCTTAAAAACACCTTTAAAACTACACAAAACTAGTCAATCTGTTAAAAATTGGAAAAAGTAAAAATATTTGCACCTGTCATTCTCAGGCATCCTCAGTCACTGATGTTATGTTATATGCTTCGCTAGTCAATCTGTTGAAAACCCCGATTTTGTTTGTTTTTTCGAGTAGCATATGGTGCCATCTGTTATCTATTTTTTCGTGGATCATAATGTCTGTAGAAATGGGTAGTGCGAAGAATTGTTATATTCAAAATGACATGATGAACGATCATAGATAAGAAGAAAAAAGTCAATCGATATTCTTTCTTCTGTTGGAAGACCCTGTTGGAAGCATTTCAGTAATTAAAAGTACTGTATTAAAATATTTACTATTTAATTAGCTTATTATTATATTTATTTATTAGCAATGAATGCATAAGTTTATTTCTAATAAATTAAAACCTTTGTTGAGGCGTTAAATTCAAATGAGGTTTTTAAAAATATTTCGAATGTAAAACATAGTAAAAATGCATTTTTTTTAAATATATGAGATGATTATACATATACAGATCACTTGTACAGAAAAACAGACATACTGAAATACAGACAGAACACTTGTACAGAAATACAGACCTACTGAAATACATACAGATCATTTGTACAGAAATACAGACATACAGATCACTTGTACAGAAATACAGACATACAGATCACTTGTACAGAAATACAGACATACAGATCACTTGTACAGAAATACAGACATACTGAAATGCATACAGATCACTTGTAAAGAAATAAGATTTTGAACATTTTTCTCAAACATGTTTATATACGTCACAGACATGTCGTTTAAAACTAATTTCTTGTTGTTTTGTATTGTATAGAAAAGAGGCAAAGAATTTCTTAAGAATTTGCGATATTTTTGAAGCTCCCATTTTATTAGTAACCAAGAAATATTCAAGAATTATAATTAAGTATAGTAACATACATATACAGATCACTTGTATGAAAATACATACATACAGAAATACAGACATACAGAAATACATACAGATCACTTGTAAATAAATAAGATTTTGAACATTTTTCTTAAACGCGTTTATATACGTCATAGACATGTCGCTTAAAACTAATTTCCTGTTATTTTGTATTGAATAGAACAGAAACAACGAATTACTTCACAATTTGCGATATGTTTAAAGCAAAATTTGTGATATTTTTATTAGTAGCCATAAAAAATATTCAAGAATTATAATTAAATGAAATGTCTAATTATAATTAAATGAAATGTCTTCAATAAACATGCACCGGTAAAATTTTTGTAATCCAATTTCAATTAAATAAATGACTTAACATAAAAAAGAAAAAAGGAAACATTTTCATTTCCTTAATAAACTACTTATTTGTATCGCTTATTGTGTCTCTGTGGGAATTTTTATTCAGTCTAATTATTTTATATCATTAGAAAAATGCCTGTCTGCTTTTATGTATTAATTTTTATGTATTACAATGGATTAAAGTTCAGAATAATAAATATAATTAAAAATAAATTTCCTGAAACCTTTTCAGTAATTAAAAGCACTGCATTAAAATATTTACAAATTAATTAGCTTATTACTATATTTTTTTTTTATCAGCAACTAATGCATTAGTATATTTCTAATAAATTAAAACTTTTGTTGAGTCGTTAAATTCAAATGATGTTTTTTTTTTAAATATTTCAAATCTAAAAAAATGTAAAAATTCATTATTTTGAAAAATATATAAGATAATTATACATACGGTACTGTGTCAATTGATTTTGCACAGTACCTGTATAAAGTCTAAAAATAACTAATTCAAATAGATTCGTTAAAAACGATCGATGAAAATTTAAAGTATGAATAATATAAAACACTCAACATTTTTTACATTACATGCATTTTCAATGCTTTTTTCTGTTTATACGTTTTGACGCGGAAGTGGAAATTGTGAAAAATACGCTCATTTTGAATCATTGCAATTGTGTTTGTACCACATTTGAAAATTTAGCTTCATAATAGAAAGTATAAAATTCTACTCCAAAATTTCCATTTGATAAAATATATAAATGCAAAATGCTGATGTTTATTTTCGTTAAATAGCATTAAAATGTATAATTTAAAAAAATCAGCTAACTTCCGCGAATTCTTTTTCATGTAGGCGCAATATAAGAAAGGAGTATCCCGTCATATCGCAACGTTACATATAATTAATATAGGCATTTTAGTGCAAATTCTTATAAAATAACGTAAATATTTCTGAACTAGTGGCTCTCTTTGCAATGCATTTTTCCATAAATCTAATATTTAACGAGTGTCCCAACAATAACTGATGGATTTTAAAATTCAATAACTTGATAACGGTGACAGATATTTAAAAAAAAATCTAGCAGGAGTGTTATGTATGATGTCAGGAGTTTTTTTTTAATGTGATTCTTCATTTTAGTTCAAATTTCAAACAATAGATGGCTCTGACAGCGATTGGCGTGCAGTCGAGGCCGAAACTGACGTCACTCAGCATTGATTTAGCTCCCCTGAATACTAGGCCTGCACGCTAACAAAAATAATGGCTGTCGCATGTGGATTTTTTATTTTAGCTTTTGAACGATCCCTCGGAATTCCAAACCAATAATTTCTAAAAGTTTTCTTCGGCTTATTTTTTTTTAGATCAAATAAGTCAAAGATAACTTATAGATATTATTGGTGTTGAAGTTTGAGGGACTGTACAAACACTGAAAAAAATCCGCCTGCGAAAGACGCCATTTTTGTCAGCGTGCAGTCCTAGTACGGTTCATCAATGTTCACTAGGTGTACGGTTCACTAGGAGCGGTTCATCAATGGTGAGTGACGTCAGTTTCAGCCTCGGCAGAGCAGTAATCGTTGTCAGTGCCATGTAGTGTATGAAATTCGAACTAAAATCATGAATCACAGTAAAAAAAAACTCCTGACATCATATAAAACACTCCTGCAATAATTTTTTTAATATCTGTCACCGTTTGCAAGTTATTGAATTTTAAAATCCATCAGTCATTTTTTGGACAACCGCTATATTGGTAATAGTTTCAATAGCTGCAATTTTGGCAAACTTTAAGTACAATATTAGCTCCAAATATTACCAGTTTAGGCGAACAGTGCTATTAGATTACTAGTCGAAATTGTCTTTGCGTTTTCCGTAATGAATTTGTAGCTTTGGGAACAATCCTTGCGGATGTAGAAAAATTAGGAATATACGTACTTGTAATTACAACGTTAAAAAATTACCACTAATTTCTTGTATCCTAATATTGGCGACCGCAGCTGTAAAGTCCTTTTCTAATGAAGGGTACTTAGTGATCTATCAGCAACTATATAGATGTTATATATATATATATATATATATATATAATATTTCCTTTATACATATAAAATACAGAATTTTCAAGTGAATGAGAAACCACGGTTTTAGTACTTTGCAACGAATAAACTGCATTTCGCAGAAGAATACAAACAAAAATTATGTAACATAGTTTTTGCAGATGTAAAAAATCCCATGTGTCAGAAAAATCACAATAGTGGAGAAAAAAATTTGCGAAAATATGTCGATATGAATGTAGACATGCGATATGAAATATGAAAAAAAATTCTACTATATTGTAATGATTGAATAGTTTATTTTCTTCATTATTATTTTTTTTTAATGTGACAATTTTAAATTTTGTGGAAAAAGGGGAAAACTAACATTGCGTGCTAAATGAAAGAAAGAAATGAATCGTATGAAATATCCAAATGTTTTTTGAAAAGTTTTTGCAAATTTATGAAAATGAAGCATTATGGAATATTTGTTTATGTAAATAAACTTCTTGAAAAGGTATTGGAACAATTTCTGTTTTTGCATTTCAGTATTTCTAAACTAATGCAACAATATTTTCCACTACCATAAAAAAATATTCTTGCTATGTACAAGGTTAGATAAATGTGTAGTTGAGCTCTATTTTGATGGATTTCTTATTGCAAAAGGTATTTTTTATTTGAAAGGATTGCATTAAATGAAAAGGGTTTTAGAAATATGTGACATTTTAATTAAGGCATACATTTTTGAACAACATATCATTTAATTACTTTTGTGGTTACTTGTAATTTTTCTGCAATAGTATATATACTATTATACTAAAACCATAATATCTATAGTTTCTGCGTATACCTAAATATACTGTATCTAAAAAAATTTGAAATTATTTAGTCTTTCTTTAAGAAAAGAAAAAAAAAAAAAACAATTTAAAAAAAAAAAAAAAAAAAATCCAGATTAGTCACGTAATCACTTTAGATTCCATATTACACGAAGAAAATTTTCAAGAATTGTAGTTCTAACTCAGAATGATGTCTTATTGAATCCGTTTATTATTTTAAGAATGTACAAATTAATTACAATAAAGAAGAGAGCCCACTAGAATTAAAGATATATTTTATTTAAGCCACATCTTTAGGCACAATTTAAAATGCGTAAATTTCTTGTATACCTAAAATTTCCTTGCTTACTCTAAAATTTCTTTTATTTTTTACAAAGACTTGAAATTCTGGAATTTTTTTTATGCATAATTTAAAAAAGTATTACGTCAAATTATTTAGTCATTCTTGAAATAATAAAAATAAATTAACACATTTCAAGATGTATTTTTTATATTCCTCTCATTATAATATTTAATCAATTAGGTTGTTTGGGTCCAATTTGATGATTTGTAAAGATTATAAAATTAAGCATTGGACATGAAAAATGTGACATCTATACATATACTTGTCTTACGTGGCTCAAAATTAGGGCTGAATTTGTAACTTATGGTTTGGCAACAACTGTAGTTTCCAGAGCTCAGACCAATTAGATTGTGTTACATCAGCTCCGCCTCCAATATGGTGGTCCGTGTGAGAGCAGTGAAACCATAGAATGAAACTCAAAATAGCAATTATTAAAAATAAAATAACATGTACGTAATCCAAAGTGTCTGAGATGATTCCTCATTTTCATTATGAGCAATATCATTAATTTTAAATGAATTCTCAACTCTTATTTAGAACTCATTTACGAATTCCACTCACTCAAAAGTCGGAGAAAAAAATCAACTGTCTAGATTGCACCTGCCGCCATTTGTTGCTGTATTGATGAAGTAAAAAATAATTTATTTTGTAAAAATCTATAATCAATTAGAACAATAAAATGTCGAACGAAATTTAAACAATGACAAACAAACTATCTTCCTATCACGTAGTTTTTTTCTAATGAATTTAAGTCGTGCTGTACAAAAGATCCTTTTTCATAGTATTTAAATGATTTATATGCCCATTGGTAGCGCCAACTAAATGTATTTTCAGTTGTGTTTTCAACGGAGAATTACTTTTTTTACATAAAAAAATGTCAATTTCATATGTTCAAATGTTTTATGGTAGAATTTATTCGGGCTAGAATTGCTGAGAAAAAGGGCGAGCGAGAGAATCAAGCTGTGACCGCGTAGCTGTCTCAATGTGAATTGCTTCACAATTCACGGAGGGGGGGGGGTTGCGAGCGTTTGCGAGTAGGGGGCTGAGCCCCCTAGTATTCTATATACGTTTATACTCTGTAGTTTCAAATACGCCCTTGACCAAAAGGATAGAGAAGAAGGCATCATATTATTAGGAAATTGTGCATGTATCATGATGATTGTAATTGGGAAACCAATCACGCAAGCAAAACATCTACTCAACGCTTATTGAACACGAAGTGCAAAGAGTAAAGCTTTCATGTTAAATAAGACGAAGATTACATTTTGGGATTTCTGATGACAAATGACTTTCAAACTAAAACCTTTGAAGCCATTTTAAGTTAAGGGAATTTCTTGATCCCAACGGCTGTCCTTCTAACTTCAACTATTGCAATCCTGTGGATTTTTAGGTGTATTGCGTAATTGACCACGTAACAAAACATACTGTCATTACCACAAAAACACAACTTATCGACATTATTAAAGCAGCATTCGCCAGATACATGTGCCAGAGTGGAGGTACCTCAAGACTGTTAAGACTGATTAGGATGTCTGCATTGTTTAAAGTATCGTTGCGTTGTGCAAATCTTCATGCCACATACACATTTTTCTATTATTTGTTTACTCGAATATTTAACGTTTTCGTCTTTCATCAACAACTGTCAAATTTAGCACGGAGCACTGTATAGGTAATTTCAGAGTGCTATATCCCTAAATATACCAAAAGTTTTAAGAAATGTGCACCTTATAACCATAATGTTTATGTATACTGTAAAGGTACAATATGTACGGTCACGTATTCACATTTCTTTTCAATTTGTCTTAAATTTAAATGTTTCCTGGTATTATTTCTTCTTTAATTCACGTACAAATTTACGTATACATTGATATATGCATGAACGATTTTCATACAAAATCATGCAGATGCATATGCATTTTTGTATTTATCTGCAATAATAATTAAAATACTATTTATTTTATAATATTTGATTGCAAATTTCATGCAATATACTAAAATACAGTAGAGGGAAAAAATATTTTCATGTATGTATATTCATTAACTTCGTCAATCAATTTCGTTTCGTCTAATTTCTTATTTGTAAGAGAACTAACTAGTTAAAATTTAATAAAATTACTGTAGAAAAAGTTTTTGCTGTATAATATTTCATTTAAAGTCTTTTTGACATATAAACCAAAAACAAACTACCCTATCCAACAAAATTAAATTTAAAAAGTAAAAAGTAAGCCAATATAAAACTGATAGTATCTTTTCCCCTTAAGAGCCTACATCAGTCATGCGATAAAACGCGCAAGCTAATGTTAAGTCTATGGGAAGGTTCTTGCGCGATTTCTTGCTTTTTAATGATGAAATAGTTTTAAATGATGTTTTCTGCATACGATAGCTGAGGCTGATCTCTAACGTTGTTAGTTTTTACTTTTTTTGATTTTTGTTCCAGTTTTTTTATATAAGGGTACTTTCACTTTCAGAACCGTTTCCAACCGGTTCCAAATTTGAAAATGTCCACTTATAAAAAAAACTGGAACCAAAATCAAAAAAGTAAAAACTGACAACGTTAGAGATCGACCTCAGCTATCCCATGCAAAAAAATCCTTTAAAAATATTAAAATGCAAGCAAGAAATCGCGCAAGAACGTTTGCATAGACATAACATTAGCTTGAGCGTTTCTTCGCGTGATTAGCGTAGGCTCTTAAGGTATTACGTAGTTTCAAATTTGGGTTTTTTAGTTGCACGAAAACGCTGCAATTGCAATTAGAAAAAAAAATGAACACACTAATCTTTGCACTTATTGCACACAAATTTCTAACTATTTGATACACTTTATTGGGAATTACTTGGAAATTACTTTTTCATATTTTCTAAAATTTGTTTATTTCATAACCTAAAACAAATTGGAATCATAAACTAAAACGTAAATGCGAACTCTAATTTAATGACATGTAAAAACATTACAGAAAATCTGAATTGAAAAATAAAATCGCATTTGTATATCTTGTTATATATGTGTTTATCTTGTTGTATATCTTGTTGTATATCCTGTCAATGCTTGTTAAATAATAATAAATTCTGAAATTAAATTTTTCCTGCAAGTTTTAATACTGATAAATTTTGAGGATGGTTTATTATTTTTAAAACATATTTATTTAAATATTTTGTAAAAGAATATATAAGAAAAATATATTTCTTTTTGAGCTTCCATAAGATGCATGAATGAATAACTTTCAATAAATTTTATTGTTATTACTCCTTACACTTTATTTGCAGCGACGTTAACAAATTTGGAATAATGCGAGAAATAATGAGGTGCGTTTGTACCATAGCTAATTATATAAATATTCAGATTTTGATGATTTTTAATTCTGTGAAATGAATTATATCGTCTGCAGATTAATTTCTGTAATAAAATAAGTATCTCTGTCGCTTGACGATTCAACTTCGGAAGCTCCTATAACAAAAAAGCACCGATTTAAAAAAAAATTCAAATTTCTTAATAAATATTTTTATTAATATCTCCTAAAGTTTTGCTTCGATTTTTATAAAATTTGAAATGTCTCGACAAAAATCTGCAAATATAATATATCTTAAATTTCAAACCATTCGGTTGGGTAGTTTTTGAGTTGTTATATGCGGATGGACGGACAGACAGACGGACGGACCAAGCGACGACAATAGGTGCTACGTATTTATATAATTACGAACGCACCTAAAAACATAGGACTTTTCTCACCCTTGGAAGGGCTAAACAGAGAGTGAAAGTATGTTTTAAAACAATTCACGTGTATAATAATAATATTATTATTATTATTTTATTATTATTTTTATTATTTTCCATTTTTTTAAACTAAGTCATCAACTATCATATTGTTTATTGAAATTTTTCCTTAAGCATAAAGTATAAATAATGCCTCGTAGAGATAATAAAAATTACGATAAAAATATTTAGAAAATACAAAAAAGTATAAAGCTACCTATTGCAGCCGTTCGTAGGAAAGCAGTTCCGGAAAATTTCGATATATTTTCACCGATCATGACCCCTAGACCCCAAAACCACCCTCCGTTCAAATGTTGATTTATATATATATATATATATATATCTGAGCTATGTCATACGATAACGCTCGTATTTATAAATCAATTTTGATGAAACTAATTGTGTGTATTAAGCTCACCAATGTCTCGACCGAGTTCGTTGGCCAGCTTGGTCCGCCATTTTGATTCAAGATGGGGGCCACTTAAAAATTTAAAACTAAAATAAATATACAAAAAAGTTAAAAATTCAAATTTGTGTTAAAAATTCAAGGTGTTAGGCCTTGATACGAGGATTCCAGAGCATTTTTTGGTTTACCTCTATCTAAAAAAATGGCTGAGATAGAGCAGTTTGAAATTCTGGGGTGGCTGACATTTTGAAACAAAACAGCACATTAACGCGATTACTCGCAAATTATTTTCTTGCATTGTTGTAATCATTTTCCCAATCATACGCATAAAACTATATATTGATATCCGTTAGCGCCAAATTCTCGCCAAAATTGGCGACATTTGGCGACCAAAATAAGTCTTCATAAATGAAGCCAATTTGGCTATTTCTCAATAAATTGGCGAATTTCTTATTCAAATTCAGTATTAACGAATCTTTTGTGACCGTTTCTTTGCATTTTAACTTGCTGTTTTCGTGTAACATTAGCTAAAATTTTAAAACGAAGATATAGGAATGCTACCTTTTCCTCCCGGTACAGGCCGGAAGGACCTTTTTACTATCAAACATTAAATGTTTCGTACAAAATATTAAACACTGAGTGCTCTTAAGACAACAAAACGTTTGCTACATTTTCAAGAGTAAATTTTTCAAAAACAATTTGCACCTTTTATTACGGAATTATAAACCAAAATATGTAGATCCTAATTATGAAATGTCTCATCACACACACACACATCTCTCATCTTGAATGTTTTACAGTTCTGATGTACAGCAAAAACTGTGGTGCATATTAAGTCAATGATGCAAGGAAATTGAAGTTTACGCAAAGCCTAAAGTCTCTTGAATCTATACAAACCATCACAATGCTCTTTATTTTAGCATACAAAGCGAGCTCTTCTCATTACCGAATTCATTTGGAAGATGTCGCTGTCGAAATCACCGGATATTACTGATTATAATAAATGGGGTTGGGAATGGCTTGATAGAACCAAAGAATGGTCACACAACTGGATTGCTCTTTCAGGTGCAAGCCATGGATGTTCATTGCTACTGAATTGTGGTTATTTGGTCTCATGCACTGGCAGATGTAAATGATATCGAGCCGGGATTCGCTGCAGCCAATTATGCAAGTGTCAAGAAGGCTGTGCAAACAACTCACATAATACATGAAGTGACAAGTAGATATCATATTGCAAAGCTTTAACTTACGTCAAATTCTATCACATTTGTGTCAACCATTCATGTTTATTTATGTTTTGAAATTAATAAATTACATCGAATAATACAAAAATTGCGTCTTTACCTTGAATTTTACTGTCTAGTCAGTCACGTTATAACATTGAAATTGATTTCGAAACATGAATTAGACCTGAGAAATGGAATCCTCGTATTCTAGAACCTATAAAAAATGGTGTAACTTAAGGTTTTGTGTCTAATAGAATCCCATCTAATAACAATACCAATACAGATGGCGGCCATATTGGATTTCTAGCAAACAGGCTACCAGAGGACGCACACAAGTTGTTTGCGATGGTTTTCTAAAATCCAACGACCATACCTAAGACTATACCAAATTTCAAAAACTTGGCACAAAGTGCACGATTCTCATTAATTCTCTCCCCCCCCCCACGCTATAATGAAAGTAAAGATTACATTTTATAAAAAATTTCTTGTATTGGAATTTTAAAGATGTGTTGGAAATAAATTCTAATTAATACATTTTTCTGAAACTGTAAACAATATATTTAAAACATTTCTATATTTTCTCCTTTATTAAGTAATCAGTTCCACAGTCAACAACTATCATTGTATAAAATAGTTTGCCACGTTTGCTCCCCTGTTTTTTGTCACTCCCCTGTCGACTATATGAGAGAATAAATATAGAAAGAAGAAATATTTATCTGTCTTCTTTTGATTTTATGCTGACGTTTTCAATAGATCCACTTAAATGCAAAAGTGAAAATTCTATCATAGGTGACTATTGTATAAAAAACATGTATTAATTTTAAAGCTCATAATTTTCAATTTCTTATCGGATATATATTATACAGCTAGATAAAGAAAATTTACTGAATCTCTTATGCTAGGCTAAATATTAATTACATTTACTAAAATTGTTTTAAAACTAATTATTCCTTATTAAAAAGACTTAAAAAATAAGACTTAAGACTTAAAGAATTAAACATTTACTAATTACTGCGAAATTTATAGGAATCTTTATATTAATTCTACTCGAGATATTAACTCTAACACACATATACGTTTGTTTGGCTTGGTATGAAAGTTCTATATATGTACATAGATGTAGGTAACGTGACAGAAATAGACGAAACCATATACAATATTGTCTGGCACAATCTTGTCTGGAGAATGCTACAGATTTTCATACCAGCAAAGAGGTTTGGGATTTTTGTGTGTTTAATCTCGTTTTACAAGTAGTATTAGTTAGTCTTAAGATCATATATTGATACAAGATCGTGCATGTAAAAAATAAAATTTAAAACAGCCGAATTTTTATAATCTAGAATATCCGAATTTTATCATATTAAAATATAATAAATATATATATGTATGGAAAAATATTATATATAACAATATTTATTATACTAATTACATTATTACACAGTAAAATTATACAATACACTATAAAATGATACAAAACAATACAATACAAATATACAAAATAATACAATACGATTATATAGTAAATAGAACTTATATTATTATATAAAACATTATTAATTTTGCAAAAACTTATAAATATGTTTGAAAAAATGTAGTTATTCTGAAATGAAAAATACTTCATGATTAAATACCGAAAGAGAAATAGATTTCTCATGCAATAATGCCACAAAATTTCCATAAAACGACAGCAAATATATTTTCAGTATATATCATTTATCACATTCTGAATTGTTTTCCGATACAAAATAATATCATGAAGCTTTTATCTAATATGTATAGTTTTTGTATGTTTTGAAATTTTGCAAACAAAAAAAAAAGAGAGAGAGAGGGAGAAAGAATAAAAAGCTGGAAAAAAATGTAAATGTCAAGGATTTATATTCTTTTCATTTCTATTTTATCGGTTTTATTGATAAACATTCGTAATAGTGTAAAAATAAAATACAATTACATAAATGATCATTAAATGTATAACGCAAGAAAAGTGCATTGCCAATTAATTATGGAATGCTTTATTTATCGAAATATTTGATGAGTGCTAATCAAAATGTTTAAAATTTCGTGATGGTATGTTCTTAATATATTTCTTAACTTTTGCGTTTATTATAAAATTACGGAGAGCCAAACATACCAAATGTAAAATAAAGACAATTTAAAAAAAGACTGGGATTCAGAAAAACTGGGACTGGGAAAAAATCGGGAAAAACCCGATTAAAAAATTAACTTAAGAATGTTGTTTTTATAAGAAAATTTACATAAATACTATAAAATTCTTTAGTGTGAGTCCCCCCCCCCTGTTTTAAAAATATAGTTAATCTAAAATGAAAAATATTTTATGGTTAGATCCCGAAAGAGAAATTGATTTTCCACGCAACAATGCCACAATTTTTTCATAAAACGACACCAAAAATATTTTCGACCAATACGTATATCATTTCGTATATCATATCATACGTATATACATATATCATTTATCACATGCTGAATTATTTTCCAATACAATATAATATCATGAAGCTTTTATTTAATATGTATAGTTACTGTATCTTTTGAAATTTCGCAAACAACAAAAAGAGAGAGAGAGAGAGAGAGAAAAGAACAAAAAGATGGAAAAAAATGTAAATGTCAATAATTTGGCTTGTTTTCATTTTTATTTTACCGCTTTTATTGATAAACATTTCTAATAGTGTAAAAATAAAATAAAATAACATAAACCATCGTAAATATATAACGCTAGAAAAGTGCATTGCCAATTATTTATGAAATGTTTTATTTATCGAAATACTTGATGAGTACTATTCAAAATGTATAAAATTTCTTGATGGCTTATTGTTAATATATTTCTTAAATTTTGCGTTTATTATAAAGTTACGTAAAATCGAAATTACGAAATGTAAAATAAAGACAATTTTACAAAAACTGGGGATAACCCGATTAAAAAAAATAGAATTTTCTTTGTAAGCAAATTTACATAAATATTCTAAAATACTTCATTCAGAATTTGCTTCATGTGTGTCCCCGGCCCCACGCAAAGAAAATGTTATTTATATTAGATACGTATACCTGTTTAAATTTAATTACCATAGTTAGTGTCATATTATATATTATACCATAGTCAGTTTCATATAATATATCATACCATAGTCAGTGTCATATTTTCCGCCTATATTCTATAAAATGTAATCTGACGACATTATGTGTGTTTATTCTCACAAATATAGCAATTGTGTTCATGCGATGCAATTATAATGATTTAATTTTTCTGTTTGAAAAATAAGATTGTAGTAGAAAATTGCTCAAAAAATTAAGAATAGCGACACTTAAAGTTATATATTGTTGTAATTTTATAAAATATGTTTACCTGAAAAAAAGAGTATCATTTGGAAATTGTGGGATACGATACTGTACAGTGAATACAGCTGGTAACGTGCTTCACTGGGGTTGTGACCGCCGCTGATTGGTTGGTCTTTTTCTTTAACGCCAGGAACTTCTACGCCTAACTTCCTGATACGACCAGATTTTACAATATATATATGTGTGTGTGTGTGTGTGTGTGTGTGTGTGAAAAATGGCATTTCACAATAAAGAGATCGAATTAGCACTCGAGTATTCCATAAAAATAGAGCAGTGGCAGTCGTAAACATAGCAGTCATGATTCCAAAGGCGATGGTTATGCAAAACACGGAGTTTTCCCGCAGAAATAAAAAAGATGAGTAGTTGATATCAGTTCTTTTATTGACAGGATACTAAATATAAATCAATTCCACTAACTAAAAATTTCAGAATTCATATCTGAGGGTATTATGCATGAGAACAGCATGTAGATGTTAAAATAATTAGAGATAATTACACCAACTTGCCAGGATCCCTCCTCCAGGTGACGTGCTTTTATTGGCAGTAAGAAAAGCGTAAAAATTCTGATCTCCAAGCTTGTGCATCGGCGTTTTAAAGGTAGCGAGAGTATGAATATTTTCGCAATGCAGGTGAGGACCAGCCAATAAAAAGCTTGCAAAGCCGGGGAACTTATTACTGTATACGGCATAATTTTGAGGTGAACCGGGAGACGCGCGAGCCGAAAGGATTATGGGACATCGAATGATAATATTAAAATAAATAATAATGATACTAAGAGACGTTCTAAAGAAATAAAATTTGAATGTTTCAAAAGATGAAATAAAATTAAGGTTTTTACAAATACGTGTAGCTTTTAACAGATTAAGATTTTTAGAATAATAATTAAAAGAATATTTTGATTAAAGCTATGGAATAAAAATATAATTTAGATTTAAGACATATTTTAAAAGACAGGAATAAAATTAGAATTGTAAGAATTTGGAATAAATTAATTAAGGGAAAATGGCGAATTTTTTTATTATTATTACATACTTAAATATATATATTATTTTTCTTTGCTTCACCAATTATAATAGATCTGATATTTTTAACCATAACATGTATTAACATTTCCAAAAAATTTAAGAAGTAATAAGAAACTAGCAGACCCTTTATCAATTACAATGTGGCAAGTTTTTATGTTTAATATAATGAGAAATTAATAATTGTCATATAAAATAATTGATACGTTCGTACATTATTTAGTTAGACAATTTTGGTTCTAATCCATTGTAGGAGATATAAGTGCAAAAAAACTTTGTTTATTTGGCTTAATATTGCAGCGTTGGTGGTCTAATATAATGTCTAGGTATATTATTGTGTGTCTTTGGGAACCTATTTATAACGTTTTGAGATGTTTTTCTTGAGAGCCAAGTGATGATGGAATTTGCAATAAATTTGTTTTTTCATTCTACCACTTTGCAGCAGTGACCAGAAGATCACTAAATTTTTTGTATAATCTGTTTTCAATCCATCAGTTAAGCCGGATTAATGGAATCCTTATATAAACAGAATTATCTAACGTGTTCTAAATATTTATATACGTTTTCTTTAAATTGAAAAATGAACGTAAATTTAGATTAGTAAATACAAAAAACATTGGACCATTAAATTTAATTTAAGAGTGTCATTTATTTTATCACAACTGTGACAATATCATTTAAATATTTATATTAAAATCATTAAAATTACAGACATTACATAACAATTACATAAAACATTAAAAACATATTAAAATTGGACGTTTCGGATTTACATAAAAATCCCTAATCAGCAAAAATTTTTCTTAACGTATGTCACAATAAGTTCTAAAATATCAACACATAGAAAATACAACGCATCAAAATGTCCAGGCCAAAGTTACAGTTATATGAACATGGAGTATTCATTCGGGATTGCACCTGCTTCGTTAAGAGGTAAATCTGTAATTTTCGTATACCATGCTTCTAAGAAAGTACGAGTTCTGTAGTCGCTGCACCTCGATTTGATTACAAAAGATTTAGCAATCTGGAAAATGGTCAGTTTTTATTGCATGATCCACTATTTTGGAATTTAAATTTTTATTTTGAAATGCATATGTGTGCTCCTTTAGTCTTATCACAAGTGTTCGACCTGTCTTCTCTATATAGATCGCATTGCATTGTTGGCATGGAATACCATAAACTACATCTTTAAACGTTTGCGTTTATTATAAAGTTGCTCATGAGGGATTTTCATGTAAATCCGAAACGTCCAATTTTAATATGTTTTTAACGTTTTATGTAATTGTAATGTAATGTCTGTAATTTTAATGATTTTAATATAAATATAAATATGTTCAGACGTAATATTTTTGTTTACTTGAAATCATTTAAATATGTTTATCAAAAAGTTCTGTTGATAAGGTTTGCATATATTATTACAGTCAATTCCCAAAATTGCATGCAATTCCATGCAATGGTCCATATTGCTTTAAAATGTCAAATTCACCGAAATATTTCGTTTGATACAAGGTTTGCATGGAAAAACCGACCAGCGTAGTGGGTGTAACCTTTTAGTGTCAAAATATATATATAAAATTAATCGCATTTTAACTTCAACAATTGAACATTTATTGTTTCAAAATACTTGATACTAAAACATTTGATTATTAATATTATTTTTATGTTAGGTTAAATGTTTTCAAGAGATGATTTATTAATTTGAATGCTTTATAACACACTGAAAATTTTTTTCTGTTTTTTTTTCAAAAACCTGACAGAGAAATGGTAGTAAATATCTTTCATATATTCAGTATTATTCGCTGCAAAACATAAAATCATTCAAATGTATTTTATAAAATCATATACTTCAAAATGTGCTATCCTTAAATATAATCAAATATAATAAAATCGTTTGTTTTTTTAATATACTTTTATAAATTTTCCAAACAAACATACAATCTAATAGTTCTTTGACAGCAAGAAAATAATTCTTTATCACAGGTGATATTTTTTTTTTTTTTACAAATAGTGGAAATGATATATCCGTAGAAATTTCTCTCAGATAGCACTTCTAAATAAAAAGTAAACAATCTAGTAACATGAGGTTAGGCAATAAAAATATAAAATTGATTTATCCCAAATAACATATTGTTTCTGCTGTTAGTGTAACTGGAAATTATTAATTCAGGAACCATTAGTGTTTTCCGTAAACATTTTATTTATAAATAAGTAGTAGGAATGTAAAAAACTGAAGGAGATTTGTCATTCGCAATAAACAATGTTTAACATTCGTAATTAGGGTTGTGTCACTTTGTTTTGAAATTCCCAGCATTATGTCCCATGTTAGATTTTTACATGTATTTTTATTTCAAGTATTTCTGCAGATTTAGGAAAATAATTTTGTGCAATTTGTGTACTAACTAAAATTTAAAATATATGTCAAATTTTCGCCTCTCACGTTTTACTAATAGTGTAACGGTATAACAATCGTTTTCACTACAGATAAAATACCCCATTTAAAAATTGAAAATAAACTGACTAATGTCGTTTTTTAACTGTTATATATCAATTTCTGAAAAAAAAACCACTCTGAAGTATTGCTCTTTATCTCATTCTACTGAAAAGAAACAAGAAAAAATATAAAACATTGCTATATTTTAATAACACTCATAATATAAAAAAATGTGATATATAAATCAGTTATTGATAGCAAATTTTGACCTAACTGTTAATATACACGTGTTGAAGATGATTATATAATGAATTAAATTAACACCATCTTAGAATTTATAAACACTCTGACTTTTTACGGTTAACATCGAAATATATAATGACTTTAACAACAATAAAAACAATTAAAAAAAACTAGCACATCTCCGTTTATTAAGTCATTACGCATATGTATTTTCAAATATTTCTGAAGAAAATATAACATTTCTGATAAAAATACTAAATGATACAATCAATGGAAGGAATATTTGCTTTATTTATCAATATCTTTTAAAATATGTAAATATATTTTAATATATAACTTCAATTTTTATTATATTTTTCAAATTGTTTAGATTTCATGCAAACGACTTAAACATATACAAAAATGTTTTTGTTCCACTAATTTTATTTGCCATGAACTTGCATACATTATATTCAATCAAAGTTAGAATTTACAATTGGATACAAAAAGTCAAATAAACGCATTTAGGTAGAACATAAAACAATAATATCTCGAGTTTTAAAAAATATACTAAAATCTCAGAATCTTTAATGCAGACAAATTAGATTTTAAATAAATTATAAATTAGAATAAATAAATAAATTTCACATAAAAAGATCAAATTTATTTTAAAATCTAAGTTACTTTGAATATATTATGTAAAGATAAATATTATTTCGATGAGAAATCCTTTTCTCTTCCGTTTTCAACTGTACTAATTAAAAAATTCCTCAGTACACAAATCTAAATTAGAATGTGGGATTCTTTTAAATTTTAAATTTTATCTAATGCGTAGGCAAACAAAGACATTTTTGATGTATCCAAAATTAGATCTTAACGGAAAGTGTCGAACGAGAAATATTTTTTTATGTGTTTGAGATACTGCTAAATATTTTTTTTGTTTATTGTGTATGACAGTAAATTTACATAAGATTTTTGCGTTATCATTAATAAACGCACAATCTAATACTGTAAATCATGCTTCATAAAATTACGTATGATACATATTTTATTTTCTTGTTTTGTTTTATTAATTTGCAATTTGAAAATATTTTCTGACATTGAGAATTATTTTTCAAAACAAAATTATATCGCTTATACCATATTTATGTATTTATTTATCTAAATATATACATACATAATGTCTAGTTATCTGATTTTTAAAGCAATCTGTCTGTTATATCAATCTATTTATCGATCTATCTAGCAGACTTTAAAATCGAAGATTATTCGTAAAATGATGTATGTTCGTAAAATGATGTCCATTATCGTTTTCCCTTTTTCCCGTCAGATATTTTTAGAGTGAAAGCTTTCAAATTTTAATCGTTAGCGCCAATAAAAAAACATATTAAAGATACATTTAGAAATAAAAATTTTATTTTAAAAAAATTAAAAAAAGTTTCTTTAATATTTTTCATTTTGATGTCAAACATTACCTCCATTAAAGACTAAAACATATTTTTTTTTCCTGTTTTGTGAAACAAATAAGAAAAAAAAATTTTTATTTGTCAATTTTATTTTTAAATTAAGTGAACAATGTTGTTATCATTTTTATTTTAAGAAAATGAGTTATCTTTAGGTAGTTAAAATCTTTTATCTTAGAAATTCTTGTTGCATTGTGACATTATATTTCATGTATGCAAAATAACCGTTTCTAAAACCTGTTTCTAATTGATATGAAGCAATTGTCGACAGCATTCATACTGAAATTGGTACTAATATTTTCAATATTACCCTTGCATCCGAAACTAATTCTACAGTTTTTCTTTAACAGCTCGCTGGCATATTCGCCATCCTCCTGTTCTTCCAGACGGTTGGCTGGCTAATATTACATCGCGGCCGGCTTTGCTCTCAAAGCTTAAAAACACTTTTAACTTTCTACATGACCTTTTTATATATGCGACTTCTCTTTCAATTTCGTAAAAAAGGATGGTGTTTTGTACTTGTGTTTTCAAAATATATTATTGCATTAACTAAAATATATATAATTGTGTTATCTAAAATATATATACTTGTGTCATCTAAAATGTATTGTTTATCAGCTTTAGTTGTTCGAACATATGTACGATCATTTTTGAAGAATAGTTGAGATATACTATGTTATTCAGATATTAGAAGCCAGATTTATATGTATATGTTAATTAAATTTTTCAGCAGAGATGAAATTACGCTTGAGATGAATTATTACTTACAACTCATCATAAAACCAACAAAGTGAAGAATGTCCAAACAAGAATCGAACCCGGAATCTTTGGTATTACGCACCAATGCTCTACCATTTGGAGCTATCCAGACGTATATATATATTCACCGATGCTTTGTTTAATTCGTTTCATGCATGCCACCGAAGATGTGTGTTGATCATTGACATTCCATATTGTGCTGTAAAGTCGCAGTCGTGACAATACATAAGAGTTAGAAAATGCTAGACTAGATATCGCCTGGATAGCTCAAAGTAGAGCATTAGTGCGTAATACCAAAGGTTCCGGGTTCCATCCCATCTGGCCATTCTTTACTCCGTTGGTTATAAGTTATAAATAGTAATTAAGTACGTAACTAATAATTCATATATTTTATTATGTCAGATTCATATGATTTACAAGGGCAAGATACTTAATCATCTATATTAACAGAAGCCTGTTTAAAAGGATTTGCGATTAATAACAATCTAAAAAATGGAAAAAATCGTTTTCTGAATAGTATAAAACATATGACGCACTATTAGTGATAGATAACTTTTGTGACAACATTTTCCACTCTTGTTTGCTACATTAAAAAAAATAAGCCTCTTGAAACTTTACTCTTTACTTGAAACTCATACAAATTATCAGTTATGTCGAAGATTATCTGCAATAACTCTTTTAAGATTTTTTTTTAAATTTTAAATGCTAAATTCCACAAGGTTAATGCATTGGAAAGCGGTACGGGCTAGGTCGGGGCTATGAGTCCTTCGGACAACCGATGTAGCCTCGAGCTCATTATATTTCTTGATGCCGGTTGGAGGTGGATGGGAGTGTCAATCCGACAGCATTTCGTGGAGAAGGTGACCGCAGAATTGTGAAACATCCCTTTTCCCTTTCCGACACTTGATGGCGGCAGGCCTTGATGACATAAAATATGTGTCACCGGAAAAATTTAAATGCTAAATTTCAATCGTTCAATGCATCGAAAAACAGGAATAGCTGTGACGTGGCTCTGGAGACTTTGAACGAACGCTGCTGCGGCTTCTAGCTCACTATAGGTATGATAAGGGGTTACGTTATATTAAATATAAATATGAATTTTTATTGGCTTATAAAAACAAAGTACACGTGCTCAAACATTTTTCTCGAATTTTAACGTGTGAATAAAAAAAAAAAAAAGAAAAATACGATTGTCGATGTCTTAAAAGTCAATGTGTTAGCTAAGCGACAGGAAAACATATGGGATACTAGAGATCCTTGTGATACTTTTGACCCTTCAAAGATATATATTTTTCTAGTATTTGTTTGTAGCTGTATTATATGGATTCTGCAGCTATTCCTCTTGTGACCTTGCTTTTATTCATTTTGTAAAATAAAAGTAATTATCATGGGGCAATCATCAGAAAATAGTCGAATAAATTGCTTTTGCTGAACAATTAAATTTTATTATTGAAAGATTTTCTTCATCAGGAACAAAAGACGAACCCTTTGTAGCAATATCTATATTACAAAGGACAAACGTGTCCGTGCGTAACGCTGACGTCATTTTGAGAATGGCAACAGTTGGCGATGAAATTTCAGTTTTGCAATTTTCGCTACAGCAATTTTTTTTAGTTTCTAAACATCGCACATTTTTAATTTTTGCACTGTTATACAGGAAACAAAATCTTCTTTCAAATGCAATTCGTTTGAAAACTGTATCTTAATTGACTGATTTATTATAGCATTTAAATTAAATTTCAAGCATGATTTTTAAAAATCTATCTCTATCGCTTGCAGACGATTACAAAGAATTAATCCGTTTGCACTTTAAACAATATAAAAAGTTCACCATTTATCTCCAGCTAATTTTCAATAGCGAAATTAATACTTCATTAAGGAATAAATGAAATAGTATAAATAAAGCACAGATTTAACAGACATGTAATTGAAATAAACGCTTAAAACTGCTGAAATTATCAGAATAAAACAAACTGCTGTAAATAACGAAATATTCAGCGATTTCTTTGGTGTTGTTAGCGGACAATAAATTATTAAATGTAAAAATTCTATTAGTTTTCAATAGCAAAAAATAAAAAATGGTTTTCGCATATATTCTCTATCCCGGGAAGCTCGGTTGGATTCCTTAATTCTTATAATAGGCAGGAAATATTTTATATAATGCATGAAAAACTCATGATGATTTTTTTTTAGTTTTTAAACCAAAACCAAAAATAAATAGGGAATAAAAAAATATGAATTATTCACGCATTTATAATGAATTTGTAGTAATGGTTATCTGGAGGCACGGCAGTGCCTCCGCCAAGTCGAGAGAGGACAGCCGTAAGCATACTTTTATGGAAGCAACTCAGGGCACTTTTGACCTCCCCATATCTCCGCGCTGGAGCATCCCAAAAATTTGAAACTTCGTTTTTCTAGTGCATTTGGCACACAGGACTAAAATTTAAAATTACAACTTTCTGTCTTTACTAGTTCAGACGATATACGAACTCAAACATTGTATTTTTTGTCACTCACTCACTCACTCGTTCACGCGTCATCAAAAAGATTAGGTAGATCCCGTAGCCCGTTGACATTTGGAAAAAAGGTAGTGTTTAGGATACAAAGAAAGGAAAAATTATAAAATCTGGAAAATTTGAAAAAAAAAAAAACATTCGAAAATTCAACAAATTCCATCAAAATTGAAAATTGAAAATAATACGATCTTGTAGTCTTAGAAACTTAAGATTCGGTGTGAAGTTAGTGTTTAGTATCCAGAAAAAGAAAACTTCAAAAACACCAAAAAAATCAAAAGCAAAATTGAAAAAATCGAAAAATTTAAAAAAAAAAATCGAAAAATTTCAAATAATCCGATTTTGTTGCGCTAGAAACTTGGAATTCGTAATAAAGGTAGTATTTAGGATGCAAATTAAGGAAAAATTACAAATTCCGGAAAATTCGAAAAAAAAAATTAAAAAATTCGAAAAAAAAATTGAAAAAATTAAAATAATTTGATTTTTTAGCCTTAGAAACTTAAAATTCGCAGTAAAGATAGTGTTTAGGATTCAAAATAAGTTAAAATAAAAAACGCAATAAAATTCGAAAATAAATAAAAAAAATCGAAAAAATTGGAAAAATTGAAAAATAATTAAAATGTGAAAATAATTCGATTTTATAGCGCTAGAAACTTGAAATTTGGAATAAAGGTAATATTTAAGATACTAAATAAGGAAAAATTCAAAAATATGGATAATTCAAAAAATACCCATGCAGACGATATATGAACTCAAAGTTTCGATTTTTAGTCACTCACACACTCACTCACTCTCGCGTCATCAAAAAGATTGGGTAGATCCCGCAGCCACAGAAACTTAAAATGTGGAATAAAGCTAGTGTTTTGGATGCAAAGAAAGGGAAAATTATAAAATCCGGAAAATTAAAAAAAAAAAAAAAAACATTCGAAAATTAAAAAAAAATCGAACTAAATTGAAAATTGAAAATAACACGATCTTGCAGTCTTAAAAACTTAAAATTTGGTGTGAAGGTAGTGTTTAGAATTCAGAAAAAGAAAACATCAAAAACACAAAAAAAAATTTTAAAAAAAAATCGAAAAATCGAAAAATTTCGAAAAATTTCAAATAATCCAATTTTGTTGCGCTAGAAACTTGCAATTCGGAATAAAGGTAGTATTTAGGATGCAAAATAAGGAAAAATTAAAAAATCCAGAAAATTCGAAAAAAAAATGAAAAATTCGAAAAAAAATTGAAAAAAAAATTAAATAATTTAGAAACTTTAGAAAACCTTAGAAACTTAAAATTCGCGGTAAAGACAGTGTTTAGGATTCAGAATAAGTTAAAATAAAAACGCAATGAAATTCGAAAAAAAAAAAAAAATCGAAAGAAATCAAAAAATAAAGAAATTTTGAAAATAATTCGATTTCATAGCGCTTGAAACTTGAAATTTGGAATAAAGGTAATATTTAAGATACTAAATAAGGAAACATTAAAAAATATGGATAATTACAAAAAAATAGAAAGAAAGAAAGAAAAAGAGAGAAATTGAAGATAATATGATCTCGTAGTCTTAGAAACTGAAAAATTGGTGTAAAGGTAGTGTTTAGGATTCAGAAAAAGAAAAAATTAAAAACACAACAAAAAATGAAAATAAAATAAAAAAAAAATCGAAAAAAAACGAAAATTTGAAAATAATTCGATTTTGTAAAGCTAGAAACTTAAAATTTGGAATAAAGGTAGTATTAAGGATACAAAAAAAAAAAAAATAAATAAATAAATAAATAAAAAATAAAAAATCTGTAATATTCGAAAAAAAAAATTCGAAAATTTGAAAAATTGAAAAAAATTCGATTTTGTAGCTTTAGAACTTAAAATTCGGCGTAAACTTATTGTTTAGGATACAGAAAAAGGAAGAATTAAAACACAATAAATTCGAAAATAGAATAAAAAACTCGAAAAAGATAGGAAATTTCAAAATAATTCGATTTTGTAGCGCTAGATACTTGAAATTTGTAATAAAGGATACAAAATAAGAAAAAATTAAAAAATCCAGAAAATTATAAAAAAAATTCGAAAACATCAAAAATTGAAAATAATTTTATCTTTTTGTCTTAGAAACTTAAAACTTGGTGTAAAGGTATTATTTACTATTAAATAAAAGGAACAATTAAAATATTCGTTAAATTCGAAAATAAAATCGAAAAATCGAAATATCTTTAAGAAATCGAAAAATCGAAATATCTTTAAGAAATCGAAAAATCGAAATATCTTTAAGAAATCGAAAAATCGAACACAATTTGATTTTGTACTGCTAAAAACATAAGTTTTAAGATAATTGTCCTATTAGCTAGTACAACGCCCCTAATTGTTTTATGTTATTTTCCCCGGATTATGCTTTTCTTTTCTTTCGTTTACGAATTTCATTATAGAAAAGTTCCGCTATAGACTGGCTACGATATAGGCGATTTCTTTATAGACAGGTTTGTTTTCTTTCACAGGTTGCACTCTATTTACTTCACATATGAAATATGGATTGTTAAATGATATTAGCCCCACAAAAATTTTCACAGCTCCCCCTACCCTCCCGACACTACTGGCTGGTTATGGCTTGATAGTCCTTTCTAAATAAAATCATGGTGACTCTAAGATTCACTTGATTTATCTCTAAATTGAACCTAAATGATCCTAAGAAGACGGATCAAATAATTACTATATTGGCATGACAATCTGGCAGAAAGGCAGGGTTTAGTACACAAAGTAAGGAAAAATTAAAAAATCCGTAAATAATAAAAAAAAGACGAAAAAAACGAAAAAAAAAATCATCGAAGAAAGAAATATAGTTTGATTTATTGGAAATTTCCGGAAATTTTAATTTTGGCTTTCTTTTTATACTAAAAAGTTTTTTATGTTAAACATCAAGTATCTAGGGCTGCGAGTAATATCTCAGATGGATAGCACCTATCCTGGAAGCAATTGAGAGTACTTTTGACACTCCCCCTCCCATAACTTAGTGCTTGCCTAGGAACCTGAAATCTCTTTTTATCTACAGTACTTTGCAAACGAAACTAAAGCTTCAAATTTTTGATACCTGTAAATAATAGGGACAGAGTGTGGGCTTAGTGAAAATCAGTGCATGATCGCCAAAAAGATCCCAAAATCAAGAAAAGGAGGATTACTTACAAAAAGAAGTGAAATCTCATTAAAAAGTCACCTGTAAAAAATGCGGCCAAGTTTAACTATCTTATTAACTCTGAAATTTTCATTCACAAATCACTCCTAGTCGCTACATCTTTAGTTAATTATTATTTTGTGACTAGGAGTGATTTGTGAATGAAAATTTCAGAGTTAATAAGATAGTTAAACTTGGCTTTATACGATCTCAGTACTTTTTACGGTAAATGAGTTACGAGACTTGGCTGCATTTTTTACAGGTGACTTTTTGATGAGATCTTACTTCTATCAATGCATAAAAATACATATTGCTTTTACCCTAAGAATAATTTTTTTTCGTATCCCATTTACTATATACAAAATAAAATTTACAATAATTTATGTGGTCATTTCAGTAGAAACAGCATTAAATACATTTAATTTAAAATTACAAGTAAACTGATTAATAATGTTAATTTAAATGAATTAGGTAATAATTACGTAAAGTATATAAAACACATGAAAAGATTATCAAATGTCACTTTTTTATAAATTTTACCTTTTCCTTAAACTTTTTGAAATATACAACAAGAACGAAAAATCATGCGTCAAGCATAGATTATGTAACACTTTCCAACTCTTCCAAAATAATTTTACAAATCTTTACCGTTTTATAAGGTGAAATATAATATCTAAGTAAAGAATTTGGTAAACGCATAACATATTTAAAAAACAAATTTCAGGAATTATTAACAATATTCGGTAAAATATCCGAATTCTTCTGTACAGCCCTGCATATAATCTATAAATTAGTATATATGTTACATAGAACGCTAAATTTTAGTTCAGATAGAAAACGCGTCGCAAAGTTTAAAATTTCCTTTTTGGAATTTTCCTCAATAAACATAAATGTACTCCAGTACTTTTGTGCTGCCCCGTATATGATTTATAGAATTTATACACACCAACTAATAGAAAAAACAATGAGTTAAATTTAAAAACGCATAAGCAATTGAAAAAGCACTCCCAGCAATTATTGTTAACAGACAGCACCAAATTTTCTGTGTGCCTCTGTAAATGAACAATAAAAGCTATACTCTAAATATTCTATAGTTTCTCTTGTAATGCACCTTAGCCACATGTATAAATTTCAATTTGTTTGAAATATTTAAACATTCTTAAAATAAACCGCAAACGATTTTTCTACATAGACAGTAATGCAACGGAAGTCTTTTGAGTGTCCATGTAAAAGAAATTTAAGTGCTATACGCACCATATTCTATAGTAATCCATTGGTAGTTCACCTCAGTGATATATATTCATTTCAATATGTTTGAAATTGTATAACATCATTTAAATAAACCGCAAATGAATTTTTCCCATATACCGTAATGTAACGGAATTTTTTTGAGTGTTCCTGTAAAAAAACTATAAATGCTACACACTTCATATTCATTACCGAACATGCCATAATAAACCTCAAAAACATATATCATTTGCATGACTACACGTATATATTTACGTCAGTTAGAGCATGAACAGACAGACAGACAGACAGACGGCAGACAGACAGACAAACCGAATTGAAAAACACTTTTCAACTATGTTGGAAAGTGTTGAAATTTGTCATAAAATATCTAAAATTACATATAAAACTAAAAAAGTATCTTATGTATCGCTTCGTCATTAGGATTTTGGTTTTTGGAAATATATACTATCTGAATTCATATCTTTTTTTTTATGTATATTTTGCAGAATGCATAAATAAATACGTTTCATTTCTTTTGAATTCTTTTTGGTGTTAGAAATAAAACGCTCCCTTAGGTATGGAATACAGATTCGATTCGTACTTCTTGCAAGTGGCTATAAACGCAAGAATAGAATGCTGATCATTCGAATTTCCTTTTTTTGTAATTCTCAGATTATAGGTGTGTTACAAGATACATAAATTACGGCTATTGTTTTTTGTGGAAAAACAGTGTTTGGAGATGTTTTTATTGTGCGTATCATTTTGGAAATTTAATAAGGTTTCGAAATATTTTTATAAGTTACAGAAATTAAATAGTCATTCTTAAACAATTCTACTTACCAAGAATATTTGTTGTGATTACCTATATTTGACATTATTATTATTATTATTATTATTATTATTATTATTATTATTAACAATTGGGAATTAACAATGGTTGTTGTTTTCGGTCGAGAATGGACCTCTTGACGTCGTCATTTTATTGACGTCGATTTTATTTTTGTTAAGCGTTTTTAAAGCATTTTTAACGACATTCTGTAACTTTAAAAGAATTTTTAACGAAATTCTGAAACTTTAGAAGAATGTTTCTTTGAATGGGCAATAGAAATGAATAAAATCGTTACAAAAATGTTAAAGTTACAAAAATGATAGATGCAAATTATCAGATATGAAAAAAAAGCCGAATTTAAAAATTAATTTCGGATGAGAAATCGTCTTATAAAGCAAAAAACGTGGTCTTCAACTTTAACTCATTCTGTTTTCATTAATATATTGTAAATTTGATACTTTCGTTGTAACGATACATTGTTGTAACGATTTTCACAAATATACGCATAAAACTATATATTCAAAAACGTTAGCGCCAAATTCTCGCCAAACTTGGCGACAATTGGGGAAATATCGTTAAATTTGGAGACCAAAATAAGTCTTCATAAATGAATCCAACTTGGCTATCGTTGACTAATTTGGCAAAGTTCAAAATTATTCAAATTCAGTATTAACGAATCTTCTGTAATCGGGTTCTTAGCATTTTAGCTTGCTGTTTCGAGTAACATTAGCTAAAATTTTAAAACCAAGATATAGGAATGCTACCTTTTCCTCCCGGTACAGGCCGGGAGGACTTTTTTCCCTTAAAATGCGAGAGAATGCAGAGAAATATCAGTTAATAAAATTCCCTCATAAGTGAATTTTGTGGATAAATTCACCTATCCACAAAATAAATAAAAACAGATTACGTACATGACGTGCTACCACTGCATTTTAAATTGAACGTAACGTTACGATTATGTATTATTAGCGTAAATCTTATAGTTTGGCAATAGTTCTTTTTTGTTTTCGTAATGGAAAGTGGTCGACGTGATAATGGAGAAGAACAAATTATTTTCAGAAATATGTAATACCAAAATGTGAATAATTCCTATTATATATATGATTGCGTTTTTAATATTCAACATGTAAACGTGTCCCTGGTAAACGTAATTAAATGTATCTACGCTATGCTTAGTTTTTTCTTAAGATAATTAAGAAAACTAAAAGAAAAATATTTCTTACGAGAATAGTTTCAATTAATGACTTGAAACGTACAACGCTTTATGTTTAAAGAGGCGATGCAGTAGAAATTTTCATTTCCCTATTTGTTTTTGCATTACATTACCGTGTTCACCGTTTATTACACATGCAGCTTAACGCATGAATTAATCAAGGGAAAATCAAGGGTAAAATCGTGATGTTAAAGATGTTTGTGTAACTTAAATTATTATTTATTTTACTAAATAAATTAACAGATAATGAATGATCTGATTTATTTTCGAGCGATAATTTCTCTTAAAAACATTACTGTTCCATGGTTATTTATATAGAACCATTATATATTAATTAAAACATATCCACGTAAATCTCTGCAAAAGTGACGTTGTATAAAACCGTATGTGAGCATAGTGGTCGAATGTAAAGTAAAACTGTTTGTAAAGCGAATGAAGAAATCAGATATTTAATATTGGTTCATTATTTACCCATCATACGTAGTATAGGGTAAATCTTGCAATCGTTTTAAAAATCGAAAAAAAAAATTTTTGAAGGATTTACACGTTTCAGACACTGGAGATTCCAAAAAACATATATTTAGGAAAAAAAAAACTAGTCGTTGGGGGCCACCGTAATACTTACCCATCATGTATATGTATAATGTAAAATATTAAAATAAAAATGTGTAAACTACTTATAAAATGCATTGATATTCAAATAAAATCGTGGATTGATGACGACATAAAAAGGCTCGATTACTGAATTGCTTGAAAGAGCTTTTCCCTTAAAACTCCAAAAATAATACTCCTATTAACTAGCGGTTTATTGCATCTGATTAAGCGTCAAATTTCCAATTAAAATATATATTTGAAGTGAAATTTGGATGAAATACAGGGTCATAAAAATCGAAGAGTGTGGAAAATAGGATTACAAATATCTCGGCAACTCATTATCCGATCGACTTCATGCTTTATGCAAAATTTATGGTTTTTTATTGTCTTTTATATTCATTTCTTAAAATAAAGAATTTCGAAAAGTTTTATATACCTTTCATCAGAACGAATATTTCGAGAGTCCGAAAAAAATTGTTCCGGTTAATCGAGGTTATTGAAATGAAATAGGTGAATAAAAAAGACAATAAAAAACATAAATTTTGCATAAAGAATGGAGTCGATCGGATAAATAGTTGCCGAGATATTTGTAATCCTATTTTTTACAGTCTTCGATTTTTCATGATCCTGTATTTCATCCAAATTTCAATTCAAAGATATATTTTAATTGTAAATTAGACGCTTAATCCGGCGCAGTAAATCGTTAGTTAATAGGATTATCAATTTTGGAGTTATAAGTATGTTTCTTTAACGCAATTCAGTAATAGATCATTTAGAGATTATGACGTCATAAAGCCACTATTTTATTCGAATTGCAATGCATTTTATAAATATTTTATACATGTTTTATTTTCATATTTTATATTATGCATATCCATGATGGGTAAGTATTACGGTGACCCCCAACGACTAGTAATATGATTGAAATTAAAGATTTTGATTATCGATTGAAAGAAAACAATTCCAATTTCGAAATGTATTACACCGAATTGCTCGACTGGCAACTTATGCGTCCTACTAACTAATGCTTCCTACAGATAGTAATTAAAAATAGTCAATGTGTATATAGTGGAATAATTGATTTAACAATTTCACTTTGTATTCGATTTTGCTATTTTTAAGAGATGGCTGTATAAATTCAGTGCTTCGCGACGTCTCGTGTTTGACTTATTTTGATGTAATATTAAGAGAAACGTATTAATTGTCCATATTTCCCTTTTAATAAATAATATTAGCTGCGAAACACGAATTAATGAAAATGCATTTTTATAAAACAGTAATCTTTAATAATTTTTATCTCTGAATATATTCGAACAAAGTAAATTTGCCTGAATTTTTTCTAAACCTTCTTATTTTCAAAAGTTAATTTGACAATCTCGAAATTTTATGTTAATTCTGTTTATGTGCGTATTTTAAATATAGAAATAAATGAAAGGTTAGTATATATATATATATATATATATGTAATAATAAAAAAATTTCGCCATTTTTCCTTAGTTAAATTATTCCAAATTCTTACAATTCTAATTTTTCCCTCTCTTTTTAAAATATCTCTTAAATCTATTTTATATTTTATTCCATAACTTAATCAAAATATTCTTTTATTTATCATTCTAAACATCTTAATCTGTTAATGGCACACGTATTTATTAAACCCTTATTCTGTTAAATTGCAACATTGCCTCTAAAACGCACCTGCCTAATTTCTTCTTTTGAGACATTGAATTTTATTCTTTGGAACTTTTGTAATACCATTTTTATTTCTATTTAATTATCATTCGGCATCCCAGGATTTCTGGCATCTTCGCGCCCAAAGCTTTTTACCTTTTTAAATTACCGCTTCTGATAAAGAGTTTTGGTCATACGTCAGAGACACACCCTCGTGGCCTCATTTTTTCATCCATTAGCGAGCAGGCCCCGCCTTGTCTATCCCCCTGGCTTCCTCCGAACATGGCTGTCAGTGGACTGGCGTTTCGCGCGTTTGTATCTTTGAGCAGAATCTCGGAATATTTATACGGTTACACTGGCTTCGGAGACAGATTTTTACACGAATTAGTTGTTGTTATCTGTAAGCCGTCACTGGGGAAGTCTACACTATTTTGTCGGTAGTATGTTCTTCAATTTCTGCTAATTCTTCAATACTTAATGTGTTCAAGTTTTTAATGAAGCGAAAGTCGGTGGAGTTGCTGTCATCTCTGTTCTCATAATAAAGTTCTTGCTCATCTATTTAGTTTCCTTAATGCTTTGGGAAATTTCTATTGGAATGAACTGCCTCTACTCAGCTTCCCGATTGCATTATAATATGATGTTCAAATATGATTCGTACTCCGAGAATTCCCTTCATAGTGATTAAATCGGAATAATACCCTTGCCGAATGTCATGACTGTATTTCCATGATCTGGACTGCGCCTACATCGAACTGATTATACGGTAAATTTCGTGGGGTTTGGACTGATATGTCATCACTGGAGTATGATGGAACGAACGTTTCAAGTCGACAGTAATAGCAATCATCAATAATGTGCCAATCGTAACAAAAATGTGTCATATATATATATTTATATATATATATATATATATATATAATAAATTTCCAATTACTATACGTTTTTACTCAATAATAAAACTAAATATAATTTCTTTCTTCCTATTTCTCGTCTTTGAATTATTTAGTTGTTCGCCTCAAATTCAGCTGTTCGCCTCCTGCTTTGAGTATTTAAATCATTCCATTTAGATGATATTTTTTCTTATTTTAAGCCATGTTTTTATTTTTTTAAGGTGTGGTTTAAACTTTTTTCCTCATATTTCCGTGCTCTATCACACCTTCTTTTTATACGTGGCATTAATTCTCTTTGAAGTTTTATACGTTTTTAGGTAAGTTCATAATTATATAAATACTTATAGTCGTCGTCTGGTCCGCCCGTCTGTCCGCATATAACAGCACAAAAACTACCCAGACTATTAGTTTGAAATTTAATACATATAATCGTTGCAGAATTTTGTCGAATCACTTTAAATGTTTTGAAAATTGAATTAAAACTTAAAAATATATTAATAAAAGTTTCCTTCATACTATTAAATCCTATCATACGTAATTAATTCAATGATATCCCATGATAGGGAATGATTCTGCATTTCCCAGTTGATTACGTCCTATTTAAGATGGAGTCCTATTACTTCCGTATTAGTGAATTAAAAAACTGAATTTTTATTCTAAAATTGATTAATTATTGCATTCATATGATCTACCGATAGTTTTTTGAATAGATGTTTCTGGAGAAATAGACATGAAATGGAAATATAGTCTAAATATGGATTTCAAGTTCTGAAATTTCCAGAGATAGGCTTAAGTTTCCCATTGGAATTTTCCGTATATGTAAACAAAAGATAAAATGTTGCCAACTTAAAATGTACTTGTTTTATTACGGAAATTAATGATATCATAATAACAGACGATATAATTCATTTCACGGAAATAATAACGATGTTGTTTTGTTTTGTTTCTTGCATTGTCTTATTGTATTGGATATTTGCGCATAGAACATTTTTAGTGTGAGATAATTGTAATTAATTATTTGTAAAAGTGTATTTAAACTTAATTTCATAAAATAAATTTAATACCTATAGCCTAGAAATCTGCACCTAAAATAAATTTTGTACTCATGCATTTTTGCATAAGCGTGCAACAGCTGCTGCACCAAGATCTGGATGTTTATAAAACAAGTTATTGTACGAACGTAAGTCATTTGTCACGTTTGTCGTACAATTTCCAACTTGTTTTTTCTTCCACTAGGTTGTTACTTACGACAGTATAAATCTATCTACAGGGCGATAGTTTTGATGCCTGGAAAAGTTACAGAAGCTCATCATGCTGTTCTCCTGAAACGGAATTATATTAAAAATTTTGAACCACAAACATTCAACTGTGCATGATTAATAATTTATATACACTAGATTGTTATAGAGTGTAATTCAAAGCGCACGCCGAGTCAAAAATATTTTCATGTTGTTAAACAGTTGTAGTTTCTCAGTTTTATGAAATCAACAAGCATTAAATAAAGCTATTCGCACTAAAAATAACTGAGTGTTATTGAAGAGGACTCTTCTCTGGAAATCGCGCACTTACCTTGTTTTTAGGCACGGGCAGACTGCAATTAGTTATCGCTTTATCTTATCTAGTAAAAGGGTTTTACTCCAGCAACAGTTAAATACCATGACTGACTCTGCTAAAAAATATTAATATGAATTAATTTTCATTAAATTACAGCACACGCACACACACACGTACACAGACACATATATTGATATATAAGTTGTTGCAAAATGAGTGTATACATTTGTATTACCTAATCCTGTAATTATATATGTATATATATATATATATATATACAGTATGCCCACTAAAGTCCCTTGCCACCGTCGTAACTTCGGAACGGATGCTGCTATATTCATAAATGTGGAATCTAGGTGTTGTAAAGTAGCCATGCGCTACTCAATGAAACCGCCTAATGCGCCACCTGTAGGAAAACTGCATTCCTATCTCGAAAACGGAAAGAGATAGGGAATACAAGTGATTTACAAAGTTGTAGAGCATCATCGATTTAGTACAAAAAACACCTTGTGGACATTAATGCGAAGAATAGAACGGTTAAAACGCGCATTTTTTTTGTGTGTGAATTCTTACACTGTGACGTGACAAAACGTTCTTAGAAAGAAAGAAACAACCAGTTATGAAACTGCAGGTGTGTATGTGACCCCTCCAAAAACATTGAAGGACGTTAAATGACGCATTACGGACGCTTGTGCCAACGTGTCGCCATCTACGCTCCAACGTGTGAAAAGTGAAATTCAAAGAAGGAACCAAATATACATTGCAGCTGACAGTGAGAAGTTTGAATATTCAAAATAAAGGTATATTTTTTTAACTAGTTGTTTTTTTTCTTTCTAAGATCGTTTTGTTACGTCACAATGTAGGAAATCAGGTAAAACAAATGCGCGTTTTAACCGTTCTATTCTTCGCATTAATGTGCACAAGGCGTCTTTTCGTACTAAATCGATGATGCTCTACAACTTTGCAAATCACTTTTTTTCTCTATGTCTTTCCTTTTTCGAGATAGGAATGCTAACTCCGCAGCATACCATCAGGTGGCACCGTAGGCGGTTTCATGTAGTAGTGCATGGCTACTTTACTATACCTAGACACTACTTTTATGAATATAGCCGCAGCTGTTCCGTAGTTCAGAGGGTGGCATTGGAATTTAGTGGACATACTGTATACAGGGTGCCCCAGGATTATTGGGACACATTTTAAGGGGAGGTAGGGGACATCACAAGGATTCAGATTTGTATAGCAACCCATGGTCGGAAACGGCTTCGTTCGCCGTTAGGTGGTGTTGTTCAGAACAGCATTAGAGCACCTCTAACACCTGCAGATTATCACATCTTTTTGCAAGAGGTGCTACCAAGCTTACTTGACACTATGCCACAACATATCAGACGAAATATGTGGTTTCAAGATGATGGGGCACCTCCCCATTATGGCATATGTGTTTGTGAACATTTGAATCAGGTGTTTGGTCACCGATGGATTGGCCATGATGAACCGGTTTCCTGGCAACAATAATTTAAGCATCGTATATTTCTTTCTTTGGGGAGCACTGAAAAGCGACGTGTACGCAACGCCTGTGGATTCCGATATGGATCTGGTTGCAAGACTCGTCTGTGCTGCTACGGATATCCAACAAAATCCAGGTGAATATGAACGAGTCCGACAATCCATGGTCGCTAGCAATGGTGGAAACTTTGAACATCTATTGTGACATTTTCACATATCATGCACATGTAATATCTTTGACAAATAACTTGTTTCAGATGATCTCAGTCTTGTGTCTCTTCGTTTCTTGTACCTGTCATACTACTTTCCCATGACGTTTCCGACCATGGGTTGCTATGCAAATCTGAATCCTTGGGATGTCCCCTACCTCCCCTTAAAGTTTTTCCCAATAATCCTGCGACACCCTATATATGCACATACCGGTAAATGTCAATTATTATGAAAGAAAAAATTGTAACTTATTAAAACGTAATGTTAAAAAATTCTTATCGTAAAATATATTTAAACATAGTTTATTTGCTTGGTTGTCGAAAAACTTTTTTTTTAAAATTCATATTACTAATAAATTACTTTGGCAGTATAACATTTTCATATTTTATTTTCAAAAAATATCATTCGTTGCTAAAAATGCAGGAAATAATGAAAATATATTTTATAATACTATAATATAAAATATCATAATCAAAAATACCATAAATATATTATATAATACAATAAATTAATATTTTTTTCTGTTTTTTTTTTAAATACTTTTACCAATTTGTTGACATAATAGATTTTGTAACAAGTCCACTAAGTGTTTTTCGGCATATGTGATAAATTTTCTTTTACAAATGATGACACGTGACATATACCGTTGAAATCTCTCATAAATAGTGCTCCCAAATAAAAAAGAATTAAGTAAACGTGAGATTAGGGAATACAAATTATCAGACTCTTGTTGTCACAACTTAGAAATGGTTTCAGCTGTTAGTGGAACTTGAAATTACGAATTCAACAACCATTAAGGTTTTTATACACAAAAGTCATTTATAAAATGTGGTAACAAGGGAATATACTGTCATTCACGATAAAAAATATTTATGGCTTTTATTTAGGATTGTGTCACTTTAATTCGAAAGTTCTGGCCTTATGTTGTATGTTGGATTTGTGCTTATCTTTATTTCAAATATTTTTTTAAAGATTCGGGAAATGTTTTTTAAACTGTATTATAAAGTATATATGTACATTTGGTATTAAATAATATTTAAATAATTAATTTTTACGGTACTTTCAATTTATTACAGTTTTATGATTTCAAAATTGAGCAATTTATAAACAAAAACTGTTCATGAAAATTCAGTAAAGATTGACAAATATATGTGTTTTTAGACTATCTTTAAAATATCTCAAACTAAATTTAAAAGTTAAAAATAAGAGTTGAGAAACAGGTATTTCTTTTTTAAATATTTGCTAGCCCACTTACAATTATTAAAATTTATATTCAGATAGTAAAGATAATCCCTATGCAAACGTTACGTCATTTACACTGCATAAAATATTTGAATTATCTGACAAATATAAACCAATTTATTTTAACCGCATCATTTCAATAGAGCATTTTTTTAAAAGGAAAAGGTGAAGGGGAATTTTGAATTCATATAATAACATATTGTGGCTATCACGAAAGTTTCTTCTATTTTATTCTAATAAGTACTAGCTGATCCTGCGCAGAACATCTGCGCTCTAGTGTCTACACTTTTAAATATACGCCAGTTAGAATATACTAAATTTAACATTTTTTGTGTAAATGATATGCATAAAAACATCTCCACTTAGAATTGGATAATTTGAAATTATATATACATATCTCTATAATAGAGAGATACATCATAAAATATGGACACCATTTCAAAATATGAAAACAACGGTATTTTTGAGCATCAAGCATATAAAATTGTTTGTATGCACAGTATAGTTAGTCGATACTCTTTTAAATTTAAAAAAATGTATAAATATTATATATTGAAAATATGTACACCATTCACAATTACGAATATATATATATAAGCAACGAACACTGCTTTTTAAACACAATTGTATATTTCAGAGATCGGAGACACTGCAGTAACTTAATCAAATGATCTGACTCTTGAAAGGCCCACAAACAACTGACCATGGCTAAAAATGGATTTTGACAAATCTAAGCATTTTTTTTCAAAACTTTGATCCTGAGCTTTATTTATAGTCATTGAAAAAGCTAATAGGATAGGAAATTGTATACGCTTAAAAGTAAAACGCCTATTTTTGTCTGACGCAATCAGTGGTATCCGAGGGATCAGGAAACATTCATTAATATTGGAATGAATATTTTATGTTTCAATAACATTATTCTGCAAGTTACTAACTATAAGTCTGGTACCACTTCACAGACCTTTCGAAGTTACTATATTTCCTTATAACATTATGGTAGCTCCTGTGTTTAATTTTCTGAGGTGGTATTCCAGTTGGTGTTAAGGGGACAAACGACCTTCAAAATCAGCAAAATTGCTCAAATTTTCGAAAAACATTTCTTGTCCCCAAAAGATTAATCTTCATGTAAACTTTCTTCTCCAAGTTAAATAATTGTAATTGGATGATTTTTTCGGATTTTATTTACATTTTTATAATTAATTAAACGGCTCTCTTGATCAGCTGATGTTTGTTTACAAATGTTTGCAACTCATAATTAGCTGTTTATTTTTAATTTTCATTCAATTGCAACCAATTGAAGAATTTCTATGATGAATGTATTAAATTTCTTAGTAATATTATGCGAGCTCCAGTCTTTAATTTTAGTTTATGAAGTGGCATTCCACTTGGTTTTAAACTGTTTAAATTTCTGGAGTATATGGAAGTTGATCTTGTGGATCATGAATTACAATGGTATCAATGCTTTCGTAAACACTTTCAGTTCCTCGCATGCATAGTAAAACAGGATAATTAATTTCAATTGACAAATTATTTGTCACTGTTAGTATGGCTTGTCTTTTAAGATTTTGAGG
Organism: Maratus michaelseni; assembly: GCA_963931845.1. Taxonomy (NCBI): domain Eukaryota; kingdom Metazoa; phylum Arthropoda; class Arachnida; order Araneae; family Salticidae; genus Maratus; species Maratus michaelseni. Next base: position 446,664,919 of record OZ007589.1, on the reverse strand, counting down.
TGTCACTGTCTTAAGACCAAAGTCACTGAAAAGTTGCTGCAATGGATCTTGTATATCTGAGTAGCAAATTGGGGGCAACTTAAAAGTTTCACATTCACCAAACTGTACCAGCTAATTTGCAAACTCTCTCTCTGTTCAGTGGGCACGCATATTATCTAAAAAGTTCATAATGTAAAATTCAGACCAAACTCTATGCTTCTTTATGAATCTTGAAAATGTTAGCGATCTAGAGCCTCTAAAAATGACAGGTAAAGCTTGACGAAAATCTCCACCACTAAGATTACTTTCCTATAAAACAGTTCAGAGCAAGATTGTAAGGTCTTTGAGAAGTATGTCCACAGCTAAAAATCCATGCACATGTGTCATTGATGCTTCATCCAAAACAATCAATTGCCTCTGAATAATTTGTTTTCAAACTGCAGGTTGAAGTTGCGTTCCGACTCAGTGGTACAGTTGAAGCATTTTATAACGAATTACGATATAACGAAAAGCACGATATAACGAAATGCTCATATCCATTTAGTTGGTCTGTATGTTAAAGAATACTGAATTCAAAACGATAGAACGAAATAATTATAACGAAAAACACGATATGACGAAATAATTATAACGAAAAGCACGATATAACGAAAAACATTCGAGCATGAAAAGTGAGAAAAAAAACGATATAGTGAATTTTTCAATTTTTTAACTTAAAAAATGGCCGAAAAATAGAATTTTATTTTTTAAATGCCAGTTATTTTTTTAATAAGATAACCTTCAATCTTTTTTTCTACTGCCAATCACATATTTTTAATACTTCCAAGAGAGATTTGGGTTAGGAGCAGTGTTTTAAGACAGACAGAGGGGCGACAGCTTAGCTGAACTGGGATTATGTTCTTTTTTATTTGATGACAGATTTCATTGACATTTACTTTTCCTGTAAATTTATAGCAAGTTAATTTCTAAGACTTTTTGTAAGCTGGCTATGTCTGGCCAAAGAAAATGTTTGACTTTAGAAGAGAAAGTCCAAGTTATAAATGCGTCGAAAATAATGTTAAAGAAAGAGATGTAGCGAAAAAATTTGAGATTCCAGGTAGCACAATATTGAAAAAAATGAGAAAAATTCATATAATATTGAAAATGGGTGCAGTTTCTTCATCATTTAAATGTATACGCAAAGCGAAATATGCCAATGTGGAGAAAGTATTATTTTCATAGTTTAAAGATGCAACATTCCAAAACATACATATTAGTGGAAGTAAATTGCAATACAAAGCATATGCGCTTGCCAAAAAACTTGTATATAAAGACTTTAATGTAAATGATGGTTGGTTGAGTAAATTAAAATATATATATATGAAATTGTGTGTAAAAAATTATGTGGAGAAGCAACGTCTGTTTCAGAAGAAACAATTGAAGAATGGAAGAACGAAAACTCAAACATTGTTCAGGATTGCGATCGAAAAGATATATTTAATATGCATGAAACAGAATTGTCTTTTCGTTTAATGCCTGTTAAAATATAGATTTAAAAAAAGAAACTTGTCATGGTGGGATAATAAGCAAAGACCGACTTTCACTACCATTATGCTGTACCGTTGACGGTTCTGAAAGGCGAAAACCTCTTGTAATTGGAAAAGCAAAGAATCCACGGTGTAGTCCCAAAAACGTAATAACAACTTTGCCTGTAATCTACATGCATAATTGAAAAGTTTGGATGGTGAAATGCCTTTTTGAAGAATGTATTTTAGATTTTGACAAATAGATGCAAAAAGCCAAAAGAAAAGTTCTCCTTATTTTAGACAACGTCTCAACGTCTCTTCGAAAGTGACTTATTTTCGTGTTAAATGTATTAAATTACCTTTTTTACCACCTAACACTACATCCAAACTACAACCATTAGACCAAAGAATTATGCATTCGTTTAAAGCAAAATATGTGAAGATGCTTGTGAAAAAAAAATCGTGAATTCAGATGATACAAAAGAAATACAAATAGACGAGCTGAAAGCAATTTATATGATAAATAAAGCTTGGTGCGATGTTCTGTCGTTAACGCTTTTTCAGTTTCGAGATTTTCTCCATCGCCATCAAATAATAATGAAATTGTTTCTTTACATGAATTGGAAGATACAGGTGAACGGATTTCATCCTTTTAAATCTGACTTCCGATTTTAAATTTGATCAATACGTTAATGTTGATGAAAACATAATGGCAAATGAAGAATTCAATGAAGAGAATATCATTAAAAGAAAGTACAGTAGATGCGTCGTGCGTTGGCAGTGTCAGTAAAGAAGGGGAATTCATAGAAGCTGGAGAGAAACTTTTACCATCTGATGCACTTGAGAATTTACAGAAAATTATATATTACATGCACAATGAAAACTTGTGAACGAAGGAAATTATCATGCATGTTGTCAAAATAGGGTGTACAATATTAGACAATGCTGTTAAGAAGAGAAAGCAGAGCTTGTTAACTTCATTCTTCAAACCTATATAAGAATGTAAAACTGCCCTTTAAGAGAATTAATAAATAATATATTTTTTTTACATTTAAATTTGCCGGATTTTTTTCATGTGTAGCATAGCACTTAAAATAGTACAACAAAACTCTAATTATCTGAAATCTCTATCATCACAAAATAAAAATTCTGTGTTATGAATTTTACGTATTTATTCGTAAAAATATAATTTCCTTGAAATTCCTTTTTAAATCAACACCTTTCTTCACTTTTCTGTTTGTAGTCAAACTGATCATTACTATGGAGGCTTAATATAACATGAATACATAAAGCCTAGCTTTTTTTTAATTATTAAGCAAAAGTAATTTTAAGAGATATATCTATATGTAATAAAACGCCCTTTTTTATGATTGTCTTCGTTATATGGACTTCTGCCTACTCAGATTACGTACAGACCACATTAGCCGGTGTAATTGGAGTTCTTACTATATAACGAAATAATTCGTTATAACGTTTTAACGAAAGCACGTTATAATGAGCAAATCTTTGGAGTACTTTCGATTTCGTTATAAGGGGCTTTGACTGTATTTTGAAAATAGAGTGAGCAGTTCCGCCTCCACTTAACAATGTAGCTTCTCTTCCAGTTGATGCTACAGGAATGGAGTTGTCACATTTTCTTCTAACTGTATGCAATAAATTTGAATACACAAAAGGTTTCCCTGCTGCAGCAGGTCTATCTTGAAAGAAACACTTTGATGAATCTTTTGGTGAATACTTTTTCAACAACAAATCGTTGTTCAGTGTTCAGCTTTCTGACGTTTATATTTGCTTTGGCTTGTTCGTCTAAATCTTCATAGCGTAACAAATAAAACATATCTCTTTGTAACTCCACTAAAAGAAGATGCAGTTTTTGCAAATTCAAACCATAAGATTTAAACAATTCATTAAGTTCTGCAAGTTCGTATTTGTGCCAGTTTCTTCGAAATATGTGTGCACAAAATGTTCAGTTATAGAGTCTTTGTGCTGATCCCAAAGTCCAAGAATGTTTTTAACTTCCCCAAATCCACAGATTACTGTAAATAAAATTCCCAAATAGTTTGGCATGTACATTCTCGATGCTTTTAACAGCGTATCGTGCCAGTGCTGATTTCCATCCAAGTTCTTTGCAAGCGTGTTGGACTCTTTCTTAAAGTGTTCCTCTAACTGTCTTTAGATCGTTGAAACTTCCTGCAACTGGTTTTCGCAATAGCAACTTTCTAAGGTAGTATTTCTCAGAATACTGTACACCACTGGCATTCTGCCGATGACTTGTTGACCTCCTCTTTGCCTCCTTTTTCATTTTGTTGTGGTTTTATCAAACGCATAATACTACTGAGGGATGTCAGGATAATTATGAGCTTCTTGATCAATGCATCTCACGAGTCATACATTTTGAAACAATACCAAATAGTCCAAGATTGACAACGGCATAAGGTAAGTCTGCATTTAGTTATTTGTTAATATCATATTTTGTGCGTATCTTGGAAGTTGAATCCAGTGTGAGTAAAATGTCACAATAAGGTAACACTCGCATCTGAAATTCAATTACATAAATTTAAGAAATGACGCTTCCAAACATATTATGCTTTACAATATGATCTAAGAGCTCAGATAATTTCTTTTTAAAAACTGTATCAATAATACCAGGTCTATTTTCTGGTCTCTGAAGGCCTTACACTGCATTCAAAATTTCAGGCTAGGCTTGATTGCAAGTGAAAGTTATAAAAAGGTCAGGCCGTCCTAATTTCTGGCCATAACCGTTGCATCTTGATAATTTTGCTGCATCAAACGGGGACTTCCGTGATATGTAGAACGCAATATTGTTAATTTGCCTGTTCTCAAATTTTCATTTTATGCACGGGATTCTAAGCCTTCTTATTGTCCTGTATAATGCCCAACTCTCAAATCCATCCGGTTCATACGAATATAATTAAGAGGCGATCATTCCGTTTTCACATATGCACCCACAAATGTATTGCTGAAACAATTTACCATTATTGAAAAGACTAAAACCACTACTCACAGAGAGTCTGTATGCATAAAACAAGTGTTGACTCACTCAATTTATTTTTGCTGATTGTTTTTTTTTTCAACATGTATTATTTCACTGGACCAACCACTTTCCCCTCTTGGAAAAAGAAAAGGGTAAACCATGGGATAGCTGTACTGATTGATTGGGGAAATATTTTACAACTATCAGCTCTAGATAGATGCAAATGTCTCGATTTTCAGGATGCTCTACATCATCGAAGTCAAATATTGCAGAAACTTCTGTCCATGAAGTAGGAAAATATACAAAACAAGATGGAAATTGTACGTCAAACGTGACAAATGAGGTGCGTTCGTACTATAACTAGTTACATAAATATTCAGATCTTTTCTGATTTTTAATTCTGTGGAATGAATTATATCGTCTGCAGATTAATTTCTGTAATAAAATAAGTATCTCGGTCGCTTGACGATTAAACTTCTGAAGCTCCTATAACAAAAAAGCTCCGATTTAAAAAAAAATTCAAATTTCTTAATAAATATTTTTATTAATATCTCCTAAAGTTTTGATTCGATTTTAATAAAATTTGAAATGTCTCGGCAAAATTCTGCAAAGATAATATATTTTAAATTGCAAGCCATTCGGATGGGTAGTTTTTGCATTGTTATATGCGGACGGACGGACAGACAGACGGACAGACAGACGGACGGACGAACGGACCAAGCGACGACAATAGGTGCTACGTATTTATATAATTACGAACGCACCTAAAAAGCACCCGTTTCATTTGTATTACTAAGCATAATCTTACACGCATTATTTTTAATCAAAAATATTTTCATTCCTAATCAAAATATCAACAAAGCGCTTTTGAGTAGAGCATAGTCACTTGTAACTAATTTAATAATATGCCATGATTTAAAAGAACATTTTTAAACACGCTGAATCTCAAATAAAGAGACACAAATGCTTAAATGGAGAATCAAATAATTAATCAATAAATTAATTAATTAGAAAAATAATTAATTAATCATAAAAATCATAAATAATTACAGACCTGAAAAGTTTAAGACATGAATTCTATTAAGACCTGAATTATTTTAAAACATGAGGTCTTGTTGATTTATTATTAATAGTATAAATATTTTTTGTAATGAACCTGTTACTGCTATTTTGAACAGTTTTGAAAGTTTCACCAATACTTAAATTAGATCACGGGATTCTTTTGATATTAGCTCTAAATATTTTTAAACTCATAAAATGCACAGAAAAACAAAGGCATCACACACGATTTTTTTTTAGAAGTCATAACCAAACACACAATGGTTTTCAGTAAAAACTAGTCAGATGTGCCAAATCCAAAACATTCTTCAATTTCTCACAGGTTTAGCATACACAAAAAAGGAATTAGCACCAACTTATATCAGTCTAACTGAATCTAAAGTTTTTTTTCTAATTCTATGTATTAGCTCTTGAGATATGACTATCGCTAATGTCGTGTAAATCCTGAGGAATGAAGTACAGCAGCGCCACTTGTTGGGAGATTTACACCAAAGCGTAATCCGGATCTATTTATGTCAAGGTCTAACAGAATCTGAAGTTTGATGAAAATCCGTGCATTAGTTCCCGAGTGATCGTCAAAATCATGAAAAATGTAGCATCGCAGCGACTCCGGTTGGGATATCAACACCAGAGCTATTGTGGAAATCGCGAGAAATGCAGGATAGCAGCGCCACCTTTTGGGCCATTTACACCAAAAACTAATCAGCACCAATTTATATCGAGGACTAACTGAATCTAAAGTTTTATTAAATACCGTTAAACTACATTAGTTCTTGAGATAGAGCGCCCAAAAAAGTTTTGCACGGACACACAGACAGAACTTTTCTAAAAACGGAAAAATCGTGCTTAGGAACTTCTAAAACGTATAAATCTGTCGGAAACCGGAAGTAGAAAATTTTCATTAATCCAATACTTTCTTCTTGTAAAGATAGAAAAAAGTAAAAACAGTAAAAAAATGCTTGAATATAAATTTTGTTTCATTTGAATTCGAAAATATTTTCTGACATTATTTATTTCTATAAATTTATTTCTATAAATATATACATACATATCTGGTTATTTATCTGACCTATATACATGGTGACAAGAAATAACTTGGACGAAGTTTCAAACCAAAAATCTGTAACTACTAGTAAAGTTATAAAGTTATTGTCATAGGGAATTGATTCTAGAAAGCTACTAAGCAGGTGTGAGTAAGTTAGTTGGGACAACCATTATGGTGAACAAACGAACTGCCATACTTGAATTACATAAGCAAGGAATGAAACAATGTGAAATTGTTTAACGATTGAAAGTGCCTAAGCAGACGGTTTCATACACAATCAAAAGGTTTAAAGAACTCGGACATGATGGTGACAGGCCAGGAAGAGGAAGAAAGCGCACAGTTAACACATCAAGAAACCGGGTACTTATCAAAAGCGAGTTCAACGAAATCCTAGGATTTCAATGAGAAAAGTTGCTACAGAGATGAAGATGAACAGAGAAACCACACGTTTGATGGCAAGAGTACAGCTTGGTCTTCACCCTTACAAAATGAAAGAGGCTCAAAAGCTAACAGCAGAGAACAAACGCACAAGACTTCAAAGGTGTAAAGAACTGTTAAAGCGGGCCGCAGGTGATCGATGGCAAACATTTGTCTTCACAGATGAGAAACTGTTTTCGATTGATCAAGCTCACAATAGCCATAATGATAGAGTTTGGTCAGCAGAAGAACCTAGACCTTCTTGCATTGTTGAACGGCGTCAGCGACCCCAATCTGTAATGGTTTGGGGTGGGATATGTGCTAGTGGAAAACACCACTTGTTTTTGTTGATCTAGAGATAAAGATTAATCAACAAACATATCGCAAACTCATGTTGGAAGATGTTGTCTTACCTTGGTCACAAAAGTTCTTTGGAAACAAAAGATGGACCTTCCAACAGGATTTCGCACCTGCACACAGAGCTAAAGGCACTCAAGATTGGTGCAAGACACATTTTCCTGACTTCATTGGAGCTCAAGAATGGCCCCCGTATTCCCCAGATTTAAACCCAATAGATTATTCTGTTTGGTCCATCTTGGAGACAAGGGTGTGTTCTAAACCTCATAAAACTTTGGCATCCCTAAAGAAATCCTTATACAATGAATGGGATAAAATATCAGTAGGTGAGTTGCGGCAAATAGCCGAAAATTTTGTGACACGTTTAAAGCTCTGAATTAAGGCTAAAGGTAGCCACTTTGAAAATCTGTAAATATATTAGAAGAAATAATGTATTCATATTTATTTTGAAGTTTGGTCGTAATATTTTCATTAGCATTAAAGTTATAATGTATCATGTGTGTCCAAGTTATTTCTTGTTACCCTGTATAACCATCTATGTATGTATCCAGCTCACTTTAAAATAAAATAATTATTCGAGAAAAAAAGCATGTTGCACTTTTGAAAAAGTTGAAATATATTTTCCAAAGAGTGTAAAAAATGTCTACTTTCAAATATTTTTGTTTGTTTTTTTGTTCGATATAAGTCTAATGCAATTTTAACATTACTTTCTGTCTGAAAAATGTTTTGTTTCTTAGTTCATAGAAATGTACTTTTATGAGATTGTCATTGTAATGCTTGAATTGTTACTAAAAATTATGATCATATATGGGTATTCAATCTTTTTTTTCGATTGTTCTTGCAGAGAGACATGTCTTGAGCGTAAGCATTTTAATTTTATTCGTTTGTCACATATAAAAATTATGATAGTGCAATGATAGTGATGATAGTGATGCCTTCAGAAATGTAAATTTTGCTCTGGAAGAAAATTGAATAAACATTACCTTTAATGATTTTTCCTTCCATTGACGTGACGTTACATGATGTGGATATGAAGTCACTGTGACCTGAATGTGAAGTCGCTATGGCCGTATTTCTGCCTTTCTGTGAAGACACGCTGTGACCAATTTGAGACATGCCTTGTGAGTGAGTGTCTTTCAGTAAGATATGTCTTGAGCGCAAGCGTTTTAATTTTATTCATTTGACACATAAACAATAAGATAGAGATGCCTTCAGAAATGTGAATTTTGCTGTAGAAGAAAATTGAATAAACGTTACCTTCAATGATTTTTCCTTCCATATAACTATCTTAAAAATTATCTACAATAAAGCTGAAAACATTTTTTGTTTTATGAAATAGCTCAAAAAACATTTCCAATGCCAAAACAATATCAAAATTAAGTAACTATTATATTTTTAACACTTTCCAATGTAGTTGGAAAATGTTTATGAATTCGGTCTCTCTGTCACGACTACAAGAGGCTTACTTTGGAATATGGTGTGCATGGGACTTATAATTCTTTACAGGAACACTCAAAGGAATTCCCTTAGTCTATTGTCCGTTACGATCTATTGAGGAAAATCGTTTGTGGTTTATTTTAATAATGTTTCACTGTCCTAACATATTGAAATTGATATATATCACTAAGGTGCATTACGAGACGCTTACTATAGAATATCGTGTGTATAGCATCCGTCTTTCATATTTACAGGGCACAAAAAATAATTCGCTACTGTCTGTTAACAATAATTGCTGGAAGTCCGTTTTCAGTTGCTGAAAGCGTTTTTATATCAAACTGATTTGTTTTCAATTACTTTATGTGTATAAATTATATAGATCATATACAGGACAGCACAAAAGTTCTTGAGTTCATTTCCGTTTATTCACAGGAATTCCAGAAGGAGTATTTTAAACTGTGCTAGTCTTTTCCTAACTGAACTAAATTTAGCATTCTTTGTAGTATAGATACAAATTTGTAGATCATATACAGGGATGCACAAAAGAGTTTTCCGAATATTGTTGGTAATTCCTAAAATTGGGTTTCTTAGGCGTTTAAATGTGTTATGCGTTTTCCAAATTGTTCAATTAGATATCATATTTTACCTTATTAAACAGTAAAGATTTGTAAAACTATTTTGGAAGTGTTGGAAAGTGTTACATAATCTATGCTTGACGCATGATTTTAGTTCTTGTTTATTCCTAAGGAGGAAAACACACATGAGCAATATTTAAGTATTTTTATATTTTATCTTAGATATTGTTATAATGCTGAGGAATAACTCCTTATTTATATGTGTTAAAATATGTATTTTGAAAACTTTTACTTTTGTATATGACAAAAGAAATATCATGGAAAAATACCATGTTCCCATGGTATTTTTTCTGCAGTTAGTAGTAATCTATTCACTATCAAAAATAAAACTATTACGGTGAACATATACACTGCTCAAAACAATTAAAGGATATTGCAGTTTTAGGTGGATTTTGTATCTGGGAAACTTTTTAGCTGATTGATACATGGTTGACAGACATAGTAGGTTATATGAGAATAAATTACACATGTTTGGCAGAAAAAAATGCATTTTATTGCGCATTTGTGTAGAAAAGGAAAAAAACACAATTTGTGCATATGAGAAAAAAAGAATAAGAAAAGGTGTTTTCTTCAAAGAAAATCATTTTCAGTAGGGGGTATGGTTTCCACGGGCGGCCAGCAACGTTGAACACCTTTGAGGCATGGACTCAATGAGGCTATTAATGACGAGTTGGGGTATTCTGCCCCACTCTTCCAGAAGAGCTCTTTCCAGTTCTTGGAGAGTTTGTGGGGGTTGTTGGCGGCCAGAAACTCGTCTTCCTAGAGCGTCCCAAATGTGCTCGATTGGATTCATGTCTGGAGAACACGCTGGCCATTCCATTCGAACGATTCCTTCCTCGAAAAGGAAATCCTCCACCAGGTTTGCACGATGTGGCCTGCATATATCGTCCATTAAAATGAAGTTATCTCCGATTGCTGCAGCGTAAGGGACTACAATAGGTCTGAGGATCTCATCCCTATATCGGCGACCAGTCAGAGCTCCATCTCGAATAATGTAGAGGTCAGTGCGCCCGTCAATGGCGATGCCACCATACACCAACACTCCTCCACCGCCAAATCTGACACTTTCGTGCACGGACGCAGGATTATTCCTACTGCCACGGTCCCTCCAGATGAAAATACGTCTATTATCCGGATGCACAGAAAAACGGGACTCGTCAGAAAACAGAATATTGCTCCATTCATTTCTCCTTCAGTTGACATGCTCGGTTGCCCACTCCCTGCGGTCGCGACGATGCCTTGATGTTAATCTAACACATACCATCGGTCGGCGAGCATACAGACCTACAGCATGGAGCCGGTTTCGGACAGTCTGAGTTGAAATCGTGGTGCCTGTAGCCGAGCGAAGGTGTTGTTGGAGAAGAGTAGCGTTCATGTTTCGGTGCCTCCGAGCTGTTAACGCTAAATACCGATCTGCATTGGGCGTTGTTGCCCGTCTACGACCTTGCCCTGGTCTTCGGCCTGCACATCCATTCTCCAAAAAACGGTTCCAGATCCTGGAAATGACACTTTGTGACACTCCAAAGGCTTGAGCTACTTCGGCTTGAGTTTGGCCCCCTTCTAACCTACCACCAATTCTCCAAGCTTCTGAATCTGTCAAATGACTTCGCTGAGACATCGTACTCATCGAAACAAAGCAATCACTGAATGCCGATCATCCTTGTCTTTATTCTCTTTTATCCAGTTGAAAGTCAAATTTCATTCGCTGCCGCTGAAGCGACGTTTTTGACGTCGAACTCAAAATTTGCATACTCCACAGTTTGAAAACCAGAAAAATTTGCATTTGTGATTCTCTTCTTCTATTTTCGGCAAAAAAAAATTCGTTTATATCTTTATTTTATATAAAACTTCAAATATCCTTTAATTGTTTTGAGCAGTGTATTTTAGTTCAGAAGATTTATTTTATGATAATAAAAAATGTTTAAAATAGTATATCCAGTGACTGCCCCCATTCGCTGTACAAGTAGCAGATCTTGAAATAAAAATTGGTTATTTGGTAAATAAGCACGCTAAAATATTAGTACAGCACGACTTATTTTGGTGTTCCAGAGAAGATCAAATCAATAGCAGATCACTCGCGAACATATCCTAAAAAAAATTCTCAAATCTTATCTCTTGAGTTTTTGTCAGAAGTTTTATACCGAAAACTTGTGTTATCTCTACTCTATTGATTGTTTATCAGTTTTAAAAGACCGAATATTCTTACATGCTTTCGCAGAAAAGAATATGCTCTATTTTAATACTTGGAAAATTTTCCATAAAAATATTCTCACGCCTTGCATTCATAATATTCAAGATTTAATTGCTTAAAGGCGCAAAGCCCACATAGTGAAAATGTATCCCAGCCGGGACTCAAACCCGGGTCATCAGTATAGCGCACTGATGTTCTACCAAATGAACCACTTGGAAAGATACTCAGCCTGGCACTTCTCACTATCACATGTTGGCAAGGCTACAAACGCAGTACAAGATGGAATATTTTTCGTGAGCCACAAACCTTGGGGCAAACACGAAACGCAAGAAAATCCAGGATCGATAATTGAATAAATCTATTTTAATACTTAGATTTTTTTCCATAGAGAATTTCTCATGCCTTGCATTCATAATATTCAAATTTTAATTGTTTAAAAGGCGCAAAACACCAACATAGTGAAAAAGTATCCAAACTGGGACTTGAACACAGGTGATCAGTATAGCGCACTGACGTTCTATCAACTGAACCACTTGGAACGACATCCAGCCTGGCACTTCTCGCTATCAAGCAAATTTGAATTTTATGAATGCAAGACATGAGAAATTTTCTATTGAAAAATTTCCAAGTATTAAAATAGATTTATCCACTTGTCGATGCTGAATTTTCTTTCGTTTCGTGTTTGCCCCAGTGTTGGTGGCTCACGAAAATTTTTCCATCTTGTGCTACGTTTGTAGCTTTTCCAACATGCGATAGTGAGAAGTTCCAGGCTGGTGTCGTTCCAAGTGGTTCGGTTGGTAGAACGTCAGTGCGCTATACTGATACTGATGACCCGGGTTCTAGTCCCGGGTTGGATACTTTTTTAACTATGTTGGCTTTGCGCCTTTTAAGCAATTAAAATTTGAATATTAAGATTTTTTTTTCCTTTTTAAAATGCATGCTTATTCGATTTCAAGGCAAAGATATTTAATCCTGTACTCATTTCTTGTTACATTAACAATGTATTTACATGAATGAGTGAAGAATAAGTACAATTAATTGTCGGGAAGGGGTTCGGCCGTGATAGGATGACTATATCAACAACATTTTTCTCATATCAGTTATTTGTAAAATTCGAAAAACCAAGTCTCTATGAATAAGAGAAACGGATTAATCAGTTATGTGAAAAAAATACGGAACAGATGTCGGAGACGCACCGGGGTTAGCCCCATTTTATTTTTGCACTACATACTTTTATTTAACACACTCATTTTATTGTATTTATTTTATTTTACACATACATTTATATGTATTATAAAATATACATATTTTATTATAAAACCCGAGGTTACCACTCTAATTAAAAATCGCCATGTTTCCACGCGAGGTAAAATATCGACAATTTTGTAGCAAACAAAACCCCCAGTACATCTGCGACATCTGTACCAAAATGACCTGCTAGAAGAATTTTTTTAAGAAAAGTAGGCTTAACGGACAATGTGTTACGGAAGTGACAAGCAAATACATTAGATTGTGGAGACGTTTGCAATACTTTAAACTATTTAAAAAAATAGAATTGGCTACTTCACTACAAGTGTAGTGTCTACAATTTTGCCTTGTGTTCTGTCATCAATCCAGCTTATTTACTTATTTCTAAAATTTTTCCATTACTATTGTAATTTATATGATGCGGTTGTTGAAATTTACCAAATAAAGTGTCTTTTTACGAGCGTTTTATAATAATCAACTGTTTATTTTAACATTAACTTTCTCTGGGAGGAAATATGAGATCGTTCTAGCAATATTTCTACAAAAAGTGAAAAAAATATTTTACTTAATGAATACAACCCGTGATTTTTCATTGTGATATAAAAGTAAAAAAAAAAAGGACAAATGAATCAGTCACACATCATAATTTGTGTTCAATACTGTCTATCTTATTTTTTGCTCATTCAGCATCTGTTTATTTTTAAATTATTTTTTTTTAAATATACAATTTTTTTCTGCAAATGAAAGTATTTATTATTCCTATTTGTATATAAGCTATGCGATTTTACATTTTGTTGCGTAATCAGTACATTAAAACACACAAATAATTTTGATACAGAGTGATCCAAAAAAAAATGTATAAATACATTGTTTAACGGGTCAAAAGTTTCTGATTTTTCATTATTTTCAGGATGTAATTAATTGTAAATAAAGAGTAGACCACGATTAAATTTTGAAAAAAAAAATTGGAAGTATGATAATGTACACTCTAAAAACGATATTTTCAAAACTGTGCAAAAAATACTCAAATCTGAGTATGTCGCACAGTCAAAATGGCTACGAATCAAAATTACTCAAGTTTGAAACATGTATATACTCATTTCTGAAAATATGCACACACTCAAGAATATTACATCATGTGCTCATATTTGAGTACGTCCATGTTTCAAAAATGAGTATGAACTGACGTCTATGTGCTTATTTTTGAGTATGTCCATGTTTCAATATTCTGTGTATTTCTGTTATTTCAGAATTGAAAGCGTTGGGTCGTTTAAACAAAAAGTTTCATAACAAAATGAAAATATCGATTTACTCAGATTTGAAAGTGTCGTTTTTCTCAGTACATATGATTTACACTCCTCGTAACACATTAAAAACTAAATAAATTTTTAAATGCATATTTCAGCTTAAAACTTATATATAGCTGTTTGGCTCACGTCTGTTCTGTAACCGAAATCTTTTGGGAGTCTCTGTAAATAAATGATAAATTTTACGTTCTTCATCATCTATGGAAAACATGCTGCAGTGCACCTCAGTAATTTATATCAACTTCTTTAAAACACACTGCTCACAATTTTCCCCCATCGATAATAATGCAATGAAACAACTTTGTGCATAGCTGTAAACAAACTATAATTTCTATTTATTCTACACTCTTTATAAAGCATATGTCATCCACCTTAGTTATGCATATATATATCCCATTATGTGTAAAATAGTTTAACATCATTAAAATGCACAGAAAATTATTTTTCTCCGTTGACTGCAATGTTTCGGAATACTTTTGAGTATCTCTGTAACGTAACTATAAATGCAATACACTTCATTTTCAATAGTGAACATGCTATCGTAAACCTTAATAACGTATCAATATCATATCAGTTTCATGACTAAATGGAAATATCAATTTACTCAGATTTGAAAGCGTTGATTTTTATCAGTGTAACAAACACAATATTGCAGGGAGTTTCATGCAGATCCACTTACACGACTTACAATATTATTCAGATAAAATATAAGTTTGAAACAAATGGATGTTCGTAGACAAAGTTTCGGAACAGCAATTGAGCAGGAATGCATCACAATACCAAATGAATTATTTTTAAGTTAGTGAATGAATATACCACACTGTTATCAACAGTTTATTGACCAGAACGGTAATAATTTTGAATAATTGCGGTAGAAGGAAAAATTATACATGTTATGTAGATCCTTTAGGAATTTAAATATTAATTACATGTGAATAAAAACTGAAGTTATAATCATTCAAACGGAGTATACAATTTTTGATATACAATGTATATTTGATGTGCAAATGTAAGTAAATAAATTACAACACAATCAATATACAAACCTTAGTATATATTTTCAAACCTCTTTCTTTTTGAATTTTAACTTTTTCTTAAATTCTCAGAAACTTACGAGATATATCTTAAAATATCTTAAAAATATCTTAAGATTAAAAAAAATTATCGTTTCTACCTCAGGATTTTTTTATTACTAAAAATATATATTCATGGATTCTCCGAATTCTCTTCTTGCTTTTTCTGTATGTCTCGCATAGCATATATAGAGACATTTCATTCCCTTTTGAATTTTTCGTGTCTGTTCCTTCTTTTGACAACATGCTATAAACACGAAAACAGAATGCTTCCTTTTCACACACTTTTATTTAACTCAACTTGCTATTTGTATGTTAAAGTAGAATTTTGTGATCGATTTCTTACGCACATCCTGATACGTTATAATTAATATATAGGGCATTCATAAAGTTTGTCCCTGATTACTAAATTATAACAACTAAATTACATTTATCATTATTTGATACAATTAATAAGGAAACTTCAGTATATATTGTCAAACGTCTTTATTTTTAAATTTTAACTTTTTCTTAAATTCTCAGAAACTTACGAGAAATATCTTAAAATATCTAAAGATATAAAAAGAAATCTTATGTATCGTTTGTACATCAGGATTTGTTTATTCCTAAAAATATATATTCATGGATTCTCCGAATTCTCTTCTTATTTTTTCTGTATGCCACGCATATATAGAGGGACATTTCATTCCCTTTTGAATTCTTCATGCTGTGAGAAGTAAAAAGTCTCTGTTCGTTCATTTGACAACTGGCTATAAACACCAAAACAGAATGCTAAATATTCGCATTTCCTTTTTCACACTATTTATTTAACTCAACTTGCTATTTGCATGTAAAGGTAGAATTTTGTGATAGATTTTTTACGTACATCCTGATCAGCTAGAATTAATATATAGGGTGTTCATAAAGTCTTTTCCTGATTACAAAACGTTTTTAAGAAATAACAATTGAATGTAATACTTTTTTTTTTTTTTTTTTTTTTTTTTTTAATGGAAAAGGTCGTGTTCTTAGTTTTTTTTTTCATCTGCATGTTTGATTCTCTAGAAATACGGCTTGATCAATCCAAGGCCCCTATTAAAAGGAAACTGAACGTAGTTTTCACAAAAATCATTCACCTGACGAACTGTAATAAATCCAATTATTAAGTTTTTAACATATACCAAATTAAACTTATACCAAAATAACATATACCAATATTCACGGGATATTTACTCAAGGTCAAAATCACAGAGGCTGTATCTAGTGTGACAGCCCAAATGTCGGGCAATACGTGGCGATAAATGAAATACCGCATTGACATTCTTCGAGCTACCAAGGGTGCTCCCGTCGAAATTTACTGACTTAAGTACTTGTATTAAAAACTTCATAAATGTCTTTATAATATGTTGAAACAAGCATATGCCCAATTATATTAGTTTTCTTCAATATATTATTGTATTTAATATATACAATCGGACACGATTAATACGCGAAACCGCTTAATACGCTGATTTTTCACGGTCCCTTGACTATTGCAAATAAAACTAATGTAAAAATATCACATTTAATACGCGAACGGTTATTACATGATCCTGTTTAATATGCGATAAAGTTTCGGCACCTTGTGGTAAAAAAATCTCGCTTAATACGCGAAATCATAGACCAAGATTTGAACTTCTTCTGTCTTTTAAAGTGTTACAAATTTAGTGTGATTTTCTTTTATTCGGATATGTAACAATATTTACGAATAGTAACAGTCGTATTATGTAATGACAGATTAATTAAAGCGAATGTTACTAATTGAACATAGTGGTAGATATTTCAATACATTACTCATTATCACAAGTACTACATACAGTTATAATAACTGGGTTGTTCTGCAATGATTTCATATTTTTTGGTATATGTTAAATAAAAAGGGGTACTTTTCGGTTAGCCGGGTGCCGGTGCTATATATATATACATATGTATATATACACACATATATATATACACATAAATATACATATACATATTTTTTAATACACATATATATATATACACAGACTTGTATGTATATATATATATATATATATATATATATATATATGTATATATATCACTGGCGCCCGGCTAACCGAAAAGTACCTAAAAGGGTTATCAGTAAAGGTCACTCTAAAACAATTTTACAGACCAAAAGTGTTTGGTATGATTATGTATTTATTTAACTGTATTATTATATTTTTAATGCAGCCATTTAGTATTTCTTGTAAATTATTTGCAAAGGAAAACATACATGTCCACGCTTATACAATAATTTGCATCTAGAAATTAGTATATATAAAAACAAACGAGGAAATCCTATAAGTAGTAAATACATTTATTGAAAAAAAATTAGCATATATTTATTTGCTCTTTAACTATAAATCTTCAAGAAAAGCAAAAATTAAGTTAACAATTTTGAGCCTTTCATGGTATTAAAACAAATATAATAAAATGCCTTTTCCTCATTTAATAGCAATCATTTTTATTAAATCAAAAAAAAAAAAAAACTTTTTTTTTCTTGAAAATGCAGGTTGATGATGATTGATGAATAATTTTTTGGTTGGAGTTATATGTTTGATTGATTGACATATAATACAATTTAAATTGTAAAATCTGATCAGCAACCTGGAATATTTGTTTAGCAGCAACATTACACCCAACTTTATAATTTTATTATTCAGATCGATCGTTATATTTGAAAACGCCCGACATATAATGTGTTATATATATATATATATATATATGTGTGTGTGTGTGTGTGTGTAATAATAAAAAAAATTCGCCATTTTACCGTTATTAATCTGTTAAAAGCTACACTTCTTTGTAAAAACCCCTAATTTATTTCTTCTTTGGAGACATTGAATTTTTATTTCTTTAGAAAGTTTCTTAATATCATTTTTATTTTTATTAAAATTATCATTCGATATCCCATGATTCATTTCAACTCCCGCGTCTATCTATCCACTTCAAAATTATACCGAGTATAATAAAGAGTCCCACTGCCTTGAAATCCGCTCATTGGCGGGCAATTACTCCTGCAATGGAGAAAGATTCCTACTCCACGCCGTGTATAAAAGCGGTACACAACCTTGGAGCTCAGAATTTTTATTATTTTTGATTTGCTAAATAAAACCCGTCATTTGGAGGAGAATATCTTCGATTTGGTGTACTTCTGGTTTAATAGTAACATCTTCGTTTTTTTCTATGGCGTAGCACAGCCCAATTATGAATTTCTAAAATGGATATTAGTGGAATTGTATTAGTGGAATTGTATTTGATTGCGAAGTGTCAATAACTTTATTGATGATGATGCAGATTCCATTTTATTTTACGGGAAAAAACCTAGTGTATTTGAAACATAGCCTTCCATCGCGATTTTATTCGACTGCAAAATAATGATTCTAAAAATTCATTAATACGTCAGTGGTTCTTGGAAATAATTTAATATGAAATGAAATAGAATTTATATATATATATATACAGTAGGGTGGATCAAAAAATCGAAATGTGGATAATCGAATCGGCGCGGGGTACAAAAGTTGCCTTTTGTGTATATTAGTTTACATCTGTTTTTTTATTGAAATCTATTCATATCTTCCGGTGCCCCAAGCGCCACAAAAATAGTTAAAAAATGAAATTTTTATGAAAATTTATATATTTTATTATTTTTATTGTTTTTAAAAATTACTTTTGGCGCGGGGTGCAAAAGTTATATTTTATGCATGTTAGTTTACATGTTTTTTTTAATTGAAATCCATTTATATTTTCCGGTGCCCCAAGCGCCCCAAAAATAGTAAAAAATTGAAAGTTTTATGAAAATTTATAATTTTATTTTTATTTTTTATCCTTTATTTATTTATTTAATTACTTTTAGCGCAGGGTGCGAAAGTTGTCTTATAAGTCTACTAGCACACATGCAAAACATTTTTAACTTCAATAAATGTCTTCCGGGTGTCCCAAGACAATTAAATGCTCGAAAATCAATTTTTATGCAAATCTTGAACTTAAAATTATAAGTAAAAATAAGAGTTAAATAATCTTTTGTATAGCGTAATTATTAGATCCAGGGGATGACAAATCGTTTATCGTTTATATTAAATGTATAATTTTTAATACTATACTGTTATATACGAAGTTTTGAACAGAGCAGTTGCTTCAATTTGTCAGTGCTGTTTTACAAGATATTGGAATTGTACACAATAAAGGGACTTCGAATTTAGTAGATCGCAACAAAATTCGTCGATAGTGTACAAAGGCTCGATATTTAGTTGCAGAGATGAGCAATTTAGCTGTGTCTCTGTCTATTTTAACCGTATTATTTTCCGATGGGAAAAAGACAATACAAAAATGCTAGTGATGAAGAGCACAATGTGCTACACAAAGATCACAAAGGAGGAACATTATTCTCTTGTAAAGGAACCTGACTCACTGCATATTGGACACGTTACATTTGTAACAGAAGAAGCTAAAGGTCTTTACGACATTTACTACATTCTTTAGATGTGCAACAACTAGTACTAAAGCCTTTTTGTTGGCCAATTGGTACAGCAATCAAAACCTGCGAGGAGCTACCTGTAGTTTCCTTTTCTTCAATAAGTGTGGATAATATGCTAGATAACATAGGTAGAATGGTTCTCAGCAATGATCAGCAATATTTATATGATATTTGCGTAGAAATATCACTTGGTGAAAGTGGCTCTGACCGGGCATTTAAAAACCCTGTTCCAGTTGTTTACTCAAGAAGGCTAAGGTAGAAAGTTAAGGTTGTAGGTGGCCACAGAAAATACATCTGAGAATTTCATTATTCTTAGAAAATATCTTATGAAAGTATGGACCTATATGGCTCCATATCAAAACAAAGCCCTCCATAATAGAAGGACAGCGGTATATTTGGAAACTTATCACATTTTACCCCAATCTAAGAAAGTTTGCAGACGCTGTTGTTCACCTATATAGCTTCTTTTGTCATCCTGATTTTTTTTATTATCTATGCTCTGAGATAACCAGAGCCTATCAGGTATTTAATAATATCAAAACTATTTAGTGCTAGAAATGAAAATAGAGGATTACCAGAAGTAAGAATTTTTCAAGTACCAAAAATACACATCAAAGCAAAGTATTATTGTGAACTTATTGACTGGCAATGAGTTGGACGTTTCGAACCACCTTTTTGATGAATGTGCCTTACGAAGAAATTGAGGCCATGGTAAATGTAAGAAAAACGGAGGAATGGTCAAAATATCAATGCCATACACAAGATGATAAAAGATGCATTCACATCAAAAGTGTATCTGCACAAGAAAAGAGACCCGGTTTCAAATTGAATTGAATAAAATCAAGACGCCATATCAAACATTTTAATCCCAAAAAGGATTACAAACTTTATAAATATGTAAATCTCCAAATTAAAAGAAGTAAACAATTTGCTACGTAAGGTCACTTTTTATAATTTTTATGGTTTAGTGCTTTGATATTTAAATTTATACTTCATGTATTATTATAAAATTATTATTATACGTTGATCTTTATTAATTAAACACTTTGCCAAATTTGTAAGACATTTTCTTAAAATTTTAAATATTTAACTATACTTGGGGCACCGGCAGATATGAATGGATTTCGATAAAAAATATATATATATATACATATGTAAACTACAGAATTATGTAATACACCCAATACACAATTTTCTCACACGACGCCAAATAGAATTTAAAAAAAAATTAAAAAACAAAAAAATTATAAATTTTCATAAAACCTTCAATTTTTAACTTATTTTGGGACGCTTGGGGCACCTGAAGATATGAATGGATTTCGATTTAAAAAAACCTGCAAACTAATATAAATAAAAGACAACTTTCACACCCCGCGCCAAAAGTAATTTAAAACAAATAAAAAAACAAAAAAATTATAAGTTTTCATAAAAAAATTCAATTTTTAACTATTTTTGGGGCGCTTGGGGCACCGGAAGATATGAATGGATTTCAATAAAAAAAAAACGTGTTAACTAATATACATAAAAGGCAACTTTTGCACCCCACGCCAAAAGTAATTTCGAAAAAAAAAAATCATATACTTTTCGATCCACCCTAATATACAGGGTGTAACAAAAAGGAGTACCCATTTTTAAAAATGAATAAGAAACAAACGAATAGAGTTATTAAAAGAATTCTTGCAGGAAACGGATATCTGAAGTCTGGAATTTTATTTAGAGTATTTTATTATGTTAGTTCAAACTCTTACCGACAGATGGCGCTGTGGCTACCGCATTCATCAGCAATAGTTGAAAATTAAATGACAATATTTTCAATATGTCCTCCATTCATCACAATAACATGTCGGAGTCTTAGAATGAAATTAGCACACACCTTCTGCAATGTATGTACGGAAATGGCTGTACACTCTTGAGCGATTAATCGCTGGAGCTCAGCTAGCGAAGTGGAATTTTGGCAGTAAACTACATCTTTCAGATGGCCCCAAAGAAAAAAATCACACGGATTTAAATCTGGTGAGTAAGGTGGCCTATTCATACCCTTGCCGGTTAATTTCTGGTAATTTTCGGTGCTGTAGCGCCATCTGTCGGTCAGATTTTGAACATTCATAATAAAGTGTTATAAACAAAATTCCAGACTTCACACATCCGTTTCCTGCAAGAATTTTTTAAATAACTCTATTCGTTTGTTTCTTTTTCATTTTTAAAAATAGGTACTCCTTTTTGGGACACCCTGTATATATGTGCGTGTATATCTGTCTATAAAACGTTAGTTTATAGGCGTACTGATATTTTCTTAATAAATGCAACTATACATAATTACGCACATTAGACCTGATATTACATAAAATTACGTCAAGATGCAATTTCGGGAAAACATATGAATAATAGAATTTTTTTTCATCAAATGTGAATTTATAAAAAACAAAATATCATTACTTGATTTTTATAATATTTCGAAAGAAATAATTTAGAAATCCCAACGCCAATTATTTTAAACACATCCAAACTCTTTTGCCGATATTTTTTTTAACTCTGAAATATTTCAAGCTAAAACTAATATAAAAATGATAAGATTTCAAAATTCACATTCTTGTACAATTTCTACTCAAACAATTTGCTTCTGAAAGAAATGCAAATGTCAGGCAATAACTACAAATTTATATTTACCTGCAAAACAAATGACATTCAAATAAAAAAAGGTATTTGCTTTTCCTTCATGCTGTCAAAATTTACGACAGAGCAAATTACATGTTATCCCTTTGTTCAGACATTTATTGTAAGTTGAAATAACAAATTAGGGGAAATTTGGGAGACTTTCAAAATCTTTAAAGGAAACAAATAGCATAATATTTTCATTCTAGTTTATATCTGCTTAATAGTTATGTTCTGAATATTTATGAAAATCAGATGAATTCGTTTGTTAATTTTTAAAAATTATTTTAAAGTTATGTGTTACATTGTTTCAAATGAGAGAAAATTCTTTTAAACATTGTTACTGTATTTTAAATTATGCATAATGCATTTTTTTTTCTAAGAAATGAAAAAAATTATAAATATGTTATATTGAACATAATTACCTGAAATGTTTGAGGATGCTTATTTTTGGCTGCCACTGTTTCCGAATATTAGCCTTCGCCTTAGTTAATCGTAGAAATCCACTATAAAATAACGTATAGATTGATCAATAAATAGTGGTATTCAAGTGTAAGCAACGCCACGTACTCTGTTGCAAATGGTTTTGCTGTCTAAAAAACTTTGTATATTTATAGATTCAATGTTGTATTCAAATCATGATGTCGAGTGACATAAAATTGATTTTTTACTTCTTGAATGTATTAAAAAGATAACATTTCATTTCATAATTAGAGATATTTGTGAAGTGAGTATTATTATTCTATTTATTTTTATTCTTATTAATCAATTTCTCTTACGAAATTCAAATAAATAAAACGAAATGTTCGTCAACACTCTATGGAGTTTTAAGATTTTGGTGTATTTACGCGCCCTGAATATAACACTGCATTAACAATACATATTTCAGTACCTTTTTTTTTAATAACCGTATAATTTATTTATTTACTTTAGATTATTTTTTTATAATTTTTTGTTATTTTGTTATTAAAGTTTATAGTTTATTTGTTGTTTTGTTGTTATATTTTGTTGTTATATTTTATAGTTTATTTGTTATTTTGTTATTATAGTTTTTACTTTTTCTTATTTTGTTATTGTAGTTTATAGATTTTTATAGTTTTTTTATTTTTTTTATAGTTTACAGTTTACAGTGTTTTGTTATTTTGTTATAATAGTTAATAGGGTTTTTGATATTTTTATTATAGTTTATCTAATATTGTATATTAATTATAGTTTTATAGTTAAGAATTTATTATTTTTATTTTATTTTATATTAGCCACATTGTTATGTTCGTACAAATTTATTCATATACATTATGTTTAGTTATATATATATATATATATGTTACAACAAATGACGTACTATTTTTTTAGTTTTAAGTTTCTTAAAATTTGAAGTGACATATTTATTTAGTTACTCTTCGAAATTTCCCTATATAATTTGTTTCATTCAATTCGCAATTTTTAAGTTACCTAACTAATTAGCATTTAAACGCATTGTTATAGAAAACACTCTTCTCTGGTTAACTTTTATTTGTTCTAAAATCCTTTTCAGGTACCAACAATAAATAAAATACACCATCGGACAAATAAATAAATAAATAAATAAACTGTAAAAAAATAACCAATCCAATTTCACAAGAAATAAACAAATACATACGCCGCAGAATTCGCGGCGTTTCGCGTGATGTTGTGCTACGTTCTTTATATACCGAAACACTTGCGGAAGACAGGAAAACTGAAAATTGAGGGAAAAACTGAAAGTTGAAAATGGACAAATTTAAAAGGAAAAATGAACAAATTAAACACCTCGAAATGCTGGAAGGATTAATCTCGGGGCTCTGAAGCTATCGACGAACGCGGCTTCGAGCTCCATGTTCGTATGTATTCTACTTTTCTGATTTCTATCTCGCTTCCGCAAGTGTCTCGGCATAAAAGGAACATAGCAAGGACCATCACGCGAAACGCCGCGCTCCGCGAATTCTGCGGCGGTATTGGCCAATTTTTTTAAAAAGGTGGTTTTCACCCATGTTCTGTAGCACGGTAAGCACGGTTCGATCCCTTATCATGCATAATCCAAATAAAAAGCTCAATTTCTAAAAAAATGGACTTTTATTCTCTCTAAAATATCCGAATCACTTCATATTCAGTTATAGTAAATATGGAGAATACTGAAAACAAATTTCTAATAATATATAATAAATACTGATTTTCTAATAATATATCAATAAGTTAAAACAAATGCAGTTATTCTAAAATAGGAAAAGATTTTATGGTTAGATACCGAAAGGAAAATTGATTTCCAATGCAATAATGCATTAAAGTTTTCATAAAATGATCGTAAAAATATTTTCCTTATATCTCGTTTACTACATTTTGAATTGTTTTCCAATACATAAATGATATCATGAAGATTTTATCTAATATGTATTGCTATTTTATATTTCGAAATTTCGTTGACAAAGATAATCATGCTAATATTATGCATCGCTTTTAATTTTTATTTTATTAGTCTTACTCATTTTCTTTCGCAATATATGTTATATGAATTTTAGTGGTATAAAAAAATAATAATAATAAAAGAAATTGAAAATCATTTAATGTACAATAGTATGACACTGTATTGCCAACTTATTATTATTTTTTTTTCGTTTACTGTAAAATGAAATCTGTAATTTTCACAGAAAAATATTGTATTTTTTATAGAAAAAACTGTTTTTTAGAAAAACAGTTTTTTCTTGTAAAAAATGTGGATTTTGTAATTTTTACAAAAAAAAAAAAAAAAAAAAAAAAAAAAAAAAAAAAAATCTTTTTTTTTTACAAAAAAAATGTTTTAATGAAAATATACAGATTTTTCTGTAAGTTAAACTGTTTTTTCCACTGGCGCCAAAATGGACAGTTTTTTCTGTCAATTTGATATATTTTTTACAGTGTACATACCGTATATTCCGACGTATAACGTGTACTTTTTGGTACAAAAAACACATAAAAATTTACTGATGCTTGTTATCTGCCGTTTATAAAGTTGACAAATTAAAATTTAGGAAAAACTAATGATCATTAAGAATGAAATTTCTACATAAACAATTTTATTATTTATATGTGATCGTCCATAATGTCATTTTTTAACATATTAATTACTTCCACTACGCATTTGAACATACATTAGTTTGTTTCAAAACAAATCAAAGAGCAGTGTACACATCTTAAAACCTTAAAAATGCATTAAAGAGGCAAGTCAAATATTGACATCAAACTCAGAAACATGCAATAATACGATTCACTCAAAAATCGATAATAGATGGCGCCATATATTACTAGGAAAAGGAAAAAATAGGGTTTTCAACAGATTGACTGACGAAGAACAAACATAACATCAGTAAATGAGTATGCAAAAGAACAAAAGGTGAAAAGATTTTTACAACTTTTAACATATTGACTAGTTTAGTGTAATTTTAAAGGTGTTTTTAAAGACTTTTAGACGTGTACACTGCTCTTTGATGTGTTTTAAAAATAAAATAATGTCTGTTTAAATGGGTAGTACAAGGAATTGTTATTTATTAGAGTGTTACTTATTTACAATAAAATGCATATGTTATGAGCTTAGTAATGTTATGAAACATGCTATCGAATATTATGAAACATGCTAACTATTATGCTTTTAAATGTTATTTAATATTTTTAGTTCATTTATTATTTTTTTTTTTTTTTTTTTTGCTGTAAATCTCATGTAGATTTTTTTGCACGGCATGCGCATTATACACGGAAAAAACCTCCCAAAATGGAAAATGTACGCTTAAAGTTTAGGTGTGCGTAACAAACTGGAGTACGTTATACGCTTGAATATACGCTGTCTATTTAAGATAGTCAAAATGTCAATAAGTTTGATATGTAATTCAATTGATTTTCTTATTAAATTTAGTGAAGGGTCAGTATGAGACTTTATGACTTTATAAATCATACATTTTAAAAAATCACAAATACATAGAAAATAATAATTAGAAAATTATTTTTAACACTTTTGAAAATAATTGAACAGTGTTAATGACTTTATTTCGCATTTCTGTCCCTCTTTCTTTTTCTCTGTCAGCGCCCTGACTTGGATTAATGTACTCGGATTACCACGAAATGATTACAAATGAAGTGCGTCGCTTTTATAATTTCTTTACAAAGAGAATCAAATGAAGGTGGGTGCATTATGGTTTACGAAAGATAATTGATTAAAATCTATTTTAATGATGCTATACAACTTCAAACAGTGCGAAATTTGTAAAACATAATGATAAGAACAACAAGTGTTTTCTGTAGAAGTTTGTTTACTGTTTATTTACAGTGGTGGTCAAAATTGTGGACACATTTTGCAGTGCAATGGAGAGCTGAATCAAAGTACAGTTCTGTGCTAAATGCAGTATTTTAGTTTAAATTCTAGAATTCCATAAAAAACATTTTATGGAATTCTAGACTCCAAATAACATGGCCCTATTATTTCTCTGTCTTGTAAAAATGACTTTTAGCTAAGCTTAATATTTTTAACCTTCTTTGATTTATAATTTTTTTCCCCATGAAATTCTAGCATTTAATTAAAATGCTGCACTTTCTACAGAACTGTACTTTTATTCAGTTCCCAATTGCAGTGCACCTATACACAGGGGCCTTAGTCCTCTACCGAAAATTGCCCTCTTGTGACATTTTCCTGCCTTTACCAGTCTTGTTTTCCGTGACTTAGACATCCCTTTGTTAATTTACTTCCAATTTTACTTCAAATTTATTCATAACCATATCTTTATACACTTAAAAATATTGTTATACATGGCTTTCTAGCTAACTAATCAACTCTATATGATGTTTTCTAACTTTTGTTATGCTTTACTAGCTCAAAAATTTAATGGTGGCAAAGAATTTAGCAACTTGATAGCAATCATAAAAAATAGTGATAAAAGTCCTCCTATAAGTACCAAAATATGGCATATGTCTTTTTAATTCCTACCCTAGCTTTTATTGACACAATACGAAATAAACTGGAATATATTTGTCACTCCAAACATTCATATGCATTGGCTACATTCAAGGAAAGGAAAAATAATTATCATCAACCTAACTGTTTTTTTCTGATTATTCGACTATAATGATTGCTAAATTAATTATAATTCAACAAACTGTATTGTATATGTATAATATACGGGATTAATTTATATTTCCAGTGGTATATAGCTATTATGGTATTACTAAGAAATATTTGGTGTTATGATCCATCAAACTTCAAAAAAGCATTTTTTTCCAAAATGTGTCCACAATTTTGACCACCGCTGTATAGGCCATTTATCTCTGTAATCTGCAAACTTTTAAAACGGGCTTTACGAGATAATTATACTATACTTATTTTATGGAGAAAAATGCATATAAAATTTTAGTGTTATTTTATGTACGGCACAAAGTAAATCAAACTAAATTGAATTTTGTATATTTGTGGAATAGTATGTGTACAGATCTATGGACCATATACAAGGCTGCACAGGAAAAAGTCAAATACATTACAGTCTATGTGCGGTATTTTCTGCAAATGTGATTTAAACTTAATTATATGTTACATAAATATTTCAACGAGATATCTAAGTCCATGGTGTGAATAATTAAGATCGTAAGAATTATCTGTTAGAGTTGGAAAGTTTTATATTCTAAACTGGAATAATGATTATTCTTTCTCGTTTTATATCTTTATCAAGTAGCAAAAGATGTAAACAGCCAAAATAATTTAAAAAATGCACTGAAATTTTTTTTTTGCTACGAAAATTGCAAGTATTTGATAAATTTCATAATAAAAAACACATTTCTATGCAAGATTTATATATATATATATATATATTGTTTAAAAATAAAAAATTCATTGACTTTAAAATGCAAACGTAATATGAATGTAAACGTAACTGTAAAATTAGAACTAAGGCAATATTACTACTTGCAAATTTAGAGGTAAGTTTGGACTATCTTGGATTCTGTTTGTCATATTTTGTGTTACAGGTTTTGCATTATTTTTATAACAAGAATTACGATATCTACCTAATTGATATCTACTATCTAATTGCGATATCCATGGTATGAATAATTAAAATCGTAAGAATTATCTGATAGTGTTGTAAAGCGTTTCATATTCTAAACTTGAAAAATGATTATACCTTTTCGTTGTACGCAGTAATCAGTTTGCAGTAATCAGTTACGCAGTAATCAGTTAAGCATCTCAGTTACGCAGTAATCAGTTTATTTCGACAGTTTGCCTCTTTTGCTACTGCAAAAGAGGCAAACTGTCGAAATAAAAAAAATGTACTAAAACATTTTTTTTGCTACGAATATTCCAAGTATTTGATAAATCTCATGATAAACAAACCCATTTCTATGCAACATTTATATATATATATTTTATGATTAAAAAAAGAAAAATCATTCACTTTAAAATGCAACCGTAATATGAATGTAAATGTAACTATAAAATTAGAACTAAAGAAAAATTACAACTTGCAGATTTAGAGGTACGTTTAGACTATTTTGGATTATTTTTGTCATATTTTGTGATAAAGTGTTTGCATTATTTTTATAAAATTAATTGCGATCAATATGTAAAGCTTGTAAAATATTCGTGCAGCTCTTTATTTTAGGCATATATTTTGTTTACTACACTGGATATTAATAATATTTATAATTAGATGTTTAAAATAGTACTTTTCGCAGCAATTTTAAAATCACGTAATTTAAATTCGGCAGGGTATACATATAAAAGTCACGTATGTTATATATTCATAATTTTATATACCGTATATTCTGACTAGATTGTCAGACTTACAGTGTGTTACAAAAGTATAAGACCACAACATATTTTGCTATTTAGTTGATTAAAGAAATATTTCAATCAACATAAAGAATATTCTATGTTAGTACATCAAGTTTTTAGTAAAATCTGGCAACTTACACAAACGAAATTAATTCGGAAAAAATAAAACATCAATCCTATAACAAAAAAGAGTCAAAAAGAACTGTTACAAAATTATAGGACCACCCTTGGGAAAGACAATTTTCTGAAATTTAGAAAGATGTTGCTCCACCATTCCTCTGAAGAAATGCAAACACACGATTTGGCATAGAGTTAATACATTTTTAGGGAAAGATTCGGGAATATTGTCAAATTTCTCAAAAATGGTCATTTCTATTTCATATGTTGACTGATATTTTTTGTTATTTTCATACACTTGGCGAGACAAATAATCCCACGAGTTTCCTATGGGGTTTAGGTCAGGGATTCAACTTGGCCAAGGTAAAACATCGATCTTTTCTCTTTTAAGCCACTCTTTCGTTGATTTCGATGAATGATTGGGAGCATTATCTTGTTGAATCTTCCATTTTACCCCTCCTAAAAATTGTCCGGAGGGTATCAGAATTCGAAATAGCATCCGATGATAACTGTCCGAGTTCATTTTCCCTTCAAGTCTTTGAAGATTGCATATTCCTGCATATGAAAGTGCGACCTACAACATAACGGAACCGCCTCCCATTTGCCTACTGAAGAACTCGCGAGATCTTTGCCTTAAATCCTGCCAGTAGTAATTATTGTCGTCTGGACCATCAAGATTGAATTTTTTTTCTCGTCTGAAAACAATATATTTTCCATGCAGAGTTCCAAGACATGACAATCTTTGCCCACTTAAGACGAGCTTCTTTGTGACATTTCAGTAGTAGTGGTTTACTTTTTAATTTGCGACGAATAACACCAGCATTAGATTTCAGAATTCGCCAAACGGTTGCATGTAATACCTTTTTAGTTATCTGTTATGCTATTTTACAAGTCGACTGGTATTTTTTTCTTTGCCAGTTGGACAATTCTCCTATTATCACGATCTGATAACTTCTTTTTACGACCAGATCCTTTATGCATTCCATACAATTCATTTTACTGAAAACATCATAAATCACAGTTTTAGAACGATTAAGAATCTTACTTATTTCACGATCAGACTTTCCTTTTCCTTTGTAGAGCCACACTCTTCTCACTTCTATTACATTACTTCTATTACTCTTCTACTTCTATACCGTTCACTCCGACGAGGCATTCTAATAATAAAATCAAAGAATCAGATACAATTCAGAATTTATGCAATTTATCCTTCCTTTTAAATTTTACAGATTGTTTAGGCTTTGGTTTTTGATTGTTTAGGATTGATTAAACTTTAAGTTAGAAATAAGATCTTCTACTTTATTAATAGTATAAGAGTAGTCTTATATTTATGAAACAGCGGGTTTGCGTAAAATCGTTTGGCATGAAACAAAATATTATTCAAACTTTTTTTTTTCCCTGAGCTAAATAAACATTATAGAGTTATTTCGTTTCATACAACTACCTTTAAATTCCAACTAATATTTTCTTTCTTGAAAAAAGGTGAAATTCTGAGTGGTCTTATAATTTTGTAATAAACTGCTGTGTTTTTTTTTCTAGGTATATTTACCGTATTTTCTTCTTTACGAAAAAAACAAAATGAAAAGAAAAAGAAAGAAAGAATGATTATTATATATAACTATTACACTTCAGTTAATATAATAGCATTTTTTTTCTAAAAACTATAAAGGCATGTTCATTAAATTAGAAAGCTTAATTCATATTAACTCTTATTTAAAAAAAAATTAATCTGACATTTTTGTAACCGGTGGATAATGCGCACCTGTAAATTTCAATTCATTTCCTTATTTCAAAAGGTTTCTTGTTTAAAATGCTTTTCTTACTGTTAAGCCCCTTCTACATATTATTATTTCCTTGAAAATATATACTATGTATATGTGTAAATATTATCCTGAAAACGTTCAGAATCTAATTTTCTATATTACACTGGACAAACGTGTCCGTGCATACCGCTGACGTCATTTTGCGAATGGAAACTCTTAACGCTGAAATTTCGGTTTTGCGATTTTTGCTTCTGCACTTTTTAAATTTCTAAACATCGCACATTTTCAATATTTACAGCGTTATGTAGAAATAAAAAAGGCTACTTACAAACGCAATTTGTTTGAAAGCGGCATCGCAAATTTTTTAAAAACTGTATCACAATTTACTCATTTTTTATGGTGTTTAAAGTAATTTTCAAGCATGATTTTTTTATGTAGCTCTATCGCGAACGAATTATTACGAAAGATAAACGCATTTGCACTTTAGAAAAAACATAAATGGTCCGCATATGTTTCTGGCTTATATTACACGAAAGTATCGCTTCGACCACCGTTTCAACACTTACTTGCTTACCACTATATATTTTTATTCACCAACGTCAAATTCTCGCCAAGTTTGGAAACAATTGGCAAATTTTTTCAAAATTTTGCGACAAAAATACGTTGTCATATAGGTGGCCAACTTAGCTATGTCTTTCTAATTTGGCGATATTCTCATTCAAATTCAATATTGATGATAACTTGGAATGACTCTTCTATAATCGAGTTCCGCGCTTTTTAGCTCCGTGTATCTTCAGTAGAATTAGCTAAAATCTCAAAGTCAAGCAATAGGGAGGTTATCTTTTTTTGCCAGTACAGGTCAGAAGACGCTGTGATTTTATCATAGTTTAGTATGATACATCGACTGCTCGCATCCAGGTAACCCGACGATTCGCAAACAGCTGATGTACATCAGAATGACGAAAAATATTGACTTCTTTTGAGGTGTAATAGCGAATTTTGAAGCATTAACATGTATGAGATAGAAGAAAGTTTTGGGATTGGCATATCTGACTAGTTTTAATTTAATTTGTATGCGATTTTTAATGTTTTTTCATTTTTACAAAGATTTTGCCAAATTAGTAAAATGAATTCGGTTTGAATATTTTAGACGATTTTAGTAAATTTTGTCACATTATTAAAAATAGATATATATTAGGACTATTTTTACCGCAACTTTCTAATTATTTGCGAACGCTTTTATGCGATTTTTTGAGTTATTCCGCGTCTCTCGCGATTTTTTGACACTGGTAAAACGAATTCGGTTTCAAACGTTTAGTTTAAATTAGTAAATTATGTCCTCGATTTTTGAATATTTAGCTATTCCTAACATTCCGCGGCAATTGTTTTCATCCTTGGAAGAAATACGTTTACAATGTTTAGCCCACTATATTAAAGTTTACTCTGCAATTTTTTAATACAATTTTGAATAAATATTAATCAATTTTCTATGACTTTTAGGGTTTTTTCCCGCAACGAGTTTCTGACATAGGTAAACAGATTTCTGTTTAAAAACATACCTGAGTAACGCTGAAGTTATATTGACGGTTGCAACAACATGAATAATAAATTTTGATTTCTTTCAAATTTATTAACATCTAACACAATTACAATTTTTATTTTTAGTCTAATATGGTAGTCTAATATGGTAGATTTTTCCAGCCTCAATTTTTAACATTTTGTGATTTTTAATGCGATTATTAGCATTTTTTCCTGCTCCTCTGCTAGTTTTTCACATTTGTAAAAGGAAGTCATTTCATTTTTTTTAAGCCTAATATAGTACATTTTGTCATCCGCGATTTTTGAACATTTAACGATTTTTAATGTGATTTTCAATGCGACTTTCAGCGTTTTAATGCGTTTTGTGGCTTTTTTGACATTTTAAAAAGGAATCCAGTTCCAATTATTTAGCCAATAATAGTTCAGTTTGTCTCCCGTGATTTTCAATGCGATTTTTAGCAGGTTTTTTTCGCGTTCCGTGATGGTGTTTTTACATTCGTGAAAGAATTCAACATTTTTTACCCCACTGTAGTTGTGACCCATGTGAATTTTTATGCGACTTTTAGTGGGGGTTTGTTCGCATTTCGAAGCAATATTTTCACACTAGTAAAAGGAATCCGGTATCAATATTTTAGCCCAATATAGCAAATTTTGTCGCCTTTTCAATAATCTTTACTGGGAATACGTGCAAGAGATTTTTAATATTTTCGCGATTTTTTACTTCAAGTTGTTTTACATTTTTGCATTTCGTGCTATTTTTTGAAGGATCCGGGCAACACTGGGCTGATCAGATAGTATTTTATATAAAATATATTATAACATATGTAAACATAAAGAAACAAAACTTTTGTAATTTGAGGATTAATTATTGCAGAGTGAAAACATAGATATGCTATTTATTCCTCTTTGAACGATTGTTAACTAATTTAAATTGCAAGATATATAATATGCAGGAAATTTACTTGCAAGATTTAAAAGAAGTGACACTCTATATGATTGTATATCTAATATCTATATTATTGTATATTTAATATCATTACGTAACAAACGTGATCAAGTGTACATTATCATATGCGTAATTTTCATATAAATGAGAAAAAGAAAAGGAAAATATATCGGCACGAGGTTAGTTTCGCAGCAAAATTTAAATCATGACATGCCGTGTCTTCGAAATTTCTTAATGCTATATGCATTAATACATTTTAAAATTTTCTTAGTTTTCGTAAACCAGTATTTAAAGTACTAATTATTCATAATACTATTACATTTGTAATATGAAATTTTTATGTTTTCTATTAAAGTAAATATTATTAATGTTGAAAAGAGAAAGAATGAAAAATATTTTTTTCATCAAAATTTCTTATCGCTATATATCTTTGAACATAATATTTTGCTTTGCTTAATTTAAAAACACTTCTACCAAATTGCTAACAGAGCAAAATAAAAGCAACAAAATGTTTCTTTGGATAATAAAATAATACATTTTCTTTTACAAATGATGGCACATGATATAAAATATTAAAATAACTCAGAAATATGGTTCCTAAATAAATAAAAACAGAATCATGAGGTTAGGGAATAAAAATATCAAAATGATGTTTTCACAAGTTACAAATTGTTTCAGCTGTTACTAAAACTTCAAAATAGAAACAACCATTAAGAATTTTGTACACAAATGTCATTTATAAAATGCGGTATCATGGGAATATATTGAAGGAGAAATATCACTGACAATAAAATATTTATATATAGCTTGTATTTAGAAATGTGTCACTTTGCTTCGAAAGTTCTGTGCCTTTTTTATTAGATGTCTATTTATCTTTATTTGGAGTATTTTTAAACATACCGAGATAGTTTTATAAGTTGTGTTAGTTATATTTTGTATTATCCAATATTAATACTTTCTTCATCGGTGACTAGTATTCCGTTCGTTATATTAGTTTCATTTACGTTTTTTTATGCTATTATTCAAAACATCTTCCAGAAGGTTTGAGTAACGATTTTTGCTTTATTTTTTTCTTTAACTTTAGCATATCTGTTATTAAACAAAATTCAAAACATACTGAAAAAAAGGTCCGGTTACTATTATGAATAAAACAGGGCTCTAAACAAGGAACACTACCAGTTAACAACGTCATAAAAATTAGTATAGTTCTACCTTTAATTTCGGTTATTATAATAACATGAAAATTGCACAATTAAAAAAATAACCTTATATTAAAAATCATTAAAAATTGTTAGATAAACACTGTAAAAAATATCCAAGTAACAATACAGATACATCCCGGCAGCAGAAATATCAGATAATGCCGTTAAAAACTATTTCTATAGTAAATTTTAAATGACCCGTAATTTTACACTGCGTTAAATATATAATAAACCCGTTAAAAATAATAACAGCTGATTCTGTGGATTACCCTCTGAAAGAATGGATAAAAAAAGTTAAAAATTAGTAAAATTAGTAGCCTTGAAATATTCCAGTAACTGCTAAATGTGTTAATTAAAACAATAAATAAGTTTTATATAAAAATTGTCGACATATTTCAGATTCACCGAAGCCATTTTGAAGACAAATGAAAGTATTCTACGAATAAACAGCGATATAAATCGTGCTTATCCATCTGGAATATTTTCATTTTACTTGAAAATGGATATTGGAAGATGTAACATTTAGACATTTTGTATTTTTTTTTTGTGTGTGTATGCGTGTGCACATTATTTAGAAATTAATGGAAAATATTATATCTGACTGTTCGGATTTGCTGTATATATGTCGTTTTATTATGTTGAAAAAGTTGACTTTACCTCAAATTTGTAAACCCGTGACCACAGGCAATACTACTTTTCTATGGGTTCATTTCGAGAGGGAAAAAATGACATCAGTCGCAGTGATGCCAATTGGGTAGGATTCTTTTATTCTGATGGCTATCACTATTGTTGAGTAACAATATTTGTCTCATTTAATCTGTCATTAAATAAGGGAAATATTACTGCTCGCCAAAGTAGCAACATTTTGAAAAAATAACCCTTCCTAACTGGCTACATTAATGTATTATAAAATTACGTGTGCCTACGCAATAACTTTTAACACAGTGTCGACAAACAATTTAGACATTAGTTATTTTCACTATATTTTAAAAAGAATTTTCTCCTTATTTAATCGCCAATTTCTGTGTTTAAATAAGGTAAAAATTATTTTTCGAAAAGCCTGTTAAGACAAAACTTAATAGTAGCTTGAAAATATGAAAATACGAGAATAATCATCACCCGTTAAAAGTGTGTTAATGAATAGTGCTAAGGTTAAATGTTTAAATCCTTAACAGGTTAACTATAGAGACTTATGCAGAACGGTCGTTGTACCAAGCCAAGCTATAAAAAAATACTAAACCCAACAAACAAACAAATGCCAAGAAACAAACATCAGACATCTTACTACTTTTCGCATATTTTACAGAAATGTTTTAACATAAAAAGTCGTAGATAAAATCTGAAGTTTGAAATTGTTACTTAAGCAAACATTTTAAGCTTTCCCTTTACGAAATTGTATGCTTAGAAATTTGTATTTTAAGATAATGGTGACTTATCTTAAAGATTCGTCTTATGATTTATTTCTTAGCATAATTAATCATTTAAAAGCTGTGAAAATAAAATTTTCTTCTCAAAATATCAGTCTTTCTCTATTTATGTGTCCGTAGTTAAATCCGAAGATCGACATTATTACTAAAGCTAACATTTTAAAATTTCCCTTTACGAACTTGAGCGCTTAGAAATTTGCTTGAAATGTGAAAAGATGGCCGCCATGCATAATTAAAGGAAAATATAATTTTCAGAAATACTTTATTATGTATTTAGAATGTTATATAGAGAAGCATTTCTATCACCATATACGTAGACATTTGACTTACTTAATGGAGTACCTTATGTAATGGAAAATGTTAAATATGTACCATAATAAAAGCTTAGATATTTGATTGGGCACTATTTTGTAGTCGCAACTTTCATCATTTTTTGGGTTTTTTTTATTTAGTTTTACTTTAGATTTTTTTTCTATAGATATATATTTTTTAAGAGATTACATATAATTTAAATAACATACTCACTCAACCTATGTAAGCAGGGAGTAAACACTATATGTACACACTTTGTTTGGATTTAATTCATTTTTTAGAATTATTAATGTTTTAAAAGCAATGAAAATTAAATTATTTCCTCAAATTATCCGTCTTTCTCTATTTATATGTTATTTAATTGTTATGAAGGATTAAATTTAGTAAAAAATATTGGTAGAAGCATAATATAGATCTATATTTGGTCTGTTAGGTAATTGTTTGTTCGTTAATAACTTTTCTTTTGCAAACAATTTTGCAGAATTGCCTGTGCAAATATCTACTGCTAATCCGAGAATGAAGTACGACAGATATCTAGCAAATCGAAGATCCGTTTAAGAATCTGTAGATTAACAAATTCTATCCATAAAGCTCGACGTTATTACTGAAGCAAACATTTTAAGTTTTCCCTTTATGAAATTTGTGTGAAATATGGAAAGGTGGCCGCCATGCATAATTAACAGAAAATCGAATTTATATATATATATATACACTGTTAAAAATTTGCAGCAAACTGTCCAGTCATTTGACCGTTTTTGTAGAAAACGGTTACATAACTGTAATTTAACTATATTCTGGGCATAAAATGAGCATTGTCTCATTGTCTCATTGTCTCAATTGTCTCATTTAATCTGTCATTAAATAAGGGAAATATTACTGCTCGCCAAAGTAGCAACATCTTGAAAAAATAACCCTTCCTAACTGGCTACATTAATATATCATAAAATTACGTGTGCCTACGCAATAACTTTTAACACAGTGTCGACAAACAATTTAGACATTAGTTATTTTCACTATATTTTAAAAAGAATTTTCTCAGAATTACGATCAGAATATAGTTAAATTACGTTATGTAACCGTTTTCTACAAAAACGGTCAAATGACTGGACAGTTTGCTGCAAATTTTTAACAGTGTAGATATATATATATATATATATATATATAAATCAACATTTGAACGGAGGGTGGTTTTGGGGTCTGGGGATCATGATCGGTGAAATTATATCGAAATTTTCCGGAATTGATTTCCTCCGAACGCACAGTGGGGCAAAATCCCGAAACGCTGGCCAAAATATGAAAATGTTATTCAAATTGGACGAAACTTCATACACAGGTGTTTTTCAGGATGCTGATTACGATTCCGTAGTTAAAATTTAAAAAATCAAAATGGGAAATCCAATATGGCGGAATAAAACTTTAAATGTTTTGAAAGCTATTCAATTTGTATGAAATTTCGGATTGAAGAATGCTAATTACGATTCAAAAGTTAAAATTAAAAGCAAAAATTGCGAATTAGTATAGATACCGAAAGCATGCAGTAGAAAATTGTTAATAACATTTTTAAATTGTTTCAAGAATAATTTTCTCATTTAAAAATCTCTCCTTATGTAGAAATAGTATTCATTGTAAACATTCCCTCATAACAACATTTCGTGATTTTCATATCCCTGAAAATCGATTTAAATTGGGAACTTTTTTAATTATACCCAACCACTGACAGAAGTCTGACAAAACTCAAAATTCTTATTCTTTTAAAATATCATTGAACAACTGCGGCAGAAAGACATAAATACTTTTTTCCGGTCATTCTGGAAAAGAATGTCAAATAAAAAGCGAGGATAGATAAAGGACAGCCCACGGTTTCTATATATTAATAATATCGACCATGCAAACGCTTAAGAATCACACAGAATATTTGTCTTTATATTCTTATCAATAACAACTAATTCCCGTTTCAAACTGATTTTCAAAGGGTTGCAAACATTTTAAGAAACTTAGACTACAACCTTCTTGTTCAAATAGCAATTTTTTTTTTATTTTTCAATTTGTAAATAAGTAAAATTTTTACTTTGAGCTCTAGCCCTACAAAGAGAAAAAAGAGAACTGTATCACACTTTAATTAAACCCTGTTTTTTTTTACAAAACTCTTGTTTAGAATATAATTATACACGTCAATAAAACAAAAACGCTGCCATTTTCGAAAAAATAACTTTGCACAAAGAACTGCTGCCACTCAACTTTGTAAGAAGACCACAGCAACTCTGACAATAAAATTATCTTCTAACACAAGCACTACTCTTTTAGAATTTCAGAATTTTTGAAGCGACTAATAACTAGTCGTTGGGAGCCACAGTAATACTTACCCATCATGGATATGCATAATATAAAATATAAAAATAAAACATGTGTAAACTACTTATATAATGTATTGGAATTCGAATAAAATTGGGGCTTGATGACGTCATAAACTTTAAATGCTCTATTACTGAACTGCGTAAAAGAAACATCATCATATTTCTAAAAATGATAATCATATTAACTAAGGGTTTACTGCGTCGGATTAAGTGTCTCATTTCCAATTGAAATACATCTTTGAGTTGAAATTTGGATGAAATACAGGGTCATGAAAAATCGAGAGTGTGTAAAATAGGATTACAAATATCTCGGCAACTAATAATCCGATCGACTTCATTACTTATGCAAAATTTATGTTTTTTAATTGTCTTTTATATTCACTCCTTAAAATAAACAATTTTGAAAAAAAATTATGTACCTTTTATCCGAACGCGTATTTCAAGAGTCCGAAAAAATAGTTCCGGATAATCGAGGTTACTGAAATTCAAAATGCTTCTTCCCATTATTACATACTAAGTACATACCAAATTCCAAGCCTCTATCTCAATTTGTTCGGGAGATAGAGCGTTTACAGACACACAGACACACAGACATACAGACACACAGACGAACGGCAATTTTTTTTTTTCTAAAAATATGTTTTTCGGAATTTCCAGTGTCTGAAACGTGTATACCGAAATAGTAACTTTATTTTTCGACTTTTGGCAAGCTTTTCGGGATTTTGCCCCACTGTGGAACGGCTGCAATAGGTAACTTTATAATTTTTTGTATTGAAAGCTACCTAAAAGTAATAAAAACTTGGAATGGTGTTATTAGAAGTCTATAAAATTATTAAAAATCTTCTATTTCTTTTGGAAAATTATTCATCCTTACTTATATCAGCCAAGCATTAATATTTTCTAAAAATCGAAATAATTACCAATAAGATTTTATTTTATAAAAATCCTGATTTTTATGAAAAAGAAATAAAAGCTTATTTGACAATGGGTGTGATACTTAAAGAAACGTTTGCATTAAGTTATCTTGAACCTATTCAAGTAATACCCTAACAAGTATTCGTTATATTTGCGGGTATGGAGAGGGTGGGTGTTAATGCCTTTTTATTTAATTTCGTATTTATTGTACTTCACCACGCGTCATCTGGCGGCTGTTTTTCATTAATTGAGAACTCTTATAAAAAAAAACAAATTGTAATGCCCTGATTTAGACAAAACAACTTCCATTTAAAAAAATTAACATTTCTAGCTTCACCCGTGGCGTTTTATAAATGTTTTACATAGACAAAACCGGAAATTTTCAAATAACTATTTTCTAAAAATTAAATTTACGTTCATAATAAAGTGCACAAACCGTATTCACTTGATGCATATCAATAATCATAGTAAGTTATTTGTTGTTGTGCACTTGACCAAGCACCCCCCGGCGGGCAATCCTCCAAGGTTCTTTTCCCTAACTGTGCATTCTTATCTCGGACTCTAAGAGCCCGATCACAACGGGGTTTGGATGAGTCGACATGGTTTTCGATCGCATTACAGATTTTAGTTGCAGCATCCACCGCTAGGTGTCACGTTATTTTCTAGAGTTCTATGGGAATTTGTTCATTCAACTCGTTTGATACAACGGGTGCCCGTGTCGGATGTCCCCGTGTAGAACAAATTGTGCCCCCTGGCGGTAGAAGGTAGAACTAAAGAATTTTGCAGCGTGTGCGTAGAACACCTTCTACATGGTGCTGGAATCTGCGGGGACATGTGTCGGAGTTTCGTTTGGATTTTTTTTTTTTTTTTTTTTTTTTAACAGTATGCGCTCAGTAACTTATTTTTTTAACAGTATGACAGTGGAACTAACAGATTTTGATACGCGTAAGTAGCCCACCTACTATAGACTATATGGTGCCTCAGGCAGCAAGAACAAGTGTCAGTGGTTCATTCAGATCAGAATGTGTCCCCTATCGGCAGAAGGTGTAAATAAAGGATTTTCGGTAGCGTGAGCAGTACTTTTAAATAAATAATTTCATGCAAAATCGGGTTAAAATTATACAATCGAACAAACTTTATGTTTTCTTAATTTTATTATATCGGGCCCAGGCAACGCCAGGTGGGTCAGCAAGTACTTAATATTAAAACGCACGCGGTATTCAATTGAATATTTATCTCATTGTTTAAACATATCATATGAACAACATACCTACCAATTTCTTTTTGTTCAATGCCATTTTGGCAATAATAATAATAATAATAATAATAATAATAATAATAATAATAATTGCAGGCAAATATGTAATGATTGAATCGAGTGGTTTATTGAATAAATTCTCTTTTTCTGCACTCGACTAGAACTTAGAGTACTCCGGACCTGATTGCATTGGGGGCCCAAACTAAACTATTGTTGTGAGCTCGGGGTTCAAAAGGACTGATGCCAATATATAAGAACAATCAAAAGGCTTTATTCACTATAAACAGTGCAATACGAACACCAATATCTTCTGAAAATTACAAGATATTCAGTAATCTTCAAATCCAATAAAAGCACAGCAAAATTTCACACAGAAACAATGCGTTCAATACGACGTATCAACGACAAGATCGATCCGAGAAACACAGTTCTCAATGCAAAGCCTCTCGTATGAATTCAATCGCAGTTGACAGACAACTAACTGAACTGAACTGGTGGAGGTCCCTTAAATTGACTTCAGAGATCTTTCCAGATTATTCCAGGGCTTTCTAATGCTAGAAATTACCAGAAGGTCCTTCAACTCTCGATAGAGTGCTCCAAATGTGAAAGGATCCCAATGTAAATGTATAAGGGGGGGTAGCACAAAAAGTCGCCAAATCCGTCGCCAACTTGGCGACATTTGGCGACAAAAATAAGTCGCCAAAACTATCGCCAACTTGGCGATAAACCCATTCCTTGGCGATATTTCCATAGACTTCCATTATAAAGATGAGGGTGTAAGGTTGTTTTTCTTGCAAAGCATCTGAGGCCTTTAGCATTGAGTTACATGATGCTCAATAGGAAATACATTAATAATACTGCAATTTTCACAATAATAAAATAAATTAAATTTAAACAAATGGAATATTTACAGATATATACAAAATTCATAACACTATATAGACTTGATAATTGTTCTAATACTTATATAGATGCGAAAAATTATGTAGATATAACAATTATGCCAAAAAATGAACCATTCGCTCAATTGTCGTTTTGATGTGTATACTGTAGTATATAGTATTTCGATTAAACACGTTTTCAAAATATAGGTGATGAAATATTATCTTTATGTCCTTTGTTCTTCAAACCTATTTGGTTTCTCTGGTCATATTTCACATTACATCAAGTATATATTTACAAAACTTTTTCTCGGACATGTTCTTTCACCTTTCAAAGTTACGACTGAACATTCAAATTTCGTAACAATTTCATATTTTTTGTATGAAAAATTATTGAATTTTAAATTCAAATTTTACTTTTGAAAAAGTACTTATAAATAATTTTTTTCTATCCAGTATGCTCTAATAATAAAATTATATTATAAAGTAGTTTTAAATACTCGTTAAATAGTAAAATAAAATTTCAAAAACTCAGTCGCAACTAAGTACAGGATATAACATATAATTTCATAGATTTATACACAAAAGCTGTAAATTATTAGCTTATGGAGCTATGATTAAAAATTATGAATTCCGAACTACAAAACCATGAAACGTATTACTTACCCATCATACGTAGTGTAGGGTAAGTCTTGTAATTATTTTAAAAATCGAAAAATGATG
Source organism: Maratus michaelseni (assembly GCA_963931845.1). Taxonomy (NCBI): domain Eukaryota; kingdom Metazoa; phylum Arthropoda; class Arachnida; order Araneae; family Salticidae; genus Maratus; species Maratus michaelseni. The sequence continues at coordinate 446,622,288 of OZ007589.1, read as the reverse complement.
GATTTACACGTTTCAGACACTGAAGATTCCGAAAAACATATTTTTAGAAAAAAAAAGTTAGCCGTCCGTCTGTGTGTCTGTAAACGCTTTATCTCCCGAACAAATAGAGATAGAGACTTGAAATTTGGTGTGTACGTAGTATATAATAATGGGAAAAAGTTTATTGAATTTCAGTAACTTCGATTTTCCGGAACTATTTTTTACGATCGCTCTAAATATTCGTTCTGATAAAAGGTATATAAAAATTTGTCTATTATAAGGAAGAAATATAAAAAACAATAAAAAAATATAAATTTTGCATAAAGAATGGAGTCGATCGGATAAATAGTTGCCGAGATATTTGTAATCCTATTTTCTACAGTCTACGATTTTTCATGATCCTGTATTTCATCCAAATTTCAATTCAAAGATATATTTTAATTGTAAATGAGACGCTTAATCTGACGCAATAAACCATTAGTTAATAGGATTATCATTTTTGGAGTTATAAGGATGTTTCTTTTACGCAATTCAGTAATAAAGCATTTTAAATTTATGACGACATCAAGCCAAGATTTTATTCGAATTGCAATGCATTTTATATGTAGTTTACACATGTTTTATTTTCATATTTTATATTATGCATATCCATGATGGGTAAGTATTACGGAGGCCCCCAACGACTAGTTTAGCTTCGCGTTTGATATTTAAAACATTTGTAACGCATAAAGATGCACAAACAAATAGCAAATGCAAGTTTGATTATTACTTCCATGCACATACTAAAACCATTTATTAACTCATATAAAAAATACACAAAGTACATATTCCGTAAAATGATAATGAAAATTATACATATTCTACATTTCGTAATTTTTTTAAATAATTTTTTCTCAGAATCAAGAGCAATATTATTTACGTAGTTTTCAATGTAACACAGGCTGAAACTTTTCAAATCATTTCATTATTTAACATACAGTCCATACTAAAACACTAAACAAGAACGAAAAATCATGCGTCAAGCATAGATTATATAGCACTTTCCAACGCTTCCAAAATAATTTTACAAATCATACCGTTTAATAAGCTAAAAGCTAACATCTAAGTAAACAATTTAGAAAACGCATAACATATTTAAAAACATAATTTCATGAATTTCCAACATCTACAATATTCGGAAAAATATCCGAATACTTTTATTCAGCCCTGTATAGGATTTATAGATTTGTATATAGACTACATAGGATGATAATTTTAGTTCAGTTAGGAAACGCGTAGCACAGTTTAAAATTCTCCGTCTGGAGTTTGTCAATAAACAGAAATGTGTTCGCGAACTTTTGTGCTGCTCTGTATAGGATCTACAGAATTTATACACACCACGTAATAGACAAAAGCAAGTTAAAATTAAAATCGCGTTCAATAACTTAAAACGCACTTCCAGGAATTATTGTTAACAGACAGTAGAGAATTCTTTTGCGTGTCCCTGTAAATGAACGATGACTGCTATACAAACAATATTCCGTAGTAAGTCTCTTGTAATGCACCTTAGTGATCTATTTAATTTCAATGCGTTTAAAATAGTGAAACCGCAGACGATTTTTCTCCATAGACGTAATGTAACGGAATTATTTTGACTGTCCCTGTAAAGTAACTATAAGTGCTATGCACACCCTGTTCCATATTAAGCTTCTTCTAATGCACCTTAGTAATATATATAAATTACAATGCGTTTAAAATAGTGAAACATTATTTAAATAAACCGCAAATGATTTTTCCCCATAGACCGCAATGTAACGGAATTCTTTTGAGTGTCCCTGTAAAAAAAGTATAAGTGCTACACACTTCCGTTGAAATAGGGAACATGCTATAGATAACGACAATAACATATAAAAATTGCAGAGCAATCCGAGCATATTTACGGGAGTTAGAGCACGGACAGACGGCAGACGGCAGACGGCAGACGGCCAGACGGCCAGACGGCCAGACGGCCAGACGGCAGACGGCCAGACGGCCAGACAAACCGAAGTCATAAGCACTTTTCAACTAGGTTGGAAAGTGCTAAAAAAAAGAGTTGTTTTCATTACATCAGATGTATTGCTCTTTCAACTGAATATTGAAACTAGTTTAACGTTCAAAAATAATTTAAGACACTTCTTTTTAAAACAGATCTATTCCTTAAACATAAACGAAACAACATTATTTTTAAATATATCGACTTTTATTTATATTTCGAAAAATGTAATTTATATCCTTTTAAAGTTTAGCTTGAAACAAAATTTAGAAAGTGTCTAGCGTATAATAAAAACACCCAACCATAAAAACAAATTTGTGTTTCACGCAAATATTTTTAATGTCGTAGTTAATTTAACTCCAAATAATTTTTATGGCTGTAAATATGCATAATTCTGAACTATAAAAGAACTTTTGATAGAATATTTCTTCGTCTGGTTACATTTATTTATTTTATGATACATTGTTGTTTAGGAATAGTTTGTGTTGTTAGATTTCCGAGGAAATATTACAGGTTTATGAGTTTCAAAGAATTGCATAAAAAAAGAAGCATATTAATTTTTTTATTCTTACTATTAGTTATGTCTACATTAATGCGTGATTATGCATTTTTAGAAAAAAGATTGAAGCGGAAATTTTTACAATTTAACCGCTTCTCGAAAACGAAAATATCGTGTGAATAAAGTTTAATACTTCTTTTACATAAAGCTTTTCACATACAATTGTTTTAACAGGACGCGTATAGTTTTAGACTGTTATATATTTGCTAGATTGAACCAAGTTTAATGTCTTTTCAGTAGCTGCAAATTCAAAAAAGGGTACGTGTGATCGAAGATCGCTCAAAGAGGGTTTCGTTTAATATTCTTTTCAAAACACTTTATCCTTTCTTTAAAAAATCCAAATAAATTTAATTTAGCAACCAAAAAAAAAAAAAAAAACCTCATGTTTTTTGTTTTTTATAAAGTAAAAATTTACCGGTCTAATTTTTCTTTTTTCGAGTATCCAAACCAGCCCGATATCGGGCGAAGCCGGCTATTATATTCTGTCATAAAATTATCTGTAATGCGGACTTAATGCGATATTTAAAAAAATAATTTCAAAATTAAGCATGTTGCACACCTTCAAAATGTTACAATATGCGAATATTTCCATAATCGGTTTTTATCATGATTTAATATGTTTCTCAAACTCATATATTTACTATTCTCTATTACTCATATTGATACTCGCTTTGTACTATTTTCAAACATTTGAAAAATTTGTTAAACTTCAAATATGACTTCAGATTTCCTTTTTAAATCTCTAATGATGTGATATTAATCTGCTTTGTGTACATACACATATTCATACTCCTTGTATTACTGATAAATCGTAGAAATTTTCCATTTTATTACCACTATGACGTCAATAAATTTTACTTCATGTAATTTTTTTTAAATGGGTGAAGCTTTTTATTTTTTTTCTTTTTTCACGGGGAAATCGTCTGATAAAAAATTAATTATTGTAGAAAGAATTTCATTGAGGATTTTTAATTTTTGGCATCTGCTATAACGAAAAATGTTTAAATTTAATAGGAAAAGTCTGTTTAGAATTTTGGTTTTTTTATCTCTATTTATTAAAATAATACGAATTTTTCAAATTTTAATATTTTGAGCTCTTCATAGCTGGTATTCAGCTATATTCACAAAGTTTCAACTCTGTAAGTTACATAGTTTCAGAGAATAGCTCTGTGACAGACAGACAGCGGATCGGCAGTAATAGGGTTTCGTGAGATGAACGAAACTCTTAAAAAGTGAAATATCGTCCCAGTATTTGGAGTTATGTGATGTGTTGGAGCTGTGTGTATTATGCAACACAACCCATAAAAATTCAGTTGGAAATGCGAATGGTTTGATATTAGTTAATGATTAGCGCTTTCGCCTCAATCAAATGAGCAAACTTTAACTTCGGGACCATATTAACAAGAACGAAAACTCATGCGTCAAGCATATATTATGTAACACTTTCCAACAATTCCAAAATAATTTTACAAGTCTTTACATTTTAATAATGCGACAGATAATATATAAGTAATTTGAAAAACGCAAAACAAATTTAAAACCTAATTTCTCGGAATTACCAATAATATTTGAAAAAATTCTTTTGTTCAGCCCTGTGTATGATCTATAGATTTGTATGCTACATAGAATGCTAAATTTTAGATCAATTAAGAAACTCATAGCAAAGTATAAAATTTCCCTTTTGAAATTTCCGTCAATAAACGTAAATGTACTCGAGAATTTTTGTGCTGCCCTGTATAGGATCTATAAACACAATCCAATAGAATAAAAATGAGTTAAATTTAAAAACGCGTCCAGCAACTGAAAACGCACTTCCAGAAAACACTGTTAACTGATAGTACCGAATTATTTTGGTTGTCCCTGTAAATGGACGATGTTCGAATGGACGAAAATGTTCCTCGAGAGATATACCGAATTATTTTGTGTGTCCCTGTAAATGGGCGATGTTCAAATGGACGAAAATGTTCCTCGAGAGATATTCCGAATTATTTTGTGTGTTCCTGTAAATGGACGATGTTCGAATGGACGAAAATGTTCCTCGAGAGATATAAACATTCGTTGTAATAAGGAATTTGAACGATTTAAAATTTTAATGCAATGCATATACTATACACATATAGAGGTGAAATTATTTTAGCATCAAAATAAAAGCACTTCACATATTTTAACTAAAAAATCTGCGCATTTTACTCAGTTTCGAATGATTTCAAATTCTCAATAACAACATTTGTAATTACTAAGTATTGTGCTATTATGTTTTATGTTTACGTCATCAAAATTTGTGAAATATAATTGAAATTCAATCTTATATGTGCTGTCTGGAGATATATTGTCTGGAGATATTATATATTTCAAATGTAGTAACTGAGTAAAAAGTGTTGTTTAAAGGAATTCCTGTTCATTAAAAACTAGTCGTTGGTGACTCCGTAATACTTACCCATCATGGTTATGCATAATGTAAAATATTAAAATAAAAAATGTGTAAACTACTTATAAAATGCATTGCAATTCGAATAAAATCATGACTTGGTGACGTCATAAATTTAAAGGCTCGATTACTGAATTGCTTAAAAGAAACATCCTTATAACTACAAAAACAATAATCCTAAATAACTAGCAGTTTATTGCATCTGATTAAGCGTCTCATTTCCAATTAAAATATATCTTTGAATTGAAATTTGGATGAAATACAGGGTCATGAAAAATCGAAGAGTGTGGTAAATAGGATTACAAATATCTCGGCAACTCATTATCCGATCGACTTCATGCTTTATGCAAAATTTATGTTTTTTATTGTCATTTATATTCACTCCTTGAAATAAACAATTTCTAAAATTTTTATATACCTTTTATCACAGAAAGATTATTACGAGAATAAAAAAAATAGTTCCGGATAATCGAGGTTACTGAAATTCATTAAGCTTCTTCCCATTATTACATACTAAGTACATACCAAATTTCAAGTCTCTATCTCATTATTTTCGAGAGATAGAGCGTTTACAGACACACAGACGGACGAAATTTTTTTTTCTAAAAATATGTTTTTTGGAATCTCCAGTGTCTGAAACGTGTAAGTCCGTCAAAAAAAATTTCGATTTTCAAAACGAATACAAGACTTACCCTATACTACGTATGATGGGTAAGTAATAATATTATTTTTAGACACTTGCATCTACGTGTTTATTTTAAGTAATATATTATTTAAAATGATATAGTAATATGAAGTGATAATATTGCATTTTGTTAATATCTTTTACGAAGAGTCTAATATGAAAAATATTCTATGTAGAAAATATGCAAGTAAAGCTTATAAAATATTCTCTCGAATGAAGAAAAGCGTTGATTTTCTGCATGGAGCGGGAAAGTTTATTTTAAATAAAACAATGGGACATCTGCTACTGAGTGAAAAATAAAACAGCAGATGCAGACAAACTCTATTTGTTTTCAATCTGAATGGTGTTTTTGTATCTAACATCAAAATGTTTCTCAAAAGGAACTTTAAATAACATTATGGTACGAAATTGTGAAACAATATAAATTTCAATACAGTACAAATATAGATCAAAATAATTTTACAACGAAATAGGAAATCCACATTTCAATTTCAAATAAATTGTACGCACATTTTTTAATCTATTGAATTATTTTATATTATTAAAATAACATGTAAAACGCTTAATGCACTACATTATTATTTCTTTGCTTATTGTATCCAAAATATAGAATTATAAGTAGTGATGGTCGATTCTCGAAAATTCAACATCGATAAAAATCACGATAGTATAAAATAACTATGGATAAAAAAAACAATTGATTTCCAAATTCGACTATATAGATATTGTACTATCGATTCCCACACCGATAAGCTGACAACAGTAATTGAAAAACTTAGCGATTAGTAAGCAATAACTGTTTCACATCACCTCTTGAAATATTGGAGATCATTTTAAGATTCGAAGAAGTACCGAGGTTAGAAAAAACGCTCAAAGAAATCTTTATTCACCGAAACAAATTCAAAAACAACAGCTAAAGACAATCTAGAAGACAATACAGAAAATTTCAGCTCCCTGGCAAAGAGAACCAGAACTAAAATGACGATGAATTCGGAAGGGACAAATAGTCCAAGTTCTTTGAGGATCGGTCTCATAGAACCTGAGATGTGAATAAAGAAAACAATTACACTATGTGACCACGTCGCATTGTGGATAAGGCAAAATTTTATAAAACCATTTAAAATGATCCGATCACCACGAAGTTAAAGAAACTTAAAAGAAGCCTAGCAATGATAAAATAACTGGTGGAGGAGGCCATGAGGGGTATGGGGGATAAATATGAAAAGGTGCATGTTTCTACCTTAAATAAGTAGCTGAGAGTTTCAAGATTAAGAGTGGACACGCGTAAGTGGCCCATGGGGCTAAAACGTTAAAACTATATATTCCAGGGGCCATTGGAAACTTTTTAAAATGTCGAAACACTTCGTAAAATGGAAAATCTGTTATTAAAAACCCCAGAACATGGAAACTAAAGGACCCAAAGGGATCTCAAGATAAGTCTTAATTCAATAATCGACAATTAGGCGATACCATGGATATGTTTTTGCACATAAGTATTATATGTACTGAGCTACAGAATAAAGCAGAAAATGGCAATAACTCAAGAAAAATACCACTTAGGCAAGAAACATAAATAGCGATAGGAAGGGCGAAAGAAGTGCTAACTAGCAGACTCAAAATGTGACCTTGAGAGTAAGCGGAGGGCAAAATACGCCAAAAAGCCTTAAAGTGTCTCCCCAAACGGCCTGAAAGGGTTCAACAGTCATGGACCGGTTGCCATTTGGAATTGAAAATTACATTTTACACATATAATAGTACCTTTCCTCCCCATGAAGGTGCTTTCTAGTGTCCAAAGAAGGTTTGTGTACCCGGGGTTGCCTTTGGAGGCTGTAATATCTCATTGCTTGGACTTCTGCTGCCCACCGCATACCAACCTCATTTAAGCAGCTAACTATATGTTATGTGTTATATATTCACAATCTAACTTGTATATCTTCACTGGCATAAGAGTGCTCTTCCCCGTGGGTCTCTTGGAGGTTCATTGAGGTATTTTTGGGTTCGCCCTCATCCCCGATCACATTGTTGTGTCCTGTAGTTACCTTTCGTTCAACCCTTCCAATGCGCTTCCTTTTCATTTCAGGTGGCCTTTTTGCCAGTACAGGTCAACGAATGATAATAGACAGAAACAACTAACAACAGGGGTGATCCCAGTTAAAAGAAACCTAGAAATGATAAAATAAATGGTGAGGGAGGACATTAGGGGTTTGGGGGAGAAAATATGAAAAGGTGCATGTTTCTACTTTAAATAAATAGCTAAGAATTTCAAGGTTAATAGTGGAGATGCGTAAGTGGCCCATGGGGCTCAATCGTTAAAAATATGTCCTGACAGAGACAAATAAAAATGAAAAGTGAAATCGGCTCCCCCCAAAAAACGATACACACTACTGCGAAAATCCACCGTGCGCGTGACAAGCCAACAGAAATGACAAATATGCAAATTTATCTACGCTAAAAGCCCCTGGTGCGTGTAAAATTCGTCGTAGGTGCAAAGTCCCCCAAGTTCCTCTGGGGGTGCCTAGTCAGGTGAAGGTCTCGTCACTTAATCAAAGTTCTAAATTACGAGACCAATTACTATCACATCCTTAATTTGTGCTTTTTTAAATCTGAGAATTCAACAAAGTTAAATAGAAACTTTGAACCAGCAAAAAAAGAAATATGCAGCAAACAACTAGAGAGCAAGTATTGCAGCGATGCTAACAAAACTATACTCATCTGGATCACATCCATGCTGTGATCAGGCGATTTCCCCCCCACCCCCAGGTACTAACTCGTCAAGCTAGGCACTAATGCCGGACAGGTCGGGGCCTGGTTAGCGGTATAAAAAATATAAAAAAAGACCCTACAACCTTAAATTCAAGAATCAAGTAATGGAAATTGCTTGAAAAATACTTAGATTCAACTGCACTGAAATGTAATGTTTATGAAAGAAAATGTGAGGTTTCTCTAAAACGTGACGTCTTTTTTCATGATATAAACATATTACTTTCTGCACCCAGGATTGTTTGTAGAGCTACGAAGGTAAATATTTAGGGTCTAATGTTTGTATAGGACTAATGGAAAACCAATATAAATTATGTCATTTGGAAACAATCTTACTAAAACATTGCCATTTTCTAAATGGAAATGTACATTTTCAGTCAAATAATATGTCATTTTCATAAGAGAAAAAAAAATTATTCTATGGAAAATTTCGCATCTACTTTTAGACATTTTGACGCAAATATAAGAAAATATTGCATTTTCGTGTTTTTAAGTGGATATACTTTGATAACTGGTTCCGTGCAATTTTTTGGCAACTGAGCACCTGAGAGTTTTAAATACCATTTTCAAATTGAAATATATTTTCTTTTTTATTGTAATAAAAGTAATGTCATCAATAAAGAGATAAGACTTCTCATTACTTCATTTGTTAAAGAATGGAAGTAATCTAATTGCCACAATTTTGAAGAAATTTCATTAAAAATATTTCACCTTCTGACCGCCGGGCAAAATGGCAAAATTGTAATACTGTTTTCTCTGTATTTATTTAAAAATGCTAAAAAAACATGATTTTTCCAGCATGATATAAAAAACTTAATAACGCATAGGAATATAATCCTCGAGAGTATTAATCATTAATCAAATTTTTAAAGCTGCACTATATCAGTAGAAATATTATAATTGAAATAATGCTTCTATTGCAGAGAAATCTATAGATTAGTGAACGGATATATCAGTTCACAGCACTGAGGAGGTAAAATTTAAAATAAAATGAAAATATAAATATAAATAAAAATCTATAACGGGCGCATCTACAAATGAACAGCTTTCCTTACATAAAAAAAATTGAAATCACAAATAAACTATGCACACCTTCAAAATCAGCTCCCGGCAAACGGACAAAATATATATTTTTTTTAAATATTAACAAATCAATATGTTAAGATGGCTCATAGATGACGCCATTAAAGAAAAGTACAATACAATTGATAAAAAATTACTTCAGTTTATAAACCGCAGTAACAGTTCAGTTTATAAACTGATATCCCATACTTGGGGATAAAATCTTTGTATAATAACCTACAGTTCCATACGGAATTCACCATTAGCTTCCGTTTGAACACCGCTTTAATTACCGTTATTGGCAACACTTTCGTTTTCAAGACGCATTTTTAAGTAGCTTTCATTGCAAAAAGCTACCTATTGCAGCCGTTTGGAGGAAAGCAATTCCAAAAAAATTGGTATATTTCCACCAATCATGACACCCAGACCCCCAAAACCACCCTCCGTTATAATGTTGATTTATATATATATATATATATATCCCACATATATTATGCTGTAACTCTCTTATTTATGAATAGATTTGGATGTGACTGAGTATGTGTATAAACCATACCCCAGGTCTCGACCGAGTTTGTTGGCCAGCTTCATCCGCCATTTTATTTCAAAATGGCGACCAGTTAAAAATTCAAAACGATGTACAAAAAAATTATAAATTGAAAAAATTGTTTCCGTGAAGTGTTAGACCATGATACAAGAATTCCGGAGCATTTTTTTTTCTTTTGGCTTCATCTTAAAAATGCCAGAGACACGACAGTTTGAAATTCTAGGGGGGTCGTTGACATTTTGAATAATCTGATATTTTTTATGCTGTAATTCTCATGCTGAAATTCGCATTCAAATTCAATATTAACGAAAACCGGGATTAAATTTACTATAATCGAGTTCCAAGCAATTTATCTCCGGTGACTGAGTAAAATGAATTGAATTTTTAAAAACATGGACTATGGAAGCTACCTTTTCCTCCCGGTACAGACCGGAAGGACTTTTATAACTTGGAATCTATTTCTTGCGTACATAATTCCTCTATTTTCTTGCTATTCCTCACATATCAATATAAATTTTGAATGAAATAAATATATTCGATAATATTTAAAAACATTCCGATATAAGGTTTTAATTGACTTAAGAAATAAAAAATTACAAAACAAATATTACAATAGAATTATTCATTTTAAGTTGGAATTAAATTTCAAAATAACGTTTGTATTTTAGAAATAAAAAGATGTGGAGCATTCAGATTAATGGAAAAAGCTTTGAATAGTTATGTTATTTCTTTATCTTTGCAGAAAGAAGCTGAGAAGGAACCGACGAAATAAATTGAGTTAAGGATTATCACGTGGGAATATGCATTTTGAAAAAAATATTGTGCAATGAATGAGATACATAAGCATATTAAATTTTTCTGTTCATGGATACTATATGCAACAACTTAATTGATTCTCAATTCTCTTTTTAAACTGTATTACTGGGATTGAAATTCTGTCAAATAAAAATATTACCATGGGAAATTATTTATATTTTTATTCTAAAACATATTTTACGTAATTTCAAATAAACGTATTTCGTAGAAATAAGTAGTGTCTAAATATATGCTGTTAGAAATTCATAATATATATTTTTTTAATTGACAGATATATCATTTCTTTTCTTCATTTTCAGAATTTTAGAACCAGATTATGTGACATATTATGCTTTTCAGACAGTTTCATAACCATTTATTTTTGTTTATTTGTTACCTATTTGCTAAATTATCAGTAAGTCATTAAGTTGGTGTACTTATTTTTATAACATTTAACAAATGAGATTAAACAAAAAATATATAAAGTATTTTTCAACTAAAATTCTTACATAAACTTACTTTTCAAAATAGTTGTGAAAGATTAGTTTGATATGGAAATGTTTTTATAAGATTAATATTGAGAAATCGCATATACTTAGTAATTGATAAGTATTTCAAAAGTTTCTTACAAAATACTAAATCGTTTTTCCATCACCAATATATGATAACTAATAAATAAAAAAAAATCATCTAGATATAAAATCTTAATTGACTTAAAAATGAAAACACAAGAACATTTCTACAAAATTATCCTTAAAAAAAAAAAAAAAAAAAAAAAAAAAAAAAAAATTCGATTTAACTTTTGCATATTGGTACTGAAAATATTTACATAATGACGATTAACGAGGAAAAAATTAAATGAAATTCATTTTTAACTTTTTAGAAAGGCTTAACCTATTCGCTGCCAACCACGAGTATACTGGTGGTTTTTCAATATAAAATTACGAATTCGTACCGGAAATTTCGAAAGAATTTTTATTTTATGTAGTCACGAAATGTCTGTAATTAAATAAAGTGAATATTGCTATTAGTATTTTCTGGTATGAATTTGAATTTTCTAAATAAAATAAAATTCTGGTAATTTTAACCTGGCAGTGAACGTAAATAAATAGACGATGTAAGCTCGATTTTTGCATCAAAAGCATCTTGTTTGGATCTTGTTTGAAAGAAAAAAAGGGGGCCTGAAGAATTTAGAGTTTAAAAGCCAATTATAACTGCCTGTTACCTTATTCAGATAACAGAGCATTAAAAATAATGATAAAAAAAATGACGCATGAAGAACAATAAAGAATAAGGTTTTTTTTCAGAATTTATTTAAATACATACAATTAAAAGGCACAGTACAAAATTACAAGTGCGAAACATACATCACAACGAGCGCGAAACATAAAAATCGAATCAAAACGTGCATCTTGAATACTGAACATTGCATACTCCCCATTGCATACTGCACATTACATATTTCACATCCATACAGCACATTGCATACGTAAAAATTATTCTCTTCAAGAGAGCACTACAAGTTTTGTGTAACAGAATCAGACAAAAAATAAATATCTCAAAAAAGCACAAACATAGGAACAGCATCGTCACGTGTGAAACACAGCACCACTTCTCTGCAAGCGAACTATCAGAGGGACTGTCCACGCAGCTAGGTTTATGGTGTTCCATAGAAGGAAACATCATTGTCTTTTCTTGTCTTCTCAGATGCGGAATGATAGAATCAGATGCGTAGTGTAGATTCCGTAGTGAATTTCTACCTCCTTAACAGCAGATCTTTAACTTTTTCATAATCGTCCATGATTTCTTGACTTTCCATAGCGATGATCTTCGCATTTTACTGGGGCAAAAGTATATATGTAGCTCAATATTCTTTCTTAATCTTTGCTCTTCGGCCTGACGTTCAAAATGTCACAAACCTGGGGAGAAAATCTTTGTATAATAAACTGCAGTTTCATACAGAATTTTGCATTATGTGTCCTTTTGAATCCCACTTTAATTACCATTATTGGCAATTTCTTTCGTTTTCAAGGCGCATTTTTTTTAAACTCGAATTCTATTTCTTGTTTGCGTATTCTTTTCCTATTCCTCGGGCCCTCCGTAGCCGAGTGGTTAACGTACCACTCCGGTAATCGCTTGAGAGGGTAGGAGTCAGGACGACGGTTTCCATTCCCGTCAACTCCATTGCACATTCATTGTGGAGCTCCAGACTCTTCATTGAATCGAATCATCAAATTCTCATCAAATTCTTCAGTGATGTTATTTCCTTGTGTCCATCCCGTTCTCATCAACAAGATTTATGTAATTCTCGAAGTCATGTACGTGTTTCTGCAAATAAAAATATATTTATCATACGAGACAACAACCTCCGTATCTATAGGTTTCAAAGCAACAATCCTTAAAATGGCAAATGTCCTATTCCTTACATATACACTGGTGTGCAAAACTTAAGGACCAAACACAAAATGCAAATTTCTGAACACGTGAGTACTCAAAAGGAAATTCTATAAAGAGCAAGTGTAGAAAAGAAGTATTACCCTAACAGCACGGCCAGTCGATGTGAAGTCGCCTTGAATCAAACATGGATAGAAGTGTCAAAATCGCTACGGTGAATGAAAATATGGGATATTTCACTTTCTCATTATTACTCTCAAATGATTGTTAACACTGAAAAGTCACTGTGACTGTCGCTTTGTGATGGGTCACCAGGTGACATTACCATGAAGTCACCTTGCGATTCTCAAATCACTGTCAGTTGAAGACTGAACTTTGAAGTCATTGTGAGCATTGCATTGTGATGAGTCGCCAGATAATGTCACAATGAAGTCGCATGGTGTCTTTCCGGTGATCGACACTCTATTGTGAAGTCATCATTGCACTCCTTTGTGAAAAGTCACCAGATGTTTCAATTTTCTGTCACTTGGGAACTCGTCACAGAACAGCTATCATGATGACTTTACAATGGAGTGTCAAAATAACAGTCACATGAGAGTCACAAGGTGAATTCATTGTAATGTCACCTGGTAATCCATCACAAAGCGACAGTCACAGTGACTTTTCAATGTTAACAATTATTTGAGAGTAATAATGAGACAGTGAAATATCCCATATTTTGATTCACCGTAACGATTTTGACACTTCTAACCATGTGTGATTTCAATGCGACTTCAGATAGACTGGGCGTGCTGTTAGGGTAGTACCACTTTTCTACACTTTCTCTTTATATAATTTCCTTTTGAGTACTCACGTGTTCAGAAATTAGCATTTTGTGTTTGGTCCTTAAATTTTGCACACCAGTGTATATATACATTTTAAATGAAATAAATATTTATATCTAATTAATTTTTCTGCAGGGCTGAAACTACGCCGGAATTTAATAGTATATAAATTATAAAAGTGATAAATACCAGACTGGATGCCGTCCTGGTTGGTAAAGCTCTTGGTTCGCTATACCAAGGTAGCCGGGTCCGACCCTCATATTTTCGCTCTGTTGCTTTTACGCTGTGTAGCAAAGTAAAAATTCACATCTTTTTTTAGAAATAAATATATTCGATAATATTTAAAAACATTCTGATATAAGGTTTTAATCGACTTAAGAAATAAAAAAATTACAAAAACTGTTACAATAGAATTATTCTTTTTAAGTTTAAAATAAATTTCAAAATAACGTTTGTATTTTAGAAATAAAAATATATGGAGCATGCATACTAATGTAAAAAGCTTTCAAAAGTTATGTAATTTCTTTATCTTTGCAGAAAGAAGCTGAGAAGTAACCGACGAAATAAATTGAGTTAAGGATTATCACGTGGGAATATGCCTTTTGAAAACAATACCATGCAGCGAATGAGATACATAAGCATATTAAATTTTTCTGTTCATGGATACTATACGCAACAACTTAATTGATTCTCAACTCTCTTTGTAAACTGTATTACTGGGATTGAAATTCGTTTAAATAAAAATATTACCATGGGAAATTGATTATGATATTTTTATTCTAAAACATATTTTACGTAATTTCAAAGAAATGTATTTCGGAGAAATAATTTGTGTCTAAATAGTATGCTGTTAGAATTTCACAAATATATATTTTTTTAATTGACAGATATATCATCTCTTTTCTTCATTTTCAGAATTTTACAACCAGACTATGTGACATAATATACTTTTCAGACAGTTTCCTAAATATTAACCATTGGAAAAATGGTTGTTGTTTTCGGTCGAGAATGGATCTCTTGATGTAGTCACTTATTTTTTAAAGCATTTTTAACGAAATTCTGTAATTTTAGAAGAATTTGTAACGAAATTCTGTAACTTTAGAATTTTTTTTCTTTAAATAGGCAATAGAAATGCATAAAATCGTTACAAAAATCTTAAATTTACAAAAAAGATAGATGCAAATTATCAGATATGAAAAATAAAGTAGAAATTTAGTACTTTCGTGTTATAGCCGCAAGCCAAGTATGAAATATTTTTTGTTTTTGTTTTCATTAATATATTGTAAATTTGGTACTTTCGTGTTATAGCGGCCACCAAGCATGAATTGCCAAGCGACCAAGATTTTAAAAGTCAAATTATAAAGCATGTATGACATTATAATAATATATGATAAATATATAGCATTTCCTGACGTATGTGGGCAAGTTATAGACATATATGATGCATATATGATATGATGTATATATATGACATATGTATATTATGTAAATAAGACGTAAATAATATGTGTATAATGGCGTATATGGCACATATAGGAGTGTTTGGAATATACAAATGCGTATACAGGATGCATATGTAAGCTTTGCGATGATCGTGGTGAAATCATAACTGCAACCTTGGCATAATAATAATTGTGGGGGCCGCTATAACACGAAAGTGCGATAATTTTTATTTTTTTTTATTTTTTAAGTTTTCGGAATGTTTTCCTAGTGGTTATTGTAATTTGTTAAATTATATTTTTTTTAATTTTTTTTTATTTAGTTGCTATCTGTTATCTATTTGCTAAATTATCAGTAAGTCATTTAGGTGGTGTACTTATTTTTATAACATTTAACAAATGAGATGAAACAAAAAAAAATTGTAAAGTAATTTTGAACTAAACTTCTTACACAATCTATTTTACAAAATAGTTGCGAAAGCTTAATTTAATATGGAAATGTTTTTATAAGATATATTGAGAAATCACATATACTTAGTAATTGATAAATATTTCAACAGTTTCTTAGAAAATACTTTATCGTTTTTCCATCACAAATATATGCTCACTAATCAAAAAATTGTCCAGATAACAAATATTCTTCAAAATTGACTTCAAAACGAAAACTCAAGATTAATTCTACAAAATTTTCCTTTGAAATAAAAACAAATTTTTGATTTAACTTTTGCATATTTGAACTGAAAATATTTACATAATGACGATTAATGAGAAAAAAAAGTAAATGAAAAATATTTTTAACTTTTTAGAAAGACTTAGATGTACATTCGATGTAAGCTGGAATTTTTGCATCAAAATATGGACCTTGTTTTAAAGAAAGAAAAAGCCTGCAAATTTTCAGATTCATAATCCTATTATCACTGCCCATTACCTTCATTAAAAATAATAATAAAAATAAATGACGCATCTAGCACATTAAAGAATAAGTTTAATTGATTTTTGTTAGATTTTATTTAAACACATAAACATTTAAGCGGCACAATACAAATTACGAGTGCGAAACATACATAACAACGAGCGCGAAACATAATAATTGAAAAGAAACGTTCATCTTGAATAATTTGAATCACTTTGCATACTGCGCATTTCATACCACACATTGCATACTGCACATTGCACACTGCACATTGCATATTGCACATTCATACAGCACATTTCATACATCAAACGTATTATCTCACAGCGAGCACTACACATTTTCAGTAGCAGAATCAGACAAAAAAAAATTATTATCTCAGGGAAGCACAAGCATACGAACAACATCGTCACTTGTGAAACATTGGACCACTGTTCTGCAGGCGAACTATCAGAGGGCGTATTCACACAACCAAGTTTACGTTGTTCTGTAGAAGGAAACATCATTGTCCTTTCTTGTCTACTCAGATGCGCAACTAGTACCTTTTCTCTATTTTAGCAACTGTTCTACTATTTATGTTGTAAAACTGATTACGTTAGTCATGTTTCTTTTCAACAACCTGTTTGACATCTAGTTCAATATTTTGAACTAAATCTGTGAAGTAAATACTTTACTACTTTTTTGCTTTACGAAGAGATGAAGCTTCCTTAAATTCTACTATTAGGCAGCTTCTAGACCAGCCATACTCAACCTGCGGCCCGCGGGCCGTATGTGGCCTGGTGACCTATTATGTGCGGCCCGAGACAAATAATCTTTAAACCATATTTATAAAAAACATATTAAATCCATTTTCTTAGTCAAATTTCTTTTTATATGTAGTCCTATTTGTGATTACAGTGGATTGCACATTTATCAATCTTCCAACAAAACATTGTACCAAATTTATTAAATTTGCATTATATATACATTAAAAAAAATTGTCGCGAGAAAAAAGTGGCACCAAAAACTTTTTACACCACTTTTCCAATTACACAGAATATTTCTAAATCATTTGCAATAGAAATCTATCATTAAGTAAATTATTTGGAAATAGTGATGTTAAAATTTTTCGTAACATTTCTTTCTCGTCAAACTTTCAACCCTACTAATAATATTAACTTCGTTACAATGCTTTGTTATCTTATTAATTTAATTACCCCCTTTTTTTACATTATTAAATAAGTGTGTTGCGGCCTGCCTAACCTCGCTAACATATGTTTACTGCAAGCGAGTAAAAAAGGTTGAGTATTGCTGTTCTAGACTGTTTATGTTTAAATTCAAGATCTTCAACACATGGCATATTATCAATTTTCTTACGAAACAAATCTTCACGTGATTCCAATATGTCACATAGGATATTAGCTACATAAAATCTTCTTTTAACCCTCTCGGCACCGATTTTATTTTTTAAATTTTGCGAAAAATTACTTTTACGCTAACAAAATTAAAAGTAGCTATCGAAATCACAGAAGTTACAGTTTACTGAAATTTAACGAATGTGTTCTTTACAGAAATCTAACGAATGTAGTTATGTTGCGTGTTTTTCCTGTGAAAATAGTCTAAGGAAGAATTTTTTAAGTCGTTTGGAAAATGTCGTATTACAACCAGATTAAACAAACATACAAAATTTAGTAGTATTTTTTATCTTTTATTACAGATTACTAATTCGGAAAAGGAGTCCCTAATTTAAATTTAAAGAGTGAAACATATGTTTAAATTAAAAGAAACGCCAACGGTTTACTAATAATTAATAAAACTTTTATTAATATTATTATTATTAAATGCTGAAACATAAGTAACGTCATAATAGTAAATGTATCGACATATGCTATCACTATTAGGTGCTCGAATTAACCCAAATATTTTTTTTTCTTTCAAATATTGCAATTCAAAGTAGGAGCCGCATATGAGGCCCAGGGTAACGAGAGGGTTAATTTATAATTCTTATGAACACGAAGTCTGCATTTTGCATGCGGTGTTGCTTCGTTTTATAACTATCCAAAACTGCCTTATCCTTATGCAGAAAGGTCATCCGAAACATTTATGATATGCTTTAGCATTTTTTAATACATTAAACTTTGTTTAGAAAACTAATCCTTTAATTTTATGCTGAAACAATAACTGCGTGGGGTTCTCTGGGGATGTGTTACGCCATCATGAAATATTTCATCATGAAAGTGTGTTCGGGAGGTTACACACGAATTTTGAAACAATTCGCATATACGTTCACCTGAAATTGAACGTTTGTTTTTTGGCTGCATATACTAACACCATTTTATTAGACATTGGAATGGGTACATTTGTTGCAGTAACATTTGAAGTATTACAATTATAAATCATAATTTGCTAGACTTTCGTCTTAAGCTAAGTAACACTTAGCACATTTTTTTTTGCTGTAAAACCAGGCTTACCGCATCCATAATAAAAAAATTCAAGACTCTTTGTTTTGGATGTATGAGGAATAAGACAATTTCTCGTTTATAGGAAAATCACAAGATTTATTTAGTTTCCTTCAACTCTCTTAACGCAAATATTATTTCTTATTGTTAGCCACACAAATCTTATGTCGTCATACATATATATTTTTCTTGCTAATATGTTTGGTTAATTTAGGTTTTCCATTCATCCATCAAGTGTTCCTAGCAATTAGAGTTAATACTTTTTATAATCAGTCAGCTAGGATCAAATCTATGAACAATTAAGAACTCCATAAGTATTTTGGCACTAATCCGGACGCTCATAAGACAGGTAAGTATTGCCTTCTGATTCGTGTGCAAAAAGAGCTGAGATCGAATTGTGAACAATTAAGAACTCCATAAGTATTTTGGCACTAATCCGGACGCACATAAGAGAGAGGTAAGCATTGTCTTCTGATTCATGTACAAAAAGAGCTGAGATCGAATTGTGAACAACACTGAGTAAGTTAGATGATGTGTTATCTTAGAAAGAGCCTGTCCTTCAAGGAGCACTAAAAAAAAGCAGCACAATCAGTATCTGCATTAAATGTAGACAACAATTAAGTTAAATTTACCAAAATTGTGGCTCCAGTTACGCCATGGTTACAAACATGGAAATAAACGTGCAAGTAAAAATGAAAATAAAATGCGTAATTTTTAAATAAGTATTTGAAAAATTAAATAATTTTGTTTTAAATAACTTTATAGACCATGCACTATTAAGAATTTGCAGCAAACTGTCCAGTCATTTGACCTTTTTTATAGAAAACGGCTACATGACTAATTTAACTTTATTCTGATCATAATATGAGCAATAATAGGATCAGAATACAGTTAAATTACGGTTATGTAACCATTTTCTCTAAAAATGGTCAAATTTTTAAATAACCGGAGTGATAACACACCCACTAGGAAATTTTAGCACTTATAAGTTCACATTTAAATCAATTATCCAAATGCGTCATTTTATTTTCAATGAATGGTAAAATTTTGAATTCGTCTTACTTCCCTTATACAAGCATTATGACGAAAAATAAAATAATCTATATTTTTTGTACGCATGAACAAAATTTAACCTACACAATACAACTATATATATATATATATATATATATATATATATATATATAATCGGTATATATATATATATATATAATCGGTAAACATACATAACACACTTACATACATACATAAAAAAATTTTCCCGTCTCAACTAACGTTTTGGCGATTACACTTTATTGTATGGCCATATGAGTTTTATTTTTAAAGGCACAGGCTGCAAATTACGTGGTACATAAACAAGAAACTCCTTTTGCAGCTGTTGGATATACATTTTCTTTTCAATAACTTGATTGTTTTTCTAATTTTTGAACATAATTATTAACCATTTGAACATTAAGCAATATTTTTAAATTTTGTTCTTTAGCTCTTAATAAAAAAAAAATATCTGAATAACGTATTAGCATGCTATTTAATATTTCATTACCTTACATTTATTTTATCATTTACAACATTCAATCATTTACAAAAATCAATATAATTTTCAAAATTTTATATACCTTCGTTTAAATTCGTTAAGTGCAGGGCGGAAAATGACATGCTGAAGGTTTTACTTTCTAAAAGAAAAATAATTATAATACTGCACACTATTTATGATATTTTATTTTTATAAACATATTTTATGAAATATCAATGAAGTGTATATTATCGCAATAGCCAATATCTGAATAATGGATTGTTCAATATTGTTAAATTGTGTCTATAGAAAAATTGAAAAGTACAAATATTTTACTTCCTTTTTTACACTTTCCAACATAGTGGAAAATTGTTTATGACTTCAGTTGACTTCCCGACTGTCCTTCAAGCCGTCTGGCTGTCTAGCTAAGCTCTATATCTCGTAAACATCCTCCGATTGCTCTGAATTTATCATATGTATTGACGTTTACAATAGCACCATAGTTTAGGAAAATGAGATGTTTTGTATTTATAGTTTGTTTACAGAGATAGTCAAAACTATAACGTTACATATCGGTCAATGTAGAAAAAACGTTTCAAGTGAATTTTGATGATATTGTACCATTTAAAACATAATAAAATTGATATGCATTTATAACTTGCACTAAAACATGCTTATGTAGAATATGAGGTGAAAAGCATTTATTATTCATTTACATTGACAAAAAAAATAATTCTGATACATTATGGTCTATGGAGAAAATCTTTTCCACTATATTTTAATGGTGTTTGCATGCATTACTGAAATGCACTATAATTTTTTTCTCATAAGTATGTTATACACTGCATTTATCTTTCATTTACAGGGACACACATATTAATTTGGTTAAAGTACAGTCTTTGGACGATAAATGCTGGAAGTGTGTTTGTTTGCGTTTTTAAATTTAACTAAATTTTTGCATAGTATGTGGTTAGTACAAAAAAAATAATAAACAAGGTTAAATAAAGGAATTGTTAAATATTACTGTTTATGATATCGAATTGCTGTAGGGTAGATTTTAATTGTGATATGCATTTCTGTGCTGCATGTTTATCATTTTAAAAATACATTCTGATGTAGATTTTATTTATCATTTGCACAGCTCCAAATGTTTTTCTAACTTAGGCATTGGATTTTATAATTCTTTTGATAAGGGAAATTATTTAAAATGTTTGTAAAACATTTAAAATCTAAATTTTTTGTTCAGTCTTGTTCAAAAAACTTATTCGCAAAATGCATACATACGTTTAATAATCATACGTATGTTTGATAACCATATTCTGAACTATTTCTGTGTTATTTGATCGACTATGTCAACAGTATCTAAAAAACTCATTTTTTCCATAAAGGAAGCATGATTGCAAATGACAAAAAGTCATTTTTATTGTCATATTTCAATTCTTTAACTTAAAAAATAAAAATCAAGAATTTTTTCAATAAAATTACCCTTTTGAAATAAAATTGAAATTTAAAAATAATTTGTGTACTTAAGTATTCAAAGTATCTGCAAGACGCAGATTAACGAAAAAAAAGTACAAAAAATATATTTTTTCCTTTGTATTCTATAGAAGAAATTTTAGAAATAAATTGAATTATTTGCAATCACATAGGAATATGGCTTTAAAAAAACTTCCTGCAGTGAATGAGATAGATAAGCGAATTAT
Source organism: Maratus michaelseni (assembly GCA_963931845.1). Lineage (NCBI taxonomy): Eukaryota > Metazoa > Arthropoda > Arachnida > Araneae > Salticidae > Maratus > Maratus michaelseni. Next base: position 446,600,238 of record OZ007589.1, on the reverse strand, counting down.
ATATTTTTTCATTCGTGGACATTTATTTTTTTCTTGAATAATTTAATTGGTTTTCATTTTTTTTAAAAACTATATCATTGGAGCAGAGATTATGTTAATGGACTGAAAGAAAAAAATTAATTATGAACCAATATCGGAAATATTCATATCCCGTTGTTTTTTCAGAAATATTGATGCGAAGTAAAAAATGGAGTTTATAACACAATTAATGGAAAGTTAGTAAAAAGTTTAAAATTAATAAACAAAGTGTACAGTATTATTAAATGATGAATCCATTTTTTTCTTCAGTTTACAGATTCTTATGTAGGCTCTCATGCCTCTAATTTTAGAAGCAGGAACTGATGTAATATAATTTTCAATATGTTGCAAACAAAGATGAACTTGTCTTTGTTTATTTTCTATTGGTTTCATTAATATATATATATATATATATATATATATATATATATATATATATATATATATAATTATATTGTGTGTGTGTGTGTGCGTGTGTATTTTTAGGATAATTGGAATCATAAACCATTTACAAAATTTTTCATTATAACTTTTAAGAAAATTTTATTTGATAAAGTATAAACGGGTAGCGTATCGTTATATCCCATTTTTAATGTTACTGGATAAAATATTTCATTCTCAAGAAATTCAAAATAATGTGTGCATGGAAAATATGTTCAGAAATATTAAAACAAATGCACATATATAATACTTTAATTGACATAAAATAACCAAGAGTCAAGATGAATTACAATAAAATTATATTTATGAAATAAAAAATGGAATTTCGAAATATTTAAAGAAAAGCGGTCTGTAATGGATGAGGTATATAAGCAGATTATTATTATTTTTTTTACTAACTTGAATACATTAGTCATTTCTCGATTCTGTATTTCAAAATGTATTATTGAGTATTAAATTAGGTAACTGACTAAATGAATATGAAATATATATAACAGAATAAATTTATTTATGATGTTTTTATTGTAAAATATATTTTATGTTATTCAACTAAATGTATTTCGTCGCAAAATTAGCGGGTAAATAGTATATTTTTCAAAATTTATAAAAAGAGCAATTAAAAATTCAAAGATATATCATTTCTTTTCTACATTTTATAAACTCTGAGATTAAAATAAATGAAAGTATCTAGAAAAAGCATATTAACGAAAAAATTTGAAAAAAAAAAAAACAATTTTTTTCCTTTGTACTTAGAAGATTTAGAAAAAACTTTTAAATAAATTGAATTATTTGCAATCGCATGGGAATATGGCTTTAAAAAACATCCCGCCGTGAATGAGATACATAAGCGAATTATATTTTTATCATTCGTGGACATTTATTCTATCTTGAATAACTTACTTGGTTTTAATTTTTTTTTAACTAAATCGATGGGGTACAGATTACGTTAATGGACTGAAAGAGGAAAATAAATAATAAAACTAGTACCAGAAATATTTATATTCCGTTTTTTATACAGAAAAAATGATGTAATATAATTTCCAATATGTTGCAAAGAAAGATCACCTTGTCTTTGATTATTTGCTATTTATTTCGTCATTGTAATTTTACCAGAAAGTCAATCAGTTCTTGTACTAGTTGTCAGAAATATATTACAATGTATATTGGTTGGATGTTGGCATCATAAACCATTTACAAAAATATTTAATAAACAAGTTTATTCATTATAACTTTTAAGAAAAGTTAATTTAATAAAGTAAAAACGGGTAGCGTATCATTATATCTCATTGTTAATGTTACTGGATAAAATATTTCATTTTCAATAAATTCAAAACAATATGTGCATGAAAAATATGTTCAGTAGTATTAAAACAAATGCACATATTTAATACTTTAATTGACATAAAATAACAAATAGTGGATACTAATTTCAATAAAATTACATTTATGAAATAAAAATAGCGTTTGGAAATACCATTCCAAAAAAAGCAGCCTGTAATAGATGAGGTACATAAACATATTACATTTTTATACTATCTTGAATGAATTAGTTATTTTCCGATTCTGTTTTTCAAAATGTATGGCTGAGTATTAAATTAGAGTAACTAACTAAACGGATATAAAATATGATAACAGATTACATGTATTTATCATGTTTTTATTCTAAAAAATATATATTATGTTATTTCAACGAAATTTATTTCGTCACAAAATCCACGGGTAAATAGTATATTTAAAAAAACTGTATAAACAGAGTATTTCAAATTGCAAAGATATATCATTTCTTTTCTAAATTTTCATAATTTTGCAGTCAAACTCTGAGACTTCATATATTATTCAAACTGTTTCGTAATTGTATTTTTTGTTTATTTGCTATTATATTACTTTTAAATGCTAAAGGTGTAAAATTAACAACTATAATATAAATTAAAATAACTTTTATTAGTTGTTTTACATGTTTCGACTCTTCTGAGTCATTTTCAAAAACAAAATGAGAATATTCTAAAGCTGCACGGGCTTTGAAGTTATTATTTACACGTACTTTAAAAAAAAAAAAAAATTACGCACGTTATCTATTATTTTTTACTTGATTGTTTCAATCTTGTTGTAATCAAGTAAAAAATAATAGATAACGTGCGTAATTTTTTTTTTTTTTTTTTTTTTTTTTAAAGTACGTGTAAATAATAACTTCAAAGCCCGTGCAGCTTTAGAATATTCTCATTTTGTTTTTGAAAATGACTCAGAAGAGTCGAAACATGTAAAACAACTAATAAAAGTTATTTTAATTTATATTATAGTTGTTAATTTTACACCTTTAGCATTTAAAAGTAATATACTATTACAAGGTGTTATATTTTATTATATTGTTATTTGCTATTGTTTACTTGTTTGCAATGTTAGCAGAAAATGGATTATTTACTGTATTATTTTATTCCTAACAATTTTAATAAAAAGAATGAAAAAAAGAAAAAAAAATTATGCGTCAACCGTAGATTATGAAACACTTTCCAACGTATTCAAAATATTGTAACAATATTTCCCAGTTTAACAATGTGAAATATAATGTCTAAGTAAACTAAGATAATATGAATTGCGTATAGTTCTAAATATTAATCACAGTTGAAAATTTCACGTGAGTAATTTACATCAATAAACATAAATTCCTTGAGACTTGCTTTTGAACGGACTGTTTTGTACTTGCGATCTTTTTTTGTATTCCTGTATATGATCGATAGGATTTATATACAAAAACTATATTAAGAAAAAAAATAATTCGCTTAGGAAATCGGGATGAAATTGCTATTCGTGATTCTTATGATGTGCATAAGGTTATGTAACATATATTAAAGAGTGACAAAGAAATAGACGTGACTAAATACGGTATATCTCCTCTTTGCCAAAAAAAAAAAAAAAAAAAAAAAAAACATCTGCGAAAGATTACAAGATAGTAGGCTAATCGCCTGCTATTCTAAGCTCCAGTCAACGGAAAGGGCCATGGATTTTTAAAAAAATCCTAAATTTTTCTTCTTGAGTAACCACTACTTCTCCCACATAACCTTATAAAGGAGCTCTATTCATACTGGCCACACTGTTTTACTGCCAATCGTTCCGTGGGATAACCATTATTATCAAATCCCATATGATACATATATATATATAACATTTTTATCTTTAAATATATTTTTATATGTATCTCTTGCAATTTCTATTGCTTTCAAACAATTATGGCAGTTATTAGTAAAATGTTAGATACTGGCAATTTAGGCCTTGGTGGATCCAGGACTAATGCTCGGTACAGGAAGATTATTAGGTATCTTCCTGGATCGTTATCAGATAACCTATTCTATTGTCCCAAGCCTGTACTATGTTTTCGTGAGTGTGAATCAAAGCGTTGCCTTACATGTCCATTAGCTGATAAGTCACAGATTTCAAATAATAACAATCTTAATTTGGTAAAATTTTGCAAAGCATACAATGTAATCTATTCATTGAAATGCAATTCGTGTAATATGGAATATATAGAACAGTCTCGACAAAAATTACATAAGCGGCTAAATTTACATCGTTCTCATATTGATAAATATAAAAAATCTAAATTTCAAACAACTCATAATATTGAATATACTCATTTCAAAAATCATGATTTTAAAAATATTACTATTAAAATACTTAAAATACAAAAAAATTTTACTGAACGACTTTTTCTAGAATCTAAATATATAAGACATTTTAATACTACATATCCTTATGGATTAAATCAATTAGTATACAAAAAATCACATCCTGTATTTTCAGATTTAACTAAATATGAAAATTATAAAAATCTTTATTCAGGATTAAATTTTTCAAACATAAAAAAAACTTCAAGATCTGGTAGAGGTAAACATAATAACAAAAAATACACTGATGATATTGTGATTCAAAAGGAGCTTGATGATCTTGAGGCAAAATTTTGTAATGATTATTGTTGGCTTGATATAAGAAAACATGTTTTTAGTATAAAAAAGAAATATTTGAACCAATATTTCAAGGTATTTAAAAAGAATCAATATTCTACACATTTTTGTGATATCTTTTATGATATTCTACATTATAGAGCAAACCTATTAAATACATGTATTTCTAATAAACCTAAATATAAAACTAATAATACACAATTAATTATAAATTTTTCAAATCATGTATTTAATAATATCAATTTACACAATATAATAAACAACATTACTAACAATTTTCCAATAAAAAATTTTACCATTCACAAGACATACAAATATAATCGCACACTTGGACGTAAAATTTTTAATTACAATTCTTTTGCAAAACAAATGGTCTCTTCAAATAATTACCCATGTTATTGTAATGACCCAAAATATCAAAAGTACATAAATACAACACATGGTCATATCATTACTGGTGATCTTAATATTGTAGAACAACCTATTTTACAAAACTTAATGCATAATGGAACAAAATTTCGCCTTCCATATAAGTGTAATATCAAATCCATAATATTGCAGTTTATTCAAGATATTGATTTATTTATATATAAAATTGCTATTGATTACAATAAACCAATCGAGTATTTTAGTGAATGGAGATTTTCTGTTATAGATTAAATGAAAATTGAAATTATAAAAAAATATCATCATATTACACATGCAGCTTTTAATAATATAAATAAACATATATCAGAATTACAAAACAAATTTATAATTACTTATGTAGATAAATCTCCAAATAATTATGCTATCATTTGTAAAGAATACTATAAAGTGTTAATTCACAATGCAATCAACACAAGTAATATTTTTAATAAAACTAAATTAAATATTGAAATAAATAATAGAAAATTATTAAATTATCACAAATTACTAAAAATCAAATGTAATAATTTAAATTATCCTTATCTTGTTATAATTCCAAAATTTCATAAAAATCCTATAAAATTTCGCACTGTTACCATCGGGTGTAACACATATAATAATAATGCAAGTAATTTACTACTTAATATTTTAAAGCAGATATATGATATAACGTTAAAACATAATAACCAACATTGCCTAAAAAACAGTTTTCAACTCATTAATAAAATACATAATATCAATCCGGTAAAATTCATAAAAACATTGGATTTTAATGATTTATTTAATAACATTGATATAAAAGACTTACATAAAACAATGTGTATATTATTTAAAGAATTTAAATCTCAATTAAAATTAAAAGAACATATTTCAGTAAATTTATTTAAAACTTTACTAAATTTTACATTGCATAATATTTACATCATATATGACAATATTATTTATAAACAATGCCAGGGAATTCCGCACGGCGGAACAGCATCTAGTATTCTCTCTGACCTTTACTTATATTATTATGAAAGAAATATTAGTACGAACAATGATTATGTATTTTATCGCTATATTGATGACATTATCATATTTTATTTCAATGAAAAAAATTGCACATCACCACTCAATTTTTATCCTACTCAACTTAAATTAAACGAAAATGATTTAATTAATAATAATATTAACTTTCTTGACTTAAAAATCAATATTAATAATAATTATAAATTAATTTTTGATATTTATGATAAGAGATTTGATTTTCCATTTAAAGTAAATATTTTTACCAATTATGCTTCATGTTTACATAAATCTGTATATAAAAATATAATTATCAATTATCTACATCGTATAAAATACTTATGCTCAGATATAAATAAAAACAAAAATATTAGATTTATTCGAGATCAAGCAAAAATATATGGTTATCCAATTTTTATGATAAATTCAATTATCAACTCTTTTAAATAACATTTATTATATCATTAAATTATTAACACTGTATGTAATAAATTTTTGTTTGAATGTGCGATAACATATAACACTAGATATAATATTACAATTATAACATACATTAATTAATACAATTATAACATATTAGGAAATTTAAAATTTGATTGAACATTATACACTCTGTATAGTATGTGATTGTGCGTTGCCGATCACATATGTTTAGGGTGTCATTGATGAGCAGTTTTCATACATTTAAAATTATACATGGATAACATTGGTTATTATAAATCACAAACATATCTATTTGCAAAGTGTATAAATATATATATATAGTTTTTTATTTTTATCTATGAAATTAAATTTAATAAGTAATTTTAATTACTGCATAGCATAAATTTGATTGAAGCACAGTAGTGATAATAATAATTATTTAATTTGATATTAAATTAATCTCTGAAATCTAAAATATAATTAAGTATAAGTATAAACAATACATTAATTATTTAATAACAAGTCTAAAATATATTTAAGTAGAAGTAACAATAAAAAATTAATAATTTAATTATAAGTTTATAATATATATCAGTGGTTTAACACAGCTGGCAGCAAAGCACTTTGTTTTAAAATAATATCTCTTTTACAAAATATACTTTTGTTAAGAATATCTGAAATGCTGTGCAGGATGAATAAATTATGTGTATATTTATTCATATTGTAGGATTTTATTCGAATTTAATATTAAAACTACAAGGAAGTATCGTTAATTAAAATTTATATATTGATTAAATTTAATGAAGTGATTATGTTAATAATAATATGGATATGTAACTAAATATTAATTATGAATAATTATAATACCAATAGATGGCGACACTTTACGTTTTAGTTAGTTGATGATATTATAGATATTATTTTGAATTTAACTATAGAGGGAGCTATTGCTTGTATATTAATTTTACTTTCAGGAATTAAAATTAGATGGAGTAATTATATATTCACGGATATAATTTTGTTATAAGAGTATTATCAACAGAATAGTTTTGTGTGTTTTTGAATTATATTGTGTTGGGATGTCATTGATCGAGTTGTGTTTTTAAAAAAATGAGCTCTCAACTTGTCTTTCAAATCATTTCTCTCAACTCGACTCGAATGTCAACATGTTTGATACGTGCCATGTGGAATTGATCATTATGAAGAAGTTGCTATATTTTGAGGATACTGTATCATTCTTGTGAGTAAAACATTTTTTCTACAATTTAAGGGTTCAAAATTCCAATATTATTTCAAAAATGATATCTGGTGGTTATATAGTGTGGTGATTTATAAAGATTATAGGATAATCGTTGTAAGTGATATATTATATATTTCTTAATGGTTTTTTATTTACATTTTACATATTTCCAATTTTAAATTTTTCCAATTGTTGTCTGGTAATAATTCAGTATACTTGGCTGATTCTACTGTACTTAGCATCATGCCAGTAGAATTATGAAATACTGAATTATTTTTAAAACACATGTGGGTGCAGCCAAGCTGACGAGTACATCCACATATGTTTTTTCATATCCAATTCTTGATTGGTTCTCTTGTGGTCCAGTTTTTCCACTGAATAATGTTCATAATTAATTTATTAATCCATTTGTGTTTACATAATAGCAACTCCAATTTATAATTTTTCCCCTTTCTCTCTCTTTCTTTTTAAATGTTCTTCAGGTATGAGTAAATTTGGCTAATTACCATTGAAGCACATGCTATGGTAATTTTATGATTGCACAAGTTAATTATTAGCTATGTGGTATTCTGATTACACAATATCATTAATTATCTCTTAGTAGATTTTAGTAGAATGGTATTAGAACTTGATATGTTTTTGAAATTCATAGATATTATAATTATATATATATATATATATTACAAAGCAAGCGTTGAAATCGAACTATAAAATCAATTTGTGTATAGTTGCAGGTATGGCCACCTATGTACTATAAAAGTATCTGCAGGGGGAGATATGGGATTCCAACTATATAGCGCTTCTGTTGTCGAAAAGTGCTGACAATATATTTATCGTTCTAAAAAATTGCAACGTTGAGTCAAGAAGGGTGCACTCTAAAAACGACATTTTCATAACTGAAATTTAAAAAAATCAAATCTGAGTATGTCGCATAGTCAAATTCTATCCGAATCAAAATTACTCAAGTTTGAAGCATGTATAGACTCTATTTTGAAAACATGCACACACTCAAGAATAAAACATCATGTACTCATGTTTTAGTGTGCCCATGTTTCAAAAATGAGATGAACTGTCTTCTATGTGCTCATTTATGATCATGTCCATGTTTCAAAAATGAGATGAACTGACTTCTATGTGCTCAGTTTTGAGTATGTCCATGTTTCAAAAATGTGTTTGAACTGATTCTTAGTATTTTCGAGTTAGTCCATGTTTCCAAAATGAGTATGAACTGACTTCTATGTGCACAGTTTTGAGTATTTCGATGTTTCAATATTCTGAGTATTTCTGATATTTCAGAATTTAGAGCATTGGGTCGTTATATTTGAAACAGAAGTTTCCTAACAAAATGAAAACATATATTTACTCAGATTTGAGAGTGTCATTTTTCTCAGTGTATGGTAAATTATAAATGCATACCACAAGTGAACAAGCTCTGTTAACAATTATTGTTCATGGACAGTACTGTAACCGAATTCTTTTGCTTGTCTCTGTAAATGAACGATGAGTGATAAGCACATTATATTCTTAAGGGGGTATCTTGTAATATACCTCAGTGATGTACCTCAATTTCAATATGTTTGAAATAGTTTTACATCATCAAAATACACCGCATACGATTATTCTCCATACATAGTAATATAATGGGATTATTTTCAGTGTCCCTGTAAACGGAATATAAATGCTACATACGTGATTTTCAGTACCATACATGCCATAGTAAACCTACAAAAAAATATATTATTTGCATGGCAATCCGAGTGCATTTACGAGAGTTAGAGCACGGATACACGGCAGTCCGAAAAACAGAATTCAACTAACAACAGATTGAAACTTCCCAACTATGTTGGATAATGTTAAAAAGATAGGTAAAGCTTTTACAAACTAAACTTTAAAAACAAGATTATTCATAAAATCCTTTGCAATATTTTAATTTAATGTTGAAATATTTTATACAGACAGTATGAACTTTCTTTAATCGCATTTCCATGTTATTTGATATATGAATTCAAATTTCTTAGAAAATACGAAATCAGTTTTTCATGAAAGGAATACATTCACTTATTTAAAAAATATTAGTAAGAAAAGGATCATCTACAATGCTTTAATTGACTTAAAAGAAAAACAAAATAAGAGTTAAATTGGAAATAAAAGAGATATTTCAATATACGATTTTCAAATACAAATGGAATTTGGAAATAATTTTTGTAACTTGTAATTGAAGTTATATACAGAAAGCAGAATAACGAAAAAAAGTTTTAAATTATAAAATATTTCTTTGTTTTTTGTAAAAAAAGAGTTCTGAAATAAAGAGGACGAAAAAAAGTTCAATTAAGAATAAACGCATGGAAACAGTCCTTTTTCTTTTTTAGGTGCGTTCATAATTATATAAATACGTAGCAACTATAATCGTCGTTTGGTCCGTCCGTCTGTACGTTTGTCAGTCCGTCCGCCCGCATATAACAGCACAAAAACTACCCAACTGAATTGTTTGAAATTTAATATATATAATCGTTGAAGAATTTTGTCTAGGAATTTCGAATTTTATGAAAATTGAATCAAAACTTAAAAAGAAATTAATAAAAATATTTCTTAAGTCATTTGAATTTTTCTAAAATAGATGCTTCCTTGTTATTGCAGCTTCCGAGGATTAATCGTCAAGCGACCGAGATGTCTCACCAAGTTATCTAACATGTATGACGTTATAGTCATATATGACATATATGACATTTTATAACTTCTATGACAAAGTTATAGTCACATTCTTCATTCTATCAAATCTTATCATACGTAAATAATTAAATGATATCCCATGATATGTAATGATTCTAGGTTACCATGGTGATTAAGTTATATTTAAGATGAAGTCTTACTATTTCCGTATTACCGAATTTGTATACTGAAATTGTTTAATAATATCAAACATCTACCGACAGTTTTTTGGATAGATGTTTCCCGAGAAATAGATATTAAATGGAAAAATAGTTTAAATATAGATTTCTAGGTCTGAAATTTCAAAGCTGTAATTGTCAGTAAATGCCAACAAAACATAAAATGTTGCCAACTTAAAATGTTATTATTTTAATACGAAAATCAATCACACTATCATAACAAACGATATAATTCATTTCACTTAAACACTAGTTATTTTTCGAACGCACCTCATCTGCCACATTCAACGTACAATTTTCAACTTTTTTTTTTAGACTTAGCAATGTTTGAGGTACATAGACATATTGCATTTTTATACCCCATGAATACTTATTCCACTTTCAATATATTAAATGATTGTTGCTTCTATTTTTTTAAACAATATTATTGAGGTTATCACTTGCTTTAATGACTCAAAGAAAAACTCAGTAGGAAAAATTACAAGGCGTAGGATCTGTTTACCAATCAGGTTAAAATATTAAAAGTGCACTTATGTATCCACCCCTTTTTTGTAATTCCTTTACCAGCGGTTTATTCTGTCGATCTGTTTATAATAACAGTCCAGATGTCATTACCTAATGATTGTCTGAGTGCGTTGTGTCAGCTGGGATGTTGTACAGATAGCGCAATTGAAAGACAATTGACAATTAAAGCCTGGGCATAGTTTTACTTAATTTGAAAAATACATCTCGTTTTCAATAAAAATTCTAAAAGAACGCAGGGAATATTTGTTTGCTTTTAATTATTCTAAAAGGAAATCCGATGTAATATAAAACAATAAAGGAAAAATCATGCAAAAAGTATAAATTAAGAAGCATTTTCCAACACCAATCGAATATTATTAAGTAATGCCATTTTTTAAAAGAGCATAGCTCATTCTGTAACCGAATTCATTTGCGGGTGTTTTTAAATGAAGATAAATGCCACGTACTCCTTAATCGATATAAAATATGCTATAATGCATATCAATGATTTTTGGTCCATTGCATTATGTTTCAAGTATCATAACACAATTATTAAAATACATCGTAAATGATCTCCCCCATATATTATAATAGAATGTATATGGGTCGCCCAAATGAAAGTGGCACTACAGTCGGTTTGAGAAATGGTTTAATGGTATTAAGGGGTCTTGTACCTTTTAAACTCGCCGAAAATCAACAAAAACTTTCAAACTTTGAAATAGTGTAGCTTCCAAACTTTTTTGTGCATAAGCATGAAATTTTGACTATTGATTAAGCTGATTGTGCTTTTTAATAAAATACTTTTAGAAACTGGCTAGTATTTTACTGAATTTGCGCATTGTTGAAATTAAAATAGCTCTTTCGTTTTATTCTGTAAGTCATTGCGCGCATGATATCTTGAGAACGTATGACTGGATTGTTATGAAATTTTATGTAGAGAATAAGCATATATGTGTGTTTAAAATGATCTACTTTTAGGTCAAAATTATTTCATTAACCATGTAAAAAATACTTTTGTAAAAGTTTTTTTAAATTTTACATTTTTACTGACTAAAAATAGTCATAATTAAAAATCTTATCATTGTAAATTTTTAAAAGTAGATCATTTTAAACACACATATTCGCTTATTGTCTACATAAAATTTCATAACAATCTAGTCATACATTCTCAAGATATCCTGCGCGCAATGACTTACGGAACAACAAAAAGAGCTATTTCAATTTCAGCAATGCACAAATTCAGTAAAATATTAGTCAGTTTCTAATAGTATTATATTAAAAAGTACAATCTATTTAATTAATAATCAAAACTTTATGTTTATACATATAAAGGTTTTGAAAATACACTAATTCAAACTTTGATTGTTTTTCTCGAATTTCGTCGGTACATGGCTCCTTAAAGGTACATGACCCCTTAATATAAATTAGTATGCAAAATAAAGAAGTAATACAGGCGTAACAGATAGGCTAGACAAAGTCACCTTGTCACCACATCTGCAACTGCTTCCTTGGTGATAACCACATTCGCTTGACCAGGTCTTGACCTGTCGTCAGTACTGCTTCTTCTACTACAAAACCCCTACACCATCGGAATACCGATCTGCGTGACATACACTCCGTGCCATACACATGTTGCATCCGACGATAGATTTCACTAGCACGCACACTTTCCACTGTTAAAAAATTGCACGACCGTTTGAGGCATCCATGATACGAACGATGCCTTTTAACGTGCTCCCACACTATCACACACGCATTTGGCATATCTGACGATATCGCATGCATTTCCAGCACTCTGCGCCCTCTATAGCAGCATGCGCAGTCATCTTTCTCTTCAAATGACGGAGTTATTACAGCAATGACACTTTCATTTGGGCGATCCTTATAATTCTTTTGTGAGTCCCTGTAAACCAACTATAAGTGATACTTATTCTATACTCCTGTGAAATTATGTTTTTGTCCACTTCAGTCATTCATATATTTAATTATATTTGAAGTACTTTAACATCATTAAAATGCATGGGAAATGATTTTCCCCCGTAGAAATTAAAGTAACGGATTTATTATGTGTGTCCCTGTAAACGATATATAAATGCAACATACTTTATTTGTAATGCTGAACAATCTGTAGTAAACGTCAATAACATTTTAGAATTTCATGGTAATCTGAGTATGTTTAGGAGAGTATATATATGAGAGCTTGGCAAGACTATGTCGGCAGACAGTTCGAAATCATAAAAACTTTAAAATTTTTGCGAAAGTTTTAAAAAGTGCATTTCATTGCAAAAACCAGTGCGTAAATTCTAGTGTTCCAACTCCTTAGAGAAAGTTTGTTTTAAAATTGAACGATACACGATTTTTCTTCGTTTTTTTTAAATTTATATAATAATTATCTAACCTTTGCATAGAACCATTCATTTTTGTTTTAAAATTGAACGAAATACGATTTTTCTTCGTTTTTTTTAAATTTATATAATAATTATCTAACCTTTGCATAGAACCATTCATTTTTGTTTACGCGCTATTGTTTACGTTTTTGCATTTTTACGAGAAAGTGAATTAGTTTTTGTACTTGTTTTTATAAATATTTTGATAAAAGTAATGAAATAATAATAAAAAAGTAAAAATTTTGCAATCTAAATTTCGAATATAATCATATTCAACAAAACTTTTATACGAGAACGTAGTTTGATATAATAATGATATTTAGAGTGATCCTGAACTCCAATTTTCAAGTTGTTTCATAAAATATTACATGAGTTTCTAGAAAAATTTAAAATATTGAAATTTTATTAAGTGAAATTACGTTTTGTAATATTAAAAAAAAGTGTTCTGATATAATGCTTTAATTAACTGAAAGTAAATAATACACCGGTATCATTTCAATAATATTACCTTTTTGAAAGAATGAAATTTGGAAATAACTTCTGTACTTAGTCAGCAGAATACATGTTAACGAAAAAGCTTAAAAAACGAAATAATTTCCTTATCTTTGTAGAAAATAAAACAACGAAATAAATTGAATTAAGCATAATCGCATTTTAATATAGCTTTCTAGAAAACGAAAAACCTGCAATTTTAGTGGTTTCTAAGCATATTAGATTTTTAACATTTGTTCATATTTATTCTATCTTCCATATCGTAATTGTTTCTCAATTCTTTTTGGAATAAGATTATTGAGTTTGAAATTATCTTTATTGACTACATGAAGAAAGTACTTTTAAGATATAAAATGAGAAATATATCTAGGATATTTTATAATTCTAAAAGATAGTTAATGAAAATATCACAATTGCTTATATCTGGAAGGTATATTGTTTAATATTCAGAAACTGAGCATATTTTAAAATTAAATTATAATAGCATTTTTGCCTATTTTTATAAATGTAGAAACACTTGCTTGTCCATTATGCTCTGCAAATATTGGATAACTTCATATTTCTTTTTGATATTATTATTTGCAATTGTGTACTTATCTCGTTCAGGTTTGAGTATAGAAGAAAAATTTCCATAATTCTGTTAAGATCTTTGCGAAAATTCTCCTAGTAATCAGACATTATCTTCTGATGTATAAGTAGTTTTTGAATTCTGAGATGAATATCTTTTCCTGAATACCTATCTGAATACCTATTTACGCATAATTGAGATATTATCAACGAATTTAATGTAGAAACTTATTAAAGCTATAAAATAAAAGACAAGCTTTGTCTAGTCATGGACTTTTAAATATTGCTATGTTTATAAGACTGTATTTAAATCATTTAAATCATATTCATGCAACTAGTTTTTATTTGCATACACATTCACATATATTACTGAATTTCTTAAAGTTACATTCAATAGATAAATGATTGGCTATAATTTTCAGGTAGTTTAATAACTCCAAATGTTGTTTTTTGGTATTTGTAATTGTTCATTTTTTGTTAGATTTTGTGCATGAAAAAATGCTTATAATTCTAACATGAAATGGCTAAGTTTTATTTAGCAATCTGAAGTTTTCTGTCAGGGCTATAACATTCTCTTGACTCTCATAAGAATATGGTATTTGCTTACATAATATACAGATATTGCGAATAAATTTAACGAGAAAATGCGAGAAAATGTATTGTAGCTGTGAAATTAATGTCAGCACTTGTATAAAAGTAAACATTTGCATTTTTATATTTTTAATATTGTATTTAGGCAATACTTTTGCATATCGGTTTTGCGCTTCATAAAATAATAGCCATGAAATTTATAAACATAAACACTGTAATTTAAATACCTTAGATATCAGTCTATCTTAGGCAAAAGTACAAATCAACATAAATTTAAATAGTTTACTGCTCAAGTGTTTTAATGTGTCAACTGTATGAAGGAATAACATAGGTTCAACTCTCATGTGCTTAAAATGTAAACAAACAATTTCTATCGTTTAAAAAATATATGCCATTCCTTGCTCCTTTTTCTAATCGTACCTTTACCAGATTTACTATATTGAAAACAGTTATAAGTTAATTTATAATTCTTCTAAATGTATATTGATTACTAATATATGATAATAGTTTTAGCAATTTGAAAATACGTTTCAGTGAGCCACTACATCTATACTTATAAAAGAACATATCCTGACTGACTCATAATGAACACCGACCCTCAACCATTGCTGCTAGAAAAATGAAATTTGGAAGAAATGTTCCTTATATAATATATTCAAACACTAAAAAAGTAGTTTTGAAAATTCACCCCCTAAGGAACTTAAATGGAGGATCACATGTTTTTTCACAAGTCATTTCTCCTTTTCGCTATATCTCAGCAGATGTTTTAGGTAGGAGACTTAAAATCAGGATAACAGATCTACTAAAAATTAGTTAAATATATATTTCAACTACTTCAGAAATTTACCCACTATGCTGGTTAAATGTTGGAGGGGGGGGGGGCGTTTCGCCTTTTCGCCATATATCAGCAAGAGGATTGGGTAAGAGTGTGAAATTCAGGATAACAAATCTAACAAAAAAAATAATTAAACACATATTTCAGCGATTTTAAAAATTCAATCACTAAAGGCGTTAAATAGTGGGGTTGAAAGATTTAGGTCATTTCACCCTATTTCAATAGCAGTTTTAGGTACGAGGGTGAAATTCAGAATAACAAATCTATTAAAAAACAGTTAAACACATATTCCTGTGATTTTAGAGTGATTTTAACGAATTTGTCACCAACATCGGCTATGAATTCGAAAATGGAAGATTAGAGGAATAAGCCAAGTATTGCTGATTTTTGATTAGATAATTTCCGTAACACTTTTTCCAGGGATTTTTTTTTCATCTACAAATATAAAAGAACATGTCTTGTCTTACTCACTATCAACGCCGAAACTTAACTTTTGCTCCTAGGATAATGAAATATGGAAGACATATTCTTTACACAATGCAGGCATCCACTAAGAAAGGATTTTTGGAAATTCAACTCCAAAGGAGGTTAAACGGGGTGTCGAATGTTTTAGATCATTTTGTCGTTTCTCAGCAATAGTTGTCTGGGGGATCGTGAAATTCAACATATCAAATTTAATAAAAAAGGTTAAACAAGTATTTAATATTAGGTTATTTCCTGATATCTTATCAGCGATTTTAGATAGGAGGGAGAAATTCAGCATACCTAATTTACTGAATAAATAGTTAATCCCCGTATTTCAACTTTTTAAGAAATATAAGCACTGAAGGGGTTAAATGGGAGTTGAATGTTTTAGATCATTTAATATAATCTCAGAAGCCGTTTTAAGTAGTAACATTAAATTCAACATAAAAAATCTACAACAAAATAATTAATCCCGTATTTCAGCGATTTTGATATCCCACCCCTACGGAGGTGAAAAGAGATATTAAAGATAAAACAAAAAATATATATTTTTTAATTGTGTCTACAGCCAACGTGTATTTTATAAACTGAGTTTAAAAATAATTATAAATATATATACCACTGGGCTCATTATCCATTTTATAATGCACATCAATAACTGGTATAAAATTATAAAGTGGGAATTTGTCACAATGCGCTGAGAAATGAAAAGCAAATATGAGATTAAACTTAAACGGAAAAATGACGCCTCATACTGTGATACTGATTGTAGGTGAAGGAAAATGCATGTTGAGGTAATTATCTTATGTTTTATATGATACCCATGTTAAGGCTTGAGAGGGGCGTGAAGAGATAGTTGATCACGGAATAAGTCACAAGGAAGAGTTTTACATCATGTCATATGATTATGCAGGGGATAATTATAACACTTCTGCTGAATAATTTGCAGATATGTCCCATTTTCATACATACGGACGTTTATAGGAGACGTCGCAAATCTTTACGGCAGTGTTTGAGGTTTACCGTAATGGAGAACTACATACAATGCTTGAAGAAGACGGGAATCTTACTCATAGGCTGTGTTTTAGCTCTTTGCCTGACCACTTTTAGGGGTATTTTGAAGTATATTTCCTTAAAATCAATAATGGGTTCATTACAGCTCCCATTTCTCAATCTGCAATTGATGATGACATTTATAATTCCGTCATGCGCCCTAAAATGCGACGGGCTAGGTTCACAGTCGAAACTAGAATGACACAATTAAAGCGTTTAAATATAATACAAATACCCTTGTTAAATATAATAAAAAAAACACTGAAGGTGTACACCTTGTATATGGCCGATAAAGTGAAGATTTCGGATCTGAAATCTCTGCCTGACCCACTTAATTGTTTGGTCATGGGTCAACATCCTGATTCCATATATTTTATGTACAGTATTAGAAAAAAATAACTGTATCCAATGGACTTTGTTTGGAGCCGAATAAATACAAAAAAAGGTTTTATGCCTACGTTTAAGGTGCAGGGACCGGTGTGCAACTCGATTAGTAACCTGCATCCTATACCTCAAAAAGACCATAAAATCTTTCAAATTTCTTTTCTTGACGAACATGAAAAAGAGACACCGTTGAGGTGCAGTCAATTCCTCGGTTTAAAACAATTGCAAGCAATGTTGCACTATGTCAACACATTCATAAAACATTTTAAAACTACTCTCGAGAAATTACCCCAAATTTGTGAAAAGTTTGAAATCGTTATACACTCTGATAGAAAACCATCCGATGCTCATAGAGGACGGTTTAATGTGCCAGCAGGAAGTGAAGTAGCTCTGATCATAGTTGGACAGCAGTTTGAAAAACGAGATATTGTAACACCAAGTCATAACAACAAATTAAAACATATTAGTGAATTGCATCTATCATATGACGCCTTGCAGTACCCATTACTTTTCTGTCTTAGTGAAGATGATTTTTCAAATGATATTCCCCACACGAACCCCAAAACTAAATCACCTTTTCGAAAAACAGTTTCTGCCGCTGTCTTTTATTCTTATCGAATCATGGTGAGATCAACGGTAACCAACCACTTGCTTTACTGTCGATCACTTGTAATCAGTACTTACTTGACGAGTACGCTAAAATTAAGACTGAAATTACCTCAGAAACAATCAAGCACAACTCAGAGCAGACAGTTACACACGCCTTAGAGATCCTATAGGAAGACAAGATTCCGTTGTAGCTCAGCTCGGTCAGATTTTAGTGATTCCGTCAACTTAAACCGTGTCTTTGCGGTACATGAAAGAAATAATGCAGGATGCTATAACATACGTTCGTCAATATGGTCGTCTTGATCTACTCGTCACATTTAAATTAAAACCCCAGTCGAAACATATTTTTCACGCACTATTACCAAGACGAAAGTCTCACGATCGTCATGACTTCGTAGCTAGGATTTTTCTCCTGAAAGTTAAAGTGTTCATAACGTTGCAAATCCAGGGTGCCATATTTGTAAAAGTTCGCTGTTTTATGTGTTCCGTCGAATGGAAAAAGCATGGTTTACCTCAGATACACATTTTGTTTTGGTTAGAACAACGCATTTATCCTAATAAAATAGATAGTGTTATATGTGCAGAGATACCTGACCCCGATAAAGATCAAATATTTTATGAAATTATTAAGGCAAACATGATCCACGGTCCTTGCGGTAAGTTAAAAACCAGATCATCTTGTATGAAAGCAGGCAATTAAAGTAAAACGTTTTCTCGACCTCTTCACAAACAAACTAAAATAGGAGAAGATGCATATTCAAAGTATTGTCGGAGAGCTCTACAAAATGGTGGATTCACAGTAGAAATCAATGGAGTTACTCTTGATAACCGGTAGGTAGTACCATATAACCCTGTCCCTTCACGAAATTTCGGTGCATTAACGTAGAAAACTGTACTTCTATAAAATCTATAAAGTATATTTCCAAATATATCAATAAAGGTGGTGATCAAGCTACGTTTTTTCTAGAAAATAAGGAAGATGAAATAAAACTCTCTGAAAGCGGTAGATACAGTGAAAGATCCGTGTGGAGACTTATGGCTTTTCCCATTCACGAGAGATTCCCGACAGTCGTACATCTAGCTGTGAATTTAGAGAATGGCCAACGTATCTATTTTAACGCAAATGATTTTAATAGCGTAGCGAATAGAATTAACAATCCACCAAGAACTACACTGTCTTTTAGCCTTTTTTGACATATGCAAATCAGATAATTTAGCAAAGACCATTCTGCATGTTCAACTTCCGTCATATTATGCATGGAATAGTAATAGATTATTCCCATTAAACTTCAAGAAGGCTTAGGTGCAACATCTTTTTTGGAACTGAAGACCATTAAGAGTACTGTTCACCCCCCCCATTCCAGTCCACTTGTTAAGCTTTCGGCTTGCTAGAAAATGATAGGCACTATGAATGTGGATGCTCTCTTTCACTCTCTGTTTAGATTACGGGAGCTCTTTGCTGTCACGTTAATATTTTGCCAACTGACAGACGCTTCAACTCTTTGGAATAAATACAAGGATAGTCTTTCTGAGGATATATGGGTCGAGTAGAGTTAGACCAGCAACAAGATGCTAATCTTCTAATTTAAGAGATATATAACGAAGGTTTGGTGTGTCTTGAAGAGACTACTATCTTTGGGAAGCCAGTATTTAGAGCACCTTGGTTTACCTCATGGAATAAGACGTGAGACACTCTTACAAAAAAGTGTATGTCCGAGAGATAAGATACGATACAAATGCTCTAGCGCTTATCGTAATGTCCAAGAAAACATCGTTAAATGACGAACAATCTTAAGTTTATACTCAAATATTAGAAAACATTGAAAAGTGTATTGTTCAATATTTTTCTTAGACGCTCTTGGGGATAATGATAAGACGTTCGTTTAGCCAGAGTACGAAAAGATTGTGGAATCGTTCTGGCTGTTGCCTCCTCTGGTATTTCTGCTACGTTGTTGGGTGGAGGCAAGAGAGCTCACTCTGAATTTAAACTCCCCTTAAATTTTATGAAGGTCGAGGCACCTATATGTAACATTTCCGAACAGAGTAATATGGCGCATGTTTTAAAGGCGTATAAGCCAGTTTGGGATGAATGCACAATGACGCATAAAGGTGTATTTGAAGCTCGGAATCAAACATTAAAAGCATTAGAAGTACCAGCCCTTTTATGGGAGATACCACTGTTCTATTGAATGTCAAACTTTGTCAGTTGTACCGAGAGGCACACGCGCAGACGGGGTAAAGTCATGCTTAAACGTTTCATATTTGTCATCTCTCATCCAAACAATTGATCTTGATAGACATATGAGGGTCCATTTAAGAAGTGACCGAGCTGTAGGTAATGGAAACTATGCTTTACAAGAAGGTAAAGTTAACATATCATCGGATTTGGCTATAGTCTTTACATCTCGCCCAGACGTTATTGCTAAAATATGTCTCAATTTAAGTAGCATCAAGCAAAAGTCGACAGGATGGTTGTGGGAGCGCGTCAGATTAACACCAAAAAATGAAAAATCAGCCACAATCAATGACATCCTCTTGAAATTATTTGAATAAGAACAGAGAGAATATAAATCTTTCGATTTAGTAGTCCAAATGAATGATGAATTTCTTAACAGCCTGAACCCCTCTGGTCGCCCTTCACGACATATATTACTTCTAAAAATCAGAGCACCAATAATGCTGCTTAGGAAACTAAATGCACCAAAATTATGTAATTGAACTAGACTTCAAGTAAAGGCACACCATAAAAATGTAGTGGAAGCAACCATGATCACTGGGTGAGCTCGAGGGGAAACCATTTTTGTTCCAACTATACCGTCATTTCCCACAGATCATCCATGCGAATTTAAGAGATTGCAGTTCCCACTCCATGTGTGTTTTTCCATGTCTGTAAATAAAGCTAAAGGACAGTCATTAAAAATGAACGGAATGGACCTGAGAGAGGACTGTTTTTAGATGGCATGCTGCAGAGTGAGCTCTGCCAGCAGCCTGGTCATTTTAGCTCCAGTTGGCAAAACCACCAACGTGGTTTACAAAGATATATCATGTTAAAAAATATATTGAATAAAATTTATTATTTATTTCGAGAAATTTTTATTTACATGTCTTTTTGATATTTTTATTAGTTGTTTTCTTATAATTTAAACTAAAGTATTTTATTTATATTTTTTCTGTTTGCATGAAAAATGCATTTTGTGGGCCCCTTTCGAAGTCCACGCTCACTGCAGAAGGCATCTGCCCCCCCCCCCCCCCCCCAAACGGCGGTCTAGACGGGCAAACACCGGCTAGTAACTTATATGTTTCCAAATAGATTCAGAAATATTTATGCAGATGCATTCATAAAAAGAACCATCTAAAATTTTGTTTTCATGCCCCACACATTACTACAATTTTATATCATATTTGTTTTTATAAGAACATTATACATTAATATTTTATATTTTGTATTTATCATATCTATTCAACAATGTACATTTTACTTCTTAAAAATAATTCAGCTAAAATTCTAGAACGCTTTTACGTATACAAGGGAATTGATGTAAAATATTTTTAAACAAATAGCATTTGTTTATAAATATTATTTATTTAAGAAAATACATTGAATGAAATAACATAAACCATTCGATACATATTGAAGGAAAAATGTGTTATTTTATATTTGTTGTTTTAAAAAGCGAAACGACATATTCTCTTTAGGATTTTCTTAAACATATATTCTGAAACGAAATCTCATAGTTTTCAAAACTGTTAGATTTAGTTACATTTACGAATATGTTGTTTGTTTAGATAAATATTTTTCAAAAATTTGCGTTGATTTTCTTATAAACTTTTATGAAAATATATAGGAATATAAAACAATATTTTTTTTAATTAAAATTAAAAAATAGTTAAAAACAAGCCATAATTTGCAAAATTACTTTTTATTCTGCAAGACAGTTTAATTAGGTAATCGTATTTTAGGATTTTTTAGTTTTGGCATAACAAGATTATGTGATTGGTGTTTGAATATAATTGAGGGGTTCGGGGCAAGAAAGTGCCAAGCCACATTTTTGGTGAAATAAATCTATCACTGTAATATGTTGCTGAATATTGTAAATTATACTATCCAGCATATAGTTTTTTTCTAATGTCACTTTGTGGCAGCATATGTGACAGGTTTCGTTTTTGTCCCAGATGTTTATGCCCCTAAGACAGCTAATTTACGAAAAACATAATAATAATATCATTAAAGTAATGCCATATTGTTACTCAGAATATCTCAAATGTTACTAAGACTTTGGCGAACAATTTTCAGGTTACATATTTTGATTTCAGTATTTGATCAAATTTTCAAATTGAAATATCTCAGATGTTCAAAAGTATGGCTTAGCACTCTCTTGCCCCGACCCCCTCAATTATTATATTATAATTGGAATCATTGTTCATCTCGAAAGAAAACGTTTAATGCTGTGATTTTTAAAATCTTTACACTTTATTTATATTAAAACTCATTTATTCCACAAACATTAGGATACGATATAAAATTAGGAGAAAACGGGATTATTTAAAACAACAACGAAGCAGTTATAACTGTATTATTTACATTTATATTACTTTAATAATTACTTTTAAATAATCTGTTATAATAGTATAAGAGATTTTCTGTATTTCAGTTATGTGTCTTGAAACATTTTGTTAATTTGTCTTACTTTATCTAAAAAAACAAAAATAAATCCGAACTAAAATATTATTTGAACTAAAATCTGTCTGTATCCACAGTTTAAGTATGACATCTATTCTAATAAAAGAAAATTTCGCTCTGCGTGTGTGCGTATTTGTTTGCCCATCATTGATTTCTTTTACAATATCATCATGGGATTGGTATGCGTCTCCTGATGCCATACCGAAAATATGTTTCAGCCACTCAGAATAAAAACGTCAGAACAAGTTCAAATCGAAAGCGAAACTACATACCAATCGTATAAAATAACTACTTGTAAACAATCAGTATATCACTAGTAAAACTCTATCATAAAAGTTCTTCAATGTATCCCATAACCATAAAGTTTTGTAGCTGATTCAAGCATTTGTAAAATGTGCAAAACAACAGTCAAACTTTCACTCACATTTAAACACGTCGAGAACAAAAGCATTAATACCTTTTTTATGTCAATGTGTTTACTTACAGGATATTCCTTTTAACACTTTCTTGTGGGATTCTACATAGTGTAGGTACTTCCACGTTTATATACTTACCCGGGATACGCGGACGTCATTAGCAGTCGGTATACTTTTGTTGTGTAACATGTACTCAAAGTTATATACAGCAATACTTGCACATTTCTGGTTGACATTGCAGGAACTACATTTTAATTCCTGTAATTATTCGAAAGAATATTTGCTTATTTAATAATGGCATTTTATTTCGTTTTTCAAATTTTATAAAACTTCACAATAAAGACTAAATAAATCAGGGATTTCTAGAATATTTATCGAAAAATGATGAAAAATCCCTATGCTTATATGAGGAATAGTAGCAGGATTTACTTCAAAACTTTTATATCCCAATGCGATGGTACTTGCATTAATTTATTTCGTATCACTGTTTATTTTCTATGCTGTTTCTGCCCAGATAAAGAGATTATTTAATTCTTAAAAAAATTTCGTTTAACAGCATTTATAGATAAATGGATTTCAAGCAAGTGAAGAGAAACAAATACGCCGTATTTTCATTCTTTAATTCAAAACATTGGTTTCATTAAAATATTGATCCATATTTAATTTCCCAAGTTTATTAATGCTTTATGTTGAAAAACGTTTTTAATAGGCTAGAGATATTTTTTATTATTATTTAATGATTTAAATGTAATCCTATTTCACTGAAATATTCAAATGAAAGTATTTAAAAGTTAAGAGCTACAAAAGTGCAATATTTAATTTATATTTTATTTTTATCAGTTTTCATTTAAGGTTGAAATAATTATTCTTAGATTATATATGGAATAATGGAATTTCAACATATATGGACCGTGACGGTAATAATTCGATTTGAATCCAAGACAATATACGAATTAAAAACATAAATCTCAAACTTGTATGTGAAGGTACTAAAAATTTAAATTCAGCTGGGTTGATGTAGTTAAAATATTAAATTAAAAAAACAATAAATTTGCATTACATGTGATAAAGTTTATAATTATTAAATTGTACGCTTCACAGGTAACATGTAGATACCTCTAGCTGTCCATTTAGGAAATATGGACAGTTGTCAATTAACATAAAAAACCTAATATATTTTAACGAAATTTATTAATTATGCGTCCTTGCACAAAAATGGGTTGCAACAAGTTGTATTTTTTATATCCATTACATTAGTTTTGTTTTTGGTAGCTTCCATTACAAAAAGGAAAAAGCTATCTATTACAGTCGACTGGAGGAAAGCAATTATGACCGGACATTATTAACCGAACATGATCCTCAGACCCCAAAACCAATCGAATGTTGATATATATATGTACATATATATATATATAACATATATATATATATATATATATATATATATATATATATATATAATTTTTGTCATGTGATAGAACTTCCACTTATCAACCAATTTAGAAGTAACTCAACATGCGTACATGACATAAAACGTCTCGATCGAGTTCATTGGCCAGATTTCTCCGCCAATTTATTTCACTTAAAAATTGCCACTTAAAAATTTCTAATTCGAAAAGATATGCAAGAGTCAGATTTAAAAAAAAGTTCTATATAAGTTTTCGAATCTGATACAGGAATTACGGAGCATTTTTTGTTTTGTTTGTGTCTAAAAAGTAACTGTTACATAGCAGTGTGAAATTCTTGGTTGACTTATAATGTGAAACAATCTTATTTTTGTCATTTTTATAAGTCGATTTGGATGAGACTGAGCATGTGTAAAGGAATTACCAATACCTCGACCGAGTTCGACGGCCAGCTTCATCCATACACAAAAACATTAGAAATTCACAAAGTTTTTTGTTTAAGCGTTAGGCTTTGATATAAGAATTTCGAGCCTTTTTTCACATATATCGTAAAAAAATGGTTGAGATATAGCAGTTTCAAATTCTACTAGAGCTGGCATTTTGAAACAATCTGACTTTTGTCATGAGATAGCACTCGTATTTATCAACCGATTTAGAAGTAACTCAACATGTGTACAGGACATACCAATGTCTCAATCAAGTTCGTTAGCCTGCTTCATCCGCCATCTAGTTTCAAAATGACGACCAATGAACAATTTCAAATTTAAAAAGATGTACAAAAATTATAAGTTCAAAAAGATTTTCCCTTTAAGTGTTACCAGTAAGTTCAGCAGATTTAAATTCTAGCGCGGCTTATTTTTCCATAATCAGGTTCCGTTTATGAGCTTTGGAAAACGTGGTATCTCATAGATTTTCTTTAATTTTTGTAATCATTGTTTCTACTCTCACACGCTTAAAACTACATTGTGATATCTGTCATTGGCAAATTCTCGCGAAAAATGGCAATAAATTGCGAAAAATTGCAAAAAATTTTTCACTTAAAATAAATCGCCATACATAAAGCCAACTTGGAAATAGCTGACAAATTTCAGGAAAATCTCATTCGATATCAATGTTGACGAATATTGAGATTTAATCTTCACGGTTTAGGGCGTAATGACTTTTAAAATCTTATTTGGAAGAGAGTGATTCTTGAAATGTGCGATGGCATGAAAGAATTAAAAAGAGTTCTATATATATTATGGGTTCAACAATTCAAATGTTTACACTGTGACATTTATAACAAAGATTAGTCGCTACAACCGGAGGAATTCCAAGAAGAGTAATAAAGAGCCTTTAAAAAAAACTTGACGCAGACACTAAAATATATTCTTTAGTATCGTAGTGTAGAAAAACTTACCATGTCTTCAGGTTTACATGCTGTAAAAATAATTTTAAAACTAAAATGGCTGCTTCGTGATCAAAATTACCATTGTGATCGTTCAAACATATACATTTTGTATACGTAATGCAAAACAAATAAGACAGTTTAGAGTAAATTCGATTGGAATGGAGATTATATTTATCACGAGAAAACAAAATACTAAAGGCCACGAGTAAGTCCTTGTAAATATTTGACATCCAATCTACACTAACCATATGCAGACACATTTTATTTTATTTACATTTGGTGGGATGTGTATAACGTGGTATGTTACAATATTTGAAAATCGTGTAAATCAGACAATGCTGAAATGTATAGTGCTCAATTAAAGCAATTCAAAAAACATTTGCTGCAAAAAATCCACATTTTCTATCAAATCGTTGAAACATTTTTATCTGCCTTAAGCATTCCTACATTAAAAACCCTTTTCCGAACTCTAATAGATTTATAATACATTAATGTTGTATAATGCGTATACGAGTATTTTCATTTCATGTTTAAAAATTACAATAATTTAAAGTTTTAAAATTTTGATCAACTATTTATTTTATTTGTCTCTTTAATTTTTAAACATCAATAGAAATTACCGAATTAAAAAAAGCATGTTTTTTTTTTTTTTTTTTTTTTTTTTTTTTTTTTTTTTTTAAATTACCTCTGATACTTCTATATTCGATTACATTTCGATTATCTCTATAGTTCACCAATATTAAATACTGCACCTATTCGTGATGAAATAATATAAAAAATTTGACATTAATAAAATATGTTAAATAGTTTACTATTAGGGTTCCGAAATTAAACAGTAAAAACGGATCACTCGAGTGTCTGTCTATCCTCCGTCTGTCACAGACATTTTTCTCGAAAACTAAAGAACGTGAAAAGTTCAAACTTGTCAGACTTTTAAAGGTTATTGTCTCACATATATATAGATAGATTATTAGCCATTCACAAATATTTTTTGGAAAAATGTAGGGGGTTATTTAGGTTAATTTTAAAAAAATGATGCTGTGTGGGATATCGTTCGAAATATTTCGTAACACCTCAAAAATATATTTGTTTTAATATTAGGTATTATATTTTCAAAGATATCTTAGAAAATGTACTGCAAAAAATATGTCTTCCCCCTATTGCCGAATCTACTGAAGGCCAAATTAACGGTATTAGCGGTTTATTTAAACCTTTAAGGAAACGATAGCGACTATCCTAAGTTACATAGGTTTTGAGAAAATCGCATTTTTCCGTTAAACAAATACTTTACTTTGCTGATGCTCATTGGTAAAGTTGGGAGCGTTCGCGGTGACTAACGACGCGGAATCCTCCAAGGATTGTTTATAATGATTTTTGATAAAAACGTTCCAAAAATTAGCTAATTATTTTACGTGAACAAAAAATATTTTGAAAAGTTTTGTCAGTAATTAGGTTGGTCTGCCGAGAAATTAATTAAAAGCCTATCTAGTAGAACGCGGCACGGAGCAAAGGGACGTTGCAAATTTTCGACCTCCTTTTGAAGGGCATTTGGCAAAATACCAAATTTAAACTTTGTATAAGATCTTTGTTTTAGGTAAGACGAAACATGGTGACAAATAGTCAACGTTTTTTATTCCGACTGAATTCAATTATTGAAGGCAATTATTGAAAAAAGTTCATAGAATAATTCCAAGACATGAAAAGTTAGTAGTTATGAGACAACAATCGCTTTTAACAAAATTTTTAATTAATTTATTCCAGAGTCTAGTACCAGGAAAAACACAAATATTGACTATGTATTCACCAACATCCCCGTGTAATGTTGCGTTTTCATTTATTTTCTAGTCATCCTAACCAGATTTTTATAAGGTTTAAAAAACAGAATACCGATATTAGTTTTAATTTAGGCTTCATATCTCTCTGAACGTTCATGGTATATCCATCTATGGTTTACTAATATATACAGCTACACCCAACCCTAGGCTATTTTTAGCAAGGATTTTTTGTAATATTGCAGTTAGTAAATAATACATTTATTATACGGAAGAATTCGTGCGCGATTAAAAGTCAGACTTGATCAATTATTATTTAAATTAATAAAAGTGTCTTTTTCAGAGCTCATAACACCTTAAATATTTGCTCATTTTATAGCATATTTTATCGTAATATATTTAAATGTAATAAAAATGTTCAATAATTATGTTCATGTCATTTGAAATGTTCTGAAAACGATAACAAGATTTATTATTTTAAAACGATTTGTGAGGGATTACAAATAAACCACAAATATGACTATATATTTTATTGATTACATCTAATATGATTTATCGTCATTTTAATATTTTATGAAAAATAAAATAATTAATTTGGGTGCATGTTAAATGATTTCCTTTTATTCTATTATTTCTGTATAGGTTAAGTTTTAGAATTGGGTTCACACAGAATGGATTTTTAATAAAAGAAGTTTTAATGTGCTCAAACAAATATGCAAATTTTAAATAGAGTTCCGAAACAAACTTTAATTAAATAAACTGCATTTCTTTAATTCCTCTATTTTGTATAGATGAAATGTCACGTATATAATTTGGTAAATGTATTCTTAATCAAATTGAAAAACACATGTTCGTGTCAAGCGGGAAATTTTAAATTGGTATACATATTTTTTTTTTTTTTTGTGTGTGTGTGTGTGATATTTAAAAGGAACTTCGATTTAGAAAATTGAAAAAAAAATAAAATTATTATAATTAAATTATTATATTTGCATTGCAAAACTGACTCTGTAAAGAAGAAAATGCCTTGGACACAAGCAGATATATTCCTGAATATAATTAATTTATAATTATCTATGAGATGATTTTGAAAATTTAACATGTCCAATGAAAATTAATTAATAAATGGATCTTTCATTATTTATCCTTAACTAATATTAACAGTAGAAAATCGATCAATTACTGTAAATAAATTATTCACATAATATTTTGCGAAATATAAAAAAATATTTGTGAAATGAAAACATTTTTTGAATAAGATATATATCTTGAGTTTGTAATGAAATTCATAATATATATTTAATTAGCTACTTATAATAAAAATATATTAATTTTAATTATTTATATTTACACAACCATGCTTCATAAAATAACGCATATAAAACAGTAGAATTATTATTCATGAGCAAGACACATTTCGGTAGAATTTTTACTAAAAAAAAAAAAAAAAAAAAAAACTATAATATATTTTATTGATGTGTTAAATTTCATTAATAGTTTTAAAAATTAAGATTTTGTTATAAATATAACTTATAAGGATATTTGTGCGTTCGAAGTATATCCATAAAGAAATGAAAAATAAATAAAGACGTTTGAGCATAATATATTGTTTAATCCCACATTTAATGACATGTTTAATGACAGTTGTTGGGAAAGTGTTGCTTTTCCCTATGGGAGCAACCACAGAAAAGAAGATAAAGGAAGAAGAAGAAGCTCTAACAAGATTAAATGACCTTCTGGCTCATGAATTTTAAAAACTCAAAGATCGTTAATTTTTAGACTTGTTTAACACTGCGAAGTTTATTTTTTAAATATGGTTTGTTAATTAGAAAATAATAATTTTCAATACTATATTAAATATTTTAACAATAATTTGCGTACATGATTTTTTATTTTTTATTATTATTATTTTTTTTTTTTATTTTTTTTTTTGTAGTATCATAGACAATGATACAGAAAAATAAATAAAAAAACTTATTTCAAATGAATGCTAACTTTCATAATGAATTACAAAAATGTTTTTTTTTTATATATAATTTTGGGTACTTTTCGGTTAGCCGGGCGCCAGTGAAATGTATATATCTATATATACATATCTATGTATACATACACACATATATGTATGTGTATATATATATGTATATATACATACATGCATATATAAATGTGTGTATGTATAGATATATGTATATATATGTATACATATATATATAAATTTCACTGGCGCCCGGCTAACCGAAAAGTAGTAAATGTTTTACAATGCGACAATTACAGTTTCATAAATACGTTGCTTCAATATTTGAGAAATGTATTTTTAAGAATAGTAAAAAATTAAATGAAAAATAAAGAATGAAATTCAACTTAAGAGTTATAGAAAAAACAATTTTCTTAAATACATGCAAATTTGAATATTCTTTATTTATTATACAAAGCATATTTTCATATATTTTTTCTATGTATAGACTTTGGAACTAGCTACGTGACATATATATTTACGGTGCCACCATTGTTTTAAAATAAGCAAATGAAAACTTGAAGAATCATTCATTTACAGCGATTGGCTACTAATATCATACTCTAAACGCTTGGTAACTTTGATAACAACGCCCAACAAACTTTGACAAATTATTCAGTTCAACGCATTTTCTAATGGTTTGTTGTAACACAAGTTTCCGTGGAAATTTTTAAGTCATAATCGTTGTTGATAATCAGGAAAAACAAATTTGGAATTCTTAAAATATATTTATACATTATCATTATATATATCATATAACATATCATTGTATATTTATGCAAAGAAGCGAGTATAGATTTATAAAAGCAAATGTGACTATATCATAAAACAAACTGTAAAAGGCACAGAACAGTCACTTCAGCTGTACCAACAATATTACCCTAAACAATTAAAATTATCAATAACGGTTATTTGCTGATTTGTGCATTTACAAGCTTGTTTAAATAAAAGTAATACGATGTTAGTTCCACAGGATATTCCATGGGCAAGGGTTTTTACAAATTATTCATACGATTAATTTTAATGCAATTATTAACAAAATTTCTTAATCTCCCTACCGTTGCCATTTTAATCTGATAAGAGTAGTTCAGCATTACAGAATCGACATGTGAAAAAAATAGTTGCCTGGCATCGAGCAGATAAATAAGAACATTTCAAACAAAATCAATATATGTATAGATATATAGATATACACTGTAAAAAAATTTCGTAAAATTTCAGTAGATGTACCGTAAATTAACGGTACTTGTACCGTTTTCACTTTTTACTGTATGAGTACCGTACCTCTAAGATATATTAAACGTAAAAAAACGGTATATGTGCCATTTCGATTATAAACGGTATTTATACCATAAAAGGATTCTTTTTCAGCGAAAAATAGCTATTTATACTGTAAAATAATTATTTTTCTGTAAGGAAAAGCTGGTAGCCCCGCCTAGGTGTACGGCAACCCCTGATGTGATGCTCTTATTGTTGTTACATTATGCGTGCAGGTCTGAGGAGAGGGGGGGAATGCAGCCGGTACATATACTTTAAATATTTTACGGTACATATACCGTCCAGTTAAATTACGGTATATATGCTGGTCACAAAGTTGCCAGTATATGTACCGTAATTGTTGACCTAAATTTTTTACAGTGTAGAATATAATAATAAACCAGAACATTTAATATTTTAGATGAAAAATGACGTATAATAATGTGAATGTCAAAGCTCGTGTATGCAAACATCATTTTTATATCTCAAATTTAATAGACGTTTTTGTGTGCAATTCTCTAAAAAGCTTTATTAATGTTTTCGTGTCATTTACTTCGACAAAAAATAGAAGCCTATCTCCACCAGAACCATTGCAGATTGAGGTATATTTTCTTCCCTGATTATTGATGGAACTGCCTTGGTCCATATGATTATCACTCAAGGCAGCTGAACCTTTAAACAGTATTTTGATCAGATTGTTGGGTCACGCGTTTCGAGTCTAAAAGCTGCAGACTGAGTTCATTTGGTTTTTGACTGCTATTTAGAAGGAAACCTTAATTGACACAAGATAGCTGACAGAATCTGGGTTAAGGGTAAATTGGAATTCCAATGTTGTCATAAAAAATAGAAGCCTATCACCATGAGAACCTTCTCAGATTCAGGTATATTCACATTATTGTATCTATTTTCTAAGAAAGTGAATTAATAAAAAATAAGTCATTGGATTCAGCGAAGATCAGAAATGTCAGCTCAGTTTAAGTACTAACACCAAAGCATTAGAATGTTTGCTTTTAGATCTGGTTCGGAGTATTCGTCCGTGCAATATGACAGATTTTATTTCCACTCTGAAAAAATTTTGTCCATGGACGTATGCTCTTCATTGTACCAACTACGCTGTATTTTATACCTAGTAGATTTGTGTAATTTGAAGTAACTGCTATTGATGCATCTCGATATTTTCTGTGAGTTTCAAAACAGAAATATGTCTGGCTACAAATCTATCAGGAAATTCTCAAGGATGGCGCATGACCCGTTACATGAGCAAAACAATAAATTATTGAAAAACACTTCGTATATCATCAAAATTCAACCAACAACCATGACTAAAATCAATAGAAGACTTGCTCAAACCGACAAATTTCCCGGAATTGAAATATTTCAATTAAATTTGTCGTTAACTCCACTGAGTATGAATGGAATGGGAGAGATTTTAAATCAAAATCGTTTATTATAATTTGATCTTAATTTTAAATTATACAAAATAAGTGTTATTTATTTAAGTGTTTAAAACTTTTCTGGTGTGAATATTTTAAGTTTGATTATTTTAAATTCTTTCTCGTTTCTGATAAGAACACATTTTTCATAAATATTTGCAATTTTGGCATAGGTATCATAGGTTTATTATGCTTAAAGAAAAGTAAACATTATATCTATGTACTGTCTTATATTTCAGATTCTAAAAGTTCAATAATCATTAATTTTTCCCTTTAAGAATCTGTAAAATTAATATAAAATTATCAATATCAACGTAATTAATGTTTTAAATTCTCGTTGGATATTATTAAAAAAAACCACGTTCTTTAACATTTTGAAAGTCATGGTTTCACGTATGTATATTTCTTTAAAACTTGTAATATATGTACTAAGTTTTATGTTTAACAAAGGAAAATCATTTTAAAAGTACTATAAGTACACCAGAATATTTTTCAAAATGTAAAATATGGTACGAAAATAGTTTTCTTCTCCGTAAACACAAAATTGAATTTCATTTCAAAATGCTTAGATGAAATTTTAAATTTTATACATGCCATCTTTCTTTTAAAGCAAATATTAAAATATAGTTATTAGTTATAACGGAAGAAAAATGGAAAGTCTTAAGCGACGAAGACGTCTGATATTACTCAAAAACTCCTTTTGAAGATCGTTGTTTAAAACAAAATTGTTTTATTTGAAATCTCTTTTAAATATAATCGATACGTGCCAAGAACATATGAAAAAATTTATTAAATATATATTTAAAAAATGTATTAGTTAAAAATAATACATTTCACAATAAATAAATAGTATTTCATATTTTTTATTTTTAAATATGGACCTTCTGTGTACTTTAAAACTTATGTCTGACTTACTAATTGGAAGAAAGTTGTATACAAGATTATTGTTAAGTATTACCTTCTTCGAAATGAAACTGAAAATCAGTTCCAGATGTACACGCGTAAATATTCCCAAGAGGCTATTAGACTTACCAAGTGCACATAAATTTTATCTCGTTTCTTGTGATCTGACTATATACAGACCTTTATTGCTCAATAAATTCGTAGTACTTTAGACCAGGAGTTTCCCACCCCTAAACTACTTGAAAAGTCGCCTTAGTTTCATAACCTCGCTTATTACGTCATTGAACTACTTGAATTTCATCTATGGTATATAAACAAAATTTGAGAAGCTATAGGGAGTAAATCGTTACAAGCTCTCAGAAGAGAGAGTTGGAGAAGAACACAAGACCCGAGACTTTCCTGATAAAAACTTTAAGAACTAAACGTATATGTTGCTTGTAATTGTTGAAGTGTACTGTGAAGCAGTGTTATTAAAATTAAATTTTGCGACAGCAAAGCTTTTTAATTTAACGACGCTACAGTATACTTTAAAGAAATCGTTAAGAAACGTTAAAAGTACAGGCAGTAAGGTGCAGGAATAACCATGTGAATGGAAGGTAAATTTCTGTCATTTGAAGAAGATTCCGTCTTTTGGCAGGATAATCTTCGAATCATTTGGATTTTGAATTCGGGAACTTTTAGAGTTTTGAAGAAAGAAACACAAACGTAAAAAAATCGTTTCTCAACGAAAACGTTGCCGGAAATCTCCTGTTATTTGACGATGCTTTGACGACGTTAATTTGCTTCAGATTGGAGAATTTCAGACAATTTTTACTTTAATTGGTGAATTTTCTGTGTTATCGGGGAAAATGGGCAAATGAAAATGGAAAAGTTTGTGTTTTAAAGAAATTAATGCAACGAAAAATAATCTTTCATTTACGTATTTTTTTAGAGTGTACATAAAACCAAATGAAAAAATGAAGAAGAAGAGTTTTATTGGAACACAAAATCTTGAAATTAATTTTTGATCAGTATTTCGGAGTGGAAATATACATACTTTTATGTTAGAAAAAAAATATTTTTGACTGAATTATTAACACAGAGTAAAATTCTTTGAAAATTGAGAAATCTTAAATGTTCTTTTATACATTCATTAAATAATCCCCATAGATATATTCCATATTATATTTTTCTTCCAAAGACTCAAGAAAGATAGAAAGGAGAAAAAAAGTAGTTTTATTCCTTTCGTCATTTTATATATGTGAAACTGTATTCAAACTCTTATAGCAGTAATTTATCACTGCATTAGCATTTTTACATTATTTTTCAGAAGCAGGAAAAATATCTTAAGTTAGTATAAAAATGACATTTTTTTAATAATCATATATCAAATAAAATGAGTTATATATATATATATATATATATATGTGTGTGTGTGTACATAAATATGTGTACATAAATGTGTAATTGCTTCAATTTCAGAAAACAATTAACTTTTTTATTTTAAATATTTTGAAAGTGCTTCTATTTTTTAAAGAATATCCTAAAATTATATTACTACGTACAATAAATTGCTTTTTGACGATGCACTATCCTTTTAAGTAAGCTAATATGCTTTCATAATTTATTTTCAAAATCTAAATTATGAGAACATATTAGCACAAAAATAATTACAAACGAAATTTTGAGCAAAATATTTTCAAAATGTGCCAGAGATTACTTGTTATTGGCATTAATATTGTTTGTATTCGAACAAATATATTTGCTTAAGTATGTATTAATAAGTACATTACACTTTCCCGCTGATGTCTCATATTTTCTTTAAACAAGATTGACATAATAATTGCAAATTTGAAATCTGTTTACAACCTATTATTTTCAAATTGCAGTATGAAAGTGGATTACTTTTGTAAGTAATCGCAAACATTTACATTATGTAACAATTTTCAATTAAGAATTAGGGAAGGAATAAATGCTTCATTGTAATACTTTCATTAAAATTTTCAAAAAGTTATTTACGAAGATAAAATATTCGAATCGATACATTACTCTGGCGGTTATTACTCTTATGGGATAAGATAAATATTAAATTATAAATAATAATATTTTTATAGAGATAAGAAAACGAATTCTTTCTGTTAAGGGGTTCCATCATTGCAAAACTAACTTGATAACAGGTTACAAAAAATTATTAAAGTAATAAATCGTTACGAGAGCCTAGAAAATTGATGAAATTTGCCTTTTGATTGTGTTTAAGGTTTGATTGTCTTCTTATAAGACATATTTTATGTATTGCAGTAACATTTTACGTATTTTATTTTTTTTTTTGAAATATTAATATATTAAAAAGATTTAGACGAAAAATTTAAAACTGTAGAGTTAAAAATTACAAATGATGAAAACAATCTTTAAAATTAATTACTTTTTGCATCATTTCTTTCTTTTTAAAAATATTATACGTACAACATTATTCATGTAACCGATTAGTATCAAAATTCTGTAATAAAAATATAATTATTTTTATTAATTTAACGTTTATAAAATTTAGTAATGTTTGATTAATTTAGTGTGTATTTTATGGCAAGTAAATAAGCATTTCTTAAGCCGTAACTTCAGGTTAATGCTGAATATTTTCTTTTATGTAACTGCTGTTTTTTAAAGGGACGGTCAACGAAAAAATGTAAATTTTTGTTTTTATGTTATTAATATTTACATAGTTAAAATAATAATATATTGCCATATATTTGAAAGTATGTTTTCATACTTCTTAAAGGTGAAGGAAGATGAATTTCTTATGAAATGTAAAATTTCAACTGATATTTTCTGGTAATCTATTCATTTTTAAAATGTTCCTTTTTTTTTTTTTTTTTTTTTTTTTTTTTTTTTTTCAGAATTTTTAATATATGTAAGATATGGTTTTCATACATAACTACATTAAATCATTACAAACGTTTTAGAATGATGACATATTAATGTCATGGAATTAAATAAATAAAAAAAGTCCTTTTAGTTTCTTTTTTTATAACTTTCTTTGGATTAAACAAATGGATGCAGATACTAATAAGTAGATTTAGAATGTTTTTTTTTTTTAATTTTCTGTTAATATATCTGTATTTTTGAGATATTTATTTTATTTATGGTACTAAACACGTCTTTGAAGAATTTATTGTTGGTGTAAAATAAATAATGAAAAATAATTTTTAAGTCCACAGTCTCTTTATGGTTTATGAAAAAGTCTGTCATAAACAAATACTTACTAGATCCTTGTTTAATATTAAACATGAAAAACTTGAATCTGAGTTGTTATTAGTAATAGTTAGTTTTATGTGTATTAAATGTTAGAATATCAGTTATCAAAAAAAACAAAAAAACTAATTATTTTATATTGCAAAGGCCTTTGCTGTATGACTTTTTTATGACATGGAAGATATTTTATTTTAAGTATTTTTTAGCGAAAATAAAAGTGACATTTGTGATAATTCTTCATAGGGTCGAGTGAGTAGATTATAATAGAACTCAACCCGACTTTAGTAAGCCGACTGTTTTTAATTATTCTGTATGTCGGATTCGAATTATAGCCTCGAATCGTGTCGAAGAAGCAGATTTTATTAAAAACACTGCCTAGTCGGGTTTGTGTAAAATCTGGAAAACTGTCAAATTCACGTATCTAATCCCTGTCCTACAGCTAAAAAAAAAAAAAAAAAAAAAAAAAAAAAAAAAGAAAGAAAGAAAGAGAAAGAAACCAGCCGACACTGTAAAGTCATTTCGGGTTCTGGTAATATATTATCACCCAACCTGATTCAGGAGTCTATTAGGAATCATGTCTACAGAAAAAGAAGAAGAAAAAACAGCTGACACAATAACCGAATGACCATTAACGTCAAGTTGCGTTCGGAAGTTCGGAAGTTCGGAACTCGTCACCCAACTCGATGCAGAATCGTCACAAACGTCACACCTCTCCCAAATTGATCACGCCGTGGCTTCACTAGACACAGAAAGGCTGAATAATGGCCATAACGACTTCGCATGCAGGACACTGTGACATCACCCGACGTCATACCGACAGTCAAAATTTTAAAATGTACCTTCATTGTGGCGTAGCCGTGTCACCGTCACAATCCTAAACGGGTGATATTTCCTAAAATATTTTTGAGATTAATTTTAATGCTTTGTATATGATGCATTTCAAATTTAACAAAGTATTTTTGTTAATCTGTCACTAAATAATAAGATTTGAGTTATTATTAGTAATATTTATTCTTTTAGGTTATATAACGGACACCAAGATTTATTTCTCGGTATAGCCACATGCTTGCTTTGAATTGTATTCTTAAATTAGGCCCGTTTCATTTCATAGCAATAAATGAGCTATGTATTAGGTCCGCCTCATTTGATAGCATTTTCGTAATTGATCATTTTTCGCAAATTATTCATATTTACTTAGATGGACAATATTCACACATGTTGCTGACACAAGTTTCTTGATTAGGAAAAAGTGCTTATATTTATTAAAAATATCTTTTTATTAATTTGTCCTGATCTCAGATGAAATTTACGTATCATTCTAAAGAAACCATGCCTTTTAATTTAGGCATTTCAAACAAATAATTTATTGTCATTTCGAAAGAAAGAGAATAGACGACACTTTCACTGATAATGCAATCTACTGACTAGTAAAACTACAGATCAGAGGCCTCAACTACCGCTCTACAAATCAATGTTCATTAATCTCACTAATTCTTTTAATATAATCGGCATAATATTTGATATCCTAAAATTAAAATTTTGTCAGTCATTTAAACATTTGTAAGCATATAAGATTTATCGAAACTTCCGATCACATTAAAAACAATTTTATGCCATGATATGATTAACTACTTATTATTGTATTTTTTCAGATTAAGAATATATTCCTTCAGGGGGCAGAATATGTCTTTAGTAGTTAAAATATATCCTCATCCATTTCATTAGAAAAAGCATATTAAAAACTTTCATCACCCGAAAATCGGCTATTTTGTTAATAAAATTTTGCGTCAAAGTAATGCGATTTACCACAATATTCTTTTTTTAATATTCCTTGAAATAGAGTATCTGGGCAAGCATTTAATGAAAGAGAGGAAAAAAGGAATGTATTGGACGTTTTTGTAAAAAAAACGAGAAATCAGAATGTTTTATAACTCTACAATTGCTGTGTACATTTTTTTCCAATAATTAATGCAATTAATTTCGAAATTCTATGAAAGTATTGACAAATGTTACAGCGATCGTATTCATTTAGGATCTGTTTTTCGGATATTTAGTATCCACAATTTGACCTATGAAAATGTAACATATTTGTCGGACGATTGCACCATATGTAACTGAAAACTATATAGCTATTTCCGGGGGTACCTCACAAACATACCCACCAAAAATCAACCTAATCAAAATAACGTAATTCAAGAAAACTTTAGTTTATCGATTCTATTTTGTCAAATTCTGCAACAAATCGAAAAAAAAAATAGTATATTTGATAAATTGAAGATCAGGTTACTTTGAAATGAAAACTCATTAAAATACATCCATCATTTTTCTAGTGATTCTGTAACAATGCATTAATATACTTACAGTTTTAAATATTACTATGATATGATAATTGAAAATAAAAATTGTTAAATATATAATTATTCAGTATGAGTTTCTAAATCCATTTGAGAATGTCTTGTGCCATATGTCAAATAATTTATAATGGATAAAACGCATGCTATTAATTGCGTCAAAATAACGTAATTCAAGAAAATTTTAGTTTATCGATTCTATCTTGTCAAATTCCGCAACAAATCGAAAAAAAATAGTATCTTTGATAAATTGAAGATCAGGTTACTTTGAAGTGAAAACTCATTAAAATACATGCATCATTTTTCTAGTGATTCTGTAACAATGCATTAATATACTTACAGTTTTAAATATTACTATGATATGATAATTGAAAATAAAAATTGTTAAATATATAATTATTCAGTATGAGTTTCTAAATCCATTTGAGAATGTCTTGTGCCATATGTCAAATAATTTATAATGGATAAAACGCATGCTATTAATTGCGTCAAAATAACGTAATTCAAGAAAATTTTAGTTTATCGATTCTATCTTGTCAAATTCCGCAACAAATCGAAAAAAAATAGTATCTTTGATAAATTGAAGATCAGGTTACTTTGAAGTGAAAACTCATTAAAATACATGCATCATTTTTCTAGTGATTCTGTAACAATGCATTAATATACTTACAGTTTTAAATATTACTATGATATGATAATTGAAAATAAAAATTGTTAAATATATAATTATTCAGTATGAGTTTCTAAATCCATTTGAGAATGTCTTGTGCCATATGTCAAATAATTTATAATGGATAAAACGCATGCTATTAATTGCGTCAAAATAACGTAATTCAAGAAAATTTTAGTTTATCGATTCTATCTTGTCAAATTCCGCAACAAATCGAAAAAAAAATAGTATCTTTGATAAATTGAAGATCAGGTTACTTTGAAATGAAAACTCATTAAAATACATGCATCATTTTTCAAGTGATTCTGTAGCAATGCATTAATATACTTACAGTTTTAAATATTACTATGATATGATAATTGACAATAAAAATTGTTAAATATATAATTATTCAGTATGTGTTTCTAAATCCATTTGAGAGTGCTTTTGCCATATGTCAAATAATTTATAATGGTTGGTTTGGGTTTATTATTGACGGCCAATTATCTACACTTGGGATATAGGCCCGGGGGGAGTGCCCTTCGTGGGGGGTCCCGTATTTACACATGGATAAATCCAAGGCTCGAAGAAAACCACGAAAACTCCGAACGATTAGGCCGACGGCCGCGATAGGGATCAAACCCAGCACCTCCCGTCTACCAGCGTCGAGAGCAGAACCTCTCAGCCACTGGTGGGGCAATTTATAATGGATAAAATGCATTATTTTTGACTTACAAATCGAACGTGCCAAAATGTTTTCTTAAGAAAAGCTTTTTCTACATATTTTTCCTTTTCTTTATATGACCCAAAATGCAGAAGTATATTTTGTAATAGTAAAATAAAATCATACAATTAATGTTTAAAATCAAAATAATTTTTTTTAATTTTTTTTTAAATTTTTATTATTATTTTTTAAATGGAATTCATTTAAATGTATATACTTTTTTCCGAAATACTAAGATAAAATATAAGTTAAATGATTAAAAAAAACCACATAATTCCTTTTAGGGAATGAAAAGTACAAAATACCAATTTAAAAATTTAATGTAATATATTGTTTATTTTATTTTTTACGTCATCTAAATTTGTAATGGAAAATACATTGATATTTCTCTCAAATATACATTTCACACGCGTCTACCTATGGATATAACAAAGATAAATTACATATTATTAGAAAATATATAATAAACTTCTTCCAGGAAATTAAGTTATAGAACCAGAATAAGCTATAGTATGTTTTGCTGTTGTTGTTTGCTTCGTTTTGTGAAAAAAGTTTAACTGAAAATAATGTAAAACGGAAATACTTTTCTTTACAAAAAATGTACACATTTAATACTTTATTCTGAATTCTATGGAACATTACTTAGCACTAACTCTGTACTTTAAATAATGTACGCTGCTATACGGTTTTAAATATTAAAAACGTTATTTTTAAATTTCTGAGCTATTAGTTTGTATTTTATGTATATTGGAATAAACTTACTCATTAATTTGTAAAATTTTAAATTTTCATAAAATCTTCGTATTTTATAATAGCTAAAATTTTTATTTAGTATTTAAAAAAATCACCCTACTGCTAGAGATTTCTTTCTAAATCCCCAATGATCTAAAAACAATATATTATTTTTTATGGGCGATTGTTGATATTTATGTGTTATATAATTACAAGCTCTACATTTATACACTTTTTTCTAGTTTACTTTATTATAGACATTTTTTTTCTGTAACACGGCATAAAATTAAGCGAAATATTAAACTTTAAAAGCTGTTTGTTTTAATCCATTTAAAGTACTTTATATAAATAATATATTTACAAATGAAACAGCTTAATAATATATTTTGATTTTGTGAAGCTATGAATCTTACAACGAGTTTGTTGTTGATTTCTATAGTAAATCACTAGTTTAAACAGAGTCATAAAAATAACTTATGATATTTTAATCTGTAACAATCTTTGACATGAAGACTGAAAAATTGTGCTGTCTGTAGAAGAACGCAGATAATTCAATAATTCTTAACCAAGAAATATTCATTTATGCTTACCTAATATAATCTCTTGAATACCATTTCTATGTAGTGTAAATAAATTTCACAACCGTTTCTTTCAAAATTATTTTTATTTCATAAACAAATGCCTTTTCTAATTTCAAGAAAACTTTATGATATAATACGTTATTTCCCATAACATTGAAAAGTCAGAAAAATAATTCAATAACCCATTTGAAAGAAATACGAAGTTTCGAAATGGGTTTTTTATACAAGATTTCCAAACAATTATATAATAAAGATTAACAACACAATTCTAAAAATGAAGTAATCTTTGTAAAGAAAAGTCCTAAAATATTAGGACGATACAAATTGAATCAAGCATAAACGCATTGGAATATTGTTTTTCAAAAGTGTACTCTGCATTTTTTATGTTAGACGAGCATATTACATTTTTAAAATTCGTGGATATGCATTCTATTCTTAATAAGTTAACTGATTTTCACTTCCTTTTTTAAACCGTATTACTGAGGTTGAAATTAGTGCATTAGTACGCGGATAATTCAATAGCTCTTTACAAAAAAATATTAATTTATGCATACCTAAAGTAACTTGCCAAATACTTTGGGAATACTCACACATTTTTACAATATAATCTGTTGAATACCATTTCTATATAATGTAAATAAATTTTGCACCAGTTTCTATCAAAATTATTTTTATTTCATAAACAAATGCTTTTGGTAATATCAAGAAAACTTTATGATATAATAAATTATTTTACATAACATTGGAAAGTCAAAAAATAATTCAATATAGTTATTCATTTGAAAGAAATGGGAAGTTTAGAAATGGATTTTTTATACTAGATTTCCAGACAATTATGTAATGGAGATTAATAATACAATTCAAAAATTGAAGTAATCATTGTAAAGAAAATTTCTAAAATAAAAGGACGAAACAAATTGAATTAAGCATAATCGCATTGGGATATTGTTTTTCAAAAATGTAGTCTGCAATTTTTATGTTTTACGAACATATTACATTTTTATACTTCATGGATATGCATTCTATTCTCAATAAGTTAATTGATTTTCTCTTCTTGTTTTTAAAAATCGTATTACTGAGTTTGAAATTAGCTTTTAAGATTCATTCAAAACAGAATATTAAAGACACAACAAAAAACGTATCAATGCATTTTTTATTAAATTTGAAAACATATACCTTGCAATATGAAAAAGATATATTTCATCTCATTTTTATTTTACACATTTTATACGAGGCGTAATTTTTAAATAAGTGTAATTTTGTTGCATACACTAATAGGTGGCGCACACGCCGCAACGATTGTTTCCGTCGTGTCCCGGCATTCTTTTGAACATCTGTATTCAGTTGCAGCTGTGTAAGTAACCGCTCTGTAGTAAGGTCCGCTCTGTGTCTTTAAAATGTTGAAGATTATCGAATCGTACGCCCCTGCCCAATCAAATTGCCCAAACCTTGCGAAATCTACGCAGACCGATTGAAAACAAAAGACGCGGCATGCTGACTTAGGGTAGTTTTACTCCATGACAATGCAAGGCCTCACATTGCAGCTCAGAACCGAGCTTTATTGGACTCTTTTGGCTGGGAAATTTTAACCCCCCCCCCCTACAGCCTCCAGTTTGCGCCGAGCGATTTCCATCTTTGCAGCTATCTCCAACATCATATCTGTGGCAACCACTACAACGATGACGAAGACGTTAAAACAGTGACCTCTTGGTTATCGGAGCAGGCGGCAAGTTTCTAAGAAGAGAGTATTCAAAATCTAGTTGTAAGGTATGATAAGTGTTAAAACAAACTTGGCATCTATAAAAAATAGATAAATGTATGTAGAATCTGAAAATAAATTTTGTTTTTGAAATTTTTCTTTCGTTTGGTTTTTATTTCCAACGCCCTTATTTAAAAAAACACCCCTCATATTATTCTAAATTTTAAAAAAAAACGGAACATGTTTCAAAATCGATCGCTTTAATATATTTTCTTCTTTTTATAAAATTTCAGCAAGACGAATTTGTAATATGCTTGGTAAACATTTTTGTAACTCCATTTTTAACTGTGTTTCTCTGACACTGTCCGCTTAATTACTTGAGTATTTTTTATTGAAATAAATTTGTATTCCGTAGTAAAAATCTGAAGTATACTTTCATGAGTTAACAGGACGTCATATGTAAAAGAAAAATACATGGGCATGCCTAAAATTCAAAC
Organism: Maratus michaelseni; assembly: GCA_963931845.1. Classification (NCBI taxonomy): domain Eukaryota; kingdom Metazoa; phylum Arthropoda; class Arachnida; order Araneae; family Salticidae; genus Maratus; species Maratus michaelseni. The sequence continues at coordinate 446,556,242 of OZ007589.1, read as the reverse complement.
ACGTTAAGACGAAAAGGTCAAAGATATACAGGGTCATTCATAATTCCCTCCGGGGTTTCGAAACGTTATAGTAAAAAAACGAAGACGAATATGAAAAAAAGAAACATATGAAATTATTCCGAAACTATTCAAGTTTTACTTACATACATTACAGGTGTTCTATGTGTGAACCCTTGGTCACACGGCATACATCCATGCGATAGTCCAGTTCCTGCCATACTCCGTTTCTTTAAATTTCCGGTACCACACATGAATTGTTTTGTCAGTTGGTCCCTGTTTTCGATATTTATTACGAAAGGCCCGTTGAACTGACACCACTGATTCAGATTTAAAGAAACGGAGTATGGCAGGAACTGGACTATCGCATGGATGTATGCCGTGTGACCAAGGGTTCACACATAGAACACCTGTAATGTATGTAAGTAAAACTTGAATAGTTTCGGAATAATTTCATATGTTTCTTTTTTTCATATTCGTCTTCGTTTTTTTACTATAACGTTTCGAAACCCCGGAGGGAATTATGAATGACCCTGTATTACTTGTATTCCCCTTTAGAGGATATTTTAATATTTTAAAGAGATATAAAAAACTTTGTCCAAAAAGTAGGTTATAGTACCGCAACTAAATATAGTGTTACTTTATATTGGGTTCGTTTAATGAAATATTTTATTTGAATATATCATAAGATGAAAATAAATTCCTTTTAGAAAAGGAACGCTTTTAAGGTTTTCTTCTGAAATCTATGTACCATTACTTCGCTCTAACTCTAATGTAAATAAATTACGCTGATATAAGGTTACACATATTAGGAAAACCTTTTTAAAAACGTTGCTTTTAAATTCATGAGCGTTTACTTTGAATTTTATGTGTGTTGTAATAAACTTACTCCTTAGCTTGTAAGTTTTTAAATATATATAAAGGCATTCATTCATCTTACTGATAGATATATTTATTTCTAAATCCTCAGTAATATAAAAAAAAAATATATATATGATATTGTTAGAGACGACCATTCATATTTGTAAGTCATGTAATTATAATATTGTATTTGTACATTCTTTTCTAGGCTACTTTATTACGTTCGATTTTTTTTTTGAGGCATAGACTTAACGAAACAATAAATTTCAAAAGCTGTTTGTTTTAATCTATTTAAAATACTTTATATAAACATTATTTTTACAAATAAAACAACCGCATAACAAAGTTGTATTTAAACAATCCAGGTTAGGCTTTCATAAGTTAAAATAATGTCATATGTAAAAGAAAAAATATGGGCGTGCCTAAAACTCAAACAAGCTAAATCGATTGTGTAAAATAATGCTCTAAACAGAGTAGGGTGAGATGTAGAGCAATGTAAAATTAAATTGTAAAAATTAATTAAAAGGTAATTTAGTTTTATAAAGAATTATTGTACAAAAAGAAACCATTTGGACTATTTCATATATCTTTATTTATGGATATAGCAATGTTTAATTTCAGATGAAAGAGAACGTTACGAATATGATTACGAATATAATTACGAACACACCTAAAAACGGTTGCTTACCAAACACTAAACTATTCAAGGACAGATGGGGTATTTTTCTGGATACAAATCTGTAGTTCGTAATATTCTGATATCTGAAATTGTGTTTCTAAAATTGGGAAATACAGGAAGAATCAATCGATCAATCAATTTTTCAATACTTAAAAACTCAAAAACTTGGTGATTAGTGTTACGAAATCTTACGGCGATTGAAAGAAAAGATCGTGATTTATAAATGTTATTCTTATATTTTTAGCTTATGACTTATACATTTTCATGTAATATCAGGATCAGTGAATAAAAAAGAGACAACATTCTATATTCGTGTCAAATTCCAAAATGTCCATCACTGATGAAAAAAGAAAGGATCACCGGTGTTACCATTATATATTTTTCTCATAAAAAACAAATCTGGTTATTGCAGTGCATTTAATTTTGCGCTAAACGCGGCTATGTAAAATATGCCTATTGGCTAGGGACCCAATAACGAAAGACATATAAATGATAATAGTTTTACGAATTTTATCTTACAACGTATTCATTAACACTTAGTTGAAAAGTGTTTATGAATTCGGTTTATCTGTCTGTCTGTCTGTCTGTTGGTCGGTCGGTCTGTCAGTCAGCCGTCTGCCTGTCACTTTCCGTGCTATGACTCGCGTAAATATACTCGGATTGCCATGAAATTGATATATGTTATTGGTTTTTACTATGGCAGATTTGGTATTGCAAATGAAGTTTGTAGCATTTATAGTTCTTTTACAGGGCCACTCAAAATAATTCCTTTACATTACGGTCTAGGGGAAAAATTGTCCGTGGCGTTATTTAAATAATGTTACTCTATTTTAAACTTGTTCAAATTGATACATATCACTGAGGTGCACAACAAAGAGCTTACTCTAGAATATGGTGCGCATGAAATGTATCGTTCATTTACAGAAACATTTAATATACTTCCGTTATATTACAGTCTATGGCGAAAAATCGATTGCTTCGTACATATTCAAATTCATACATATCACTGAGTAGCACGCAACAAGGTGCTTACTCTAGAATATGGTATGCATAGAATTATCGTTGATTCACAGGGTCACTCAAAAGAATTTCGTCACAATACTGTCTATGACCAATAATTGCTAGTAGCTTATTTTCAGTTGCGGTAGGTGTTTTTAAATGCAAGTAATATTTTGCTTATTACATGGTGCATATAAATTCTGCAGATCATATATAGAACTCCTCGAAAGATCTCACGTACAGTTCCGTATATTAACGTAAATTGCTAAAGGGAAATTTTCAATTGTGGTTTGTACTTCCTAACTGAAGTAAATTTTAGCATACTGTATAGAATACATACAAATCTGTAGATCATAGACAAGGCTGCACAAATTTTTTTTGGATATTTTGTTTGACTATTGGTTGTAATTGTTAGCATTGGTTTTCAAATGTATTATGCGTTTTCTAAATTGAAATTTTTTTGAAATTCGTTTGAAATTTTGTTGCAGTATTTTGAATGTGTCGGAAAGTGTTTCATAATCTATGCTTGTCGCATGACTTTTCGTTTAAGTTTCAATTTTTTAAACTGTATTAGTTAGCATAAATTGCTCATATTCAGTCATCACGTCGACAGTCCATGTTTGCATCAATGATATAAGATGCCATGAATTTAATTTACCGAAACTGTGGCTCGAGTTACTCCATGGTCACAGATATGAAAATAAATAACCAAGTAAAAATAAAAGATAATGTGCGTAATTTTTAAAAAAAGTACATGAAAATAATAACTTCAAAGCAAGTGAAATTATGGAATATTCTCATTTGTTTTTGAAAATGACTCAGAGTGAGTCGAAACATGTAAAACAACCTAATAAAAGTTATTTTAATTTGTATTATGTTGTTAATTTACACCTTTTAGCATTTAAAAGAAATATATTATGTACTTCTTTTTAATTGCTAAAAAGTTTTAAATAAAAATATTATAAACAATGTTGTGCCTAAAATGATCAGCGCAACCTTTAAGGAAAGGAGGGGATAGAGAAGGGTGGGACAGTGGCAGTACTTAGTTCTTACTTTCTCAGTGGCGTTGTGAAACACTGTAAAAATGAATGCCAGGAGGTTCGTTAAGCTGAACTCAAAAGGTGTGAATTTAATTATAGTATTTGGGGAGTTAAAGAAAATAATTAATTTTAGCATTTCTGTAAAAATTGACCTAACATATAAAATAATCATAAAATATAAAATTACACATAAAAGTTAAAAATGTTAAATATTTGTGAGGGAAGGAAATGGAAGAATGACAAAGTATTTAAAAAAAAAAACAATTTTATTCATTTATAATTATTATTTACTTTTCTTTTATTATTATTAAAGAATATTTTTTGATTGAGTGGATATAAATATCCATCAATTTAATTCCTGTATTGCAACAAATAGTCACAGCACATGTGTAAGAAAATGATATATAAATTTTTAATGATGTAAGTGAATCATTTGAACCTTGAATATAGGATAAGAATCTATTGCAGATCTCGAAGACTCTCATCTCATGAAGAAGGGATATATGAATGAATGACCTTTCTGTTTTTCAAAATCATAGAGCTCTTTTTTTTTCTATTTTTGTGTGGGAGTGACTATGATAATTTTTCTCTATCTAGTCTTTCGTGATATGGTGAATCCTTCACCTCTGTTACCATTATTTTATTTTTCCTATTTAAAATTGTGCAGGGAGCGGTTATTTGATCTGCATTCCTTTTCTCGTGAGAACGGATTTTTCGACAGAAAGGGGTCCGCTCGTAATTTATTTTTACCCTGTCAAAGTATCACATTCTGTAGCATGTTTATTTTGAGAGTAAGATCCAATTTTGGTCTTTCTTGGCAGCATACATTTTTACATCATTAAAAAAGGGAAATAGATAAATAAAATTAGGATATCTCTGATACAGAAAGAAAACACACATGTACATTGTACAAGCAGTTATTACATTAACATATAACGTATAAAGTATAATTACATTCATCATAACATATAACTAAAAAGTTTTTTTATTAAATGTTATTCATGAATTCTTTGTTATTATTATTATTTTTAATTATTTTAATAAATTATCGGTCTATGTCCAATAAACAATAAAATATATGGTTCAGCTCAATATAGAGTTGCAAAGAACCGACTTATTCCCAGGTTTATTCCCAAAAGACCCGGTTTATTCCCAAAAGACCCGGCTTATTTCCAAAAAACCCGGTTTATTCCCAGGTTTAAACCGGGTTAATTCTAGTTTTTGCTGTCTGTCTGTATGTGACAAAAAAATTCTGATGCTCTATCCCAAGAACTAATGCACGGAATTTAATTAAAAATTATATTCAGTTAGTCCCTGATATAAATTGGCGCTGATTAGTTTTTGGTGAAAATTGCCGGACAGGTGGCGCTGCTATGCTGCATTTTTTGAGATTTTCGCAATACCTCTATCTCAAGAACTAATGCACTTTTTTTCATCAAACTTCCGATTCAGTTACACCTTGACATAAATAGACGCTGATTACGTTTTGGTGTGGATAGCTTAACAATTGGCACTGCTATATCACTTTTTGCATTATTTTTACGATAGTTATATCTCAAGAACTAATGCACGGATTTTTATCAAACTTCAGTTTCAGTTAGACGTTGCCATAAGTTGTTATCGATTAGGTTTCGGCCTAAATCCCCCAATATGTGGCACTGTTATGCCTCATTTTGGAGGATTTACACGATTTTAGCAATAGTCATATCTCAAGAACTAATGTACAGAATTTAATAAAACTTTAGAATCCGTTAGACCTTGATATAAATTAGTTGCTGATTCTTTTTATTGTATGCGAAACCTATGTGAAATGGAAGAAAGTTTTGGGATTGGCACATCCGACTAGTTTGATATGTGTTACTAAATTTCATTTGCACTAATTTTCTGCTTTTCTTATTTTCTGCATTTAAAAATAAGTTTTAAAATGGTTTGGCACATTTTATCTAAGGAATTTTATGTGTAAATTTAGTATTAATTCTGTGATATGATAATCTGTAATGTGGTATCATATATTTAAATTGCAGATATTCAATAATAAACATTTAATTCTTCCCAGTATGAATCTGTCAAATTTATATTATGCTATTTTAAACTAGATTACATTTATATACATTGCACAGTTAATTGTGTCTTATATTATAAAAGAAATTTCCGTCCTTTAATATTCTGAATCATGTACTGATTTATCCATATATTTTTTAAATATATATTATAGAAAAAATATTAATATGTATGACTGAAAATCATATTTGAAATCTTCTAAATACAACATAATACCTTTTTTTTAAATGTATAACAGATTTTAAGAAAAATCATTTCCTCTTCTTTAAGCTGAAATTTAATATCATTTCGAATGAATAATTGAAAATTTCAAATTATATTCCATATTTTGGAAAGTTACTTTTAAGGAAAATATTAAATATCTCTATACCGGAAGAAAAATGGAAACTCATAAGGGAAGAAGATCTTGGGATTACTGAAGAAATATATTTGATGTTCACTATTTGTAATAAACTTGTTTGATATGAAACATCGTTTCACGGAAATTAGTATGTGCATAGAATCAGTCAAATTTTTACTAAAGATACATTCGAGGAAAGTAATCATTTAAAACTTTCCTACGTTATATTTTTCTGCATTAAAATTTAGGTTTTTAAATGTATATAAAAATTTATTATTTTTTGTCTGCGATAAATATTCTACTCAAGAGTATGAAAAAATCAACATGAAATGAAGTTTTGATAGAAATTTTCCTTGTGACTTATTATTTTATTCATGATTTTATATTAGTAAAATCATTGATGATGAATATATATACCGGGTGTTCTAAAATGAACGGACTGATTTTAAAATTCAGTAACTTCCAAATGGTAACAGATATATTAAAAAAAATAATGCAGGAGAGTAATATATGATGTCAGATTTTTTTTCTGCGATTCCTGATTTTATTTCAAATTATGAGCAATATTTGGCGCTGTGAGCTATAGACATCCAATCGAGACAAAAGCAGAAATCAAACAGCATTGATGTAAAAGAAAGAGGTTCAATACATGGAATGGGTCTCATTGACCAATAAAATCTTATTCAGAATCGGACCCTAAGAACAAGATTGTATTAGCAAATAAGACCCACTCCCTGTATTGAACCTCCTTCCTTCGCATCAATGCTGGGTGATTTTAGTTTTGGTCAGGATTGCATTTTTATCGCTGGCAGCGTCATCTATTGCTGGTAATTCGAACTAAAACCAGGAATCGCAGAAAAACAAATCCTGACATCTTACATTACTCTCCTGCAAGACATTTTTAAATATCTGTCACCGTTTGGAAGTTATTGAATTTTAAAATCAGTCAGTTGATTTTAGTATACCCGGTATATATATATATATATATATACTAGGGGGCCTACTCTCTGCGAGCTACGCTCACCAACCCCCGCTCAGACTTCGAGGCCTCTAAAGACATGACAGCGTGCTTTGTTTTAAAAATATTGGTAAATCTGTAATTGGATTGCCATGCTTTTAACGTTTTAATGGGGCATTTTTTTTAAATTATCATGGCCTCATACACAGCTGTTGCGACAACTGACGACTGTTTTCGGGATTGATAACTAAAATCAATTACACCTTGAAAACCAGCTTGTATAAAATGGTTAGGTTTAAATTGTGGCAAATTGTGCAAATTGTGGCTACCTCTCGGACTTTTATAACAACGATCTGTATTATATTCTTCCTTTGCGTTTAAGGATGAGAAAAATTCCATCTGCTTGTGAATGCTTAAGAACCACGGTATTGAAAAGTACTATGTTATAGACATTTTCAGTAACAGGTTTAAATTTTCTCTCTTATTTTAGTGCACCATCGTGCATATTTTCATGTTATTTTAAATATGTAAATTATTTATTTTAATTAATATGTATATACGAATTTTCTAATAATGATTTATCATACAAAATTAATGAAATATTTTGTGCACGCATGCCTGCATTTATTCGGCATCAATTGATGAGATATTTAAACAAATTTGCTATCCGCGATAATTTTACACAATGTTATGTCACTTGAATATTGTCCATAAGAAAATCGGGTACTTTTCCAGTATAGGATCCTTTGCTTTTAGGTTTGGCGTAATTCGAGTTTCAAAGACGAATAGATTCGTTAATATACATACATATGTTTGTTGCCAAAAGTTATGAAAACAAATTCAATGAACTTTTGGTGCTTTTCTATTATAGGGGTCTTGAAGCTTTTTTAAAAAGCTTGGCGTAATTATAAATTCGTTTAATTAAATTTTACAAAAAAATAATGATATCAATAAATAATAATTACTATTAATTCCTTCCCTCCCCCTTTTCTTTTGTGTTTACATAAATGACGTCATTTGGACGAATGTATTCAAAATATTTTCAGTTTATAAATTAAATTAAATGCTGACAGACAATTGAATCCTGACGATAGAAATGTGATTTTTTTTTCAAAATTTCCTGAAAAACATAATTTAATCACAATCTTGTCTTCATTATCGATTGAAATAAAAGATAAATTCAATTTCAATTTGAAAATGACGAATAAAAAGAAATCAATAATCCCTGTCGGGATCCTTTTCTATTTTTTCCCTTTTTTGTCACAAAAAAACTGAGTAATTAGTTGCCATCATTATAGAAATGTCATTAAAATTAGAAAAAAATTAATATCTCGAAAACTAATTCCAATTCCAAAATTCTATTACCAGTTTTGACATCCGCGGATTTTTATGGACAATTGGTATTAATTTCAACATCAAGCGTTTAATATTTTATTAAAAATAGCCCTGAAACATAATCAGTCGTTTAATCAGTCGTTTCATAAAATCGTTTCATAAATTCGTTTCATAAAATCGTTTCACAAATTCATTTCATTAGGATTTTATATATATAGGGTAGACATATTCAATCGATGTTTTAATGATTAACCTCCAATAAAGTCGTTAAAAAATATATAATTTCTAAATTGTATCTTACCCAAGTTCTACTTAATCCATAAATTTAAATTAAATATTTCATTTTACTATTAAGTGGTCAAATATGTTACAAATAACAAAATAATATTTTATATAGGTAGATAGAACAATGTTTTAATTACCAAAACTTTTTAACTAATTACGAACTTAACATTCCGTCATCAGGGCACTGATCATCAGAGAGTATGAATGACGGTACACTGAATGCTACCGAAACTACTCTGCAATTACTTAAAAACTTCTGGTGCTTAAACTTTTTGTTATCTACCTATATTGTACTGCTCCATGTATCATTTTGATTGTCAAAAGAATGCTATAGTTTAGTTTTACTTTCTGTGAAAGAAAAAATTATTTTTAAGAAATTTATTTATAAAACTTTTTTCGTCGTATTTAGATTCAACAATTGAAATTAGTAAATTATTTATTTTCCAACACCTTAGCGAAGTCATTTTTCACAAAAAGTTCAACTGAAAAACGAACAAAACTTCTAATTTTTTTAATTTATAAGGCTGCGTACAACTATCGATAATTATATACAACTCGATATGACATCTCGCAAACTTTCTATGGCTGTACATTTTATTCCATATTTTTCGCGCCGTGTCACTATGCCACATATGACATTTTTAGTACATCTCGCAAACTTTCTATGGTTGTACATTTTATTCCATATTGTTCGCACCTTGTCACTATCCCACATATGACTCTTTTGTACATCTCGAAAACTTTTTATGCTTGTCTATTTTATTCCATATTTTTCGCACCATGCCATTAGAGATGCTGTCAATGCCAATTATATTTAGCATTTACAATTTTCTTTAATATTTAAAGTAATAGATGAAATATTCTCTTTTCTATGAACTCTTTTTGACATAAGAATAAAAGAAAAAAATTAGGGGTTATGTCTGGGGAACAATGTTGCAGTGAGATTGAAATCCGATTTTCTAATTCGTACGACCGGTCTAAAATGAATGGATTTGTCTTACACTGTGAATTTCAGGAAATTTAAGTATACAAAAGAAGTTTTTTTTGCTGTCTGCTGTTATTATAAAAATTTCTCATTCTAGTTGCTAAATCTCGAAATATTCGACAGCACTAACTATGACAGTAAATTGCATGTATTTTTCAGTCACTTATATGTAGTAAAATATCTTACTCATTTCATACCGTGTTCATAATACAATAATTCATTATCGAAAAACATTTATAATTAGCAAGTTATATATTTTTAATTTGTACTAGGACTTCCCTCAAAGGGATTAGTCTGAGTGATATTGCTGAGAACATAAAGTTAACAATTACGATATAAAGAAGATATCAACAAGAATCTAAGTGAATATACAGCATATGATAGACAAGAGATAGATAAAGATACAACATATGAAAAATAGCAAATTAAATGATATAATTACAAATATCATATATAAATTCATATACTGTTATGTTTTCATATGCATTTTTTTTATAACATTTGGCAAATAATCTCATTTTCTTAAGCGGGAATTGCTCAAAACTTAAAAAAAAAAAACCGCCGGATCTTTTAAAACGATATTTTTAAAGTCACATAATCAGATTTGCAGCCAATAGCGTATTTTAGCAAGCGTAGTTTAATGCAAATTTAATTTAATTTTTGCAACATTTTCTTTGTGACAAATATCTAAATAAAATATTAAAAAATAAAATATTAAATATTGAAATATTAAATTAGATATTTAATATTTGAATTAAAAAAAATTCCTTTGTTTATTTGTATAACTATTTATAGAAACTCGTATACTTCAAACCACATTGATAACATGCTTTGCTACAAACGTTCTACCAGTCTAACTACTCGTATGTCTTAGCTGTGTCTCTCTCCGAACTCATCTGTCTACTGTCTCTCTACTCTTCTGTATACCCGTCTCAGTATCCGTCTGTGTTTCTACCCGACTCTTTAATCGTGTCTCTACCTGTCTCGCTTCCCGTTACGCTACTCGTCTATCAACACGTCTGTCTGTCTATATACCCCTCTCTCTACCCGTCTGTCAAGTCGTCTCTGTACTCGTCTCTCTATCCACCATGCTACCCGTCTCCCTACCCATCTCACTACCCCTCTGTCAACCCTTTTTTGCACCTGCCTCGCTACCAGTCTGTCTATTCGTTTCGCTACCCGTTAGCTTATCTCTGTCGCTATCCGTCTCTCTACCCGTTTGTTTACACGCCTATCTATCTCTCGCCAACTCTTCCCAATATTTAAACAATTTAGTAAACGGAAGCCGTTTATCTGTTATTAAATGCAAACAGGAGTAATTTATCTAAAGAGTGTAATCAGATGCAATTTTTTTAAATACATACATAAACCAGCATAATAATTCACCAGTTTTATTTTCATAGTAGTTTATGTCATTTGACAGTAAATCTCAACTTCTTCAACCCGAACTGCGTCAAGCTTTTTAAAAAAGCCACAAGGTCCGTATAACTGGGAAGGGGAATTGTCCTCAGGGCTATTAGATACATGTTATTAAGTTAAGTGAAAGTTTCGTAATCGGGTTTGCAGCCAATTTCTTATGTCAGAAAGGGTGGCTTCACGCCATTTTAAATTCATTTCTGTAACTTTCTTTTTCTTTTTTTGGTGGGTGGTTGGGGGGGGGAGGGTTCCAAATATATACACTTAAATTCAAACTTTTGCCCCCATGTTAATTTTAGTGTTGTTTGTATTATCAATTAATACTTTGTTGATCGAGCTTCATTCGAAACAAATGTAAAAGACTTCTACAGTTTTTTTTTTCTAGGAGAAAGTTCCGTAATCGGGCCCTAAGCTAATCGGGGAATTTAATATCATTATTGTTTCTAACTCTTATAGAGTTAAAACAATATTGTTGCTAGCATTACTCTTGTTTGTGCCAACCTCTTCTGTGTATCTGAATAGGGAAAAGTTCCGTATCATGTACTGGTTGGTGCTAAAGGCAGTTGTAGAATCTTACAAATTTTTCTAGAGAGCGGTAAAACATATTTTTTAAAATATTTACAAATATACGTTTATTAAACCATGTTTTTGAGCCATTTTAAAAAATTAAGTACGGTGCTAAAATAAAATGTTATTGCCATTTTCGATATTTTAATAAGAAATGAAATTACATAACAAACAAATTTAACAAAACTAAGCCATTTTTGGGTACTTCTCTATTATCCCGTCGACCACTTTTCATAACAAAAAACTATCGCCAAACTAAGATTAAACGCCAAAAATACAGTCCCATTTACTTGATGCCAGAAGCATTATACGTATTTGTTATGTCATCAAGTGGTTTTTAACTCGACATTTGCGTGTATTTTTCATTATGTTTTACTGATTTATTAGTTATTTCATTCATTAAAGTAACAATTGTGTCCTTAAATTCTTATATTTTATTTATTTTGATATTTCAATGGCAACGTTCTCCCGTTTATTTAGCGTTACAGTTTGGCGATAGTTTATTGTTATGAAAAGTGGTCGACGGGATAATAGAGAAGTACCCATTTTTTGTGATAAATAATTGTAATTGCCAGGAGGGCAAATTGTAAACAATTAATAAGCGAACTAAAAAAATTACCGGAAAAACTTGTGGGAATCTCAAGACAGAAATATCTGATATAAATAGCATTTAAAATCTTAAAATGGAGAAGTGGTCCGTATAAAAATGCAAAACATTATACACCTGATATAACAATTTTTTTATTTTTTTATATTTCCGAAAGCACAGATAAAAGGGTAAAAATCTCGGCACAGATGCCATATACGCACCACGTTGGCGCGATTTTTCCCCCGCCCCTTTGGAGAAAACTGTTTGTTGTGTTTGTTTACTTTTATTTTTTATTTTAATTCTATAGATTATTTTTATATGTATATCAATATTAATTTAGGCACAGATGTCATATACGCACCAGATTGGCGTGATTTATCCCCCTCCAATTTGGCGAAAACTTTGTTTTTCAATATTAGTTACAAATACCATACAATAATAGCATGTAACTTTTTATTTCAATATAAAAATAAAATAACGTAATAAATGAAATAGCTCCTATTTTTCAAAAATGGGAAATAAAAATAAATAAATCATAGTTTGATATAAATAAATATTGATATATATATAATAAAAACAATTTATAGAATTAAAATAAAAAATAAAAGTTAATAAACAACAATTGAAACAAAATAACCGGGTTACCATGTGAGGCATAAAATTGCCATTTTGTTGCAATCGCGCCAATGTGGTGCGTATATGACATCCGCGCCTTTATTAATATCAAACTATTATTTATTTATTTTTATTTCCTTTTTTAAAATAATAGACGCTGTTTCATTTATTACGTTATTTTATTTGTATATTGAAATAAAAAATCACGTGTACTATTTGTCAAACTATTTGTAACTAATATTCAAAAACAAAGTTTTCCCCAAGCTGGTGGAGGGAAAAATCGCGCCAACGTGGTGCGTATATGACATCTGTGCCTTGTTTCATTTCACATAGAGGTACTGCTCCATTATCCCGTCGACCACTTTTCATAACAAAAAACTATCGCCAAACTGTTAGATTAAACGCAAAATGCAGTCCCATTTACTTGATATCAGAAGCATTATACGTGTTTGTTACGTCATCAAGTGGTTTTTAACGCGACATTTGCGTGTATTTTTCATTATGTTATACTGATTTATTAGTTATTTCATTCATTAAAATAACAATTGTGTCCTTAAATTCTTATATTTTATTTATTTATGTATTTTGATATTTCAATGACAACGCTCTCCCGTTTATTTGGCGATAGTTTTTTGTTATGAAAAGTGATCGACGGGATAATAGAGAAGTACACACATATGTATTGGTACTTTTATGTTAACTTGGCGCAGTTGATAAATCGCCAAATATTTTTCTCATAACATCTTCATATTGCATTCATTTCATTTAAATATAAATCTTTCACTGATTTCATTTGAAATACATACATTAAAAATACACGTCTTTCACTCATTTAATTTAAAATACACGCCTTTCACTAATTCCATTTAAAATACTAAAAAGGAAAAGAAAATAAGAAATAATGCCACAATTCGAAACCTTTTATTTAAACATCAAAGAATTGTTCCTAACATACACACGCGAAATAAAAAAGCTGCTAATGGTGTGATTTACGCCAAATCTGTAATACTAATACTACTCTTACTAATCTCTAATACTTTTCAAACAGAAAAAATTCCAGATTAACTTTCCATTTTTATTAAATTGAAATATATTTTATTGTGCTGAATATTAGTGCTTGCATATTTTTTTGCTCCATGTATTCTATGAACTTTTCAATTCCGATTGTCTACGAAAATCTCCCGCCGGTGAAAATGACGTACGCACAAAATTTAGTGACGTATGTACTTTAATTGTGCTTTTTTATCTATTTTTTTAATATAACTTCCAAACGGTTTGACACTTATTCTTGGTAATAAATAGACGACGTAGTCACCTTTATAGGTACCTGCTGTAAAAATTTGAACGAAATCCGTTAAATATTTTTTGAGTTATGCTTGACGAAAGGTTTTAATATCTATCGTAGCTATATATGGGGAAAAGTAATACTGCGCTGTGTATGAGTCTTCGTTGCACTCAGACAATAATACATATATAATAGATTTTTGTCATTGAAATATAGAAAATTAACATTGTTATATAGTGATTTTCGATTACGACCATATTTATTTTAAGTTTTAACATTTTTTTTTTACAAGTTGATATTTTATTATGATACGGTTTTTTAATTGGTATAATACACATATAATATATTTTTATAATTAAAATAAAGATGTTATATGCAATCAACATTGTTATATAGTGATTTTCGATTACATCCATATATATTTTAAGTTTGAACATTTTTTATCAAGTTAATATTTAATAATAATACGGAAAAGTTTTTTGTAATTCTCTATTTCACGGACGACTTTAAACTTTAGTGCAATAACCACCACATTTTTAATATATTAAAATTCAAAAAATGAAAATGTTATTATTATTTATTTGTGAAACGAAATAAACTTCTTGAGTACCAGACTAACAGATTATCAAAGAAGAAAATTTATTATCATTGTATTTCTTGCTGTTTGCCGTTATTATAAAAAATCTTCTTCTAGTTACCGAATTTCGAACTATTGGACATCACTAACTATGACAGCGAGTCGCTTAAAAAATCAACGTAGATGTAAGAGTACATTTAATTCTTTAAACCCTTTAAAATTTCTGATAACATGTAAAAAATATTCATTCATAAGATATTTTCAGTTGAAAGGTTTTGTAGGCTAAATTTTAAAAGCTATCCAAAGCTCGCACTCTTTAATATTAAAAACTGTTATTTAAGATATCAAAGACAATATTTCCGATGCAAGAAAACTCTTTCTTTTTTTCATATCAACGATCGTATTTCTGTTATAAAAATAAAACTATGACTTACTTATGATCAAAAATGAGTTTTACGACTATAAAAATATAAAAAACTTCGAATTCCTTACAAAGTCTAACATGACCGCATAAATTGCAAATATATTCTCAATTATTACAACGTTATTGGTAACCTTTAAGCACATAATATGAACAGCGATCAAAAGTTTATTCTGAAATGTAAGCTATATGTTATACTCCTTTGTTTACTGAATTAATTGCTAAAGGATCAGGGTTCATAAGCCGTGTTTTCGGTCCATGAAATAAGACTAAAATTTGTTATTTTTAATACTGACATAATTATTTCACTTTTTAATATTTGAAGGTTTATTCTGAACGATTTCAACAATATTTTTTGCATTTTGTTCGATTTATATGACCTTACAAAAGCTCAAAGTTCGTATTATTCGTAGTTTTTGATGCAAAATGCGCATTTTCTCCTAATTTTACCTCCATTATTTATATGAGTGCAATCGTACGACAATTTATTCTTTACATATTATAAAATACATGAAAATGTACAATATATGTAAAATTAAAAGTGTTGCAAAGCTGCTCTCATAGTAAAATATTAAAAATAGAGAGTTAAGTAACTGCATTCCTTCACGTCATTAAGAGACTTTATGATGCCGCAACGTGTTTGAATGTGTTAAAAAGAACGTAACTATTGCTAATAACTGCATTCCTTCACATAAACAGTAGTTACGTTCATTTTAGCCCGTTTAAACACGTTGCTGCACCCTAAAGTCTCTTAATGACGTGAAGGAATGCAGTTACTTAACTCTCTATTTTTAATATTTTACTATGAGCGCAACTTTGCAACACTTTTGTTTTTACATATATTGTACATTCTGATATATATTATAATATATGTAAAGCATGTATTATAATATATGTAAACAGTAGTTACGTTCATTTTAGCCCGTTTAAACACGTTGCTGCACCCTAAAGTCTCTTAATGACGTGAAGGAATGCCGTTACTTAACTCTCTATTTTTAATATTTTACTATGAGCGCAACTTTGCAACACTTTTGTTTTTACATATATTGTACATTCTGATTTATATTATAATATATGTAAAGAAGAAAGTATTACATGAATGTGCCCATATAAATAATTGAGGTAAAATTATGAGAAATTGCGTATTTTTCATCAAAAACTACGAATAATGCGAAATTTGAGCTTGTGTAAGTCATATAAATCCGAACAAAATGAAAAAAATTTTGTTGAAATCGTACAGGATAAACATTATAACATTAAAAAGTGAAATAATAAAGTCAGCATAACAAAATCGAATTTTGGTATTATTTCCTGGGCCAAAAAAAGGCTTATGGACCCTGATCCTTTCATTTGCTGTAAAGCTTACTCTATAATATTCTATTTATTACTGCAACACTAAACTATTTCACCTCCATAGGATTTTCGCACCCTATTTACATTTTTATTTAACTTAACTTGTATTTTGCATTTAAAGATAGAATTTTGTAATAGATTTTTCATTCACTTCCTGATACGCTAGAATTATACAAATTATGAAATACAGGGGTGTTTAGGATGACAATACAACATTTTAGTATTTTTAGAATGTAAATATAAATAATTTAATTTTGAGTCATTTTTCTGTTAGCCAGCCGCAGATTATAATGTTCGAAATATTATTTATGGCTACAACTGTTGACGAGTTAAAAACAATAAAGAAACAACGGTATTCTTATTCGCTAAACCACTCTCGCCAAATTAAGCCAAAAGGCTGTGAAACTGCAGCGACCCAATATTTCAGACAGAAAAAGGTGAAATGTGTAAATAAAAATTAATGGTGTGATATATTTTGTAATTATTCATTTACCATTTAATATTTTAATATGAATTAAAATTATGATTATACGTTGAGAAAACCTTTTATGAATCCTTATTTTATAATTTAAATGTTTTTTTTTTAATTTCTTGTTGACTTATCTTAAAAAAGAAACAAAGAAAAATTCATAACTTTTCAAATAACACCCTTATAACTTTCTATCATGCGTAAATCAAAGAAGTGTATTTTCTATAATCGGAGACCACGCCAAAATAAGGTATTTTAACGGAAATATTTTGAACTACATGAGCATGAAATTAAGTATGATTTTTAAGAAAAAATTGTTTTTTTTTTTATTAATTGGTGTTTTAAAAATATATTTTGACCTTTATATTTAAAATTAGGCCATACAATAATTGGTAGACGGTGTCCTAGCAAAGCTTACCTTAACGTTACCTTTTATTATCTTTACCTGTTACTTTCTTATCTACTAATGGCTATTCTATTTATTGGCCATACAAATACAATGGATGATGTTTCGAATATACCTCTACTTTTTTATATATTTGTTGGTTAATGACCTAACTAAAGAATTTTTATGTATGTCCCATCCCATATTATATAAGTACAGGAAATTGCTTTTATATGTACTTAATGAAAACTTTAAATAATTAAATTCGAATTTTTAATTTAAGCTAGACAATGGAATATTTAAAATGTCCTTATTTAAAATAATACTATATATTTGAAATAATATTTTGTTTATTTTTTCACTCTGCGCCGTTTTGAATCAAATTCACAACTTTCAAGAGTTAAAAGAAAACTCTCATAAACGGAATGGCTTTAAGCAGATTTAGAAAGATGATATATCAAGACTTGTCAAAATATTAACAGATTTTAAGACATTGAATAAATTCTGTAAGAATTTTCCAAGAAATATATTCATATACTGTTGGTAATTAAAAGTTGTGTATACTTCTTTATTTTTAAAATATTGTTTTTTTTTTTTTAAATATATTTTTAAAATATTGATTTCTTTAGTATTTTGCTTAAATAGTTTACTAAAAATGTTTAAATTTCAGGTTATTTAAAAAAAGGAAAATAATATAATTTTTACATGAACTATATAAACTTCCTTATAATATTTTGTGTGTTTCTTGTTTTAATCTTGATGATGAATGCGACTGCATTTGAAAGAACTTGGTTTTAAATATATTTTACATCAATTAAACGCCTTTAAGTAATATATTTTAATTTAAGGGGAACGTGGATTCAAGAGATAAATATAGTGTTTTATTTATATACAGGGTGTCCATAAAAGAACTCCGAGATTTTAAAAAATCACATGGAGTTAACGGTATGAGTTAGGTCAGGTCATATAATTTAGAAGAAATCAGTAGCTCATCAAATTCTATCCACACAAGTTGCAGTTTGGTTTTCTTTCAGCACTAGGTAGGACTGCGCATCATTAACCTTGAAGTAAGGTAGCAGACACTAATTCCATCATTTCATTCAGTTTAGACTATTAGACTGCATTAGACTTTTTTTTTTGGGGGGGGGGGACATGTCAAGAATATTTTTTACGCTGAGGAAATTCAAGAATTAAACCATCTCAGGCAAAGAATAATCAATTATGTGTCATCACTCCAGGCATGTTGGCGAGTACATGGGAAGACGTTGAATACCGTTTGGATGTGTGCCGTACCACAAACGGGGAATACACTGAAATGTACTAAATGGTAAAAATATAATAAATTTACCTTTAAATTCATATATATATAATATTAACCTAATTTTATGATTGAATTAAAAAAATTTGCTTCAAAACCCCGGAGTTCTTTTATGGACACCCTGCATATAAATTTTATTGTTAGAATATATAAACGTGTTTTTTCTAATAATAAACCATATTTATATTTGTATATATCTATCTATATAAAATATATGTACAGGACATTCCAAAATCGACAAAAGAAATTTTAAATTTCGTAATTAAATAATTTTTATAAGTATAATTTTTAAACTAACGCTATTTTACACGATACTCAGAATTTACAGTTCTTTCTGCTTAGCTGTTGAATGCGAAAAAAATAACATGACTCGATTTTTTATGTTTAACTCTCAAAAAATTCAAAAATATATTCTACAAAAATCTATTATATCTTAAAACGTGAAGAACGGTAAATCTAAGCTATAACATTGTTTCTATGTGTATTTTTTTTTAAATAAATTGGCGCAAAATATCTTTTAGATTGAATTGATTTTATTCTCTTCCATGAAAAAAAAAATATTTATAAAAATAAATAGCAAACTTGCGTGATATGCTTAAAACTTCAGGTGTTTGCAAAATTATTTCAACATCAAGTACAGTGGAATCAATTTGAAAGAGTACCCGTTTGTTTTTCTTATTACCCTTAAATCTGACGGATATGACAACTATTGTAATACTGATTTCTATAACTATTCTAATACTGTATAAGTGTTTGAACCTTGTTTAAGTGGGGTAGATAATGTCCAACACTGTTGGACTGTTACAACTTTATTTATGAGGTAAAACAGAAATGGAGACGCATAATGTTACTTAACCCTGTGATTATTTCATTTTTGAAAAACATAATTTAATTAATTTTTTACAATATCATTACTTGCAGCCTTTATTTAAAATGTTCGCCACCATTTTGAATTAAAACACACGTTCAACCAAGTTTTTGATACACTGCGCAGCATTGTTGGTGTTATTGGCGAGATTTCTTCAGTTATGATTTGTTTTAATTCATCGATGTTTGCAGGACTTCTCAGGAAAAGCCTATCTTTGAGATAACCTCACATAAAAAATATAACGGGATGAGGTCTGGTTGAAAGAAACAGACGATTTACTCAAATCATTTGCGCAGAATCTGATTAAAAATTACTAATGATGTTCACGCAAATTTATGTTTAAAAAACGAGTTTTCGTATTTAGAAAGGGGGAAAAAAACGATATCCGTACATTAAATATAGACATATTAATAAGTAATGATGTTAAAAGTCTTACTACATATATTATAGATGCGAATAATAAACAAAAAGGAACTTTTTTTAAATTGAAGAAATTGGAAGTGATATAAACAACCAATTATCACCCCCTTCAGTTTTTCTTCTTCATAAAATTTTTTATTTATTTACGTTATTTTCCTAGTAATTTACAACTTGTAATTAAAAATAGAATGCCAACGAAATGCAAATCTGGTAAATTTTGTTATTCATTTTACCCTTATTAATTAAAAATAAGAAAATATGAAATTTTAAACAAATTTCACGTATCATAATGAAGAAAGAAAAGTAAAATGCTATAGTTATAGCTCAGATAAATGAAATTAACGCTGCAGTTCGCAGCCATGTACAACAAATAAGAGTGAATTATGCCAGCCAGGTTATCGTTGGGGTAATGCAGTAGGAAGAACATTGCACGGCAAGCCAAGATACATGGGTTCGAGTCCTGGCCGCGGAATTTTTCGCTTTGTTGGAATAAAATCTCAACTATGATACTCCAACCATTGAAAATAAAATTTAGTGTGTTTTGTAGATGCTTTTACTTTTCTCACTTGTTTAAGACGCAAAGATTGCGTAGATCAATTTGGGGTGTAATTATGAACATTGGGTAATTAACAATCCCCATTAACGCTCGTATAAATGTAGCTGATACTAAACTGAAGTAGAAATTCATATTTTACATCACTGTGGACAGGATGAGAGCGTTGCTGTCGTTTATTCTTCACTGTATGAACAGTTGCTTACGTTTATCAAATTTATTCACAGTTTAAAGTGATAAACTGAAGGAACTGTATCCCCCACAGCACCAATAACTAATTTCAGTTTAAGTTTATGAGTGAAACAATAGATTTATGGTAGCTTTACAATGTTTTTCTTGGTTTAATGTGCTTCTTAAAGCCGTCAGTATCTGAAACTAGTAACATTTGTAAAACAATACCTCCAATTGACCCTATTATTTACTTAAATGATGTATAGGGTGTCCTCTTTTACAGCTGACCAAGAACAAATTTCTAAGTCGTTAGTTTTTGATTTATACATATTTCCATTTCCAAAAGTATTTCAAATGAAATATTAAAATATATCAAAACAGTTATTAAAAGATGTTTACCTCAAGATTAATTATTATTTTTTAATTTCCAAAATCTAACTTTTTATACTGTTTAGGTAATGTAATATTTTGAGAAACATTCCCTGTGCTCAAACAAGTAATCAAATCGTTTATTTACAACCAAAACATACTGAGTTATGATAGTTTCAATTTTAATATTTTTTCAGCAAATCTTTTACTAAAAAGGAATTTTTCCATATTATAATACTAGCACAGATGCTAACTTATGAGATTTTGCAAGTCAGATAGAAATGTTTTGTTTCAGAAAATGTGTGTGGTGAATTATGCTTTTATGTGGTATTTATTTCATTTAATTTTTAAGTAAAACAAAGCCAAGTTTTTAAAATTTTTTAACACTTTCCAACCTAGTTGAAACGTGTTTATGACTTCGGTTTTTCTGGCCGTATGTCCGTCTTCCGTCTGCCGTCTGTCTGTGCTCTAACGACCGTAAACATAAAGACATATAATATATAATATTAAACAACAGTCAAAAGAATTCCGTTACATTACGTTTGTGGAGAAAAATCGTTTGCGGTTTAATTAAATAATGCTTCACTATTTTAAACGCATTGAAATTTAAATGTATCACTAAGGTGCATTATAAGAGGCTTACTGCAGAATATTGTGTGTATAGCAGTCACCGTTCATTTAGAGGGACACACAAAAGAATTCTCTACTGTCTGTTAACAATAACTCCTGGAAGTGCGTTTTAAGTTGCTGAACGCGATTTTAATTTTAACTCATTTTTTGTCTATTACTTGGTGTGTATAAATTCTGTAGATTATATACAGGGCAGCACAAAAGTTCGCGAACACATTTCCGTCTATTGACAGAAACTCCAGAAGGAGAATTTCAAACAGTGCTATGCGTTTCCTAACTAAACTAAAATTTAGCATCCTATGTATTATATATACAAATCTATAGATCATATACAGGGCTGAATAAAAATATTCGGATATTTTTCCGAATATTTTATAGGTTGGAAATATATGTTGGGAATTCCTGAAATTACGTTTTTAAATATGTTATGCGTTTTCCAAATTGTTCACTTAGATGTTATCTTTCAACTTCTTAAAAGGTAATGATTTGTAAAAGTATTTTGGAAGCGTTGGAAAGTGTTACATAATCTATACTTGACGCATGATTTTTCGTTCTTGTTATTTATTTGCCTTGAAATGAAATTCCGATTGTTTGCAGATAGGAATTCTATGTAACATAAATGCTTTAAAAAAATTTAATAGTTGCTGGTGATAATCAAGCATTGTATATTTTTGTATGAACTATACAAAGAAATAATAATTATAACTAAAAAGAATTATTATATAAAATATATAAGAACAAAATTATATATATTATTCTTCCCTATACATGTAGAGACTATTTTCAGATACAGAATCTGGACTTAAATGGGCGGCAACACAAGATGAAAGCAAAATTACACAGATTTACAACTTCCATGATACAATGAAGACAAAGAAGATGATACAATGATGACATCAATTTATGACCCATAAAAAATATTTCCTGGAAGAACCATCGAAAACAAGTGCTAGGGTGTCGAGGTGACCGGAGGTCGCAGCTAACCCATAATGCAATTATATATATATATTTCCCCTATACATGTAGAACTATTTGCAGATACAGAATCTGAACTTAAATGGGAGAACGCACAAGATGAAAGCAAAATTACAGAGTTTTACAATTTTCAACAAAAGGGAGCCATAATATACAAAATAAGATGATACAATGATGACATCAATTTATGACCCATAAAAATATTTCCTGGGAGAACCGTCGAAAACTGGTGCTAGGGAGACGAGGCGACCGGAGTTCGCAGCTAACACAAAATCAGTCGTAGCCTGCTCAGATCGCACCCGCAATATATACATTTATAACAACACAATATTACTCTAGTACATAAATTATAATTTTTACTTCCGCAAAATTTGTGGATTAATGTAGGGCAATAACACAATTATAACTATTATAGTATATATGTAGAAGACCCACGTTGTTACAAGTGATGTGTAAAAACTTTTACATTTATCAAGATATTTATCGTAATGTAACTATTGTTTCAATTAATGTTCTTAACATTTGAAACGTGTTAAATAATAACAAAAACTACAATAAACAGAGCAGGTGAAACATTTTCATCTAATACCTCTAAATGTTTTAATTAAAAATGATAAATCACAGAGAATGTATTAAATAATGTGCTTTAAAGTTTCCCTTTCTGAAAGTTAGCAACGCAAAAGATATCACCGAAATTACTTTCACAACAACTGCTTTTGAAAAGTTTTCATTTTATACAATTATAGAAAGTTTAGCCAAGAGTTTAGAATTAAAATTCTAAAACTTAGGAAATATCTCAAATTAATATAAAACAAAATGGATCGCTTTTCAAGAAATCTAAAATATCGATAAAAAAGCAATTCAAACTAAATTTATAATAGCGGAACTCAAAAAGTTTTCCAGAATATTTCATCAATCTCTTTAAGAAGCATCGTTGATGTGATGCAATTCTAAGTTCATCAATCAAATCAAAATGCATTTTCAGTAGCCTAGTTTTCAATTTTATTTTTCTAATACATTATTCATATATTTTGCTTAAGAATATGGCCAGTTATTTAACGTGAATGGGTACAATTCATAATCAATTGATTTTTTTTTTCAGTTAAATACTCTTGATTCAAGATCAAATGAAAATGAGCATAACGATTGTTTTTTTTTCTGTAATTATTGTAACAAATATTGTTAATTGTCAATAAATGAATAATAAACCTTTTTCCGAATGTTTTTTGAGTCTATTTTGTTATTGAAACTTTTGATTTCTCCACAGTAAAAGAAATATATTTAATTATTGTATCACTATAACATGTAAATTATATAATAAATTATAACACCTTGTAATAATAAATTTCTTTTAAATGCAAAAGTGTCTAAATTAAAAACATAATAAATACACAGTAAAATAATTTTTATTAGATTGTTTGACATGTTTCGGCTCACTCCGAGCCATTTTCAAAAACATTTGAGAATATTCCATAATTGCACGGTCTTTGAAGTTATTATTTAAAATGCTATCATTTAATTTTCATGTACTTTTTAAAAATTACACACATTTGAATTTAAGAGAAACCATAGAGATACTAACACGTAAAAATACAATATGTAACGATGCAGCCTCTTTTAACTTACCGAAATTGTGGCTCGAGTTACTCCATGGTTACGGATATAAAAATAAACAACCAAGTAGTTAATAACGTGTGTAAATTTTTAAAAGTACGTGAAAATTAAATGATAGTATTTCAAATAACTTCAAAAACCGTGCAATTATAGCATATTCTCATTTGCTTTTGAAAATGGCTAATAGTGAGCCGAAACATTTCAAACAGCCTAATAAAAGTTATTTTACTGTGTGTTTATTATGTTATTAAGTTGCACCTTTTAGCATTTAAAAGAAATATATGTAAATAATGGATTAACTTTATATAATAGTGCGCGTTATCTTCCAACATTGTCAAATCTTCCCTTACAAAAGCAAAACCAATCAGAACGGTTTCG
Organism: Maratus michaelseni; assembly: GCA_963931845.1. NCBI lineage: Eukaryota > Metazoa > Arthropoda > Arachnida > Araneae > Salticidae > Maratus > Maratus michaelseni. Next base: position 446,531,729 of record OZ007589.1, on the reverse strand, counting down.
AAGATTAATATTAAAGTTTATTAAAATTTATAAAAGTTTATTAATGGCATATAATTCTGATGCGGAAAATACGAGGAAAAAGCTGTTTACATAAGTAATAGCACACTGTAAAAATAGACGGATGTTTCTTAATCTAGGGAAATATTATATTACCACGAACAAATATATACAATACTCTCTTCGGACATGACCACGTATCCGAAATGTGTTCTTTATCTCTACATACTCTTGAATACTCTTGATTCAAGAGCAAATGAAGAGCATAGCGATAGTTTTTGTCCTGTAATTATTGTAACAAAATATTATTAATTGCCAATAAAGTAATAATAAAACATTTTCCGAATTTATTTCGTAATTGAATCTTTTGATTTCTTCACAGTAAAATAATTATCTTTAATTATTGTATCACAATAATATGTAAATGATTTTTGAAACTTTAAAAACATAATAGATTAACTTTACATAATAGTGTGCGTTTTCTTCTAACATATTCAAATTCTCCATTACAAAACCAAAACCAAACCGTACGGTTTCGAAGATTAATACTTTTATTTTTTTTAATGTTCATAATTATAGAACAAACCAAAAGAGGAAATGAGGACGACCACGAAAGATCTGGATGGATAGTATAAAAAAAGACATGAGGGATAGGTGTATGGAGGACGAATGAAACATTGACTGGGAGAAATGTAGTGATCTTTTGTAGATTTTTCGGATGGCGGCACCTGACGCCATAAACCAAGTTTATATATATACAAAAAATATTTATTAAAAGCATAGAATTCTGATGCGGAATATACGAGGGAATAGCTACTTACATTAATAATAGCACTCTGCAAAAATGGACAGATGTTTCTTAATCTAGGAAAATAAAACATTACCACGAGCGAAAATATACAATAATCCCATCGGACTTGCCCACGTATCCGAAAAGTGTTCTTTATCTGTAAAAACCTCAGAAACCAATATATTTTTCAAGATTTAAAGACGCAATTCTAAAAACAAAGTTTTCTTTTCCTACCAATTACATTTTGGAAATTTTTTCGAGTAGATTTATGATGTATTAATCAGTTTTGTAAAGAAGGGATATCCGTTTTCAGCGTGCTATCAATTTTCAGTTAAACAATTTCAGTTGCGTAAATTGAATTTGTACATGCAATATGTGTAGATACATGCGAATGAGTGAGATAGTATTTCTATATCTTTTAATCTAAGAACATACTAATTACCCACTTGCATAAAATTACAAATATTGGCATGTTGTATATTATTTTAGTTTATTGTTAGCTTCATTTTTTCCCTCAATACCGCATTACAGTTATTGAAAGTAAAAAAAAAAAAAAAAACGGATACATAGATATGCTCCAAAATGTATTCGCACTAAACTATAATTAAATATGTTTTTCTCTTTTCATGGATTATTTTTTGATTTTTTGGTATGTGTGTGTGTGGGGGGGGTCTGATGTTCGTTAACTTGCATAATATTTTTGCTGAAAGGAACATACTAGTTATTTATAAAATAAATTATATAACACGGAAGACAAGAAATATTTAATATCATGATAAAATATTTATAATTATTATGTTTTATTACAATGTTTGAGCCTTTAAGAATGTCGTACGGACCAATAGAAAACTTCGACAATTATCTTCGTACTAAAGATAACTAATATAAATGGCGATAAACTATGAATAATGTTCTCTAAAACTTTAAATACAATTATCTCGAAACACTGTTTTTCAACGGTTTTGAAACGATAAATTTTGAACACGTTAACATATTTACATTTTTTTTTAAATACACAAAAATATGTTTTCTACACACTATATCTGAAAAACAAAAAAATTTTTGTTGTGGTTGTAAAAAAAGTATTATCACTTTTTATGGATTTAGACACTTTTATTATAATTTTCTCTAATTTTACTTTTTATTGTTTAGATATGATAGCGAAGCAAAGTAATAAGCATTATAAAGAAGAAATGATGACAAAAAAAATTAAAATTTAGGCTTCAAACACGTCTCAAAACTACTGTAGAAAGATTCGTTTTGTTGTATAACATTAAAAACTTTTGTTACTTTTTTTTTCACAATTTAACAAATATATATTTTTTTTTTCTGTGAAACATAGAGATATAATTCCAAAAAGAAATAAAGCAGAAAGAAAAAGATAATTAGAAGCTTCCTAATCCCCGGTCACTTTCCAGTCAGTTTTCGTCAATTTAAAATCTCTCTCAGGTCTTCTTAATACACCCTTAAATACCATAGTAAATGTGTTTGTAAAAAAGTCGTGTGTATGTTATTTAAAAAAAATAGGTGAAAATTTGAGTTTCTAAAATTTATTATAATAAAGCGTATGTATTTAACTAAAATGCTGCAACAATCTGCATTTTACTTCTCATCAACAATTAATAATGATTTACCAGAAATATATGTAACTATGCAAAGGTTTTTGTGTAGATTTTGTATTGATATACATTATAATACTACTAAATCCGATATCCATATTAAAACATATTTTTAATATAAAAACAATATTTCATTTTAATTTATGTTTATTTGCATTATTAAATAAATATTTATCACAGTAACCCATCACTGGATTACACACATGAATACAAGCCATATGCTTTAATTACTCAAAATACATAGAGGCATTATAGTTGCAAACTGAAATGTAATGTATGCATAGCTATGTAGAGACAGTTATATAATGTGTTTAATCAATCACAGTGTAATTAAATTTAATATTAAATAAATGTCTGTTTCGGAACAGGAAATTGCAGTTTGTAAAATATTGCAAATTCCGTTTTTGACAAATTTAGGGGAGTTCAGTTATATTCAATTGATGAATTACACATTAAAACACCAAATTAATCAAAAACTATGGATTGACGAAAATAATCTTTGGAGCTGAGAAGTTTGATAATGACTTAATTTTAAACAAAATATATGTGCTTACTTTTTCAGTGTATATTTTACTTTTATAAATATTTATTTATTTAATGCACGTTTTTTTCTTTTTTTAAATCATATTTACTCAATAAATAATTTCTAAACCGTTAACTGTAGAGGCCTTGTTCTAAATGCAAATATGTTTGAAATATGGTTCTTCATCATATCAAAAGTCATTCTCGTCCAATTGGTTATTTTTTTCTCTAAAATTGGGAAATTAAAATTTTTATATAGCCCCTGGCTACTATAAGTTACTATAAGAATATTCTCCATGTTCATACAAGTAAAACAGAAAAAAATAGCATTCCTAATCTTTTTTCTACGACGGAAACGTACCAATGTTTCATAATTTAAATATTTTTTAATTTCAGATTTTCCCTTTTAACCCGTATAGAAAGCATGGTGGCAATGACGTGAATGTAACGTCTTTGCAAGTCACAGTGGACATATCACATCTGCCACGAAAATACCACCGTTTTTTGAACTACTTCAAAACTTTAAAAAAATGGAAAATATCATTTAAAAACTTATTATTCATTGTAAAAATTATTTTCTAACAAATCTTTATTTTTTCGTAACGTCTTAATTATGTCTTTACAAATCACGTATGTCACGTTACAGATGCGGACACAATCCCACCAGGATGTAAAGTCACATTTTGACCTTAACGTGATGTTTAAATATCATTAAAAATGAGAATAAAATACATTAAACAGGGGCGGGTAAATGTCTTTGGAAGGCCTAGATCCGATTATGTTTGCGGGGTCTGGCAAATTAACCATTATTCACTTGTTTATAAATCTTCAGGAAAATGATATCTAAATAGAAGAATTTCAGCTAATGTGCAAATGGAAATTATTATACAAATGTTTATCTGATTGAAAATATAAATACTATGATAATATTAATAATAATTAAAAATATAATAGCTTCTTCAAATAAAATACTTAGCACTAAAATGCTATATGAAATTGAGAAGAGACAGCGTTGAATATACTGTTGTAAATGAACATGACATCTACTAAAATTGAAAACGTAATACAATGGAAATTAACTTCAATTAATGAACAGAGGAAACTATATTCAACTAGTTAAATTATATCCAATGTTTGGTGTATCATAGTTGAGGTTTTTCCAACAGAGCGAAAATATTCCGAAGTGATATATGCAGAGTGAAATATGCCAGCCAGGATATCGTCGGGATAGCTCAGAAGGGAGAGCGTTGGTACGGCAAACCAAAGTATCCAGGTTCGAGTCTTCGTCACAGCATATTTTCGCTCTGTTGGAAAAACCTCAACTATGATACACCAACCATTGGATATAACGTCAAATAATTTGCTGAAGTTTTTTTGAAATGGTGGCTTGCGATCAAATTTGATACACGAGTTGATTGCGGACGAAAACGATCTTAGCTTACCATGTACTTTCCGAAAACAATGTTGTTATATTAAGTTAAGAGAGATCTTTAGTTGTGTTTTTTATGACATTAATAATAAACTAAAACAACCACTACAATTTTATTAAGATAAATTATTGCTGCTAGCAAAGTTCACAGAACATATCAAAATGAAAAAAAAAATATTTTTCTTTATTTTTTATTTTTATTTTTTTTTTTGAAAAACTGAATTAAAAAAAAAACATCCTGAACAATAAAAGAAAACAATATTAAAGTTTTTAAACACCCCCCCTACCTGCTACAAAAGTAATTTCGAAATTTAACATTTTTTTTTCTTTTTTTTAAGATAAGTTGGATTATTTTGTAAACGGCCCAGGATGCAAGAAAAAGTTAGAGTTTTAAATTATTTAACAATACACAAAATATAACAAATATTATTTTATGTATGATACAATATCTTATAGATAATTGAATGCCCCTATAACTGTAAGAGCAGGTTAGAACCTGAGTATAAAACTTTTTCGGACATTAAAGTGGATTAACAACCACTGATAGTTCTTTAACCCGAACATCTCCAATTTATTGCCAGCCCTGATTAAAGGTCCGGATTAAGCCGGTACTGCTGGACTAAAGACAGAATCTTTTCACCGTAATATAAAGTTCTTTTGTGCATAAGTGTTACAATATTATATGTAACGGGACATTGATGTGCAATAAAAAAAAAGAGCAAAGTATTAAAAACCTAAAAACATTGAAAATCATTATATGTTCAATCATGGGAGTTTAATGAGATACTCAGTTACTATACACTATACTTACAATCGCAATCCCAAGACTCATGTAAAATTTATGTTCGCAAGCAATTCATGAATAATAAAATGAATAAATACAAATACCTGCTTTCATGAAAATACGCAGACAGAGCAGATGGATATTGCTGAGTCCAGAAAGTATGTTAAATACAGAAAAAGTCTTTCTCACTTTCCGTTATTGCTAAAAGGGTTTTTTTTTTCGAAAATACCAGGTAAAGAAGAAAGTTCGTGCGGTTATCGACATGAAAATCGACCCACAAATGACTTAAACACTTATTTTATTATAAGCGATAATCACCATTGGCTTCAATTAGACATTACCAACTAGACACAAGTTTATCAATGACCTTGTTGATATATAGTGGTTATAAAATAAGTATTCCTATTTGGAGCTGTCTGTAGCTTGAAGGAATAACCCGAATGAAACCAAAATTTGTACACATACTATTTGAGAAGGGGAAAGAAGAATGGAACAATAAAAAAGAAAATTGCAATAATCGCCCACAGATGTCGCTTTTGTGTGTAAAATGTAATGTGCAATAGTAGTAACCGAACACGTTACAGGGTCTGTTGGCCGTAACTCCTCAAAAAAAATAAGGACCAAGAATGAAACTTGCAGTAAAGCCACACCACACAGTGATTTTTGAAGAGTGGAGGGGTATTTCGTGAATAACAGTTCGTGGCTCCAAAGCCCATATTCTGCAGTTCTGCGTATTGACTGTCCCATTCATATGAAAATGGGCTACATCTCCCCATAAAATCTTCCATGGGAAGGGATCATCCACCTCCATTCGTGCTAAAAACTTTAAAACAAAATCAAGTCTCTGCTGCGCGTCATCTGGTAACAATTGTTGATGGCAACTAATTTTAAACGGATAAAATTCGATTACCTTTCTTAGGACTTTTCGAACAGTAGCATACGGAATATCCAAATTTCGGGAAACTCCACGTGCACTAGGACCAGCTTTCGAAATCCTTGATGACTCCACAATCGCAGTGGCAATTTCTTCTTGCATACGGATAGGTACTGGTTTCCCCTCTCTACCACATTTTAAAGTAAACTATCCAGTCTCCTTGATTTTTTTTACCCTTCTTCTCACTGCACACGGTTTCAAAAGACCTTTCCCTTTACGCATTCCTTTCACACGCCTAAATTCACGTAAAGCAGCTGCACTGTTTGAGCTGTTAACTTAGAATAGTTTTTAAATTAAAGCGCTATCTAGTAAACTGAGAGCCATATCGTACAACGTTAATGGCAGAAATGACCGCGTTTTGAGTTTACTAATGATTACAACGGCGTTTATACCGACAGGACCCGTAGCGCCATCTGTTGCCGATTATTGTAACTATTTTTTTATTGTTCCATTCTTATTCCCCCTTCTCGAATAGTATGTGTACAAATTTTGGTTTCATTCGGGTTATTCCTTCAAGCTACAGACAGTTCCAAATAGGGATACTTATTTTATAACCACCCTGTATAGATATATATTTAACTGTCCAAAAATTGCGTTGCAGCCTTTGTGATATAGTCTAGGTTTCTGAACTGCTGTTCCCGGGGATGGTTAGCCATGGCCAAAAGTAGGTATTAGGCCGATAGGGCGACGTCTGAAGACTAAGGCTGATGAGACAAAACTTCCCAGAATAATGTTTTGATAACGTCCCTGGTAGCTTTCACCAAACGAGAACTGGAGTTATCATGGAAGAGAACAACTCCTCTCTTGTTGGCCAACGCTGCCTGGTTTTGGTGCAAAGCAGCTGAAACTATTTGCAACTGTGACGAGTAGACGTCGGTTATGATGGTTTTTCCACGTTCTAAGGATTCATAGTAAACTATAACAGCCCTTATCTAGCAAACATACAGCATGATCTTTTTTGATGAATGTCTGCTTTGGCGGTGAATGAGACGGAACCAAAAATCTACCGATGATCTCCTCCGGTTATTATACATTACCCATTTTTCGTCACATACCAATATTTGGTCTAGGAACGAGGCTTTTCTATGGCGCGAGAGCAATGACAAGCAGATGTTCAAATGATGGAGATTGTTTCCCTCGGACAGAACATCAGGAACCCACTTGCTGAATTTATACGTGATTCCAAGGTTATGCAGATGCGATCGGAATGTTTCGTCAGATGCTGCCAACATGTTTGCAAGCTCCTGTCAGGTTTCATGAGAGGATTTTGGTTGACTTCCTCCTCGAGCTGGACTTTGTCTAGGGTGGCCTGACAACCCACACGGGGCTTTGTCTTCGAGGTGCTCGTCTCCAGACAAAAATCGCTTGAACCACTCTTGAGCTGTCCGTTCACTCTCCAACGTCCCTCCAAACGGGGCCTCTAACGGCCTCTACAGTTTAATTTCCTAATTTGAACTCGTAAAGTAAAATAAGATTCAAAATCTCTTTTGTCAACGACATTTTCTTTCGCACTTGCTACAAAACTGATAGCGAAACGTGCAATGCATTGAAAAACTCTCTACTGAATGGGTTTTAAAGGAAAAGTATAGTTATGGCGTCATCGGAATGAGTTTGACCAAACCAACGCAATAAATGTAGTTATTCTCAAAACCCGCACGAACATTCTTAGTTACCTGGTATTTTGCACGATTTAGCTTTTTAATATTTTATTGTGGTTAAACAAAAATTAGGCGTAAACAGGAGTGGACGGTGTCGATAATTTTTTTTTTAAATGATTATATTACCTTCCATTATTACAGAGTAATTTTCGGCAACTAATTCTTAGAAATAAAAGAATGTTAGACCTGTATTCAACAGGGAAAAAAAGTGGATACAGAAAAATGAGGTGTGTAAGTATCATTATTTTATAAATCATTATTCTTTTTTCCAGTATGTGTAGTCATTCAGTTTCTTCTCCATTCTTCTAGATTTCAGGAATTTTGTAATACTCTGCAGTTTGAAGTTAGGGAATTCTTTTTTATATGACATATTAAGATAAAATAATCCGAGTTAAATATTAATATTCGCTAGTTTTATTGTAAGCACAAACATATATTTTTTAGCGTATATTTTCACTTACTTATGAAAAACTGGAAAAAAATTAGTATCAAATTATTGGCAAAAAATTATATTAATTTTTGAAAATTTAAGTTTTATTTAATGCAGTAACATTTGATTTATTTAATGGTTATTAGATGAAATATCAATAAGCATGTGCTATGTTATATCCTCGTCCCAATGTTGAATATTTTCTTTCATGTAATTGCTGTTTTGTTAAGGAAATATAATAAATAAATAAATAAACTGAGAACAAATTAACGCAAAATACGTTTTTTTGTTTTTGTGTTATTAATGGTTACTTAGTTAAAAAAAATCAGTAAATTTGGAAGCGTGTTTTCATAGTCTCTAAAGTTAACTATGAATGGGAAAAATAATAATAAAGTATAATAATATACTTCAAAAGAAATTGTCTCAAAAATAATTTCTCGTAGTAAAATAATAATTTCGCATCGTATCGCACTCACCCGTAAAATTTGTCTCGTGTTATTTTTTGTACAGAACTTTGAATATATGTTAGGTATAATGTTGATACACAATTACAATATATCAGTGCATTCGTTTTGTTGGTATAATAAGATCATGAAATTAGTAATACAGTCTATTAATATGTAAATTTGTAATAAAATTGAGTTTACTTCCAATATCGTGAGTTGAACTGATTGTTTAACAAAAAACTAACAAAATCTCAAAAAACCTAATATACCTAATAAAATTATATTGCTACAAATATTGATAGAACTTGCAAACAAATTCTTTTGCGTGTGTTTGTAAATGAACAATGGTTGCTATGCACATCGTATTCCATAGTAAGCATTTTGAAGTGCAACTCAGTGAGATATATCAATTTAAATATTTTCGAAATTGGGTAGCATTATTAAAATACACCGCAAACAATTTTCTCAATAGATCGTAATGCAACGGAATTCTTTTGAGTGTCCATATAAATGAACTATAAATTATACAAACTTCATTTTACATACTGAACAATCTATTGAAAACCTTAATAACATATATCAATTGCATGCTAACTCTAATATATTTACGCGAGTTAGAGCACAGACAGACGGCAGACAGACAAATAGATGTAAAAAACACTTTTTAACTGGATGGAGAGTATTAAAAATTTATATTTGTGACGATTCCGCTTTGTTTCACTGAAATTTATACGAAACCCTCCTGACTTTATTAAGTCGTCAGATCGTCTGGTTCTCGGATTAAAATATTGTATCAAGTCGAGTAACTAGATTTTAATGACAATGTTATGTCACTGCGATGTCGCAATGATCTCACATTGCAATAGCGGTATTTTTATTTTATTTTATTTCATTTCATTTCTTTTGCTATGTTATTTTTTCAAATCAAAACATACTTCTAAATCTAACTAGCCAGGATGGACCTATAGGACAGCGATAAGAGGCACTTCTTATAATTATGAAACCCTAAAACTTTGTTTTTACGAATTGGCAAGTTATAAATCACATCCATATAAGATGAAAAAAAAACAATATGCATGTTAACATACACGGATATTATAAATTCCTCAAAATAAATAACTTGATGAGATTGATTTAGGAAACTTTTTTCATCAAAATAATCGGAATTATACTTCCGATTTAAACATGCACTAGTATATTTATCATGCACATGTATCGTACACTTTCTTAACACACTCGCGAAATTAGGATTTCACAACATACATACATAAAATAATGACATAATAGACATATAAATTATGATATATATATTTATTGTTTAGTGTAAAAGAAAAAAATAGAAGTATTTTCAATTTTTATAATTTACAAGAAATCCTAACGAAATAACTATGAATGATTGTGAAAGAGAAAATGTCATTATATTTTAAGTAGTTGTATTTTCTATACTTGGGATTTTCTGAACGCATTAAAGTTAGGCAGAAACTTCAAAGAACGTGGGTAATTCATTAAAAGCGTAACTACTTTGAAAGCTCATTCTGTATGCTGTGATACTCAGTGCCTTTTGTTAAGTAACTGCTATCCTTATTGATTGTCAGACGCTTAATACCTCTAACCGTTTTACGAGAATCATTTGTTCACTGTAATGGTATGACTATTGATTTATTTTATGTTAGTGCGTTAGGAATTTAAATTTTCCCTAGCTAAATGGTAACGAAATATGTTGCATTTTCATTGCGTCTGTTTTTTTTTTTCTATTTCAGAAAATACCGAAATCTAATTTTAATGTGCTATAGAAAATAAATAAAATTATATATTTTTTAATAAATATATATGTGATAAATGTCAAATCCCATTTTCAATACGGATTTATTAAAAATTATGAAAACACATTTCAAAATTATTTAATTATTTTCGTGTGTTTAATATAATTTTAAACATTTATATTATGCTGGTGTCCGGAAATTAAGGGGTAGTGACCAATTTCAGAAGTTTCGTCGAATATCTTACTGAAACTCGTGAGGAAATGCCAGAATGCTCTTGAACTTTGAGGTTGTAAAGAACATGTTTGACTTCATGTTTTTCAGTGAAGATTTTGTCGCGAGGACAATTAGGTGGTGGAGCAATAGTAATTTTAAAAATAAAATAATATTTTGATCATCCAAGTAACAGAAAATGCTAAAAATGATCTGTCACTGTAGCAAATGACTACGTAGGTGTAGGTCCTGTTCAGTATTTGTATGCATTTGTGTAAGCATAGCACGTATATTCGTATGTTAACGTTTATGTGAAAAAATCAAAAGGTATTTTTTTATAGCATGCAGAGTTTTCAGCCGAATTTAACACCGCTTTTCCATAAACTTGACACAAAATCGTAGAAATAGTATACTGTGATTAAAATATTAGTATATTGAATATTTGATGAGATATAGGTAGTTTTATGAAATAAATTGTAACTGCACATGCGCGAATTAGAGCAAAGATTTTTTATCATGATATGATAGTCAATACTATAGGGCAACTCATATAAAAAGACCAGTGAAATATCAAGATAATTCAAAAAGTTACAGCAATAATTGAAAAATTGAGGAGGGCATCCCATATAATCCTATGAGCAGGAATTTGGGATTCCCATATTTAAAGCTTTTAGAAATTGATTTCTGTTTAAAAAATCATAGGTTACAATTAATATATATTTTTTAATTCACTTTTAAAGTACTGTAATTTTAAGGAATTCATTTTCGACAAAAAAAAGGCTATGTAACGCATGGGTTTTGTAAAAGGAATACGTCTCTAAAAGCTTCCACAAAACGAGTCTAAAATTGCAGATCATCTTGATCAGTAGTGTTAGTGTGATGCTTTTAAAAATACATGCATTACAATGTGTTTTACAACGATTATACAGAAATGTATCATTACGAGTTCTAAACTTTCAAACTTCATAATTTGTAAGTTGTTTGATATTCTAATGTGACATTCAAATATGATGTCAAAGGTGTCCATATTGAATATTTCAGAATTTATTACAATTTCTGTATGAATTTCTCTAGGCCCTTTTTTAATATAAATTGAAAAAAAAGTGGGTATTTTTGTTTTTCTCTGTGACAGTTTGAGGATTGAATTTTATGAGGTCTGTCTTTTTTTATGACTGGCTGTATATTATTAAAATTCAATTACGTGTCCAATCATATCTTGTTCCATGATTAACTCACAACATTCGAAGCTTAACTACAATCCATTTAAATATGCATTGTTTGTGATACTTTAAACTTTTATATTTTTCTTAAACAAACTAGTATAATAAAAACATTTTTTAGAGGATTTTTATCAGAATCCCATAAGAGCACTGAATAACATCATTAACTTGATATGAATGGATATATTTGAGAAAACTTAATTCATAATATGTTTCAAATATAGAAATAATTAATCCGCCAACACACACGCCCCTTTCCATTACGTTACTACACGCGCGGGATAAATTTTACCCCAATGGATTTTCTTGTGTCAATTTTCCCCCGGTTTGATTATAATCAAAAATTTATATATTGAAATAAACTGTAAATCAATAAAAAACATAATTTAACTTAAAAAAAGAGGTTCTTTTATATTTAAAGAAAAAGAAAACCATAAAATCTAGTACTAAGATTTTTTTCTGCATATCATTACATTCAGAGGTTTTACAATCTACAAAAAATAACTTTTCAAAAGTAAAAAAAAACAGCCAAGTTAAAAAAAAAAAAAAAAAAAAAAAAAAAAAAAAAAAAAAAAAAAAACGAAAGTTGTGGCTAAAAAATGGTGTGATATCAAATTTCCAAGCTTTTATTATAGTACTTATTTAACTTTTTTGCATTAAAGAAGTTATCATATATATAAGCCGAGTGCTACGTGTATGGTAATAGAAATCGTTTTCTCCTGTACTAAATACATTCTAACGTGTTTCTGAAAATTCAATGTTTTTCAAATTATGCATGATGGGCTTGGCGGCCATCTTTCCATATTATACACAAAATTCTAAGCACCCATATCCGTAGTTAAAATCCGTTCAAAATTGTAACTTAGGCAAATATTTTAATCGTTTCGTTTTCGGTTTCGGTTATCAAAATATTAGTCTTCCTCAATTTATCTGTTCGTAATTAAAATCTGAAGTTCGACATTGTTATAAACATATTACATTGCAAACATATTACGCATTTACTTTAGAAATTTGAGGGCTTAGAAATATAGAAAGATGGCCGCCAAGCCCATCATGCATAATTTGAAAAAAATTGAATTTTCAGAAACACGTTATGATGTATTTAGTACAGGAGAAATCGATTTCTATTAACATACACGTAGAACTCGACTTATATATATATGATAACTTCTTTAATGGAGAAAAGTTAAATAAGTACTATAATAAAAGCTTGGAAATTTGATATCATACCATTTTTTAACCACAACTTTCGTTTTTTTTACTTTCAGTTATTGTTTAAAGGGTTAACTAGAAATACCAGGATATTTTTCAATTATATCATTACATACAAAGCGTTTACAATCCAAATTCAGCCATAAAAATACAAAAAAATATAAAACTTATATATAGAAACATTATGTGCAAGAGTTGTTAACGTTTAAAAGAAAAATTATATTATTATTTCCACACTATATTTTTTACATAAATATTTTCCTATCATTATTGGTTACGTTATAACACGCGTGGGGTAAATTTCCTCCCACATGACACTTTTATAACAAAAGAATGGAAAATCTCCCAACCGGAAGTAAATTCTTTTTAGCCTCATCTTGAAATCTTTCAGCTTGAAAGGTACTATAAAGCTCAGAATGATGACGAAGGATTTTCGCACATTTTTAAGTAATAGTTGTGAGCTGGGGTAGATTTTATCCCAGCGCGTGTGCTGACGGGTTAATTAAGTAGGATTGCTCGTATTTGTCGTTAATGAATAATAAGAATCGAATTCAGTAAGACCGCTTCAGCCTATTCTCATATTTAGTGTCCCTGCGATATTCCGCATTTAATTATTAAGATTAATTACGCTGAAATATGAAAAAATCCTATTAAAAATCAATCTATGTTTTTTGTAAGTCAGATAATAATTAGTAATCGAATATAATTACGTCAGAATGTAGAAATTATATCTAAAGCCCTTTGTGAATTAAACGTTACTTTAAGTTTCGGTATGAATATTTCTAGGAAGAGAATATGCAAAATATTTATGTTGACACTGTAAAATATACGTAATTCTAGAATTAAGTGTGAAAAATATTGATATAGGGGATTGAGATGAGAAGATAATTGTGAGCGAATATAAAACGTGACGAACTATTATTGCTCGCGGACGTGAAAGGAAACCAAAACATAGCTCAAACAATAAAATAACAGTTTGTCAAACATTATAAAAGGAAAGAAGCAGTGGAATCGTATGAATTAACAAAAGGGCCTTACTCAAATAAGTACGCTGAATTAAAGGGGGGATAGATATATTTTGTTTTCAGATTGCAGAATTAACTTCGAATATGAGTATTAAAAATAATACCTCGGATAAACTACATACTAATATGCTCTTTTCTAATAATACAATTTCACTTAAATGAAAAATTAAACTGTCAATATGACATCGATTATTTGTTTATTCTCAAGAATCTAAACAAAACTCACAGCAGCTGGCTGTATCGGAAAACTGCGAAATCGGATATTCCATTTCAAAATTAACCTCACGTGTTGAAATGTAAAAGCAAGGGAACTAGCTTCCGACACTTAATATGTTTAGGTGAGTCTTCTGTAATGATCCGCAATTTTTGTGTCACTTAAAATTTTATAAAATTATCAAATAACTTCGTTTACATGTAGTAATTTTCCTTGCATTGATACCAAATATACGTCGGGGATATGCTCCATTTGAGTACTATTTATCCAGAATTCTTCGGCTAATTGAATTTTCTTGAGAAGAAACCAACCTTTGGGTTCTGAGTTTTTCTTACTTTGTGGACTTATCTTTAAATCCACGCAGTTATTATTAATGTTTTTCTTAGTTTGCAGAATAGTCAGATGGAAAATGTGTTTCAAAACTTAATTAATAAAAAAATGACCATTATAAGCAAATTTATATTTACAATATTGGAATATTTTTGGATATTATGTAAGTAGTGACATAGATATACATAATTTTGATCCACAAAAGCCCGAATAGGAGCTATTTTATTGGCTACCTTTATTAATTAGTGGAGAAAAATAAGCAAAACACTAAAACGCTGTTGTTAATAAAGTTTTTTTTTAAATTATTTATAGCTTTTCTTAAATAACTTTTCTTTTTTAAAGAATGCCTTAACAATACTTTATTGAAAACAGATCTTCATTTTACATGTAATAAAATTAAAAAGATTCCCTATGTTTTTTTTTTTTTTTTTTTTTTTTGACAATCATATCTCACCTTATCACTTTAACAAGATTCAAGATCCCTTTAAATTCAGCATTTATCGTTACCGAAAACGGATGTTTTTAATTTTTATGAAGAGAAAATGGAGTTTGTGAGAAATATTTGGTTACAAACTATGCATAAGAAGTATCCTGAATGCAAAAACGTAAAAATATGTTGAAAAAGTGAAAATTTTGCAGCTAGATTGTAAAGGTTGACAAATATGCTGAGATATTCAGAGGTTTTTTTCTATTATTTATGTCTTTATAATAACGTTTAATCCATATAAACACTATAAACTTACTACATTAAAGAAGTGAGTATAAAACATCACAAATTTACTGAACGGTGTATACAAATTTGAAATTTATACATACATTAAAAAAATATATTGACGCTTCGAGAAACTTACTCAGGAAATATTTGTTATATTGCTTCTAAAGTTTCAAAGGTGAAAACAATCCGTCCATTGCCACATTATTATTGCCGTCCACAAATTAAAAAATTAACTTGGTTAACCATCAACCATCGTACCAACCATCTACAAGTAGAAACAATGCAAAAGCACCTCCTAACAGACAAAAATCAAACAGCTGTAAATGAAAATTAGCTGTAAATGAAACTTCGATGCTTCATGGTGTAATCGTCCAGCATTTATATCACTATAAACTTATTAATAGAGATATTTTAAAAGTAACATGTTTTTATAATTTTTTGAAACATTAAGATCGCAAATATTTTATCTTACAAAATTAGATAATATTTGCTATTTAAAGAAATAGAAAGAAATCTAAAGAAATAGAATTTATGGTATTGATAATAATTTATCTGAGAAATAAATATACAGATTACCCACTTAACATTCTTTTGAGCTAGAAAATATTCATACCATTTCAGCTTTTCTTGTACCTTTTAATTTAAGAGAGCACTCCGTAAGAATTCCAAGCGAATATAATTTATATGTAGACAATTCTTCGAATTCTTCGTGGTTTCTAGTAAGCCTGCGTTTTATAAATATTTTGACTCAAAATAATTATAATTCTGATATTCAAATTATCTCTGCAAGTACTTTTAATATTGTAGACTATATTCAAGAATTATGATATTTGAAATCAAAAATGTATTTGTGTATAATAATTACATATAATATTGTGTAAAATTGTATAGTTTATACTCAGAATTTGTGAGTAATTTCTAATTTATGTGCGTCAATTTTTCCCTTATGACCATACGGTCCCTTTTTCTCTAGTAATATACGTTGCTGATATTTTTTTTTTAAACGAAACTCGAATAAAAAACTTCTTTCCAAACGAACCTGGGGTTGTGGACCCTCACTGCCTTCGGCAGCATATACAAGAGCGGGAAACCTCAGTTCTGTTTCAAATCAAACGAAATTTGTTAGACGAAGCAATTTATGCATTATTCAGTCAGACATTTTTTTAAAAATTCTTATATAAACCAATAGAGTTCCTCACTGCCTATATACACAACAAATATAATCAACTTAACCTTTTTTAAATGTATTACATAATTTTATCTTATCTTATCTTGCAATGACAGGCGACATAATTATAGGATAATTTTTAAGAATACGAATCAATTTAACCCTGATGATAGCTACAAATCATCGATAATACATTGGTATAATTTTATGTGACATGCTGATTTTACTTAAGAAATTATCTCAAAAGTTCAAATGATTAATATTAAGTTTGATATTTTGTTTCTTATATTTACCTTTACGAGATTGATATCATATACGAAGAATGGCTAGAACATATGGAAATGTTTGAATTTTTTTAACTTTTAATATTTTATATTTTTCTAAGACTTAGAAATATATAAATTTGGTTTCGTGTTTATTCGGTCAATAAAATAGTAAATTATCCATAAATATTTTATATAACATACTTTCAAATTATGAATTTGAAAATAATGATAAGTCAATAAAACTTAACGGCGTTTTCTTCGACAGCTGATAAATCATTCGAAGAAACTTTAACAACAGCACAACCTCTCTACTCATGTGTCAAGTATTTCAAAAATGATAATGAGAAACTAGTACGTTCCTCAAAGAGCTTCTTTTTAACCCTGTAAAATAATGCTTGATAAAGAAGCTGATTGACACACGCTTCTCAAAAATTCCTTCCCAAAGAAGAAAATAAATTTCAAACTGCCTATGTGAAATATTTAAAATAATGACGAAATTGTTCTATGCATTTAATGCCTTATTAGTCAGCACAAAATATTAGTTATATATATATATATATATATTTGGTTGTTTGCTTTATATTTTTATAGTGGTAGTAAATAGTTCATGATCATAATAAATTTAAAATAAAATTATCTATTTTAAAATATTTGAAAATGATTTTAAATGTTTTATAAGATAGCTGGATATAATCGTTCATTTTTATAAATGTGAAATACAATAAATAAATCTGATATACCCTTATAAGTTTACAAGATAAGAAAAGTAGCGCTCATTTTAGTAAATAACAATTTTGATTCATTTATAAATATATATATATGTAAGTGGATAATTTGTGGATTATATTTAAAAAAAAAGTGTTGCATCTATATAAAAAATAATACGCGTCATTTAAAAAAAAATTCTCGAAATATATTAAATTTAAATTTTCCTGATATTTTAATTTATAACAAGTTTGTGCAGCCCTCGAATGGGAAATTATGATGTAATGAACAATATAAAATTACATTTTTTTAAGATATGGTATGATTTTTGTTCATTTAAATATTTTAAAATGTATTTAACATTTTATAGGTTTATTCGTTATTTTCAGCTTTCCTATATAGTTCATCTTCCGCTAATTTAAAACTGTATTACTTGAACATCCCCTGTTAAACATACTTCAACAAGAAATATATTAAAGAGTAATTTTTGTTGAATAAACAGAAAAATCTTTATTGCTTACTATTTTTTGTAATAATCATACAGTTCTTTTTATACGATTGTTATATGATTGTTAAAAATATCTGAATACTATATTGCGAAAGTTAACACAGGTGTATTATAACAATCATTCCAAAACATTTCTATATGTTTGAAATTGTCTAACGTTTTTAAAAATGTTTACTCTACAAATGTTTCGCAAATATTTCGTGTGATAAAGTAATTATTTTTTAATATATGCAAATTACCACAGTACTCCATCAATTTATTCACGAAGTATGGTGCAAACTGATTATTATTTTTTAGCTTATTAATGAGTTTATGTCTTCATTATAGCTGCAGTTTTTTGTGGCTGAACTTCATAAATAATATGTAATAATTAAAAAAGTGTATACAAGTAATAAACAATAACACATTCCTAATATTATAATCGAATTTATATTGCAGTAATCGTCTAGAATGACAAATAAAAAAAGGCAGTAATAGGATCAGAATATCACTTACACGCAAAAAGGAAAATCAACTTTAATTTCATATTTTTTTGGATTCAGACTAAAATAACTTTTTGAAAACTCTATGAATTTTTAATACTTTGCAGTTAAACAAACATTACTTCCCTTAAATAAAAAATGCTTTTGCTTTCTTTTTTTATTTCCTTTTAGATTCTATTACTTTTACATAAATTAATATAATAGCATTAATGATCCAAATTATTACATTTAGCATGAGCTAAAGTTAAAATCGAATTAACTAAATGCCAAAATATAATGTTTCTCTATGAATTGTCTGGTTATAACTAGACATGAAATATTAAAACCAATAAAAGCAAAATGTATTAAAATTGAATACAAAAAATGAATTATAAATTGAAATTAAATTACCAGTTCTTATGCTATAACTAGGAAAAAGTAAATTCGTTTTATTTAATTTCAATTTATTTTTTAAAAATATTTTTACTGGAAAAAATGTAATTTTATCAAAATTGGTACAATAACATTGAACCAAAAGCACAAACACACAGTTTCATTTTTAATGCATTATAATACTCTAAATATATCTCGAAAAGTCTAAATACACACAAATAAATACGAAATAGAAATAAATTATAAATAAATACAAATAATTTTACTTATCGTTTTGAGATGGAATATGCATATCCAGACACCATTTATTGATACACTCATAGAATTTATCCCACTTTTATTTTCTATATTCTAGCACTCGAGTAGAAACTATTTATTTCTCTTGAAGTTTCCATGCAGTCAGCTGCATGTTATCTCTATCTTGCCTTGAATACACATATGAATACACATATGAGCTATTTTTAATTTGAAGTAAAAATAAATACTTGAAAGGAAAACTGCATATTGCATTTCATATTTTACATCATTTTGCGACATAGTGATGTTGCAAAACACATAAAAGTCTTCTGTTTTTCATCTTTGAAATACTGTTCAAGCACATTCTAGGCGTATATTCATACTAAGAGAGGACTTATGTGAATACTTTACATATATTTAGTAAGAAAATTCAAGAAAAATAAATTTAATTTTTTTGTAATCCGTTGAAAGGTATTGAATTCCCTACTTATTTTGTAAGAAATAATAATATTTTATTAAATATCTGTAAACTTCTAAAATGACAGTGTATTAAATACAATTTCCTGTATAGGATTTTTTTTTATAAAAAAAAAAACTGAATTGACTGAACAATCTCACAAAAGGCAAAATATACTCAATTGAGTATATTTTGTTTTTTGTTACATTGTACGTGTAATAAGATAAAGCCAGGAGAGATGGCGCGGTCGGAGAGATTGCGGGCATAGAAGTTTGGGGGGAAGAAATAGAGTGAGCGCGCAGCGACTCCAGGTAGTTGCACAACAGCAATAGTGATGTGTCTACTTGAAAGTGCACGTTGATTGTTTTGAGCGTCTAACATAAAGCATTGCTATTTTGTTTAGTTTTCTATAAGTAAGTGCTTCAAATTTCATAGCTATTCATCAAAATTTATATACAATGTCAGTAGTACAACATATTTTAATCTTAAACGATTTCTCATAAGCTACTAATTTAGACTAACAATGTGAACATCAACGGTTCGTTTTAATAGCGGCCATGCTTGAATAAAAGGCCGCGCAATCTCTCCTAACGAAATTGGAGAGTTTGCGCACCCGCTGCTTAGGAGAGATGGCGCATTGTTCCCATTAGTTTCCATGCTAGGAGAGATTACGTAGCTTATTGGTAAATTTGCATAAAAACTGAAAATTGAAAAGGGACTATTTTTATGTTAAACATGTTTTCAAGTAAATTAATGTTATTTTGTAATTTTATCTGGACTTGCTTTTTCTGATTCTTTAATATTTTCCCTTTAATTAAAAATTTTTGATCGTATTTAAAATTATTTCATTTTTCGGCTTCTTTTATCATTAGGTTAAAATATTCACTCCTAATCCTCTTTAATAAAAGGCTATGCGTTGCTGACGACTGGTATTTTTGCTAATCGTTGCCACAGATTATTCTCGGAAAATGAAACATTTGAAGTTACTCAAAAAATTAATAGCTCAAAAAGTATTTGTCCGAAAATTGTTAGACAAACTGCGTTAGAAAGGTAAAAAAATTTATTTTTCTTGATATGAATTTCAAATCTAATGATTATGCCGTTTTTCAAAAATATTGGATTTCAAAAATTACCAAATTTCACAATAGAGGACCATAGCGAAATCTTCACGCATAAAAAGATTATGATATACTGGCTATCGCACGAGACAACTTATAGTAGCCGTATTATTCTGTTAAAATATACAACTGAATTATGTCAAGAGTGCATTATTTTTATTCATTTTTCGACAAATACTAGATGCGCCATTTCTTTTTTGTATATATATATTAAAAGAAAAAAATTGTTAGAATTAAAAAAAATAGTTTTCAGCGACGTTCTGTAACCCGGGAAGCCCGGGTTTGATTCCCTAGTACAATAATATTTGTTCACAAAAAACTTACAACAATGTCATTTTAAGTG
This sequence comes from Maratus michaelseni, assembly GCA_963931845.1. Taxonomy (NCBI): domain Eukaryota; kingdom Metazoa; phylum Arthropoda; class Arachnida; order Araneae; family Salticidae; genus Maratus; species Maratus michaelseni. Next base: position 446,510,775 of record OZ007589.1, on the reverse strand, counting down.
TAATTATTATAGTTAAGAATTTAATTTTAGTTATTATTAGTAACAATCTCTCCTATTCATGTGCGCAATCACACCAACCCTGTAAGGACAGATTGCGCAAAATAACTTTCTTTGCTTTATTACAACTGTTCTATTAAATTACAACATAACAACAAAATAGCAATGGAAATGCAGTAAAAATTATTCATGGATAGTTTAGCAAAAAATTAATATTTAGATTTTTTATTGTTATTCTCCTGAATTGTGCGCAGACTCTCCTACCTTTACCTTATATTTATGTGAAATAAATACACACATAATAAATATTACATGCAATACATGCAATACATGTAATACATTTATAATTTTTTTATTTAGTAAATTGTCATTTGAGAATGAGGTATAAAGTAAATCATTATTTGTGTGTTTATTTTTATCAGTGTCACTTGTTTTTGTAGTTAATATTGCTGTATGATGTATGATGTTATTTGGATGCTTTTATTAAAAAAAATCATACTTGCTGCAAAAAAATATTTTTATTAAAAAAAAATTCAATAAATTAATTTTACTTTTGTTTCCTGTATTGTAAAACACGCACATGTAAACATTACTATTATTCTTGAAGTTTGCTTACATTGAGAATTTGAAATTTTATGCAGCTTACAATCCAGATCCTATGTTTCTTTTTAACCCTTTCAGGGGCAAAGTACTTCTATTCGTGAAATGCTGAAATGATTGATTGACACCAGATTTTACAAATAAATTTATTTGAAAATAAGTAAAAGCTTTTCTTCACGTACTTAATAAAAGGAAAAATTTCCTTCCAAAATTCTGGTGCCAATGTGGCATTTGGGGATTAAGATTATGTGGCCCAAATATGAACCACCGCCCTTGAAAGGGTTAAGCAATAGCAGTAAACAGAAAAAAGAAAAGATGCACTGTTGCAATGATATATTAAGGCGTTTTCAGTGTCATATATTCTTTATATACTCGCCATCACTGCTGTAAAAGCTATCCTTAATGGTAGGTTCCTTTTACACATGGTAAAAAATTCTATCACAGAGATAGTAGCTTGGAAATAATGGTAAGAAATGTATAAAAAAAGGAAGGACGATGTAACCTCTATATTTTGTACCTTTTTCGCATCATGGGGATGTTACAGTACATGTAATTTATTTATAATTTTTTTACGTAGCAAATTGTCATTTGAGAATTAAGTATAAAGTTAATCATTATTTTTGTGTTTATTTTTATCAGTGCCACTTGTTTTTGTAGTGCATATTGCTGTATGATGTATGATGTTATTAGAATGCTTTATACATATTTTACAAAGTTTCCAAAACTGAATTAAGGACACTGTTTTACTGAATGTTTTTTAAAACCAACAAGCGGGGAAGACCGAGCTACGCTCGGTTAAAATTAGCTTTCCGTTCACCTCGATATAACAATAAATTATCACTGTATTATTTCTAGAAAGCATTTTATTTTAGAACAGTATATTTTTAAATTTTACATTAAAATTTCTAAATTTACATATTTGCATTGGAAGAGCATCCTTCCAAACAACATTTTTAGTTTTTCGCATTCTAGAGAATTCCTTCAGATTCTGAAAGCCAATCGTTTCGCCAAATATTCCCGAGTTTGGCGACATTTTTCCATTTGGAACCAAGTATGTGTTGAGAAAGTTCTTTGTACCTTGATTGGTTGAATTCGGTATTCTAGAATATTCTATGGACTCTGATTGGTTGATTCATGTATCTTGGCTCCTATTGAGAATATCTAGAAAATTCTTTCAGATTCTGAAAGCCAATGTTAATGTCGCCAAATCTTGTGACATTATTTCATATGTCGTCAAGCATTGGTAATCTTAAAATTCGATTTTCCCGACAAATCTCGCCAATGTTGCAAACATTTCACTAATATGGCAAAATTTGGCGAAATGTTGCCAAATTGCGACTTTTTTTTACTTCCAACTGTTCAACAAATTAATAATTGTTTCAACCTTCATTCCCATTGAAATGCACTCATCCGTAGAGACCCCTACATGACGCACTAATCGAATATCTCCGCTCCTATTGAGATTTTCTAGAAAATTCGTTGAGATTCTAAAAGCCAATTTTTTCACCAAATGTCGCCAAATTTTCGCAAAATATCGCCTATTTGGTGACATTCTTTCATTCGGCGCCAAGAATGTGTTTTGGCATTGGCCATCTTAAAAGTCGATTTCCCCGCCAAATTTTGCTAATGTCGCCAACTTTTCACCAAATATCGCGAATATGTTATACAATTTTACAACACCAGGATACAACAAAGAAAATAAAAGAAGATACACAAAAAAAAATACAATAAATAAAACAATTTTAATGAAATATAACATGTCTTTAACGTCTTCCATTGCACACTCATTGAAGAAAAAATTAACTGAAGTGTATGATATGTACATATAAAATCTAAATGAGATTTTAACTTTTTCTAGAAAGTTTACATTTTCTCAAGAGAATCATCGCGGAGGGTATTATTGAAAACAAATCTTTTAAAAGTAAAAGATAAATATATGAAAATACAGGCCGGATTAATTGAAATTTATTTTTTGAGCGTCCGTTCTTTGTCAGTACAATGTGAATTGAGTTAACATTAAGTTCAGTGAATTGAGCTACACTGTCAGAAAAACTAGTGTTTATACACAAAATTATTTCTCATTTTTCAACAAATAATTTTCGTACTCCTAGAAAACCTGCTATTCCCGTGAATTCTACCCGAAAATCTGAAAAAAGAGGGGGGGGGGGATTCCGTTTATTCCCTGCACGCATGCGTATTGGCTCTATTAATACTAAAGCACGAATTTACTTAAAAAATTGAATAAAAAATCAATAAAGTAAAATTTCGAATTTATTTAAAACAACAACAACAACAAAATAGTGGTTTTGAATTTAAAATAGTAACAATAAATTACCCAATTCTTTTAAAAATATTTGCAATTTATTTTTTAAAGTTATAAGAAAAATATTCGCACTTAAAATATGTTCTAAATAAACAGATTTAAATATCTATATATAATAATTAAATTAAGTGAAAAAATAAATTGATTTTATTCAAAAACGCAACAAACAAAAATAATGTTTTCGAATTTTAAAAAAGTAACAAATAATTTTCCCATTTTTTTTTAAATTATTCGCAATTTATGTTTTAAAGCTATAAAAAAAAACACTAACACTGAAAATATATTCTAAACGAACACATTTAAACAATATATAATAGTTGAACAAAATTATTTTACTCAGAAATTCAAACATTTTTATCGAATTTAATTAAAAATATAATATTCATATTTTACATCTAACAGTCAAATTAAGAATATATATAATTCATGTTTTTATACTCTATTAATACTAGAGTTTTAAAACCCCAACCATCATCTCATAACGACGAAATTTCCCTCAATTAACATCAAACTTTTGCCAGGTTTCTAAACTCCAAATTGTTTAAGTCCCATTTGTTTAAGTCGCCATATAAAGAAATCACGTATCATCGTTTCAAACACATATTCCAGCAATCACCCGTTGACCTTGTCGGTAAGACACTTGAATTAAGGCGTTGAAGTGCCTGGTTCAAGTCCAAGGTCAGCCAGAAGATATTCTTGAAATACATCCAATTATAAATACTCCCGTACATGTTCATAGATGGCGTCACGAAGACAGATGTAATTTTTAAAAAAACAACATTCTTGAAATAACGGAAAATCCCCCGCCTATAACAGAGAGAAAAAAAGAAATGGACATTCTTCAAATAACGGAAATATTCCAGCAGCAGTCTGTCAGGAATATTTCCGTGATTTGAAGGAAGTATTTCTGAATATGCATTGATTATCAAATAGTTTAGTTAGTTGCAATTTCTTTTTACAGTTTTACAGCACGAGGATTCAACAGGGTAGGAAAAAAAACATAAGAAGATAAAGTAGAGAGATACAATAAGTAAAGCAACTATAATAAAATATAACATGTCTTTAACTTCTTCCATTATAGACTTGTTGAGAAAAAAATGAACTACATGGTACATATAAATCAATTTGTGATTTGGGCATTTTTCTATAAAGCTTACATTTTCTCAAGAGACTCATTGAGGGTACAAAAAAAATCTTTAAAAGGTAAAGGGGGAAATAAAGGGGTAAATAAAAGGCTAAATAAAGGGTTAAATAAATGGGTAAATTTTCTTAGGAACAGAACAGAAATAAAAATGAATATTAACCTTTGTATCACAGCGTTACTCATCTGCCACATACCCAAAAGTCAATGTTAATTATACAGTGGGCTTTAAAAGGCGATTTTATATATTGCTCATATAATTCTAAACTGTCGGCGATACTGAGTTAATTTTTTTCAATGCCAAAGATATATTTATGATTTGAGCAGCTTCACATCCTTATTGCTAAAATGGACTTTGTAAATTTTGTCAAATTAAAAAGGCTGGAGACTCCCCCAATTTTTTTTTTCAAAAGGTAAGTTTGTATACTTAACAATTTTGTATTAGAAAGTTGAAAACATTTATAAGAAGTGTGTAATTTTCTGTTTATTGCAATTGTGGAAAAAAGTAATTTTAAGTTAATATATATATATATTTTATGTTTTAATATATACATTTTTAATAAATGTCTACAAGCTTAAAATGGTGTATTTTAATCTCTGACTAAATATTTTTCAAATCTGAGTTGTTGATTCATAAAGATTTAAAAAAGTGTTATAGACAGTTAAAAGTTCGTAAAGATAATATATTTTCTTGAATCAAGGCATTGACGTGCCTGGTTGAAGCCCAAGGTCAGCCAGAAAATATCCTTGAAATATATCAAATTATAAATACTCCCGTACATGTTTATAGATGGCGTCACAAAGGGAGATGTAATTTTGTAAATCCAATTATTCAGGCATGTTCTCCTAAACTAGGCCTTATACATTTTATCATAGTACTGGTTTAAGAGGGAGTTGTAAATATATTATTATAAATATGAACATTTTATATATTTTACCTTTTATAAATTTTAAATTACCTCCTGTCCAAATAATGGTGAAAGAAAGAAACATTGTGATTGAAAACCCGATGATGGAAATATTGGCATATTTTAACATTTTGAAGTTCTCTATACAACACGTTTAATTTTGTAATTGATTTTTTTTGTTAAATATATCATTTAGTCCACATGACAGATATTATTATGACAGAGTATAATAGCGGGCTTCGCCCGCTATAGGGCTGGTCTATATATTCGAAAAAAACGAAAAAAATAGACCGGTAAATTTTTACTTTATAAAAAACATGACTTTTTTCCTTTGTTACTAAAGGAAATTTATTTGGATTTACTAAAGAAAGGATTAAGTGTTTTGAAAAGAATATTAAATGAAACCCTTTGTGCGATCTCCGATCACACTTACCCACTTGTTTTGTTTACACATTAATGATTTTTCTTTTATGTACGTTGACGTAATGCCGAATAAATCGTTATTGTATTATTGACATAAATACATGCTTGAAAACCTGCCGCTTTTATTTTGAATTTTATAAGAACTTTGAACGAGACAAAATATTTAATTTAAATAAAACATTCAGAAATAAGATTTTTCCCCTTATTGGTATAAATACTGTCATAATAATGTAACAATACTGTCATACAGTATATGCAACATTTTATTGTACTATCGGCTTTAAAATATTTACGTTTTAACTGTCAAAATATAATGTTTTTATAATTTTAAAATGCTGTTAGAAATTTGTTTGCATCATATAAAACTGTTTTTTTTTTCGAAATCATTTTAATAATATTTCTATTGCGAACATTTTATGAAGTTACTTGCGTATTTCAAATAAACAGAAGAAAACAATTCACATACTATTACATGCTTAAGAATCGAATTTATTAATTTGAAAAGATTTTGTTACAGTTAATTCCGTTTGTAATTATTTCGAATTCAATGTGTCCATTTACATCCCAAAACAGAGATAAATCCTGTCTCAACAAGTTAATGACGATAAGGTAATTGTAATCTAATTATTTGAAGCCGCGTAACTATTATGATAAAGTTTTATTTATTTACAAAATATGTTAATTATTATTCAATTAGCACTACGAATTTCCAAAATGTAATTGGATACATACTTTCATGAATTGCATGTTTATATATATTTTACATTTATATGTAGAAACTAAAATACAATTATGTGTTATATTTGTGTGTTACAAAAGACGATATTATTTTCCTCAAATCTTAATCTCCTTTCAGTCGTTATTTCAATATGCCAGTTATTAGGGTATCCATTGTATATACATTCCTTTTAAAAAGCATGCTTATATATACTATATGTTATATATATATATATAATTAAAATGAAATTGCATGTGTAAAAATCAAAAGATAATAATATAAATTAATTAAACCCAGTAAATTGGAAATGCAAATATGAGAACTAATGAGAACTATACAAATATGTTTTGCATTCGACAGAGGAGCTTCATAAGAATAATTCATAATAAATCTGTTTATTTCGTCTATTAATTTCAGCATTAAGCCTAAATATGACAATATTACGATTCTTATAACATATTGAAACACTAAAAATTAAAGTAAATAAAAATAACCATGAAATAAATGAGAATTCAACAAAAGGAGGTAATAAACGTGCGAGAGATAATAAAGAACTCACCAAGTAAACAAATTTAAAAAAAAATGTAATCGGAATCAACTCGCATGCATATGCATGCAAGATAGCATGTGAAATGTTAGAGAAAGAGTAGAAAATGATTTTGATAGAAGAAAATATGCTGCTATCTAGAAATGAAATGAATAACTATTGTACCCAAATGTAGGCTAAAAGAACATTCACTTGGTTAAAAATTGAGGAATGACATTACATTATTAACAATCTATGTAGAAGTGAAAAGATTATAAAAAATATTTGAGGTAAAATAATACTACTGCTAATAATAATAACAATGATTAAAGAAAACTTCATAATGATTATTAAATAGGTGTTAATTATTAATAAATAATTATTTAAATAAAATAATAAGACATATATTATTTTAATATATTGTCTTATTAATATATTATTAATAAGACATATATTATTAATAATTAGTTATAAATAATTATTTAAACAATTATTAAACAATACATATCAAAAAGGATATTATTAAAGCCAATAATAAAATGTCGCATGTAAGATAATGTGTAATAAATAAACAATTCTGACACTTTTTTAAATGTTTTATTTTATTTAGCAATCACGACCTCAACCGTTTTTAATGGTATTTAAACTTTATTATATATATGAGTGTGTGATTTATAACAGAATTTTTATCTTCCTGTGAAATAACAAATTACATAATAAAAGGTTTGGATAATTGAGGTCAAAAGGTAATATATATGTCTAGATATATATCAAAAATGTATATGTTTTAATATGTGTTTCATTCTAGTTTTAATTACTAAAAGTTGTACAAAAATTTATTTCTAATATGTGTAAATGACCAGTAGAGATTTTTGAATTTTTCTCTTATATTTGCTCTTAACGAAATCATAGTTTCATACACAAATCAAAATTATTATCGGAAACAATTAACCAATTTTTTATTTACATAGCTGCTAACACTTTTTAGATTTAAAAACATTGTCAAATTACTTTAAAAAAATATTATCTTTTTTAATGTCTTAAATATCTAAAATTTATCTTATATTCGTTTAAATATATAAAATAGTTAAATCTACAAATCTTATTAAATACGTTTTCAATCCCCAATTACAAAAGACTGACAAATCAATATAGCTTCATGATGATTTTGTAAGACAACAGGTAAATCGTAAGAAACAAGTTTAATAAAAACGGTACTTCCAGGTTTAAAGAAAAAACATCAAACTACTGAAATTTAGGACTGTCTCTTAAAAAGTTTTTAATTGACATTCGTATTCTTTCTTTCTTTTTCATTTTTATGTTTTATTTTTCTTTGTATAATATTTTTTTGTGAAACTTGATTGACAAACGCATATCAAGAATCTTTTATAACGTCAAAAAAATAATTTAAATATTCATAAGATGTATGTAACGCATTTAGAATGTTATAAACATTCGACGGCTAAAAATTATGTCGCAGGACATATTAAATTAAATTCACGTATTATTTTATAGCAATATTTTATGTAGTAATACACGATTGAAAAAATGTTTTTAAAGTTTTCTTGAGAATTTTTAAATTTATTTTTTAATAAATTATATATTTTTATTTTACAGTTTTGCATATTTCATGATATATATACATACATATACATACATTTTAAAACATGCTAAGTTTATTTTAAAAGGTCACGAACCTTGTAAACCTTAGGTAGCATTTTTTTAAAAATTATTATTAGTTAACAATTGTTTTTATTTATTATCTAAACAATTATTAGATTTATTTATATAAAGAATACTTATACGGACAATTGTTTCGATACAATCAACTGTTTTAATCGTGCATTTCATGAAATAAACTATATTATTTATAAAATATTATAAATGATACTGTCTAATTAATCCATTTGCATTATCAGTGTTTTTGTGATGCCATATGATTGCATTTTGACAATATTAGTTTTGATTCACTTTATTAAAAATAGATAAAATGGCCCTACCTGTATCTTAGCAAACGTCCTGGTGGCGGTAGGCTTATTTTCTACTGTAAAATTCTTGTTAATTTTATCCAAATAATGGTTATCATTAAATTATACATTACAAAGACTGTTCTAAGATTAATAATAAACATATATTACGAATCATACACATTCTTGGACAATCACACTATATACAAATAAAGATTAAACGTAATTTCTCATGTTTTAGTTTAAAACTCTATTCTTAAAATTTCATTTAAGACTGTTCTTATATCGTTTACATTGTTTTTAATTTCTAAGACGATGCCAAACATTTTATAGTCTTCATATTCTATTCTATTCTATTTACTTTCTGAATCAAGCAGTCTCGGTCACGGAGGTGTGGTTTGGAGAGAGGTGTGGTTTGTCGCGGTTATGGAAAAGAGAGTGCGATTTAGCAAGAATTAGCACACATATGCATCCGATTAAGAATTTTTTTCTTTTTCAAAAATTCCGAAAGAAAACTTTTTACTTTATGTAATCATGAAAACTCAATCATTATATAAAGCAAAAATTACAATTTAGAAATTCACTTATGAATTCCGTATTTCTGAATAAAATATAAATTCCTGATATTTAAGGCTAATCATGCAAATTCTTGTGATATATTAAGTAAGAAAAATGCATGTTTTTTTTTTTTTTCAAAAATAAAATATCATATGTCACACAGTTAGAAATTTGAAAACACTTTGAAATCATAAATTTTAATGAATTAAAAAAAAAAAAAAAAAAAAAAAACATAAGTAACATTAATTGTAAAGTGGCAGTTTTATAACCTACTTATTACATTGATTTATGATACAGAATTTTTAATTTCACAAATATCTGTTCCGCATTAGTTTATGTTAATACATTGTTATCTAACTTTGTTTTAACTTTTCCAATACCATCTTCTACTCAAACACCAAAAAACCGATAATGCAGGAGAAATCTTTCATTATTTTTTTTCAATATATCACCTTCTTACTCAAAGCAAACCGATTATTTCACCTTTAAATTTACAGCCTAAGTGCATACTTTAAAAATCTTTATGTTAAAAACTAAACACAAGTTATATATTTTTTGCAGGTTGTTTGCACAAATTATAAATATATATATACATGTATAATTTTTTTCAGTAATTTAATTTTAACTTCTTTTGCATAAATAAGGATAATTTTGTCATATTTGTTTGAATCGTCAAAGGCTATACGTAATGATATGAAATATACCACAGAAATATGTACAAATAACAAATGTACTCATTACTTAAAGGTGCAAAATTTCATTGATTGTTGTCAAGATGTTAAAAACACTTAAACAACATACTCCAAACTTTTTCAAACGAAACCTGGTCGTATTTAATAATAAGTACATTTGTTATTTGTACATATTTCTGTTATATAAATTATTTATTCAAGGTGAATTGCGCACTGAACAGAACTTTATAACTTTTTTCTTTTGTTAACTATACCTTTTAATTTTTTTTCTTTATGTAAATTAAACGAAATACTTGAAAAAATATATATACGTCTGAATACATACAGGTAAAAATAATCATACTTATATTTTGTGAAGTAGGAATATTTTTATTCAAAGGGACATATATTAATGCATTTCTCGAGTTTATCTAAATCTTCCGTCTCATATTATATTGCACGCACATAGAACATTTTCATTTCCTGTTGAAGTTTTCATGCTGCGAGAAGCGGAGTATTTCATGCGGTTCAGTGTACACATCCCACGCTGACTTTTGACAAGAAGCAATAAACGCAAGAAATGAAAGCTGCATATTGTGTTTCATATCTTGCATATTTGCGTATGATGGATATGTTAATGAACCCATAGAATACACTAAAAACATATACTACTCATTCTTTCCGTTCTAAAAGTGTCTGCAGAACTGAATATTAAATAAAAGTTTGCTTATTTATGAAATTTTATATTTCATTGTCAGGTTTTACGAATATAAATTATACAGAAAAAATATTAGTTACTGTTTTTACAGCTTCAGCTATCGGAATTATTTCCTAGTTCTTTTCAAATTAGAAATATATCATCTGGTATATTTTTTTGTGTCAGAATAAGCACTTTTAATTTTGATTCACGGTTAGTATTTGACGACAATCGTTTTATATAAATACTAGCTGACCCGACGGCGTTGCCGGGGCAGAGTGTCATTAAAAAATATCACAGTGGAGTGGACATCATAAAAATAAAGACTGAATAATATTTATGTATTCTAAAAAACTTGCAAATTAAATAAGAGCTAAAATTTCAAAAGTGTAACCGTTGAACCGTTTTTTAGATAGAATTAGCTTGACGTTAACCCTTGATGACCCAAAATTACCCACTAATCAAATTTTCTCGAACACGTGACCTATCCCATTGGTTTTCTGGTGCCCCAAAACGGTAGAATACAAAATTTCGTCAAAATCGTTAGAGCCGTTTTTAAAATAAAATTTGCATAACCACACACACACAAGATTTTCTCGTATTAGAATATATGATGATAAAACATAAAAAAATAAAATAATTTCTAATAATAAAACAACTTCAAATAAAACATAAAAAAATGAACGATGATGCACCTAACAATACAGGTCATAGATTTTGCCCCGTCCTCTTAAACACTAAAACGATGATCTGCTTCTAATTGTATTTTTTAAAAAATGGTTCAAAAGAAAAAGCTCATAGGCGATTCGTTTTCCTTCCATGCTTAGAAGTACTAGAAACATAAAGAAGATGAAACGTAAAAAATAATCCGTAATCGCATGATTCTTTTACTGGTCGGCGAGACTAGCGAAAACGTATTATATAATTACGCCTACGCATTTTCTTTCTTTTCGCGAGTAGCCTATTGGTATTATACTGAAGCCTCTCTTTGTAAACGAACACTGTACAACTTACCTTTTTTTCTGTGTGTGCGTGCTTTTCGCCATAAATAATAATAGTTTCACGTAAGCCTCAATGCAATGCGTGACCCAGACAGGGTTGCAATTTTGATATTTAATTCCGAGTTCATACTGGAAATCCCGAAATAATATTTTTGATTTTAAAAATTGATGTCATTAACCCCTGAAGTATTGCTCGAACGTCGCTTGGGTAAGAAGAATTTGTTTTCTTCGTTACTAAAAGCTTTCAGAAACCACAAATTTTTAACTATAATTTTTGTTGTACTTGGCGGCCATATCGCGATTATACAAGGCAGATTTTATAATACAAAAAAGTGGTTTTAGTCTTATTTTTAATTTATTGTGTCCAATAATAGTAATATTAAATAAAACTGTTAAGAGGTTAAATAATAGAATATTTGATATTCAAAATTTCTAGTATGAATTCAAAATTTCTGTATCAAGAAAAGGGCCAAACTGAGAACATTGAAAACTACTGGTTTGGATTCTTATCCAACAGACCTTTCTCTGCTCCATAGGTATAAAAAACCCTTAATCTGTAAACCATAGACTACCGTGGGGTTAAAGGGCTCTGCCTTAGAAATTCTTCCCAAAAACGGCTCCGCGAGCCCAAAAGTTTGGGAATCACTGCTTTAAAGGAATGATTTTTTATGTAGTCAGATAGAGGGTTCTAATTCAGCAAAAATGAATTATTTCTGCAGGTACTGCATTTACTGCAGATTCAAAATATACCTGCTAAAATAACTATGTCGCAGTATTTTTTTTAATGTTTAATAAACATTTAAATTTTATTGATAACACAGATGAAGAATAGATTTATGCGATTAGGTAATGCATGATAACAATGTTGCGTGAATTTGACTGTATTAATATGCTTTTCGCAACAAATAATATTTATTGTAAAATACAATAAAATATTTAAACAATTGTATTAGAATTTTTAAATGAAAGTGTAAATATTATTATTGGACAAAATTAGCTCCATTCGCTTTGTGTATTAATTACTAGTCATGATCGTAATTGATTCAAAAGGTACATTTTACGTACCACGAATCACATTCGCTATTGATTCACAAGGCAGTCATAGTGGTAGACTCCTTTGACATCTGCAACAGAAGTCTATAATGACAACAATCATTTTAACATAGTCTTAAAAGTAAAATAAAAATAAGAACGCTGATAGCAACTTGTTGTCTTCACATGAGTCAGGTAATATACAAATAAGTAAGAAATTGCTACAATTTTGTTACTTCAGTTAATGTTCTTAAAATATATTTGCTTTAAAATTTTAGAAATGTTCTGACTTTTGATTATTAGGAAACATTTACTTTTTATTACTATAAAATAATAGGTTTGGTTTTAAAGCAGATAATTTAACTTTGTCTCCACTTTTATATGCATTAAAGGAAAATGAACTTATACACAAGCAATTGTATGTGATTGTTACCCTGCGCCCCATTGGGATGTAAATATGTGAATACACTTATGATCCAAAATTAAAAAGAATGTATATAATATATATAAAAGTAAAATTTAAAAGTTTGGGAGATTTTAAATTTTTTTAACAGTCTATTAAATGTTATGATAATGAGGTAGAAACCTATCACTAAGTTTAACATGTCAAATGAGTAGTTTCTGCATTGTAAAAAATGCAAATGTTTATTAAATAAGGAATATTCAATATAACCACGAACGAAAATAGACATTAATCCCATGCAAATTACCCAGGATTCCGAAAAGCGCTCTTATTTTAGAAATCTCACAAACCAATACATGTTTAACATTTAAAGAAGCGTTTATATAAACAAAGTTTTTTTTCCTGCCTGTGATTTTCGAGAACGTCTCCGAGTAGTTTTTCTGGTCTATAAATAAGTTTTATCAATCTGGAATAGACGTGTATTAAATGCTAAGTCTGAAGTAAAAAAAAATGTTCAACGAGCATATTCTACAGACATATATAATAAATTAACAGCTTCAAAATGAAAATGAAAATATTGTTATATTGTTACTCATCCATGAATTGAGTTACTTAGCTGAAAATGTTTACTTGTGAAGTCATAGAATCCTAAAAACGAAAATTACAGTTTAAGAAACCTGATTTATATGCTATAAAAAATACTCGGAAATAATTATGAACATCAAGGGCAGCAAAAGATACTTTGGTTTTATAAATGTTTCTTTAAATCACGAAAATATGTCTGTTTCTGCGGTTTCCAAAAGTAAATAAAAATTTTAGGAATCGCGGGTAACTTAGAATAAGTCATTATATATGTTTAATTCGTTGTTATATTATATTTTAATATATTAAGAAACATTTGCCTTTTTAAGTGTGAACAATATTTAAAATTTTTAGAATTAGTAATTTGGAATACGATCCTCTTTGCTAAAAAATTGCATTGGTTATAGAAAACTCTGAAATGATTCCAGTTTCTTTTCGCCTGGTTTCAAAACTTCAAATGGAACCATAGTGAACGACTTAAAATGAAAAAATTAATTCTTTTCAAGCACTAAACAACAAATATTTATTTCACATACCTACACGATATTATAAGAATCGTTCCTTCAATAAAAATAGATGTCATATGTACATTATGATTTCAGCTTTTGTTTTTAAAAGCTTTTAACACAAACATCAACAACATTCCATCATTGGTTCAGTCACAATACTGAAATTATTTCACTTCATTTCACTGGTGAGGAGTGTGAATTAGCAGCGACACCTGAATTTTATTTCAAATTTAATCACATTTTCTACATTGGTTGACATTTATTAATAATAATTACAATTTCAGCCAATATTTATGAAAGATATAATTATTATAAAAGAAAGAAAAACGGTATTGTTCAATAATGAAAGGAAAATTGATTCTCTATTTAATAATGTATATATATTTTTGTATAAATGATTTCCTTAAAAATGATTTCCTCCTAAATCTCTTTTATGATACTCTGAATTGTTTCCAATATTGAATTGGTATCATAAAGTTTTGATTTAATACGCATTATACATTTTGAAATTACGCAAATGAAAGTAAATTTTTAAACAAATTTCGTTTATTTTACACTTAAATTTAATCGGCTTCATTGAAATATATTCCTAGCAAATATGATTAATAAAAATATATAAATAAAAACAAATAAACCTTCAATTCTTAAGTGTATATTATTGATAATATAAAGTTAATTTACGGCAGATCAAACATGAAATGCCAATAAGGAATGTTTACGTAATTTATTGATTTATTAATTAATCTAACATATTTTTATTGGTACTTAAATTTTACAGTGGGTAGTATAAAATAATAATGTTTAATCTATTTACTGATTATTGAAGAAAGCCTTTATAGTTAAAAAAATACTGAAATAATGTGATAAAAATGTTTCGAAACTGTTGAAGATGTAAAATTTATCAGGAATTTCTGCACCATATATGTTATTCCTTCGAGTCCTTAAACAACAACAAAAAAAATAATTTGAAAGCTCAGACTAAAATACGTCTTTAGTCAGTGTAAATGGCGCGATTTAGTTTTAATTATGACTTAAATTTAATAATAGTGGTAATAATGAATAATAACCATAATCATTGCAATAAAGCGCGATTTTTTAAGATTCAAAGAAAAAAAAAATTATTTAGAAAATCGTGCATCACAAACATTTAAATAAAAAAGATCTTTAAGAACTCAAACCTAATTTTCTCTTAAAGGTTCAATATAATCTTTTAAAAATAAAACCGCAAATGATGCATATGTATATATATATATTTATATTTCATTTTGCCTTCTAATGTATTGCCATTTCTTTTGAAATCTAAAAGTATAAAATTAAATAAATGCTGCAATACATAAATTTTCACACCTTTCGTCAAATCCATTGAAAAAGAATAATTTGACTGGATTTTTGAAATTCCCTTTTATCACATTGCTTGATCAATAAATTTTTCGAAAATGCTGCGACAAAAAGAAGGGCATTCCTTATACAAAGCCATAAATTTCTATTTGAAAGGATGACATAGCTCAGCAAACTCAGAAAAATATCCATAAAATACGGATGGGAAATAAAAATATGAATCACCACTTACACATTGTCTGAACTATTAGTAAAACAAGAACCATTACGATACTGTTGTCAATAATAATCTTGGTATAAAAAATAATATTTCAATGTTAAAAAAGAGAAAATAAAGATTAGAATCAAGAGAATTTTTACCTCTGGTATTTAGGCTTATTAACTTTGGTTTACAAGTTAAACCGTTGTTTCAGAAGTTACACCTATGAAATGCATTTTTTTGTTTTTTTTTTTTTTAAATTCAGTTCATTTTTATAAACTTTTGATAATTTTTTTCGTTATACACAAAGATGTATTGCAAAATTTATATCTTAGATGTAAGCAGGTTTTTTTCTTGTTTTTTCATTAATTTACTGATTTTTCTACCTTTACATGCAAATTTTAATGTTATTAATAAAACACACGCATATGCTCGTATGTCAAAAATTAAATATTATGCCAGAAAATAAATTTAAAGTCTGCTAGGATACATTTATTTTAGCTAGAAAATGTTTTGGAAAAAAAAAACATGTTTGCAAACGTAATCCTTTATTTGATTTGGCATATTCTACTTGTTCTACATCTTCTAAAAATATATGTTTTATCTATTATATTTAAAATATGTTCTTCTTTCTTTAATATAATTTTTACGTATGATAAAAATAACAACTTTTATGATTTGAAAGAGGCTTTTTGTAGAATGCTAATTAATAAGCCTTTATCCACAAAAAAAAATATATTGGCTTTGCTTTAAATATCTTATATCCCCATGCGAATATATTTAATTCAATTTATCCTGTTAAGTTGTTTGATTTTCGAATCTTGTCGACCAAGATAAAGAAATTATTTCATCCTTTTAACTTCTGCCGTTAAGCCATGTTTTATGGATGTTTTCATTTCCAAAATGTCAAAAGCAAAAGTTTTTATTCATTGAGGCGGTGATTTTAAAGATTACATTTATCGACCAGTTTAATTTTCTAAGATATAAAAAGCTTTTCTTATTTTTTTTTTCTTTCTCTATCCTCCTTTTTTATTATATTCAAGGAAATGTGATAAAATTTTGTAAAATAAATTCTATTATATCAGTACTAATAAAATTACTAGTGAAATTGAGTATAAAAATAACTTATACATATAAGAAATCCAAATAATGAAAACCAATAACTTTAAAAATACTATATATATATATATATATATATATATATATATATATATATATATATATATATATATGTATTTAAAAAATATATAATACGTTATACATATTATACATATTATATCAATTCGGCTAGATTAATTCTTTTACAAATATCACGCTCTTTAAAAAGATTATTTAAAGAGAACTTGACATGTTATAGTAAGCTTTCTTTAACCAAGTATTAATAGCAATGCTACTTGGGAATATTATTTAGGTTAATTTTGTATAGTTAAGTTAGTTGTGCAGACTGCGTATATGCCTTTCTATTTCTTTAAATAATATAGGTTCTATTTGGACCACCAACCACCTACCAATAAATACCATGATTCAACCGGAGAAAATGACGTCATATTTTTAAAAGGTTTATTGCATTTCTTGATGCAGGAATCTCGGTTGACTTAAATGCCACTGGTATTGAAAAAGACGTCATTGTCCGATGAAAATATGCATTTTTATTCGTAAAAAATGTTACTAAAATCATGTGAATAAGACATCATAATCATTGATATTTCTTTCAGTATTAAAAAAATGAATATAACACTACGTATATGAAAATATTTCAACTGCTTGGGCTAAATGCTTTTCGAAATTTACGTAATTTCCACATAATTATAATAATTATTCAAAAAAAGTTAAATATTCCAAAACGATTGCATGATATTGCAGATATATAATATATGCCAATAAATTTACCTAAACAACTGCCGTGAATGCTCCGTGAATTCATTGCATATGCCTCATTCACTACAAAAATTGTATTTGATTAAAATAATGGAAATTTTATGGAGTGTACATAAATCAAAACTGTAACATTTTTGGTATTTCCAAAAAATGTAAGGATAATAAGATTTTCCGCAAATTAAATAAATAAATAAAATATAATTTATGATAAATTATTGTGTCAAGTCAATTATATTCCAACGAAACTGTGTAATACAAAAATGACTCATAGTTTCAATCTTTCTAATTATTTAAAGAATATATTGATCAAAAATTCAATTTTATAAACATTTCAGACACAAAAAAGAAGTTTTAAAAAGTCCGGAATATTTATTGCGATCAAAATTAATAATTAACAAAACAATTAATAAATATATAACTAAGAAAAAGTATTGCGAGTTGCACTTTTTAAAATTAAAAGTTACAATAAAATGGAATATTTTAGTATTAAACAATCACGTCAGCCATTTTTTAATATTTAAATGATAAATAAATAAAATAAGTTACATTTTTAAGTTTTAGAAAAGTTTTTTTAACACCCTGACCGCTGGGCAAGAGGGCAAATTTGTAATGTTTTTTCTGTTTATTTTTTTAAATACTGAAAAAGATGATTTTTCAAATTCTATATAAAAAAACCTAATTAGTATATGGATATAAACCTTGAGATTATTAATCATTACCAAATGTTTTAAAACTGCATTATATTTCTAGAATTATATTAATTTAAATAATGCTTATATTGTAGTGAAACCCACAGCAAATTGAACTGACATATCAGTTCACGGTGGTGAGAAGGTAAATGTAACATAGATAGGCCATACAAGTACATCTTTCAGTACGCCATTAAACACAAAAGTACAAAACATAACTGAATAACTGATCCTTCTCTCTCTGTACATACAGGGTGTTTCACAAAGGACCCCTAACTTTAAAAACTAATAACCCGGAAACGCTGATAGATAAAAACATGAAACCAGTGGTATATTTATTAAAACAATCGTAAGAATCTTATACATAAATCTCAAAAATTAGTTAAAATTACACCGATAGATGGCGCAGCGATAAATAGGCGTATCACATTAAAATTGATTCAAAATGTGCATCTTTTACACAACAGACATGTCGCAAACGAAGAATGAAATTGTCAGTGACTCTCTGCTGTATGTCTCCGGCCTGTCTGTTGAATTTTATTGAAAAGCTCACGAATTGTTTTCCCATCTGGGCCTTTTGCGACTTGAAATCGCTTTTGAAAACTTATCTTTGTGGCAGTAGGACTCAATTAGGACCTTAAGTAGGATTTAATCGGTGGTACTCCAACACAATAAACACACGTTCCCCCACGGTATACATCACTTTCGGAATAATTTTTACTATACGCTAGTAGCGGTCAGATTAAAATGGCGAAATCTTGGAAGGCTAGTCTTTCTATGCTTCTGAACTCTCTTTAGAAGGATTCTCAACGCTCTCAGCGCCATCTATCGGTGCAATTTTTAACTAATTTTTGAGATTTATGGTCCTTTGTGAAACACCCTTTATATATATCTATATGAAAAACGTACGCTCTTTCAAAGTATCGGAAAGGTATTTTTGTTAAATTCATAAAGGTTTTTAATTAATTCCCTAAGAAATATCTTCCATTACTTACAATCTTTACATTCTCTATTTTTTTACATATATTTAAAATGCAGCAATTATTTAAATGTATTTACAAGTATTTTTTTTTTATTATTTATAAAAAAAAAAAATGTTGGACGTCTCCCATTTTCTCCTAATCAACATTCATTTTATCTCAGTTTAAATACATTTAAATTTCAGCTAACAAATAATATATTATTCCATTTCCTTGTTCATCATCTAAGACGCCGACATTTTTTTATAAGGAATCCTTTATTTGACGATCAATAAAACTTTTGACGTGAAAGGCATTCTTTAAATCGAATATCAGTTTTTTTTTTATATGAATTAAAAAAATAAAATAAAGCAATATGTCTAATTGTTATCAAAGGCAAAAATCGCGTTGTTTTATTTGTGATATAACATTAAAAAGAAACAAATCATCAAAATTTCCTTTTTTGTTTTTCCTATTTTTTAAAAATACATATAAATATAAATTAAAAAAAAAACTAATTTTATGAAAATATTCATATTACAACTGGTTCAATTTGAATTTAAACATGCATATTTAAAAAAAAAAAAAAAACTGCAGTGAATTTTTAAATTTGCATGTGCTTTTCCCAAAACTGTATTTTTATTACTTCCACGCACCGCACCGTAAGAAATATTTATCGCCATAAAGATAATTTCATTTGCACAAATCTGTATAATCTGTATAACATCACCATACCTTTAATCTTCTCTATATCTAAGTTTGTAGATTAAAATATGCAAATTTTATTTGTTGCAATTTAAATGTAGTTTTCAAATTATAAATCACGTTAAAAAAAAAAAAAAAAAAAAAAAAAAAGAGCTCATTCTAATCGAAATTAAATTTGCGTCGTCAAATTGAGAAAGCAATTTGTGGTGCTAGTAGGTATGATTATTAGGGTGGACAAAAAAAAAAATGTTTTTAGTCGCTATACCGCGAAACAATTGCCTCTAGGGTAGCTAAGTAAAATACAAAAACGAAATAAATAATTTTTTACGTCTGGCGGTAGCGCATCGGCCTTAAAATTTGAGAAAATATACAATCTTTATCATTTTTCTAGGAAGGGCGAAAAAAAATATTTTGTTTTTTGCGAGCAGCTTAGTAAAATGCAAAAAATATATATAATAATAAAATGAAATAAAATAAAAATAAAATAAAATAAAATAATTTTTTGCGTCTGGGATAGTGCATCGGTCCTAAACTTTGAGAAAATATACGATTTTAATAATTTTTCTAATAAATGGAAATAAATCAAATAATTTCTATAACAAGTAGATACAGAAATATTTTAATAGAACAAAGCGTAGGAATGATAAATAAATGTAAAAAAATAATACATTTTACAATTTATTAGTAGCGTATTACGTTTAAAAAAACATTTTTTTAATTGACAAATTTCCATTGAAACCAAATTTTTTTTTCTAATTGTGTTAATATTCAGTTTGTAATGAAATATAGTACTTTACTTGCCTTTGTTTTATTTTGATAGTTTCAAATAAGATTTGCTTGAAAAACTAGGCATTAACGATCTTGCGATAAGTGTAGCTCTTCTAAAACTTCCCCAGAATTGGAGCCGACGACATTTTATGATGCCTCGGTTACCCGCTTAACGCTCGGGGGTGTCACGGGAATTGGTCACTCTTCCACGTGGCCGCTGTTCCAGCTAATTAGACCTTAGACCAAATCTCTTGATCTGTGATTCTTCGCAGCAAACGTGGTGGTGAAAAATTTGTAGTGATCCAGAGAATCATTTCGATGTTGTCTGTCGCTAGGAAATTAATTCTGGGTGGTTGAAAACGCCTGATTGACTTTCTTTTTAGAAGCTAAGTTTCTAATATGATTCCTTTTATCTACTACCATACTCAAAATAAAGTTTTCTGAATGGCCAAAAATGCGTTTGTCTAATTTACTTGGTCAATCACTTTCAGCAAGTTCTCGGGCAGGAATCATGAAGATTTTATAACATTAAATACACCTTCTGGTCCATTTCTGATGTATTTACGTTTTTTATTAGAAACCATACAAATACATATTACTTTAGGAGAAAATACACTAAGATATTGTGTTCGGTTTTCAATATTTAAATACAATCGGATAATTCTGTTCGCCGCTGTTAACCACTTTGAGTGGGAAAGTGTGCCAGCCTCAAGAACAGAAAAATCTTCAAAACAGCTGCCTTATTTTATAGCAGAAGTTATATACAGCATATACTGCTTATCTGTGTATGCTGGTCATTTTGCAACCTCTTCCCACTCTGCTCCGAACAGTGTCGGTAGCATTTTTCAAAAAATAACATGTAGTATTCATGTTGCCTCCATTGAGCTTAGTGGATGTTGAGGATGAAGTGGACTTCTAATATGCATAAGGACCTTTACACACTATATAAACTCTAACCTAGCAATTTAGTTATTCTTAATGACATCATGCAGTGTTATTTAGTATTTTTAGCATAATTTATCACTGTTTACTCTAGTAATATTATTCGCTCATTATTGTTCATTTAGTACTTCTATCCGTTATTATTATCTGCTTTAGCATTTTACAGTATTTTTACTTGATAGTATTATTGCTCAGTATCACACAATAGTATTTAGTATTGTTCAGTAGGATTGGTAAATTGTATTTTCAGATTTTGCATTTTTGGAATCTTGTATTTTAGAATTTGTATTTCAACATTACATAGTATAATTATTGCTCAATATCACAAAGTATAATTTAGTAATGCTCAGTATAATTAGGTAAACTGTTAGGTTATGGCTAGTTGAGCTTAAGCCAAAAGGTAGGCTTTCCCGCCAGGTTTGACCTTGATCTTGACTGAATCTGGATTTTCACTTCATGAATTGGACGTAATTGGATGTGATGGCACCGTTACTAATACCGGATGGTAAATCGATATTATTCGCACAATTGAAGAACAAGTTAAACAACCACTACCGTGGAGGGTGTGCCTCTTACATTTCAATGAATTGCCTGTCCGGCATTTGTTTCAAACTGTAGATGGTTAAACTGCTTGATCAAAATCATTTCGTGGTTCGATTGGCACACAGCTCAGTAAATGTGAGAAACTCATAATAGTAAATTTTGACAGTGTTGAGTGTCAGATTCCAGAAATTGTCATGCAAATTTAAAGCAAAGATCAGCTGTACCTGCTGGGCATAGGTTCTGATATTAAATCAGGCAGATGATCTTAAGATTTATATGTTTGTGAACCTGACGCACATTCCCATTCAAGGTGGTTAAACTCAAATTTTACACAAACAGAAAAATGATTTTGGTTTCAATAGAAATTTGTCAATTTAAAAAAAAAAATTAAAACGTAATACGCTGCGAATAAATTGTAAAATGTATTTTTTTGTTAATTTATTTATCATTCCTGTTCTTTGTTCTACTAAAATATGTCTGCATATATTTGTTATTAGAAGTTATTTGATTTATTTCCATTTATTAGAAAAATTATAAACATAATATATTTTCTCAAATTTTAAGACTGATCCGTTACCTACGGACGTAAAAATTTATTAATTTTGTTTTTGCATTTTACTATGCTAACCTACAGGCAAGTGTTCCGCGGTATATCGTAAAAAAAAAAAAAAAAAAAAAAAAACTAAAGATTATATTTTATAAACATCTCTGCAAATTAAACTATCTCTCTAAACGCTATTATTTAGAGTGCGGATGTAGCTAAACGCAGGTTTCTGAAAAGCGCATGGAAATTAAATAATCAATTTGAGTGTGTGTTAAACACACATTACGAATTTCAAATTGGCTTGGATCTAAAATTTTAATTTTTATGCGTTTTTGTTGTTTGATTTGGAAACGTACATATTTTTTTTAAAATAAGAAAACAAAAAAAAAAAAAAAAAACAATTTTTTAAGACGAAAAACTCATGAATCGTTTCAGATCTGTAATTTTAAGCATTAGTAGAAATCGTTGCATAATGAACATGTTTAAGGGGTCAGGTAACCTTTAACGTGTCAAAAATTTCGATTTTTTTTTATTAGCTTATAATTAAATATGGTTCTTTAGAAACATTTTAAAATAAACCTCTTGCAAAAATTCACTTTAGAAGAGGAGTTATGTGTAAAATAGTCTGAGCTTTTTCATATGATCAAGGGGTAGTTTGATGATTGAAGTCAATTTTCTCAAAATGGCGATTTTGGTCATTGCGCGCACGATTTCTGAAAAATGGTTGTTTTGAATTTCATGAAATTTTGTTTGAATATCTTAACCATACAGATGCACAAAATGACTTATTATTAAAAATTTCAAGCAACAAGTTTACAATTCATGACTATTTTTGCATTAAAAGAACTCGATATTTCGAATTTTTCTAAACAAAATTTGTTTTATCAGGATCTACGCATTTTATTTTTTTCACAGTAGGTTATTTTGAGAACACATTATATTTGGCTGGTTTTAGCAATTGAAATGTGAAAAATGCTGCGCCCAATAAATGCAAGAATAATTCTTTCGTAAAATATTTATAATATTTTAAAATAAATTTGAAAGTTTTATATGAGTGTATACATTTTTGGAGAATTTTAATTTATAAAATAAACCTTTATTAATATGTATTTTAAATTTTATAATTGAAAGTCATTTAGTTACGGATACTGTAGTACTTATACAGGTCCATTTTTGAAGTGTTTTGTAAGTTCAAAGGTTACCTGACCCCTTAAGGATAAACTAAATACTTTTGAACTTCTTCCTTGTCAAATAACTATTGATATTTTAAAAAATATAATATTACTTTTTCTTATTTTTTGAAGGCAGACTACAATATTTTCGTAAAAGTGAAAAATAATTTTATTATCATAAAATATGAACAAATGAGCATACAAATTGCTTAGTAAATTGTTCAATAATTTGACTATGCAGTAGAAAAAGCTATAGTTATATCGATTTAACGTACAAACATGTAAATATATATTTAAAATTAAATAACTAACAGAATAGTTCCATGGAATATAATAGTGATTTATTAGTTAGTTTTTTTTTTACTTTGTTACATGTTATTGATACAAAAAGTCATCCTTAGAAAATATATCTAATAAAAAGATTAAAAGAAAAACATAACTAAGTAGAGACTTTTTTCCATTATCAGCATACATTATATTCTACTTCAAACGTATTTAGTGCATTATCAGCTGATATATCACATGCCATTTCGTTTCTTTACTGCAACTAATGTATCGATATTTGTTGCGTAAAAGGCATTATGCTCAGAGGGATAAAAGTGTTCAAAGGAAAAGTACTTCCACTATCGATTACCGATTATATTTGTGATATGAAATTTAAAAAAGGGAAACCGATATAAAAAATCTGAAAGTTATTTCATTTTTTAAAATTTATAATACATAAATAAGTCTAATATTCATTAGCAACGAAAAGTTAGTTTTATTAATAATGTATTTTGTTTAATGGAATTCTATAATTTTAATAAGAACAAAGAAATTTTACGTAAGGAACATCTTTAAAACTATATATACTTTTGAATACCCTTAAAAATAAAATATTGATTTTTTAACTATGTTAATTGTTTATTTCTTATGTATTGAAGGCTAACTACAGAATGTCCCAATATATGAAATAAATTGCATATAACATGATACTTATGAAAAAATAATTACAATATTTGTTTATTAAGTTGTTGAATAAACAGACTACAATAAACACAGCGCAATACATAATACAGCTCCTTGTCAAAATATTGCAAAGTGAAATTTGCATTGTATTTAACTTCATTTCGTTGTAGTACATTTATTAAAGAACAACGCTTAATAAACTTACATGCTATTCAATTAAATTAAAACTTTAAAGATTTAATTTAAAGCTAATATTATATATTTTTAAATGTTTTGCATTATTTTAATTATTGAAATACTAAATATTAGTTGTTTAAAAAATTAGAAAAGTTGTGAATTTTCCTGATGGGTTCAGAACATTGCATAATTAAGCGTACAATAAGCTTTTCCGTAAGTTCTTGTGTTAAAAACACTCGTTGCATGATCTTATAGCTGATATAGCTGAATACCAGCTATGAAGCTCAAAATATTAAAATTTGAAAATATTGTATTATTTTAATAAATAGAGATAAAAACCCAAAATTCTAACAGCCTTTTCCTATTAAATTTAAGCATTTTTCGTTAAAGCAGTTCCCAAAAATTAAAAATCCACAATGAAATTCTTTCTACAATAATTAATTTTCTATTGAACTATTTCCACGTGAAAAATGAAAATGAAATAAAAAGTTTCACCAATTGAAAAAAAAATATTAATACGAAATAAAAATGAATGACGTCATAATGGTAATGAAACGGAAATTTTTGAAGATTTCTCCATAATACAAGGAGTTAGTGTATGTAGACAAAGCAGATTAATATCACGTCATTAGAGAATTAAAAAGAAAATCTGACGTCATATTGGAAGATTAACGAATTTTACAAATGTTTGAGAATAATACAAAGCGAGTATCAATATGAGTAATATAGAGTAGTAAATATATGAGTTTGAGAAACATATTGAATCATGATAAAAATCCGATTATGGAAATATTCGCATATTTCAACATTTTGAATACAACATGTTTAATTTTGAAATTATTTTTTTAAATATTGCATTTAGTCCGCATGACAGATATTATTATGACAGAATATAATAGCGAGCTTGGACCGCTATCGGGCTGGTTTAGATATTCGAAAAAAAGAAAAAAATAGACCGGTATTTTTTTACTTTATAAAAATCATGACTTTTTTTTGTTGTTGTTGCTTCATGACATTTATTTGGATTTATTAAAGAAAGGATAGCGTGTTTTGAAAGGAATATTAAACGAAACCCTTTGAGCGATTTTCGATCACACTTACCCACTTGTTTTCATTTTGTGCGAATCGAATTTCGTGTATCTGATATAACAGCATTTACATAAACGAAAGTGTTAGTTAGTCTATTAACGATAATCTATAAACGATAGTGTCTATTAAGTGTTAGTGGAGAAAAAAAACAAATTTTAACGACATTATTTAGAAATAATCGTCTGAATAGCAAACGGAAGCCAAAAAATGCACTAGAGATGATAGAGAACTAAACCGACAGATGATATAAACCTAAAAAGTATTACTAAAAATTCATATTTTTACAGTGCAAGGTATTTCCACCAAAAGTGTAACGAATACGATGTCCAAATATGCAAAACTAAGACGTTTCATTAACCTCGGATTTCATTCTCGTGCACCAAAGGTAAAGCCTTTCATAACTAATGAACAGTAAAATCGAAGAATATGAAAACGACCATTAGATTATATATATATTTTTAAATACTATATATTATTTTTTAAAACAAATGATACCGTTACAAATGCAAAGGTACCGTGAAAACGCGCATATTTTTCTTTCTTTGCTTTTTTTTCTTATTTTTTTTACACCTTAGGGACCTCGATTATCACGATTTGAAACTGCAGTAAGAAAACGGGACGTTTACTAGTATTTAACTTTAAGAACTACGTTTTTCCCGATCATGCATGTAAGGGATCATAATACCGGGAAACTGCCGAAAATTAAAGCTCACTTGATAGCAGTCCGTGACCATTTTTAATTAATATCTGGACTAATTTTTAATAAAAAAAATCAGGTTCTCGATTGAATTCTAACCGGTCTTTGTCCATCCTTGTCCTGTTTTCCAGAAGTCTACGAGCGATAGATTTTCAAAGCCATCACCAACAAACAAAGAGACAGACTCGCAGACCTAGAGACAAAAACTTTTTCTATTAATATATTTATGTCTCATTTAAAAGGAATCGCTAGTTTTAACATAAAACATTTTTTTGCTTTTGTTTTTCTATTCAAAAATTTTCTACAATTTTGAAACAAACAAATACCGCATGAAAATATTAAAATTATCATCGGGTGCATTACAAAGGAGAAAGAGCGAAGGAAACATATGTAATCTATATCAAAAGGTATTTTTAAACGTTTTGTGTTATGCTTTTATCACTTTAAACAATAATTACCCTTTAAATTAAAGTTAACAAGTGATTTTATTATATTATTTGAATTATTTGATATTAATTAACGCAGACAATATATCCGGTAAAAGTAATAATGGCTGTGCAGTTATTTTAAAATTATAAATCTGAAACATGTTATCTTTAAAAAAGTTACTCTTAGAAAATATATAAAATGAAATTTAATAAATGAAAAATATACTACTCTTTCTAGCCTTTTTTCTTATTATCGGGCATACATTATCAGCTTATACAGTGCATGCTATTTCATTTCCTTATTACGTCTTTTCTACCAACTTTTTATGCATAAAAAACAATATGCTTAAAGCTATAAAAGTATAGAAAGGAAACACCATTCTCTTATTGATTACTGATTCCTTTTCTTGATAGGAAATTACAAAAGAAATTAAATGCGAAAATTGTGAAATTTTCATTTTTGAATTTTAATGAAGTTTAATTCTTTAAAGCTTGTGAATGATTATACACAGAGTGGCCATTATGTAACCATTTTCTACAAAAACGATCAAATGACTGGACAATTTGCTGCAAATTTTTAACAGTGTAGTGTACTGGATATATGTTGTTTATTTGATTGTAATATTTAAATTGGGTAAGATGGAAGGGCGATGTTATGTGTATATTACTTAATGGGCTGTAAAGTTTGTTTTGCTGCAGACAGAAAAATTGCCATTATAAGGATGAAATGATTCCAATTTTTTAATTTGATATCTATATTGTTTTTTTTTAAAACGTGTCTTTTAGTAAAATCTTTCGCATTTTTTCCCCAAAAGTTTCCATTTAAATAAAATAAATAATAAAGATAATACATCTTTTGTGAAAACAAATCGTTTTCCAGATTTTTACATTCAATTAAAAAAGGTTCATTTTTGTATACTTTAGTTTCAACGTTATCATGTACCATTGTCGATCAGTCAGAAAAGAGATTACGAATAATTTTCTTATTCTGATTTTACTGATTACCACATCATTATATTTGTATGTTATTTGTTATTTAATATTTGTCTAAACTAATTTTGTTTGTTAATTGAGATAATTAGGACGTTACACCAGCACCTACCCACCCATATCACACACATACATGCACGCATTTAATGGGATGTTGAAATTTTAAGCAGTTTTGCGAAACATTAAATAAGGATCATGCTTCTACCTAAATTTAAAAGTCTGATAGAACCCCCTAGCTTTAAAATTATGGATATTTTAAGAATAAAGAATCACTACGCAATATTTTAATGTTTAAACAAGGAAGTTTTCGTACAAACACATGTTTTTGAATACTTTTAGAATTGGAGTTATGTCTATTTTGTTCTCCACTATAAGTCTAAGAATAACCCGCACAAGCACAGAAATAGTATTTTCTACGAGGAGAAGTCATTAAGTAAGTCACAAAAGGTAATTAAATAATAACTTACAAAGATATTTACTTCAAAACTATTTTTATTTTTTAACTTATTGTCCACCAATATTTATGCACTTATATCACCGTTTTAACACTGCTCCAACACTAGCTGCATAAGATTCTTTGGGTTGCTGTCTCAGCCCTATTAGGACTTCAAGTTGAATCTTCTCATCATCTGTGAACATCATCTTGCAATTTCTTCAACATTCACCATACAGATTCGACTTAGCCCCAAGCGATTTTCATCTGTTTAGTCCACTAAAAAACCCTCTTGGAAGCAAGATGATATTCACAAATGACGAGCTGGTTCGATTTGAAGTCCTAATGTGGCTGAGACAGCTATCCAAAGAATTGTATGCCGCTGGATTATGGGCACTAATAAAACGGTGATATAAGTGAATAAATATTGGTGGAGAATAGGTTGAGAAAAAACTTATTTCTGAAGTGAATATCGTGGTAAGTTATTATTTAACTATATTTTGTGACTTACTTAATGACTTTCCGTCGTACATATTTGTCCATATGCTGTCACAGAATACCTTTACACTATTTCTTGAGCTGTAGTGAAATATTTTTAATTTTTCAGAGTGTTTTAAAACATATTAATCATATATACGAGTATTTACTCTAATGCCAATATCCTCTTTTCTATGCACATATAAATCGCACAACGATGGGACGGTATTATTTTTGTGCCTTTGTCATATTGTACACATATTTACAGGGTGTTTCACAAAGGACCTCTAACTTTAAAAACCAATAACCCGGAAACGGTGATAGATAGAAGCATGAAACCAGTGGTATGTTTATTAAAAAAATCGTAAGAATCTTATACATAAATCTCAAAATTTAGTTAAAAATAGCACTGATAGATGGCACTGAGAGCGTTAAGAATCCTTCTAAAGAGAGTTCAGAAGCATAGAAAGACTAGCCGTCAAAGATTTCGCCATTGAAATCTAACCGCTATTAGCGTATAGTAAAAATAATTCGCATCGGACACGTTGCCTGTCTGTTAAACATTTTTGAAAAGCTCACGAATTATTTTCCCATCTGGACCTTTTGCGACTTGAAATCGCGTTTGAAAACTTCTCCTTGTGGCAATAGGACTTATTTAATCGATGGTACTCCAACACAATAAACACACGTTCCACCACGGTATACATAACTTTCGGAATTATTTTCACTATACGCTAATAGCGGTTAGATTTCAATGGCGAAATCTTCGACGGCTAGTCTTTCTATGCTTCTGAACTCTCTTTAGAAGGATTCTTAACGCTCTCATCGCCATCTATCAGTGCTATTTTTAACTAAATTTTGAGATTTATGTATAAGATTCTTACGATTTTTTTAATAAACATACCACTGGTTTCATGCTTCTATCTATCACCGTATCCGGGTTATTGATTTTTAAAGTTAGGAGTCCTTTGTGAAACACCCTGTAGTTACAAAACGTTGTATAATTATTTTTTTTATTAAAAATTGAAGAAAATGTATCAGGAAATAATATGAAAAATCACAGTGGGTACACTGTGTGGGGACAGGGACACTGTCATATCAAATTTAGCTTATTTTAGGTTCACAATTCCAAATGAAAAATAAAATAAATAGAAACAAAATCAACCACTCGTGGAGAGCCCATTGTTAAGCATTGGAATTTTTTTCTCCACCAGAGAAAATGTTTAATGTAAAGTCATTTTTATAATTACAGATGTTTAATATTACACTAGACGGTCAGTATTACAAATTTGCTTAACAATAAAATAAAAGAAGAGAATAGAAAATACATCTCCCATGAAAGCTCCTAAACCATTTACCTATTACAAAACAATGCATCAAATCAAACTGTAATAACTAAATTTTAGAAAGTTTTGATAAAAAAAAGATTGATATAAAATAAAAATAAATAATAATCTATTTCTGTAACATAAAAAATCTAGTAATATGTTGCCTAAAACTTCCAGATGTGCGCCAAAAAATACAACTGATAAATATTTAATGGATGAAATGTAAGTGAGATCACAATCGATTTGAGAAATAGTTTAATGGTATTAATATAAATTTGTATACAAAGGAAATAAGTAATACAAACGTAACAGATCGGCTAGACAAGTCACCTTGTAGGTTGAAATGAGTGTCCCAGCTGTCCACAAGACGTTGGATACCCTGGGTGAAGAAACTCCGGGTTTGGTTGTGGAACCAATTTTCAACGGCAGCTTGGACCTCATTATCGTCGGCAAATCTCCGTCCATTCAGAGCTTTCTTTGGTGGACCGAAGATGTGGTAGTCACAAGGCGAGATGTCTGGGATGTTAGGGGGATGTATTGCTTCTTCCACTTCGAAAATCCCTACACCATCGGAATACCGAAGCATCTTCCCCAATTTGTTTTAACTTTTTTCACATATTAATATTAAATGTTTTTAAGTATTAAGTCTGGTCCCAGCTGGATTGAAATTTCTTGTACATTTTAATTTGCTTATATTTTATGTTTAAAATTACAACATTCTGAATGAAGATTTATTATATAATAACTAAATAATTTCTCCATTATTAAAAAGAATCTATGAACCTTTTCCCTACATTTATAAAGTACTTTTTAATACAGCATATTTTGTTTTTGAAATTTGTATATTATAGTTCACATACTGATCACACATTTGTACTCATACCGTTCCTATTTCAGCTTACTGTTTGAACCATGCAAAATGACTAGTTGTGTTATGTTTAAGCATTCTTTTCATAAATTTTCTAATTAGTTTCTTTTATACTTTTTCTTACATCAATTTTTTTAATATTAAGAAATGTTGTGATCTGAACTAGTATTGTAAAAACTAACTTTGTACTAATTTTATTTTAATCTCTAGTGCAATATTCATCGTCTGTATTCTCAAATATGAATTTTCAATAGAGTTGCAAAAAAAAAAGGTTTATTCCTCGGTTTATTGCCAAAAGACCTGGTTTATTCCTAAAAAACCAAATTTATTGGCAAAAAACCCGGTTTATTCCCAAGTTGAAACCGAGTTTTTTTCTAGCCTTTGCAATTCTAATTTTCAATAAACATTTGCCCACTTGGAGAAAAGTTCCTATGTTTAACGGCTTGATCTCCACGAGAGGGTGATTTCATTTATGCGTGTCATACACTCCGTGCCATACACATTTGCATTCCACAATAGATTTCACTAGCACGCACATTTTCACTGTTAAAAATTGCACGACCGCGCGTTGACACCGTTTGGAGGCATCCATGATGCGAAAGAATGCATTTTAACGTGTTCTTACACTATCACACACGCTCGGGCGGGATCTGGCGATATCGCATGCATTCCCATGACTCTGCGCCCTATATAGGAGCATGTGCAGTCATCTTTCTCTTCAAATGGCGCAGTTATTACAGCATTGACACTTTCATATGGGCGACCCTTATAATTTCAGGAATGAATAATACTGCAATAATCTGTGTGAAGTTTCTTTTTGCATTATTATAGATGTTTTAACAATTTGACGTGCAGAATGTAAGGCAAATAACACCAGACATTATATTTTTACAGTCCACTTTTTATTCCGTTTGTTGATCAAACCTTTTCAACACCGAAAATGTTACCTAGCTCGTATATCTCCATAGATCCGTAAAAAGTAAAAAATAAATTAAAAATAAATAAATATATTGCATTAATTTTTACATTGCTAACAAAGCGTAAAATCAACAGATCGAAAAAATGTCCAGGTCAGGACTCGAACCCGGGCCATTGATATAGCGCACGAATGCTCTACCAACTGAACTACCCGGAAGATATCCAGTCTGCTACCTCTCACTTTTATATGTTGGCAAGGCTGCATCTGCAGATGGAATATCTTCAATATGAATATATGAAAGGTAAAATATATATGAAATTTTACATTGCTGACGCGTAAAACCAACAGAGAGAAAAGGTGTCCAGCACAGAACACGAACCCGAACCATTGGCATAGCGTACCAATGCACTACCAACTGAGTTACTCGGTCGATATCTAGCCTCACTCTTATATGTTAACAAATCTGCATCTGGAGATTGGATATGTTCATGAAATGAGACGTCATTTAACCGATGCTGGGTTAACTTCGTCTCATGTTTGTCACAGTGTTGTGCCTCATGAAAATATTCCATATTGTGCTGCTGTTGCAGCCTTGTCAACATATAAGAGTGAACGGTCCCAGTCTGGATATCGTCCGCTGGGACCTTACTACAAATATTATACCTATATATATATTTTTTATGAGAACCTGTTATATATTTCTCAGCATTAGACTTTTGCGTGAGAAAATATTATTTTTTAAGGTTACTAATTATGCCAGCCAGGCATAGTTAGTTAGAGATAGTTAGAGATATCCAACCATAGTTATTCTTAGCCAGAGATATCCAGCCATAGTTATCCATAGTCAGAGATGTCCAGTTAGTTAGAGATATCCAGCCTCACTCTTATATGTTAACAAAGCTTCATATAAAGATTGGATATGTTCATGAAAGGAGAAGCCATTTAACCAATGCTGGGTTAACTTCCTCTAATGTTTGTCACAGTGTAGTGCCTCATGAAGATATTTAATATTGTGCTGCTGTTGCAGCCTTGATCACATATAGATATGAAGAGTGCCATTCTGGATATCGTCCGCTGGAACATTATTAAAAATATTATACCTATATATATATACATTTATTTTGAGAAGAGTGATATTTGTTATACATTTTTCAGCATTAGACTTCTGCGTGAGAAAATATTATTTTTTCAGGGACTAATTATGCCAGAAAAGCATAGTTAGTTAGAGTTAGAGATACGCAACCATAGTTATCCTTAGCCGGAGATATCCATACATAGTTATCCATAGCCAGAGATATCCAGTTAGTTAGAGATATCCAGTCTCACACTTATATATTAACAAAGCTGCAACTGAAGATTGGATATGTTCAAGAAATGAGACGTCATTTAACCGATGCTGGGTTAACTTCGTCTCATGTTTGTCACAGTGTTGTGCCTCATGAAGATATTACATATTGTGCTGCTGTTGCAGCCTTGCTCGCATATAAGATTTAAGGGTCCCAGTCTGTATATCGTCCGCCGGAACTTTACTACAAATATTATACCTATATATAAATTTATTCTGAGAACAGTGTTACAAGTTATATATTTCTCAGAATTGGACTTTTGCGTGATAAAATATTATCTTTTCAGGGAACTAATTATGCCAATCAAGCATAGTTAGTGTGGTTTCAGAATACTGAATTACTAGAAATGATACGGAAAAATCATGTAAAATGAAACAAAATATTATTTTCTTGTTGATTGTACTGGAAAATATATTTGTTATTATATTGTTTTTAAATGGTGCCTGCTTAATAAAAATGAATACAAAAATAAAAACTAATGCTCATGTTACTATTTTTACATTCATAATTTGAAGCATAAATAAAGAAGAACCTATTAGAAAATTGAAAAGGTATATATAATAAGATGTTCGCTTGAAATCATGTTTATGATTTAATGTGTCTTCATTAAAAAACACATTGATATCGTATTTTAAATAATGTATCCGTTAATGACGTGCATCTTACATGCAACTAATTATTACCAAATAAAGATGTAACTTTCATTTCACTCATCATTACCAAAAGTATAATATTTAGGAAATTGATTAGTTGTAAGAATTATGCTTTTAAAAAAATAATCAATTTTTAAATGAAAAAAAAAACATTATTGGAATAATAATGTTTGGCATGACATAGTTGCTAAATATGTCTTGTTTATAGGTGCACATAAATATTTAGTCATTCCATTATTTCATAACACTCTCCCAAAAATTAAAAGCTTTTATACTGAAAGCCTTCATACAATCTTTTAAAACTCTCTTTTTATACTACTGTTTCGAAAACTATTTATCTTTTTCATAATTATCTGGGGAAAGAATTATTTCTCCATTTCCTTGATATTACGTTATTAATCATTTTTCGTGACAATCTCTTAAAATATCGTTAAACTCGTTAATTAGTTAAGTAACTTGAAACAATTAACGTCTAGATTAAGGGTATTCGCTAAAATAATAAATTTACCCTCTTTTGCTAAACGGACGAAGCATTCTCCGAACATAGTAAAGCGAGTTGTTCGTATCGACAAGAGGCTGTTTGCTGGATCGTTCGTACGCGACTTTCATAAGCTGCTGGAAATAATGGTTTTCGTAATGTAAGCACTGGCAAAATAAATGATCATGTAGGTGATAATGCTTAACCGCGAGACAAAACTAGTTACTGAGTGATAGGTCCAAATGTTTCTAACGACATAATTGCTCATCGTACAACGGGATGATTATTTTTCATACCACCCGTGTTACCTTGTAAATGACTATTATATAACACATGATTACGCTTACATCACCCTTTAA
Organism: Maratus michaelseni; assembly: GCA_963931845.1. Taxonomy (NCBI): domain Eukaryota; kingdom Metazoa; phylum Arthropoda; class Arachnida; order Araneae; family Salticidae; genus Maratus; species Maratus michaelseni. The sequence goes on along the minus strand of OZ007589.1, from coordinate 446,475,792 downwards.
GATGTCTATACATTTATCACGTTAACATACACGACATGCAAGTCTTCTCAGTCCGAAAAGCAGCGTCACAAATTTATGACCCATTTTAGCGTCGATGATTTAAGTATATATGATACATATGTGTATGTAGATAACGAAGCTGTCAGTCAGCTGATGCTCCGGTACCAAGCCACATTTTTGGTGAAATATATATGACACTGCAATCTGTTGCTTTATATTGTATATTATAATATCCTATATATTACTTTTTTCACTTATCAGGTGGCAGCATACGTCACAGGTTTCGTTTTTGCCCTGGATGTTTCTAGAACTTTTGTACCAGAAAGAAAGTATATATCTTTAAAGTAATATTATTAAAGTAATGCCATATTGTTATTCAGAATATCTCAATTGTTAAATTGTTACTCAGAAATTTGCAAAAAAAAAACTTTTGTTATGTATTTTGATTTTAGTATTTGATCTAATTTTCAAATTATTATATCTCCGAAGTTCGAAAATGTGGCTTAGAACTCTTTTGACCCTACACCCTCAATTTTAAGATTTGTCTTTTTGTGTTCCTATAATCTGTTAGCAGCGCGTGTACTTTATCGCCCTAGGATAAGAGAACATTTGTTTCAAATATCGATGAATTTCAACTACAATTGCGTCATTATAATTTAATATAAATAATACAGCTACTGATTATTATCTCGTAATATTGATATGAATCATTTACAGATTAAACACTCTTGATAGAGAAAACTTAGAAACCGCTATTCGACAAACGTTCTAAATTTAAAATATAACTTAGATATGTTGGATAAATAAAAACCTTTTTTTAACTGCTACTATGAGATTTGTGCAAATAGTCGAAATTTAAATGCATAGTTTTGTGTTTAACACGAATTTCGATTGATGCTTAAGCTATGCTTGTTTAAAAGCACAAACTGACAGGTTTCAGCGAATATTTATTTAAAAAACATAGGCCTAGAATCCTAGAAAAATTGTCAGGAAAAATTCATTTTTTTTTTCAACGTTATTAAAATATTCATACAAATCTCAACATATAAAAATGTTTATATTCTACTTAAGAGTTTGTGCATTATGTAAAATTAATTTTACTAATTTGATATTTTTAAAAATCCATGTGCTGGCGTTTTTTTTTTCGTTTTTATTCATTTGTTGCAATATTTGGATGTCCTAAATCAAAATTTCACACGCATTTCAAAACATTTTCATGCATTTACATAGGTACCAGAGACCCAGTATTTGTATGTAAATTGTGTTTACACAAAAATAATTCGCTTTTAAATCTGAAAGGCTCTTTAAGATTTACGAAATAAATTTAATAAATGTACTTTTGATGCAGAATAAAATAAATTTCATGAAAAAAAATATACATTTCGCTGAAAAATTGCAAGTGGATGAAAAAAATCTTGGATTTCATTGTAAACCAAGAAGAGTAATAAGAAGAATAACAAATATCCTGAAATATAGTTTTTCGAATCCTGCTACATGTACTACATTTAATATTGTTTTCTAGATTGCCTCCTAACAACACTAAAGGGAATTTTCATATGAAATATGTCCAATACGTATTCATGTAAAATTTCGAAATTTATTAAAAGCGGTAATTTTGTATTGGCCTCATGCCAGAAGTTAATAGCCGAAGAAATCGCTAAGAATTTCGTTATCTACAGCAGTTTTTTTGTTTAATTCTGATAATTTAAGCGTTTTTAAGCGCTTATTTTGATTACATGTCTGTCAAATTTGTGTTTTATTTATACTATTTTATTGAATGCTTAAAGAAGTTTTAATTTCGTTATGTATGCAAATTCTGAACTTTTTATATTGTGCAAACGGATTAATATTTTGTAATTGTCTGCAAGCGATAGAGATAATATAAAAAAAAATCATGCATGAAATTTAATTTAAATACCCTAATAAATGAGTAAATTGCTGTAGAATTTACAACTGCATTTGAAAGTAGATTTTTCGCTGTAAAAATTAAAAATGTGCGATGTTTAGAAAATTTCAAAAATGCGGTAGCAAAATTTGCAAATCCAAAATTTCATCATTAAGTGTTGCCATTCGCAAAAGGACGTCAAAGTTTCGCACGGACATGTTTGTCCTTTATTATATAGTTATTTATATATAGTAAGAATTAATTTAGAACTCGATTAGAACATACAATTTATCTATTAGCTGTCTTTTACAACTTGAAAAAAAAACATATTTTAGTACTTGTTTTATGTATATTATGCAAATATATGTATAAATATCCCTGTTTCAACTATTATTATTTGGAATGTAAATTGAGATTCTTTTTCAATAATTCCACATCAGTTACTTTATTGAAAAAAGAAATATTGAAGAAATTAATTAAATAAATTTAGATTTTTTGAAAATTTTCCGATTATTTTGTCTTTACAAGAGAAACAAATGAAAAATTGCGTGTATAGTGTTATTTTATTTTAATCTCACTTAATGATATTTCTTGAGGATATGTTAGATTTCCCCAGTGGAACATAAATCTGGAAATAAGACGAAAAAAGGGAAAACTTTTAACACGATTAAGTGATCTCTTTCTGCATTAACAAAAATCTTTGTTATACAAAGGTCGTTAATTCTAAAACTTATCTCACATTAATTTTTTAGATGTAAGCATCATCTCGAAAGATGAACTAATATTTCTCTTAAAAGTGTGAAACATTTTGAAAATTAATTATGCATACCAAGGGGAAAATTTGTTACGTGGTTAAAAAGAAATGTCCCATTTTTCTTTCTAATATTTATTTAAATTAATTTTTTCAGCCAAGTCTCTAATTCAAATACATTTATTTGAATATAACAGAAAAGGAACGTTTTTAGCTATGATGAAAGCATTTTCTTATAGCTTTCAAAATTAGCCTAGCACCGTTTATTTATAGAAAATGATTAAATTAAAAATAGGTTTTAAAAATATTTATTTACGTAAATGTTCATATATGTCTGTTGGAAAAAGTGAGAAAAACATAATCTAAGTTTAAGACATATTGTTTTTCCGTATCAACTTCTTTGTACTCTGTCTGAATACAATAAACTCTTACAAGTTACTCCATTTACATCATGCTGTGATTTTGTGCTATTGAAAATTACATTAACAAAACATACTTTTAGACTTACGCTATAACTAACTTTGGTAAACTTCTAATACTTATTTAATTTAATTTTTTAACCAAAGTCTCTGATGCAAATAAATTTATTTCAATAGAACAGAAAATGAAAATTTTTAGCTATGATGAAAATGTTTTTTTATATCTTTCAAAATTAACCAAGGGCAGTTTCATTATAGAAACTGATTAAATTATAATGCTGTTATTTTGTCCTATTGAAAATTGCATTAGCTAAACATACTTTTAAACGTACGCAAACTGACTTCGGTAAACCGACAAGTATGTCAAGCTGGTGATTTCATGTAATTGTAAAGTATAAAGAGGCTATGGATTTATTTGTGAATAAGCCTTTATTGTTCGACCTTATTTTAAATAAAATGAACTGAAAAGTGATATTATTTTAAACTAAAATCTTTCCAAATAAGAATATGAGTATATATAGATTTATATATTATGGATTTTGGTTGGTCATGAATAATTGAATAAATAGTGGTATTCTTATGTAATTACAGATCTTGAAAAAGTGAAAAATCTTTCTGAAAAACATGGGGAAAAGTAACATCATAATTATTTCCAGTATATGTGATTAAAGATTACATCCATGATACAGAAATGTGGGTATAGTACCCCGATCATTATGTAACATCGAAAAGACTGCATGTCAGCAGAAGGTGATCAGAGAAAATAATAATAATAAAAAAAACATATCCAGCATTAATTGGCATTAGAATCTGGCGAGAGAACGTGAAAAAGGAATATCTGTTAGATAATAGTTTAATGAATATTTTTTTAACTGAGGAAAAAAAACATGAAATTTATGGACCATGAATCTTAGCCATATAAAATATTGCAACCCAGTAAGAAGGGATATTATTGAAAATAGTGTTGACACGGATTACATGAATTGTGGGGATCGGGGCAAGAAAGTGACAAGCCTCATTTTTGGTGAAATAAATCTAACAAAGTTATATGTTGCTTAACATTGTTAATTATAATATCCAACATATAATTTGTTTCTAACGTCACTTGGTGGCAGCATATGTGACAGGTTTCATTTTTGCCCGAGATGTTTATGCCCCCAATGAAAATAGCTAATTAACAAAAAACGTAATAGTAATATTATTAAAGTGATGAAAAAATTGTGACTCAGAATATCGGAAATGTTACTAAAACATTGGCGAAAAAACTTTACGTTATATATCTGGATTTGAGTATTTGATCAAATTTTTAAATTGAAATATCTCAGAAATTCAAAAATGTAGCTTGTCTCTTGCCCCGACCCCATCGATTATACTGACAGTTATTTGTTTTTAGTAAAAATACGAGAACGCTAAATGTTTTATTTAGAATATAATTAAGGTTACCTTTTGATACTAAGTGATTTATATTTAGGCATATTACAAAGCAATTTTTGTTTCAAGTTTTTTCTTGTGTCAACATGTTTCAGAATACCATGCAACACTTTCGAAATACCTGTTTTAGACTTGATAACTATATTATATACAGGGTGTCCGAAAGGTCTGGAAACGGTTGAATAACTCGAGAAATATACATCGTATTGAAAAACGGAAAATATGTGTTCAATATTGAAAAAAAAACTTAATTAAAGTTATCCCCCAACTCTGCCTCCTGTGGGGAAAACGGAGCAACTTTGAAATCTTAAATGACAACTCCCCTTTTTTATTGCAGATTCGGATTCTACGGGAAACAATACGTAACTTTTGTATTTAACATTTTCTTCAGAAAATCGTTTATGGCGCTGTAATCGAGTAAAATGGAGTGAGAACAGTTTACAATCAAAAGTCTGGAAACGGTTGAATAACTATAGAAATATACATCGGATTGAAAAATGGAAAATTACATGCTCAATATTTTAGAAAAATCAGCTTACGGATATCAAAACTGCCATTTTTGAAAAATATTGAACACGTATTTTACCGTTTTTCAATACAATGTACATTTCTCGAGTTATTTGATCGTTTCCAGACTTTTCAATGGAAACGATTCTCACTGAATTTTACTCGAATAGACCGCCATCTATGATTTTCCGAAGAAAATGTTAAATACAAAAGTTACGTATTTTGCCCGTAGAATCGGAATCTGTAATAAAAAGGGGGGTTATTATTTAAGATTACATAGTTGCCCCCTTCCCCCTCACGGGGCAGATTTAGGGGGGGGGGAACTTTGATATCCCTAAATAGTTCTTTTAAAATATTGAACGCATGTTTTCTGTTTTAGGTAGATTTTTCTAGAAATACTACCTATTACATTCTCCCCTAAGTTGTAAGTTTTTAAACACTTTTGCAGATCTGCGCCGATCCTGACTCCCAGAACCCAAAACTACCCCCAGTTCAAAACTTTATCTATCTATGTCACTTTTTTATGGACAAGATAATTCCAATAATTCTGCACAAATCTCTTCCAAACTGATACATAAAACCAAGGGGTATAAAATCTCGGTCAAGTTCGTTAATAGGCAAAATCGGACCAAGGTGGGGGGAAAGGGAGGGGGGTTGTGAAAACAGAAAAAAAACTATAACGTCTGAATTATGATACGTATCGAATCCGTTTAAAGTTATTATTACTTCTAAGAAAAGGACCAAAAATTTATATATGAAAGATTTTTATATCATTAAAAATGGCCCCAATGGGGGGAAAGGGGGGGGGTTAGAAGGCAAAAATTCATAACTTCGTCTATTCACAAGGTATCAAATCCGCTTAAATTTATTATAAATGCTCTTAATATTACCTAAAACTTTAATATTGAGTTTTTTATAGGACCAACCCTTATAGCAAAAAGAAATTAAAACCAAAAAAATCTCTGCTGACTCCGCCTGCAAACAAGTTAGATTTCGAAGTGAGCGGTGCGAACTGCAGCTATTATTCGAGTTATTCGACCGTTTCTAAATTTTTCGGACATCCTCTATATGTTTTTTTTTTTTTTTTTTTTTTTTTTTTTTTTTTTTTTTTTTTAACATCGAAATATGAAAATATACATTTGTATATTTAGAATAGCATGTTTAATACATAAAAATAGAGTTAAGTTAAGTCTTTTCATCTATGTTTGACAAAAAGTCGCTTTCATTTCCAAATTAACATAAGAATATTTTGCAATATATGTATGCCGTCATTCAGGAGATTAGTTTTGAAGAAAATATGAAAATTGCACCCTTCCGGAAGTAAATTGAAATCTCATAAACCCAGAGATATCTTCGATGTTCCAAAAGAAATCCTTTTTGAAGTTCAATATTTCTAATAAACTTTATTTCATATGAAACATCTTTTAAGTGAAACCAATAAATCAATACTTTTATAAAGTGAAACACACGTTTGTAAAAGATGAAATTCGTAAAATGCATAATTTAATTAATGCTTCTTTAAAATTTCTTACAGAATAAAACTTATTAAAATCTGTTAAAAGAATTGAAAACATAGTATTGATATTAACAAATACATATATTAAAAAAAAAAAAATACAAAATGTTTCTTAATTTACGGAAATCCTAATCCTAATAATATTATAAATCCGATTGTGTGCAAATGATAGGCTGAAGCCAGCGTCAAAATGGAGAATTTAATGATCCTGTATATTTGCATATAGGTTGATTATAACACTCAAATGAAGATAGGTTGGTTTTTGTTTATTTTATTCAAATATTTTTCTTAATAATTCAAAATTTCGTTATTTTCATAGAGAATAAAAGGACATTTTTTCGTATAGTATTTTGAAATGGTTAAATTTACTTTACCGTTGCTAATAGCTTATCGTTGCCAAAACTAAATCAAAACAAGGAATAATAATTGTTACTCAACAATTTAGTATCAATTGAAAAATTTTCACGTGAAAAATGAAAATGAAATAAAAAAATTAAAAGAAGATTAAATAATATTATTAGAAATAAAACGTACTTTTTTTAGTTGTTGATAATAATACAAGATTTCAATATGCGTAACCATAGGAAACAGGCGAATATGACGCCATACATCGAAAATAAAGCGGATATGCTTTGATGGTGAAATAAAATTATCTTGGGTTTTTTCTTTACTTTTTTCTTTTTTTTCTTTTGTATGGTACAAATACTTGACGTTTTACCGTCTGCGCACGGCTAATGTAAGTATACCGTATTTTTTATTTAAATTTTAAGAAAAGTAAAAATAAGTTAGAAAACGGTTAGAAAATGTCAATAATATGCTCCGCAAAATTATCCATGTCGAAAATGATGTCATGGGTAGCGATAAATAGTTATTTACATTCTTAAAACTAAAAGAAATAACTCGATTACCTAAAAAATAATGACGAATGTTAATAGTTCCGTTTTTGTTGATAAAACCTAAAGATTTAATATTATTTCGTTAAAGTAACATAATTTCTTCTATGCCAGTATTGAAATTAATTGCCTTGAAAAGAAAATTAACAAGAATTATGTCATTAAAAAGAGATTTCTCTGGGGGAAAAAGAGACGTCATATTTGAAATAAAACGGGAATTTTCCAATATGTTTTAAAATGATTGTAAATCAATTCCTTACATTAATAATACAAGGATCAGTAAGCATAGAAAGTACATGAGTTTCACGCCATATTTATAACGAAAAATTTAAATGTTTTTTTATCTATACTGATTATTAAGCATGAGTATCCGTTATATACAGATGAGAGTTTTCTGCTAAAAATCACATCATAATTTTAAGAAAAGGAAAATGAACAAGAATCTATTATATTAAAATCTGACCGTGTGTTTGTATTTCGCAACTACTCCTAGACTATCGAATGCAACGCGATTTACTTAATACCGGTTATCATTGATCCAAGGATGTCACGCAAACTCTCAGAATTTAAAAAATTAAATTAAATGCCAAGATTTTTTTTTTGTAAATTTTAACGAAGTTTCTCTAAAAACGGAAAGTAATTTACTCCATATTTGTGTATAAAAAAGGAGAAATAAAACAGATTAGTATATTTTTTACAAATTTTCTCATTAAAAATGAAAAGCAGAATTTATTTTCACTTTGAATAGAAGGTGAAAACAAAATCTTGATTTCAGTAAATTATCCGAAAAATAAAAACATATTTTCACATATTCAAACTTCATGATTCAATTTATTCTGGAGAACAAAAATTGCCTGTCAACATACTGTCATTTAGAAAACAAGATTTGTTTCAGCTATACATTAAACCAAGATGGCAGAATTGAATTTAAAGAAAAAAAGCATACACTTAATGCTTTTTCGAAGGATGGCTGTTAAAACGTTTCACAAAGGCGTTAAAGGTAAAATTGTTTATCAGGTAAAATTGACATTTGTTTTTACTCAATTCGTCTATTTCCACGATTTTATTTGGCCCTCCTTCTTGCATAGGTTGCAATTTCATTTTACAATTGCATTTTACGATTTTACGTTGCGATTATTTGACACAAATTTTCACTTTTTCAAGACTGAGTTATGTCAAGGTCCCTATAACAAAAAATACCGTATTGTCTCCTATGAAATGTGATAAATAGTTAATTATTAACGTTTTTAATTATCGGGAGTGGAATATTTTGCTTAATTATTGTATTTATTCTTCTTTTAATGTTGCGTGAACGAAGTCACGGGTAACAGCTAGTATAATATAATCCCGTAAGAAAATATATATGGTTTATCTGAATTGATGGTCAGAATTGTAAGAGACGATAATACATGTCAAAACAATCAAATTTTGTATAGAGAACCAAGGTCGCAATCTATTTTTTAAATAAAAACTACAGAGTGTCTCACACCAAGAAAAAATCACATTTTAATTCATAACTGTAACAATGATGAATGATTTTAGCGAAATCTTCAAAACAATAGCTTTGCTTTCTCTGAAATATCGTGACATCAAGGAAGAAATTTCACTGTAATTTGATCAGTGACATCGTATGCATTGTCAGATACCATTTATGTTTTGAAGTTTTTAGCTCAGTGATACTTGGACATGGTGGATTGCCGTTTCTAGCGCTTTTTAGCTCATAGTCTATCAAATTCTGAGAGTTAATGTTGCAGCAGGTTCTGTATGTACGTACGTACGTAGGCATGAACGTACGTATGTACATATGTATGTACGTAACGCGATAACTCTTGATAGATATATCCGATTTGCTTAAAATTTGGTATATAGGTTTACTATGATAAGACGCTACCCTGATTAGTTTTAAGTGTTCATTGGTTAAGTATAAAAAGAAGAACGGGGGGGTTACTACCCCGCTTACTTTAGATATGAAATTTTTTATGCAAAATTATCCGATTTGCTTTAAATTTTGTATATAGGTTCATTGTGGTAAAGAGTTTCCCTGATTAGTTTTGGTAGTTCATTGATTAAGTATAAAGGGGGGGGGGAGAGGAGTTCACCCCCCCTTATTCTTTGAAATAAAAGTATAATACACAGTTGGTGAGAATAGCCTGTGAGCACAATGCCTTCAGTTTAACTGGGCACTTTTTATTTGTGTTTTTATCACGCTTCACAGAAACCAAACTAACTATCTTGAATATTCCACAAAAATATTTTCCTTATTGTTACAGTTATGAAGGAAAATGCTTATTTAGCTTGGTGTGAGACAACATTGTATTTTTGATTTAAAAAGTGGATTGTGATCGTGGTTTCCTGCTTGTCTTGACATGTATTATCACCCCTTACAGTTCTTACGATCAATTCAGATACACTCAATTCTGATCCGAGTTAACCACATTTCCGAAAAGCGTTCTTTACTTTTAACACGTTCACTGCCGCTTTAAAATTACCGGAATTTTATTTTATTTAGAATGTTCAAATTCATACCAGAAAAAACTTATAGCAATATTTACTTTATTTAATTACAGAAATTTCGTGATTACATAAAATAAAATTTATTCTTTAAAAATTTCCGGTACGAATTCGTAATTTTAGATTGTAATTCCGAATTCGAACCACGAGTATACTCGTGGTTTGCAGCGAATTGGTAAAACACATAAGAAAACAATATGTATTCGAGATTTAAAGAAGCCTTTCAAACAACGAAGTGTTTTTTATTGCCACTCATTTTCACTCAGAACATTCACTGAAACATATGGTGGCAACATGCTCTTCACAACCCTGGAATATTTCGTTGTCCGCTTTTTTTGATATTCGATAAAAAATCTATATCTAAAGTGGATCGTGACCTCTGTTATAAAGTGTATGATTTAAACTTAAAAAGCCCAAGATAATGTTTTACTTAAGTATTGTAAATCTACGCAATAACAATATTTTCGCAAAAGTAACTTTAATAAAGTTTTATTGCTTAAAATATTCAGTTTAAAAATTTAAGGCACAAAATGTAAATCTGTTTGACACAACATATTTCCATAATCAAAATTTTATTTCAAATCTTAGTTACATGTCTCATGTTTAGAGTGCTTTTAATAAACTACTCCTTATATTTATAAGAATAGAAAATTGAGAGAAGCGCTAAATTTTTACCATTGTAATTTTAAAATAAATTATTCATGATTTCAATTTGCATCTCATAGATCTCAACACCTAAAATCTCCATATATTTCTAAAAGATATAGTGCAACATATTTTAGCATCCCAAAAGGAAAACCTGAAAGTAACACACTTTCAAATAACATTTATTTATTTTGTCAAGATGTTTCTGTTACGTTTCAAGTTTTAGATAAGATTAAATGTCACAGTATATAATAGAAATATTCTAAAAGGAAAAATATGTATGTTGTAGAAATGCATTTCATGTAAACAAATGGATAATATATAAAACAATTTTTGACATCTCAATAGCTGTAAAAGTATGACTAATGTACAAAAACCTACATACTCATGAATAAAAATATATTTATAATTTAAATATTCAAAAATGCAGATTATTTTATCCAAATTAAAAGTGTCTGATCTGGAAAACGGCTAATGATATGTCAATTAAGCTCGTGCAATTCAATGGTTGGTGAGTTTGATTTAGGGTAAATCCAGGTTAGATGCTCCATCTGGTTAGTTACCCTAGTTACTGTATTTCAGCTATTGGATGTGTGGCAGAGCTACTGACATTCTTCTACTTTCAATTGTTTAAAAAAAATTAGTTGACGAATTTACAGCGATTTAGTTCTTTAAATAAAAGTTATATTTATGAAAGAAATGTAAGTTTGGCTTTTGTGTTATTGCCTTGTAATATAGGTATAAGTAGAAGAGGAATTATATTGTACATACTAGAGATTTTCCATATTTTATTTTTTTTGTGAATGTTGTTTAAACAGTTATCGAGTATTGTGTCAGTTATAGGTTGCAGCAATATTTGTTCCTATTTCTAGAGCTATTGGCTAGGAAATCTATCCCGGATTAAATGGATACATGCCTCATCTGCATCGGGGATATATGCCTCACTTGTGATTCAGAATAAAACGCCGAATTTACAATTATCAAATAACTTTTTTGTGTGAGATTTTTTTTTTTTAAATCTCAAGATTATGAGAAAAAAAAATCTGTTTCTTCTTTTGGTTGACCATGGCCCTTCCAGGGTATCATTACCTAACAAATCAGCGGGCGGTGTTAGTAGTGATAAATTCTAGTTTTAGCTATGATGAAACAAAAAAAAATCATTTGTTTCATTTCAGAAATTTGTACTTAACTTTAAAACTTTAAGGTTGGAAAGTTGATTCAAAAGATTGCAATTCGCTCACATTTTTACGTGAAATTTATTTAAGTGTTTGGTATTTATAGCTCTTATCAGAACATTTTAATTCACACATTCCGATCTTCCCCTCTCTTTATATCAGAATATATTCAGAAGCACTAAATATAAGTATAAATACAAAATAGGAATCTAAAATCCCTTAAGTATGTCATTTTCACAGAAAATTCGGAAAGACTATACCGGGGCATCATATCAGATCTATAATCCCTCTTTTTGCTTCTTTATTTATTTAAATAACATTCCTTTTATTGTTGACAATTTTTCTCCCCCTCCCCCTTAATTTAACTTACATAAGTTTAACTGTTTAACCATCTGAGGAATATATAAAATATTTTGAAGTGATTTATTATGAAACATAAAAATGTAACGCATTTAATTTGAGAAATTTAAATTTGCTTCCCGAATTAGTTTTTATACTTTGTACATCGAATATAAGTAGGGGGATAATTGGTATATAAGTAGGGGAAGAGGGTTTAGATTAAACAGGATTACCCTTTGTTAGAATTATATATTGGCTTCAAATTTCGTATACCCATTTATTCGAAGAATCAGGAATAGGAAAAATGCTGTGATGTGGGAGTGTAATGCATGATTTATTTAGAGATCCTATAAGCTCATTTTTTTTCAAAAAGAAAAGTTCATAATTTTGATGTAAACAAGATGTTAGGTCAAACGAATTCCAGTTGTTAAAATATAAATGTTAGTTATCTTTGGGAGGGGGGGGGGTAAAATACAGGAGAGTTATTTTGTAATTTGTGGGAACGGAACGCGTTCGACCCCACCAAGTCTAGAAAGTACCCTTTTCAGTATGCGACTCAGGATAGTTCTCCGCTCCCATATCTGTGTGCTGGAATTTCCCACTAATCTGAAACTTATATCTTAGAGTAGTTTGCAAATGGAATTAAATGTTTAAATTTCACGTTTCTATCTTTCCTTGTACAGAAGATATATGAACTCATATATTCGATATTTAAACACACTCACTCACAGATCATCATTACCCTGGAAACTTGATATTTGGCATAAAGGTAGTGTTTAGAATGCAAAGAAAATAATTAAAAAATTTCGAAAACTCGAATATAAATCGAAAAAAAAAATTATGGATTTTTTTTTTTAAATTTTTGTCTTTGTTTGTGTCCTAAATAAATTCCCTAAATCTCTTTATTCCAAATATCAAGTATCTAATACTGCGAGTATTACTCCAAATCAAAATTCGAACACACAAAGTCAAAGCTAGCACCATTCTTGAAAGTAACTCAGAGTACTTTTGATCGCCCCTCGCCGATATCTTTGAGTTAGAGTTGCTGAGAAACCTGAAAGTCCTTTTTATCTAGCGGACTTTGAAAACGGAACTAAACCTTCAAATTTCTAGTTTCTGTCTTATTCAGTTCTATGATATATGATACATGGAAGAGTATTTACAAAAAAAGTGAAATCCCACAGATATATATATAAAAAAAAAAAAAAAAAAAAAAAAAAAAAACTCATGTAAAAAATGTAGCCAAGTCTCGTGACTCTATAACAGTAAAATCTTCTGAGATGATGTAGAGCAAAGTCTAGCTCTCTTATTAACTCTGATATTTTCATTCACAAAACACTACGAGTCTCTACATTTTCAGTTAAAATGTCATACAGAGTTAAGCGTTAAAAAAAAAAATATATATATATATATATGTATGATGCATAAGAAAATGAGTAACATTCAATGTGAATGTGATACATTTAAGGGGGCGTACGACAGTTTAATCTTCAAAATGTATATGTGAAAGAACAATATTTCCTGAACGTTTTAAAAGAAACCACACTAAACTTCTATAATTGCACTAAAATGTGCCAGGTGTTCTTAATGTCATATAATATTAAAATGACGTTTTTAAGTGGTATATCTGAAAATTTATGATTTGTTTTAAATTGCAGAGAATATTTAACTAGGGTTGGGTTGGGTTGATTATTGACGGCCAATTACCTACACTTGGGATATAGGCCCGAATATTTAACTAGAACTTCTGAATATATGAACTTGCATTCCCGGTAGATTTATACAATGTATGTGGATGCAAAATTTTTATGTCTTTTAGCAAAATCTTTATTTTAAAAATAATATTTGAAGTATTTAATATATTTTTTGGAGCTTGCACCGTTTTGTGTTGGTAGAATAATAAACAAATTTGAGTGAGCCTTAAGAAATAGTCTAAATAAAAAAAAGCAAGGAAGATTGCATACATTAGGAAGTACAAATATTAGGTAAGTGGTGATTGCTTACATAGAGATCACGTGACACATTTAATCATAACTAGTGTAATTATAAGAACTTTTTTGTTTTAAAATTCTCAGCGTATATTTTTTATTCATACATTTTTTTACCAAAAAGTCAAAGAGACTTAGCAGTCGTATACCCTTTTAATTAATACTATTATTATAATATTCCGTGAATCTGCAAGCGTCTTCGCTTTGTTTTAAGAATATTAAACCTTTGAGTGGCTGGAAATTTTTCGGAAATTTCTAACAAGTCCGAAAAAAAAAATTAGTTATGAGAAATTTGCACATGAAGTTTTGTGTTGAATACAACTAATACACACACACACACACACATACATACATATATATATATATATATATATATATTGCAAATGTGAAAATCAATATAAAATTTAATATTTTGCTGATTCAACTCCTTATCTCGTCAACAGCAAAACGAGAAAAAAAAAACATGCCAAGCAATTATGCGAAAAAAAATTAAGAGCAATTACATAAGCAGAAATTGTAATTCATTATTATTTGAAGTAACTGAATTATGTTGATACACCATTGTATAAATGCATATAGACTGGAGACGATCGACTGGTCGGGTTGCATCTGGTACTTGCATTTCTCTGATTTTATATTTTCCAAAAAAATTATATAACCAAGTATTAGAACAAAAGCAAAAAAGGAAAAAAAAAATACTTTCTGGGATTTGTTTTAAATATCTGATTCTAAAAAGAAGCGAAAATATCGGCTAATCTACAAAAACGCATGATTCGGTCCAATTTTATAAAAGTTCATTTGTTATAAGAAAAGGAGAAATGCTGTTCGATGCTCCTATATGAATAATCGTATAACAATTATCATCTATTTTCGATATCATTTTTTAAAAAAGTGTGAGAAAGTAACATGTTTGGACTATGAGTACAGACTTAAGATTATACAAATCAAGTGGATTCATACATTATGTATATTTTTACGCATACGATAAAAATTGCAAAATTAATATAGTTATGTGTTTTAACAATATTCGTGTGTTTCGAAGTAAACACATATTTTATAATTATACATTGTCATATATTATTAAAGATATTATATGACATGTTAATAAAACAAATGTTAAATTATCTGTTTCTTTAACTAATAAAGAACAGATTATCTAAGCCTTAAAAGAAATACCAGTTATCAGGAGCCTTTTAAATTTTAGTAAATAATTTCTCATGCATTCATAATAATAATTAAAAGACTATTTTTATTTAAGTTATATTCTGTGAAACAATTTGATCCTTTATTGTCTGAAAATAGTTAAATAAATTTGATACTTAAGTAATGTGTGTATTTCGTTTAACGGTACACATAATTATAAAGTAAATGAAGCAAAACATTTACATTTTATTCTGCAAGTGTCTGTAGCAAGGATTTAAACAATCCTTGCACTTCCCCATTCCACCCTTGCTCCGCCTGGTGCATGTAAAATCCGTCGTGGGTGCAAAGTCCTCCAACTTACCTGGGAATTATACCTCTGGTGTGCCTAGTCAGATGAAGGTCTCGTCGCCTGATCAAGGCCCTAAATTACGAGACCAATTAATTTCTCTTCCTTAATTTTTTTTAAACCTGTCAATTCAACAAAGTTAAATAGAAACCTTTAACCGGCAAACAAAGATAACTGTAGAAAACCACTAGAGAGTTAGCACTGCAGCGATGTCGTCAAAACTATAGTCAGGTGGATCACCGGCATGCTGTGAGCAGGTGATTTCCGCCCTTCTCCGAAGTACTAGCACTCATGCCGGGCAGGTAGGGGCTTGGTTAGCGGTATAAAAAAAAAACAATCTTTGCACTTGTAAGATAATCGCAAGAAATTTTGAAAACCGCTAGGTGCAACAATATGTTAACCGCTAACTGGGCTTAGCGAACAGAGTTCATAATAATTCTGAGAAACTCACACGTGACTGAAATGCAACATAGTGTTTTTCATGGAAGATAGTTTTTCTTTATCAAAGTTTATTTTTCTACATGAACTTTCTGAAATAAATAACACTATTTCATGAAAACAGTATGCGTTATTACATTCTTTAATTAACTGAATAATGCACCGATTTCGTAAAGAAGTTGAAATAATTCTGAAAAACTCACACGTGACTGAAAGGCAACATAGTGTTTTTCATGGAAGATAGTTTTTCTTTATCAAAGTTTATTTTTCTACATGAACTTTCTGAAATAAATAACACTATTTCATGAAAACAGTATGCGTTATTACATTCTTTAATTAACTGAATAATGCACCGATTTCGTAAAGAAGTTAAAATAATTCTGAAAAACTCACACGTGACTGAAAGGCAACATAGTGTTTTTCATGGAAGATAGTTTTTCTTTATCAAAGTTTATTTTTCTACATGAACTTTCTGAAATAAATAACCCTATTTCATGAAAACAGTATGCGTTATTACATTCTTTAATTAACTGAATGATGCACCGATTTCGTAAAGAAGTTAAACCTATTAAAATAATATATTTACATCTAAATTTAACAGCTCTTTTCCATTTTGTACATTTTAGCAAATTAATACAAATTAATGCAAAATATATTTTTATTTTTGAAATATATAATAAACAAAATCTGATTACTTTGATGTAATACTGTGCAAATATTAATTTTGTATTATAAAATATGTATTTTCTAGTTATCTCAAAAATAATTTTATTTTGAAATGCGTAACAATTTGTATTTATTTTAGAGCGTAAATATTAGTTCTAAGTAAATAAGAAAACACATTTTTCTTTACTTTTATCAAATTATAAATTATGTCTTCGAATAAGTTCACAGTTTTCGCAAAAAATTACAAACAGAAAATTAAATATAAATTTCTAAAATAATTCACAAAATGATGCTTCAATAAAGTTAGAAAACTTTGTAGTGAAAGATAAAAAACGCAAAAGAAATGATAAATATGTATATAATCTCTTAAAAAATTCCAATCCCGTTTTCAAAACAAATCTTAATCCAAGCAATCGAAAATGTATTAAAATATCCCTTATTTCCTGAATGTAAGTTTTATCGTATAGTATTTATAAATTTAAAATATTTCCAAAATATTGCCCTACCAGGACAACAATTTAAGGCTCAGAGACTAAAATTTATGCTTAAAGGAATTTATGGACTTCAAAACTTCTTGATATAAACCGCAAATTTTATATATGCACTAAAATGCATCAACTTGTTTTGGTACCACTTATTTTGGCACCACCACGCATTTCACAAATGTTTGAAACTGTATAAAAATTTTATTGAAGAATGACAGAAAAATCTTTAATATATATTTAAACGCTTATTAACATCAGATACGTGTTGAATTAAAAAAGTTCAATCTCCATAATAAAAAAAAGCAATCCGCATAAACGTTTACGCAGGAAGATATTACTATTCCGTATATAATCGATTGAATTATTGAGATGGAATTATTATTAAAATTAAAAAAAAAGTACTATTAAAAGTACATTTATTAAAAAGTACTTTAAAAACGGGTAGCAACAATATTTATTACTACATAACATTTAGACAGTATGAGTTGTATATTATTTAGAATAACATAATGAATGTTTAGAATAAACAAAGTTAATTGACACTTGCGATTAATGTAGTACATTCGGATTGCTACTTAAAGTTAATAAATGTTATACAGTGTTGATTCCTAATTGGCAAAGGGTTTTGTTTCAGCTGATCAACCACATTAATTCCCTGAATACATTTCACATAATTACGTTATTATCACTATTGAATATAGTTAATGTAAACAAAGCGTTACATATATATGTGTATTACGTATATATAAAAACAAGAAAAAAAATAGAAACTTAATAAATTCATGTAACTAAAATGACGTTACAAAAAAGTAAAAAAAAAAAATTCAATTGATGCTATAAAAATGAAAAAAATAAACATAAGAGTTTTTTTTTTTTTCAAAGATTTACATTTTAATGATTTAATTAATTTTCGGTTTTCGATGTTTGGAATATGAAATACTGAAACTGTAAATAAAAAAAATGTATGTGTACTATATTTTTTATTTATTTAAACTAAACACAGTTATTTACAAATTCGAAACCATATCTATAGTTTTACAAATTGGAAACTTCATTAAATTCAATATTAAAAGTTGCTAAAATACTTATAAATATTTCCGTTAAATATTATGTGATTATGTATATATATTGATACGTATTTCAGTTATACGTTTAACCGATATACGTATATACGTATAATACTTATATAAGAAATACGTATACCTTAAACTATACGTTTAAACGTATCCGGATACCTATAAGCGTAGTATATCGGTTAAACGTATAATTCGAGTATACGCTTAATTCAAGCATACGTATATTTCAAATACCGTATTTACTTTTAATGCCAATGGATCTCATCAGTGTTACGTCACTGAACGTAGAACAAGCTGGCGTTACTTTAGCTTTCTTTAGCAATCTGTATATGTTTCATACATAGAATCTTGTTATTTTCCCCTATAAACGATTATTGTAAATATATAACGAAAGTAAAAAAGACTTTTTCAGCAAATAAGGAGAATATACACGTTTCGGATTGTTTGTTAATCCTTATTAAGTACATTCTTTCTTTTTTAATAAAAATATACATATATATATTTATTTTTGTGTGCGTATACTCAAATTGCGCCCGGGGGGTCAAATGTTGTTCTTTCCACGGTGCTAATGTTTTCGACTCTGTGTTAATGTATAACGCAATTTCATTTTTTTAACTATGACACTCGTGGTATTTTTTATACAAAGTGTATGTGCATTACAAGATATTACGTTTTAAGAATTGTTGTTAATCTTGACAAATTTCATTTTTTGTGTTAGTACCTATAAATTTCGATTGCTTATAGCCAGACAAATAATATCGTCACTTCAGGTTTCAGAACGCAGTCACACAAGCTTCAAATGACTTGCCTTTTTTTTTTTTATGTTGTAAAATGTATTTTCAAAATATTTTTAATATAGAAAAATGTATTTTTAAACAAAATAAAAGTATGTTTTGTTAGTGTTACGGCCGATTATCTGCACTACGAATATAGACCACTGGGGTAGTGCCCTCAGGGTCTTTAAAATAAAAATAAGATTATGAAACTTCCCAGGAGTTGGATTGATCAATGTCAGTATAGAATATGAAGTCAATGTAAGTTTGTGTTCTGAAACACTAATGTTTCGGGCGAAATGTCCACATCATAAATCAAAATAAGCTATGTGCGTGTGTTACAGATATGCGAAAGGTAAATCACTTCATAATTAATAGTTTAGATTTCAGGGGGGGAGGGAATAAAATCTAAACTGAGGGGGAAATATTCCGACTTTTTTTTCTGCAAGTACCGACTGCACAGAACACAGTTGGTGTTTCTCAATGTCTCTGATCCGCAGATCAGCAGGATAAAGGCATAACTTTTTAAGCAATGAACGAAAAGCGTTTAAACGTTTATACGTTTAACCGCTGGTGTAAGTTCCTTATATATGATGTACCGTATATGCTGTTTCGTATAATACGTATAACAGCTTTGGTCGTATCATACGTATCCGGAATCTGCACCCCGTATAATACGTATTATACGTATACTCGTATAAACGTTTAATAGGGAGCACTAATATATATTTTTAATTATATTTTATTTAAATTACTATTAATGCAATTTTGTATTCATATGAAATTATTAAATTATATACAGTAGCATTGCATTTCTTATAAGAAATAAAATACTTCAGAAGCTGTACAAAAATTTATAATAGGGTATAAGTAGTTCCTTACTGTAAATTGTAGTGTAGATTTAAAAAAAAAAAGTTCTACGCCTAAAAATAACAAAGTTACAGGAGTTGTATCGATTGTCATAGTTAGCAACGACCATCTTGAAAATAACTCGCTTCAGGACGTTAGATTTTGATAAACTTCTTCTGTCGATCAGTACATCTAGTAATGACAAAAACCTGTCACAATACATTTAGCGGAATTTATTGTAGGTTGGAGGGGGTTATATTTACTAACTTCAATAAGGCATTTCTGAGATTATTTAACTAAATTTAACTGGTTATAAAAAGTGCTTCTAACCCAATACAATTCCTGTATGGAACGCTGGTCCCGAAGACCTTAAGTATTGCTCCCAATAAAAAGAATATCTGATTGATATAGAGTGAATGAACTGATATGACATTTACCTAAAAATATACATGATTCAGCGCAATATATAACTAGACGTTGGGGGCCACCGTACTTACACATCATGTATATGCATAATATAAAATATGAAAAAAAAAAAAAAAAAAAAAAAAAAAAAAACATGTGTAAACTATTTATAAAACAATTCGAATAAAATCGTGGCTTGATGACGCCATAAACTTTAAATGCTCTATTACTGAATTGCGTAAAAGAAACATCCTTATAACTCTTAAAAATGATAATCATATTAACTAACAGTTTACTGCGTCAAATTAAGCGTCTCTTTCCCAATTAAAATATATATTTGAATTGAAATTTGAATGAAATACAGGGTCAGGAAAAATCGAAGGGTGTGGACAATGTGATTAGAAATTTCTCGACAACTCATTATCCGATCGACTTCATTCTTTATGCAAAATTTATGTTTTTTAATTGTCTTTTATATTCCATAAAAAAAACAATTTCGAAAATTTTTAAAAAACTTTTTATGAGAACGAATATTTCGAGAGTCCGAAAAAAATTGTTCCGGATAATCGAGATTACTGCAATTCAATAAGCTTCTTCACATAATAACATACTAATTGCATACCAAATTTCAAGCCTCTATCTCAATTTGTTCGGGAGAGAGAGCGTTTTAAGACACACAAATACACAGAACGACGGACATCATTTTTTTTTTCTTTCTAAAAATATGTTTTTCGGAATCTCCAATGTCTGAAACGTGTAAATATTTCAATTATTTTTTTTTTTCGATTTTTAAAACGATTACAAGACTTACCCTATACTACGTATGATGGGTAAGTAATAAATTAATTCTACTTACGTCACACAGATTTATATGAAATTCATTGAGTTGATGTTTCAAGTTTCTAAATGCAGTTAATGTGACTTAAAAAAAAAAAAAACGAAAATATTGAATTAAATATTTTATACGATTTGAATGAATGAACTAATTTGTAATAAATAAGATATTTGAATTTTAAACCGATTCGAAAAAAAAATTAAATCATTACTGCATGACAGACAAACATGGAAATCTCACCGATTTTTCATTTGGCAAATAAAGATGTGTAATATTTAAGGTATGATATATTAAGTATTACTAAAAATGTAACTGTCAATCCCAATAAAAATAATTTCCTTTTCTTTATTATCAGCATATGACGTTTTATATTAAACACATTTACTTAATATTCAATGCTCCACTAACACAAAAAAAATTTCTTTGTCAATAGTATAGTTAAGATCATCTTAAAACTTAATTTTTTAAGCGATTTATTACCATTGTCAATATTAAAAAAGTAAATTTCTAATGTTTAAAAGTGACAAACTTAATAAAACCTCTAGAGACACATAGTTGTATTTGCAAATTCGTATAATATGATGTTTTCATTATTATAAGTTTTTTTAAACTTGCGAATAATTAAAAAAAAAAAAATTTAAGTACATTTATGAAATCCTGAACTATTTACATGTTTTATCTTTTTTCCAAACTATTTTTGCATCGTCAAACAAATATTTAGACTTTTTTTTTATTGAAAGAGACTTTATTGAAGCGTTGACACAAATGTGAAAGAAGATATTACAAAAGTTAGATACATTTTTTATCATTTAAAAATACTTTTATGTTGAAATACTTTTTTTTATCAACGTAATGTGTAAATAGCTTTTGCATGAGAGTTTTTCTACATAAAACAGTGCTTTTATTTGACGTTGAAAGGAAGACTCTTTTTTAATAAGATTTATTTCAACAAAAAGTACATTTTCCAAAGAAATTTGGAAAACATATAATTAATTATCATCTCAAAATCTATTAGCATACGTTTTCATGCGTATATGGAATATTAATATATATATATATATATATATATATATAACGGAAAACTGTAAAATATTATATCACAAAGTTATGACTTCAAACAATAGAAATAACCGTTTTATATTTAAAATTAACGAATGATTTTAAAAAATGCATTAACCCCTTCGCGACGACCGTTCTTTACAGAATTTTTAATCTTTTGCAACCGGTTTTTCAAAACATAAATTATCGCCTAATTGAATCGCAGAAATGCTAACATTAAATAAGTCAAAGCTTACAATAAATAGTTCTTCAGGTCTGTACCGGGAGGAAAAGGTAGCTTTCCTATATCTTCGTTTTAAAATTTTAGCTAATGTTACACGAAAACAGCAAGTTAAAATGCAAAGAAACGTGTACAAAAGATTCGTTAATGCTGAATTTGAATAAGAAATTCGCCAAATTATTGAGCAATAGCCAAATTGGCTTCATTTATAAAGACTTATTTGGGTCGCCAAATTTGGCGATATTTCGCCAAATTTGCCAATTTTGCCAATTTTGGCGCCAATGTCGCCAATTTTGGCGCTAACGGATATGAATATATAGTTTTATGCGTATGATTGGGGAAATTATTACAACAATGAAAGAAAATAATTTGCGAGTAATCGCGTTAATGTGCTGTTTTGTTTCAAAATGTCAGCCACCCTAGAATTTCAAACTGCTATATCTCAGCCATTTTTTAAGATAGAGTTAAACCAAAAAATGCTCTGGAATACTTGTATCAAGGCCTGAAACGTAATTAAAAAATAAATTTGAATTTTAAATTTTTTGTATAT
Source organism: Maratus michaelseni (assembly GCA_963931845.1). Lineage (NCBI taxonomy): Eukaryota > Metazoa > Arthropoda > Arachnida > Araneae > Salticidae > Maratus > Maratus michaelseni. Next base: position 446,452,887 of record OZ007589.1, on the reverse strand, counting down.
TTATTTTAGTTTTAAATTTTTAAATGGCCGCCATCTTGAAACAAAATGGCGGACCTAGCTGGCCAACGAACTCGGTCGAGACATTGGTTAGCTTAATACACACAATTAGTTTCATCAAAGTTGATTTATAAACACGAGCATTATCGTATGACATAGGTCAGATATATATATATATATATATTTATTTATTTATTTATATATATATATATATATATATATATATATATATATATATATGGATATATATATATATATATATATATATATATATATATATATATATATATATAAATCAACATTTGAACGGAGGGGTGGTTTTGGGGTCTGGGGGTCATGATCGGTGAAAATATATCGAATTTTTCCGGAACTGCTTTCCTCCGAACGGCTGCAATAGGTAGCTTTATACTTTTTTGTTCGAAAGCTACCTAAAAGTAACTGGTGGGAATAATCGAGGATTCTGAGAATCTTATGCGTCACGTATACGTGTCGCTCGTCCCCAAGGGGTTAATGCAGCAATACTATAATTATACCTAAAACATTATTTAAATATTTTATTTTTAACGAGATATTTACATTCTCCTTGGATTTTTCACTAGAAATTTTACAAAAATGAATTGACTTATTATTAATGTTATTTCCAGAAATTCTAATTTAAACTTTAAAGATAATGTTTATTAATATTTATATCCTACTCATTTTTATGCGAAACCAGTAAGAATGAATATGACAGGCTGGTTTTATTTGTGCGTTATTATATTTCAAAAATCAAATTCCTTTTATTTATATTTGTTTATTATATTTACTTCGTTTTATATGTAAAACATATTTTTATATCAACAGATTTCAAGCGTCCATTAAAAAAAGTAAATTTTATTTTGTCATGATATGATTAAATACTTTAGATCTGTAATATGACAATACATTTTATGAATTCGTAAAATGTGATATTAAAAGTGGCTACTCAAAATGTCAAACCTTAGAGTCAGTAATTCTATACAATTGTTTTGTCCTTAAAAGTTAGGTATCCAAAAATCCTGAAAATCGGAAGATATAATTATGCACTTGCACATTTCATGACTTTTATCTCGTTCTAAAGTAATGTCTAGCGCACAATATGCGCGGATAATATATTTTAATTTCGCATTAATTTTATACTCGTACATTTTATCCTTTAATACGTAATAAGATGTTTCTACATCATGGAAATTACTGAATTAGGATTTAGAAATTTTGTTTTGATATACAGTGAAACCTTCTTGAACAGTCCCCTCTAAACAACGACAACCTCCGAATAACGGTCACATATGGATGGAACCAAACACAATCCATAACATTAACATTAGTTCGAACCTTTAAATAAAGAATTCTGCACAACGGCCGTTGAAAATTCACAAGAAAAAAAAAACAATTCCTGGTAATAACATAAATGTAAAGCAGATCCAACAAAATGTACTTGATCTGTCAACAAAAAGTTACTTAATCTGTCAACAAAAAGTTACTTAATCTCTTAAACACTTAACCCTTTTTTAATCCAAAAACTAATTTCTTAATTGTTTTGATAATCACCAGAGTGCACAGAAAGAATTTCGTTCCGCCGAGGATAACGCGACAACCGACAACAAATATTCCGGTAAACGAACAATGTGATGAGACAAGATTTAAGGGTGCCAGTCTGTATATCGTCCGACGGAACTTTACTACAAATATTATACCTATATATAAATTTACTCTGAGAACAGTGATACATGTTATACATTTCTCAGAATTCGACTTTTGCGTGATAAAATACTATTTTTTCAGGGACTAATTATGCCAATCAAGTATAGTTAGTGTGTTTTCAGAATACTGAATTACTAGAAATGATACGGAGAAATCATGTATAATGAAACAAAATATTATTTTCTTGTTCATTATATTGGAAAATATATTTGTTATATTGTTTTTAAATGTTGTCTGCGTAATAAAAATGAATATAAAAATAAAAACCAATGCTCATGTTACTATTTTTACATTCATAATTTGAAGCATAAATAAAGAAGAACCTAATAGAAAATTGAAAAAGTATACACAGTAAAACCTCCAAATAACGGACACCTCGTGAGCGCAGAAATTGTCCGCTATTGAGAAAACTTCAGAGATTAACAAAATCGCTAAGAAATGCTTAACGTTTCATTAATTGGCTTTTATATGTCCGAGAACTTCTATTATATGATTAATCAGAAATTAAAATTACTTTTTTAAGCAATAATACTGAAATGAAATTGTACATACATTTTTCCTCTGTTTATTACATTTTTAAGGAAAAAATCTGTTACAAAAGCTTGCTTTTGCTTGCGATAACATGTAGTTAGTTTTTCTATGCAACGTTTTAAGGCTATTAATAGTTTTAATCCTTCTGAATCTGATTTTTTTTTTGGAAAAAGAAAAAAAAAATATGTGTAACTGCCCACTGTGTTTTGCCGCTTCTTCGAAATTCTCGATATTGCAGGAAACATCCCCTGGTTTCAGTATCGGATTCATATCACTAATAGAGTCAGCTTTTGTTGAAAATTCTGAAGGAATATAATCGCTTACGTCAACTGATTCTCTTTCAGTAGGGCATCATTAATGTTGATGGACATTTCGCCATTTCTTCACTGTATATCATGAATTCACTTATTGCGATAGTTCTTCATTTCTATCGGAAATAAGTGTTTCATTTTCTTTTAATATAAAGCCTGCTTTTCTGATACATTGTCGTACGCATTCCGGTTATATGTTTTTTTACAGCTGAAGAAATACGAATTTGAAAGCATCGGGAACATTAACTAATTTTAGGCTGTTCTCAACTGCATCCATAGAATAAAACTTCGAAAGAATATGGCTTAATAAAAGCTTTCTCTACCAGGCTTTACATTTGTGTATAACGCCTTAATAATGGGGCTGGTATACGGAAGTTGTCTTTGGGGGGGGGCACAGTTTTAACATTGTCCAATTTAAAATATTTTGGATGAGAAGTTGCACTGTCCAAAAACAAGAGAACTTTTCTTTGTTTTGTCATCCTATTATCAACGGAAGTTAACCATTTAATCACTAAAACCGGTTATCCACGATTTTTTATTCGCTCTATAACACCAAATTGCTTTAATTGGATTTTCTTTGAGAAACACATGGGTTTCTGAGACTTTTGAACTATAAGAGGAATTTCAAATTCCCCTAATACATTGCAACATAATAAAATATTGATTCGCTGTTTTGTCTTTTTTTTGCCAACGCAGCCATCCTTTTTAAAGCACAGTCTTATTTTTAAAAAATCTGAAAAAAAAATCCGCTTTGATCGGCATTAAAAATGTTTCTCTCCTCGTAACCTTGACAAATTGTTTTCTGTTTTTCATGTCAATCCTCCACTTTTTTCAGTGCTACAGATTTTGCTTTTTCACATATTGTTTTGAGATGTTGTGCCGAGACAGGAACTTTTCCAGCCATCTACCCAAACCCTTAAAATAATGTAATCCGAGTTCTTTGGTGACTTTTAAAATCTTTTCCTGAATCAAAGGCCCACTGATAGGAATTTATTTGTACGAAGTGAAGTAAACCAATTCAGAAATATAGAATTAATTTCAATGGAATCAGTATACCTCAAATTCACATTTTTGGTGTTCTCGTTAGAGTTAATAATCCACAAATTCTTTAGTTCGTAAAATCTCTCCCACTTGTGCTTTACCTATTTTAAAACATTCGGCAAGTATCCGTAAACTCTATTTCTGTTTTTTAGATACACTTGCATTTACAATTTCAATTTTTTCTTGTAAAGTTAATTTCTTTCATTTTGAGATCATTTTCGAAACATTAATCTCCAGCAAGGCACTAAATTCAGAGTACGCAGAACTCAATATATTCAGAAAACGATAAAAATGGTTTTAACATATTTTGAATCTTTGAATATTGTATGTCAATTAAATCTGAAGAATCAAACAGTAATCGATACAAAATACATTCGATATTGGGGGATTCCCCAGGCCATTGGGATTTTTCCAGAGACCACCCCCTACATTTTTCTGTGGTCAAAAAAGTTGTGACGCCTTGCCTTGATAAATTTCGAAGCTTTTTACTTTTTTTCCATTTTTTTTCTCGTTAAAAAATCATTTTTCATCCTTGATCGCCAAAACTACTGTCCGCTATTCGGAATGTCCGCTATTCAGAGGTTAAACATACAACAATTTAGATTTTGGGAGTGAGGATTTGAAAAGTGTCCGTTAAATAGAGGTGTCTGCTATTCGGGAGTGTCCGTTATGGAGGTTTTACTGTATAAGAAGATGTTCGCTTGAAATCATGTTTATGATTTAATGTGTCTTCATTAAAAAAGCACATTGATATCGTATTTTAAATAATGTATCCGTTAATGATGTGTATCTTACATGCAACTAATAATTACCAAAAAAAGAGGTAACTTTCATATCTCTCATCATTACCAAAAACATAATCTTTAGGAAATTGATTAGTTGTAAGAATTATTCTTTTAAGAAAATAATCAATTTTTAAATGAACAAAAACATTATCGGAATAATAATGCTTGGCATGAAATAATTGCTAAATAGGTCTTGTTTATAGGTGCACATAAATATTTAGTCATTCTATTATTTCATAACACTCTCACAAAAATTAAAAGCTTTTATACTGAAAGCCTTCATACAATCTTTTAAAACTCTCTTTTTATACTACTGTTTCGAAAACTATTTATCTTTTTTAGAAGCATATGGGGAAAGAATTATTTCTCATTTTCCTTGATATTACGTTATTAATCATTTTGGTGACAATCTTTTAAAAATATCGATAAACTCGTAAATTAGTTAAGTAACTTGAAACAATTAACGTCTAGATTACGGGTATTCGCTAAAATAATAGATTTACCCTCTTTTGCAAAACGAACGACGCATTCTCCCAACATAGTAAAGCGAGTTATTCGTATCGACAAGAGGCTGTTTGCTGGACCGTGCGTACGCGTCTTTCCAAAGCTGCTGGCAATAATGGTTTTCGTAATGTAAACACTGGCAAAATAAATGATCAGGTAGGTGATAGTGCTTAACCGCGAGACAAAACTAGTTACTGAGTGATAGGTCCAAATGTTTCCAACGACATAATTGCTCATCGTGCAACGGGATGATTATTTTTCATACCATCCGTGTTACCTTGTACATGACTATTGTATAACACATGATAACGCTTACATCACCCTTTAAGATGTCTATACATTTATCACGTTAACATACAGGACGTGCAAGTCTTTTTGTCCGAAAAGCAGCGTCACAAATTTATGACCAATTTTAGCGTCGACGATTTAAGTATATATGATACATATGAGTATGTAGATAACGAAACTGTCAGTCAGCTGATGCTCCGGTACCAAGCCACATTTTTGGAGAAATATATCTGACTCTGCAATCTGTTGCTTTATATTGTATATTATAATATCCTACGTATTTCTTTTTTCTCTCATCAGGTGGCAGCATATGTCCCAGGTTTCGTTTTTGCCCTGGATATTTCTAGAAATTTGTACAAGAAAGAAAGTATATATCATTAAAGTAATATCATTAAAGTAATGCCATATTGTTATTCAGAATATCTCAATTGTTACTCAGAAATTTGCAAAAAAAACTTTATGTTATATATTTTGATTTGAATATTTGATCTAATTTTCAAATTGTTATATCTCCGAAGATCGAAAATGTGGCTTAGCACTCTCTTGACCTTACCCCTTCTGTAATATTTGTCTTTTTGTGTTCCTATAATCTGTTAGCAGCGCGTGTGCTTTATCGCCCTAGGATAACAGAACATTTGTTTCAAATATCGATGAATTTCAACTCCAATTGCGTCATTATAATTTAATATAAATAATACAGCTACTGATTATTATCTCGTAATATTGATATGAATCATTTACAGATTAAACACTCTTGATAGAGAAAACTTAGAAACCGCTATTCGAGAAACGTTCTAAAATTTAAAATATAACTCAGATATGTTGGATAAATAAAAACCTTTTTTAACTGCTACTATGAGATTTGTGCAAATAGTTGAAATTTAAATGCATATTTTTGAGTATAACATGAATTTCGATTGATGCTTAAGATATGCTTGTTTAAACGCACAAACTGACAGGTTTCAGCGAATATTTATTTCAAAAATCTAGCCTAGAATCCTAGAAAAATTGTCAGGAAAAATTCTTTTTTTTTCAACGTTATTAAAATATTCATACAAATCTCAACATATACAAATTTTTATATTCTACTTAAGAGTTTGTGCATTATGTAAAATTAATTTTACTAATTTGATATTTTTTTAAAAACAATGTGCTGGCGTTTTTTTTTCGTTTCTATTAATTTTTTACAATATTTCGATGTCCTAAATCAAAATTTCACACGCATTTCAAAACATTTTCATGCATACCAGAGACCCAGTATTTGTATGTAAATTGTGTTTACAGAAAAATAATTCGCTTTTAAATCTGAAAGGCTCTTTAACATTTACGAAATAAATTTAATAAATGTACTTTTGATGCAGAATAAAATAAATTTTATGAAAAAAAAATATATATATTTCGCTGAAAAATTGCAAGTGGATGAAAAAAAATCATGGATTTATTGTAAACCAAGAAGAGTAATAAGAAGAATAACAAATATCCTGGAATATATTTTTTCGAATCTTACTACGTGTACTACATTTAATATTTTTTCTAGATTGCCTCCTAACAACACCAAAGAGCATTTTCATATGAAATATGTCAAATACGTATTCAAATAAAATTTCGAAATTTATTAAAAGCGGTAATTTTGTATTGGCCTCGTGCCAGAAGTTAATAGCCGAAGAAATCGCTAAGAATTTCGTTATCTACAGCAATTTTTTTCTTTAATTCTGATAATTTAAGCGTTTTTAAGCGCTTATTTTGATTACATGTCTGTCAAATTTGTGTTTTATTTATACTATTTTATTGAATGCTTAAAGAAGTTTTAATTTCGTTATGTATGCAAATTCTGAACTTTTTATATTGTGCAAACGGATTAATATTTTGTAATTGTCTGCAAGCGATAGAGATAATATAAAAAAAAAAATCATGCATGAAATTTAATTTAAATACCCTAATAAATGAGTAAATTGCTGTAGAATTTACAACTGCATTTGAAAGTAGATTTTTCGCTGTAAAAATTAAAAATGTGCGATGTTTAGAAAATTTCAAAAATGCGGTAGCAAAATTTGCAAATCCAAAATTTCATCATTAAGTGTTGCCATTCGCAAAAGGACGTCAAAGTTTCGCACGGACATGTTTGTCCTTTATTATATAGTTATTTATATATAGTAAGAATTAATTTAGAACTCGATTAGAACATACAATTTATTTATTAGCTGTCTTTTACAACTTGAAAAAAAACATATTTTAGTACTTGTTTTATGTATATTATGCAAATATAGGTATAAATATCCCTGATCCAACTATCATTATTTGGAATGTAAATTGAGATTATTTTTTAATAATTCCACATCAGTTACTTTATTGACAAAAGAAATATTGAAGAAATTAATTAAATAAATTTAGATTTTTTAGAAAAAATTCCGATTATTTTGTCCTTACAAGAGAAACAAATGAAATATTGCGTGGAGAATGTTATTTTAATTTAATCTCACTTAATGATATTTCTTGAGGATATGTTAGATTTCCCCAGTGGAACATAAATCTGGAAATAAGACGAAAAAAAGGGAAAACTTTTAACACGATTAAGTGATCTCTTTCTGCATTAACAAAAATCTTTATTATACAAAGGCCGTTAATTCTAAAACTTGTCTCACATTAATTTTTTAGTTGTAAACATCATCTCGAAAGATGAACTAATATTTCTCTTAAAAGTGTTAAACATTTTGAAAATTAATGATACATACCAAGGGGAAAATTTGTTAGGTGGTTAAAAAAATGTCCCATTTTTCTTTCTAATACTTATTTCATTTCATTTTTTAAGCGACATTTATTTGAATATAACAGAAAAGGAACGTTTTTAGCTATGATGAAAACATTTTCTTATAGCTTTCAAAATTAGCCAAGCACCGTTTATTTATAGAAAATGATTAAATTAAAAATAGGTTTCAAAAATATTTATTTACGTAAATGTTCATATATGTCTGTTGGAAAAAGTGAGAAAAACATAATCTAAGTTTAACACATATTTTGTTTTCCGTATCAACTTCTTTGTACTCTGTCTGAATACAATAAACTCTTACAAGTTAGTCCATTTACATCATGCTGTGATTTTGTGCTATTGAAAATTACATTAACGAATCATACTTTTAGACTTACGCTATAACTAAAACTTTGGTGAATTTCTAATACTTATTTAATTTAATTTTTTAAACAAAGTCTCTGATTCAAATAAATTTATTTCAATAGAACAGAAAATGAAAGTTTTTAGCATGAAAAGTTTTTATGATGAAAATATTTTTTATATCTTTCAAAATTAACCAAGAGACGTTTTATTATAGAAACTGATTAAATTATATTGCTGTGATTGGTTGTTTGTATAGGGTTTAATGGCACAAGATCCCATTTGGGACAAGCTGCGCCAACTGTGATTTTGTACTATTGAACATTACATTAGCGAAACAAACTTTTAAACTTACGCTAACTGACAAGTATGTCAAGCAAGTGATTTCATGTAATTGGAAAGTATAAAGAGGGTATGGATTTATTTGTGAATAAGCCTTTATTGTTCATTCTTATTTTTACTTAAAATGAACTGAAAAGTAATATTATTTTAAACTAAAATCTTGCCAAATAAGAATCTGAGTATATAGATTTATATATTATGGATTTCGGTTGGTCATGAATAATTGAATAAATAGTGGTATTCTTATGTAATTACAGATCTTGAAAAAGAAAAAAAAAATCAGTAAAAGTTGGGGAAAAGAAACATCATAATTATTTCCAGTATATGTAATTTAAAAAGTACATACATGATGCAGGAATGTGGTTCATCATCATGTAAAATCCTCGATCATCATGTAACAACGAAACGACTACATGCACACAGAAAAAGGAATTGTTTAAAGCTACAAAACATGTTTTGTTGAGTACATTTTGGTTGTTTTAGCAAAATTCAAGTAAAATTGAACCATTTTACTTGAATTAACAAAACATTTTTTGCTGACGATACAATTTTTTTTTGGAATTGCAAAAAAAAAAAAAAAAAAAAAAAAAATGTTGATTCAAACAAAATTTTCATTGACCTATATTTAATCAAAAAGTTTTGTTGGGTCAACAAATTTTTGTTGATGATTAATTACTAAAAATAAATTAAGTTAAAAATTAATTACTATAACAAATAACTGTCATTGTATATTTTCTGTAATTTTTCATAAAGCAGAAAACCATGCAACATTTTCCAAATACCTGTTTTATACTTGATAACCTGTTTATATACAGGGTATCCGAAAAGTCTGGAAACGGTCAAATAACTCGAAATAAACGTCGGATTGAAAAACGGGAAATATGTGTTCAATATTTAAATAAAAACTATTTAGGGATATCGAAGTTGCCCCCCAACTCTGCCACTTGCAGTGAAAGAGGGACAACTTTGAAATATTATATGATAACCATCCTTTTTACTACAGATTCGGATTCTACGGAAAAAAATACGTAACTATTGTATTTAACATTTTCTTCGGAAAATCGTAGATGAGCTGTAATCGAGTAAAATGCAGAGAGAATAATTTCCATGCAAAAGTCTGTAAACGGTCGAATTTCTCAAGAAATATACATCGGACTGAAAAATGGAAAAATACATTTTCAATATTTTAGAAAAATCTATATAGGGATATCAAAGTTGCCATTTTTCTATAATACTGAACGCGTATTTTTCCATTTTTCAATCCGATGTATATTTTTCGAGTTATTCGACCGTTTCCTGACTTTTCAATGCAAACGATTCTCACTGGTTTTTTTCCGATTAGAGCGCCATCTATGATTTTCTGAAGAAAATGTTAAATATAAAAGTCAAGTATTTTTCCCAAAGAATCCGAATCTGCAACAAAAAAGAGTGGTTATAATTTAAATATAAAAGTTTCCCCCCTTTCCCCCCCTGGGGGCAAGGTGGGGGGGGGGAACTGTTATATCCCTAAATAGATTTTTTTTAAAAATTGAACGCATATTTTCCGTTTTTCAATCCGAGATATATTACTCGAGTATTTCGACCGTTTTTAGACTTTTCGGGCTGTATATGTTTTTTTTTTTAACTCCGGAATACGAAAATATATTTTAGTATTAAAATAAAATAGTATTTTTAATACATAAAAATAGAGTTAGGTGAAGTCTTTTCATCTATGTCTGACAAAAATTCACTTTCATTTCGAAATTAATATAAGAATAATTTGCAATCTATGCATGCCATCATTCAAGAGATTAGTTTTGAAGAAAAGATGAAAAATGCACCCTTCCGGAAGTAAAATGAAATATCATAAACCCAGAGTTATCTTCGATGTATCAAAAGAATTCCTTTTTGACGTTCAATATTTCTAATAAACTTTATTTCATATGAAACATATTTTAAGTGAAACCAATAAATCAATACTTTTATAAAGTGAAACACACGTTTGTAAAAGACGCATTCGTAAAGTGCATAATTTAATTCATGCTTATTTTTAATTTCTTACAGAATATAACTTATAAAAATCTGTTAAAAGAATTGAACACATAGTATTGATATTAACAAATACATATATTTAAAAAAAATGCAAATGTTTCTTAATTTACGGAAATATAATATAATCCCGTAAGAAAATATACATGGTTTATCTGAATTGATGGTCAGAATTGTAAGAGACGATAATACATGTCAAAACAATCAAATTTTGTATAGAAAACCAAGTTCGCAATCTATTTTTTAAATAAAATCTACAGAGTGTCTCACACCAAGAGAAATTCACATTTTAATTCAAAACTGTTTCAATGATGAATTATTTTAGCAAAATCTTCAAAGCAATAACTTTGCTTTCTCTGAAATATCGTGACATCAAGAAAGAAATTTCACTGTAATTTGATCAGTGACATCGTATGCATTGTCAGATACCATTTATGTTTTCAAGTTTTTAGCTCAGTGTGACTTGGACATGGTGGATTACCGTTTCTAGCGCTTTTTAGCTCATAGTCTATCAAATCTTGAGAGCTAATATTGCCGCAGGTTCTGTATGTACTTACGTATGTATGTACGTATGTAGCTACGTAGCGCGATAACTCTTGATAGATATATCCGATTTGTTTAAAATTTTGTATATAGGTATACACTGATAAAGCTCTTCCCTGATTAGTCCTAAGGCTTCATTGGTTAAGTATAAAAAGAGTAACGGGGGCTAATACCCCCCCTCCCCTTTAGTTTAGATAAATAGGTTTTTCATCCGATTTACTTCAAATTTTGTATCTAAGTTCATTGTGGTAATGCGTTTATGTTTTGAAGTTTTTAGCTCAGTGTTACTTGGACATGGTGGATTACCGTTTCTAGCGCTTTTTAGCTCATAGTCTATCAAATCTTGAGAGCTAATATTGCCGCAGGTTCTGTATGTACTTACGTATGTATGTACGTATGTAGCTACGTAGCGCGATAACTCTTGATAGATATATCCGATTTGTTTAAAATTTTGTATATAGGTTTACACTGATAAAGCTCTTCCCTGATTAGTCCTAAGGCTTCATTGGTTAAGTATAAAAAGAGTAACGGGGGCTAATACCCCCCTCCCCTTTAGTTTAGATAAATAGGTTTTTCATCCGATTTGCTTCAAATTTTGTATCTAAGTTCATTGTGGTAATGCGTTTATGTTTTGAAGTTTTTAGCTCGGTGTTACTTGGACATGGTGGATTACCGTTTCTAGCGCTTTTTAGCTCATAGTCTATCAAATCTTGAGAGCTAATATTGCCGCAGGTTCTGTATGTACGTACGTATGTATGTACGTATCCATGTGCATGTACGTATGTATGTATGAAACGCGAGAACTCTTGATAGATATATCTGATTTGCTTAAAATTTTGTATATAGGTTTACTCTGATAAGGCGCTTCCCTGATTAGTTTTAAGGGTTCATTGGTTAAGTAAAAAAAGAGGAACGGGGGGGGGGTTACTACCCCTCTTACTTTAGATATATAGTTTTGTATGCAAAATTATCCGATTTGCTTTAAATTTTGTATATAGGTTCATTGTGGTAAAGAGTTTCCCTGATTAGTTTTCGTAGTTCCTTGGTTAAGTATAAAGGGGGGAAAGAGGAGCTAACCCCCCCTTATTCTTTGAAATAAAAGTAAAATACACAATTAGTGAGAATAGCCTGTCAGCACAATTCCTTCAGTTTAACTGGGCACTTTTTATTTGTGTTTTTATCACGCTTCACAGAAACCAAACTAACTATCTTGAATATTCCGCTAAAATATTTTCCTTATTGTTACAGTTATGAAGGAAAATGCTTAAATATGCAGAGTGGTGTGACATAACATTGTATTTTTGATTTAATAAGTGGATTGTGATCGTGGTTTCCTGCTTGTCTTGACATGTATTATCACCCCTTACAGTTCTGACGATCAATTCAGATACACCCTGTATAATTATCTGATCCGAGATAACCACATTTCCGAAAAGCGTTCTTTACTGTTAACACGTTCACTTCCGTTTTAAAATTACCGGAATTTTATTTCGTTTAGAAAGTTCAAATTCATACCAGAAAACACTTATAGCAATATTTACTTTATGTAGATACAGACATTTCGTGATTACATAAAATGAAATTTCTTCTTTCGAAATTCCCGGTACGAATTGGTAATTTTAGATTGAAATTACGAATTCGAAACACGAGTACACTCGTGGTTTGCAACGAATTGGAAAAAAAACATAAGAAACCAATAAATATTCGAGATTTAAATAAGCCTTTCTAAAAACGAAGTGTTTTTTATTGCCACTCATTTTCACTCAGAACATTCACTGAAACATATGGTATCAACATGCTCTTTGCAACCCTGGAGTTCCAGAATATTTCATTGTCTACTTTTTTAGATATTCGATAAAACATCTATATCTAAAGTGAATCGTGACTTTTGTTATAAAGTACATATTTTACACTTAAAAAGCATAAGATAAAGTTTTACTTATGTATTATAAATCTACGCAATAACAATATTTTTAGAAAAGTAATTTTAATAAAGTTTTATTGCTTAAAATATTCAGTTTAAAAATTTAAGGCACAAAATGTAAATCTGTTTGACACAACATATTTCCATAATCAAAATGTTATTTCAAATCTTAGTTACATGTCTCATGTTTAGAGTGCTTTCAATAAAGTACTCCTTATATTTATAAGAATAGAAAATTGAGAGAAGCGCTAAATTTTTACCATTGTAATTTTAAAATAAATTTTTCATGAGTTCAATTTGCATCTCATAGATCTCAACACCTAAAATCTCCATATATTTCTAAAATATATAGTGCACCATATTTTAGCATGCCAAAAGGAAAACCTGAAAGTAACACACTTTCAAATAACAATTATTTATTTTGTCAAGATGTTTCTGTTACGTTTCAAGTTTTAGATAAGATTAAATGTCAAAGTATATAATAGAAATATTCTAAAAGGAAATATATGTTTCTTGTAGAAATGCGTTTCATGTAAATAAATGGATAATATATAAAACGGTTTTTGACATCTTAATGATTGTAAAAGAATGCCTAATGTACAAAAACCTACGTACTCATGAGTAAAAAATACACTTATAATATGAATCTTCAAAAATGCAGATTATTTTATTCAATTTCAAAGTGTCTGATCTTGAAAACGGCTAATGATATGTCAATTAAACTCGTGCAATTCAATGGTTGGTGAGTTGGATTTAGGGTAAATCCAGCTTAGAATCCCCATGGAGTTAGTTACCATAGTTACTGTGTTTCAGCTATAGGATATGTGGCAGAGCTGGTGACATTCTTTTACTGTCAATTGTTATAAAGAAAACGTAGTACATGAAGTTACAGTGATTTAGTTATTTAAATAAAAGTTATATTTATCAATGAAAGATAAGTTTGGCTTTTGTTTTATGTTCTTTAAGATGGGAATAAGTAAAATATGAAATATATTGTACGTACTAGAGATTTTTCATGAAATATTTAGTGAATGTGTTTGAAAGATGTATCGAGTAATGAGTTATAGATTGCAGCCATATTTGTTCCTACTTCCAGAGATACTGTCTTGGGCACCTATCCCGGATTAATAGGATGCATTCCCCACCTGCATCAGGGATATATGCCTCACTTGTGAGGCAGAATAAGACATCTCATTTACAATTATCAAATAACTTTGTTGTACGAGAATATTTTCTTTAAATCTTCAGGATTGTGAGAAAAAAATCTGTTTCTTCTTTTGGTTGACCATGGCCATTCCAGTGAATCATTACCTAATAAGACAGATGGCAGTGTTAGAAGTGATAAATTCTCAATTTGGGCAATGAGGAATACGAAAAAATCATTTGTTTCAAAAGATTACAATTCCCTCAAATGTTTAAGTGAAAAATATTCAAGTGTTTCGTATTTATAGCTCTGATCAGAATATTTTAATTCACAGATTTCAAACTTCCCGTCTCTTTAAAACAGAATACATTCGGACGGACTAAATAAAAATCTAAATACAAAATAGAAATCTAAAATCCCTTAAGTGTATCACTCTCACTGAAAATTTGGAAAAAAATATACTGGGGCACCATATTAGAGGTATAATTCCTCTTTATGCTTCTTTATTTATTTAAATAAATTTATTTTTGTTGTTGGCGATTTCCCTCCCCCCCTTAATTACATTAGTTTAACCTTCCGAAGAATATATAAAATATTTTGAACTCATTCATTATGAAACATAAAAATCTAACGCATTTAATTTGAGAATTTTAAATATGCTTCCCGAATTAGTTTTTAGAGTTTGTACATGAAATATATGTAGGAGGGGGGTAATCCCTCTTAGTTTAGACTAAATAAATTTTCCCTTTGATAGAATTTTCTGATTGGCTTCAAATTTTGTGTACCCATTTATTCGAAGAATTAGGAATAGCAAATGTCCTTTGATGTGGGAGTGTAATGCAAGATTAGTTTACACAGCCTGTAAGCTCAATATTTTTTCAAAGAAAAACTTGTCGTTGGGGCCCGCCGTAATACTTACCCATCATGGATATGCCTAATATAAAATATATGAAAATAAAACATATATAAACTGTTTATAAAATGCATTGCAATTTGAATAAAATCGTGGCTTGATGACGCCATAAACTTTAAATGCTCTATTACAGAATTGCGTAAATGAAACATCCCTAACATAACTCCAAAATTGATAATCATATTAACTAACGGCATTTACCGCGTCGGATTAAGCGTCTCATTTACATTTAAAATATATCTTTGATTAGAAATTTGAATGAAATACAGGGTCATGAAAAATCGAAGAGTGTAGAAAATGGGATTACAAATATTTCGGCAACTAATTATCCAATAGACTTCATTCTTTATGCAATTTTTTTATTGTCTTTTATATTCATTCCTTAACATAAACAATTTCGAAAATTTTTAGATACCTTTTATCAGAACGAATATTTCGAGAGTCCGAAAAAAAAAGTTCCGGACAGTCGAGGTTACTGAAATTCAATAGGCTTCTTCTCATTATTACATGCTAATTACATACCAAATTTCAAGTCTCTATCTCAATTTTTTCGGGGGATAGAGCGTTTACAGACACACAGACAGACGGACGTCAATTTTTTTCTAAAAATATGTTTTCTGGAATCTCCAGTGTCTGAAACGTGTAAATCCGTCAATTTTTTTTTTTTAGACTTTAAAAACGATTACAAGACTTACGTGATGGGTAAGTAATAATAATAATAATAACATAAATTTGATGTAATTAGGATATTAAGTCAAATCGAAATCCAGATTTTAAATTATAAATCTTAATTACCTACGCTTCCTATTATTTTATATTATGGGACATCTATACCGATCAAGTAGGGTGAACTAACCCTGATGTCGGAGATATATGGCCAAAATCATTGATTAAGTTTTTTAATAAAAACTCTATTTTATATGCTATTTACATTATAGTAATATTTGTTTTAATGTTCTTCATAAAATTTTAAGTGGATAGGCTACATGTTCACTACAAAATCATTACTATAAAAAAAAAAGAAAATTAATTGGTACTTTTGTAGGGCAACTCTCCCGGACTTACCCTATTTGTTTGGTTTGAACAAGATGCATTAAATAGTCTGAGTGTATAATAGACGTCGATTTAACCTTTTCCGTAAGGCTCGGTAAGACAGGAGACGTATCCGTAAAATACGGCGCCGATAACAGGTCAGCACCTAGGTATCATCCTCCCTTTCTAAAGCAAACGTCGACTCGGCTGCGACATTCAACTCTCTCCATGCAAAATTTCGTTCGACAGTTTCAGGAGAAGAGTATTTTTACGGTTATTTATTTTTCTTTAGGGGGGGGGGGTAACAGGATAATTGTTTCCCAATCTGTGGGCACGGAAGGCGGTTCCCCCATCAAGTCCAGAAAGCATAGCCGTAGCACACTTTTCACGATGCAACTCAGGATATTTCCCCCCTCCCATAACGTTGTGCTGGAATTTCACAGAAATCTGAAACTTATATCTAGAGTACTTTACAAACCGAATTAATTGCTCAAATTTCACGTTTCTATCTTTTCTTGTTCAGAAGGTATATGAACTCATATATTCAATTTTTATATTCACTTACTCACAGATCAGCAAAAATCAGATATACATCTCGTAGCCCTAGAAACTTGAAATTTAGTATAAAGTTTTAGGATACAAAGATAAAAAAAATCGAAACTTTAAAATAAAATCGGAAAATCAAAGATCGAACTTTTTTTTTTCTTTGTCTTTGTATGTATCATAATACTACCATTATGCCAAATATCAAGTATCTAATACTGCAAATAATACCTCAGATCAAAATTCGAGTAGTTTGCACCATTCATCAAAGTAACTCAGAGTACTTTTGATCGCCCGCTGCCGATATCTTTGAGCTAGATTTGCTCAGAAACCTGAAAGTTCTTTTTATTTAGCAAATATTGCAAACGGAACTAAATCTCCAAATTTTTCGTTTTTGTCTTATCTAGTTTTTAATATATGATATATAAAAAACTATTTATAAAAAAAAAAAAAAAAAAAAAAAAAAAAACTTGTGTAAAAAATATAGCCTCGTGACTCTATAACCGTACGAACTTCTGAGATTATATAGAGCGAAGCCTCTGTTATTAACAGTGATATTTTCATTCACAAAACACTCCGGGTATGTACATTTTCAGTTAAACTTATCATTCAGGGTTAAACGTTTATAAAAAAAAAAAAATATGTATGATGCATAAGAAAATGAATAAAATTTAATGTGAATGTGACACATTTAACGTGCGACAGTTTAATCTTAAATATATATATGTGAAAGATCAATTTCCAGAACGGTTTAAAACAAACCACACTAAACGTCTGTAATTCCACTAAGTTATGATTAAAATACGTCAGTTGTTCTTAATGTGATGTATTATTAAGAAGACATTTTTAAGTGGTATATCTGAAAATTTTATAATATGCTTTGTTTTAAATTGCGGAGAATATTTAACTAGAACTTCTGAATATATGAACCTACATTCCTGGTAGATTTATACAATGTATGTGGAAGATAGAACCTAATTTTTCATATATTGTAGCAAATTCTTTCTTTTAAAAATAATATTTGAAGTATTTAATATATTTTTCGGAGCTTGCACCATTTTTTGTTGGTAGAATAATAAACAAATTTGAGTGAGCCTTAAGATATAGTTTAAATAAAAAAAATCAAGGAAGATTGTATGTACAAACATTAGGTAAGTGGAGATTGCTTACATAGAGAACACGTGACACATTTATAGTCATAACTAGTGTAATTATAAGAACTTTTTTGTTTTAAAATTCTCAGCGTATATTTTTTATTCATACAATTTATTACCAAAAAATCAGAGACTTAGCAGTCGTATACCTTTTTAATTAATACTATTATTATAATATTCCGTGAATCTGTAAGCGTCTTCGCTTTATTTTAAGAATATTAAACCTTTGAGTGGCTGGACATTTTTTAGAAATTTCTAACAATTCCGAAAAAAAAGTAATTAGGAGAAATTTGCACATGAAGTTTTCTGTTGAATATATATATATATATATATATATATATATATATATATATATATATACAGGGTGTTCTAGAAAGGACTCCCCAACTTTGAAATGACATAACTTCGAAACAGTGAGAGATAGAAATGTGAAACAAGTTGAATGTTAAACAGATAGGTCTGGAATTTGTTATACACGAATGTGAAAAAATAGTTCCAATATCGGATAATAGGTGGCAGCACAAGCACATGGAACTTTAAATGGTACTCAGAAGGACAGAAATTTCATTCATGCGTCTGTTTCATTGCTGACACGTGTAAAAAAGTTGTATAGAATTAGAGAATAATTCGGAATTCAAGAATATCATGCCGTATTCACCATATTCCCCGGATCTGAATCCATGCGACTTCTTTTTGTGGGGTTACTTGAAGGACGCTGTTTATTCTAAGAATCCCCAAACGTTGGAACAGCTCTAACAATTCATCTGTGAAGAATGTGCATCCATTTCAATAGAAGTATTGCAACAAGTGATTTCGAACGTTACCTTTAGGTTGCGTCATGTTGTTGCTGAAAAAGGTAACCATATCGAAACCATTGTAATGTGATTTTTATCTCAGTTCAAACAGCTCACTTTCAGGAACTATTTCAAAGACACAGCTTTGTGATTACAGCGCCCTCTCGTGTCCAATATTGGAATTATTTTTTTAAATTGATGTATAAAAAATTCCAGACCTATCTGTCTAACATTCAACTTGTTTCACATTTCTATCTCTCACTGTTTCGAAGTTATGTCATTTCAAAGTTGGAGAGTCCTTTCTAGAACACCCTGGTATATATATGTATATTGCAAATGTGAAAATCAATATAAAATTTAATATTTTGCTGATTACACTCCATATCTCGTCAACAGCAAAACGAAAAAAAAATCATGCCTAGCAATTATGCGAAAAAAAATAAGAACAATTACATAAGAAGAAATTGTAATTCATTACTGACTTATGTTATATTCAACTGACTTATGTTGATACACCTTTGTATATTTAAATATACATATGCATTTTTAAATACATAGGGACTGGAGACGATTAAATGGTCGGGTTGCATCTGGTACTTGCATTTCTCTGATTTCATATATTCCATAAAAATATATATAACTAAATATTAGAACAAATGCAAAAAAGGTAAAAATATACTTTATGGGATATTTTAAAAATACCTGATTCGAAAAAGATTCGAAAATATTGTCTGATCTACAAAAACGCTGAATTCGGCACCATTTTATAAAAGTTCATTCGTTATAGGAAAATGAGAAATGCTGTTCGATGTTCGTATACGAATAAGAGTATTTTCAATTATCATCTATTTTCGATATAATTTTTAAAATGTGTGAGAAAGTAGCATGTTTGGACTGTGAGTATATATTTAAGATTATGCAAATGAAGTGGATTCATACATTACATATATTTTTATACATACAATCAAAATTGCAAAGTTAATATAAGTTAAGTGTTTTAACGATATTCGTGTGTTTCGCGGTAAACATATATTTTACAATTATATTTTAATACTATAACTGTCCCACTAAAAAAAATCATTAAACACAAAAGTATTATTAAATATATTATATGACATCACAATAAAAACAAATGTTAAAATATATGTTTCGATAATTAATAAAGAGCAAATTATGTAAGCCTTAAAAGAAATACCGGTTATCAGAAAGCGCACAGCCTTTTAAATTATAGTGAATATTTTCTCGTGCAATCATAATAATAATTGAAAGATTATTTTTATTAAGATTAGTTCTGTTCTGTGAAACAATTTGTTCGTTTATTTTCAGTAAATAGTTTTGATACTTAAGTAATATGTGTATTTCGTTTAGAGGTACACTTAATTAAAACATAAATGAAGCAAAACATTTACATTTTATACTGAAAGTGCCTGTAGCAACATATTCATTGGAGCATATCGGAAATATCTGAGTTAAAAATATAACATTAGAATTTATGAAGAAAGTAACATTAGTGGTATTTTTAAAATTGTGAATAACATCATCTTTAGACTCGTGAAGAACTTGAAAATTAAATTTTCTTCCACATAACGGACGACGGTAAACATATGCGAACTATTGATTTCTGATTTTTTTAATTTTCTTCGTTAAATTAATGCAAATAACTAAAAACTTGAACATATATTAATGAATTCGTAATATTTGTGCAAGTTTCAAAGATTATATTAAATTTGGAATCTTCAATAAATGTGATTTGGAGCTAAAAATGGAATTTTGTTGTTCATCTGCATATTTTTCAAAAACATGTTTTAAAATATTTCTACAGAATTTCGGAAAAGCAGATGCAATATTTAAAGCTATGAAAATTAATTATTTGAAGTAGATAGAAGAGAACGATTTTATCGCAGTAAACATTATTTAAAATTTCGTTGATATTTAAATTTCATTTTAAAAGTTAAAATTGTAACACTTATTTCTATGTGCATGGTTAATAATATTTATTGGTACGAGTTTACACAAGAAAACTATATTTTGTAGTATTTACTTTCATTTCTCACAGTAAAACAAACTTGTAAATGAGATACGAAAATTATTTAGCCACTTTGTAAAATAAATAACTATATAAATAAAATTGTTCTAGAAATTATTCAAGGTTTTTAATGAATCTGGTTAACTCTAAATTATACGTTGTTCCAGTTTATATATATACAGTCGGACCTCGATATCTCGAACCTCCTTATCTCGAACCTCCTTATCTCGAAACCCTTGATATCTCGAAAAAAGAAATTTCCCCTGCATTTTTATCAATATTCTTACGTATTTTCCATAGTTATCTCGAAATATATTTTTCAAAACCCTTGATATATCGAATTTTTTTCCACAGAAATTAATTTTATTTTTTTCCTTTGACTATTATTTGCTAAAGAAACAGTTTGATCTAGATGCCCGTTTCACATTCTTTTATCCCTTTGTTGATACAAAGACTTAAGGGATGAGAATGGAAGACTTTATAAACCGCAACTAACAAAACTACACTTGAAAGTACGCTGAAAGGAGCAATAGCAATCCAGTCACACGCTTGCTGCATTGCATCCGAAAAAAATTCACTGTTAAATTTTTGCTGCCAAACACGACTTCAAAGTTACAACCACTCGACCAGGGGATAATCCGCAGTTTCAAGGTTGTTTATCGAGCGCAAATTGTGAGAAGACTCCTGGATAACATCGGTGAAGGTAAACCTTCTAACACAACTATCAACATCTTACAGTCAATGCGAATGGCTGACTATGCTTGGAGAAATGTTACAGAATCAACGATAAGAAATTGTTTCATCAAAACAGGGTTTTTAGAAAAAGTAAATTCCAGTGAAACAGAGGAAGTTGATTCCATTAAGCAAACAACTGAAGAGTGAGAACTGAATCTAGAACACTGGGAATCAATACAAAAGGCATATCACACTGAAATTTCATTCGAAGAATTTTTGAATGTAGACAATGAGCTTGAAGTGTGCGGCACGATGAGAGATGAAGAGATTGTGTCAAGCATTAACACAGAAGTTTCTGGTGAAGAAATCGAAGAACTACTCGATCAACAAGAGCACGAAAAAATTACCGTGCAGGAAGACGAGAAGGCAGTTGACCTGCTGCGGCGATTTCTCGAAACAAACGATAATATTCGAACAGAAGCGTTTGGTGCCATTGCTACGTTACAGAAAACTGTGCAATTGCAAAAAGATTCTGTGAGACGACAGACTTCAATTAAAGATTTTTTCTTCAGAAAAAACTAAATGTATTTCTTGATGAATTATTGGATATTGTATTTAATCAAAACAGGTATGTGTATCACACAATTTTGAAATTATATCAAAACGTTGAAAATAGTATTTTTTTAATTATTAGTAGATTGTACATATAGTTTTTAATGAATCTTATTTTTTACAGCAAAAAAACATTTCTAAGATTTGGATTTTTTAATTTTGTCAAAACCTTGATAACTCGAAACCTCTATATCTCGAATTTTTTTCTCTTCCCCAGAGATTCGAGATATCGAGGTTATACTGTATATATATATATATATAAAATAATCTTGGCATTAAAATAAACAAAAATTATACGAAAGTATGTTCTCGATAAATTTTTTATAATTTTTCTCTCGTAATTATAAATATGCAAATATAAAGGACTTTTATTAAGATTATATTCTGCTATTTTATTTTAGGGTACAGGGTGACACTAAAAATCCACCAATGGAAATTGAAACAATCCTTGCACCGCCCATGCAACATAATAATATCATTATCATCTATTTTCGACAAGGATTTAAACAATCCTTGCACCTCCCCATATCACCCTTGCTCCGCCTGGTGCATGTAAAATCCGTCGTGGGTGCAAAGTCCTCCAACTTACTTGGGAATTATACCTCTGGGGTTGCCTAGTCAGGTGAAGATGTCGTCGTCTGATCTAGGTTCTAATTTACGAGACCAATTAATTTTTCTTCCTTAATGTTTGCTTTTTAAAAATCTGTCGATTCAACAAAGTTAAATAGAAACCTTGAACCGGCAAGTAAAGGTAACTGTAGCAAACCACGAGACAGCAAGCACTGCAGCGATGCCAGCAAAACTATATTCAGGTGGATTACAGCCATGCTGTGATCAGGCGATTTCCGAACTGCTCCCAGCTACTAACTCGTCAAGCTAGGCACTTATGCCGGGCAGGTAGGGGCCTAGTTAGCGGTAAAATAAATAAATAAATAAATAAAATCCTTGCACTTGTAAGATAAGCGCAAGAGCCTTTTGAAAACCGCTAGGTGCAACAATATGTTAACCGCTAACTGTGCTTAGCGAACATAGTTCATAATAATTCAACATAGTTTTTTTCATGGAAAATAGTTTTGCTTTATCTTTTCTCTACATGAACTTGCTCAAATAAATAACACTATTTAATGAAAACAGTATGCATTATTACCTTCTCTAATAAACTGAATAATGCACCGATTTCGTAAAGAAGTTAAACGTATTTAAATAATATATTTACATTTAAATTTAACAGCTATTTTTCATTTTGTGCATTTTAGCAAAATAATACAAATTAATGCAAAGTAAAATAAAAAGTGCACGCAAAAACATGTGATTCCATTACATAAACGATGATAAAAACATTAATAATATTTTAAATTTTAATTTTTAAAATTTTAAAATTTTCAATTTTCAATTTTAAAATCTAATTAAAGTTTTAAAAATCTTTTAGGTAATGGAATCGCATGTTTTTTATGTGAGTATTTTAATTTTAATTTGACAAAGAGGAATTTAAGCATTCCGAACTCGGTTTATAATGCAAAGTATATTTTTATTTTTGAAATTTAGAATAAACAAAATCTGAATACTTTGGGATAGTACTATGCAAATATTAATTTTGTATTATAAAATATGTAATTTCTAGCTATCTCAAAGTAATTTCATTTTGAAAAACGTAACAATTTATATTTATTTTAGAATGTAAATATATTTTCTAAGTAAAAAGAAAATACATTTTTTCTTTACTTTTATCAAATTATAAATTATGTCTTTGAATAAGTTCACAGTTTTTGCAAAAAGTTTACAAACAAAAATTAAATATAAATTTCTAAAGTGATTCACAAAATGACGTTTCAATAAAGTAAGAAAACTTTGTAGAGAAATAAAAGAAACGCAAAAGAAATGATAAATATGTATATAATCTCTTAAAAAATTCCAATGCCGTTTTCAAAACAAATGTTTATCCAAGAAATCGAAAATGTATTAAAATAACCTTTATTTCTTGAATATATTTTTTTAGAAGAAGTTTTATCATACAGTACTTATAAATTTAAAATACGTCCTAAATTTTGCCCTATCAGAAAGACAATTTAAGGCTTAGAGTCTAAAATTTATGCTTAGAGGAATTTATGGGCTTCAAAACTTTTCAATATAAACTGCTAATTTTATATATGCACTAAAATGCACTGTTAAAAATTTGCAGCAAACTGTCCAGTCATTTGACCATATTTAGAGAAAACGGTTACTTACATAAGCGTAATTTAACTCTATTCTGACCATAATATGGGCAATAATACGATCAGAATAGAGAGAAATTACGGTTATGAAACCGTTTTCTTTAAAAACGGTTGAATGGCTAGACAGTTTGTTGAAAATGTTTAACAGTGTGTATCAACTTCCACTTATTTTGGTACTAGCACGCATTTCACAAATGTTTGTAACTGTATAAAAATTTCATTGAAGAATGACAGAAAAATCTTTAATATATATTTAAGAGCTTGTTAACATCAGATACTAGTTGAATTAAAAAAGTTCAATATCCATAAAAAGAGAAAAAACAATCCGCATAAACGTTTACACAGAAATATATTACTACTAGCTGTTACCCGTGACTTCGTTCACGTATCATTAAAAGAAGAATAAATGCATTAATTAAGCAAAATATTTCATTCCCGATAATTAGAAACGTAAATAATTAACTGACTCTTTATCACATTCCATAGGATACGGTTTATATATACAGTTTTTTATATATACATTTTGATATACAGTATTTCTATGTTATAGAGGCCTTGACATAACTAAGTTTTAAAAAAGTGAAATTTTATGACAAATAATCACGAAAAGGAAACTGCAACCAATGAAAAAAGGCGGGCCAAATAAAATCGTGGAAATTGGCGAATTGTGTAAAAACATATGTCATGTTTACCTGGTAAACCATTTTACTTTTAACGCCTTGTGAAACGTTTTAATAGCCATCCTTCAAAGATAATGGAAATAGTATATTCTTTTTCATTAAATTCAATTCTTGTGAATAGGGACCAATTATTCTAGACCTAAATGCAAGAAGCTTAAATTTGCCTCCTTGATTTAATCTATAACTGAAAAAAAAATCTTTATTTCTAAAAGAAAATATGTTGACAGACGATTTTTGCTCTTTAGAATAAATTGATTCATGAAGTTTGAATGTGTGAAAATACGTTTTTATTTTTCAAAAATTTTACTGTAATCAAGATTTTTTTTCTTTCACCATCTATTCAAATTGAAAATAAGTTCTTTTTTTCAATTTTAATGAGAAAAAAATATATTAATCCGTTTTACTTCTTCTTTTTTATTCACAAAGGACGCGTTTACAGACCGAACCCCGAGTTACATAGGGTAACACATGGGTAACCCAAAGCGTTCAGAGAGCGATATCACGTGATTTTTTGCGAGTTACCCGTAGCGTTCAAAGCTGGAAGTTACTCAGACTTCTGGTAATCCACATTACCTGGAGAATTTTGTTGGGTAAAGTGATCACGTGGTTGGGAAATCTGATTTGTTTGTTTCCTTTATAGCTAACTGCAACTGTTAACTGTTGTTCTTTATGACTCCTACTGTACACTTGAGTCCTGAACATTTGATTGGTCTACCTTTAACAGGACTATGATATAATTGTCCAACATCGGTTAGGATGGTTCCTGAAATGTTCGTACAATCAAAATGTAATGGTACATTGGTTGATGGAAGATTTTGATTGTAAATATACCCATAACTTTACCCAAAAGCGTTCACAACCGTTTTAACCCAACTTTACCCTGAGAAAATCAGATGACGTCATTCCCCAACTATACGAGTAACCCGCGTTTCGGTCTCTGAACGCGCTCAAAATTGGAATAATTTAGTTGCCATTTTTAGAGAAACTTCATTAAAATTTACAAAAACAAAATAATATCTCGGGATTTAAATCATTTTTTTTTTAATTCTGAGGGTTTATGACATCCTCGGATCAATGATAACAGGTGTTAAGTAAAT
The DNA here is from genome assembly GCA_963931845.1 of Maratus michaelseni. Taxonomy (NCBI): domain Eukaryota; kingdom Metazoa; phylum Arthropoda; class Arachnida; order Araneae; family Salticidae; genus Maratus; species Maratus michaelseni. Next base: position 446,426,879 of record OZ007589.1, on the reverse strand, counting down.
CGCATTGCGTTCGACAATCTGAAAGGATTAGTTGCGAAATACAAACAGGCGGTCAGATTTTAATATAATAGATTCGTATTTATTTTTATTTTTCTAATAATCATGGTGTGGTTTTTGGCAAAAAACTCTCATCTATATGTAACTGATATTCATGCTTAATAATCGGTATAGATAACAAAAAATAAATTTTGTGTTTTAATTATGTCGTGAAAATCATCTACTTTCGAAACTTACCGATCCTTGTATTATTAATGTAAGGAATTGATTCCCACTCCTTGTAAACACATTTGAAAATTCCCGTTTTATTACAAATATGACGTCACTTTTTCCTCAGAGAAATCTCTTTTTAATGGCATAATTCTTGTTAATTTTTTTTTTCTGGCAATCAGGACGTAAATTTTAGCAAAAAACTCACATTTGTATGTAACTGGTATTCAAGATAATTATTAATCAGTATCAATAAAAAATATTTTAGTTTTTCATCTTAAATATTACGTCCACACTGATAAAAATTTCACCGTTGGATTACGGGAAAAGCTTGGCAGCACAGACTCCAAGATTTTCCTGTAATATTACAGTTTGTACCGTAATCTATTTAGACTGTATTAGACCGTAAATGGCAGTAAATTTCAAGAACGTATCTGACCGTAAACCACAGTAACTTTCAAAAACGTATCTGACCGTAAATAACCGTTACTTTCAAGAATGTATCTGACCGTAAATAACCGTTACTTTCAAGAATGTATCTGACCGTAAATAACCGTTACTTTCAAGAATGTATCTGACCGTAAATAACCGTTACTTTCAAGAATGTGTCTGACTGTAAATCACAGTAATATACAGGGTGTCCCAAAAGCCTCCGTACAACTTCAAAAATTGATTAAAAAAATAATAGCCCTACCGCAAAAATATTTACAACAGTACACAGAGTAACTTAAAAAGTTTTTTTCTACTACCTTAGTATACTTGTACATGAGATCCTTTCGTTGCACGAAGAATATCAAGTCGATATTCCAATTCCCTTCACGTGCGTTTCAGCATGCTAACATCAACAGTAGTTACAACTGTTTGATGAAATAAAATGTTGAAACAAAAGATCCAAACAGCAGTAGCTACTGTTGATGTTAGCATGAAAAACGTTTGTGGATTGAATTGAAATACAGTCTTGATATTCTTCGTGCTACACAAGTATCTCATTTTGAAGTTTACTAAGGCTGTAAAAAAAAACTTTTTAAGTTACTCTATGCACTGTTCTAATTATTTTTGCTGTAGGCCTATTACTTTTTTTAAAATAAATTTATGAAGTTGTACGGAGACTTTTGGGACACCCTGTAGATTATAAATTATCGTATATGACTGTAATATCAAGATTGTAAATAAGCATAAATGCCCATCATTTTCTACTCATTTACATATATCGCTGTAAATTGCAGTAGTTATCAGAACTGCAAATGACCATGAAATAGTTATTTCAAGAATTCGCATGATTACTTCCAACAGTAACTGTATATTTATACATAGGATGTCAAGAAATGCAACATTTTATTTCTGTATAAGAGATAAATAGTATAAATTGCAAAAATGTCCATAAGGTACAAAATTTCAATTCTATACTTTTCATCTCCATGGAGATATTTCCAAAATTAGTTTTTATACATTCTTTGTAACCAAACAGGTGGCTTCAGTACCTCCAAAAATCAGGAATTATCTCACTTTGCCATGCAATTCGAAACATGGAATCTAATCATTATTGGAGAATAATGTCTACAAATCTGATATTTAAATGTATTGATTAATAATAATGTGTTGATGTAATTGATGGCACATTAAATCTTAGTTTGTAAACATTCGCCAAGCTTGAACAGATTTCACTTTTCAAATTGCATGCAAAGTGAAGCAAGTCACAATTTTTGACTCTCTGCAACTTCATAATGTTTGGAGATGATTAAAACCAATCCACATTTTTGCAGATTACATTATTTATCCATCTCATATAGATACAAAAATAAACTGTATAGCTTTTTTTAGACAGCCTGTATATTTAAAACTTGATAATATTTCTAAGATTATTCTACCACTACATATATATGGTGGTTTGCATATAATTTTTTTAAACAATTAGCGACTTTCTCAATATTACATATTTTTTCTATTTACAACACTATACAGCTTACAAAATAAAATTATATTTAGCATTGAAAAATGACATGTGTATAAGTTTTATTAAACATGATTGTTTCATATTTCCGAAAAAAAAAAATTACGTAAAACTTCATATACAAGTGTAGTAATTTTTGCCAACATCTAAGTAAAATAAAAATTAACTTAAGCAATATTAACCAGGCAGAGTAACAAACACTTATCAAATTTGTTACAAATTACAGGCTAAATTTGTCCAAACCCTAACACAATATCAAGTATAACTCTTAGCTCAACAATGCACACCTTTGAAAAATATAGAAAAAATCAGAAATTTTTTTAGTACTTATCTCTTATTTAATATCATACTCTGAATATTTACGATTATGTATTCGTAACAACAAATGAACTTATTCATGATTTTTTTTAATGTAATGAGGAAGGTGATTATAATAAACTTTTGCATAATAATGTATCAAAGACATAATTTAATGAATATCAAAATGTTAAAATTATTTCTATTTCTTTCAATATAACTTTTGTTTTAAGTTTTTTGAGAATCACTTTGGTATTTATCTACTTGCACATTCTTTTGAATTTTGATGCCTGGGTTCTTTTGGTTTCTACCCAAACCCAAGTGAGATTAATGTCGTTTTAGCTAATAATGCAGGAATAGAGTATAATATTTGCCTTTTTAAAAAATCACAAAAACACTTCAGTTTTGTGTTAAACATTTTACTTGGAGATAGTATAAAACATGGATTTATCTGTAAAAATGGGAAATTGTTCAGGATCATCGGAGAAAAAAAAATTCTTGGTTGAAAATACTACAGCCAAAATAAACTATTTGTAAAAATGCAAATAACTTAACCACTTCAACGGCCGTTTAGATAGGGAAACAGTGTTATTACCCCCGATTTAACTCGGGTCAGCTACTGTGGTTAAATAATGAATGTTTACATACTGGGAAGTACTATACAGATTTTCGTGTTTTGGGAAGGACAGGATAGAATGCTGAGTCATCAATTTCAGTATCATCCTGCCTTTTGTTCTGTGACTAATTTATCAATGTCCAGAACACCCTGAAATAATGAACAATTTCATCAATTTTCAAAAACTAAAGAAACTCTAAATCCTAATTTCAGGAAAAAATTTAATATAACAAGGAATGACCTTCTAAGAACTGTTCAAGAAAAATCTTTAAAATATGTCATCACACATATTAAAAACAAGCATTTTTTTAAATAATTTAAAAAAATTCACAGACAAAAATAAAAATTTTAATTCAGGAACTCTGAAATTATTTATTCTGTACATATTTTACATAAGATACGACAGGTTTTAAACAATACATCTAAATGCTGCTAATTTTGTCATCAACTTCCTGACTTTATTTATATTACATGATTTTGGATTTTTCTTTGCTTTTGAACTTATTTCAGGATTGATGTCCAAAAAAGCTCTGAAAATAAAGAAAAAAATATTAATAGTATCATATCTTTTAAAAAATAACATTACTGTAAATACATCAAGCCATAATCGAATGAACAACTAATCTCGTAATTATCAAATTATAACAGATAGCAGATATTAAACTCGTCAATAACACGTGCATAGAATGTCTACAAAATAACATTCATGAAGAAAAACTTTTTGTGCTTTATAAACCCTTTGTTTTTCTTATCTTTAAAGCCAGAACAAAATGGATTAATTAGCATATATGACAGAACTCAATAGCCCACTAGTGTCAATGAGTGGTAAGAAATTTCATTTGAGCTCATTCATTACTGAATACATGTTATCTAACAGGTTATAAGTAACATTTGTTGTAGGCAACTACACAGCACCATGAATTTAAATTTTTTGATTTGATTACCAAGATCTGCAAAGTATGTGAAGAAAATAGTGTTGACACTAGACCAAAAGTTCTTTTAACTGATCGACAAATTTTGCATTTTTTTCTGCAACTGATCAACAAATTTTGCATTTTTTTTTTTTTGCAACTGGCTAAAGGATTTCATGATTTTTCCCCACAATCAACTGACAAATTTCGTGACTTTCTCTCACGATAAATCGACAATTTTTGTATTTTTTCCATGCGACTGATTTAAGAATTTCGTGATTTTTCCTTGCATCCAATTGACGAATTTCGCAACATTTTTTAGATTTTCTCCTCAATTAACTAGCAATTTTTCCGATATTTTGTCGTACCAATCGAGGAATTTCGAAATTTTTTTCGCCATAATCATGCCTTTTTACCCTCTACTGATTGGCAAATTTTGAGATATTTTCCATCAACTGATCTGGTCATAAAAAAAAAAGAAAAATTAAAGTTTTTGATTTGTTGGAATTTTCCAAAGTTTTTAGTTTGTCTTAGTATCTTAAACACTATTATGCCAAATATAAAGTATATAGAGCTGTAAAGTAATATAGGACAAAATTAGCACTCGCCATCCGGCGAGTAATACTGAATATTTGGCGACTGACTTTATTATATTACCACTGGCCAAACTTAATAGCCACACTCACCAACTGTGATGATTGAATGGAAACAGATTTTATTTCCTGCTGTCGCTCGTCGAATATCGAAACCATTTGGCGAATTTCATGATTTTTCCCCTGAAACCATTTGACGAATTGAGATTCTTTTTTCTCGAAGCCAATCGACGATATTCACACCCCCCCCCCCCTCCCCGAGACAATTTGATGAATTTTGCGAGTTTTCTGCTATTAATTGTTGAATATCGTGATTTATCGACTATCGATTAACGAATTTCACGACAAACTTTGTGGTTTTTTCTGCGACAGATCGACAAACTTTGCAGTTTTTCCGCAACAGATCCATGAACTTTGTGTTTTTTCAACCACAGATCGACGAACTTTGTGTTTTTTCAACCACAGATCGACGAACTTTGTGTTTTTTCAACCACAGATCGACGAACTTTGCATTTTTTTTCACGACTGATCGACGAACTTTTTGCTTTTTAAGCGACTGGTCAACGAACTTTTCATTTTTTAAGCGACTGGTCGACGAACTTTGCATTTTTTCTGCGACAGATCGACGAACATTGTGTTTTTTAAGCGACTGATCGACGAACCGTGCGTTTTTTGGGGACAGATCGATGAACTTTGCGTTTATTCCGCAATCGATCGACGAAATTTGCTTTTTTTCCGCGACTGATCGACGAAATTTGCTTTTTTTGGTGACAGATCGACGAACTTTTCGCTTTTTAAGCGACTGGTCGACGAACTTTTCGCTTTTTAAGCGACTGGTCGACGAACTTTGTGTTTTTTCTGCGACAGATTGACGAACATTGTGTTTTTTAAGCGACTGTTGACGAACCTTGCGTTTTTTGGGGACAGATCAACGAATTTTGCGTTTATTCCGCAATCGATCGACGAAATTTCCTTTTTTCCGCGACTGATCGACGAACTTTGCTTTTTTTGGTGACAGATCGACGAACTTTTCGCTTTTTAAGCGACTGGTCGACGAACGTTTCGCTTTTTAAGCAACTGGTCGACGAACTTTTTGCTTTTTAAGCGACTGGTCGACGAACGTTTTGCTTTTTAAGCAACTGGTCGACGAACTTTTTGCTTTTTAAGCGACTGGTCGACGAACTTGTCGCTTTTTAAGCGACTGGTCGACGAACTTTTCGCTTTTTAAGCGACTGGTCGACGAACTTGTCGCTTTTTAAGCGACTGGTCGACGAACTTTGCATTTTTTAAACGACTGATCGACGAACTTTGCGTTTTTTCTGCGACAGATTGACGAACATTGTGTTTTTTAAGCGACTGATCGACGAACCTTGCGTTTTTTGGGGACAGATCGACGAAATTTGCGTTTATTCCGCAATCCATCGACGAAATTTGCTTTTTTTCCACGACTGATCGACGAACTTTGCATTTTTTGGTGACAGATCGACGAACTTTGCATTTTTTGGTGACAGATCGACGAACTTTGCATTTTTTGGTGACAGATCAACGAACTTTGCGTTTTTTCCGTGACAGATCGACGAACTTTGTGGGGGTTTTTCCGCGACAGATCGACAAACTTTACATTTTTTCTGCGACAGATCCACGAACTTTCGTTTTTTCAACCACAGATCGACGAACTTTGCATTTTTTTCACGACTGATCGACGAACTTAAGGTTTTTTAAACGACTGATTGACGAACTTAAGGTTTTTTAAATGACTGATTGACGAACTTAAGGTTTTTTAAGCGACTGATCGACGAACTTTTCGTTTCTTAAGCGACTGGTCGATGAACTTTTCGTTATTTAAATGACTGATCAACGAACTTTGCGTTTTTGCTGCAACAGATTGATGATCATTGCATTTTTTAAGCGACTGATCGACGAACCTTGCACTTTTTGGGGACAGATCGATGAACTTTTCATTTTTTAAACGACTGATCAACGAACTTTGCATTTTTTCTGCGACAGATCGACGAACATTGTGTTTTTTAAGCGACTGATCGACGAACCTTGAGTTTTTTGGAGACAGATCGATAAACTTTGCGTTTATTCCACAATCGATCGACGAAATTTGCTTTTTTTCCCCGCAACTGATCGACAAACTTTGCATTTTTTGGTGACAGATCGACGAACTTTGCATTTTTTGGTGACAGATCAACAAACTTTGCATTTTTTGGTGACAGATCAACGAACTTTGCGTTTTTTCCCGCGACAGATCGACGAACTTTGTGGAGTTTTTCCGCGACAGATCGACATACTTTGCATTTTTTCTGCGACAGATCCACAAACTTTTGTTTTTCAACCAGAGATCGACGAACTTTGCATTTTTTTTTCACGACTGATCGACGAACTTAAGGTTTTTTAAGTGACTTATCTGACGAACTTTTAGATTTTAAGCGACTGGTCGACAAACTTTTCATTTTTTAAACGACTGATGAACGAACTTTGCGTTTTTTAAATGACTGATCAACCAACTTTGCATTTTTTAAATGACTGATCAACGAACTTTGCGTTTTTTAAATGACTGATCAACGAACTTTGCGTTTTTTTAAATGACTGATCAACAAACTTTGCGTTTTTTAAATGACTGATCAACGAACTTTGCGTTTTTTAAATGACTGATCAACGAACTTTGAGTTTTTTCTGTGACAGATTGACAAACATTGCGTTTTTTGGGGGACAGATCGACAAACTTTGCTTCTTTTCCGCGATCGATAGGTGAATATCAATCAAATAAAATCTAAATTCAGAAATTTATTTAACAACCTAATTGTTAAGGGTCCTTAACACATTTAATGGAACTTGAAAAATACACTGCATATATAAAACTTAACTTTCTTCCCTTTTTTATAATAAAAATAAACATTTTACATAATCATTCTCAGTTGAATTAATTTTTTCAATGGTATTTTGTCATGTCTGCATTAATGTAATTCTTTAAAGAGAACGTAAAATAATAGTGGGGTTTAAAGATTTTTTTCTCCCTCCCAAACATTACAACTCCCCTCCATTTAAAAATGTTGGTAGGGAGGCTCCCCTCCTTGTTAAAATTGAATTTCAAGCCCTGTAAAATGTTTGTTTATATGCTGGGAGGAAAGCAATAATTATACAATGAGTTTAATTAAAAGCAAATTAAAATTAAATTGAATTTTAAAGGTATTATAACTCTGTAAATTATATCAAGGGTATTAATACTCTATATGAATGCTTACAAACCAGTATAAAAGATAATTAAATTATGTGCCCATAACTTTACATAAAATTGACATTTAATACAGGATAAACAATAAACAAAAGAAATTAAGATCTATTTAAACTGTAACTTTACTTGTGACTCATAAATAACATTCTCTTTTTTACCATGTCTACCATATACATCCCAATTTTCCATTGTCCAAGCGCTAATTGTACTAAAACTCATATTATAAATCATTACTATCAATGGCCAATTAAAAATCAGCTTTAAAACCCAAATAATGAAAAGATGGAATACGATTGGTCAGGAAAGATTCATAAAAGTTTTCCTCTATCTGTCAAAAGTGCTTGGATACATATCGGGTTCTTTTAAATAGAATATTTATTAATATTTGCTGCAAAAAACAACTAAACTATCTGACTGGAGATATATGTTATCAGGGGGCGATCCAGGCAAAATTTGGGGCCTTTTTAAGGCCCCGTCACAAAAATCAATTTAATAAAATGGGCCCCTTCACAAAAATCAATCTGATAAAATGGACCTCTTCACAAAATTCCTTTTACTAAAATAGGTCCTTTCACAAAATTCAGTTCCATAAAAACTTACCATTTAATATTTATTTATTATTTTGTGATGTTTTAAAATGTGTAATTTGTAAACAAACAAGTTCCCCAGAGAAGAAAACTTCAGTAAAAGGATTTTAAAAAGTTTTTGTTTATAAATGCTTGGTTCAAATTTGAGTATAACTGGATTTCAAATTTCGTTACAAAATGTTATTTTTCAGAAAAATATAATAAATTTCACAAAAATAACCTTTATTTTTCACAAAATGGGCCCCAAGAAAAAAAACCTGCCTCGACTCCTGGTTATTGCAGAAATGAACTAAGTTGCCCTTTTTGAATTATCAAAACAAATTTTAATTAACAATTAAAAATACAAAATATTAATTTTTTTTTTAAAAATCCAAAGGAAAATAAAAGTTTAATTCAAGCATGATTTAAATTCCTAAAATAACCAAAAAATTAAAAATTTGTATTTTTAATTAATTTATTAAAAAACATCGAAATCAATGTTAAGTGAATGTAAACAACTTTACAAAGCGATACTCAAAAAATAATTTATTTAAAATATTAAAATGGTTCCATTAATTAAAATTTTAGACAAGTAAGATGAGTAAAAGGTTACCCTAACTAAATTAAAAAATATATATACTAAAAAAGATTATATTAAAGATTATAAAAACAATGAAAATTTAACGTAAACAATATAATGTTAAGTCTATGGGGCGCCATTTGCAATTTAGAATAAAAACAGCGTTTACAAAAATATAACTTATACATATTAAAACCCATCAAAACTAAAAATAATGAATACTAAAACCATGTAGGGTAGATGTGCCAGTAATGGACCGCCTTCCAGTAATGGGCCACCTTCAACATTTTTGGTTTATAAAAAAATAAATAATAAAAATTCAGCTTTTTTTATTTCATTAATATGCTTTTTTAAAATTCTAGTTTTAAATACAATCATAATATCAATTATCTATTATTTTTTGTGGGGTGTCCATTACTGGAATTTAGGGTGTTTTGATTTATTTTTGTTATTTATAATTAAATTTCGATTCACATTGGGAAATGTGACTATGAGCATGTTTAAATATTGTTGGTAGATTAATATAATATTAAAAAATATGGAATATAACAATTATAACTATTAATTAAAAAATATTTTTTAAAGAAATTCCTTAAGGGTGTCCATTACTGGCACATCTACCCTACGTATTATAAGCTAAGATGCCATTAATGTTTAAAGTTGCTAAAAGTATGAAAACATATTAAAAAGTGGGTGCACAAAAGGAGGATGTTAAATGAAAACACCACTGGAAAAACATGAGGAAAAAATGAAGTTTTGAAAATTGCATCAATACTATAGGTGCAGATACCCAACATTTGGAAGGAGTCACTGGCTCCTAAACCCAAAAAATCCAGTGGCCACAATTGTAAAACAAATGCATAAAAACAATAGTATTTATATAGGGTAAAAAACTAAAAAAAAAAAATAATAATAATTAATTCAAAGTGTAAAGTAATTTAATATAAACTCGTGTACAACAAAATTTGAATATTAATTAAATCTTAAATCATGTACAGTCAGAAGATAAAGTTGGGCAAGATACGGTTTAAAAAACAATATGTAGATAAGCTAAGCAATCATGATAGCGGGGAATATCAGAAAAACAATATTTCTTATTTTGATTTTGCCAGACAAAAGTACATATGACAGAAAATCTGAATTTGTGAGAATATTTTGCACTATAAAAATAAAAACACACTTCAAACATTTGTTTATATATATATATATTTAAATCACAGTCTATGTAAAATAAAATTATCAGATGTTACGAATAACATTGCTATTCGAATATATTTAATAGTTTGCTGTGTTAAACAGATCATTCTGAAATGTTATTAAAAGATAACAATAATGTGTGTGTTTTGGTCTTAATCTTAAAAAAAAAATATCAACATTTCACGATGGGGACTGGGAATACCAGAAATAGATTACTTTTAAATCACATGGCGACTTAAACCAGGGTTGGGTTTCTTCCGGAAGAAACTAGTTTCTTCCAGGACAGTGGAAGAAACTGGAAAAAACCGGAAGAAACTGGAAGAAATGGAAAAAACTGGAAGAAATGGAAGAAACCAACAGAAAACAAAACAGATGCTGAAAATTAAAGTTTATTAACTAAATAAAAGATATAATTCAAAACCTAATTATATGAAATTTAAATTGGAAACTTTAATTAATATTAAAAATATTATTTATGGAAAAATAAGTTATTTTTTAATAAAACTTCAGGTATTTACAGGTTATGTTTTTTACAACTTTAGAGGTAGAGAATATTTTTTCATTGTTTGTCATGTCTGTTAAAAAAAAAAAAAAAAAAAAAAAAAAAAAAAAAAAAAAAAAAAAAAACTACCAATTTTTTATATAAAAATGCAATATTTTAAAAACTTTTGTGCAACTCTTAAAATAAACAAATTTGTGATTATGTATAGTTGTAGCATGCATATTTCAATGCTGATTTAAAAAACTAAATGTTCTAAAAATTAATTGTACGGGTACCCCAAAATTCTTTTGAACTCTCCATGTTTTGCAGGACTTGAATTTTTTCATCTTTTGCAGTCATCCATTCTAAGTTGAGAAATTGATTTCAGCCTCCTACTGCTAAAATATTTTTGTTTTGTTATACCATGTTGCACTGTAGCAAGGAAAATGGAGCTTTTAACGAAATCTTTTAATACAGTAATGATTGGATATTATTACCCTTAATAAGATGAATGTAAATTAAAAGCACTGTCTTTTACTTAAAGCAGTTTCATTCTACAGTAGGTAAATGATCCACATACTATTTACTACTGGTTACAGAAGTTTAAATAATAAAAAAAAATGTGCCTTTGAATTAAATTACTTTTAATTGATTTTGTGTATTTTGGATAAATTTTTTTGGTACATTTCTGTTATACCCACACCACTGTCATCGCCAAGCGTAATAATTGGCACAAAATGAAATTCCTGTAAAATGATTCATTAAAAAAAAGAAAAAATTGGCACACAATTGAGCAATTAAAAATATAACATTTGAAAATTAGACTTTCACGAACTATTTTATTAAATCAATACAAATATAGACTAAAAATAAAAGAACAAACAAATGTAAAATAAAACTCAATTTAAACTACAGGCATAGAATTGTAAATCTCTCTTAGCACTGCAGTAAACATTTCACTTTTCGAATGAAGACTCTCCTAGTTTTTAAATAAAAGCTTTTTATATGTATCCCAAGGCCTGAAACAATTTTATTGCAGCTTCCTCATCATCTGGTAACTGACAAATTGTAAAATCCATATCAGTATCAACAATACATATAAGTTACAACAAATATTAAATATTCTCTATTTGAAAAATAGAAAATTAAGATGTTTTGTGAGGCTACGATTAAGTAATAATAATAAAGACTCATGTTCAATAAATAGTAAATCACAATGTTTGGTATGGTTTGCAATAAAAATTCTTTGCACGTTAAGGGTTGAAATAAATGGCACATAAGCATACATTTTGGCATGGTGTTAGTATAATGGAAAAGTACCATTTATTTTATTCATTTACACAAGATTGGAAAGCTTTAGACAGGTGTGTGGATCTTGGCTAAAAGACTGATGTAATTATGAATTTATCATGTATAATTAAATTTTTATAGGTCTAATTAAATTAACTTAAGGTTATCTATTAGAAAAATGCATTTATTTTTATTGTATCTCACAAAGTTGCAACTTATATGGTACATTCCTAAAGAAAAACAGTTTCTTCAACTTGGAAGAAACCTATTTCTTCCGGCCGGTTTTTTCCGCGGTTTTTTCCACTTTGGAAGAAACTTGCCAACCCTGACTTAAACATCAAAAGTTAGTGGCCACAGCAAAAAATTTAGTCGCCACGTGGCGACTGGCGGCCGTGAATCTGCACCTATAATCAATACATGTACAAAACTTAAAAACAATGATACTAAATTAATCCTCATTAATTTTTTTATGTTTTACATAGTTTTCAATAAGTTAAAAGTATTAAAAATATATGCAAAGAACATGGAATTTTTCAAAATTTAGAAAATGGTATAAAACAGAAACTAAAACAGCATATGTTAAAATGTGAATAACTCATTAAGTAATTGACATAATTACATAAAAAAGGTCTTAAATTGTTCATTAAAGTACAAGCTATTTATATTAAGGCAAGAATGCACAAAAAATTGTAGATTTCTACATGGGAGGGGCTGGTTCAGTTGACAAAAGTCTAATTCGTTAGAGATATGAGAATCTAAAGTAGAGGATGGTTTTTGAGTCATAACTCCTGAACCGAATGAGATGTATGCAGGGGTCGATGCAGGGTTTTTTCCCTTGGGGCCCATTTTGTGAAAAATAAAGGTTATTTTTGTGAAATTTATTATATTTTTGTGAAAAATAACATTTTCTAATGAAAGTTGAAATCCAGTTACTCAAATTCGAGTCAAGCATTTAATAACAAAAACTTTTTAAAATCCTTTTGCTGAAGTTTTTCTCTCTGGTGAAGTTGTTCACAAATTACACATTTTAGAACATCACAAAATAATAATTAAGGGCTAGCACTAGGATTTTTAAAAATTTTAGGGAGGAATTTTAGGAATTTTTTCCCAAATTTTAGGAAAATTTTAGGGGCATTTGCGATATTTTTACATTACAAGTATGTAATAACAGTATTTTTGTGCTAGTCAGGCACATGTGGTACACTGTCAAAGAATATTTCCATCATTCCAATGAATTCAGCCCTTGTTCCATGTGCTTGTGTTGTTTGTTGCGAATGAGCGCATTTAAATTTGCGAAATAAAAGGCTTTTTATTACAAACCGTTTTGACAGCTTATGCTTACTGCAATTGTATTAATTAGAATTTTGAGTTCCTGGATCATTGAGCCTAACTACAATGAATGCTCTCCTTCTCTCTCTTTTGGATGTTCTCGATGAACCTAGAGAACAAGAGGCAGGAAGCAGGGGTGATTATGAGAAAAAAAAAATTCTGAAGCTCACAGAAAAACTTCTGAAAGGTTTTTTTCCTGCGATATTTTGACGAAACATGCATTTTTTTTTTTAGATTTCACGAAATTCGCCTTATTTGCACGATTTATTGACAAAATCCCATGTTTTTTCGCGATCTTTTGACACTATTCGCATTTTTTTTTTGTGATCTTTTGACGGAATTTTTTTTTTCTCTATCTTTTGACGGAATTCGTGTTTTTTTTCTGCGATTCTTGGACGAAATTATCTTTTTTCCTTGATTTTTGGATGAAATTTGAGGGTTTTTTTACGATTCTTTTAATCGAAATTCACGTTTATTCTGCGATCTTTTTAAGAAATTCCAGTTTCCCGCCCCCCCCCCGAGATGTTTAAAAAAAATTGCGATCCTTTGAAGAAATTCGTGTTTGTCACAATCCTTAGATGACCTTTAGAGTTTTTTTTTCAGGATTTTTTGTCGAAATTAGCTTCCCCCCCCCCCTCCACGATATCCTGGGATGAAATTAAGTTTTTTTTGGGGATTTTTTGTCGAAATTTGCTTTTCTCCGTGATCTTTTGACGAATTTTGCATTTTTTACACGATCTTTTGACAAAATTTGCGTTGTTTTAGCGATCTTTTGACGAAATTTGCGTTGTTTTAGCAATCTTTTGACGAAATTTGCGTCATTTTAGCAATCTTTTGACGAAATACGCATATTTTTCGGTGACCATTTGTCAAAATTCACGATATTTTTTGATGAAATTTTGGCGATCTCGAATTTTTAGGAACAAAAAGAAAATTTCAGGAGAATTTTAGGAATTTTAGGGGATAAAATAATATTTAGGAAATTTAGGAATTTTAGGGGGAATGCTAGCCCTGAATTAAATAATAAATAGTAAGTTTTTATGGAATAAAATTTTGTGAAAAGGCCTATTTTAGTAAAAAGAATTTTGTGAAGGGACCCATTTTATCAAATTGGTTTTTGTAAAGGGACCCATTTTATTAAATTGATTTTTGTGAAGGAGCCCTAAATAGGCCCAAATTTTGTCTGTATCAACCCCTGGTATGAGTAGTCAAATTAAACAAAATTTAATAAGGAAGAGATAGACATGTAGAACAGGTTTCCAGCTTACCCCAATCCGGATATTAGTCTTCAATTGATGATCAAAATGTACAGCGATGCTACGATGTTCATGGAAAGAGTGGTTCTACCTAAAATGATACAATATATATCTATATATATACCAGGAAATATTTATTTGAATAATGTCAATTAAAGGTTAAATTTCAATATTTGCATTAGTATGCAGTGGCTGGTCGGTAGAGACTGTATGTTTAGTATCCACTTCTGTTAAGTTAACGGCCACATATTACCGTGTTTTGTAGATTTAAATAGTTTTATATTTATATATAAGTTCGAAAAAATTCATTTTAAATTATTATATTTCTTGTTTTCTAATATTTGGTATGATTAAAAAAAAATATATTTGCTTAACAAGAAATTATTTATAACTTTATTTTAATTACAATTAAAGTATCAAACATTAAATATTTACCTCAAAAGGGCCTAACATTGCTGTACATAGCAATTATTTATAGTACTAAAGCTATTAATACTGAACAAAAATCATTTTTAGAGTTCCTGAAGGATAAATGAAGCACAGATGTTACATTAAGTAAATTTTCATTTTTCTGCGATTATGTATTTGTCATTTGGTATTTTTTTGAGTATTTTAAAAAAGAGTGCTTAAAAAATGCACAGACATAACAATATTGTAAAATAAAGTTTCACATATGACTTAGATGAAAATTAATCCTTTTTTTACTTACTGTAACAAGAAATTTTATCGTTTAGAATTTTTTTTACTCAAAATTACAGTATCAAACATTGAATATATATTTACCTCAAAAGTATCTAAGTTTGTTGACATTGCAAATATTATTTATAGTAAAGGTATGATACTGAACAAAAATCATTCTTAAGAGTTTCTGCATGATGAATGAAGTGCGGTGTTACATTAAATGACATTTTAATTTTTCTGCGATAATGAATTTTGTGGGAAGAGATCTGTATCCTGTGCTGCTTGGCAGAAAAAATTGCGCCAAAATGCCGTTTTGGCGACATGAAAAAATTTTCAAAGATTGAAATCTGTATGTTATTTATAAATCAATGATTTTGCTTTTTGCAACATTTTTAAAAGTAGAAAATGATGCAAAAACATTGATTTATAAATAACAAAGATTTAAAAACTAAGTTTTTCTGCCACCTTGAAAAATTTATCACGATCCAATTACGCAAATTTTAACAACATTCTAAATAAACTAACGATTAAAAAGCTAAAGAAATGTGATTTTTCAGATGAATATTTGTTATTGTCAGGGGGGCTCTGCCCCCCTGAACCCCCGTTTTAAAAACATTTTGGACAATAAAAAAGAGAAAAAAAACTGACCAGAAATCTTTTGTCAATCTTGATTACACTAAATTCAAAACAATGTTAACTTATAATCTCGCTCACAACTGCCCAAAAAAAATTTTTTTTTTTTTTTTCAAAGTAAAAGTAAAAGGATAAATATAATAAATGCCAATAAATGATATGGCGATTCAGAAAAAAGGGAAATTGCATACAAAAAATACATAAATAATTACACATAAAAAAAAGTTAATATTTGCAAAAAAAAATTAATTAATTAATTAATTAAAAATAATTTAATGTTTACCAAAAGGGATCCCAGTCATGGTCTGAAACATCGTCAATGTAAGGCACTTCACCTTCTAACTGAAAAGAATTTAAATTTTGAGAGACTTTTGGTAATGCACCCTCGATGTTTTCAGACTCTGCCGTTGGTCTTTGAAAATCCAAAAGCTTTAGCCCCTCATTTCCGTACCCTGGGTAGACTTGAATAATATCATTTATGAGGACTTGCATTTTCTGGCCCGTCGTTTCTAAATGATCTAGTTTGAGGCGGCGATAAAAATGAAGAGCCATATATTGTGACAACATTTTATCGTTCCTGCGACATTTTAGAGAATTTTTAAACCAACAATTTTCATTTTCTAGATCGTTCGCTTTATTGGTTTTTGACACGAATTCGCCTTTACTATGCTTCGTAACTTTGTGTGTTGTCTGACTGGAGAATAATTTTTCTACATCATGGTATTGTTTGGCCGAATCTCAAACAATGCCAACAACACCTGAATAAATCAAACAATACCCAGTAATTTTAATAAGTTAGATACTAAAATCAGGACGTCTAACCGTCCTTCAGCTGCATCATTTCACAGGGATTTATAGCTTTATCTGGATAAAAATCTATTAAATTGGGTTCGTACAGTTTTGCCATTAATAAATCATTAACAGTATCAGTGGATAAATGGTTACGTGTATCATCTATAAATTTAAAACAGAAAGTGCATTTTGTCAAAATTTCACACGATTATCGTCTCTTTACGCATGCGTCAACTTTTTTTGAAGGATTCTCCCCTCAAAAACGATAAGACTGATTGATTAACCTGTTTAGCCTAGGGGGATGGAAAAGGGTTGATTGAAAACGGATGGAAATATATTTTTGCTCTGAGGTTAAAAGCTAAAGCTTTTTTTTTTTTTTTTTTTTTTTTTTTTTAAGAACTCATGTATTCACTACTAAATATGCATATTTTTCACAAAATTTTAAAGAGAGCTTGGAGATGGTTGTATTTATAACTGATTGAAATGTCAAAGAGTTCGGAAGATGAGGACTATTTTTTATTGCTATGTTAAAGGAGCCCACGAGAAAACAAACAAAAAAGCGAGAAGAAAGCATCTCTTTTACAACTGGATAACAATATTTTTTCCCGAAATTTGTACACGGGCTGTAAAACCGTTTTATTTATCACCCATAAAGATTTTAAAGAGTTAGGACAAAAATAACTTTTTATTTTAAAACTATGAAACGATACTGCGTAAAAAAAAAAAAAAAAAAAAAAAAAAACAAGAAAATGAGTGCTAATCACTAAATATCAATATTTTTTTGCGAATTTTTCTTCTTAAAATATAATTTCATACAAAATCGGGTTTAAGATGTAAAATAATAAAAACTTGATTATTATTATTATT
Organism: Maratus michaelseni; assembly: GCA_963931845.1. Taxonomy (NCBI): domain Eukaryota; kingdom Metazoa; phylum Arthropoda; class Arachnida; order Araneae; family Salticidae; genus Maratus; species Maratus michaelseni. The sequence goes on along the minus strand of OZ007589.1, from coordinate 446,409,391 downwards.
TATTTATTTATTATCACGGGCCCGGGCAACGCCGGGCGGGGGTCAGCTAGTTTTTTATTAAATTAAACAGACTAAATCCCTTTTCACATTTAGCAGTGCTAAATGGCAGGTTCACTATAAAGTTTAGAAGTTTGCATAAATTAATAAATTCATTTGGATTTTTACACTCTGCTAAAATTCACCGTCTAACTGTCTCACATTAGAATTTATGTTTGGTGTGAGACCAAATTTTCAAAATCGGGTGATTGGCAAAAACTAAGTGTTAAAAAAGCTAGGCCTAGGCGTCAAATTTCACATCCAGGAATAATTTTGTAGTCGTCAAATGCTATAATGTAATTAGTTGCATTTGACGACTAACGACTGCAAATTTCGAACACTGTCTACATAAACTTTGATATTAAAATTCATTTTTAAATTAATAAGGTTAGATAACCAGATAAATAAATACCTGAATAAATCCGGTATTGGTACAGCCAGGGCAGGCGTGCTTCCTCATCGCGTTTTCCTCTTTCCTGTTGTTGTTGTTGTTGTTGTGGGGTCTGAATCATGGGCCCCGATCATGGGATATAAGTCTACAGACTCTTTATCCCTAACAATCCTACCTCAAGGAGGCAATTTATACACTAGCTGCAGAAACAACTTGTACAAGAGGAGATAGTGACTTCCGGTTTAAAAACGGTTGGTACTCAGAAGGAAAGACACTAAAGATCGAGCTTGCGAGACTCCAGTCACTGCCAAATCACATAGTTGACTAAAGGATATGGTGGGAGATCCAGAGATACCAAGCCTCTGGTACAAAATAGTACGCTCGGTAGCGTAACGTCCGCATGTCATAAGGTAGTGTTCACAGGTTTCTGGAAGAGAGCAGACTGAGCATAAAGGAGAGTGGCAAAGGTTGAAACGGTAAAGTAATGCTCGGGTGGGGAGAGATTTTGTGCGAAGGCGAGAAAGAAGAACCTCCCCTCTCCTGGGAAGGCGCAGCTTCCTGTGATCCCAACTCCTTTTGGTAAGGTGAGGAAAATCGGTGCTGTAGTTTCCGAGAAGCCAATTATTAATATCCTCCTCATAGAAGAGGCGCCGAAGCTGGACGCAGATGTCCTCTGGGGAGATCCACCTTACTGGGTCCGTAGGCAGAAGGTGAGAGCGGGCCAGTTTGTCCGCAAGCTCATTGGCATAGATGCCAACATGACTGGGAACCCAGACTAGTTCAATCGACGAGAGTTGATGTAATGCGTTAGTAAGTTTCTGGTACACCTGAGTCACCACTCGAGGAGATTTGTAGTTTGGTGATTGGAGGCTCGTCAGGACGGATCTGCTGTCGGATAGAAGGAGCAGCTTGCCAGACTGCGGAATAAAATCTAGTGCCAGTCCAATCGCTAGAGCCTCTGCCGTGTAAATGGAATTAATGTCATGAACTCTGCTGGAGTGCCCATAGTTCTGGCTTACATCCCAAAAGGCGATGCAGGTCTGTGAAAGAGTCTTTGAGGCGTCAGTAGCCATCGTGCGAAAATAAACAAACATGGCACCGCGCGTTCGTTGCCATTTTCCAAAATCAAACTACTCAGATGAGATGGCTGTAATCCACTGTTCCTTTACGGTTTGCGGTAGCGAATAACGGTGATTTACTAAAATTGCTCGTGATCTGCCGTAAAAGACTGTAACAACCTGTATTTCTTTCTCTCTTGGCCGTAAATGACTGTTGGACCAGGGATAATCCTGTAAAAATGATCAGTTACGGTCAATGACAGAATTTTACAGCCAATAACTGATTTTTAACGGGTAAGAGCAATATTTACAGTAATACGGTAATGTACAGTAAATTATGCAGTAAAGCACCGTAAAGCAACGGCTATTTTTAACAGTGCATTATCTATCTACTTTCATTATACATTGATATTTATGCTCCTTGTATTATTATGAAAATAATGAAATTTTTAATTATTAAAGAAAATATTTGAATAAAATGAACAAAAACCAGCCTATGTTCATATGAGGGTTATAATCAACATATATGCAAAGAAACAGGATCATTAAATGCTCCATTTTGACGCTGGCTTCAGCCTAACATTTGCACACAATGAGATTTATAATATGATTAGTATTTCGTATATAATCGATCGAATTATTGCGATGGGATTATTATTAAATTTTAAAAAAATACTATTAAAAGTACATTTATTAAAAAGTACTTTGAAAACGGTTAGCAACTATATTTATTACCACATAACATTTAGATAGTATGAGTTGTATATTATTTAGAATAACATAATGAATGTCTAGAATAAACATAGTTAATTGACACTTGCGATTAATGTAGTACATTCGGATTGCTACTTAAAGTTAATAAATGTTACAGTGTTGATTCCTAATTGGCAAAGGGTTTTGTTTCAGTTGATCAACCACATTAAATCCCTAAATACATTTCGCATAATTACGTTATTATCAATATTGAATATAGGTACTGTCAGCAAAGCGTTACATATGTGTATTATGTATAAACAGAAACAAGAAAAATAGAAGCCTAGTAAATTCATGTATCTAGAATGACGTTACAAATAAATACATTTTTCCATTGGTGTTATAAAAATGAAAAAAACAAACTTTTTAATGATTTAATTAGTTTTCGGTTTTCCTTGTCTCGAATTTGAAATACTGAAAATGTAAAAAAAAAAAAAAAAAAAAAAAAAAAAAAAAAAACATTATGTATACTACATTTTTTATTTATTTAAACTACACACAGTGATTTGCCATTTCGAATGTCATACCTACAGTTTTACAAATTGGAAACTTCATTAAATTCCTTATTAAAAGTTGCTAAAATACTTATAACCATTTCCGTTAAATATTGTGTGATGTATGTAGATATGTTTTTAATTAAATTTTATTAAATTACTATTAATGCAATTTTTTATTCATAAGAAATGTTTAAAATATATACAGTAGCATTGCATTTTTAAAATACTGCAAAGATCTACACAAATTCATGATAGGGTATAAGATAGTTCCTTACTGTAAATTGTAGTGCAGATTAAAAAAAAAAAAAAAAAAAAAAAAAAAAGAAAAAATACGCGTAAAAATAACAAAGTTACATGACTTGTGTCGATTTCGATAGTTAGCAACGACTGCATAGAAAATAACCCAATTCCGGATGTTAGATTTTGATAGATTTCTTTTTCTGTCGATCAGTATATCTAGTAATGACAAAACCCGGTCGCAGAACATTTGGTGAAATTTATTGTAACGTTTTAACCTTAAGGGTCAACTTGTGTACTAACTTCAATAAGACATTTCCGAAATTATTTAATAAAAGTTAACTGTTTATAAAAAAAATTTATTCCAACCGAATAAAATTCGTGTTTATAACACTGTTCTCGAAGACCTTAAGTATTGCTCCTAATAAAAAGAATATCTAATTGATATAGAGTGAAAGAACTGATATGACATTTTCCTGAAAATATACATTTTTCAGCACAATATATAACAAACTAACTCTTCTTACGTCATATAGACTTATATGAATTTCATTCAGTTGATGTTTCAGGTTTCTAAAGGCAGTTAAATGACTAAAAATGAAAATATTCAATTATATATTTTATACGATTTGAACGAATGAAATAAATTGTACTAAATAGCATTTAGTCAAACTCTTGACAAAAATATTATTTGAATTTTAATCCGATTGAAAAAAAAAAATTAAAGCATTACTGTATGGCAGACAAACGTGAAAATCTCATCGATTTTTCATTTGGCAAAGAAAGAGTTGTAATATTTAAGGTATTATAAATTTATATTAAGTATTACATGAAATTCCATTGACAATACCGAGAAAAAAATAATTCAATTTTCTTTATTATTAGCATATGCCGTTTTTATATTAAATATATTCACGTAATATTCAATGTTCCATTAACACAAAAAATTACTTTGTCAATAGCGAAGATTATCTTTAAAACTTAATTTTTTAAGCATTTTATTCCCATTGTCAATATTAAAAAAATAAATTTCTAATGTTTACCAGTGACAAATTTAATATAACCCCCAGAGACACATAGTTGTATTTGCGAAATCCGTATAATATGAGGTTTTCATTATTTTTTTTTTAAACTTGAGAATAATTAAAAAATATTTTTTAAAGCACATTTATTAAATCATGAACTATTTGCATGTTTTATTTTTTCTCCAAAATATTTTTGCATCGTCAAACAAATATTTACACTTTTTTTTATTACAAATTACTTTGTTGGAGCGTTGACACAAATGTGAACGAAGATATTACAAAAGTTACATAGATTTTTTATCCTTTAAAAATACTTTTATGTCGGAATGATTTTTTTTATTCAAGTAATGTGTAAATATTTTTTGCAGTGTTTTTCTACATAAAACAGTGTTTTTATCTGGAGTTTAAGGTACACTTTTTTAATAAGATTTATTTCAACAAAAAGTACATTTTCAAGCAAATTAAAAAAACATGCAATTAATAATGATCTCAAACTCTATTAGCATACGTTTTTTATGCGTATATGGAATGTCGAACAAATATATATTTTTTTTTATGAAAAAGCTTTAAAATATATATCACAAAGTAATAACTTCAAACAATAGAAAAGTTTTATATTTAAAATTAAAGAATGGTTTGAACAAATGCATTACTGGAGTAATACTATAATTATACCTAAAACATTATTTAAATAATTTATTATTAACATGATATTTACATTCTCCGTGAATTTTTAACTAGAGATTAAAAAAAAGAATTAACTTATTATTAATGTTATTTCCAGAAATTCTAAGTTAAACATTAAAGAAAATGTTTATTAATATTTATATCCGTCTCCTTTTTATGCGAAACCAGTAAGCATGAATATGACAAGCTGACTTTATTTATGGGCTATTATTTTTCACAAGTCAAATTATTTTTATTTATATTTGCTTATTATAATTATGTGTTTTTAAATATGATTTTTTTTTATATGAATCGATTTCAAGCGTCCATTAAAAAGGGTAATTTTTATTTTGTTATGATATGAACAGATACTTAGATCTGTGATATGACTATCCATTTTATGAATTCATAAAATGTGATATTAAAATGGCTACTCATAATGTCAAAACCATATGGTCTGCAACTCTATACAATTCTTTTGTCTTTAAAAGTTAGGTGTCCAAAAATGACGAAAATTAGAAAATATAAATAGGGACATTTGATGACTTATATCGTTCTAAAGCAATGTCTAGCGCACAATATGCACGGATAATACAGGGTGTCCCAAAAAGGATTACCTATTTTTAAAAATGAATAAGAAGCAAACGAATAGAGTTATTAAAAAAAAATCTTGCAGGAAACGGATGTGTGAAGTCTGGAATTTTGTTTATAACACTTTATTATGATAGTTCAAAATCTGACCGACAGATGGCGCTACAGCACCGAAAATTACCCGAAATTAACCGGCAAGGGTATGAATTGGCCACCTTACTCACCAGATTTAAATCCGTGTGATTTTTTTCTTTGGGGCCATCTGAAGGATATAGTTTACTGCTAAAATTCCACTTCGCTAGCTGAGCTCCAGCGATTAACCGCTCAAGAGTGTACAGCCATTTCCATACAGACGTTGCAGAAGGTGTGTGCTAATTTCATTCTAAGACTCGGACATGTTATTGTGATGAATGGAGGACATATTGAAAATATTGTCATTTAATTTTCAACTATTGCTGATGAATGCGGTAGCCACAGCGCCATCTGTCGGTAAGAATTTGAACTAACATAATAAAATACTCTAAATAAAATTCCAGACTTCACATATCCGTTTCCTGCAAGAATTCTTTTAATAACTCTATTCGTTTGTTTCTTATTCATTTTTAAAAATGGGTACTCCTTTTTGGGACACCCTGTATATTTCAGTTTTGCATTAATTTTATACTCGTACGTTTTAACCTTTAATACTTAATAAGCTGTGCTATGTGTATGATTTTTCTTCGTTTAAATAATTTCTTTAATTATTAATTAAATAATAATTAATTAATTCTTTAATAACTCCGTGATAAAAGTGTACCTTATGCAATAAAGTGCCACTAAATTTATATTGAAGATTTTAGATTAGTAACAAGTACCCCTTACTCTGGCATTGATAAACATTGCCACAAGACGAAGGACAAGTGTATGAAAATGTTTGAAATTTTTGATCTGTCAAAACTTTGTCCAGAATTAGAAATGAATTATTCCAGAAATAAGTTGTAGCAATTTATGTAAAAATCAAGGTTCTTTTTTCTATCTTTTTTTTCTATTTTTTGAAATTATGCTGTAGGTTACCAAATGATTATTTTACACCTTAAAACATGAATTATTTCAAATATTTATGTTAATTACATCTAGCATCCTTATCAATATATGCGAGTAATGTTTATTAAAAGTATTTGCGTAAATTGTGAAAATACATTTTTGTTTTGTTTTGTTTTTGTTAATTTAGGACATAATTACTTTATATCTGTAAAACGTGAATCAAAAATCATTCTTATCTAGTCTTAAAATGTATATAATTAAGCCATTTTATTGTTGTCACAATCTTCACATATTATTATAACATAATTTTTGCATTACAGTTAGAACATGACTCTCCTATAATAGGAGCTGACGCATATCCATTTTGTTTCGGATTATTGGTACCCAGTTCAGCATCAATCTACCGCAGCCGGAGTTGGGGTTGCCTAAGACTCGGTTCTGATTGGCTGAACCGGTTCTGCTTAGCTTAGTTTTTGGACTGGGCTCCAATTCGGGTGCCAATCTGCGAGGATGCGTCAGCCTCTGTTATAGGAGTTCTACATTTACCTATCTTCTTTTCGTAGGCAAATGATGCATATGCTTGAAAAATCGTTATGTTGAAATGTGAATGAATAATCGCTCTTACCTCGTCTTTAAATGTATATAATTAATCCATTTTATTCTTGTCACATTCTTCACATTTTATTATTAGAGGAAGGTGTGGCAAAATCGGATACCATAAATTTTTGTTGTTCTCAAAAGCTGTCAAATAGGAAAACAAACACTGAACACCATTTCAAATATTAAATGAATACTCGTCTATGATGAAACATAATCCTTTATATAAAAAATATAATTGATTATTTAAAAAATAGCTTTTTCTAGACATATGCAAAAATTCTGTTTTACCCCACTGGTTAGGGTAAACAGGGTATTCACGAAAATCTCATTTTTGTCAAAAAAAGTCTTGTTTAATATAGTAAAAAAAAATACATATTTGACAAGTCGAAATCGCATATGTCTTATTCAATGCGTCCTATTAAATCGGTGTAAAATTTCGTACCATATATAGGCCTACCTACTTTACACTGAAATTCTTAGTGTAATCGTAACTGCAAAAATCACACATAAATTTGTCATCATCTTCTGAATATCTACATGCTTCGTGTGCCCATCCGTGACACTTCAAACCTTCTATCTAACCTTCTGTGGAATTAGAATTGGATTAAAACTCATTCCAAAACTTGCATACTTCATTATATTCTTCATTTTCTGATGTTGCCTCCTCAACCCTTTGATTGCAGTATTTGCAACTGATGTTCTCAAAAATACATATTTGAATAATTATATAATTTGTTAAATTTTTTCACACCATCCAGGATTGGAAAACAACCCCTTTTCCACCTCTTATATATGAGCTTAGAGTTGCCATGAATGTCATATCAAGTGGTTAGAGTCGGCTTTGTTGTGTGTGGAGGGAAGCATAAGATAATTACATTATTTTCTTTTGCTAAATTGATTAACTCAATGCTTTCAATATGAGTTGAATGTCCAACTTTGGCTCGTTGTTTTATTTTAGTAATTTCGAGGCATTGTGTAACCTGAAAAGTAATATTATTAGATATTAAGATTTCTTTTTTGATATTATATATCTGTTATACAGGTTGTTTAGAGTTTATTAGGGCTATTATTATTTATATGGAGGCTACCAATCTATTTATTTATTCATGCATTACTTGTTTCACTTTTATTTGAAACAGAAAATCTTGTTGTAGAATATGTATCCCATTTCTATGGGTTTCATATTTTATAAATTATTTATCAATTAGGGTACATTGTTTTATTTAAAAAAAGACAATCTGTAAAATATATTTTGCATTTTAATTAGGTCTATAACACAAGTTATTACAACACAGATTAGAAAGTTATTTATTAAAATGTAATAAGTATAATATAGAAAAAAGCTTAATTGGTACCATTATTTTGTTCATTAATACTTGCAGTTTATTTAATTTCATAAATTTAAGCTAAAAATTAATCCCGCTTTAAGTAGTATAAAACAAAATCAAAACTAACTTTTTCACTATAACTGGACAAATATATAATTTATAAGGTAACTTAACAGCAATAAAAATGCAATTTAAAGTTTCATGCTAATTTATTAACTATACTAAGAAATTCATTCTATGAATGTAGGACAAAATCGGGGACACGCGGTTTTGACCCACTCTTAGGTACCCAGTATTACCCCAACATGGTTTTCTTCTATTTGTTTATTGGGCGCTACTCTTTGGTGAATAATTTGGCGATAGTTTTTTATTTATTTATTTATTTATTTATTTATTTTATTTTTTTATTTTTTTTTATGGAAAGTGGTCGACGGGATAATAGAGGATAAACATTTTCTGAATTTTTTTAGTTATATTAAGAAATATATTTTTTTTAATATTCGCTGAATCACTTATTTGTTTACTTTTTCATGCATTACATTTGCGAAGATTGCCAGTTCTGTTATTATTTTTAAATATCCCCTACATATGTAAAAATAGTTTTCTGTGATGTTTCGCATAAACGTTGTAAAATTAAGATTATTAGATTTTATCCAACTTCAACTGTCAAAACTGCTGATGAAGCAGTCATTTTTGGTGAAGCAGTCATTTTTGGCGATTTTGATGTTACCTGTAAAATGTTTGTTTTTCGTATTGACCGAACTAGGAAAAAATTTCCGATTTATCAAATAATTGTATTTCGTTAATCATTATTATTTTTTTTTATCTCCGACAGAAACAATAATCATGGATTTAAGTACTTTTGCAATATGTGGTGCACCAAACAATTTTGATTAAATTGGTGTGTATGTCGCAGACGCACCGTTTGCGCCAAAATGACGATTTTTGCTTTATATGGCAACCTGCTGTTAATAAAATTGAATACGTGTGTAAATAAATAAAATAAAATAATACCAAGATAATTAATAAATACAATTAAATGCGTGTGTTTAAAATAATGTGTGAAAATTGGGTTATCTTGCCAAAATGACGCAAAATATAAATCGCGTAATCTCAATGATTTTTCCACATCTGTTCCATGTAAGGGTATTTGTTATTAAATAAATAAAATAGATTAATGTTTAAAAACGAATTTATGAGTAAGTTAATATATTTTAATATTTTAGTATTAGTTTTATTGTTTGAGCATTTTTTAAAAGTCCAACAATTCGTGACATTGATATTTGTATAATGTAATTGATCTTTGTTTACAATTCTACCTTGCCCATATAGATTGAAGTTACGGTCAGAGTCAGGCACAAATTTTGGACAGAGTTGTTCTGGAGATTTACTTTATGACGTCAAACGCAGTAGTAAAAGTTGAATTTAATATTACGGCTAATTAATTACATTTTTGAACAAATGAATGTACGATAACAAATCTGTGTACAAATATCTTCCATTTAAAAAATAATGATGTAATTTGAGGCAATAGTTTGGCGAATGGACTGTCGAAAGAAAATGCTTTGCGTTTTAAATATATAGATATACAAAAATGTTTTTTTTTATTATTGGATAATAAAAATTTTGAGGTACCGAGACCCCTTAATATACAATAGCGCTTTTTCCAATAATAGCAAACTTCATGAAACCCATAACATGTAAAGTTTTAATTAGTTCTATAGAAACATTTTAACTATAATATTGTTTAGCAAAGCAAGAATATTTGTATTAATTATTTATTCTTTTAGACTCTTTTTATTTAGAACGTATTATTGAATTGCATGTTGTATAAATCGCGTTAAATTGGGAAATACCTAAGCTTTTTCGACTATAATATATGGCAATTATCTCCTTGTTGTAAAGAAAACTTCTTTTTTGAAATCGAAAATTTAAAGTTACATGTAATAACGGAAAACATGAAGTAAATTTTAACGTATATTGTAAAATAATTATTGATAAGAAAATTGGTATAGAAATGCTAAATATTTATAATCAAATAAATAAAAAAAATCACAAACGTTACTCAGGATGTTTCTAAACTAATTGAACAAGCATGGACAAGTTGAAATACGTGTCACATTAACAGTTTTTGAATAGAAAAACATTGTTCTAATAACGTTTCTAATTTGTTAATAATTCACATATTTAATGTAACGTATATTCGAATTCACTACAACCCGAAATAGGATTTCGGCTTTTGTCCCTAACAATCTTAAAATTAATGTAACGACACTTTTTAATTGTTTTCGTTTGTGTTAAATATAGTGACATCAATTAAAGTTCTGAAAAAATGTCCGCCATTTGCGCCGGAACAACAGTGATCTCGACGTTTTTTAATTTAAAATGTAGCTAATGTTGGATGTCACTGATCAAATAACTGTGGATTTCCTGCATTTTCCATGACTTTATAACTTTTCATACGAAGCGCGGTATATGTCACGAACATCTCTCTAAAGTACCTTTCTTATTCTTACAAATGTAAACGAAAAAAATTAGGTTCGTGTTGTAAAAAGGCTACATGTATTAAAAAATGGGACTACATTTTTTGAAAAATTAATCCTGTGATTATAAGTATGACATTATTTCTATTTTGAAAAGAAATAAAAACACAATGTTTTATCCCCTTAGCAAACATTTTCGTAAGGAATTTTTTTGTTCTATATTGCATTTTTCTATCTAAGTAAATTAATTTCCATGTATGTAAAACAAGTTTTAAAAAAGTATCCCTTGCTATTTCAAATAAAATTAGAAGTTACATTTTTTTTTTTTTTTTTTGCTTTACAAGGATCCAAACAATCACATTACATAACAAAATTTATCTTTTTGCAAAGAAAAACCTCACTATATTTTTATAAAATTTTGAATAAAAGGTTTTATATGCATTGAAATTAACTGATAAGAATAGACTCACAGACAAGTTAAAATCATTTATTAAATATGTTATGTAACAATAATTGTAAGTATAATATCGCTAAAATGTCTGTTATCTCATGTAATATTAATAAAATTAAGTCAAAATATTAAAATTAGGATTAAGTGATGTAAATTTCTTTGGAATAATGCATAAATAAATAATGATATTCAAATTCACATATTATATTTTAGAAATCTGGTATCATGTAGTCGCATACATTTTTAACAATAAAAATTTAATTAACATTATATTAAAAGTAATACTTTGGACCTTTTTGTAGAAATATTGTCTTCCAAAAATTTTTTAAAAAATGTCAAAAATAGAGAAATGAATAAAATAATATTTTAACTGTAACTTTATAACTGAGCAACATTCCTAGCAACATTGCCGACATGAGCTATTTTGAATGTGACACGTTAAGTGAATTGTATTAGCATCTCAATTCAAAAATAACAATATAACTGTTATGAATTCAATGTTACATAATAATATACAGGAACAGGATATGTGTGAGAACTTTGTAAAAACTGTTAATAACAATTTTAAAAAATATTGTATAGAATAATAATATTTCAGAACACTACAATAACAAATCCAATGCAAGTGTGATGAGACGTTCACCCCTCTATTGAGTGATGATAAAAAGTCTCAGGCTGACATATTTTAGCCAGTTTTAATGCCATTTAATTTTCGGAGTGCTTAAAATGGATACAACTGCTTTTATTTATAATTTAAAGCATACAAATTTAAAGATAGAGCTATAACCAGAACAGTTATTTCAAAAATTTATAATGTTGAATAGTGAATTATCAATAAAATAATGTAAGAAAGGAGAAACTATTGCGAACTTTAACTTTAAACATTGGTTCAAAGCTAAATAGGGTAAATTAGGTGCAGGTGTTAATCACACAATAATTTTGGATTTTACAACTCTTTGTTCACTGAATGATGCACTCAGTACGCCTTCCGTTTTTATTAATGGTTATTGCGTTACAAATTTAAGAATGAAGGTTCTGAAATTATATTATTTTATTTCAGAAGATTGATTTATTATTCAAAAATGAAATCTAATAAAAAAAGGAATTGAAATGGGGGACATGTATGCCGAGTTCAAATAACATGTGAGAACAAAACAATCACAGGCTAGAATTTATATGTCTAAAGGTTTCAAAGGCTTGATGTCAGCTTTATGGGAGGGGATGGAAATATCGAGAAAAAAGAAAGGACAATCTATACTGTCAAAGGTACTCGTTAAGAACCATTTTCGCACTCCTGATTGAAATATCCGTAGTCCGGGGGGGGGGGAGTAGGCTTAGGACTTCCCTCCCTACTTTGTTTTCTTTGGCCAGTCTTTTGGCTGGGGCCTGACAACGAGTAGATTCGCGTTCCCCTCCCCCCCCCGGGATTTCACTACAACTCTAAAGCGAAAGCTGTGTTCCCGGGGCGGTCATCTCTGTCATCTGTCTGTCTGCCTCCATGCTGCGTGTGTTAATTCTCTTAAATATTGTTTACACACCGCCCTTTGCCTATGGAATTCAATTGTGTTTGTAACTTTTACGCAATAGTTTAAAGGGAATTTATCATGAATTAATTAAGTACTACTTTAATTAGTCGGATGTGCCAATTCCAAAATTTTCTTCTATATCACACAGGTTCCCCATACACTAAAAAGAATCAGCACAAATTTATATCATGGTCTAACTGAATCTAAAATTTCATTAAATACCGTGCATTAGTTCTTCAGATATGACTATTGCTAAAATCGCGTAAATCCTGCAAAATGTAGTATAGCAGCGCCACCTGTTTGGAGATTTAGACCAAAACATAATCAACAACAACTTATGTCAACCTCTAACTAAATCTGAGGTTTGATGAAAATCCGTGCATTAGTTATTGAGATATAATTATCGTGAGAATAATGAATAATGCAGCATAACAGAGCCAATTGTTGGACTATTTACAACAAAACGTAAGCAGTATCTATTTATGTCAAGGTTTAACAGAATCTGAAGTTTGATGAAACTAAGTGAATTAGTTCTTACGATAGAAGTATTGCAGAAATCGCGCAAAATGCAGCATAGCAGTGCCACCTGTTGAGCGATTTTCACCCAAAACGAATCAGCACCAATTTACATCAGGTACTAACTGAATATAAAGTTTTATTAAATATCGTTCATTAGTTCTTGATATAGAGCACCCACAAAATTTGTCTCACATACAGACAGACATAGTCACAGACAGAGTCACAGACTCACAGACAGACATATTATAAAAGCAGTCAAATCGTGCTCAGGACTTCTAAAACGTATAAATCCGCCGAAAACTGGAAGTCAAACATTTTCAGGAATCCAATGCTTTCTTCTTGTAAAGATAGAAAAAAGTAATAATGTAACCTTGTAAAGTGTGTATTATATGCGATAATAATACTCTTAGGGCAATGTAGTAATATCATTAACAGCTTCAAATGTTTAATCGCATTATGAGCCTCTAAAGATAATAGATAATGTAATTAATTAATCTCAAAGTTGTTTTAAATGAAGAATATATAATTAAGTGAGTCATTAAACAATGTTTATTTAACTCTAAAAAACTATTCATTTGCTTAATTGAATGCATAATTATTTAAATTCATATGCTGCTAATATGATTAATATAAAAAATGTTGATTTAAAGATATCAAGTTGTAAATAATGATTGAAAAACTAAGAAATTAATAAAGGACGGCCATATGATTATAATCAACATAGATGCTGTTAATATTATTGTTTGTGGAAAAAAGAATAGTCATGAAAATATGTAAACCATGACATTACAGAAAATTGCTGATTTTAGACTATTTATTAGGCAATTGTTGCATAAGTATTACCAAACATTCGTCTATAAAGATATGCATGATTACAATATCAATTAAGGAATTACCAGTTTTATATCGTTAGGGTAATATATAGAAAGAACAATGCATCATGTGTAAAGCTGAAAATTATATACATATATATTTTTAATCTGAGTTTTGCTTTAACCCCTTCCAAAAGAAATTGTTTAATACATGGGAATTATACTTTCAATTATAAATTTTACGTTTTTCCTTACAAATATAAATATTATAAATATAAGTTACATTGTTAATAAATTTTTATGCAAGGATTCCAAAAACAAATCACGTTAGCCACATTAACATAATTTCAAAGACAGAAGGAGAGATTAATTTCACCACTATATATATACATATATATATATATATATATATATATAATTGCAATATCTTTGAATTTCAAAATACATTAAGCAAGTTCTTGAATCAAATCTAACCTAATCTCTTATTTAAACTAGTCGTTGGGGACGAACGTAATACTTACCCATCATGGATATGTATAATATAACATATGAAAATAAAACATGTGTAAACTATTTATAAAATTTATTGCAATTCGAATAAAATCCTGGCTTGATGACGTCGTAATATTTAAATGCTCTATTACTGAATTGCGTAAGAGAAACATCCTTATAACTCTAAAAAGTATAATCCTATTCAGTTAAGTGCGTCGGATTAAGCGCATCTTTACTAATTAAAATATATCTTTGAATTCAAATTTGAATGAAATACAGGGTCATCTAAAATCGAAGACTGTGGTGTTTTGTAATATACCACATAAGACGGACAGCAATTTTTTTTTTCTTCTAAAAATACTATTTTCGGAATCTGCAGTGTCTGAAACGTGTAAATCCGTCAAAAAACTTTTTTCGATTTTAGACTTACCCTATACTACGTATGATGGGTAAGTAAAATAGGTAATCATAAACTGTATGCAGAATAAATTTAAGCTAATACAAAATATTAACAATGGCAAAAAATAGATGACCAATGTGCAGTTTCAGTTATATATATGTATATATATGGTTTTTAACACTTTCCAACCTAGTCGAAAATTATTTATGACTTCGGTTTGTCTGGCCGAAGCATGAATATGACAAGCTGACTTTATTTATGGGTTATTATTTTTCACAAGTCAAATTATTTTTATTTATATTTGCTTATTATAATTATGTGTTTTTAAATGCGAATTTTTTTTATATGAATCGATTTCAAGCGTCCATTAAAAAGGGTAATTTTTATTTTGTTATGATATGAACAGATACTTTAGATGTGTAATATGACTATCTATTTTATGAATTCATAAAATGTGATATTAAAATGGCTACTCAAAATGTCAAAACCATATGGTCTGCAACTCTATACAATTCTTTTGTCTTTAAAAGTTAGGTGTTAAAAAATCACGAAAATTAGAAAATATAAATAGGGACATTTGATGACTTATGTCGTTCTAAAGTAATGTCTAGCGCACAATATGCACGGATAATATATTGTAGTTTTGCATTAATTTTATACTCGTACATTTTAACCTTTAATACTTAATAAGCTGTTTCTACATCATGTAAATTGCGATATTAGGAATCAGACCATTTGTTTCAATATATATATATAAATCATTGGTTTATACAAATTCCACTGTCATTAGCATATCATTTTCAGGCAAATCATGTTTTAGTAAATCAAAAACACAGAAGAAAAAAATTAACGTTAACCAACTATGGATGCCAAATAAATGTTCTGAAATTAATTATTTAACATTCATATTTATACGAAGTCTTAAAAGAAACAATAGTGCTCTGTGTATGATTTTTTTCGGTTAAATAATTTCTTTAATTATTAATTAAATAATAATTAATTAATTCTTTTATTAAATAACAATTCTTTAATAACTGTGTGATAAAAGTGTACCTTATGCAATAAAGTGCCATTAAATTTATATTGAAGATTTTAGATTAGTAACAAGTATCTCTTACTCTGGCATTGATAAACATTGCCACAAGACGAAGGACAAGTGTATGAAAATTTTTGAAATTTTTGACCTGTCAAAACTTTGTCCAGAATTAGAAATGAATTGTTCCAGAAATAAGTTAAAGGTACTGAAGGCAGATGATGTGATTACACATAATTTTTAATCTGTATTCACTCTCATTGTTTTTGTAAATTTAGCACACGTCTTAGCAACAAATCTACTGGTGTATATTGTAAAAAACAACATTTCTATATCTTTTAAGGCAACAAAAGTATGTTTTTTTTATATTTATTTACAGATGTTGTAGCAATTTATGTAAAAATCGAGGTTCTTTTTTCCATCTTTTTTTTTCTATTTTGAGAAATTATGCTGTAGGTTACCAAACGATTATTTTACACCTTAAAACATGAATTATTTCAAATATTTATGTTAATTACATCTAGTATCCTTATCAATATATGCGAGTAATGTTTATTAAAAGTATTTGCGTAAATTGTGAAAATACTTTTTTTTGTTTTTTTGTTAATTTAGGACATAATTACTTTACATCTGTAAAACGTGAATCAAAAATCTTTCTTATCTAATCTTAAAATGTATATAATTAAGCCATTTTATTGTTGCCACAATCTTCACATATTATTATAACTTAATTTTTGCATTACAGTTAGAACATGACCCTCTTATAATAGGAGCTGACGCATATCCATTTTGTTTCGGATTATTGGTACCCAGTTCAGCATCAATCTACCGCAGCCGGAGTTGGGGTTGCCTAAGACTCGGTTCTGATTGGCTGAACCGGTTCTGCTTAGCTTAGTTTTTGGACTGGGCTCCAATTCGGGTGTCAAATCTGCGAGGATGCGTCAGCCTCTGTTATAGGAGTTCTACATTTACCTATCTTCTTTTCGTAGGCAAATGATGCATATGCTTGAAAAATCGTTATGTTGAAATGTGAATGAATAATCGTTCTTACCTCGTCTTTAAATGTATATAATTAATCCATTTTATTCTTGTCACATTCTTCACATTACAGAAAGGTGTGGCAAAATCGGATACCATAAATTTTTGTTGTTCTCAAAAGCTGTCAAATAGGAAAACAAACACTGGACACCATTTCAAATATTAAATGAATACTCATCTATAATGAAACATATTCCTTTATATAAAAAATATAATTGATTATTTAAAAAATAGCTTTTTCTACACATATGCAAAAATTCTGTTTTACCCCACTGGTTAGGGTAAACAGGGTATTCACGAAAATCTCATTTTTGTCAAAAAAAGTCTTGTTTAATATAGTAAAAAAAAATACATATTTGACAAGCCGAAATCGCATATGTTTTATTCAATGCGTCATATTAAATCGGTGTAAAATTTCGTACCATATATAGGCCTACCTACTTTACACTGAATTTCTTAGTGTAATCGTAACTGCAAAAATCACAAATAAATTTGTCATCATCTTCTGAATCTCTACATGCTTCGTGTGCATATCCGTGACACTTCAAACCTTCTATCTAACCTTCTGTGGAATTATAATTGGATTAAAACTCATTCCAAAACTTGCATACTTCATTATATTCTTCATTTTCTGACGTTGCCTCCTCAACCCTTTGATTGCAGTATTTGCAACTGATGTTCTCAAAAATACATATTTGAATAATTATACAATTTGTTAAATTTTTTCATACCACCCAGGATTGGAAAATAACCACTTTTTCACCTCTTTTATATGAGCTTAGAGTTGCCATGAATGTCATATCAAGCGGTTAGAGTCGGTTTTGTTGCGTGTGGAGGGAAGCATAAGATAATTACATTATTTTCTTTTGCTAAATTGATTAACTCAATGCTTTCAATATGAGTTTAATGTCCAACTTTGGCTCGTTGTTTTATTTTAGTAATTTCGAGGCATTGTGTAACCTGAAAAGTAATATTATTAGATATTAAGATTTCTTTTTTGATATTATATATCTGTTATACAGGTTGTTTAGAGTTTATTAGGCCTATTATTATTTATATGGAGGCTACCAATCTATTTATTGATTCATGCATTACTGGTTTCACTTTTATTTGAAACAAAAAATCTTGTGGTAGAATATGTATCCCATTTCTATGGGTTTCATATTTTATAAATTATTTATCAATTAGGATATATTGTTTTATTTAAAAAGAGACAATCTGTAAAATATATTTTGCATTTTAAATAGGTCTATAACACAAGTTATTACAACACAGATTAGAAAGTTATTTATTAAAATGTAATAAGTATAATATAGAAAAAAGCTTAATTGGTACCATTATTTTGTTCATTAGTAATTGCAGTTTATTTAATTTCATAAATTTAAGCTAAAAATTAATCCCGCTTTAAGTAGTATAAAACAAAATCAAAACTAACTTTTTCACTATAACTGAACAAATATATAATTTATAAGGTAACTTAACAGCAATAAAAATGCAATTTAAAGTTTCATGCTAATTTATTAACTATACTAAGAAATTCATTCTATGAATGTAGGACAAAATCGGGTACACGCGGTTTTGACCCACTCTTAGGTACCCAGTATTACCCCAACATGACACAGATTTAAAAAAGTGGCGTTACTACTCTTAATCTTCAAATTGAGTTTCTAATGGCTGTATTCTTCCATTTGTTTATTGGGCGCTACTCTTTGGTGAATAATTTGGCGATAGTTTTTTATTTATTTATTTATTTATTTATTTTATTTTTTATTTTAATATTTTTTTATGGAAAGTGGTCGACGGGATAATAGAGGATAAATATTTTTTAGTTATATTAAGAAATATATATTTTTAATATTCGCTGAATCACTTATTTGTTTACTTTTTCATGCATTACTTTTGCGAAGATTGCCAGTTCTGTTATTTTTATATATCCCCTACATATGTAAAAATAGTTTTCTGTGATGTTTCGCATAAACGTTGTAAAATTAAGATTATTAGATTTTATCCAACTTCAACTGTCAAAACTGTTGATGAACAGTCATTTTTGGCGATTTTGCTGTTACCTGTAAAATGTTTGTTTTTCGTATAGACCGAACGAGGAAAAAATTTCCGATTTATCAAATAATTGTATTTCGTTAATCATTATTATTATTTTTTTTATCTCCGAAAGAAACAATAATCATGGATTTAAGTACTTTTGCAATATGTGGTGCACCAAACAATTTTGATTAAATTGGTGTGTATGTCGCAGACGCACCGTTTGCGCCAAAATGACGATTTTTGCTTTATATGGCAACCTGCTGTTAATAAAATTGAATACGTGTGTAAATAAATAAAATAAAATAATACCAAGATAATTAATAAATACAATTAAATGCGTGTGTTTAAAATAATGTGTGAAAATTGGGTTATCTTCCCAAAATGACGCAAAATATAAATCGCGTAATCTCAATGATTTTTCCACTTCTGTTCCATGTTAGGGTATTTGTTATTAAATAAATAAAATAGATTAATGTTTAAAAAGAAATTTATGAGTAAGTTAATATATTTTAATATTTTAGTATTAGTTTTATTGTTTGAGCAATTTTTAAAAGTCCAACAATTCGTGACATTGATATTTGTATAATGTAATTGATCTTTGTTTACAATTCTATCTTGTCCATATAGATTGAAGTTACGGTCAGAGTCAGGCATAAATTTTGGGCAGAGTTGTTCTGGCGATTTACTTTATGACGTCAAACGCAGTAGTAAAAGTTGAATTTAAAATTACGGCTAATTAATTACATTTTTGAACAAATGAATGTACGATAACAAATCTGTGTACAAATATCTTCCATTTAAAAAAAAGAATGATGTAATTTGAGGCAGTAGTTTGGCGAATGGACTGTCGAAAGAAAATGCTTTGCGCTTTAAATATATAGATATACAAAAATGTTTTTTTATTATTATTTGATAATAAAAATTTTGAGGTACCGAGAACCCTTAATATACAATAGCGCTTTTTCCAATAATAGCCAACTTCATGAAACCCATAACATGTAAAGTTTTAATTAGTTCTATAGAAACATTTTAATTATAATATTGTTTAGCAAAGCAAGAATATTTGTATAAACTCTTTATTTTTTTAAGACTATTTTTATTTAGAACGTATTATTGAATTGCATGTTGTATAAATCGCGTTAAATTGGGATATACCTAAGCTTTTTCGACTATAATATGTGGCAATTATTTCCTTGTTGTAAAGAAAACCTCTTTTTTGAAATCGGAAATTTAAAGTTACATGTAATAACGGAAAACATGAAGTAAATTTTAACGTATATTATAAAATAATTATTGATAAGAAAATTGGTATAGAAATGCTAAATATTTATAAACAAATAAATAAAAAAAATCACAAATGTTACTCAGGATGTTTCTAAACTAATTGAACAAGTATGGACAAGTTGAAATACGTGTCACATTAACAGTTTTTGAATAGAAAAACATTGTTCTAATTTCGTTTCTAATTTGTTACTAATTCACATATTTAATATAACGTATATTCGATTTCACTACAACCCAAAATAGGATTTCGGCTTTTGTCCCTAACAATCGTAAAATTAATGTAACAACACTTGTTAATTGTTTTCGTTTGTGTTAAATATAGTGACATCAATTAAAGTTCTGAAAAAATGTCCGCCATTTGCGCCGGAACAACAGTGATCTCGACGTTTTTTAATTTAAAATGTAGCTAATGTTGGATGTCACTGATCAAATAACTGTGGATTTCCTGCATTTTCCATGACTTTATAACTTTTCATACGAAGCGCAGTATATGTCACGAACATCTCTCTAAAGTACCTTTCTTATTCTTACAAATGTAAACGAAAAAATTAGGTTCGTGTTGTAAAAAGGCTACATGTATTAAAAAATGGGACTACATTTTTTGAAAAATTAATCCTGCGATTATAAGTATGACATTATTTCTATTTTGAAAAGAAATAAAAACACAATGTTTTATCCCCTTAGCAAACATTTTCGTAAGGAATTTTTTTGTTCTATATTGCATTTTTCTATCTAAGTAAATTAATTTCCATGTATGTAAAACAAGTTTTAAAAAAGTATCCCTTGCTATTTCAAATAAAAATTACAAGTTACATTTTTTTTGCTTTACGAGGATCCAAACAATCACATTACATAACAAAATTTATCTTTTTGTAAAGAAAAACCTCAATATATTTTTATAAAATTTTGAATAAAAGGTTTTATATGCATTGAAATTAACTGATAAGAATAGACTCACAGAAAAGTTAAAATCATTTATTAAATATGTTATGTAACAATAATTGTAAGTATAATATCGCTAAAATGTCTGTTATCTCATGTAATATTAATAAAATTATGTAAAAATATTAAAATTAGGATTAAGTGATGTAAATTTCTTTGGAATAATGCATAAATAAATAATGATATTCAAATTCACATATTATATTTTAGAAATCTGTTATCATGTAGTCACATACATTTTTTAACAATAAAAATTTAATTAACATTATATTAAAAGTAATACTTTGGACCTTTTTGTAGAAATGTTGTCTTCCAAAAAATTTTTAAAAAAATGTCAAAAATAGAGAAATAAATAAAATAATATTTTAACTGTAACTTTATAACTGAGCAACATTGCTAGAAACATTGCCGACATGAGCTATTTTGACTGTGACACGTTAAGTGAATTGTATTAGCATCTCAATTCAAAAATAACAATCTAACTGTTATGAATTCAATGTTACATAATAATATACAGGAACAGGATATGTGTGAGAACTTTGTAAAAACTGTTAATAACAATTTAAAAAAATATCGTATAGAATAATAATATTTCAGAACACTACAATAACAAATCCAATGCAAGGGTGATGAGACGATCACCCCTCTATTGAGTGATGATAAAAAGTCTCAGGCTGACATATTTTAGCCAGTTTTAATGCCATTTAATTTTCGGAGTGCTTAAAATGGATACAACTGCTTTTATTTATAATTTAAAGCATACAAATTTAAAGATAGAGCTATAACCAGAACAGTTATTTAAAAATTTTATAATATTGAATAGTGAATTATCAATAAAATAATGTAAGAAAGGAGAAACTATTGCGAACTTTAACTTTAAACATTGGTTCAAAGCTAAATAGGGTAAATTAGGTGCAGGTGTTAATCACACAATAATTTTGGATTTTACAACTCTTTGTTCACTGAATGATGCACTCAGTACGCCTTCCGTTTTTATTAATGGTTATTGCGTTACAAATTTAAGAATGAAGGTTCTGAAATTATATTATTTTATTTCAGAAGATTGATTTATTATTCAAAAATGAAATCTAATAAAAAAAGGAATTGAAATGGGGGACATGTATGCCGAGTTCAAATAACATGTGAGAACAAAACAATCACAGGCTAGAATTTATATGTCTAAAGGTTTCAAAGGCTTGATGTCAGCTTTATGGGAGGGGATGGAAATATCGAGAAAAAAGAAAAGACAATCTATACTGTCAAAGGTACTCGTTAAGAACCATTTTCGCACTCCTGATTGAAATATCCGTAGTCCGGGGGGGGGGAGTAGGCTTAGGACTTCCCTCCCTACTTTGTTTTCTTTGGCCAGTCTTTTGGCTGGGGCCTGACAACGAGTAGATTCGCGTTCCCCTCCCCCCCCCCCGGGATTTCACTACAACTCTAAAGCGAAAGCTGTGTTCCCGGGGCGGTCATCTCTGTCATCTGTCTGTCAGCCTCCATGCTGCGTGTGTTAATTCTCTTAAATATTGTTTACACACCGCCCTGTGCCTATGGAATTCAATTGTGTTTAAAATGTAACTTTTACGCAATAGTTTAAAGGGAATTTATCATGAATTAATTAAGTACTATTTTAATTAGTCGGATGTGCCAATTCCAAAATTTTCTTCTATATCACACAGGTTCCCCATACACTAAAAAGAATCAGCACCAATTTATATCATGGTCTAACTGAATCTAAAATTTCATTAAATACCGTGCATTAGTTCTTCAGATATGACTATTGCTTAAATCGCGTAAATCCTGCAAAATGTAGTATAGCAGCGCCACCTGTTTGGAGATTTAGACCAAAACATAATCAACAACAACTTATGTCAACCTCTAACTAAATCTGAGGTTTGATGAAAATCCGTGCATTAGTTATTGAGATATAATTATCGTGAGAATAATGAATAATGCAGCATAACAGAGCCAATTGTTGGACTATTTACAACAAAACGTAAGCAGTATCTATTTATGTCAAGGTTTAACAGAATCTGAAGTTTGATGAAACTAAGTGAATTAGTTCTTACGATAGAAGTATTGCAGAAATCGCGCAAAATGCAGCATAGCAGTGCCACCTGTTGAGCGATTGGCATGTAGCTAATAGTATCAAAAATGTGTTTACAATTCGTTATAATCTACGAAAATTTACTGAATTTTGAGTTTTGAATTAAAAACTATTTTCACATGCGTTCATACCTGGCGGTATCCCGGCTATCCCGGGTTTGATTATCTGGTTATATATAAGGGGAAATTTGTCAACTTCAATTTGAAGGCTATATCACATTTCGTGAACACATAATCACTGATGATTAATCGTAATTATTCATTATTGTCATATAAATGAAGGAAAAATAATTTTCAAAATCATTATTACCAACAGATTATTTGAAATTTAAAGAAAATATAAAAATGAAAAATGTTCTTGAAATTTACTTTATATATGATTCTAGATTTTCTAAAAATAATTGTTTAATAGATCGATAGTAAAGGAATGATTCTATCTCAAAGAGACATACGACATTCAAAATATTTAAAAATACTAATAGCCAAAACATTCTTTGAAATATTTGAACAGTCTGAGAATAAAAAACCGCGTATTTTGGCGTATAACTCTCAACTTTGTAACAAGAAGATTGATAGAAATTTACAAGTGCGCTTTATATGCTATTTATAAAAATGAAAGAATAAATTTTGAAAACTTATTATAAGAACAAAGATGCTTTATTTAAGGGACATGAAATTTATTTACAAAAGACAATTTTCGCTATCAGATTACATGAAAAGTAATGGTCATTATACTTTACAATAATATTTATTTTATTTTTTACATTGTATCTCATGATGATTTCTTGTAAAGAATGAGGAGCGCGTTATTCGGCAACCATACCTTAAAATATAACAAGGAATTCTGAAAAATGTATGGGCTGGCTATACACCTGAGCGTGTTATACATCATCATATACGGTACTTCAAGTCTAATGTCCATTTCTATTCCTCTAAAACACTATCTTATGTATTTGATTAGCTGTTAAATCTTTGAATGAGTAAAGAATGGAATGATATACTTCATTAGCACTTTAAAACAAATTTATAACGTAAGACACAATTAGATATTAAACAAGATTTAATGACTAGATTTTTAAAGCATGGCGTTTTAAGCCAGATAATTAGAGGTCATTACCGTTAAAACTTCAAAACCTAAGGCCGTATTTTATGGATTTAAAAGATTTTGTCATGCATAATTAATTAGATAGTAACACCAATTCCTTGTTTGATTTTCATAATTGTGAAAATTGATTAATCGAAAATAAAACTAAGAGATAAATAAAACGCAATAAAAATAATTTATATGTAATAATTATTTAAACTACAGCAGATTAAATAAGGCTAACTATACTCTATATAAATTATATATTTGCATGTTATGTCGAATTTTTCATACTAACTCTGATATATACCGTATATTGCGGCGTATAACACGGAGTTTTGAAGCAAGAAAACTAATATAAAATTACAAGTGCGCGTTATACGCCGGGTATAAAAATAAATGCTTAAAGATTAAGCTAAAACTTGAGATGCCTATGTTGCTAAACAAAAGAAAAACATTTGATTTTTTTAAATGAAATATAGTACAATTTCACACGCTGTGTGGGAGATTCCAGCAGAGAGGCTTGGAAGTAGCGTATGTCCTCACTGCGCATTTGCTTATTTACTCTGCAGAGTAGTCTGTAGAGTAGAGTAGTGTAAAAACCTGTATGCCGGTTAAACCGGGTACCTTGTTTTTTCGTTGATGGATGCTGCACCGTGGACAGCACCTGTCTTAACTACCTCCTTTAGCGTTCCCTAGTAGAGTGAAACCAGATTTGACAGTCAGTTAATCTGTATGTCTGCACTATAGAAAAGAAATTCAAATCAAAAGTTTTAAATTCTCGGCATATTTTCTGCTCTATAAATAAATCCAGCCGGACGGATCGATTTAGGTAAGCAAACAACTGCTTTCTATAGCTTTCACACGATATTTAGATTCCAACAATCTATATGTCCAGCTATTCAGGAAAACGACATTGGTCGTCTATAAGGGCAAAGCCACGTGTAGAGAAAAGTTCCTCGACATATTTCTAAACACAACTTGCAACACACCTCTGTACAATCGGCGTTCATAAAAGGAACGCATTTCTGCTTTCAAAGTGAATGAAAATCGCCAGCCTCCTCTCTCTTAGTGAGGTGCTCTAATCAGCGAGCATCTGAATTCCCCCATCACTTCCGCGGTGATCATGGGAAAGCAAATAAAAAAATGATTTTTATCCCTGCCTTTTCTCCACCGGTTTGGCATCACGCTCTTTAACGTCTCTTGAGAGGGAAATTCCTAAACAACGTTGCGGATTGCACACAATTTGTGGAGCTCACGGTTGAATTCTCTCTGGTGTCGTAAATTTCCTTGTGACTATCTCGTCCTTGTATATTGACGATGACGTAATAAGCGGACTTGTCAAGCAGACAAGTCAGATGTATGGTATCAATAAAATAAACAAACAAACCTTGCGGCTAGGCAGCATTTATTTGTTTAGGATGCTGAGCGAAACCGGTATGTTTTGAATTCAAGCAAGAAAAATGAAGTTTCTCTGCTGATGGATATGTCTTAAAGTTCAAGATGTAATTTTAAAAAGAAGATGATATCTCTATCTGACTACTGAAATTTCCTGAACTGTTAAATTCCGAAAACTTGTCTACAGTGTTCTCTAAGAGGATGAATTTTGATGCTTACTTTGCCGTGTTTTCTGTACAGTGGAACTCCAGATGTACGTTACCTGAGTTGTACGTTTCCCTCAGTTATACGTTTCAACTCAGCGGTCCCGACCTCTTGCCATTAAAAATTAGCTGAGTTATACGTTTTGAATTACACATTTCCCTCAGTTATACGTTACGTTTTTGCGTCCCCGGACGAGTTTTTTTCATTTATACATTTTGAAACCGGAAACACTGGCGACGCTTCCAAGGAGCCTGATTTGAAAGATACAACTTCAGAGCTGCTGTGAGAGCTTTTGACATAGTAAAGCGGTTCGTCAGTAGTAAAAGCAGTAAAGATAAGGCGGGTGAATTATTAGCAGAAATGCAAAGTTTGCTGTTCAGTGTCGGCTCTGCCAAAAGAAACAACCGAAGATTAGTGATTATTTCAACAAGATAGTCAATAAACTACTGAAATGTCTTTTGATAAATGATTTATATACCAAGGCTATTCCAATGATTTCTTTTAAGTACTGTATGTGTATTAAAAATGATTTTAATAAAGCTTTTATGACAGAATAACTTCATTTGTACTTTTCTTATGTACTTTTTGCTACTGTGTTCCATTTCCGAAAATTTATGTCATGGGGTGCAGTACTACTTAGGAAACTTCTGTTTTCAATATAAAATGTAACAAACTCCTCAGCGGATCAAAGTTTTCACGATATATTTAAAAAATTGTACCGGTAAACCATTAATTGATTTGTACGTTTTACTGAGTTATACGTTTTGTTGTCCGGTACCGGGAAAAACGTATAACTGGAGTTCCACTGTATAACGTTAATAAAAACTTCTCCTACATTGCTCCATGTATCCAGATTAATAATATAATAACTCTCCAAAGATCAGTTTGTGTGACTTTTAGGCTTTTGTTGAATTCTACATTTTATTTGTGTGAAACAAGTGGTTTGCGAAGAATTGCTTCAACACAAATCTTCAACCTCTTGATAATAAAAGGCTCTACATACGTAGTAGTGTTTCGTCACCTACAAAATATATGTCTTCTGAGAATAAGTGTGAAGTTTGTGACACGAATTCTAAGCAATTAAAAAATAAGTTGTCAGTTCTTCCGACATCATGAATTTGTGATCAGCAACATACATACACTACGATGGGCATAGTTCAAGCTCAGTAGTTTGAATTAAATATTTTAGTGTGATATTAAGTGATCTCAGTGAAAAGATGATTAAGGATATTCAAGGAAAAATAGTGTTAAAATTTCCTTCATCTTAGGCCAAGAAAAATGGTGCATTTTTCTCACCGTGTGATAAATAATTAGCCCTATAAATTGAGAAGTGCTGAATTTCTCATAACTATCATTATGATTAAACACCATCGGCCATACACCGATGTCTATATACTTATTGGTCTATAAATAATCGAGAATTAATTACTTATTGTCATGGGTTTGAAAATGTTTTCTGTCTATAAATATTTACTTGCATTTTATTTTTTCATAATAAAAAATCAAGTAATATTTCATATTTAATTAAGGTTCAGTGTTAGCATTTCAGTGTTTTACAATTTATTCATTTTGCAAAGTAATTTCCGGTTATGCATATTTATTATTTATTATTATTATTCAAAGTTAATGCCACTATATATCTTTGTAATATTAACTAAATTAATCTTCTGCAAATTAATTTAAAACGCAACGCTTATATATACTTGATATTAATTATCTACTATACTTTTTCTTATTTTAAAGTCTGAAATTTTATATGATAGTGTTAATTAATAGCAAGTTTCCCCCTTCATTAAAAACAGTTTAAGTTATTCCCCTACACCGGGTACCCATGGTTTTGCATTGAATTCTGCAAAAAAAATTTCCTCACTGAACAAGTGTTGAAGGATTGATACAATGTTCAGGCTGTAAAAAAGGAAGCTCTTAAGATGTGCAGCGGATACGAGAAGTAAAAGCTGAGACAGCCATTACATGTCAACATTAAATATTTTTGGAAAACATATAAAATGGTACTGACCTTAAAAAATGATTAAAAAAGTTTAATTCCAAAATTTATTTACAACTAGCTGTTTAACCCGTTCTATGCATGGGAGTTCATGAATTTAATTCTAAAATGTGAATAAAATGAATTTAATTCCCTTGTTAAATTGTTGAGTTATTCGATTTAGAAAACTATTTTTCTACTACTGAGCATTTTTTTAAAATTAAACTTAATTTATCATGTTGCTATGGCAGTAGACGATAAAACGATATCTTTGGAATAAGGGAATAAATAGAATAAAAAGTTTTGTTGATGTTTGTGATAAAATGCTTTTCTTCACTTTTTTATAAAAGGTAATAATTAAGCACAATTAAATAATCTCTAATTATTTGCATGCGAGGTAAAATAATTATCGTATTACCCACTACAGCTTCTTAGTATTGCAGCGTGGCGTACATAATATGGTTATCTCACATTGCAGTAAACATTCAGAACTGATTAGAACTCACGTGACTGCGGGTTGAACATGAAAAAGGCAAAAATTTGTCAAAAACATAAAATTAAGGAAAAAAACTATTTAAAATTTTCGAATTTATTTTCCCCAATCGTTCATGGGCCCCCTACCAGCATCCCGTGTGCCAAATTTCGTAGCCCTGCGTCCTGTGGTTTTCAAGTTTTTGAGGTTACATAGATACGCGCACGGATTTTAATAGGGTAGATAAAGTTTTTTATTACTAGAAGTGTAAAAATTAATTTATGAATAGTACCCAGTTTTACCCTGCCACCAAAATTTGTCTCTGTTTCAGAAGGTCCTAAAAAACACCTTTTCCCAAGTAGAGAAGAAATTTTCCTGTGACAACAGGTGTGGATTTCCGACAGTCCAGATGTCCCCAAATACTGATGGGGTTGTGTTCGGATGTTTCCGCCCTTCTAGATTTTTGTCATCAAAGGAGAAAAACGGTAGTTTGCCCGTTTTACCCTATTTTGCCCTACTATACTTATTATATTAAAAAATATATTCACTGCATTTCAAAGCCACCTATTTCAGGAAGGTTTCCCTGCAAATGCCTGGAAGCGAGTAATATGGCGACTATAATAAAAAAATAGAAAAATACATCTCAAATCCTAGGTACACTTTATGCTCAGGATTCCGTTATACGCCAGAATATACGATAATTATTAATTAAAAAATTGTAAAACATTTCTTATTGAAGACTCATTTAATTTAGTCATTAACATATTTTTTAAGCAAAATATAAGCGTACTTTATACATTTTGTAAATAGTTTACTATATATTTTGTAAATAGTTAATTAGTAAAAAAAATATAAATAAAACTAGATGGAATATGTAAACGTACACAGTCAAAAATTTGCAGCATAGTATCGGTCATTCGATCGTTTTTATAGAAAACAGTTACATAACCATAATTTAACAGTATTCTGACCATAATATTGTCCCTATTATGGTCAGAATACTGTTATATTACGGTTATGTAACCGTTTTCTATAAAAACGGTCGACTGATCGGATACTTTGTTCTAAATATTTTACATTGTACAGTACAAATAAGTGTTTATTTAACATTAATATCTTTAAAAAAATAAACAGTTTACATTACTGAAAAACCATAAGGATCGTCTGAAACAACAGAGAGTGAATTTAAAAGTAGGTGTTAAAATTTCAACATCTGCATTATAATGATATGTTGAGACAACACAATTGGAGAATCGCTGTTACGAACTTGCAGCAAACTGTCCAGTCATTTGCCCGTTTTTATAGAAAATGGTTACATAGCCGCAAGTTAACTCTATGCTGAGCGTAATATGGACAATAATATGGTCAGAACAAACTTAAATTACGGTTATGTAACCATTTTCTTTATAAACGGTCAAATGACTGGACAGTTTGCTTCAAATATTTAACAGTTTAAAAGATATAAGCATTTCCACACTGTTCAATTTAAAATGAAATGGACGACAGAAAAATCTTTTTCTCACATATTTATAGCCATCGGATCATATAACTTCGTCAGAATATGAATACTGTGGATGTCTAAATACATTTTCAGTAAAAAAAAAAAAAATCGAAAATTGATATTTTCTTAATTTTTCGCAAAGTAAAACCAAAGTAACGCAAAGTAAAAACAAAGTAACGCAAAGTAAAACCAAAGTAACGCAAAGTAAAGGTACCAAGTACCTTTAAAGATTAATCTAAAGTAATACTATCCAAGGTATCATTTAAATATGAAGTGCTACAGAATGAAACAACCAGCATTTTTACGTCTTGGTGGATTCATATTTAAGATTGCACCCGACCAAAAACATATTGTCTAGTTAAACTTTAAATTGTCATTGACGAAATGCATTGTGAATTGATAAGTTTAACCCATTTATGCCTAGCGTCGCTCTTTTAGTAAAATGTGAAAAAGTGCATTTCACACCACTTTTTTAAAATTAGAAATTTGGTGTTTTATTTTATCGAGGGCTCCTCGATAAAATAAGACACCAAATTTCTATTAAAAAAAGTTGTGTTTAATGCATTTTTTTCCATTTTATTAAAGCGTCCCAAAACTGGGACACTAGGCATACGAGGGTTAACTTGTTTGAATAATTGTTTCTGGCAGAGGCACGCATAATTCAGCTCGTATAATTCTTTTTATTCAAATCAATTGCTTTTGCATAGTTGAAAAATTAACTTTTTGTATTACATGTTATTTTACATTTAATTATCATTAAAATTTGAAGTGCTATTAGTTTCAAGTAAAGAGATTTGAATCATACCAAATTAACCAGAAAATTAAAAGAAAATCAAATTACAAACAAACTTAAACTTTCGAAAAATGCAGAATTTCTTACAAAATATGTATTATTTTTACAGTATATAAGCTTCGAAATGCGTAACATTTTTGTTCATTTAACCCTTTTTATCCTGACAGTACTTATAAGTACCCCTTTAACCGCTTCGCGATGAGCGTCTTTCACAGAATTTTTAATCTGTTACCACCGGTTTTTCAAATGAGAAATTTTCACCTAATTGAATCGAAAAAATACTATGATTAGATAAGGAAAACTTTACAAAAAAAATAACTGGTGGGAATAATCGAGGATTCTGAGCATCTTACAAAGTAGCTGGAAAATTAATTCAGGATATAAAGGGTTAAAGAAATGATTCATATACTTCAATCAAAATGTAGCAAGCAAACGATTCTGCCTTAGGTAATATTTTGAAATTCCTCAGTCTGTTTTTGTATAATATTTATTAAGTATTTAGTATAAGAATACATATGAAAATATATCTACAGTCATTATTCGAAATATGATAATTTTAATATACATTCCTGTAGGAAATCTGGACAAAGTCTTGTCCCCCAAAATTTGTCAAGTAGTTTGTTCGGGAGTGAAATCGTTCCGAAGCGGTTTTTCTTTTTGCATTTCGGTCGTAAAGGCACTCTCTTTTAACTGTGAATGTATGTATATTTTATTCTAGTTTGATGTACTGAGTAAATATATCTATTGTGAAACAACTTCATGGAGTGTGATGAAAGGACGATTGAAATGATGAGTTTCAGTTTACCAGTTGTTTCAGTTGTGTATTAGTATTGTTAGTAATATGTGATAACCAAGTTCCCAGCAAAGGCTGGAGGTATATGTACATATCTTTATTTAAGTTTAACATTCAAGATTAATGAATAAATGGGATTCTTATTTCAAATTAAACTGTTTCATTAATTTGCTATATACTTAGTCACACCACAGACCTTAAACACTGCATTTTATAACTCTTCTCTATTTCCATCAATTCCAGAACTGGGATGTCCTAAGGACAAAATATATATATATTTTTTAAATAACTAAAATATTTCCTTTTATGTGAGTAAAATATATTATATTATGTGGAAAACAAATGCAATATTTGTTTTGTTTTCATCTTGATATCACGTGTCAAATAATAGTTAAATTTCAAGTTTTGCAAAACAAACAGAAAAAAATTCAGTCAATTAAACTCTCAAATTAATATATTTAAAAAAATACTGAGGTATATAACAATGCATTCTTTAAGACAAAATTGGTGAACATGCCTGAAAAATCGATCCTTTGTCTTCATATAGAAATATTATCAGTGCTAATGATCTTTACTCGGAAATCATAATCTTTAATCTAGTAATAATCTTTAGTCGGAAATTACAAAAATCACTTGACCATTTATTTATTTATTCCGGACGCGTAATTACTTTCCTAGAAAGACATGATATCATTTTTATCCACATACAGAATAGAATTGCATCATTCTCCGGAAATTACTACCACCATATATAATTGAATGTTTCCAATAAAAGTGATATGTGATAGAATAATATTAAAGATGTAGAAGAGCTAAAATAGCTACATTTGAAACGAAATAACATTGATTAATTTCCAAAACAGACTAATATAGATAAATAAATAAAGAAAACAAATAGATGAATATACAGGGTGATTATAATTAAAGTTTAAGTTTCAAAACGCTCTAAAACACGAACCACTGATTAGAATGAAGTCCAAATTGAACATCGTATTATTGAAGAAAGGGGCAAAAACGTGAACAACAAAAATAAATAAATAAATAAATAAAGTTCAAAATTTTAGTGACAGATGGCGCTGTAAGCGTCAGAAGATGTAAATTAAAATTCCTGGCATGCGCACGGCCATTTCAGGTGTTATAAAAGCGTTGGGTAAACGGTGTTTCCTCATTTCGCGTCTTATATGTTCGCCATGAGTGTCTCAATGAAGGACACCGCTCTGCTTGTAAAGCTTTATTACAAGAACGGTGATTCTGCACCAGTAGCTCTGCAGAAGTTCAGGAACCTCAAGGGTATGAAAAAAGGCGTTGGACCGATGACTGTCATGGGTCTGGTGAAACTGATGAAAACATTCGAAAATACAGGTTCGTTTGATGTGCAGTCTGGTAGAGGAAGAAAAAGATGTGATTCGGCGGTAGTTGAAGAAGTGAGCACAGCAGTGCAGGAGGAGTCGAGCGGTGGTGTGCAACCATGCAGTGCACGGAGAATCGCCCGAACATTGGACAGACCTGTTAGCACGGTGCATAACATTCTACGAAACATCCTGCAATGCTATCCGTACAAAATTTGCCATGTGCAGGAGTTGTTTCCTTTTGACCTGCCAGCAAAAGAGGGTTTTGCTTTGGAATTTCTTGCTCGCATGGAAGTGGGCAATGATTGGACGTGGAAAATTCTGTGAACAGACGAAGCCCATTTCCATCTGACGGGATATGTCAATACACAGAATTGCCGAATATGGTCAACAGAAAATCATCTCGCAACGAACCCAGTACCACTTCATCCTGCAAAGGTCACAGTGTGGTGCGGATTTACGGCATCATTTATCGTAGGGCCATATTTTTTCGAGGAGACGGGTACTTTCGGTCCTGTTACCGTTAACATCAATGGTCAGCGCTATGAGTCCCTTTTGCCTAATGACGTCATTCCAGTTTTGCAACAGCGTGGATGTCTGGATAATATCATTTTTATGCAAGATGGCGCTCCACCGCACATTGCAAATCGAGTGAAGCAGTTGTTGAGGCGGCATTTCGGAAATGCTAGAATTATCAGTCGTCATTTCCCTACAGCCTGGCCAGCCCTATCACCTGATCTTAACCCGTGTGATTTCTGGCAGTGGGGTTATCTGAAGGATGTTAATCTTTCATGATGGTAATCAGTATTCAGATGGCAATCAGTACTCCGATTGCCAATGTAGCTGAATTGAAGACACGCATTTCACAACACATTCTCAACTTGACCCCGGTGACACTTCGATCGGTTGTGGAACATGTTGTTTCCCGATTTAATCTTGTTGCACACAACGGTGGATAGCATATTGAACATGTTTTGCGCCAGTCTCACGAAACTTAAAAACCGATTGAATGGATGCTTTTTATGCGGTTTTTGGCCTCAGGACAATTAAAAACCGATTTTTCCCATCCTATATGATATAACCTTGCCGTGGTGGATGGGCTTACGTAACTAACAGTGTCACACCTGTACCGTCATACACACAGAACACGTACAGTTGGTTTATCGTGTAACTTACGCCTTAGCCGTTGTTTTACGATTTGTCATTTTTAGTCGAAATTCTGACGCTTACAGCGCCATCTGTCGCTAAAATTTGGAACTATTTTCTTTGTTCATTTTCCTTCCCTCTTCTTCAGTTTTTTAGAGCGTTTTGAAACTTAAACTTTAATTATAATCACCCTGTATATCTTTATTTATTACTTACCCATTATACGTAGTATAGGGTAAATCTTGTAATCGTTTTGAAAATCGAAATTTTTTTTTGACGGATTTACACGTTTTAGACACTGGAGATTCTGAAAAACATATTTTTAGAAAAAAAAAATTGCCGTCTGTCTGTCTGTGTGTGCGATGTATCTCCCGAACAATTTGAGATAGAGACTTGAAGTTTGATATGCACTTAGTATGTAATAATGGAAAGAAGCTTATTGAATTTCAGTAACCTCGATTATCCGACATATTCGTTCTGATAAAAGGTATATAAAAATTGTCGAAATTGTTTATTTTAAGGAGTGAATATAAAAGACAATAAAAAAAACATAAATTTTGCTTAAAGAATGAAGTCGATCGGATAATGAGTTGCCGAGATATTTGTAATCCAATTTCCACACCTTCGATTTTTCACGACCCTGTATTTCAGCCAAATTTCAATTAAATAATATATTTTAATTGGAAATGAGACGCTTAATCCGACGCAATAAACCGTTAGTTAATTGTATTATCAATTTTGTAGTTATAATGATATTTCGTTTACGCAATTCAGTAATAGAGCATTTAATGTTTATGACATCATCAATCCACGATTTTATTCGAATGGCGATGCATTTCATAAGTAGTTTACACATGTTTTATTTTCATATTTTATATTATGCATATCCATGACGGGTAAGTATTACGGCGGCCCCAACGACTAGTTTGTCTGTTACTAATTTATAAGAGAATTGTGATATGAGTGAAAACTAACTTTTTCAGACAGATACACAATATTTACGTGCAAAATCTAACCCTTCTTAATTTTTTTAGTTTCTTATGTTTTATGGTGTTTTCGGGTATATCTCGAGAAATGAAAAATAACAAGAGGTAACTGTCTTTATTTCAGTTTCTGTTTTTTATTTATATTTCCCATATTCAGGCGCTTTAATTTAAATTGCAATGTATGTACATAGAGTCTTGTGATAGTATAGTAATACATATACGGTTTGATTTTTTCCTTGTTTTATTTATCCGTTAGCCATTTTTAGTTTGGTTAATTTAGAATTATAGTTTAAGTTGGTTTTAATTTAATATTTAGGCGATTTATTGTTATTTTATTTCAATTTTTGTAGTGTGTTTGGTGACACACACACATACATATATATATATATATATATATATATATATATATATATATATATATATATATATATGGGATCACGTTTGACTGGTTTTAGCAAGCGAACGACCTCTGCCGATCGGAGCATGCAGCCAATCAAATACATCATCCAATCATGCAGCCAATCGTGTGTATGAGACAGAGCATCCTGAGTTAAATCAGGGAGCGCTGTAAAATGTACGTGAAGTATGCGAAAAATCCTCAACCAATCAGATGCCGATCGAAGCATGCAGCCAATCGGATGCATCATCCAACGATGCAGCCAATCGTATGAATCAAACGGAGCACCCTGAATTATATCCCGAAGCTCTGTAAAACGTAGGAGAGGTATGCAAAAGATCCTCAGCCAATCAGATCCTGATCGGAGCATGCAGCTAATCGGCTGATACATCCTCATCCAATAGTGCAGCCAATCTTATGCATCAGATTGAGCATCGTGAATTAAATCGCGGAGCGCTGTAAAACGTGCGTGAGGTATGCGAAAGATATTGTCCGCGCCAAAGGAGTCGAGCAGTCAGTTGCGTACAGCCGACAAAACAGGACATGAACGGCGATAGTCGTGTTTGAATATAGAAACATTCTATGGATCTTTTTGAGGCTGATTTTAAATTTGGTACGATGTTAATTTAAAAAGACGACAATCATCATACACTTTTTCATAGTTTTTCTGTTTAAATGATCTTCTCTTCTTTAAATATAATATATAATAAAGTCGAAAAATGTTTTATTTATGTTTTGTCAGAGTAAATATTTATAATTATATATATATATATATATACGGGTTGGACGTAGCGCGCTAAAACAGCGAAACTGCAGTAGTCGCTACTTTTTATAGTAGTTTCTAGTGTATCGTGCTAAAATTTTAACAATGTAGTGTAACGAGTAACGCCATAAAGATAATCATTTGTTTTTACCGGGAATCGGCACTACTTTTAACGACACTTTATGGGGAAAAATATGCCAGTCTACAAATCACGTGGCCGTAACTTTCTTCTTTTGTGCCACAACATTATCTACTCAAAAGTTTGCAAATCTCGGACGCAAATATCAGTTGCAGTGAATCACAAGGCATCGCTTTAGCATTTTCCATACTAATCTATTACTTTATAACAGCATCAAAGATTATGAATATAATTAAGTTAAGTGCATTTCATCAACTTTAACAACACTTACAGACATCAGTGAATTAAAAGAAGAGCAGAAAAACAGTACCCCGCCTCTTCAATATAGATCAACATCTATACTTTTAATCATTAAACGCAAATATTAAATTTGGTGCATTTCTACACAATAGAAAAAAAATAAACAGCTGTAATGTTCATCGCAGAAGGTATAGGGATACAGTTTCAAAATGGTGTCAACAGTATAAATTTTGAAAAAGGAACAATTCTGGCAGCAAAGTTTTTACAAGAGTAGGGCATTTTGAAGAATGGAGTTCATAATACTGGAAACCAAGCTCGCTAAATTGCATCAACTAATTGTGGACATTATTAGGAATATCTTTCCAAACATAGGATCGAAGCTCCTCCTACTGAGTGAACAAAGGCAAAATTCAATCAGCGTCTATTCGTGTCAAGATCTAACAATATCTATATTTTGATGAAATTACTTACATTAGTTCATAATATATATAGCTATCGTTGAAATCATGAAAAACCCAGACTAGTAGAAACCCAGCGCCATCTGTTGGACGAAGTACACCCAAACCTAATCGGCATCATTTATATAAAGTTTTATCAGAAAATAAAATCTGATGAAATTCCGTGCATTAGTTTTTCACATATAGCTAGCTGTCACGTTAATCGTGACAAATGCATCTTGCAATATACACCCAAACCTAACAAGCCATGGTGTAACTGAAACTAATTAATTTCCGTGCATTAGCTCCTGGGCATTCTCAAAATTGTTATCACATGGAGACTAACAAATAGACAGACATACATTTCCCCAAAAAAGTCAAATAATTTTCAGGACATACCAAACCTTGAAAACCTATCAAAAACCGAAAGTCGAAAATTTTGATTGCACCAATTGTTATGTATATAGAATAATGTAAAAAAGGAAATGAATGTAGGTAGTTATATTAATGAGATCGGAGAGCATGTCAATAGCTACGCATTTCTTCTATAGTGAAATACATAATATTCAAATTTTAATTACTTAAAAGACGTATAGCCCCCATACAGAAAAAGTAACCACGCCGGGACTCGAACCCGGGTTATCAGTATAGCGCAGTAATGATCTACCAACTGAACCTACAGACGTTCTACCAAGTAAATTTTCTATGAAATCCAAGTATTAAATAGAGTGAAATATATATTACTAAATTTCAGTCTTAAATCGACACATACATTTTTTTCATTTGCGTTCGTGATGAAAATGGTTTCTCGCGCAGATAGGTAGGAGTAAACTCAATTATAATTTTTCAGCACCATTGTACACTTTATTATATATATCCAGCTTTTGACAGGTCTCTTCAGTACTGGTTATAATGATAGCGCTATACCAGTAGCGGACACCCGTAACAAATACATTAAGTTGATGTAAAATTGTAATATTAACAATATAAATGATATATGCATACAAATTGTATACATGTTAAAGCAAAGGATAGCCAAATTTGCTTTAACGTACGCACAAGTGAAAAAAATAAAAATTTATTTTTTTTATTCTAAGTTATAAAAACCCATGATTAGATGATTGCACGTTTTGTATTTTTTGGGTTGAAATCACCTCATTCCGAAATTGATGTCTCGAAATCTGTGTAGTTACAGGTATTAGCACTTATGGTTCTGCCAAAAAATCGAAGATGATCGTGAACTCCTTCGGGACTTACAAACTCAAATTTTAATAAAAAATAAAAAATGCCTATTACCTGTGCAGTGTTCACCAATGGTACTTTTGCTTTTATCGTTAGTTTTCCAGGTTCAAGAAATAAGATGATTTTCTTTACGGATTTTTTTTTTCAATTCAAATTATATTTAGTTAAAGTGTTTAAAGTATACTGGATTATTTTTTAACACAATTATTTCAAATTGGTTAAGTAATCATACAAGTTGTAAATTTCCAACTGGAAGAAAAAAAACTGGACGTTCCAACTGGACGAAAAAGGAAACGTCCAGTTTTTTTTCGTCCAGTTGGAAATTTACAACTTGTATGATTACTTTACCAATTTGAAATAATTGTGTTAAAAAAATAATCCAGTGTATTCACGTATCCAGCGTTTACTGGAGTTCCATTACCTGCGATCTTTTCTGTTGAGCTGATTAAAATATCAGACCAGATGCTTTGATCAATAAGGTTAACTGGATGAATTATGCCCTCCAGATTCGACCGGGATAGCTCAGTGGTAGAGCGTGGCGGCTTCAGCCAAGCGATCCCAGGTTCGAATCCTGGCCCGGACATTTTTCGTCCAGTTGGAAATTTACAACTTGTATGTTTAAAGTATATCTATCATAATCGACAGATCAATAGATGAAAAGGACGTTTTAATTGTGTGATGAAGATATTATTAAAATGTGTTTTTTTATTAAAATTGTATTACTTTTCATTTTGTTTATAAAACATGAAATTATGTAGCAAAACATTTGTGAAATTTCATTTTTCAATGAGTAAACGAGAAAGAAAATAGATCATTAACATCTTTAAACATAAATTATAATAAAGTAGAACGTCAGTTACGAAACGTGATATTAAGAAGATTTAATGGCTAAATTAAGCATGTATGACGTTATACCGCGGTTAATTACAGAGCATTAGCGATAAAAACTATGAAGAAGAAAGCTGATAATTTACAGTTTTGAGAATTAAGGAGAGACGTAATTAATTGCACATTAATATTAACTTCTTGTTTGTTTCTAAGAATGAAGAAAACGAATTAATCGTAGAAAATATAGCTATCTGGATGTGGTAATTATACACTTTT
Organism: Maratus michaelseni; assembly: GCA_963931845.1. Classification (NCBI taxonomy): domain Eukaryota; kingdom Metazoa; phylum Arthropoda; class Arachnida; order Araneae; family Salticidae; genus Maratus; species Maratus michaelseni. The sequence continues at coordinate 446,370,025 of OZ007589.1, read as the reverse complement.
AATGATAAGCTATTTTAAATATAAAAGTTGGATTAGAGGTAAATAAGAGAATTATTTATCTGAAATAAATATTAAATAGACTGCTAAATTAGCAACAGTGGAATATACGATCAGTTATCATTAGTTACAAAACGTTATTTTGTGTTCAAGAGAAAAATGAAAGTTTAAATATGCAAAGAACATGTTCAGGCTTAAATAAATCTGGTATATTTTGCAAATCTAATACATTTTCGGCAAATGAAACGACTATGTTCAGAAATGAATTTTAAGCACAGATTTACGTTTTTTTCATTTTCTTTCTTCCTTTCTTTATTTTTCTTTATTTTTTTTTTTGTTATTTGATTAGATTTTAACAGTATACAAAATATATAAAACTATCTGACCCGCACGTGCTACAATTAAACAAACCTAAAGTTTGTATGATTTTATATCTTTAACCCGATTTAATATGAAATTATATATTTAAAGTCGCTGTGCACGCGAGGAAAATCCTTAATTTCTACTTTCAGACAATACGATTCTGATATAAACGAACCTGCGACATGTGCTTCCGCTGCCTGCGAAACCATATAGTACGCGTGCAGCGCTCACGCTACAAAATCTTTTAGTTTCACCTTCCACCACCAGGGGACGCAATCTGTTCCAAACAAACGGCCTTCCAAAAGAAACTCCGACACGTGTCCCCGCTGCCTCCGACACTGTATAGCAGGCGTCATTTGCACGCACTGCAAAATCTTTTAGTTCCACTTTCCACCGCTAAGAGGAGCAATTTCTTCTATATGAACATCCAATATGGGTACCTGTTATATCAAGGGAGTTGAATAAACCAATTCCCGTTGAAATCGGGCCCATGAAACTCGAGAAATTGATGCGCTCCCTAGAGCTGGAAGGTAGAACTAATATCTGTAACGCGATCGTAAACCAAGCCGACTTAACCAAACTTCGTTGTGATCGGGCCCATAGAATCCGATATAAGAATGCGAGTGCTCAACAACAAATCATTTACTTTGATTGTTGGAATACATCAAGTAAATACGGGTTTTTTACTTTTATTAAGAACATAAATTTAATATTTACGAAAATCGTTATTTGAAATTTCCAGTTTCCTCTATACATAACATTTATAAAATGCTACAGGAGAAGCTAAAAATGTTAAATTTCTTAAATGGAATCTGTTTTGTGTAAATCAGAGCAAGGCGTTAACTCCCTCCCTCCCCATACCCGCAAATATAACAAATAATTTGATCAAAATAACAACCTACATTAACGCGATCATTAAAAAAATATATTTTTCTGTTAATTAGAATATAACGAAGACGTTACGCTAAAATAGCCGCCAGATGACATCCCTTCCCTACCTCAATTTCAAATCTATATCCTAAGTTATTTTAATTTTTGTTCACTACTAAAAATTGGCAGTTATTTCCTTTCATTTTCGCAAACTAAATGGAGGGATAGGCCAGAGAAACAGATCAGGTACTGCCCGTCAGAGAAGACGTATTATTCATCCTTTCTTATACACAAAAAGTTAATTGTATAAATCAAATGTGACTAAATATAATGCAAAAGTCCGAAGATGAAGTCCATCTCTTTTCTTTGCAACCCCCCCCCCCCCCCCCTCAACCAAAAAAAACCCGTTAAAATCTTATGTGGATTTTAGATAAAATAAGTATAACCTTTCCTTATAAAACAAAAGAATAATTTGTAATTTTTTCGTCTGGATTTTCATGCAAGATACAATTGTTTATTTAAAAACAGAATCTAATGTAAATTGCATTTTCTTTTACTTTTTTCATGCATGTTATTTAATAAAATTGTTATTTGGATCTTGTTATTAAAATGTGTCGTCGTTGTAAAATGTGTAAAACGATAAATGTTAAACTTACGCAGTAAATGTAGAAATTATACATAATAACTAAACTAAACAGGTTTAGCAGTAAAATCCGATTTAGTTTTATTGATCTTCCATTGAGAAAAAAAAATTCTTAAAAAACGCATACATTTTGGCCTTAGAAACTGTAATCTCCCTTTAGCGCAGAAAATAAAAGAATAAATCTGAAATGTTTTCTGTTGGATTTTTATTGAAGATCGATTTGTTTATTTAAAAGCAGAATTTTATATAACTTGTATTTTCTTTTACTTGTTTCCCATATGTAATTCTATAAAATTGCTATACTAGTCTTCTTATTAAAATTGGTGGTCACTGAACAAAATGTAAACCGATAAGTGTTAAATATATAAAACAAGTTGGAAATTGTACGTTAAACGTGACATAGGTTAACGTACGTTAAACGTGACATTCGTTTTATAACTAGTTTCACATTGTAAAAAAATCATCCTTATTATTTCAGTGAAATGCATATCGTCTGCGTATCGTCTGCTATGAGCGAAATGAGCATGCTTTTTATTAATTATTAGGTATGCCACGTTTACAAATGCGATTTTATTTTTCTACACCAGACAGCACTGTAAAATTCACCATGGAGATCTTGTTTTGCGCATGATTACGCCCATGGTTTAATATTTTTATGATTGATAATGAACGACTCTCCTGTGCTTATTTACTCTAATGGATTGAGATATTCGGCTGTTAACATAATTTTCACTGAAGTTATCTCAGAATCTATACATTTTGCGCTTTTATTATATTGATTACATAAGATAGGATTTAATAGAATAAAGAAAACTTTTATTAATATATTATTAAGTTTTGATTCGAGTTTCATAAAATTTGAAATAACTCGACAAAAGTCTGCAACGATAATATGTATTCAATTTCAAACCATTCGGTTGGGTAGTTTTTGGGCTTTTTTATGCGGACAGACGGACAGACGGACGGACGGACCAGACGACGACTATAGGTGCTACGGTATTTATATAATTACGCACGCACCTAAAAAAGGGATAAAATTTTGATTTAAACGTCCTATTTTTAAACTGAATTACAAACATAAATAAATTGTGCTTGAATATTTTAAATCTTACTTTTGTTCGGAATTTCTGATTCATAAATTAACGTTTATTTAAACATTAATAATGTACCTGTTTCCTTGTTTTAATATTTAGAATTAACATTTTTTTTTTTAAATAGCTATATGTATCGACGTATGTGCATAAGTTAAAATTATTGTGAGATGTCTTAGGTTACACAAATCAGAAATTGCATAATGTACATGGTGTTTCACTACCAGATCGAAAAACTTGCAGGAGGTGTAGAGGGCACAGAGACGACTCGGAATCACATAGGAATGCAGGGTCGAAAATTCCGTAGTTTTGAGCTATGGTTCAAAGAATCAGAGAAAAAGAACAGAAACAGCAACACATTAATGGGCCAGAAAACATTTTATTGAAAGGTTGTACTACAGAATGTGTTCAAAGTTACTACCAGAAGTCGTCGGGCAGGCTTGACAGCGGTTTCGCATGGATTCACTTACGTTCTGGAAGATTCCTGGTGTGTCGCGTGTCCTGCCTCGCTGCTTGAATACCTGAAGCTGCCATCAGGATACGCGACATGGTATATACTAAGTATATTATATAAAAAAAACCTAACACAACGAATGCTGAAAGAAATATTCTTTTATTCATCAAAAACAAATTTATAAACTATCGCCACGAGAGCACAAACTAATTTTCCTTCTCTTTGTAGCAAGCGTACTAGAGTTAGCACGTACACATATATTGTAGCACTTTATAGTTTTAAGTTACCGAGCATTAAGTTTCCATAGAGAGAATATGTCTTTTGTATGCTTCAGCAGGAGATGGAAAAAACTGAAATATACTGATTCTCAGTGAAATTGAACACAATGAAACGGAATGCTGCACGCCATACTGAATCAGAAAAATAACACTTGTTAATTCATTATAAAGAGATCCATTATACATACTATATAACGTCTGTCATACTACTATAATGAAGTTGTCATACTAACAGGACACTGGGCGTTACGAGGAAATATGGATAGAGAAAAAACTGCATGCCACAACAAAAGGAATTTAAAGATTTTTTACTATAATTACGGTGTTCGAAGTCCTTTGATATAAATAATCTAATGAATCGATAATAGGAGGAATTACACAAAATACTCAACTTGACATAATCGAAAATGTACTCCAATTTAAAGAAATCTAACAAGTTTTTAAAAATTTATGTTTCACAAATGTAATTTACAAACCCGTTGTATTAAAAATACTAATTAGATTATTTTAAACATATTAAAATGTTTATCAATCAATGGTTTGTGCTCGAAAGTTTTATACAATGCAGTACATTACTTAAAAATAAATCAACAATATTGTATATTAAATAATTACGTTTACTAAAGAACAATTTCTCTCAAATAATCGAAGAAAAATCCTTTTTAATCATAATTATACTGCTGTGAATTGTGCAATGAAGTAAATATTTTAAAAATATTTATATAAATTTAAAAATGATTTAGATTAATTTAAAACGTTGCTGAAATTTGAGTATTTTACTTTTCGTCGCTTCCACATTATCAAATTCTTAAAGATGAGCTTTAATGACATTTTAAAGTAAGAGGACTTCATTATTAAACTATTAAGATACTAACATAATGCTGTGATATCCTCAAGTTTTTAAAATAATGAAGTAGCTGACATTTATTTAAGAAATATTTTAGTCTTCATGTGTTGAAATGTTAAGCAAACATTTTTTAGACATATTATAGTACATATTAATAGCTTATCGTATTAAACTTCATGACATTAAAAGTCGTAAATTATGTTTTTCATGAAAGTTTTGGCGCTAGAAAAACTTATTTCTTACATTTCACAAAATAGACGCGATAAAAGCAATTGTCACCAAAATCATTTTAAAGATTTTTTTTTCTTGATTTCTTACGTTTTCTTTCTAAACTAAATATTTGGAATATCTTAAACATTTCTTTTTACTAAGTAAATCACTAATGGTTATCATATAGCTATATTAAATAGAATATAGAGTAAGCATTGTGAATGAACATTACTTTTATAGAAGGTAAAATGCGCCACTTGATTTTAGCGATTGCATTTTTAAATATACAAGACAGTGTGCGTTAAATGAGTGCATGCTTCAACACACTAAAACCGTTCATGATATTTTGTTCTAGCAATGCATCGATTTCCCCGCTGGCGACGTCCTTATAAACGAGTTCAAAGTATCAAATCCCATCGAGGCTGAAACAAAAATAGTCATTTTGCACTCTAAAAAGTGAAAAATACACATTTAATCTACTTAAAAGAAAAGTCCTTCCAAATTTATCCAAAACCTTATTTTATATTTATTATGAGTAAATGGAATTTAGTTCGTATTTTAGCAACTATTTGAAGGGAGCAGTTGATTTTCTTATCTAATATTGCTATAACGAATCTAGTGCAAGTTTTGGCTAGTAAAATACGTGTTCAAATTATATTCATTTCTGAATTACGTTGAAAACTTGTAAAATTCATTATGAACGTAGAAGAAGCGAAGTATGCTTTCGTTCACAATTTGTGTAATGAAATTCAAATATACTCATAATCTTCAAAGTAAAAGTGTCTTTCGAAAAGCTTTAAGATGCATTTTAACAAACTGAAGTTTATGAAAGCCGGAGATAATACGTATTTTATCTATGAAGTATGTGAATTTGCACATGACTCACAAAATGATACTTATGACAGTAGCAATTAAACACCTTAATAAATTGGCCTATATAAGGTATCCAACAAATGGGTATTATGGGGATATTACCGAATTATTTGTTGGCGTGTAACTACAAAAACGTACACTGAGAAAAATGACACTTTCAAATCTGAGTAAATCGATGTTTTCATTTTGTTATGAAACTTTTTGTTTCAAATAGGACGATCCAATGCTTTCAATTCTGAAATACCAGAAATACTCAGAATATTGAAACATGGACATACTCAAAACTGTTCACATAGTGGTCAGTTCATACTCATTTTTGAAACATGGACTTAGTCAAAAATGATTAGAATCAGTTCAAACTCATTTATGAAACATGACAATGCAAAAAAATGAGCACACAGAAGTCATTTCATACTCATTTGAATGAAATGCAATATTTCCATTTTTCAAGAGAATAATAATTGGGGTGTTAATGGGTTAAAATGTATCAAAAAGAAAATTTAGTCAGTTAAATTTCAATATCCAGGGAGTGCTTTTTTATTTAAGAAGTATACTGAATTGAAAATTTGTATATTTCATATATCCCCTTCCCCCTCCTCCCCCCAACAAAATAAAGTTTTGCAATCTTAACCACCATCTCAAATATACCAAATCTATACAAAACCCAGTTAAAAATTTCCAATTTTCACAGCAACAAATAAAGGAATCCTATAAAGATATCAACATGCGACCGAATCATTCGATGACTCGCATTTAAAATAATCCACTCATGCGGTCTGGATGGCGAAGTGGATATGGTAATGGACTTGTAACTAGTAGGACTCGGGTTCGATGCTGGCTATGGGCAAAAGCGTAAATACAGTTTAACCTCCCATAATCGTAAATAGAACCAGAGATGGCAGCACAAGCGCATTTTTCTAGTTGTTGTTTGAAACATGAACATAGTCAAATATAGGCACATGATATTTTATTCTTGAGTGTGTGCATGTTTTCCGAAATGAGCATATACAAACGTGAGTAATTTTGACTATGCGACATACTCAGATTTGAGTATATTTTGCTCAGTTTTGAAAATGTTGTTTTTAGAGTGTATACATCAGCTTGGAAGACATTTTTGATAAGCTTCAGAAAAATGCATATTTAGAAACATATCAAGGGATGAAAGACCATGATCATGGTCATATGGATGCAACAATTTTTCTATGCAGCTACTGACATTGGTTAATCAGGAGTCTAAAACGTATGTCATACAAATTATCAAAGCACCGAAATGTGGCCAACATTTGTTTTTCGCCTGATCTATTAAAATCCTTATTAATCCCATTAGTAATGTGAATATTAAAATATATTTTGGTATGTATTTCGCACAGTAAAGATCAAAAGAGAAAGTCTACAGAAGACTACGACTATGTTAATTTACAGTTAGCATTTATTGATGCTATTTTTATCAAAATTATTATTTTATGCCTTCTTTTTTTCATTTCAGTTTTTCAGTTTTCAATTTTTAATTTCAATATTTTATAAAATATTTCTGTTTCTAATATCATTATATTTTCTAAATAGCATTAAATCAACAGAATATAAAAGAGCGAAATGCATTTACAGCCTTTCTTACGAATAAATGTGAAAATTTCCTTTTTGACTTTTTATTTTTACTATTTTTTAATTATTCAGTGTATTACGTAGCTCTAATCAATACAAAAGCTCTAATCAATGCAAACATCAATTATAACAATAATGGCCTTGTGAAATGTATTTAGAGCCTTTCTTGCGAATAAATATGAAATTTTCATTTTTGACTTTTTATTCTTACTATTTTTTTTAATTATTCTTTGTATTACGTAGCTCTAATCAATACAAACACCAATTATAATAATAATGGCCTTTGCTAAAAATAAATAATTTGAGGAAAATCTAAATGCTAAGAAAACTTTCACACAAAAAAATAATCTACATATTATTATTTTATATGTATACTTTTTATTACATTAAAAAATAAAGATAAAAATTAAAACACATGTTTAAACTACATTAATCAATACTGCCATTCTATATATTATATCGAAAAGGGATTTTCATCAAATCCACTTTTCACACGAAAATGACGCATTTGCGCATGGGTAAACTTAAATTTAGAACCTAACCAGTTTTAGAGTACACTCGAACGAGAAAAGGGTGGCCGAGTGATATAAGGCTCGTTGCATCTCTGTTCCGATCATCGTGTCGGTTCAATACCCGCTTTGGACAGAATGATTTTTCTTATTTTATTAGCAATAATTAATTTTAATAATGTCATATTTAATTCAGGAGGAAATTTATATAATTTGTATTTTTTAATTCGAATGCTTTATAGATTAAAATTTAACACCCAAGAATATTTTGTTTTAATTACTAAATTTATATTAAAAGTATTGAAATTAAAAGATCGTGCATGTAATTATCGATTAAATGAACTGAATTGATTTTATTATACAAATATGATAAAAATTTTAGAATTTTCTATTGTAGTTCTTGATAATGGCCATAGAAAGAATGACCATTAGCAATATGTCATATATATAATAAGATAAGTATGTGATTATTTTTCGTAAAAAAGGAAAAAATAAAAGGAGAGAAAAGAAAAGAAGGTGAAATATTCAAATAGATCTCTAAATTATCTGTATATATCCATGATTTAACAATTAAACAATGTGTGAAAGTATAAAATATAAATTCTAGTAATTAAAATATAAATACATATATAAAAGTAAAAATATAAAAGTAATTATAGATCGTTAGCTGCAAACAGCAAATTCTAAATTCAGGGTTTTAGAATCAGACTGATAAAAAATAATTTAATGAAAAAATTTAATAGGTCGTGTAGTTAAAAAAATAAATAAGAAATACTAAATATTGTTATTTTTCCAAATATTGGGACTATGGTAAATACTATTTTACAACCCACAATATCCTTTTAATTACTTATGGCATATTTTAAATACTTAAATTAAAAGTTTTTGCATGCAGTTATCGAAAAGAAAGTGATCTAAACTTATAACTATATTTTGTATAACCATTATTAATAAAGTATATTTGTATAACTAAGAAAAGTATATGATTATTATCCTTAAAAAAGAAAAGAAAATAAGAGAAAAAAGAAAGAAGAAAAAATATTCATATAAGAATTATCAAAGAAATCACCTTGATATCCTTGGTTTATCTGTGTTTTAGAGTCAGGCTGATAAAAATATAATTAATGAAAAAACATTTAACGGTCGTGTAATTAAAAAAAATTAGAAAATCAAAATACTGATTATTATTTTTTTTTTGAGACTGTAGTAAGTAAAAATAAATCATTCAATTAATATTTTTTAATTTAATTTTTGCTAAATTAATTCAAGTATAACAGGATGTAAATTACAAGATTAAAATTATTTCACTTCATTAGTTCAGTATTCTGGACTGACAACACAATCTATCGTCTAATATCTATAGGAATCGCTTACACAATATAACAGTTCATAAAATTTTCAATACTTCATTAATTTAAAAGCAGCTAATTAAAAATAACATCATATTTCTAAAGGAACTTTCAAGTTATTTACCGTCAAATCTTGACGGGTACTATCTATTTGGCAATTTAAGATAAACAATTAAATGTTACATGTTTAGACCGTTCGAAAATTATTTAAAAACTATTTATTCAACAGAAAAAATCTATTGTTAACAAAAAGAGACAAGCTACTAACACTTAATTTATACCTAATTTATTTGTTTTTTAAATACTTTTTGAACGTTTCATACGTACTTATAATTTATTACAAAACCAGTCATGAGAAAAACTGTTTAGCTATGATTGTTAATCTTTATTTTTAATAGTCAATAAATAATAAAATAAATTAAACATTTGCAGAAATTACCAAGAACAAAAATATTATCAACTTATTTAACCAAAGTCAGCAACATGTGTTTTCTGCTAACCCAGAATATCTCTTGACGAATATCATATAGGCGTATAATAGCATTCTAACAATGCGCAAGAATATCATTTGCTAAAAATCGCCGGCAACAAAATTACTTTCACTAACATCTTCTGTTATTTATTATTCCACGATTCCGGAGCAAAGTAGGAACACGTGTTGTAGTAATAAAAGATTATGGGATTACATTTCATTCCAGACTTAAGGTTATTAAAATTCTTATAAATATGAATTTCTTGCATAATTTGTATTGTATATATCAAACAAATATATTTCTCGTTTATGTCTAAACATTTTATAAGAGTTATAGATTGACTTTAGATTAATCCGACGAGCAAAAATATAATCATTTAATTTCAAGTAAGTGAAAAAAATGATTTCGTTTTTATTTTAAAAATAAATAAAATTAATATCTTAATTTAACAAAAATAGAAGGCATTTGTATTTTTTTAAACTGCATATGGATATCTATACGCCAAAATTATGTATACATACACTTTTTAAAGGGGGATAACTTCCTATTTTTTATTTCTTTTCAAAGTGTAATTAACCCTTAGTTGCATACTGTCCACCACAGTGGACAACAATGCTATATTTCCCTACCCGACATATTTCATTTACAGTCCCTATTCAAAACATATGCTGCTCTGTGACATCTATGCTTTCAGCAAAAAAAATTGACTTAGCGCCACAACAACGAGTAACTTGCTTGTTGAGATATTATCAATATGGATGTCCCTTCAGAATGCCGGAAAGTTATTCCACATAAACTAAAATGTTTCAAAACCTACGAAAATATTGTTTAGATAGTATTTTGTTTATTAATTATTATTTTTAGACTTCTTTGCTTAATGACTAGCTGAAACACATGTATAAAAATACTTGTTTTCTTTTGTTTTGGACTATAGTGGGCAGGCTGTAATAATAATAATAAAAAAATACTATTATACATAAATCAAATTTTTTCACATTCTGTGTGACCCATATAATTAAAAAATAGCAAATTTATTGTTGAAGATTTGCCAGTTTTAATGTATGCAACAAAGGGTTAGTTGGAAATAATGAGTGGACCATGATTAACGTTTGAAAAAAGAAAATTTATTTTAAAATACAATTGTAAGTATGAAAAATGTAGTAGCAGAAGTACAAAACAATATCGCACGGAGTTTCAAACGAATGGTTGTTCATAGACAACGTTCCAGAACCGCAATTGAGAAAGAATGTGCCACAACACAAATGAAATGTTTGTTGAAGTTTGTGAAACAATAATCCACCGTTATACGCAGTGTATTGACAAGAATTGTACGTGACTAAAATCTGGAGTTACAATCATTCAAAGTGTGTATACATTTTTCTGAAGAATCCTGTATATCTGAATACTTTTGTAAAGTACAAACAAGATTCTGAACAAGTGTCTCTACTCTACTACTCACAACACAAATGAAATGTTTGTTGAAGATTGCGAATAAATAGTTCACAGTTACATGCAGTGTATTGACAAGAATTGTATGTGACTAAAATCTTGAGCTATAATCATTCAAAGTGTGTATACATTTTTCTGAAGCACCCTGTATATCTCAATACTCTTGTACGGTACAAACAAAATTCTAAACGAGTATCTGTACTCCAATTTGGAAAGTTGCATATGAAAACAAAAATAGCCATTCAATTGGAAATTAGTCTTTTTTAAATTTATGTTAAAAAATAAGATTAAGAAGCCATAGCCATAAGAATCCCTCTATATTAAAAAGAAGTAACGATTTGGAAATGGACCAATGAAAATCTGCATAGATCTATCCGGCTTTGTTATTCGTTCCACTATTGCTAGGATAAAAGATAAATAATAAAAGACACGTGGCTTTTAGGCCGAATTTTTCTTTAATTGCAAGTTAAATTTCGGTAAAAATATTTATCCGTGTTCACTTTATTTTTATAAGCGAATAAAAATTCATATTTATTGTGATGTCATGAGAATTTTGTCCATTGGGTTTATCTTATGATTATACATTTGTTGATGACATTTTTTCATTACGATTATATACAAAACATATTTTTATTTGTATGTATGGTGTTTGGAAATGTGCCAAACGATTTGGAAATGGACCAATGAAAATCTGCGTAGATCTTCCTGACTTTTTTTTCTTTTCCTTTCTTCTAGAAAATAGAAATTGCTCTGCGATATCGAACGGAATCCTGAAGCGATTACGCGGGGGGTTGGAAAGCGTAGCGAGCAGGGGGGGGGCGGAGCCCCCTAGTATTAATACACATTTCGAAATTTTCAATAACAGTATACAATTCTGACAGCATATTATCATTTGTCGGTTAATGTTACCATAGGATGACAATAGGTAAGCCATCTCTGAAACACTATAAACCTTATGAGGTTTTAAAATTTGAAACTCATAATGTTAAATTTGTTTATAAACATTTCAAAAGATATTGCAATGCGGGTAGTTTATTAATCATAGTACAAAATTTTTTTGACGAAGTAAGTTATAACGTTGGATTCGCATACTTGAAATTTCTAGAAATAAATTTCTATTAAAATATTTAAAATTACAATTGAAATTCTTTTCAAAATATACATAACTAATACACATACTAACGAAAATGTAAGTAAATATGATAAATTTATTATTATTGAAAGGAAATTGGTTTTAAGGATTTTTGCAATTATTGAATATTCATCTTCATTTTAAGTGGTATTCACGGTGTTAGATACTTTCGATGTCTTGTAGTTTTATTTATTTAAATTCTTTATGTACTTAGGATTATTATCCTACTCCATCTTTGTGTATTAAACACGAGTCAGGTTCGTGATTTATTTGAAATGTATATTTCATTTACAACGTACCAGCCTCGTGTTTGATTTCACAAGACAAAGTCTACTGAATGCTGACTGCATTCGTAAATTTTTCTACATTTCTTTCAATTAATTCAAATCAAGCAGATTCGTGATAGATTCCTTTAACATGAGCAATAGAAAAGACTATTCTTTTTAAAAAGTGGTAGAAAAGTGAGAACATTTTAGGAACGATGCGAGCCTTGCATTGTTAAAAATTTACAGCAAACTGTCCAGTCATTTGACCGTTTTTATAGAAAATGGTTACATAACGTAATTTAACTGTTTCTTGACCATATTATTGCCCATATTACGGTCAGAAGGGAACTAAACTACGGTTATCTAACCAATTTCTGTAAAAACAGTTTTATGACTGGGCACTGGGAAGTTTGCTGCAAACTTTTAACAGTGTGATTTACTTTACACTGTTAAAACTTTGCAGCAAACTGTCCAGGCATTCGACCGTTTTTACAGAAAGCGGTTAGATAACCGTAGTTTAATTCCCTTCTGACCATAATATGGGCAATAATATGGTCAGAATGGAGTTAAATTACTATTATGTAACCGTTTTCTATAAAAAACGGTCAAATGACTGGAGAGTTTGTGGCAAAGTTTTAACAGTGTACTCGAGTCACACTCCTGATTAACACCAGAAGTACCATGTTTCTTGTGTACCTAGAGCTAACGAAATGGGTCATGGCTTCACACATGGACTTTACTGATGTTATTCTTGTTTTGTATGAGAAATACAGACACACAATAAGGTTTGAATTATAATACAATGATTTTTAATTAATGATTAATAAAATTTAGCTTCTAGAGTATTACATAATATGAAATATAATGATCAGATACCATCAAAGAAAATATAAATTTCTCATTTCTGATTAGATATTTTGAGATTTTGACATTTCGTATAAAATGTAAAGTAAAAAAATCTTTAAAAAAATATACATTTAATTTTCAATTTGAATTTCGTAATATAATGTTCATACAGATAAATAAAATATTAAAACTGAATAAAAATTAAAAATGTATAAACCCTTGATTTTTTGCTTACATGTTACGCACGTTAATTTTACATAGATATATACAGATAAGTATACAGACCAGTCGATAAAACAAAATATTCGTTTTATTTCAACTGAATTCCTGTAAAGTCATTATACTGTAAATTTAAGAATTGTCAATCAATTTCAAATTTTTATTCGGAAAAGAAACAGTGATACGATCGAAAAATAACGTCTTGGCTTATATATGACACGCCTCGATAATAGATCAAACTATTTAAATATATTTGTTTCCTTTAAATCGTAATTGTTAATAATCATTACAAAAATTATATACAGGGTGAACCAAAAGTTCGTTAAAACTGAAACAAAATGCAAAAACATCTTTAGTTTAAAAAGTCACCTGTAGATGGCGCTAACATGCGAGAGATACAGCAAAATTATGCACATTAATCCTACAATAAAAGACTAGGAAACACGAGAATTTCTCATTTGCTTTCAGAAAGTTATCATTACCCGATCTCGCGTTGTTAATGAAGTACGGATTTTCACGGAGAGTTTCTGCAATTCATTCCGACATGTTGCATTCAGCTGTAACGGGCGTTGTGAATCGTTTTAGTTGTGTGTATGTAGTATGTTGTGGCAGTCACGCAATTGTTATTGCAAGAATAAATGGATGGAGCGTACTTTTGTCCTGTTCATTGTGTTTCGGGACGCCAAAACCCTCTACCAGTGACATTTTTAACTAAAACTTTTTCCCTGCTGAAAAAATCCGACTACCTTGTGAGTCCTTTCTTACAAATTGCACTTCTTTATATTATAATTATTTTCCTTTTTTATGAATTTTTAAAGTTTTAACGCAATTTTGGTTCATCCGGTATTTCTTTTTTTCAAATGTTAACATATATTTACTTTATTCTCGCTGATAATATTAAGAATAATCCATAAAAGAGAAGATGATTCAGGTTAAAATATGATATATGAGCGATTCTGTTTGACTACCCGAAAACACCTCACAAAACGTTTCTACTATTACAAAACAAATTTATCTTTATCATTATTCGTAAATAAATAATACATTTTCTTAATCTGTTAAGAAAAAAAATGCACTAAACCTAATCACTTAAATAATGAGAATGTAATATCATTTGATTACGCTAAAAAGGAAAATAACAGCCATACTTCGAATTCCTCAATCAAACACCATAATCCCATTACTAGTAAATGACTTACTGAGCGATATCATTCGTATATTAGAGCCATTTTTCATACTAATGATGCTGGCTTCTGAAAATAGTTAATGGCATTTAATTCCAAAAGACTTTTGGAATGCTTTATTCAGTTTTATTTTCTTTACTCTGGAAGCGGTAGGACTATCTATATTTTCTAATGTCTGAAGAAGAGTATTTGGAAAAAAAATTAAATATTACGTAATGATAACAGTTCTTCTGTATTAAAAGGTTTGAATAATTGTTAAATAAAAAAAATTCTAACGTAATGTTTCTACCGATAAATCATAGGTGCCAACTTTTACGTTTTTCTCTTACTATTAAAATTTAATAGTAATTTTTTTCTTATATAATCACCGAAATCTGCGATTAAATAATCGAGAAAATTCTATTAAATTTTATTGTTATCAAAAATGCGTAAAAGATGGCAGCTGTGGCTAAAAAATAGAAACTGTTAAGAATATACATGTAATAGATGAAAACATTTAAATATGATTATTTTCTTTACATCGTAATTGTTAATAATCATTACAAAATTTATATATATATATATATGTGTGTGTGTGTGTGTGTGTGTATGTATATATATATATTCAAATTTTAACATGTATTTACTTTATTATTTGAATTCGCTGATAATATTAAGAATAATCCATATAAGATGCTTCAAGTTAAAATATAATTTATGAGCGATTATGTTTGACTACACGAAAACATATCCAAAAACGCTTCTAAAATTACAGAACAAATTTATCTTTATCATTATTCGTAAATAAATAATACATTTTCTTAATCTGTTAAGAAAAAAAAGCACTAAACCTAATCGCTTAAATAATGAGAATGTAATATCGTTTGATTACGCTAAAACGGAAAATAACAGCCATCCTTCGAATTCCTCAATCAAATACCGTGATCCCATTACTAGTTAATGGCTTACTGAGCGATATCATTCGTATATTAGAGTCATTTTTCATACTAATGATGCGGGCTTCTGAAAATAGTTAATGGCATTTAATTCCAAAGGACTTTTGGAATGCTTTATTCAGTTTTATTTTCTTTATTCTGGAAGCGGTAGGACTATCTATATTTTCTAATGTCTGAAGGAGAGTATTTGGAAAAATAAATGAAATATCATTTAACGATATCTGTTTTTCTGTATTAAAATGCTCAAATAATTGTTCAATTAAAAAAATTCTGACGTAATGTTTCTACCGATAAATCATATGTGCCAACTTTTATGGGGTTTTTTTACACCCAGAAAAAGGAATTGATTAAAACAACAAAACATGTTTTGTTGAGTACATTTTGGTTGTTTTAGCAAAAGTTTTAGTTGAAGTAAAAAAAAGGGTTTTGTTGCTTGGACAATATTGTTAACACTCTTACAAAATTTTAACAAAATTTCATCAATTTTACTTGAATTAACAAAATCTGTCTTTTTAATTTTACAATAATTTTGTAATTCCAGCAAAATTTTGTTGGTTTTGCTAGTAGCCATAACTCTCTCACGTAACTCGATTTATTTGACTTATATAGCTATATAATTAAAGGATTAACATAATTTTTGGATAATTAAAACTTTTTTTCAATGGGACGGACCAAGGTAGTTTTAAAAATCCCCCTGTCTCATTTATTACTTTCTTCTATCTTTACAAGAAGAAAGTTTTGGAATCATGAAAATTTTCGCCTTCCGGTTTCCAATGGATTTCAGAAGGTCTGAACACGATTTGACTGATTTTAGAAAATGACTGTCAATGACTCTGTCTGTCTGTATGTTACAAAAATTTTGTGGGCACTCTATCTCAAGAACTAATGCACAGAATTTAATAAAACTTTATATTCAGTTACTTCCTGATATAAATTGTTGCTGATTAGTTTTTGGTGTAAATCGTGCAGCAGGTGGCGCTGCTATGTTGCATTTTCCGCAATCTCATTTTCAGCAGCAAATTACGCCTGTAATCTTTGAACGTAACTCGATTTATTTGACTTATATAGCTATATAATTAAAGGATTAACATAATTTTTGCATAATTAAAAATTTTTTTCATTGGAACTGACCAAGGTAGTTTTAAAAATACCCCTGTCCCATTTATTATTTTCTTCTATCTTTACAAGAAGAAAGTACTCTGGTACTGGAAGAAAGTACACTGGTAAAATATAACAGTGAATTTTTATCCTGCTTTTTGCAGGCGTAATTTACTGCTGAAAATGAATTAAAAATTAACTGTGTGTTGCCGTATGCTGGGCTTTGTATAGTCGTCTCATGTTTGCCGCAGAAATTTACGTGCTCCTGATGACATTTCCATCTTGTGCTGCAGTTGCAGCTGTTCCGACATATATAAGAATGAGAAATGCCGTGCTCAGATATCGTTCCTTGTAGCTCAGTGGTAGAGCCGCAGAGAGCTGTTCTGAGGACCCGGGATCGACTCCCGGCTGGGGCAATTTTCACTCTCTCGGTTTTCGCTTGAAAAAAAATCGAGATAAAAATTCACTAGTGTTTATTCAATGTTTGCAGGTGTAATTCACTGCTGAAAATGAATTCAAAAATATTTAGATTGGTTCATTTAACAAAAGGTTTTGTAGTCAAACAAAACAAGTTCGTAATATAACACATTTTATTATTTAAACAAACAATATATATTTTGTTGAAAAAAGAAAATAGATTGTTAAAATAACACATAGCACATAACTATGTAACAAAAAGAACTTTGTTAATTCAAGTCAAATTGAACCATTTTACTTGAATTAAAAAAACATTTTTTTGCTGACGAAACAATTTTTTTTTTTTTTTTTTGGAATTTCAAAAAAAATCAACAATATTTTTTTTGTTGATTCAAACAAAATTTCCATTGACCCATATTTAAATGAAAAGTTTTGTTGGGTCAACCAAATTTTTGTTTATTCAACAAAACTTTTTTCTGGGTGTACTATTACAATTTAATAGTAATTTTTCTCTAATTTAATCACCGAAATCTGCGATTAAATAATCCAAAAATTTCTATAAAATTTCATTGTTATCAAAAATGCGTAAAAGATGGCAGCTATGGCTAAATAAATAGAAAGTGTTAAGAATAAACATGTAATAGATGAAAACAATTAAATATGTTTATTTCCTTTACATCGTAATTGTCAATAATCATTACAATATATATATATATATATATATATATATATATATATATATATATATATATATATATATATATATATATACATTCAAAATCTAACATAGATTTACTTTATTCTTTGAATTCTCTGATAATATTAAGAATAATACATAAAAAAGAAGATGCTTCAAATTAAAATATAATTTATGAGCGATTATGTTTGACTTCCGAAAACATCTCACAAAACGCTTCTCCAATTACAAAACGTATTTATTTTTATCATTATTCGTAAATAAATAATACATTTTCTTAATCTGTTAAGGAAAAAAACACTTAAATAATGAGAATACAATATCATTTGGATCAATATCAAATGGAAAATAACAGCCATCCTCCGAATTCCTCAATCAAACACCGTGATCCCATTACTAGTTAATGACTTATTAAACAATATCATTCGTATATTAGAGCCATTTTTCATACTAATGATGCGGGCTTCTGAAAATAGTTAATGGCATTTAATTCCAAAGGACTTTTGGAACGCTTTATTCATTCTTATTTTCTTTATTCTGGTAGCGGTAGAACTATCTATATTTTCTAATGTCTGAATAAGAGTATTTGAAAAAAGAAATTAAATATCATGTAATGATAACTGTTTTTCTGTATTAAAAAACTTCAATAATTGTTAAATAAAAAAATAAAAAAAAACATTCTGACGTAATCTTTCTACCGATAAATCATAGGTGCGATTTTTTTACGTTTTCGGCTTACTATTAAAATTTAATAGATATTTTTCTCTTATTTAATCACCGAAATCTGCGGTTAAATAATTCAAAAATTTCTATTAAATTTTATTGTTATCAAAAATGCGTAAAAGATGGCAACTATGCATAAATAAATAGAAAGGGTTAAAAAAAAAACATGTAATAGATGAAAATATTATTTAAATATGTTTATTTCCTTTACATAGTAATTGTTAGTAATCATTACAAAATTTATATATATATATACACAAATTCTAACATAGATTTACTTTATTCTTTGAATTGTCTGATAATATTAAGAATATTCCATAAAAAAGAAGATTCTTCAAATTAAAATATAGTTTATGAGCGATTATGTTTGACTTCCGAAAACATCTCACAATCCAATTACAAAACATATTTATTTTTATCATTATTCGTAAATAAATAATACATTTTCTTAATTTGTTAAGGAAAAAAACACTTAAATAATGAGAATATGATATCATTTGATTACGCTAAAACGGAAAATAACAGCCATCCTTCGAATTCCTCAATCAAACACCGTGATCCCATTACTAGTTAATGACTTACTGAGAGATATCATTCGTATATTAGAGCTATTTTTCATACTAATGATGCGGGCTTCTGAAAATAGTTAATGGCATTTAATTCCAAAGGAATTGTGGAATGCTTTATTCAGTCTTATTTTCTTTATTCTGGAAGCGGTAGAACTATCTATATTTTCTAATATCTGAAGAACAGTATTTGAAAAAAGAAATTAAATATCATGTAATGATAACTGTTCTTCTGTATTAAAAGGCTTCAATAATTTTTAAATTATAAAATATTCTGATGTAATGATTTTACTGTTAAATCATCGGTGCCAACTTTTACGTTTTTATTTTTTTTTCTTACTATTAAAATTTAATAATAATTTTTATCTTATTTAATCACCGAAATCTGCGGTTAAATAATCTAAAATTTTCTATTAAATTTTATTGTTATCAGAAATGCCTAAAAGATGGCAACTATGGATAAATAAATAATTCGTCATTATTTACAAATAAAAAAAATATTAAATAGCACTACAAAGGATGTAAATTTTCTTTTCAAGTTGCTTAACAGCGTGCAACCAACTTGAGTGGAAAATGCGTCCAGACCGAGGATCGAACCCAGATACCTTGGTATAGCGCACCAAGTATATCCGTGAAAGAGGTGCCAGAGTGGAGGTCGTCCGGATGGCTTAATTGGTATAGCCTTGGTGCGCTATACCAATTAAGCCATCCGGACGACCTCCACTCTGGCACCTCTTTCACGGATATACTTGGTGCGCTATACCAAGGTATCTGGGTTCGATCCTCGGTCTGGACGCATTTTTCACTCAAGTTGGTTGCACGCTGTTAAGCAAAATGGAAAGTTGGTCATATAAACTAAAAAGTGGTATTATCTAACGCTTCTTCATATAATATTATTTATTAAAAAAAAATAAAAAACACAAAGTAAATTTCATGCGAAGTTTTATCAAATACGTAATAAAGAATATGTACAGAAAGTTATAAAGCTCAACCTTAAATACAAAAAACTTTTCTAAAACACGAAAAAGAAGTTAAAATAATAATACTGATAAAAAGCCGTTTAAAGATTTGTTTTGTGAAAAGTACCCCTTGAACAGATCTCCCATTGTTCCGCTTTTTTCAATACCAGTATTTGTGATAGGTTTTTACAACATTTCTAGAAAAGATTACGTTCCGTGTTGGTGTCTACAAAATTTGCAAGAAAAATCTAAAACGAAGTTTATTTTTTAAAAAAGGCGGTATCCAAGTAATTGACCGAGTAGGAGGCTTCTTTGATCTGCAATCCTGTACATATTAAACATATATGCAGTGCCCTCTCTCTTATACGCGATGCACCGTAAGTATTTTTCAGCACCAGTTTCTTTTTAAAGTTAATTTCTCCTTATTTAATCGCAGAATTTATAAATCGAATTTTGCTATTTTAAAATTGTAGTACGAAAAACTAGTTGCTGAACATCGCGTATAAGTGAGAGGTCACTGTAATACTAGGACTTCTCTCAAAGGGATTAATCTGAGTGATTTTAATGTAATATGGAATTAATTTATGGATTTAATTTCTGACAAGTGAAGACGCAGACTTCTAACAAAGCTTCTTACAAGTAAACAAAATGAGATGCTATATTTAATTCATTAAATTCAAATAATGCAAATGCGCAAAATATAAATGTTAGCATTAAAAAATAGCATATTTCAATTCGTATATTTTTAGTTATTATGATAATTATTTTGAGTAATATTTGTTTAATGTTGATATATATCTGTTTAGTGGCTGTTGGTCGTTATTATAATTATTAAAATGTTCTAAGAAATTCTTCTCTATATAACACAATATTATTGTTCCTTAAAACGTTGCTAAAATCAGCACAAGTTTCAAGTATCAAGTCGTTAATATTTTTCACTCTACTGAACCCGACATAAACCAAACCTGGTATTACCTCTTTGTCTCCAAAATCGACTATGGCGTAAGGTATTGTTAATCCTTGTGACTTATGTATGGGGATAGCATGCGCCAATCTTATTCATAATTGATTTCTTGAACATTCAATATCTAAAGAATTCCATGTTCTTGTAATAGCAACAATTGGCACACTAACTTATCCTGGTAGCATGGAACTTTGCAGCTATCAAATTCGACCAACATGTTAACAGGAAGACTTGTGGGTCGACAACTGTTATATATAATATTTTGACAGTACCAAGAGAGACATTTAACAGACCAACTTCAGTCGAAATATTGTTTCGTTGCATAACTCGACATCCAATGGATATGTATAAAATTTCAGGAAGTTGCGGGGCGACATCATCGGGGATTTTATAGGCACATCTATTGTTATGTATAGCAGGGATGAAGGCGACTGGGTGGTCAGATAATCCTTAAAATTCTTTATTGTAATCATCAACTTGATCTCTTTTTGAAAATAGTCTTATGGCATTTCTGAAACGTCCCTTCTCTGAAACGTCCTTATATACTTTGGAATAAGTTTCTTTGAAAATAACAGTTTTTTATTGCTTCTGTAAAACTAAAATTTAAAATATGAATAATTATCTCCTGCATTTTCCATACATTTTATTTTTTATTCTGAAAAAAAAATAGTGTTGAAACACGTAGTAGTAACGGTCGTTCATACGGACAGGGCAAATGCATGCCACTGTCCTAGATTTTGATAATTTAACTGAATTGTTTTTATTATTAACGAAAACTTATTTTAAATCTAATATAATTTGTATCTAAAAATTATGAACTGCATTTTGTAGCATATAAGAAATGTTAAAAAATCACACTTAATCAACAATGCCAATATTTAAAAAAGTAGTAGGAATTAAAAATAATTTATTTTAAATAAATGTTCTGTTAAAAAGTTTTATTTTAAATGCGATTTTAATTGAAAATTAAAATATAATGCAAAAGCAATTTTTACCATAATACTTAAAAGTATATGTTTCTGTTGTTGTGGTTAGGGTCAAATAGATTTTATGTTTCTTGGTTTTGCTTCTATTTTGGATTAACATTTTATTTTTTCAGCTCCGTTACAGGTTTACCGGATTACTGATCAGAAAGACTACAATATTGTTTCCGATAAATAAAACTGTAATTTAAAATGAATAGTCTTTATACATGCTTATTTCTAATATAAATATTGAATATAGATATATGAAAATAGCTTTATAGACTATTTTTGAGTTACGGTCGGATTCCGGGTTGACTTGAAATAAAATTAAAAAATTCAAGTCGGGCATAACTGGAATCATGCAGGATTCTAGATCCATACAGACACGTGTCGTGTAAATTTCTGATAAAATCTGGTTACTCGGTTGTATGCAGGTTTCTATTTCGATGTTGACAAAGTAAAACAAAAATTTCATCCGACCGAGGTCAGCTTGTGTTGGCGAAAATCTTCTCACCCTAACTCAAATCTAAATTTAATCTGTTGCCAGGGAAAATGCCGATCGAAACTTTCCGGATCGGATTCGGATAACACTAACAGAGCCGTTGGGGTCATTTTGTCCTTTTTTTCAATTCTCCACGCCTTATTTCAACATACAAGCGAACACCTCAGCTCATATTTTTTCTTCTAAAACTAGGGGGCTCTGCCCGCTGCTCGCTACGCTCACCAACCCCCGTTCTGATTTCACAGCCTCTTAAAACCTGGTAATGTATCCTGTTTTAAAAAGATGATGATGATGATATCACGAACGGCGTCTATCTTCTGTAATCAGGTTATAATGCTTTTTCATTTAACTGGTTATACTGCTTTTTCATTTAATTCATATCTTTTATTTTTAATATTCATGTGTAAACACAATTTTTATGAAGTTATTTTCTTTATTTCCTGCTTTCCACACGTAATCATTTAATTATTATTTTAAACTTTCATTATTGTTTTTAATAGTCTCGTGCAAATGCAGTGTTTATTTGAGATAAAACATAATACTTTGCGCTTATTTAGAAATTGGCAACAATATAAAAAATGACTTTTTCAATAAAAGATTTTTTTACTCGATTTTTAAGGGTTTTGAGTTTTTATTTTCCGACTGTGATAATTTTTTGAATTTCTGAAAGCTTGTTATAGTTGACGTCTGGTGGTATGATTTTCGAATCCGTAGGAAGGCTAAAAACAAGTAATCGCTCCTCAAAAAAATCCCTGATAAAAAAGCTATGATAATAACCCGGAATATCTACGCAGATTTCCATTGGTCCATTTCCAAACCATTACTTTTTCTAAAATGCTCGACGTGTACTGTGGAAATTTTTCATATTTCTATACTAATTATTAAAATAAATAATCATAGACATAACTAAAACAGCCAACAGGTTTCACTTTGATCCCCATAGTTTGACCATTCAAGTGAAAGTCAGTTTTCAAATTCCCGATATCTCATTTTTGTTTTCTACGCATCGGGAAACTCGCACCTGTAATCGCGATGACTAAGTGGGGATAAGTAAACTCTAGTTTGGCTTTGTTTCAATGACGCATAGCGATGTAAGAGGGGGGGGGGGACTAGTCTTCTTGCAATTGCGCTCATACCTTCAGATAGCAGTGTCGCTCTAAGCACTCTAACTCTTCTCTGAAATGGCGTTTAATGGCGTTAGCGTGCTACAGAACTTTTGGAGGGAAAATAGTCCTGCTAGAGCTATGGTCTAAAATGGAACACGACGCCCCTTTCAACAGCAGCGTTCTCAAAGCTGTCAATTGAGAACAGAGTGAAAGCCTTTTACCGCATAAACAATGAGGAGACGATTGAGTACACATGAGTCCCTTGCCCTCCTGGAGCAGTAAGGTTCAGATATCAGTGTTGACGACAGCAACGATGAAGATCTTCGTGTTTATAACGTTAACTTACAGAATGCGTCGGTGACAGTGATGCCGTGGAAACGTCTGGCTATGTGATGTCCACTGTTATCCGCGGATAACGACGCTCACACCTACGCAAGGACGAGGTAATAACGTACCAAATCTTTCTGCTGGCAGCTGTAACGATACGTACACGTCATCCAGCGGTATTCTTTGTACTCCGATGAAGCTTAACAACCCTGCTTCCACTACAGGTCACACGCCAGCTCACAAATTTGTGAAAATTGCAAGTGTACCACCGCCATTTACTCATCGTAAAATTGGAACGAATTTTGCTTCGGCCTGGCGTTTGATGGTGAATGAAGTAATGCTGAAACACATTCAAATATGTACAGTTGTAGATGCACGACATAAACTTTGAGATGATAGCAACTGGTATGTTACTCTGGTGGAACTGGATCCTTTTTTTGCTATATTATATTCCCGTGGGGCACTTCAAAACTTTCTGCAGATGATTTATGGAACAAAAATTAGGGACCATCTGAGTTCAAAGATATAATTTCGCGCAATAATTTTCGTCACATCATGCGATATCTCATATATGATGTGCGAAGTAGCAGAGCTGAGCGCCCGGTCACGAACAAATTTGCTCTCTTTTTTTAAACCTGGTACAAGCTGATTGAAAATTGTTATTTGCTCTATAATCTTGGAGATGAACTGTTGATGAAAAGTTGTTGCTAGGTGCAGAATCTAGGTGCAGATTCATGCAATGCATGGCAAATAAAACAGACAAATTTTGCATCAAGTTCTGGATAGCAACTTATATAATATCCAAATGCGTTTTGAATGACTGTCCTTATTTCGGAAAGGATGAAGAGCGGCCAACTGATTTTCAATTTAGGGAAAGTGTAGTGCTCAAATTACTGCAACCACATTTAAATTCCAGAGTCAATGTCACTACTGACAATTGGTTTGCGTCTGTAAAACTTGCAGATGAAATTTCTGTGAAGAAAACCACAATCATGGGTGATGCGTCTGAACAATAGAGAATTACTTCCTACTGCCCGCTACGCATCGTCGCTACGATATTCATCTTCTGCGCTGAAAAATGGGAATAAAACAATCACGATATGTAGTTTTAAGAATAAAAATAATGTGATGGTTCTTAGCACTATGCGCACAAATGTGTTTGCAGACAACGGTGCAAAGAAGCCGAACACCGTCACTTACTACAATAAAACTAAATGTGGCACAGACGTAGCAGACCTGATGCTAATGAAATATAATAAAAGATGTGTAACTCGCAGATAGCCTGTTCATGTTCTTTACAACGTTCTTGACATTGTTGCCCTGAATGCTTGGATAATTTTCAAGAATCCTCAAACACCTCAATTTCAAATCGATAATTTATTCTTGCCCTTGTGGAAGAATTACGAATTGGTGCTTTGCGCAATTTATGCGCACTAATTGATCGGCTACAGACTCTAAAATGAAAGAAATGGGCCTTTCAACATTGCAAGCAACAAAATAAAACTTCTGCACGCTGTGAGGGGTGCCAGAAACCAGTTTGTGGTAAATGTGTTGTTGTCACTATCAAGTTTTAATATTGTTGTACTTTCGCTAATATCTAACTCTTTGGAATACATTTATGTGTTTATTGATGTTTTATGCTTTTTGTTTTCTCACTTTGAAACATGTCGTATGCTAATTTATATTATTTGCATTTGTAACATTTTTTTGTCTTATCTCTTGTACTCCTGTTAAAGAATATTCTGTGATAAAATATATTACACATTAAATATATTATACATGGTGTTTATAATTAAAATCCCATTTTCAAAAGGCTGTAAGAAAGGAAACCACTGGTCAGGATGACTTCAAATTTGAACTGAATATACTGGAAGAAGGGGGAAACGGTATGAAATAAGAAATAAAAAGTTCCAAAGTGTATCAATAGATGGCGCTGTAAGCAACATAACGAAAGTGGATTCGGTTACAAGTGACATGTTTAATCGAAATACGATGGCTTTGGAGTGAGTTGCACAGTAAATCTACCGTACTCTTCAATGTTCGATTAAAAATCTAATCATTATGTGCTTTTTATGCGGTTTTTGCCCAAGGATAATTAAAAACAGATTTTTGCCATTCAATGTCGTACGACCTTGTCGTGGTGGATGGGTTTTACATTAACAGTACCACAACGGTTGACTGATTTGGAATTCCTTTTTTCCGTCAAACAACCGAAACACTCATGAATATTGAACAGTACGGTAGGTTTACTGTGCAACTCACTCCAAAGCCATCGTATTTCGATTAAAGATGTCACTTGTAGCTGAATCCACTTTCGTTATGTTGCTTACAGCGCCGACTATTGATACACTTTGGAACTTTTTATTTCTTATTTCCTACTTTAATACGTTAACTGTTTTTAAATTACCAAAAATTTAAAAACTCAAAAACTTCACCTTTTCAAAATAAATACACAACTTAAAAAACTTCTTTTACTTAAGTAAGGTGTCATACATATAAAACACAAATATCAAACTTGACATGTTTCGGTTTAAATTCTAAAACCATACTCATAAGTAGATACCTCGTCAACCAAAAAATCAAACCCGAATGACACTGGACACCACCATATATACAAGATACAGTATAACAAACAACGCCATCTATAATACAAAACACAAATTAAAAACACATAAAAACATTAATCCTCAAATCAAGCTTGTATACACAATAGTTTCCCTCTATTCAAATTCGCCCCACAATATTTATTTAAAAGCTCTAACCACAAAGGTGGAATAATAAAAGAGAAAGTATCATTACAGATTAAACCCCTTCGTAAATAAATTTCAATGGACTCTCTTATAAGGGACTTGCGACAATAACTGGAAATAAAAATCAATTTAATATCATTAAACAAAATTTTAATCACCCCCTCCAAATATAACCTAGATAATGCTGTTTTCATGCGGCCAAATTTAATGTCAGATTCATGTTCTTTCTTTCGTATACTTAATTTTCTCCCTGTGATACCAATATAATAACGGATCTCACCCCCCTCATTAACATACGGAATTTCATATACCCCTGAAAGATCCTCTTGTTTAATCGGGTCAAACTGTCTATAAAGCAACTCTTTTAATTTATGTGGTGGTTTCGCAATTAAATCAATATCAAACTTTTTTAATTTAAACTTTAACCTCTCAAAACTACCCTTCATATAAGGAAAAGATACTCTTTTAACTTTAGAACCCTCGCCCTCCCCATCATAATTTTCACATACAGCTTGATCGTTCCCCCCAATATTTTCATTTCTATAATAATTAATCAACTTATTGATGCTACCCAATTTAAAACCATTACACACAGCTGTACCATGGATAATCTGTAATTCATCCCTCAAAAACTCCTCAGAACAAACCCTAAAAGCCCTATTAACTAAAAAACGGAAAGTGGAAAACTTATAATTAAAAGGAGAATACGCCGAATTTGGGATTACATGCCTAATATTCAAACTCTTCCTATAAACCGCTCTCTTCAAATACTCCCCCCTTCTAGTTAAAAAGGTATCTAAAAAAGGGAGACTACCCCTTTCCTCTAATTCATAAGTAAATTGAATATTACTATCCAAATCATTAACTTCATTAACAAAACTAACAAAAGAGTCCACCCCCCAATCCCAAATCAAAAAAATATCATCAACATACCTCCTCCAAAAAACAGGTAATTTCTCAAAACTTACAAAAATTCTTTCCTCTAAAGGTCTCATCTTAAATTCAGCTAAAAAACCCGAAATGGGCGAACCCATTGGCGTCCCATATTCTGCACATATAATTTTCCATCAAACATAAAGAAATTACTCTGTATTATTAATTGTAAACCACTTTTTAAAGTCATTTTAATATTGTCACTAAATTTTTCTGAACTGTCAATCCTATCGTTAATGTCTCTACTCACTTCAGATATATCAATAGACGGGAACAAGGACTTCACATCCATACTTGCCAAAATGCATTTCTGAGGGATCTTAAGTGTCCTAATCTCATTCACAAATTCCGCTGTGGAACTGACAACATAGTTAGAATGTGGCAATAAATCCTTTAATAGTAAAACAAACTATTTAAAAACAAAAGTAAAACTAAGTAAAACAAACTGTGTTTTACTATTAAAGGATTTATTGCCACATTCTAACTATGTTGTCAGTTCCACAGCGGAATTTCTGAATGAGATTAGGACATTTAAGATCCCTCAGAAATGCATTTTGGTAAGTATGGATGTGAAGTACTTGTTCCCGTCTATTGATATATCTGAAGTGAGTAGAGACATTAACGATAGGATTGACAGTTCAGAAAAATTTGGTGACAATATTAAAATGACTTTAAAAAGTGGTTTACAATTAATAATACAGAGTAATTTCTTTATGTTTGATGGAAAATTATATGTGCAGAATATGGAGACGCCAATGGGTTCGCCCATTTCGGGTTTTTTAGCTGAATTTAAGATGAGACCTTTAGAGGAAAGAATTTTTGTAAGTTTTGAGAAATTACCTGTTTTTTGGAGGAGGTATGTTGATGATATTTTTTTGATTTGGGTTTGGAGGGTGGACTCTTTTGTTAGTTTTGTTAATGAAGTTAATGATTTGGATAGTAATATTCAATTTACTTATGAATTAGAGGAAAGGGGTAGTCTCCCTTTTTTAGATACCTTTTTAACTAGAGGGGGGGAGTATTTGAAGAGAGCGGTTTATAGGAAGAGTTTGAATAGTAGGCATGTAATCCCAAATTCGGCGTATTCTCCTTTTAATTATAAGTTTTCCACTTTCCGTTTTTTAGTTAATAGGGCTTTTAGGGTTTGTTCTGAGGAGTTTTTGAGGGATGAATTACAGATTATCCGTGGTAGCTGTGTGTAATGGTTTTAAATTGGGTAGCATCAATAAGTTGATTAATTATTATACAAATGAAAATATTGGGGGGAACGATCAAGCTGTATGTGAAAATTATGATGGGGAGGGCGAGGGTTCTAAAGTTAAAAGAGTATCTTTTCCTTATATGAAGGGTAGTTTTGAGAGGTTAAAGTTTAAATTAAAAAAGTTTGATATTGATTTAATTGCGAAACCACCACATAAATTAAAAGAGTTGCTTTATAGACAGTTTGACCCGATTAAACAAGAGGATCTTTCAGGGGTATATGAAATTCCGTATGTTAATGAGGGGGGTGAGATCCGTTATTATATTCGTATGACAGGGAGAAAATTAAGTATACGAAAGAAAGAACATGAATCTGACATTAAATTTGACCGCATGAAAACAGCTTTATCTAGGTTATATTTGGAGGGGGGGATTAAAATTTTGTTTAATGATATTAAATTGATTTTTATTTCCAGTTATTACCGCAAGTCCCTTATAAGAGAGTCCATTGAAATTTATTCACGAAGGGGTTTAATCTGTAATGATACTTTCTCTTTTATTATTTCACCTTTGTGGTTAGAGCTTTTAAATAAATATTGTGGGTCGAATTTGAATAGAGGGAAACTATTGTGTATACAAGCTTGATTTGAGGATTAATGTTTTTATGTGTTTTTAATATGTGTTTTGTATTATAGATGCGTTGTTTGTTATACTGTATCTTGTATATATAGTGGTGTCCAGTGTCATTCGGGTTTGATTTTTTTGTTGACGAGGTATCTACTTATGAGTATGGTTTTAGAATTTAAACCGAAACATGTCAAGTTTGATATTTGTGTTTTATATATATGACACCTTACTTAAGTAAAAGAAGTTTTTTAAGTTGTGTATTTATTTCCTACTGTTTCCCCCTTCTTCCAGTATATTCAGTTCACATTTTAAGTCATTCTGACCAGTGGTTCCTTTTTTACAGCATTTTGAAAGTGAGACCATAATTATAATAATCCTGTATATTGTCATTTATATACTGTCATTTAAAAGAAAAAAACTGTATAAGAATGGAAAACTCTAAAAACTGGCAAAATAAATAAAAAATATTTTTTTTAAATCTTCAAAAACTCTTATGTATTGTAATTTCAACACCATTTATCAATAAAAAAATCATTTAATTTCATAGGGTTTGAATTTCTTATGAGAGCCAAATTGGCCCCCAACGGCCGTTTTAGGTAAATCCAAAATCCGGCTCTTCTAGTTTTAAATTTGGTCACCCGGCCGGCTATGTAGAGTCGTCACAAATGTCACAAACCTATAACCAAAAAATGTCGGGCCGAACTACTCGGATAGCATTCGAGAAAAATCGGGTCACCTGACTCAATGCAGAGCCGTCACAAACTTGTAGCAAAAAAAATTGACCCGAACAAAACTGAATATTATTCGGGTAAAATTTGGTCACTGAACTGGATGCAGAATCGTCACAAATGTCAAAATTTCCACACTGAAGTTACACGGGGACTTCACAGAGTGATCACAGCGTGTCCTCACAGAAAAGCTAAAAGACAACCACAGCGACCTCACATAAAGTTACAGTGGCTTCACATCCACGTCACAAACGTCACGTGGACGATCACAAAGTTACAGTGTGACGTCATTGTGAAGTCACAGTGACGTCACAATGCTTTGCGGGGCGTTTTTTAGATGAACTAAAATTTAGTATTCTATGTAGTATACATACAAATCTATATGTCATATGCAGGGCTTCACAAAAGAATTCGGATAATTTTCCGAATATTGTTGGTAATTCCTGAAATTGCGTTTTAAATATATTATGCGTTTTCCAAATTGTTTACTTAAATTGGGCAATGCTAGTTGAGCTTAAGCCGAAAGGTAGGCCTCCCTGCCCGGTTTGACCTTGACCTTGTTTACTTAGATATCGTCTTTCACCTTATTAAACGGTAATGATTTGTAAAATTGTGTTGGCAAGTGTTACATAATCTATGCTTGACGCATGATTTTCCGTTCGTATTGTATATAAAGAGGTAATTTTGTAATCAATTTCTCAATCACTTCTCGATAAGCTAAAATTTAAAAAATACTAATAATCATAAATATTGTAATATGACCTATGACAATACAATATTTTCATAATTTTAGAATTTTAATTATAAAAAAATAATTTACTTTTAAGACTTTTTTTTTGTTGATAAATTGTCAATAAAAATTTATAGCTACAACTGTTTATGAGTTACAAAAACAATGGAGTTAATTAAGCGCCAATCCTCTCTCCCAAAAATAGGCCAGCTGGCTATGAAACTGCAACAACAAAATATTTTAGACATTGAAAAAAATTAAATAAATAAAAATAATTTATCCAGTGCCAGTTTTACTCGCGCCCAAAGGATTCCATACAAACAATTTATTAGCGAGTTTTACTAAAAAGTAAAAAAAAAATGCGCTCAACAACGCGAAACTTTCTGACTCATTTTTAAATGTAAAAGCATGATATTTGCAGGCATAACTATTGAAGCGATTTGTAATCGAAAAGTTTTCATTACAGATGAATTACATATTCAGTTATAAGCGATTGTTGTCTCAAAACCACTGACTTTTAACGTTTTGCAGCTATTCTATGATTTTTTTCAATAATTGAATTCAATTGGAATGAAAAACGTTGAATATTTATTACTATTACCCGCCTTACATAAAACAAAGAGTTTGTAGAAAGTTTAAGGTTGTCTTGTACCTTTTAAACTCACCGAAAATCAACAAAAACTTTCAAACTTTGAATTAGTGTATCTTGAAAACTTTTTTGTGCATAAATTTTGACCGTTGATTAAGCAGATTGTGCTTTTTAATGTTTAATTAGAAACTGACTAGTCTTTTACAGAATTTGAGCATTGTTGAAAATAAAGTTGCTCTTTTTTTTATTCCGTAAGTCATTGCGCACATGATATCTTGAGAACGTATGAGTGGATTGTTATGAAATTTGATATAGATAATAAGCACATATGTATTTAAAAAATTATCTACTTTTATGTCAAAATTACTTCATTAGTCATGTAAAAAAATACTTTTGTAAAAAAGTGTAAAATTTTGCATTTTTTAATGAATAAAAATAGTCATATATAAAAACCTTATCATTGTAAATATTTAAAAGTAGATCATTTTAAACACGCATATGTGCTTATTATCTAAATCAAATTTCATAACAATTCATGCATACGTTCTCAAGATATCATGCGCGCAATCACTTACGGAGTAAAAAAAAATAGCTATTTTAATTTCAACAATGAGAAATTCAGTAAAATATTAGCCAGTTTCTAATAGTATTATATTAAAAAGCACAATCTATTTAATTAATAATCAAAACTTTATGTTTATGCATATAAAGGTTTTGAAAATACACTAATTAAAACTTTGATTGTTTTTCTCGATTTTCGTTGCGCTGAAAAGTTACAAGACCCCTTAAACTTGGCACTTTGGCAATCCGGCTTTGCAAAGAAGTCGCAAAGTTGCAAATCCGACTTTGTCCGTACCGCGTTTTTTTTTTAAGACACGGGTGGCGTATTGAGCGCGCCGCTCAAGGGAAAATAATTTCGAATCCTAAAGTAATTTCGTAATTAATTCTAATTAAATGACTTTTTTTAACAAATTGAAGTTTATTGCTTTTATACTACTACAAGGGCACTACGTTACACAAATATATCATTAAAAGTTGATAAAACCACTAACTTTTAATGTATTGCAATTATTATATGAATTATTTTTCAATATTTGAATTAAATTGGAAAGAAAACGACGACTATTCGTCTTGCCTAAACCAAAGTCCTGGTACAAATCTTAAACTTGGCATTGTGCCAAGCGCGCTTCTAAAGTCGGACGTAAAGTTGCAACGTTGCCTTGGTTCTTGGCGCGTTTTTCGATATAGGTTTTTGTACTAATATCTCGGATAGATACCGGCAATTTTTTTTCCTAAATCCTTTTCAACAATCTTTGGAAGATTCGGAGTCGATACTTACCTCCAGCGTCCGTAAACACGATATTTTCCCAACAACACGATTTACAAACAAAAAAGGTTTTTGTCAAGTAACTTTATTAGACCCTTAATATTTCATATAAATATTTCTAAATGGCTAATATTCTATAAAAATGTGTGTCAATAGCCTTCATAACTTGGACAAGTTTGAATTTTACACGTTCCAGAATTGTCGAAAAAAATGTCTGTGACAAACGGACAGACAGCCAGACACACGAGTGATTTTATAATGGTTACGTTTTCATTTTTTAAGTACCTAACGCTAAAAAACATATAAATCATAATTCCACTTAAAAAAAATAAAACACAATTAATGATAAATCTTATTTTTATATCTAAAATGAATCATTTATTAAATCACTAAACAAAACGATTTATTTTCCTGAAAGATATTCCGCAGTACGTAAGCCGATATCTCAAAGGGATCCAAATGATTGATCCTCTGACGCGAGAAAAGCTGTTGAGATTTTCTCTACTTTGGAAAGTAAATTTCACTGTTCCTATTTATAATATAGCTTTGTTAGAGGATAGAATATACAGGATATATAACATGAAGTAAACAGTATCCCCCATTTTGCATTTCATAGAATTATATGCATATTGCACTTTATACACGGTGTTTAATAAAGTCCTTTCTCATCCTCTTAACTTTTCAACAGCGTGAAAGCCGGGAACCTGAGTAATGATATAGAAAACTATACGAGATACGGGAAAGTAAGTAATTATTATAATTACTGCTTTAAAAGCAACGCCAATTTAGTACGAAATAACACCTTGCGCAGGTTAATTCTAAAACCCGTCTAACATTTATTTGTTTGTCTACGATTTTGAATATTATTTTTTTATGATTTATTTTTATTGTCACATATATTGAAATGTGGAGTTATTACTTTGTTGTTATCTTTTTATTTCATTTCGTGTGGAGATTACTGTTTTATAGGATTTTTTTTTTACTTTTTAACACAATTAAACTGATTGGTCAGGATATCATCCAATTTTCTAATTTTTTTTTTCCAATTTAGTGAAAAGGGTGTTAATGGCGGGAATCGAACCGATAACCTGCATGAAAAAGATTTCACTCATTTAAAGAACTTTTCAAAAATTCTACGATAACATTACTAATTAGTGTTAAACAAAATAAAGCATATCTTCGTTTGCATTGTTTAATGGATTTTTTTTAATGCGGCATATTCTTTTGAGCTGTCTATATGGCAGAAATGTTGCTATTGCGAAAAGATCAAATGACTGTCATTATCTAAGAAGGACTGCTAAAATTAGTGAACCGAGTCTTGTATCGACTGGCTGTCCTTCCAAGTGGCTCAATGGGAAAAGCTTTCGCACTTTAAGACAAATGTTCTCCGTTTGATACCCTGCAAACACACTTTTCCAGTTAGGTTGAAAAAAAATCAAAAACATTTTTAAATATATATACATAAAAACTTTCCAAAAATTGTACAATAACATTACTATTCATTGTTAAAAAAATAAAGCGTATTTTCGTTTGCATTTTTTAATGGATTTTTCTTAAATTCGGCATATTCTTTTGAGCTGTCTATATGGCAGAAAAGTTGCTACTGCGAAAAGATCACCTGACTATCACTATCTAAGAAAGACTGCTAAAATTAGTGAACCAAGTCTTGTATCGACAGGATGTTGTTCCAACTGGCTCAATTGGAAAAGCATTTGCACTTTAAGACAAATGTTCTCCCCTCGATATACGGCAAACATACTTTTTCACTAAGCTTGAAAAAGTCAAAAACATTTTTAAATATGTACCAGCTGTGAAGACAGAGCTACGCTCGGTTAAAATTAGCTTTGTGTTCAACTAAGGCTTGTGTTCTGTATAACAATAAATTAATTGCATACTGTTCTGAACTTCCAGAATTGTGCTTTCTGTTGTATTGTGAATTATTGGTTAAATCATCTATCTATGCTCCTATTCGGAATTTCTTAAAAATTCTTTTAGTCCTGAAAATCAATTTTTCCCCAAAAGTCGTAAAAATTTCGACAAATATCGTCAAAATAGAGGACATTATTTCATTTGACACCAAACATATGTTTTGCCATTGCTAATCTTGAAACTCAATTTACCCTCAATATTTAGCCAATGTTGCTAACTTTACGAATTCCGTTACTGTCGACTGATAACCACTTAATAACTGTTTCAACCTTCATTCACATTGGAGTGAAGTGACCTGTAGTGACCCCAAAATGGTACACTAATCACTTCTTCTCGAATATGTGACGTAGCACAATGGTCGTGTAATCCACTATGGTAGGATACAAAATTTAGTCAAAATTAGCTTGACCCGTAGTGACTCAAAAATAACCCACAAATCGAAATTTAAACATGAGAATTAACCAAATGGTCTTCTCGAAATCCAAAATGGTAAGATACATAATTTCGTAAAAATCGTTTCAGCCGTTTTTTAGATACAATTGGCTTAACCCTGACCCATAGTGACAAAAAATGACCGATTAATCGAATTTACTTACTTGATCATGTGACCTAGCCTAATACTTGTCTCGTTCCCGAAAATGATATGGTACAAAATTTAGTCAAAATCGTTAGAGCCGTTTTTTAGATAAAATTAGCTTATCCATAGTGACCCAAAATCAAATTTTCCACTAATCAAATTTTCTCGAACAAGTGACCCAGCTCAATGGTCTTCTCGTGCCTGAAAACAATAGGATAAAAAATTTAGTCAAAATCGTTAGAGCCATTTTTTAGATAAAATTATCTTAAACCACAGTGACCCAAAAATGTCCCACTTATTGAATTTTCTCGAAAATTTGTCAAAACCTAATGATCCTCTCGTGCTGGAAAATGGTAGGACATAAAATTTAGTCAAAATCGCTGAAGCCGTTTTTTAGATATTATTAGCTTGACCCTGACCCATAGTGACCCAAAATGACCCACAATTCGAATGTGACCTTATTCGTCCATGTGACCTTAGACAAAGGTTTTCCGCTCGAAACCCGGCAAACAAACTTTTTCCCTAAGTTTGAAATAATCAAAAACAC
The DNA here is from genome assembly GCA_963931845.1 of Maratus michaelseni. Taxonomy (NCBI): domain Eukaryota; kingdom Metazoa; phylum Arthropoda; class Arachnida; order Araneae; family Salticidae; genus Maratus; species Maratus michaelseni. Next base: position 446,334,174 of record OZ007589.1, on the reverse strand, counting down.
TATTAAATATGTATACATCTGACCCACTGCTGTTCCAAATGCTCCATTTTCGTAATTTGCAATTTTTTTCGTTGTTAATTCTTCATTCTAATCCCAAAAGGCAACTTTTGCCGACTATAGCAAATTTCTACGTGAAAAAAAAATTACCATTATTTTAATTCCACCCTACTCTAGGGGTGCATATATTGGATAAGTTGTTTTATGACCACACTGTTTATATTATATATATACAAATTTATCCAAATTTACAATTTATTTCTTTTAGTTCTAATCTTTGAGCTTTCCTTTTAACACTGTTTTTAATATTAACTTCTCTAGTGAAATATATTATCATTTTAACTTTACCTATAATTTTGTCGTGCTCAGAGATCCGTTAAGATTTTATTCAGCAGAAATATTAAGTTGTGATATATGAAAAGTTTAATGAAAAAATATTTTTTGTTTTATATTTTCACAATAATTGTTTTATTTTAGGGATGGAGGTGTTATGTGTGTTCTATCCATATGATAAATCTAAATTACTAAGATTATTGTGTCTAACTATTATTATTATTATTAACTAAAGGTTATTATGTGTAACTAAGGCAATTAGTCATGAAAATTTCAGATGTTATTTATTCGTATTTTATATTTTAATATTTAATAACTCAAGTTATTAAAATAATATATTATTATATTTAAAAATTAAATGTTAATAGAAAATTAAATGTTAAACTGAGAATGTTTAGTACGATCTGTTAACATATTAAACATATGGTACCAAAAAGAAATAACAGTAAAATTTACATAAAACATTTTTCACTTTAATTTTTCAGATTTCAAATTTTTGTTACATAATATCTTCTTCCATTAAACTCTCCATAGCTAATAAATTAAATTATAAAATGTTGCATTCAGAAAACAAAATTTATTTACAGCTTTTTTTAGTTGTTTGTCAGTGTCTATAAAATAATATAATTATACTTTATTTGTCATTTCCAGCACCTTATTATTGATTGCTGTATTAAATTCATATTTTAAACTTCAATAGTTTCAAAAATATAAAAATAACTGTAAAACATTATGCGTTATTAATTGATACGAAAACTTTTGATTGTTATAAATATTAATCACAATTTAACAAGAAACTGTAACACTACAAAAGTTTTGACAGGCATTAAAGCTGCCTTCTTAGAAAACTCTTAAATTAATACAATCCAAATATTTCCCACTTTGAATAATTATGCTTCAAATAATATTTCTCTGTTTAACATCAAGATTCATGAAATTTTGTACAAATATTTATCTTTTGAGTTAAAAGTTTTATGAAATTCTGACAGCGAACAAGTGATAGATTTTCTTAATGTTATAGTGGAGGAAGAGAAAGAAGATATATTATAGGTATCATATTAATGTGATAGGTTATGACAAAGTTATGTAAGCACTCATATTCTGCATAAATTCTATTCGTGTGTTGGTTTATTCTATTATGTACGTATAACATAATCATCTTTTCATGTTCCCCTTTCAATATTTACCAAACAAGGGAATGATATTTGTCAATGGGTTTTGCATAATACATGCATCAAAACATAACAAACTTAGAAAAATCGTTGAATACTGAAGTAAAAATCGTTAAGAAGATCATATAAGCCGTTATATCAATATTTGAATGAATAAGAACATTTTTCTGATATATTTCAATTTGAAAATTTGATCAAATATTCAAAACAAGATATATAACATAAAGTTTTTTCTCGAATGTCTGAAATATTCTGAGTAACAATATGACATAACTTTAATGATGTTACTATTCTGTTTCTTGTAAATTAGCTATCTCCATTGGGGGCATAAACGTCATGGGCAAAAACGATACCTGGGACATATTCTGCCACCAAGTGATATTAGAAACAAATTATATGCAGGATATTATAATTTACAATATTAAGCAACAGATTACAGTGTTCGATTTATTTCACCAAAAATGCGGCTTGGCACTTTATGTCCGATCCCCTCAATTGTCTACACATCTCATATAAGCCTTTATGCAGTTTGATTATCAATGGTTGTTTGAGTTTCATATAGGCAGCGTAGGCACAGTAAACAATGCGAAGAAATTATAGTGGTTTAGGTTCTTTTAGAAACTTATAATAATTACGCTCATAGTATTTATGATGTCTAACAGTTTCGAATTTCGTCACTAAAATACACAGAGGTAAGCTATTTTGTGTTGCATAAGTTTATCCAAAATACTCAGAAACAAGTGTCCCACTAGTCTCAATAATAATGTTCGTGCTATTGGAAAAGTTATAGAATCTTGTGACGAAGATTAGATTATTGTTTAGTTGCACGGGTTTTGAAAAAAAAAACAGATCAATGGTAGCTTTGCCGGAATCAGTGTACAAAAGAACATTCAAACTGTGGACAAAAAACTATCCACCATTTCAACACCTGAGTTTATATCACAGTTAGATCTGTTTTGGGTATTGCTTGTTACAAATTATAAACTATTTACTTAAATATATATTTATATAAATGTAAACTATTACAAATTTATAAACTATTTCAAAGGAAATATTAGCCCTACAAACGTTGAGACAGACATTAGTGCTTTCTTACTAAGAAATTCTCAAATAATGAAACCTAAGTATTTCCCACTTTGATTTATGATTATTCGTTAAATATTATTTTTCTATGCAAAAAAAATATATATATAAATTTCTGATAATAAACAAGCAAACGTCTTAATATTATATGTGATAGAAGATGAGTGTAAATAAATTGCAATTGAAGTACAATTTTATTGAAATGTTTTATAACAAAGATATTTTTGTTCCTTATTTATCGATTGATGGGTTCATTCTACAATACATTGTACAAGCACAGTAGAATACTATTTAACTTTGTTCTTTGAATGTTTCTGAAATAAAGTAATTCATTTTTGGCAGTTAAAATATATTAATCTAAAACTAAACACCGACAAACGTAGAGAAAAAAAGTAGAAATCTTTAAAAAATGTGACAACATAATTTATCGAGAGATGTTGCATCTTTATTTGTCTTTTCTAGAAAAAAAAATATTTTTTTAGCCTGAATTTCTTTTTAATTAACTATCCTAATTCTTTTAAACTATTCTCTTGTCAAAAAACATTATTTATAATTTCAAAATAAGCTTTAAAGTTTATACTGTAACAAAAAACAAATGCTTCGAAAAGTATATTCACGGATGAATAGAAGCTGGACTAGGGTAGAGCGTAGGGTGGAGCATAGAATGGAGTGTAGGGTACACTGCATATACACGCAAAATCCCATATAAGCGTTGCATTATTGAGCTATTAACTTTATCCACGGAGTTAGTAACTTTCTTGTTGACCTGGAAACTTTAGCCACAAGTTGGTCGTCGAATACGTATCTAAATATTTTGAGAAATAAAATGTCTACGATGAAATCTAAAGCAATTATCTAGAAAATGGTGGAGAGCCAGTTCATGTGATAATCAACTGTGTAGCACTGTTCTATAGAGATAATTAAAGGAAGACTCTACTACTTTGGACTAAAATTCAGGCGATTTTTACGTTTTTCTGTTTTTTCGAAAACAAAGAAGAAAGATACCACCTTTGGTCATTTTTCATTATATTTATTATCATTGCACATATATATTTAAATTCTTGTGCGTAAAAAAAGAAGAATTCGCCTTGTGCGACTGGTAGAACTTGCAGGTGTGCGTGAATGTCCAAGCGTGCAACAGTTTTTCTCTGGTCACAAGTACCTGCAATAAATTTAGTGAAGAAATTATAAATGGACATTAAATTCTTTAGAGAGTATATTAACATTTATTTTTAAAAAGTTGATTTCTGACAAAATGGCAGTCATTTGAACAAAACATGTCATTTTTTCATTATTTTTTTTTCATTTTGAGAGCTTGAAAAAAATATTTAATCAATAAAAATAATACTTTTCGGTGATAAGAGCTCCAGCAAAAAAGATTATTTTTCTTTTAAACAAAAAATTTAAGAAAACAGTCGAATAGTTCCCGAGAAAATAGTCGCTCTCAGTTTCAAAAACATTGTTTAGAAATAAATAAATAAATAAATAAAGTTTTACAATAGCGATACGTTCAACGATCGGCATTACGTTCAACAAGCAAAAAAAAAATAAAAATAAATAACTGTAAGGAATTCGAATATAACAAAACCGTTACATGGTAACAATGTACATACTCGAAAAACGCAAGAAAAACGCAAAATTAAAAAATTAAAAAAAATTAAAATTTGTATTCAAAGAATAATGCTATTCTATCCTTAATGTGAGTGAAAAGCGTTTCTAGCTTAAGAGCGAAGTGTGTCTTGCTATATTTTCGAAATGCTGACTTTATCACTGCGAATTTGTTTAAATTTTTTATATTAGCTGTAATCTGCACGTCATGTCTCTGAAATATTGTCAGCGTCTCAGATTCATCAACATAGAACCTATCTAAAAAAGTTCATTCAACCATAGAAAAAACAAATTATTATTTTTTTTTATCGTCAAACCATTGTTACTAAGACAATGGTAGACACTCTTACATGATATTTAATAAGTTTAAAAATCAATATTTTTAATATAAATATTTCAGTGTAGAAACAAAGTAATTTTTCGTCAAGCACATTTTTTTTCCGATCTAATACGTTATACATTTCTAAAATAATTTATGTAATACATAATCGGCAGCAGAATTTTAATAAATTTATTTAACTTCTTTCAAAGATTATTGAACATTTGGTTACAAACAAAATATTTTAATTCAATTATATGTCCAAACATTCTCTTCATTCATACGTCATATGTTTATGACGGCCAAAAACTCTTTATTACCATCTGTGGAATATAATATAACCTACGTATCAGCGGTAGTGATAATACATAGAATTTTTAAATAATGAAAGCCTTATTGATACAGATGTTTAATATTCTTACCGCTTTTAAAAGTTAGAATCTAGATCGTGTGTTTACATAAATGAATGTACCTTTGTATAGAATTTTACTAATTTGTTTTAAATTGCATATTAAATATATTTTATTAAACAAAATACAACAGATTACAGTTATCGTACACATGCAAACAATACCATATCTTGAAGACAGATTTGATTACAATTTAATGTAAAGCTAGTGTAAAATCTCAATGTGTCACAAACCTGAACGTGATCCCTCCCCACTACCTCTTCCGCAAACCATTGCATCATAATCAGTTTGAAATCAACCTATTGGTAATAATGTATGCTATTGTATCTTATGTGTGGGTTAGGATATGAAAGACATATAAATATTAAAAATTGTACCAAATTAATTTTCCTATAAGTATATAGGTTTTTTTTGAGAAATCTTCAAAATATGAGAAGAGATAAAAGTTTTAATGTTAAATCCACGTGCTAAATTTCTTCTTCTACAATAAAAAAAATGATCAAATGGAAATGTTCCTTTTATAATGGAATATAATGAATGGATACTCACATAATATAGGCATTTTTAGGATACTAAAAACATATTTTTAATGACAAGAATTATGAATACATTCAGATTAAAAATTATATGAATTAAGACATACACTCTAACAGAAAAAATACAAATGTTTCTTAACCTTTAAAATTTTATATAATAAAGATCTAAAATTACAATAACATTTTCGGAGTTACCCATAATTCTGAAAAAAAGTTTTTCCATCTTAAGAAACCTCGGAATCCGATATATTACCGATATTTAAAGATGATTTTCTTTTTTTTTACTTTTGGTTCCCCGGATTACGAAAAACAGTTTCGGAAAGTTCTTATAGTGTATTAATAATTTATATCATACCGGAATATCGGTTGTAAGATGCTATAAATTGTGAATTTAACATTTCCAGCTGAGTAATAGAATTTATGCATGTAATAGTAAATATATATACGAGGGTCGATCCACCATCAAATTTACAAATAGACAATATTGTTTATTCTCATAGAAATTTACATCGTTGGAAAGAAGAAAGTTTGCTCTATTTCTCTACATAATCGCCATCTTTTTCTACGCATTTTTGTAGACGGTGCTCCAATTTCTGTATCCCAATGTCGTAGAACTCCAGCGCCAACCCGTTGAGGAAGCGTTTTAACTTTTCTTTGACGTCATCGTCGCTCCGGAAGCGTTGGCCACCCAAGTGTTTCTTTAACTTGGGGAATAAATGATAATCACTAGGTGCGAGGTCCGGACTGTAAGGTGGGTGGGGCATGACAGTCCACCCAAATTGTGTCAAACGTTCCTGGGTTGGACGGGAGACGTGAGGTCGGGCGTTGTCGTGAAGAAACTTTACACCGGCTGTCAGTCGTCCTCGCCGGCGGTTCTGGACGGGTGGAGTCCCTTTGGCATGCAAAAAGCTAATTACGGAACGAATATCGCACTTGGCCGAATCAACAATTAGAACCGCCATCTCGAACGGCTGCTGAGCCAAGAATGAGCGGTACAGCGAATCGCGGTGGAGAGAATCGCGAGTGCTTGAAGAGCCGCGCACAGCGCTGTTGCCGTATTTCATCTGCTGGCACCTTCCCGTGCGGCTGGAGCTCTTTGGGAACCTTATTTCTGGATCGACCCTTGTTTATATATATATATATATATATATATAATTGTCATTGTTAATGCTGTTAATGTACCATGTTGGATTGTAAAATATTTTTTTTTAACATGAAAATAATTATTTGAGGTTAGATAGCATTCTAAAAGTACTTGTAATCGTCTCCAAAAATCAGTGGCAGCACAAGAAACATTGTTTATATAAATACGTCATTAAAATTAAAAAATATATCATTTTCTGAAGTTTCTAAAGATTAAGGACGATTTTATAAATTCTTAGTACTTCGTAAGTGGTGACTGGATATTTTCGTTCGTGGTGTTTTGTGTTATCCTATATTAAAAGAATATTTCTCTTTTTTAACATTATACATTAATTTTTACATAAAATGAAACAACATCATCAAAACATTGCCCTTTTACTTTTACCTCTCATTCGTATCATTAGCTTTTGAAAAATTCCCCTTTTCGTTGGTCTCAGTGGACTATCCACTGCTATCATTTATATCCTAACTCTGTAAAAATTTCCAGCAAAGAATTCCGTCATTCAACCGTTTTTATAGGTAGCGACTACATGACCATATTATAGAAGTGTTCTTATTAGTTAGAATATTGATAAATTACTGTTAAGTAACCGTTTTCTATAAAGACGATTTAATAACTGTCGAGTTTGCTGCAAAAGTTTTACATTGCAGAAATGATAAACTTAGAAATTTTCAGAAAATAATGTTTACAACATTATGTCATATATAATGAATGTTTCATGTTACTAATTAAATGCTCTAGTGCCAGTTTTCTATAGTTTCCTTTAATTTTATTTTTCTTTTATGGACAAAGTACGACGATTTTTTTAAATAACTATTCAAGAATACGGCTGTTAATGTCACTGAGTGGTAAACTATAATGTATATGTTTTTTAAAGGAACACATAAAAGTGTTAAAAGTGGGAAATTTGCAAAATGAATGTTGGTGCAGTTATTAATATTTAGTTCAACCTTGAAGGAAAATGTAAGTGTATTTAGTACACATTTTTCCTAGTCGTTTCGCACTTCTGATATTTTTACAGGTTTTCTACAGCAGTATTAGAGAAAGTGTAAACATTTTGTACAAGGTATATATCTCAAATTATCTCAATTTTATAAATATTGATAATCACATTAAAGTATTGAACAGACTGGTGTGATAGTTTAAAAGCATAAAACAATTCTTAATAACGCCATAAAATAAGGAATACGCAAGACCTTTCGAAAGGACTGCAACTACTTTGAAGACAGGAGCAAGAGTGAAGGAAATGAGGGGTTAAGAGGAACAGGTTAAGGGAACAGCCAATAGGGAAGCAGAAGGCATCAGCCAATATGAAAGCAGAAAGGCATCAGCCAATTACAGAATGGATTACCTAGAACGTGGTTGCACCTGACAAATAAAAACAAAGTTCTTTCGAAAGGCCTTGATAATTCCTTATCTTACGGTGTTATTAAGAAGTTTTTTATGCTTTTATGGACAATCATATTATATATATTTACACTTTATAAACGCTGGTAAAAGTTCTCTGTAAATAACAACTGCAGATATAATTTTAATTATTTTTAAATCAAATGACATTTTAATCAAGTAGGTATTTCCCCTAATGGGGTGCTTTATTTAGACACAATAAATAATGCAACAAGTTGTAGTATTTATTTTGTTAAATACTAATAATTTAAACTGTTGCATATTTTATACTTTGAATGGCAATCTAAAATTACATATAATATAAATTCAACAATACAGCTTATATTTAAATTAACTATTATACATATCTGTTCATATTCTTAAATTTAGTATTAATATTTAAAAGTAATTGTGCAGAGGTTTAGAGAAAGTTTTGTTTACGCATCAATAAAATTGCATTTTCTTAGAATAATCTAAATAGATCTAAGAATATTAGTTGTATCATATTTCTTAAATGCAATAATTCGAAAGTATTGCTTTAAATAAATGTGGAAATATCTGAAAGATAAACATATCTCATTAGAAATTTTGATAGTACCTCATAAATTTTGACTATTGTGTTTTCCAAACTATTATTTAAAGAAACTACAACTTTACGAAATATTAAATCTTTTATTGAGCTGCCTAATCACAAGTATTTTTTTTTATTTTAAGAATTTAATTATTTATAAATTCTAAGGATTTCAAACATTTTTGTCGATTATATATGTATAAATTAGTATTTTGAATTTAATAACCTAACGTATTTTATTGTTTTAATATTTTGTTTATACTATTTATCGGTCGCCAGAATATATTCTTTAAACTTCAACTAAATGCGTTTTATTTGTATTTTATAGTAACTGTTTTTATTTCAGTATAGCTTACCCTAATTCATCAATATTTAGATTTCCAGTTTTAAAAATTCCTGTTGCAGAACATCTGTGCCACATATTAATGTTGGTATACACCGAATGGTATAGTAATTTACAATTATGATGCATGCATCTTACGGAAAGAAGTATAAAACAAAAATAAAAATAGTGTACGCATAAAAATAAATTAATTTAGTCCATTATTAATTAATACTGTCATCAGTCAGATATTGGAAAAGATTTAATGTATTATTTTGATTTTTCGCAGTCGCGCATATTCAAATGATACTTTGTCATATTTTAATACTAGATTTTATTACTCTCGTGTATCGTGTATCAATTTTCTCCTCTTCTGTTTTTGTTACCTTTACGATATAAATATTCAGATATATGCAAGGGTCTTAAATGTAGAAAGAGTCCTTAAGAAGCAGCTGTTTCCCTCTACGTATAAATATATTTATTTTTATTCTGTCATTATTTTCAAGAGACCCTATATTGTCTATTGAGGTAAAAATAATGTTTTTCATTCTACATATAGATCACTTCTAAAGAGCTTTAGGTTATTTTAGACACACATATAATTACAAACTTAAAGTAAGGGTGTTTATCATTTTATTTATCCTACAGTACGTAAATATATACTAATATTAGAAATTTCAAGTACATTTCTCTCTATAGCTTTTTGTGAAAAATGTACTTACGATATTAAAAGGTTAGTATGCCATGATTTCCTACTAAAAATATATATTATCTGGTCTAAAGTATTCGAACATTTTTGATATTAGACATTTGTTGAAACTTTATTTACATGCATTAGATGCATTATTATAACGAAAATTTATTTCGTGTTTTTGAAATTTTACACTGTAAAAAATTTTGGTCAACAATTACGGTACATATTCTGGCAACATTGTGACCAGTATTTATACCGTAATTTAACTCGACGGTATATGTACCGTAAAATATTTAAAGTATATGTACCGGCTGCCATCCCCGCTCTCCTCAGGACTGCACGCATTACGTAACAAGAAAATTTTGAAGATTTAAGAGTGCTGAGATCCCTTAATATACCTTAGAAGTACAGTACTCATACCATAAAGAGTGAAAACGCTACAAGTACCGTTAATTTACGGTACATCTACTGAAATTTTACGAAAATATTTTACAGTGTAGAATGTAAAGAACATCTATCACCTCAAATTAATCAGTGACGATTTTATTCATATGAGCAATTGGGAGACCAACTATGAATTGAATAATAAATAAATAAAATGCACGACAAACCTGAGAAAAATAATACTCAATGATAGTCTGTTATTGTAGCATATGACTATGTGGATCCTGTACAACATTTGTGTTCATTTTTGTAACAATGGACGTACATTCATGGACACATGATGCATAAAAAATGCAAGAGATATCCACAGGATTTTTTGTTTTTCACATGCAGGGTATTTAGCAAAATCTAACACTATACACAGTAAACTGTACAAAGTGCAGTAGACACAACATACTGTAGTTAATATATATATATATTAAATATTTGATGAAATGTGAACATTTGTATGCAAAATTTTACCAACTTGTATCTCTGTGAGAACCTTTCTCTGAGGCATTTGAAAACTTGTTCATTTTCACTGTTCTAAGAATAACATGTAACAACACGACATTATAAATAGGATCCATTAAAATAGACTCAAAATTTTTCTAAAAGTAATTCAAAGGCAGACAATAAAATATTTTTAATAAAACCATCGATAAAAATGAATATATGAATAAATATAGTTTGCATTAATACCAGTGTGAAAAATAATTTACTGAATTAGTTTCATATTATAAAATGCATTTATTGAGATCAAAAATACCAGAATATAGAAATTCATAACTTTGAGCTTATAATTTTGTCTGTTATTTTATTAAGTTATGTATTTTCTTATTTAAATTATTTGCTCCATTTTATGTTTGAGTTATATTAAATTTAGATATATTTTTATAAATATTTATCTTTATTTTATTAATGTAAAGTTAAGTTTATTTATATTTTGATTTAAACAAATTGAAAATTTTCTGAGTTTATAATTTTGCCCAGGAGTGTATATATTGTTAAAATTTATTGAACCTATAAAAACGTTTTCAGAGTAACAGTGATTCCAAACACACATTCATTATTTTGAAGGGTAAAAAAACAATTCGTTTAAAATTATCATCAACACACTTTGTAGATCAATGATATAAATATTTTTAAATATGCTATAACACAAGTAGTTCGTGTTTTTAAGGTATACGCCTTCCTAACGGTGTTCCCGCCTTGACGGGGCGGTAAGGCTTGCGCTCACCAATGACCCGGAGATCTGTGCCGGCGGTAGTTTGCTATTGGTAGGGTCTCCCAAGCCGGACAGGCTGAAGGGTTGGTGCCAGACAAAAAAGAACACCACCACGAGCCAATACACGCTTCTACCTTTATGGTGCTCAGATCCCTCAGATAAACAGAAGATGCACTTCAACTCCTCCTTATGACTTCGTTAATCCAGAATTTTGATGCTGCATCGTCCATCGCGCAGAGTAATCAGGGGCGCGTTGTGGTTTATGCAGAGGGCCGCAAGTGAAAAGTAAATTACGGTCTTTACACTCTTCGTAAACCTTAAAAATCCTACAGTGTAACATCAATGGCTTAACCACCCCAGCAACTAGGATTAAACTTGATCAATTGCTAGAGATTGCTTTAAACAGGTGTGTCCAAGTAATTGCAGTACAGGAGACGAAATTAAAGGAAGGTACTGCGCCAAAAGTAAAAGTTTAACATATATAAAGTTGATCGTACGTCTAAGAGTGGAGGTGGCTTAGCTTTCTTCATCAAGGATGTTAATTAAAAAAGTATTGACTTTTCTACTGATCAGACCTCAGACCTGAAAATCCAGGCTATAAGAATCCAATGGAGAAGCAAACCGCTGAACATAATTAATGTTTATCATCCACCAAATCAAAAGCAACTTTCTGCAGTTCGTTCCAATTACCTTGACAAAAATACCATTATTTTAGGTGATCTCAACGCCAAACATCCCATTTGGGGCTGTTCTTGCACTAATGCAAGAGGAGAGGAAATGCTTCAGTTGTTGGATGATACAGAAGCTATGATTCTTAATGATGGCACTCATACTTATAACTCCTACAGCTATAACACCTCTGAGGTACTGGACATAGCGATCAGCAGCTCAGAAATTTTTCCTCAATGTTCGTGGAGTGTCTTGGACACTATAGGCAGTGATCATTTCCCGGTCCTTATTGAATTTAGGAAAAGACAGAGTGCAGGACACTCGTTATAGTTTATGGATTTTTAAGAAGTCTAATTGGGACTCTTATAGAGAATCAGTAGATTTCAGCATGCCCTCAACACCCTTTACAAATGACCTTCAAAATAGCTGGAAGAATTTCAAGAACATCATTATTGACAAGGCGAAGATTTACATTCCTAGGGGTAATGTCAAGCGGTATGTGCCTTTCTACACTCATTATGCTCCAAGTTTAAAACTACTTTTTTGATAAGAGAAAACAATTGTTTGAGTCTTTAAACGACCACAATTGTGGTCTTAGGACTGAAATCAATGAAATTAATGCAGAAATAAAGAAAACGTATGCACAACTTAAGACATCAAGATGGAGAGAATTGTGCAAAAATCTGGACTGTAGGATTACTAACTCTAAAGTTTGGCGTATTGTCAAGAATATCAACAAAGAACAAGAACAGTTTGAAGAGAGTAACTCTGTGATAGACACAAATGGTCAGGTATTTCCTGAGGACAAAGCAGCAGCAAATGGCCTTGCGGCCTACTACCAGGCTACTAGCAAGTTGGTTTTTACGAGTGAGAATAAACCTATATTAAGAAAACCAAAAAATATCATTTATGGTTGTCGAAGCTTTGATGCAGGTGATCGAGACTTATCTAAAGACTTCTCACTGCAGGAACTGTTCCTTGCAATGGCCTTGCTGGACATGACTAAATCTCCCGGCCCTGATGGTGTTTTTGGCCAAATGCTTGAAAACCTCGGTCACAAAGGGAAACAGCGACTTCTTGACATTATCAACATCTCTTGGAAAACAGGACGTCTTCCAACTGATTGAAAAAGAGCAACTGTAATCCCTTTAAAGAAAGCTGGTAAAAAGACTTGGGCGCCAAAGGATTTCAGACCTATTGCACTGAAAAGTATAACTTGCAAAATAATGGATAATATGATACTAATCAGAATTAAATACTTTTTAGACAGCACGAACTTAATGCCACCTGAACAGTATTGTTACAGGTGAGGACACAGTACTGTAGATCAAATTATTTTTTTCTCTCAAAACATTAGGGATGCAAAAAATCTCAAGCCTACTCACCACACAACTGCTGCTCTCTTAGATCTTACGAAAGCGTTTGACATAGTCACGAAGGACAAGTTATTAATTAAACTACATGATACTTTCAACATTAGGTGCGGATTTCGGACTTCCTACATCACAGATCTATCAGAGTAAAATTTAACAAGACCTTTTCGGACCCAGTTAAGCTAGGACAAGGCGTCCCTCAGGGCTCAGTCCTCAGCCCTACGCTCTTCTCTTTATATTTAGCAGGCAACGAGAAAACACCTCCTAGTGGGGTAAAAGTGGGCTTGTTTGCTGTCGACATCGTTCTCTGGTGCACTGGAAATGATTTGATTGAAATGGAAGGGAATCTCAACAACGCTCTTTCTGCCTTTTCAGACTTTGCTTTGGAGTTTAAACTTTGTTTCTAACCCTGTCAAGTCTATTGTTACTTTCTTTACAACCAATAAAAGATTGTACAACTGTCAGCCAAAATTAAAGATGGATAACAAGTACCTTTCTTATGAAAAGCACCCAAAATATCTCGGATATATTTTAGATCCTGAATGCACAAGTCACAAGCACATCGAACATATTGTTTCAAGGTGTAGAAAACGATTAAATATACTTAAATATATAGCGGGTCAGTCATTAGGCCAATTCTGGAGTATGGTTTTCCTGTGTACTGCTGTGCTTCAGCCACCAACTTGGATAAATTGGAGAGGGTTCAACTCAGTGCTGCGAGAATAATTACTGGGCTGAGACGTAGCTATCCTAAAGAGATATTTCTCTATGAATCTGACCTACAACCTCTCCAAACTAGAAGAAAGGCTAACCTCAATAAATATTTCATCAAACTTTCTAACTATGGTCAACATAACAAAACTTCTCTATACCTAAAAAACTGGCGTAATAATCAGTGACAGAAGAAAAACTCCCTCACATACCTTATAGTGAGGTTGCCCCACTCCTTAAAATCTTTTCTGAGTCCCTCAGAGGGACTTCCTAAAGTCCATTTCCACTTCGACTTTACCGCTCCGATCACTAAGAAGGACCTTATACCAGCTCATCTCAGGCAGTTGGCTTTAAAAGATCCCTGATAACGCCATAAAATTATATACGGATGGCAGTAAACTGGGCGACAACGCTGGTAGTGGGATCTACATTGAGAAACCAGGACAAAATTTGTCCATCAGTCTCCGTAACCCTTATATCTCTTCAGTCTTTAAAAGCGAGCTTATTGCAATTGAACAAGGCCTCGAGGCTATTCTCAGGGAGCGGGACTTTGGACACCTCTGGATTCTTTCAAACAGACGCAGCTCCGTTCAACACCTTCACAATTGGCTAAGTTGAAGATAAAACTAGTATTTGCATCCTTCTTAAACTTAAAATTATTTCAAAGTTCCATGATGTGCATTTTCAGTGGATTCCATCCCACGTAGACATTTATGGCATTGAGCAAGCTGATCGCTTGGCCAAGGAGGGTTGTTGTCAATCTATATATTCTTCTTTAGCCCTTACCTACTCAGAGAATCAATCTGGAGTTAAATTTGAAATTTCAAAGTAGTGGAAGGTCCCTCCCAGCCACCACTGGCACGCGGGCAAAGAGCCGGGCTCTTCGTTCGCTAACAACTGTGAGAGTGCCTCTCGAACGGCGATTTCAAGATTGGCAAGTGGACACACGAAAAGTCTCTCGTTCTTTGAGGGCAGAAAGATCTTTAAAATCTGCACTAAATGTCAAGCTCAAGAGGCCTCTGCAGAACACATGCTGCACTGCTTGGGTCTTTCCAGAGAGGACTTATATGCTACCCCTCTTCTGGTTCTTGATTTTCTAAGGATTAACGGCATATTGGATCTTGTCTAACCTCGTCAGACAGTTGGAGGATAATTCACAACAACAAGGTATACGCACAACTTTAAAAGGTCGTTTTCGATGAAAATAATATTAAAATCCGATTTTTTATCTATCGAATTCTGCTTTAATTGTGAATGTAATGTGAGATGTAATTTTAAAATTACATCTATTATAGCTTGCTGAAGAATTTTACATCTGGAAATATCGTTTTGCAAACCGGAAGTAAATGGTAATGTATGTTTATATTCTTCTTTTTCAAGATTTAGCATTTAAATTGGATTATATGTTCAAGAAAATACATGGAGAATATGCAATTAAACCGTTAAAGAATAGTAATTATTTTTATAGCAAGAACCGCCTTTAAAAGGTATTTTTAGCTTTTTCTCATAATGACATTTTTCAGATTTTTACTGTACGCAAAACATCTTATAGTAAAAAATTATGCATGAAATGCCTTATTTATTTATTTATTTTACTTATTTTACAAATGTTTATTGAGGGAATAGACTACAATCATGATGGAATATTAATTAGTTTTGTATTTACACCAGTAAAAGTTAAAAAGTTTCAATAAATTTTACGAATTTTCATTACATTAGTTGTTCAAGGACCGTAGGTTTTGCGATCGAGATGCTATTATAATGCGGCTAGTCTATGTGCCAAAGAAAGTTATCCTCTTTATTATGCAATTTACAGAATGTGAATGCATTGATCTGATTTTGAGTTATCATGTTTTGCACAAATGTCAATTTTTGACATAATTTTGACTATTTTTCACTTTCAAAAAAATTATATCCGTGTAATTCTTAAAATGTTCATATATTTTTCAAAGTTTTAACTTCAATGTCATTAGAAAAATTGTTATAAAGAGTAAATTTCAAAAATTTCAATTTAATCACTTCCGAAGGTGTGCGGATACCTTAAATGCGTTTTTATCATTGGTGGAAATGTTAAAAAAAATGGGAAATAGTTAAATTCAGATTTTTGTTTGTATGCTTACAACTAATGTATCCCTTATATCACCTTTCCTGAATAATAATCAGACTTTCAGATTCCGGTTTCTTTTATTCATTATATTTAGTTTTTTTTTCTTTTAAGCTATATATATATATTAAAAAATATAATGCAATATTTTAAATCTGGAAAATAGGTATTATCAATATTAGATAAAAGATCTTTCTTAAGGAATAATCTCCCGCTTAAGAAGCTTTCCGTCTGTTATCATAATTGTACATTGCTTTAAATCTCAATCTATAATGTACCTTTTTAATAGAAGCAGCATTTTGAAAAATTAAGAATCTGAAACAAATGTATTAAATTTATATCTAAAGAATACCAAAAATAAATAAATCACCTATATAAATAATTACTATATGTAGGGGAGACCGGGGCAAGATGACTATGTTAACAATTTTTGTTGTTTATTAATTTATTTTGAAGTAATAGTAAAATTAAATTTACATGAACTGGTAGAGTATACATTTGTAGTATTAAATACATTACCATTTAATTTTTCAAATAAAAAAAATAAAGGATAATTTTATTTTTTCATAACATTAACAAATCGTCATCTTGCCCCAGTACTGGGGAAAGATGACTTTGGCCTTGGGGCAAGATGACAACACTGAAAAAGATTGAACATATTTTATCTTTTGAATATGTTACATGGTTTAAGAAATGATAACTGTGTTTTTACATCTTACAAAGTATCAAACTAAGCATAATGCATTGATTGTAACGTAATTCTGAAGTGTTTAGTTGTGCAGCTAACAATAGTCACAAATAAAAATGCCATTTTCATAATTAGAACATTCCTCATGCCACCACTCTTGGCATTTACAGCACTTGATCCATTCTTCTGTTGGTGGGTCACAATGCCGGAAGTTGGCCTTAAACGCTTTTTGAATTTTTTGGGAGGAGGGGGACCAGCGGGGGAGGGGGAGGACTTGACCCCGTCGAACGTTACTCTCCTCGTACCGATCGGATGCTTGGAAGTGGAGATACGGACCCCGATAGGATTTTTCTTTCGGGAGGCTAGGGGGGGGCTTAGCGGATGGCAAAAATGTCTTCCTCTGGTCGCCCCCTTTCGAACGACACCTCCCCCGATCCCATGTGCCCCTTAGCCAAAGAGGAGATAGAAGCGCAAGGTCATGCGAACAAACACACAGACAAACAAGCGTTTACAGAATTTAAATAGAATGGACAACATAGTTAGTTTAATAAATTCCGAAACACAGGGCCAGATGACGAGCTCATCATCTTGCCCCGGACTGCCTGTTTAAAAATATTCATTTTCATTGCCATGAAGGAAGGCGATTAATTGACATTTATTCATGGTAATAGGTAGTATTTAAACTAAGTTACTCATAAATAATAAAGAGAAACGATATATCTTACCTGTATCTGTAGCAGAGCTTATTTACACATGCATAAAAGTTATAACGTGGCAGCGGAAAACAGTCAAAGCTTCACAACTGACACAAAAATGGCGATTTCAGCGTCTCTATAGTATTGTTTAAGGAACGTCCGATTCGAGAGCCAGTAGTGTCCGGTTGATGCTGCCACCTAGCGGAAAACGTAAAAATTAAGACATTCGTCATCTTGCCCCACTCTTCATCTTGCCCCGGTCTCCCCTATGGCATAATTAAAACGCTTTTCTGTAAATAAAATATGATAAATAAATTAATATAAAATTTAATTAATTAATAAAATTAAATTTTATAAAATGAAAAATATACTGAAATCTGGAAGTATTTTTTGTGTTTTTTTTTCAAAAAGGCTAACATGTAAATTTAAAAAAGGATTACATCTAATATGTGCTATTAGATCTAAAATATGTATATCTATTTCTTTTCTTTATTTGGCTCAATTTTACCTCAGTGTATCTGATTTGAACTAAAATATCGCTATTATTCTGAAAGTTCATGTTACAAATATTTACTGTCCTTAAAATACAGCGTGTTTCTAAATGAATACCGGAGTTTTAACGCTTTGTAATATCTATTATAAAAGACTTAAAATTATACTTAATATATAAAATGAAAGAGCAAATCAAACAATTTTACCTACAAGCTTACAAGTGTTCAATGTGAACACCTTTCGTCATACGGCACACATCAAGTCGATTTCTCAGTTCTTCCCAAACGCCACTCTAAGCTCACCCGATCTGATGCCATGTGATTTCTACCTGTTGGGGTTCACAAAGGATCGAGTGCATGTGCCTCTACTACCAGCTGACCTACCCAACCTAAGAAACAGGATTGAGGCAGCTGTTGCAACAATTACCCCACAAACACTAATTAACGTTTGGGAAGAACTGAGCTATTGACTTCATGTGTGCTGTGAGACGAAAATTGTTCACATTGAACACTTGTAAGCCTGTAGGTAAAACTTTTTAAGTTGCTCTTTCATTTTATGCATTAATTATAATTTTAAGTTGTATGTAATAAATACTACCAAGCGTTAAAACCCCGATATTCATTTAGAAACACCCTGTAGAATAATGCATTTTACATACATTTTTTTTTTATTGAAACGTAGAAAAAAAATGTAGCACATATGCCAACATAGATATTAATTTATGTTTAACTAGAGTTATTATAACGATCGTATCTGATGATATTATAATTACAATTATAAAACAATGTATATCCATAATTTAAGATATTAAAAGTTTATATATTCATAATAATTGTGCGTTTTACTTTTTAATGAAATTAATTATTTCTCAGGAGATCCGCTTTTAGAAAATGCGAGAAATATTCACATTTTAATATTTAAAATATTTATTGCTAAGCTTGTAAACTGAAATAAGATTTTAAATTTACTATCACTTCAATAAGAATGGTTTATTGGAAGTTAAGATATTTTTTCTCCTTATAAATGAACTATAGAATAATGAGGATTATCAGTAATCTTCCTATGCAATGTTTAAAAATGGCTATTAGTCGAACGAAAGTATTTTATCTCAAGTTAAATATTTATGACCGATATGAACGAAATCATACTCAAAAGAGGATTATCAGAAACTTTCTTTCAATAAATTTTAAAAACTACAATTATGGAACCAAAATTATAAAAGTATTATAAATATTTAGAAGAATATTAATGAAGGACAGTAAAATAAATTAAATGTGTTTAATAATATTTTGAGACGATAAAATCGATATTGATGAAGGTTAAATTATAAGTTCCTTCATGATGATAATATTTCAGTTTTAAATATTTCCTCATACAATGTTTAAAAATGTGAACGCTAAAATTATTAGTAAGACTTAAACGCAATTTAAATTTATATGAAGTTGGTAACGCTTATTTATTACACAAAATAACATAAACAAAAATTTACAAAATTATTAAAAAATAAATCCCTTTGAAATGGAAGAAAATTTTACATTTAAGAGTAAAATTAAGACTTTAATAACATTCTGAATGTCGTGTGTTCAACATATACTGTGCAGTAATTATATACTTGAATTTTTGTTAATTACAATAGTATTTTGATGTATTGTTTATATGAAATTTTTAGTAATATAATATTTGTAACAAGATTTTTTTCAAATATTTACGCTCTTTTAAAAATCATAAAACGGCAAAATATTTTATAGATGCATACATTTCTAAATATCCACAAATTAAAGTATTTTTATTGAAGGATCTTAATTACTTTCAAATCATTATACATTCGTTCAACATCTAATAAAATTATTAAGCAAATATATACAAAAACTGACAGTTATCCGCATAATTATCTCCTGCATTATCCCTTATAATTTCCCCATAAAAGTGTTATCATACATTGGAAATCAAAATATGTGGCAAATATATTTTCAAAACAAATTTTGCACTTTATATCCAATTTCACTTGTGTTTAAAATTTAAACAATTATAAAAGTATTGTTGTTACAATATATAACTTTAGGCTGACACCTAGATACAAGTATATGTATATATATATATATATATATATATATATGTTTAAATATTTCTCAAAAACTATTACAACAAAGTATGCGTTATTTTTTAAGAGACTCTAATGTTTGTGGACAGTGTACCTTAAAACAATCTCTTGTAAAATGTGTAGTTAAAGAAATAATTATATGAACTGAAAAACCTTTTTTTGAATCGCAAATCCGATATGAACGCGCTCTCTCTCTCTCTCTCTCACACACACACACACATATATAGTATATATATGTGTGTGTGTGAGTGTTAGATATGTTATATATATATATATATGTGTGTGTGCTGAAAGCTACAAATACAAAAATGTCAATGAAAATATTGTGTAATATATATCAAAATACAGAAAACTGTAGAAATAAAGGATGATAATATTGTATATAAAACTGTACCAATCACAGCAATAAAAAATTGTTGTAAGAATAAAATTAAATATATGTGTGTTATTCTGAACTCTAACATTCAACCAACAGAGATTTGTGCGTCTACGGTCTATCGCTGTGAATTATTAAAAGTGCGTCAATGCACATCCTCTCTGTGTTCCCATTGGTCCTTTACAATGCTCTTCTTTGCAAATGTATTTTAAAAAGTGGGTGTTGCCATTCGAAAATTTCGAAATACTTTCACTCTAACCGTACCCGGGAGAGATCTGTTATTTTAAATCCCCACAATATCTAGGACATACCTTCACATAACAATATCTCAAATTTCCTTTCGATTGGTTAACTGGTTATGCCGCTTGGAATTCATATATTGTGAAAGTTTTTTTTTATGTCAACTCTGTATCTGTGTGTAAATATTTTTATAAAAACATGTTTAAATAAGTTATAATTAGCGCAAAGAGCTACATTTTTAACAATTAGTCTTATGACATTAAGAAATGGGAAACGTATAAACTGAAATAAATACGAAATTAAACAGTACATTACATTTATTGCCAAACAAAATTCATAATTTCTTCAATATTTTAATTCCATATGTAAAAGATTATAAACATACAATAGAAAAACCAAATAACATATATTTTTTTGAAATAATAACGCAAGATCAACAGGTAGACAAACTATATAATAAATCTGATCTAAATAATTTCATTATTCAATTTCAAAATCTAAAAAATACATGCATATATTATGTAAGTTACCTACATCTCATGAAATATTTATTTGAAATGTTGAATTGAAATTTACATATCTAGTTCATAGTTTGTGACTTTCTTCAGAAATACATGAACTCTGCTTTTCAGGAAAATGTGAAATATTTTAATTGGAGAATGAATTATTCATGTGTTGTTCTTAGGTTTCACAGAGTGCAAAGTACAATATTTCTGTAAGCTAAATTCTGAAGGTAAGATAAAAGTGTATTTGTATAACGTGCATCAAAACAATATGTTCTTTTTCTATAATACGCTACATAAGGCAAATTTAGATAATAACATTTCAATAAGGCGAATTCATGTACATATCTTTTAAATACCGGATATTGATTTTATTTATGTTATAAAAAAAATTTCTTTCGGGTTTTTTTCAAAGTAAATAGAAGATATACTCATTTTCTGATGAATGCGATATTTTAAAAACAAGATATATGAGGAACATAAAAGTCATAAGGGCGTATAAGGGACAAAAATGAAAAAAACTGAGCTAAGGCGGATAAATACGATCTGGAAAATACGGTTATTTGTTTGTACGCAAAAAAAAAAATATAAGTGATTTTTTAATTATGTATTGCGTTTTGGAAGTCAAATACTTAAGCGTTCGAAACTTGTATCACTTGTAACCAATATTGATTAACTAAAAATTTGTAAAAAAAAAAGTTAGTCCACCTTCTTTACACAGTTATTGAAATAATAGTTCAAAAATCACTATGAAATAAGCAACAGTTTTATAATTATTTCAGTCAATTACTATTGCTTCAAAAGTTTGAACTCAATTTACTCCATATCGAAATTTTGCCACTTGTATCTCTTAACTTCTAATGTCCTCATCTATATCTGACAAATAGCATATAGATGATTTGGTGAGCTCAACCTCTGATCAGCTTATCCTAACATTGATCAATTAATCATCAATTCAATCCTCAGAAAAGGAGGACATATGGATGCCTTAGTAAGTACTTCTCTTCGTGGAATATTATCAATGATTACACCACATTAAGTAGTTATACAACTTTTAAACTGTTAAATACCGAACCGGTTTTGGTAATAAGAACTTAAAAACTAGAAATTAACAATGAGATATTTGCTTATCTGTGAAGAAGCTGCAGAAGCGGCATTTTAGGGAATAAAAGAAATAGAAGGCATGGAAGAAAATCAGACAAAAGAATTACTATGAGAAAATAGACAGCGTTTTTCAAAATCTTTCTGTAGAAATTTAGAAAATGTAATTTTTTAATGTTTCCTAAAACTTAATATGACAGGAACATAGTGGCTAAAATTTACTACATTTGTATGATTTTATAGACATGAAATGTTTTTTGGAATTTTCGATTATATGTGGGCTTGTTAGTGTTTGTAAGTAAATTTAGAAAAATCGAAAAAGAACGAACAGCACCTGTCTATGCAAATTTTAATAAGGATAGATTTATTGGTGTCTCACATAATGGGGGTTCCTTATTAATATTGGTGAACGTGACATTTCAATATATATATTAGTACTATAATAATAACCGCCTATGTAACATAACTAATTGTATATAGACGCAAGGTTCTTCTGTTTTTTTTTTTTTTTAACTTTTGTCATGAATTATACTTTAGAAATATATTATAAACTATATACATAGGTACATTTTTGCTTTATTGTAATTATTTCAACTTTAATTTGTACACAATAACAAAATCGTTATACCATCAAAAAATGTAGAATTTATCACATTTGTTTTTATTGAATACATATTTTTTTAGGAATTTTTAATGTTAATTTATATACATAGATTTGAAAATACTTTCATACTTGGAAATATCAAATCCAATAAAGACACATTTTTATAAAATAGTCCATATTTCGTAATTAAATGTGACAAACAATAGATTAAGTATTTTCAATAGGTACAGAAATCAGATATTATAGACAATTATTTTAATGTTTTTAAATACTTTTTAACCTAAATTGTACATAAATTATGCTTGAAAACTGTTAGTGTATTCTCGTTAGTATCGCTTTATTATTGCCATGCAAATGTATCGACTTACATTTGTTGTTGGCGATAAATACGTTTGTATTTCTGCGTTAAGATGTAATTTCAGAAATAGAAACATAGGCTTTGGAAATGTTTTCTTTTTTTTATTTATTTATCGGATGTCAGTATAGCATTCACATAATAAACTGTTCATAATATATATATATATATATATATATATATATATATCCAACTAACTAACGAAGGAGGAACTAGAGGATTTCTAATGCAGCGCCCCCTTCCACTGGAATATTTCCTACTTTATGTAGGACCTGCTGGCCGTAGTTTCAAACCTATAAATCAAATTGAGTTCAATTCTATGCACAACTTCATACGCTTTTTGATGGTACAATAATGAAAATGGCACAAACATCGATAGTACAGCGCGCTCTTCCGGCGAATATTTCCATCTTCCAGAAGGTACTGCTGGTGAAAGTCACAAACCTAAAACAAATGGTTCAATTATATGCATAACTTCATGCACTTTTCGATGATACAATGAGCACGGACAGACACACAGGCGAACATTTTCTATAAACTTGTTTTTCGCGACCTATGACAACCTAAACGTGTAAAATCCGTCGAAAAACCGTCGTCTTCTATAATATATAGAAGAAAAATAAAAGGTCGTATGGTATCCTGTTACGTTACCATATTAAATGGGTAAGGCAAATATTTTAAAATAAGAATGTGGTACTCTTATTAAATTTAATACACGATCACTAATTTACGGGAAATGCAGTGAATTTACATTTAATACTTATCCATCATACATAGTATAGGGTAAGCCTTGTGATCATTTTAAAAACCGAAAAACATATTTTTGAAAAACATATTTTTAGAAAAAACAAAATGCCTACCGTCTGTCTGTGTGTCTGTAAACGCTCCAGCTCCTGAACAAATTGAGATAGAGACTTGAAACTTGTTATGTATTTAGTATGTAATAATGAAAATAAGCCTATTGAATTTCAGTAACCTCGATTATCCGGAACTATTTTTTTGGACTCTCGAAATATTCGTTCTGATAAAAAGTATATATATTTTTTTTAAGGAGTTAATATAAAATACAATACACAAACATAAATTTTGCATAAAGAATGAAGTCGATCAGATAATGAGTTGCCGAGATATTTTTAATCCTATTTATCACATTCTTCGATTTTTCAAGACCCTGTATTTCGTACCAATTTCAATTTAAAGATATATTTAATTGGAAATGAGACGCTTAATCCAACGTAGCAAGCTCTTAGTTGATATGATAATAATTTTTGAAGTTATAAGGATGTTTCTTTTACGCAATTTAGTAATAGAGCATTTAAAGTTTATGACGTCATCAAGCCAGGAATTTATTCGAATTGCAATGCATTTTATAAATAGTTTACACATGTTTTATTTTCATATTTTATATTATGCATATCCATGTTGGGTAAGTATTAATGTGGCCCCCAACGACTTGTTTTTATGAGCAAAACATTTTTATTTAACGATTCTGTATAAAAAATATTTTTAGTCATAAACATACATATACTCAGATAGCATGTTTCATAACATGCTTTCTGCTAACAATTGCAGTTTAGTCCGGCTGTAATGTTATAAATTTAATACAGGATAACTGCTTTATGGGAAACACAATGAATGTTCATTTTCTGTTATAAACCTGCCTTCTTTAACAATTCTGTATAAAAATATTTTCGTAGTAAACACACATACACTAAGATGTCGTGTTTTATAACATGTTCTCTACTAATGATAACGTTTTATCTAGTTAATAAAGTTCCACAAATTTAAACTATGTTATTGTAATTTGTGTAAATAATTTCTTTCAAATATTCTTTTATACCTAATTTTAATATATTGTTCATTTCGAAATTGTTTTATAGATTTAAAATAGAATGGTTAAGCCCTTACGTTTCTTCAAAAAGTTGCTTTTAGATAATTAACAGTAAACAGATTGAAAATTTTACTCGTTTTATAAAGGTATTTCACATTAGAATGTTTATATTAAACAATTTAATTTTTATGTTTTATTTATTTCTTTGTGATTTGTATTTTATTTATTTTATTATTTAAGCAGCAAAAAAAATTATTATTAATATGATTAATTATTATTAATTATTATGATTAAATTTCTGGTTCCTATCAAAATAATTTGATTTGACACCTCTCAAATGACCGATTGTTGGTGAATTTAGTGTTAAAAGTATTATTGATTATTCATCGCAGATAAATGTGTGGGTTAAATATATATATAGGAAGTGGGTTTGCAAAAAGGGCTCACAAGGGATTTTTTTAGCAGCAAAAAAAAAAAAAAAAAAAAAAAAAAAAAATTAGTTAAAAAGTCACCTGTAGATTGCGCTAACATACGAGAGATTCGACATGATTATGCAGATTAATCCTGCAATAAAAGACCGGGATACACTTTGATTTCTCATTCGCTTTCAGAATGTTATCATAAACTAATCGAGCGTTGTTGGTGAAGTAGTTGTATTTTAACGGAGAGTCAACAACTATTGCGTTGCGAAAATTTCGTACGGAGAAATGACTGAAACGAAGAATGTTGTCTGGAGGTCATGTTGAAAAAATTTTATTACAAGAATAAATGAATGGAGCGTACTGTTGTCCTGTTTATTGTGTTTCGGGTCGTCAACGCCCTCTACCAGTGACATTTTTAACTAACTTTTTTTTCTGCTAAAAAAAATCCGACTACCTTGTGCGCCCTTTCTTGCAAACCGCACTTGTCTATCATAATTTCTTCCTTTTTATGATATATATATATATATATATATATATATATATATATATATATATATATATATATATATATATATATATATATATATATATATATATATATATCTGCCTGTCTATTTATATGTATAGATATTGAAAGAAACCATTTTATTTCATTTTTATTTTCTTATTTACAAAAAAATATATAAAATTTTATACAGTAATTAAATTAGTATGCAAAACAGGTATTTGCGTATCTTGCTGGATAATCATGATGACGGACTAACACCTAAACTCTTCCGCGACTGTGCAAATAAACTACGAGTTCACTACTAAAATAGCAAAATAGCACATATTCTGAACATAGACTACTTGATGATATTGTTTAAATTCATGGGAAGAAAAACTAGTGAAGACATAGTTAAAATTTATAATAAGCAAATAGTCAAAAATCCTATCTCATATCTGCCAACATTTACGGTTTTTCCGTACAACTAAAATCTTGACTAATTTAATCTCCGAAATCTGCAGTTAAATAAGTTTTGTTTTTTGATTATATTTTTTACATTATGTTTTGCTTATATAATAATATAAATAAGGCATTACCGGTAGAGTTTCTAAAAACTTTAATTTATAGTAATTTGATTTAAAAGTAACGTGGGAGGAAAATGTATTAAGTTAATTCGAAATAATACACACATATATATATATATATATATATATATATATATATATATATATATATATATATATATATATATATATATATATATATATATATATATATATATATATATATCAAACATTTACATTTACAAAAGGGATGCTATTTTTTTTTCAACAGAAGAAAATTTTAAGCATTACATTAAACCTCGTCCTTAATACAGAAACAGTAAGTAAAACAAAACGTTTATAAATTATAAACCTTTTTTTTTGTTGTTATTGTTATTCTGATTTATTTGATATGGTAAAATTTGTAAACATGATGGCAACAACTGTTAGAGAAACATAATATTGTTGGGAAAATTTAATAATATACTTTTATAAATTTAAAGGAATTTTTATGATTAGAGTAACCCGTATTTCAACATTATATTGTTAAATACCTATTTGACACTGAAAGGAAATTAGAGTTGAGGTTTAAAATATTGAGGATATTAAAATAGTTTTAAAATTGGTTGCATATTTCGAAGTTTCAAATTCTTATGTTGTTGAAGATCGAAGAAACTAATTAATACGAGGCTTAGAAGAAAGTAATTACGTACATTCGTTCAATATTCTCGAACTTTAGAAAGAGATATATAAAAATAAAGAGCATTATATAATTTAAAGAATTTTCAGTGCAAGATTAAAATTTCAAGTTAAAATTTAATTGACTATATATTTTCTATTTTCTATTTAACACTTTAGTAAAGAGATATAACAAAAAATAAAGTGCCCAGTTATTATAGAGCGTTTTAACTGAATGTTTAATAGTCCAAGATAAAATTGCGTACACATTTGATGTTTTTTTCTCTTATAAAGAGATAAACGAAAACGATAAAGAAAGAAACTAAATAGCATTAATTATTTTGAGAAATTTTCATTGCATGTTTAAATTCCAAGCTAACTTTTAAATACATATACGTTTAATTCTTGGAAATTTTTCCATAGAAAAATTCTCACGCCTTGCATTCATAATATTTCAAATTTTAATTGCTTAAAATGCGTATTGCCAACAGAGTGAAAAAGTATCCAAGCAAGGACTCGAACTCGGGGCATCAGTATACGCACTGACGTTCTACCAACTGAACCACTTGGAACGATACCCAGCCTGGCACTTCTCAGTATCACATGTTGGCAAGGCTACAAGCGCAGCACAGGATGGAATATTTTTCTGTGTGCCACCAACCTTGGGGCAAACACGAAACCAAAGAGAATCCAGCATCGATGATTGAACAAATCTATTTTAAGTCTAATAGATCACTAATATTTAAAATTAATAGATCAAATAACTAACTAATTTAAAACTAATAGATCAAATTAATATTCAGTTGGTAGAACGTTAGTGCGCTATAATGATGACACGGGTTCGAGTACCGGCTTGGATACTTTTTCACGCTGTTGGTTACACGCCTTTTAAGCCCTTAAATTTTGAAATATTACATATGCGTTATATATTTCTCTACTGTTTTATATACTTGAAAAATTATAAAGAATTAATCAATAATGACAAGATTTTCACATTTTGTTTAGAAACAGAACTTTATTTTAAAAAAGTAGCCTATCTATGTATAATTGATGATTGAAAAATATTTATCACTGTACGAATAATCATAACTCCAACAGTAATTGACAACATAATAATTTTCTTTTCAGATACGCGACAATTATCTCACAGTATTTAGATAATATAATCTTCATATGATGTGAAGTACCGATGCGCGGTGAAAGATTCCTTCATGTTGTCCAAAATCTTTCAATGAGCGAGAGTGTTATTTTAGGTTTACGGATTCATTTTCGAAGGTTAGTTGAGGATTTTTTATTCGAAAAGAAAAATTGCAAAAAATGGTTTAAATTGCATTTTTACCATGTATCACTTCTGCGCATCATCTGCAGCACACGCATGTAAAACAGTTACTCGTAACAGCTGCCGGGCTGCGCCGCCGTAGTGAAAGAAAAACACAGTGGTCCACCTCTTCAAATTGCGTTTGCTTTACATTGCTTTAAATATTACTTATAAATGACTATATATTAAAGAGCAGGCAAGTATATTTCTTCATTATTGCAAAATACGTCATTCGCCAAAGTTTACAAAACGTTATAATGACGCTCGTGTTCAGTGGTAAAAAATCACATGAATTGGACAGATGAATGGTTGAGTTTTCTTTTCAGTGACTAAAAGAAATTTAATTTAGATGATTCCGAAGTTTTTTCAGCAGATAACAAAGAGGAGGTTCACTCATGGTGTGGGGAACATTTTCTTATAGTGGAACAACCGATATTGCTTTTTTGAAATGTTGTCAATGTTCTGAAGATTAATAAAAAACGATTGAAGTACAGTTACTTCCATTTGAAAAGCTGTTATGTGGGGATAAATTGATATACCACCAACGCAACTGCTCCATTCACATGTCCAATTCTACAATGCAGTGGTTTAGACAAAACCGTTATGGACTGGTCAGCCATAAGTCCTGACCTGAACCCGATAGCGACCCTCTTAGAAATATTAGCTGGCGACGGAAATGCTAATGGGCGTCAATTTGCAAAAGAATCAATATCTAAAGCTGAAAATTGAACGAAGGTGGTTTTCTTTAAAGCCATAATTTCTCCCAACTCTTGCTTGGAGTATTATTGATCGAGTGTTTGAAGTGATCAGAAAAAAGGCTTAAAAAGTTGACCGTTAAAGGGAAAAAAATAGTTTTCTATATCCATTTGGGACAGTAAAAATTAAGTTTTAATTTTTTTCACAAAGTCTGTGATTGTCTAATATTATTTTTGTATAGTATTATTATTGTCTCGATATTATTTATAATTATAATTTGTTTTGAAACAGTTACTCCTGTTTTTCAATTGTAAAATAAGAAAACCCCGTTGTCTATAAACTTTTAGGACGCACTGTAATACCTCTCTGATCAAAGAATATTTTTTTTTATCCATACACATTTATACATATTTAATGAAATAATACACCATATAATAAATGTTATATATAGACAATAGTTAAATGAATAAAATAAATAACATTAAATCTCACATAAACAGAGTTAGAAAGATTATACATATGCGAACGTTAGGCAATATACAGTATATAAAATTAAAGCAAAGTAACATACATAAACAACAAGAATATGCTGACGCAAAATTTCATGTAAAATTAGTGTAAATTAAAAAAAAAGAAAAATGCATCCACATACACAGGTAATAATATAGTATGCATGCATTATATTTACACTAATCATTCCCAATTATGTAATAAATGTGTATAACTGGTTCATATAAAAACAGTTCATGAGAGAATGCTAGTCATCATAAGGAGTTCACATAGGTACAACGCAATACAATTGGAATAACAATTTTTTAAATATCATTCTTTCAAATTATGTGCAGACAAAATTGAACGAAATATGTAACACAGGAGTAAATTAATTCGTCAGATTTGAAACACCATTAAATATTTTTCATTATTTAAAAATATCTTCAAATAAGTAACATCATATACAAGATAAATTTATCAAAACACAATATTGTGTCATACAGACAAAAATAAAAAAAATTCTCTTGAAAATTAAAAAAAAATAATCACATTTTGTACCTAGGTTTTGTACCTAGGTGTACCTAGGTACCTAGGTACATTATGTTCAATATATGTTTAACATGGGGGAAATTCTTTCGAAAAATGAAAATAACAAAAATGTCATATATTGTACCTAAGAGAACATTATGTAATATACAGTAAATGAAATTAAAGCAAAGTAATACACAGAAACACCAAGAATATGTTGTCGCAAAATTTTATGTAACAGTGGGATAAAAAAAAAAAAAAAAAATATCCACATACATGAATAATAATATAGTATGCATGTGGAATTATAAAAATGTAAAAAATTATCAATTAATCTCATGCTTTATAATTTTTTTTAAATAGACTAGTCATAAATAATAGTCTTAAATAATTCAGAGCAAGTGAACACTATTTTCTTTAAAGCTTCCATAAATGTGTCCCTTTGAGAAACAAGAAATTCCATCGAAGTAAGCACATAAAAAGATAGTGGACACTATCATTTTAGACTTTACGTAAACGAAAAAATTACAAATGAAATACATTACATTGATATGAAAATCTAAAACAAAACGCCAAATATATGTCAGATTAGCATCCAAGTTATTGCGATAGGAAAATAAAGCCTTTTTTTTTAAAAAAAAAAGAAAAATATAGAAAAAAAACACACATTTTCACGATCTTAAGAGATCTTAAAAACTGAACTGGATTTTTCGGTACATTGCGAGAGGGGCAGGAGATCACTAAAGGATTGCTATAAAAAGAAGGGTAGTTTGTCCAAATTAATAATTTAAATGAACAATATATTTTCAATGAGATTTAATTTAAAATTTGACAGTTAAATGATTTAGATTGTCTTTTTGGTGAAACATTTAAAAATGAAAGAAAATCCTAACCATTAATGAAGTTTAAACAGAAAATTACCGGAAATAAAATAATCTAATAATGTGAGACATTTGAATTTCTTCCATTTTAGAGTTTTTTTACTTTATTTAATTAATTGAAACAAATTGAACAGAAAACAGATTTCGAAACAACTTTTTTACTACTGAGTAGGAGATTAAATAAAACAATACTTTTATGTATACTTTAAAAAAGCAAAGAGTACCCAACGAAAACGAATATGTATAGAATTTCATGCCAAGAATAATTAGCTTAAAAAATTTACTTTTGCATATCATACAACTACTTCTTACAAATAATCTAGTAGTATATTAACTCTTTGCCGTCCGGTGACACAACAGTGGTGTCGTACGTAAAAAAACGTAATTTTAATCCTTAACCCTTTCAATGGCGGTGATATGTTTATGAAACCACTTAAGTTTAATTCCCAAATGCCACAGTGACACCAGAATTTTGGTATAAAATTTTCTGTTTATTTCGTGTATAAAATATAGCTTTTTTTATTTCCAAATAAATTTCTTCATAAATTCCGATGTCATTCATTCATTTCAACATTTTAGAAAGGAAGTTCTTTGCCCCTGAAAGGGTTAAATGCTACATTGACACCAGAATTTTGGAATGAAAAATTCCCTTTTATCAAGTACATGAAGAAAAGATTTTACTTATTTTCGAATAAATTTGTTTCTAAAGTCTGATGTCAATCAATCGTTTCAACATTCTACGGGACATGCGGACGGCAAAATGTAATATTACGTAATAGGAGATTGATGGTAACAAAACATTGAAATAAGAAATATAAATTTATGTTTGAAATTTCTTTTAAGTTAAAAAGTTAAATGGAAGCGACATGATTTGAAAGAATGTCATTATTCGTGTTTAAAAGAGAATTTTAAATCACATTCATTTTGAAATGTTACAACATTTTTCAAATGAATTTCAAGTGGTAACAGCGTAATTCTTAAAATCCGTTTTTGCACGTTCGTCGAAAAGTAGACATTAAAAACATATGACAGGTTCTACAGAGAATTTCCTGTTAGCCAGGGAAATTGTTTACACCTGTTAATTCGCTATATTTTAATTACGGAAATATATTATAAAGAGAAACTTGTATAGCAACCTATGAAGTTTTAACAAAAATGCAAGTAAAAAATCTTCAAATATGCGAATACAATATTTCATTTTATCCCACCTACCTGTTTCTGAGTTAAGTTTAAAAAGCTACCCGCATCACACCTTGCTTTGCACTAAAAATTCGCAGTTCAAAATTTTAAAACTACAAAAACCCTAAATTATTGGACCGAATGATTTATCGTTTGGTATCCAAAGATAACATTTACCAAAAATTCCAACTATTACGTGAACATATCATGTTCATATTAAACAATTAAAAGAGTGATGCAATTTCGATATGAAGATGGCTCCATATTTTTTTTCATGTATTTAAAACAGATAAAATTTCCAATTGAATAACATTTTCATTTTTTTACATTTGTCTTTTCATATATTTGCTGATACAATTTTTTACTGGTGGGGGGGGGGGGGGGTGGCTCGAAAGCCAAAGCACCGCGACCAGAGGTCTATTGTACTATACCCCAGGTCTCCTAATTTTGAACCAATTCCAGATGAGAGACCTGCATCTGCATTGGAACCCTCAGAGGTAACGCTTATCTAGAACTTGGAGGACTTTGGAGCCACGAACAGATTTAACATGCACCAGCTCCCATTAACGTACACGGTCCCACAGCAGAGGCAGACGTAAGAGGATAGACGATGCACCCTCCCAACTATTGACCGCGGTCGATGCTGCTTGGCTTTCGGTGATCTTAAGAGAGTTGGGTTGGGTTGATTAAATACGGTAATTATCAACACTTGGGATATAGGCCCGGGGGGAGTGCCCTTCGTGGGAGTCTTTCTAAGGGAACCTAACCCGTATTTACGCATGGATAAATCCACGGCTCGAAGAAAACCACGAAAACTCCGAACGATTAGGCTGACGGGCGCGACTGGGATCGAACCCAGCACCTCCCGTCTACCAGCTTCGAGGGCAGAACCTCTCAGCCACTGGTGGGGCGATCTTACGAGAACCGAGCTTTTACCGTCCGCGCCACTGCGGGACTGCTGATACAATAGAAAGGGGGGGGGAGTAACCGTTTTCTGACAAACTGTACACTGATGAAATTTATCTCGTATGAAATACAAAACGATGTATAAAACATTAAAACTTTATAAACCATTTTTGAAGATGCGTGAATAAAGGAAATGTTTTATAATTATTATGATATAGGTTATTGACCGTAACCCAAAATATTTCGATGCTTTGAAATTGTGTAAAAGACAGCTTCGAAAACAGTTGTGCATATTTAATTAATTTTAACGCGAAACAATTGCAATAAAACAAAGGTAAAACAGACAGAAATTTAAATAAATTTGAAATTTTTATTGCTTCGAAAATATTTTCAAGAATATGTAAAACCATGATAAGCTATCATTAATATTTTATTTCTACCGGCATATAATTAGTGTGAATGTCAATTACTGTTGAAGGAATGTATCTCAATTATTCATTAGTTGGATGGAGTCATAGAAATAACTAATTGTATGAAATGCGACAAGTGAAACTACATATTTTAAGAGCTTTCAGATATTGAATGGGGAAAAAAGTTAGTTAATTTTATTTGTAGACAAGATAATGTGTTATTTAAATTTAAACATATTATTTTAACTTATAATCAATTTTAAAATCATGAGGTTAAGATAGGGTTTTTGTTTTGTTAACTCTTAACATTTATGTCTTTATTTTCTTATGAATAAATATTATTAAAATGCATGATTCGTACGCTGTTACCAGAATTTTTAACAAAATTTTTTGCCTGATTTAAATTCAGAAAAGTATTACAAATCCTGTAATTAAACGAGACGTCTGCAATTTCTGCAATTTAAATATTAAATAGTAAAATTATATTAAAAAAATGTGGTAAAAACTTATGAATCCTGCAATATAATAGACCTGCCAAAAATACATAGTGTTATTTAATTTCGATTAGGTTGTGCAGATGCTTTTTATTACAGAGTCAGATTTTTCCGTTTTATACAACGGGTGATGGAGAGGCCTCCAAAAGTTAAAGCATACATGTAGTTTTATTCATCGTATAAATAAACTAATTTAAACACATGAATTTTGATAGATAAATGCCTATTACAATGAGACATCACATAGCCAAAATACAAAATGAGAAGACAGAAAGAATTTTGCAATATATGTAAAATCGTCAAAATTTTATGCCCTAGAACAGACTGAATAGGTCCACTTGTGTCAATGTTGTGCAGATGTGTTTTATTACAGAGTCAGATATTTCCTTTTTATTCAACGGGTGATGGGGAAACTGTCATGAAATGGCCTCCAAAAGTTAAAGCATACAAATTGTATTTATTCACCTTATAATGAAACTAATTTAAACACATGAATTTTGAAACATAAGTGCCTATTACTATGAGACGTCATATAGCCAAAACACAAAATGAGAAGAAAGAAAGAATTTTGAAATATTTATAAAATCGTCGAAACTTTATGCAGACTGGCTACTAATGAGTAAGTCCACTTGTGTCAATGTTGTGCAGATGCTTTTTACTACAGACTCAGATTTTTCCTTTTATAGAACGGGTGATGGATAAACTGTCATGAAATGGCCTTCAAAAGTTAAAACATACAAATTGTTTTTATTTACATTATAATGAAACTAATTTAAACACATGAATTTTGAAACATAAGTGCCTATTACTATGAGACGTCATATAGCCAAAACACAAAATGAGAAGAAAGAAAGAATTTTGAAATATTTGTAAAATCGTCAAAACTTTATGCAGACTGGCTACTAATGAATAAGTCAATGTTGTGCAGATGTACTTTATTGCAGGGTCAGAGGTTTTTCCTCTTTATACAACGGGTGATTGAGAGACTGTCATGAAATGGCCTCCAAAAGTTAAAGCATACAAATTGTTTTTATACATCTTATAAAGAAAATAATTTAAACACATGAATTTTGATATATAAGTGCCAATCTCTATGAGACGAGAAGAAAGAAATAATTTAAAAAATTAAAAAAGATAACATACAAGAAAATGTTTTGTGTTTGTCTTCCAAATGTTAGTTTATACACACATTAATATTTCGTACCTAATTAAGAGCAACTTTATAATCTAGAAAATTACAGACAAACAACTTCAAAAGGAAACAATAAATAAATCTGTAAATAAAGTAATTCCGAATAATAAGAAACCCGGCGTTAAATATGAAGACTTAATAATGAGTAAATAGACAAGTGTTGCCAGCAAGAAAATGAATTCGTTTGTTGGATTAGAACTTGATTTTAGCAGCAAGTGTCAGTGGGAAAAATCTATGACTTCATGCGGAACGTTGCGATACACTGCAGCTGAGATTTGCCACTGAGATTCGCAAATTGTTGATCAGAAAAAGAATTTCGCACAAAAGAAGCAAGTTTCAGCCATGTGATTTGGAAAATGTTTGTTTTTTCACCTGAAGCGATAAAGTAGCGTCGGTTCTCGATACAAACTGCGGATTTTTTGTATCGCGCTATTCGTTACACTAGATTACTCAAAATGTAGCGCGCTACACAACAAACTATTGTAAAATGTTGCGGCTACCGTAGTTTCGCTACTTGTAGCGCGCTACTTCCGATTCTTGTTTTGGTGCAATTACAACTAACAGATGTCCAGCTATAGCTATAATAACCATCATAACAAACACTTCAACAGACCATCCTTCAATACAACTTAATTCCAATTTCCAGTTCAAAATTTAGTTTTGTTGAATTAGCTGGAGAACTTGAGTTTGAATTACTACTATATGACAATGTCATTCATTAAATATCGAAATGATGTAATATATAATCACCATAATAAATTTCTTACCTTATATTTAAAAAAAAATAGTTAGCATTTTATTTTTCCTAATGAATTACCTGTTAAATATAGAAAAAATCATACTCTGACAAAATGATATTTGTAGAAAAAAAAATGTCATAATTTTTTTCCCCTCTGTTATTAGTTTAATCGCTTAAATTTTACTTTTTGATATTCCGTTGCAAATAATGCGCAACAAATTACTTTTTTCTCTAAAAATCGCTTAAAATTGCTCCTGTGCATCATCATACTTTACATTTTTTTTTTAGAATGTTTTTGCTCATATAAATGAATAATGATTAAAATGTGGACGGCGGTAAGTAGTTTTTTTTAATGGTTATTATTATTGTCATTCATTCAAGCCATTAGCATTTTTTCTGTTGTGTGAAATGTTTTTTTTACTGCATTATTTAATAAAGGTTTTTTTAAACACTGTTGGCAAATGTAAATGAATGTTTGCATAAGTTTATAATATTAAATAATCTATTAAATTTGATGTATGTCTTTCAGTTTTAACAATGTTAAAGAAACTGCCTTTTTTCTTTTTCTTTTAACATGTAGTTTTGAAAAAAATAATTTATAGTGTCTTTTTTCTAATACTTGAACGGCTTGCTTATATTCATAATATTAAATTTTCATAAATTTTCATAATATTAAATTTTTCATAATATTAAATTTTCATAAATTTTCATAATATTAAATTTTTCATAATATTAAATTTTTCATAATATTAAATTTTTCATAATATTAAATTTATTTAATATTTAGCATTTTAAATGAGAAACATTTTGATACTTTTTGTTTTAATACTTAATTAAAAATTATTTCAAGTATATGTTTCTTGTAAAATATCTGCTTGCTTGTTTTTATAATATGAAGTAATCAATGCCACTTGATACATTTCATTCATCTTTAACAATTTAAAAGCAACTTCTTTTGTATTTTTAAACATTTAATTAAAATAGAAAGCGGCTTGAACTGACTGTGTTTATATCCACGACTTGTTAAAAGTTTTGCATAAATTCTTATGATATTAAAATTCTTTGTTGATTTTTATTTGTGCACTACGCTGTGTGCTTTTTGCTGAGGGTGGTATAGCTCAATAGTATATTTTTTGTTACAACAATTTATTATTTTCCACATTCCCTGTAAGCTTTGTTGTTGCCAGAAGTGTTCCGTTATAAATAAAAATTTGGCGACATACGCAAAAGACACATGCTCAGATTGGAAATGTTTCTTCCAACTATAGTAACCCATTTGTATTTCACAAAACTTGTTTGGACATGACATTGACATATAGAGGAGCTGACGTCGAGACCTTTAGCTACTACGGCGTTTCACTCGAATGATCATTATTTATAAACTCTTAGAATTGATACACGTATTGACATAAATTTCTTCCTTTTTACAAAAAGCTTCTTTTTAATTTTACCGAAATCCATACACAAGGTGATAGACAGATGAACCTCAAGACGATAAGTGTACGGATTCCACGCTATGTGTGTGCAATGCAGACACCGGGATTTGAACCAGTTACTGTCACTGTACCAAATGAAGTATCTTACGCTCTGGGCCACGGGAGGCCGTCTGGACATATTTGATTACACAAGTGAGACAAGCCAACAAATATTATCTCGGAGATAATGGAAGGTTCGCCATGTCTGAGAAAAAAAAAACGGTACACCAATCAAAATTGTTTGGATGTATGTCATAACTGTCTGAATTATAAAGGCATTGCAATTGCCAACTGGGCATGCTTCATACGCAGTAGAATTAGGTTAAAATTGTTTACTTGTATCTGTAAAAAGAACTATAAACGATATAAGTACTATTTTTAAATTCTCTGGAGTACTAGAATTGTACTGTAAAAATTTATATTAAAATGTGTCCATTGCGTGTTGAGGAAACCAAGACCATACCGACATACACACCTGCAGAAACTTTAATTGCATTCTCTGAGGCGTAAGAAAGATTTGGTTAAGCATTGGTCTTAATTGGACATGTCGCCCTATGCATTTAAGGTAGACTCTTCAAGGGGAAGTTACCCGAATTATCGGTTTCAGAAAAATAAACCCTGAAAACTTTGCAAAGTCATTTCTCCCAGACCATTCTGTTTTCGAACACGCAAACATTGGCAGAGTCTTTTTTTTACCAGTATGCTAGACTTAGTTTGAGTGTGCCCTTCTTTCTTCAAAATTGCTTTACAAAATTCAAAGTAGTTTATATTGATTGATTTGATTAAATGTGAGAATAATCATACTGTGATCAATGACAGGTGAAAAACTATCAAAATACAGAACGAAGTTCTATGTTTTGTTTTCATACAATAAGTACATTCCTGGACTCTCCTTAGTAACTCACTTAAAGTTGATATTTTCTTTGCGGTTGAAAAATTAAGAATGTATTATCTTATTTTCTTTCTTAACAGAACTGTTACAAGCGGAAGGTATTTCGGTGTGTTGCAAATACGGATCATGCCACAGTCAATAGAGATGAGTGGTAACAGTAGCTACAAAAATGGTTCTTAGTTTCTGGAGTGACATATATCACCATCACCGTTCAAATGTTATCCGTGTGATAACGTTGCACTACATAGAATATTTGTAACCAAGGATCGTTGGCAGCTTCATCCGCCATCTTGTTTCAAAATGGTAGCCAATTAAAAATTTTAAAATTTCAAAAAATTCAAAAAGATGTACATATTACAAATTGAAAAAAAAATGTTTATGGTAAGTGTTAGAACGTAATACAAGGATTCTAGAACATTTTTTTTTGTTTTGGCTATATCTTACAAAATGGCTGAGATATGGCAGTTTGAAATTATAGGTTGGCTGACATTTTGAAACAATCTGATTTTTGTTATGCTGTCTCTATCGTGCTGAAATTGTCATTCAAATTCAGTATTAATGAAAACCGGGATTGAATCTTCTATAATCGGATTCCAAGCATTTTAGCTTCGGGTGTTTGAGTAAAATGAGTTGCATTTTAAACACATGACTGTGAAAGCTACCTTTTCCTCCCGGTACAGGCCGGAAGGACTTTTTATATTCATGTTTTTTTATGCAAGCGTAGTTTCCTAATTGTTATGTATAATGTATATATATAATCCAAAAGAATAGAGAAAAAAGAAGATACTCCTCAATACATTTCTTTAGTGTAAAGCAATGCATGTAAAATTTTCAAGTTTATGTTCATAATGTCAACGTAAAAAATGGAAACACGTAATTACTAGTAAATTAAAAATTTTATTTAAATTTTTAATTAAAATTTACTACAAAATTTATAGTATAAATTAACATTCTACATAAAATTATTCATGATTGAAATCATCTTGTATCATCTGAATGGTACTTAAAATAAAAACCGTATATATGCGGAAGTGAGTTTCAAAATTCGTCGTATCAAGAAAAGAAAATTTTGTTAGACCAAGTTGTGGTTCCAAATCCCTAGTGAAAAGAAATTAAACCAAGATTTTAGAATCCCAGAAATACTATTAGTTTTGTTGTGCTTTTTCGGTGCATGTTTATTAACAAAATAGACGGTATTCATAATGTCACGTTATTTCATAATTTGGTATTCAGCTATTTTGGGAAATTCATATGAAAAGTCCAGTCAAATATTGTGAAAACTCAGAAAAATATCATCTGTGATTGTCTAAGACCATCATCATAATTCAATATAGTAGGATTAAGGTAATCCCAGAAGAAGGGAAGAGATGGGGTTTGAATGGCAGCTATTGTAAGAGGATTTGGGGGTCAGTACAATAGACCTCAGGTCGCGGTACTTTGGCTTTCGAGCTACCCCCCCCCCCCCCCAGTAATACAGTAATAATACAGTAATTGTAAGAGGATTTCCCTAGCTGAAAGATCTATTTTGTTCATCTCAATTACGAATGAAAAACTGTTCATGATTTGTATGGCTTTTCTGACTGTGTGTTGACTTTTCTAGACATGAATGGATTTACATTGCGCAAGAAAGGTATTCGCATGAATAGTATGACAAAGAAATATATTTGGGCGAACCAAGAGGTTAGAAGAAGGTGGAGAAGAGAAGAGGGGTAAGTCAATCAAGTAGGATCTCAGGTGCTATGCAGATTGGAGGGAAATGGAGTTTTTCGACATTGAGAGGCACACAGGTGTTTGGTGATAAGAAAGCAAGGGTCAATTGGATATACTGAGAATGTATTAGAATATTATCTAAAATTTGATTAACAAGTTTTTACATTTGTTATTTATTAAATAATTTTTTTTCGTTTAATACGAACTGATATGATTTAATTATATGTATGTCACCACGACATGACATGGCGATACAGTGAACTTGGTAAATTTTGGAAAATCTCTTTTCATCCAGCTACTTTTAGAAAGCAACTGTATCGCTGATATCTTTCACAGTTTTCACGATATTTCTCTGGACTTTTAATATAAGTTTCTCTAAATAGCTCACTATCAGATTATGAAATATAAATTTTGGTATGTTTCCCGTATGCGCAGTTAAAATTATTTTATACAAATGTCCATACCTTATCCATTATTCGATATATTCTTTTTTTAACTGCGGTATACTGTTTCTAGTGTTCATTGTCGATTTCTCGTCAAGTGGTATTAAATTTGATTGCAAGCTCCGTATATTATAAACAAAAAAAATTACATTTTTTACCGAAACATTAACATTTTCACGAATATGCGAACTGTGTTTACACAAATACACAAAAACGTTGAACAGGACCAACATGGTACAATGTGGCCATAATTAAACTGACGGTACTCAGAGTAATCTGTAGTGCAATCTAATTGCGAGAATGACGCCAAATTTTGTAGGAAGATAAACAAGACGGGGGACGAAGGATTCCGCGAAAAAAAATAGTGCCGAAAGTCTCCGCAACACTGCTAAAGTTTCTTTAACTGCAATTTCACTTACAGAGCCCCTAAGAAAGCAACAACAGAAGAATTTCTTTATTCAAACTTCACGTTACATCTTTTGGCCCAGTGCCAGCTTGTTCGGCTTTAAAAGGTAATGTGCTACTGTTAGCAGAAATTTCATTGAAAGTTATCTTTCATAATGTCTTCTTCTTTAGTGGATTGAGCTCTACTAGTCAAATTCTTTCACCTCAACAAGTGCAATGCGCCAGCCGCTCTTCGTGCTTTTAGAAACCACAAAAATACGCGTAAAGGTAACGGTCCTTTGTCAGTTAAATGGTTTAAAAGCAATGGTTCAGAAGTTTGAGAAAACAGGTTCTCTAAATGTTCAGTCAGGCAGAGGACGAAAACCCGTATCACAGGATACAATCGAAGAAGTGGCAACGGCGATTGTCGACAGAGCACCAGGCAATATTGCTACCACTTCCAGCGCTTGTGGGATAGCTCGGAATCTGGATATACTTTATTGTACGGTATGGAAAATCCTACGAAAGATTATCCACTTCTATCCGTACAAGATCAGCCGTGTACAAGAGTTACGTCACACTGACCATGATAAGCGATTGACTTTTGCTCTCACTTTTCTTGCCAGAATGGAGTTGGATGATGCTTGAGCCTGGAAAATCTTATGGGGAGACGAGGCCCAATTTTACCTGAATGGAAATGTAAATATCCAGAACTGCCGAATTTATGATAACAAGTCATCAAGAGCATTAAAGGAAATTCCTTTGCATTCACCAAAGATAACTGTTTGGTGTGGTTTCACAGCCGATATGATCATAGGTCCATTCTTCTATGAGAACATTACTCCGACAGGTCCTGTAACTTGTTCTGTTACCGTAGACAAATATCACCAAATGCTAAACAACTTTGTTATTCCCGCACTTCAGCAAGGACAGTACCTGGAGAAAATCATTTTCATGCAAGATGGAGCCCCTCCACATATTGCTTTGCGGGTACAGCAGCTGCTACGACAGAAATTCACAACAGAAAGAGTCATTAACCGCTGTTTTCCAACTGCATGGCCACTTCAGTCCCCTGATCTTACACCCTGCGACTTTTGGCTATGGGGTTACCTAAAGTCCAAGGTCTATCACGGAGGTGTCCAGGACCTAGCTAAGATGAAGGATAACATATAGCAAACTGTACGGGAGATTCCTGCAGACATGTTATTATCTGCTGTTGTAAATGCTGTGCACAGAATGCAATATGTGGTCCATAAAAACGGAGGCCACATCGAACCTGAGTTGGATATGCTAAATAAACGGTAATTTTATTTCAGTATTGATTTTTCTTTTTTGAAACTCTCTTTTTCGAATACACAACGCCACATATTCCCCTGACGGTGACTTTTGGAACTAAATTTTTCTTTCGCGGAATCCTTCGTCCCCCGTCTTGTTTAATCTTCCTACAAAATTTGGTGCCATTCTCGCAATTCACGCTATAGAACACTCTGAGTACCGTCAGGTTAATTATGGCCACCTTGTATTTTGTTGCAGTGACAGACCATTTTGAGTATTTTCTGTTACTCGGGCGATCGCAAATATTATTTTATTATTCAATTTATAATTCATCTCCCAATTGCTCTCGCCACTAAATCTCCAATGAAAAATGTGAAGTAAAATATGTTCTTTACATCCTTTAAATTCAAGGAAAATTCATTGAGAATTTCAGCGACAAGTGTTCGACAAAAAGTGTAAAATAGAAAGCTTCCGGTCACTGCCCCTTAATTTTTGAAAATCAGTGTATGTACAAAAAAGCTTAGTTCATGCTCATATGAAGTTTAATGTATGAAGACACTATTAAAAAGTATTTAGAAACATTAACAACTTTACGAATATGCAAACTTTGCTTACACAAATACACACAAACGTTGAACAGGACCAACATAGTATTTTGATACAGTGATTAGCCATTTTGAGTATTTTCTGTTACTTGGATGATCTCAAATATTATTTTATTACTAAATTTATTATTCATCCCCCCCTCCCAATTATCTTCGCGACTAAATCTTCAATAAAAAATATGAAATCAAATATGTTCTTTACATCCTTTAAATTCAAGGAAAATTCGTGGATAATTTCAGTAGATATTCAACAAAAAGTGTAAATTCGAAAGCATCCGGTCACTTCCCCTTAATATTTAGAAATCAGTGTATGCACAAAAAAGTTCATCCTGTAACATTATTCCAATTTTCATCTTAATGTATGCTCATATGAAGGTTAATGTATGAAGACATCATTAAAAAGCATTTTTTTTTTAAATTTAAAGCTTTTTTTATGCGTTCATTCATCGCACTTATACAATTCTTTCAACTACTCAACTTTCAATTTAGGACACATTTTAACAATGGAATATATTTTTCTTATAACAACAGTAGTATGTTTCAGTAATTTATGTTTCTAGAAAATTGCTTTTCCGCTCAATAGAAAATTCTCTCATTATTTCTTTTAACTGTAAAAAGTACACTTCAAAGAAATTGAAAATCATTAATTTTAGTATTTTAAAGCACTTAAAATATTAGAGAGGAGAACATTTTTATAAAGATTGCATACATAAAAGAAAGTTATTTTTATGGTTACTTTGGATTCGGGGTATTGTGAATTGAGATTCATGTCGATATTTTAGCTCACAAATAGAATTTAAAGAAAATCAATCTTGTTTGTCATCTTGTTTAATTTTGCACTAGATTAATTTTATCAAGACACAATTATTCAAATTGGTAAATAAATCACATGAGTTATAATTTTCCAACTGCATCCTATCCAGGATTCGAACCAGGGATCTGTTGGCAGAAGCTACCTATGCTCTAGCATTGGTAGAGCATCAGCCAAGAGATCCCAGGTTCAAATACTGACCCGGACATTTTTCGTCCAGTTGGAAAATTACAACTCATATGATTTATTTACCAGTTTGAATAACTGTGTTAAAATTAATTTAGTGTAATCACGTATCCAGCGTTTACTGGAGTTCCAAATTATCTGCGATTTATTCTGTTGAGTTCATTCGGATATCAGACCAGATGATATGATGAATAAGGTTAACTGGATGAATTAGGTCATCCCGATTCAAACGGGATGGCTCAGTTGGTAGAGCATTTCAGCTTCAGCCAAGAGATGCCAGGTTCGAATCATGTCCCGGACATTTTTCGTCCACTTGGAAAATTTTCATTTATTTAACTCATATATTCAATTTTGATTTCACTATATTTTAACTTAACGTATATTCTGATACAGTTTATCACATATTCTTATAATTTATTAGCAACATCGTTAAAGATGCAAAAAACGGCATTTTTTAAAGAATTACGAATATGAATAATCAAAATTATTTGCTTTCACCTTCACTAACAATGATTTCAAATCTATATAATTGAACAAGTGTATTTCAAGAAAAAATAATTATAAAAGTAAAACTAGTTTCTTTTCTACATTCTCTTTTACAAGCATTAAATTTTTATCTTTAAAATTTCTCATAATTTC
This sequence comes from Maratus michaelseni, assembly GCA_963931845.1. NCBI lineage: Eukaryota > Metazoa > Arthropoda > Arachnida > Araneae > Salticidae > Maratus > Maratus michaelseni. The sequence continues at coordinate 446,289,721 of OZ007589.1, read as the reverse complement.
ATGGCTGCAATTGAAATTGTTCAAAATTGTTGTTAATTTTCTCAAACATTATCACAGCAAAACCGATTAAAAACCTTGTTTCGAGAAAATTGAGTGTAAAGTTTCAACCTTTGCATGTATTGTCTGATTACGCGTCTCACCGTTTACGACTCGTTCTACTATAATTTCAGGAATTTTCCTATCGTTTGAACGGTTTAACATTCTTTAACAATTTGGATCCCGCAATAACAGAATGGCAATAGCCGCGCCTCTGAGGGTATATGCCCTCCGTAAAAGACTGTTTATTGGCGAAGGGGAAGCGGTGTTAAAATGTTCTTCTCTCCTATTGGTGTTTTTCTTCTGTTTATCCGCAGATGACGTGACATGGGTAAAGTCCATTCATCCAAATGCTGTGAATAGAGCTCCTATAATACAGGCTGAATGATACCGCCATTTAATAACCCAGCGGACCAAACATCAAGCTAAAACCGGTTAGCCTACAGTACTAGTGGACGGCAAACACCTGCTCAGGTGGTTTCTTAATGCTGAGCTAGGTTGCAATATGGCCGTTATTTTGGGCAACAGAATGGATATGCGTCAGCTCCCCTTATATGAGCCTTATCTGTGAAAGCCCAGGATAGTTCCTTCCACTCAAATTAGTCGCGATGCTGTCAACGGGGTGGTCTCTATCAGTGATTGATGGGGTAATTTGTTGGCATTTCTGGACAGTCCAGAAATAAAAGATTTTTTTTCAGTAACTGGAGCAATGATAAACAGAGGAGTGTAACACTTGTCGAAATTTGAATAAACTGAGATGGGAATAAGGTCATTTCCACTACATGCCTAGTGCAAAAAGAGGGAACGAAAAAAAAACAGCATTTTGCGCTATTTCGTTGGGATTCTAAGGTGATTCAATTTTTTAAAGCGTGAGATTTAAAGAGTTAAGGGCTAAATATTATGAAAATATAAATGAACAAAAAAATTGTCATTTCAAATATTTCAGTTCTACTTAAACTCTTTAAAAGATAATCGAGTGTTGAATGATTTATTCATAGTAATCGTAAATTCAAAAATACAGAAAAATACTTTAAACACATTTTTTTTTCAATTATTATTGTCATTCAGCAATTTAAGTTCCATAATCATATACTTATTGAAAAATAATTTACAAAATAATTTTCGTCATCTTAGAGACTCTCTTAACGACATTTTAAATGATAAAGACATTCATTTTTATGGAAAGATTAGTAGTAATATGTGAAACTAAATGATGTCAAGTTTGATTTTGTTTATGGAAGGGGGCGGAAGTAAGGGCAAATTACTCGAATAAAACTTCCTTCCGATGCGGATAATTAATATATACATGTACCAAAATGTGATGTATAACTTGGCTCAATTTGAATGTAATTTGTAATATAAGTTTACTTTAATACATATTTTGTTAAGCTGCTTCGATGATTATTTAATTTACGTTTTGAAACAAGACACTTTAATCTCTACACTATTAAAAAGAGTGCATTGGATAAAATGTTGATGGAAGATTAATACCAGTGCAGATATAATTAAAAATAAACATAACTTATTTTAAATAAGTATGTTTGTAAAAGTATTTATATATTTAATCTCTTATACTTTTACATTCTCTTACATTTTTTAAAAAGCATGAACTATGTGAATTTATACTTTTTGGAATAAATAAAGATAAAATTAAATGTTTTGCCACTATCTCCCATTTCAACACATAATAAATACATTAAATATAAATATAGGTGTAAATTAATATAAGCATATGTTAATCAAAAAATCTGTAAGCCAAGATAAAAAGAGACAAAAAGTTTGAAAGGACATTAAAAAAATTTAAAGAATCATACATTTTATACAATTCTAAATTTTATTAAACATCATATATTATGCATTTATAAACCAAAAAGAACTGTGTTGCTCATTAATATTTAAAGAAATATTTTTTTTAAATTAATATGAAATACAAAAATATTAAAGTTTGTAATGGTCTTAATTATAAATACACGGGTTCTATGTTCGTATAAATGAATGCATTTTAATAAGAAATGTACCCATCTTTTTACTTACCCATCATACGTAGTATAGGGTAAGTCTTGTAAAAGTTTTTGAAAATCGAAAATTTTTTTATGGAGGATTTACACGTTTCAGACACTGAAGATTCCGAAAAACATATTTAAAAAAAAAAAAAAAAATCCGTCCGTCTGTGTGTGTGTCTGTAAACGCTCTATCTCCCCAACAAATTGAGATAGAGACTAGAAATTTGGTATGTACTTAGTATGTAATAATGGGAAGAAGCTTATTGAATTTCAGTAACCCCGATTAAACGGAACTAGTTATTTCGGACTCTCACAATATTCGTTCTGATAAAAGGTATATAAAATTTTTCGACATTGTTTACTTTAAGGAGTGACTATAAAAGACAATAAAACAACATAAATAATGCATAAAGAAGGCAGTCGATCGGATAATGAGTTGCCGAGATATTTGTAATCCTATGTCCACACTCTTCGATGACCCTGCATTTCATTCAAATTTCAATTCAAAGATATATTTTGATTGGAAATGAGAAGCCTAATCCGACGCAGTAAACTCTTAGTTAATATGATACTTAATATCATTTTTAGAGTTATAAGGATGTTTCTTTTACGATATTCAGTAATAGAGCATTTAAAGTTTATGTCGTCATCAAGCTACGATTTTATTCGAAATGCAGTGCATTTTATAAATATTTTACACATGTTTTATTTTCTATATTTTATATTATGCATATCCATGATAGGTAAGTATTACGGTGGACCCGAACGACTAGTTTTGGAGTGCTTCAGCTATACGATTCGAATTCTTGGAACATGTTTTGATAATTATGATGGGAGTACAGTTTGTCCAAGGATGGTACGGAGTCTGTTCAAGATGTGTAATGGATGGATATTGCTTACGATTTACATAAAAAATCCTCTAATGCACTCCATTCATTTTTTTATATTCATTTATCCAATTCGTACAATAGAAATGGTGATTAAATAATATGTTACTGTTATCAATGAAACTTGTTTTTCATAAATCAGAGGAATGGAGCGATGGCTATCGTGCTGGAAAAAGAATTTTTCACTTCCAAAAAACAACTATATTACAAAGTTTTGAACTTTTTGTGTATAAAAATATATACGCAATGAAATTAATTTTCTTGGAAATAAAATGTAAAAATTGTACATTGAACTGACTCCAAGCTATAAATGATTCGTGGAGCCGTCAAACTAAATGCGGATAAGTAATGGTTTGGTCAACGCAATGTAAGACGAATTTAATTTTTTTTTTTGTAAGATGAAATCAATTGTTTACACACGTATTTTAGGGCCACAATTTCACCTATGTAGTTCCTTTCAGTAGGTAAAAATTCATTTCCGACATCATGATGCACTGTGCAACACATAAAAAAACCGAAAAATTGGTTCTATGATAACAATACCATATTGTTTAAATGGCCACCTTTATCGCACGATATGAACATTAAAAAAAGAATGGAAACCAATGGCGAACATGTTTTATGTAAATTACAAGCAATATTCATGCTTTACAGATCTTAAGGAAATTACGTATTATTTCGAGGTCTACAATCATATACAAAGTAATTATAATTAAAGTTTCACTTTCAAAACGATGTAAAAAAAGAACCAATCGTCAGAATGACCTGATATTTCATCGGAGTATACGTGAAGCAATGAGAATTTGTTCAGCGAAAGAAAAAACAGTTCAAAAGTGGACCAAAATACATGACATACATTGCTATAGTGATAAAAAGGCGGGGAACATACAGTTCCTGTTATTCTGCGTCTGAGAAGGTAGTCATGATTCTATCATTGAAGGATCGGGTTCTGCTTGTAAAGCTCTTTTACAAGAACGCTGACTGTGCGGCAATTGCATTGACGAAATCACGGACATTAAAGGGTTTAAGAAGCGGCTATGGCCGGATGACTTCATACGGTCTGAAGAAAATGTTTGATAAATTCGAAGAAGCGGGCTCATTTGACAAGAATTATAGCAGAGGAAGGAAAGCAACCGCTTCGATGTCAGTGGAGGAAGTGGCTACAGCATTGCAGGAAGCATCAAGCAGTGCTTTAGGAACGTGCAGTGCACAAGGAATTTCTTGAACTTTAGACATGCCTGTCAGCACGGCTCGTAAAATTTTAAGAAACATCTTGCAATGCTATCCATGCAAAATTACGCATGTTGAAGAGTTGCTTCCTGCTGACCTGAAAACGAAAACCCTTCACCCTAAAATTTCTTGCTCGAATGGAAGTGGACAATACATGGCTATGGAACATTTTGTGGACAGACAAAGCCCATTTCAATCTCAAAAGTTCTGTCAATACTCAAAAGTGCAGGATATGTTCAAGTGAGTATCCGTTCAGAATGCAAGCATTGCCGCTTCATTCTGCAAAGGTCCCTGTGTGGTGCGAGTTTAAAGCAGCATTTATCGTTGGTCCTTTATTTTTCGAAGAGATTGGTCCTTCGTGTCATGTCACCTTTACACTTAATGGGACACATTATGAATCTGTTTTATCCAATGAGTTCATTCCAGCACAGCAACAGCGCGGATGTGTGGATAACACAATTATTATGCAAAGTGGCCCTCCCCCGCACATTACAACACAAGTGAAGCAGGTATTGAATCTGCATTTTGAAAATGACAGAATTGTCAGTCGTCATTTTTCAACAGCGTGGCCACCATGATCACCTGACCTAAACCCTTGCGACTTCTGGCTGTGGGATTACCTAAAACATGTTGTGTACGGGGGTCCAATTGCGAAATTAGGTGAATTGAAAACACGCATTACGAAACACATTCACAATATCACCCCTGAAACATTCCGATCTGTTGTGGAACATGCTGTTGTGTGCTTTCAGCTGTTAGGAGAAAATAGTAGACAGCATATTGAACCTTTCTTAATCAACTTGTAGACGACTTCCTTTTCTTGATGGTTTCATCAGTTTTTGATTTTTCTATGGTTTTTGGCCTAAGGATAATTAAAAACCTATTTCATTTTTGCTTTTGCTACGGTTTTTGGCCTAGAGACAATTAAAAACCGATTTCGTTTTGCTTTTTCTGGCCTAGGGACAGTAATAACGGATTTCCTTTTTTGTTTTTTCTAAAGTTTTTGGCCTAGGGACAGTTGAAAACCGATTTCCTTTTTGATTTTTCTAAGGTTTTTGGCCGAGGGACAATTAAAAATAGTTTTTTTCCCTATCCGCTGTGGCAGCACTTTGTCGTGTTGGATAGGCTTTGAACAAAGAATGCCACAACAGCATGTCACGTCTTTCAATTTGCATCTTATGACCAGTACAGCGCCGACTTTCTGTCAACTTTTGAACGTTGTTTTCTTTCACAAAACAAATTCTCATTTCTTCACGATTACTCAGATAAAATATCAGGTCATTCTGACCAGTCGTTCATTTTTTACAGCTTTTTTAATGTGAAACGTTAATTATAATCACCCTGTGTATCAAAATTTGTAACAAGAATGTCAAATCGTTCGGCTGAATGTCTCCAAAATAAATGTTGTTACATTTCTCATTTAAACTGCATCTATTTGGATTTAAAAGCAGTTCCTTTAAACAAATAATCATTATTTTGTCTATATTTGTTTAAATGCACTTATAATAAAAATATGCCTGGCAGTTGTTTTTGTATAATAAATACATATTATATAACGTTTATTGATACTTAGAATTGTGTAAATATTGTGATTATTTACATTTTATTGTGTACCTATAATTTTGGCTAAGATATGATGTTAATTATAATAGTTATGGTAAGTTTTTTTTTTGCATACATTGGATAATAAACATAGCACAAATATGAATTTCAGTCCTTTGGCAATTGTGGGCAAATACTGTTTTACACAACGGTCCTCAAACCGTGGTACACGTTCCTATCTTTGGTCACAAAGTGCACTTGGAAGTGCGCGATGAGTGTGTTGCAATCAGTGTGTTACAATGAGTGAGTCGCAATGAGTGTGTTGCAATGAGCGAGTCGAAACGAATGGGTCGCAATGAAATTCTAACCCGTTGACTGAGTCAATGTCAGCATTGCCAAAAAAGCTGAGTTTACTTGAGCAAAGAAGAATCCGCTTTTAGTAGATAAATGCAGAAACTGGCTAGACATTCAAGGTGACACAACTACAACTACATCACAGCAAATGAACACCAACTATTCAAGGAATATGCAAGAATAAAATACATTGCTCATTATAGTACGTGAAAAAATGTTCTTCTAATATATGTATTAAACTTAAAACAAGAAAGCGAAATCTTGTGTCACGCGTAGAAAACGAGCATTTTCGAACACTTCCAGTGAACGGAAACGAAACTTCATCATTTAATAAAGTAAAAGAAGATATCTGATTAAACAAAACGAATAACACCATTTAAAAAAAATTACAATTTACCACTCATAAACGGTAAAATATTCATATATTTTTTAACAGTCTCGAATATGATACACAACTACACTCTATACACAACATATTGTTTCCTGGAATTTAATCCCGCCAGAAAACACATAACAGATTGGGAAATTTTCAAATCAACAAATTCAACAATTACCGATTATAGAAGGGAACTTGAAATTTCCTCTTCGACCGTGTGTATGATATTCCGAAATGTATTCACACCATGTATTAAACTAAAATTAAATTTAATTATGGAGTGCCTAACACAATCTAACAAGAATTTCTAGCGATTGCTATCCATAGACGGCAATATATCCTGTTTTTTCGTAAACCAGTAGATGAATTTATTTACATTCTACAAACATATCTTAGCATATTAACTATAATTAAGCAGGAAAATTCATAATAGTAGTCAAAAACAGTTTTGCGCAATTCATGCCCATAGACCATAATTCTTACAAAATCTTTTGTGTAGCCCTGTTTATATGCTATATTATTAATGTACACCACGTAATATATTAAAGTTTGATCATGCTTAAAAAAGCATACTGAAATCTGAAAGGGCGAGTGCAGTAGTAATCTTTTACAGCCAGTTAATGCAATATAATTATTTTTGTGTCCCTGTAAATAATCAAATGAAAGCTATGCTCTCCATTTTGAAAATTCAGATTCTTGTAGAGTGCACCTTAGTATTACACATCAGTTCGATTATGCTTAAAATATTGTAACATATTTAAAACACACTGACAACGATTTTTCCGTAAGCCATAATGTAACAGAACGTTTTGTGTTTCCCTGTAAATGAATGATAAATGCTATACACTCCATATTCTACAGAAAATCTGGTCTATTATACATCAGTAATGTGCATTAATTCCATTATGTTTGAAATAGTGTAGCTTCAATAATAAAATACGCCGCAAACGATTTTTCTCCCTAGATCATAATGTGAGAGAAAATTTTGTGTATACTATAAACTAACTATGAATGCTACATATAAAACATTATAACTAACATTTAAAAAATACTTAATACTATACTTTCTATATACTTTCTATATACGTAATACTATACTTTAATACTTAACTTTCAATAAATAATGTCCTATGATAAATTCAACTAATATAAATCACACTCTCGGTAATCACAGTTTATTTACGCTAGTTAGAGCATGGACATGCAGACAGAGGGCCAGATAGTCAGACAAACCGAAGTCACGAACACATTTCAACTGTGTTCGAAAGTGTTATCAAAAGATATTTGTTTATTTGCGTTCATTTTTCTTTTATTTTTTCAATTATATTTATTCCTAATATATTCGTTCAATCTTTTTTTATTATCAAGATTCGTTTTATCTTTAACAAAAACAGCTTTTAAATACTTTATTAAACGAGATAGTCAATTATTTTAAAGTCTTGATTTATTAAAATGAAAGCAGGTAAATAATGAAAATATATTTCCGAAATTTAAATTTTCCAATAAGATTCTTACAGAAAGAGTTTTTATTAATACTTATTCTAGTCTTTCAAGAATATATGTGTATCGCAAAACATTTTACTATTGATTAATAAATAAAGATAATGCTTTCAGAATATAAAGAAAATATTTCATTTTCCGAAATTTAACTTCCTCTTTTAATAATGATTTAAAAAGGAAAAAAAAAAATATGCACATCATTCTTTAACTCGAAAAATTATTTATTGAGTGTGGATATTAAGTAGTGGATATTTTATTTCCTAAATTAAATTTCAAAAATCTGCTACATCGTTTCCTTTTTTATGTTTTAAATTATTTTCTGAAAACTGCTTCGGATATTTCATTTATACAAGCTTATTTTATATTAAAAAATTATATATTTACAATGATTTTTTTTGGAGCCATGTTGTTAATATTAAGTAAGGAAAGACTATGCTTAACGCAAGATCTAAAAAAATCTTTCTTATGGTATATATTTTTGAGATTATCAGATATTTTTTTTTCTAGATTAATTTTATTAAGTAAGTTTATCCCTTCACACTAATTACATACTAGATTTAAATTTCTAATTGACTTTTTTCTTTCGTTATATTTTTATGTTAATGAGACACAGAACATCTAAACACTTGTCTACTGCGGATAAATGTATATTCTATTTTGCACAGTTATTTAGTGCATTTAAATTGGTTTTAATTTTAGTAAATATACTGAGATGCTTTTTGAAATAAGAATTTAGAAACGAAAATACCTACGTTTGTTTATCTAGATGTTTATCTAGTTTATCTAGATGTAGAGTAACACAAATATGACCGAAATGTGAATGCATCTTGACCAAAATGCGATTATTGTTGTCGTTACTCTTGTCAAGTGATATTGAAGATGTATTCACAGCAGTGTAAAGTTGATGTATTATATTTTTCATGAGTAGCAAATGACACAATGTTACGTCACAGTGAATTCATATTAACATTTTGTCAAAATGGGGCGAGTAAGAAGAAGCCCTTTTTGATCAACATTGAGATTATGAACAATTGTGACAATGGTGACGTCACATAGAAGTGTCATCTATTGGCTGTTAAAGATCTATTGGATGTTAAAGAATATTTCACTTATTTTTTTAATTTTGAATTATTTGTTTAAGCCATAGATTTTTTTATCGCAGCAATTATTATATTAAAATAATAGTACTTATAATGATTTAAAAAAACAGAAGTAACCTTTCTTTTTAAAAGTTCGTATTAATTTATGAAAAATAAATTTAATTTAAAATGTGAACTCTTAAAATTTACTTCCCCTTAAAGAATCACTCTTTATGATATTCTTAAAGTCAATTTTCATAAACAAACATTTCTATCATTTCTTTGCGTTTCTTTCATGTCTAAATTTAATTTTCAGAAAGTTTGTTTATTCACCAAAGTCAGAAATTTAAATGAAAAATAGCCATTTATCACGTGAACTTCAGAATGTTTCTGCTTTAATATTCTTCCTTTGAAGTATAGTACTTGGAGGGAGAAGGACTTTATGTAACATTCTTACTCTGGTAATATTCTGTTTCATAACTTCACCTTTCAAAACCTTTTTGATATTCTGTTTCATAACTTCACCTTTGAAGTGAATTTTCTGCCGCATACTATCGAATAAGTCATATGGGAAAAACATTTTTCTACAAATAAGATATTGGAAAAGAAACCCATAGTAAGAGAAACGTTTTATAATAACGTTTTCCATTATGGATATTAATATAAAAAAATAAGTATAGGTAATATATATATATATATTTAAATATACAACAGTAGGAGAAGTAAAAAACACAATACATAAATGCATATAGAAATGATTTATCAAAAACGACTTAAAATAGGTGTTGTAAAAATAATCTGAAATTACTCCTAAGATGTTATTATAAAAAGTTACAAAATGCTTCAACGTCAGGAAAATTATATGTATATATATATATATTTAATAGTTATGTGTACATTATTAACGTGATAAAAATTATACATTTCAGTGTATTTGTGGATTACCGATGCGATTTAAACAATTTCCACGTTGAAAAATTGGAATTTAATATTATAGACACATAAAGGTTTAAAAATTCAAAGAATGGGATTAAATTAGTAAAGGTGAAATACAGTTGAAAAATGATAAATATTGCATGTATGAGTTTGAAACATTTGCTATAGTGTAATAAAAAACAATGGCATTTGATATTCCTCCCTAACATAACCGTTGAAATCCATATACCGGCAAAATGAAGTATGTTTATTATTTTAATTTCGTTTTATGCTTAAAAATGTATGCTATAAAATTAGTGAGAACATTCAATTACAATATGTTTTATTATGTTTGCTGTAAAATATACGTATTTTGTTCTAACAATATATGAGGTAAAGCTAATTTAGACACTGTAAGTTGTATAATTATTGAATGTAGTACACATACTCAGCTGTATTATTTTGGAAATTAGAAATATAAGTAGATCTAATATGACTTTCTTCATAGCGCACAATTAAATTATGAAAAATGGGTTTTTTTTCTTTTTTTTTCTTTTTGTTAAACGCACTTAACCATTAAACAAATAAAATGCCCAATATTGTTAATATTACTTATCTTTATATCAAGAAAAGTATTTTCACTAGTTCTTAGCCGGCTGAGTTACTACGCTCATCGTCTTTATTTTAGTTTTTGAAAATTCAATTCCTCAAAGTTTTTCTTAAATCTGTAAAATAGTTTTTCGTTTTTAGAAAACATTTAGAACACATATTTTCTCGTACTTCATGAAATAAATTTGAAATAAGCAGCATACTTAAAAATGGTGATATATGCTATCATATCAAATGTTATAATACATGTCAGTTTTCCCCTAGGAGTTACTGATAAAGACATTTGAGAATTATAATTTAGAAATAAAAGATGAAATATATTAAAAAAGAGTGAGTTTGTTTATTTTAATCTAATGTTGTTTTAATAGTTTAAAAGACAGTGATACGCATTTTAAATTAAATTTCTTTTTAGGATATTAGCTGTCAGTATTTTTTTTTTAGTATTTTTTTTATATAATGATCTAAAATTGACAAATATATTTTAAACGGCTGACTATCTGACAGAAATACTGCTTTTAAACGCTACTAAAATTCAAGAGCATTAAAATGCAAAAAAAAAAAAAAGTATTACGTTTTAACTGTTTTAATATAGATTCTGAATTTTTTCAACGAATCGAAAATATGAAATAATATTGAGAAAAGGAATATTGTTACGAAAAGAGCAATAGGATAAGATATATTCCAGTTATTAATATATTTTAAATAAAGTAAAAATTCATTTCAATTACATTTAAAAACTGCGTTTGTACTTTTTTTGTCAGTAAGATAATTTCAGACATTTTTTTCTAAGCTAATCTGCATAGTCGTAACAGAAAATTTTACGTGAGTTAATGCAATCTTGGATTTCATTTTTTATGGATTTTGAAAACACTGTAATAATAAATGTATTTAAATTAGAAGCCATGTCTAAATTATACAATTTTAATAATATGCATTATAGAAAAAAATCAAAAAAATTCTTCAATTTTAATTTCTAGTAGTACAATTGTGTAAAATGTTGTTAGAAGAAAAATGTGAAAGGCTACAATGTAATTTTATAAGATGCTAAGTAATCTTTCATAATTGAACGTATACTAATACTAATAACTATACTGTTCAATTTAAAATAATTTTGTTTATGTATGATGCGTGGAAATAATTATTTAGAATAATCAATGGATTTACACAATGAGAAAAATATGTGTGATTCTTTGTGTCACATATATTTGTATGTTGTTGCATATTTTATTTTGTATTTAAACTGTGCAGAACATCTGCACGTTGGTTGTACACGTTGGTTGTTGTCCATTAAATAAGTTTTATTATAGAAGTTACGCAAATTTCATGAATATTAAGGATAATTTAAATTGTTGCATTTTATCATAACATAAAATATACTACTGTGATGAAGAATTATGAAGGGTTACACAAGCCTGTATAATTTGGATTGTGTCATGTTTTTTAGCTTTTAATAATTGTTTTGTATGTATTTTTACAGCTGAATCCGAAAATGACTTTTTTTTTTTACTATCACATTAGAAGTTTTCTCAAATTTTAAATTTTTTAAAAAGCCGAAATATTGAATATATTTTATAGCCCGAAACAGACGTAAAATGTGTTTTACCTAATTATTTATTAATTTTTGGCTTAATATACGATGCATTCTTAGAGATAAACATATGTAAATTTATGTATTTAAAATACTTACTATTTTATTCCATGTGTAAAAGTTTCCTTGGACCGCTCATGCTCTGCCTCGCGCTTTTCTTTTTATGTTCTCTATGAGGGTTCATCTCGTTGTAAAATACAGCAGTAGTCCTCCATCATCGTAGTAGTTCATTTTTCTTGATAAAACCTTTCCGTTTCTTTGACGTCCTGGTGAAATCTCTCACCTATCTCTTTGTTAACGGAACCCATACTTTTATTAAAATAGTCCAAATGTGCATTTAAGAAGTGAACCTTCAAGTTCATTTAATAGCTTAAATTTTTGTACCTCTGCAGCATGTTCTTTATGATTTATTTAAAAGTTCGGATCCCTTATTGCTAAAAAAAACTTGCTTACTACATCTTCAAAGGTTCCCCAGGTTTCTTTTTCTGCAACTCCCATTCGTTTTTGAAAATTACCATCTTTGAGAAGTTTTCTGTCAGAACCAGTAAAGTCACCCTTTTTTACGGCAGTTGATAAGGCAGGAAATTTGGCGCAGATGTATTTAAAACATTTGCCTGATTTTCGTAAGTCTGTCGAAAATTGCCTCATCTAGTCTAAATTGATATACAGAAAGAAAACTTTATTCGGATGTATGAGACCTTTACGGACCACATTTTAAGTTCCACGTTCTAATGAGGCTGTTTTTTGAGCTTTTTGAGAATCTTTCTTTATCCAAAGATTTTCTCTGTCTATGCTATCCCATATCACACAAAAACATAAAAACATTCTCTACCCTTTTATCTGTCATATTTTGAAATCACTGCACGTAATCCACTTATTATAGTAGTCATAATTAATTTTATCGATAACGAATTCTAAATTTTAGTAACCCTCTTTTAAATAGACGGGATATCCGACGGGTATTGACGCATACGTATTCCTGTTTTGAATAAGGACAACTTTGAGTCTTTTTTTGGACGTATCTATGAACAGTCTCCAATCGGTACTTCCGTACAGAATAAGAAAGTTCTTTTGCAAAGCTATCGCCAGGTTTGTACTCCTCGATGATATCTTTATTTAAATCACTTGCAGAATCGTTTATTTCAGGTGCATATTCTGGTGAAAATTGCAGTGGTACATCTGGACCATGAGGAACAGGGCGTCCAACATGGTTGAAAAGTATTATGACTTAGGTTGGTCTCTCTGACTGTCCATCTGTCCGTCCGTGCGTGCTGTAACTGTTGTGAATATACTCTGATCGCCTAAAATTTTTGTATGTTATTGACGTTTACTATAGCATACCTATAGTGTGCAGCATTTAAAGTCTGTTTACAGGGACAATCAAAATTATTCCATTATAGTGAATGGTAAAAATCGTTTCAAGTACATTTTGATGACGTTTTACCATTTGAAATATGATGAAATTGATATTCAATTAGGAAACCCACTAAAACATACTTTTTGTAGAATATGGAGCGGGCAAAGCATTTATTATTCATTTACAGGGTCACACAAAATACTGTTATTACTAAATGTTCTACGGGGGAAAATCTTTTGAAGTGTAATTTAATGGTGTTTTACTGTTTCAAACATAATGAAGTGTATATGCATTACTGAGGTGCACTATAAATTGTTCACTGAAAAGCATGGTGTGCATTGACTTTCTAATTTATTTACAGCGACACACCAGAGAATTCGGTTACAGTCTATGTTGGATAAATACAGTCGATGCGTGATAAGTGTTTTTATCTTTGGTTTGCGTTTTTAAGTTTAACTTAATTTTTGCATAGTGAATGGTGTGTATAATTTCTGTTGATCCTATACAAATTAATTCATAAATATCACAAACCATGGGAGTGAATTGCTTAAGAGTTGTTTTTAACGGTGTTACGCATTTTCCTGGTGAACTATATTTAGTAGACTAAGAGAAGTTTCTGGAATAAAAATAAATTCATATACAGGTCTATGCAAATTACAAGGTGCATTGCCGTTTCTGGTTCGTAATTGGTGGAGGTGAGATTTAAGTTGCCTTATGAGTGTTTTACCTGAATTAAATTTTAGCTTAATATTTTTTTGTGTACAAAAATATCTAGATAATAGACAAGGCTGTACAAAAGTTTCGAGTGCATTTCCATGGATGGCGAAAATTTCTAAATGTGAATTTTCTAACTGAACTAAATATTATCATGCTATGTATTATATAACGAAATCTATAGCTCTTATACAGGGCTGCACAAAATATTTCAACAACTTTTTTGACTGTAAAAGATTATAGCTAAAACTGGATATTTAAATGTATTATATGTTTTCTAAACTATTTACTGATATATCTTCATTCACCTTCTTTAACAGCGATGTTTCGTTATAGTTTTCTGGATGTGTTGGAAAGTGTTTCATAATCTATGTTTGACGCATGATTTTTCGTTCTTTTTAGTTCTTTAAATTGAAACCGGGGAGACAAGATGAACAACAGCAGCAATCATTGCTGTGATTTCGAGGATCTCGCCACACCATTGGAACTCCAAATCCAAACGTTTCTTGTTTGCCCTTTGACCATCGTCTAAGTCGTTCAACATATGTGTAACAAACGTAATGGGGTGTCCAAGTTTTGTCTTCTTCTCCTATTTTCACTCTGAAATATGCCTGCTACACCTGTCAAACAAAACTTGTGGTATTTGATTTCTGCCTTCCATCATTAACTCACCACAAATATAACACAAAGAATCTGCAGACTTTTACTGCCTCTTAAAGCCATTTAGAAATCGGAAAGTTTGCTTTATAACCTGAAAATTAATTTCCTTGCGACAAAAACGCGTTTTATTACAGAGACGAACGAAAAAGTGATTGAAACTTGTCACAACCTGCCAAATCTCACTAATACTTTCGGTCAAGCTATCGACTCCACTTATACACTCAGCGCTCCAATCAGCTTGAGGAGCAGCAGTTTTTGAGCTATTAGGTTGACCAACGCCCCCTAGATAAGAAAGCCGTGACACGCGTCACGAAAACGTCATACCAAGCAGGCAAAACAAAGAAAAAAAATCGAAGAACTTGAATGTTTCGATTTCATTGGCTCATAAAATATATAATTATTATTTACAACTAATAGTTAATAATTCCACGAGCCATCGAAATCGAAACATGCAAGTTGTTCGAATTTTTTTCTTTGTTTTGCCTGCTTGGTATGACGTTTTCGTGACGCGTGTCACGGCTTTCTTATATAGGGGGTGTTGTTTTGGCTTGACGTGTAATGTGACGTCTGTTACATTTCACTTGCGCCGATTGTCTCTGTCACGAGCTAGCTCCGCGTACCTACGCGAAATATTTTCTATTATATCTAAATGAGGATTTTGAATAAAATCTTCTGATGAAGTCAACTAATGGAATTTGATAGGTCAATGAACTTCTCCCCCTCTATAATGCAATATTGCACTATTTAGCTATAAGAATCTCCACTATAATCCAAAAAATTTAATAAATTATTATGAAAAACACATTGTAGACGTATTTTAAAGTTTCAGATTTTCATTATTTTTTTACTTTTTAACCATTTTGAAATTTACGGTTTGCGAAAATCTCC
The DNA here is from genome assembly GCA_963931845.1 of Maratus michaelseni. Classification (NCBI taxonomy): domain Eukaryota; kingdom Metazoa; phylum Arthropoda; class Arachnida; order Araneae; family Salticidae; genus Maratus; species Maratus michaelseni. The sequence goes on along the minus strand of OZ007589.1, from coordinate 446,273,983 downwards.
TGACTTGATGGTAAAAAATGAAGGAAATTTTAGTATTCAGCGCTAAAAAATACTTAAGAATCAATTATCAGAAGATAAAAAAAACCTCCATCGCAGACTTGTGTTATTCAATTACAATCCGGACGATATTTCGTGCAAATTTTCTTTTATTAAATATTGTTATGAAGTTAATGAAAATGTAATTTTAAACTAACAGAAATCAGTAGATTTTTATGAAATGCCTTTAAAAGAAAAATAATCGCCATATTTCTGATTTTAATTTTAGTGTAAATGATGTATGCGCCATTTTGATAAATATAATAAACTTTACTGAAACTTTACTAATACTTATTTGAATCACTTGCAGAACAGCTTATTTCAGGTACATTTTCTGGTGAAATTGGCAGTGGTACGTCTGGACCACGAAGGAACTGAGCGTATAGCGATTAGCACATCTAATTGTTATGTAATAAAATCATAATATAAGATTTATATTTTCTTTGACCAATTTCACCCAGAAACTAAAATCAATATTCAGTGAGATTATATTAATTATTGAAAAAATGTACTGATTTTTTTACTATAAAAGGTGAAATATGCAAACACAATCAATCATTTAAACTCAATGAATAAAAATAATCAATATTTATCGTTGACGTATATTGAATAATAATGTATGTTTTTGTCATATTCGGGGAATATATGAAAAGCTCTCGTCTTTAAAAAATAATGGAGTACTCAAAATTGTATTGAGGTTATGTATTAAGTAATATGTATTAAGGTTAATCATTTCAGCAGACTCACTTATATATGCATTAAAAGATTCGAAAAATTCTAGAAAAAAAGAATTTAAATTCATCTATAACGTATAAATTGGAGTGTATGGATCAAATTTTAATATGAACTCTAACACTTCAAATTACATATTTTACAAACAAAATAAAAATTAACATTTCAAATTCCACCCTTTTTTTAGAGCCTGTGTGTATGTGCGAGATAATGAAACGGAAAAGTTTTGATCGTCCCTGTAAAAAACTATAAGTGCTACACACTCCATTTTCAATACCGAACATACGATATTAAACTTCAATAACATATATCATTCGCATGAGAATCTGAATATATTTTCGTGAGTTAGAGCACAGACAGGCAGCCGGCGGCAGACAGATGGAACACACGAATTCATAAACACTTTTCAACTATGTTGGAAAGTGTTAAAAATACATAAGAATCAATTATCAAAATCAATTATGAAAAAAACACAATTTGCACTGTACTCTTTGAGAATATTTTTTAGTACGCTTTTTTAAAAATGTGTAATTAACTGAAGTTTTTAATCAAACGGCGGAAATGTGAGTGTACTACATGGGAAGTCTATACAAAAATCTTTTGTATGATACCTCATTAATTGTTTTGAATTTTGTATATGTATAGAAAAATGCATCTTGATATCAGAAGTAATATTAACAATAAACAAAATAAGTCAATCGTACGTATATTAATTTGTGTTGTGCAATATCACAAATTATTGTTTTGTGTTACATTCTCTATATTATTCAAATTTTTTAATCAACCAGCGGAAATGTGAGTGTACTACGTTAGAAGCCTATTCAAAATATTTTGCATACTACCTAATTATTTTTTTTTTACTTTTGTATATGTATAGAAGAAGGTATGTTAACATCAGAAGTAATTTTAACGATAAACAAAGTGAATCAATCGTAAGTGTATTAATCTGTGTAGTGCAAAACCTCAAATTATTTTTTTGTGTTACATTCTCCATAATATTAAAAGTTTTTAATCAAACAGCGGAAATGTGAGTGTACTACGTTAGAAGCCTATTCAAAATATTTTGTATAGTACATCATTTTTTGTACTTTAGTATATGTATATAAAAATGTATGTTGACATCAGAAGTAATATTAACGATAAACAAAGTTTTTGTATTACATTCGCCATATTATTCATGCACAGGTAAAACTAAATGATAAATATAAGTTACGGAGTTTATATAAGTAAATATAAGTATACTTCATTGCATTACAAATACTAACATCATTTCTTACTTCAAAGAAGCAATCATTTGTATCCTTTTGAGATATCCGGTTACATCTTGCAGAATAGTGATTTAGGAAATAGAACATTTCATCTCCTAGTCTTTTGATCTTTGCAAAATCAATCACTGACTCATGAAAATAGGGTAATTCAGAACTTGGAATATAGTTATGTTTTGATGTTTAGATTAAATATGAAGAAATTCAAATAAATATAAAAAAAGTTGAAAGTTCGTTAGTTATTCTTTAATAGATTTTTTATATAGTACCTAACTTTATAAATTAGTTTAATAGAAACACTATGCTAAACTGCTAAAAATTTGCCGAAAACTGTCCAGTCATTTGACCGTTTTTATAGAAATTGGTTACATAACCATAATTTAACTCTATTCTGAACATAATGTGGGCGATTATATGGTCAGAATGGAGTTAAATTACAGCTATGTAACCGTTTTCTATAAAAACGGTCAAACGACTGGACACTGTGCAGCAAACTTTTAACAGTGTACATTTTGGTTTTAGAACAGAAGAAAAGTTCTTTTATAAATAGTAACTTTTTATTAGAAAGTGCAAAAATATTTAATATACGATAAACTGTCATCAGTATTATTATATATTAGTATTTTTAATTACTTCGTATTAAAAAGAATGTTTTGGGATTAATACGTCGAAGTGTAATCAGTCTTTGGAACTTTTAAGACAATGAGTTACGTGTGTGTAGAATAGCGATCAGGGGAATACAACGTTTCACCCCCTAGTCTTAAGATATTTGAAAATAGATGATATAGGGTTGTCTGACCAGTAAGTGAACAGCCCCCAGTGAATGAACAATTCGTATATATTTTAATAGAATAAGGTTTGAAAAACTCCCCACTAGTTAATTATCAAACTAGGTTTTAAAAACACATAATTCAGTAAAAACGTGTGATAAGTTGTTTGTACAAGTTGTAAATTAAACAACTTAGTATGAATAACATAGTATGAATTAAATAGCGTATTATTTATTGCAAAGAGCTTAAATATTAATTATGCTATTAATAAAGCTAAATCAACATTTTTACAGAGATGAATCATGAAATACTAATTTAGATTTTTAAATTTCAATTTATGCACGTAGTCTTTCACATGTGGAATTTAAAAGAAAACTATTTTTCTTATATTTCAAAATTTAATGTGGGTTCAAGGAATGAAGATTTATGATTCACAAATATTTCCATATCGTACTAATGTTTCCATGGTATTAAAATATCTAAGCTATGCTCTACATATTGTAAAATAAAATTTTATGTATCGATCAGGAATTTGCAAGTGGAAGGCAATATTTTTAAATATAGAACACAACATTAAGGTTTTAATGAAAACAACACAGGGAATGAATAATAATTATGCGTAAATATATCTTATTTTATTTCTTAAAAGATTCATAATAAGGCTTTACATTTATTTTATTTTCTTCTAGTAAGTGTGCGGGTATATAAACTTTCTAAACTTGCAATTGAATATCTACGGATGTATTATTTTATAAATCTCAAATTTGTATAAAAATGTACTATATAATTACACATTCATTTTTATATACATTATCAAATATACGCATTCGTTAATAAGAAAATAGTCCCCATTAAAAACAGGGGAGGACGATTCTTCTTCATTATAAAATTCCAAATTTACATACGCTGATGAAATATATTACTATAAAGAAGGTTAAAATAAATTTCAGTTATTAAACTAAAGTAAACATTTATACGCAAATATTTTTGCGTTTGAAAATTATACGCAAATATTTTTGCGTTTAATTTTCATGTTTACAGTTGACTATTTCAAGAATCTGCTTTTCTACATGCATGATCTCGTAATTTAAGTTTTCAAGTTTATTTTTAAAAAATTGCGAGAGTATTTTTGTTTATCGTTATATATCTTGAAAATGGCGCCGTATGACCGCTGAAACATATGTCGATCATTAAAAGGTTTTTATAAGCCTTTTGTGTTTCTCTTTGTATCACTTAAGCATTTTATCTATATTTTAATTACAAATAGTGTTCTTATTATATGATTATGTAAAAGTACTTTTGTTACAAACTATGGTTGTGAAAAATATTTAGGATATTTTTCACAGCAATAAAACATCTTCGCCGCTTAATAAAAAAAAATATGCACATTGTTTCAGTTTACATAAAGATAAAACAAAGTTTTCTTTTTTTGCATTAATATGTTACCAATAGTCAAATGTAATACATCAATGTTTAAAGTCTCAACACAATTTTTCACTTCAAAGAATGAATCCTTTGGATCTATTGAGATATCCTCTTACGTGTGTAAATTATAGTTATCTGGGGAATAAAATATTTCATCTCCTAGTCTTTTGATCTTTGCAAAATAAACGATTTTCTGATTATTTGAAACTAATATATATAGTAAAATGTTTCATTCTGAAGGGTGATTTTCTATTATAAAAAATAAGTTATATTATTTGTTCTATCACAATAAAACAAATAAGGTTTACCTCAAAATGGTATTTTAAAATATTTCGGCAATACTAATTTTTTATTTTAGAACAGCTAACATGGGTCGATTCAGGCAAAATTTGGGGCCTATTTAGACTCCCTTCACAAAATTGTATTTAATAAAACAGGACCCCTTCCCAATAATCAATTTAATAAAATGAATCCCTACACAAAAATCAATTTGATAAATTGACCCCTTAACAAAATTCTTTATAATAAAACAGGTCCCTTCCCAAAGTTCCTTTTAATAAAATAGGCCCTTTCAAAAAATTCTATTCCATAAATCTTACTATACATTATTTTTTTATTGTTTTGAGAGTTTTAAAATGTGTAATTTGTAAACAAACAAGTTTACCAGAGAGAAAAAAGCTCAGCAAAAGGATTTAAAAAGCTTTTGTTAATAAATGCTTCGTTCGAATTTGAGTAACTGGATTTCTACTTTCATTACGAAATGTTATTTCTTTCAAAAATATAATAAATGTCTCAAAAAATAACCTTTACATTTCACAAAATGGTACCTAAGAAAAAAAACCTGCATCGACCCCTGGTTAAAGTATACTTTTAAAATGCTAGAGAATTTTGTTCCTTAGAAATTTAAAAATATTTTTATCAATAATATCAAACTTCAGTAAGAGCAATATTAGTACGAATATGTGAATACAAGATGAAATTTAATATACAATTGAACATATACAATTTTCAATAAATATATAGGTACTACTTAAAAAATGTTTTATCAAACATTAAACATTATGTTTAGTAAGAAAAAAGATTATAGATTATTTTTGATAAATGATAAATGTTTATTCAGAATGTTGTAAATTACTTTTAGTTTATCATTATTCAAAAGATCAAACAGGGATTTATTCAGATTTTGTCTCACTGTAATAATTTTTATTAAATTGAAATTATGTCTTATTAGAAGACAATTTCTATATATTTAATGCAGAACAGTTCATGGGTTTTTTTTGTACATGCATGTTAGCAAGGAACATTTTCCTATTTCATTTTAAAATGAACCCTCGTTGTTCATTAATGTACGCGGTTACCGCTGTTTATTTCGCAAATGAAATTCATATCAACTTTTCGTAGTATTTTATGTCACGATATTTTAGTGAATTTGTTCAATTTTACTGCCATTCTGTGACTCTTTTTTTTTCTAAAAAAATAATTTGACTGTTGAAAATGGGAGTAAGACAGTTTCTTTTTTGTTGTAATTGTCATTTATGATAGCAGCCTTTGCCACTGAATTTGCTCATGCTTTATCCTATGTTCCAAAGTAGGATTTGATGCATGTAATTGTCACTTTTTGTTGAGAATTGACAACAAAATGCTATATATTTTTGTTATTAAAAAATGTCGTGTAAACACAGTTTTCAGAACATCGATTATGCATTAAGTGAGAAAATTATATTAATGTGAAGATGCGAACCAGTTTAATGCATGTAAAATGGCAGATTCAATTGTGCTTCATAAATTAAGAACAGTTTACGTAGTATGATTGAATTACAGTATATATATATACTAGTTGTTTACTGTAAACCCTTATGCAAAACTTTGCTCCATGAAGAAGCCAATTGATTAGCCAAGATTTTTAAGTCATAGTTATTTAATGTTGTTAAGGAAATTTCCACTAGAATGTTTGAAGTTTTTAATTGATTGCATTAAGCGATATTTTTATTATTTTCTTTTAGTTTTAAATTGTTTATTTTCTATATTTGCCCATAGTCATTGTATAGTCTTGGTTTATCTTTTAGTTGATAGCAGTTTTTTCATTAATTATAATAATGACTATTGGAGAAATGTTAATTAAAACGCACAATAAATCAATGGAGATACTGCTACATACTTTTTTAAGTTTAGTAGAGTGGTGCTCTGTATGGATTTCAATCTTCGTTAGGCTGTAGCAATTTAAATCATGAAACCAAACCTCGCTAACATTTAAAACCATATTTTTAGAAAATCTTCGATGATTATGTGATTGAAAGATTCAAATTTTTCGAAACCAAGTACGAAATGTTAGATTTTAGATTTCACATATGTTTAGCGTAATACCTATTTGATTTTGAATCTAATGTAGTGACTAAACAAGTTAAATCTTCTTAATAATTATTTCAGTATTTCGTAATTTCATTGTAGGTTTCCTGTGAGTCAGATGGTTTCTCCCAAATAACTTTATATTTACTTTTCTGAATTTAGATTTGTAAAATAAGAGAATTGCATTGGTTAGGAAAGATATAGTTTATAAAAATTATTGTTTATTTAAGTTTTTTCTGGTTTTCCATGTTCTTAGAATAATAAATGATCAGCGTAAGGTAATATTAAGAGTTATTTGCTATGATATTGTTTAATGGTGTAATCTGCAACCTGTAACCACAGAAAGGGACTTAGACACGACCCCTGCAGCCTTCCTTTGTATGCTGTATGAAACCATTCTATAATTTAAATCGATTAAAACCTATAAAGCAATAAAAAATATAGTTTTTCAGTAGCCATTTTAAGTAGATTGGGGGGGGGGAGTTGTCAATGATTTCTGAAATATTGTGCCAACTATCAAAAGTACCTTCGATGTCTATTGGCACTATGACAATATATTTAAATGAAAGCGATTCCATGATTTTAGATTTTAAATAAAAAGAAAACTGCCCAGTTAAACTGAGGGCATTGAGCTCACAGGCTTTTACACTTATTGTATATTATACTCTTATTTCAAAGGATTTGAAAGAAGCCCCTCGAAAAATAAACAAATCGACAATATATTAACGGGGCTCTTCCCCAGGTCCCCCCTCCTCATAATTAACCATGGAACTCCCATAACTAATCAGGGAAGTACCTTATTACAATGGACATATATACAAAATTTGATGAAAATCGGATAAAAAACCTATTTATCTAAATTAAAGGGGGAGGGTTAGCACCCGTCACCCCCTTTACACTTAACCAATGAACCCCCAAAACTAATCAGGGAAGCGCCTTAACACACTGAACCTATATAAAAATGTGAGGAAAATCAGATAAATCTGCCTGAAAAACCCATTTATCTAAATTAAGGGGAGTTAGCCCCCCGTTCCCTCATTTATACTTAGCCAATAAACCCCCAAAACTAATCAGGGAAGCGCCTTATCACAATGAACCTATAAACAATTTGAAGCAAAACGGTTATTTATGTCAATAGTTAACGCGTTATGTACATACGTACATACAGAACCGGCGGGCACATTAACTATCAGGTTTTGATAGCCTGAGAACTAAAAAATACTGTATCGACAGTACTTCTTCTTTCTCTGAAACTAAGTTGAATATTATTGCATTTGTAATTTTTTGTTAGGCTTGGATTAATGCAACTTCTATTTCATTGTCTCGTATATATTTTAATAATTCTGTATTGTTGCCTTTGCAGTTGTTAATGATGGTTGGAAACATTTTAATTATTTTCGGATCGTAAGAATGATGATACTTGAATTGGAGGAGATTGAGAAGAAAAAATAATCTAATTCCTACATAAAGTATTTAATTGTGTGGATGAGCTTGATTCTAATTAATAGCCTGGTTTCAGTTTCCAATCATTCTTAAGGAAAGATGGAATTTGCTTTATGATGATAATCAAGTGGTTTACCATCTTTGTCTAATACACCTCGACAAAAGATACATAAGTGTACAAAACACTGGGCCAAAACAAATTAATCAGATAACATTTAGGAAATAGAAAAAGGCTGTGTATTCGACGACTGGCTCAAACACTTTATCATTTAGTTGGAAAAATTGACATTCGTATCATTTCCTTACTAATCAGTATGAATATGTCAAAACAATAAAGTATATAGTAGTATAGTACGTATATTGGTAGTTTTTCTAAATATTATTTTCATATTTACATATTAAAATTTGACTAAATTCTACAACTATTTTATATAATCATGTTGCAGTCTGTTACAAAAAAATTGCAGTCTAACGATATTAACTCTAAAGACGACATTTGCAAAACTGAGCAAAAAATACTCAAATCTGAGTATGTCGCATAGTCAAAATGGCTTCGAAACAAAATTGCTCAAGTTTGAAACATGTATATAATCATTTCTGAAAACAGGCACACACTCAAGAATCAAACGTCATGTGCTCATATTTGAGTATATCTATGTTTCAAAAATGAGTATGAACTGACTTCTATGTGCTCATTTTTGACTATTTCCATGTTTAAAAAAACGTTTGAAATGATTCTAACCATTTTTCAGTATATCCATGTTTCAAAAAAGAGTGTGAACTGACCTCTATATGGTCCGTTTTGAGTATGTCCACGTTTCAATATTCTGCGTATTTCTGGTATTTCAGAATTGAAAGCATTGATTCGTCCTATTTGAAACAAAAAGTTTCATAACAAAATGAAAACTTCCATTTACTCAGGAAAAATCCATTTACTCAGATTTGAAAGTGTCATTTTTCTCAGTGTTCTAAGCCTTTAATATCAATTTTCAATAAAAATAGATTTTAAGAAAACAAATCATATACCCAAACACTAAAGTAAATGCATTTTATTAAAATTCTATTGATTTCCTTCGTTAATCAAATTTACCTAGTTGTGCAATCTGACAATCATTGAAAAAAAAAGGAAGTTATTTTCATATATCCATTACGTTTCTTATTAATTCTGACTAAAAAACTTTTTAAAGGGAAAATGACTTAAAATCCTGGAAATGCTTTAATGAAGTACGTTATTAAATTTCAAATTTTTCAGTAATGAAGCTCAACGTCATTAAAATAACACAAAATGCATCTCTATATGAACTATTAATGTTGTCTGCATTATTGTATTTTAAATTATTTATAGTATAATGAGGCTCGATAATTGTGAGAATTAATGAATTCCAGTGTTTCATACTTAGGATATCTTGAAATATTTTTTCCTTAACAAGTTTAATGGTGTAAATTCTTTTTAACATTTACAATAAGAATAAAAATAAAGGGAGAAAGAGTTGAACGAACATGTTTACAGGCCTACATTTCTTGACTTCTATTTTTGAAATCTATATTTCAGTTTCTTTGATGTATTTTTTTGCATAAAATGTTCTGCGCATAACGAAATTATGCGTTATAAAGATGATAAATGTATATCTTTTAAAATTTGGAAATTAAATGTAAAGAAAAAAATCATATCTTATAGAATGAATGACAAATATCGCGTACATCCAATACTTAGTTTAATGGAATACACTAGAGGAGTTTAATCTTTTAAATTTGATTAACCTTACCAAATACAGGTATATTTCATATTATCTTAATTCAAATCCTAATATAATTAATCAATAAAAGAATAATTTCATTTAACTTAAAAAATATACATAATGCTTGTCAATTTTTAACTTAAAAAAATATATATAATGCTTACAATTACTCGAAACAAATCAAATAACCCTACAGCCTAAAAATATCTCAATCAAAGCAAACAAATGTCGTAATTTGAAATTGGATTCTTTTCTAGAATAATCCCGCATTTCTCATTATAATATTCATTAACATGTAGTGTTCACATCTTCAATATATTTCTAAAATTTCTTTCACAATATCATTATACACTAATCACTATTAATTAACCCAAACTTTGACAGAAATAATTCTGATTATAAGTAAAACCATAAGATTTAATTATAAGATTAAATGTCTGAGAATAAATCACATCTTATAGGTTGAATGACAAATATCCCATACATCCAATAGTTAGTTTAATCAAGGACTAGGTGACTATGAAAAATGTGAATATCTTTTAAAATTTAAAAAAGAAATGTCTAAGAATAAATCATATCTTATAGAATGAATGATAATTCTCGCATACATCCAAAACTTAGTTTAATCAAATACACTAAAGGATTTCAATTTCTTTTTAAAATTATTAATCTTAGCAAATACATTTCATATTATCTTAATTCGAATGCTAATATAATTAATCAATAAAAGAACAATTTCTTTTAACTTAAAAAAATATATATATATATATAATTCTTGTCAACTGTAACTATAAAAAAATTACATATAATGCTTGTAATTATTGAAAACAAATCAAAGAACCAAACAGTCTAAAAATATCTCAATCAAAGCAAACAAATATCGGAATTTGAAATTGGCGCCTTTTCTAGAATAATCTCGCAATTTTCATTATAATATTCAATAACATGTAGTGTTCGCACTGTCAATATCTTTCTAAAATTTCTTGCACTTTCTAAAATTTCTTCATTATATACTAATCACTATTAATTAACCTAAACCGTGACAGAAATAATTCAGATTATAAGTGAAACCATAAGATTTAATTAGGCTTTAATTATAAGATTAAATGTCTAAGAATAAATAACATCTTATAGGTTGAATGAAAAATATCTCATACATCCAATAGTTTTAATCAAGGACTAGATGACCAGAGGACTTTTTAAAAGATTTTTTAAAAGCTTACCAAATTTTAATATGTTTTATCTTATCGATTATTTCGAAACCTAGTATAATTAATCAATGAAAGAACAATTTATTTTAACAGAATTTTTTTCTAATTATCTATACTGCTTGTAAATTTTAAAAACAAAGCAAATAATCGATGTTCAAAAATATCTCAAACAAGACAAACAAATATCAGAATTTAAAATTTAATAATAGTATAGAATATTCCGGTAATTCTCATTTACATATTCTTTAACATGCCGTGTAAATATCGTTAATGAAATATTTTTCAAAATATCATTATATACTAGTAACTATTTATTAACCGAAATCATGCCGGAAATAATTCAGATTATAAATGAAAACATTATATTTAGTTATAAGTAAATAAACTTTATTTATGCTTGTAATTTTGACCATGTATTTAAAATAATTACTTCATTGCATCATGCGTTTTTGTGAACCAAGTTTCAGAATGCGTGAAAGAAAAATTCAACAAATGAATTTTGAATTCGAGTTTGCATATGTATTAGTATTCTCATTTCATAATATATTTTTATATCCTCTACTTTTTTTTTTTTTTTTTTTTTTTTTTTGCTAGATAATAAATGAGCATATTTAAAATTTGAATGACATTATTTTTCGTTTTTAAAATATTAGTTTATTTTTATGTCAGTATAAAATCAATTTCAATTTATTTGAATGATACGGTTAAAAGTGATTTAAAAAAGTTAGATTTTTGTTTTTACTTTTTGTTTTTATAATCCTGTACTATCTACATCAGCGTTGTGTTATTAAAACTTTCTTTTTCCTTTTTTAAATTTAAATCATGTTTGTTGTATTTCATTTTAAATTATTGAGACGACTAAACACATTCAAAAAACTACTTTTAGCTAATTTTGTAAGGCATGAGCTTTTCATCTTAAAGTAATGCAATGTTCACAGGCTATCAAAGACTGAGAGCTAATGCCCTTAATACCCCTTAATTTAGATAAATGTATTTTTTTATGCAGAATTATCCGATTTGCTTCATTTTTTAAAAATAGGTTCAATGTGATAAGGCGCTTCTTTGATTAGTTTTCAGGGTACAATTGTTAAGTATAAAGAGGGGAATGGTGGTTAATAACCTCTTACTTTAGATAAATGGGTTTTTCATGCAGAATTATCCGATTTCCTTCAATTTTTTATATAGGTTTATTGTGAAAAGGCGGATCCTTGATTCGTTTTGCGCGTTCATTGATTAAGTATGAAGGGTAGGAATGGGGGGGGGGCTAATGCCTCAATAATTTTTGGTCTATTTTTTTATATTTTCTTTGAAATAAGAGTATAATATACAATTAGAGTGAAGAGCCTGTGATCTCACTGCCATCAGTTTAACAGGTAATCTTTTTTTTTATTGTTTCATTACATGCTCAATTGTAATCAGTACGGTTAATTCAAATACAAAGAAAGCATTCCTTATATTAAAAATAAAAAAAAATAGAAAATCACGATTATAACGATTTAAAGGATTTCATCAAAGTGAATCTAGTGTGTATTTTTCAGTGCAGCTTCCAATGCTAAATTTGCCGCTAGCAAAATTTTATAAACTCACATAGTCTCAGTTTATCCAAATGTATGTAAAGAGAATGCATAAATTCATTTTCTTTAATATTTTCACGTATTTTTGAGTTTTGCTTAAAAAAAGAGCACAATTTCGCACACACATTTTTATTCTAAAATGATTCTTTTTAACACTTTTCAACCTAGTTGAAAAGTGTTTATGTCTTTGGTTTGTCTGCCGTATGGCCGTCTGGCCGTCTGCCGTCTGCCATCTGCCGTCTGCCGTCTGGCCGTCTGGCCGTCTGTCCGTGCTCTAACACCCGTAAATATGCTCGGATTGCCCAGCAATTTTTATATGTTATTGTCATTGTCATTATCTATAGCATGGTCCCTATTTCAACTGAAGTGTGTAGCACTTATAGTTTTTTTTACAGGGACACTTAAAAGAATTCCATTACATTACGGTCTATGGGGAAAAATCATTTGCGGTTTATTTTATTGATGTTACACAATTTCAAACACATTGTAATTGATATATATCACTAAGGTGCATTACAAGAAGCTTAATATGGAATATGCTGTGCATAGCACTTATAGTTACTTTACAGGGACAGTCAAAAGAAATCCGTTACATTACGTCTATGGAGAAAAAATCGTTTGCGGTTTAATTAAATAATGTTTCACTATTTTAAACGCATTGAAATTTATATATATCACTAAGGTGCATTAAAAGAGGCTTACTACAGAATATTGTGTGTACAGCAGTCATCGTTATTTTACAGGGACACACAAAAGAATTCTCTACTCTCTGTTAACAATAATTCTTGGAAGTGCGTTTTAAGTTGCTGAACGCGTTTTTAAATTTAACTCACTTTTTGTCTATTACTTGTTGTGTATGAATTCTGCAGATCCTATACAGGGCAGCACAAAAGTTCGCGAACACATTTCCGTTTATTGACAGAAACTTCAGAAGGAAAATTTTAAACTGTGCTACGTGTTTCCTAACTAAACTAAAATTTAGCATACTATGTAGTATATATACAAATCTACAGATCCTATACAGGGCTGAATAAAAGTATTCGGATATTTTTCCGAATATTGTATTTGTTGGAAATTCCTGAAATTACATTTTTAAATATGTTATGCGTTTTCCAAATTGTTTACTTAGATGTTATCTTTCAGCTTATTAAACGGTAATAATTTTTAAAAATATTTTGGAAGCAATTGAATCCATTGGACACTACACTGTTAACTAGTATTTTAAAAACACAAATTGCACAAATTGTGCTTATTAGTTGCTAAAATCAGTGTAAAAATTGTTTTAAACTCATAAAAGAGCTAAAATCCTACATGTTTCGGCTTTAAACTTAAAGCCATCATCGGGGAAGAGGAACAACACAAACGACTACTGATCTTTTAATTTTCGACACGAGAAAATTGAAATCAACAGTATGGAAAAATTTAAATAAAATAAGCGGGCGCTCTCTGTTGCCAAAGAGCGAGAAACAAAACAATGAATTAACAAGGGGTTAAAAATGAATCCCATAAACTAGGTATGTTGAAAGAAAAGTTATCATTACAAATACAATCTTTTCTAATTTTAATTTCCAATGATTCCCTAATGGCGGCTTTAAATGGGTTATTGAACCTATGGATAATTCTTGCTTTATCGAAATTAATTACAGTATCATTATTTTTAGCGTAAAACCGGGAGAGTGCAGTGGATAACTTTCCAAATTTTATGTCGTTTTTATGCTCTTTTTAACTTATTTGCTTTAAAACGACATAAAATTTGGAAAGTTATCCACTGCACTCTCCCGGTTTTACGCTAAAAATAATGATACTGTAATTAATTTCGATAAAGCAAGAATTATCCATAGGTTCAATAACCCATTTAAAGCCGCCATTAGGGAATCATTGGAAATTAAAATTAGAAAAGATTGTATTTGTAATGATAACTTTTCTTTCAACATACCTAGTTTATGGGATTCATTTTTAACCCCTTGTTAATTCATTGTTTTGTTTCTCGCTCTTTGGCAACAGAGAGCGCCCGCTTATTTTATTTAAATTTTTCCATACTGTTGATTTCAATTTTCTCGTGTCGAAAATTAAAAGATCAGTAGTCGTTTGTGTTGTTCCTCTTCCCCGATGATGGCTTTAAGTTTAAAGCCGAAACATGTAGGATTTTAGCTCTTTTATGAGTTTAAAACAATTTTTACACTGATTTTAGCAACTAATAAGCACAATTTGTGCAATTTGTGTTTTTAAAATATTTTGGAAGCGTTGGAAAGTGTTACATAATTTATGCTTGATGAATAATTTTTCGTTCTTGTTTATGTAACTAGCTTTGTTTGTTTTACGTATTTATTGACGAAGTAATGATGAGATATATACTATTTATGTCTTTATCTCAATATCGGATGTATTGTTGATGCAATCGGAATTAACTGAACAGTTTTGATTTAGTTTGGTTTATTTGTTCCAAAAATATAAAATACTTTATTTTATACTATAATGTTTCTCTATGGTAAGACATTGACAGAAAAGAAAATGGAACATTTAGGGGATTCGTTCGAATGTTAAATTACCGGTAAATTTGCAGATCAGGTTCCTTAATGTCAGAAGAGTCAAATTGCAACTTACTTTTAATCAAACTTTACATAACATCTAAAATCCGTGCGTGAAACTTGACGGAGTTTAGGGGTATTTATTCCTTTTTTCTTTATGCTATAGTTATGGTACTATGATCCAGACATATTTTTACGAAGCATTAGGAATTTATAGGAATGGAAAGTATTGATGCATTTATTTATTTTAATATCTGAGATGTTTTAATGACAGAAAGAAAGATTAAATAGTACATTTATAATTTTTTTTTTCAAATAAATTTCAGTTTTATTCGATTTGAAGATTTTAAAATAATTTGATTTCATGTTCATGTTGTTGGAAGATTTTGCAGAACTGATTAAAGAATTGATAAGGCATATCTAAGCTAAAGTTGTCTGCACAATTTTTATCCTACATTGTGCAAAGTCAGCACCCATGCAAACTCTTTTTTCAATGAAATATGACTTCCCACTCTTTAGTTTTAAATTAAAACGTTAATCACGTTTTTGTATTTTTTTCTTTTTTTTTTAATCTTGAGTTTGTTGAAAGCACTAAATCGATCCTTGCATTTTAATTTCGAATTTTCGTTTTCCAATTTTACAAAAAATTACAAAATATGGCATCCTATATTGAGAAAGATTAAGAAAAAATGTTGTTTTGTCGTACTGCTCTCTGCTATCATGTGAGGGCCTTTTGTGAGTCACACATTATTTAAATGAATATATAAATGAGACAAGTGCCTATACAAATGCTATAAGATTATCAACATTAAATTAGATTATCTTAAATTCATATTTTATTTATTAATGTAGGAATTTTGTGAAAATATTGTGATCTTCAATATAAAGAAATTACGTTATACTTCAAACAATTTAGTCAATTAGTGACAGCTTGAGTATTGTTGCAGAAGAAAGTACTTCAATTTAAACGACCGTATAAATATGTACTTTTTCAGGTGAGCTACTGCGAATAATTTTAAAACATATCAGGCATATCTTAACACTCGAAGGAAAAGATATACTACCAAAGCTTAAAATCAACTTAATATGAATATTATATCAGAGAGTTAAAAGCTATCAAATCATTAAATACAAGTAAATACTTCAAATTCTATTACGCATAACTAAATAATTCGTATTTAATTAATGATGAGTGTAAGGATAATAGCATTAAGATTCAAACTCATGTGTAGACGATTCAATGATTCCATGTAATTAACTGACGTAAATTAAATTATTAAATCTGGAAGTAATCAACCGTTATATGATGTGTAAGTAGTTGAAAGTTAACGCAAAATGTTTTTTTAATTAAATATTCTCATTTAGTGAAAAATTCTTGAAAAAATAAAATTATTTTTTTTATGTAAAGTTTGAAACTATTCAAAGCGTTGATAATTTGTAAAAAAAAAAGAATTATTTTAGTCTTAAGAAGAATACCTGGGAGAGAAAAAAGTTATAACTCCCAAGTGTGATCGAGGAATATTGATGGATATTTTGCAGTTTTTTTTTTTTAATTTAAAATATGTATGCTAAAATTATTTTCTAGGACTTCTATTATAAATGTATCTTTCATAATTTTGTCTACGTAGTAAGTTTCGCATAGTTAAATTTTTTTGTTTATTTGTAGAAATTGCGAATGGTGTCACATTGACCCCATCTTAGACAATCAGGGAATAAATGGAAGCTTTCTACCCTTTTTCAAGTTCCAAGAGAAAGTAAAAAAATATTTGGCATCTTGCCAAATGTAGTTCAATGCATTTTGCGAGTCACACAGTATTTAAATTAATATACAAATGAGACAAGTGACTATTCAAGTGCTATAAGATTATCAACATTAAATTAGATTTTATTAAATTCATATTTCATTTATTAATGTAAGAGTCTTGTGCAATTATTGTGATCTTCAATAAAAAGAAATTGTGTTATATTTCAAGCAATTAAGCCAATTAGTAATAACTTAAGTATTGCAACAGAAGAAAATACTTCGAATTAAACGACCTTTTAATATGTACTTTTTCAGGTGTGCTACTGGGAATCCCTTTAAAACATTTCAGGCATATCTTAACACTCGAAGAAAAATATATACCAAAGCTTAAAATCAACTTAATAGGAATATTATATCAGAGAGGGGAAAGCTATGAAATCATAAAATACAAGTAAATAATTCAAATTCTATTACGCATAACTAAATAATTCGCATTTAATTACTGATGAGTGTTGGGATAATAAAATTAAGATTCAAACTCATGTGTATACGATTCAATGATTCCATGTAATTAACTGACGTAAATTAATTTATTAAATCTTGAAGTAATCAACCGTTATATGATGTGTTAGTTGTTGAAAGTTAACGCAAAATGTTTTTTATTAAATATTCTCATTTACTGAAAAATCTTGAAAAATAAAAATATATTTTTTTTAATTTAAAGTTTAAAACTGTTCAAAGCAATGATACTTTGTAAAAAAAAACTTTACATTATTTTAGTCTTACTGAGAATGCCTGGAAGAGAAAAAATGTGATCCCAAATGTGATCGAGGACACTCATGGACATTTTGCAGATTTTTCAATTCAGAATATGTATGTTAAAATTATTTTCTAGGAATTCTCCTATAAAGTTCACTTTCATAATATTGTCTACATAGCAAGTTTCGCATAGTTAATTTTTTTTGTTTGTTAGTAGAAATTGCGAATGAGATTACATTAACCCCATCTTATTCAATCAGGAAATAAATGGCGCTGTCGGTACAGTGTTTCTATGCCAGCGAGTTTGGGCACTTCCCTCATTTCGTTATTTCTTGTTCTTGTGTGTATATTCGCTATTCAACGAAATGAATCATCGTTGTTTGTCTATCGAGAAGGCACATGCTTTGTTATTTGATGAAGATTCTGATAAATCAGTGGATTTTAGTGGCGAATCAAGTGTTTCACATAGTGATGCAGAGCTGAAATTATAGACGAATTATCTGATTCCGAATGTAGTAATGTAAGCAATGAAAGTGAAGATTAAGATCGTAATCCGCATGTAGCTGGCAGGTGGTGGAAGTACATTCAACTTGTTTCATCGACTCGTGCTCATAACATTGTTAGAAATGCTAACAGACCAACGGCATTAGCTAAGAATGTCAAGACAAATGTAGATGCATTTTCTCTATTCATCAATAATGGAATTATCAATATCATTATCACATTTTCTAACCAAAGGGTAGTATAAAGTCCAAGAATGAACCTCTTCCCGATGGTACACGTCATACATGGACAGATACTGATGCAATGGAAATTCGTGCTCTACTTGGATTGTTGATCCTAATGTTGATCCTACATCATACCGTGATTCACGTGAAAAAAATCATGATTTATGGAGAAGAAATCTAGGAATCATACGCCCTATATATGTAGATTCTATGAGCTGTGATCAATACGTAACTCTTCTTTCCGTCATTAGATTCGATGATATGAGTAAAATGATGATATGAACGTAAAACAGGAGATAAACTTGCTCCGAATTCGAGATGTGACAGATATATTTGGAAAGAACTGTAAAAATATATATGAAGCGTCACCATTCGGTAAAATTGATGAGAAATTCGTCAAATTCCGAGGCAGAAACATGCCTAACAAACCTGTGAAATACAGTATCAAAGTCTGGATGCTTTGTTATGCTACAACATTCTACTGCTGTAACCTGTAACTTTATTTAGGCTGAAATGGCAAACAGCCTGATGTGAATCCTGCATTTTAAAAGAACTTGTAAAGTTTTGGAAAAATTCTGGTCGCAATGTCACAACAGATAACTTCTTCATGAATATAACTTTGGCAGAAGACCTTTTAGCATGTAAAGTGACTATGGTGTTGGCCATGTGCAAAAATCGCAAAGATCTCTATATGGTCAATTTAAAACAGAGATCAATTTATTCATCCCACTTTCTGTTCACCAAGAAACTGACATTGGTCTCATACGTAAATAGAAGTGTCATTCACCTCTCAATCGTGCCCCACAAACAAGGCACTGATCATGAAAGTAAAAAAATATATATATGCGAGAAATAATCATGGATTAAAACAGAACGAAGAGTGGCGTTGACATTCTAGATAAGCTTGTTCGGGAATATACTTGCCGTAGGAGTATCAGGAGGTGGCCACTGTCTTTATTTCTCAATTTTATTGATATTGCCGCGTATAATGTTTTTGTCATTTGGAAATTGAATACGCAAAAAGATATCGACTTGAAGTCTATGGAAAATGCGTGCAGACAGTTTCTAAAGGAACTTGGATGACAGTTGGTGGAACCTTAATTGGAAAGTCGTGCTTTAGATATCGAAAAGAAACCAAGAGGGTACAAGGATTCTACAATTCAGGCTGTAAAATTTAGTGGAAGTGAAGTAAAACAAGTAAAGTATCAAATCGACTCTGGGGAAGAAAGACTTACAGCGAAACAAGGTAGGTGTGCCCTATGCTCTAGATCAACAAATGACAACAAATTTTCTCAGAAGTGCTACAAATGTAGACAGATTATGTGCAAAAGTTATACTTCATGTGATATTTTGTGTTTTGATTGCCAGAATTATGAGCGGCAAAACTGAAGTTAGTTAAAATGCATTGCTACCATTACTTCTTATAAAACGTTTTTTTTTTTTTAACTTTTTTCTACTTGAGATTTTCTGCTAATTTCAATATCGTAATATTCTGAGAATAACATTTTCCTCTTTCTAATAAATCTGGATAGCCAGTATTATGTCGATATATCATCTTCTGATCAGTTTTCTGGCTTAAACAGTATAATTATCTTTGGGGTCAAAATGACCCCATCTTAGGCATATAAGTAATATTTTGATATTAGTACTCTGAAGGTTACAATATTTGTAGATTTAGTGACTGTTATATTTGGCAATATTTTTCCTTCAACGACAACCACTTTTTAGGATACATATCTAAAAAAACTCGAAAGCTTTTATTGGGTATATTAAAATCGTACCTATTGAAAAGCACTGATTTGTTTTCGTTCCTAATTTTTAACATTTATACATCCACGTGTTAATTTATATTTAAACCATCAGAGAAAGAACAACTACAAAAAGTCCTTCCGGCCTGTATCGGGAGGAAAAGATAGCTTTCCTATATCTTCGTTTTAAAATTTTAGCTAATGTTACTCGAAAACAGCAAGCTAAAATACAAAGAAACCGTTTACAAAAGATTCGTTAATACTGAATTTGAATAAGAAATTCGCTAAATTATTGAGCTATAGCCAAGTTGGCTTCATTTATGAAAACTTATTTTGGTCGCCAAACTTGGCGATATTCCGCCAAATGTCGCCAAGTTTAGCGAGAATTTGGCGGATACATATAACGGATATGAATATATAGTTTTATGCGTATGTTTAAAAACAGGACAATTGCACCATAATTTCTATAATTCAAATACAACATTTGCTAAATGGTACATACATTAAAATCGTGAATTTACAACAACAATTAAGCATCAACGTTTCATTTCGCTTCTGCGAACGTCATTAGGATGTTGTCGTGGTGTTTTCGGCACACATTGGAAGAAGAAAAACGAATTTAAGTTTTATATCAAATATGATACTTCGGTCGTATATCTGGAGTACATTTGCGAATAGAAGTGACACCACAACAACACAGATAAGCGAAGAGACAAGCATCATTCAGAAAGTGGCTTTTTTGCAGGATGTTTAATAGCAGTTATTGAAGGGCGATTACATTACCCATCGGGAGTGACCCGACCAAGCACAGAGCGCCTTTTTGAGGCTACATTATCCAACGAGATCAGGAACAGAATTCATAAAAAATTACTTCAAAGTCCTTGACAGCTGGTACATATTTGGCGTGCGGTTTACGCAAAATTCCTTTGAAGAATTACCGAGTTGGCGATAAAATATGCAGAGAGATACAGAAGACAGTGATGTTAAAAATAACCAAATGAGATATCTATGAAAAATTGCATCCTCAATGCATACCAACATAGGGTTGTGACAGGGCAAAAGTTAGTTTTACTGGAAACAGAAAATTATCTCAAGGATTTAGACAATACATCCGCTGATTGTAGAATCTATGAATTAATAATAGACATATCTAACGGCTACATTTTTAAGTGTAAATGCAGAAGTGCAGACATGAGAAGGAATTATTCTTTCTTCTTTATTTTTTAATTGAGCAAAATTACATCTGCACAAAATCGAGTGAGGGAGGATGATTTTGAAATGAAAGCGATATCTTTAATAATAAAAAGAGATATATTTAAATGCAGGGAATGGGATGCACAGACAAATTAAATTTAGAATATAAATTTAAAATAATTAAATTAAATGCATATTGAATACGAAGAGAGGGTTAACTATTAAGAAAAGTATATATAATGGAAACTCCATTATATATATCACCCCCCGAACAATAAAAGATAAAAATTGATACCATAAGGCTTGCGAACAACTTACTGTGTCTCTCTGCTTTTACATAGCATGTTGCAATGACCTGAACTCCAAGGAAAAATAAAATAAACATCCAATATTGTAATAATATAAGCATCACAAGTATTTGAATAATATAAGCATCACAAATATTTGAATAATATAGCATCACATATTCATGGCCATAATTTAACCTCTAAATTTCTTTATTTAACGTTTTCTTTATAGTTGCAACTTTCGATCTTTTTTTTTTTTATAGAGGTATCTTTATTTATTTCTATTCATATAAAAATGGATATCCTAAAATTTATCATCTGGCGCCAGGAACAAAGGTAAACCTTTTTCATAATTTTTCATAAATATCAAGAATGGCCATAAGAATAGAGAAGATAAAAATATAAACATTATCAATTCTTCTCAAAAACTTTTTTTTTTGATGCAGTTTAAATTTTTTAATAGTGATGCAAGAAGTATAAACATGTTATAGGTATAAAGCAAAACACTAAAATACAATACAAAAGCTATAAAGTAAAAATATACATACATGTAAAAGACACTATTTGATTGTAATAAATGAATGAAAAAGTAAAAAAATTGTGTTAAAAATATAAATCAAAGTTTTTTTTTTCTTTTTTTAAAGTGTAATAATATCATGGACAAGAACTAGAGTGCAGAGAGTGTAAAGTCATAATAGGGATATATCTGTATATATATAGTTTACAAAACCACTTCCTAAATGAACAATTTGATATGTTAACTTTTTTGTTTAAATTTCCAAAATAACTAAATTATTAAGTTACCTAGAAGAGATAATCTTTACATACTATTTAAATTGAAAGTAAATATAAAATTTTGAAATAATCCCTAAAAATAGTTGATATTATTTAAAGAAGAAAAATACATTTATATTGGTTTCATTTATCTATTTACTATTATTATTAACAATATCAAAGGAATAGATAATTTTAAAGAAACCCAATGATATTTAAAATCTATCCAATGAATCAATGTAACACCATTGTGAAAAATTACTATAGGTGAGTTGTTTCTACAAGTAACTAAGCAATTTTTGTAAATGTCTGAAAGAATGACTTCTGCTTAACGTGAAATGAAAGTGTGGGATGCTATGAGTGTTCGTGAAGAGAGATGTATGTGAAGAGGTTACATGTGATAAACATTTAGATTAAATAAATGTATGCTATTGAAACAAGAATCCTGACATGGGAAGCCTAAAATTCTAACAGGTAAAAATGCGTCACAAATGTTAACTACAATACTAAGGAATAATATTATGACAAACGTGTAAAGAAAATTTCTTTGTCATTGACAAAGTGAAGGTGGCATGTATGTAGTAAAAACTTAAATAAAAATACAACGATGAAGTAGTGTATATATGCAAAGTGCAATAGAAAATTAATGTATACAATAAAAACAAACTGTAGAGTGAGAAAAACTTAACGGTATGTGTAGATACCCAACAATACCTATCTGTGAATAAGAATCATGAGTACAAAAAATGTGGAAACGATGAACAAAAAAAAAAACAAAAACAAAAAAATTCTGATTACGAAGGTATCAGACCTCATGAGATGTAAGAAAAACTGTGAACAAAATTCTGGCTACAGGGAACCAGACCCTATGATCACATCTTCTGGCTACAGAGGAGACCAGGAACCATGAACGAAAAATTTGGTTACAAGAACCAAAACACATTGAACCAATTTTCTAGCTACAAAAGGAGCACAGAACGAAATGAACGAAATATCTGGCTACAAGAGGAGCACAGAAACCAATGAACGAATTATCTGGCTACAAGAGGAGCACAGAATCCAATGAACAAAATATCTGGCTACAAGAGGAGCACAGAATCCAATGAACAAAATATCTGGCTACAAGAGAGCACAGAATCCAATGAACAAAATGGAATGTAAAAAAAATATACCGTCAATATTTCTACAAGAAAATTTAAAAAGTACGTTTGATGTGATTTTATATGCAAGAATGTACCAAAAAGAAAAAAGGTGTGACGCTGACTTTTTTTTTTTTTTTTTTTAACTGAACAAAGTGATATCGACGTAAAAAGAATTGTATACATATAAAATGAACTACAAAGTTAAAGACAGCTGAAGCTGTGTGTAAAGATCAAGTTAAAAGTATTCCAAATGAGAAAAGTTTCTGACGACCCGCATCAAAAGAAATTTCAGCAATAAGAATAATACCTCTTATCATTTCACCATTTCCGATCGCTAAATAGCCAAATGAAAAGAAATGAACCATCTGTACACACAGGTGTGTAAACAAAACTAAATATTAAAATAAATGACAGAAGAAAAACTGATTTTTTTTTTATTTTTTTATTTTTTTTTTTTTATATGGAATGTTGAATGAAACTTACCCATATTAATGTACGAAAATGTATCAAGAATACATAAGTTGAATCAAAGAAAACCACAAGGTGGAGAGCATTTACGATTGAATATAATAAAAGGAAATAAACATGCCACAAGAATCCTAATATAACCTCTTACAATGAATATTCTAATTTAGAAAAGTTTTTTTTTTTAATTAAATAAGGATTAAAAAATAATGTTATTTCGTTGATCTTCAATATATTTCTTTAGTGAAGGACAACATTGAGAAAAAGCAGTGTGAGAAGTGTCAAAATCAGTATTGTTATTTTCGTTGTTCATGACACAATTGATACATTTAGGAGGGTTTGTGCAATAAGAGTTATGTTCATCCGCACAAGTAGGGCACCTTATATTGCTAACACAAACATTCGCAATATGACCATATGATTGACATCTAAAACAGCGTTTTACAGCTATATATTTCACTACAGGATATGAATTATTCTGAATAAATATTTCTTTAATGTCAAGTAATTTTTTTGCAATATTAGGAGAAATATCAAACATATAATTATAAGTATCAGAATTTCTAAGTTTATATTTATTTCTAAATTGAATGGAGGATATAGATGTTTGTATGATGTCGGAGATCCCAAATAAAATATCCGGTATATTAAATTTTTCAGGCAACTGACAAATAATTATACGAACTGGTTTACGGTAGTGTTTAGTAGGTGAATTAAAGGAAATGTTTTTGGAAAGGTCATGAATATCTGAAATGTTTGAGTGCTGCTTAACCACGCTTTCTTGTGAACAGACAGCATATGAGTCTTCAACAATTTTGTATTGTATTACATCCGTTTGTGTAGACATATTGTGGAGAATTTGAGGTGAGATACAGTTGTTATGAGATGTATCGTTTACATTTTTACAGTCACCTCTGACTTCGTGTTTATTTTGTACTTTTTGAGAATGAAGTCGTTCTAATAATTTCTTATTAACTGTAAGTAAATTTTCCTTCGCCCGGACATTTTTAGCATGTTCTAATAAAACAACTGCATTGTAATACCTCAAAAGATAATGAAATTGATGTTTCACCAAAGTTTTAAAATCATCTAAATTTTTAGTTAAAGTGTCCTGATCATTAATCTGTTTATAAAGATTTTCTACTTCAGAGGAAATTAATTGCGCAGCATTTGCTAAAGTATCTCTAAACAAATGAGACCATGCAATTTCTCTACCGAAATTATTTTGATCAAAAACAGGTGGAGTATTTTCAGATGCATTGGTTTGTTTAGGTGCAATTTTCTCAAAATTGGTCTTAGATTTATTTTTACGCACCTTTTTATGAGCCATATTTATCAACAGTACAAAACACGCAAAATTGAAAGAGGTATTGGGAGTAAACAAACAATCTAAATGAACTTAAGTTATATTTAGTTTCCCAAAAAAATGAGAATTTAAACAAATGGCAGCAAGATACAACCAAAATACACAGGTAAAATGAACAAAGCTATAAAATAAATGAAAAATATAGAATTCACCATGAGCAGTACTTACATAGACACAATAACAAGATTTTTAAAGTTTAATTTCAGTTTAAAGAGTACCAGAATGTAAGATTAATATAAAAAAATGCAAACAAAAATATTGCATCAAAAATATTGTTAAAAAAAACAAAAATGCACTGTGTCCTAATATATTTATATCTTTTTTAACCCAATTTATTACATTCACAAACTATAACACATGCAAAATGCATACTTTGAGTAATTTAAAAAAATGCGTTATTGACAGTGTCAAAAATATTACAGCCAACCAAAAAAAAATTTCTTTTTTATATTTTTTATATATTTTTTTTAATTTAAATGAGAAAAAGATGGGATGCATAATTGTAATCTATATACCAAAACAATAAATGAAAAAAAAACTATCAAATGCATAATATTATTTTCAGAAAACCCATGACAAAAAGAAAAACATGCATACTTCATACTAATATATAACACGAAATATGTGGAATATTATTCCTTCTATTAATATTATCATCTTTTTGTTTAATTCTGTAAAAATGTGTATCAAAGCACAGTAAAAAAATATATTATTATTATTATTAGCACAAAAATATCTAAATTATCTAAGTTATTTGCACAGAAAAATGATATTCAAAATTTTTAAATCTTACCTGAAATAAGACATTACAGAAAAATACCAATGTATACACATGAGAAAATAGTCCTGTGAAAATTCTCATTTAAAAGGTAAAAAAAAAAATGAGAAAAAAAAATGTAAGGAAAACATATTTAACTGTTTTTTGTTTTTTTTTTCAAATAACAACTACATATAAATTTATTTAATAACCTTATTTAAAATGTAGGACAAACACTCTCAGTTTGTTATTAAATAGCAAATACCAAAAGTAAAAAAAATATATTTTTTAAAAACTTCTATACCTTAAAATATCTGAAAAAGAAAAATCAAAATACCTGCGTGCAAAAATTTATTAAAGTTTACATACAATATAATTGTCTGTAAAAGATTCTATCTAAAAATCTTATTTCTATAAAATAAAAATTTAACTATCGCTTCTTTTAATTAAACTAAAAAATTGAGACAGAAAAAGAGAAGCAAAAAGGCAAAAATGCAGAATTTTAAAAGATTTCTAAATTAATTTTAAATCTATAGTTATTTTCTCTGTTTCTGCTCATAAAACAAAAATTACCTTTAGTCTCTTTCTTTTTAAAACACAAAAAAGAACAAATCCATGTAAGCAAAAAAAACGAAGTGCACTATTATTTCCACTTTTCTTTCGAAAAATCGTATTTTAAAAACAATTTAGAAGTGTAAATAACGAAACGCATCCGTGCACCAGCGATAATGCTGAATAATTAATTAATCCATGTTTCCTTTTGTTCCGAAACTAACTTGCAGTTTTGAAATAAATCGCACAGCCGTAGAAACTAAGTTTTTCTGGCACTACACACAGACTCGTTTTCAATTTTTAGACGAACGATGACAGGCTACTCATTGAAAAAGGAGCGAAATAGAGAGAGTTGTAGACGAAACACATGGTCACTGGGTTCTCTAAATTAGCAGATGTGAAGGGCAAAGAACTCCGTTGCAAATGAAAATTAGAAGTACACTCTCCGTAGTTTTAGATTAGCATATGGAAAAAAATTCTTTTTGCGGTATAAAGCAGGGACATCATTTGATTTTGGAGCTTGATTTATAAGAAGCAAAAATGTTGACTTATCAATTTGCGAGAATCGTTCCGATTTTATTTCCTTTCTCTTTTATATAAGTACTTTTGGAGTGACGAATAAAAAGAGTTTCAACTAGATCGCAACACTTCCGGTTTTCTTGAAAGGGCGGGCAAAAATAAAATGTTTATTCCATAGCATCTGAAATACCAGTCAAGTCCACACATAGTCCACGGTATTGAAGCAAAAAACTAAAAAAAAAAAAAGAACAGTCAACTACGATAGGTCAGCCTTTTGAGTCAGATTTGGGTCCGTTTGGGTCACTCCCAGCCACTATTTTCGATAATAGACTTGTACTCTCCGATTGGTCTCGTAGCACCAATGTATGTCGTGGTGTTTTCGGCACACATTGGAAGAAGAAAAACGAATTTAAGTTTTATATCAAATATGATACTTCGGTCGTATATCTGGAGTACATTTGCGAATAGAAGTGACACCACAACAACACAGATAAGCGAAGAGACAAACATCATTCAGAAAGTGGCTTTTTTGCAGGATGTTTAATAGCAGCTATTGAAGGGCGATTACATTACCCATCGGGAGTGACCCGACCAAGCACAGAGCGCCTTTTTGAGGCTACATTATCCAACGAGATCAGGAACATAATTCATAAAAAATTACTTCAAAGTCCTTGACAGCTGGTACATATTTGGCGTGCGGTTTACGCCAAATTCCTTTGAAGAATTACCGAGTTGGCGATAAAATATGCAGAGAGATACAGAAGACAGTGATGTTAAAAATAACCAAATGAGATATCTATGAAAAATTGCATCCTCAATGCATACCAACATAGGGTTGTGACAGGGCAAAAGTTAGTTTTACTGGGAACAGAAAATTATCTCAAGGATTTAGACAATACATCCGCTGATTGTAGAATCTATGAATTAATAATAGACATATCTAACGGCTACATTTTTAAGTGTAAATGCAGAAGTGCAGACATGAGAAGGAATTATTCTTTCTTCTTTATTTTTTAATTGAGCAAAATTACATGTGCACAAAATCGAGTAAGGGAGGATGATTTTGAAATGAAAGCGATATCTTTAATAATAAAAAGAGATATATTTAAATGCAGGGAATGGGATGCACAGACAAATTAAATTTAGAATATAAATTTAAAATAATTAAATTAAATGCATATTGAATACGAAGAGAGGGTTAACTATTAAGAAAAGTATATATAATGGAAACTCCATTATAGATGTTACAAACAAGTCGAAAATGTCAAAATGAGCATACACGTCAGAGTTCTGGAGAAAACATGATCGGAGAGTGCGCAAACGTCATCAAGTTCCCATGGTAACCAAGTGGATCATACCACCATAGTGAAAAGAGGGGTTGGAAGACAAACTGAGCAGATTGTATTAAGGGATTATAACATATTATACCAGATTTTATGAATGTTATAGGATAAATTATCGTTACATGTATACTTCCCAAGCTTAATAATCATAAGGGACTCTAAAATTTTATTAACATAAGAATTATTGCATGGGATTATGATTCTAGTCTCTTCAAAGTCAATTTTGCTACCTTCATTCGAAAAATAAAACCTTGCGAGAGCTGTACTCTGTTTTGATTGTTAAATATCTCTTTTCTGCTCTTTTAATCTTTTCGTTTTGTCTCACCGATATAAACCAACCGTTCGTTATTTGGGAGGGTAATCGGTATTTCATAAACTCCGGCTTTTTGATGATTCTGTATTTTATCAATATTGCTACTAATAATTTGTATAAGATATGGAGGGGGGATAGCTACTAATTTTATATTGAATGTCTGAAGCACTTGTTTTAATTTTTCATATATTATCGGAACATAATGCATACTTCTGTAATTGATCTTTAAACTATAAACAAACCTTTGACCTGAATCTTGTCAATCTGCGAAACTTTAAAACCATGATCTAAGGCAATACCTTTAATAAAATCTATTTCAGCGTTAAGTTGGTCACCTGAACAAATTCTATAAGCTCGTCTAATAAATAACTGAAATGCAGCAATTTTATATTTAAAGGGCATATTTGCACAAAAAGGTATTACTGTATTCTCTTTTAATGGTTTTAAACCATATACAGGCAACCCATCGGCAATATCGAATAAGCTTATGTTTGCTTCTTAATGTGGCAACACTTCGCAGAGAATATTCTAGTAACATAACGCATGTGAACAGATCCAGCGAATGCTTATCTGCATATAAGTATTACATGACAATATATTTTATGCCCACGAAATGCTTTAGTTACTTTTCAATTGAAAAAATCTACATCAGGATGGGTGAAAAACGCGCCCGTGTGTGCTTATTTTTATTCCCTTGCGTCCAAGATGTCCCAGAAGTATTTATAAGTTTGTATTTTTATGAACATTGCACACGCATATATATAATGGGGCATATTTAATAAATAATTTCAGTACTGTACTCTATTTGCAGCAGTTTGCTTAACATTATCTTACTTCTGAATATTTTTTGTACTATTATTCAATAACCTTTTCTCTGATGCTTCGTACAACTTAGAAAACCAAAACTCTACATGAACAGTTACTGTTATTTATAACCTATTTTGAATATATTTGAACAAATCTATGTAATATTATATTACCTTCTTATAAAGTAACAATATTTTTATTTGTACTGTTATTCAAGAACCTTTTCTCTGATGCTTTGTACAACTCAGAAAACCAAAACTTTACATTCACAGTCAGTGTTATTTAAAACTTATTTTGAATATATTTGAACAAATCTATGTAATATTATATTTCTTTCTGATAAATTAACAATATTTTTTTATAGATGTTTTAAATATAGAGTGCAATTCTGCCACTGGGGACGGACATTTATAGAAATGTAATCGCCTGCTATGAGTTAATCGACTAAACTGTCGATTGGTATCATGGTATGAAACTTCAATTCGGTACAAATATGCATTTTGCATTCATTAATTAAAATGTATAGAATCCAAATTGACATGCACAGAAGAACCAATACGTAGAAGTTTTATATGTAGAATACATCTCTTCCTACCAAAGGAATTCTGTTGAGGCCATAATTTTGAGAGCCACTTTAGAAATCCTAAGTACAAGAGTTATCGGGATTATTTCTTTTTTTTTGTATATTTGATAGTTAAATGAAAAGAAAAGTGCCCAGTTAAACTGATGGTATTCACCTCAAAGACTATTCTCACTATTTAAGGGAGTGGATTAGCCCTCCACCGTTTTCCCCCTTTATACTTAACCAATGAACCTCCAAATCAAATCAGGGAAGCGCCTTATCAGAATAAACCTGTATTCCAAATTTGAATTAAATAAGATAATTCTGCATGAAAAACCCATTTAGCTACACTATATTGTCAAAGGTGACCGGTCACTTGCGATTTTAGACGTTTTGCTAACTATCTAGAAAAATACATGAGGAATTAACCTGAAACTGCATGTGTGTAAACAGTATAGTATAGGATATATATTTCTGCGAGGATTTTTTCACGAAGCCCCATAGGGGACTGTCAACAAATTGAAAAAGAATGTATTATTAGGTTTAATGTAATAATGTATTAACTAAGTATATAGAGCAACTTTTGTGAAAGTCTCAAAATCATAGCTTGAAAATTCTGAAAATTATCGTCGATAGAATAAGTTCGAAATCCGTTTTTCCCAAAAAGAAGCAAAAAGATGAGGGGTTGTATCAAATATCTGTTGATTAGTGCCAAGATAGCGTACACAATATTGCACGTACTGTTTGGATACAATTTGGATAATAATTTTTGCTTCCTTTTGGGACCAAGGGATTTCGAGCTTATTCTGTCGACGATAATTTTCAGAACTTTCAAGCTATGATTTTGAGACTATTACAAAAATTGATCTATATACTTAGCTAATACATTATGCATATTACATTTTGATTGCATTCGCGCATGCGCAGTGAAACATTGTTTAGTAAACCTGCTCATTTTTCTTCCAATTTTTATTATTTTTTAATTCTAATTGCAGAATATTATGTACAATGTTGTTTGACATATTTTCTCAAAATAACTTTTTTGTATATTAAGAACTCTGCAAATTATAAGCAAAAAACTAGCCAAAATTTGGGACTGTTTTTATAAAAACCATAATTTATCTACGAGTATACATGCTATCCTCATAAAAATGAGCACAATATATTACAATAAGTCACTTATTAATAATGTCGAGTTTGAATGCCTTTGCTACATTAGTTTTTACAGGGTTATCCAAAAGATATTCATTCTTTTTCAAATTGTTGGCAGTCCCCTATGGGGTTTCGTGAAGAAATCTTCGCGGAAATATATAACCTATACTATACTGTTTACACACCTGCAGTTTCAGGTTAATTTCTCATGTATTTTTCTAGATAGTTAACAAAACGTCTAAAATCGCATGTGACCGGTCACCTTTGGCAATATAGTGTAAATTAAGGGGGGGGGGGATTACACCCCGTTCCCGCCTTTATATTTAACCAATTAACCTCAAAACTAATAAGGGAAACCCCTTATCAGAATGAACCTATATACAAAATTTGAAGCAAAACGGATTTTTCTTTCAAGGGCTATACGTTACGTACATACATACGCACATATATACGCACATACAGAACCTGCGGCCACATTAGTTCTCAGGATTTGATAGCGTGTGAACAAAAAAATATTACCGCCTGCACTTTAAAAATTTCTCAATTATAAATCTAATTCATCAAACTTGTGTGTTAAATATCTATACATTTGTGAGAAAACGCTACAAACGCAGACACGTACATTTGGAAGAAAAATGTCCAGCTGTGGGAAGTAAAGGTTTCTACCAAACATGTTAAAATTCATATATTTCCTGTTAAACTTAAATGATAGAGGATAGAATATTGAATTGCATACCATAATTAAATTAGCATTTTTATTTCATACAAATCATCTCATTGAAGATGAAGAGAATAAAAATAAACAAAAAAAAAAAAAAAAAAAGGAAGATTCGGGCCAAAAATTGGATTCAGCGGAGAAAAAAACTTGGTTGTTATGAAAATCTTCAAAAAGAACTGACTTTAGAGGTAAGTTCAAATGCTCTTTTTTTGTTTACTTATCAACAGTAATTATGTAGTTTAATAACTGCTATTATTTTTAAATATGTCTTTAACGGAACTAAATTACTCAATTCTTTTAATTATTTTATTTATTTATTTGAACAATTTATTTATACAAAAATAAATAAATAAATAAAATAAAACACATTTGCAGTATTTATGTTCTGAAAACTTGACCTTGTCGTTTCTGTTTTTTTTTCTTTTTTTTTCTAGTAATTAGATTAGTTTAACAGGAAATTAAGTATTAAACAAGCTACAAAAATGGGTCAGACGAACGCAAATAAATTCTAGATTGCAAATTGTACATATTTTAATAGCTAATACTAGAAATAATGTGCAAGCTACGTATTCGTACGAACATTTTCGGGTCGTAGGTAGGGCTTCTTCGGTAGATTAAACAACCCGATTCCAACCCCCTCCCACTCTTCGGCGTCTTCAATTTATGCATTTTTACGCTTCAATTTGTCCGGTATCTATCAATTTTTTCAACTTTTTTATTTCAGTCTAAGGCATACGGGTCGCACGCAGGGACGTTTGACTGTGCTCTTGGCGCCTAACAGCGACAGCGCTTCGCGCAAGAGACTCTACTGTACGGGACGTAAGTGAGGTTGAGCACGGAAATTGGCCGCTCACCGTGGCTGTATCTATTGCAATATTTGTTGCAATTTGTTTGACGACATATATTTATTTTGCACATTATACAAACAACGTCACCTGTTAAGAGAAATGAAACTTACTTCTTACTTGAACAAAATCTGCAGTTTTGGAAATTATCGGAATTCTGTGCTCTAGGTTTTGAGTTACATCGCCCACAAATTTTGTGTAAAGAAGAGACAGACAAGCATCTGAACCAAAAAATATTCGAATCATTCTCGAAACTTATCTAAGCATGTAAATCCCTCTAAAATCCAGAATTTCATCAAACCAACACTTTTGTTAAAATAAATGATTAAAGCTAAAATAGCACAAATAAAAATATATAAAATGGCAAAAATATATAAAATGGGCTCCTAAAGCTTAAAAAAGTGCCAAATTTAAAAGATTAAAAACTGATCCAAAAGTTTAAGCCATGTAAGTATGCTTGCGTCTTCGCACGCGAATAAAATAGAATGCTGATCATTGTTGATCATTTATTTTAATATAACGGCACAAAGTTCAACCCGTCTATTTCAACACTTTTTGTCTTAGTAATTTGGACAAAAACACGCGAAAGAACACAATAAAGTAAATCAATTGTGTATTCTTTCAACAACTTAATTTCAGAAATAAATAAAAATGAAAATGAAAACTCAAGTAAATGTAACATAAATTTTCAGTCGGCGTTAACCGTATACAGGTTGTTCTTTATCACCATTGAACAATATTTAATTTCAAAACCATTAGTTTTAGAGGGAAATTTCAAATAAAATATATTTCAAATGCGTAATCATGTGAAAATATAGATTTCTATAGAAATTTGTAAAAGGTTATGAAATTAAAATTTTTATATGTTCTCTCGGCCATATAAGTTATATTTAGAAAGTCAGCATCAATGCTGTAAGAAGAAAAACAGTAAACATATCAATAATTTACGATCAAAAGTTACCGTATTATGATGCTTTGAATGTTATAAATGTTCAGTTATTTCTGGTAATGAAAATGTGTTTTTCTGTTTATGGTGTCACAGAATACCGTTTACCTGCATATCAATACCTGTTAAAATCACTAATACATCTCCTTTGCTGCGTTTTTTTATATGAGGGCGTTAGAATAACAGTGGAGTAAGTGAAAAATTTGAAAAGTCTAGATAACCATATTTTTATTGAACGTATATTACTTTCCGTTCAGTTTTACTGTCAAATAAGTCATAGTTCACTTAGGGGGTCGCTAGAGGGTTGGACCACTTAATGCAAGTGCAATACAAGTTTCTCCAAAACCCTTCAATTCTCAAATGCTCTTTAATAAAAAGCTATGTGTTGCTGACGACTGGGATTTTCGCTAATCGTTGCCGCAGATTAATCTCGGAAAATGAAACATTTGAAGTTACTGAAAAAATTAATAGCTCGAAAAGTATTTGTCAGAAAATTGTTAGACAAACTGCGTTAGAAAGGTAAAAAATTGTATTTTTCTTGATATAAATTTCAAATCTCATGATTATGCCGTTTTTTCAAATATTGAATTTCAAAAATTACCAAATTATACAATGGAGTACCATAGCGAAATCTTCACGCATAAAAAGACAGTGATAACGGTATTGTGTCCTGACGTATATATACTGACTATAGCACGAGTCACAAATTATAGTAACCGTATTATTCTGTTAAAATTTAAAAATGAATTATGATGTCACGAGTGCATGATTTTTATTTAATTCTTGACGAGTACCATATTTTTGTCCACCTCAGTGAGGCATATCAATTTAATGATATTTGAAGTATTGTAAATTGAAACTTCATTCAAATCTAATTTGAATCCAACGGAAATAATTTTTTCCCATAGACACCATAATGTAAACCCCATAGACACCATAATTTAACACAATTATTCATTTTTTTTAATGCTGACCTATTCCATAATAAAGTATTACAGAGAATTGGCCTAATTTGTCCTTAACAGACCAAATTTGTCTGACACATTAAAAATGTAATAACGCAATAGCGTTCATATTGTTTTCAGAAATGCAGAAGGACATTCCAAGTAAAGATCCATAGGGTTTTAAAATACAAGTACTAATTCAAAGTCAATATTTAACTTGAAGAGAAATTGACCAGCGTAGCGGGCGGAGCTTGCTAGTTACTAAATATTGACTTACTTCACTATCATTCTAACCTCCTCAAATGTCATAATA
The DNA here is from genome assembly GCA_963931845.1 of Maratus michaelseni. Classification (NCBI taxonomy): domain Eukaryota; kingdom Metazoa; phylum Arthropoda; class Arachnida; order Araneae; family Salticidae; genus Maratus; species Maratus michaelseni. The sequence goes on along the minus strand of OZ007589.1, from coordinate 446,238,936 downwards.
CTGATTATTTTTTGTAATGGCTTAAGTAAGATAATAATGTAATTTTAAGTAATGGCTTAAAAACTGCGATTTTAAAATGGATGTAAATTGAAGTAGAAATTACTCTTGACACTTTTACGTAAAATAAAAATGTATTAAACTATTGAAAAAAAAACTATTCCTTCATTGCATAATATAATGTGAAAAATAATATTTCCATTTTATATTTAAAGATTTTAAATATAAACAAACTAAAAACTGAGAGTGACTTTCTTAAAGTATATTATTTAGTAATTGGATAAGCAGTATACGCTTTAAAATAATCGAGAGTTTTAAAAGAATCTATGTTGCATAAAAAAAAGTCTTTTATATTCTACATTGAATGAAAGTAGATTTTGTCTTAGTCATTATTTATAAAATTTATCATTTATTATTTTTTCAAAATACTGCTTCTAAAATGCAGATTTTATGAGATCCTTCTTTTAAAGTTAAGGAATTCTGATGTAGTCTGACACATGCCAGGCTTCTATTGTCAATTTCGGGATAAACGTTTTCACGATGATTGATTTATATAAAAAAACAAAGAATGCGCTTTATATATTAAAAGTATCTGATTGTAAAATAAATGGGTTTGGAAAATGCATAATGTTTTTCATAAATGTAACAGACGAGAAAAAGAAATTATTTAAACTTTAAATTCCTTTACTGCTGGCAGCTCTAATAATTATTTTTAGTATTTCAAGTAATGCTAAGTGGTATCGTTTTATTTGCTATTTTTTGTTTATTTTCAACGAGTTTGAATATGATTTTACAATTCATTTTCAATGGCATTTATTCGAGAGGAAAATATACAGTAAAGAAAGTGGATAGAAAATATTAATTTCATATTATCCACTCCTTTAATACAATTTACATTAATATTTATTTCCCTCTTTATCCCATACATACATATATATATATATATATATATATATATATATATATATATACAGTATGCCCACTAAAGTCCCTTGTTAATGCGAAGAATAATTAATAAGAACGTTAGAATAAGAACGAAGAATAAGAACGTTAATGCGAAGAATAGAACGGTTAAACACGCATTTGTCTTTTCGTGATTTCCTACACTGTGACGTGACAAAACGATCTTAGAAAGAAAAAAAAGCAACTAGTTATATTAATATAGCTTTATTTTAGATTTTCAAACTTCTCACCGTCAGCTGCAATGCATATTTGGATGTTTGTTTGAATTTCACGTTGCACACGTTGGAGCATAGATGGTGACACGTTGGCACAAGCGTCCGTAACAGCGTCGTTTAATGTCCTGCAATGTTTGTGAAGGGTTCGCACAGACCTGCTGTTTCATAACTGGTTGTTTCTTGATTTCTAAGATCATTTTGTCACGTCACATTGTAGGAAATCACAAAAAACAAATGCGCTTTAATCGTTCTATTCTTCGCATTTATGTCCACAAAGTGTCTTTTCGACTAAATCGATGATACTCTACAACTTTGTAAATCATTTTTTTTCTCTATCTCTTTCCGTTTTCGAGATAGGAATGCTAACTCTACAGCATTCCACCAGGTGGCGCCGTAACTGATTTCATTGAGTAGCGCATGGCTACTTTCCTATACCTAGACACTACTTTTATGAATATGGCATCAGCCGTTCCGAAGTTAAGAGGGTGGCAAGGGACTTTAGTGGGCATACTGTATATATATATATATATATATATATATATATATATATATATATATACTGAAAACAACACTACAGTGTGGCTGAGAAATGTTCATCTGCATAAATGTAAACGTATTTTCCACTGTATAACAAAATTCTAAATAAAAATAGTTATATGTTAACCAAAGTCAGGATAATCCACGTACTGTGGAAATTTTGTGTTACAGCGGTTCAGATTCAACTTCGATTTGTCGAAAAAACAAAGTTTGTACATTTTTTAATACGCAGACAATACTTTGTCTACTCGTCAAAGTCTATTTCAAAATCATTCATATTCGGAAAGTCGACTCAATTTAGACTCGATTGGAACTTCAGGCAACTCGTCGCAAAAATTTGGTGATTAAATAGCATGAGTTTATGCGTTTTTGAACCCTGCTAGAATGTTTATTGTAAAAAAAGAGTTCCATGATATTTGCTGAAATATGGAATTACTAAAATGTATTTTTATGCAACGAAAAAATTACACAATGATTCTATTACAATAACAATAGTTCCAGTAGTAATTCACAGAAATACAAAATTACAATTTTTGACTTTTTTCTTTAACGGTAATATTTTTGTATACAATAATTACCATTTTATAAATCCTCTACATTATTTCCGCTCTATGATTTCAGTATATGTGGTATCACGCAATCGTTATTTATACATGTTTACGTACAGTACACGGAAACAATTACGAAAATGATTAGAAATCTAAATATAAAAGTTTGATATCAGAAATAATGATTATAACTTATTAAATGATTAATGAAAGGGGTTTTCAATGCCAAATGAAGTTAAATGAAGGCACATACCGTTTAAAATATTTTTACCAAATTCCCAAAATTACTTTCGCATATTTTAAAAAATTACAATGATTTTCCTGATTTTTAACCCTACAGCGCATAGTGTAGCCAATTGGCAACACTTTATATTTAAATTTTAATAAATAAATCAAGTCCTTTGCAACCACTATATCCATATAGAAAAATAACATAAATATGCTACTAAACAAATTTAAAAATCTATCTTAAAATTTCTGGTGTTGAATTCTTAATAGTCCAGTAGAAATAGCATTTTACCTTACAAAAATTCGGGTAGTTCTGGTTTTTGGGTATGTTGTAAAGGTTGACCCTCTAATAAAAAAACAAAGTTTTCGACCTTCTAGACCTTGTGCGTTTTTCACACTATTGAAAAAACCAATATTTTTCGGCAGTTTTTTCGATTTTTCTTAAATAACTCAATTTTAGTGCATTTTACAGAAAAAGCACTTTTACTATTTTGCAGAGCATAAAATTCTCTACAACATGCAGTATTCAGATTTGTAAATTGTCTAAATAGGGGGTAAGATACGGAGCCGGGAAAATAGGGTAAAATTTGCAAAAATCCACTAAAGACGTTAGTTTTTGCTTAATAACCTACTTTTAGTGCGTTTTAGAGACAAAAGCAATTTTACCATTTTGTAGAGCATAAACTTCTCTACAACATGCAGTATTCATATTTGTAAATTGTCTAAATAGGGGGTAAGACACGGAGCCGGGAAAATAGGGTTAAATTTGGAAAAAAATGTAAAAATGCACAAATGACGTTACTTTTTGCTTAATAACCCACTTTTATTGCGTTTTAGAGACAAAAGCAATTTCAACATTTTGTAGAGTATAAAATTCTCTACAACATGCAGTATTCATATTTGTAAATTGTCCAAATAGGGGGTAAGATACGGAGCCGGGAAAATAGGGTTAAATTTGGAAAAAATGTAAAAATCCCCAAATGACGTTAGTTTTTTCTTAATAAACTACTTAAAATCTCTAAAAAGTTGATTATGACAATTTTGTTTCTAAAATGCACTAAAAGTGGGTTATTAAGCAAAAACTAACGTCATTTGTAGATTTTTACTTTTTTTCCAAATTTCACCCTATTTTCCCGGCTCCGTATCTTACCCCCTATTTGGACAATTTACGAACATGAATACTGCATGTTGTAGAGAATTTTATGATCTACAAAATGGTGTAAGTGCTTTTGTCTCTAAAATGCACTAAAAGTAGGTTATTAAGCAAAAACTAACGTCTTTAGTGGATTTTTGCATTTTTTGCAAATTTTACCCTATTTTCCCAGCTTTGTATCTTACCCCCTATTTGGACAATTTACAAACCTCAATACTGCATGTTGTAGAGAATTTTATGCTCTACAAAATGGTAACAGAGGTTTTTCTGTAAAAAGCACTAAAATTGAGTTATTTAAGAAAAATTGAAAAAGTGCCGAAAAATATTGTTTTTTTCAATATTGTGAAAAACGCACAAGGTCTAGAAGGTCGAAAACTTAGTTTTTTTTTATTAGAGGGTCAACCTTTACAGCATACCCAAAAATCGGAACTACCCGAATTTTTGTAAGGCAAGGCCCTTTTTTGCGCTATTTCTACTGGACTATAATATAAGTATAAAAATACGCAATTCTAAAAGAAAAATTCATGCACTGTAGGGTTAATGCAGTTTCAATGAAATGTAGGACAGCCACAGTGTCCATAATTCCATCTGGAACTAAACAGGGTGAATCTAAACTCTTGGGAAAAACTTTAAGGGGTGATAGTACACATCAAGACAAACAATATTAAATAGGAAACTAAGGGTCCCAAACGTCTTCCGAAGGAGATAGGCGCTGTTAAAGTTTAGGGTCCAAAATTTCAAATAATTATAAAAAACGGAAAAATAGGCCGATTCGTTTGCGGTTTTCGTTAAAACTATTCTTTATGTCAGTATTTTCTTAAAAATAAATTTTAAAGGAAAAGTTTTAAAAATGTCGATAGAGGGCGCTTTAGACTTTGGAGTAACGAACAACTATTTTTTAGCGCTATTTTTTGTATCTGATTAAATGCTTTCAAAAGCTTAGACTTAAACTTAAATTTTGAGCTCAAATCTGAATCGTTGGGAGTGGTTAAGTAGAGCAAACTGATCTGTGTTCAGCAGTTGAAATTTGAACCCCCTGAACACAGTTCAGTTATTCCCGATCTTGGTGTCGTAGACCAGGCAGAAACTACTACCCCCTACACGTAAAATAAACGATAGAAGGATGACAAAATTAAATAAAAAAATTATTTTAAAAATAAATTTTAAAGATAAAGTTCAAAAATGCCGATAGAGGGCGCTTTAGACTTCGGAGTAATGAACAACTATTTGTTACCGTCGACTCCGACGAGGACCTGGTTGCGAGGATTGTCGTCGTAGCAGGCGATATCCAGGTGATGCCCAGGGTATTCACTAATGTTCCCAACTCCCTCCGCCGGCGGCGTGAGGCCTGCACCGTTGCTGGTGGGCACTCTTTCGAGCAGTTTTTGTGATTCCTCACGAACATCATGCGTGTACCATTTTCTACGTATCAACCTTCATTCATATTGCGCACTACATGCATACATCAAATTGTTTCTTTTTATTTTGCTAGGCGAAATTGCTCATGTTTGAATAAATTTTCTATTTAATTTTGTCATTACTCTATCCTTTATTTTATGTGTAGGGTTTAGTAGATTCTGCCTGGATTATAACACAATTATTCAAATTGGTAAAGAAATCATATGAGTTGTAATTTTCCAACTGCAAGAAAAATGTTCGAGCCTGCGATCTCTTGGCTGAAGCTGCCATGCTCTACCAACTGAGCTATCCCGGCATGAACTGGATGAATTATGCCCTCCAGATTCAACCGGAGTAGCTCAGTTGGAAAAGCATGGCACCTTCAAGAGATCTCAGGTTCGAATCCTGGCCCGATCATTTTTCGTCCAGTTGGAAAATTACAAAATTACAACTCATATCGTTTCTGCTTGGTGTAGGACACCAAGATCGTGAATAACTGAACTGTGTACAGGAGTAGGGGGGGAGGGAGGTGTTTCAAATTTTAATTCCTGAACGCAATTCAGTTTGCGCTACTTAATCACTCCCAACGATTCAGATTTTGAGCTCAAAATTTAAGTTTAAGTCTAAGCTTTTGAAAGCACTTAATGAGATACAAAAAACAACGGTAAAAAATAGTTTTTCGTTACTCCAAAGTCTAAAGCGCCCTATACCGGCATTTTTTTAACTTTATCTTTAAAATTTATTTGTAAGAAAATTACTGACATAAAGAATAGTTTTAGCGAAAACCGCAAACGAATCGACCAATTTTTCCGATTTTTATAATCATTTGAAAATTTGGGCCCTAAACTTTAATGGCGCCTATCTCCTTCGGAAGACGTTTGGGACCCTTAGTTTCCTATTTAATATTGTTTGTCTTGATGTGTACTATCACCCTATAAAATTTTGCCCAAGAGTTTAGATTCACCCTGTATAATCTTATTTATACAGGAAATCAGCCTTTTGATTAATTGTTAGTACGCATCACACAATGGACCATTATAATTTTCCTGATTTTTAATGCAGTTTCAATGAAAAGCAGGACAGCCACAGTATCCATAATTCCATCTGGAACTATATAATATTATCTATACAGGAAATCAGCCTTTAGATTAATTGATAGTACACATCACACAATGGACCATTAACCTCTCTATTCTTTTTGTCTACTTTGTTTTTGAGACTAACATATTTAGATTGAGTACACATTCTAATTCCACGTTAAACGTCAGTAAAACTGTTGTGGTAATTTTAAATGTGAAAGTATAAGAGGTGAAAAGCATGATATCTTATAATAAGAAATATATGAAGTGGGAGAGTAAGCATTAGACTGAGAGTTAAGTCTTGAACTGGTAGAGTTTTTAGATATACAATAAGCAATTGGCAGCAGCTCATATAGCTATAAAGCTTTGTTCGATTTGCTTGTTATAATAAATCTTCATAAAGATGGAAGTTACTTTCATACTCATATCATCATAGTTCAAAGAAATAAAGTTTATTAAATATTAAATTTAAATATAAAAGGTGGGGGAAAAGCGTTAACGTCTCTCGCACCGACTGCAAAAATGCGAGGAAGTCACAATTCGCATTAGACTATAAATTTAAAATGTTGGTTCAGTTTAATATGAATAGAAGGTATTTTACTTTCCACAATGGAATATGGATACTAAAATAAAATCACAAAACAAAATATGGAATTAAGTAGAGGAAAGTACTTTACATTTCAATTAACTGTCTGCTGACTCTCTGACTGACTACACTCTCTCGGGTGTCTAACTATATAAACTCTGTCAACTGTCTGCTGCCTTTTTTATGTCTGTCTGCCTGCTCTCTCTGCTGTATTTTGTTTCCTGTTTGCCTGTTAACCTGTCTGCTGTCTGTTGTCTGCTCTCTTTTCTATCTGAGTGTCTGGTGTTTGTCTGTCTGCTGTCTGCTGTCTGTTCCCTGCTCTCTTTTCTGTCTGAGTGTCTAGTGTTTGTCTGTCTGCTGTATGTCTGTTTGTCGTCTGCCTTCCTACACTATGCGCACTGTCTATCTGCCAGCTTTCTCTGTTATATGTATGTTTCCTGTCTGCCTGCTAACTGCCTGATGCATGTCAGCTGTCTCTTTACAATCTGTCGGTTGTATGAATGTTGCTTGTCTGTCTGCTATCTTCTGTATGTCTATCGTCTGTCTGCTGTCTGTTGACTGTCTATTTATCTGTTATCTGCTATATGTCTGTCTGTATGTTATTTTCTATGAGTCTATTGTCTATTGTGTGTCTGTCTACAGTATGTCGGTTGTCTGTATGCTGCATGTCAATATATTCTATTTTAGTATGTTGTATATACATCTGTTGTATGTTTTTCTGTAGTCTGTTTTCTGTAAATCTACTATCTGTTGCATGTTTCTCTGTATGCTACGTGTCTGTTATTTGCTGTATTTATGTCAGCTTCCTGCTAAATGTCTGTCTGTTGCCTGCTATCTGCTGCATATATGTCTGCTTCCTCCTAAAGGTCTGTCTGCTGTATGCTATCTGCTGTCTGTATACACATTGTCGAAAATTTGTGTACTGTTTGTCTTCGGTTTGTCTGCAGTCTGTCTTTTCTCTGTGAGCTGTCTGTATGATGTCTGTTTATCTGCTGTATGTCTGTCTGCTATCTTCTGCCTGTCTGTCTTGCTGTAGACGGACATTAAACATGCTGCAGATGACTATAACAACATATAAATGTGCATTAACGTCAGTGTTTAACAAACCACTCATTTGAAATAAATACATTTCATATATTTGTATTATTTTGTACGGCCCGTAAAATAACTATAAACTAGCAGGCTACGCCCGCTTTGCTGGTCGATTTTCTCAAACGAACCTCGAATGCGTAAAACATCTTTTAGTTCCACAATTCAACCACCAGGGAGCTAAACTTCTAAACAAACTTCTTTCCGAACGAACCCCAGGTACGATTAGAAGGCTAATAACGAAGGATTAATGTGTTAACTCTGAAAAGGCTAAAATCATAGTTCCTTGTAATAACCCTTTGAAAACATGTTCAGAGAATCAGTCGAATTCATTGCACGTGAGCATAATGCCTGCAATGATAATTTATCTTAGAAGATCCCAAAAATCTGGCATACATTTTTTTTTAAAAAAAAAGGTCTCAATTTCTGTCTTTTTGCAAAATTTTAATTTTTCCACTTTCTCCGTGAACTTATTTGAACGCAATCCGTTTTCCGTACATAGATGATACAACTTGAAGATCTTCAATCGAACTTTCGATGCATCTCCAATGTTTCTTTTTTTTAATTTTTTTGGCGTACTCACTGGATGGCGCCGCTGCAGTTTTCAATTTTGTGATTGGTCAAGATTCAACAAATTGCCTCTCATACAAGATGCTTTCGTTTCTAGACTTTTGGATCACTTCAACTTCATATTTAATCCTGAGGACGACTGCATAAGCAGTTCGAACGTAAATATTATGTTTTTATCATCATATTTATTTATACGTTATTAAGTGCATATAAAGGTTCTTGTTTCGTGAATTATTTAATAAGTTTATATGTTTTTATGAATATATTCTTATTTATATTAAAAACATTTCAAAAAAATATTCTTTTATCAGCTTTGTGCGTAGGGTTATTTAATAACAAATGTCTTATTTTTTTAAAATTTCGTTATCGACGAAAATGTGTATAAAAATATAGGAGTAGGATTTTTTGTTCAGCAGTATCCATGTGCTGGGCTTTCTTGTGTTCAACTATAACTATAGGAATGATATGTAAATTGAAATTGAAGTGCAACTCAAGCATATCTTAATAAAATTAATATAATCAACAGTACTTATATTAGTAATGATTGTTAATGTATATTTACTGAATTTACTAATTTATTTTGAAGCTTTTTTTATCATTTCAGCCAAAGTCTTTGGCCGTTTTTAGCATTTTTTAAGCCAGGTTTTAAAGATTTATTCCTTCTTCCAAATAACGTTTGATATTTTTGAATGTTTAAATTATTATTTTCCTAAAACTGGAATGTTTTCTTTTGTCTTGTAAATAATATCCGGACACAAGCGTGCATGTACTAAGATAATTTTTTATCTATACATGTATATATGAATATGAGTAACTGTATGCGATTGTAAACATGTATTCTAGTTTTTAGATATGGTTTCTAGATATGAAAAAAAACCCATTATGGAAACTGGAACATGAGACTCTAAAAGCTAACTTGTCCATGAGCAAATCACGTATATACTTCCAAATAAACCCCACCAGAGACTGGCCCATACTTTTTGTTTCTGGAAATGCATAAAAAAACACATTACATATACATTCTGATACAAAATACTAAAATAACATAAAATGATCTAAATTGTGATGGTAAATTGACACAACAATGCAATAAACGAAACACAGACACCCCAAAATAATATTTATTTTTTAAAAATGTAAACACATTTTTAATTTATTTTGATTCCCTTTTAGAATACCAAGCAAAAAATCCTATAACAAAACTATTGGCAATAGCAACACAAACCACCACTCTCCCTAATGAAGCAATAAACAAATTAATAGTTAAGGGAAATAGGAGAAAGCATTTTTAAATTTTGTATAATTGTTTATATAGAAAGTATGATGTAAAAGAAAATGTTAAAACTAGAATAATAATAAATATTTTTTCATAATAATAAACATTTTATAAGATGTATCTTCTACGTATGAGTATCTGAATTTCAATGACAAACATTGTCATAGATATATTATTAAATTTTAAGAGCGGTAATGTGACAACTTTCACCTTTCTAAGTGAGTGTATGCACATAAGGAACATAATAAATTTTCAGGTTGTTTTCGCAAATATTTTTTAATTTTGTATAATTGTTTATAAAATACATATGATATAAAAGAAAACGTTAAATATGAAATAGTAATAAATATTTTAAAAGATACTTTTATAAGATGAATTTTCTACGCATGCGTATCGGAATATCAATGACAAAGTTTGCCATAGATATATTATTAAATTTTAAAAGGGGCAATGTGACAACATTCACCTTTCTAAGTGAGCATATGTACATATGGAAATAATACATTTTTTGGCTATTTTCGCAAGTATTTTTAAATTTTGATTAATTGTTTATAAAAGACATATGATATAAAAGAAAATGTTAAAATTTAAAAAATAATAAATGTTTTTAAAGATATTTTTATAAGATGCATTTTCTACCTATGCGTATCGGAATATCAATGACAAAGTTTGCCATAGTTTTGCCATTAATAAATTTTAAAAGGGACAATGTGACAACATTCACCTTTCTAAGTGAGCATATGTACTTATGGAAATAATACATTTTCTGGCTATTTTCGCAAGTATTTTTAAATTTTGTATAATTGTTTATATAGAACATATAATATAAAAGAAAATGTTAAAATTGAAATAATAACAAATATTTTTAAATATATTTTTATAAGATGCATCTTTTACGTATGCGTATCTAAATTTCAATGACAGAGTTCGCCATAGATATATTATTAAATTTTAAGAGCGGTAATGTGACAACTTTCACCTTTCTAAGTGAGCGTATGCTTATAAGGAACATAATAAATTTCCAGGCTATTTTCGCAGTAGGGAGTAATTAAAATTCTCTTCACTTTGACAAGTAATCGCTTTCTCTGATACATTTAATACGTTGGGGAGCTGCTTAGATAAATGACAGCTAAAGTGCTAAATATGCGCGGATCCCCCTGTGAGAATGTTAATTTATGTTTTCACTGTTCCTAATTTTTCAAGAGAGAAAATTTACAGAGGAAAAAACAAAAAGAAAGTCTGTAATATTTTATGAAAGACACTGTTAATTATTATTATTATTATTTTTTTACAGAATAACGATGTTTCTGAATGGTGTGTATTTTATTTAAAAGAATATAGATATAAGAATATTTTTTATGGTTTATTCTTATCTTTCGAATTACTTCAAAATAAAAGTTAAGATTTAAGATTTTGAGTACTTTAGATTATAACATTTAAAGAGATTATGAGATTAGAAGATTAGAAGAGGTAATTACTTCAGAACATTTTATACTATACAATACATAATTAAGCATTACATTTATGCTTAACAACTATTAATTTATATGAGTTGTTAATTTCGAACTGGACAAAAACTGTCCGGGCCAGGATTCGAACCTGGGATCTCTGGGCTGAAGGTGCCAGTGCATTACCAAATGAACCATTCCGGCAGAATCTGGAGGACATAATTCACCCTAATTCATCACTCATGTAATTTCTTTACCAATTTGAATAATTGTGTTAAAAATAATCTAACTATTCAGTTAGTTTAACATCAGTTAGCAAATGCGTTTTGACTGATGGAAATTCGCTCCACCCACAGGCTCCACCCACCCAGATGGACTCCACCCACAGGCATTATATGTGTATTTATTATATATTACATTGTCATGTTTTTGACGTTAATAGGACCCATGCCTTGAATAAATTACTAGTTATTTAACTGTATTAATTATTATCATGTATTATTGTATTTATTTATGTATTCTTTTTAATTTTATGTATGTATTTGATCTCCCATGATCTACACAGCTATTTTGTGGGCGTTCCCAGTGACATTCGGAAGGGATTATTACTACTTGGAATTCGGACACTTTCACAGTAGAATTCCTGGCGAGCAGAGACTACATGAATAAGGCTAGAGGAGTAGGAGCGGTTTGGAAAGAGATATGCACGTGGTGGCCCTTGAAAGTAAAAAACAGACCCCGTAGTGTGGGGGAGTGCAGCCAGGGGGTGAACTGGACAAGGAAGGGTAGTAACTTCGAGGGAGAGTTCAAACAGTTCGATAATGAGCGCCGGAGTTATCAGTGTTCTACTGAGAGCCGAATATAGGCTAAGTGAGTGAGTTGAGGGCGAAAAGAATTAATTGTCACATAGTACAGGCAGGAGTGCGTACGATAGAGCAGTACAATCGCATGAAGTGTGGCGTGCGATCGTTTTAATAATATCGTGTGGACCAATCGCGTAGAGAAGATGTTAGAGATATTTCATTAGATGAACGAGAACGGTACTTTATGGCTGATAGAAATGTAGACTATCCGTTATCTAGGGTACCTCTGTTCATGTAAATATATATATATATATATATATATATATATGTTATACAAATTTAAGCAATAAAATAATTATTGATTATTCAACCGAAGATCTCAATTAACTGTGTGTCCGGTATCTTGGTTTCATACCGGTGGTGGCAGCGAAATCATTCTACCAACTTAACATATCTCGTCTCTTTCGCGAATGACAGTTTCTAAACGGGAATGACGGTAGAAGGAAAATAAACATACTTTATTTCTCAAAATTATGCGCAGTATTCGTATTTATAGAATTACTGAACTATGCATATAAATATTATTTTCTCTATAAATTATTTAGTAATATACAGATGAACAGAGAAAATGTTTTTGTTAAATGAAGAAACATTAAGAGGCCATGGGTTGTATAAGAGACGAAAACTTGTTGTTAGAGATATGTTAATATTATTTAGAGAATAGTAAATATACGTATTTTAAGGTATTAAGGATTAATCCAGTATCTAAATGTTATGAGATATATTAATGAATTTCTTTGTGCATGTATTAAATATGTTAAAATTATTGCGAGAGTATTATAATTATTTCTCATTCTTAATATTACAACCAATTAGAAGACGACTTATTAAAAATATAATAAGATATCAAAAAGCCCTGTGTGTTTACATCACATAAAACTTTAATAAATGAAAAATGGTAAAATATATATACATTGGTAAATTAATGTATCACTTTAACAGATATAAAAACTGCATTAAAAACATATATCTACAAGTTTTGACCTACATCAGAAGTATGTGATAAAAGTCAATCACAAGGTGTTTCTTATTGGTCCATTCGTCGGATATTGGAATTCACATTCAGAAATATCTTGCAATTGACATTTATCCTGATCGTCGGATATAGCTCGAAACTTGTAGATATGTGTTTTTAATGTAGTTTTATATCTTTTAAAGTGATGCATCAATTTTAGCATTGTGTATATATTTTACCATTATTTCATTTATTAAAATAGTAAAGTGTTCTCCTACAAGTGTTCTGCATTATGAAATTTAATTTTTGCGTTCTGTGTTCAAATGAAACGACGAGAACGACTAGAACAACTTTTTAAAGCCTTATCGAAAACAATTATGCAATTTTCTGTCAAAAGTTTTATATTTTTAGAAGAATGATATTATTTAGTAGGGAAACAAACGGAACAAAAAATAGAACAAGCGGATTAACATTTAGCAGTTGTAATGTTATTATAACAAAAGAATATTTTATATACATTTTTTACAAATACTTAAATAAATAAACAAATTGGAAATAATAAAACTGTTATTTATGACATAGAAACTTATATTTTGTCAGAAATAAACAAATCCCCAGCCAATTGCTTTTATTTATACTTTTAGGACACAGAAAACAGTTTATATAAAGTATTGCTTAAGAGCTTCAATTCTCTGGTGATAATGTTAATTTGCTATTTTATAGTATTTTTATGATAAAATGGAAAAGAATAATTTTATTTTTTACAAAAAGCATTTCATTCATTTTTTTTTAGAATTTTTTATTTTAATTTATGAGGTTTATCAAATATATATTTCTTTAATACAGATTAATTTTTCATCAATATATAGCTATTTTTGAAAAGTCTTTAAATAAATAACGTTTTTACTTTTCTGTTATTTTTTTAATGCGTTTTTATTTTTTATACGATACAAAACATACAGACGATATTTATTAATTGAATATATTTGTGTTTTATGAAGTTATAGTCTTTATTTTTTAAATATAATTATCACAATTAAAATTTTATATCATAAAAGTATTGGAATTATATGTCAATTAGACTGGAAAATATGACTGAAATTTCATGTCTGTTAAGTAGCGAATTTTCATTAAAAAAACAGCGTCATAATATTATCTTTAATATAATTATCTATATAAATAAATGAATTGATAAAATAACTTTAGAGGATAAAATAAATTTGTTATTTTAATTTATAAATAAATATTGTAAATGATTTGAATATTGATACCTAAGCATAAATAAAGCAGAACAAAATTAGTTTGTCCAAACTGAATATTGCTATTGTAATTTAAATTTTAGTTGAAATTTCAATATGCAGTCGTTTTTCAAGTCTAGACGTAAGTAAATAATTTAATACTTGAATTTATTATTTTGATATATAAATCTTGGTTTATTGTTGATACATGGCTTCCACTAACGACTATTTTTTAATTCTATCTCGCGCCACTTTCTCAAAAAAAAAAAAAAAAAAAAAAAAAACCTTACATGCATTTTGACAACATGTGTACTATAAATATATTCCCACATTATTTTTTACAAAAAATCGTGGTGTAAATACAGTACACAAATTGTCGACAGTGTCAGCCCTGTTGATGCTATGTTTTGCAGCAGGATTTAGGGAGTGAAGGATTTTTTCATGGCTGTGAATATTACCGAAGCAGTTTTAACCCAACAACTTGCACGATCACATGCAAATATTTAAAGAAATTTTTAACTATTCTTTGTACAGTAAAAGCATTTAAGTTTACAAAGATGTTAGGAATTGTATAAACTGCAATTATAAGTAGAAATGTTTTAAGAAAGTATTGTTAATTGTAGGTATATTTATAAGAGCTCTTATTGTTTATCATTAATTTGTAATTTAGCATATAAACATTTCACTGTTAACAGTACCATACATTATAATTTACATATTTAAACATATTTAAATCATATAGATAACTACACATCACTGAAAATTTTGATGCCCAAAAATATATCTAAAAATTGGATTTATTTCAAGTTGTTAAGTGAAATTAATATCGGATCTAACACATTAGCATATTTACTTAATAAACTTCAAAAAGGCAACAGAGACCAGTTTTGTCTAATGCATAAACAAACACTAACTATAACATTCAATGTAAGATAAAATTATGTAAACTTATATATTAGTAATTATCATATAATGTGCAGGACTGGCTGGAGTGTATATAGATACCATGGCTTTATGGCACTGTCTTCTTTTTATACACTTTACCCGATTTTAACATGAAATATACCAATTAAAAGTGATTTTTTTCAAATACTTTATTAATTACATGGCATCCTTAATTCAAATATGCCCTTTAATTGTGCTTCTTCCTGGAGACCAACTGCTTTTACCACTAAATTGTAATTTTCTTCAAATTACAATCTCATATTTATTGAGTTCAACTCTTTAATTTAAATGAATAACTTTAATTTATCACGAATTACATTATTTAAAAAAAAAAAATCCATGAACTACAAAACACTTTTTTCATATATGTGTTTTACAATTCTAATCACTTAAGAAGCCACAATGTCTACTACTTAAGAAGAACAGCTAGAAATTTTAATCTATCTAGCTTACTTACTTATTCAATCGACATCGCGCTAAATCATATTTCCATTGTTGATTTATTTTCTTCATATCATTTTCTATTAGTGCCTTTTACACGATATCGAAAACTTAGGAGACTTTCATAGGAGAGTGTATTTTGAATGAAAATATGGTTAATTTTAGAGAGAAAGTTTTACGACTCATTTATGTAAAACGTTCAAACAGTAGAATGTTTTACATGAGAAGGCTTTTTTGTGAGTCACGGTATTGTATAGAAAAATGCAATTTTGTGAATTTGAAATATTTTTAGCTCACAAGCTATGAAATCCTGAGAGCTAATGTGCTCACGGGTTGTGTAAGTACATATGTATGCACGTAACGCGATAACACTTGATATAAATATCCGATTTACTTCAAATTTTGTATATAGGTACATTGTGATAAGGCGCTTCCCTGATTAGTTTTGGGAGTTCATTGGTTAAGTGTAAAAGGAGGAACGGGAGGCTAATCCACTCTTTAATTTAGATAAATGAGTTTTTCCTGCAGAATTATCCGATTTGCTTCAAATTGTGTATATAGGTTCATTGTGATAAAATGCTTCCCTGATTAGTTTTGGGAGTTCATTGGTTAAGTATATATAGGGGGAAATGTGGGGCTAATACTGTCGATTTCTTTAATTTTTGAGGGGCATTATACTTTGAAATAAGAGTGTATAATATAAAATTAGTGTGAATAGCCTGTGAGCTCAATGCCATCAGTTACACTGGGCAGCTTTCTTTTCTTTTGTTTGTTTCCAATGCACGTTTGATTTTAAAATATTATAAAAACGAAATCTGTAAAAGCAGTTTGTACTTTCAAAAAGTTATTAGCCAAAACCAGTTATTACTGTCAGTTATATCCTTACCATCCTTACTGGGGATGGACAATATCAGAAATTTAATATCACAATATATGAACAAGTTAACATTGGTATTGCTGATATATGACGATACTAATTTAAAGTCGGAGGGGGGAGGGGAGAGAGAATAAGAGCATTTGCTGGTTTTGAAAGATAAATGATATAGTATCACCACTTTAAACAAAAAACTTATTTGAATGCAATGAATTAAAATTTTATATCTATTTGCTCATAGAACATAATTTTTATTTTTCATATTTTTAAAAACAAAATATATAAAAGAAAATAAACTAAGTTTAATAACTATTCGCATTAGCATTACTTTCATAAAGCTTTTCTTTAAGGGGTCATGTAACCTTTGAACTCACAAAATACATGAAAAAGGGACCTCTATAAGAATTACCATAACTCCGTAACTATTTGACTTTTAATTATAAAATTTAAAATGCATATTAATAAAGGTTTATTTTATAAATTAAAATTCTCCAAAAATGTATACATTCATATAAAGCTTTTAAATTTATTTTAAAATATAATAAATTTTTTACGAAAGAATTATTCTTGCATGTACTGCGCGCATGCTTTTTCACATTTGAATTGCTAAAACCAGCCAATTTTTTTTTATGAATACATATATAATGTGTTCTCAAAATGACCTACGATGAAAAAAATAAAATGTGTAGATCTTGAGAAAACAAAATTGTTTTTAGAGAAATTCGAAATATCGAGTTTTTTTTAACTACAAAAGTAGTCATAAATTCTAAACTTGTTACTTGAGAAACATTAGGTCATTTTGTGCATCTGTCTGGTTAAGACATTCAGTCAAAATTTCATTAAATTCTAACCAACCATTTTTCTTAAATCGGGCGCGCAATGAGCAAAATCGTCGTTTTGAGAAAATTGACTTCAAAGATCAAACCTACCCTTGATCATATAAAAAAAGCTCAAACTGTTTTAGACATAACTCCACTTGTAAAGGGAATTTTTGCACGAGGTTTATTTTAAATTGTTCCTAAAGAATCACAGTTCATTATAAGCTAATAATTTTTTTTTCGAATTTCTGACACTTTAAAGGTTACCTGACCTCTTAAAGATCTTACTCTTTTCTTCTATTCTTCTCATTTTGTTCTATTAAACTAAGTCTCATTTTCACCTCTATGATAAGATTAAATATATGATTAAAAAGCACATTTAATAAAATGAAATTCCAAATTGTCCACATAAAAATGTACACAATTTTCATTTCATAAAATTTAATTATTTGTTAAAAATATCAAACTTTGTTTTACTTAGTTCAAATAGAGTTTGGAGGGACTGAGCCTGATTTCGTTTATTCTGTACACCACAATCCTTTCATCATATATCCTTCGTTTGATCTTGGCATAAAGAAATGACTCCATCCTGAAAAACTTCATTTTATCAATGGTAATTATTGTTTTTTATTTTAATTTCGCAAAGGATTACCTTGGATGACTAACAAATATGAATTTACGAAATATCGAAAATAATGCGTATTTTGATAAGCTTAAGATTTACTACAGAATTTAATCATAGCAGCCATGTAATTGTTTTTCACTTTTTTGGACCTTAATTATTATCTAACATTGTTTAAAGTATTTAATGTACTTCTCATTGAAAAAATGTCTTCCTCGCTGAATAACTGATAGACATTTCCCTTTACCCGTTCAGAAATTTAATTTCCTAATAAAATCCACTCGAATAAGCAGTAAGTTAATTTTTGATAATCTAGTGAAATTCATTGTAAAAAAATTTCAATGTTTTTAAAGTGCCTTTTTTATGAATGGGGCAACCAAAAAAGGCACTCATTTTAAGCGCAGATATAAATTCCTTCCGAGTCCAAGAAACCGCATTCTAGCAAGCAATATCTATACTACGCAATAACCAACACATATTCAAACTCATTTTATTGGACAGGACATATCAATAGCCGAGATATATCGCAATATGTCTGGTCTAATCACAGCAGCCAAACAAGGAACGCGCGATTAGTGTTATTCAGTAGCGAAAGTGTTATTCAGTATTTATCTCTAACTCTGTGGTTTGCAAAGATTGAATGTATTGGGATATATTAGAATACTCCTTACTTTGAGATATGATAGAAAGACAATCAGTAGTGATAGATTTTCTGTTTTGGATGAAGCAGGGCAGTGAATAAATAAACTGATCGGATGAATGAAGAATTGAAGGACATATCACGGTACGTGGTATTCGTCGCTGTTTTTCAGGGCTCGAAATCGTGGAGATCGTAAAACAATATTATTGTTATTGGGATATATCGGCTGAGTCAAAGTTTAGATAGCGTTAATATGATATTTAAAAATATATTAATATTTGACCGATATATTGATAAATAATGCAGCCCTACTCCTTACACATAAAGACACGAAAAAATATTCAGGTTCCTACAAGAGATTCGAAAAGTAATATAACATTGCCAGTTCCACAACACATCGTAGGAAAAATACTGCATTATTTTAAATATTCTTTCTATCAGCATGAGGTATCCTTTAGTTACCATTATTCAAGTTTACAGATTTTATATAACAAACTTTGTATACCTTTTTTTTCTTTATTTCATGTGGCTAATACAAATATTTCTCTAAAAGCAAACAAAAATGTTGATTTACTTATCTGAAATCCTTGAATTTTAGATAAGTAAGTGAAAGGTTCAGATAAGTGAAAGGAAGTCATAAATGTCCTTTAACTCTTTGAAATTCAGCTCTGAAACGTATTTTAAAGTATTTTAGTAGATGCAATGCTATGTATTGTATGTGAAATGTATGTAATTTATAGGTGAGACTGGAAGATGTATGGAGGTTCAACTGAGGAGCATATAACGGCATTTAAAAATGACAAGTGAAATTTCAGATTAGTCCTACATGCTTTTGACACGGAACACAACCCCTGTTTCGTAGATTCGTCAATTTGGAAAAGTAACTGCAATGTTACCATTACGGACTTTTCATGGAGGGTGGTTCACTAAGCTTGTAAGATATTGACTACTCTCGTACGTGAGTAGGCAATGTGTGAATGAGATCGTTTTGTCCATTAACCGACTATGTGCGTACAAGTTATAAAGGCTCTCTATCTTTCTTTAACTTTCGATGGACAGCTGAATCCCTGAAATTGTGAGTCGCCGTGTAATTTCAATTATGCAAATTTTCTGGAGCTGGTCGATCGACACTGAAGTATATAAGCAGCGAATTTTGACTTGAGTTCAGATCTCAGGGGAGCTAGAGTAGGCTTGGCCTGGGAAGTTTAATATTGCGACTTAGATTGAGATTTCGATTTAGCCTTGAGAACTTGCATCGAGTCTCAGGATTAAGAATAGGCCTTGTATTTTTATACGGGAGTTTTATGCTGTTGTAGATTGATTTTCAAGACTGTATCAGCGTTCAGTAAAAGCTGGAGGATAAGAGTATTGGATCGTGATTATATATTTAAAAGGTTAAGGTTCAATTATATTGTTTCAGTTTTGTTAAAGCTACAAGTTGTTAGCAGGAACTCTTTAGTTAATTTAAACTTTTAGGAAAATTTCGTGGAGCTCGCTCAAACCCCCTGCTAATTGTGTTAATAAACCAGTTTTTGGTTTTAAAACAGTTGTACTTATTTCCCCGTGCTCTACCACACCAGCGGACATTTTAATATGGCCGCTACAAGCTATACTCATGTACCTTGAACGATTCAGGTACTAATGAATATTTATTGTTTCTAAAAGAGAAACTTCAACTTTAACTGAACCCATTTGTGTTCGATTTTTGTTAGTGTGGTTGATGTTAGTACTGAAGAGGATGTG
Source organism: Maratus michaelseni (assembly GCA_963931845.1). Classification (NCBI taxonomy): domain Eukaryota; kingdom Metazoa; phylum Arthropoda; class Arachnida; order Araneae; family Salticidae; genus Maratus; species Maratus michaelseni. The sequence goes on along the minus strand of OZ007589.1, from coordinate 446,218,710 downwards.
CGATGGTATAGCGAAAAGTATACTTTGTATATTTTGGATTTTAATTTAAATGTTTTAAGTATCTATTTTAATTTAATTGTTTTTAAATGTATTTAAGCCTGTCAATTACTAATGTTCATCATAATAATACTTTAATAATTAATATTAATATTAATTAAAAATAATTAATATTTATATTAATTAATATTAATGTTAACTAATATTGATATTATTTAATAGTAATATTAATTAGTAGTAATTAGTATAGCAATTAATATGTATTTAATTTAATTGTTTTTGAAAGCGTTCAAGTTTGTCTGATGTCCCATAGTTAGTTTAAATATGAAATGTAGTTTTTTATCCATCTCGAGATAATTTTGTATTCAGAATAAAATTAATAAAATTAATTAATAAAGCTGCCGGTTCATTTAAGGGAAGCTCATTAAAAATAGTGAAACGTTCTTTTTTTTGTTTTAACGAAAGTACGTAAATTATTTAAATTCGTGTTAGCAAGATTATTTAAAATGGTTTCCATTTTATGATTACCTTAAAAGTCTCTAAATTTGACATGCGATTATCTAAAAAAATATTAGAAAATTTAATAAAATGCAAATAGTTGATATCTGATTTCTACCTTTACTAAAATTTGAATTTCCGTATTAGTTTGGCGGAATAAATTACACGTAGTATTTTTCTCATTTTAAAAACAGTAACTAAATTTCTAAATGTTTGAACTGAAATTGTAAACTTCTGAAATTAGTTTCGCCAAAAAAGTGTTCGCATTTTTTTTTCACTTTGTTAAACAAACGATTACGAAATTTTAAAAGTAACTACTTATCTCTGGCTGTATTTAAAAAAATTGTTAGAGTGTGTAACAATTGTTTCATTTAAACAAAGGATACGTAAGTGGTATCTCTCGAATTAATCTCATGGGAATCTCTACTTTCAAATAATTGAACGTAGCGATTTTTTTGTGTGTTTCAGTAAAACAATTATTTATCTCTCTAAGGATTAAAACCACTTAAAAATTTATTTTATTTGTTTTGTAATTGTAATTTATGTTCCATTCTATAGAATCTGTGCAAATTAATGAAAATAAATATAATTTAAGTATAATATTTTTAACATTTTAAAGTATATTTTTCATATCATTGAAAATTTAAAATTAGCATTCAAAGAGTATTCCAAAATGCATAATAAACAATCCAGAAAATATGGTATGTTTCTGAATATATTATAAGCAGATCAGTAAACACAACGTGTTTCGAAATTATTTATCTTCCCTTTTCAGATGAAATGTCGTGCACACCCTACGATAGAAAAAAAGAAAAAAAGTTACATGTAAGTCTTACTTCTTTTCTAAAGCTGCTTCCAAATATAAAGATAATTAACTTTAATAAATATACAGATGATTAAGCATTAAGGCGGTTCTCAAAAACCTGTTTTTCCGCACTTAAAAACGCGAAATTTTCTGACACATCTTCTGACTCACTTTTAAACATAAAAGCGTGATACTAGTCGGCATAATTATTGTACTGATATGTCATAGAACGGTGTTTCTCATGAGTTGCAGATTCTGTTATAAACAACTGATTTCTCAGGACATATTTTTTTTCGATTTCGGTACTAGAAACTCGGTTCACAACGCCAAATTTGACTGCATTTTCTGAAAATTATTCTTCCTTTAACGAAAAGCGAAATAAATAGTTTACAGTGAGAACAAAATAGAAAGTAACCAGTATGGATTTGAGAACGATCCTAAATGAAAAGGCTAATTTCTTTTGATATATTTATATACAAGTGTATTTTTGAAGTTTAGGTGAAATGGTAAAGTAGTAACACAAAAAATTTCATAAAAATGCATTTACAGAGATATATTCTTAATTTATAAAAGCATAATTAAAATAAGTCAGTGATATCTGAATCGTATAAATAAAAACTAGAGAATTTCTGGTAAAATATACTTCGTTTTTACAAGCTAGAATTTAATCTCAATCTATGTATACATACATAACAAACACATTTCTAAACTTTATGGTACATAAAGTCAAAGGAAAAAATACGTCATTTCTAGTTCTGCCGAAAACACATGTGTAACAGCATGAGAATTTTAATTAAACTGTGAGACAAATACAAAATCATTAAAGGTTTAATGAAAAATATAATACAGTAAAACCCTGGTTATCCGCAAAGAATGGGACCAAAGCATGTTCGGTTGACCGGTGTTCCATAGGAATTTTCGGATAACCGGGAAGTTTCCTTTCTTTATTCTACCATATATCACTACTTACCCTTCACACTCACCCACAGTCATATATAACACGTTCATGCCTGAAGATGTAGCATGAGTTCATATTCTATGCGATTTCTCTTCCATGCTAAAACATGTTTCAATTTCCACCAAACTTGATTTTCGATGCGTGATACTTTGAAGCTCAAACTGGTCATAATAAGCCAAAAGGACAAGCTCAACGCGTTGGAAAGTGTTGATAATGCAGAGCCCCTGAAGAATATATGTCTAAAATTGCAGACTGGATTAAAAATCGTGACAATATTGAGCAGCGGTGTATGAAGATGGCAAGAAATGCAGGATTAACTAGCAGAAACGATGAAACCATGTGAAAATTTGAAACTAGACGAGGTTCTTTTTTTACGGTTCACTCAACTACGCGATAAAGGATCTCCACTAAGTGGGCCTGTTCTACAAGGAAATGCGAAAGATTTAAACCAGTAAATGGCCAGAGATACGGGAAGTTCAGCCAGTTTGGTGTAGTTAGATCCATGGAAGAGACGGCACGGCGATCGTCACATCTGTATTTGTGGTAAAGTACCTTCCGCATATTCTCGCAAGTAAATTATTCCAGGTGAAGTTCTTGAAGGGTGGGATTAGAGCGATTTTCTTGCCTTCGAATACTAATTCTCTAATACAAATTATCGATCAAGGATTTATTGCGAGCATTAAGAGGCATTGCAGGAAAAGGTCATACGGTTTTTGATAGAAGGACTGGTTGATGAATCAGAAGTTATTCAACATTTGAAACTTGTAGATATGAAGAATGTTGGCTACTGGCTAGCCTCTTAAGGGGATGAAGTTAAAAGTAAAATGTTAGTGAAATCTTGGCATAAGTTATGGCCAAAGTTTGAGTAACTATTCTTTAAAACAGGGTTGGAGTCCGCGGAAACTGATGTCATTGGAATTGAAAACAGAAATGATGCCGATACTAACACTGAAGTGTTTTTAGACTTGTTCAAGCAGATTTTCGGGGAAATATAAGAAGTTCAGGTTGAGCTCTGGCTTGACCTATCGCTTATGAGCAAGAATTGAAAGATATGGAAATTGTGTCTGCGGTGAATCAATGAGATGGTGATGCTGAAGAAGAAGAACCGGAAGAGATTGGGAATGCCAGGATTACACACAATGAAGCTACTAAGATCTTAGATGAGGCACGTCGATATATTGAGTTCAATAAGATGCAACAGCGTCAGATGCGTTGTTGTTTAAAAGTTGGCGTGATAAAGCAGCATTGAAGCAATGATCAGTTGAAAAACAAAAAAAAATCACAACATATTTGAAAAATACTAATTAAAAACAACATAAATTTCCAAAAAACATATAAGTACCATTTCATAAAATATTTTACTGAAGGTGTTTTACTTCATATACAAAACTGTATTTTACACAGACACCCGAGCGCTTTCAAATATTTTATTTATGAAATGGTACGTATATGTTTTTTGGACATTTATGTTGTTTTTATTTGTAGTTATAGTAAAAGATGAATACAGATTCAAAGAGTATGTTTTATCATAACTCAAGTTTTTAAATATTTTAATAATTTTAAAAATAACAAAATATTTAAATTTTCTTAAATATTTTGTAAAGAAATGAAGTGCTGTATGTGTCTATGTTATAAAGTTCCTGCACTTACGCAATTGTCCAAATAAGCAAGTTGAATATGTTTATTTATTTCATAAAGAACACGTTTGTTTAAGAATAAAATTTTTCATATTAAAAAAAGAGTTTTAAGGTCTTTTGGTTAAGCCGATTTTCGGATAACCGGGATTCGGTTAACGGGGGTTCTACTGCAGATATAAGATCGAGTAAGTATAATTGAAATGATGAACAATAATCAGTGGTATCAATTTTTGCATTTATTTATTATCTAATATCTACATTTATTTGAAGTTTTAAAACACATATCATAAATTAATAATTGTAATTTTTTATTGCAGAATAACTGAATGCATTTAATATATGTATTTTTAATTTTAAATTGTAACTGCTAAATTCGTTTTCTCGATCCTCTTTTCATTTTATTAAATAATCGGTTTGAAATTTTTAGAACGAGCTATATATCATTTTTTATAATTTAAAAAATACATTAATTAAAAAAGTTCCTAACAAATATTTTTGTTAAACAAGCACAAAATACCGCTCATTAGGTGCGTATCCAAGGGGGAAATGGTGGGAACGGTCGCTCCTCTCAAAATAGTTTTATGCCGAGCTGTTTTCTTTTGTAGGCATACTTTTTATCAAATTTCATTTTCATAATGAAACACAATTTTATTTATTGCTTACTTTTTTTCTCATTAATGTTTTAACGAAATGTCAAAGTAAAGGTAACAATGAACGAATGACAATTTAGCTCTTTTCTCCGATGGTCAATGGGATATTTTCAGGGCAAATGTGGTTGCTAATAGACCCATCAATCAATCGTAATACTTATAAACAACTAAACCTTTTTCACTATCCCTTATTTAACCCTTTTTACCATTCTTCAAAAAAACATATCGGCAAAAATAGCATTGGGTGAGGTATAGGTTAGACCACATAAATCGGAATTAGTTAAAATCCCGAGTTGCAGGAAAATTTCTTTTGTTATAGTATGTGCGTAATATTACTCTTTTCCTCTGCGCTCTAAGACAAGTTTTTCTGAGACGAAATTAATATACCTATTATAACGGAACTTGACTACAAAACCGAAGCCATAATATTTTTACGGTAAGCGTTTACGGTTTACTTTTTAGGTTTTAAGCTATAAAACATTTTTAAAATGAAAGTACATGTATAGACCCGCGCCCCTGGCCCCCTACTCTGACTTCGGTCATACCTGAATATAGCAGAATCTTCCCTTAAACGTTAACATTTATAAGTCCCAACAGAACAAACGCCATAGAATTATACTTCTTAATATGGATACATCGCTAAAAGGGAATTTTCTCCCTGTCGCTAGTGATTTCATTTTCACAGGTTTTACTAGGATATGTAATAACCAATCTGTTGCATAACATTAGATAAAATAATCTTGCAGCTACATAGGGGTAGCTGTTTTCGGCTTCATATACGAACTATATTTTTTTAGAGCGAAATAACAGAAGAGAATGAAAAACTGCAGCAACAAAATAATGTGTTGCTTATCTTTCTCATTAACTTTTATATTTCATTTTGCATTCCAAGATTTCCTTGTTATGAAGCATTGAAACAACTTCATGCTAATTATTTTTTCCCTATTTAGTTTTTCTTTTCGTTGCTTATATACGTCACTTGTGTATCATAACACAGGAGTTTTGTACATATCTTTTCAGTATTTATCGCTCTCACTGTCAAGCCCGTGTTAATACATTCATTAAGTTCCAGGTTGCACTGCAATACAGGCATTTTTTAAAATTAATATAATTCTACATATATAATGCATTTTCAATATTTGAATAATGATTGATACCCTCATGGTTTACATCCAGATATATAATTAAGTTTTTTATATAATATTTGAATAATCATCTTCTGTTTAGCATTTAAAATAAAATGTAGAGAACACAACATTACAATTAGGTCCTTTTGCTGGACAGTCAGAGGGTTTTAATTGGTCTTTCAATCTCTAAATCAAACTTCCCCTCCCACCCCACCACCATCGCCGCGGTGAGTGTAACTGTTTTTTTTTTTATTTGTGATATATGTATTACTGAATTTGTTTTAAAAAGTAAGATTATCTTAATGCTTCTTTTTAAATACTTTGGCTAATGATACTATTAGCTCCAATTCCTGTACATATTTTTCTGCTTTTAAATAACTCAATTTTTTCTAATGGTCATAATGTACAGTAAAATCTGCTAAGGTTGAATCGCCTTAAACTGAAAAAAAATCCACACAGAAACATCATAAAATTGTACGTGCTAAGACGAAGACTTGTTTAAAAGGGATCTTGTCTTTGGGTGCTTACGATTCCGTATTAGCAAGTTTTACTGTATTATTTTTCTATTAATTTAACAATTAATAATGAACTACAAAGTACAGTAAACCATGTGCAAACGGAGTCATTAGGGACTGGTTTTCGTTTTAGCAAGTAGATTTGTATGGAATTTCTTCTCTCTGTAACATGATTTTTTTCTATTTAAGATCATGTCATAGACTTGATGAATTAATTAACCAATAAAAATGATGACTTATCGCAAACAGTATAATTGTAAACAGTAACTCATTATATCGTCATATATACACTTAAACTTGTGCCAATGGAATCGCTAGTACCGGAATAAAATTCCGTTTTAGACAGTTTTCATCTTCGTAGGTATATTTGAATGTTTTTCATTCCGTCGGGACCATCCAAATTTTCCGATATAGACAGGTACCGTTTTTATAGTTTTAATTGGATGAATTAACCCGCAAAAAATATGGCATCGTAAGCAATTATACCAAACAATATAATCGTATACAAGTAAATATATCGTTTCACTAACACTAAAACGTGTGACAACAAAATCGCTAGTACAATAATAAATTCCGTTTTAGGCAGGTTTCGTCTTAGGAAGTATATTTTTATCGTTTTCCTTCCAACGAGACCATGCAAATTTTAAGTTTAAGACTGGATTCCGATATAGGCAGGTTTCGTTTCTACAGGTAATATATTACAATATTATGTCAATTTTATGTAAATCTGTATCACCCCCTGCACATGGGCTATCTGTATACACATCTACCATTAATGTACAAGTAGCCATTATATCTAAAATTAGATAATCAGAATTAAGACTCTCAAATCATCCAGGTAAAGTTTCATTAATTTATTTTGAATTTAAATTTAAACCACAATTTAAACATTTTGTTTCGTTTGTGAATATGTTGTTTACTTCCAAAAAAAAAATAGATAAGAAATTTATTTATTTACATTGAATTTAAATTTAAATAACAATTTAAACATTTTGTCTCGTTTGTGAATATGTTGTTTGTTTTTACTTCCGAAAAAAAAAGTTTTATTTATTTATATCGAATTTAAATTTAAACCACAATTTAAAAAAAAAATTTCTCGTTTGTAAATATGTTGTTTGATTTTACTTCCACAAAAAGAAATAAAAAAAGATAAAAGTTTTATTTATTTATTTTGAATTTAAATTTAACCCTGTATAAATTGTTTGTAAATATGTTATTTGCTTTTATTTTCACACACACACACACACACAAGATAACATTTTGCTTAAAAGAATCTTTAGATATAATCTTTGTAATATGTTAAAAGATAGATAGTTTTCTAAACTTTAAACCTTAAAAATTACTATAGAAAGAATTTGCGTAAATGCATCATAAGCAGTGCAGAAAGCATAACACATTCCGAAATAATTTATTCTTTCTTCTTTTGAAAAAAAAAATTAAAATTAAAAAATTAAAGAGCAGAAACGGGTCTGCATTCTCACGTCTGTCCTATAAATGTTTGCTCGTCTGGTACATAAATGTTTTCTAATGAAGGAGAAAATAAATTATTGCAGAACATTTGTACAAAAGAATATTTTTGCAGTTTTTGAGGCATCGGTTGCGTAGTCATATTGGAATTATTTTAGTTATGAAGATTCGATTAAAAATAATTAAAGGCACAAATTTAAAAAAAAAAATTAACACTAAGTTAATTAAAAACATTGGTTATTTTTTGATTTTGCCAAATAATCAGTTTGAAATTTCAGAACAAGCTATTTACCTTTTATTTTAGTTTTTAAAAGTACATCCATTGTTAAAGATCCTAACAAACGTTTTATTTAAATAAGCAAAAAATAACTGTTAAATTGGTTTCTCTTGAATTTAGCTCTTGGGAATCGGTACTTCCAAATCTTCCAAAGCAAATAGAGTTTTTCTTTGTATCAATAAAAGGTTTAATTATTTGTTTTGAATTTAAATTTAAACCTGTTTTTAAACATTTTATCTCATTTGTGAATGTTTGGTTTTCAATTGTATACATATATACGGCAGTACTTAAAGAAAATTCATTGCTTAAGACGATATTTAAATACAAACGTTTTAGTTAAGTAACTAAACTTCAATAAAACTATTGTTTAGAAATCAGTATTAAAAAAAGTATTCTAAATATATCACATTAAATTCGGGAAAAACAATATGTTTTTACAGGGACCGTGGACATTTATTTAATCAAAAACAGACCCAAAAAACAAAATTTATTTTTGTGTGTATTATTATTCTCCAGTTTGTATTGAAACATTTGAGAAAAACTGCATGATTTTTCGCAAAATTATCAGCGTTTGAATAATGTACACACTCATTTTTTCGGTGCTTTAGTAAACTTTATACCTGTTTTTGTCAATGCAGATTTTACATGTTTTTTAGATTTTTAAAATGCTCCATGCGTCTTAATTTTTGTTCAAAATTCATGAAATTTAAATGGAAGAATCCTGATACTGTTTACAAAGAAACTGTGCATGCATTTTACAATTGGACTTCGTTAAGATAATTAAATGTGATTTATAACTTATTAAAATGCTAAATTTTGATGAAAATCGGAATGGAATTCGAAAAAGAATCTCTCGGAAATAAACTATTAGAGGGACTAAATAACTAATACACAAATTTGTTTGTAATATAGTTTTAAGTGATTCAAATGCCAAATAAGGGAAATATCCTAAAAATTAAGAGGCAAGAAGCATTTTAGAATTTGGTTTATAAATTTATTATTTTTTTTAAATCTTAAAATTATATTAATATTATAATTTTCTTTTAAGTTATTCTATATACTTATGGTGAAATGTATACATGCACAAAATTTCATATATCTATGATGAAAATTTTAAAAATTCAATTTTAACGACCACCGTCCCCTTAAATGATTATCTTTGTTTCTCTGAATAAAATTGTTAGAAGCAAAACAGTAGACAGTTTCAATTTACGTAGTAGTTGCACTTATATTGGACCAAAAGTTTGCGTATATATATATTAATCTTCTGAAACGGTGGACAAAAGAATGTATTGTAATTTTTTCGTATTGGTCGGATATTACTTTTATAATAGTAAAGCCAAACATTTATATTATGTAGTATAATATGTGTGAATAATATAAAACAAAAACCTGTCTGTGAGTAACGCTGACGTCATAGTTACCATGGGAACACCTGACGAATAAATGTCGATTTTACTTCTTTTTTTTTAACTCCTAAACAATTCACAATTTAAATTTTTACCCCTCGAATACGGAAAAAATGTTCTTTCAAATGTAATTTGTTTGAAAATTGTATCCCGATTCACTTATTTTTTTATAGTTTTTAAAATAATTTTCAAACATTATTATTTTAAATCTTTCTATATCGCCTGCAGCGCCATTAAGATTAAACCGTTTGCACTTATAACAATATAAGTAGTTCATAACATTTGTTTCCATAACCAAATTAAAATATCTACAATAAATAAATAAATAAACAATGTAATAATATAAATAGAACACAAATTTAACAAACATATACTCGAAGTTAGCGCGTAAGATACTGCAATTAACATTATTGAAAAGACTGTTGAAAATCGCGATTTTGTCGATTTTCAGGCTATTAAACCCTGGCATCCGTCTTATACGAAAGTATCGCTTAAATTTTTTTAAAACTTTATTTGAATGCATTATTTTTTTTTTATAGAAAATAGATTTTGGGGCTTGCTAGTGGGCGACCTAAAACATATACACTAAACTGCCAAAGGTGACCGGTCACTTTCGATTTTAAACGTTTTGTTAACTATCTAGAAAAATACATAAGGAATTAACCTGAAACTGCAGGTGTGTAAACATAATAGTATAGGTTATATATTTCCGCGAAGATTTTCTCACAAAACTCCATAGGGGACTGTCAACAAATTGAAAAATAACGAATATCTTTTGGATAACCCTGTAAAAACTAATGTAGCAAAAGCGTTCAAACGTGAAATTATTAATAAGTGGCTTATTGTAATATACTGTGTTCATTTTTATGAGGATAGCATGTATACGCGTAGAGAAATTAATGTTTTTATAAAAACAGTCCCAAATTTTGCCTAGTTTTTTGCTTATAATTTGCAGAGTTCTTAATATAAAAAAAGTTCTTTTCAGAAAATATTACAAACAACATTGTACATAATACTCTACTAGGACTTCCCTCAAAGGGATTAGTCTGAGTGATATTGCTGAGAACATAGGGTTAACAATTACAATATAAAGAAAAAGAGCAAATTAAATGATAGAATTACAAAATATCATATATAAATTCATATACACTGTTAAAAAAATAGAAAAGAAGTACCGTTCATCAGATGTGTTGTCATAATTTTTTTTAACATGTGGCAAAGGATCTCATTTTCTTAAGCGCGTATTGCGCAAAACTTGAAAAAAAAAAAAAAAAAAAAAAAAAAAAAAAAAAAAAAAAAACTCCGGATCTTTTAAAACGCCAAGCTTTTTAAAGTTACGTAATTGGATTTGCAGCCAATAGATTATTCTATCAAGCGTGGCTTAACGCAAATTTAATTTCATTGTTGCACCTTTTTGTGTGTGAATTTAAAATTTTTCTTCCTTGATTATATATCTATTATTTGTATAACTGTTTATAAAAACTCTTACACTTCAAACCACATTGATAGCATGTTTTGCTACAAACCAGATTGCAAAACTATAGTCTAAATTACTATTAAAGTATAGAAAAAATCTTTCGATGACTTCTGTAAAATAACTTTTACATTAAATCTCCATATCGGCAAAATTGAAAATTATATATATTACAAAGTTAAGCTTAACAGATACTTCTTGATTATTCTATAGGAGGCTCTGCCCCCTGCGCCTTTAATGCGCCTTTACAGCGCCAATCCGCAGACTTTTCTTTTGCCTGTCTGTCTGTCTCTCCACAATCTGTCTGTTTCCCTATCCGTTTTTCTGCCCGTCTCTCTAACTGATTGTCTATCTCTCTACACTTCTCGCTACCTGTCTCTATATTTCTCTACCGGTCTCGCTACCCGTCTCTATATTCCTCTACCAGTCTCGCTAACCGCCAATCTATTTCTCTAACAGTCTGTCTATCCGTCTAACTACTTGTATGTCTAGCCGTGTCTCTATCCACTTCGCTACCCATTTGTCTATCTGTCTCTCTACCCGTCTGGCTATACGCCTCTCTACCCATCTTCTTACCCATCTCCGTACCCATCTACTGTCTCTCTACTCGTCTGTCTACCCGTTTGTTTACTCGTCTTTCTACCTCTCACCACCTCTTCCCAATATTTAAACAGTTCATTTATTATACAGAAGCCGTTTGTCAGTTATTAAATGCAAACAGAAGTAATTTATCTAATTAGTGTAATCAGATGCATTTTTTTAAAATACATACATAAACCTGAATAATAATTCATCAGTTTTGTGTTCATAGTTGTTTATATCATTTGACAGTAAATCTCAACTTCTTAAACCTGAATTGTCTCAAGCTTTTTAAAAAAACCACAAGGTCTGTATAACTGCAAAGTACCCTGAGGGCTATATTAGCTACATGTTATTAAGTTTCGTTATCGCGTTTGCAGCCAATTGCTTATGTCAGAAAGCGTGGCTTAACGCCATTTTAAATTCATTACTGTAATTTTCTTTTCTTTCCTTTTCTTTTTTTCTTGGGGGGGGTAGGGGGGAAGGGTTTCAAATATATACATTTAAATTAAAACTTTTGCCTCCATGCCATTAGTGTTGTTTGTATTATTAACTAATACCTTGTAGACCGAGCTTCATTTGAAACAAATGTAAAAGACTTCTTCTACAGTTTTTTTGTAGGAGAAACTTTCGTAATTGGGCCCAAAGCCAATCGGAGTAATTAATAATATTATTGTAACTCTTATAGAGTTAAAACAATATTGTTGCTAGCTTTACTCTTGTTTGAGACCAACCTTGCATGTGTATCTGAATGGGAAAAAGTTTCGTATCCTATGTCGGTTGGCGAAAAAAATTTTAAATGCTGCCAAAAGGTAGTTTTAGCAACTTACAAAATTTTTCAAGAGAGCGGTAAAACATGTTTTTTAAATATTTACAAACATACGTTTATTAAAGCATGTTTTTGCGCCATCTTAAAAATTTAAGCACGATGTTAAAATGAAATTTTATCGCCATATTCGATATTTTAATAAGTAATGAAAACACATAAACAAACTTATATAACTAACCTAAGAGGCATTTTTGTGATAAATAATTGTTATTGTCAGGGGGTTAAATTGTAAACAATTAATAAACGGCTAGTAAATAATAAATAGCATTTAAAATTTAAGGTACTTTTCGGTTAGCCGAGCGCCAGTGAAATGTATATATCTATATATACATATATATATATATGTATACATACACACATATATGTATGTGTATATATATATGTATATATACATACATGCATATATAAATGTGTGTATGTATAGATATATGTATATATATGTATGCATAGATATATAAATTTCACTGGCGCCCGGCTAACCGAAAAGTACCAAATCTAAAAATGGAGAAGTGGTCCGTATAAAAATTAAGCGCTTGATATATGTAAATCTTTTTTTTATTTTTTAATATTTCCGAATGCACAAATAAAAAGGTAAAAATCTCTTTTCCAAATGCCAAATAGAAAATATACAAAATAGAAAAATATCTGCTAAAAAATATATTTACATAATACTACATCTGCAAAAAAATAAGATTTAGAAAAAGTAAGCCAAATCCTTCAGATCCCAACAATCACATCTAAAAACTTATCACCAAAAAAGAACTCGCCAAATCTTACGGCACAGGAGATGGATTTTTCCCTCTGAATGCAGAATATTAGTTTTTACACATATATATACATATATGTATGTATATATATACAAATATATGTATATACATATGTATTTATATATGTACATATATCACTGGCGCCCGGCTAACCAAAAAGTACCGTTTTTTTCTTGTACGATGGGTGATTATAACTGTTTCATTTCACATACTACATACCGTTTGATATATTGGTACTTTTATGTTATTCTGGCGCAGTTGATAAATCGCCAAATATTGTTCCTATAACATTTTCATATTGAATTCATTTCATTTAAATATAAACCTTTCACTCATTTAATTTAAAATACATGCCTTTCATTAATCCCATTTAAAATGCTAAAAAGAGAAAAAAAAAAGAAATAATGCCATAAATCGAAACCTTTTATTTAAACACCAAAGAATTTTTTTTTTTATTATTTACACATGAGAAATAAAAAAAGCTGCTATTGCTGAGATTTGCGCCAAATCTCTAATACCAAGTCTACTAAGTTATTGCGGGGTTTTTCTTTCAAAGAGAAAAAAATCCAGATTCATTTTCGATTTCTACTCAATTGAAATATATTTTATTGTGCTGAATATTAGTGCGTGCATATTTTTGTTGCTCCTTGTACTCCATGAACTTTTCAATTCCGATTGTCTACGAAAATCTCGCGCCGGTGAAAATGACGTACCACAAAATTTCGTGACGTATGTACTTTAATTGTGCTTTTTTATCTATTTTTTTAATATAATTTCCAAACGGTTTAGCATTTATTCTTGGTAATAAATAGACGTCGTTGTCACCTTTATAGGTACCTGCTGTAAAAATTTGAACGAAATCCGTTAAATATTTTTTGAGTTATGCTTGACGAAAGGTTTTAATATCCATCGTAGCTATATATGGGGCAAAGTAATACTGCGCTGTGTATGAGTCTTCGTTGCACTCAGACAATAATCAGAATTAAAAATATAATAAAAATTAGATGAAAAATGAGCAAGTTTACGAAATTTTTTTTCACTGCGCATGCGGGAATGCAATCAAAATATAATATGCATAATGTATTAGCTAAGTATATAGGGATACTTTTGTGAAAGTTTCAAAATCATAGCTTGAAAATTCTGAAAATTATCGTCGATAGAATAAGTTCGAAATCCGTTTTTCCCAAAAAGAAGCAAAAAGATGAGGGGTTGTATAAAATATCTGTTGATTAGTGCCAAGATAGCGTACACAATATTGCATGTACTACTATATTTGAATACAACCCCTCATATTTTTGCTTCCTTTTGGGAACAACGGATTTCGAGTATATTCTATCGACGATAATTTTCAGAATTTTCAAGCTGTGATTTTGAGACTTTCAAAAAAGTTGCTGTATATACTTAGCTAATACATTATGCATATTATATTTTGATTGAATTCGCGTATGCGCAGTGAAACATTTTTTAATAAACCTACTCATTTTTCATCCAATTTTTATTATTTTTTAATTTTGATTGCAGAGTGTTATGTACAATGTTAATTGTCATATTTTCTGAAAAGAACTTTTTTTTTAATATTAAGAACTCTGCAAATTATAAGCAAAAAACTAGGCGAAATTTGGGACTGTTTTTATAAAAACCTTAATTTCTCTACGAGTATACATGCTATCCTCATAAAAATGAACACAGTATATTACAATAAGCCACTTATTAATAATCTCGAGTTTGAACGCCTTTGCTACAATAGTTTTTACAGGGTTATCCAAAAGATATTCGTTTTTTTCAATTTGCTGACAGTCCCGTATGGGGTTTCGTGAAAAAAATCTTCGCGGAAATATATAACCTATACTATACTCTTTACACAACTGCAGTTTCAGGTTAATTCATCATGTATTTTTCTAGATAGTTAACAAAAAGGCTATAATCACAAGTGACCGGTCACCTTTGGTAATATAGTGTATTTAATGTAAAATATATATTACAGCTTTTCCTAAAACAAAGTATCTGTAGCCTAGTTCTGTAACCTGGGAGAGCTGAGTTGGATCACCTATAGAATCGATAATAATTATGAAGATATGTTATGAATATATGTTTAAAGCTGGTCTATCGTTTGAACCGCGAGATTAATAAAGTTAAATGCCATTTATAAGTATTAGAGTATTCTCATGGAAAATGCACAACATTTTCTACCCATTACTTAATTTCATTATTAAAAATTCATCCTTTTATTATAAAATATTTACTTACACTACTTCAGAATCTTTGAGAGCCACTAAGCACAATTCAGAATTTTTGTTTTTTATTATTGTTTTCTTCTATCTTTAAAAGAATAAAGTATTGGTTTCATTACAATTTTCGACGGATTTATACGTTTTAGAAAGTCCTGAATACGATTTGACTGTTTTTAGAAAATGTCTGTGTGTCTGTGACTCTGTCTGTCTGTCTGTATGTGACAAAGATTTTGGGGGCTCTCTATCTCAAGAACTAATGCGCTAAATTTAATAAAACTTTATATTCAGTTAGTCTCTAATTCGTACTGGCGCTGTTTAGTTTCACCCCACAGGTGGCACTGCTATGCTGCATTTTATTGCGAATTTCGCAATAGCTCTATCTCAAGAACTAATGAACTCATTTTCATCAAACGTCAGATTCAGTTATACATTGACATAAATAGATGCTGATTACGTTTTGGTACAGATATCCCAAAAAGTAGCGCTGCTATACCACTTTTTTCATGTTTTTTTTTTTTTTTTTTTTTTTTAAGATAGCTATATCTGAAGAACGAATGCATGAAATTTCATAAAACTTCATATTCTGTTAGACCATGACATAAATAGATCCTGCTTACGTTTTGGTGTAAATAGACCAACAGATACCGCTGCTTTGCCACTTTTTAACACTTTCCAACCTAGTTGAAAAGTGTTTATGACTTCGGTTTATCTGGTCGTCTATCCGTGCTCTAACTCCCGAAATGTGTTAGGATTGCTCTGCAATATTTATATGTTATTGTCGTTATCTATAGCATGTTCCCTATTTCAACTGAAGTGTGTAGCACTTATAGTTTTTTACAGGGACACTTAAAAGAATTCCGTTACATTACGGTCTATGGGGAAAAATCATTTGTGGTTCATTTTAATGATGTTACACAATTTCAAACACATCGTAATTGATATATATCACTAAGGTGCATTACAAGAAGCTTAATTTGGAATAGGGTGTGCATAGCACTTATAGTTACTTTACAGGGACATTCAAAAGAATTCCGTTACATTATGTCTATGGAGAAAAATCGACTGCGGCTTATTTAAATAATTTTTCACCATTTTAAACGCATTGAAATTTATCTATATCACTAAAGTGCATTACAAAAGGTTTACTACAGAATATCGTGTGTGTAGCAGTCATCGTTCATTTTCAGGGACACACAAAAGAATTCTCCATTGTCTGTTAACAATAATTCCTGGAAGTGTGTTTTAAGTTACTGAACGCGATTTTAAATTTAACTCACTTTTTGTTTATTACGTGGTGTGTATAAATTCTGTAGATCACATACAGGGAAGCACAAAAGTTCGCAAACACATTTCCGTTTATTGACAGAAACTCCAGAAGGAGAATTTTAAACTGTGCTACGCGTTTCTTAACTGAACTAAAATTTAGCATCCTATGTAGTATATATACAAATCTATAGATCCTATACAGGGCTGAATAAAAGTATTCGGATATTTTTCCGAATATTCTATATGTTGGAAATAAATGTTGGAAATGCCTGAAATTACGTTTTTAAATATGTTATGCGTTTTCCAAATTGTTTAGTGCTATGTTATCTTTCAGTTTATTAAACGGTAATGATTTGTAAAATTATTTTGGAAGCGTTGGAAAGTGTTACATAATCTATGCTTGACGCATGATTTTTCGTTCTTGTTTAATTATTATCACGATAACTATATCTCAAGAACTAATGCACGGATTTTCAGCAAACTTCAGGCACAGTTAGATGTTGACATGCGTTGTTGTTGATTAAGTTTTTGTTTAAATATCCCAACATTCGGCTCTGCTATGCTGCATTTTGCAAGATTTACATGATTTTAGCAATAGTCATATCTCAAAAACTATTGCACAGAATTTAATAAAAATTTATATGCAGTTAAATCTTGATATAAATTGGTGCTGATTATTTTTAGTGGATACGAAACCTGTGTGAGATAGGAGAAAGTTTTGAGATTGGTACATCCGACTAGTTTTAAAATATCTTTAAAATGACCAAGAATAAACAAGAGAAACATTGTGCAACAAACATCTTAAAAATTTCATGAAAAATATAGTATAGTAACAGATTATAGCTATACTGCGTGATGTGCAAAACGTCGGTGAAAATAATTTTTAATTGAGTACTGTAGTAATTTTTTTTTAAATTTATTATAATTTTTTAGATTGCCCACAAACTACACCAAAAAACATTTTTGCACTTTCGTGTTAGCCGTATGAACATTTCCGTTAAGGGTGAATAATTTCTGTTTTTATAGTAACTGATGTAATAAATATTTCGTGTTATTAACATTATACAAATATTTTTTAATCAAATACCGTAATAGATTTTTAAAAAATCATTATAAATTTTTAGATTGCCCACAAACTACACCAAAAAAAATCTTTTGTACTTTCGTTTTAGCCGTATGCTTTTGGTTAATGGTGGATAATTCCTGTTTTTATAGTAATTGATTTAAATATATTTCGTGTGCTTAACATTATCCAAATATGTTTCTAAAATCTGGGATTATAATGCACATTATCTAAAATTAATTACTTATTCATGTAATAAAATCTACTTAAAGTAAAAATTGTGAAGTCAGTGATTTGTGTATTTGTCAGTTATTGGAATTTTTTTACATTTCAACCAAAGTTCCAAGATATGCTTAAAGTATTAATTGTAAGGTCTTCTACAACCGATATTTAAACATAATTTTCTTGCATTTTATTTCTAAAATTTAAAGATTATTTAATTTTTAGTGAGTGCACATTTTAAAATACAGTGAATGGTTTTTATCTTACACAACAGATTTTACTTAACCACCATACGTAGTATAGGGTAAGTCTTGTGATCGTTTTAAAAATTAATAAAAAAAAATCACGGATTTACACGTTTCAGACACTGGAGATACCGAAAAACATATTTTTATAATAAAAATTGCAGTCCGTCTGTCTGTGTGTTTGTGTGTCTCTGCGCGCTATCACCCGAACAATTTGAGATAGCGACTTGAAATTTGGTATGTACTTAGTATGTAATAATGAGAAGAAACCTATTGAATTTCAGTAACCTCGATTATCAGGGACTATTTTTATCAGACTTTCGAAATATTCGTTCTGATAAAAGGTATATAAAAATTTTCGAAATTGTTTATTTTAAGGCGTGAATATAAAAGACAGTAAAAACACATAAATGTTGCATAAAGAATGAAGTCGATCGGATACTTAGTTGCCGAGATATTTGCAATCCTATTTTCCACAGTCTTCGATTCTTCATGACACTGTATTACATTCAAATTTCAATTGAAAGATATATTTTAATTGGAAATGAGACGTTTAATCCGACGCAGTAAAGTCTTAGTTAATATGAATATCATTTTTGAAGTTATAATGATGTTTCTTTTACGCAATTACGTAATAGAGGATTTAAAGTTTATGATGTCATCAAACCCGGATTTTATGCGAATTGCAATGCATTTTATAAATAGTTTACGTATGTTTTATTTTCTTATTTTATATTATGCATATA
The DNA here is from genome assembly GCA_963931845.1 of Maratus michaelseni. Taxonomy (NCBI): domain Eukaryota; kingdom Metazoa; phylum Arthropoda; class Arachnida; order Araneae; family Salticidae; genus Maratus; species Maratus michaelseni. Next base: position 446,199,948 of record OZ007589.1, on the reverse strand, counting down.
CATTCTGGGTAAGTATTACCGTGGCCCCCAACGTGGTTTCCTCCTTAATATCATAGCGATAATTCTACTTGTTTTTGGATGATAAAACGTAATTCGGCATCAAAATTTGCCATTGTTCCGCAAGGCATTTGACACTCAGCTCCCCAATTCCTCTCTGTAATGTTAAACATATGGACGTGAAATACATTCGTATGTATAAAATATCTTCTCAGAAAATTTACATTTGTAACTTCATTTTTCTGTGTTCTCTTCGTAAGGTATGCTTCGTAATTTTCAAAGTTATCAAAATATTTCTAAAATATGTACTTAATTTTATTTAAAGTGTTAAAACCTTACTCACAGCTCGTCAGCTTTAACACAGAAAATATTAAATTAAGCATAAATTTGAAAATATTTTCACAACTAAGTAAAAAATGAGATATATTCTTTAAGAAGAGTACACGGAAAAAATAAGTTGAAACTATTAATTTACGGAGGAGATTATTTAAATATACGAAGGCATAACATGTCCATATGTTTATCATAAGTGAGGACAATTGGGGTACTGACGGACTACCAGCCTTAATATTGAATACGAAAGAAAGATAGATAATTATTAGGTGCGTTCGTAATTATATAAATACGTAGCATCTTTAGTCGTTGTCTGGTCCGTCCGTCTCTCCATCCGTCCGTCCGTCTCTCCGCATATAACAGCGTAAAAACTTCCCAACCGAATGGTTTGAAATTTAATATATATAATCGTTGCAGAATTTAGTCGAGTCATTTAAAATGTTATGAAAATCGAATCAAAACTTTAAAATATATAGATAACATTTTTCTTCATTATATTCAATCCTAGCATTCGTAATCTATATAATAAAAGCACAAGTCATATGACTGAAGAAAACAAATACTGGCTAACCACTTCTTTTTTTCATATGCCAAGCGGCCAGTTTTATTCAAAATTATTTTTCGAATAAAATTGTATAAAAGTTACATTTTAAGAAAGATCGTTCAAAAAAATTGTTTGCTTGATGAGTTACATTCACCAATGAATTGATTCTGAGATAACTTTAGTGAAAATTCAGTTAACAGCCGAATACCTCAACCCATTAGAGTAAATAAACACAGGAGATTCGTTCATTATGAGCCGTAAAAATATTAAACCATGAAGGTAATCATTCGCAAAGCAAGGTCTCCATGGGGAAAAAATTCGCATTTGAAACGTGGCATACGTAATAATAAAAAAAAGGGCATACTCATTTCGCTCATAGCAGACGATATAATTTATTTCACTTAAATAATAACAATGATTTTTTTTTTTTTACATTGTAAAACTTTATATATTATGAACGCACCACATTCGTCACATTTAACGTACAATTTCCAACGTGTTCAACTTATATTACCAGGCTACTAGTTGATTTAAAAATTGAAAATGAAATATTAATTAAAAAAATACGTGTACCATTATTATGGTTAACAAATCTATAGCACTGTATTTTGTAACTCGAAGTACTGATAAAAAAGAAAAAAAAACTATATTCAACTCATAAATATAATATTTTTTAGTAACATGTTAAAACCACATTAATTATGTTCTTCGTAAAGAAACTATTCCTATAGAATACTTCCTAATATTTATCTGTCAGACATCTTTTAAAAGATGTTTAAACAACAAATATTTAACGCTTAATTTTCTTTTACATTTTTAATTTTATTTTCTTAATAGAATAAATATGCTATCATCTAAAGAAGATTTACATGCAGTCTAAGTATATTTTTAAAGGTGTTTTACCATAAGAATCAATATTTCTAATTTTATTAATATTTTATTCACATCAATCATCCAAAGTTATTAACTGGTTTCTTCGATGATATTCAAGGAAAATCTTTTACACAATGAGATTCAGTTGAGACAAAGTATCGCTATGCAAATTAATTAGAAATTTTGAAAGCAGTTTCAGGAAAATATTTAATGAAATCTATTAAATTTTCATATTTAAAAATATTTTTTTCTGTTTTAGATTTTTTATAAGTGTTATACATAAAATATTAATTATTAAATGATTTATAAATTACATAGTTAAACAAAATTATCTGTAAATTTTTGAGAAAAAAAATGCTAAACAATAACTATAATAAATATTTAAAAAAATTCTGTGAAGCACATTACACGATAAGGAATTCCTAATTTTTTTAAAATATGTTATGTTATATAAATGTTTGCTTGAGATATGAGTTACATTAAAAACATGTGTAGATTCTGATGTAACGTCAGTGGAAATTAGGTTAACAGACTAATATCTCAATCCATTAATGTAAATAAACACAAGAGATTCGTTGATCGTGAGTCATAGAAATGTTAAACCATGGATGTAATCATTCGCAAAGTAAGATCTCCATGGTGAATTTTGCAGCGCTGTCTGGTGTCGAAAAAAAATCGCATCTGTAAACGTGGCATACGTAATAAGAAAAAAAAGCATGTTAATTTCGCTAATAATAGACGATATAATTCAATTCACTGAAATAATATCGATGATTTTTTTTTTACTTTGTAAAACTAGTTATATTACATTATATTATATTTGTCACGTTTAACGTACAAATTCCAACTTTTTCAATTTATATTATCAGGCTACTAGCTGATTTAAAAATTGAAAATAAAATATTAATTAAAACAATACTTTCCATTATCATGGTTAACAAATCTATAGCATTGTATTTTGTAACTCCTCGAAGTACTCATTAAAAAAAAAAAAAAAAAAAAAAAAAAAAAAAAAAAAAAACTATATTCAACTCATAAATATCATATTGTTTAATAACATGTAAATAAAAGCACATTAATTATGTTCTGCGTAAAGAAACTATTCCTTGAACTTTTTCGTAATTTTTATCGGTCAGACATCTTTTAAAATATGTTTACAAAAACAAATATTTAACGCATACGTTTTCTTTTACATTGTTGTATATTTAAAAGAATAAATACGACATCATCTAAAGAAGATTTATATGCAATCTAAGTAATTTTATTTTTATTTTTAAAGCTGTTTTACGATAATAATCATTATTTCTAAATTTACTAATATATATTTTTTTTCACATCAATCATCCTAAGTTATTAACTGCTTTCTTCGATAATATTCAAAGAAAAAAATTTACACTATAAAATTTAGTTGAGACAAAGTATCGCTTTGAAAATTAACTAGAAAGTTTGAAAGTAGTTTTAGGAAAATATTTAGTGAAATTTATTAAATTTTCATATTCCAAAATTAATTTTTCTCTTTTAGATAGTTAATTATTGAAATTGGGGTATTTTTATATGTGTTATACATAAAATACTAATTATTAAATGATTTATAAATTATATAGTTAAACATAATTATCTGTAAATTTTTGAGAAATCAGAAAAACGCTAAATAATATCTATACTAAATATTATATACATTTATTTTGAAGCACAGTAAACGATAATGAATTCCTATTTTTTTTAAATATCTTAAATATCTATTTTCCGTGTTGAAAACTAATTGATATAATGTAAGCTAAATAACGTAAAAATTTTTTTGCGGCAATAAACTTCAGAATTTTAGAGTTTTATACCATTTAGCATAAGAAAAATTATATTAATCAAACAAATTCTTTTTGTTATCGATAAATGCGACAAATATACTCTAAGTACATTGAAAATATCAAAATAAAATCTTGAAAATAGTGTAGTATTTCCATGTCCCAGGAAATAAAACCCGACTACACATATATAAAAAGCATTGCGTGTAGTATACAATACTTTTTGTATAATACTTGACACAGAGTGTGTATCGTACACTTGATCGATAAAAAAAGCCCTAAAAAATACAATTCCAGAGGATTGAAGTAAGGTCTTGAATTTAAGGTATCTGCCTACATCAAATTGGCTGTTTTGGTGAAATTTTTCGAATTTTTTTTTATTGTTTTATTTGAAAGAGCAATCTTTTACGATTCTAAATCTGTTTTAATTTTATTCCACCGATTATTAGAAGAGGAGTAATGGCAATTTTAACAATTAAATATTGTAGTTTTTTGCCGAAAAAGAAATCTTTAAATGCGATTTCTGGAAAATCAGTTTTTTCGTTATTTCAATGTGCGATAAAATACATTACATAAAAAGTTTTAAAGATATTTCAGTGAAATTTTGTGAGAATGCTTTCCATATCACTCACTATGCTCTGAACTAGGATCTAAGCTATATGTGATAATTTAATTATTTTATAGGTACTCGAATATGAAAAAATGGTAATTTTTACTAAAAAAAAATGTACTTTTTTACATATTTTAAAATTTTTCGGTTATTTTTGAAGATATTGTAAAACTCCTAGTTCAGTACACAGATAAGTGTCATAGAAGTATGCAGCATAAATGAAATTGAAATATATTTATTTGAATTGAGTGTACGCCGTCTGGCGTAAACATGAAATTTTGCTAAAAAAAATGTCAAAAACCCCCAATTTTTTAAAATATTAAAAAAGATATTGCTAGGATTTTATGTTTTCTTATCATTCTGTATTACAATTGAACTAAAAATAATTATATTTATTCAAAACTGTTCTTTTTTTAAAAAAAGTGCTCCGTAGGTAGGCAGATACCTTAAAAGGATGTATAAATATGATATCAGCACAGATAATGTTAACAATAATAAAGTGTACTTTTAAATTAGCGTAAACACATTCCAAAATTTCCTTTTACATTTTATCAGTCGATAAATCGCAGAAGCCTAAATTTCATCCCGACAAAAAGAAAATGTAAGTGCGCCAGCATTTTCAATAAGGACGCAGCCATTGGCCTCCTCAAACATTTAAATGTGTGCTAAACATGTCGGAGTGATTTTTAGATGTAAGTAGCGAAAGAGAAGTTTTACTAAATGCTAGGAGAACCTTTCATCGGTGATACATAAAAATCTAACTGATCAACATAAAATTTAATAAATAGCTAATACTTCTTCATAATTATTTTTTTCCAAGCTTAGTGTTAATTTTCTGGAAATAGTGTTTCTTACTACACTGTAAAAGATGACCAATGTTTCTTATTTTATGAAAATATGCTATAACCACGAACGAAAATATAATATAATCTTCTGAGTTATCCGAAATTTCAAATAGCATGTTACATTGTCTTTTGAATCCCCAGAAACGAATACATTTTCAAAATTTAAAGAATAATTTATAAAAACAAATTATTTTTAGCTGCCCGAATTTTTCAGAAACGTTTCCGAAGGGTTTTTAAAGTGTATTAATGAGTGTCCTCAGGCTGGACTACCTGTTTTCCGAATGTTATCCATTCTCAAGTACACGTTTTCAGCCGCATAAGTTAATTTATACATGAAAGAGTAAAGAACTTTATGTATTTTAATGTTATTGTTAACGCTGTTAATTTTGCATGTTTGTCTGTTAAACAATTTTTTTTTTGAGCATGAAAATGTTTACTTCAGAATTGATAGCATTCGAAAAACAGGTATTCCGGTCTGAGGACACTAATTAATACACTATAAAATCCATTCGGAAACGTTTCTGAAAAATTCGGGCAGCTAAAAATAATTTGTTTTTTATAAATTATTCTTTAAATTTTGAAAATGTATTCGTTTCTGGGGATTCAAAAGACAATGTAACATGCTATTTGAAATTTCGGATAACTCAGAAGATCATATTATATTTTCGTTCGTGGTTATAGCATATTTTCATAAAATAAGAAACATTGGTCATTTTTTACAGTGTAGGGTCCTATTGACACAGCTTAGGGCTTAAAGAACATCATGAATTTCAGACACATTTACTATTAGTTGCACATTTTATACCACTGTATGCCTTTAAAACTGCACACTCTCAGAAAAAAAAACCTCAATTTTGACGATTTCGCAATCCTTAGGCCTCATTTCGTTATTTTTGACAATCATTTCGTCACAGAGTCACGTGGTTTTTGACGAAACGCGAATCCTCAAATATCTGACGAAACTGTTTCCTCGCTGTCAAAAATAAAATAAAACTCTCACTTTTGACGATTCCGCAATTCTTGAGCTATATTTCAACATTTTTGACAATCATTTCGTCTAAAAATTAAGTAATTTTTAATGAAATGGAAAATCACAAATATTTGACAAAAATGTTTCCCCATTCCCGGCCATATTATTTTTGTTGTTACAAAATCGTTCAAAAAAAAAAAAAAAAAAAAAAAACACGAAAGTACCAAATTTACAATATATTAATGAAAACAGAAACAAAAATATTTCATCCTTGGGGATTTTTGTAACGATTTTATGCATTTCTATTGCCTATTCAAAGATAAATGTTTCTAAAGTTACAGAATTTCGTTAAAAACGCTTAAAAAATTCTTCTAAAGCTACAGAATTTCGGTTAAAATAGTAAAATGCAAACATAATTTGGTCCATTTTCGACCGAAAGCAACAACCATTTTCCCAATGGTTAAAGGAAAAAAAATCAAAATTTTAGGAGCTCTTTTTCATTTAAGAAATATATTCATATAACAATCAAATTTAAAATATGTATAACTGACACCTCCCCCTGTATAAACAGTAATCTTATCCGTTAAAATTAATGAACTCTCCTCCAAAATATGCACTTCAAAATTAATTATTTCTGTTCAAGAAATTAACTAGACCATATTTTAATCATTCATTGAACAAAGGAAATTTCTCTAATAAATTATATTAATCAAGCCATATTCTAATTATTTATTAACCATAGAAAAACCATAATAATAATCTAGCCTTATTAATTAAAATATGCAGAAATTGTAACAGCACCGATAAAAATAAAATCTGCTTTCTAAAAATATAAACACACATCAACATCCCGTAGATACATTTAAATCAAATTCATCCGAAATTCCACTGGCTGGAGTGGTCAGAGCATTCGTCTGTCACAGTAAAAGTCGCGCTTTCGAATCCCCTTGAAGACTTGTGAAAAGCGTTCTTATGTTTCCCCCAGTCAGTTAAAGATGCTTTTAAAATCTCCAATAGATGGCACCACCAGATTTTTTTTGGAACTTTCGAAGAAACAATTTGATGAAACTAATTTCAGATAGTTTTGAGGATGCAAATTTACTCGATTTGACGAAATGTTCGCTCGGAGCATTTCTCAGGAAGCAGTTTCGTTAAAAACGAAGAAAATTTCGTGGAATTTGAGTATTCATTTCTAAGAGTGCATGTTCACATATGTAAATAGTTTTAAAATATATTAAAGATTATTAAGAATAATGTTATTGCTTATTAAATCATTCCACTTTGTAAATAAAAATTACATCATAATATTAAAAGGCAACTTTTAATTTAGCTAAGTCGATACATGCGTCTCAGAGATTCCGGATTTTATGGGCCAAGGAAAAAATCAGACACTGTTTATTTTATACTATTGCATACGTAATGCCAATAAGGATGATTCTCTCTCATCTTTTTCCATTTTTCCTTACAGATAAAGTGGTTACATTTAATATGAATTGAATCAGATGCATGCAATTTTTTTTGTCTGTTTATGCTTTTCTGTATGTTCATTTTACGTTCTTCATATTCACGGAAAATCTATTTTCATGTATTAGGCAGCAATATGATTTCTGATTCTTGTATTTGTAAACAATAAGAAAATTTTTATATTTCTATACAAGTAAGGTCTTGAATGCTTTACTAAGATTACATTGTAGCATAGGTGCCTAGCTACTGTCTTATGAAGGTAGTCTGTTTCAAGTAAGGTTTCAGTTTTTCGTGCGATTATGGTGTCGTTAATTCTAACTTTTGTGCAAAAATCAGCTTCCTACGTATTCTGTGATCCTTTAAAATTACCAAAGTGTTGATAAATCCACCGGAATATGATTTTCAAGTACATTTAAGAAATGATATGCTAATTAGATATCTCTGCTCTTCTAGATTTTCTAAATAAGGTGGTAACAGTTGCATTCAGTTGATTATGTCGTATCCGGACATGGGTGGTAATTGACACTATATTCGAGCATCGTCAAACCTACCAGATGGTGTGAAGTAAGCGAAGTTTTTAATGGTTTGAAGGTAGTATGTTTCAAGAAAGTTTTCAATTTTTCATGCGATTATGGTGGCGTTAATTCTAACTGTTGTGCTAAAATCACCTACCTATTCTGTGATCCTTTAAAATTACCAAAGTGTTGCTAAATCCACCGGAATCTGATCATCAAGTATATTTAAGAAATGATATTCTAATTAGATATATGTGCTCTTCTAGATTTTTTAAATAAGGTGGTAACAGTGCATTCGGTTTATTATGTCGTATCCGGACATGGGTGGTAAATGACACTATATTCGAGCATCGTCAAACCTACCAGATGCTGTGAAGTAAGCGAGGTTTTCACAATGATCTGTTTTGGGCATATAATATTCGACTGCCGGGTCGCCAGCATGGTATGATATTAGACTCAACACTTTTCAAATAAAAGAATATTGGAATCCACGGTATTCCTTTTTATAGTGTTAATGCAGTATTTTGAAGTGCATTTCATAGTCATATTTATAGTGCTTCTAAGGGACATTTTGTTTGCCGACTTAAATTGAACTGATGTTCCAGTAAACAATCATTTTATCCGTCTCGTTTTAAGCGAGTGCTTGAATTTTGTGAATTACAGTAGAACAGAATTCCCCCTCTCAGTTTTAGTGATTCAAGCTTCTTTTTGATCACCGTTAGCTTAAAACGGTCCACCCTACTGCCATCCATATTTCTTATGGCTTAAAATAAATTGTTGATATTTCTTAATCCTGTTTCATGGCTGACGGGTTCGAAGACTCCGCCACAACATATTTCACTATTTGAACTATTTTTCTACTTGAAAATCACTAAAAAATAATTTTAAAAAGTCTTTCAATAATAAAAAAAACATAAATCATATATGTTCATTTTAAAACTCAAAATATCTATATGGTTTTATTTCTCTAAAATTCTTTTTCTGTTCAAAAAGTTATATTTTTACAAGGACTTGAAATAAATGTATGCTGAACTTATTTTGCTTGCAACATTTATTTGCACTCTTTTTCTAAAATATTGGTTGCATTAGTTACACATTTGCCTTAAAAATACACATGTGAAATTTTTACGAAGGTGATTTAATATTCCACGAGAAAATGGCAGTTTGTTAAAGATGTAGAATGTTTCCAGTCGATATCAAGAGTCATGGCGAGGAGGTTATGCAATGATGAGACACCACAAGAGTTTCTTCAATAAGGAGCAGCCAATTTCCAGATAAAGGCTAAATAAAAGATAAATCTAAATATTTTATCAATGAACAGGAGCGATGCAAGTAACAGTTCCCACAGTATCCGGTATAAACTTATAGTCCTCAGGCTTGACGATAGCTCACTACATCATTTAATAGATCTTAAATAGCTGATATGAAAATTCTACGTTACTTGAACACCAGATAACCTTTTGGTCAGCACTTCCAAACACGACAAAAATCTGCTCTCCAAATGCTTGCCAGCGCGTTTTGTTAACCGCGCGTAGGGTTACAGACAACGACTTAACGAGCGCAGGATCCAATGAGTGAGGCGAATTTAAGCTAAGCGCATCAGGTGCGAGGGAGAAGATTTAACACGAAAGAATTCCCATCGTAGATGCGCATTGATTTGGACGTGAAAAATACCCAACGCGCAAAGCAAAGCATGGAATAAAATTTAAAAAAAATGGCTTTAAAAACATTCGAAATGACACAAGCGTCTCTCAGAATTTTATAGATTGGGGAGTTGATAAAAGTTACGAATGAACTTAAAGTTTTAGATTAAGATTTGAAATAAGATAATTATTAATATACGTGTTACTACTTTTAAAAGGACATTAAATAGGAATAAATATTATTAAGAATTAAGGAAATAATGACTATGTCCGAAGTTAGATTAATTTAAAGGAGAAATTCGAAATAAATGCGAAGGATATGCGAAGGAAATATTTTTTATAACATATATATATATATATATATATATATATATATATATATGTTACGGTCAATATGATTAATCCGGCCATTATTAATAATAACCGGTTATTATTAATAATGACTGGTTAATATTAATAATAACCGGTCATTATTAATAATAACATTTATTATTAATCATATTGAACGTAACATATATATATATATATATATAGGGAACCTCAATCGCTTTTCGTTTATTCAGATGACAAAGAAATGTTTCATTGCTAATTTAACCCGAAATTGTGAGCAGAATGTATATTAGCAAGATTATCACCAGGTTAATTTTTTAGATGGTATGTGAGAACATCTTGAAATTTGCTGGAAGATCAATGTAATATTTTTACTTACCCATTATACGTAGTATAGGGTAAGTCTTGTAATCGTTTTGAAAATCGAAAAAAAAATTTTGACGGATTTACACGTTTCAGACACTGGAGATTCCGAAAAACATATTTTTAGAAAAAAAAATGCCGTCCGTCTGTGTGTCTGTAAACGCTCTATCTCCCAAAAAAATTGAGAAAGAGACTTGAAATTTGATATGTACGTAGTCTGTAATAACGTGAAGAAGCTTGTTGAATTTCAGTAAACTCGATTATCCGGAACTATTTTTATCGGACTCTCGGAATATTCGTTCTGCTAAAAGGTATATAAAAATTTCCGAAATTGTTTATTTTAAGGAGTGAATATAAAGAACAATAAAAAAACACAAATTTCGCATAAAGCATGAAGTCGATTGGATAATAAGTTGCCGAGATATTTGTAATCCTATTTTTCACACTCTTCGATTTTTCGTGACCCTGTATTTCATCCAAATTTCAATTCAAAGATATATTTTAATTGGAAATGAGACACTTAATCAGATGCTATAAACCGCTAGTTAATAGGATTATTGTTTTTGGAGTTATAAGGATGTTTCTTTTACGCAATTCAGTAATCGAGCCTTTAAAGTTTGTGACGTCATCAAGCCACGATTTTATTTGAATTGCAATGCATTTTATAAGTAGTTTACACAATTTTTATTTTAATATTTTACATTATGCATATCCATGATGGGTAAGTATTACGGTGGCCCCCAACGACTAGTTTAAGAGAACACTTTGATATTCAGAAATCAAATACGGATTTAAAGATTGATATGGTAATAATAAAGATATAAAAATTCTAACTTCAAATAATATTATGTTTTATTTCATATTTTCTCATTAATCCCAATTATTATGTTTTTAATTCAAAGGAAAAACGTGTAGTTTTAAAAATAAAGCAAAAAAAACAACATATTATTTTAAAAAGAACGTTATTTTTCACATTTTACTTTAAAAATATATAAATTGTTTAAAATATACGTTTATCAAAAAATATTATTTATGAACTTATTATTCACTTATAATATATCGTTTCAAGAACAGTTGTTTAGTCCTTTGACTTATACAAAACACATTTTGCAACGGACCATTAAGTCTTTTGCTTGAAATGATTTTAAATACTAAAATGTTTAAACCAACCGTGAATAAACCTGAACATGCATATTTTAAATTTAAAGAACAACTTTTTCTTTCAATTACGCCCGAACGGTTCAAATTATAGCACTGGTTGTTTTATCTGATAAAATGTATAGAAAAAAGAACAGACATGTGTCTCATTTAAAAATATTTAAGTATAATAGATGGCACTAAATTCTTTTTCTCCCTATTATCCGCAAGCGGGTAAATTTTTATTTTCAATAGTAATAAAAATACATGGGTAGTTTTTATGTGTATGTGCTGATGTATATTATATTCATGATTTGTTTCCTGAATCTATTTTAAAGAACGCACTTTCTTTGAGTGAAAAAGCTAACAACGTTACTTTGGTATTTTTGTGGGTATTTATCGCTTAAGTAATTTCCGTATATCAGAAGCAAGTTTAAATATTATATTTAATGCAGCGAAAATGTTGTATCAAAAATAAAATTAGCTACCAAAAAAAATTATAATCTACCGTTGGGGAAAGAAAAATATTTTGAAATCACTAATCGTTTCTAAAAGTATATCTAAACATTTTACTTCAGAGAACTTAGAAATAAAATAACCATTCACTCAAGATTAATGGAATTGATTTCTGAAAACGAATTATGAGTGTATGAGCGTGTTAAAAATGTATGAGTTACGAGGTTAATTTTGTTCAAAATGATTTTTCTAAATTCTGTTTAAACAATCTGACTAAAAATATTCATTGAGAAAATATTTATGACGATTTAAAATGCCTAATGAATTTCGTTTAAAGATAGTATAATTTATCTCACTTTTGTTTAGAGTTGGCATATAAAAATTGAAAACAACATCATATTTTGAATTTTTACTTCCATTTAACTTTTTTAAAGCAGAGTTAAATGATGATTTATGCTCATATATTAAAAGAAAATTAGGTTTTAGCTTTCACATTTTCATTTCATGGTACAATTATGAATACACAAATAAGTTATAAGTAAAAGGAGAATTATTCTAATATTGTTTAATTTTTTTTCATTTTCATAAACGTATGATCTTCATCTCATAGTAGGCTGATGGATACTGCATACATATTTTGTAAAATCCCAGTGAGAAATTGACCTATTCGAAAATTAAGTTATCAAAATTATACCATTGTTATTTTTCTATTAGCTTTATCTACATACTTTAACATCCAACATATTGGGAGCTTTATATTGATGCATAATTATTTTTTGTTCTTGTATATAAATAACGAATTTGAACGTGTATGAAGCCAATTTTATAAACTTCCTTTAACTTCTTCATTTGGTGATCATATTTTCCCTCAAACGCTTCTGTAATGGGATCTAAAAAATGATAGTCCGCAGATATCTATCTGGATGGGGTGACCCCATCCAGATAGTATTTCTAAGTGTATTACTTTTAGATTTCACCTTTTTTAAGAATTCTTAATATTTGTTTTATACATTGTATGACTATATCTGGATGGGTAATCCCATCCAGATGAGTTTCTCATTAAACTTTGTTTGTTTTTATCTTTTGTTGGCTTTACATTTTGTGGATTTTTTTAATACCTTTTTTCTTTGGCGCAGCTTGTCCCCAATGGGACCTTGTGCCATTAAATCTTATACAACCAACTAACCAACCACAGATATCTTTAGAAAATAAGAAGGATTATAGAATGTTGACCAGTAATATATTTGCGTTCGTACACCTGTTGCGTAAAGTCTTGCTTTGAACAGGATAATAAGAAAAAACGGGTCAACATGGAACTTTTTAAAGATAAATGTGCTGCGTTAATTTTACCCAAAAATATATCACAATATTACTCAATAAATACTCACAATATTAAAATGTTTTATACAGACATCGTTCATCGACGCAGACATTACAGGTTAAATTATAAAAATTATGAATGAGAATATTTTCTTTTTTTGCTAAGTCTAGCACTTTCACTTTCCGTAGGCAATTCTATGATTAGACTTGTTTCACTTTCTTCACGATTATTTTTCAAGATATTGTTAAAATAGCTTATTTGACGCGTCCATAGTGTGTCATTTCACATTAACTGTACGTTCAATCTGTGACAAGTTTAAATAGGTCTGACATTTGTATTTGATGAAAGTTTAATAATTATATTTTGTGCAACCATATTCGGTACTTAGTGTTTACTCTTAATCCTAGTCACTAAAGAAATGAACGTATTTATATTAATAAAAGAAAGTTTTTGTCTGTGTTGACGATGGTTAAAGAAATCTATCACACGTAGCGCTCTGAAAATTTAGATAATGATAGACCAAGGGATGTAAAAAGTATCTGAGATGTACGCGTACTTAACTGTGTATCTGATTTAAATTTTTGTTAATTAGTTGAAATGCTAATGAAAAATCCTCATCGGGCGCTAATGAACGAGTTTCCAATGTTTCGGCGATGTCTTTTGCGCATTTCTGGAGAATAATTCGGTTCATCAAGTGCACCGTAGTAGATGCTCCTGAATTTATGCATTTAAAATCGCAAATGTTTAGTACAAAAAAAATAGAAATACATAAAAATAAAGAAATACAAATACATACGTTTTCAAGGAGACTTTACGGTTTTAATGATATATTTTGTTAAAAAAAATATTAGTATCTATAATTTCAAAAAACATGCTTTCTGTAGGTCGCTTGCCTGTTATCTGTATTTTCTGCAGTTTTAAACTGTCATCCGCTACACCCGGATAAAAATACAATATGTATATATATACAGAGAATTATTTTTCCTTTTTGAAACGGTGTCTCGCATTTGAAAAAAAAAATAATATTTTTAAAAATGTTTTCTGGAGGTCGTTTCATATTTTCCATAAAACAAAAAATACCTAAAAGCAAATTCAATTATGCTCTGAAAGGTCATTGTGTAATTCATTTTGTAACATGATTTTCTAAACATGAAACACGTAAATAGGTATTTCCGTCTTTTATAAATTTCCTTTCATATTAATATTATTATTAATATTGCTAGTATTATGAGTATTTTAAAGTTATAGATGTATACATTTTCTTTCTTCATTTCACAATATTTTAATTCATAGAAAGTCATTCATCATAGGGATTTATTTTAATTCATCCATTATAGAAATTCATTTCCACTCATTCATCAAAGAAATCCGTTTTAATTCATTAATCATAGACATTGATTCATATAAATTCTATTTAATGATTTCATTGAAATTGATGCATATAAATTAATTTTAATTCATTCATAACAGAAATTAATTCATATAAATTCATTTTAATTCATTAATCATTGACATTTATTAATAGAAATTCTATTTAATAATTTCATAGAAATTGATTTATATAAATTCATTTTAATTCATTAATCATTGATATTTATTCATAGAAATTCTATTTAATAATTTCATAGAAATTGATTTATATAAATTCATTTTAATTCATCCATGACAGAAATTCATTCATAGAAATTCATTTTAATTCATTAATCATAGACGTTCATTCATATGAATTATATTTAATTCAAGCATCATAGAAATTGATTCATATAAATTTATTTTAATTCATCCATGACAGAAATTCATTTTAAATCATTAAGCATATATATTCATTCATATAAATTCTATTTAATTTAAACATCATAGAAATTGATTCATATAAATTCATTTTAATTCTTCCATGACAGAAATTCATCAATAAAAATTCATTTTAATTCATTTATCATAGATATTCATTCATATAAATTCTATTTAATTTAAACATCATAGAAATTGATTCATAGAAATTCATTTTAATTCATCCTTGACAGCAATTCATTCATAGAAATTCATATAAATTCATTCCTCAAATTTATTCATATTAAGGTATTTTCTATAAATTAAATAAGTTTTGTTCTACTTGTTAATTCAAATTAGGCTAATTTTATTACGTATTTAATAGTCAGGTTAAAAACAAAAATCCTTTTTTTCATTGATTTGTTTTATTTTGCCTTACAATATGAAAAAAACTGCTAGAAAATTAATTTAAGAACTAAAATTTAAAAAAAAATTCTAAACTCCAAAAAGTAATCATTTAATGGAAAAATTAAATAAGCAGTTTCAAAAATATTCTAAGAAATGTTATCATAAAAGTAAAATTAATCTTTTTTTATAAAACAATATTTGCATGAAAGTATCTTTATCATTTAAAAGAAAAATATTTTCAGAAACTAAGTAATTTCGGTTTTAATGGTGCCTTATATAAAAAATAAAATGCTGCATCTTAAGTATGACTGTGATGGTATTTTACACTTCTCTGAATGCCAGTTAAATTTGATATAAAATGTAATACAATGTAACATTAAAATAAAAGAAAAACACACTATAAGCATTCACCATTAAACTGCATAATATATAGGATATAGTTATGTAGCTAATCGAAACTTTAAAGCGTAATAACTACATATACATTTTATGAATTATGGGAAAATTTAAAATGAGATACATTTATCAAAAGTTTATATGAAACTATTTCTTTTAATATTTATAAAGGAAATATTAAACTGCAAAAAAAAAAAAATCAACTCGAAAGAAATATGTACAATTTTATATTTTTAAATTACATACATACACGTCATTAAAGTATCTATTAATAATATAATATATATATGTTTTCTTCATAACTTTGTTATCTAAAATTTAAATGGCTAACTAAATAACTCAGCAACTGAAAAATCGGAGATTTTTTTTTTAATTACAAGTGTACTGTACTATATATTATGCTGTAAGATTGTGTAAAATTGTGAAAAAATTAAATGTTTCTCGGAATAGTTCTTAACTTTCTTTTATTATTTTCCATGTTAAAAAAATGACGTGTGTCGGATTCCCTCTAAGTCCACCCAACTTCGAAGAATAATCCGGCATTTTTAGTAGGCTGCCACAACTGATATGACTACGTGATATCGGTCACATGATGAGCGGTATATTGAGAAAAAGACGAACTCTTTCAATTAAACTTAAACTAACACTTTATTTACAATATTTACACTTAAAAACTGGGATACAGCTGATCCAGTTCAACATTAAATAAAATACAGAAAATACGTTCTGTGTACTGTTAAGCTACGCGATACTTCTCTCATGCTACGTTAATTAACTCACAGTTACCAGAGATTACTAATAATCTCACAAAAACTCTCTCTCCCTTCCAAGAGATCTCTCTCAACACATGTGTACCAGACCTCACTCTTTGCTACAACCTACACGTTTCACCCCCACGTTAAAACTAATCTCTCTCTCCGGTCACCATCAGATCTCTCTTTTCAACGGGGCTGGTCTGCTGTTCGCAAGGGTTTTCCCCTTGCAAGCATCTAAACCCTTTATGATGTATCTTTCATCTTAGAGAATGGGTGAAGTCTGTCTTATCTATGGACTTGCAATGACAATCGAAAAACTCCCTTCACTATACTAAACATTCTTTCCACTCATATCAGGTCACCCCCCTACTCGGATTAAGATTTCAGTTAGGAAATGAACGTTAGTTTAAAGCTTACAGCTCACAGTAGATAAGCACACACAAGGATAATATCACATAACAATAGTTTTAAACCGCAGCTGTCAGTCAAAGCCTGACAACGTGCTATTAAGAAATATTATTTTTCACATTTTTAAAAATCTTGACTCAAAATTAAAAATAAATTAATTAATTAATAAAAATAAATAAAGCGTGTTTTATATAAATGGGTTGTTTTGTTTCATTGCAGAATGTTTGTAATTCAATGTTTTAAAAGAACAAAAAACACAACAGTAAACATTTTCAAAACACAACAGTAAGTAAATTCTATCAGATCTACAAAGATACTAAATCACAAGCATCACCGTTGAAATAATAATGATTACTGTGTCTCTATAGGGTGACATATGGATTAGTCGAAAGAGTGTTGAAGGTCTATAGGAAGTTTTCCTTATATGATAATTTATAGCTTAGAATTAATTGTTGATATTAGAACATTAAAAACATTCTCTGTGAAAAATTATTAAAAAATATATAATATACGTGTTAACCTTTATATTATTAAATTAATTGATATTAAATAATATCTAAATATGAAAATCTAACAAACCAATTAATCTTCCAAAATGTTTAACTAGATAAATATACTGTTTTACATAAATGTGAACACTAAGTAAAGATGCACAAAAATACAATAACATTTATATTCACGCATGAATGTGTAAAATATATTTTATGTGCTGCTCAAATTTAAAATAAATTCTAACTAGCTAAACAGGTATAAATAAATATTTGTGTATTTTATGTAATTTTGTGCCCAGATAAAAGTGTTTGATAATTGCTGTATTAAAGGAAATGGAGTATAAAAATATTATTTATATAACTGTTTGCTTTAATTGCATGGTAGGATAAAGAGCACAAGAAATAAAATCCTTTTCGACCGCTGACAATAGAGTATAAAATAACTAGATAAATATAATAATGTTTTATATAAATGTGAACATTAAGTAAATATGCACAAAAATATAATATCATTTATATTCACGCACAAAATTGTAGAGTACATTTTATGAGTTACCACAATTTAAAATAAATGCTAACTAGCGAAACAGATATAAAGAAATATTTGTGTATTTTATGTCATTTTGTGCCCAGATAAAAGTGTTTGATAATTGCTGTATTAAAGGAAATGGAGTATAAAAATATTATTTATATAACTGTTTGCTTTAATTGCATGGTAGGATAAAGAGCACAAGAAATAAAATCCTTTTCGACCACTGACTAAATAGTATAAAATAACTAGATAAATATAATAATGTTTTATATAAATGTGAACATTAAGTAAATATGCACAAAAATATAATATCATTTATATTCACGCACAAAATTGTAGAGTACATTTTATGAGTTACCACAATTTAAAATAAATGTTAACTAGCGAAACAGATATAAAGAAATATTTGTGTATTTTATGTCATTTTGTGCCCAGATAAAAGTGTTTGATAATTGCTGTATTAAAGGAAATGGAGTATAAAAATATTATTTATATAACTGTTTGCTTTAATTGCATGGTAGGATAAAGAGCACAAGAAATAAAATCCTTTTCGACCGTTGACTATAGAGTATAAAATAACTAGATAAATATAATAATGTTTTATATAAATGTGAACATTAAGTAAATATGCACAAAAGTATAATATCATTTATATTCACGCACAAAATTGTAGAGTACTTTTTATGAGTTACCACAATTTAAAATAAATGCTAACTAGCGAAACAGATATAAATAAATATTTGTGTATTTTATGTCATTTTGTGCCCAGATAAAAGTGTTTGATAATTGCTGTATTCAAGAAAATGGGAAAAGGAAATATTATTTATATAACTGTTTGCTTTAATTGCATGGTACGATAAAGAGCACAAGAAATAAAATCCTTTTCGACCACTGACTAAATAGTATAAAATAACTAGATAAATATAATAATGTTTTATATAAGTGTGAAAATTAAGTAAATATGCACAAAAATATAATAACATTTATATTAACGCGCAAAATTGTAAAGTACATTTTATGAGCTATCTCAATTTAAAATAAATGCTAACTAGCGAAACAGATATAAATAAATATTTGTGTATTTTATGTCATTTTGTGCCCTAAAAGTGTTTGATAATTGCTGTATTCAAGAAAATGGAATAAGGAAATATTGTTTACATAACCGTTTGCTTTAATTGCATTGTACGATAAAGAGTACAAGAAATGAAATCATTTTAGACCACTGACTATGTAGTACAAACTAATAGATTTACTAAATTTCAGATTTTGTAATCAGGTTTCGTATTTACGTCCATTTGAAACAAACAGTAAATAAAATAAAACTGTATATTTAAACTGAAGGCATTGAGCTCACGGGCTATTCACACTAATTGTGTATTAATACTCTTATTCCAAAGAATTTGAAATAAACTACACGAAAAATAAAGAAATCGACAATATATTAAGGGGGATCATCCCCCCGCTTCACCCCCTTTATAATTACCCAATGACTCCCCAAAAACTTATCAGGGAAACACCTTATTACAATGAACATATATACAAATTTTGAAGCAAATCGGATAATTCGGCATGAAATTTTTTTTAATCTAAAATTAAGGGGGGATTAGCTCCCCACGTATCCTCCTTTATACTTAAACAATGAACTCCGAAAACTATTCAGGTAAGCGGCTTACCACAATCAACTTATATACAAAATTTGAAGAAAATCCGATAATTCTACATGGAAACCCATTTATCTAAATTAAGGGGAGAGGATTAGCCCCCGTTACCCCCTTTATACTTAACCAATGAACCACCAAAACTAATGAGGAAAGCGCCTTATCACAGTGAACCAATAAACGAAATTTGATGTAAAATGGTTATTTCTATCAAGAGTTATCGTGTTACATACATAGCCACATACATACGTACATACATACAGAACCGGCGGGCACATTAGCTCTCAGGCTTTGATAGCCTGTGAGCTAAAAATCAGTGTTTTGAATACAAATTACAATATTAATTTTGTAATTGGCAGTATCGCCAAATTTGAGACAGATTTTCCTTGACATTTTGTTTAGTTCAGGGGAAGGTCGAAAAACAAAACCTTGTGTTTTTATGATAATATGCGTATTTTTTTATAATGTACTTTCGCTTCCTTTAATACAAAACATAGAAATACTGAATAAGTGTATAGTTTTAGAATACTGATGTGAAATGTATATATTGTTATGTGGTATGAATAAATATGTAAATGCGTATTCGACTATAAAGCCTTTACGTGGAATTTAACAATTGCATATCGTTAATAATAAACAAATGCTATAAAAATAAGGGTGTTAAATCGAAATGGAATTAATTTTGTATACTGATATAATCATATATAGTTTTTACAAAGTACAATGCAGCTTCATTTAAAAGTTATTTTCTATGCATCAAATTTAATTAATTTAAGTTGATAATTCTGCTGTGTTATTTTCAAACATTTGTGCAACATATCACCGATATTCATAATTTTCAAAGCTAATGAGCACAAGCAAATTAAAGAGGAGAAAAGCACTGCTTTTAATTACATAAATTAAAAATATATTAGAAATGTCATAAGTCGACTGATATCAAATTCCTCTTTAGAATTAATATTATTCAAGCATTCATAATTGTTTTTGCATAATGGCAATGTAATTAAAATGCATATTACATTGACTAGAGATATTTTCATTGTATAATATTTAACTTTAAATGCCTTTACTGTGATGTGTTTGTTATAGCTGTTAATGGTGTATCCACTAATATTGGTTAACAAATAAAATATAAAATCGAATGACAATGGCGCAGATAAAGCGCAGATTTTGAAAATAACTGTACTTCATTTGAAATGTAACATTATTTCCTTTAAAATAATTTTTGTATTTCTGATTTAAAATGTATTTTTTAATTTTTTTAACAAACACAAATAATGTACGGAATGATTTTTCTTTTTCAATTTATATAAAGATTATAATTAAAAGAGCTCATATAAGTAGTTTTTAAACAATGTGAACACTCATATTCAGTTAAGTTTCTTTCACTATATGACAAACATGTTTAATGTAGCTTTTTGAAGGAAAATCTATTAGCACAATAATAATAAAAAAATAATTAAACAAAAAATTTAAACATGAAAAATATCAAATACACAATAGACTTACATATTTTCCTTAACACATTTTATTATTGCATTTCATATTTTCTATTTCCATTGTTTCATGCACATTTAGAAACATGTTCATAATATAAGAGAAGATTTTTACATATTAAAATTCTTA
Organism: Maratus michaelseni; assembly: GCA_963931845.1. Classification (NCBI taxonomy): domain Eukaryota; kingdom Metazoa; phylum Arthropoda; class Arachnida; order Araneae; family Salticidae; genus Maratus; species Maratus michaelseni. The sequence continues at coordinate 446,178,701 of OZ007589.1, read as the reverse complement.
TTACAAATCGTAGCGGAATACAGTCATCGAAATCAATCTGTATATTATAAACAACTCAAAGTTAGGTAATACGAACAAATTTATTAACAATTACTTGGTTGTTAATAAATTTGTGCTTTAACATGCAATATTGCATGTTAATTGCATGTTATATTATATATGTCGGACCGGCTGCAAACGCAGCACAAGATGGAAAAGTCATATAATGTGGTTGTTAATAAATTTGTGCTTTAACATGCAATATTGCATGTTATCCCAGGTAGCACCAGACGTTTTTATAGCGTTGAAAATAAGTCAGAACTGTTGAAAATTGGTTACGTTGTTTTATGTCCGTTGAAAAATATACTTTATATCGCAATATTTTAGACTAAAGAAATTGGAAATTTAATTCGTCATAGAAAAGACTTTTAAAAAACGTTGTTTCATGGTCACGATATTTCCGTTACTCTTCTCATCGTTTTAAAATAGGTTTTTTAATCGTTTTATGTTTTCCTTTACTTTAGCCCGAAAGCGTGATTGCTCAACGATATAATAGATATTTTTCCTAAGTGAAAAATTCGTTGAAACAACGTTGTATCTCCTCAACTCAATTTGGACGCCGCGTGATCGGAATTTCTTTCTGCGCAACCTTCCAACCATCCCACCAGGCAAGAAGAACGAAAATAATAATAACCCGCCATTGATTCCCTTCTTGCTGGCGCTGTGCAATCTTTGGCGCTGTGTTTGTTCTTGCACTATTTTGTCTAGTAAACGTAAGTAATCACAAGTCTTGTTATTTTTATTTATAATATTTGTAATGTATTATATTTTTAGAATGTTTTAATTTTAATCAGATTGTAATTAAAGAATAATTTAAAGTAAAATAAATGATTGTTTTGGTCAATTCCATCGTAACTGACGTAACACTTGATCATCGAATTTTGTTTTCAAAACTGTGCAGAAAATTTAATTAAGCTAGAATTTTTTTTTATTTTTACAATTTAAAATATTTCTTACTAAGGACTTAATACCCAAATACCTGCAGATTATTTCAATCTGTCTTTTAATCACAAAAATTGTAATTCAAAATCCTGTAACTGATGTAACGTAAAATAGACAAACATTTTTTCTGCCTTCATTGAAGTGTAAAAATTATCAAAACTATCTTGTTAAAATAAGTGATTTAATGTTCTCAACAACACTAAGTAATGAAAAATTCTAACAGTAACTTGTTTAATTAATTTCTGAACAATAAAAAAGAAAAAAATGGCATTTACACATGTAACTGACATAACTTTTATTGTGTAACTGACGTAACATTATGACTTTACAAAGACAATAATGGTTCTTAACTTAGTTTGTAAATAGTAATTTACAAAGGCTTTGTATTAGGATTTTATTATACAACATAAAAATACCAAGCTTTCCAATCATACACTCAAATTAAACATGTTATAAATTTTATTTCCCCCTCAAAATGAAACTTTTATGTGGAATTGTCCTTTTAATAAATCATGTGCATCAATTTTGTATATATTCAGAACTCTGATCATCACTGCTTGTGTATGATATCAATTTAGTTTTTTGAAAATGATTGTTGCTTGCTGTATAATAATTTTTATATAAAGTTTATTGAATTTAAATTAATTGATATTTTGTAACATGAAGTGTGCTAAGGGGCAACCCTGTGTGTGTTTATATTCATAAACATGCATCTTGAGTTTTTTTTAAATAATTTCAATTTTTGAAATTTTATTTATTGTGTACCTTTTAAAAGCAATTTTTTAAAATTCAAAATTTTTAAAATAGTAGCACTATTTAAAAATATATTATATAAAAGAATTGATAAGTATATAAAAAGTTCAATTAACCAAAAGATATGAAATTAAAACTGAAATTCTTTAACCATTACTCATTTCGATAAATGAAATCTATCAAAATGTGTTATTACGTGCTGTAACAATTCCTTGAATAATGCAAAATGTTTCATATTTTCTGAAAGTACCATATTTCTTTTTATTTGAAAAAATTGGGTATTTTCGTGTTATAGTGTCCCCCCCCCCCAAGGATGAATCGCTAAGCAACCAAGATTTATTGCCAAATCATAAGCATATGACCAGAGTTTCCCCCTGTCAGTTTCAGTAGGGTGCTGCACCCTGCCTGCTCTTTGGTCGACAAAATTGCACACTTCTTGCCCCTCAGTAAAAAAAGTGATGCATTTTCTGATTGTTTTTCTATAACTGGCAGATGTATTTTGCTTTTTTCCCCCTTGCAAATGAAAACATAAAAGAAAACACCAAAAAGGTGTGTCAGTAAAGGCTGCCGGCACATTGAGTCAAAAAGAGTGGCCAGGCATTGTGCATTTATTTATTTATTTTGCTTTTACGGCTTTTACATACTGAAGAATTACAATTGTAGGGATAGACTCACTGGCGACTAAACTTTTTGCTTTTGGTCACTAACTTTTTATGTCTATGTTGCAATGTATTTTATAGAGATGCCCCTTTTCTGCCGAGTGGCATATTTTAGCCTTTTATTTATTTTTAAATCTGCAAATCCTCCATAATTCCACAATATTTACTCCTTTTTTTCTATTGCCCATAATTTAAAAAAATGATATTTAACATGGATGCTACATTTCGGCAGATCTGCAAATTTCCAGTTTTCTTAAAAAAAAAAAAAAAAAAACCTGCGATATTAGGGAGGGAAAAAATTATGATGATATGCACTAATGGTGAAAATAAGCACTTGCCAGTCGACACTCGTCGATTAAACTTTAAAAACTGGCGATTAACCTAAAGGTGAAAATAAGCACATTAAATTCGTGATTTTTATGCGTCTTATCGGCTAAATTTGCGATTTTTATGTGCCCGATCGGCGAAATCCACAATTTTTGCACGCCCGATCGGTGAAATTAACGATTTTTGCACGCCCGCTTGACAAAATTCACATTTTTTACGTGCCTGATAGGCTAAATTTACGATTTTTACTCGTTCCATCAGCTAAATTTACGATTTTTACGTGTCCCATCAACGAAATTTGTGATTATTGCCCGCTGATCAGCTAAATTCACGATTTTGACATGCCCGATCAGCTAAATTCACAATTTTTACGCTCCCGATCCGCGACATTCACGTTTTTTAAGAGCCCGATCGGCAAAATTCGCAATTTTTAGACTCCCGATCATCGGAATTCGCGATTTTTATGCACCCGATCGGTGAAATTCACGATTTTTCGTGTCCGATCGGTGAAATTAACGATTTTTGCACGCCCGCTTGACAAAATTCACATTTTTTACGTGCCTGATAGGCTAAATTTACGATTTTTACTCGTTCCATCAGCTAAATTTACGATTTTTACGTGTCTCATTGACGAAATTTGTGATTATTACCCGCTGATCAGCTAAATTCACGATTTTTACATGCCCGATCAGCTAAATTCACAATTTTTACGCTCCCGATCCGCGACATTCGCGTTTTTTAAGAGCCCGATCGGCAAAATTCGCAATTTTTAGACTCCCGATCATCGGAATTCGCGATTTTTATGCACCCGATCGGTGAAATTCACGATTTTTCGTGTCCGATCGGTGAAATTAACGATTTTTGCACGCCCGCTTGACAAAATTCACATTTTTTACGTGCCTGATAGGCTAAATTTACGATTTTTACTCGTTCCATCAGCTAAATTTACGATTTTTACGTGTCTCATTGACGAAATTTGTGATTATTACCCGCTGATCAGCTAAATTCACGATTTTTACATGCCCGATCAGCTAAATTCACAATTTTTACGCTCCCGATCCGCGACATTCGCGTTTTTTAAGAGCCCGATCGGCAAAATTCGCAATTTTTAGACTCCCGATCATCGGAATTCGCGATTTTTATGCACCCGATCGGTGAAATTCACGATTTTTCGTGTCCGATCGGTGAAATTAACGATTTTTGCACGCCCGCTTGACAAAATTCACATTTTTTACGTGCCTGATAGGCTAAATTTACGATTTTTACTCGTTCCATCAGCTAAATTTACGATTTTTACGTGTCTCATCGACGAAATTTGTGATTATTACCCGCTGATCAGCTAAATTCACGATTTTTACATGCCCGATCAGCTAAATTCACAATTTTTACGCTCCCGATCCACGACATTCGCGTTTTTTAAGAGCCCGATCGGCAAAATTCGCAATTTTTAGACTCCCGATCATCGGAATTCGCGATTTTTATGCACCCGATCGGTGAAATTCACGATTTTTCGTGTCCGATCGGTGAAATTAACGATTTTTGCACGCCCGCTTGACAAAATTCACATTTTTTACGTGCCTGATAGGCTAAATTTACGATTTTTACTCGTTCCATCAGCTAAATTTACGATTTTTACGTGTCTCATCGACGAAATTTGTGATTATTACCCGCTGATCAGCTAAATTCACGATTTTTACATGCCCGATCAGCTAAATTCACAATTTTTACGCTCCCGATCCACGACATTCGCGTTTTTTAAGAGCCCGATCGGCAAAATTCGCAATTTTTAGACTCCCGATCATCGGAATTCGCGATTTTTATGCACCCGATCGGTGAAATTCACGATTTTTCGTGTCCGATCGGCTAAATTCATGATGTTTTTATGCGACCTATGGACAAAATTTGAAAATTTTTTCGCGACAAATTGGTAAAATTCTAAATTTTTGGAGATGTTGGCATTTAGGGTCATTGCAGGCTGCTTTTGGTCTGCCGGCCACAGGTTGTGCATCCCTAGTATAAACATACCTATTTTATTATTGTCAGATCTTAATTCTAGACAAATATTTTGGTACTTTTCGGTTAGCCAGGCGCCAATGATATTTATACATGTATATATACACACATATACATATACACATATATCTACACATATGCATAGGTATACATAGACATATATGTACACATATATGTATGAATATATATATGTATGTACATACATATATATTTATATATGTACATATATCACTGGCGCCCGGCTAACCGAAAAGTACCAATATTTTTTTAGTAAAAGGTACTTATGTAGTTAGACACGCAAATACCTAAGCTTAGTGAGACTTATTTAATTAGCTACATAAGCATGTTGTGTATAACTTTGCTGTTAACATATTTTAAATTTTTAAATAAATTGGAAATTAGTATCTCAAGTTTATTCAAAGCAATATAAATTAAAATATTTTTATTTAGTACATAAATTGCTTTACTGTAAACTAATTATATATTTATTAAATTAATTATTCAATGACATAAATGTACTTACTGGCTACTAAAGAAATTATTCTCACTCGCCACTAACTGGCTACTAAAAAAATTCAACCTACCGGCCAGTGGCTACTAAGCCAAATTCCTTATTTTCACCTTTAGATTAAAAATGTGGAAAGAACTGGCCAAATACAGGATTTCCCAATTACCATTTTTCCCTAAATTTCAAGATTTTTCAGCATCCATTCGACAAAATTCATAATTTTTTTGCACCTGTTCGAAGAAATTCATGGCTTATATGTGCCTGTTCGAAGAAATTTATGATTTTCCATGCATAATTGACGAAATTCGTGATTTTTATGCGGCAATTGATAAAATTCATGATTTTTATGCACCGATCGACAAAATTCATGATTTTTATGCATTTGATCGACGAAATTCAGGATTTTTACACTGCCGAATGATGAAATTCAGGATTTTTACGTATTTGATCAACGAAATTCAGGAGTTTTACACTCCCGAATGACGAATTTTTTTTACGTAGCCGATCGACAAAATTCATCATTTTTCTGTGCACGATCGACAAAATTAATTATTTTTCTGCACACGATCAACAAAATTCATTATTTTTCCGTGCACAATTGACAAAATTCATGATTTTACACACACTATCGACGAAATTCAGGAATTTTACATTCCCGAATGACGAAATTTTTTTACGTAGCCGATCGTCAAAATTCATCATTTTTCTGTGCACGATCGACAAAATTCATTATTTTGACGGGATAATGGAAACATACCAAACTAACAAATAGTATAAAGTTAGCATTAAAATAACACATGGATAATAGGGTGGGTCGAAAAAACCGAAATTTTTATAATCGAAGCCTAATAGTGCGGGAAAGTTGCCATTGGTAATAAGGAATAAATTCACAAAATATTACACCAAATGGTTAATATCTTTTACCGCCGCAAGGGGGGCAAACTTTTAAAAAATCGAAAAAAAAAATTTAAATTATCCAACCATACCAATACAATTTCTAATAGAATGCAACAGCTACATCAAGATGTTAGTAATGTTCCAGCAAAATGTCATTATGGTGAAATCATTTCTCTTACCGCTGCAAGTGCGGTCAAAATTTCGAAAAAAAGCGGCAAAAAATTTCGTTTTTTAAAATTTTTTATTTTTTATTATATGTCTACAATTAAAGAAATTTACATTATAGTTAGTAATAACTTATAAATGTCTAGTAATTTTGATCTTCGGCATTGCCAATCAGGTGCGAGAGGGGCCCGTCCCCCCTAAATTTGAGAGAAATGGGCTTTTTGGAGGGATTTTGGGGATTTTCCGGAACTTTTCAGGGATTTTTTGTTGGGAGGGGAGGCAAAAGTGAAAAATGAGGGGGAATTTGTGTAAGCAGGCTCCCCCTACCAAAATAAATCACAAAAAAGTTCCGGAAAATCCCCAAAATCCCTGCAAAAAGCCCCTTTCTCTCAAATTTAGGAGGGGCGGGCTCCTCTCGCCCCTGGTTGGCAATACCCATGATGAAAATTACTAGACAGTTATAAGTTATTACTAGCTATAAAGTAAATTTATTTAATTGTAGACATATAATAAAAATGAAAAAAAAATTAGAAAAAATGAAAATTTGAAATTTTTGCCGTTTTTTCAAAATTTTGACCGCCCCTGCGGCGGTAAGAGAAATGATTTCACCATAATGACATTTTACTGGAACATTACTAACATCCAGTGCCGTAGCGAAAGAAAATTTTTGGGGGGGCAAAAGGCAAGATTGGCCGACTCAAAAATGTTTCAAATCCGAGTAATGTAAAATAGTCAATCTGTCGCATTATTTCTTAATTAATAGTTTTTGCAATTAATTTTAACTGATTAATTATAATTGATAATTAAAAATAAAATATATGATTTTGTATTCCTAAAATGTTTCTTATAGATATAACTCAGTAATTATTTAAAAGATTTACCAAGAACTTTACTGGAGAAAAAGAAAGAAAATATGTATTGATAAGAGAAAATCGTACAGTTATATTTGTGAAAACACATGTGTTTAGAATGATAGAGAGAAGTGAACATGTATGTTATGCTGTCGCGAGGATAGTAACACACTCTTAGTCTTTTTTAGTTTGTATCGGTAAACATCTAACCAAAGGAGCCGAGTTTAAAAAAAATTCAGTAGAGGCACAGACGTTTCGGCGCCGACAGGACAAATCCGTCTCCTCCCTTTCTTAGTCCAGTAGAAATAGCGCAAAAAAGGGTATTGACTTGCAAAAATTTGGGTAACTCTGTTTTTTGGATTTGTTGCATTGGTTGACCCTCTAATAAAAAAAAAACAAGTTTTCGACCTTCTAGACCTTGTGCGTTTTTTACAATATCGAAAAAAGCAATATTTTTCGGCACTTTTTTCGATTTTTATTATTTCAGTGCGTTGTACAGAAAAAGCACTTTCACCATTTTGTAGAAGATAAAATTCTCTACAACATTCACTATTCATGTTTGTAAATTGTCCAAATAGGGGGTGAAATACGGAGCCAGGAAAATAGGGTAAAATTTTCAAAAAGTGCAAAAATCCACAAATGACGTTAGTTTTTGCATAATAACCAACTTTTAATGCGTTTTAGAGACAAAGGTGTCATAATAAAGTTTGTAAAGCATGAAGTAGTCTACAAGTTTCATTTATTAGATCATTAAATATCTATAATACTCTAAAAATCAGAACACACGATTTATGGTTAAAACAGGAAAATACCGCCTGACAAGTCACTAATTTAAAAACGAGCTTTTATTTTTGATATTGATTAAACGATGCAATTAATTAATTATAGCATGTACAATAAAAGGTAACTGTTGAATAGTTGAGGGGGTGGGGGGGGGGGGCGAAGTTAACCAAAAAACCTAGTCGGTAGATATAAGCGCGGCAAAGAGATTGAGCCAAGAATTCAAAGTCAAAAGTAAAATTAATAGCTGGGAATAATGTAAAAGAATACTTGAAAGATAAATAAGACATAATTTAGAAATTTTAAAAGGGAAAAGGAGTATCTAAGGCAAAAACTAAGGGAGGTGGGAGCAAAAGGAGCAAGTGGCCCGGGTGCTAGAATTGAAAGAGAAGAGGGCACACAATGAAGATTTGGTTTGTTGTGTTTATATTAATTTGACCCACATATTTTTGTTAGTTCGTCAATGGTAAATGTATCTCAGGTTGCAAATCTTAGTCCAAATAGAAAGAATACCAAAAATTATACTTGATAAGACAGAAACCTGTATAAAGAGGAATTGTTTTCTGGGGTTTTGAATTCAATTTTAAAGTTTAAAATAAAGAAAATATCAGAAACTTATCCTGCACATAATTAAAAAAGTATAAATGTGCAGAAAGAGCTCGTCGCTTGAAGATTCATACTTCTGCTGAGGTGTTAAGTTCAATGAGACCATGTTTCCACAGATGCCACAAGAAAAATTGTTGGGGAATGAAAAAAACAAAAAACTTTTCATTTCTATGCTTCGAAATGAATTTGAAAAAGCACAAATGATCACTAAGCAGGCCACTGAAGATGCAGATGTGCTAACAGAGAACACAGCTATATCCTTAGCCCGTGATTAGGATGCTGTCATTGTCAATGGTGTAGACATTGACCTTCTTGTTCTTGTTGCTTCTCTAGTTCCAGACAATGTTTATTTCCGAAGGACCGGGAGAGGGAAACTGCCTGATGTTATCTACTCCAACAAGTGTTTCAAGTTTAAGGAAGTTGCACAAAATATTCTTTTAATTCATGCAGTAAGTGGTTGCGAGACCACTTCTGCGCTCTACACCCATGGGAAAATGAAATATTGCAGAATTCTTCAGAACCCATCCCTGAACAAAAAAGTTCAAATCTTTAAAGATTCAAATGGAGCGAGGCACAAACTTGTTGAAGCCACAGAAGCTGTACTTCTTGCCCTGTATGGAGGTGATCCCGGCCAAAACTTGAATGTATTGCGGTATGTCAGCTTCGCTAGAGCAGCTAACAATTTTAAATTAAATTTAGCGAGACTACCACCTACTCGAAATGCTACTGAATATCATGCATTCCGAACATACCTACAAGTTCAGACACGGCTGGGAAACGAAAAGGATCCTCTCGAATGGGGCAGGAAGAGGGGTGGTCATGGGCTCATTTCAGTAACCATGATGAACGAACACGCCCCTCAAACTCTACTCGATTTCATATCTTGCCAATGCAAAAAAGATTGCAGTACGAAGTGAAGTTGTAGAAAATCCGGCTTGAAGTGCTCAGTTATCTGTGTGAAATGCCACAACCAACTATGTGGTAACTGTCCTGATATTATACTGGACCTTGAGGACTTTGATGACCTAGAAAAACCAATCGAGTCAAGTACAGAGACGGATGATGAAGTATCTGAGACAATGGCATCATTACCAGGGCCAAGCAGCAGAAAATGGAAACATATATGACAAAGCAACTATATAATACTTACTATGTATTTGTTGATTAATTTATTGTGCATTCTATAATTAATTAACCACATCGTGTTTTCAATATCAAAAATAAAAGCTCGTTTTTTAAATTAATAACTTGTCAGGTGGTATTATTCTGTTTTCCCCCAAAATCTTTTTGCTGTGATTTTTAAGGTCTATTACCAATATTTAATTATCTAATAAATGAAACTGTAGACTATCTCATGCTCTAAAAAGTTTATTATGATAGTTTTGTTTCTAAAATGCACTATAAGTGGGTTATTGAGCAAAAACTGACGTCATTTGCGGATTTTTGCATTTTTTCCAAATTTAACCCTATTTTCCGGCTCCGCATTCCGTATCTCTCCTTCTATTTGGACAATTTACAAACATGAATAATGCATGTTGTAGATAATTTTATCCTCGACAAAATGGTGTACGTGCCCTTTCTGTAAAATGCACTGAAACCGAATTATTTCAGAAAAATCGAAAAAAGTGCCGAAAATTTTTGGTTTTCTGATATTGTAAAAAACGCACAAGGTCTAGAAGGACGAAAATTTGTTTTTTTTATTAGAGGGTCAACCTTTACAACATACCCAAAAATCAGAGTTACCCGAATTTTTGCAAGGTAAAATGCTATTCTACTGGACTATTCTATAAGTTTCAGAAATATATTATTGTGAAAGTCGGAAGTTGTAGAATTCCGACAATGTATAGTTCAGAAAATTAGTGCAAAACTGGATTTACAGGATTATCTGGAGATCATAACAAAAGACTTTTATCTACACCAGACCTGACACCTTTTCTGTATCTATCCCTAGTGGTCTGGGCCTGGAAAGAATTTTGCTTTACATGTCAAAGAAAATACGTGTGAAGATTTGTCTTATAAAGAAGATATTTTCTGTTGCTGATTAAATATTTTTTAAAAAAAAGTAAGAAGTTTTTTAGGTATTAAATGTTAAATGCACGAATATTTTTTAAATTTATAATTTATTCATTTTCTTTTTTTAAATAGTTTTAAAAATTCTTCGTTTTTATTTTCCAAACGTTCCTAAAACAGTTCCAAAGGGCGTAAACATCATATCGTTGCTAGAACCTACTCTAGAACCTATCAAGTATAAAATTTCTTGAATTTTCTTAAGCGACTTTCGCATTCGGTCGACCTAGTTTATATATTGTTAGTTTTTATCTATATAAGTTGCGAGTGATGCTGTAGGACAAATTTATGATATTTTCAAGTCAATAGATCATATTCATTTTTTCCCCTATTGGCCTCTGTATCTACGGCCGACTTAGCTTTTCCATGTGTGGATAAGGTATAGTATATGTCCAACATTTCCGGCTCTGCAGACAAGATTTATACATGATCATTTTTTTTCAGTGGGTAGGCCGACTAGCTATTTATGTGATTCAAAAATGTGAAAACGTGACTTTCATACCGGCTGAACAGATAGATCTATTGAAACCATTACTTTTTTTATTCATAACCTATCTATTGATTTACCGACTACCTTTTGCCATATGATTGTAAGGTTGCAGTGAAATGCATTCTGAAGACTTAAAGTCCTACCAACCAGAATTTTTCCGAATTGTTTTTTTTAATCGGCCTACTGACATACTACAGAGACACTAATTAAATCTGCTGATAAGCCGACTGAATCCTTTTACCAAACATTGGGGGGGCAGCTGCCCCCCCTGCCCCCCCGCTCGCTACGCCCCTGCTAACATCTTGATGTAGCTGTTGCATTCTATTAGAAATTGTATTGGTATGGTTAGATACTGTAAAAAAAATTTAAAAAAAAAAAATCGATTTTTTTTTTTTTTTTTGGTCCCCCTGCGGCGGTAAAAGATATTGACCATTTGGTGTAATATTTTGTGAATTTATTCCTTATTACCAATGGCAACTTTCCTGCACTATTACGATTCGATTATATAAATTTCAGTTTTTTCGACCCACCCTAATGGATAAGTAATTTCAGTCAATGTAACTCTTTTCTTTTACAAAGAAAAAAAATTAATCAAGAATTTTTTTTAATTTTCAGTGGCTACCTTCCCGACTATCTTCCTTATTGAAAGACGTGGCAAAAGCAGCATGAGCAACAAGAATTTCTTAATGCTGTTTGATACAAAAGGATTTTTTGAATGTATAAAAAAGGTATATTTCAGAAAAAGGCTGAGTATAATGATTTTATGTATAATTTTTTGTGAGTGAGCTTTGAAAATATTTTCAAAGTTTAGTATTTATGAGAGTTATTTGAAGAAATATCTTTGTATAAAAATATGCCGTAAAGGCGAGAAATTTATAAGGAAAAAGGCCTCAGTATTGGAAATTTATTTGTTTTTAGACTACCATTTGTAACTCTCATACGTGCCAAGTTTTATGCTTTTGAGTCCTTTTTTATACTTTTATGCTTACACACCCCCCACTGTTTTTATGCTTTTCCTACAATTTCGACAATTCTCTTTATTTTCTTAGAAAAATGTATTTATCTTTTTATAAATTTGCGAGAAAGTTATATATTGCATTAATTTCAGAAGGGATTTTACTATTTCCCATAGAGGTAAATCAGACATGTTACTTTTCAGTAAAAAGATAGATTTCTGGTTTTATTTTTATGGCTCTGACTGTTTCTGAGATCAGTGCAAATTTGAAATAAAATTCATGTTCTAATATTGTTGCATTCATGTCAGAAAAATTTGTTGATCCAGCAACAGGGATTCATACAAAGGATGTTGAAAAAATAAGGGGGGAGGGGGCTCTGCTAAATGGCACAATAATAAATAAGTCAGATTGTCATCACCTCGAATCATATCTTGTAGAATGTATGTGCAGAAAAAAATTAGAGAAAACCCAGAAACAATCCCCTCCCATGTCCCAAGTTTATTATATTTTATATTGCAGAAATTTAAAAAAACATGAAATATGACCAATTAATAAATATGTATAAAAGTTTCTAGAATATTTCTTATAGATTGCAATGTTTTTTAAAAGATTACCCTAAAACAGGAATGGCAAACCTGCGTTGCGTGTAATAATGCACAGCAACTTTTCTGGCTTGTGAAAAAAATTCTGATAACTGTTATTTATGTGGATTTATATTTTGTATAATAAAAAAATATATTGCTTAGCACATACAAATAATGCAATTATTTTTGTATGGTGCAAATTTAACGTGGGCTATCTATATATCAACTTTAAAAAAAAAAAAAAAGGTAAAAAAAAAAATGCTGCAGGAATCCTTTCTGAATACAAATTTTATAAAAATTTAATATACAGAAAAATTACATTTTGATTTTTGTTCTTAGTCATTTAAAGTATTAAAGAGAACAATTTGAGTAACATATGCTGCAATAACTGTTTAATTAAATGTTTTGCATGTTATAATGTTGCCATACGGAATCGGCCCAAAACAGCGAAGGTTCGCTCTGGTAGTCCAAAACTAGGGGGGCGGTGGGGGTGCTATAGGACAAAATTAGCACTTGCCAATCGGCGAGTAATACTGAAATTTTGGCGATTGACTTTATTGCTATCACTGGTCAAACTTAATAGTCACTTGCCAATTGCGATAATTGAATAGAAAAAGATTTTTCCCCGCTGTCGCTCGACAAATTTTGAAACCATTTGGTGAATTTCACGATTTTTTGCAAAATATTATTTGACAGATTGTGATTTTTTTTTCTCGAAACGATATTCGAAAATTTTTCCCCCCGAAACCAGTTGATGAATTTTGTGATTTTTCCACTATCGATTAATGAATTTTGTGATTTTTCCATTATCGATTGACGAATTTCGTGATTTATCGACTATCGATTAACAAATTTCATGATTTTTTCCATGAACGAACAAATTGTGCACTTTCTTTCCGTTGGTGTTCGAAAAATTTCGCACTCTATTTCCGCTGCCGTTCGACGCTGAATTTCTTAAATTTTTTCACGACAAAATTAATTTTTTTTCCTGCAATGCCTGATTTCTTTCCCAACACCATTTGACGAATTTCGCTGTTTATTCCACAATTGTTTTACAAATTTCGCAATTTTTTTATTAAGTATTGGTAAATTTGTTATTGGCCACTGCTGAAAAACACTGGCAGGTAAAAAGAAATCCATGTAGTGGCAGTTGGCCAGTGAATAAAAGAGTTAATTTTTACCTATGGGGGGGGGGGGCAACCTATGAAGCGATTAATAAAACACAAAAACAAGGGAAATTAAAATGTTGAATAGACCATTTGACAAAATACAGGATATTTTTTCCATGATCATTTCATGGAAATCATTTGTTTTCTTGATCATTTTCCGAAATTCCAGATTTTTTCTGCAACCGCTTGGCGAAACTGATTTTTTTTTTCTGCAACCATTTGTCGAAATTCAAGATATATTTTTGTGACAGATTTACGAAATTCGCTATTTGTTTTCTGCTATCTTTTGACGAAATTCGGGATTCTTTTCTATGATCGTTTGTTGAAGTTCAAGATTTCTTTTTTCGAAACTGACTGACAAAATTTGCGATTATGTTTGATGAAATTCTCAAACTTTTTTTGTGTGATTGTTTGACTAAATTCGTGATTTGTTGTGGAACCTTTGTTCGAAATTCGTAATTTTTTTCTGTGATATTTATACAAAATTCATGATTTAAAAAAAAAATCTTTTGACAAAAGTTGCGATTTTTTTTCGCTACAGATGGAAAAGTTTGACTTTTTTTTTCGCGAATAAATGTTGTAATTTGAGTTTTTTTTTTCCCCGCGACCGATTGTCAAAAATTTATGTTATTTCCGCGATCTTCAGCGAAATTCGCAATATATGTTTCCACAGCAGTTTGAGAAAATTAGTAATTTTTGCAGCTAACAATTGGCAAAATTCGCTATTTTTTCCATGATCAATTGACAAATTAGCTAATTTTGTGTAATTCCATAAAAAATACACGGATTTTTACGAAAATTTAAAAAATATTCCCAGTCTGTGAAAGAAGTTAAGAGGGGGAAATCCTGCACAGAATTTTTTATTTTGCAAGATTTTCTTATTTTGTGGACGATTTGCACAATTCCGCATGCTATTTCAAACCATGTCCCTCAAAGAAAAGTCCCCCCCCCCCTCTCTTGCGAGAAACTCTTGAAATGGCATCCCTGCAGTAAAAAACTGCAGAGAATATATCGAAAGGGGCTGGAAAAAGGCTCAATTTTAGACAGTTCTCCATCTTAGCAGGTATAATTGTATGGTGCTTTTTCATCGAAACTTTTTTCCAGTTGAGAAGAATTCTGTTATTGACAGGTTTCGTTTTCACAAGCTTTATTGTAACACATCAATGCTCTTCAGAAGTGCAATTTAAAAAGAATGGTTTAACAGTCTTAGAGGCTACCTTTAACAAAGATAACAAAAGCTGTCTATCATGGAACACTTTCATTGTCAATATCATGAAATTATACCTGCTAAGACAAAATTTTTCATAGCTTTTTTGCAATTTCATATTCAAAGTTTTTACTTCTTTTGTATCCTTGATTCAGTAAACATTTCACGTTTGAAGTGGGGGTTATAGCCCTACTCCCAAGAAAATTCTGAAATGGCACCCCTGGTTGTTAGTTAATTGTTTGTGTATCTCGGCACGTACACACAAAAATACGGTTCACCATCACTCACTTGCCAGTGTGGAGTATATTTATTCAGTATCCCATCCTTGCCTATTCATTATATTATAATTCATCGTAATCTTTTTTCTTTTCAGATGCAGATCAGGCTAAATTAGGTGAATTCTTTCACAAAGACTGGGTAGCAATCCTCAGAGTATATTTGCAGCATTTAAAAAGAAGTATATCCTGACAAAACACTGAAAATTTTGTAGATTATTTTCTTGTAACTTGTTTGTTATATTTAAAATAAATTGTCGATTTAAACTATGTTGTCTTTTCATATGTACTAAAAAAAAAAATTCTTTACTATTTTTTTTTCAGTTTTAAATATTTTATATAATTGAAATATGTAAATATATTCAAATTTCATTTAATTGACTTTGAAAATATTCAATATAATGTTTTCATTAAAATATTCTACTGTGCTTATAAAAAAGTGCTTATTTTATTGGTGAATAATGTCAAAAGTCATCATTTATTAACAGTCTCTCATATAACTCAAACTTTGTTTTTAAAAATCCTTTTTAATAATAAAGCACTTTTTATTAATCATTCCTTGTTAGTGTGGATCTCGAGGATAATTAATACAGATTTAAAAAACAAAGATTTTATAAAATTTTGATTTAAAAAATGAAATTACATATTTCAATGATTAAGGTATTCCAAGATCTTGAGTTGTGACATTAATTAGTTTATAGGTAAGTAATTTTTTATGTATACATAATTATATGCAAGTATAAAAAAGTTTTATAAGAAGAATAAACTATGCATAGCGATTTTAGCAACTTTTGCTGGCAGAGTGATTGGATTGCAGTGTGCAATTATTTTTTTAACTTATCAAATTTTTTGCTTTTTCTTTTTCCTGTTTAAAATTTTATTATTTCATATTTCCAATCAGTGTTGCCAGTAGTACTTTTAAAATTCAGATTGCTTGATTGTCATAAGAGATTAAATAATGAGAGAATAAGGCCAATTACACTATTTTAGAAAGGTGGTGAGAATCGAACAGTCTGAATTAAATAAAAAGTAAAATTTTTCCTAAGATATATATTTTGTTTTATTTGTAGCTATGCAATAAACCAGTAGTGGAGGTTATTATGAAAAAGTTTTATTTTTAAGGGAAAAAAAAATTGTTTAATGAAATATTCAGATTTTCTCAACAATTTCATGCAGGTTTTGACAAATTTCCAAACTTTGAGTTTAATTGCAGAGTGTGAAGGCAAAACAAATATAACAATATATTTTTATAACAAAATTTAAATATGTTTATAACGGAATATTCAGATTTGTTTTGGACAATTTCTACATATTTCATGCAACAATTTTTTTCGAACATTTTTTTTTTTTTTCATATTTCGAAAATTATTTTTACTTAGCTGTTTATTTCCATATTTACATCCCTATTCTACAAATATGGAAATAAACACCCAAGTAAAAATTAAAAATCCCTGACAGCTTGGCCTACAGGCACAGGTAGATTTCGAAGACTGAGACCTTGGGGTGCCTGTTTATTGCGAATTGCAGAAGACATGACCTTTTTGTCATGATTCAGCAGTTAGGACCGCTCACTTTGAAATTCGAAATTTACCTGTGCCTGTAGGCAGAGATTTTATTTATTTACTTTTAAGCTGTAAGGGTTGGTTCTATAAAAAACTTGTCAGTATAAAAATTGTAGATAATATTAAGAGGATTTATAATAAATTTAACCATATTTGATATCTTGTGAATTGACAAAGTTATGATTTTTTTTAACCCGTATTTCTCCCCCCCCTCCCCTTGAGGCCATTTTTAATGATATCAAAAATCTGTCATACATAAATTTTTAGCCCCTTTCCTAGAAGTAATAATAACTTAAAAGGATTCGATACGTATCATAATTAAGAAGTTATGGGTTTTTTTTTCTGTTTTCACAAGAAGCCCTCCCTTGTTTCGATTTTGCCTATTAACGAACTTGACCGAGATTTTATGTGTCAGCTTGGAAGAGATTTTTGCAGCATTATTGAAGTTATCGTGTCCATAAAAAAGTGATATAGATAGATAGATGAAGTTTTGAACTGGGTGTGGTTTTAGGTTCTAGGAGTCATGATCGGTGTAGATCTTCAAAAATTTTCCAGAAATTCCAACATGAAGGAGAATGTAATAAATAGGTAGTATTTCTTATGAAATCTACCTGAAAATTAATATGCATAATGTCAAAGAGTATGTGAAAAATTAAGTGGTGTCATTTCCAATAACTTTATAGATTGTGCAATTATAGAATATTCTTATTTGTTTTGATAATGGCTCTGATCGAGCCGAAACATGTCAACAATCTAATAAAACTTATTTTACTGTTTATAAAGTTTTTGTTTTATGCCTTTTAGCAATTAAAATAAGCACATGTTTAGTAGAATGAAGTAACTTTTTATCAAAGTTAACGAAATTAATTTTTTTTTATTACATATTGCATTTAAAAATATACATATTTCTAAGTGGGCTTTTCTTGATTGTTAACTAAAATTGTGCACACATCCTTTTTTTTTCTTATCCTAGGATATTTATTATTTCAAGTGAGACAGAAAAGCACTAATTTAACTAAAATACTCAGTTTTGTAATTAAACTGCTTAAAATTTGAAACAGGTAGGTAAATTTTTCTATTGCTTTTTTGTCCCTCTTTGTGAAAGGGAAAAAGACATGACTATATAAAGATTGCTGGTCACAAGCCACTTATTTAGCTAACCACTCTGAACAAAATATAATCTTCGTGGTAGAATTTTACAATTGAGATTAATTTTACGATTTTGGGAAATATTGAAATGGAAAGGTAAAGTGACTAATGTGGCCTCTAAGATTGATTTCATGTAAAAAATATACCTCGAATGAATACATGGAAATAAGAATATATGAGAAGAAAAAGAAAAGAAAAAAACCACTTTAAATATAATATTAAAATACTTATCTGCTACTCTTTTTTAAAAAATCTCTCACATTAAAAGCTAATTATTAATAGTTAAAAATGTCATGTTTAAGAAAAAAACATGAACTCTAAATTAATGCATCACATGGGTTTGTAACAAATTTGTGTGATTTGGAATAATAATACCATAATATTATTATTCCAAAACTATTTTAATAAGGATTGTATTAATTTTGAAATTGGATCTTTCTCTTAATGCAGATATTTTTATTGCAAAAGCCATTTTTCAGATTAAATGCTTTTTTTTTTCTTTTTTTTTTTTTTTTTGGGGGGGGGGAGGGGGTCTTTCAGAGCATTAATTAATAATTCATATTTTTTATTCAAACTGGATCAAAGGATCTGTCAATAAATACAATTAATAAAAGCATGGAAGAAAAGTTAGAAATAAAATGAGACTGTATATTATTTATACATTACTATAAGTATTTAGAAAGTGCGATATTATATTTATAATTAAATAATGATAAAAATTAAAAGTGAAAATTAGAAAATTAATAGAAATAAAAAAATTATAAGTTAAATGTTGATATTTTAAAAACAAAAAGTTACTGAAGAATGGAAATTTAAAAAGTAATTATAATAAAGTTATATATCTTTAGAGATATTTTAAAAGCTTTTTCTTTAGATTTTAATAAATAAAACGTTTAAAAAACAGTATTATTATTTCTTTTATGTTTACTAAAAGAAAAAAAATAGTGTAGGAAAACTGATTGATAAAAATAATTAATCTTTTTTCAGGAAGCGAAAATTCTAAAAGATTTTTTAACAAACAGGTCTTTAAGAAAAATGAAATTTTGCTGTTTATAATTAAAAAATGAAAGAAAAGAATATTCACCGAAAAAGTCAATTTTATATTTACTGTTTTCCCTTTATTTTTAAACGTTTTTTACGGCATTAAATTGCCGTTGAAAAAAGGTAACACTAATAGGACAATATTGCGGACATATTCCTGTTTTTAAAAGCTTTTAACGGCATTAAAATGTCGTTGAAAAAAAGTAAAACAAACAAGACATATTGCGGACATATTACTATTTTATAAGTTTTTTTATGGCACTAAAATGCGTGGAAAAATAGTATAACAAACGTCAGTATTGCGACCTTGAACAACGTTTTTAAGACGGTCGTTATTGCGTTGAAAATACAGCTATATTTACCGTTGAAAAATAATCGAATCAACGAGACATATTTTCGAATTTATAACGTCAACGAATAACGTTGTTTCAACGACACCCGTTGTCGTTTTTACAACGATTTAAAAACGAAACTGTGCTACTTGGGATATTATATATGTCGGACCGGCTGCAAACGCAGCACAAGATGGAAATGTCATCATGTGTACAGCGTCCGCTTAAGACATAAAAGTAAGGGAAGTGTGACGTACGCATTGGTTGCACATAAATTATGTGCTTTTAACATGCAATATGTGCAATATTGGTTTTATATAATAAGCGACAAGTTTTGACACATCAGACTTCTTATTACAAATTTTAGCAGAAAACTCGCATAGAAATCAATCTACATATTATAAAACTCAAAGTTAGTAAATAGGAGAAAAAATTACTAATCGCCATGTATTCAAACCGCAATTTTAAAGTTTTTCAAAAGAAAAATTCTTATACTAATTGTTTAGAATTTGTTCACGTTTATTGGACACATATTAATTTTTTTACGTTTACGAAACACTCTCTATGAATACACCTTACGTACTCTGACTATTTTGCTATAAAAATTGCTGTGTAGCCATATCAATTTTTTATACGTTTATAAGACACAATTTCAGTTTCTAAATTACCTGGTATTTATGCTTACTCAGAATAATGTACTTCGGCGGTTATTAATATGTAACCTTAATTTTCTGCCATCAATAAATTTTGCTGTCGTTGTTAATGTTATCATATCGTGATAAAATAAACCAACATGCTTAACATATGGTTTAGATTATACCACTTTCGTAAGATTGCAAATATTTCATTCAATTTGCTTTTTTAATTAACTTAATATACAGGGTGTTTCTAAATGAATATCGGGGTTTTAACGCTTGGTAGTATTTATTACATCAACTTAAAATTGTAATTAATATATAAAATAAAAGAGCAAACCAAACAGTTTTACCTACAAGCTTACACGTGTTCAATGTGAACACCTTTCGCCACACAGCACACATGAAGTCGATAGCTCAGTTCTTCCCAAACGTTAATTAGTGTTTGTGGTGTAATTGTTGCAACAGCTGCCTCAATCCTGTTTATTAGGTTGGGTAGGTTAAGACTCCTATAATAGGAGTTTTAGGGTATGTCAGCTGGTAGTGGAAGCATATACACGCGATCCTTTATGAGCCCCAACAGGTAGAATTCACATGGCGTCAGATCGGGTGAGCATAGAGTGGCGATTGGGAAGAACTGAGCTATCGACTTGATGTGTGCCGTGTGACGAAAGGTGTTCACATTGAACACTTGTAAGCTTGTAAGTAAAACTGTTTGAGTTGCTCTTTCATTTTATGTATTAAGTATAATTTTAAGTTTTTTATAATAGATACTACAAAGCGTTACAACCCCGATATTCACTTAGAAACACACTGTATTTTCATTTATTTTTCATTTTCACTTTATTATACACCCTATCTATTTTCTTGTAATTTCCTTTTAATTTTCTGATTCTGTGTTTCTTTTTTTTTTCAATTTCCTTCATATTTCTCCTTCTCTTCTGTTTTCTTAGAAATGGCTAATGTACTCTGTGTAATTGGCTGATGCCTTCAGCTTCCCTATTGCCAGTTTTCTTTAACCGGCCTTTTCGCTTAAATTTCCTTTCAGGTTTGCTCCTGCCTCCACAGTAGAATAACGTCTTCGTTGCTCCTTCATTGTTCCTTTGAAGATCTGACTTTTATTTTCACAGCCGGTGCAATGGAAAATCTCTAGCTAAAATAACATTCATTTACATTTATAGAAAATTAAAAAAAAAAAAAAATACGGATAAAACAGATGTATTGTGAGTAAAATAATCAAATGCAAAACAAAGGTGAAATACAAGAAGTGTATGAACTCTCTTCGAGAAAAAACTTGCCGTAGGTCACTGTAACATCATACTAAAGATACATTACTGACAACGTTCAACAAACCGCGCATTTAACATATATTCGTTTCATGTATTCGTATTCTTTTGTGCGGCCCTGTAAAATAACTATAAATGCTCTATGCACCTTCTTCGAGAAAAAACTTACTGTAGGTGTCTCTAGAGTAGAAACATACTAAAATTTCTCTGCCGACAGGGTTCTACAAATCCCGCATTTAACATACATTCGTTTCATAGATTTTGTGTGCTCCTGAAAAATAGCTATAAACAACCTCTTTAAAACATGCTGTATGTTACTGTAGCATAAAAAAATGATATTGCGATCAGCATTCTACAAACCCGGCATTTAACGTATATTCGTTTCATCATCGTTTTCTAAAATGGTTTCATAAATTTGTTTAATAAATTCGTTTTCTAAAATCTGTCCTTAGGAATTTTTATATATAGGGTAGATAAAATTCATTCCTCAATAAAATATAAACTTTCAATATTTAATATTGTTGTTTTGTTTGAAATTCATTTTTTTAATATCATTTGTGATTTATTATCTAAATATATTTATTCTTAAATGTTTTTTTTAATTAGTATTCAAATTTGGTTTCTGTGTTACATTCTTAACTTGCACGTTAAATTTTATAAATTATGTAATAAAAGTATGCTAATATTACTAGGCTGTGCAGCGAAAGCCTACACCCTCGCTGCATTCATCCAATATTGGACATGACCCCGCGCAACTATCTGAAATCCAGAACGGTGCAAATATAGGATCCCACTTACACGAAAGGGAGAGGATCAGGTCTGGTTTCCAGGAGAAAGCTCGTGACTCATCGCCCACAGGCAGCTCATAGGAACTAACCAGGGACACAGAGACTAACCAAGAGCTCCTGAGATTTGCTCTAGCCCCCGTTTGTGATCATAGAATGCCTACAGAAGTGACTACTAGCTCCATTTCAGGGGACAAAAAGCGTGGTAAGAAATTATTTTTAAAATATTAAATAACATCAAATATTTACATAAAAAATTAAAAGATAATTTTATTTGTAATATTTCATTGCAAAATATGCAGACAATATTACAATTTATTAATACGTTTCATATACCAATTTCGCAGCAAATTTCAACTTCTTTTATAATGCAGCACACATCAAGGAAAGGAATTACACAATGACAAATCATTTCATATCCGTCATCAATCAGCCATTCTCACAGTAGATTGAGTACTATTACGCAATAACCGCACTACCTGATGTTTAAAAATAATTGATATTTACAAAGGGCAAAATTGTATTTTTATTAATAAAATCTGTAAATACTCAATTGAGTGGTATTTAAATTCGAATAAATATATATCCTTCTCATGGAATGTTTTGTTACCTGACTTTTTTCTTTGAGAAGAAATATCTGTTGTACTACTATCAAAGTCCAAACATATGTATTAACATTATTTAAGTAAAAACAAATTATTTATTTAATTAAAAAACTTCTGGTAGAAAAAATTAATATTTTATTTACAATTATAACATAACTTTTTGTTAACGCTGAAATTCATTAGTAAAAAGTACGTTTTCTTTATACAAATTTTAATAAATATTTATGGAATTGTTATTTTTTCGCCTATACACTATTATGTAACCTTTTTGTTATTTTTGAAAGTACATATTTAAAATCGTACGACACAAGTTGTTAATGAATTCAAAACAATAACTTGGAATTCAAATACTCCATTAAACTAAATTTTTTCAAAACCTTTTATATATATATTTTTAATTTTTGATTTTCATCTGTTAGCACTTATTTCGTTACATTAAGTTGTAATTAATCCACATTTATAAAAATAAAAAACTACTCATGGGACAGTTCAAAAATGTAATAAAAGTAAGATGCTTAAAAATATATATAGTTACTTATTAAAGAATGGAAAGTATAAGGTTTTAGAGGATTTTTAGGAGTTTACACAGATTGCAGCCAAAATTTCATTAAACTTTTTTTTGTGTTTTGAGAATTTTAAAAAAATCTTTTTTTCCTTTTTTTTAAAATTTTAATTCTATTATAAAATATTTACATAGGCATATTTTAGACTGTGATATACTAATGTGTACACATGTAACAAAAAGTAGAAAACAAAACAAACGAAACATACGTTGAAAACAAAATATGTTTTTTAAACGATTAATGACAAGACAATTTAAAAATAAAATAATTTGTTTATTAAAAGTTATTGAAAAATTTGGAGTACTAGGGAGTTTCAGAAGATCTTTATCAGTAGGAGCGATCAGGTAAAAGTAGAACAATGATAAGTTTTCCTAAACTAAACAATATTATGTATATTTATCTAAAAACAATATTGAATACATATACAGCCCTTTATATATGCTTAAATAAGAATACTAGGCTTAACGCCTAGTTTCAAGTTTATAATTAAAAAAATATATATTTAAAAGTTTGTATTGCAACAATGAACCTTTAAGCTTGCTTTCAGAACGGCGGAGCTTTTATTGAAACATGTATCAAGTACTAAGGAACCTGGTGATTTATCATTTTGATGGACAGATTGTCAAAATAATATTTCGGTGTAATAAAATTTATCAAATTACCCAGTTAATAGGATTGAACTAATTTAATTACTTTTGTAAATATAAGATTTGAATACATTTAAAAGGTCATCCATCTTTCGTCGTGAATGATCAAACCTGCGTCACATCAAATTTAAATAATTGTGTCATCTGTAACGACACTCCTTTGCAGTTTCCAAGTAGTTGGTATATAATTAAAGACATAATTCATGAATCAAACCAATTTTTTTTTACTCGACTGCCAAGAAGGGTTATGCGTTTGACGCGCATCTGGGTATGTATGGGGAATTTTTTATACCCTCGAAACATTCCAACGGCTGGATGGATTTTAATGAATGAGGTCTCTATCAATTCGTATTAACTATCCGATGGTTATAGGCTATGTTTTGTTTTCATAAATTCAAAATGGCATCCGTAAAATACAAAATGGCGGTAGAGACGAAAAAAATTTTCGGTTTATTTTCGCTCTATTTTAAGTAACTGATGTGATGTCATATGCCATTTTTCGCAGTTGGGTTTTTTTAGTACTATTAAATCGTTACTTGTTTACATTAGGTGATTCAATCCGGGCTTCCTAGGCTTCCCGAGTTACGGAATATAAACATTTTTTTTTTATTGAAAACTGTAATTCATTTTTTACATGCAAGATATTTTTTTAGATTCCCCACTTACAACATCAAGGAGAATTTTTGTATGAAAAATATCAATTATATATTCAAATAAAATTTTGAAATTCCTTAAAAAGTATTATCGTATATTTACTTTCAAGTTAGCCGCTTTCCAGGAGTTAATAGCCGAAGAAATCGCCAAAGATTTCGGTACTTACAATAGATATTTTTATTATGATAATTTCAGTGTTTTAAGCTCGTATTTCTATTACATATCTTTTAAATTTGTGCTTTATTTATATTATTTTATTATTTTATTTAATTATTGTTGACGTTTTAATTTTGTTATGTAATATTACCCGGAAGCAAAATATGAATAATTTGTATTTTATTAAGTGCAAACGGATTAATCTTTAGTAATCGGTTTCCACGCGACAGAGACAGATAAAAAAAATCATTCTTGAAAATTATTTTTTAAAACTTTAAAATTTCTCTAAATTGAGATATAGATTTAAAACAAATTTCATTTAAATATTTTTTCGATGGTCTAAAAATTGAAAGTGCACAATATTTAGAAGTTACAATTACAATAAAAGCAAATTTTAAGTGTCAGATGTTGCCACAGTGAACCTTAGCACAACTCTGGAGATGATTTTTTTTTTCATTTAATATAGATAGGAGGAATAAAACTGCCATATAATTAATGTAAAACGTTGTTCAAACTAATAATTCACCATTTCTCATTAACAGTTTAGATGACCCTGCTATTAAATTGCTAGGCACGTTTAGCAGAACCTTTAAATCACAAAAACAGGTAATAATATTTTTAATTATTCCTCTACGACCACAGCACCACAGACCAGCTTATTACTCATTATCTTTATTTCTAATACTGATTACGTTTAGATTACATTCAAGAAAAACTACTCTTCTTTTAGTAACGTTTCAATTTTATTTTAAAATTTTACACCAAAAACCCATTTTTTTGTATAAAAAGCAGAAATTTTTTGAAAAAGAATTCAGAAGGACATTTTTGAAAAAAAAAAATTGCAATTATTTGAAAAGATAACATAATAAAGTGCCAAAATTCTATTTAGAGAAATAAAGTCGTTACTTTTATTTATGACAAAACCTCAATAAAATTCATCAATGATTTACATTAAAATAAAAAAATAAGCAAAATAAAAAGAATTTTTAATATAGTACGTAATAATTGGATAATTAAAATATTTCATCAGTTCATGTTTGCATAAACTGGAATTACTCTGTCTAAAAACTGATTTTAATATTATTATGGAGCAAAAAAACATTATCGAAATATATGGTAAAAATTCAATTAAAAATGTTGTTTTAATATTCATTTACGTTGTTTTGGTAAGGCTTATGTCTAAAGAAATGTTACATTTATTTGAAATGCCTTTATGTAATTTAATATTGTTATTTTAGATTTGCTTAGAAACTTTAAAGAATATATTGTAAAATGTAACTTTAATTTTTAATTAAGAAAATTATATTTTACAAATAACAGAACTAGGAAATGTAATTTCAACAACATTTTAAGTACAAAGTATATGCAAATTTTATGTTAATGCACTGTTCTCAACAATTATTGTTACAAAAATATTGTATTGTGTTCTATTGTCTAACAAATATTGTTAGAAAAATGTCCCTTACGTTAACAATTGTTAACGTAAGAAATATTGCAATTAGAAATATCCATAAAATTTGAGAAAAGTGATACACGTACTTGTTTTAAGTAAAAATCTCGAAGTATAAACAATGAGAGCAAATTTTAACGGTTAAAACAGTGAACAAGGTTAAAACAGTGAGCATAAAAATAAATTCCTGATCGTTTTAGAATTCTGATAGGGATTAGAGAGGTATCCTAATATTAAAATACGCTAAATAAATAATTAACATTATTAGAATTCGCTTTGTGTTATTATTTGAATCATTTGTTAATAATTTAAACATTTAATTAAATTATATTAACATAAAATTCTGGTAACGTAACCTAAAATAAATTCAAATGATGCAAATGATTGATAAGAACAATTAATTATTATTATTATTTTTAAATTACACTAAAAAATTAAACTCACATATCCTAATACATCATCCTAGGATATTTGAACCGACATTTTTAACAATAAGAGATTTCCAATTGGAGTTATTCATACATCAAATCATAATTTAATTCAAACTTATTAATTCCATTATAGCAATTCTTTATTGCTTTATATTTAACATTTATAATAATAATAATAATATAACAATTTAATTAACTGAGGTTTACAATTAATTCTGAGAATCCTGCTTTACACAAGTACTTCACTCTGATATTACCAAAATACATCAAGTTGAACCAAATAATGGTGTACAAACAACACCTTATGATGTTCTTACTGTGATAAGTCACTTCGGGCATTATAGGCGAAATCCTCGTCCTGAGTTAGGCACTTTGGTAGCATTTATTTCACAGTCTGTTTAAAAGTATTTGTTTATGGACCATGCAGTCAAACTTATGCATACTTTCGGTACTCCATTAATTTTGGAGTTAAGCAAACGCAGAGCCCTCGAAATTAAATATCTCGTCCCAAATGAGTACTTTCAGCGACTAAGATAATATGCGATCAAACGCATCTAAAGTCTGAAACGCAGTCAAACTCTAAAAGAACAATTAAAGTGAAGTTGTTATCTCAAAAGTTTTAATTCGAAATCTTGAACTCGAAGTGTTCAAACCTGAACACTTTCTGTCTAAATGATGAAATCTTAATATCTATATATTTTTATTCGGGGGTAATCCTTAATTAGTCCCCGTATTTTTCAGTCCCTCTCCTAAGATGTCTACATTTTCTGACAACCTAGCTGTCCTATAAGCAATAATACAGCCCCTGGACTCTGATTGGAAAGAGGTTAGTCCTAAAAAACTTGGGGCATCATTTGTCCTCTGAAACACCTGCTTCGGGCCTCCACTAGACCGATACTCTGGTCGTAAATAAACGGCCTTCTATCTGAAGCATTGTTCCTTTATGTTTAAATGCAGGTATTCTGTCTCCATTGCTAAAAAAATATTATTGTTTTACTTTAGAAGTGTATGGTAAGAAGGAAAAAAATATAAACATATACTTAGTTTACTCTCAGAAACATAAATTTTAAATTATATATATAAATAAGTTGATGAGTAAATCAATAATATGTAAAATTCATTTTTTTAAGTGGTTTCCCTATTGGGTTTATGATTGCCAAAAATCAATGGTTTGAAATCGCGTTGACAAACAAGATGTTGTGAAAGGAAACTGAGATACACTTTATTTGCCAACAAAGACAATACAGCAAAAAATTTTACATAATAAAATACAGTGGCATTTCTTTTATTCAGTAATGACATTTCTTTTATACACAAATGGTATTTCTTTTATTCAGTAATAAATACGAGTTTCTCATACCGATTTTTGTTCGTAACAGTAATTAAAACTTTATTACAGCACATGTTACAATATAAGGGAAACAATGCATGCCAAATTTACTTTTCTTAAACAATCGAAGAAAAAACGTGTTTATTTCTATATGGAAGGGGCAAACTCTTCAACTGCCTTGATTTTTTCGTGGTTAAAAATTCTGCCACTCCTATGAAGAAAAACAAAAGAGATTTTTTTTATCGTTCATTAATTGATAATAAATAGTGTGTTCATTGTTTGGCATTCCGCTACAACATCTGATGTAAGGAAAATTTTATTGGATTATATTTTCAATACGTGAAAGACTCGACTGCTAATATGTCAAATTCATTATATTGGTCTATTGAATCAATTTAAATAATAAACTTTTCATAAAAGGTTTCTTTGCAAAGAGCACTCGTTAAAAATTTAGGATATAGATACATATTATATCTTTTTTTTTTTTTTTTTTTTTTTTTTTTTTTTTTACTTTTAAGAATAATTCAAAAATATTACCAGTCAAAAACAATTTTGCAACTTCCTGCACACTCTTCTAATTTTTTTATTTAATTTAGTGTTTAATTTTAACATTAATAATAGAGAAATTATTAAACATAATTACTTTAAATTGTGTTTTGAAAAGAGTAAAGCATTATTATTAAAAATATATTTCTTAATCAACTTTGCTAATACAATACTAGTTAATTGCGGACTAGTTATTGTCGTTTAATATTTGTTCTAAATATATGTTCAATATATTTTAACAAACATTGTTTCTGACACAAGAAAAAGAAGAAATATTTCCCTTGTGATTTTTTGGTAATATACGTACTCCAATGTAATAAGTGTAAATATAAGTTTAATATAGCTCTTAAAATGTGAAGTGAAAGATTAAATCGGCGGATTCCCAACAAAATCATAACGTCTACTAACTGGAAGCGCTATACTTTTTTTTAATTTTTTTTAGAATGCAATTTTAAAACTCTGCTAAACCGTTTAATTAATAAAATAAGTCTATGTTCTTATGAGTTTCACTGTACATGGGAGAGTACCTACTCAAGCTATTTGAATGATTGAGAAAATCGTACATACTATTATGGTTCTTAGACGATTGGTTTTATTGACACACCATGTTGTGCAAGACTATCCGTAAGGCATTGTGACGTCCCGACAATGTCACTGTGACGTCTCGTTGCGACTTTGTGACCGTTGATGTGAAATCACTATGACCTAAATGTGAAGTCATTATGGCCGTTTTCAAACTTTTTTGTGATGTCATCCTGTGACTAACTTTTGAAGTCACAGTATGACCAATTTGTGAAATGTCCAACTTTTGTGACAAGTCTGCATCGGGACGGGTAAATTCATAATGTTTTATTATTAATTTAAATTGATATATGCAGAATAGCCCAACCAAATCTAAATCCAAATGTTTCACATATCCTTTTCCAAGTTTCTGAGAATTATATCTATTGACCAATTGTTGTTTTGTTAGGAACACTTTTTTTTATCAATGAGCAATTTTGTTACTAAATAATTTTGTATTTCATAATTGAAATAAAATGTTTAATGTTCTATATATTTTGATAAATAATTTGATGTTCAAATTTATATCTGGTAACTTTTTTTAAGAATGTCTTACAACTGAAACAAAACATCAAAAAAGAAAAAAAACATACATACTGATTGAAATTAATCTACGGAATTCAATTATTGAAATTTTCTAATTTATTTTCAATTATTTCTTTTACAATAACAAACATACTAATTATAATGCATGAAAGTAAATGTGAAAGGTAAAGATATTCTTTTAAAATTTAGATGCCTAAATTCTTTCAAATTTGAAAAAAATTCATCGCATTTACTGAAAATTATCTTTAACTTTTTTAGAAGAACCGCAAATATATTAATTTTCAAGAAATTGTAGATGCAAAATAGTCATTATTAAAAGAAAATTAAACCTACGGTTTACAAAAAACATTGAGAACATTGTTTTTAATAAATCTAACTGCTTCTTGAAATTTACGAAAAAGAAAGATAATTAGCAAACCAATTTGAAATCAAAATTTTTAATATTCTTTGAAAAAATAGACAGTTTTAAACCTTTCTAACAAATTTTACAAAAATATGAAGACAAATATATTGGAATTTATTAAACACATTTAAAGAATTTATCAGACCACATACTGAAGATGCAGATTGACTCTAATGGATAATCTACTCTTAATAATTCATTATAAATACACTGCTCAAAACAATTAGGGGAGCACATGGTTTTAACGAAATTACGCAAATACTTACACCGATAAGTAAGTTAAATTAAAACATCCATAATTTAAAGTGTAGCTGAAACCAGAAAAATAAAACTCCATAAGTAAATCAAAGTTGATGACGTCAAAAACCAGAAAAAAGACATATGTGCAGAAATCGGGATTTCGCAGAAACGTCTGTTTCACTGTCTCAGTTGTGAAATTCAATTGCTCAGCTTTTGTTTTGAGAAAACGTGACTTGAAAATGTCCCAACAACGTGATTTACCCGAATCCATGGCTTGGCCTATTAGCGAAATATTTGAATCCAAGCAAACACAAAGAAGTGTAGCGAATGCTATTGGAGTCGCATGAAATGTCATTGCAAAGCTGTGGAATCGATTCCAAGAAATAGGGTATTTTAGACGTCTACCAAGGCAAGGTCGGCCACGTGCTATCACAGCAATGGATGACCGATATATCATGTTTACAGCTTGTTGAAACAGAACAGGCAATGCTACTCAGCTGCAAAGACAGTTGCACTTGGTAACAGGACGAAGGGTGTCCAGCCAAACAGTCCGGAATAGGCATCATCAGGGTGGTATGTCGGCCAATGGTCTGTATTTCGTTGATCCCAAACCACCGTGGGGCCCCGAAAAAGGTGGTCTGCTGAAAATCGAGATTGGAGGCAACGAGATTGGAGTCAAGTTCTGTTTACAGATGAGTCCCAATTCAGTCTGGAGTTTGACACCCGACGTGTATTGGTATGGAGGGAAACGGGCACTAGAAATAACTAAACATTCGTTCGTGAAAGGTCACATTACAGATGAGGTGGGTTGATGGTATCGGTTGGAATCACCATAGGTGGACGTATGAGCCTGCATATCATTAGAAATGACACTTTGATGGCTCAAAGCTATGCAGACGAGATACTGAGACCTCATGTCGTAACTTACGCTGCAGTCATGGTGATTCCTTTGTTTTTATGCATGGTAATGCCAGATCGTATACAGATCGTCTGGTGGAGAACAGGTTTGAAGTTGAAACTATACAGCGCAGCGTATGGAATGGCCAGCATGCTTTCCTGATCCGATCGCGTACGTTTGGGACACACTCGGGCGAAACATTGCAGCGAAAACAAGAACATCTTTTACTGCCCGGGATTTGGAAATTGCAATTCTTGAGGAGTAGTACAGTATTCCCCAAAGCCTTATCAAAAACCTCATCGAATCCATGTAAAACAGGTGTGCAACTTCTTTGCTGTTCGAGGGGACCACACTTCAAATTAAAAATCTTGAATCTTTTCTAAACAATACTTTTTTTTTTACATTTACATATAACCAAATTGTTGCCTTAAACAAGATTTTTTATGTCATTTCCATCGTTTCAAAGAATTAAAGCTACCTTGCAAATTTTTTTGCGTCTTTTTTCCTTTTTGCGCATTTATACACGTGTACTCTCCATTTTATGTCCATGCATGGCTGTTTCACACGGTTCTCTTAATTTTTTAGCTCGCAGGCTATCAAATCCTGAGAGCTAATGTGCCCACCGGTTCTGTATGTACGTATGTATGTACGTATGTATGTACGTATGCACGTACCGCGATAACTCTTGATAGAAATAACCGTTTTGCTTCAAATTTTGTTTATAGGTTCATTGTGATAAGGCGCTTTCCTGATTAGTTTGGGGGGTTCATTGGTTAAGTATAAAGGAGGGGAACGGCGGACTAAATCCCCTTTAATTTAGAGAAATGGGTTTTTCATGCAGAATTATCCGATTAGCTTCAAATTTTGTATATATTTTCATTGTAATAAGGCGCTTCCTTGATTAGTTTTAGGGCTCATTGGTTAATTATAAGGGGGTTATCCCCCTTAATATATTACCGATTTCTTTATTTTTCGAGGGGCTTATTTCAAATTCTTTGAAATAAGAGTACAATATACAATTAGTGTGAATAGCCTGTTAGCTTAATGCCCTCAGTTTAACTGGGCAGTTTTTCTTTTTTATTTGCTTGCTCCTCTAATTGTTTTGTGTATAACTACAGTGTATATAGATGAAATAGATGCCACATTTTTAAGGTATCTCATAAATCTACTCCATATATCTAAAATCCTAATGTAACGATTTTATTAAACGAATTTATGTTAAATGCGGAGTTTGTAGAACGCGAACAGTAATGTAATTTTAGTACATTACATTTACTTACAACATATTGTTTCTTGAAGGGACATATATGGCATTACATATAGTTATTGTGCAGGGCCGCACAAAATAATTCGATTACACTATCGGCTGGGAGTAGTAATTACTCAAAAGGCATTCTAGTGACATTATGTTATTTGAAACTCTACGAAATTTGTATGCGTTACTAATGTTCGTATTCGCCATCTACCTCAAACTAGAAGACTTAGGTTGAACGCTCAAATAAAATTCCCGATTAACTTAATTAGATCTGATCAAGGCCGAAATCCAATTAGATTAATTATGAATGAGATTTGAACGTTAGATCCAGGTTTTCTAGGTTGAAGTAGATGGTGAATACGAATATAAGTCTTACTGTGGTGCGTTTTCTATTAAAAATATGGGGTATATCATTTATTGTTCTCTTCAGGAAAACACAAAAATTTCAGATACATTACACTTTAACGGCAGTTAATTTTGGAAGATCTATTTCCTATCACGTTTATTTAATTTATGATGCTTTAGGTATCTATATGTGTATAACTATGTCTTCAACTATCTTTTCAAACGCATTTTAAGATCCCTTATTACACGTTAACACATATAACACCTTAATTTGACAAAAATCCTCTTCGGATATTAACAACACAACATTACACATACCCGTTTCTTTCACATTCTAAAATCTTCGGCAATTGAAACATCTTGATATGATAAATGTTAACTGTTGGTTATTAAACGTACACAATAAAAACTCAAGTATAATATTAAAAAATAAATTATTTTTTTCAAAATTCTTAATATTTCCCCACTTTAAAATATTACATATCCCAGGACTACTTCTTTCTAGACAAGAGGACATGATTACTTCGAATAAAAAATCATTTCTAATTAAAACAAAAGTTTCAATTTTGAATATGGAAATAACTACAAAGAAGCAATTTCTTCCTTATACTGGAATATTCAACTAATCATTTACTTAAAATACCCAAACGCAAGATAGATTCATTAAACCTATACGTCCAAACATATTTAAGTATCTAAAAAAATGCTATTAAATACAAGAATTTCAAGCTTTTTCTTTGTGTATGTGTATATTAAAGTGTGTTTCCATCGATGGATTAACTAGAAACAAGTAGACAAGAAAGCAAGTTTACGCGACAAGGGCACCGGGGGAAGAGTTCTTTAGTGTTAGTAAAATGTTTGCAATAAAAGTCCAAGTACAATATATGAACGTTTGGTGTGAAATGTCCCAAATCATACATATTAAAAATGTCAAAAGTGTGCCATTAAATTTTGAAGAAAATGATATAAAATATGATAATTTTAATTTAGAAATTAAATTGAAAATGTCGAACATCTGCAATAAAATACCACATCATTATGAACTGCATGAGAAATACACAAATATATGTAGGATTTTCCTTTATGAATGTTATTTTGATAAAACAAAAATATTTTCAGTCTATTAACATAAACATTTTATACAGTTTGTAAGTAAAGTTTAAAATATATACAAATACTTTTTGATCCCAGCTTCGAAAACAAAATTTATAATCTTAATGTTTGATCATTTTTTTTTATATTCTTATTTCTATATAAATGTTTTTTCTTAATTTATATGTATTGCTATTAATGTAACTCGAAAAAAATACAGCGTGCGAAGTTTCATTAAAGCAAGTTTTTAATATTATTTCACAACTTTAGTTTTGATTTTTAGGAAGTAAAATTTCGATAATTTTATAGTAATTATGTGCATTAATAAAAACATAAAATATATTAAAAATATTAATATTTAATAATGGAACGTACTTGATAAAAATCCATTTGACGTATAATTCTGATAAAAAAATGTAACTTAATTATCCAAACTAGTACTGTCATAGAATTTAAATGCTTTGTTTCCTGCATTACATAAAAGTATTTCAATTTAATTTCAGAATTATTCTTTAATTCTTGACTTAATAATGCATTAAATTACAAAAACGGTTTAACGCTTCTAACTTAATTTATATTTTAAAGTGGGCTAAAAGAAAAGTTTTCTGTCTTTTGTATTAAAGATTAAAGAATGTTTAAAGTTCGTTAGCGTTCGTTAAGTTTCTTCATATACTTAGTTTTATATATTTTTTCTTAAGTTTTGAATCTCTAATTGCTGTTTTAAAAGTAAGACTAATTGTTTCCTTTTTCTTAAATTTACTTCAGTTTAGATGAAATGAAGATTAAAAAAAATATCAGAAAGGTATATTAAAGACTTTCAGATATGCTTTATATTTAAATTTCGGCAGTTTCTCAGAGAAGCATTAATGGAAACATGCTTGAAATATTTATAGATAAATTTATTTAGTAAACGTTAAACGTGGTTTTTTTATTTATTATGACAATAAAGCTAATATTTATATATTTTTCATTAAAGATTCTCTCTATTTTTATAATAAACTATTTAGTTGCAAAATGCTTGTAAATACGCTGTAAAAGTCGCATTTTAAGCTTTTGAATCCCGCAATAGCCGAAACCATCGCAAAGCTCTGAAACCCATAATCGTCGTCAACAGCTGAACAGATTTCCTTTTCCTTTAAACGGGTTGGTGTGCTGTCAAGAGGATGGTCACTCTCAGTGATGAATGGGGTAATGTGTTAGCATTTCTTGACAATACAGAAAGAAAAAAAAACAAGATTTGTGTTCAGTAACTGGAGCAATGTTCCCAATAATAAACAGAGGGTTGTAACACTTGTCGAAATTTAAATAAAGGAGTAGGGTCATTTCCACTACTTACCTAGACAAAAAGGGGGAAATGTAAAAAAGCCCGTATTTTGGGGTATTTTGTTGTGATTGTAAGGTCATTTAGTTTTTTTTAAATTTGGGATTTAAAGAGTTAAAGCTTACAAGAGCACCATACAAATACAATTTATATATTCATATAATGTTCTTTTTATAAATATACTTGATTATTAATTATTAAATTTAATAGTATCAATATTATTAATAATGATATACAATTTATGTATCAATAATCGTATATATTGAAAACAATTTATCGTTAAATATATAGTGCATAAATAAATTAATATATTTTTCTATTTTTTAAGAACTAAAATAATACTAAATAAGATATAACAAAAAAAATTTCTGCCATTCATAGGGCAATTTTATAACATAAATCTAATAGAAAAAATTTATTATGCACGTACTAGCTTCTATCCTATAATTTTAAAATGAATGCAGAAAAAAACATTAAATTATAAAACTAGATTAAATAAATAATTATTATTAGATAATTAATTATTTTAAATTATTTTTCATTTCCTGGGGCGAATTCATTCTATAATATATCTTTGAAATCTTACGAATGTGCAATTTTAAATGTATAATGAATGCCTTTTTAAAAATGCACATTCATGTTTTATGTTTCTATATCGTTTTTTAAAAAATATATATATATAAATGTGTATTTTTCCTCAACGAAAATTTAAAAATATGATCGTATTTTACATTTTATACTGGTTTGATTGCTACACACACATATCACATGTCCACACTCATTGAGTGATAGTACGAAACAAATGCGAAAACTATTAACAAAAATAGCACACAAAAAATGGCAATACTTAATTTTATATAGCATATGAGCTTTTAACAATTCCCTGTTATAGAAATTTGTATTTCTGTATTCTTACACGCTCTACCGCATGAGTTTTTCAACAGTGTAGCCTTAAAAAAAAATTTTAAGATTATTTTGTAACACAAATTTTGAGATGATATATTTTAGGAATAGATAATTAATGGAAATATATTTTATTTAAATATACGATTCTATACTACGAGATTAAGTTTATTGTTTAGATATTATTTAGTTTTCGTGGTTTACTTGCATTTTGCGAGCTATATATCGATAATGGAGTAGAAATATTTGAACAAGTGTAAGATGGATAAAAGAAATGAACAAAAAAAAAAAAAAAAAAAAAAAAAAAAAAAAAAAAAAAAAACATTACATATTTTAGAATTATTGTACACAAATTTCTAAGAATATATTCTTCAACATGCCCAACTTTTCTGAATTAATAGAGAAATCCATGTATATGTGTTTACAAATATACTAGCATATTAAACATTATATTAGAACATTGGTTATTTTAAAAACAAATAGCAAAAACATTTCGATGAAAAACTTCAAAAACGGATATGGCAATATATTTTTTTCTCTTAACCCCTTAATCCCGAGACATTCACGGGCAGTGTAGGCTACTATTTTGTAATTCAGATTGTTTGCTTCCCGCCAGTTTTTCGAAATAGTTTAACTGGCTCCATTTCATTTCATTTTTAAATAAAGAAAACTGAGGGCATTGAGCTCACAGACTATTCACACTAGATGTATATTATACTCTTATTTCAAACAATTTGAAATAAACCCCTCGAAAAATAAAGAAATCGACAATATATTAAGGGGGGGGGGTCATGCCTCCGTTACCCCCTCATAGTTAACTAATAAACCCCATAAACTAATCAGGGAAGTCTCTAATTACAATGAATGTATATACAAAATTTGAAGAAAATCGGATAATTCTGCATGAAAAACACATTTATCTAAATTAAGGGGAATCAACCCCCCGTTTACCCCCCTTTACACTTAACCAATGAACTCCCAAAACTAATCAGGCAGGTGCCTTATCACAATGAGCCTATATACAAAATTTGAAGAAAATCGGATAATTCTGCATGAAAAACCCATTTATCTAAATTAAGGGGGGTAGCCCCCCGTTTACCCCCCCTTTATACTTAACCAATGAACTCCCAAAACTAATCAGGGAAGTGCCTTATCACAATGAGCCTATATACAAAATTTGAAGAAAATCGGATAATTCTGCATGAAAAACCCATTTATATAAATTAAGGGGTTAGCCCCCCGTTCCCCCCCCCCCTTTATACTTAACCAATGAACTCCCAAAACTAATCAGGGAAGTGCCTTATCACAATGAGCCTATATACAAAATTTGAAGAAAATCGGATAATTCTGCATGAAAAACCCATTTATATAAATTAAGGGGTTAGCCCCCCGTTCCCCCCCCCTTTATACTTAACTAATGAACTCCCAAAAATAATCAGGGAAGCACCTTATCACAATGAACCTATATACGAAATTTGAAGAAAAACGGATACATCTGCATGAAAAACCCATTTATCTAAATTAAGGGGGAGTTAGCCTCCATTTCCCCCCTTTATACTTAACCAATGAACTCCCAAAAGTAATCAGGGAAGCCGCTGATTAAAATGAACCTGTAAACAAAATTTGAAACAAAACGGATAATTCTATCACGAGTTATCGCGTTACGTACATACATACATACGTACATACAAAACGGGCGGGCACATTAGCTCTCAGTCTTTGATAGCCTGTGAGCTAAAAAACCTCAAAAAGAGTCTTACGTTTTCAACTTTATATGTGTAAGATTTTAGAAATTCTCTAAAATAAAAATATGAAAAAGTAGGAAACATGTTATACAGATCTTGGAAGAATACAAAAGAGTATTCCTTAAAAATTCGAGCTTTTTAAAAGATATTATACAAATAACCGTAAAGCTCAACCATGTGATAAAAAGTTATGAAATCGAAAAGAAAAAAAATGTGTTTGAAGAATTTTATTTAACTGATTGCCAAAAATACTAATAACCCGGTCTATATTTATCTCTGTGAAGAAAATTTTATTTGCATTGATAAATAATAACAAAAGAAGTTCTTTTGAGTTTTAATCGCCATAATTTATTTTGCCCTCGAAGTTAAACCGCCGCGACGTCTCAAGTAGGCCTTGGGTGTTAAACTATACGTTAATATATTACTATACGTGTTCCGTTGCATAAATGAAATAAACTCACCAGTCTATCAGAAACTTATAATTTGCAAATTTATTATTTAACAAGCACATTAAAAAGATCCTGAGATTTTAAAATCAATTTACTTAACAAGCACATTAAAAAGATCCTGCGATTTTAAAACCAATTTACTGAAAGCAAGAATATGCCACTAATAATGAAAAATGTGAGTTCGTAAGTTGTTTACCCTAAAGTGGCAATTCACATGATATATGTCTATAAGATTACACACATACAACATTTTATTTCGCAACATTAGTTTAAATTATTCTAAATTCTAACAAACTCATTATTTCCCTATTTCTTAATAATATTTATTTCTATTTAATTTCTTTTTACCATTCAAAACGAATATATTAATAATTATCTTAATCTAAAACTTTATGTCTATTCGTAACTTTTATTAACTATACAATCTATAATATTCTGAGAGACGCTAGTTTTTCCTTTCGAATGTCTTAAAAGCCATTTTGTTATTTTTATTCCACGGGCTCGCTTCGCACGCTAGATATTTTTACTTCAAAATCAATGCACCGATGGATCCGGGTTTCTTTCTTACTAACACCTCTCCATCGCGCGTCATTCGCTTAGCTAAATCTCTTCTCTCACTGATTGGTTCGTTTATGCATTACGTCGCTTGTGTAGCTATCCGCGCATTTAACAAAAAGCCATTGCAAGTGTTCGGAGAGCAGACTTTTATCTTGTTTTCAAGTACTGAACAAAAGGTTATCTGGCGTTCTGATGACTTGGAATTTCTAAAACAGCCATTTAAGATCAACTCAACAATGTAATGCTTTATAGTAAAATCTGAGGGCTTTAGAAAACACCTGTGTCCTGTGGGAATTGTTTCGTTATCTCTCCTGAGCCTGAAAAAATGCTTTTATTGGATAACTGGCCTAGTCTTTATAGAGACATTCACAATAGGTACATTCACTGCCTTCATTCCTCGCCATCATTCTCGATATACCGAATGCAATCATTCATCATCTCTAACCAGCTGCCACTTTCTCGTGAAATTTTAAATCAGACAGCTAAAATCTAATATATTTAGTTAATATGTTTAGTCTAATATGTTTAGTTATATTAATTTATTTTATATTTATTATATATATATATATATTAAATATATATATATATATATATATATATATATATATATATATATATGTATTTAATATATATATTTCTTTTATATAATATATATATTTATATGAAATATAATTATGAAAACTTAAGAAAGTAAAGAATTGTGTTCATTAGAAACTTTAGTGTATTGAGCCATTAGTGTCTATTTGAAACATTACATATAGATAGAATGTGTATTAAATATAGTAGTCTATCGAAAAGTACAACATTCTATTAATAAGTAAAGTGTGTAACCATTTTAAAACAGGTTTAGTTGTAGTTTTTTGTTGTCATTTTATTTGTAGTTGTTGTTCAGCCCATATTTATTATTCATATTTAGTTGGAAATTATTTATTCTTGAAAAATAAATCATTTTTTTTAAATATTTTTAGAAATTGTTTAGTCGGAAGAGTCAAACTAGATATATCGATTTATGTTATAAATCTGTATTTTTATAGCTCTGAATTTGAAGTGCAATATCTTTACAGAAATAAAGGTATATATTATATTAAATGAAGGGGTCAAACATTGGCAAATGGAGTTATAAATGGCAAAAAAGAAAATTAAAACAAAATTTTGTGATTGCTTTTTTAAGTATTTTTTTATATATTGAATCTAATGTATAATAAAATAAATAAAATTTCTGTCAATTAACTACCTTATTATCTACATGAAATTATTTTTGTAAGTATGAGATAAGTATGAGTTTTTGATTAAATAGTAGACAACAAGGTCGAATCATATGTGTTTTTCTCGTGGTTCAGATAATAATACTATTGCTAACAATCCTGGCTAATAATAATAACATTCAATATAGTATTCCCTGCTTTGTGTCAATGCTCGTATTTAAGCTCTATCTACTTCATATGTGTGAAACGCGATCACTGTGTCAATAACTCACTTAACTGTGATACTGTAAAGTATAATATATAATACTACATGTATATTACATGCATACTACATGTAATAATACTACAAGTATAATTAATAATACTACACGATGTTTAAATATTTTTCAAATTTTGAATTATAAAATAACTATTCCTGAGTGTTAAATTTAAATTTTCTTTTTTACTTTTACAGGAAAATTACAGAAACATACGGAAAATGGAGAGAAAAGTTACCCCAGCAATTACAGAGATCCGCAATGATTTCGATTCTCAGCAATCTTTATTTCAATCTTTTATAATTAATAAATATGTAAAATATAATAAATTGATTATTAGAATGTTGATAGGTTAAAACATATCTATTTAAATATAATGTACAAACATATTATCGTACATTTACATTTTAAATATAATTATATTGCAGTATCAAATTTAAATGTTCAGTAATATTAGCAAAATCATTTGTTTTGTGATCATCAGTGTTGAGTGAGTCGAAACATGTCAAACAACCTAAGAAAAGTTATTTTAATTTGTATTAAGTTATTAATTTACACCTTTTAGCATTTAAAAGAAATATATTATTACAAGATGTTATAATTTATTATATTGTAATTATATTGTTCAGTAAACTTTTTCTTGTATTTGGTATTGGTACTTATTGCAATTTGTTATCTAGATTTATGTTTAAAACTAATTTTCGATTAATTGTAATCTAAATAGTTTTCAAATATAAGTGATATTTATTTATTTTTATGCATTCTTTTCATATATATATTTTTTTTTTCAATGTCAGATATATATATATATATTTTTTATATTAAAGAAAAAAGGCATCTTATAGAAACAAAATGTTATCACATATTATTCGTTTTCGCAATATGCATTAAGAAAAAAAAATCTTTAATAATGCATAAATAATTGTATAAGTAATCGTTTTTAATTAAAATGGATCTCAGATATAAGTAAAATTTATTTTGTTATTTTGTTTCATTTGTGGCTGATAAAATATTTATTCTCATAGACGTAGATATGATTCAACAATGAAAAATCCTCTTGTGAATTCGATTTAATTAAAATATCTTATTTTTGCATTGAATTAAAAATTCTTTCAAACTTGAATAGGAATGTAATTTCTATATATTTAATGATAAAATTAAACATTAATGTAAACAACATCCGTTTTCATAAAAATTATTTTTGGATTTTGCAAAATTGTATTTCACATTCAAATTAAACAATAATATTTTTCAGCATGTTTTATTGTAAATGTAAGGTTTATTACACCCAGATACATTTAATGGAAGCTTTTAAGTATCTTCATATAATTATTAAAATATATCAGTGGCAATTGTTTCAAATGGTATTAATTTGAAAGAGAAATTTCAAAGAATGCATAATTTTTGTAAACATACTTATAACAGAAACATTAATAAAGAAATATCGTTAATTTATCATATGGATACATTTGTCTATTAAACTCCTAAATACTTTACTCTTTAACTAGTATATTATGTTTAGAGTTTATAAATGTTTAATAATATAAAATTTAATAATACATATTATTTTATAAATTTGCATTATGTGTATGATACATTTTATATTTCTTGCATTCAATTAAGTTGAGATTTTTTTTTTATTTTAATTTGAACATTCTTCATTTGTCATCGTAACATCAATTTTGTATTGAAAGGATGACATTATTGCGTTTAAATACTATTGACCATGTTAGAAAAGACTATTTTTCTGTCTGATCTGAATTGTATTCATACACTTATTATTTAAATACTAGCCGTGCTTCGCCCGTCTAGACGGTCGTTTCTGATGTTCTCAGAAAAAAGATAAACGCACGTGATTCCGTTTGAATTACTCTCTAAATGCTAGCAAAAATGCAAACTCGGCGTTTCACCGTATCATTATAAAAAACTAAAGGAGTAATTTTATTTAATTATTTATTTATTAATCATTTTTATTAATTATTTAATTATTTTTATTTTTATTTATTTATTTTAATATTTTAATTATTATGTGGTCGTTTTCTTTTCAGTTTCCCGGATAGCCATACTGGAGCAGTTTCTACCTTAGTCACGATCGAGAAGAAAGCGTGAACGTTTGACGGTCAGAGCACGGCACTCTTCCTGCTTATTTCATTCACTTTTTTTTTTTTTTTTTTTTACACGAGGATACATTGTGCACAGTTACCTCCATGGTATATAAATAACCCTTTTGTGTTTAGAAAATCTTCAGAAGTGTTATATAGAAGTGTTATAATGTTATATCAGAAGTGTTATAATGTTGATGTAACAATATTTGTCTGTAAGGTGCAACAATACAATATTAACATTCACAAAAGAATCAACAATGGTACAAAAAAGTACAAATGCCTGGCATATGAAAATGTGAAGCGGACATCCCGGAAATGTGGATGACAGTCAAATGCTTAGCGCTTTTATTATATAGATCGGTGCTGTTTAACAAGCTTTCCATAATTCATTCAATTATAATAAATCACAAAAGTGACTCAAAGGTCTTCAATCGGAATATTATCAATATGTCTCTTTAAAGATGTTTCACTTACGACAAGTTTGTGATACCATCACAAGAAAATGTGCTTTTAAGAAATTTGAAACGAGCGTAAAAGTTTTTACGTGCATCACATTGGTCCAAGTGGGCATGTAAGGAAATATTTCGGACATATATCGTTTTAAAGTGCTGTTAAGTGACCGTTTTACTAATGTACAAGGAGAAAAATTGCATCATAAACAAAACCCTCTGACTTTCTAGTATAGGGAAAAATTGTAATATTGTTTTCTGTATATCCAATTTAAATATCGAAATAAATTGATTATTCCAAAATGACATAAAAAATTTACTTACATATGTGAAGAGAAACAAAATGTGTATTTACAACTTCTCGGTGTTTTTAAGCTGTGTCAAAATTTGTATGAGTTTACGCAATTTATTTCTGAAAAATCCGTTGCTAAATGAACGAGTTATGTAGAGCTTAATGAGAGAGTTAAATGTCGAATCTCATAAATAGACAATTATTTTGTTATAAAGTCATTAACGTTGATTCATAGGCAACGGAATAGATTTAGCATGCGGATCTACCACATACTTTATTTTAATGCTTAATGACCCGTTTTATAACTGGCAACAATGACAAACTAGATAGTGATTTTTCTGTAAATACAGAGTGTTTGAAAATGTAGGCACACTTTAATTTGTAATAACCGTAGCCTTCCTTTAAATATTTTAGGTTTAACAAACTTTAAACAATGGCTAAAACCAGATTGATCTTTGAACGAAGGAACAATTTCCTTAAATATTACTGTATGTTCGAAATGCAGTATTTGAAATGAAGGCACAGTTTAGGAGATAGTTTCAAAACAAATCCACCTACGTGACTTACAATTGCAAGATTTATAGATACGTTTGTGGTAAATGGAACTTTTCAAAATGTTCAAAAGAAACTTTCGAAAAGACCGCGATCATATACAAACTCTGCAAATTAAAAGGACTGGTAGATCTGCTCGGCAAGTAACTATCAAGGTTGGACTTTTAAAAAGAAATTACCATCGCATTTTAATGTGCCTACATTGGAATATGCATTTCAAGATTATTCCACAATCTCAATGAAGATGATTCGGACTTTTGTAATTATTAACGTTAGTGGAGACCCGTGTAGCTAGGGCTATCATGTACCTAGATCTATTGTCACAATTTTAAATAATATATTTTTAAGTGTTATTATTTATTTGGTTAAGTGACAACGTAAGTTTTTATTATTTATTTTTATTATTCGGTTCTAATAAATTAAAGGTGGAAAACGATTTTGAAAGAATAAAAATAACCTTTTTTAGCCGTATTGTCTCATTCTTTTACAAAAGTAACACAAAAAATATTGTATTTTTAACTACAACACCTCGTTTTAAATGTCTTCTGCAGTGCTAAAGGCGATATCGAATGTATCACCTACCCATGTAGAAATTTTAATACAGAGTTTTTTGTGAAATCAGCAAATGTTGTACCTAAGGCCATATAATTTCATTGTGTCTAGTTCACATAGCTCTAGATAAAATGTCAATTTGCTATATAGAATAATTCTTGACAAAAGTACTTTCATTTTATATTCGAAGCTTACATGCTAAAATTTTGAATTTTGTAAAAAAAAACTGAAATAGTTCGTAAATCGTGGATTACTGATATGGTAATTTATGAGTTTGCTTTACACATTATAAAAAGATGCATTTTTAACATAATTTAAACTCGTGTATATTTGACTCATTTGTTATTTGATGATGATTGTTTGTTTTATGAAAATATAGTGTAGATTTCTTATTTATTACACAGTGAAATTTAAAATTTTAAGAAATGTCTCTACGTGCCACAACTACGGCCGGTAGGTACATTCTTTTGTATGTAAGACCTTTTGTACTTTATAAAGAAATTTTTAAACACCCTGTTTATATATAAACAATATGAAGAACTTTAGTTACTTTTTTTCTAATATAAA
The DNA here is from genome assembly GCA_963931845.1 of Maratus michaelseni. Taxonomy (NCBI): domain Eukaryota; kingdom Metazoa; phylum Arthropoda; class Arachnida; order Araneae; family Salticidae; genus Maratus; species Maratus michaelseni. The sequence continues at coordinate 446,133,946 of OZ007589.1, read as the reverse complement.
AGTTTCATTAATATATGTTAATGACTTTATGCAGGTAAAAGAGATCATCATCCGCCAATACGATATTTCAAGACTGAGAGTACTCAATCTCGGTTATATGATTAACTGTAAAGAAGTAGGTTCTTTTTGAGTAATTTTACTATGATAAATATGATTTTGTAGTGTAACTAATGAAAAATTTCCTGAGCGATAATATCACAATATTCTATGTAAAATCCTTGTCATGTGCAACACCACGGGTGCTGTTGGAATGCAATATTTGTTTTTCCCATGTGGTTACAATTCCCTGCTTGCTTGCAACACAATAGATTTCTAAGCTATTTATTTGATTCCAATGTATTTTTATTCAGGTCTTAATTTATTGATTTAGTTGATTAAATTATTGAATGTCCTAACATTGAAACATACTTGATTTCAATAGCTAGAACATACCTACTAATTTTAAATTTAAATACATCATATGTGAAAAATGTGCACACATTTTTTTACTATATTATGCTTTTAAAATTAAACGACTGTTTTATTACTTAGGTTTAAGTATCTCTTCTTAATAGGTATTAAAATTATTCAGGTATACAATAAAACTTACTAACAGTATTCATGTAACTGATTCGTGATATTATATTTCCCAGGGCTTTAATATTTATTTTAATAACATATAAATGTTTATTTGTATCTAAAGAGTCACTCTGCATGTATTATGAGAAAATAAATATTTAACCAATGGGATTTTTACGCAAGCTAAAGTGTGAGTGGTTTAATTTCCAAATACAAGTATTTGTTTTAGTATCAGTCATTTGTTTCATCTCACTTTCATAAAGATTATTTCAAATGAAAGATTTTAACTTTGAGGAATTACTGAACAGTTTAACCTTCTTGATAAGTAACAACGTATTAACAGATAAATTAATATTTTAAAGTTGAAATCGGAGGTTAAATTAGAAGCTTCGCGAATCATAATCAGGAAATTTATTTACATCAAATTAATAATAATAATAATATATATATATATATATATATATATAATTATAATATCTACGAATTTCAAAAAACATATCAAGTTCTTCTTAAATCTCGAAAGATATATATATATATATATATATACCAGCTGACCCCCGCCCGGCGTTGCCCTGGCCCGTGACAATAAATTAAAAAAAATCAAGTTTTTATTATTTTATATCTTGAACCCGATTTTTTATGAAATTGTATTTTTGAATGAAAAATTTGCGAAAAAATATTGATATTTAGTGATAAAAACGCTCATTTTCTTGTATTTTTTTTACATAGGGTTGTTTCATAGTTTTGAAATAAAAAGTTATTTTTGTCCAAACTCTTTGAAATCTTTATTGGTGATAAATAAGACGGTTTTACGACCCGTATAAAAATTTCGTGAAAAAATATTGTTATCTAGTTGTAAAATAAATGTTTTCCTCTCGCTTTTTTGTTTGTTTGTTTGTTTTCGCGTCGGTTCTTTTAACATAGCAATAACAAAATTTTTCTCATCTTCCGAACTCTCTGACATTTCAATCCGTTATAAATATAACTGCATCCAAACTCTTTTTAAAAGTTTGCGAAAATATATGCATAGTTAGTAGTGAAACATGAGTAATTTAAAAAAAAAAAGAAAGAAAGAAAAAAAAAGCTTTAGCTTTCAACCTCAGAGCAAAAACATGTTAGAAGGTTTATTCTTTCAGTGCAATGGTATGGCTTCGTCTGTTTTCAAGCAACCCTTTTCAATCACCCTTTAAGGCTAAACAGGTGAGGGTTGGGTTAATCAATCAGGTTTACCGTTTCTGAGGGTAGAAGCCATCAAAAAAAACTTTGACGCATGCGCAAAGAAACAATTTTCATGTGGATTTGACATAATGCGCTTTTCGTTATAAATATATATATATATATATATATATATAGTATATATGATTCTATTTTGATATCGAATGATTTATGATTATTATTATTAAGTAAAATTCAACACACGGCAATATTTTTTAATTAGTAATTTTGTACAAAACGTTTTTTAAATTAAAAGCGTTTCCATGTAAATATCGAATCATTTATTATTATTAGTAAGATTAATACATCCCAGTAAAACACAGTAAGACACCCGACAATATAAAATATTTTTAAATTAAAAGATTTTGCATGTAAATGTCGATTAAATAAATTATTCGGACATACAATTTTTCCAATTTTGTATGACCATTTTAAAAAAGGTATATTACAGTTCAGAAACTAAATAACAATTCAACTAGATAATTTGATAGATGGAAGGAATGGGTAAAAGGCTTGACGTAAAAATAAGGACCATATTTTAAAATAATCATTTACCTGAAAAAAGTGTTTTAACAGAAAGCAAATGTAGATGCAAATTGTATATATATATATATATATATATATATATATATATATATATATATAATAGCATGTATATATTTATATATAGTACATTGAGCATTACAGTAAATACAAATACTTTAAGGACAGTTTTGAAAGCAAAGAACTTTTCACATGTTAAAAATATGTTTGGAACTTCATAACTTATTGCGTCTCCACAAGGGAAAGAAAAAATATATATTATTAATACACAATGCTATATTAACATAAATCAAATAATATTAATGACCAATTAAAAACTAAAAAAAAAGAACTTACCATAAATTATAAAGCGGAAGTCTTTCAGATAATTATATAACATACAATAGTTTAAATTAACGCAAACTAACGTAACTAAACCTAAAAAACGTTTTTTTTTTTTAAATTACATGTTGAAGTGGTAGAAAATGAGAAACTAGATTTAATGTATAGACTATATTAAATGCATATAAGGTATACTTAACGCACATAAACAATCCTCAATGCATAAATATGTCACATAAACACTAAAAATCCTATGCATGTAATTTATATTGAATGAAAAACAATTCATGTTTGTATATTAATAACTAATAGCTACACACTTAATGTACACAAATATAATAAAACTTTTAACGACAATCCCCTGATTAAAATTCCCTGGAAAAATGAAATTAACAAACTGTCACAACTGGTAAAAGTAAAAATAAAATGTCGAAATTCGTCAATTTATCTCATGTTGTATTACAATATAAATTTTAAAATACAGAAACATAGAGACTTTACACACCTAAACTTCTAAAATAATTCATCTAGTACTTCTCTAGATATTCCTCAAACTGTCTACAATCAAGTGTATACGGATACCTTTACGGATACCAGGAAATGTATGTAAAAATAATCAACATAAATTGATGAAAAGAGATATATTTTGATTGGTACTATTTTCTTTTAAGAAATATGAATTACGTTATCATAAAAAGTAATGAACATACTTATTTCACTTTTTATGCGAAGTGCAAGAGTGTTTGTACAGGCTTCCTATGACAGTTTTTAAACGACTTCGAATTATGTTTTATTTCATTTGTAATTTTTAGATAAAAACAATCTTAAATCATTTTTAATATTTTAAATACTTAATTTTAAGCTTCTAAGCTTTAGAAATTCTAAGTAAAAGGAACATAATATATTATAATTTTGCACAGTTTTTATTTAAAACTGCAATGATAATTCTGATTAAAAACCATCAAATATTCATATCATATCTAGTGCTTATGTCACATAAAGGAAAATAAATCAATTGCCCTATCATGAAATACTACAATAATTCAGAAACAGCCGGAGGTGTCTGGCGAAAGGAAGAATAGATATTTCTACTTAAGAATTCTGCTGATAATATCAATAATTTGATTTATGAAGCAAAAGTTAGTTTTGAGATTTTATCACGAACTCGAGTCTTGCTTGATATAAAAATATCGAAAGAGTATGTTTATATGCAGAAGCAAAAATAATCATAGTTGATTGAAAGGAAGTACATTTAGATAAATAATATTTTGCGCTTTAAGTAAATGCTACACAGTGATGGATTACATATTTGCAAGGCAAAAATTCAAGTCGGAAATACGTTTCTGAACGTATGAAAATATACGTATGCTCAAATACATTCAGGATTTGTAAACTCTGTGTATTCGTAACACCGCAGATGAGAGGATCACAAAATTTAGGAACGTCATGCATTTTAGTATTGCTTTAGAACAAGGTTACTGTTACCACTAATTTTTAATTTCTTCATTTATTTTTCTTTTTTCTTCAACGCACTTTTAAAAGCTTCTTTGTGTAGATAATCTGATTGGTTTTTTTGGATAGATGTTGATCTTGCTTTTGTTTTCGCTCTCAAGGGATCTTAGATGAGTAATTTCTTTATTTAATAAGTGAAGATCATTTGCGTAATTTTTTCTCATCATTTAAGTGGGGGGGGGGGGAGAGATCACGTTAAAGGTTATAAAAATTTGATTTTTCAAAAAAAAAATAGCATGTATACCTTGAAATTTTACAAATACACTGCAAAAAGATTTTTAGAAAAATTCCAATTAGAACAGAAGTTATAGCTAAAAATATCTTGTAAAAAGCCAATTCCTGTCATTCTATAAAGTTACCTTTGAAGCCTTTTTCTCAAAACAGTGTTTTTTGGGATTGCGCGCACTCTCATTAAAAAACTAATTATCGTAGAGCCTTGAAAATTTGCGTATAATTAATTTTCATCTATACTTTTATGCTGAACCTAAATTTAGTCTGATTTTTTCAATAGAAAATTTTGTATTGAAAAATTAAATCTAAAATTTTTGGTATATTTATTGATTTTCCTTATAAAAGCCATTAATTATGCTAAGGAATTTCAATATACTTTTAAATTTAGGTTCAGTGTAAAATATAGTAGTATAAGTAAAAATAAATGAAATATTAAGTATGTGTCTGCAGTAGATCTTTTTAAATCTTGCGCACAAAATGTATATTTTAGTATTTTTATTTTTAAAAAGCCATTTTTGTCGTAATCATTTAATTAATTAATATTACGAAATATATATAATTTGAGTGTTTTTGTTAACTACAAGAATGTGTGAAATTATAGAAAAAAAAGTTGTTGTATTTCATTCATTGGTTTTCAAACCACAGAGTTTTTCGCGATTGCTTAGTTATTATCATTTTTAGGCTGCTCAACATAAATAATTTGCGATCCTCATTGCCCTTAATCATTTGCGATCCTCAGGAAGAAAATCAAATTGATGCTCATATTGATTGGTCAATGTATGAACTGGAATTGATGGACTAAAATTCTGAAAATGAGATCTAAATTTAATAAAGGTAATTTTTAGGTGCGTTCTTAATTATATAAATACGTAGCAGCTATAGCCGTCGTCTGGTCCGTCCGTATATAAATCTGTCCACATATAACAGCTCAAAAACTACTGAACCGAATGGTTTGAAATTTAATGTATAAAATTGTTGCAGAATTTTGTCGAGCCATTTCAAATTTTATGAATATCTAAACAAAATTTAAAAATATATTAGTAATAGTTTTTTTCATGCTATTAAATCCTGTCATGCGTAAGTAATTCAACAATATAATTCATTTCACTGAAATAATAACGATGATTTCTTTACATTGTCTTGTATTGGATATTTGCGCATAATATAATTTTAATGTAACAGAGTTGTAATTAATTATTTGTAAAAGTGTATTGAAAACTTAATTTCATAAAATAAAATTAATATCTATAATAAGTCTGCACATAAAATAAATCTTGTATTCATGCCTTTTTGCATAAGAGTGCAACTGCTATTGCTCCACGATCTGAATATTTATAAAACTAGTTATAGTAGGAACGCACCTCAGTTATCACGTTTCATGAACAATCTTACAATTTCCAACTTTTACATTTATTTATTTTAATTTTTTTGTATGCATAAACGTGGTTTGATAAATTATTACACTGTTAAAAATTTGCTGCAAACTGTCCAGTCATTTGACAGTTTTTATAAAAAATGGTTACATAATCTTAACTTAATTCTATTCTGACCATATTATTGCCCATATTATGGTTAGAATAGAGTTAAATTACGGTTATGTAATCATTACTAGACGATTTGCTGCAAATTTTAACAGTGTATTTTAAATGATTGAGTTTATCTGGTTTTGAAATATACACTACTGGCCATTAAAATTGCTACACCAAGAAGGCGACATGCTACAGACGTGAAATTTAAACGAAAGGAAGAAGGTGCTGTGACGTGCAAATGATTAACTTTTCAGTGCATTCAGACAAAGCAGGCGCCGGTAGCGACATCTACAATGTGCTTAAAAAAGGAAATTGTTCAGCCGGTTTCTCATACACAAATTGCATTTGAACGTTGTTGCCTGGTGAAAAGTTGTTGTGATGCCTCGTGTAAGAAGGAGAAATGCGTACCAGAACGTTTCTGACTTTGATAAAGGTCGAATTGTAGCCTACCGGGATTGCGGTTTATCGTATCTCAGTATTGCTGCTCGCGTCGGTCGAGTTCCAATGACTGTTCGCAGAATATGGAATCGATGGGTTCAGGACGGTAATACGGAACGCCGTGAGGCATTTCAACAGCCTCCTATCAATAGCAGCCGAGAAGACAGGCAAGTTATCCACATGACCGTAATGGATCTTTCAGCCACGTCACAAGCCCTGTGTCAAGAAATGGGGTCGTGTGTAAGACAACAAGTGTCTGCACGAACAGTTCGACGACGTTTGCAGCAGCATGGACTCTCAGCTCGGGGACCATGGCTGCTGCTTCCCTTGACGCTGTGTCATAGACAGGAGCGCCTTCAATGGTGTGATCAACGACGAACCTAGGCACACGAATGGCGAGACATAATTTTTTCAGATGAATTCAGGTTCTGTTTACAGCATAAGGATGGTCACATCCGTGTTTGGCGGCGTCGTGATGAACGCACATTGTCAGCGTGCATTCGTCATCGTCATACTGGCCCATCACCTTGCGTGATGGTATGGGGTGCCATTGGATACGCGTCTCGGTCACCTCTTGTTCGCATTGACGACACTTTGTACAGTGCACGTTACATTTCTGGTGTGTTACGACACGTGGCTCTACCCTTTATTCGACCCCTGCGAAACCCTACGTTTCAGCAGGATAATGCCCGACCGTATGTTGCCTGTATTGTACGGACCGTTCTTGATACAGAAAATGTCCAGCTGTTGCCCTGGCCAGCACGTTCTCCATATCTCTCACCAATAGAAAACGTCTGGTCAATGTTTGCCTAGCAACTGGCTCGTCACCACACGCCAGTCACTACGGTTGATGAACTGTGGCATCGTGTTGAAGCTGCATGGGCATCTGTAACTGCGCATGCCATACAATCTCTGTTTGACTCAATGCCCACGCGCATAAGTGCTGTTATTACAGCCAGAGGTGGTTGTTCTGTGTACTGATTTCTCAGGATCTATGCACGCAAATTTCTTGAAAAATTAATCACTTGTTATTTCTAGTATAATATATTTGTCCAATAAATATCATTTTGTTATCTGCATTTCTTCCTGGTGTAGCAATTTTAATGGCCAGTAGTGTATTCATTTTCTGTTAGTAATTTTTATGAGTATCATTTATTCGTAAATTTTCCATTAGTTAGGCGCAGGTGATCAAGCGCAAAATATTATTCCCGACCCCATATTGGCATTGCAAGCATTTATCGTCATTTTCAGTGCGAATATCGTTAATTATGGAACTTGCTTACAATGGCAGAACAAGTAAAACTAGTCGGATGTCTCAATCCCAAAACTTTCTTCTATATCACATGGGTTTTGCATACACTAAAAACGAATCAACACCAATTTCTGTCACGGTCTAACTGAATCTAAAGTTTTATTAAATTCGTGCATTAGTTCTTCAGATGTGACTATTGCTAAAGTCGTGTAAATCCTGCAAAATACAGCATAGCAGCGCCACTTTTTGGGAGATTTAGATCAAAGCCTAATCAATAACAACTTATGTCAACGTCAAACTGAATCTGAAGTTTGATGAAAATCCGTGCATTAGTTCTTGAGATATAGTTATCGTGTTAATAATGAAAAAAGTAGCATAGTAGCGCCACCTGTTGGGATATTTACACCAAAATGTAAGCAGCATCTATTTATGTCATGGTCTAACAGAACCTGAAGTTTGATGAAATTCCGTGCATTAGTTCTTGAGATATAGCTTTCGTAAAAATCATGAGAAAAGTGGTTTAGCTGCGCCACCTGTTGCGATATCTTTACCAAAACGTAATCAGCATCTATTTATGTCAAGGTCTAACTGAATCTGAATTTTGATGAAAATGAGTGCATTAGGTCTTGAGATATAGCTATTGGGGAAATTCCGAAAAATGCGGCATAGCAGCGCCATCTGTTGGGCGATTTTCACCAAACACTAATCAGCACCAATTCATATCAGGTACTAACTGAATATAAAGTTTTATTAAATTTCGAGCATTAGTTCTTGAGATAGAGCGCCCACAAAATTTATGTCACATACAGACAGACAGACTCACAGACTAACAGACAAACATTTTCTAAAAAGAGTCAAATCGGATTCAAGACCTTCTAAAATGTATAAATCCGTCGAAAACCGGAAGTCGAAAATTTTCTTGAATCCAATGCTTTCTTCTTGTAAAGATAGAAGAAAGTAAAAAGGGGGGGGAGATAGTCAAGCAGTGTGTGTTGTTTTTGCGTGTGGGTACATTAGAAACGATGTTCTGATGTTGAATTTCAAAATGTCTTTAATTTATGATATTATTTCTCATTAAAGCTTTTTTCTTTTTTCTGTATATATATATATATTGACGACTCGAATTTCCATTTAATTATCACAAAATAAAAGGAAAATTGCATTTGTGGTTAATAGTTCAAAGCAGTTTAATCCACGCAAGAACGTTATGTTTTGGTGAGTAGAAGTTTCATAGAAACAAAACATAATAATATACATAAATTATTGTTCCGGTTATGTATTATGAAAGGACAATTCTATTTAATGTTGATGGTCCTTTTGTTAAAATTAATTGACATTTCATTAATAATTCATACAAAATTAATGCAATTTATATTTTCAAATTTCATTGTGATGTAAAAATTAAATTTTCAGTAAAATAATTTTATTGAAATTTAGCATTTTCGTTTATTTTTTATTCGTTGATAAGCTCTTTTTCCAGAATAAATTACACTAAATTACATAGAACTCTACACAAATTCTAATATTTAATTTTCTTGGATTAAATATACTTGAAAGTTTAGTCTTGGATATTTTTCATTGCCTACATTACAACTACCTACATTACTTTATAGTTAGTTGGTTTATATTTATTTAAGGGTCTTATATGTAACAAAGAGAATGAGAGCTTTTTAAAATGATAGATGCATTTATTATACTTATACGAATTCAATCTAGCAAATGGATTTATTTTACAGCTTTGATATTTTACACTTTTTAAAGCTATTTTTACATTTGGACCTATTGACGTAAAAATGTTTGATACTCATTAGTATTCTTACTAAAGATATGGATGATATTGCATTTTTTGTATGTAGTGTTTCACATAAGCAATTTTACAAGTACTTATTTACATCAGATTTACTGAAAATTTTGTAAACTATTTCATTAAAAGTATCCGTATACTTTCAATTTTGTGCGTTTTGTAGAACATCTTGAAAAATACCTTCTTGACGAATTTTCTTGAACTTCGGGAATGTAAAGATCATGTTTGCTCTGAATTTTTCCAGTGACGAATTAGTCAGGAGGGCAAATATAAAACAAACAGTAAATGAAGTTAAAAAGTGAAATATGTGATAATTCTGTCGTATAAAAAGCTTTAAATAAGCATTAGTGCTAAATAATGATTAACTGGACCCTGCACAACACGTGTATGCATAAGTTCAAATATAGCTCGTATATTTATGAAGATAGGATACAGGATTTACAATCCATTGAACACCACTTTTAGAAAACGTGACAATATGCAAGAAAAATGTTTATACTGCCATTGTAAAATGAATATATTAAATATTTATTAAAATATGGCCATTTGTATGGAATAATTTTTATTTCGACAGGCGCAAACGACAGTGCTATTTTACTTACCCATCATACGTAGTATAGGGTAAGTCTTGTAATCGTTTTGAAAATCGAAACATTTTTTGACGGATTTACACGTTTCAGACACTGGAGATTCCGAAAAAACATATTTTTAGAAAAAAATTTTTGCCGTCCTTCTGTGTGTCTGTAAACGCTCTATCTCCCGAAAAAATTGAGATAGAGACTTGCAATTTGGTATGTACTTAGTATGTAATAATGGAAAGAAGCCTATTTCATTTCAATAACCTCGATTAACCGGAACAATTTTTTTCGGACTCTCGAAATATTCGTTCTGATAAAAGGTATATAAAAATTTTCGAAATTGTTTATTTTAAGAAATGAACATAAAAGACAATAAAAAAGCATAAATTTTGCATAAAGCATGAAGTCGATCGGATAATGAGTTGCCGAGATATTTGGAATCCTATTTTCCACACTCTTCGATTTTTCATGACCCTGTATTTCATCCAAATTTCACTTCAAAGATATATTTTAATTGGAAATTTAACGCTTAATCAGATGCAATAAACCGCTAGTTAATAGGAGTATTATTTTTGGAGTTATAAGGAAAAACCTCTTTCAAGCAATTGAGTAATCAAGCCTTTAAAGTTTGTGACGTCATCAATCCAAGATTTTATTTGAATTGCAATGCATTTTATAAGTAGTTTACACATTTTTATTTTAATATTTTACATTATGCATATCCATGATGGGTAAGTATTACGGTGGCCCCCAACGACTAGTTTATTATAGTAAAAATAACGTATACTGTATTTTTAGACTATACACTAAAATAGTGAACACTCTAATTATGCAGTAGTCAGCTTTATTGAGAAATTTACATAAATAAGCCACTTAAATATCCTGAAAATCTAGGACGTTATGATCGATGTACTGACCTTCATATCAGTAGTAAATACATGAAACGGGGATGTTTCAAAACTGCAACTAATAGAACATCATATAGTATAACTTATGAACGGCAATTTAGTATAATATATGTCATGTAAAAATGTGTATTTTAGAATCTTAATAACTTTTATCGAATTCAATGAAATTGTCTTGCGATATCTGAATTAAATGGCAATTTGTAAACAAAACAAACATTGTACGATCATTTTAAACCCTCTTACTGAGAAGCCCGTGTTAATATAAATCTACAAATATAATGCAGTTTTAATACATTGAGTAATGCTTGATACCCTCAAGGTTTACATCCATATATATAATTAAGTTTTTTATATAATTTGAGAATAATCACCTTTATTTACCTGTTAAATTGAAATTCAGAAAAAAACGACATTCCAATTTAGCCCTTTTGCTTGACTGACAGAGAGTTAAAAATTAATTGATATATAAGCTCACTTCATTGACGATAGCCTCAAGAATTTGAAATACATTTGGTTGACTTTTTCGTATCAGTTGACATACTTGATTTACTAAATTATGAAAACAAATAAGTGTTATGTTTTACGCATACGTAGTTAAAAATTATTTCATAAAGATGCTTACAGTTTATCAAATATTAAATATATTTATTTTCAAAATACTGTATAATGTTTCTCCTGTACATTGTAACAATTTCTGAAATTGGTATTAAGTTGGTTAAAAACCCCGCATGTGTATAACAAGAAACCTGTGAAATAATTTTCTGTTTTTCAAACAAACTTTTATATTTTCTTTAATATACTTCATATTCTCACACAAATGCATATACTCATTGTACCGTACAAATCAAAATTAATATTTTTGTAGAGCTTCAGATCATTTCACGATGCAGAGTAATCGCATATATATTACTTTATTTCAACGATTTGTTGTTGGTCACATAAATGCGTTCCTGAATGACAGTCATTGTAAATTGTGAGGTCAAACATGTTTTTTACATACTCTAAGCTTAAAAACAATCCATCTAGTAATTCTAGATATACAACAAAGCGTGGAAAATAAAACATGTGCGGTGTGTTTTTTTTTCAGTTTTTTGTATGCGTGTCAAGATTAAATATAATGGTAGTTTAAAGTCAAATTGAATATTTCAGGAAGTATGCAAATGATTTAAATACGATGTTATATGTTATGCTAAATTTGATAAGCAGTGGTATTAAAATCAGTTACATCAAAGTGTTTTATATCAAGAGATAGACGAGTAATAATGTGAATTCTTTAAATGAGGAAGAATAATTAATTGTGCTATTTCTCATCAATAAATTTTTATAATAGGAAATTAACAAATAAAAGGTCTTTCAAATTCACCTCTTGCAGTACAATAAATGTAATAAATATCAATCTAACTATAATTCATAATATGTTTTCAGATAAATTTTTAACCTCATTTAAAATTCTTCAAGCATAAATATATATGACTTTTTTTATACGGATATCATCTCGGCATGCTGAAAATTACTAACTATTTCTGCAACATGGATGAAATGTGGTTTGTCAGCAAACAAGACAACGAAATTTTATTTGTAATACATATTTCGTCTTTCCATTGGAAAATCAACCAAAATTATATTTTAAACTGTAAAAAGCAAGATATACTAAGTTTATTCTCGACTTGACTAAGGCAACTCAACTAAGCTTCAAAATTACACAAATATCACGAACACAGATTTTAACGTACTAAGTATTGCGTCAACGACTAAGTTTTATTTTCAATAGTCCTCTTTGCTTTAGTCATTTGATGTTGAAATCCTTTAGGAAATCAAAATAAATTTATTCTGAGATACATAACAGCATCATTTACTGAAATGTTTCTGTGAATTAAAAGCGCTAAGTTAATAGAGTTATGTCAGAGAGAAGAGATAGTTAATAGAGTTAAGTCATGGAGTTGTTTAAAAGAAAACTATCCTTAAGAGAACGTGATTTGGAAAAGGTCTTTATGAACTTTCACTTAGATTCAAATTGCCTTACACCGAATTTAATCCCAGGTATTACTTCAAAGACAATGTATAAAATATTATATCGTTAATTTGAAATTTCATTTACATTTTGAGTCCCATAAGCATTTTTAGAAAAAAGCTCTTCACACCTCTAAAGCTGTTTACTATTAATTAAAATGCATTTTAAATTTCCTCGAAAACTATCCTTCCAATGAAATGTTACGTCCAAGGCATAAAACATATTTATTGAAAATAGTAAATTGATCTAAGATTAAATATTCACAAATTATTTACTTCAAATATTTTCCAAAATGAAAATATCTTTATTTAAACTAGATGGTACCCGTCAAAACTTGACGGAAAAAATTACAATAACAATATTAGCCAAATAAGCTTCTTTATTACATAAGTAGTGGTGCTTATGAAACAATCTTTCAAATATTTTATTTAAAAAAAAATTCCCCCAGTGAATTACGTTATTATTTCCGATGCAAACTCTAAACAAACAATCCGTAAACAAAATGGAAATCAGTTTGACATTACCGCCCTATTCCTCACGGCAAGAAAGAAAATTTCCTGAACCTATGAAGTATCATACAAATAGCATATCCCTACGTTCATCTCATATTCAGTCAATAAAAGAACATATTAAATAAGGCGCACATCCCCCCCCCTTGTGATAATGCAACCGAATGAGCTCCTATGCGCATGTGCATTGCATCTCCCCAAACGCACCGTCGAAATTCGACGTTAAAAAAAGTTTTAAAATGTTTTGATCAAAATTTTTAAAGTGTCTTCTTTAATCATTGTTCGTTTCAAATCCATATCTTCTGAAACGCATCCATTGTTTTAAGCTAATCAATTTTTATGTAAATATGAAAAAAAAAATTACAATAATAAATCAATCTGCAGATAAGGAGATTTTTAATGTTTTCAAGTGTAATTTATTTGTATGGTTTCTTCATTCCTTTACATAATCAGGATGATTATTCCTTTTCCATAATTAAGAGAAATAATGTAAATAAGTAAATATCCAAGATTATTTTTGATTCTGTTTACATTAATATATTGTAAATTTTATTGTTAAAAGTTACTGATAAATGATACTTTAGTAAATGGGGCTTTTCTTAATTATTTTTTTATTATTATTATTTTTCTTTTTTTTTGAGATTTAATGGCAACATTCTTCCGTTTGTTTATTGTGCGCTACAGTTTGGCGAATTATTTGAGGTACTTTTCGGTTAGCAGGGCGCCAATGAAGTATATATGTATATATATATATATATAGTATATATATAGTATATACATACATATATACAAATATATATAATGTATATAGTTTTGTTTTTCTAGTATTGAATTTATGTGGTTTATAGATTTTGGTTGGCTTTTGTGATAATGATTCTGCAAGTAATTTTCCATTGGAGTTTATTATTATGTATATATATATATTACTGGCGCCGGCTAACCGAAAAGTACCTAATTTGCATATAGTTTTTTTTCTTAATGGGACGACGGGATAATGCACGGAATTTCGACGGGATAGCGAATATTTTTGATGGTACCAGAATATTTTTCTGTATTTTATAGTTATACTAAGAAATGCATATTTTATGATTTGCTGAATCCCTTATTTGTTTACTTTTTCATGCATTATATTATTGAAGGTTGTTAGTTCTCTTATTCGTTTAAATATACCCTATACTTATATAAAAATAGCGTGTGTTCTCTGTGGTGTTTCGCATAAACGTTGTAAAATTCAGGTTATTAGATTTTATCCAACTTTGCTGTCATAACAGCTGATGAAGCAGCCATTTTCCGCGATTTTTTTGTTACCTGTAAAATGTTTGTTTTTGGTATAGCCCGAACTAAGAAAAAATTGAGTACTTTTCCATTATACGGACATCCTTGTCGCCAAGCATATATTTACATGTATGGCATGGTGTCGGTATAACGGAAAAGAACCAAAATTCGCGATCGATCAAATAATTGAATTTCGTTAAACATTAAATTTTCTGGTACTTTTCTATTATCCGGTCGAGCACTTTTCATAACAAAAAAACTATCGCCAAACTGTAAAATTAAACGCCGAAAATGAAGTACGATTTACTTGATGTCAGAAGCATTATACGTGTTTGTTACGTCATCAAGTGGTTTTTAATTCGAGATTTGAGTCTATTTTCCTTATGTTTTACTGATTTATTAGTTATTTCATTAATTAAAATAACAATTGTGTCCATAAATTCATGTATTTTATTTATTTATTTATTTTGATATTTCAATGGCAACGTTCTCCCGTTTATTTGGCGTTACAGTTTGGCGATAGTTTTTTTTTATGAAAAGTGGACGACGGGATAATAGAGAAGTACCAATTTTCTTATTTTTAATCTGAGAAAGAAGCAATAATCATGGATTTAATTAATTTTGCAATATGCGCTGCAACCAAAATAATTTTGATTAAATCAGTACATATATCGCAGACGCACCTGGGTTATTTTTTGGCGCCTAAATGACGATTTTTGCTTTGTATGGCAACCTGGTGTTTTATAATAAATTTGAATATGTGTGTAAATAAATAAAATAAAATAGGTACTGTTATGTTAGCTGGGAGTCAAGGATAACTCTCCAAATCTTGTTTCAATTGGAATGATTTAAATTGCAACATTTTACGTGAGATTTGTTATTCATATTGATATGTTTACGTTTAGATATTTCATTATGATTATATTCTAAGGAATCAAGTTTTTTTTTAAAGATTTTATACTACAATGTTAAAATATTACCTAGTTGATATTAGCTAATGTCAAAAGATTGGCGAACCACAGAGTTCAGGGAATAAACTCTATGCCCTCAAAAGTTGGAGTTGTCGACTTTATGACGTCATAAGCAGAAGTAAATGTTTAATTGAAAATTACAGCTAATTAATTAAATTTTCGAACAAACGAATGCACGATAACAAATCTGTGTCCAAATATCTTTCATTTAAAAAAAGAATGGTGTGATTTGATGCAGTAGCTTGTTCTGACGGATTGTCGAAAGAAATCGCTTAGCGTTTTAAATATATAGATTACTATTAAGTTTTTTTGATTTGTTTTATAAATTTCTAAAATAAAATTTATAGAGAAAAATACATTATAGTAATTCTTTTTCAGTTTTTTGCATGTGTGCAAAGAAGGCATGTTGAATATTTCAGGAAACATGCAAATGTTTTAAAGAAGATGTTATTTTTTATGCTTAATTTGATAGCAGTGGTATTAAAATGAATTGCATCCAAATATTTTATATGAAGATATAGACGGGTAGAAATGTGAATGCTTTAAATGAGAAAGAATGATTAAACGTGTTATTTCTCATTAATAAATTGTAATAATAGGAAATTGCAGTACAATAAATGTAAAAAATATGAATCTAACAATAATTTAGTAATATGTTTTCAGATAAATTTTTAACATCATTTAAAATTCTTCAAGCATAAATATATCTGAATTTTTTATACGGATATCATCTCAGCATGCTGAAAATTGCTACATATTTCTTCAACATGGATGCAAAATGGTTTGCCAGCAATCAAGACTATAAAATTTTATTTGTAATGTATATTTCTTCTTACCATTGGATAATCAACCAAAATTATATTTTAAGCTGTAAAAAGCAAAATAAATAAGTTTATTCCCGACACAAAGACTAAAGAAACTCAACTAAGCTTCAAAATTACACAAATATCACGAACACAGGTTTTAGTGTACTAAGCAATGCGGCAAACGACTTGGTTTTATTTTCAATCGTCCTCTTTTCTTTAATCATTTGATGCTGAAATTCTTTAGAAAATCAAAATAAATTTATTCTGAGATACATAACAGCATCATTTACTGAAATGTTTCTGCGAATTAAGAGCGCTAAGTTAAATAGAGGCATACACGGATTTGTTTAAAAGAAAGCTATCCTTAAGGGAGAGTGATTTGGTAAAAGTCTCTATGAAATTTCACTTAGATTCAAATTGCCTTACACCAAATTTAATCCCAGGTATATATAAAAGACAATATATAAAAGGCTGTATCGTCAATTTAATTTCATTTACATTTTGAGTCCCATAAGCATTTTTAGAAAAAAGCTCTTCACACCTCTAAAGCTGTTTATTATTAATTAAAATCCATTTTAAGTTTCGCTTGAAAACTATCCTTTCAATAAGATGTTATTTTTCCGGCATAAAAACATATTTATTCAAGATAGTATACTGATCGAAGATTAAATATTCCCAAATTATTTACACTAAATACTTCCCAAAATGAGAATATCTTTATTTAAATTACTATAAAGTTTCTTTTTTTTAATTCTAAAGTAAACTTTATACAGAAAAGTACATTAGAGTAATTGGTCGTAAAATTGTAACTAAAAGTGTAACGTTGCTATTGCATAATTATGCATAATGATATAATATATTTACCCACATTTTTACTGCAAAAACTTACTTAATACTTTATGAATTAAACTGATTGGAGATTGGCTTTATAAAATATATTGCATCCTTATGTATTGATAAACAAATATTTTTTTTTTATAGTTTTTTATTTTGTGATATTGTGTGTCACATTAATTGCATATTTTTGTTGAAAATGGTTTGAAAAAAGATAATTAAAAAAAATTATTTATTAAAAGAAAAAAAAACAAACAATACTATTCAATTTGTAAATTGATGATTTTTTTTCTTAAAAAAAATCAGTATGATAAATGTAATATTGATTGCAAAATTTTATTAGTTTTATTTTATAACTTCTACAAATATCTGCTGTGATCATATGGTAAAACTAAAAAAAACAGAATACTTCTAATACTTTACTATCGATTATCAATAAATTTTCCATTTGTTGTCAATATGGTATATTTCACGAATTTTCTTACACTTAACTTGCCTTTTTATGACTGTCTGTTAAAATTTTGTTATTATTGCAAGATTTTTGTACACAATATTTATTTCACGTTTATCCATGGCAAATATACCTTGTTAAAAGAGTGGGTTTTAATAATTCAATGCATTATTGTACAAAGTTACAAAATTGAGGCTTCTATTTTTATGATAATATGTTGTTTAAAAAAAATGTAGATTTTGATGAAATATGCGTATCTTAATGATTAATCAAATGTGTATTGTTAAAAATAATATAATATTTGTACTTCGTAGTAGAAAGATCGAATTCGTTAACGAAAATCCATTATGCGAATTATGTATTACACGATTTGCTATGTTTTACTACTTCCAGAATCACATTATTATAATGCATGGCTACTAATTTCATGCATTATTGTACAAAATTACAAAATTGAGGTTTCTATTTTTATGCTAATGTGCCTATTTAAAAAGTGTGTAGATTTTGATTGAATATCTGTGCAGCTTTTTAAATGTCAAAGTTGGGACAACTTTAGTATGTTAACCCTATTTAAAAAATTGTCTTCAAATTCAGAATAGAAAAAAAATCTCTATCGAATGGTAACTCAAACTACCTGTGATAATTTGGTTATAAAATATTGTTTGGGTCCCATTTTTTTACCTACTTCAGTGTGAATATATAATCAATTTCATTACCAATACAGAAATAATTTAGATATACGTATATTAAAAATAAGCTGAATGATAGAACATAAAAAGATATGCAGCTGAAACACCCGTAAATTAAAACATAGCACTCAAATTATTTCATAGATATCGCTTCGCAAAAGAATGATAAATTTATATTACTAAAATATTTCTGAAAACATATTACAATTTTTGAAAATGTTTACACTGTGTATAGTCAAAATAATTTTACCTAAGCATTCATTTAAAAGTCAATGTAAAATATCCATAACAATCATACTCCGATTACACGCGTATTTAAAAAAATGCATATACTGAATTGTAGTTTTATAATTCATTTAATTTTTTTACTATATTCATGGCACAGTAATTCGCATAATCCACTTTTGTGCGCAGTATTTCTCGGATATTAGATGTTAAATGGGGCAAAGTGCTTCAGTTTTCTTTCCTTCTAAAACAAAAATGTTATTATGCATCATAAATTATTTGCACGTATCATCACAATGTCGTATTAAAACCCTTGATGTTAATGAAAATTTAAAAGCTATTACAAAACAATGATGTGTATTACATTCATTTTAGAGCATGAATTAATTAATTAATTAATTGAATAAATTATTTAACAAGAATTATTAATTTTGTTCATAAATTGTTTGCAGCACCACTAAGATCTCTAAAGATTATTCGTAATATTAAAGTTCATAAGGAATACGTCGCATTACTTTTATTTACCATTTTAAGGACATATTAATTCAGAAAAAATTAAATACAATAAAAAAACATGAGTGAAATTTGGCCTGGACAAGTACTCAAACCTGGGACCTTCAGCGTAACGTGCTGCTGCTCTGACCACTTACTTATGTCTGAATTAATATAGTCTTAAAATTGTAAATTAAAGTAATCAGACGTATTGTTTATGTATTTTATTGTGTAATTTCTGAACGTTGAATAATTATTAACTGATCGTTGCTATTGTCATATGAAACTACATTATTTTCTGGCCGGTGATTCTTGCCAACATGTATAAATGTGAGAGATTACCGGACTAGGATATCGGCCGGGGTTGCCCAACTGTCAGAGCCATAGCACGTTACGCTGAAGGTCCCAGGTTCCAGTCCTTATCCAGGTCAAATTTTCACTCATGTTTGGTTATTGTATTTAATTGTGTCTGGATTAATATGTTCTTAAAATTACCTGTAAAATTTAAAAAGCAATTCTCGTTCTCGTTTGTAACCAGTGTTACATTGACAAAGTTTGCTCTTATATATACATTTTAGATTGTTTGTGAATTATTCACACTATCTTAACGATATAAAATACTGTATTCTGAATTTTTAATTTTACAAATTAAATATTATTTTTCCTTTATATCAATACGCTTTTAATTAAAAATTTAAATAACGCTTTTAATTAATATTTCTGTCTGTTGAAGTCTAGGAACAGGAAAACATAACGATGATTGAAATTGTATGAAAAAATTCAAAGACAGATAAGAAAGAAGATTTTAATGTCTACGAAGAAAAATATTATTTTATTTACTGAAGCATTTTCTTGTTATAAAAAAATATTTTTTCGTGCAATCTATAAATTCCATCTCAAGTTTTCTTTTCTATGATAAGGAAAATGCATACAAAATATTCCATTTTTATTCAAATTCATCACTCTGCAGGGAGTAAAAAGATTCCTAAGGTCAAGATTGTAGATCATGTGAGCCGTTTTGACAAGTGGCAGTAAAACCGATAATGGAAAGCAGAGAAATTGCGTTTTTTATATTCTTTGGGATCCCACTAACCTTAACTTAAAATGTAAACCGATTCTGTTGTTTTTATGCATAAAAATATATTTAAGCAATATGAAACGAAGTATTATATAGGGTTTTCATAAAAGTTAACGTAAAATAATAAATAACGATTTTCGAAACTGTCAAACATAGAACTATTTTACTCATAGATAACTTTTAAAAAATATTTTGCAATCATTCATTAAAGATTTGGGATGTAATTGAAATATAATGATGTTTTTAACATCTGATAATTGCTTATAATAAATTATCTGTCAGTCGGAATCCCAATATGCTTATTTATTATATCATTAAATGAAATATCTTCATTAATGATAAATTTCGTTACGATCGTGACGTTAAATGATTTGGATTTATGGTTTTCTTAAATGATTCATTTTTATATAAATTTTTCTTTAAATAATATCTTTAAATAAAATTTCTTAAATTTTTTATAAATATGTATATATATATATATATATATATATATATATATATATATATATATATATTATAAATTGTTTTTTTTTTTTTTTGTATAAAATGATTCTTTTTTTTAACCTACTATATTGTGAATATATAATCAATGATATTATCCAAACAGAATAATTTTCATAGATATTAAAAGTAAACTGCATGCTAGAATATAAATATATATATATGCAGCTGAAACACTCGAAAACTCATTTATAATACTCAAGCGATTTCATAAATGTCGTTTCCCAAACGAGATTTCTGACATTACAATTATTGAAAATTTTTACTGCATACATTTAAAATCGTTTATCTGAGCATTAATTTAAATACTAATCTAAAATATCCATAATTGTCATACGTCCGATTACACGCGTATTTTAATAAAATGTATAACCACTGAATTGTAATTTCATAATTCATTTAAAAATTGTTTACTTTCTTCAGGGCACACTTCCTCGCATAATCCACTTTTGTGCGCAGTATTTCTCGGATATTAGATGTTAAATGGGGCAAAGTGCTTTAGTTTTCTTTCCTTATAAAATAAATCTTTTATTATGCATCGTAAATGTTTTGCACGTATCAGGAACAATGTCGTACTAAAACCATTATAAGTTTCAAAATTGGATATGTTTTAAGTGATGATGAATGTTAATGGAAATTTAAAAGTTATCTCAAAGCGATGTTATTCGTTTTAAAGCATTAATTACACTATTAATTATCTGAATAAATTATTTACCAAGAATTATTATTTTTGTTCATAATGTTTGCAGTGCCACTAAGATCTTTAATGATTACCTGTAAAATTTCTTTAATTGTTCTGGTTACCGTCTGTAACTAGTGTTAAAATGACAATATTTGCATTTATATAAACATTTTAAATAGTTTTTGAATTATTCTTAACGATTTAAAATATTGTATTCTGAATTTTAAATTTTCAAAATTCAATATTTTTTTCTTTTATTCCAGTACAATAATACGATTTTAATTAACACTGTCTATTGAAGTCTAAGAACTGGAAAAAAGAGCATTAATGTGCAAATGTATGACAAAATTCAAAGACAGATATATATTTTAATGTATACCAAGAAATTTTAATGTTGTATGACACGAATATATTAATGTACACCATAAAAAATATATACTTTCTTTTCTGAAGCATTTCTTGTTATAAAGAAATATTCTCGTAAAATCTATAAATTCCATCTCAAGTTTTCTTTTCTCCCTTAAAGAATATGCGCACAAAATATGCCATTTTTATTCGAATCTATCACGCTGCAGGGAGTAAAAGGATTCTAAGGTCAAGATTGTAGATCATGTGAGCCGTTTTGACAAGTGGCAATAAAACCGATAATAGAAAGCAGCGAAATCCCGCTTTTTATATTATTGCAGATCGCACTACCTTAACTTAAAATGTAAACCGATTTTTTTTATTTTTAGGCATGAAACTATATTTACGCAATATGGAGTAAAGTATGATATTGTGTTTTTATAAAAGTTTACGTAAAGTCATAGATAATGATTTTTGAAATCGTCAAAAATAGAAATATTTTGCTCATAGATAACTTTTAAAAATGCAAAGATAATTTGTGATCATTCATTACGAATTTGGAATTTAGTTAAATATAATGGAATTTTTAACCCTTTAAGCGTGTAGAACGTAATATTCCGTTCACTAAGCTGCAGGTTTCACTGCAATATATGCAATGTTTAAGATAATATAATTCTATAGATTTAATAAATTTTCAAAACATTGAAGGATGATTAATACACTCAAGGGTTACATTCATAATTGTAATTAAGTTTTATTTATAATGCTGAAAGAATATTTTTTTAGCATATAAAACAAAATGCAGGGAAAACAACATTACAATTTTATCCTTTTTCAAAACGCTCAGAGGGTTAATATATGAAAATAATTTATTAGTGTAAATTATCTATATTCAGATATTCGGAATCCCAATATGCGTATTTAATATATCAACGATATATCTTCATTAATGCTAAATTTCGTTACTATTTCTAAACAAATTATAGATTTCTATTGAAAAGGTACAATAAATATAATATAAAAATTATGTTCTGGAATACCGGTAAAATAATCCTATTTCTGAACAATATTTGTCTAATCTCTCCCAACAAACGAGTGAATGATTTGAATGTGTATCTCTAAAACGATTTTTCTTTCCATTAAGGAGTCTTGTACCTTTTAAGCGCGACGAAAATCGAGAAAAACAATCAAAGTTGGAATTAGTGTATTTTCAAAACCTTTATATGTATAAACATAAAGTTTTGATTATTAATTAAATAGATTGTGCTGTTTAATATAATACTATTAGAAACTGACTAATATTTTACTGAATTGGTGCATTGTTGAAATTAAAATAGCACTTTTTTTACTCCGTAAGTCGTTGCGCGCATAACTTGCGAACGTATGACTGTACTGTTATGAAATTTGATGTCGATAATAAGCACATATGTGTGTTTAATATGATCTACTTTTAAATATTTACAATGATAAGATTTTTAATTATGACCATTTTTATTCATTAAAAAAAGTAAAATTTTGATTTTTTTTTTACTAAAATATATTTTTTACATGGTTAATGAATTAATTTTGACCTAAAAGTAAATCATTTTTAAAATACAGATGTGCTTATTATCTACATCAAATTTCATAACAATCCAGTCATACGTTCTCAAGACATCATGCGCGCAATAACTTACGGAAAAAAGAACTATTTTAATTTCAACAATGCTCAAATTCAGTAAAAGACTAGTCAGTTTCTAATATTATTATATTAACAAGAACGAAAAATCATGCGTCAAGCATAGATTGTGTAACACTTTCCAACGCTTCCAAGATAATTTTACAAATCATACCGTTTAATAAGCTAAAAGATAACATCTAAGTAAACAATTTGGAAAACGCATAACATATTTAAAAACATAATTTCATGAATTTCCAACATGTACAATATTCTGAATAATATCCGAATACTTTTATTCAGCCCTGTATAGGATCTATAGATTTGTATATATACTACATAGGATGCTAAATTTTAGTTCAGTTAGGAAACGCGTAGCACAGTTTAAAATTCTCCGTCTAGAGTTTCTGTCAATAAACGGAAATGTGTTCGCGAACTTTTGTGCTTCCCTGTACAATATTCTGAGTGATATATACAAATTTGAATGCGTTT
Organism: Maratus michaelseni; assembly: GCA_963931845.1. Classification (NCBI taxonomy): domain Eukaryota; kingdom Metazoa; phylum Arthropoda; class Arachnida; order Araneae; family Salticidae; genus Maratus; species Maratus michaelseni. The sequence continues at coordinate 446,110,039 of OZ007589.1, read as the reverse complement.
AAAATAATGAAACATTATTTAAATAAACCGCAGACGATTTTTCTCCATAGACGTAATGAAACGGAATGTTTTTGACGGTCCCTGTAAAGTACCTATAAGTGCTATTCACACCCTATTCCATATTAAGCTTCTTTTAACGCACCTTAGTGATATATATATATATATATTTCAATGCGTTTAAAATAGTGAAACATTATTTAAATAAACCGCAAATGATTTTTCCCCATAGACCGCAATGTAACGGAATACTTTTGAGTGTCCCTGTAAAAAAACTATAAGTGCTACACACTTCCGTTGAAATAGGGAACATACTATAGATAACGACAATAACATATAAAAATTGCAGAGCAATCCGAGCATATTTACTGGAGTTAGAGCACGGTCAGACGGCCAGACAAACCGAAGTCATAAACACTTTTCAACTAGGTTGGAAAGTGTTAAAAAGCACAATCTGCTTAATCTATAGTCAAAAGCTCATGCTTATACACAAAAAAGTTTTGGAGTTACACTTTGAACGTTTTTGTTGATTTTCGGCGAGTTTAAAAGGTACAAGACCCCTTAAGGGCAAGATATAATGTAAAAATTCAAAACACACAATATTTTCTAAAATCATAAATCTTATTTATAAATAAAATTGTAATATTTTAATTGATTACTCAAGAATCATGTGAAAAACAACAGTTAAATTCTAACAGTTACGGTTACAGTGACAAAATTTCGAAAATTTCAAATGGCAGCACCTACTTTTTTTTATTGGAATGTGATCCTCATAGTGAAAAACCATCAAAAGCGTTGGAACGGTACCTGTAGCACGAAAATTGCCGGCGCTAGACAGATTAAGAAGAGTAGTGAAAACAACCAATAAGGACAGAGAAGCAACAGAAAACAAAACATTTTATTGTGTTTCATACATTTTCCATTTCACACACGACGATACTTTACTTGGTGGATACGACTGAACAATAAAATGTTTTACTTTCTGTTGCTTCTCTGTCCTTTATGGGTTGTTTTCACTTTTATTCTTAGTCTGTCTAGCGCCGGCGATTTTCGTGCTACAGGTACCGTTCCAACGCTTTTGATGGTTTTTCACTATGAAGATCACATTCCAATAAAAAAACGGCTCTCCGGGAGTGCCAACAGAAGTGAAAACTTGAACAATTACGTGTGTATTTTTTGAATCGTCAGGAAACGTTTTATTGTGCAGGAAATACTTTTAAATGAAGTGTTTTTTTTTATTCATTATTATAAACTACTACTACAAAAATTTTATTACAATTTCCATTTAATGCATTATTGTACATGAAAAATAATGCATATTATTTTACATACAAAAATTGCAATCTATTGCTTAAAACGTAAATTTAAAAATACATGAAATATGAAATTTAATTAATTAGTATTCTTTGAAATGAATACCAATGAAACTTATGAATTTTCATCCACAATTTAAACAACTCTCAATACATTCATCATTTCTTCCATGAGATGTAGTTTCATATCTTTTGTAATAACATTTATCTGCAAAATAGGGTTCCCGCTTCCTATCACTCCTAAAATGATGACTTCTTTGCTGCCTGTCTTGTTTACGGTATTCGTGAACATTATGCTTTTTTCTATCTTCATACTGCGCGTATTTTTTGCGGTATCTATAATTTCTATCAACAAACTTTTCTTTTCTATAAAATGATTTCACTTCATTTCCGTATCCGTAACCACGTTTATTAAAACTTTCGTGAAATATTTCATTATTTTCATTTTTTCTTTCTTTATTACTTCCGTCTGTTTCTTTTCTCGTGCTCGTTAAATTATTATATTTTCCGTGTTTTGTTATTTCATTTTCATCTTTTGATTTGGTCTCGCGAGTTGAGTCACTTTTATCTGTTTTCACCGAGCGTGCTAAATTTATCTTGAAATTATTTTCTGAATTATTTTTATTCATAATACCATTTATTTCGTTTTCTGCACGCGAACTATTTCCTTTTGATACTTTCGCTTCATTGTATGAATTGGCAACATAATTTAATTTTTTATCGGAATTATTTACAACTTTAAGGCAACCTACTTGAAAAGTATTGCACTCGCCAACAATTTTAATTCCCTCTTCATCTATCGCCAACTTTAGTTTGCTGATCACGTCTTGCCCTATTACAATATCGTATGCGAGAGATTTTGAAACATAAAATTTCGTTGATATAAGAAACCCATCGCCACGTATTTCATACACAAAATATCCAATTATATTTACAGTTTCTCCGCCAATGTCAGTTAATAAGATATCAACAGAAGACAAATTTGGCGACCCAATATTGACATAACATTCGTAACTGAATCGCTGAATATCGCTGCCTGTATTAAATAATAGATTTGCTTCTTTGCCTTTGATATTAATTATTTTACCCATTCCATTAGGTTTAGACTTATTTCTGATTCGAATTGTAGCAATGTTAGCGTTTTCCTGTACACCGGCATTAGGATTGTGATTTTGGCGATTATAATTTCGAAAGTTTTCGGTAGAGTCTTGACTGAACTCATTAGTTTGACCGTTATTGTATTAATTACACTGAGATGCTATGTGGCCTTGAGAGTTACATCTATCTAAAACACCTAATTTGAGATTTATTTCTTTTGTTTTGGTATTGGGTATGAAAGAAAGATTGTGAATTTTCATTTTCACTTACTTCGGGTTTTCTATCTTCAAAGTGGGGTGAAATTCTATTCATGTTTTTAACATTACGTTTCGCCGCATCATAATCGTCTAGTTTATTTACTAATACGTCTACATTTTTAATTTTTGGAAAATCATCAATAAAATGTGCTTTCACTTCTATAGGTAACCTTTTATTAATTTGATCTACTACTATTAATTCTTTTAAGGATTCAAAATTAGATACTTTAAGACCGCTAATCCATTCTTCCAAATAATTTCTTAATTCAAATGCTAAATCGCGCCAAGTGGCTGAAGATTATTTTTATGTAACAGTAATTTCTGCGTAAATTCTTCTGGCGTCATTTTGAAGCGTTTAAGAAGTAAATCATTTACGTAATCATAATTGTTCGCCAATGTTTCTGGTTCTCTAGCTGTAATATTGGCGATTTCTAACGGAATTAAACTTAACAAATGTGTGACCTAATTTTCTTTTATTATATTCATTCGAGAAATTTGTCTTTCAAATAATGCTAAATAGAGACTAATATCACTTTTGCTGTCAAGGTGAGATATTAATTTAAGCAAATCTGGTTGCTTACCTGAACCAGCTATTGCAGAATCGTCGCCAAATATACAGAGGTGTCGGTAACAGTAACGGTAACAGTGCCGCGAGTTCAATGATTTTTTCCCATCTCAAAAAAGACCCCGGCTATTGCAGAATCCTCGCCAAATATACAGAGGTGTCGGTAACAGTAACGGTAACAGTGTCGCGAATTCAATGGTTTTTCCCCATCTCAAAAAATGCCCAACGCGCCTAAAGAAGTTTTCACTTCAGAAATATGTGTTGTCATTTGAAATTTTCGAAATTTTGTCACTGTAACCGTAACTGTTGAATTTAACTGTTGTTTTTCACATGATTCTTGAGCGCATACCTCAAAATACTTCAAACCAAAATTTTATTCAGTTTCTGTGAACGATATGACAGTTAGGGGCTCATATATCGGGATAGTTTTTTTTTATAATCACCCTGTATATATCATTGTATGTCGAAATTTTAAACACATTATATCGTACATTATAACATAGCTGAATAAACTGTAAAATTAAAATGATGACACGAAGCCGGAAAACAGTCTGAAAATCACTGCACGAATTCCGTTGAAACTTTTCTGAAAATAGAAGAAAATTAACTGTATTGGGCTAAAAGATTCAAACCAGATTCCTTTTAATTATGTGGGAAAATCGCAGCAAATCGCAACTTCCAAAACAATCGATAACTTAGAAATTTTAAAACTATTGGCGCTACACTACTCATATATCGTAGTGCAAGGTCGTTTTATATAGGTAGGTACATATCCCACAAGGCTACACTGTTAAAAATTTGCAGCAAACTGTCCAGTCATTTCACCGTTTTTACAGAAAATGGATACATAACCGTAATTTAACTCTATTCTGACAATATTATTGCCCATATTACGGTCAGAATACCGTGAAAATACGGTTATGTAACCATTTTCTATAAAAACGGTCAAATGACTGGACAGTCTGCTGCAAATTTTTAACAGTGTAGCTTTATCCGTTGAAAAGTATTTTAGTATTTTCTGACTTTAGTCTGCATACTTTATATATATAAATGAAATGTTAACTTTGAATGTGACAATTATAAAACTCATATCACTGGTTGCAAAATGATAATTTTTTTCTTAAATTCGAAAATATAATCAATACCTTAGTGTACCGAAACATATAGGGTGACTACACACGTAGTGGATCAAATAAGTTTTCCGATTTCCATGGATTCTTCTGTCTGGCCTTTTGCACAGTTAAATTATGTTAAAATATTTATTTTGTTCAGTTATTTACGCTAAATAAATTTGTATGCAGAGCACATCATGTAACATGTGTCAGTAACTCGTAATTCTGTTCTAAAGATGAAAATAAAATTGCGCTAGTAATTGATCACAATGATCTTGGTTAATTAGTTATGTCATAGATGTTGTTCACATGTCTGAAGTGTTTTAAACTACTACGAAACAAGCAGTAAAAACCGTACTCACTACAAATAATTCTGTCCCTCTACTTTTAAATAACAGAAATTAAAGACAAAATTGAGTACTAAACATTATTAAAGAACATTTCTGAACAGTGAAAAACTGTTCTCGAAACAAGTCTGCTCTCAAATATATTGCTTTTTCTTCTTTTTTTAGGTGCGTTCGTAATTATATAAATATGTAGCAACAATAGACGTGCTCTGGTTCGTCCGTCTGTTCGCATATAACAGCGCAAAAACTACCCAACTGAATGATTTGAAATTTAATATATATAATCGTTGCAGGATTTTGTCGAGTCATTTCAAATTTTATGAAAATTGAATCAAAACTTAAAAAGTTATTAATGAAAGTTTTCTTTATTCTGTTAAATCCTATTATACAGAATCTATATAATAAAAGCGCAAGTCATGTGACTGAGGAAAACAAATACGGGCTGACCACATTTTTTTGCATATGCCAAGCGGCCATTTTTATTCAAAATTATATTTTCGAATAAAATTGCATAAAAGTTACATGTTTAGAAAGATCGTTCAAAAAATTGTTTGCTTGAGAGATCATTTACATTCAAGAATGTATAGATTCTGATATAACTTCAGTGTATATTAGGTTAACCGAATATTTCAATCCATTAAAGTAAATAAACACAGGAGATTCGTTCATTTATGAGTCATAAAAAAATTAAACCACGGAGGTAATCATTCGCAAAGGAAGATCTCCATGGTGAAAAAAAAATTCGTATTTGTAAACGTGACATAATAAATAACAAGTATAATAAATAACAAGTGGGTAAGTGTGATCGAAGATCCCACAAAGATTTTCGTTTAATATTCCTTACAAAACACTTTATCCTTTCTTTAATAAATCCAAATGAATTTCATTTAAAAAAAAAAAATAGTCATGTTTTTTATAAATAAAAAATTTACCGGTCTATTTTTCTCGTTTTTTCCAATATCTGAACCGGACCGAAAGCTGTGAAGCCCACTATTATACTCTGTCATAATAATATCTGTCATGTGGACTGAATGCGATATTAAGAAAACAAAATTCAAAATTAAATATGTTGTACACCTTTAAAATATTAAAATATGCGAATATTTCCATAATCGGGTTTTTATCATGATTCAATAAGTTCCTCAAACTCATATATTTATTATTCTCTGTTACTCATATTGATACTCGCTTTGTATTATTCTCAAACATTTGAAAAATCCGTTAAACTCCCGATATGACGTCAGATTAATTTTCTATTTAATTCTCTAATGACGTGATATTAATCTGCTTTCTGTACATACACATACTCATACTCCTTGTATTATTGAGAAATCTTTGAAAATTTCCGTTTTATTACCAATAAGCGTCGATCATTTTTATTTCATATTAATCTTTTTTTCAATTGGTGAAACTTTTTATTTCATTTTCATTTTTCACGTGGAAGTCTTTCAATAGAAAACTAATTATTGTAGAAAGAATTTTATTGTGGATTTTTAATTGTTGGCAACGGCTATAAAGAAAAATGTTTCAATTTAATAGGAAAAGGCTGTTAGAATTTTCGTTTTGTATCTCTATTTATTAAAATAATGCGATGTTTTCAAATTTTAATATTTTGAGCTTCATAGCTGATATTCAGATATATACACAAAGTTTCAACTCTGTAAGATATATAATTTTTGAGAATGGTTCTGTGACGGACGGACAACGTAGCGGGAGTAATAGGGTTTCGTGAGGTGAGATGAACGAAACCCTAAAAAAAAAAGGCATGTTCATTTCGCTCCTAGCAGACGACATAATTCATTTTACTGAATTAATGAGGATTTTTTTTTACATTGTGAAACTATTTATAAAACGAACGAACCTCATATTGTTTTTTTTTTTTTTTTTTTTGTTTTTTTTTTAGTTCCGCTAAAAAAAGTTTTTTCAATTTTAACTTGTCGAATGAGCTTGTTAATTTTTATCTCTTTAGTGTAAGTTTCTCAGACAAGAAAGTTTGTGGTGGCTACTATCATTAAATCAGGTTAATTTCCAGATTAATTACCAAAGTATTTTTTTGGATGAGAGTATATTTGTAACTGTAATTGTATGAATTTAATAGACGGTGTTCTTTCTGTCAAGGTTTCTCGGTAAGAGATCAGTTGTATTTAAACCAAGAAAGTTTATAATACATTTTCTTAATTAACATAGATATAAACATTTTTTTTTAATGTACAAAGTAATATAAGTAATCGAAATTTACTTGTAAGTACATTAATGCAATTACACGAAATTATCCACGTGTCATTATTTGTTAAACAGTCATTATCACTTTAATTAACTCAGTTGATATGATTTTAATTTATTATTGTTGAAATTATTATTGTTTATATTTCTTTTAAATGCTAAAAGGTGTAAATTAACAACATATTACAAATTAAAATAACTTTTATTAGGTTGTTTTACATGTTTCGACTCACGCCGAGTCATTTTAAAAAACAAATGAGACTATTCCATAATTGCACGGGCTTTGAAGTTTTTATTTTCATGTACTTTTTTTTAAATTACGCACGTTATCTTTTATTTTCACTTGGTTGTTTATTTTCATATCTGTGACCATGGAGTAACTCGAGCCACAGTTTTTGGTAAATTAAAAGATGCCTCCAAAACAAATAAACAAAACAACCAAGTAAAAATACAAGATAACGTGCGTAATTAAAAAAAAAGTACATGAAAATAATAACTTCAAAGGCCGTGCAATTATGGAATAGTCTCATTTGTTTTTGAAAATCACTCGGAGTGAGTCGAAACATGTCAAACAACCTAATAAAAGTTATTTTAATTTGTATTATGTTGTTAATTTACAACTTTTAGCATTTAAAAGAAATATATTATTACAAGGTGTTATAATTTATTACATTGTTATTATTGTTTATTCTATATATACATTAGCCAGAAGCAATATATTCTGAATGTAATGTAATCAAAGGAATATACTTAATTTTTCTTCTTGTTTTTATGGTCAAAAGGATGATAATAAAATCCTAACAAATAAAACAAGTTGGAAATTGTACGTCAAACGTTACAAACGAGGTGCGTTCGTACGCACGTTTTAGAATTAAATTCATGATATTCCGTGCGTAGAACGGGTTAAACAGCTAGTTAAGTATATATTTTATGACACTGTTCATACAAATATCTTAACTAGTTATATAAATATTCAGATATATATGTATCAGCTAGTTATATAAATATTCAGATCTTGATGATTTTTAATTCTGTGAAATTAATTATATCGTCTGCAGATTCATTTCTGTCATAAAATAAGTATCTCGGTCGCTTGACGATTTAACATCCATCGGAAGCTCCTATAACAAAAAAGCACCGATTAAAAAAAAATTCAAATTTTTTAATAAATATTTTTATTAATATCTCCTAAAGTTTTGATTCGATTTTAATAAAATTTGAAATGTCTCGACAAAATTCTGCAAAGATAATATATTTTAAATTGCAAACCATTTGGTTGGGTAGTTTTTGCGTTGTTATATGCGGACAGACAGACAGACGGACAGACAGACAGACGGACGGACAGACGGACAGACAGACAGACGGACGGACAGACGGACGGACCAAACGACGACTATAGGTGCTAAGTATTTATATAATTACGAACGCACCTAAAAAATGTATTTAAATCTGCATTCTGAAGCGTATTACTGTATATAGAACATTTTAAGGTATTATATAATTTCGAGAAACGATATTTTTGCTATTTAACCCTATTCCGCGCAGTGATAAATACGTGAATAAATAAAAATTTCATCACTTATACATTTAATTAATTTTGCACTTAAAGAATTTAGATCCCAATCTTTCAAATAAAATATATATTTTTTTAATTCAACAAACTTTTATTTATTTGGATACAGCGGCAAAGATTTTCTAGAATATCATTTTAATGTTAAAAAAATCCTTGTTTAGTATTATAAATATCAACATTTGTATAATGTACAGTTAAATCGCATTTAAAAAGTAGTTGAAACAAATAAATGCTTGCTTTCTGTTTGTACTGAAAATGCAAAGCAAATTAAAGAAAATCGAAATATTTCAGATATCTCCCGTTGTATTAAATGTGATAAAAACGGAAATTACAAGAAATTACAGTTTAAATTCGCAGAAAATTCGTACCACATTTCTTTTTGTGCTCTACTGTATTGTCAAAAAGATAAATAGCTAAATTTGATTTGCCAGAAGTTCAATCATTCTAAACTGTTGCATGATTCTTAAAGAATTGCTATAAAATGTAATGTGTTTTATTTAAGAACTTCTGACACTACAAATATTTTTAAAATATAATTTGTGTTAATAAAATAAAATTATGTAGTACAAGTATTAATTTATATGGTATTAGTTTACAAGTGTTAATGTATGTAGTACAAGCTGTAATTTTTCTAACATTCATATTCGTTAAATACCGGGGAAAATGAAATGATAAGTGATGATAAGTTATGTCTAAATGATAAGTGTTAGAAAGAACTATGTACGCTAATCACACCCGGTGCATGTAAACTTTGCCGTTGGTGCAAAGTCCTCCAATTTCCCTGTGAATGATACCTAGTCAGGTAAAGGTCTCATCACCTGATCAAGGATCTAAATTATGAGACCAACTCGCGTAGATGTGGCCTGACATATGGGTATGCGATACAGCGTGAAATAAGTAAATTATCCAGCAACTCACATCCGTCCAGCAGGACTTCGCTACACTGTGCAGTGCTGAATCGACTCATCCCAACATCAATTAGCAACCGACCAACTTAGGAAAAGCAACTTAGGCAACAAGATGCAAGGAAACCACGTTGGGCTAGAGGCTTATAAAACAAATCTACCCCTATTTTAAATCTTTGGCATCTGCTAAAACAAAAAATGTTTCAATTTAATAGGAAAAGGCTGTTAGAATTTTGGTTTTTTATCTCTATTTATTAAAATAATACGATTTTTTCAAATTTTAATATTTTGAGCTCTTCACAGCTGCTATTCAGATTTATACACTAAGTTTCAACTCTGTAAGTTACATACTTTTTGAGAATGGCTCTGTGACGGACAGACAACGAAGCGGGGGTAATAGGGTTTCGTGAGATGAACGAAACCCTAACAAAAATGCTGTACTAGAAATATATAGACAACCTGTGTTAAAAGCTGATTTAAGTACTGATATTCAAAATTTGTTTATTCGAAGGTCGTGTGCTTGGACGCATTAGTTTCCTGAGATAAACAGGACGCATTAGTTTCCGACAGATTGCATATTAAAGTAATCCGTAACAGAAATAAGCGCCCCGAAACGTCGGAACGTCTGCCCAAAATTTTCAATTTCCCCATAGAAATAATCTACCTTATTTAAATCTGTGTGCGTATCGACCTCAGATATCCTATGTAACAGAAAAAAAAATATCATTTAAAAATAATGAAATTCAAAGCAGAAATTTGAAAAGAACGCTCTACCCTATTAAAATTCCTGCGCGTATCTATGTATGTAACCTCAAAAACTCGTAAACCACAGGGCGCAGGGCTGTGAAAATTGGCACACGGGTTGCTGGTAGTGGGCCCATGAACGATTGGGTCAAAAAATTCAAAAATTTTAAATATTTTTTTATTGTATGTTTTTGACGAATTTTTGCCTTTTTTTATGTTCAACCCGTTATCGCGCGAGTTCTAACCAGTTTTAAATGTTTACTGCAATGTAAGATATACATATTGCGTAAGCCATGCTGCAATACTAAGAAGCTGTAGCGGGTATTACGATAATTCTTTTACCTCACATGCAAATAATTAGAGATTATGAATTAAAAAAAATATTATTATTATTAATTTTAAAAAAAATAAAGAAAAGCATTTTATCACAAGCATCAACAAAGCTTTTTATTCTATTTATTCCCTTATTCCAAAGATATCGTTTTATCGTCTGCTGCCATAGCAACATAATAAATTAAATTTCATTAAAAAAAGCACAGTAGTAGAAAAATATTTTTTTAAATCAAATAGTTGAACAAAACAACACTTTACGAGGGGAATTCTTATTTCTTATTTAGATATTTTAAAGTTGATTTTTGGCGTTTTTGTTTTTAATTTTGGTTTTAGAATTAAATCCATGAACTCCTGTGCGTAGAGCGGGTTAAACAGCTAGTATTTAGATTATTAATTGAAACATTCCCTTGTTGTAACTAGTGCATTTTAACCTCATTTTTTGCTCTTCGTTACGACCTGAACGTTACTGACGTACATATTTGTGATTACTGGTTGGCTATTACAAGTTTTATTTCAAAGGTGCGTAACGACCATGTGTTTAAATTTTTTATTTGTTTTTTAACTAGATAGTACCCGTCAAGATTGGACGGTTAACAACTTGAAAGTTCATTGTAAAAGTGTTTGAAATTTCGTTTTGTTGCTTTTAAATTAATTAAGTATTGAAAATTTGAAGAACTGTTATATAGTGAAAGCTATTCATATACATATTGTCATATCTCGATGATTAGTATCCATATATAAACAGAGAGGGCGCTGCTAGTCCAGAGTTGAATATCTCTTGCAGGAGAGTTACGGAGACGAGATGTAAGGCAGTGAAGCCAGTATGTACGAAGTAGCGGTGCGCTTGGCCGCAATTGTAAATAATGTATAATAAATATATATAATTAAATAGATATCTCCTTGCTGTTAACGAAATATGAATACACAAAGTTGAAGCCTTATTAATGGCGACGTGCGGAAAAGAACCCAAGATTTTATATAAATGTTGCATTTTTTTTTTCGAAATAAAAAAAGAAAATGGCAGAAACAGAAGTTATCTCTCTGGGACGTCTGGAAGAATATGATTCGACCGTGCCCTGGTCAATTTATGTTGAAAAATTTGACTTTTACTACGCTGCTAATAATATTCAAAATGCGGATAAGAAGAAAAATATATTATTAAGCTCGGTTGGAACGGCAACATTTTCGATATTGAGAGATATCATTGTACCGACTTCGCTGAAAGAGATAAGTTATGATGATCTCTTAAAGAGGGCGAAAGAACCTTTTTCACCTTGTCCAAGTGTAATTGTTGAACGGTTCAAGTTTCAAAAAAGATTACGGAAGCAAGGGGAAAGCATAGCCAACTTTGTGAGAGATTTACGACGGTTATCGGAATACTGCAACTTTGAAACGACGTTAAGCGATCGCCTTCCGGACCAGCTAGTTTTTGGAATTCAAGACGAGAAAGTACAGCAAAAATTGTTGGATACGAAAAATCTAACGTTCCAAACAGCTGTAGAAATTGCGGAATCATTCGAAACAGCCGAAGCTGGAGTAAAATCACTACATATTAATGGAACAACAACTGTAAATAAAGTTCAAGATGCCCGAATGGAGAAAACGAAAGTATACCAGTATTCGTCGAAGCCGAAAGAAGGGATGTATGCACCTGGAAACCGGAACAGTTATAAAGAGAAACCATGTTATCGTTGTGCTAGAAATCCCAAACCTGTTGAGTGTCCATTTAAATCAACAGAATGTCATGTTTGCCATAAAGTGGGACATTAAAAAATTTGTTGCAGGAACCGGAACTTCTCTACAGTGAATCAAAAACTGAAAAAGAACAGTAAAATTAAAACTGTTCAGGAATATTCCCTAAATGTTATGAGGGATGAGTGCAATAATGTTTTGTCGGAAAAAGGTGTTACAATTAATGGGATTAAAGTTAATTTTGTAATTGATTCCGGAGCAGCTCATACGATCGTAAGTAAAAATATTGCCGATAAATTATTTTCAGGTAAGCCTCCTTTGGTTAAATCTAATATTAAGCTGCAAAAATATACTAAAGATTCTTTAACTGTATTAGGTGAATTAAATGTAAATGTTTTGATTGATGACAATTGTATACCTAATTTAAAAATGCTAGTTATTAAAGAGGAAGGTCCGAGTTTAATTGGTAAAACTTGGTTGAAAGCATCAAAATTATTTTGGTCGAATGTAAACATGATCAAAAGTATTTCGAAAGATGATTTAATAAAAAAAATTCCTAATGTTTTTGCTGACGGGATCGGTACGATCAAAGGTCCTCCCGTTTCAATAAGTTTGAAAAATGATGCAAAACCAGTTTTCCTAAAATCTCGCCCTGTTCCTTTTTCTTTGAGAACAGCAACTGATTTGGAATTGGAACACTTAACAAATGAGGGTATTTTAAAACCTGTGGATTATTCTGAATGGGCTAGTCCTATAGTAATTGTTCCAAAACCAAATGGTACTGTTCGAATTTGTGGTGATTATAGAGCAACAGTAAATTCTAATACTGAAAATGATAATTATCCTCTTCCAATAATGGAAGAATTGTTTGCTAAATTAGCAGGTGGAAAATTCTTTACTGTGTTTGATTTAAAAGATGCTTATTTACAACAACCTGTTGATGATGAAAGTAGTAAAATTTTTACTATAAATACTCATAAAGGTTTATTTAACGTTTTAAGACTAGCTTTTGGTGTAAAATGTGCACCAGGTATTTTTCAAAGAAAAATTGAAAATATATTAAAGAAATTTGACTATGTTGGTGTATTTTTAGATGATGTAATTATAAGTGCTAGATCTGAATCCGAACATTCTGAAAGAGTTGAATGTATTATGAAATGCTTTTCTGAGCATGGTATAAGATTAAATAAGGAAAAATTAAAATTTATGGTTTCGGAAGTTAGCTATTTAGGACATAAAATTTCACAGAAAGGCATTAAGCCTATTCCAGAAAAAGTTGATGCTATTTTGAATGCTCCTTTTCCTACTAATGTTTCTCAATTACGTTCATTTTTGGGATTAATTTCTTATTATAGAAACTTCCTACCTAATATTTCAGATGTGTTAGAACCTTTGCATAGATTATTAGATAATAATGTAAAGTGGACATGGTCAGAGAAGCATGAAAAAGCATTTCAGAAAGTTAAACAACTTTTATGTAAATCGCCTGTTTTAGAATTGTATGATATAAACAAAGATGTTGTTTTAAACTGTGATGCATCTGAATATGGAATTGGTTGTGTGTTAAGCCAAATTGTTGAGGGTAAAGAAAAACCAATAGCTTTTGCATCTAGAACGATGAATAAGACTGAAAGAAATTATGCCATGATTGATAAAGAAGCTTTATCTGTAATTTTTGGTGTAACGAAATTTCATCAATATTTAGCAGGTAAACAGTTTAAAATCATAACTGATCACAAACCTCTAATTCGATTGTTTGATCCTGTAAAAAAAGTACCTGATACATTATCACCCAGAATGCTGAGATGGTCGTTAATGTTAGCAGGGTATGACTATATAATTGAGTATCGCGAAGGTAAAAATAATGAAAATGCAGATGCATTAAGTAGATTACCCCTTCCAGAAACTGTAAATGTAGTAAATAATCCATCGGAAATAATGTTCGTTTCTAATAGTAATGATTGGCCTGTTACTTCTAAAACGATTTCAAAGTGAATAACTAAAAATCCAGTAACAAAACAAATTTTAGAGTGGGCGTTATATGGATGGCCAAAAACGGTTAAATCCGAAGAATATAAACCATATTTTCGTAGACGTGAGGAAATTTCGTGTTTAGAAAATTGTTTATTATGGGGACATAGAGTAATTATACCAGATGAAGGTCGCGAAAAAATGTTACAATTATTACATTCCGTTCATCAGGGTATATCTAGCATGAAAGCTAAAGCTCGAGGTGTGATCTGGTGGCCTAATATGGACAAAGAAATAGAACAAATGGTTAATTCTTGTAGTAGATGTCAAATGTTTGCTCGGGATATTCCTAAAATGAAACCTTTAAAATGGGAATCGGAATTTGCTTGGGAAAGAATTCAAATAGATTTTGCCGGTCCTTTTGAGGGTAAAATATTTTTAATAGTGGTCGATTCTTATACTAAATGGTTAGAGGTACAGGTGGTACCCAGTGCTTATAGTAAAGCAACTATTAGAGTACTACGTAGAATTTTTGCTACATTTGGTTTGCCCGTTGAATTAGTCAGTGATAATGGACGTGCGTTTACAAGTGATGAATTTCAAGATTTTCTTAAATCAAATGGAATTATACATACACCCATTCCGCCATATCATCCATCGTGCCCGCGGAAGAAGAGACCAGTGGCTTGTTCTTCCATACATTTCATGATCGGACTCCGCGGGAAAGCAAGGGCCGTAGGGATGCCGGACATCAGGTGGATGACCCGACTCCCTAATGGGTGTTCGGCGATGAAGCCGTTCGACAGTCTCTACGGTTCATCAGGTGTTACGTGGGGAAGTATCCTTTGATGGTGGGAACTTCCGCCGAATCGTAACGACCTCTGTCGTCGACTCTGGGGCAAAAAGATGAGGAGGCGTCGCTGGAACGCGAACCCTCTGAATCGATCGTAGCGACCTGGTGAGACAAAGTCATGGTCTGCGTTAAAAATCCTTCAGGATTTGGGCACGATGAGGAGTGGGCTCGCTCGGCGCCGTGAGGGCGCCGACGGCGCCTATTAGTTTTTTATATCATCCATCGTCGAATGGACAGGCAGAAAGGTATGTTCAAACTGTTAAAAATTGTCTTAAAAAGCTAGAAAAGGGTGACATAAATTTGTCAATTGCACGATTTTTATTGGAAAATCATTCTACCCCACATTCTGTCACTGGTAAGACTCCCGCAGAATTAATGTTTGGAAGGTCAGTTCGAACAGCTCTACACTTGGTATTACCATCCAAACCTAAAATACAGCAACCCTTACATAAATACAATCTTCATGAATCAGTTTTTATTAAAAACTTTGGAAAAGGGGAGAAATGGATTAAGGGAAAAATTATAAAATTATTGGGGAGCAGATGGGTTTTAGTAAATAGAGTTGACGGAATAATGTGTAAACGTCATGTTAATCAGTTGAGACACAACAGAGAAATAAGTGATGAAACGTCAGAGGAAAGTAAAATGGGTCAGTTTGATAAACAAAACACTGATTTCGATAGTTATGATAGAGTTAAGAGAAATAAGTTTTCTGGATATTATGTAAATAATAAAGAGCAAATTAATGCCGAAAATGCCGAAAAATCTAGCCAATCTCAGTCTTCACATGATATTGTAACAGGTACAGTTGTGAATAATAATTGTGATAATACTATGGATAAAAATGTAAAGGACAATTCCGTGATAAGTAATGATGTGGACTTGCAGAAGAGTACACCTATAAAGACTGATAAAAAGGACAATCAACCTGTTCGAAGAGGCAACAGACAGATTAAACCAGTGGTTCGTTTGAACTACGAGGGGAGGGGTGTCATATCTCGATGATTAGTATCCATATATAAACAGAGAGGGCGCTGCTAGTCCAGAGTTGAATATCTCTTGCAGGAGAGTTACGGAGACGAGATGTAAGGCAGTGAAGCCAGTATGTACGAAGTAGCGGTGCGCTTGGCCGCAATTATAAATAATGTATAATAAATATATATAATTAAATAGATATCTCCTTGCTGTTAACGAAATATGAATGCACAAAGTTGAAGCCTTATTACATATAAAACGATAGATGGCGCTGTCAGTCCAAGATACTCAATTAATGAAATTAATTTAAAGCAGGAGCTTAAATATAATAAAGGAATGAGTGAGGCATTTATTTGTGCTTGCTACAATCTCTCACTCTCTCTCTCTCTGTGTGCCTTTTGTTTTAATATCAATATTTTGTATTTTGTAATTTTTTTAAAATACGCGACTTTTCATATTTTACATTAATTTTATTTTTTTCAGCCTGACAAAAGCACATGAACTTAAAATTTGCTGTTTGCCTCTAACAATTTATAATATATATTTTTTAATTACTTGAATTTTATTTTACATTTTCATACATTATTTATATATTAAACCATGGATATCAAGGTGATTTCTATTATAGTTCTGATATTAATATATTTCCTTTCCTTAATTAATTAAGTTAAAAAATTTAATTTAAAAAATAACAAGAAACAGTTTAGTTTTCTTATTTTAAATCTCTGGTATTCCTATTCTGTGAAAAAATAACAGTCTTTAAATGTCTTCGTACTAAAATTAAAAATTTTAAAAATGAAATCTTTATAGCAGACCTTATACAGATATTACCTTTATAGCAGAAAATATTCGCAACTATAGTGCATAATACAAAGTTTCTAAACAATTGTTTAGAAAATTTATATTTTATTTTAAATATTAAAATCATTTTGTCAATTAAATATAAAACGAAAAAAAAAGCGATTTTCGTACTTTGCTGAGTTACATATTTTGACAAGATTACGAAACAGCAAATTTCCTTTTCCATAAAAATGTCATAGGTTTCGACAGTAAATGTAAATTTCTAATTTATTACTTTACATTTTCATATCTTTTGTAATGCAAATTTAGTCAGATAGCTTTGAGCTAGCTCATTTAGAAATATGTAGCATCTTTTTTCAAATTTAAATTTTCCTTTTTAAATTCTTTATGTATAAAGATTTAAATAATGCTATAATGTGAAAGGGAATGTTTGTCACTATTTTTCCTGCATATAAAATAGAGTGCAATTTTGTTGATATAGTTTTGCTTTCGCAAGATGTGATAAAATGTTTAATGGAATTTTAATTTTATTATTCTAAATCGCAGTTTATTGCAAAATTTGTTTAATATTTACATATATATAAATTTATTTTTAGATAAATAACATGCCAGAACAAAAAAAAGACATTTAATATTAAGTAAAATAGGCAAAAAAATAAAATAAAATAAAACATTATACGTGTTTAACTAACATTTAATTGACTTTTTAACACATAAATATTTATTTAGCTGTTTTTTTACATCTATAATTCGTCTTTTGCAAACAAATTGTGAATGTATGAATTCAATTTTATTGCCCAAAATTAAACTGCAGCGCCTTTTTCGCCCTGGTGCCGAAAACGTAATTTTGTTTTTATTGATTCGATGATAATGTAAAAAATTTTGAAGTTTTGTTTTAAAGGGCCGTGATAGGTTATTTGTTCAAAATATTAAACGTAAAGTAAATGGATATCATATAAAACATATATATCGAAAGTAGCTTATTTAATTTTTTCTATATAATCAAGTTCAAACATTTCCAGTGTAATTTATAGTATTTAATTTTATTCCAGTTTTTTAATTGTTGCGTATATATATATATATATATATATATATATATATATATATATATATATATATACAGGGTCACTTTGAGATAATCTACCAAACGAAAGGAGGTTACATAAGAGCGCATGTGGTCATAAAACACCATACAAACCTTGTCCTTTCTCCAATCGTTTCCGAGTTATAGTGGATAGAAAATAAATGCGTTTAGTCTGGACAAAACCCAAATTCGAGATGTCTCTATGAAACCTACAAGCAAAATACACACATATTTGGAAATAGCAGAGAAGTTCCCATAAGTTGTTATATTTTGCATAAGAATATCTGGATTTAACGGCGAGCCACAAGCGCTTAAACATTGCAAAAGACAAAATCAAATTGTAGCTAAAGATTTTACCCAGCAATATTGCAAACACCCTTCTAGTTACAAGCGGTGAAATTTGCCAAAACCTTGTCCCTTCAATCAGAATAAGTCTAGAATGAACCAAATCGGTTTTATACTAAAGAAATGTAGCCTCTTATTTGAATACATCTATGAAATCACTCAGGATAGTATGTTAAATTTACCACATTTGGCATTATTACGCCCAATAAAATCCATTTGAAAGGCCGAAACTCATCTTTTCACAAGCGATTCAGCTTAAATGTTCGGATTGGAATGGCTGGCGATCGCTTGAGTGATGCGTTTTGCCCTTGCAATTGGCTTTTGTTGGTTCCAATGATTCAGTTTTGGTAAATTTAACATACTATATTCGAACTTCCTATACTCCGTATGAAAAAGGATGGGTGATTTTCGAGGACATGTTTTTTTAGACAATTTTTTTTTTATTGCTTGAGTGATGAGTTGATGAATTGAGTGAAGAGTTTCGCCCTTGAAAATGGATTATGTTGGTTGCAATGATCCAATTTTGTTAAATTTAACATACTATATTCCTGATATATATACTTTACTTCAAATATATTGTATATTTGAACTAAAAAAAAATTAAAAAAATTTATTATAAACACTGTCATTTTTTTTCAATCTCAAAACTTTTATGAAATACAGACTTCAAACAATAATATGCAGAAGGTATGTTCCACTTTTTAAAGAAAAATAAACAATGCTGATTCAAATATGATGAAACAAAGTCATGTTTTTATTTTATATGTCCAACTTCACGGCTTTTCATTCAATTTCTCTATAAATTCCTAAATACCTGTACAAACACGATTCAGGAAGAAATTTTAATTATATGAGTCGTAAAAGAGTCATTCATCCGAACTATACAATTCACAATATTTGTTTTAAAAAACTCTTTTTTTACTCGTATTATCCCATTATAAGAAGAAACTTCTTTAAGTATCTGATTTTACGTTATGCAACACAAGTGAAATAAATATTCTTCTTTATTCCTTAAACAAACATTCAGGGCCGGTAATACAAATGCATTTCAAAGAACTTTAATCGGATTCACAAAAGGGAGGAACTAAGATTTCTCAAAATAAATAAATATGCGGTGTAATTGAGAAGTTATTTCTATCATTACGAAAAACAGCCATTGAGAAAAAAGTTTTTTTTTTTTTTATCTGTATTTAATTAAACTGAATGTGTTTCAAATTTCTGAACTAGATTGTTATGTTACAGCTGTGTTTCAGGGAAAATTTCCAAATGACTTTTAAAGGATATAATAGCGTTATTCTTTACACATATTATATCTGCGTATAAGACAAAAGCATTTTTGTGATTAAATGCCAGTGTAGAATCCTTTTTAAGGAAAACGTGTTTGGCGTGCGGTATTTCAGTTTAAAAAAAAAAAAAAAAAAAAAAAAACATTAAGTATTATTAAAGGCATTTTTATATTTCATAATTAAATATTAATGTAAATTTTGTTTCCAAAATGCATAAAATGATATTTTAAACGTATTTTATCATTTACTAGTACTACTACCCGGGGTTACTCTGTTTTCTTGTATTAATATAGACAGAAATTTTAAAAAATGGCCATTAGGGGCTAAAAAAGGGCAAATAAAGGAAAGCTTTCGTGTTGTTTTGATATTAAGTTACTTTATGTTTTTTGGGTCACTGAACACGAGTCTGAAGTTTTCCAAAAAAATTTGTCCCGGGAAATACTATTTTTTTTACAAAAAACCTGTAAAAAAACGGACTTATCTCTGATTTTCCAGAATAACTTCAAAACTAAGCATTTTGCGTGAAAATCCACAGTATATGAATTAAAGAGAATAAAATTTCCTACATTTTATGTACTGAAAGTTTTTTTCTTTGATTAATGATTTAGCTATTAGAATGCCACAAAAATTAGTGTTAAAAAAAAAAAAAAAAAAAAAAAAAAAAAAAAAAAACGGGAACTGTGGCATTGTACGTCGATGTAACATGAAACTAACCATTTTACGCAAACGTAAACCATTAATGATACTAACGATTATATGGTTGACTATATTTTATGCATTTCAGGTAGAGTAAAAGTGCTGATCTGTGCTGATCTGCCTCCAGGAGAAGGTGGGAGAAGTGGAGCAGGTCCGCTTCCTTTCATGAGTCAAGGGTCTAGAGCCTTCTCCGGAGAGCTCGTACTGTAAGAGAAGGTAAAATTGGGAGGGAGTAAAGGACAAAAATCTGTATAAAACGGGAATTACGACCTTGTACATCTTTGTAACATGAAAATTAACCATTTTAAGCAAACGTTGACTAAAAACTATGTGTTTGACTACAATGACGTTGCCTCATAATAAATACGACGACTCATTATGAATCATTATTTAATTATAAATAATTATGTACATTAGTAACAAACATTAGTGAGTATATTTACATAAAGCAAAAAAGCAAAAATATTATTTCCGCATTCTTTCATTTGAATGCACCTGCTGTTCCATCGACATCTACAACATAGAAAATAGACTTATGGAATTAGTGGTTTTTATTACTTACTACCAATATTATAGAATAAATGTTTTCTTAATGGTAAATATTCCCTACCTTGTGGCATGGGCTGTTCCTCTTCCATTGGGTCCACGGATACAATGGGTGGGCAATCCATCTACAGCTCAGTTTCAAGATATAACTCGTCTTCCTCGTCTTGATTCACCACTGACATGTTTTTGCAGCTCCCATCGCAGTTGAGGTACATGTTGGAACAACAAAGACCTGCCTTCTTGCATCCATAATTTTGTTGGCAGCTCTTTGTGCACTTACAGGATACAAGCTTCAACAAAGCAGGGGATAGTACAGTAAATATAGGCTCAATGCCAACATTTGTTTTCTTCCATTCTTATTCTTCAGAACTTTTTCATCTCCCAGCCATTGCTGCCCCTGGTGATGTACACTTAAAGATTGCTGTCGTGCTATAACTGCAGATGGTGGGAAATCAGAAATGTTAGAACTGAATTTAAAGGCTGGCTTCTTGTACTAAATATACCTTAGGTGGTTAAGCGAAGCCACATTCGTTTCACTATAGCCGTACAGCGAGGCAAGGAAAAGTTCCCCAAAATCTGCAATCATCTCCAGAATAAGCTAATCTGAAATTTCGCGATCTGGGATAGAACAATTTATTCTGCTAAAGGGGTGTTACCCAAATGTGTAGTAAATAGAGGATAAAAGTAAGCAAAAAAAAGAATGAAAACAGAAAACATATTTTTCTTTCCACTTTAATACTTACATTAAACATACCAGGGGTTATAACACGACCTTAACGGGTAACAGAACATACTGTCAAGTTTTACAATGTTGATTTAACATCATTTGTCATTGAAACATCATTAAAAACTAACATTTATTATATATTTAATATATTTTTTTTATTTCCCTTAAAGAACGACAAAAATCTTCTTCATATGAAAAACTAGCAGTCTACGCTCGCTTCGCTTTTTCAAAGGAACCTCGAATGATTAGAGCATTTTTTATTTGGGCCTTCCACCATCCGGGCGGCTTATTCTGTTCTGAACAAACCTCTTTCCGAATGAACTTCGGGAAACGGTCCGCGCTGCTTACGTCCCCGTATAGTGAGCGTACTGCGCACGTGATGCAAAAATAAATTAGTTCCGCCTTCCGCAATCAGGGGCGCCAGATCTAAATATCTTTAACATTAACGCGGTATTTAAATTGCGACCAAAATTTTCCCCAACTCAAAATTTAAAAAATGACCAATTTGTCGCGCAATTGGGAAATTGCACCTCATATGATTTTTTTACCAATTTGAATAATTGTATTTAAATTAATCTATGTAATTGCGTATCCAGCGTTTACTGGAGTTCCATTACCTTTAATTTATTATGTTGAGCTGATTCAAATATGAGACCAGATGTTATGATCAATAAGGTCAGCTGGGTGAATTAGGTCCTCCAGATTCGTCCGGGATGGCTCAGTTGGTAGAGCATTTTAGCGTCAGCCACGAGATCTTTGGTTCGAATCCTGCCCCGGACGTTTCTCGCCCAGTTGGGAAATTGCAACTCATATGCTAATTTTTGTTCTTTTGTTAAATTTAATGGTTGCAGATAATATTTAAAGCATAATTATGGTAAATATAGTTTTTAAACCACAATTTGTAGCAGATATGAACATACATTTAAATTAGAGTGAGTTATTAAAATGTATTTTGAAAATTTCTCTTGTGTTTAAACTTTTGACAAGCACTGTATTAAATTGCACGATACACATTATTCAAATAAATTGGATTTACGTATTTGTTATTTTCTTTGAAAACAGGAACATGTTTCTCAATTAAATAAGACATTATAACTGTTAGTAAATTTTATTATTTGATCTGTTTTGCGAATTAAGAAAATATTAAAAGGAAAGCCTAAAAAATAATAATAATTGTTTGTTCTACGATATCAATTTTCATTTTGTTTATCGTAGTAATAAGATAACATGGATCTGAAATCATTCTTTCCTACTAGATAGGAAAAGAAAATAAGATTTATTTTATTTCTATAAAAGCACTGTATTTCAGTATAAAACAGAAATATTGACAATAACATTTAGTCAATATTTATTTGTTTTCTTTGGGAAAAGCAAAATTAATCAATATTGTGGTAACAGGTAAAATGCGTATATAAATGTTTATGGTGGTTTATTGAATTAGAAACATTGAGGATTCAATTTTTTAAGGGCAAAAAATTATAATATTTTTATATAAACATTTTACAGGCATTTCAATGAATGTTGCTGCATTAATGAATACTACATCAAACACTTTTAATTTTAACAGGTTATACCACATATTGCATTAGGGTGATATTGTCGGTTAAACATAATGTGAATGCTACCATAAAAATATAAAGTAAAATATAAAACTGTATCTCACAGATGTAGACTGTATAGACTGTATCTCACAGATGTAGACTGTATCTCACAGATGTAGACTGTATAGACTGTATCTATATAGATCTTATTAAAATAGGAAAAATTTAATAACATTTAAAATTGATATTTCAATGAGAAGAAATGTGTTTTCATTAGATTAATTTTAACACAATTATTGAAATTGGTAAAGAAATCATAAGAGTTTTAATATTCCAACTGGACAAAAAATGTCTGGGCCAGGATTCGAACCTGGGATATCTTGGCAGAAGCTGCCATGCTCTATCAACTGAGCCATCCTGGTCGAGTCTGGAGGACCTAATTCATCCAGTTAAACTTATTGATCATAGCATCTGGTCTGATATATTAATCAGATATATTAATCATAATCTGATATATTAATCAGTTCAACAGATTAAATCACAGGTAATTTGGAACTCCAGTAAACGGAGTCTCTGGATACGTGATTACATTAGATTAATTTTAGCACAATTATTCAAACTGGTAAAGAAATCATAAGAGTTGTAATGTGTTTTGATAAATGTTCATATTTCATAAAATTCATTCATTATAATAATCTTTTAAAAGCTTACTATCTGAAAATGTAGAAAAGTAAAGTTCTTGGTTTACTTGCTCAGAACTTTCTATTTGTAATTGCATTTTAATTTTTTCACAAAAAAAAATTGTTTAGAGTATAATATATTTTCCTTTACAAGTCTGCTAAGTGTCATATTACAATCCTCGAAAATATTGTTATCACTCCTTAGAAACTTTGCTGAAAACACTAGGTAGCAATGAATAAATTGTCCAAGTATTTATTACTGATTTTGTGTAATTGTGATGTACCGAATTAAAAAATTACATTGTTTTTCGTCAATCAGGTCAACTTTTTGAATTATTGAGTTTTCTTTAATGTGTATGCGTATTTTCGCCTTATTATGATTATGGTGTATTATGATAGACCTACCAGAAACCTGAGCAAATACAAATTTATTATTTAATAATTTATATTGCTTTACTATAAAACTTGACAAACCATGCCACAGACTGCAACTTTTGCGCTATCGATGCGAGTGGGATGAACAAAAAGACCCGGAGCAGCCTCACGTATCCTGATCTTGCATCAGCACTTCGTCCTGTGTGATGAAATTGTGTTGACATTTCAGTACCAGTCTTTGAAGAAATTCCTGACATTACTAACGAAGATTCCTCCATTGTTGAAGAAAGAGGAGAATATATATTTAGATGCTAATGATTGTACTCCAATTTGTTTTTCTCAACAAGAGCTCAATGATGTAGTTCGCGATTCCAGCTTGTCAAAATCGTCTGTTGAAGTGTTGGTATCGAGATTGAAAGAAAATATCTCCTATCTGACAGTGTTTTTATCATCTTCAATCGCAACAGACATCAAGAATTCCGCCATTTTTTTATCAGAAGGAAAGGACTTGATGTACTGTACAAATATTGTCGCGCTTCTGCACAAGCTTGGAGAACGTAAGTACGAACACAATGATTGGAGGCTGTTCACTGAAAGCAGCAAGTTATCGCTGAAATGTATATAGCTTCACAACAGCAACCAGTATGCCTCTGTACTAGGGTTGTAGTGGGTGGCTTCCTGGGTACTCGCCCGGGCTGTTTTTCTTTAAAAAAAAACCGGTTTTATACAACCCTTGCCTGGGCTATGTTTTTTTTAAACACGGGTTTTTTACAACCCTGCTCGGTACTCCTCTCTCACTCGATTACGCTGAAGGAAAAGTATGAAGCGGTGAAGTACGCTCAGCAGAAAATTCGTTATGATAAGCATTAGTGGTTGGTTTGTGTAGACTTAAAGATGATGAACTTTTTGTTGGGAAAACAGTCGGGGTACACCAAGTATCTATGCTTTCTGTGCATGTGGGATAGTAGGGACATATTTAAAAATTATCGAAATAAGGACTGGCCTGTATGGGAAGAATTAGTGCTTGTCAGATTATGAATGTCAACAACAACCCTCCAGTGAACACAGACAAAACACTATTTCCACCGCTGCACATCAAGCTGGTTTTGATGCAACAGTTCACCAAAGCTCTGGACAGGCATAATGGATGCTTTACTTATTTGTTCCAGGCTTTTCGAGGCTTGACTATTGAGAAGTTGAAAGCTTTTGTCTTCGATCACCTTCAGATACCTAAGCTCATCTGAGATCCACAGTTCGAAAACTCTAGTAAGAAGTGGGATTGGAAGCGTAGAAGGCTTTTGTTCTGTTGATGAAGAACTTTCTGGGCTACAAGAAGGCTGCTAAATGCGTAAAATGCATTATTTATTCTCGCATATAGATCAGTTTCCGAAGAATCTGGAATCAATTAAGGACAAACAGGACGAGAGATTCCATCAGGAGATAAAAGCGATGGAAGAGACCATGTATCATGGACGCTGAGATGCAGACATGATGGAAGATTACTGTTGGATTTTGATGAGAGACATCCCTGCTGCCGAGCCATCTAGGCGTTTTAGGAAACATACAACCAAGCCCTGAATTTTGAACAATGATGGCTTAACATGCAATTGACATGTATTTGTAACTAATTACCATTCTGTGCTATACAATGTACACTGTTAAAGTTTGTTTAAAATTTAATTAATACTTTGTATTTTGTTAGGAAAAAATATTTTCCCATGACTAAGAGAATTTGGAGAAGAAATATTACCAAAATCCACAGGTCATGTCACAAAAATTCAATAAATTTAGTTCGAAAATCGTAGTTTTTTAAACCGACATAGCACAAAAACCTGACCTGAAAAGAAAATCAGATGCCATTTTCGGATGAAGGAGTGCAAAAATGTTCTGAATCTGGTCCAAAACCTTAAACAATTCTGATAAATTATATTTTTGTAACGTATAAAATATGACTGCTACCAATCAATTAGTAATAACGGCTGCTAATTAATGCTATACTTAAACTTTGCTTATATATAAAATTCTATCAGATTATGTAATTCTTAATACTAACAGCCAATTGTGGTACTATATTTGAATCTTTCGGTAGAGTTTAACTTAGCCCGAAAGTCATTAGGTTAAATAGATTAGGCTTTTTTGCAGGCTAGTTTGGAACTTTTAATTATAAATTCAATTTTAATTGTTGCAAACATATTGCAATGAGGGTAGATGTTTAATCATAATTTAAAACTAAATAGCTAAAATTTTAAATTCGCATATTTGAAGCATATAGAAATCAATTTATCTAAAAACTTTATTAGGGTACAATTTCTATTTGTTTTTCGAAAATTAATTATAAAGTAAAAATATTTTTGATATATAATTATTTTTACATTTTCTTTTACTTGAAAGTTATTTGTACGGAAATTGCACTGTTTTCAAAAGAAAAAATAATTGTACTCAAGTTAATTATTACCAGAAATGCTCATAATCAAATAATTTCATCACGAAACTAATTATGGCTAATCTGATAATAAACTATATACATACTTATTGAAATACTTCATCGATCTAAATTATTGCTCTACTTTTTGATCGAAAAAATTTAGCAATGTCAATCAATATTTTAATTAAAAATATAATTTTATCTCAGAGTATGATTTATTTAATATTTATTTAAAATTATATTTAACACTTTCTATTAATAATTTCTTTAAACTCTATATAATCACAATTTTATATAGATTCCTCAAAATAAACAATAAAATAGCAACACAATCAAATTAATTACTTATCACATGTCTTGTATAGCACAGAATCCAAAACGAAATTATCTTTTGTTATTTTTACATCATATCTCCTTAATGACCTATTATTATCTTCTTTGGAGTGTCGTATTCACATAAACATCTTATTAATTATCTGTATGCTGTGTCATGTAATTCAATTTGTTAACTGTTAAAGCTATGTTTGTAGCAGAGTGTAAATTGGCTGTGTATCTTTTCTTTTTTTATGTACATGCATAATTTAACATCTGTCCAAATTGGAGAAATGTATGTTTTCATGTTATATTACGCATTTTAACGTAAAACATATTTGTAAGCTAGATTACATTTTAAAGACAATGTATCTTTTATTGATTGCAAACATATTTTACCAATTAATAAACAACATCATTTAGATAATGCGATATGTGTATTTTTAATGTACAATCAAAAACGAATATTTTTATAGGAATTTTCATAAGGATTGTATCAATTCCTCAATCATATATTTCGTAATAAATGATTGCTCTGTCTATTTCTATATCTTACTTCATGTTTTATTATCGCGTTCTTTTATACGCCTATTGTAAATTTATGTTTTTGAATAGAAAATAATTTTTTTACTGCTCAGTTTGGTTATATATATAATAAACTCTCTCTGAAAGGGATGTTTTAACTATATAAAATAATTTTGGATTTCCTAGTTAAATACAGATTGTTCCAAAAGTCCTTTAAACATTTTAAAATTCAACAAAATATTAGGAATTTGCGTACGAGAATGCGGTTTGTACGAAAAAGTTACTTATGATCTGACATTTTGTTTTAAGAAATAAATAAATTAGTACCAAAATTTTCTCATAGATGGCGCTGCGTCTCGAAAGTTATAGAATACTTAGAATGCCTTTATACATAACAATAGCGAAAGACGCAAAATGCGTTTGAACAGTTTTTGTCCAAATTGTGGCAACCCACATTCAAGAAATTAACACCACTCGCCTTTAAGAGTCGAATCAAACATTAGCTTGGCGATTTGTTTTTTTCCAAATTCGTGTCTACCAATCAAACTTCTTTTGTCCATATGTCGCTATAATCTTACAGAGACACCCTATTAATCTTGGCGCGCTTTTTTTATTATCACCAAACTAATGTTTGTTGCCTTCTCTCTCTTGTGTAATCGAACTCTGACGGCGAGTATTGTTAAGTTCTGGAATGTGGGTTGCTATAGTTTGGACAAAAACTGTGCATACGCATTGTGCTCTTTTCGCTACTGTTATGTATAAAGGCATTCTACTTCTTCGGTAGCTTTGCCGAAACAGCGTCATCTATGATTTTGAACTATACATTTTTGAACTTATTTTCTTTTCTTAACCAAAAATTTCAGTTCATATGAAGCATTCTCGTACAAACCGCACTCTCGTACGCCAATTGCTTGATAGTCTATTGAATTTTAAAATGTGTCAAGGCCTTCTTGAACAACCTGTATATATTTTTTTATATGCATGTTGAATGAATATCCTGGACTTTAACAAATTATTTGTTTTCATGTATTGGAATCGTTTATTGCATATAAGAGTACAGCAGACTATTTACTTCGTTTGTTACAGCGAAACTAGGATGCTTACTTCAAGTTGTGACGTATATCTTAATGACATCATTGTGATGATCTGCAAATTGAGGAGTAATCATTCTGCGTATTTGTCGAATTAATACGTGCATCAATTAAAGTACAACATAAAATTATGACTAAACAATATTTTCATTATATTTAACTTGGGTCTAGATTAGAATTATCTGAATATTCATGATATAGTTATAGGAAAAATTAAATAATCTATATAAAGAAAAATGTAATAAACATGAACCAAATTGACATAGCTCTGCTAAGCAATGTAGATTTTAACACGCTACCGTTCCATGTTTAAAACATTTAAACCAAGATTATATTTTTTGTAATTCATTCAAATCTTTATGGGTAATAGGTATATCGTTCAACGAAAGCGTAAACACAAAAAATATATATATGTTTTATTAAATAAAAAAATTTTCTAAATTCTTATGTTAAAATATCTCACACGAGGGTCTTTGTATACATGATTGTACTTCATTTTTAAAACCACATTTGGGGCTTGGGAATGTCCCTTCTCTAATTTGAGATCTCTGAGATCCATACACCCACTACGACACCAGTACCTCTGATTTGGCCGCAGTTATAGTCTCCAATACTTACTCCCTCTGTTGTAAATTTGGGGCTACAAAAATTTCAATGCTATTGTAATTTTCAACTAATGCCCCCAGCTTCAACGCCATTGGAAATAAAACATTTACCCAATACATAAGTTCACAATACAGAAAAAATATATATAAAGCATAAATACATTATTAATCAAACATTATGAACACTTATTCAAATAAAATACATATATTTCTTATTAATTTGCATAAAAAAACTATCTACTTTTTTGCGGACGTATACGTATTAGGTTTAGATAAAACTAAAACTACTTTCTATTTGTTATAGAAATATTACAGTAC
Organism: Maratus michaelseni; assembly: GCA_963931845.1. Lineage (NCBI taxonomy): Eukaryota > Metazoa > Arthropoda > Arachnida > Araneae > Salticidae > Maratus > Maratus michaelseni. The sequence goes on along the minus strand of OZ007589.1, from coordinate 446,080,724 downwards.
GCATTTGTTTTCAATTTTATGATTTACAGCTAATAGTTGAACTCTTAAAATATTAGACATTTAGTGGACATTGGATTGTTAAGCTACAAGGCTATGTTTTGGCTACTATAAATGATGTATGTCCTTAAAAAATATTACAGGAGACCCATTTCGAAAAGGTAAAACTAAACCCATCTTACAGTTTTTCATTAATAATTCTTAATTTAAATATTTATTTTAAACAAAAATATTCTCACTAAGGCAAATATGCTGATATCTGTATTTTGTATTCATTTATTCTATTTTATTGTTTTAGAAAAATTACGCATTTATATTTTCTTTTAAACATTTACATTTCTTTCGAACTTTTTTTAGATACACTCAATTTCGTTTCCGTATATTTAATAGCGTATACAGGGTAAGTAAAAAAATATTGGATACAATTTAAATGGATGTAGGGCACACTATAAAAACGAATTAATGTATAAATTCCATTGTACGGAAAACGTCACTTTCGGAATGTAAAAATAACCATTAAATAATATAAAAGAAAATAGTTTGCTTTTTAATATTCACAGTTCATCCTTTACAATTATTCCGACTTACATAATATGTCGTAGAGTTTTCTTATTATTTGCGCTTAATTTATTTCCCAAATATTTTGGAAGGTAATTTCTTAGCAATATTGTTACAAATAATATATATACGGATAATTCAAATATACAATATTTTGTTTAAGAATGCCGTACTTATTTATGGTAATATATGAAACCTGAAATATATATATATAAATTTTTTTACATATGAAAAAAATATATTAAATACATTTTCCCAACTTTTTAAATCAAGAAAGGAAGACACATAACAATCATGACAATTTTTAGTTACGTGAAAATACGGTTAATGAGATAAAACGAGAATGTACACAATCATGACAATCAATTGAAAATAAAAAAAGGTGCCTTCTGCCTCTGAATATTTTTAATATATGAAGAAAGCAACTATATTTTGGAATTTATTGCACATAAATATACAGTAAAGGAGGATATAGAATGCTTGTAACAATAATTTAAGTATAATTTTTGAAAAAAAAAGTTATTTTAATAATCAAATTTAACTTACACACATAGAAATTTTCGGAGAGAAAATGCATTAGTGAATGCAAAATATATTTATCACACGCACAAGATGTGGGAAATTAGTTGCAATACGCAATGATACGCAAGTACAATTATATACTCCAGTCATTAAAAAAATTCATTAATGCAAAATTAAGAATTAAAACAAAATCGCAAATCTTTGATATTTATCAAATATACATTTTTAATGCGTCCTTTTATATATAACTCCAAAATGTTTTCCAAAAATTAACTATCATGCACGTAAAATGTAGAATTAACCTCAGAAAATCGACATCGCAACCTATGCATTAAGAGTAAAATACAGTTTATTCACACCAAACTGAATAAGGACTTTAGTTCTTAACATTAAAGAGGCAAAGGATTTTCGAGTTTCTTGAAACGATCAAGTGCATCATCATTTCAAAGTGCCACACCTCAAATAATGTAAAATTAAGATTTTTTTTTTCTTTTATGCTTAACGTATATATTCTTAAGTATATCACACATAAAAGTAAATGCTGTATATAAAAAATAATATTTAAATTAAAAAAATTCCTATCATTTATACGTCAATGAAAAATTTATGTGCTGTGCACATAAAAAAACTGGAAATTATGCATATAGGAAACAGTTCTTTTACCAAATTAGATTTATAACCTCTACCTTAAAGTTGAAATACTAGGTCTACCGGTTAATTCCCGCTGTTTTACTTAATAGATGGCAGCAGCTATTAATTCAACGTTCAATCATTTGACATATAGTGTGTTTTGTTGTACTAACATAAGGCTTGAAAACCATAAATGTCAGAAGTTCTCAAAGTAATAACATCATATAAATATTCGTGCTCAAAAATGTCGAATTTCGTTCCTTCCAAAGAGCATTTGCGGACTGTGCTTTTGTTTCTGTTTCATTCCAAGAAATCGGCTGCTGAAAGTCATAGAACTCTTGTGAAAGTTCATGGTGACAATGCATTATCAGAAACAACATGCAGAGATTGGTTTCGACGATTTAAAAGTGGTGATTACAGCGTTGAAGACAAAGAACGTCCAGGTCAGCCAAAAAAGTTTGAAGATCCCGAATTGGAAGCTTTGCTCGACGAAGATCCGTGTCAAACACAAAAACAGTTGGCTGAGGGCTTAGAAGTTTCACAACAAAATATTTTCGATCGATTAAAAGCCGATTAATACGGCCAGAATGGGCTAGAAGACATGGAAAAGTGATTTTGCAGCATGACAATGCGCCGGCTCATACCACAACTTTGGTCACGGACACCGTAAAAGCGCTGGGATGGGAACTGCTGCGTCACCCGCCGTACTCTCCGGACCTGGCCCCGTCCGACTGCTATTTGTTTTCATAAATGTCGCACGCATTGGTAGAGCAACACTTCGATTCGTACGAAAATCTGAAAAAATGGCTCGATGACTGGTTTGGCTCAAAAAACGAGCAATTGTTTTGGCGAGGCATCCACAAATTGCCAGAAAGATGGGGAAAATGTGTAGCTAGCGATGGCCGCTGGTTTGAATAATCCATTTTTATTATTTTCTATGTATTTTTAGCTTCAAAAATCAATAAAAAACAGCGGGAATTAACCGGTACACCTAGTACATACAAAAAGTTTTGTTTAAAATTAATTTCAGAAAAAAAGTTTTTTTTTGTTTTGTTTTTGTTATTATTATTATTATTATAAATATATATAGCATGTAGACTATGACGAAACGCATATGTGGTAAAAATGTTTAAATCTGTAGCTTATATAATTGGATGGTAACAGTCCACGCAAACTGGTAATTTACTAATCTGAGAAAATGCATCTTCAAATTTCAATATCCACTTACCTTCCGTTATACTCATTAAGTAATAAATAAATATAACTCAAGAAATAATGCAGATTTTTTTAATGCGGATTTTTGCATATTGTTCGGAAATGATTAAAGTGTCAGATTAAAACAAAGCGTCAAATTAATCTTTTGAACGGTTACAGGTCCTCTTTCTCCTCAATATAATAAAAATATTGCACTGTTATTTTTATCACATCCAATTTCATTTCTGTAAAGTGTGTTGACAAAATGCTGGATGTAATGTTCAAACATGTCTGATGCTCATTTCAAGTACTTCTCGTGGTCTTGTTTAATTTCATACAACACATGGTATATGTTTGAAAAATTTCGATAAAATATCATTATTTTTATTGAAACTCTGTGGTCAGTCTAGATTGAGATTCCCTGTGTATTTGATACAATTAGAGAATTGCAACAATTTTTTCTAATGATAAAATCGATTGTAGTAGTGTGCCCTACAACCTCTTGATGTTTGCAAATTATTTATTATTATTTTTTATTTATTTCACTTTATTATAATTTAACGCCAATAAAATTTTGAAAACTAAAAAATTCAAATAATACTACATATTTCATACATCACTTTAATGAAAATATTTCTGGACAGCCTTTATAATTTCACACAATTCTCCCGACAATTGAAATAAAACTTTATTTAAAAATACACCTTCAAAAAAAATAAACTGTTTGTACTTCATCTGTAAGTAGTCTGATTCTAAATAATCTATATTAGAATTTTTTTAAAGATTATAATGTTTTTTTTCTATGTGTTGTAAATGAATTTAATAAGGATAAATTAAATTAATTATTAATTATTTCAAACCTAAAGTTTCTTCTGTATGTAAATACTAAACTCCAAATATAAATCTCATTATGTCAGATTAAAAATATTTTTAAATTTATTGTTCCGATGGAGATTTAAAGGTTAAATAAATATGTGTTACTTTAAAAAAGCAAAGCAAAATATAGAAGTTTTAATGTAAATCAATAAAAATCAAGTGCCTTAAAATATCTTATTAGTGCATTTATTTTATTTAAGTATTATGCTCACGAAACGTGAAGAGATGCTTATTTATTAGAGATAAATGTATGTACAGTATAAAAATAGACCTTCGATTCGAGCAGCATTACTTTATCAATTTATAAATATAAGCAATTATATGTGCACTGTAAAAAATAATCCTGAGATTACTAAATTTTTTTAGTATATTTGTATTCCCCAGGATTTTTTAGTAACAGGTATTATAAACCGGAATCGTTGCTAGCTGTTTTCTAGTAATGTTGCTAGCTGTTTTCTAGTAATTCTTACAGATTTTCTTGTAACTGAGTGAGAATACAAAAAACAAATTAGTAATTGCACAAATCAATGAGAAAAACTAAAATTATTTTAGTAGATCGACCCATTTTTTCTTTTATAGTGTGCTGTGCTAATACTTTTTCAATATATATGTATATATTGCTCTAATATTCAATATAAAATTGTCAGGCATATCTAAAGTTACTTTTAAACTTTTAAGTTACTTGCATTATTAATTAGGAGTAAACTGTGACTTTCTTATATCAAAGAATGCATATAAGGTCATAGTTTTTTTTTTCTCATAAAAGCTATAGAAGACTTTTTTTATGAAAAAGAAAACGTTGTTTTTTAGACATATAATGTAAGTATTTCTTACATTGACTATGAATAATAACTACGCAGTAATTCAACAATCTGCAAGTGCTTTGTTACATGTTAAAGTAATATGTTTGCATAAAACGTGTATTTAGAAGACATACAAGACAATTTAACACTAATTAAGCATTTCCATAACAGCAGTAATTTTCATTATATGGGATCCCCGAAAAAGATATTTATTTTTGTAGATTGAAATTTGGAACATAAATAACTAATACATTTACATTATTATTACATTTACAATGCACACTATTCTTCTGAACTAAGAAAAAATAGCAATGCCGGTAGAAATAGCAAAATACCATATCTAAAATTTTAAGGACTATATAGATCTGTACATCATGATTCGCATTTACTGTGTAATTGTTAATTTAACAGGATATTTTACCGTTTACATTAAGCAAGTTTAATATAAACAGTCCCAGCAGTCTCATTATATAATCATTTTTATTTTATTAATCTATGGCTTTCAAAGAGTAAAAATTTAACTTATTACTTTTTATGTGGTTTTCCTACTTTGTATACAGGAAAACAATTTCACAATGTATCACAGTGTTACTTTATGTGTATTATGATTCCCAATTATTTTGGCTTTGCAAAGTTCACTTAGCATTTCATCTTTTTTTTATTGCGTTTTTTTTTTTTTTTTGAATAAATTTATTTTTTCCTCTGTAAACACTATATTAATTTTTTAAGACAAATGGAATAAAAAGAAATACATAATTAGTCTTATTGATTCAAAATACTCCATTCTTACTTAAGATATAATTGTAGATTAAAAGATACTCATTTAGTTCCAATTTAAAACATTCAAAATAATGGCTTTTTATTTATATTAAGCTAATAATGAAAATAGAGAAACATTGTAGTAATTCCTTTTTACGTTTTTAATTATTTAGGAAAATCTAATTTTTTTCATAGCTTTTCAATCAACGAACTCAATAAATTATTGTTTCAAACTTATTCTCATTACGATGTTAATTAACATTGGATTGTTTCCTGCAAAATGCAAAATCACAAAATGTATTTTATGGAATTTGCTTTTAATTATTTTGTATTTTTCGACAATGAAGACACATTTATTTTGTTAGTTAACAAGAATTTAATAATATTATATTATTTTTTTAGAATTCATTTGCATTTTAAAATCCGGAAAGAATAATTAATTAAAAGGAAGGGAAATAAAATTTAAAAAAAATGCCACAGTAAAAATCAAGTCTATATATGTTATTTGATAATATTGTATTAATTAAATGTTTTATGTTTAAAAATGTTTTTTTTTATTGTTTTATTCACAAGTAACGAAGCTTTAAAATGTTTAATTACTGAAACCAAATTAATATAAAAGGCAATAGAAATTATAATAAAATATGTATATTTATTAGTTTTTTATAAGAGCTTTTACACTTTTTTAGACCGCTGACCAGGCCTCTACCTGCCAGGCTTTTGCCTAGCTTAACGAGTTGATACCTGGCAACGGGGCGAGGATTCGCCTGCTCTCCGCTTGGCGAAGATGTGTTTGTTAAATCTATAGGCCGACGTGGCTTAAGTGCGTCTTGTTGCTTTAATTGCTTTTTCTAAGTTTGCCGGTTGCTAATTGATTTTAGATGAGGCGGTTCAGCACTGCGCAGTGTAGCGAAGTCATGCCGGACGGATGTGAGATGCTGGGATATTTACTATTGCCTCGCTGCATTGCTCATCCATACGTCATGCCATCGCTACTCGAGTTGGTCTCGTAATTTAGAACCTTGATCTGGTGACGAGACCTTCACGAGACTAGGCACCCCCAGAGGTGTAATTCACAGGTAACTTGAAGGGCTTTACACCCACGACGGATTTTACATGTACCGGGAGCCATTAGCGTACATGATCGCCGCATCTGAAAAGGAATGGGGTTAGACATTTTATAACACTTTTAATACTAGAAACTAAGTGCTACTTTTACACTTTAAGTACTATTACTTTACTTGGTTGTTTGTGTTAATTTACCTATAGTTGTACCCTACGATAATTTTTAACTGAAACTAAATTTTCTAGAGTTGCTCATTCCTACAGGGAGGGGGCATTATATGCATAATTTAATAAATTAAGAGAGGGTTTGGACCATCGGATATATATTATCTATATATAATTTAATATTTATAATTTATATAACTTATATAGATATGGGAGGGTAGGGATAGATGGTTATATACTAACTAAATATAATTAATGGTATAATGTTTATAACTATCACTAACTTAGCTTTGGAAGTGCTGAGAAGCTTAATTTAAGTTAAAAATAGCTACTAAAAACTGCTTAACTAAAATTAGTACTAAAATTAGATGGAATACAAAAGTTAACTGACCGTTTACAAGGCGGATGAACTTGGATTTTATTCCTTAACTACAAACTTTAATTTATTTCTAATTCTAAAAAAATATTATTACCTACCTTTAATATTTATTTATACCTTCAGTTATTCTATACCATACTTACTGAAGTTGTTATTTAGGATATCGCTGGTGTTTTCATCTTCTTCGTGCGACATTGCCTGTATCTTGTTTACATTGTTTGCCGTTTATATTGGCTTGTCTCTATGATGGTGGTTTGTCGTTGTCTTGGTTGTCGCCGCTTTTGTGGGCTAGTCTCTGTTTTGCATTTGTTTACTTTATGTTAGGTTTTTTGCCCCTTTTATTTGCTCGATCCTGTTGGGCTATTTTTGTCATTGTCTTTATCCTGTTGTTACTATCTTGTACTGGTATTGTTTGTCACTTTCTTGAAATTGGTCATATTGCAAATTTTTCGCTGTTTTTTTTTTTTTTTTGTCACTTTCGGTAATTTGTCACATTGCGACTTTTGTCGCTGGTAGTTGTCACTATCGTTGTAGTTGCACACTGTTGCATTTCGCCATTTTTCTTCCCTTGCTTGCATTGGGGAAGCTTTTATACTTACAATGCGAGTAAAAAGAAAATGAAAGGAAAAATATACTAAATCGGCAATTGGTCGACATTCAAAATAAATTCGCTATTATTCGTGATTATATAAAAATAACTATTTAAGCAACTTAAGCAACTATTTAAATTCATTCTCTTATATAAATGTGAGCTTTAAAAATACAGTTGTAAGTTATTATAATATAATAGTTAATACAACCAATGTTTGATAATGGATAAATAGGTGCTACGTATTTATATAATTACGAACGCACCTAAAAAATCATCTTAGTACTTTTTATGTGTTTCCAACTTTTTATACAGGAAAATAATTTGACAATCTATCACCGTTTTACATTCTGTTTATTATGCTTGCCTGTTATTTTGACGTTGCAAAGTTCACTAATTATTTCATCGTTTACATCAAATATATATTTTTTTAAACAATCCCATCAGTCTCAGTAAAATATTTTTAGTTCTCCATTTATTTACTTTTAAAAGGTGTAGAAATTTATTTTGACACCCTTTGTATGTGCATCCGATATTTTAAATAGAAAAACCAGTCGGATGTGCCAATCCCAAAACTTTCTTCTATCTCACAGAGGTTTCGCATACACTAAAAATGAATCAGCACCCATTTATATCAAGGACTAATTGAATCTAAAGTTTTATTAAATTACTAGCAAGCTACCCCCGCTACGCTGGTCAATTTCTCTTAACGAACCTTTAATCAAACAAAATATTGACATTTCATAATTCACTTTTATATTTTAACAGAATAATAAGGATACTATAATTTGTGACTCGTGCTATAGCAAATATACACGTCAGGACACGTCGCCCTTATCATTATCTTTTTACGCGTGAAGGTTTCGCTATGGTACTCTATTGTGAAATTTGGTAATTTTAGAAATTCAATAGGTGAAAAATCGCAGAATCATTAGATCATTTTTCTTTAGAATTTGTTCTTAGAGCGCATTTAGATCTTATAAATAACAATCATGCCGAACTTCAAGTTTCTAGCTCCTTCAGCATCGCAAAAATCGCAATTTTAGAAAGTTTTTCGCTTCTGCACCCCCCTCGGGGTAGTGGCACCGACATAAAATATAGCCTATGTTGGAGCAGGGATTGTCACCATCCATTTGCCACCATCACTTTTGAAATCGCTTTAGTAGTTCCAGAGATTCCATAGAAATTGTAATTTAGAATGTTTTTAGAAAATTTTTTGCTTATTTCAGCCTTTTAAATTTCGAATTTTTTTAGACTTTGTTCTTATAGAGCATTTAAATCTTGTAAGTAACGACCATACAAAATGTCAAGTTCCTAACTCCTTCATTATTGAAAATATCATAATTTTGGAACGTTTTTCGCTCCTGCACCCTCTACGGGTAGTAGCACTGACATAAAATTTAGCATATGTTGGAGCAGGGACTGTCACCATCCATTTGCCACCATCACTTTTGAAATCGGTTCTGTAGTTTCAGAGATTCCATTGAAATTGTAATTTAGAATGTTTTTAGAACGCTTCTTCCTCATCTCACCCTTTTAAATTTCGAATGTTTTTATAATTTGTTCTTAGAGAGCATTTACATGTTATAAGTAACTACCATACCAAATTTGATGCTTCTATCTCCTTCAGTATACAAAAAATCGAAATTTTAGAACGTTTTTCGCTCCTGCACCCCCCTGGGGGTGGTGGCACCGACATAAAATATAGCCTATGTTGGAGCAGGGATTGTCACCATTAATTTGCCACCATCACTTTTAAAATCGCTTCAGTGGTTCCAGAGATTACCCTCTACAAACAAACAAACAAACAAACAAACAATCTTTACTACTTTATATATTAGTATAGATAAGGGGGAATTAGCCCCTTGTTCCCCCCTTCATACTTAACCAATCAATCCCGAAAACTAATCAGGGATGCGCCTTAACACAGTGAACCTATAAATGAAATTTGAAGGAAATGGGATAATTCTGCATAAAAAACCCATTTACATAAATTAAGGGGGGTATTAGCCCCCGTTCCCCCCCTTTATACTTAATCAATCAATCCCGAAAACTAATCAGGGAAGCGCGTTAACACAGTGAAACTATAAACAAAATTTGAAGGAAAACGGAATAATTCTGCATGAAAAACCCATTTAAATAAATTAAGGGGGGGATTATCCCCCCGTTCCCCTCTTTATACTTAACCAATCAATCCCGAAAAGTAATCAGGGAAGCGTCTTAACCCAATGAACCTATAAACAAAATTTGAAGGAAAACGGAATAATTCTGCATGAAAAACCCATTTATATAAATTAAGGGGGGGGGGGGGTAGCCCTCCGATCCCCCCCTTTATACCAACTAATCAATCCCGAAAACTAATCAGGGAAGCGCCTTAACTCAGTGAACCTATAAACAAAATTTGAAGGAAAACGGAATAATTCTGCATGAAAAACCCATTAATATAAATTAAGGGGGATTAGCCCCCCTTGTTCCCCCCTTTATACTCAGCCAATCAATCCCGAAAATTATCATGCAAGCGCCTTAACACAGTGAACCTATAAACAAAATTTGAAGGAAAACGGAATAATCCTGCATGAAAAACACATTTATATAAATTAAAGGGGGGATTAGCCCCCTGTTCCCCCCTTTATACTTAACCAATCAATCCCGAAAAGTAATCAGGGAAGCGTCTTACCCCAATGAACCTATAAACAAAATTTGAAGGAAAACGGAATAATTCTGCATGAAAAACCCATTTATATAAATTAAGGGGGGAATTAGCTCCCCGATCCCCCCTCTTTATATTAACTAATCAATCCCGAAAACTAATCAGGGAATCGCCTTAACACAGTGAACCTATAAACAAAATTTGAAGGAAAACGGAATAATTCTGCATGAAAAACCCATTTATATAAATTAAGGGGGGGGGGGAATTAGCCCCTTGTCCCCCCCCTTTATACTTAACCAATCAATCCCGAAAAGTAATCAGGGAAGCGTCTTAACCCAATGAACCTATAAACAAAATTTGAAGGAAAACGGAATAATTCTGCATGAAAAACCCATTTATATAAATTAAGGGGGGGATTAGCCTTCTCCGATCCCCCTTTATACTTAACTAATCAAACCCGTAAACTAATCAGGATAGCGCCTTAACTCAGTGGACCTATAAACAAAATTTGAAGGGAAACGGAATAATTCTGCATGAAAAACCCATTTATATAAATTAAGGGAGGGGGAGGAATTAGACCCTTGTTCCCCCCCTTTATACTTGACCAATCAATCCCGAAAACTAATCAGGGAAGCGCCTTAACTCAGTGAACCTATAAACAAAATTTGAAGGAAAACGGAATAATTCTGCATGAAAAACCCATTTATATAAATTAAGGGGGGGGGAATTAGCCCCTTGTTCCCCCCCCCCTTTTATACTTAACCAATCAATCCCGAAAACTAATCAGGGAAGCGCCTTAACACAGTGAACCTATAAACAAAATTTGAAGGAAAACGGATATTTCTATGAAGAGTTATCGCAATACGTACGTACAGACATACATACAGAGCCGGCTAACAAGCTCTTAGGGATTGACAGCCAGTGTGATAACTGAAAAATCGCGATTTTAGAACGTTTTTTGCTCCTGCACCCCCTGGGGTTAGTGGCACCGACATAAAATATAGCCTATGTTGGAGCAGGGGTTGTCACCTTCAATTTGCCATCATCACTTTTGAAATCGGTTCGGTAGTTCCAGAGATTACACCCTACAAACAAACAAACAAGAATTACTCCTTTATAATATTAGTATAGATTAAATTCCGTGCATTAGTTCTTGAGATAGGACTATTGCTAAAATCGTGTAAATCCAAAAAATGCAGCATAGCAGCGTCACGCGTTGGGAGATTTAGACCAAAACCTAATCAACAACAAATTATGTCAACGTCTAACTGAATCTGAAGTTGGATGAAAATCCACGAATTAGTTCTTGAGATATAGTTATCGTGATAATAATAATAAAAAAGTAGCATAGCAGCGCCACTTGTTGGGCTATTTACACAAAACATAAGCAGCATCTATTTATGTCAAGGTCTAACAGAATCTGAAGTTTGATGAAATTCCGTGCATTCGTTCTTGAGATATAGCTATCGTAAAAATAATGAAAACAGTGGTATAGCAGCGCCACCTTTTAGGATATCTCCGCTAAAACGTAATCAGCGTCTATTTATGTCAAGGTGTAACTGAATTTGAAGTTTGATGAAAATAAGTGCATTAGTTCTTGAGATAGAGCTATTGCGGAAATATTGCGGAAATCGCGAAAAATTCAGCATAGCAGCGCACCTATCCGGCGATTTTCACCAAAAACTAAACAGCACCAATTTATATCAGGGACTAACTGAATATAATGTTTTATTAAATTTCACACATTAGTTTTTGCAATAGAGCGCCCACAAAATTTTTATCACAGACAGACAGACAGAGTCACAGAGTCACAGACAGACATTTTCTAAAAACAGTCAAATCGTGTTCAGGAACTTCTAAAACGTATAAATCCGTCGAAAACCGGAAGTCAAAAATTTCATAAATCCAATACTTTCTTCTTGTAAAGATAGAAGAAAGTAAAAAAAAAAACGAAATTTTACCGTTCTTTATTACGTTATTTTTTCTTATACTTTTTTGTTTGTATAAATTTATTTTCTTCTCTTTAAACTCTATATTAATGATTTTAAGACAAGTGGAATAAAAAAAAAACACAATTAATCTTATTGATTTAAAATACTCCATTCTTACTGAAGATGTAATTGTAGATTAAAAAATACTCATTTAGTTCTAATTTAAAATTTTCAAAATAATGGCTTTTTATTTATATTAAGAAAATAATGAAAATAGAGAAACATCGTAGTAATTCATTTTTTACATTTTTGATTCTTTAGGAAAATGTAATTTTTTTTTTCAAAGATTTTCAATCAACGAACTTAATAAATTACGGTTTCAAACTTATTCTCATTACGATGTTAATTAACATTTGATTGTATCTTTCAAAATGCAAAAATCATAAAATGTATTTTATGGAGTTTGCTTTTAATTATTTTGTATTTCTGGACAATGAAGACAAATTTATTTTGCTAGTTAACAAGAATTTAATAAGATTATATTATTTTTTTAAATTAATTTGCATTTTGAAATTCGAAAAGAATGATAAATAAAAGGAAGGGGAAAAAAAATATATTTTTTTAAACTGCCACAGTAAAAATCAAGTCTAAAATTGCTAATTGTCAGTAAATAAATGTTTTATGTTTAAAAATGTTTTGTTTCCATTATTTTATTAACAAGTAATGAAGCTTTAAAATGTTTAAGTACTGAAACAAAATTAATATAAAAGGGAACTAAATTTATAATAAAATATGTATATTTGTTAGTTTTTTATTTAAACGTTTATACATAGAATACGAGTAAAAAAAATGAAAGGGAAAATATATTTAATTGGCATTTGGTCGACATTCAAAATAAATTAGCGAAAATAAATTGGTGTTCGTGAAAATATAAAAATAACAATTTAAGCGAATTAGTAACTATTCAAATTCATTCTCTTATATAAATGTGAGCTTTAAAAATACAGGTGTAAGTTGTTATAATGTAGTTGGTAGTACAAACATTGTTTGATAATAATGTCTGCTCATTATTATATCTACTATGTAAACTAAACGTGTGAATGAATACCTTACCTTGAACAAAATAATTATTTTTATTATATACTTATATCAATAGTTTTACATAGATGTAGTATTGGTACAGTATGCTTATATCAATATTATTTATAAAAAAATTAAAATACGATAAATTCTAGCCATATTTTGTAATTTAATAAAAACAACAACATGTATTTGGTGTATGAATGTGCGGTTTGGAGATAAATGAAATGATGAAAATATTACGTAATATGTCATAATGAAAATGTTAGTTCAAACACCTTTCATCATGAGAAGCGTTACCATTCAGATCGAATGCGTGTACTTCAATTACTGAATTCTTCAGTGGATTTTAAAATGTGTTATTATTTTTTGCTCACCCTGTAAAAATATAGAATTTAAATTAGCTATATATACAAATAAAAGAAAGTCGTTTGTCTGTGTATGTGTATGTGGGCGTGTCTATCTGTCTGTGTGTGTCTATATCTGTCTGTGCGCGATAGCTAGCGCACCTAGAAATCTGAAGATTTAAATTCAGGTAGACTAAGGCATGTCTAGATGCACCTGAGTCTCAGAATTATATTATTTTGACAATTAGCCAAGATATTATTTAAAAACGCATTAAACATCACAAAAATGCCATATATTTTTTCTTAAAATGGTTAGAAATTAATACTTTTGACTTCATCTGAACCCTGCAGCACTGCCCGCAACTGATCAAAGATATCCCTTTTTTCACTCGGACAACGAATTTTCATTTTCACAGCTGTAAGATGGAGATTGCAAAATCTAATTAAGCTACACATTAGAAATTAACAGCGTGCGATTCGTCTAAAATCCAGGATTAATAGTTTTAAACAATGAACGAAAACCGCTCATTAGAACCCAATATATTAATTAGTTCTTCATTAATTGGATTGCGTGTTGTTTCACAGTCCAGATGGCCATCTTCAAAACAGTTACTTTAAAAAGAAGGAAATTTTTTATACTGGACTTATTTGAGGCTCTATAAAACTATTAATAATTTTGTATTCATCCATTTCAAATTTATGCATCTATGCGTATTACTTATCGCTGAACCCAGAAATTTAATTTTCATAAACATCAGATAATTACAACCGGAGATATTAATTAATCATTCATTAAATTGACAGCAAAAAAAATAATGGATTTTAACATGCTATTACACGCCAGACATAGTGTCTCTGATCTGCTGAAGGAAGACAGATATGAAGTAAGAAATTAATATTAAGCAGGGTATTTTAATTATATACAAATTTTAAAACTATATAAGAAACGTTTTTGAAAATTGATATAGATACAAAATGATATGCCTGTTAAGATTTTCTAAAAATCGAAAAATTTGGCCGGCAATTATTTATTTTATAAAGAGTCCTGATTTTTTTCATGGAAAAAGAAATAAAAAGCTAAATGAAAATGATAGAATCACAGGTAATACATTTACACGGCATTATGGGTAATTATAAGCTACGGCTGCCGAAGGCAGTCGCACTTCACCGCCGAGTCCAGATTCTCGTGAATCCATACGTGGTCGCTACCAGAGAGGGCCGGTGCCTCCTGCGCCTCTCACCCCTTTCCCAAATGAATGATGACAGAGGTCGATGCGACATGCGGTGGAGCCCAAAGACAAAGGACACCATCCCGCAACACTGGGTGGACGCTGAGACGATACGACGGCTTCGTAGCCGGAACCCCAAAGAGAAAACCGGGTCTTGGGCTAATGCCGAACCAACCCAACGACCCATTACTGTAACTTCCGAATATCGAGTCTTAGGGAGGCAGGAAACAACTAGTAAATCGGTTGCGGCGAGCAGGGGTAGCTTCTTGCCAACCCGGGACAGTAAACCAGTCAATCACGCATAGTCACGTCTTGGCGAGGGTTGTCACCCCCTCCCCCCCAAATGGCTTTGCTTTCTGTGAGCATCCCGCAGCGAAATACAGAAGGTTCCCGATTTACTCCATTTGGGAGGATCATGCATATAAAAACAAACAACACAAAACACAAATGCACTACGACTTATAGAACACTCGTAGTGCATTTGTGTTTTGTGTTGTTTGTTTTTATATGCATGATCCTCTCAAATGGAGTAAATCGGGCACCTTCTGTAATTCGTAAAAAAGGAGTCTGTACCACGACGTGTATACGCATTTCATGAGCGGGCTTAATCATTAAACGTTGCCACATGCTAAAAACTTCATTTTAAATTATTATATGGACTTCAACGATAATTAACAAGATTTGTTATATTCCCGGTGATAAGGAGGAGGGGCGACTTGCGGGTTTCTCCCGCCATGGGGACAATGTACTCATGGTTGTCTTAATAATCACCCTCTATAACATTAAAGTAAACTTAACAATTGTACATATCACTCTTTCCAAATAATATTTTCAGACTTTTTGAAATTTAATTTCAAAGTATCTTGGGTTCTACGAGCCGATTACGACGGGGTTTGGGTCATTCAACTTTATATGAATAACCTTACATATTTTAGTTCCACTTTCTACGGTTAAGGGGTGCCTTCCTATCTCGGGTTCCATGGGTTCGATCACAACGGGATTTGCGACATTCGATTTGATATCGATAGCTTTACATATTTTTGTTCCACTTTCTACCGCCAGAGGAATGATTCCTATCATGGGTTCTATGTCCCGAACACAACATGGTTTCGGTCATTCAACTTGATATCGAAAACATGAGGGTTTTTTTAATTTATTATCACGGGGCCGGGCAACACCTATCGGGTCAGCTAGTACTAATAAAAGCAATTTTCTTTTCAGTGTGTGTCTGTCTCTGTGCGATAGCTAGCGAAATTAAACGCATCTAGAAGTCTGAAAATTTAGATTTAGGTTAGGCAGGTCCTGATGCACGTGAGTCTCAGAATTTGAATATTTTGATAATTAGCCTAGATATTAATTAAAAATTCATTAAACATCGCAAAAAGGCTTTTTTTAAATCTCAAAATGGTTAATAACTATCATTGTTTACTGCATCTGAACCCTGCAGCGAGGCTCGGAACCGACCAATGATATCTCTTCTTTCACCAGGACTCAGAAACTTTCATTTTCGTAGCTGTAAGATGGCGGACTGAGTCTTTTTAAAGGGGTTGCAACTTAAAAGATGTAACTAAGCTACACTTTCTAAATTAACACTGCGCGATTTGCTTAAATTTTAGGATTAATAGTTAAAAAATTTTAAGGAAACCCGTCTATTAGAACCCAAGATATTAAGTATTTTTTAATTAAATGGAGAACATGAAAATATTTATTTTGACGTGTTATTTCATAGCTTAGACACTTGTGTCGGAATGAAAGCGGAGATTTTTAACCTATTGATACATTTAAAGCTCTATTTTTTTGCTTTTTTAAATAATGCATTTATCAATTTGTAAATTGTGCATCTACGCGTATTTTTTAACGCTGAACAGAGAAATGTAAAGTTCGTAAAGATAAAATCAACCGCAGATATTAATTAATCTTGGATTAAATTGATCACAGAAAAATAATTGATTTTTAACACACCAGACATATTGTATTATCATCTCTTGAATTTAAAGAGATATAAAATAAAGTTATAGGCCATATAACATTACTCAAAAGATTGGATTTTTGGATTGGAAAATTTGCATTCTTCCTTAAAACGGATTAAGATTTAAAAAATAATAATAAAAATCGGCCGGTAACATTTCATTTTAGCAAAAATGCTGATATTTGTATAGAAAAGGGGCAAAAACGCTAATAGACATTCCTGTAATTGATAAAGAAACGCTGCCAAATTCGAATAGGAATATTAATAAAGAAGGTTAGAGGAGAGACACTACATTTTATTAAATATCAGATTTAATCTACATGACAGATAGTATCATGATAGAGCAGAACAGCGGGCTTCGCCCACTAGCTTTCCTCTACTTCATATCGAAGTTTTCTATAACTGTTTCTTTGTTATATTTATGGGAATGGGAAAGGGGGTAAACGACTTTTTATTAAATGTCGCATTTATTGTACTTCACCCTGCTCCCCTGGCGGCGGTTTTTCGATTAATTGACACCCTTTTTAATATATACATATCTACTGCTCTGATTTCGACAGAACTAATTCTATTTAATAAATTTAACATTTTTAACTTCATACGTAGTTTTTAATTGCTGCTATGTATAGATAATTACAAGTATTTTCGAATAGTAACTTCAGCAATTTTATTTTCAGTTCCAAGCTTTTCTACGAGTCCCATTATGTGAGCAGTATTCCGGTAGTCTTATATATATATATATATATATTTATATTTGACAAAAAAAGTCTAATATTCCTTCTCCCCCCTTCCCTCTTCAAGGTTTGTTCTCTAACTATTGCCCGTTTGCATAACACAGTAACAATCCTTCTGATTTGAACGAAACTAATTCCAAACATTATAATTAATTAATAATCATCCTCTATAACATTAAATAAATGTATAAGTAGTGTACCACTCTTTTTAAATTATAAGTTCAAATATTTCTTTTCATTTCCTTTCAAAGTATATCGGATCTGAGGGTCTCGATTACAACGGGGATTAGCTCATTCAACTTGATGTCGATAGCCTTACATATTTTAGTTCTTCCTCCCAGTGCTGTGGGACGCATTCATATCTCACGTTCTATGGGTCCGATTACGACGCGATTTGGCTCATTTGACTTTATTTTGATTGCCCAAGAGATTTTAGTTCTACTTTCAACCGCCAAAGGTGCATGCAAAATGTAATAAATTTTAAGTAATATTTTAGTTGAATATAAAATATTAAAAAATATACATGAATTTTTAAATTTTATCAATGAGTAAGAATATGAATCCTAATTACACAACTTTGTTGATGAATAATTAAGCATTATTGTTTTAAATGTCATTAATTTTCTTTTTTTCAAAATCGGGTTAAAAATATTAAATTATACGAAATTGAGGTTTGTTTTAATTTATTAACACGGGAGCGCCCAATGCCGGGCGTGTTAGATAGTTTAGAATACAGAAAAAAGACCCTCTTCCCCAAAACACATGCACAATCTCCCGAAAATCTTTGTACAACCAATTACTGTTTAGGGCTACTATTTGATGCTATTCTTAATGGCTTATATCCCGCCATGAATTTCGAAAAATATAATTTTTGTTTCAGGGTATTTACCAACGTAAGAAGGGCTACTTCAACGTACTGGAATAGCTTATTCTGTGAGCATAAAACAATAATATGTAGGAAAAAATTATAATTTATTTTCTTTCTTTATAAATTATTTTTATTATTTTCTCAAAAGTGCATTTTTCAATTTAGTGACCACACTTAATCTAAAACTACGATTCAGTTCGAAATTTGTCACCTTCTTGCTTTTATTATTATGTACTGCTTGAATGAAGGATATTTGTTTTCGTTTTCTTTTTATTTCAATCAACAACAAAACAGTCAGTCAGTGGTCACTGAAAGGCACCAAAAAGTTTAAAAAAAATCAGAAGAATGGCAATAGTTTTAAATATAATATTTTTAAAACATAAAATATACCAAAATTATCTCCAAGTATTGTATTATGAAATAAAAATAAAGTAAAAATAAATAATTTATCAGTGAAAAAAAGTATGAAATACACCATTTTCTTTACCGCAATGCAAAGTTTAAACTCTTAAACGCTTCTTAGAGGTCAGCCTATATAATAATTCCTATAGCAATTGAAATAAATTTTTAAAATAGGCACACAATTTTGAATTGTATTTGTATATTTCGATACATGCTTTTTCAAAATGACAAACAGGAAGTTTTCGGACAAATAGTTTAAGAATTTCGAAGATTAGAATTTTGAAACGTGTCATATTAAATTCTTGTTTAATTGTACCAAAACGGACTGCAATGAGAAAAGCATTTCAACCATAACTTTAAAACAATATGTTCTGTAATGTTCAAGTCTGCCACTAATTCTAGAAAGCGCTATTTGTTAATATTTTAATAATTTACAAAACATTTTTTTAAATTTTTTAATATAATATATATATATATATATATATATCTTACTTATAATAAAATCCAAAGGCGAGAAAGTGTCTGTAACGGTACCGGCCTGTACCACTCTGGTCTGCGAGTCGATCGTAGTTAAACGCCATGTTAGGGTTAATGGAAAACATATACTAACATATGTCAACTAAATGTTAATTTCTTCTACGTGAAATCATGTTTGTTCTTCATATTTTCACATATAACATGTATATCTCATCCAATTATAATGTATTAAATTCCAAATTAAAAAATAAGCTGTTATAGACATCAGATTACTAAATATAAACAAACAAGCACTGTTGCCATTTGAAATTTCCGAATCGTGAAACAAATGAATGACTCTTTGAACGCTTCAGTAAAAAAATATAGGTTAATTATCTGATTCTGTTCTTAAAATATTTGTAAAAGCATATTAAAGTCTTTAAATATTTAAATTTTGTTTAAAACCTTCAAAAACTATTTTTGCAGCCATCTTTCGTCAATTAATATAAACAATCGAACTTTGTTAAAAATACAAGTTAATATTTGCATTAATTAGCATATTAAAATTTAATGTGAATTTTTCAGAAATTACATTTCACTTTGCTAAATTATTATTATTATTATTTGAAAAAAAAAAAAAAAAAAAAAGATAAAAGAAAAAAAAGAAAAAAGTAGCGAGTCATTCACTTTTGAGAATCATTCATCAAAATTATTTGTACTGTACAGATTGCCAATTGGCAACGTGTGTTTTACTGTTTTAACATCTTTGTTGATCTTTTAAACGCTGTTTTAAACACGCGGTTGTGGATCATTCGGGACTACAGCCGTGCAGGTATATGTCTCAATCCCCCCCCCCCCCTTCAAAATTCAAACATGCGGTGGATTTGAATCTGTTCAATCAAATCAGTTTTTATTGTTTTTTATATAGTTTAAAGATCGTTTTAGCGATGTCTGATGAAAATGATGAAACGCCGATTGAACGTAGACGGCGACTAATTAGAGACAGACAGTCAAGGTGGTTTGCTTGGCAATCACAAGTAACATTGGGCTGCATAAGGGAAGATGGCGCCATCTACTGGTAGATAATGCAAACAAAGTTTGAAATTTTGTTTTCATCGTAAATAAAATTATTTTTTTCTTATGAAACGTAATTAAAATATAAGGAATAAATAGTACCGAGTAATTTCCATTTAATTTTGCTTATATAATCAAAAAATGAGGTATGTGGTGAGTCTAGCTCTTTAGAAACTCATTGATAACACTTTTTTTACAGAAAATTTCACTCATGGATTATTTATTTATTTATTTATTTATTTATTTTTTAATGTTTAATTTGAATGTTTTGTCCATTCGTTGAACTATTTCAAAAATTGAATATTGAGTCAATATCCTGTCATTTTTGACGGGAGGTATATACTAGTATATAATATAATCGACAAAAATACGTATTTTGACACAGATGAAACCCAAAGTTAAAAATTTTTACTCTCAGATTGGTTGTTTACGTATAGTGTATTAAGCGTAAACCTATGTTTAGAAACACGAACTACAAATTATACATTATGAAATATTTATAACAATTGATTCATTGATACAATATGTATGTGTTGGTCATCTTATTCTTCTATGTAAATAAAATTTGGTTTACGTTAAAAAAATAAAGAAATTATACAAGATCAAAAAATACTGTAGCATTTCAAACAACTGTGAATTTTATTTATTTCTAATCTAAAAAATGAAAATTATGAAATTCATGTTTTATTTTCCAGCCCATATTTGTAAATTTGTAGATAATTATTTTGATTTTACAATGTAAATAAACGAATTGAATGTTAATTGTGTTGCTTCAACATTAACTTAAAACGTTATTGGTGTGAATAATAATCTATACTATTTTTGCATTTAAATTTATGTTACTAAAAATAAAGTATCATTTTATTAAAATGAAAATCAATTACTCATAAAATTTCTAACTCATTTGATATCACTACGAGAGATTAAACTAAATTGAATTTTTTGTTTTACTGCATGATAAATAAATATTTATTTAATATTTTACTGCTACAAAATAATAAAAAAACATTTCTTGTTACTTACAGTTTTATGTTTTTAATTTGCAACAGTATGAATTATGCATATTATCTTTTTTAAAAGTTACAATATTTGTTCTATTTCACATTTCGAAATATTCGATATAATCTCAAACACTAAGAGCTAAATTTCAGAGGGAAGATAATTTCCGAATTCATTTCACGTTAAAATATTAAGCAAAATTATACTTAATACAGAAACTAATTAAATTGTAATGTTTTTCTGCGTAATGTCAAATTTAAGTGTTATCTATTAATACTTTGAAATGCATCTTCCCGTAATGATCATATAGCTGCGAACACAAAAATAATAAAACAGACCAAATTTTGTGTTTTAAAAGAACGACCTATGGGTTTTAATTATTTTTGAGAGGATAAATTCATGTTGGCAATAAAATATCACTACAAAATTTTTGGTACAGACTATATATTTAGAAAAGTTTTCGACTAGTTTAATTGTAGATAATTAATCCCACTCTACTGGTGTGAACATTTTTGTTTTAAAATTAATTTTTACACACAACATATAATTTGTTCGCTATTATTTTCAGGATTGTACTGTAAAATTATCCAAACAAGAATAAGCCGTACGTCTTTTTTAAACCTTAATATTTTGTATTTAATACCGCTTTTCTACATTTGACAGTAAATTCTAATCTGTGATATGTTAAGATAGCTTCCTTTTTCTTTTCTTCTTCTTTTGTTTAAGATTTTAATTTTCTCTTTGTTTCAAAAAGTCGTTTCGTAACAGAAAATATTCATATATATAATCCCCTAAAAATGGAATTTATTTTGTAAAACAATGATTAAAAATGTATTATTGTAGTTATAAGATTAATTCATTACTATATATTGCAACGGTATCGTATTTTCTTTACAGTGAATAATTGATAAAACGTCAATTCTCTTGTTTCTTTTCTTTTTTTTTCTTTTTTTTTCAACGTAAAGTGCAAATGATTCTACATTTTTCTTCAATCATGTTATTAAAAATAAAAATAAACAAATAATAAGGTATGATGGAAAAAATATGGAAGTATTTTATATAATATAATTTAATCATTTTTCTTTTACCTTTAGTCTTAATATAATAGTTCTGTATTAATTTCTGTTCTCTATGTTCTCTCTGTATCTCAGACATTTTCAAAGGTTTATAAGAAATTGATTGTTCTTATTTTTTATCCCATAACGTTTTCTTACATTGAAATAAACAACAAAACAATATTTCGCAACATGTTAATAATATATATATTTATATAATATAAATAAATTTCAAAACTTATATATTTATTTTAAGATGTAGTATTAGACGGAGATTTTAAAACAATCAAGAGTCACATTTTTTTTACGCACACAAAATTTTACGATTAAAACAGATAAATTCTTTTAAATTCTTTTTTTAACGCAATATTTTGTTCTAAAACGTTATTCAGCATGCAAATATAAGGTAATTTCAACGTAAATAGTGATTGTTATATTTACCTTCACGGAGATTAATATATTGTTCAATATTTTAGTCAATTATTTTGTGTGATTTAACATTTAACTTGTTCCAGTGTTAAACAAAAGATTTGAATTTAATAAATAAAATTTATTTAATCTTGTACTTAATATTTTATTAGAAGATTAGTTGGTCTGAAAAACATTCATTTTGGCCTGATTTAAAACTAATAAGTAACGAGATATGTCAATAACAATGCAAAATGTATATTTAAAGTATACAATGTAAAATATTCTCAGACAATGACATTTATATTTGCACGTTGGTAGAAAAGAAGCCTTTATACAAAATCCCTATTTTTGATGTATTTCTAACAATCAATCACTGATATTAAGAAGTATTTTAAGAAGTTTAATGGACAAAAATTCCCATGCTCCGCCTCTCTTTTAATACAACATACTCTTTTAATACAACAACATAATACATACATATTTTAATACATACATGTTAAGCCGGGACTATAACAGTATTATATTAAAGTCCAGAGTAATCACCATTCTTTAATAATCACCACTACTTTTATTCCTTTCAACCATTTTACAATAATCAAAGGCCAATATAATAATATGACATAAATTGTGGCCATTATAACATAAACAAGTTGGAAATTGTAAGATAAACGTAACAAATGAGGTGCGTTCCTTTTATAACTAGTTTCTCCATGTAAAAAAATCTTCCTTATTATTTCAGGGAAATGAATTATATCGTCTGCTATAAGCAAAATGAGCATGCCTTTTCTTTTTTTATTACGTATACCACGTTTATTAATGCGATTTTTTTTTCTTTCCCATACAGAGCTGCAACATTCACCATGGAGATCTTCCTTTGCGAATGATTACCTCTATGGTTTATTATTTTTATGACTCAGAATGAACGAATTTCCTTGTTTATTCACTTTAATTAATTGAGATATTCGGCTAATTTTTACTAAAGCTATCTCAAAATCTGTACATTTTTGTATGTAACTCATCTCTTAAGCAAACATTTTTTTTGAACGCTCTTTGAAAAAATGTAACTTTTATGCAATTGTATTAGAAAAAAAATTGAAGCCTGGCATATGAAAAAAGAAGTGGTCTGCCCGTATTTGTTTTCATCAGACACATGACTTGCGCTTTTATTATATAGATTACGCACGATATGATTTAATATAATAAATAACTTTTATTATATCTTTTTAAGTTTTGATTCGATTTTTATAAAATTTGAAATGAATCGGCAACTTTCTACAACGATATTAAATTTGAAACCATTCGGTTGGGTAGTTTTTGCGGTGTTATATGTGGATGGACGGACAGACGGATGGACCAGAGGACGACTATAGGTGCTAGGTATATATATAATTAATTACTAACGCATCTAAAAATGACATCGATCTTAAATTAATTTTATCCGACAATGCATCCCTCTTTTAATGCATTCATTAATATGAAAATCCTTTTATGACAATTATCACTGCTATTTAAAAATCACCGTAATCATATTAATAATTTAATAATTCGTATGTCTACATCAACATTAAAATACCCATAGAGTTAACAGAAAAAAAAATAAAAAGTATTTAAAATTGTTCCACTTAGGCATTGTTTGTTGGATATTAATTAGGAGAAGCCCCACCAGTGGCTGAGAGGTTGTGCTCTCGAAGCTGGTAGACGGGAGGTGCTGGGTTCGATCCCAATCGCGCCCGTCGGCCTAATCGTTCGGAGTTTTCGTGGTTTTCTTCGAGCCGTGGATTTATCCATGCGTAAATACGGATTAGGTTCCCTTAGAAAGACCCCCACGAAGGGCACTCCCCCCCGGGCCTATATCCCTAGTGTAGATAATTGGCCGTCAATAATCAACCCATCAATCAACCCATTAATTAGGAGAAATAAGAGAAGACCATCCAAATCCGCTTTTATCAAAATGTAAAAAATGAACATTGGTTTTAAAAAAATGCATTGTTGAATGAGTACTATACAGATTTGAGCGGTTTCAGTTAATATGTTTTCAGTTAGTGTGGTAAATTTTAATCAAACACTCCCTCAATTAGAGCGGGGAAATTTTCGGTTAGTGCTGAAGGTACAAAAATATTTTTCCGGCATTTTGCAATCAAATATCGCCAATTATACCTGAAAATCCAAAGCAAAATGAAATTGAAATCAAAAATCAAAATTTGTATAACTGCAAATTGTGTCCTGAAATGAAGACCAGAAATAATCAAAGTTTATTACAGTAAGATTGTATACACTCTTATAAAATCCGTGAATTGAACTAATTTTGCAGTTGATTATATTTTGTTAAAATACCAATATTTCCTCTTTGATTTGTCCATTCCCCCCAAACAATACTGAACAACTAACGTAAAAAGTACTGAAAATACTCTAATCTAAAGCTGCATTTCCGTCGAATCACAGTTCTTGCAGTTATCTGATGTTCTGGCAACTGTGTTGTCTAGTACCTATTCGTATTAGTAAAGGTATATTTACGTATGTCTTTTTTTCTCAAAATACGAAAAATTCGCGAACCGAAATATCCTGAAATTATTCCGTCAAAAGAAATAATCTTCATCAAATTATAGAAAAATCTCTTTCAATACCAAGGTTGTTCTGGCAATTTGCTGCCTACACCTTTTATGTTTTTTTTCTTTTTTTGAGAATGTAATTTCTTTAATTCGTATAAGTTTTTCATAGTTGAAATTTGTTTTGTATAAGCAAGCACAATCGGTTCAAGTTTTTTAATAATTAACGTAAAGTGAATTATTTAAACTAGCTAAACCCTAATAAGTATGTATTCGGAAACTTCGAATTGATCAGAAAAAAAATCCCTTTTATATTTCTTAATTGTGACATTACATGAGGTCAAAAATTTATACAAATGGAAGTCCATGTAAATGGGATAAATTTTGTCGGAAAAGCATAAAAAGTATGTATCAATATGTTCTTTTAACAATAACACGTAAAGAAATAGTGTAATACATTATTGTAAAGTATATCTAAATGCATTTGTATGTTTTAAAAGTGATCTTTTACAGTTTTTCCTTGATTAATGCGGCAATTTTTCGAGTTCATTTAACCCCACTAATCGAGGCATACGTGTACTTATAACATTCAAAATTGCTCACTCTGTGATTTCACAAAGTAGTCACATTGTAACCGTCACAGAAGTGTTTAGAGAGGCGTTCACAGAGGACGTTTTTAAACGCCATAAAAATCCAGTACACGTCACTGTGACTTCATGTTCAATTAGCGTGATGTCACAACGACGTTCAAAATGTAAGAATGTGACGTCACACTGACATTGCCGTGACATCACACTGACGATACCGTGATATGAAATGCTATACGAGCCATTCTGTAAGATATAATTGGGCATTGAATTGGAGTTTTCTGTCATCGTTCTTTTTACAGTTATCATTACACTTCATCTACGAATGATGACTACACAATATAATCTAATAATAACTTACTTACTATCCTGTTTTATTTAATAAAGATTTAAATCTAATAAAGGAATGAAAAATGTACACTTGCACATACACACACATATATATATAAAATTTGTAACTTTTCATCATAAATGTGTATTTGCATATTCAACCAAATGCTTTAATTACATATCTCATCCAATGCAACTAAAATATTTTATTCTAATTTAAAAAAAAAAAAACTTATCTTATTTTAAATTACTTCATTACATAATATAATCGTGTACGGGATCCTTTTGAAAATCTCTATTCATTTATAAATTTTGAAAGGATTTAAATATGTAACAAAATATATATCAACCTAAATAAATAACATTTATATTTATTTTTTATGATTTAACTAATCTAATATAACATAATATTCTATAAAATCAATGTATAATGTACTTCGCTAAAACAGAGACATGGATTCACAAGTTTTATGCTTTGTAGCATATTGATATTTACAAAGGACTTCAAAGGATTTCAGTATATCTTTTCAATTGTTCTCCGAAATATATGTACTTCCCACGCCTCAGATATGAAACAGGGATTCAAATAGGTCAAAGTATTTGTATTGCTACAGTTAGAAATTTGTTTAAAATTCTTTATTGCATTTAAGATATTGCTAAAATTGAGTGAATGTAATTTACTAAAAGAATTTATTTAGTTGATTTTTTTAATTCATAAAATTATAAAAGGTTTTTAATTCAAACAGTTATTAATCAAATTTAATGAGGTTTAATTATAAATTGTAATATATCTCTAAAAACTATGAATGGATTACAAATATATCCTTCTTTCTAGTATTTCAAATAAAAGAAATGTAATTCATGCTCTAATTAATAACTAAGCACGCTTTCATACAGCTGTTAAAATTTCACTAAATGCTCATTTTTTTTTATACTTGCTTAACATAAATTTAAAATTAATACAAAATAAATCCGAATACAATAATGATAACAAACTTATGATTAGTACATTCTTTAACATTTTATTGAATTCAATTGTATCTCTTCAATATGTATTCTAAAAAAAATATCATAAAAAAGTATTTCTGTTGAATAATTTCTGTAAAAGTATTCAAGCATTGCAAAGTGTTTCGTTGTAATATTTTTATATACAAAGCACTCGTTAATTTTTACTCGTTGTAAGCGTAAACAAAAAATTCAATCATTCCACTATAAAATAAAAATGGCTTCTTATGCTATCGTTAAATAACAAAAATGCATTTTTAAAATTAGTTGAAGAAACTACTTCTCTAATTTTAGTTTTCAAAAAAGATTACATTAAAAAAAATACATTGCAACTTATAATTAAAGTTATTAAAGCATATCTATATATTTAAAACGCTAAGCGATTTCTTTCGACAATCCGTGAGAACAAACTACTGCATCAAATTACATCATTCTTTTTTTAAATGAAGGATATTTGGACACAGATTTGTTATCGTGCATTCGTTTGTTCGAAAATTTAATTATTTAACCGTAATTTTCAATTAAACTTTTACGTCTGCTAATGACGTCATAATCGGATAACGCCTACTGTCCCGAAGCACAGAGTTTATTTTCTAAACTCTGTGGTTGAATAAAAGAGAAATAATAAATATTAAAAGCACGCTGTTTTAAGGCCGAATTTGTTAATTTCCAAGTTAAATTTTGGTAAAAATACTTATCCGCGTGTTTTATAAGCGAATAAAAATTCATATTTATTGTGACGACACGGGAATATTGTCCATTGGGTTTATTTTATCATTATGCATTATAACTTTGTTGATGCCATTTTTTTCATTACAATTAAATACAAAATATATTTATATTTGTGTGCATGGTGTTTAAGCATTAATGTAAGGTATATGAAGTACGTGTGAAAAGTTTGCGCCGGTGAAAATGACGTTACGCTTAGCTTGAAGTGCATTTTAACAAGAGAAAAATGTATATGATTGTGTTAACATGACATAATTTTACTGATTTTTGCATTCATAATTATAAAGATTAGAATTGGAGCCGTCATTGATTTCTTCATCTTGATTGCATACCTTCATTACATGTTACAAATTGCTTTTTTTTTAAAATTATAGGATAGAAGATTTCCTTTTTTAATAAAAAAAATCACAAAAGTAAAGGATTTCAGGAATTTTAAAGTTATTAAAAATGGTGTTATGGTAGAAAAAATCTTGAAATAATTATTGTATTTTTAGCTTGAATGAACAATGTAAGACTAATATTTCATAGGAATTATTTTGGTAGATTTATTATAAGTTCATTTAACAGTTCCTAATTAGCTCAAAGTCCTATTTATTTCACTGTGAATTTCTCTTTCGATGTCAAAAAATGTTTTTCCACTTTTGGACGCCAGCCAAAATACAGTGGCAATTTTTAGAAATGTACAACAGTTGTGACAACAAAGGCGCTATCGCTTTAGCTTTCATCGCGCTTACATCACTTCGAAATACTACAAATTTCTATTTTTTACTACATTTTACAATTTCAATTCTTACATCATCAATTAGAAAAAAAATTAGCTTTCGATTGAAATTTATTTGAAAACTGCCGATAAATCATAAGATCAGATTATTCATAAGATAGAACAGTTTGGCGCTAAACAAAAATCTGTCAGGAAAAAAAAAGACTATTTTTAGTTTATGTTGAACATAAAATTGATAAGTTGAATTCGTTGATGAATATGTTCCATCAGATATCAGGATATGCTAGGAATTGCATTTTTTTATTTTTTTACATTTGCCAACTGTATAAGAGGAAAAATATCCCCGACTGTGATGGAAAAGGGATGATCATCCTGACTATGTCAAAGAACCGAAGAAACCATACAAATAAATTACACTTGAAAACATTAAAAATCTCCCTCATCTGCAGATAGATTTATTACTGTAAAAAACTTCTTAATCTTTACATAAAAATTGATTAGCTTAAAACAATGGATGCGTTTTAGAAGATATGGATTTGAAACAAACAATGATTAAAGAAGACATTTTAAAACTTTTAATTTAATCATTTTAAAACTTTTTTAACGTCGAATTTCGACGGTGCTTTTGGGCAGATGCAATGCACATGCACATAGGAGCTCATTCGGTTGCATTATCACAGTGGGGGGGGGGAGATGTGTGCTTTATTTACTATGTTCTGTTATTTACTGATTATGATATGAACGTAGGAAAATACTATTTGTATATACTTCATAGGTCCATGAATTTTTTTTCTTGCCGTGGGGAATATGGTGGTAATGTCAAACTGATTTGCATTACACAGTTATTTACGGATTGTTTGTTTGGAGTTTGCATCGGAAATAGTACTGTATTTGACTGGGGAAAAAATTTAAATAAAATATTTGAAACTGTTTTATACGCATGCCTTCATAAAAAATAAAAAAAGCTTATTTTACTGATATTGTTATAGTATTTTTTGCGTCAAGTTTTGACGGGTTCCATCTAGTTAACTGTAATAAGCCTAAAAATGTCTTACCTATATCGTAAATAGAAGTATAATGACAGAAGTAAATCAGCATAAATGAAAATATATAATCAATATAAATCTTTATGAGAAAATTATATTTTGAGAAAAAATAATGACCTGATGATTGTTTTATTTGTATATTTTTAGCTTGTCTTTGTCTTTTGAAAAAAAAAAAAAACACCTAGTACTTTGTCATCTGAAGACAATTCATTAATAAAAGATTTCAAACTATTAATGTCATCCTTTGTACTGATTTCTTATTAGGATGATTAAGGAATATTGGAATATCATTATCTGACCTTCACTGAGAAAAAAAAAATACGAGGGTCAATCCCGAAATAAGGTTCCCAAAGATCTCTTGCCGCACGGGAAGGTGCGAGGCGAAATACGGCAACAGCGCTGTGCGCGGCTGTTCCCGCTCTCGCGATTTACTCGGCCGCGCTTCGCTGCGCCGCTCATTCTTGGCTCAGCAGCTGTCCGAGTAGGAGGTTCCCATTGTTGATCCCGCCAAGTGTGAGATTCATTCCATAATTCGGAAAACTCAGGCGAGCTATCCAGAACCGCCAGCAAGGACGACTGACAGCCGATGTAACGTTGTTTCACGATAACGCTCGACCTCACGTCTCCCGTCAAACCCTGGGCCTTTTATCACAATTTGGGTGGACTGCCACGCCCCAGCCACCTTACAGTCCGGACCTCGCATCTAGTGATTATCACTTGTTCCCCAAGTTAAAGGAACACTTCGGTGGCTAACGCTTCCGGAGCGATGATGACGTCAAAGAAGAGGTGAAATACTTCCTCAACGGGTTGTCGCCGTGTTCTACGACATTGGGATACATAAATTGGAGCACTGTTTACAAAAATGCGTAAAAAAAAGATGGCGATTATGTAGAGAAATAGAGCAAACCTTTTTCTTTCCAACGATGTAAATTTCTATGAGAATAAACAATATTGTCTATTTGTAAATTTGATGGGAACCTTATTTTTGGATCGACCCTCGTACCTCCTTCAGCTAGAATGAATAGTTAGACTATTTCTAAATCCCTAAACTAGAAATGTAGAAGTCCGAGCTATGCGAATAGGGTAAGCAACTAAACTGATTAGACAAAATGATCGAGAATTTCTAGTCTCTTGTTTTTTATGTTACGAAACGATAATGAATCGTATAAATTGCGAGAAATTATCACTTTGTTTCGGGAATGGATTTATAAACTAGCATTGTAGTTACTAAAACTAGTGTCTTGCGTTCACATTTATTTGCAGACATTTTTAAATAAGTTTGACCACGAGAATATAGGAAAACAATCTTGAATTCTAATAGGAGCCTATAGAACTCTATGGCAAAGAGAACTAGAATTTATAGGGATGACATGGAACTATATTTTCTAGGGCCACAATTCAGATTCTAGTTGAGAAGGGCAGATTTTTTTCTCAGCGTAGAGTCTTATTCCGGATCATCAGTTTTTTTCCATTTTTTGTTTCTTTTATTATTTAATATGTATTTCTTCACTTAATTTAGCATAAATTTTACAAATTACAAAAATATATTGCAGTTGACTTAAAAAACAAAAACAAAGCACATGATGCTAAATTTCATACACTTTGCATTTTTTGCACATCTGTAAATCTAGTATGTTGAAAGCAATTTATTACTTCTCTGTTTTACATCATTCCATAGGCAAACATAGTATAATTCGCAGATAACAGCGTAACATTATTACTGTCCCTTTAGTAAATAATGAAAAAAAAGCAAGTTGGGATTCTCCACCCATGTCGGAACATTTTAAAATTTAAAATATATTTTTTAAATTTTTATTTCGAATACACCGATAGGATAAAAATTAAGTTCGAGTTATCGAACTAGTTTTAATTTAGTTCTAAGCCAATTTTTTTATGGAATTTATGATAAGTTCGAATTAAACGAGTTCGAATTATCGCACGACATTGTATTTCGATAATATGTATTCAAGCGGAAATAAACTTCCAGCGCATTCTACTGAGATAAAACCCATAAAACACTAATATTTGAGAGTATTTGAACATTTTACAAACTTATTGCTTCATTTTGATCTTTTTACGACAATTGGTTTGAATTATTGTCAACTATTAAATGAGTCTCATCATGACAAATGACTCATTTAGTGTCTAAAATTAACATCAGTCACTCACACTCACCCTCTCATTCAATATGTCATTTTTTTCTGTATATTTTCTAGCCTCAATATTTCATCACCTAGCTGGTATATCAGATGTTAATATTAACAAGAACGAAAAATCATGCATCAAGCATTGATTATGTAACATTTTCCAACGCTTCCAAAATAATTTTTCAAATCATACCGTTTAATAAGCTGAAACATAACATCTAAGTAAACAACTTGGAAAACGCATAACATATTTAAAAACATAATTTCAAGAATTTCCAACGTATACAATATTCGGAAAAATATCCGAATACTTTTATTCAGCCCTGTATAGGATGTATAGATTTGTATATATACTACATAGGATGCTAAATTTTAGTTCAGTTAAGAAACGCGTAGTACAGTTTAAAATTCTCCTTCTGGAGTTTCTGTCAATAAACGGAAATGTGTTCGCGAACTTTTGTGCTTCCCTGTATAGGATCTACAGAATTTATACACACCACGTAATAAACAAAAAGTGAGTTAAATTTAAAATCGCGTTCAAAAACTTAAAACGCACTTCCAGGAATTATTGTTAACAGACAGTAGAGAATTCTTTTGTGTGTCCCTGTAAATGAACGATGACTGCTATACGCACAATATTCTGCAGTAAGCCTCTTGTAATGCACCTTAGTGATATATATATAAATTTCAACGCGTTTAAAATAGTGAAACATTATTTAAATAAACCGCAGACGATTTATTCTCCATAGACGTAATGTAACGGAATTTTTTTGACTGTCCCTGTAAAGTAACTATATGTGCTATGCAGACTCTATTCCATATTTAGCTTCTTGTAATGCACCTTAGTGATATATATCAATTACAATGTGTTTGAAATTGTGTAACATCATTAAAATAAACCGCAAATGATTTTTCCCCGTAGACCGTAATGTAACGGAATTCTTTTGAGTGTCCCTGTAAAAAAACTATAAGTGCTACACACTTCAGTTGAAATAGGGAACGTGCTATAGATAACAACAATAACATATAAAAATTGCAAGGCAATCCTAGCATATTTACGGGAGTTAGAGCACGGACAGACGGCCAGACGGCAGACGGCCAGACAAACCGAAGTCATAAACACTTTTCAACTAGGTTGGAAAGTGTTAAAAACAGTGTGAAAGACCTGTGAATGATTTGCTAGCTTTAGAATTATCCATTACGGTATGTCTAAGAACTAATTGACCGATTTTCTAAAATTTTTACTTTTGCTTCTCAATTCTCTCGTCTTTATAGGGAGAAATTTTTCCACTTTCGATAATTTTCCTATGAATTACATTAAAACTCGATTTTCTATAAATCATCATAAACAGAAGTTTTTTTTCAGTCATAGCATGTGTTATTAGTAAAAACAGTATATTTTAACATTAAAACGAATGACTGCGGACCGTACTAACAGCAGCGGGTACCAGCTGTGTACAATTGTTTTCTAAAGAACTACACATAGACAAAACTGCGAAAAAAAGGACTGATTATCTGACCTATACACTCTAGTGTTCAATGCATCACATCAATATGCTATCAACGAAGATAAAACTGATTAGGGTAATTGGAGAAGAATTTGACAATTAATATGCTATTCCAAAAAAAATCGCTTTGTTGCAATTAATTTAAACAATGCAGAATATAACAAACGCATAAATGTGGATTTTAAGCTTTAGACATTTTTTTTAAATATCATAAACATGTTTGTACCATTTTGCATCATCGTAATGTCTCATATATCATTTTAATGTTCAAATTTCTTAACTGAAACATTGTTTTTTTTTTCTTTTGTTTGCTACAAAATTACGCCTCTGCATAAAATAAAAAGATACTCGAACAAAAATATAGAATAGCGTGATAATGCTATTATTTATTTTTCTTTGAGATTAAACTATTTTCTAAAATAGTATAACAAAATCTTTTCTGCTATTGGAATATTCTTCTCTTATGAAAATATATTTCTCTGCATTCATTAAAATTCATCACAATTTCAGTGTTACAAAATATGCACGTAGAAATACTCCATTTTTTATTCGAATTCATCATGCAGGGAGTAAAAACCTTCCTGAGTTCCAGATGGTATGAATTATTATGAGAAATGTCTTTAAAAAAGTCCTTAACAAAATGCTGCCAAATATCTTTCATTTTTTATTTCATGTCTTACTA
This sequence comes from Maratus michaelseni, assembly GCA_963931845.1. Taxonomy (NCBI): domain Eukaryota; kingdom Metazoa; phylum Arthropoda; class Arachnida; order Araneae; family Salticidae; genus Maratus; species Maratus michaelseni. The sequence continues at coordinate 446,046,681 of OZ007589.1, read as the reverse complement.
CCGTTAATTTAAAGGCATTTATTTTGTGTGTATTTTATGCAATTATATTTAACAATTGCAATGTGAAAAAAAAAAAAAAACACTAAATTCGTATTCTATTTTTCTATAAAATTTATATGTCAGCGCTCTCAAACGCTGTTTGACTCAAATTGCGCAACTTTTGACTGAACTGATCATACAATTGTCGTTTTCACTGTGCCAATACAATTGTATGATCATTTCAGTCAAAAGTTCCCCTTGATGATAAACGCGTTTGCGTTCGAAAGATCTCGAGTGTAAATAAATATGTTTGAACATCTTTTTAGGCACCTTTTAAGCATGTTTTAATGTGTATTTTATGGATTTTAAATGAATTTAAATTATTGAACTCTAATATGTCTAAAGTAATTGATATAGTTTTGAAATTCGATAATTTTTTTTAATGTTGTATTATGTCAAACACGCATTTATTATTTAATGTTCTTTTTGAGTACATAAAACAGTCTCACTTAAAACAAAATTTATGGGTGGGAACTATACAAAAGCTCTAAAAATGAAATAAGAAAAATTTAGAAATGATGAACATAAGAGTTCAGATTTCTGTATAAAGAAACAAGAAACTTTTACGTGATTAGTTCATTGTACCAATACCAGACTATGATTCTAAACACTGTGGTGATTCAAGAAGTTATAGAGGCTTGATAGTATCGTTTCGCATAGAGAAACATTTGCGCATCTATATATGAAGTGAAGATTTCCGTGGAAAAAATGAAGTGCAAATAATAAAGAGAAAATTGGAAAATGTTGTCTCAAATCTTCGTTGCTCGTTTTACACCAGGATATACGAAATACATATATCCACTAAATAATATAAAACTAACCTTATCTATCTAACCGCAAGACTCATTACTTTTTTTTTTAAATATTGAATCCATTAAAATATGCATCACTTATTATTAAAGATATTAAATATCTTATAATTAGTAAAAATTGTTAGTAAATATGTCATTCATCCACAAATTGTAAACGTAATTCAAATATAAGAAAATAAAAAGAAAGAATTTCACTTTCCATATTCCTTATAGTCTTGAATTAGTTATTTAAACAAAAACGAAAAATCATGCATCACGCATAGATTATGAAACACTTTCCAACACAGTCAGAAAACTGTAACGAAACTTCACCGTTAAATAAGGTGCAAGAAGATATGTAAGTAAACAGTGTAGGAAACATATAACACATCGAAAAATACAGTTTTCAAAAATACCTTCCAGTGTCAAAAAAGTAATCGAATTATTTTGTGCAGACCTGTATATGACCTATATATGTGGATATATAGTATAATAAAATTTACTTCAGTTAGAATATTCACATTTAGATATTTTCGCCAATCGATAGAAATGCACTCGAAATCTTTTGTACAGCCCTGTATATTATCTGAAGACTTTTGTACGCACCACGTATTAAGCTAAAACCCAATTTAAAACTCACTCGCAGCAATTACTAACCGTAAAATACAATGTATTCTTTTCTTTGCGTAGCCCTGAATATGAATTTATTTATATTCCACAAACTTCTATTAGTAAACTAAATATAGTTCAGCAGGAAAATGCGTAAAAACAATTAAAAACTACCCTTAAGCACATCACTCCCATAGTCTGTAATACTTACGAATTCCCTTTTGTAGCCCTGTATAGGATCAACAGAGTTTATAAACACACACGTACTACAAAAAAACTTACTTAAACTTAAAAACGCAACGCTAAATTGAAAATGCACTTATCACACATACTACTGTAAATATCGCACCTGTACTGTAACCAATATATTTTGGGTATCCCTGTAAATAAACGCAAAGCACACAAGAGAGCAATTTATAGTGCACCTCAGTAATGCATATAATTTTCATTCTGTTTCAAATAGTGAAATATCACTAAATTATACTGCAAACGATTTTTACCCATAGAACGATGTCTAACAGAATTATTTTGTTTGACTCTGTAAATGAATAACAAATGCATTGCACCCCATATTCTACAAAAAGCATGTTTTAATGCTTCATAATTATGTATCAATTTCATTATGTTTTAAATGACGTAGCGTCATTAAAATGCACTTTAAACGATTATTTCCCATTGACTGTAATGTAACGGAATACTTTAGACTGTCCCTGTAATTAAACTATACGTGCTACACACTTCGGTTGAAATAGGGAGCATGCTTATAGTAAATGACAATAACATACAAAAATTTCAGGGCAATCCAAGCATATTTACGGGAGTTAGAGCACGGACAGACGGACAAACGGCAGACAAACCGAAGTCATAAACACTTTTCAACTAGGTTGAAGAGTGTTAAAAACGAAGAATCTTAGATATGTTATAATAATACAATGTTTATTTTCATAATGCAATTGTGAATTGTTAAAAACTAAGTGCTTCATTTACCGTATATTTCATGAAAGATCTCATTTCCTTTTTTTTCTTTTCTTTGTGTTTTCGATTTAAATAAATCTGCTTAACTCAAACATGTGACATTTTTTACATCCTTTAAGATTCTTCTAGAAACACAGAATGGATACAATAGAATGGATATGTTGTATTTTTCTCTTCAATGTTACGCTTGTCAAACAAGGAAGATTTTGGTGGCGTATATTTTAAAATGAGGTTAATTGCCAGTAAATTTCTCAAAGAATGTTTTGTTCTAGTTTTAACATATTCTGCTCAATGTAATAGGCTTGAAATTTTTAATTGTCTGTACTCGTATTTGTAGTTTTTCTGTATATTTTAGGGAAATATTAAATTGGTAAATGTATGTATATAGTGCGGAACATTTAATTAAAATTGAAAAATTAAATGAAATGGAATTAAAATACATTTTCCAAAAACACAGTTTTGTAATTAAAGAAAAAAAATCTAAAGTTATTTCTTACTTATCAGAGATCATTTAAGTCAAAGTAACAATATTTTTAATTTATGATTTTTTTTCATGTTGATAAATGTTAATCTTTTTAGTAAACAAACTCTGGATGTATGAGTATGAAATGTCCTCATAACATATTAAACTAAAAACTTTGTGTAAATATTATACATTTTTGTAAACTCTTATTTAAAAGAAAAAAATATGAAAAAAAAATTGCATGCGTTTGCTGAATTAATGTAAAGTGGTGCAGTAATAATTTTATGTTACTTATAATTTATAGTGGGTGTTATTGGTCTCTTAGACTTTGATCTGATCTAATGCATAATTATTGCTCATCTCAAAGAATGTTATTTATTTAAGGAAATAAAACTGCCATGCGAAAATGCATATACAAAGAAATTACCTGACAAAACAATGTGAAATAAATTGTTGAACATTCTTTTTTTTCGATGTATTTATTTTAAAGGGGATTCAATTTATGAATATATAATTTAATATTTTGTGATAGACATTCTGCTTTCTATCTTCTTTATTTATGAAAAAATAAAAAATACCGAAGCATTTATTGTACTGTTGTCTAAATTTATATTTAGAAACTCATATCCCGTTCATAAGAAAATATTTCTATGAAATTAAATTCTCATATGATATGTCTACATCACTGTTCTCATTAGTCATTGTGGTGTGCTTCAAATATCATATTTCTAATGATTTTATTATTATTATTATTATTATTATTATTATTATTATTATTATTATTATTATTATTATTATTATTATTATTATTATTATTATTATTACTAGATGGTACCCGTCAAAACTTGACGGAAAAAATTACAATAGCAATATTAATAAAATAAGCTTCTTTATTACATAAGTAGGGGTGCTTATGAAACAATCTTTCAAATATTTTATTTAAAAAAAATTTCCTCCAGTGAATTACGTTATTATTTCCGATGCAAACTCCAAACAAACAATCCGTAAACAAAATGGAAATCAGTTGGACATTACCGCCCTATTTCCCACGGCAAGAAATAAAATTTCCTGATCCTATGAAGTATCATACAAATAGCATATCCCTACGTTCATCTCATATTCAGTCAATAAAAGAACATATTAAATAAGGCACACATCCCCCCCCCTGTGATAATGCAACCGAATGAGCTCCTATGCGCATGTGCATTGCTTCTCCCCAAACGCACCGTCGAAATTCGACGTTAAAAAAAGTTTTAAAATGTTTTGATCAAAATTTTTAAAGTGTCTTCTTTAATCATTGTTCGTTTCAAATCCATATCTTCTGAAATGCATCCATTGCTTTAAGCTAATCAATTTTTATATAAAGATGAAGAATTTTTTTTACAATAATAAATCAATCTGCAGATAACGAGATTTTTAATGTTTTCAAGTGTAATTTATTTGTATGGTTTCTTCATTCCTTTACATAATCAGGATGATTATTCCTTTTCCATAATTAAGAGAAATAATGTAAATAAATAAATATCCAAGATTATTTTTGATTCTGTTTTCATTAATATATTGTAAATTTTATTGTAAAAAGTTGATGATAAATGATACTTTAGTAAATGGGGCTTTTCTTAATTATTTTATTATTATTATTATTATTATTATTCTTTTGAGATTTAATGGCAACATTCTTCCGTTTGTTTATTGGGCGCTACCGTTTGGCGAATTATTTGAGGTACTTTTCGGTTAGCAGGGCGCCAATGAAGTATATATATATATATATATATATATATATATATATATATATATATATATATATATATATAATGTATATAGTTTTGATTTTCTAGTATTGAATTTATGTGGTTCATAGATTTTGGTTGGCTTTTGTGATAATGATTCTCCAAGTAATTTTCCATTGGAGTTTGTTATTATGTGTGTATATATATACTTTATTGGCGCCGGCTAACCGAAAAGTACCTAATTTGCATATAGTTTTTTTTCTTAATCGGACGACGGGATAATGCACGGAATTTCGACGGGATAATGAATATTTTTTATGGTACCAGAATATTTTTCTATATTTTATAGTTATATTAAGAAATACATATTTTTATGATTTGCTGAATCACTTAGTTGTTTACTTTTTCATGCATTATATTATTGAAGGTTGTTAGTCCTCTTATTCGTTTAAATATACTCTACTTATATAAAAATAGCGTGTGTTCTCTGTGGTGTTTCGCATAAACGTTGTAAAATTCAGGTTATTAGATTTTATCCAACTTTGATGTCATAACAGCTGATGAAGCAGCCATTTTCGGCGATTCTTTTGTTACCTGTAAAATGTTTGTTTTTAGTATAGCCCGAATTAAGAAAAAATTGAGTACTTTTCCATTATACGGACACCATTGTCGCCAAGCATATATTTACTTGTATGGCATGGTGTCGGTATAACGGAAAAGAACCAAAATTTGCGATCGATCAAATAATTGAATTTCGTTAAACATTAAATTTTCTGGTACTTTTCTATTATCCGGTCGACCACTTTTCATAACAAAAAATTATCGCCAAACTGTAAAATTAAACGCCAAAAACACAGTCCGATTTACTTGATGTCAGAAGCATTATACGTGTTTGTTACGTCATCAAGTGGTTTTTAATTCGAGATTTGCGTCTATTTTTCATTATGTTTTACTGATTTATTAGTTATTTCATTAATTGAAATAACAATTGTGTCCTTAAATTCATGTATTTTATTTATTTATTTATTTATTTTGATATTCCAATGGCAACGTTCTCCCGTTTATTTGGCGTTACAGTTTGGCGATAGTTTTTTGTTATGAAAAGTGGTCGACGGGATAATAGAGAAGTACCAATTTTCTTATTTTTAATCTGAGAATGAAACAATAATCATGGATTTAATTAATTTTGCAATATGCGGTGCAATCAAAATAATTTTGATTTAATCAGTACAGATATCGCAGACGCACCTGGGTTATTTTTTTTCGCCTAAATGACGATTTTTGCTTTGTATGGCAACCTGGTGTTTTATAATAAATTTTTAATATGTGTGTAAATAAATAAAATAAAATAGGTACTTTTATGTTAGCTGGGCGTCAAGGATAACTCTCCAAATCTTGTTTCAATTGGAATCATTTAAATTGCAACATTGTACGTGAGATTTGTTATTCATATTGATATATTTACGTTTAGATATTTTATTATAATTATATTCTAGCTAATTAAGTTTTTTTTTTAACATTATACTACAATGTTAAAATATTACCTAGTTGATATTAGTTAATGTCAAAAGATTGGCAATCGCTTAGCGTTTTAAATATATAGATTATTATTATTATTATTCAATGTCCTTAAAAATCTGATAAAAAAATCAGTAACTATTATGTAATTATTGTATTATAAACATATTGGTAGAAAACAAAAAAGGAAATAAACGAGAATGGAAAATCATGTGTCCAGCATAGATTATAAAACACTTTCCAACACATTCAAGATACTGTAACATAACTTTGCAGTTTAATAATATGAAAGATTATGTCTAAGTAAACAAGGTCAAGGTCAAATCGGGCACGGAAGGCCCACCTTTCGGCTTAGGCTCAACTAGTCCCACCCCGCAAGTTTGTTTAACGAATTATACTGAGCATTACTAAATTATACTATGTGACATTGAGCAATTATTATACTATGTAATGCTGAAATAGAAATTCTAAAAATACAATTTACCAATCGTACTGAGCAATACTAAATACTACTATGTGATACAATAATACTACTGTGTAATAATACTGTTACTGTAAGATGCTGAAGTAGATACTAATAATAGATAGACGTAAGTACTAAATGAATGAATAATAATACTAGTGTAAAAAGTGATAAATTATGCTAAAAATACTGAATAACATTGTATGATACCATTAAGAATAAGTAAATTGTTAAAGTTAGAGTAAAGGTAGATTGTGTAAAAGTCCTTATGCATATTAGAAGTCCACTTTATCCTCAATCTCCACTAATCCCAATGGCGGCAGCATGAATAAGTATTGATTGCGTTCTAGCAGGAACATACACTCTGTTATTTTTTGAAGCAGTTTTGGTTTTTAAATAGTGTTTTTAAATGTATTATGCATTTTCCAAATTGTCTAAGTAAACAATTTGGAAAATGGATAATACATTTGAAAACCCAATTTCAGGAATTGTCATCAAAATTCGGAAAAAAATATCGAATTCATATGTGTAACCCTGCATGTGATCTGTAAATTTGTATATATGCCACATAGTATGCTAAAATTTAGTTCAATTAGGAATCGCATAGCACAGTTGAAAATTCCCTTCAGCAATTACATTCAATAAACGGAATTGTACCCGAGCTGTGCTGTCCTTTATATGATCGGTTAAATTTACAAACTATAAGTAATATGCAAACAAATAGTTACATTCAAAAACGCATACCGCAGCTGAAAACGCACTTCCAGAAGTATTTTTCATAGCGAGTACTATAACCGAATTATTTTGTGTCTCCCTGTAAATGATTGATAAATGTTATCCACACCATACTGTGTAGTAAGTATCTTATAGCGCACCTCAGTCATATATACCAATTTCAATATGTTTGAAATAGAGTAACATCCTTAAAATACACTGCAAATGGTTTTTATCGATAGATCGTAATGTAACGGAATTATTTTTATTAGTTTACTTTAAACAAACTATAAATGAGACACACTTACTTTTCAATATCAAACATGCAGTCATAAATTTCAACAACATATATCAATTGCATGTCAATCCGTGTAAGGTAAAGCCACGGGAGTTACAAATTACGTATTTTATATAATATAAGGTAAAGCCAGGAGAGATGGCGCGGTCAGAGAGATTGCGCACATAGAGATTCGGGGGGAAGGAGTACAGTCAGTGTGCAGCGACTCCGGGTAGTTGTACAACAGCAGTAGTTGAGTGTCTACTTGAAAGTGCACGTTGATTGTTTTGAGCGACTAAGATAAAATATTGCTATTTTGTTTTGTTTTCCCAAAGTAAGTGCTTGAATTTTCATACCTATTCATCAATTCGAATTTCTATACAATGTCAGTAGTACACAATATTTTTAATTTTAACGATTTCTCATAAGCTACTAATCTAGACTAACAATGTGAACATCAACGGTTCGTTTTAGTAGCAGCCATGTTTAAATAAAAGGCCACGCAATCTTTCCTACCGAAATTGAAGAGTTTGCGCATCTGCTACTTAGCAGAGATGGCGCATTATTCCCATTAGTTTCCATGCTAGGAGAGATTACGCCGCTTATTGGTAAATTTGCTATTGACTAATTTTAAGTTAAATGTATTATCAAGTAACTTAATGTTATTTTGTAATCTTATCTGGACTTGCTTTTTCTGATTCTTTAATTTTTTTTCCTTTAATTAATTTTTTTAAATCGTTTTTAAATTATTTCTTTTTTCTTATTCTTTAATCATTAGGTTGACATATTCACGTCTAATACAACAATATTTGTTCACAAAAACCTTACAACAGTGGCATTTGAGTGTAATTATTATTGTTAACAATTTAATTCTAGTTATTATTAGTAACAATCACTCCTACCCATGTGCGCAATCACACCAACCCTGTAAGGACAGATTGCGCAAAATAACTTTCTTGGTTTTATTATAACTGTTCTATTAAATTGCAACATAACAACAAAATAGCAATTGAAATGCATAAAAAACAAATGAAGTGAAAATTATTTACGGATAGTTTAGCAAAAAATTAATATTTAGATTTTTTATTGCTATTCTTTTGAATTGTGCGCAAATTATCCTAGCTTTACCTTATATTTACGCGAGTTAGAACAGACAAACACATTTATAGACGACATACAGACAAACATAATTGATAAACATTTTTGAACTATGTTTAAAGGTTATAAACAGAGTCTTATAAATGAAACGTATTAAGATCAGTTTGCTGTTATTTCCTTTAAAATCTCATCATTGTTATAAATGGAGAATTTTCGGAATTGTAATAAAAATTATGCAGAGTATTTTTAAATCTAATATACGGAGAAACATGTAACGATACACACCCGTAACGATATACACGTTTTGTTTATGTAAAAAAGAACACAAGTATGTAAACAACTTCGTTTTATGATTTTTAGGAATATGATAAAATGGAGATACGTGTTTACGCTTTATTGAAGAAAACCTTTTTGAAATGCATAATTAAAAAAAAAATTCTTATACATTTTTACAAAATACAAATTATTGTTAAGATAAGTGCGAACTTGCAGTTAGTGAAGCATAATGATAAATTAAATATTTATGTACATTAATGATCTTAGGAATGTGTATTCTTTTGTCTTTTACAGAAAGGCTAATTATGTCCTGATTTGATACTTCCATTAGTAAACACTAAACAATATTTTTTCTGGTCCATGGCTCTTTTTTTCCTCCGTTTAATCTCTGCTTGTAATATCAAATCCCTTATTATTCCGATGCATTATCCTATTTTGAATAAAGGAATTTTTCTTTTGCTAAACATTTATGCGTATATTAACTTATTGCAGGTATGATTATTGAAGTAGCCACTATGTTATTTGCAGTTGAATATTATTTTTTGTCCCTTTTTATGTCTTTCTGCTATATATTTGTTTCTTCATTACTAGAAAATTTTGTTCTTCAAGAAAAATTAAAATTGAATTCTATTATACTATTAACTTAGACAATTTAGAACGAAAGAAATTTCAATGTTTTGTGCAATCGTTAAACCATTTCAGAATTTGCATTTAATTTTGCGTATGTAATATCATACAATGAGTTGTGAGTCAAGCTCTTTAGAGACTCATTAATATTCTTTTTTAAAAAGAACCTTTCGCACACGGAATATTTTTTTTTAATTATTTTTGGATGTTTTGTCTAATCGTTGAACTATTTCAGAAATTGAATATAGAATTAAAAAAAAATCCTCATCATTTGTATTTTTAGAAATCATTTGCCTTTCTTATAATGCACTTTTCTACAGTACAAACCTTTCCATAACAAAATATTCATGCTGTTTGTTTGTATGATGTCTTATGAAAATGAAACGCAGCTCAACATTCCGTCGTTTTTGACGAAGGTTATATACTAGTTATCCTATATTGAAAAAAATAATGTTTCTTTCGCTAAATATTTATGCGTATATTCACTTATTGCAGATATAATTATTCAAGAAGCCACTATGTTATTTGTAGTAAAAAATTATTAAATTTTCAGGTAACTAATATTATAAGTTATTTAAAAACATTTCCTGCGTACTGTTCATTCTTATGTACATTCTCATATTTTGAATAGATATTTCAAACAAATCTCATACAAAAACGACATTTATTATAAATGTGAGTATAAATAACTTATGAAAGTCTTTGTTTGAATAAACAACATATAAAATATTCGAAAATAAGAGAAACCCGTAAGAGATTGTCATTTTGTATGTGTAAAAAAAAAGAAACGACTTCAGATATATATATATTTATTTAATCACTATTGTTCGTATTGTACACACAAAAATAAAATAGTTCCCACCGGTATGCATTTCCAGGTGCATTACTTAAATATTAAAATGATATAGTTTTTTTTTAACTGCATATATATTTGTGCTACCAAAAAATTCTACAATTGTGACACCTATAAATGCTAAGACATACAATGTGTATTCTTATGTAAAATTTATTGCATTTAAAATTTCGACAGTTATTTGTCGATTTAGCAGAAATACAAATTTTTATCAAATGCGAAACATGCAATTTGCTGACTCATAAATTTTTGACTAGATTAGAATAAAGCAAATTTACTTTTTTTCATAAAAATGTCATAGGTTTACAGGTTAAATGCATATGTGCATTTATTGCTTCATATATTCATATCTTTTGTGAGGCAAAATTTGTCATATGTATTTGTGCTACCACATTTAGAGAAATTTTGCGTATTTCGAAAATTTTCTATTTCTATTATTTATGTATAAAGCTTTTGAATGATATTATAATATGAAAGAATATATCTGTTACTAGTTTTACTAGTTTTGTTGCATTTAAAATACAGCGCTTTTTGAGTGATAGAATTATGGATATGTCATTAATATTTTTTCAATTTAGTTTCCATCACAGCATTTCAAAAGTAATTGTGAAGTATTTTAAATAAATTACGGACACGGAAGAACACTGAATAAACATACAAAAATGCATCTGACATAAAAAAAAATATATATCATGCAATATAATCCCACGTCTCATAAGAAACTGTTTTAAGAAACAATTTAATGCTAAATTTATATTTAAATTTGTATCTTGAGTAAAATAAAAATAAAAATATCTATTTAAAAGAGAAATAACATTAATCGAAAGACTAAAATTAAATTTTCTGAGTGTCAAAGGCCTGTAACATTTGTTTTTATAAAAGATTATTATTGAAAATTTCTATCACATACCTAATTTCATATTGAAGTTGGATTTTGAAACAATGTATTATCACTATCGTCTTAAATCGTACATGGTATGGTGCATTTATTGTAGAGAGTATTTCACGACTTTTATACATCAGAGTATATCTTATAAGGAATTTAATATATAAACTATTATACTTTAACCAAATATAATACCATCTATGTCTCTGCTAATGTGTCATTTTAATCTTTTAGTCTGCACGTATGGGCACGAAGAAGTGTTGATTTTGTTTATTCTTGTTTTGCGTGCGTTACATACTACTACTACTAATATTAATAATAATAACAGAATATTTTAAAAGAAAAACATTGTAAATGCCCTTTCTTTAAAATTAAATTGCAGAATTCTTATTCTATCTACATAAATCAGATGCTAAACTCATAGATATTGATTTAAGAAACTACCAAGTCCACTCTTTTTTTCAATATGCGTTTATTTGTTCAAAATGTATCCTCCAATGTAGGCACACAATATATAGATTTATTTGTCCGTTGCCATTCACAATTGTGGTACATTCCAATGACAATACTAGACAATTACAAGTACCAATAGATGAGAAGGTTTTAATGCAGGCTAGAATCAAAAACGCTGTTAGATGAGATTGTAGAAAGATCGGTCTTAAGGTGAGGGCATAAAACTATCACATATTGGAAAAGGAAGGAGCTAGAAGAAAGATGAAGCAGCAGATTTCATCGCTGCCGTTAGCAGTCACAATTTTTTTTTTTTTTTAATTTAAGATGTTGAAACACAGGTAAGTGAATTCGAACTTATGTACATTTTAATTCATAATTAATGCATATTTTTTTGTTACGATAGCACGAAATATATAATAAGCTACGTTTTGAGATTCTTAATAAAATGATATCTTTAACAGATAATGGGTACTTTCCGTTGAAAGTTAGTCTAAAAATGGGCTACGACAGTAAGTCAGAAAACGGGCAGGACTTAAACCTACAAACAAACTGGTGGGACATCTTCACAAATGAGCTCATTTCTGAGACATCTTCACGTTTGCGCCGATTGTATATATGTCCTGTGCCAACAGCTTTTTCCGAGAAAGAGATCCTCGAGGTCGCAAGACCTCAAAGACTTGTCTTGTGACTGGCTCACCCTATTGGAACCAGACTATCCGGTCCTTGTGCTATTAAACCAGTAGTAGCTGATTCTAAGGTCTGTTAATGATGTAGGAGCCTCAAACCAAAAATAACAAACCCTAAAAATGTGTAAACTAAAAGTGGCTACAAAGAATCAACTTTCCGATGCCCAGGAAGTATATAGATTACCCAAGTTTCATGATAGTTGTAGTGAACTCTATACTCTAACAGAACATTGCAGTAATGACAGTGATGCATCCTGTATTTTCTACGCAGGCATTGTCTTTGTTGACACATGAGCAGAAACGTGGATGTAATATTTCAGCGACAAAAGTGGGCATGCACATACTATCTGTAAGCAGAAAATTATGTATGCATGTGCGGCTACTGCAAATAAAAGTAAAATGTAGAATTTTCAAGATTGTTAATTGTATTTATTAATTTGTTTATGTTTCCACACAAATGTTACGGGTGGCCTATTTTTAAACGACAATTTTAGAAAGAACTAATTTCACAATTTTTGCAAATAATTTTTTTGAAAAATACACAGACAATTTTAAGTATGTTTTACCTTCTTATCTGGATAATTGAATATTGTAGGTTCCATTAACCTATTAATATCTTGGGAAAAAATGAACATTAGCTGGTCAGATCTTAAAATGAATCATGCAAACACTATTTCTTCTATATTTTCCAATAAACTAAAAATATAACTAGACGAATTCGTGATCGAACACGATGATGAATATGACTGCATGCCTTAAGGATTATGAGCAAATTATTACAGATTTTAATTACAACTCTTTTCGAACAGCAATCTTTCAGGGAGCGTGCGGTTTAGCACATTTTTTAAAGGAATGTTTCGCCTTTTTTAATTGCAAGAAAATACTATAAATTATACGAGTAATTTAGGTGATTACAAATTCTGTGATTTAAATATTAAATAGAAAATTTCTTAACTGAATTAGTGGTGTGAGACTCATTGGAAATTCTAAGGAACCTACCCCTCTTGATCGCGGTATTAACTTATCCCTGAATGCTGAGATTTAACAATGTGACTATTACTATTCGGGAATACTGGTATTCAAAATCTTTAATATTTTTGACACCTATGTGCTTTAATGTCAATCTTTATCCTTCAATTATTCGCGATGAAGTATTTTGTACCCCAATGGATATAACATATTTAAATATAAAAGTTGTAATTGCGCTTTTTTTTTTATTTTGGCACATACTCCAATATTGAGTTCTTCATTTTTCATAATGCACTACATGGTAATTGGATTTTATTTAATATTTATCAAAATAAATTTTGGACTGAAAAATCTTAAAACTTTAACTTATGCAGTTTTTTAAATCACAGATTCAAATATAATTGAATTACCGTTTTAGTATATATATATATGTAATAACATAACAAGTAAAACTATTTTTCATTTGCACTGAATGAAGTGAAAATGACTGAAATCAATGAAATATGCATTTTAATTGTATTTGTTTTGTTTCTTATCTAAGAACAATCAGAAACCCTTGAATGAGACGGATTGAAATTAGAAATTTGTTATCAGCCAAATTCAATCATTTATGAAATATTTTAGAATTATTGAGATGATAACAATGCTTTCAGGCTTTGATAAATAATTTGTTCTCATTAGCATTTGAAACGAAGAATGTCGATTATAAGTTATGAGAAAGTTTGAAAGTGATAGATGACAATTATCCAGTTTATTTATTGAATTTTAATGGAAGGTAGAGCTTATTTTGCATATCATTTTGCACTACTCAAAATGCGTTGGCATTAATCAATAAGTATACATTATTTAATATTTTGCTAGTTGTAGTCTAAAACAATTTGTATACATTTTTTATTTAGCTAACCATTTGAAGACATATTTTCAAATAAAAAACATTATTTAGGTGCATTTTAAAATATATTGCTAAAAAAGTACAAAAATATTTGTAAATTATTTTCATGAGACCATGAAATCATAGTTTTAAATATTATGTATTCATATAATCTTTCTTTAAATTTATATTAAATTTGATATCTTTCACAGGATTTTATTTAAATTGTATGTATCTTTCGCAGTGATAAAGTACAGATATGCAGGATCGCATAATGAAATATTGATTATAAAAAACGTAATCATGTTCCTTCTAAGCATTGCCGTATAAGGAACGTACATGTTTTCACCAAAGAGAACCTTAGAAAGATCCTCAAAGCATAATGTTATATAGGTGAGTTACATTCAGTCAGGTATATATTCTGAGATAGCTTAAGTTTTAATTAGGATAACAGTTCAATATCTCATTGCATCGAAGTAAACACTGGACTTTTTTTTTTCATTGAGCAAAAAAAAAAGAATAAACCATGGAGGTAATCATTCTCAAAGCACATTCTCCAGCAATGAATTTTGCTGCACTCCTTGGCGTGTAAAAATAATTCGCATCTGTAAGCCAATTAACGTTTAGCATAATTATATTAGGTGAAGTTCTGTAGATCATTCATGAACTTCCTTCATGATGTAAAACAAACGTCAAATGTAAACAAACTCAACTCATGGAATAATATTTAACGAATCAAATTTCAAACAGAACATTCAGTTAACTTCTTCAGAATTCTAGAATGAGAGAGTGTGAAAACTCCTGAACAGTATCAAGAACGAAGAGTAAAGAGAAAACAATGGTGTAGAGGGATGTGTCTACATGAATGTTTATTCGACACAAAGAGAGCAAAATGGTCAAAAGTGGGAGATACTGACGAAAAATGTGATTTAAAATTTTTTGGACCATCATTAAATGACTTCCAAAAGCTCTCTATTTCACTAAACCGTATTCTCTAAAATACATCAATAACTGTAAAGCCCGTTTATGAAAGATTAACCAGAAAGTTTACGTGAGAACAAAAATAAATTTTCTAATATTCCGTAATCGGAAGAAAAGAGAAAAAAGAAAAATAGATGCATCATTGTGATGTTGAAGGTCAGTCAGACCAATTACGAAAATGATGTAAAATTGTTAGTAATTGATTTAATATGAATGCCTGTTCCTCCTGCCACAGACTCATTTTTATTATAGTCAAATGTTGTAACAAATAAGTATTTTTAAAAAGATATCATTTTAAATATCAATAACATGGTTCATTTTATTATATTGCGTATTTAACTCAATTTTAAATTAATATTGTAATAATTAATTACTTAGTTAAGCAAAGTCGTGCAACAGAAATGCTATTAAAATGCCGACTTATTTCTAGAAAAGACTGTCAAATTTGTTTAAGGATTTTCTTTAAACATACAAACATAATAAAACTAAAATCATTTGAAAACAAATTGATCAACAACAACAAATTACACCAATCAATTTCTATAACGTTTTCTTTTGACAAAAAATATATTATACTAAATGAATTTATTTTATATCTTTACTTTAATTTTCATATTATTAATTTAGGTTACACGGCTGGAGGACATGGAAAAGATAGGATAAACGTGTTCTTCAGAAACAACAATAAACAGTCGAATGCATATGAATTGCGTTTTAAATATTGCTGTATGTATATGACATGTAGTGGAATCAAGTTACTATAATTTCCCCCACCCCGTTATAGAAACCGTCTTAAGCAAAGATTTAAATCAAGAAATAGAAATCATACTTAAAGCATAAATTAAGCAAGTTCTTTAAACATTTCCAGGATATTTTTTGAAAACATTACCGTATAATAAAGTGAAAGAAAATATATAATTACACAATTTCAAAAACACATAAAACCCAATTTCAGTAATTACTGGACGGATAGGTAGACGGATAGGTAAAATAATTCTTTGGTGGACTCTTGTATGCGATCTATAGATTTGTATATATACTACATTGTTTATACTACATACATATATGGTAAAATTTCGTTTATTTGGAAAACGTAAAACACATTTAAAAACTTAACTTCAGCCATTCCCGACTAATAGACGGAAACTTATTTGAAATTTTTTTGTCGAGCTGTGTTTATTTTCTGTAGATTTTCTAAACATCACATATTAATAACCATATTAACAATATTAGTGAGCAATATTTACAAGCTAAAAATTAACATACAACGCAAGTCAGAATGCACTTCCAGTGATTACTATTCATTGGCGGCAATGTAGGGGAGAGGGGGGCACGTTTGAACATTTTTTTAGAAAATCAACATATTTCTCACTTGAATTATATTTATTGTATTTTAAATATTACATGAGAAAAACAAAGTATTTCTTCATTATATGAGCCAAAAATTTAAAGTTTTCCAAATAAATTAAATACGTTGTGAGACTTTAAAAAGCTTAGACATTTCTGTTCAAACCTGCCCCATGTAGGGGTACCTAGGAACATGCTAGGGGCCCATTTGAACAAATAAAAAAAATATGAAAATATGAAGAGTTTTTATGAAAAACTGCATACCTTTCAGAAATATAAAATATTCAGAATACAATATATATATATATATATATATATATTTATGTATATAACACAATGTCCATTGTTAACTCCCTGTATTCCAATTTGTATCAAAAGTTGTATGTACAAACACCACCAAACAATTGTTTTACTTTGTTCAAAGGCAGTTCCTGAAATCAAAATTGCGCATTTACGGGTGCTAGCTGCAATAAATCCCCTAACAAAATAATATTTTTGCCACCAAAACTGTAATCTCGCTTGTTTTTACGACATTCGCCATATCGTAAGCTGATCACCGCCAAAGTAGCATTCGAAACCATACTGCATACCTTTTCGCGATAAAATGCAGTCTTTAACAGAATTTAAAGTTCAATGTTTCACCAAACCATACTTGAAAATTACGTGTAATAATATGCAGCCTGATTATGGCACATTATTCATGACCTGGCAGGCATACTGGCGGCAATAGAAAACAATGTAGTTGATGTAACTATTATCTACACAGATTGCTGGAGAACATATAAAACAGATGAAATGCGAGATGTTGGATATGATCATTTCACAGTAAATCACAAATATAATTTTAATGACCCTAACGAATGTCACACGCAAAATGTTGAGAGATTATTGGGCAGTGCAAACTGGTGCAATAAAAGACATCGGAAAACTGTTCGTCATCATTTACAGTCTTATCTCATAGAGTTCATATGGCGACGTCTTCATTCAAAAAATGAAATGTTTACTGCGATGCTAAAACACATTTGTAATTTCATGCCAGCAGTTTAATAAGAATTTTATTTTATTACTTTATTGGGGAAGAGTTCCATATCCTGCGCCGGTTGGCGTAATTGGCGAAAAAACACAAAATGTTGCCAAAAGGCAAAAGGGGTGTGACGTCACGTAGGTAAAATACATTCCAGTAGTTAAAATGCAACCCCAAAGGCTGAAGGTCGCAAAAATCATATCAAAGATTTATCGCCAATAAAAGCCCACTAAATCTACAGCGCAGAACTTTCCCTTTTATTGTAAAACAATTACATGTTTTCTTTTTTTAATTATATATATGTGTTTTAATAAAATAGTGCTTAAAAGTCTGTAATTTTCAAATGTTATATTTTTTAAATGCTCACTTTCGTTTCAACATTGTTTTGTTTTTTTGTTTTTTCAAATGTTTTGATTCACGGGAATTTTGTTTTGCGCCAATCATTACGCTTGGCGACAATGGTTTTTGCATAACGGAAAAGTGCCGAAAAAATGATTTACATTCAATACATAACAAATCACAATGTTTGGCACGGTTTGCATGACAACACGGTTTGTAGACAATAACTTCGGTCAGGGTTGAAATAATTGGTGCATTAGCAAACATTTTGGCATGGCGTTGGTATAACGAAAAAGTACCAAAATGAAATATACAGCACAAGCTGTACAGGAACAACGACTTAATTTCGACGACATTGAAAATTGTTTGCCACATATTTTACGTGAATTAGATGAAATTATGAGACACAATTCTTTTACACAAGCATATAAAATGCTTAGTGAGTTTGAACGTGAATATCAGGAGCATGTTAGGTGATACAATTTTCCAATATATATATTTCTCATTGTCGATTAATAGTATATGAGTATATTTATCAATTATTTCAAATTTAATGTGAAAACCTCGATTTCTACCTACCGTCTTATAACAGGCATTTATGCTAGTTAGAAAATAAAAACAAATTAGGCATGTTTGTCATGTGATTTATTTAATTTGAATGAATTCTGTTACATACATAATAATAATATTTAATTAAACTGTCGTGCAAATGCACACATTTGCTATAACAAAAAAAAAAGAAAAACCAATGTTCAACTGGAGCTTTACAACATAAATTCGATTTTCTCAGCGACCGACAAACATACAAAGATAAAAAAAATCTAAATTAAATTTTACTAAGAGGAAAAAAATAAAACAAAAACGAAGTTAATCCACACAGTGGAACGTTACTGGCAGTTTGTTGAACTTTGCGTCTTCATTTTTTCGTTTAAAGTTAAATAGAAAACTACAGTAAGCTACAATAATTTTTTGAATGCTATCATTTTATTCGTCTCGTCGAGTTCTTTCTTTAAAAAAAAATCACTGTCGTATGTCAACTGGTTCGCCAGAAATTTCAGAAAAACGTTTGCATTTTCTATTTCTTAAACATATTATAGCAAACGCTATTACTCTTTTCGTGTTTACTATGATAATATTTATCAATTATTTCAAATATAATGTGAAAACTACGATTTCTACCCACCGTCCTATAGCGGGTATTTACGCTAATCAGAAAATAAAAAAAATAAGCATGTTTCACACGTGATTTATTTAATTTGAATGAATTCTGTTGCATACATAATAATAATATTTATTTAAATTTTCGTGCAAACGCGCGCGTTTGCTATGATAAAGAAAGAAAAGAAAAACCAATGTTCAACCGGAGCTTTACAACATAAATTCGATTTCCTCAGCGACCCTCAAACATACAAAAAAAAAAAAAAAAAACCTATTCTAAGTTTTACCAAGAGGAAAAAAATAAAACAAAAACGAAGTTAATCCTTCCAGGTATACGTTACCTAGACTTTGTTGAACTTTGCGTCTTCATTTTTTCGTTCGAAGTGAAATAAAAAACTACAGTAAGCTTTTTCAATCCTATCATTTTATTCGTCTCGTCGAGTTCTATCTTTTAAAAGAAAAATCACTGTCGTATGTCAACTGGTATGTCAACCAGATATTTCAGAAAAACGTTTGCATTTTCTATTTCTTAAACATATTATAGCAAACGCTACCGCGTTTACTATGATAGTCTGAAAAATAAATGTTAAAATTACAACAAACGCAAATTAATTTCTTCTCATTTACACCAGTCTTCGCACCGCATGCAAAAATAAATTTATCTTTTTTTTTCTTTTACACCATTTCATGTTAATTACCTTGCTTAGAGTGTCATATGTATGCAATTTTGTTATTAATTATCTATATCATGTGTTGTGTAATTCGCTTCGTTTTCCAAAATTGACTAGGGAACAATGGACATTATATTTTATTTTTTTCGTTTTGACGTAAACATATTTTAACGCCTGTTACATTATATGCAATATACATGTTTACATGTTATTATAAGACATTCTAGTGTAAAACATAATCTTTGATTTAAAAGTATATGTTAATAGAAAATATTTTGTTATTTTTTCTTCTTGTTTTATAAACCTACTAAATGTTTAAAAAGAGTAATTTATGTTATAAAATATAAGTATCTTTAATTATATAATAATAATAACAAAAATTATCGTAAGAATAGACTTAATTACATAAAAATTAATATGTAAAATAATATATTACGTCACTCCATATATCCACAAACTGTCTGGTGTTTATTATCACGTCTTTCTATTAAAATAAACGCACCCGAAATACATTAATGATAAGTAAATGTTTTCACATCCCTAGATTCAATGCTTTAAGAAACTTTGTTTTCTATGGTGAGAAATTGGAAAAAAGAAACAAACATATAATTTAAGAAAGATATCATGATAATGTAACCACGAATACATAAAGGAATCATTTTTACCTATTATATAATTTTTCGTCCATTTTAATAAGTGTATATTAGTTGCTACATGTTAAAACATAATAATTTCAATTTCTTATTAGTATCTCTAAATTAAATATTTTTACGTTGCTACGTGGAATATATTTAATACTAAATTTCATGAACAACAAAAGAAAATTGATAACAAAATACCCAGCAAGAAAATTTTAACTGAGAGCATTCATTAGTTAATTCTTTGAATATGTATAATTTTAAATTTATTGAAAATAAATTTAATATGTACAATTAAAACGTTTCATATGTAAATTAATAAAAATTATATTTCATTTAAGGATGAGTTTAAGCTTTAATTTTAAAATAGTCAATTTGTTAAATGTTTACATTTGTTTGATCTGTTTGTAATGATTCATGTGGCGTTACTTATTGAACATTTTTGTTTAAATAATTTGGTAAACAAACTTTCGAAAAAAAAATTTCTGAATCCAATAGTCTACGTATAATTAGCAACATAATTTTATTATTAATGCGAATTTTAATTAAAATGAGTTTTAAACGAATATTTTCAATAAACTTTATTATAAACAAGTTGGAAATTGTACGTCAAGCGTGACAAATGAGGTGCGTTCGTACTATAGCTAGTTATATAAATATTCAGATCTTGATGATTTTTAATTACGTGAAATGAATTATAAATATCGTCTGCAGAATAATTTCTGTCATAAAATAAGTTTCTCGATAGCTTGACGATTAAACCTCGGAAGCTCCTATAACAACAAAGTACCGATTTAAAAAAAAAAATCAAACTTCTTAATAAATATTTTTATTAATATCTTCTAAAGTTTTGATTCGATTTTCATAAAATTTGAAATTTGTCGACAAAATTCTGCAAAAAATAATATTTTTAAAATTTTAAAACCATTCGTTTGGGTAGTTTTTTGCGTTTTATATGCGGACAGACAGTCGGACGGACCAGATGACGACAATAGGTGCTACGAATTATTATAATTACGAACGCACCTAAAAAATGAAGCAACTACATTTATTTAAGATATATAATTTTCCTTACTACCTTGAAAATAAATGTGGGAGAAAAAAAGAAGATTTAAAGCATCCCAAACTAACATTTTACACATGGTTCATCGCCAAGTTAAACTGCAGTCATAAATGAAGATAATTTACATGTCTGTTTTTAATAACATGAGGTTAAAAGAAAACTTCTAAACACATACAGTATTATAAAAGAAATTTTGTGAAGAATGACTAATATTTTAATATTATTTGTTACCGGAAACAAAAAGTTAAAACATTTTTGTACTTTTTTAAATTAATAAAATTTATTTACCATAGAAATATATGAGTACATATGATATGCATTATATGATATACATTATATTAGCGCATAGAGCACATACATTTATATAAAATTTAAGCGTCATTTTATGATTTTTTCACTAGTTCATAACCCATTTTTTTACAGATTTTCATGTCAATAATTGCTATCACATTTACAGTTTTTGCAGAGTACATGTATTAAGTCGTATGGACATCGTTTAAATTATGTCAAATGTATTTTCTGAATGATAGTTGTAAAATATGTTTTTTTTTTTTTTTTTTTTTTTTTTTTTTGAAAATGTAATATATTATACCATTTTCAGACTCTAAGAACTGATTTTTTTTTTTTAATCACTAATAATTCCTAATTTATAGAATTTCTATCAGACAAAAATACTTTTTGCAATGGCTAACATGTTAAAATTTTCGATTTTCCAGGAAAAATTATATAGCGTTGTTTCTAATCTATACCATTAATATACAAATGTTAATAAAATTTAATAAAATGTTCATAAAATGTTCAATATTTAAAAAATATTAAAAAATATAATTTATTTTACTTTATATTTTGTAAAATAAAGCAATAAATAACAACCAAATGCAAACATTTAAAAAATAAAATAACATTTAAAACATTTCATACATCGCTTAAAATGAAAGAAGAAAACTGATGGAGAGCATTTTAAAGAACTTCAAGTAGATTTGTTGATAATGAAAATGAATTTTTATTTTAAAATACATCTCTATAAAACTAAGTTCTGGTACTTCTTCTGTGAAAGATCCAAAATTAAATAATCAATAACAGGAAAACTTTTAAAGACCACTCTATTATCTTTCTGTGAGCTGTAAAAAGATTGTTAATTAGGTTAATTAACTTAATTATTACAATGGCTGAAGCTATTTCTTTATGTAAATAATAATCTCCATTTATAAAACTAATTAAGATGCATCAAAAGTTCCTGTTTTTTTTTTTTTTTTCATTTACAAGTACGAGAAAGACTTAAATGAGAAAAAAATCCTTCTCTGAAACTATAAAGTGTAGAAGTTTAAATGCTTTGTAATCTTCGAGTAGTCTAAAAAGTGTCTTAATAAGGTATTTAGCTTATTAGTGTGGTATGTTATCGCAACTTGGAGAGATATTTTTTTAGTTAAATTTTAAGTATCATAGAATACTAGCAATAAAGCGCCCATTTGTAGGTATATATATATATTTTTTTAAATAGCTTTCTCAAAATATCGTCTGCTTCAAATATTCACTTTAAAATTGTCAGTAGCATGTTAAATTTATTAAACATATGAATTGGTAATATAATTCTGAAAATTTATTGTAAAAATATAAAGATATGGCCTTTTAAAATTAGTATTATTTTCTTTTACAAAAAAGAAAAAATGACTTCTGTTTATGAAGAATCTATTATTTGCTATAATATAATTTTCAGTTACATTCATTTACATGAAATAAATTTAAGGATATAAAGATTTTATAAGAATGTACAATTTAAAAGTCACAAAAGCAATATCAAAATAATATTTCGGAAAATATAAAATGTAGCACGATGTGGTTTTACCAGAAATGCGCAGAAATGCAAAGGACCTTTTAATAAAAAAAGTTTTATTGTCAGAACAAGAACATTTGTCACAAGCAATTTGCGTTCCATATGTTTCTGAAATTGTTTCAGCTGTGCAATTTGGTACAGCGCATTAAATAGGTTTTCAAATGTTTATTTTGGAGGATATTACTTTTGAGAACATCTGTGAAAAGTAACAAGTTACACTAGAAAAGATCGATAAATATTTTTGCTGTAATTCATATATATGTTCGTGTATCAAGCTACAGACAACATCTTTATGACCCTTACAGTGTTCAAGCACTTTTTTTAAATATGTGTCTGTAGTCAAAAATCACATACTGAAACCGTCTATATTTATCGAATTGTTTAATTGTTATATTTTTCTGACTTTTTAATCAAGCTCTACATGTAACACTGTTAAGTACTATAAGTCACCAACATTCGTTTTCTAGATACAAAAATACTTTGCAAAATTTCTTCAATTCAATATAAATTATTACAAAATATGTCTGATCATAGTATTTGCATTCTTGGAAAAACTACAAAAATGGTTAATCTATACTAATATTATAAAGGAGTAATTCTTGTTTGTTTGTTTGTAGGGGGTAATCTCTGGAACTACCGAACCGATTTCAAAAGTGATGGTGGCAAATTGATGGTGACAACCCCTGCTCCAACATAGGCCATATTTTATGTCGGTGCAGGAGCAAAAAACGTTCTAAAATTGCGATTTTTCAGTTATTACACTGGCTGTCAAGCGCTGAGAGCTTGGCAGCCGGTTCTGTATGTATGTATGTACGTACGTAATGCGATAACTCTTCATAGAAATATCCGTTTTCCTTCGAATTTTGTTTATAGGTTCACTGTGTTAAGGCGCTTCCCTGATTAGTTTTCGGGATTGATTGGTCAAGTATAAAGGGGGGGAACAAGGGTCTAATTCACCCCCCCCTTAATTTATATAAATGGGTTTTTCATGCAGAATTATTCCGTTTCCCTTCAAATTTTGTTTATAGGTTCACTGAGTTAAGGCGCTTCCCTGATTAGTTTACGGGTTTGATTAGTTAAGTATAAAGGGGGGGATCGGGGGGGGGCTAATCCCCCCTTAATTTATATAAATGGGTTTTTCATGTAGAATTATACCGTTTTCCTTCAAATTTTGTTTATAGGTTCATTGGGTTAAGACGCTTCCCTGATAACTTTTCGGGATTGATTAGTTAATATAAAAGGGGGGGATCTGGGGGGCTAATTCCCCCCCTTAAATTATATAAATGGGTTTTTCATGCAGAATTATTCCGTTTTCCTTCAAATTTTGTTTATAGGTTCATTGGGTTAAGACGCTTCCCTGATTACTTTTCGGGATTGATTGGTTAAGTATAAAGGGGGGAACGGGGGCTAATCCCCCCCCTTAATTTATATAAATGGGTTTTTCATGAAGAATTATTCCGTTTTCCTTCAAATTTTGTTTATAGGTTCATTGGGTTAAGACGCTTCCCTGATTACTTTTCGGGATTGATTGGTTAAGTATAAAGGGGGGAACGGGGGGATAATCCCCCCTTAATTTATTTAAATGGGTTTTTCATGCAGAATTATTCCGTTTTCCTTCAAATTTTGTTTATAGGTTCACTGTGTTAAGGCGCTTCCCTGATTAGTTTTCGGGATTGATTGGTTAAGTATAAAGGGGGGGGGAACGGGGGGATAATCCCCCCTTAATTTATATAAATGGGTTTTTCATGCAGAATTATTCTATTTGCTTCAAAATTTGTTTATAGGTTCATTGGGTTAAGACGTTTCCCTGATTAGTTTTCGGGATTGATTGATTAAGTATAAAGGGGGGAACGGGGGCTAATACCCCCCTTAATTTATGTAAATGGGTTTTTCATGCAGAATTATCCCATTTCCTTCAAATTTCATTTATAAATTCACTGTGTTAAGGCGCATCCCTGATTAGTTTTCGGGATTGATTGGTTAAGTATGAAGGGGGGAACAAGGGGCTAATTCCCCCTTATCTATACTAATATACAAAGTAGTAAAGATTGTTTGTTTGTTTGTAGAGGGTAATCTCTGGAACCACTGAAGCGATTTTAAAAGTGATGGTGGCAAATTAATGGTGACAATCACTGCTCCAACATAGGCTATATTTTATGTCGGTGCCACCACCCCCAGGGGGGTGCAGGAGCGAAAAACGTTCTAAAATTTCAATTTTTTGTATACTGAAGGAGATAGAAGCATCAAATTTGGTATGGTAGTTACTTATAACATGTAAATGCTCTCTAAGAACAAATTATAAAAACATTCGAAATTTAAAAGGGTGAGATGAGGAAGAAGCGTTCTAAAAACATTCTAAATTACAATTTCTATGGAATCTCTGAAACTATAGAACCGATTTCAAAAGTGATGGTGGCAAATGTATGGTGACAGTTCCTGCTCCAACATATGCTAAATTTTATGTCAGTGCTACTACCCGCAGAGGGTGCAGGAGCGAAAAACGTTCCAAAATTATGATATTTTCCATACTGAAGGAGTTAGGAAATTGACATTTTGTATGGTCGTTACTTACAAGATTTAAATGCTCTATAAGAACAAAGTCTAAAAAAATTCGAAATTTCAAAGGCTGAAATAAGCAAAAAATTTTCTAAAAACATTCTAAATTACAATTTGTATGGAATCTCTGGAACTACTAAAGCGATTTCAAAAGTGATGGTGGCAAATGGATGGTGACAATCCCTGCTCCAACATAGGCTATATTTTATGTCGGTGCCACTACCCCGAGGGGGGTGCAGAAGCGAAAAACGTTCTAAAATTGCGATTTTTGCTAGAAACTTGAAGTTCGGCATGATTGTTATTTATAAGATCTAAATGCGCTCTAAGAACAAATTATAAAGAAAAATGATCTAATGATTCTGCGATTCAACTATTGAATTTCTAAAATTACCAAATTTCACCATAGAGTACCATAGCGAAACCTTCACGCGTAAAAAGATAATGATAAGGGCGACGTGTCCTGACGTGTATATTGACTATAGCACGAGTCACAAATTATAGTATCCTTATTATTCTGTTAAAATATAAAAGTGAATTATGAAATGTCAATATTTTGTTTGATTAAAGGTTCGTTAAGAGAAATTGACCAGCGTAGCGGGCGTAGCTTGCTAGTATATTATAAAACTGATTTACCCATTTCTGCATATTGCGAATTATTTTTAATAATTAACAACATTATATCGTACTAAATACTTCACAGCACAGCCAGAAACAGTAGAAAAAGTTTGTAAAGAATGGATTCACAGCCATGCCGTAAATGATTCCAGACACAATGTCTTTACTCTGTGTGATACTGTAGTTTGATCGTATTCTTAAATTTCATTTTATGCAACTTGTTCCAGCCTTATGACTAGACTTTCGACATTTTATGCAACTTGTTCCAGTCTTATGACTAGATTTTCGAATGCCAAT
This sequence comes from Maratus michaelseni, assembly GCA_963931845.1. NCBI lineage: Eukaryota > Metazoa > Arthropoda > Arachnida > Araneae > Salticidae > Maratus > Maratus michaelseni. Next base: position 446,019,860 of record OZ007589.1, on the reverse strand, counting down.
TTCAGTTCTGTTGTTTAACAATTTCAAATACAGTAAAAATAAAAAATAAAAATAACTAAAAATGTATTCTCACATAATACTTCGGCATCATTTAATAGAAATCAAGCCTATTGATAACACGGAGAAGGACATACTGGAACATATTTCAAGAACATTCTAGAAGTAATCTGACTATTATGCATTTAGTAAATTGAATCAAGACTGTCCCGTAGGGAAATCGGAAAGAAGTATGTTATTTATTTTTTCTTCATCTCAAACAAATTTTGATTCATTAAAATAGCAACACGTTAAAATAATGAATATATGGAAAGAAAAAAAAATTACTATTACATTTAATTTAAATTTTTAGATTTTTTAAATCATCGTATGATGGTGTGGGTTGTATCTTTTGGGAGAGAAATATAACTTATGAATATGCAAAAAACAATCTAGTTAAACAATAATTTAAGAAAACAAAAATGGTTCAAGAATGTTTATTAGCAATATGCAATTGTTAAAAACGATTAATCACAGAAATATCCAACAATTGTTAAAACTATAGATTTATGTCAAAACAGAAGCTTATTCCCTCGTCTGGATTTAAAATAGTTCACATTAGACTCAATAGAGAATACATAATGATACAAAAACATTAATCAGGAAATAAATCAAAAATCTAAAAATAAGGAAATTAATCTATTTAATTAAGTATCGTACCCAACCCAAATATATACCCTGTAACCTATAACTCTAATATTAAGTTAGCAAATCCATTATAGTATAGATAAAGGAAAACCGCAATCTAAAATCAAAATAATAATCTGAAAGAAACACTTTTTACAAGAAGTTTTGTACTCGACATACTAAAATATTTCAATAGTAAAAGAGTATTTTCTTTTGCATTTGATGTAGAAAATTGAATTTCCGTGACTGACTATTCGGCAAACACATTTCTATTTATAACTAGGTTTCTTTTCCTAAAAAAGACAAATCATATAAATGATTTTATTTTCTCTAAGCACATATCCAATACCTAAAACAAACATGTATTACAAAAAAAGAAACAATTGAAAACTAAAAAGATAAGAAAAAATAAAATATAATTCTCCACTGTGAAAACATAATGATAGAAATTCTTTGGAGTTTTAAAGATCTTTTAAAAAGGAAATATCTAAAGACATAAGAGGAATTATAACTTATTATATGAAATGGAAATGGGTATTTAATATTTTGTATAATTTTATGTTATTTATTTCAATACATTATAGAAAATACTATTTCAATACATTATTTCAATACTTATTTCAATACATTCTAGAATATTTAACTCTCCGTCGGATGCGATTTATCTAAGAGACACACATTGTGTAAATAGCCGTTGTTCAGCTGTAAATAAATGGACATATACATATCTTTCATCTAGCTTACTTTTGCCCTCCCATTGAGAGTTTTAAAAAACATTTTATTACTCTATTTATACTGTCTAAAAAAGTAAATATTTTTCAAAATAATTTATAAATAAATGATACTATTAAACCTTATTAATTTAAATTATACTATTATGCCATACGTATGGTACTAATGATTTAGTGGATTGTAGTTTTAGCACATCAACGAATGAAGTTATATCCATTGGATTAAATCCAGGTTCTTTGAAGATGTCTTTGATAACTGTATGAAACATTAAACAAATAAATAGAGTAAAATGAAATCAATCTGGCTTTATTTTCAAAGACACACATTATAACTATAAACACTTTATATCCACCCAAATCCTTGAACATTACCAGAGAGGGACCCAAACGATGTATCGTATTAGTTGAACACTAGTACAAGAAAGAACGATCAAAAATCATTGCTCACAATTTCTTTGCCATAAGAGATTGGCACACACAATTTAACGACAGCATATGAATTACATTTTGTCCTTTATATATTATCTATGAGGACAACTTTGAACTTATTAGGATAGCCTGTTAAATTTGGAAGCCTGAAATGACGCCAACAGAATGTTGTTAAACAATTTGAGCACCCCTGTGGGAAGCGCACGGATAGTTTAAATAACAAAACATCGGATATCATCTAGTAAATTAGGGGAACCTACTTATAAATAGAAAAGTGTTTGCCGAATAGTCAGTCACGAAAATTCAGTTTTCTACATCAAATACAAAAGAGAATACTATTTTACTATTGAAATATTTTAGTATGCCGAGTACAAAACTTCTTGTAAATAGTGTTTCTTTCAGTTTATTACTTTACTAGATAGATATTTTGTGCTTAGTTTTAATAATAACGGCTGGGTGCGCCCTCAGCCGAGTGGTCTTCCTCAGGCATTAAAATACATTAAAATTAATCTTATAGCAACAATTAACTAACTCAAGACCAAAAGATTTGTTGTTTAAAGAAAAATTTTTAGTCTATTTATCTGTACGTCTATCCGCATTCTAACTCTCGTAAATACACTTGGTTTTCACGTAACTGGTATATGTTATTATGGTTTACTTCAAGATATTTTCTACTGAAAATGGGGTGTGTATCTTTTTTTCTCTCTTTTATGGAATGTTCGAAAGTATTCCGTTACATTACCGCCTGTTGTGCAAATCGCTTATTGTGTATTTTAACGAAGATACACTATTTCAGATATGGTGAAACTGATATACGATTTAGAAGTCTTTTAATATTTTCTTGGTGTAGAATATAAAGTGTGAAGCATTCATTTACAGGGTCACACAAAGGCATAATGGTTTTTTGGTCCGTTGCATAATGGTCTACGACAAAATTTATTTGCAGTGTATTTTAATGCTGTTAACCGATAATAAAAGTAATTATATTGATATACATTCTTAATGTACACTACAAGATATTTACTACTGAATATTATCAAAGCACAGCATGCTGGAAAACGTAAGACTGGGCTATGGTGACTGGCAAGACTTTGGCCCAGTTTTGTTTTTTCTAGCACGCTGTGCTTTGCTCTTTGTCGCACTGAAGAAGGATCTTGTTTGTGGACTCGAAACAGCTGTTTGCTGCTTTTTTGTGTATTATTCAAGTTAACATTTTCTGAAATATTTCTTTTTTCTCCAAAAGCGTTTGAGTACCGTTTTATTATGGACAAAATGTATTGAACTGAATTCCATGGTCAGGCGAATGTTACTCGTTGAGACTGTAAAAAAGTCAAATATTTCTTAATCTGCGAAAATATAATATAACTACAAACGAAAATATACAATAGCCTGATCCAAGTTGCCCATTGTTCCGAAAAGCGTTCTTTATCTTTGAATCCTCGTAAACCAAGATTTAAAAACGCATTTATAACAACCAAGTTTCTTTTTGTGCAGCAGATATTCAAAATCTTTTCTGAATCTTTTTAATGTGTATTAATCATTATTCTCAAACCGGATATCGGCTTTTAGGATGCTATCAATTCTAAATTAAACATTTTTAAATGCGTTAATAAATTTATGAATACAAGGTGAACAAAATATTATTAATGTTAATGTTAATTTGTAGTGGATAGGCGACACTTCTTTAAAGCAGCCGTTCGTTTTGATGGAGATCGTATTGTGAAAATAAAATCTGTGTGCGTGCAGCGACATCTGTAGACTATTATACTTTAACTTTCGACGCATGCATGTGTCCTTCGTAACTTGTGGGTTTTCTGCGTTTCGCAACAGTTTTATGCAAATTTTGGCTTTTCTGGTAAGTCAGCAATGTACTTAAGCCAGTGCAAATGGGTAGGTGCAAATGTAGCGCTGGATTTGGTCGTATCTCGATATAGTGGAATTCGAGACACACTCCTGTCATCATAAAGAGGTTGTGCTCCTGACATGAATCTTGCTTATAGTCGAAGTTTGACTTGGTAAGATAAATCAGATTAATTATTTCAGTAAAATTGTGCTGGTGGCTACGGGCTGCTATGACTTTAGCTATTTAGCTATCTTTCAGGAAAGTTGTGAAAGCAGCAAAGCATGGTTTTGGGGTTTAAAATTAAGATTGGAAGTTTTCAGAGCTCATCTGTGCGTAAGAAAAAGTTTTATTTACTCATCTGATCCAAGCAATTTCTATGACTGTGTAATAAAGTACATTTCTCTAGTGTGGCTTATTTAGAGTGTATTCATCGGCCCTAGCTAAATTTCTGTGAATGATACTCAACCATCGGCCTTTTTTGCCTTAAAGTTTTAAATGAAAACTTGTTTAATGTTATTTTCTGTTTTTTTACCGAGCTAGCTAGGGTCAACTATGAACCCGCACGTCACAAATTTATCTCGTTTCTCTTATAAAACATGTTTGTTGAACGTGAAAATGTTTATTTAAGAATTGATAGCATATTAAAACCTATAATCCGGGTTGAGGAAACTGATTAACACCCTAAATAACTACTCGGGTACGTTTCTAAAAATCCACACGCTTAGAGGGTTAAATCTAGAAAATATAGTGGATTCTGGGATTCCTAAATATAAAGAATGCTTTTCGGAAATCGTGGGTTATTTAGAAGAGGTTATTAATATTTTAATTATTTGCTATATTATATTTTCCATGATAATGAAATATCTGTACTTTTTTACAGTTTACATATTGCTGAGACTGTAAGATTACTGACCGATTCATATGTTAATACTAAAAAAAATATATTTTCTTATACAAAAAAAAAAAAAAAAAAAAAAAAAAAAAATCTGGTATACGGTATATTTGATTTTTTTAAAACTATACCTGACTACGTTTTGAATATATGGTTACTTTCAAACTATTTATATTTTATATATCACTACATCATTCAATTTGAGAATTTTACTAAATCAACAGCTGAATATCAGCATTATTAGACAGCTTAATATAATTTTCAAAACACGTGTATAGATAATTCTGCTCACGTTTTATAATCGATTGAAATTATTTTACAATTTAGAAAGAAAACTTCTTCTCTAAATATATTCGTAAAGCTTTATTTATTTTTTTAACATTCTGTAAAGTTTAAAATAATGTCTCAGGAATATAGGAAATAAAAATATAATTTCTTTTATAGAAAATTCGCCTGTGTAAGTTAAGAGTTTGCTTTCTGTTGAAAGAAAAAGTCACAGAACTAAAAATTTTAGAAATCCTCATAGGATATAAATCTCAATCGTTATTTTCGAATTTGTAAAGGAGCCAAAGTAAATAGAACAATAAAGCTTTAGAAGCGATAAGCTTTAAAATTTTAATTCCGTAGTAAAAAGTTCTCGCGGGATGTACAAAGACTTTTTTCAGAATTGAAATTACTAGGGTGAAACCCGCAGTAACTGACACTTTAAGGATTTTTTCTTGTTCTAATCACTATTACAAAAATTTTAATCTATTTTATACTTACCTTGGTTTTTGAGAGGATAGTAGAGATATATTAAAAAGTTATTGTTTGCAAAATTTTGAAAAATTATACATTTTATTATTAAAAATTTATTGTATTCATAAATAGGGTAAAAAACTCCAGTAACTGACACCATCCCTATTTTGAAATACCGACAACAACTGTCACAACGTGAACCAGTGACTGACACTTTATTTTAAAATATTAAAATGCTTTAAAAAAATTTATTATTTACTATAAAAACAAAATACATTAATATTTATTATAAAAAGTGGGATTTAGTAAGCTGTACTTTATCAGTAATGCAGAGTATATAGTAAGAGTATACAGGAGTAATATTTAGTGCTGCATTATTAATAATGTAGATATCCAATAAATGACATTTATGAACCAGTAACTGACATCTGGTGTCAGACACTGGTAAATAAACTGAAATTTTAATGGTGTTTATTACAAGATAAATTTAATTTATTATTATGTATTTTAAAACAGTTCAAATAATAGATTTCAACTTTGTTTAATATGACCAATAAAACACTTCTGTGAGAGACTGGTGAAATGAAATTCTGGGAACCAATAACTGGCACCCTACATTAAGCTAAATTAAATAACTATAAACCCTATATCATGGCCCTAATATACCAAATGCATCTTTAAAGTAATTCCAACTAGTATAACTTTAAGAAAACAAGTTTAAGATGGTTGCATTACAAATAGATTAGACAAACACTTCCTTAATTTTAGAAATAAGATGTTTGCTTCAAAATGCCACTTTTTGTATTCTCAAAAGTTCTTTCATCATTGAATATGTTATTGGATCTCTGTGGTGAATAAATTAACTCCAAAATAAAAATAAGTGTCTCATTTACCACTAAATGACATTACTTTGCAGAATTGTGCAACAAAATGTTTATTTGAGTTAGTTTTTTGCTCAAGTGTCACTTACTGTTCAGGTTTCAGTAACTGGGTGTTTCACCCTATTTAGGATAAAAATTACACGTATCATTTATTATCAGTATGTAGGCATGAAATTATTATAAAAAAACTTATTAGAATCGAATAATAATAATTTCAATGTATGAGTAAAAGTTTTGACAGAAATAGTTGACTTTGCGATTTTATCTATGAGTTCATTAATAAGAATAAAAAAGTAATATTAGACAGTTAGACAGTTTTTATATAAATCCAAAACAAGGAACATTTTTTAATATGTATGTACATTATTTGTTAAATGCAAAATATATAGAAATTCTTTGCGTTTCACGCCTGGAAAGTGGATTTCTTACACTTAAATTTATAATATTTTCTAAATAAATTGATATGAATATGTCTGGAATACTTTTAAAGGCAAAACGCCCAAACAAGATATAAAAACACTATATAATTTAAAAGAACTGAAATTAAGTACAATAAGTACTTTTTAACCAGCACACTTTTAATGACCATTGTTTTCTAATACATTAGCTCAGGTAGGTTTTGCGATATTTCCGGAAGGGATTGCACGATATACATATCGCTACACTGTTACAAATTTGTAGCAAACTGTCCAGTCATTTGACTGTTTTTGTAGAAAATGGTTACATAACCGTAATTTAACTCTATTATGACCATATTATTGCCCAAATTATGGTCAGAATAGAGTTAGATAATGGTTATGTAACCTTTTTTTTTTTGAAAAAACGGTCAAATGACTGGACAGTTTGCTGCAAATTTTTAACAGTGTATGAGGTCATAAAAAGGCTACGTTTTCGTCCATTATTTCAACAGCTCATTCATAAATGTCATTGAATTATATGTACGTCTAGGTCAACAAATGGTTGCATTAATGGGGTTAAATCGCGACCCGAGATAAGTAAAAAGTCAAAATTTTAAATTTTCTAAGGAACTTGCAAACACCGTGCACTGTTAAAAATTTGCAGCAAACTGTCCAGTCATTTGATCGTTTTTAGAGAAAACGGTTGAAAAACGGTCAAATGACTGGACAGTTTGCTGCAAATTTTTAACAGTGTGTTGAACTTACCGAATCAGAAATAGGGTTATATTTTTCCCAGCTCGAATAAATAATGATACATTATCGTAACGAAACCTGAAAAATCGAAGTGTGAAATAAAATTAATCTCTTAATATTAAATTAAATATGGAATTTTCATTTTTAGACTATAAATCATCTTATAAGTATGTGGGCATCTTATAGTGAGAAATCTAATTTATAGATATGCAAAAACTAGTTTAAATGGATGTAACGACGAGCTCTAAAATAGAGCAGAATTTTGCCTGAAAAGACATGACGTATTTTCAGAGGAAAAAGGAGCAAGAAATTCGAAGCTTGGATGGGAATTATTGAATTCTGGGGCAATGGCCGGGGGTCATTCAAGCCCAAAAGAGTGAAATGTGAAAAGAAGGGAGGCAGACTGTTTTAGATACATCAAGAAACTGGTTTCTTGTAGATGTCTCTGGTTTTTGGAGTTTCGTTTTAACAGGTTCCAGTTGCTGGACGTACAATTTCCAACGTGTGTGGAATTAGTTTTATTTTAACAGTTTCCAGTGGCCGGTGCGATAATGCTAATTAAAAAGCAAAAGTATGTTTTGGTGTGATCACCAGAGTTAGAAAAAGCTGTAATCGAAAAATGTTGTATGTAATCTATTTTGTTAATTAATTAAAATTTAATTTGTTTTAATTTAATCATGTTGAATTTTAATTTTTTAATGAGCTGTGGTGACCTAATAAATTCTAAATCAGGTGACAATTTCACATAGATAATAATTGTTTAAAAAATCCAAATTGCTCAAGAATTAAAATTCATAAAGATACAACTAAATGTAAATACATTGCTTGAAGGTGTGTAAAAACATATATAAAAACATTTAAAAACACATTAAAGTCCTTTTAAAATCAAAATGTTTTCAACCGAACTCCTTTGGTCATCATCAGTGAAAAACTAATAGTTAAGTTGTTGTCTCTTCGCGTGCACTTGCTTGCCAGGACAAACCATTTTGCTTCAATTGTATGGAATATAAGGTGGGTAGGGAAAGGTCATTCAGCATTTCAAAAACAAGTACAGGTTAATCAATCATGTATTAATTCTCTCCAGACTGCGTGGATATCATATGATAATACATCGTTGCAGACTATTCCTCAAGAATGTATATTATAATATGCAAATGTTGAAAGCAAAACGATTGATCACAGAAACATCCAATAAACGTTAAAACTACATATTTGTGACATAATAGAAGCCTGTTCCTGGTCTGCATTTAAAATAGTTCATATTTATCAATCTATCACATTACATTAGTCAGAATCTAATGAATTTGTTTATAAAATTAATCTTTATAGAAATGACTGTTTTGAACGCAAATGGATGACCTATAACTTATGATTAAAATATTAACTTAGTAAATTAATTATATATGTAAAGAGAAACCGCAATCTAAAATTAAAATAATAAAATAAAATAACTTCATTTTTAGAAAAAGTTTTGTACACCGCATACAAAAATATTTCAATACTGAAAGCGAATCTTTTCTATTTGATGTAGAAAATTGAATTTCCAAGAACGTCTATTTGGCCAATGCATTTCTATTTATAACTAAGTTTCTTTTCCTCTAGAAATAAATCAAACAAATGATTTTATTTTCTCTAAGCACATATCCAATACCTAAAACAAACATGCATTATATATAAAACAAATTTTAAAACTTAAAAACTTAAAAAAGTGAACGAAAAAGAAAACACAATCTTCCACTTTGAAAGCATAATGATAGTTCAGATTTAAAGATTTTATAAAAGGAAATATTAAAAGTAATAAGAGGATTTAAGAGCTTATTTTAGGAAATGAAATTATTTATATAGAATTTTGTATCGTTTTATTTTGATTATATCAATAAGTTCTAGTATATACTCGTGTAATTTAACCCTTAATCGGTCGAAACTGATTTGACTGACACGTCGCACATTGGCGTATTTGACCCAGAAACCCGGGCAAAAATGTAGAAATTAAAATTTTTAATAGCTAACTAATTGGCACGTCGATCTATGTCTATTTCAGAAGCCTGAGTTATATCAGGTGGCTCCTGGCATCAGTTGAAGAAAAAGTGTCTTTGTGAGAAGACGTGGTTTTTTGTTGCTTTTTGGTATCAGCAACCCCTATTATCCCACCACAAGGGGGGGGGGATAATACGGAATAAAGAAGAAAAAAATTCATAATTTCATCAACTCACAAGATATCAAATCCATTAATATTAATGGATTTAATCTTCTTAATATTATCTATAACTCTTATGTTGAAAAGTTTTTTATTCAACCAACTCTTACGAAAAAAAAAATCCCTGCTGGCCCCACCAACAGGCACAGGAAGTGTTCGAAGTGGGCGATCCCAACTGCTGCATCATGGAAAATAGTTATTTCTTCTGCAAATCCAAATAAAGAGGCGTCCCATGGTCTGCGTCTTCGAAATATACATGTGCCCTTTTTTTAAATACGTAAACTTGAAATTATTTTAAAATGTATAAATGCTTCTTTAAATCTTAAAAACATATTGGTTTCTGTGGTTTCTAATGATAAAAAAACACTTTATTCAAATCACGGGTAACTGGGAAGAGGTTATTGTACATTTTAATTCGTGGTTATATTATATTTTTATGAATTAAGAGACATTTGTCTTTTGATACAGTGGTAGGATGTATTTCAAAACAGGCTGTATCTTAAAAAATAATGATCTCTATATGATGACTAATTTAAAAAATAACAGTTTTGATATTATGCGTCCATTGATTAACCTGTTAACACATATTAACAGTACACTATTACTATTAACACGATTCACATATTAACAGTTTTGCCCGAACCCGAACGAAATTTTTGATGCCACTAATTTTTACCTGTAATCTTCGGATTATAAATTAATGACATTTTTCTACTACATAAGGCAAATATATCAGTGCAGAAAAAGTGCTGTTTGGTACTTATTTTTAATTTATTGTGTCAAAGAAAAAGAAAAACTGCAAAATCTAAAAATCTGAAAAATCTAATTAAAACGTTCAAAGACGTCACGAGAACTCCTCACATAATTTTAAAAGCACAACTGCTGCGATGTACCAAAATATAAAATAAATAAATAAATAAAAATAAAAAAACTATTATAAAGCACGTGAAGAAAGGCATTTCTTTCGTTCCCAATCAATTTGTTTTTAAATTCTGGTGGCAGTCAGTGATTTCAGTATTTTAGAAAAATAATTATTTTGCCTGTGAAGAGTTAAGTTAATTTTAAACTGTAAAATCTAATAAAATAAATTCGCATACAGTTCATCAAAGACATTACACAATAAAGACCTTTTTTGCAAATTATAATCAATGATATCGAAATACGTACTCTCCAAAATTAAGGAAAACCGAAAGAGTATTGGAATCCAGTATTATGATTTTTTTCGATGAGCTGTATTACATTTGTCAGAATTATTTTTACACAAAAGGTGCAGGAAAATGCTCAACGTTATGAATTACTTGAATCAGTAGATTCGTGAGCGCTTGCAATATTAGAAAAAAAAAACTACATCTTAAGCATAAGTGATAAATTGAGAACGTCTATTTTTTTCTAATATATTGCTACGCGAATATTTGTTTTTACCTAACATATCTTTCAAAAATGAGAAAACAAATAAAAAGTAGTTTAGTTTAATAATTAGTATACGATAGTCGCTTCAAACAAAAATAAATTAAATACACTTATTCTTCTAACGAATTTATTTAAATCAAAATCAATTATACGTTTTAATATATAATATCCTTTAGAGGTACTAATTAATATTTTAAAAAATTAATATTTCGAAAAAGCGGTAAAAATACTTTGTTTTTTATTTACTTTGTAAACATTAATTTAATTCATTTCCATTTTAATTATTTTTTTCGCATTAGTAATTCATTTGAATTGCTCTTGTACTCGCAAATATTTATTTTTAAATTAAAATTGTGTTTTGTTGGATAAAAAAAAAATGCGTTTAAAAAAAAATAATTTTTTTTTGCTTATTAAAAAATATTTACATTTATCTTTCAATTATATTTAAATTATTATTTTTTAAAATTTTCATAACAATAGCTTTTTGAAACAAATTCTTTTAAATGAGTTTTATTAAAGGCAGAATAAACAGAATTGGAATAATTCATAGTAATGAATTATATATATATATATATATATATATATATATATATATATATATATATATATATATATATATATATATATATATATATATATATAATTATATATGGCATTTAAGTAGTCTCTTGTCTTATTTCCTTTTTCATTTGTTAAATAGTTTAGTTAAATTTACTCACTCTTTGTTTTATATGTAGTCATTTGGAGATCTTTAATAGCAAAATGCTAGTGCAGCGTTTTCAAACTGTGCTCCGCTGGGGAACTTATCCCAAGTGAAAATTCATGCTGGTACTTGTTTGCTAGACTAGCATTAAATGCTGTATCCCAGCAATAAAATAGCATAAACTACCATAAACATTTGCTGGTTCCACCAGAATTACCAGCAAGTCATGGTGTGCATTGATCCACTAAATGCTGACTAGCATTATAAAACATATAATAGCAATAACCAGTCTATTTTTGTTGCTGGTTCAACCAGAAACCTTTGATGGTGCCAGCAGAATTACACAGCAAGTAATGGTGTGAATTGACACACTTGATGTTGGCTATCATTATAAAGCATATAATAGCGTGAAAATCTAGCATACAAAGCAATACATAGCAATAACTAGCCTATTTTTTGTTGCTGGTACTAGCATGAATTGCGACCTGGGATTTGTACCGAAAACAATTCCCAGTTCTCCGTGAAAAGTTCGGACATGTTTAAAATTAAAAATATTTTTATTAAACATATTTTTAAATTTAAAATTTAAAAAAAAATCACGAAACAAATGGTGCAAAAATATTTGAATATTATGACATTTTGCGCTCTCGATGTGTAACAAAAAATCTAGAATAAATCTTTTATCACTGATTAGATAGTAAAAGGTAAACTGATTAGGTAGCACTAATCAGTCTACCACTGATTAGGTAGCACTAATAAGGTGGCACTGATTAGGTAGCACTAATAAGTAGGTGGTCGCATCCAATGTGTTAGTTTCTCGTCCGCCAGTCGACAAAACAAATTTACGTCAAAAGGCAAAAGCAGGCAACACAGAACCAGACATCACGGAGCCAGATAGAGACTGGACTCACTGTCTCCGTGTTAGCAGAAACAATTAGAAGCTTTGACACCTTTCCAGAATTATCGTATTTTTTTTACCGATTTTTTTTTAATTCTGGTTCATTTAAATTCTTTAAAGGATAATTGTGTTTTGGAAAGAAATGTGGTTCATCTTTCTAGCATTTTCAATCTAAGCCTGGTGATAAATCATTGCTGTGTCTGTAATAGTTTATATATTTATATATTTCCTTTTTGTACTTAAAATAACAATATTTGCATACAGCTATTATACGTGAAAAAGAAACAAAAACCAAATATAAGTTACCAATTGTAAATATTCTATAAGTAAGGAGGTTTTCATACTTTTCAAAAAATTATCATTTTTGTTAATTTATCGTATTAATTTATCATTTTCATTAATTTATCATTTACGAATAAGGTAGATGAGCTAAAGTTGGTCAGCGTTCCTAAGGTAGTCAAACCCTCAAAAATATAATTAACTTCATTTTTACTCACACAATGGTGCTGCTTTATTGTAAATCATGTATCTGCTGAATGTGAAGAGATGACTTTGATAATTCGCCATTTTATGCAATGATTTCACTTTTGAGCAGTAGTCCTTCTAATTTCCATGTTAGAAAATATTTTAATTTACATGTGTTTAAATTCTTAGAACTATGAGTTATGATACATTTTCTGAAAGCGTATTTATTTTTCTTTAACTAGATTTACTTTAATTCTAATAAATTTATTAGATTAATAGTTTCAGGAAGTGCAAAATGGCAACGATATGCATGTTCCGATGGAGGCCCAGGTTATCTTTGGAAACAAATATGGAAATGAATGTAGTAAAGGTAATTTTCTAAACAGAATTTTACAGACTTCAACAATTTCCTCACAATTGTGCAGATCAGAGATCCCCCAAAAGAAGTCAGTAACTCCCAAAAGAAAAGCTCTAAAATACCGTGCACAAAGAGTGGTTCAAAATATTTTCCTGTTAGAAGATAAGAGGATTATGAAGTTAGGATTCAATGGACTGATCGCAAAAAGTGCATTCACGTAGCAATCAATATGAGAAACACCCCAATGCAAGCAAGGGAAGAAAAGTGGCAAAATGCAACAGTATGCAACTACGAAGCTAGCGTCAACAAAAAGCGACAAAAGTCGCAATGTGACAAATTACCGAAAGTGAAAAAAAAGAAACAGCGAAAAAGTCGCAATATGACCAATTTAAAAAAAGTGACAAACAATACCAGTACAAGATAGTGACAACAAGATAAAGACAATGACAAAAAATAGCCCAACAGTGTCGAGCCAATAAAAGTGGCAAAAACTCTAACATAAAGTAAATAAAATGCAAAAAGAGACTAGCCCACAAAAGCGGCGACAACCAAGACAACGACAACCACCATGATAGAGACAAGCCAATATAAAAGGCAAAAATCAAATACTGTAAACAAGATACAGGCAATGGCGCACGAAAGAAGATGAAAACACCAGCGAAATCCTAAATAACAACGTCAGTAGGTATGGTATAGAATAACCGAAGGTATAAATAAATATTAAATGTAGTTAATAATAATTTTTTTAGAATTAGAAATAATTTAAAGTTTGTAGTTAAGGAATAATATCCAAGTTCATCCCCCTTGTAAACTGTCAGGCAACTTTAGTATCCCCTCTAAATTTTAGTACGTATTAGTTAAGCAGTTTTTAGTAGCAATTTTTAACTTAAATTAAGCTTCTCAGCACCTCCAAAGCTAAGTTAGTGCTAGTTATAAACATTACCCTCCCATATTTATATAAGTTATGTAAATTATAAATATTAAGTTATATATAGATAATATATAGCCAATGGTCCAAAGCCCCTCTTAATTTAGTAAATTATGCATATAATTTCCCCCCTGTAGGAATAAGCAACTCTAGAATATTTAGTTTCAGTTAAAATTATCGTATGGTAGAACTATATATAAATTAAGACAAACAACCAAGTAAAGTAATAGAACTTAAAGTCTAAAAGTAGCACTTAGTTTATAGTATTAAAAGTGTTATAAAATGTCTAACCCCATTCCTTTTCAGATGCGACGATCATATACGCTAATGGCACCCGGTGCATGTAAAATCCATCGTGGGTGTAAAGTCCTCCAAGTTACCTGTGAATTACACATTTGGGGATGCCTAGCCTGGTGAAGGTCTCGTCACCAGATCAAGGTTCTAAATTACAAGACCAACTCGAGTACAGATGGCATGACGTATGGATGAGCGATGCAGCGTGGAAATAGTAAATATCCCAGCATCTCACATCCGTCCGGCATGACTTCGCTACACTGCGCAGTGCAGAACCGCCTCATCAAAAATCAATTAGCAACCGGCCAACTAAGAAAAAGCAATTAAAGCAACAAGACGCACTGAAACCACGTTGGCCTATCGATTTAGCAAACACATCTTCGCCAAGCGAAAAGCAGGCGAATTCTCGCCCCGTTGCCAGGTATCAAATCGTTAAGCCTGGCAAAAGCTTGGCAGGTAGGGGCCTGGTCAGTGGTCTAAAAAAATAGAGGATTATGAAGAAAATATCGAAAGATATCAAAAGAAAAAAAAATCAGCAGAGCATAATATTAAGGACCATAATAAGTAAACCCCATCAGGCACACAGACAAAAGAGACTCTGAAACAAACTGATACTGCCATGCCTGACATAAGTGCAATCGCCAGACAAAAGTAAGTTGGTTTTGCCTTTTATGCACGAAAGATAAAAAAAATGGACATAAGATAGTGTAATCAATGCTTGAAATGTATGCATGAAGAGTGTCAGGTACTGGCTAAACAGGACAAAATCAAAAATTTCATATTTACTTTCTCTGCATGGAATATGATTACAATGGTACATCTTGAAAAATGTTTATTGTAATTTTTTCGTTGTAATTAAACACTTACTTTTAATTGAAAATTGCAATAGCCATCTAGAGGTAAAACTAGTTTGCTGAGTATTTTTTTTTTTCACATTTTAATTATGAATTCAACATATGGACTACCTTTGGAACATTGTGCGCCCAAGGTAACCTACAAGCTACAATTCTGAATTTGTATTATAAAATAATCAAATTTTATTTTACAAGGAAAAGTGTGCTTGATATGTATTAGAGATATGTGTGAAATGTTACATAAAAAAATCAGCCTCACCTAACTAGAAAATTATAAAACATCCTCAAACCTTAAATATGGTCACATTTGGCTCACCTACCTTAATTATTTTTAATGAAATTTTTTTCACAATATTATAATTTGATGAATACATATTTTGAGGAAATTATAAAAACACAGAAAAGATTTATTATAATTGTTTCCGGCGATAAATATATGTATATTTCTGTATTGCAATGTTAGATGTATTTTTATACAGATAATATATTTAGGTGTCATGTAACGTTTCCACAACTTTCGTAAACCCTTTTACATTGTAAAATTAAACATGTAATTCATTTCTCTATGCGACTAATAAGGAATATATTATAAAAATAGGAGAATTGATAGAAAAATATCCCAAAAACTTTACATCTTAATCCAAATAATTTCCATCTTCCGCTAATTAATTTCATATTCAATCTCCCAGCCGCTGGGCTATACTTCGTAAAATTAAAAAAAAAGTGTGAAAAACTAAATTATGCAGTTATTGGAATTTGTTAATTTTGTCAATTTAAACGTTTTGAATTATTGCGGCACATGATATATCTTGCTCGCAAAAAGATATAGTAGTTTTGTTGAATTTCTGAGGATATTTCATTTGTGTTATCATATATATTATTTCTGTTGTCAACATTTCCTTTTCTATGTATTTACGAAACGCACAACAACGAATAAGGTATCAATCGAAAGGTTTTCGAAGCGGCTTCTGGCATAGTACACTCACATTTCGTTAAAACGTGTTTGTGACTAAAAATTGCTGTTAAAAAAACAATTAACTCGGCATTGTTTTCATAAGGAAATGAAAGGTTTTCCTCAAATTAGTGTTTTAAAATACCGCATTATCTGACTCTTAACAATGATTATATAAAAAAAAGTACAAAAAGATACAATGTGGCATCTCTCCACGGGTTTATTTTAAATTTATGAATAAAAAGCAAAACTAAAATTACAAATTACAACGTTCAGGAGAAAAGGTACCATGAAATAATCAAAGTAGTGGTGTTTCACTTAAAATGTATGCTTTGTTACATTAGATTAAATTATATTTTATATGTATTTAATTTGATTTTTTTGTCCCATGGTTTTTCCGAAGCGAATGATGTCATCCTCTAATACAGTTAAAATACTATCGTTATTTTTTTTCTCACGCGTGCCTGTTCCTGTCTTCGATAAGTTTTTATTGTAATTTTGATGGGATAAAATCAACGGAGTAAAGAGGATCTCTGTAAATAAAATTACATGATCTAAAGGAGTTTAGATATTGCAATAAAATATTAGATTGAAGTGCAAAATCCTCGCACGGGTTTACTTGTACATATATATTAAGCTTAGGTTTTAATTTTTTAGGTTTTAATTAAAAAAAAAAAAAAAAAAAAATACAGTCAACAATTTTATTGGTACAAATCAATTAGTAATCACGTGTATTAATTAATGCTACAGATAGATTTCGCTTAGAAGTTCGTGTACAAAATGTTTAACAGTTATTATTATTATTATTATTATCTTTTTTATATTAACACCTAGTTTAGACATCATTTTTGTATTTTTTGGTAAATTGTGACTTCAGGCACTAAACGGGGTGTTACTCATTCAAGTGGTTTAAGATTTATGTAGGTATGGATTTCGGAACTCATGATGTTAAATAATAAACATGTGATTTTTTACCTTGCTAACTAAGCTCAAACCTGCAGATTAAAAATTCCCTTATTAAATGATTTCAGACAAATTTCGCTGCGAAAAATTAATTTAAAAACTAATAAAAATTACTTATGTGTTGTCATATTTTTGGCTTTATGTGTCTTTGTATGTCGTTTCAAGTTTGCCACAGAATTTGCGCGCTCATGATGACAATTCCATCTTGTGCTGCGATTGCAGCTTTAGCGACATGTATAAGTGAAAGATGTCAAGCTGAGTTCCGCCCTCGTAACTCAATATTTGAGCGTTGAAGCGATATTCCAATGATTCGGGTTCGATACCCGGCTATGTGTACTATTCAATGATTCCGGGTGAACTTCACTGTTGCAAATTAATTGAAAAATTAATAAAAGTTACTTATGTGTTGTCGTATGTTTGGCTTTGTGTTGCTTTGTATGTCATTTAAAGTTTGACGCAGAATTTGTACGCTCATGATAGCATTTCCATCTTGTGTTGCGATTGCAGCCTTAGCGACATGTATAGGTGAAAGGTGTTAAACGAGGTTCCGTCGTCATAGCTCAATGGTAGAGCATTGGAGCGATATTCCAAGGGTCCGGGTTTGATTCCCGGATTGGGCATTTTTTCATTATGTTGGTTTACGTTTAGTTAGCAAGTTACAAATCCACATGTTTATTATTCAATGATTTCGGACAAATTTCACTGCTGAACACTAATTGAAAAAATTTATTAAAATTACTCGTAATGTTAATTTCATTTTTAATTGTTGGAAAATAAATTTAAATGTGGGCAGTTTATTAAATACTCAAACACGTCTTGTCGAAATGAGGTGTTATTTTGGATTCGCTTATTTCTTCAAGAAAACGATATTGCACACATTTCATATGTTATAATAAATATTTTCCTAATACACTGCTCAAAACAATTAAAGGATATTGCAGTTTTAGGTGGATTTTGTATCTGGGAAACTTTTTAGCTGATTGATACATGGTCGACAGACATAGTAGGTTATATGAGAATAAATTACACATGTTTGGCAGAAAAAAATGCATTTTATTGCGCATTTGTGTACAAAAGGAAAAAAACACAATTTGTGCATATGAGAAAAAAAGAATAAGAAAAAGTGTTTTCTTCAAAGAAAATCCTTTTCAGTATATGGTTTCCACGGGCGGCCAGCAACGTTGAACACCTTTGAGGCATGGAGTCAATGAGGCTATTAATGACGAGTTGGGGTATTCTGCCCCACTCTTCCAGAAGAGCTCTTTCCAGTTCTTGGAGAGTTTGTGGGGGTTGTTGGCGGCCAGAAACTCGTCTTCCTAGAGCGTCCCAAACGTGCTCGATTGGATTCATGTCTGGAGAACACGCTGGCCATTCCATTCGAACGATTCCTTCCTCGAAAAGAAAATCCTCCACCAGGTTTGCACGATGTGGCCTGCAGTTATCGTCCATTAAAATGAAGTTATCTCCGATTGCTGCAGCGTAAGGGACTACAATAGGTCTGAGGATCTCATCCCTATATCGGCGACCAGTCAGAGCTCCATCTCGAATGATGTAGAGGTCAGTGCGCCCGTCAATGGAGATGCCACCATACACCAACACTCCTCCACCGCCAAATCTGACACTTTCGTGCACGAACGCAGGATTATTCCTACTGCTACGGTCCCTCCAGATGAAAATACGCCTATTATCCGGATGCACAGAAAAACGGGACTCGTCAGAAAGCAGAATATTGCTCCATTCATTTCTCCTCCAGTTGACATGCTCGGTTGCCCACTCCCTGCGGTCGCGACGATGCCTTGATGTTAATCTAACACATACCATCGGTCGGCGAGCATACAGACCTACAGCATGGAGCCGGTTTCGGACAGTCTGAGTTGAAATCGTGGTGCCTGTAGCCGAGCGAAGGTGTTGTTGGAGAAGACTAGCGTTCATGTTTCGGTGTCTCCGAGCTGTTAACGCAAAATACCGATCTTCATTGGGCGTTGTTGCCCGTCTACGACCTTGCCCTGGTCTTCGGCCTGCACATCCACTCTCCAAAAAACGGTTCCAGATCCTGGAAATGACACTTTGTGACACTCCAATGGCTTACACTACTTCGGCTTGAGTTTGGCCCCATTCTAACCTACCGACAATTCTCCAAGCTTCTGAATCTGTCAAATGACTTCGCTGAGACATCGTACTCATCGAAACAAAGCAATCACTGAATGCCGATCATCCTTGTCTTCATTCTCTTTTATCCAGTTGAAAGTCAAATTTCATTCGCTGCCGCTGAAACGACGTTTTTGACGTCAAACTCAAAATTTGCATACTCCACAGTTTGAAAACCAGAAAAATTTGCATTTGTGATTATCTTCTTCTATTTTCGTCAAAACAAATTTCGTTTATATCTTTATTTTATATAAAACTTCAAATATCCTTTAATTGTTTTGAGCAGTGTATTAATTTGAAATAATGTAGGCAGTAATTATCAACCACTGCTAATAGGAAATCTATAAGTTTCTCCTTCTCCAGTGGCTTTACAACCCTGCAGCAAAATGAATGAATTATTCCAAGAACCGTTACTCTTTTTAAAATGTATTGCGGCATTCCATACCATACTTTTAGCGTTCGAGGCATTTTTATAAATACTTACATATACCCATATAGCACATGTGCTTCCCTAGGACGTCCCCAGGAAGATTGACATTCATCCTCCAGGCATCCCTGAGGATGCAAAAATTTGTCATCAGGAGGTCCTCAGGAACCGAAAATGTCCGCCTCATAGCATCCCAGGGAGCTCCCCAGGACCTCCTTCAGGTTCCTCCTCAGGTTGTTCTAGGGAAGATTTCAGGAAGTAATACCGGAGGAATTTGGGAGACTTCACGGTCACTTAATGTGCACAAAAAACAACCGAAGTTATTATTATTCGACGTAATGTAAAAAGTATTTATTTTTTTTTTAAATTAATAAATACGAACATTATCTTTTAAAAATTTACATAATACACATTACTTTTATTAATCACGCACACAGAATCACATGACAGTTATGATACAGATTTTACGGAATAAACTTTCTTACCGCCGACTGGACTTGAACCGTGTTCTTACGCATACGAGAAACACGCTCTAGTGATTACGCTACACGGCCGTTGTACCTGAATCGTTTATACGGTATTCATGTATTTCTTTCTCTTCTTATGAGAATCAGTAAATAGAAAACATACATATTTTTATGCTTCGTATAGCAGGAATTCTGTAACTTTTATTGCAAATAAAGATGCATACCCTTTGATATATAATCAATACAATATTAAATTGATAATAGAAAAATAGCGTATCAATTATTTAATGCTGTTCTCAAACCCAAAGGAGCTGTTTTCTGACACATTTTTTAACTCGTTTTTGTTCGGAAATGCATTAAATTGGCAGGTGGTCTTATTTAGAAACTATTTAATACTAGAAAAATGTTTTCTTTTTTTTATTTTTATTTATTTTTATTTATTTTTATTTTATTTTTTTTTTTGTAAACGCAGATCTTTTAGAAAATACTGTGAAAGTCATCGTTTTGACCCGAATTCCCCACGCGGCATCACAATAAAAGGGAAAAGAGAAGGGGTGTTTTATCATTTGCAACAACAATACGTTTTATCATTTTAGTTAGGAGCCACATATATCAGGGTCAGGGGTCTATGATAAAGGAGCCAATTAAATAAAAATATTTAAAATTAAATAAATTAAATTATAAATTATAAATAATCACAATTAAACAAAGTAAGAGAAAAATTGACGTTTTTATGAACCAAAAATTGAAAGACAAATTCAAAATGCACTTTTTTTAAAATTAGAAATATTATAACTTTAAATTTAGAATTAGAATAAGCAAAACTCAATTTGAATTCTAATATTGATATTACCATATTACAAGTTGCTAAACGATATATCTATAAAAGCTTTTCTGAGTTTATGCATGCTAGGCTGTTCTCAAATTCAAATTGGCTACTTTATGACATATTTTTTAGTTTATTTTTGTTCGGAAACGCTTGAAATTGGCAGGTGTTCTTATTTAATAACTTTGTAATCAAAAGATGTTTTCCATTTTTTTGGTTAAGACAGAAGATCTTTCAGAAAATATCGTCAAAGTCGGTGTTTTGAGCTGAATTTTCGACGCCGTAGCACGAGAAAGGAGAAAAACGTGTCGTCATGTAACATGAATCACTTATAACCCGATAAGTAATTTATTTATCAAAAAATGGAAAATTCATTTCGATCTCAAATCAATTCAATAGTCAGGCCAGCCAATTTTATGTCTTTGCGTTTAAAAATAAGTCAAAAGATGTGTCAGAAAGTTTCACGTTGTTGAGCAGATCATTTGAGAAACACCCTAAGATACATAAATACATAGTTTAATTTTCAATTACCTACATGAAACTGCTGTTTAAAATGACAATAATATTTCTTTAGCTCTTAATTTTTAAAGTATGGGCATTTCTACTCTATATCTGTAACTAGTTAAATATGAAAAAAAGTACTGTTAATAAAATTTGTGTCTGTAACAGAAATATTTTTTTTTCTTATTGTAATAAATAAAACTAGTTTACAATTAAATCTCCATTTAGTGATCTTTTGAAATCCTGTGAAAGCATTCAATACATAGAAATTTCATTATGCACTATTTTTCATTGAAATATAATTTCATTTTAGCTAACAAAACTAATATTTCAGGAGATTTAAAATGCCTAAATGTACGGATACTTTGACATAAAATTTGAGTTCTTTGTTATGATTGTCAACGAAGTATTGTGTAAAAATTCTAAACAAGGAAATCCTTTAAAAGCAATACTTTTGTCTTTTATAGAATCATTGGTCGACTGCTTTAAAGATTATTTTTCTATTGTACCGACAATTGTTTATTTTATTTATATCAAAGCTAAATTTGAAATAGCTTACTCCTTATTCTGGGAAGAAGAACGTTTCTCTCCTTTCAACCATGGAACTAAGTTCCATGCTTTCAACTACTTTTCTTTGCACGTATTGCATGCATTCCAGTAAGCATACATATCCATTCTTCATCCATCAAAAGGAATTGGAGGTTGCTCAGTACTATTCATGTTCTTATTGTAGTTAAAATTCTACCCTTACCTGACTAAACATATTTGCATTATGGGACTTTTGCAGCTGATTATATAACCGTTCTTGACATTTGGATAGAAGTATTTCCTTGCATTTGAGAAACACCCTAAGATACATAACTAATAATAGCCGTATATTAACAGGAGTGAAGAATTTGCACGAAAAATAATCTTTTATAAATATCCTAAACTAAAAAGTTTGCCAAATATAAAATAGGTTTCTTAAATGAAAGTTTTAACAACTAAAGCAAAACACAACTCAGTTTTAAATTCTGGAGAAATATTTGTTATTTAGAAAGATAAATATTTATTTATATTTTCTGAATCTGTATGTTGTTAATATTTCTTAAGTTCACTAAATTGAGATTTCACCTTCATTATTAAGAATTAAAAAATATATACCATGTATCGTAATTTGAAAGAGGTAATAGAAAATAACTAATTTGTATTTAAAACATAAAATTAAATTAATATGGTAAAACCTCCAGAACAGACGCTTCATAAAAATTCATACATAATTAAAAATTGACATCATTTAGCGAACATATGCTCATTACCAACACATATATAAAGTATATTAAATGAGACAAGTGGTATTGACCAGGTCCGTGATAATAATCAACACGAATTTATATCTTTAACCCGATTTTGTAAGAATGTATATTTAAAAAAAAAAAAATCTTTCAAGCAAAACTCTTATTCAGGGGGGAGGGGGGGGGGTATGTTTGTATTTTTTAAAACCAAATGTGCCATTTCAATAGAGCATGCAATCTCTAAGTTGGTGTTATAATTTAGACTTAAAAGTAAATTATTGATTTGATAATGACGATAAATATAAAATTATTAATTAGTTGAAAATGTAATAATAAAATACATAAATATATATGTAATTTTTAAAAAGATCAGAAAAAATATTAATAGAAGAATAATAATAAAAGTAAATATGCTCGATATGACTTAAATATGATTCAATTTTGAAACTTACATGAAAATTAACTTTTACAATCGAAATAAGATTTTTTTAAATAGATTGTTTAATTTAAAAATGCTTATCTCTAGTCTATTAACTATCAAATTCTGAATAGATACAAATACGTAAATATATATTAAACTGTTGGTAAAACCCTTATTTGTAACACATTTTTGATTCCTTTTGATTTCTTACGGTTACGGAAAAAAAACCCTCATTTATTAGAAATAATAATAATAATAATAATAATATATATATATATATATATATATATATATATATATATATATATATATATATATATATATATATATATATATATATATATATGTGTGTGTGTGTGTGTGTGATAATTTAAAATGGTCAGCGAAAAAAAAATAATAAATCTAATTTATATTTTAAAATTAAATATTGATCTGAAAATTATTTATATATATAATTCAAATTAATATGAAATGATTAATTATTTAATACAAATAATAATAATAATTCAATATATAAGACTATATTTAAAGGATCAGAAGAAATAATTTTTACTGGGTATCTCTAATCCTTAATTTATAAAATATGGTTCTATACAAGTATATAAATATATATTAAACTTCGTGTTTCAAAAAAAATAATTCTGATTTCTTATAATTGAAAATAAAAATAATTTATTAGGAGAAAGTAAATCAATTTTATATTTAAAATTAAATTATTTCTATAGAAACTAATAAAGTATATAAGTGAAATCAATGTAAAATTATTAGTTAGATGAAAAAGTAACAGTAAAAATATATAAGTAATTGTTGAAAGTTCAGAAAAAATAATTAATGAATGTAATGATAAAATGAATTAATATATAAGTTAATTTTTAAAAGATCAGAAATAAAATAAATAATAAATTTTCAATTTATATTTAAAGATTAATTTATTTTAATTATTTATTGAACTACATTTTGATTGCATTTTATAAATTAAAAATATATCTAAATAAGGATAATTAAACATTATAATAATTAAAAGTTAAACAATAACCAGATGTGCTTAGGAAATAAAATAAATCCAATAATAATATAAACTTTATTAATTAAAAAATCGAACCAAATAAAATCAAATATTTTTTTTTTGTAAAAAATTATAAGTTATTTTAGTGTCAAAATCACCCATGAGATGGCACCAGCACCGTCTCTTCCTAGGTACTTCCCTGGGAATATTATCCCGAGGAGCTTGATCCCTGGGAGGGATCTGGGAGATCATTCCTGAGGAGCTTGCTCCCTGGGAGGGATCTGGGAGATCAGTCCTGGGGAAGTGATTAAAGTATCTTCCCCAGGAACGCCTGATAGCGTCATTACAGTTTCAGGAGGAATTTGGGATGAATTGGAACTCCTGGGGAGGTTTTCAGGAGCTTTGGTGCTATATGGGTATATATGTATATATATTACACTCATGAAAAGAAAAACTCTGCAACCTTTACTTCTTGTCCCTAAAAAGGAAATCGCATACAAAATAACTACTGAAGTTCATTTGTTCTGAAAAAGACAATTGTGAACATTTTCTATTCTTTGAATGATTAGTATCGTCATGTTTCATTGATCCCTAATAATGAAAATATCCACAAGAATCCTCTATGTATATTCTTCTCACACTTCTACATATGTTTCATTGTGAATTTTAAAAGGAGTGAGCCTACGACAATTAACATAAATTAGAAATGCGTATATGATAGTAAAAAGATTTTGTGACCTTTGTCAGTATTGAAAAACATTTTATTACATTAAGATAAAAACAAAAACGTATACTATTTTTAATAAAGATTTATGGAATAGTTTGATTCGTACAGAAATCTTTTTAATTTGTCAAAATTCGTTTGATTTAATTGGCGCTCTACATTCATATTTCAGAAATTTTTCTTATAACTATGCTAATCACATTTGATTGTTTACTTCAAAATTAAAATGTCAAAATGTACATGGAGTTTGATTTCATTTTGTGGCGTGCTTGCATAATAAATTCACACATGTTTTACGCCGCTTGTTTTCAAGAATTATATAATATTGTAATATTTTCTTTGATTGTTAATTTGCATTTAGAAATCCCAAAAAGTCACTTAAAAAATATAAATAAGGAAAAGGAAAGAGAATTGTCAGAGTGAACATCAAGTTTATAAAAGTTAATTGAGTACCAAGTAGTAATTAAATGTTTCGCATTTAAAATTGCATTGTCTTCGTCTTTTCAATTAAAACTAATGAAACTCTGTACAGCAAAAATTTAATTACTGAGAGTAAATGAATACAAAAGATTACTGAAATAACAGAAATGTGAAATGTACGAGATAATTGTATTTTGTTTCATATTAGATTTCCAATTAATAAACATACATTATTAGAGGCGAAATGGGCAACTGATACGGCGTTTGTGGGCTTTGCAAAAAAGCATATCAAAAATTCATATTCACTTACTATAGCTCTATAATGTATTTTTCCATGCGAATAATATATATACAGGGTGATTCATAAAAGATGGGCAGAACTTTAAGGGGTTATAGTACACTTAAAGACAAATAATATTAAATAGGAGACTAAGGGTCCCAGACGTATTCCCAAGGAGATAGGGGGCATTAAAGTTTAGGGTCCGAAATTTCAAATGATTATAAAACATGGAAAAATTGGTCGATTCGTTTGCGGTTTTTGCAAAAATTTTTCTTTATGCCAGTATTTTCTTGAAATAAAATTTTAAAGTTCAATTTCAAAAAATGCCGATAGGGGGCGCTTTAGACTTTGGAGTAACAAACAACTATTTTTTAACGTTATTTTTTGTATTTCTTTAAATGATTTCGAAAGCTTAGACTTAAACTTAAATTTTGATCTAAAAATCTGAGTCCTAACGAGTAGTTAAGTAGCGTAAACTGAAATTTGAAATTTGAAACCCTTCTCCCCCCAGAACAAAAATCAGTTATTCCCGATCTTTGTGTCGTAGATTAGGCTCTAACTACTGCCGCGTTTTGCTAAAATTATTCTTTATGTCAGTATTTTCTTGAAAATAAATTTTAAAGAAAATTTTCAAAAAATTCCGATAGAGGGCGCTTTAGACTTTGGAGTAACGAACAACTATTTTATACCGTTATTTTTTGTGTCTCATTAAATGCTTTCTAAAGCTTAGACTTAAACTTAAATTTTCAGCTCAAAATCTGAATCGCTGAGCGTGGTTCAGTAGCGAGGGGAGGGGGTTCAAATTTCAACTTCTGAACATAGTTCAGTTTGCACTACTTAACCATGCCCAACGATTCTGTGCTGTGATACGAGGCAAAAATACAACTTTCGTCAAGGACTGCATAGTCGGAATTCACTCATAAAGGCACTGGCACAGTTGGAAACGTCGCTCATGCAAACGTTAAAGCTCCATTCCTGACGCTAGTCACCGGGTGAAGAAGGAAACAGAAAGTATGCAAATGTCAAATGGGGAAGAAGAAGAACACGTATGCAAAATTTCGACACGATTCAGGCATAAAAACCACTGAACGGTGAGTCAAGTGTAAGTCGCTGTAGTAATGAATCGGAAGATGGTGCCCTTCACGAATAAGGAAAAGGCTGAGATGCATTTAATTTACGGAGCGGCAGATGGAAATGGTGCAGAGGCACAACGAATGTACGGAGAGCGATTTCCTAACAGGCGGTTGCCTAACCGCAAAACTTTCGAGCGCTTGCACAGACAGTTGTGTGAGACGGGATCATTTCTCGCTTCCCGGTCGAATGCAGGTCGTGCAAAAAAGGACGAATCAGTAGTTGTTGCAGAAGCCATTCTCGATGTAGTAGCGGCGCAGCCAAGTACAAGTACACGAACAGGCTAGCCAGGTGGATACCTCACAGTCCACGACTTGGAGGGTACTGAAGGATGAACATTTGCTCCCGTTTCATGTGCAACGAGTCCAGAAACTGTCTCCAGGGGATTATCCAAATCGTATTGAATTCGCCCGCTGGTTTCTGCAGCAGAACGCGCTAAATCCACATTTTGGACGAACTGTGCATTTCACCGATGAATGTACCTTCACACGTGAAGGTACATTTAACACACACAATGCACATGTATGGGCGGATGTCAATCCACATGCTACGTATCCACATGCTCATCAGAGACGCTTTTCCATCAATGTTTGGGCAGGAATCCTCGGAGACCACCTAATCGGACCGTACCTTCTTCCTGAACGCCTCAACGGTAAAACATACCTCACATTTCTGCAACATGTGCTGCCAGACCTGTTAAACGTTGTTCCTCCACGCATACGGCGGGTCATGTGGTTCCAGCACGATGGAGCGCCAGCCCATTACGTACGAGACGTCCGCAACTATCTGGACATCACATTTCCGAACAGATGGATTGGTCGAGGTGGTCCTGTTGCTTGGCCTGCTCGCTCGCCAGATCTTTCACCCCTCGATTTCTTTTTTTGGGGACGATTGAAGGCTCTTATGTATGAGACACCCATTGAATCCCCCGAGGAACTGGTCGCCAGACTTTCCGCCGCTGTAGGGGAAGTGCTCGAAAAGCCTGATGTTTTCGCGAATGTTCGCCGTTCCATTCGTCGCCGTTGTTCTGCGTGCATAACCTCTGGTGGTCACAATTTTGAACATTTATTGTGATTACATGTTAATAAATATGCTTTGGTAACATAATCCTAATTTGTGTCTTTTTACCTCGTATCACAGCACACAATGTGTGGACATGGTAAACTGAACTGTGCTCAGGAGTAGAAATTTCAAACCCCTCTCCCCAGAAACTTAACCACGTCTAACGATTCAGATTTTGGGCTGAAAATTTAAGTCTAAGCTTTAGAAAGCATTTAATGAGACACAAAAAATAACGGTATAAAATAGTTGTTCGTTACTCCAAAGTCTAAAGCGCCCTCTATCGGAATTTTTTGAAAATTTTCTTTAAAATTTATTTTCAAGAAAATACTGACATAAAGAATAATTTTAGCAAAACGCGGCAGTAGTTAGAGCCTAATCTACGACACAAAGATCGGGAATAACTGATTTTTGTTCTGGGGGGAGAAGGGTTTCAAATTTCAAATTTCAGTTTACGCTACTTAACTACTCGTTAGGACTCAGATTTTTAGATCAAAATTTAAGTTTATGTCTAAGCTTTCGAAATCATTTAAGGAAATACAAAAAATAACGTTAAAAAATAGTTGTTTGTTACTCCAAAGTCTAAAGCGCCCCCTATCGGCATTTTTTGAAATTGAACTTTAAAATTTTATTTCAAGAAAATACTGGCATAAAGAAAATTTTTTGCAAAAACCGCAAACGAATCGACCAATTTTTCCATGTTTTATAATCATTTGAAATTTCGGACCCTAAACTTTAATGCCCCCTATCTCCTTGGGAATACGTCTGGGACCCTTAGTCTCCTATTTAATATTATTTGTCTTTAAGTGTACTATAACCTCTTAAAGTTCTGCCCATCTTTTATGAATCACCCTGTATATATATATATTAATACATGATCTAGATCTTGGGAAATAAAAGAAGAAATGTTGTAGACAAATATTCTATGAGAGCTTTCAACATGTAATTTGTGTTCCACTATGCATATTTTCAAATACAAATAAGGTAAAGGTACTTGCATATCTTTAGCATATCCCATAAAAAAAAAAAAATTATATTAATGTTTTTACAAATTCTTGTTATTTGAATTCTTGTAAAGAATCACGGCACAGCGATGACAATCGTTGAACAAACTACAATTTGGTCACAACAGAAGGGATATATAACAGTTTTTATTTGCCATAGAAAATTTCCAAATTGTTTAACTTTCCTACGAAACACTTTAGATATATTTGATTATTTAGTACTGTGCATGATAGGCCTGAGCGAGATAGGGAAATTTTTCTGGCAACCCATTCAATCTTTCATATAAAAGAGAAACATTTATATACAAATTAATTTTTCAGCAGAGCTGAAATTACGCTGTAAATTACTGAAATACAAAGGATGTGAATTATCACTTTACTAAACAGCGTACAACCAATAGAGTGAAAAATGTCCAGACCGGGGTTCGATCCCGGATCTCTTGGTATAGCGCACCAAATGCTTTACCAATTAAGCTATGAAGACGACATCCACTCTAGTATTCTCTCACTCTTATATGGCTAGACTTAAACCTTGCAGCACAAGATGGAACGTCAATCATGAGCACAATTCCATTGGCATACATGAGACAAATCGAACCCAGTATCGGTGAATATTTATATACTAATTAATTTTTCAGCAGGGCTGAAATTACGCTGTATATTACTGAAATACGAAGGATGTGAATTATCACTTTACTAAAGTTTAATTTTTGTCTCATGTATGCCAATAGAATTCACATCCTTTGCATTTCATGCGAAATATTTCAATATTTATTCAATTTATTCTATACTAGTTGCCTTTGGAGACCAGTTTGGTCTCCCTTAAGTGTGTGCTAAGCATTGCAACATATTATATTTATTCGTAACTTAATTTACTTGCTGAATCTTTCGCCAATTCGGAAGATTCAGATACACGAATCAAGAATTCTTCGCGATCACTGCAGCTCTTCAAAAATTGTTATTGCACTGTATTTCATATTTCTTTACAAAACCCTCTTATTCAGTTATGCATTTATGCTTCATGTCCGTTTTCATATAAGTTTCAATACGTTCGCTAATGCAGTGATTTAGAAATCTCTTAAGTAATCTTACGTAATTAGGTCCACTACCAATTGGCATATTTATCTAATATCATTTGGTGAAATTAACTGTTTTGTGAAAAGCCTTTAGTGATATCAATATTTTATATTAAAACACAGTGTTGATAATAGCTTTTATGTTTAATTCTAACCTTGGCTGTAGATTCGATTACTGAAGGAAATCTATCATTATTCTGATCTAATCGTCTTTGATAATGTGCCTAATCGGGCTGCATACTAATTGATGTATGGTTTGGTAAACCATATAATTTTTGAAAGGCGCTTATGATAGTCACATTTCCTTTAAACCCAGTTTGATGTAAAAACCGCTCGCTTTTGATCCTTGGCGCACAATCTGACTTTACACCGACTTTCTAGAAGCCGATCTCTACGATTTTCTTTGTATTTGCTCACTTTTCTTGATACAGTTCAGCAATTTTCAAAACTTCGCCATCACTGACTTCGGCATTTATGCTCAATGTATCGTGACTTTTAGGATCCATGTCAGGTAAAAACACCGCGCCACCAATGGCACCTATAATACTAACTACAGAAACACTTATTTAGGCGCGTTCGTAATTAAATAAATACGTAGCACCTATAGTCTTCCTCTGGTCCGCCCGTCTGTCTGTCTGTCCGCATATAGCTGCTCAAAAACTACCCAAACAATTGGTTTGAGATTTAACATATATAATCGTTGCAGAATTATGTCGAGTCATTTCAAATGTTATGAGAATCGAATCAAAACTATTATATTAATAAAAGTTTTATTAATTATATTAAATCCTACTTAATTAATACAATTATATCCCATGATAAGTAATGATTCTAGGTTGCCATGGTGATTATGTCATATTTAAGTTGGAGTCATATTATTTCCGTATGACTTAATTTAAAAAAACGAATTTGTATACTAAAATTGCTAAATTATAGCAATCCTATAATCTACCGACAGTTTTTTTGGATAGATGTTTCCGGGGAAATAGCTATTGCATGAAAAAAGAGTCTAAATATAGATATCAAGTTCTGAAAATTACAAAGAAAGGCCATTGGAATTTTCAGTAAATGTCAACAAAACATAAAATGTTGTCACTTAAAAAGTACTTATTTGATTACGGATTTTAATCATATCATAATACAGACGATATATTTTATTTTTTAAGTGAAATAATAACGAAGATTTTTTTTTACATTGTCATGTATTGGATATTTGTGCATAGTATGATTTTAATCTAACTGAATGGTAATGAAATGTTTGTAAAAGTGTATTGAAACTTAATTTCATAAAATAAAATTAATATATATAATATCATAATCTGCACATAAAATAAAATTTGTATTCATGCATTTTTGCATAAAAGTGCAACAGCTATTTCACCAAGCTATTGCACTAAATATTTATAAAACTAGTTATAGTACGAACGCACTTACTTTTTCACGTTTGACGTACATTTACCAACTTCTTTCTTCCTATTTTGTAACTCTATTGTTATTATAATGTAGTTGAAATATTAAAGGCAATTTTAGAAGCATTTAAAATATGTAAATGTACAATATAATGTAGATATTGGTGTAGATATGTATATTATATTCATATATATAGTATGTGGCTAGAATGTATGTATGTTATTGATTCCGGCGGATTCCATTCACGGGATGTTTGACTGTTATAAGCATACGGAAGTATCCGATGTGAGAAACGACTGATTAAAATCAGCACAGTCACTAACGCAGTTCCAACCAGTGCATATTAAACGATTGTTACAGTCTATTCGTCTATTGATGTATTGTTTAGATTTATAAGTGGTAAAAACGTAATAATTATATGAGCAATATCTTTTTAGCAAAAAAATTATTATTGTGAAATTTCATTTTTTCACCAAAAAAAAGTTCATAAGCAAAAGTCAACAAACTTCCGTACACTGAATTAGAAAAAAATAATACTTATTATTTGAAATGCTAACAAAACTATCTGAACGACAAGATTTAAGTCTATTAGAGAATTTAAAAAATTAGCCAATATCTTAATTAACAAATACGAACAATTCATTTAAAAACATTTATTTCAATTTGCGCCAGCAATCGTCAAATAACCACGCCTCCAAAAGATTAGCCTGCTTTTACATCTACCTAATGCGTACGTCACGAGAGGGAGCGAGATAGCAGATCGATGATATTGCGATCGTATAAGAGATTAGGTGTTTTACAGCTGAAACATATACTCTTACCACTTTTCTCATTCTGAAAATATTTGCAAAAGTAATATCAACAAACACCAATATAAATATTTCTCTGAAAATACTAGATTATTTACTCAGTAAGAATTTTCAAAATATATACCATTCATTAAAATACAAGCCATCACTTAATACAATTTTAAATACGTATAAAGATAAACTCATAGATAAATCATGGTTTTTATGAATCAGTGGGTATTTGGTTGGGTGGGGATCACCGGAAAATTTTTTTTAACCTTTAGTCTTCATTAAAAAAGACAAGTTAAAAAATGACACTTTCATGGTAAGAAAATAAAAATACAGTGCAGAATGAATATTGTAATGGCCGTAATTATAATCCAGAAATATACATATAAACTGTTATTGAGAATAGAAATTGGCTATTGTAAAATACTAGTATGTATAAATTGAATCTACATAACTCACATAAGTGCTAATAATGCTAGCCATAGAAACTATCAGCAGTCGTGCAAATTAAGCAAAATCAAAATATACATTTGTTATAATTTACAAAAATACACTAATAGCTCTGGTACACAACCATCAGTAAATCATCAGTAAATCAAACAAATGCAAAATAAAATAATCAAATCTACAAAAGAGACAATAGCGATCTCCAAAACCATTGGCAATTGTGTACATCTGATAATATGGAAGCTATGAATATATAACTATTGCTGTAAAAAAAAAAAAATATATATATATATATATATAGATGAGGGATGAGTATTGTTCAGCCACTTACAAATAGTGAGATGTGATAGTGATAGTTAATAAATCAGTTTTTTTTTAAGAAACACAGTACATCTCCTATAAAATATATTATCTGCTAGTAAAAATGTTTCCAGAATATTTTTTTTGCAGATTTTTCATTTTTATGGCACACTGGTGGACACGATGGTATTAAAATCACAGCAATTTGGCCACAATCACTTATGATGACACACCATAATTTTAAAAAATGAGGACACAAATTGGGAATATTTAGCACTGACACAAAGCACTATGACACACTTCCTTTTCTTTTTTTGTAGATAAGCTGAGTGACTTGGGGAACACTGAGCATTCACCATCACATAAGGCTTAAGACACAAT
The DNA here is from genome assembly GCA_963931845.1 of Maratus michaelseni. NCBI lineage: Eukaryota > Metazoa > Arthropoda > Arachnida > Araneae > Salticidae > Maratus > Maratus michaelseni. The sequence continues at coordinate 445,986,411 of OZ007589.1, read as the reverse complement.
AGGGAAATTTATCGACATAATCAGGAACAGAAGAAAGTCACATAGAAATAGAATAGACGACAAAATTGATGCATTCAAAGAGCACTTTTTCTTTAAATTTCTTAGTAAATTTTGAAGATTCACCATGGAACACTTCTATAAAAAGGCGCTATTAAGAAGTACTAAAAACTGTGCTTTTCTTTTCTTTTTATATAATCTTGTATAGAAATTAACTTGGCACTTAAAATCTTCAAATTTCTTCATTAATAATCAGAATTCTTCAGAATTCATTCAATTAATTATTTCTTGTATAAAAATATGAGGCATATGACAAAATAAAATTTAGAGACTTTGGGTATATTCACAAATGAAAACATAAAGGCACAATATAATATTTGAAAAATGGGAAATTTGCCCAATAAAATAAATTGATCTTAAGAATTTCTGTATCAAAATAGCAACTCTTTTAATCACAGGTAAACATAAGAAAATGCATCATACAAAATCACTATTGAAAGTAACTAGTTATTTTTATAATATTTCATAATAAATAAGAATTTTCTTGATTTTGAAAATTATAAAGCAAAAAGAGCAACACTGATTTTTAGGAGTAGATATGTCAACCAATCCATTTCGTAAGGATAATGCACAACTCACAAAAGAAAAGGCCAACTAACAAAACTTCTATAATCAGATCAAGAAACAGCTATTTTTTGAGAAAAATATTTAAGATTATTGTAAATCTTATTTTAGCTTTCAACGCAAACATCAAAGATATTGAAGTGAATCCGACATTGTAAAGATAGTATACACATACATGACATGACTCTTCTTCAATAGTTACTTTAAAGTTGAAAATGAAGCATAAATTTTAAAGTTATTGTTCTAAAACAGTTATTTAGGCAGGTAAGTGTAGTATTATAATTTTTTTTACTGTAAAACAAGGAAAATATTAGAGAAGTGGTTAGCACAAATGGATACAACTCATCAGTGAATGGCCAACTTCATCCGGTAAGGAATTGTTGAAAATGAAGTATAGAAATGTATTTATTTTTTATATAGATGATGTAAAAGAATTTCTTGAATATAACTGTAACAGGAATGAAGTAGCCCTATGCCTACTTCTTCTCAAGAGTAGAAAAAAATAATGTTGCTTTCATTCCTTTTCTGAGAGTAACATGAGAATACTGGTTGATGAAAACTGTCCTTGCCTGCACATATAGTGAAGTGAAAAGGTCTTAATTCCACAATTACAACTTTCCATAGGAATATTTTTAAATAAAATGGATTTTTCATATATAATATTTTGTCAGCTGAGAGTTCCTTTACAAACACAATGAAACAGTTGCAAAATAGACTTGAAAATATTCTTAAATGCATATATTCCTAATTTGTAGACTCCAGAGTATCTTTGCACCAAGCCAAACTGTATGATTATATTATAAACATCACAGTACAGATGGCATAAGAATAAATCTATGAATAAACCAAGAAGCATTCACATTAAAACTGAAATTTGTAGAGTTGAAGCATAGAATCTGCAAGAATGTTATGTAGGATATTTACAACTATTAACTTCTGTAAGAATTTCAGCTTCAGAAAGAAAATGTGACCATAATATATTGAATAAGTATGACATAATAAGAATAAAATTTCTCAGCATCAGTAATCATAATTTCAAAAATAATGCTTCTTATAAAATTTAATCTTCTAAAATATAATATATATAATTTGTAAATTTGTTGCAATAGTGCCATTTTTTTAAACCCAAAGTTATAGCCTCTTAAAATATGAAATATGTTTTTGAGAACAATTATTATTTCAAACTCATAACAATTTTCTTAAGAATACATAATTCATTTTAAAAATATAGAACTAATCATTCTTGAAAAATAGTATGTTCTACAATAATTTATTGTAAAAAAAAGAATATGTAGAACTATTTAAATGGAATGATAAGTATGCATCATCAAAAATATAATTATTCTTCAAAAGAAATTCATTTCAATTTAAATAATTGTTCCAAAAATATATGGCAAATTTAGCAAAATATATTATTTTCTTCAAGATGGAAAAGAATAAATTCATTCTAGAATTATAAAATTTAATTCTTCAAACAAAGTAGTAAAAATCATTTCAAGAAATTTTTTAGAAGAAGAACTTCCAATATTAAAAATATTTTCATATGTAACAAAAATTCTTAAATAAATTATTCCATATATCTTTAAAGAATCTTCCTTAAAATTCATTAAAAGAACAAATCTTGAATTCTATTAAACACATCATAAAAATTTTCAAAAAGTTCTTCGGAGAACAAAAAGTTCTAAAATATTTCGTTTTTCTTTAAATCAATTCAAATTTTCTTTCAGAACCACTGCCTTTTCAAGCACCAATTGTTGTGTAAATAGTATTTATTTGTTGATGTGTAGTTATATATTAAATAGTAATGAAGTTCTTTATTTTAAATATTTGCGTTGTATCCGCTAGACCCCTTAGCATTCTTTTTGGTCAAGCAGTGGTTAAAAAATAAAAATAAAGGAATGTTCTTACTTGCATGGTGTCTGCTGTACACAAATGAAGAGAAGCCTTTTAACGATATAAATCAAATATCTTTATTCATTTTTTGAAGATAAGAAAGAGGCCTTCATCCGTTGGTCACCTTTTTATTTCAATAAAAATGTTGGCCGATAAAGATAATCCTTTCCACTCAAAGAAATGTCCTTCAAAATTAAAATGCAGCAGTAATTCAGATTTTCTAAAGATGAGAATTTCATTTAAAACTTTTGCGCGCCATCAGAAAATAAATTCAGACAGGGGAGAACATCGTCGTAGAATTACGCCGGACTCCGCATCCGTAGGCTGCAGGCAGGCAGGCAGGCAGGCCTCGGCCCCGCGATCCCGTTCGAAATGAAATTACATCATGACAGTTCATCAACAAAACAGATTCTGATTTTAAAATTAACGAAATTTTTAATTTATAGTAAGAAACGGAAACAACAAAACTATCTGAACGACAAGATTTAAGTCTATTAGAGAATTTAAAAAAATTAGCCAATATCTTAATTAACAAATCCGAACAATTCATTTAAAAACATTTATTTCAATTTGCGCCAGCAATCGTCAAATAACCACGCCTCCAAAAGATTAGCCTGCTTTTACATCTACCTAATGCGTACGTCACGAGAGGGAGCGAGATAGAAGATCGATGATGTCATCACAATACGAATAGATGGAAGAGAGAAAGCACATCGGCAAAGAGCGAAGGAAAACGCCCATCAAAGCCCGATGCAAAACAACTCGCGTAAACATAAATACAGAATTGAATCCAAATAATATCGGCGTGAAAGGCCAAAAGAAATAAAAATATAACATGATTTAAACATTGTGAGATTTCATATCACCCCCCCCCCTGAATTTTAGGCCTACGCGCTGAAAGAAAAATGGCAGCTGTCGTAGGCTGATTTTGTAAGCGTTTGTATGTTCCCTTGAATATGAATACCAATAATTTCTAAAAGTTTTCTCCACCTTTAATAATTCAAAGAAAACTTTGGAAAAATACTGGCGTCAAAACTCAGGGAACATTACAAACGCTTAAAAAGTCCGCCTACGACAGTCGCCATTTTCGTGTCAGCGCTAGTATTTAAGGGATGGCGTGACAAAGCAACTTCACGTAACGCAAATATTGTTTTATTAGTGATAATGTATTTTTTATTTTTTCCAATGGTAGAGCATTAAACATTTTGCACATTAGTTTCATTTTACTTTATTAAGAGAAAACAACGCATGTGAGTAAATACGAAAATATAAGATAGACGTTTTTTCTCATTCAGGATTTCAACAAATTTATGTTAAAATTCATAATTTGTCTACCCTTAATATGATTTGATGTGTCATGTATGTAAAATAAGTATATATTTATAATTTCTATCTCTCAAAAAGAGAATGCATATATATAAAATGTATAAAAATATGAATAGATTAAACTGACTTTATCATTGGTATAAATAAGTGAAATTTTGTAAAGAGATATCATTCCTTTTTAAATTATTCTGCAGCTGTTGCATTAATGAATATTATGCAACTTTTTTGCAGAAATATATGTAACTAATCTCGGAAAACACATTTCAGTTAAAACATCGATAATTGAAGCTCTAGTTATTTAATCTCTCAATTACTTCAAGGCCAGAATTAATTTGAGTCAATCGGATTATTTCATTGAGAAATATAACTTGAAATGACATAAACCGTGAAATTATTCGAATCAATCGAATATATTCTGGAAGCAACTTTTCAGCATAATGGAGCGGATTAAGTTTCTGAATTGAAGTGATTTAAGGTAATCGAGATAGGTGTCTTATGCATTGTTTATGATGAGTTAAATGAAATTAGATGAAATATTTTAAGCAATTTTTAATTCGTTTTACTATGGTAGTTAACCAAAAATTAATGTAGTATACATCATAGCTCATCATTTCATATCTCACACATACTCATCATTTTTGAATACCAATAATTTACAATGGAAATTTTTGCTTTATTTAGTTGTATGTTGAATGTCGTTATTCTGTAAAGCAGATATTTCTGAACAGAACACACTGGTAGTCAAACATCTGAAAAAATATGGTAAACATACATCTGTTTCTGTTACATCACGAAAATTAAATAAATAATAAAAATGACTACGAAAACATATTATATAACCGTATGGATAAAATACGGCGTTTAGAGGCAAATAAGTCACAATTGCTTACATGTTCCAAAAAGATAAAATTCTGGACGCGCTTTCATGGATTTCTAGGAGAAAAATAAATTAGCATGTTATTTAGCGGGAAATTCGAATAACTATCAACGATATTCATGTTCCTATGCATAGAGAGATATGTCCAGATACACTCGATGCACTTAGCTAAAAATTACTGACTTATGCCATTCTGGCTTTAAATGACTTACATGCCAAACACATTTTATTATCTGTACTAATAAAATAAAGTTTCGTTCTGCCTGTGCACGTGTCTGTGTGTCGGCGATGGCTAGTGAGATATATCGCAAATAGAAGTATAAAATTTGGGTGAGTACGGGGCAGGTCCTCATGCACATGAGTCTCGGATTTTTAATTGTTTCATAATTAGACGAAATGTTAATTATAAACTCAGTTAAAATGCATTTTGTTTTATTCGACAAGCGCGTCCTTGCAGTCCATCCTTTCTAAAGAACGTAGAAAAGAAGAACCAAGTGATTATTTTTTTGGACAAATACTTTAACGCCCATCGACGGAACCGTTCGGGATACAGGAAAAAGAAAGACATAGTCTTATATTTTGAAATTTTACATCTTAAACGACACAATCAGTTCGAAAAAATATTATTTTTAACCCTTTGCAAAAACATTTTCAAAAAGGGTCGTTTTGGGGTTTAGACTTTTTCTCCCTTTTCACAATACTTCCGTAGGATTCGATTTCAGAGGTGTTGATTCTCAAAAATACATATTTAAAGATGACAGTGCAATCGGCTATGACAGATAAGAATTTTAACTGTCCACACGGATCTGTGTTTGGTAGTTCCTCTAAAGTGACATTGTCTTCTACTATTATACTTTATATTACTAAGTATATTACTTTCGACCAATAATGAAAAAGATCCTTAAGAAATAGAGGATTCACAAAAGATTTCATTTATGTAATCAAAATCAAATCTTAATCAAGAAAGCAGTACTTGACCATCCGCTTCTACAGAATCAGTCACCTATGCAAATACAAATATTAATCTATTATAAAGCCAAACAGACTTGTACGACGCTGACACCATTCATTGAGTATACAATTATAAAGAATATCCATTTAATCTGCACCTCCGAGGAATCTCCACAGTAGATTTAAGAATTCACAAAGATTAAAAAGGATAAAAGGATTAAAATTTATGTAAAATACAGTTGGGGTCCCTTAAATTTCAGAATAATCGCCATCATAGTTTCGTACATAACAGTTGGAAGGCATAATCTGTATATTTTGTACAAAAGCACCCATCAAGTGCTATAAATTATCAGCATGATTGTTCAAATAATTTGTGGTGAAATAAAACGATAGGGGAAAACTATGGTAAGGAAGTATTGTGAAACATCTGTTCAATTAATATTGATCAGAAAAATACATCATGAGGAAGTCATGGATGGCTCAGACAAGCAAAACATATAATGCGGGTTTCTGATGTAAACAATCCACACTGTTAAATATTTGCAACAAACTGTCCAGTCATTCCACCATTTTTATAGAAACCGGTTAGATAACCGTAATTTAATACTTTTCTAACCATATTATTGCTCATATTATAGTCAGAATAGAGTTAAATTACGGTTATGTAATAGTTTTCTCTATAAAAAGTTGAATGACTGGACAGTTTGCTGCAAAATTTTAACAGTGCAAATTTCAATAAAAGTGCTCCTATGAGATTGAAGTTCCCGAGTTAAAACTGATGCCCCCTTGATTTTAACTGCGTTTTTTACTAAAACAGTGGATGTTTACTGCAATGGGTATTTTAAAACATTTATATACAAGATCGGAATCTAATGTTTGAAAATAAATATTTGTATCAAAACATATTTTTGAAATACTTTTACGTGAAACAGATATAAAACAATCCCTTGTTACTGCACTGGATTATTGTTACTGCACTGGACTCCAAATCTAACTGTGATATACAAATATATGTATGCTTATATATAAAAAAAAATGTGTAGTTGCTGGGAAACTCAAAGTGCTTAAAATCTGTAGATTGCACTATTATGTAATCAAGATTTTATAATTCTTTTGGTAACATCAGTTTGTTAAATTTAATATTACTTTTTAAATGATTGATTGATTCTTTGAACTCTATATTTTTCTTTGATTCATTCTATATATTACCCTACTAACTGTTTGACTGACCATGAATTGTTAAATACCGAAATAATATTGGGTTTCAACATTTGTCGTATATTTTACATAAAATTACGTTATTGTTACATCAAATTAATCAGTAAATAAATGTAATATTGTTTCAATATTTGTTAGTATAATGTATTTATAATTTACTAATTACTATATAAATTTAGTTAAAACATATGGAAGAGAAATATACTTTGTTTTTTAATTAGTACAACTTTGTATTACTGAGTTGCTATTCTGATTAAATATCTAAGCTTACAAAAACGTGTCTGTTTTTCAAGAAATTATCTTTTTACAACCTTAACGAGTACCTAGTGTAATGACGTTTCTCATTACATATCCTCTTATTCTTTAAAATTAATCCTCCCCCTTTGTTGTTTCAAAATTATTTATTGTTGTTTTATATTAAAATATATATATCACACAATTCATAATATATTTCCTTCTACAAATAATATTAGATTAACAATCCCTTTTTAATCTTACTTCAAATTAACTTTTAATTTTATATGCTTACACATAAGAATACATGTCTTAAACATTTCTACTTAATATTGAACATTTTAACAGTGTTTAGTTAAAAAAAAAGAGGCTTGTTTTATATCTTTCACAGACTGATATGTCACTCTGAAAATCACAAAAGGTTTTCAATACAAAAATTTCACACACAATAACAGTAATCCTAACTTCAATTACCTAAGTCAATTCTATTCTGTCTTTTCAATATTATAAATAAATGCATTTTTTTTTACACTAAGCTAAGTTTAGGACATACTTGCACTTGCATTTTCACGATAATGACAAACTGTCTCTCTACACTCTCGCATAGTATTTTGAGTTTGATAAATAAGATAAATATATAGCTATTTTTATTTTTTTTTACTAATTGGTACCATCTGAAGTTCAGGTCAACTCAGAATTTTGTGCCCTATACTCCCAAATTTAATAGTGCGGAGAGACATTCATCAATTGGTGTAGCATTTTTTTAAAAAAAGGACTCATACAAGACATTGACTAGTACTCCTTGTTGGAGATCACTTCTGGTCTTCAAGGTGGAGCAAGGAATTAATATCGTGGTCAATAACAACCATAATATGGACTCTCATTAAGTCAATATTTTCCCTAGGACGTAAAGCACTTAAGCTTGAGACATTATACTTGTCACATGCCAAGATTTGGGGCAGATTTTTTTTATTAGTTTGCCACATGCATTCTTTTCTGTCCCGTGCTATGCACGAAATATTTTCTTTTTATATATTTTTTTCTGCTCATTTAATTATGCTTATTCATTATTACATTTTATACTTGAATATATATATAACCTTTTCTTCTATATTTTTATACATTTGTAGTGTGTTTTATTATTATATGTGTTTGTTTATTTTGTGAACTTAAATTTTTGGCATTAGTTTAGATTCAAATGAATCATTTTTTTTAGAAGAATAATGATAATTTGTCTGCTTTAATCTTGTCTATTTTATGACCATATTGAAGTCCTTAAAGAAAATAAAAAAAGAACTGTTATAAATTTCCCGGTACCGGATGATTAAAGAAAGGATATCCATGTTAAAAAGAAAACCTCGTTAAATAAAAAGTTGCAACTATAAAAAAAAAGATTATTATACAGATGTTAAAATTTTAATGGTCAGATGCTTATGATGCCAGTATTGCATGTTGATTCATTACAGGTTTGTTTTGCATTTTCACATTTTTATTACTGTATTATTGTATTTTTATATATTTTCATGCAAAGAGACACGGTATTTTTCTCTCGCTATTAGGTAAGGGATTGAGTTTCATTCTCGTTCGCGGGGTGAGATATGTAATGACGTTTCTCATTACATATCCTCTTATTCTTTAAAATTAATCCTCCCCCTTTGTTGTTTCAAAATTATTTAATTTATTTAACTTTTCCTATTTTTTTATTAACAGTAAAATAACTTTATTCTACCCTTCTCCATTTTTGCTTATTAATTTTTAATATCCGTTTTATTCAGTGCGGTTTCACTTAATTTATATTACGCATTTTTCTTGTCATGTCAGTTTCATTTCTCAGCCTGCAGAATTAAAAGAAATATGTATTGACACCCATACTGCATTTTTTCTCTTCCTTTTCACACCAGCCGTCATTTGCGAACATAAATAATAAAAGAAAGATAAAGTAACTGCTTTCATTGTACTTCCTCCTATGCCGTCATTTTCCTAACGAATTTTCAGCTCTCATATGCAACCAATATCTAAATTTAGCACTTAGTATTGTCTAAATTCTAACGTTCATGAATTCCATTTTAATCATACAGGCCCGGTCAGCATCTCAGTAATTACAAAAATTTGTACAACCCTCTCTTCCCACGAATGCTGCGCCGGTCTGTAATTTTCAAATTCACTCCCTTAACTCTCCAAAATACTTTGTTCCTTTGCATGAATATCGCCAAATTCATTGTATATGTTGGCGACATATAACAAAAACCGCACGCCAAAATAAAAAGTGCAAATTATGTTTGAAACAATTTGTATCACTCTTATCTCGACTGTTTCAGTATTAACCTAATTGGTACGTCTCCTCTTCAGTGATTATTGCCTGTAACACGAACCTGCATACCAAATCAACTGCAAAATAAAATTGTGCTTTGGACAATTTTGTAATGAAACTATTCTCTCCCACATCTAACTTTTATTCCAGCTTAGCAGTATTTCCACATATATATATATTTTATTCCTGTGACGCCGCAGCTATGCATACGTTTACTCAAAGTCTGGATTCAACAGTACACCTAGTAATTAATGTATTTTTAAATATGTAATCTGTATATTAATTGGGTAATATGAATATTAAAATAATTTTCAATTCAAGTTAATCGGCCTAATTAATCTGCTCACACTTTAACATCTTTAGCTGTCCCACACGCATAACATTTTAATATTATAAGCAATTGTGTGTGTCTGTGCACTCCGCCTTTGTACCCGCAAAGGCTCCTGGACTAATCGACGCACCGACGGCGGACGCGGACCGAAAAATTCGCAAAAAAGGCGCGACGCTCAAGTTTCGATCGGGTCGGGATTCCGACCCGGACCCGGGGAGTTATTAATGAGCGAAAGTGTTTTAATTACCGACCGAAACCGAAGTTGGAAGAGAAGTCAAAACAGCGAAAAGTTCGCCTCCGCCGAGGGTTGCCGGTGGAGACGATTCTCGAAAAAGGCAGGGTCGCCAGGAGCAAATTAAGCCCCAAACCGCAGTGCGGGTTTTTAAACCGACCCGGATCTACGGAAGTCGGGGGGTCAGAAATTCGGAAATGGGACAGACAGATTCAGGAGAGCATTTGCTTTCAGAAATTCGAAAAATCATTCCCGTACGACCATTAGAAAAAAATTCTTTAAAAATCGATCAATAAAAAATAATTTTTTAATTCTTTCGGCGCGGCATGTGGAGACCGCAGACCACAGATTAAATATATTCCACCAGATAGGACACTTCCATAAGCTCAATGGTAACCGAATCGCACCTTCAGAGCCCCTAGTGACAACAGTCGCAAACGTTCCGCGCGTGTCGCCACAGATAGCTATTACTTATCTTATTTGTATAGTATCTATCTTTTTTTTATGTAAATGCGTCGCCGCAGTTTGTTATTGTTTAAAACATCGAACATATTTTATTTTATCATACAAATACTTACAAATATACATATTTACACGAGTTTCTTACAGATTTACACCTTTTTCTTAATAATTTAAACTGAGAAACTGTCGTGTCGATATTAAATATACAAAACTGCCAACAGGTACATGTGACCGTGACAATCTGACAGTTTATAGATCGCGCGCGGGTGCGTTAGTTCTTGACTGTGCTCAGTAGTGGCGCTTGTATCGCGCCGGTTCGGGTTTTCGCTCCACTGTCAAATCTGTATGACTATATTTAATCTGTGCCGCAGACTGCCTGGAGCGCAGATGTTTGGAAGGAAGAAAGAGCAAATTCACCTGACAGCTTTCATGTATCAGCATTTTCTTTGACGGAGGTCAGGTCACATGACGTTCAAGTGGGGTTTTACAGAGGGGGGGGGGATCTCTGATTCTAAGAGGCGCAGAAATTCCAAACTTTGACAGGGCGATGCTAAATAGATTCTGCTTTCAGAATATCTAAAAATTATTGCCATATCTTCATTGCGAGCCGATATATTATTTTATTGTATAATTAATCATCGTTATTTGTATAATTAAAGCAAAAGAAAGATTTCCATTACAGTGCCGGCTAGATATTACGATTTTAAGAAGTAGGCCGCGTCTAAAAACTGCATTACGAGTATTTTCAGTTTTTGTTTTAGAGTGGCAACCAGATATTATGATAGGAAAAAGCGGGCTTCGCCCGTTATCGATTTTTTTTTTTTTTTTTTTTTTTTTTTTTTAGTTTTAAGTTTTTCTACAGCTCACTGTCTTTGAACTAGAACACAGGTAGTCTACATAAGTTGTTTGAGGAAAAGCAGTGTCATCGCCAACCCCCCCCTCCCCCCGCTTTTTATGACAGTGCCGGCTAGATATTAGGATTTTAAGAAGTAGGACGCGTCTAAAAAATGCATTATTATTTTAAGTTTTAGTATTTTAAGTTTTTGTTTTAGAGTGGCAACCAGATATTACGATAGGGAAAAGCGGGCTTCGCCCGTTATCGATTTTTTTTTGTTTTTTTTAGTTTTAAGTTTTTCTACAGCTCACTGTCTTTGAACTAGAACACAGGTAGTCTACATAAGTTGTTTGAGGAAAAGCAGTGTCATCGCCACCCCCCCCCCCGCTTTTTTCTTTTAACTGTGGTCCGTTTCTATAACTAAGAAACTATGTTACGGATGTCCACCAAACTCATTCCAAACATCATAATTAAAGTAATAAGGACCCCCTATCCAGATATTATGATATCGAAAAGCGGGCTTCGCCCGTTATCGATTTTTTTTTTAAGTTTTAAGTTTTTCTACAGGTCCCTGTCTTTGAACTAGAACTCAGGTAGTCTAAATCAATTCGACTCGACATCGATAGAGCTTACCGATTTTATTTCGTTTTTTCACCACTAGGGGGCGCTTTCCTATCTTCGGTTCTACGGGCATGAAAACGACGGGGTATGGCTCATTCGACTAGACATCGAAAGTCTTAACGATTTCAGTTATGATCATATAAACAGATTGCGCCACCTGGTGGCGGAAGGTGGAACTAACGTATACTGCAGCGCGTGCGCAGCACGACTGCTATACGGTGCCGCAGGCAGCGGGGACCCGAGCCGCAGGTTCGTTCAGTTAGAGGTTTATACTATTCCATGTGCAATTTAAGGGATTATCCGGTGCATGCGTAGCACGACCGTCATACGGTGCCGAAGGCAGCGGGGACCAGGGTCGGAACGACTGCTATACTGTGCCGCAGGCAGCGGGGACCCGAGCCGGAGGTTCGTTCAGTTAGAGGTTTATACTATTCTATGTGCAATTTAAGGGATTATCCGGTGCGTGCGCAGCACGACCGGTATACGGTGCCGAAGGCAGCGGGGACCGAAATCACCCACTCGTGGACAGCCACCCGTGAGGTATAGGAACAATAAGTCCACGAGGGGAAAAATAAACGCTACCCGGCACCGATAGCACCCATCCGTTCCAACCCCCACCGCAGGAGGCGCCTGTTTATTAGATTTGAAACAATGAATATAATTACATAACAATAATAAAATATAAAAGGTAAAAAATAACAATTTTTTGCAAATTGAAAGTTAAATATAAAATATTTTCGAAGTACTATAAGTTCATAATGTCCTAAATTTATGGTATTTTAGTTCAGAAAGTCAATGGTCAGTTCAGTCATTTTTTTTTTAAATTCTTTCGTAATGAAAGAGAAATTTTTATTGAGAATATTATAATTCTCTTTTAACTTTTGAGAGTTTGAAGGATTGAAAATGATATTACGAAGGTTATATCTGAGAGTTTCGTTCTTATCAAAAGGGAAGTGATGGATCATAAGAGGGCAGCATCCGAATATGTAGTGAACTGCATCTCCTTCTGCTTTATCGCATGGACATCTAGGTGAGGCTCTTTTTCTTATTTTATGTAAGTATTGTGGGAAAGTGCCATGGTTACTCAGATAATACGGCAGTGTTGGCTGTTTGCAGAGATAATTTGGATCGACTTTATTTATAATTTTATAGGTATCTCTGCCCTTATTACATGAGTCCCAAATGGCTTGCCAGTCAGAGATGGTTTTCTTTTTAAAATACAATTTTGCTATTGAAATGGGTAACAACAGATCTTTTCTTGATTGATATTGGTCTTGTAAGATGGCTTGCTTTGCTAGGAGATCAGCTCTTTCGTTGCCAGTATCACCCACATGAGATTTAGTCCATGTTATTATAATGGATTTATCAGGAATTTGAAGTAATTGATTGTAAATGTTTTTGATAATGTAGTTTCTAGGAAAAGCAACTTTTAATACTTCCATAGAAGAGTAACTATCTGTAATAATTAGTAGTTTATTGTAGTCGGAGGTAGAGAACCATTTTATTGCTTTATAAATTGCCATTAATTCTGCTTGATATATGTTATTCAGTGGATGATGTCGTATTGCTTCATCATGTATATTATTTCCATCTTTATATATGGTGAAAGCACTGGCTACACCCCCTGGCATGACAGAACCATCTGTGTAGGCTTCCACATCGTATTCTTTTGGATGGGTGGATTTTCTATCTTCTATAATTCTGATATTTTGGACTCTGTAGTAATTGAGGAATCGATACGATTTTTCTTTCTGCATTATATTGTTAATGTTTAGCTGTGTGTTATTGATTAACAAATTTCTATTTCCTATTTTCAGTTGGTAGTACTGAAATTCATTCTGTATTTTTATTAGGATTGGTGGAGTTCCTGTAAGAAGATACAGAGCTTCGTGAGAGATAGTCCTATAGGTCCGTATTAAGTTTAATAATGCCAAACGCTGAGTTGAACGTAGTAATTTGCGGCCATCAGTATTCAAGTTTGGATACCAAATTTCGTAAGCATATAGTATTTGGCGTTCTATGACTGTTTGATACCATATTTTCAAGATGTCTGGTTTGATACCTTTATTAAAGAATCGAAATCCTCTAAATCCGTTTACAAAGTTTGCAATCTTTGTTCGAAGGTCTTTCATGTGATCTGTAAAATTGAATTTAGAATCTAACAGTACGCCAAAATATTTAATATTTTTTACTACTTTTATTTTTATATTTTCTAATTTAAATCTTGGAAGTCTTCTTTCGAGGAGATTGCTACCGAAAAGCATTGATTGCGTTTTCTGAGTTGATATTTTTAAACCGAGTTCATCATATATATTCTTAAAATGGACTATTTTGTTGTTGGTTGTAACTTCCAGGTCTATTACGGTATTTCCCTCTATTGGAATCAAAAAATCATCTGCGTAAACAATAATATCTTCATATAGATTTTTATAATTTTTTATTATGTAGTTAGCTATAAGAAGCCATAAGAGTGGTCCAAGACAGGATCCCTGAGGGCATCCTTTAAATACCCTGAACCACTCTATATATTCATATTGATTTAAGCCTATACTTCTTTTGCTTATATAACTTTTTAATAAGGTTTTGAGGTATCTGGGTAACGGTGAGTCATCAATTATTTCTGATAATTGGTGCCAGTTTATTGAATCGAAAGCACCTGTAATATCAAATGATATGATGCCCACATAAGCATGTTTTTGTAATAATTGTGCAATTTTCTCTTTAAGTCTCTCCAGAGCTGATATAGTGCTACTGTTTTCACGGAAGCCGAACTGTTCATCTTTTAGATAGTTTATTGCTTCAAGATAAGTTAAAGTTCTATTTTTTATTAATCTTTCTAGGATTTTACCAATCATGGGTAGTAGTGTAATTGGACGGTATGAATCTGGTTTTGATGGATCTTTGTTTTTCTTTCTAAAATAGATGACTACTCCTTTCTTCCACGTTTCTGGAAAGTGTCCAAGGTAGAGACATTTGTTATATAATAACTTTATAAGCTTCATATTATTTTTTATCAAATTTTCTAAAATTTTGCCATCTACCCGATCATATCCTGGGGATTTCTTTTTATTTTGTTGGTTAATTGCATATTGAATTTCTCTATGGGTAAATTTAAAATTGTTATATTCTTTTATTGATAGTGTGTTTGTGTTTTGAAATGATGATTCGAATTCTGGGCTTGTATTGTAATGGTAATGAAGTAACGTTTCTTGAATCTCTTTGTATGTATCATTTTGAGTTGAAGATTCCATGACAGAGTGGATGAGATCTGTATTTTTTAAATATTTCTGCTTCAGAATTTTAAAAGCAGTACCATACTTACTGTTTGTTTCCGAACAAAATGTTATCCAAGAATCAATTTTAGCTTGTTTAATATCTAATTTGTATTTTGCTTTGGCTTTTTTATATTTAATCTTGAGTTATACAGAATCTGGATTTCTTTTATGTAGTTTATATATAGCATTTAGGTGGCTTCGCTGTACTTTAAGTTTGTCAGTATACCAGGATACATTAATTTCATGAGACAACTTTTTCTTTTTAAGTGATTTTTGCATGATGTTTAAAAGCTTAACATTAAATTCCTCTGTCCACTTCTCTAACTCTGGAACAGAATTGACTGCTTTAAGTGTTGAAAGTAATGTTTCTTCATGTTTTTGAAACAGTTTATTGAATTTTTTAAACGTTTCATATTTGGTTTTGAAACGGTATAAATTTCTTATTGTGGGTGTGACATTCAGAGTAAAAGTAATATATTGATGGTCACTTAGTGAGTTAAATGTCGAGTCTATTTTCCATGAATCTATAATATTTTTTGAATGTTCACCGCAGAGGGTCAAATCTGGTTTGCCTTTAAACTTGTCTCGCGCAAAAGAACATTCTGAAGCAGGATCATTAATAATAGTTAATCTGCTCATTGCTAGATAGTCTAGTAGGATATATCCTCTAGCATTATTTCTTTTATAACCCCACGCCTGGAGGTGTGCATTGAAATCACCCCCAAGTTTAAGGTTCGATGTATCTTCTATGACTCTGGTCCATTCTCGGAAGTTTTCATCAAGATTTCCACTCGGTTTTGAATATTGTGATCCGACTTTAATGAATTTTGATGGCAGTGATAGGTTTATAAATACACTGTTATTTGTTTGTAGAGTCTGAATATGAATTAATAAGGGATTGGATACGAGTATTTCCGACGTCTGATTTATTGAATGGTAGAAAGAACATGAAATTGGGATTCCCGTGAAGGTTTTATTACTTTTGTGATAATCCTGAACTAAAGCTAAATCTACTTTATTTTCATGTATGTACTTCAGCAATTGGAGATTTGCAGCCTTACAATTATTAAGGTTTATTTGAACTATTTTTAAATGATTTGGTGGGGTCTTGGATTCTCCGAAATAATATCTATTGTCCAATGGGATAGTCTGTTTTATTATATATGTAGCATTGGTTGGAGGTTCTACAGTTGAATCTTCTATAGAGTCATCAGAGATATTGAGTGATTTTAGTTCTGAGAACATACTTTTGAAGGATCATAGGAGATAGTAATACTTTGTTTTCGTTGCAACAATCTTTGAAAAATTGGGCAGAATCTAGAATTTGCACTATGCCTTTCAATCTTTTCAGGTTTTACTGCGGTTTTATATTCTCTTTCACAGTTGATGCAACGATGACGTTCATAATTTTCTTTTATTTTGCATGTGTCTGTTTTGTGGTTACCTGTGCAATATGCGCATGTTAAGTAATAACTTCTACAATTATCAACTGTATGGCCATAACGTTGACATTTATTACACCTAACCACTGGATTGTAATATTCTATACGGCATAAATTAAAATGAATAGGTAATTTTCTTCTTGAAAATAATGCTTTCGCGTAATGTTCTTCTGCATCAAGTACTATTTGGTATGTTTTCATTTTTTGTTTTTTGAGAACTTTTGCTATTCCTAGAGGAAAATTCTGTCCCAGTTCTTGATGTATCTTATCAATTACTTCAGTCTCAGTCACATCTACTGGAATTCCCAGTATAATGACTTTTTTTCTTTTAGCATCTCTAAGATCTGCTTCGGCCAAGTCTCTGAAACATTCTATTTGATTTATAAAATCAATTAAAACCGCTGTTTCTTCGTCCGATTCTGTTTGGACTATGAGCGAGTTTTTATCTCTTCCTAACGAACATGAGATGTATTTAAATTTTTTATTCCCTTTTATTTTGTCATTTAACATGTTTCGTATTACATTAATGGGAATATTCGTTGATTGACTTCTTCTTATTATTATTGCTGATTTAGTGTACTTAAAGCAAGGTGTTTTTATAGGTTGATCGGATGTAATTGCAGCAGCATAACTCTTGAGTTGTGCTCTTTTCGATATTTCGGAATCGATTCCATCTTCCAGATGGTCTTGATTATTAACTAAGTTTTGTTGATTTTTTATGGTATGAAACATTTCTTCTATAAGTGATGTTTGTTTAATTTTTTCGGTTATTTCAATCTCTTTGCTCTGAAGTTCTTTTTCCATTTTGTCAATTATTTTTGATTGTTGAGTGATTTGAGTTTTCATTTCCTTTATTTGATGCTCTTGTTCGTTTGTCGTAGTTTTCAGGACGTTATTTTCTTCTTGTTCAAAGTATAGATATTCTTTTATCTGCTGTATTGAGTTCGCTATTTGTGTTCGGATGTCTTCATCATAAATTTTTGAATTACTTTCAATTTGATTTAGGATATCTTCCAATTGATGTAGTGGAGATTTCTCTTGTGTTAAGCTCGTTAGTTCTTGCAATGTCATTGGTATACTAAGAGTGGAACTCTCTCCAGAAAGTACCTGTAAATTCAGATGGGCTGTTTCCAACTCTTCCTGAATCATTTCTTTTCCACAGTCTTCCTTACTTAAAACACTTTTATCACCACCTTCATTTCCTTTGTCTTTATCTTGTATGGATTTTCCACTGTGTATCAGTTTTTCATCTTCAATATGTGTTAGACTGTAAGAGGCATTTTGTAATTCAGCTATATTTAATGCCATTTTTGGGGATATCTCTGAGGATGGTGCCTTTAGTATATAGATATTGGTGAAATCTGTCTGTATTAGTTTAAGTCGTCTTTTTAATTCGTCTAAGTATAGGTGGACTATTGCAGATGTTCCTTTAGTGCGTTTTCTTACACCCCTTGTCAACTGCGTAATTAGATCGATAACATCTTGTGAACCACTTGCCTCTTGGCTGTCATATTCTTGAAATTCTCCTTTGTCGGTAATTTCATCGATTATCATGTTGACTATACCTTTTGACAGATGGTCGTCCTCTGTGGCATAATGTTTTGAAATTGATTTTAGGTCTATTTCTAGGCATGAGACTTTGTTTTTGATTCCTTTTGAGTTGGTGTAGTAGCTTATATAGCTTGTATATTTTTCTAGTTTTACTATAAACCATTCCAAAAATGCTATTGGTTGGATAGCACCTTTTTTGCTTTTCTTTATATGAATATAGTATTGTTGTGCTATATCGCTAAGATTTAAATTCTTCGTGAATGCATCATTGAAAGTCAACTTTTCAGTCTGATTTTTGTCTACAGTTCTAGAGATTGAACTGATTGGGACGACGTAAACATATGCATAAGTATGAGAGGTGTCGACATATGAGTTCATTTTTATCTCAGCATGGGATTGTTGTCTATCTGAATCCACCATTCTAACTTTTATTTGCAAACTGATTAATATACCTCTTTCTATGATTATAAAACTATGACTATCTTATAACTATTTTTATTTCCCTTTTAACTACTTATGCCTCTAATCAATCTAAAACCAGGAATACGGGCACCCCACATATGAGGAAGAATTTTGAATTTTGAAGAAAATTTTGTAGAAGAAAGATCAAAATAAAAGCCAAAAGAATAAGCCAAAGAAAAATGGTACCCCCACGTCCAAACCGGAAAGAACTCCCCGTGCTCATACCAGGAATTTTCATGCCAGAAATAATATTCAATAATTTACAATAATAAGGAAGGACAATGCTATAGGTGTTTGTACAATTTTTTTTCTTCTATACATGAATTACAAATTGCTATGATATGCAAAACTGTATAATGAGAATTACCCTTATAACAATAATTGAGAAATTGAGATGTATTATTGTTGTTATAATGTTGGACTTTTTATATATAATTATTTACATTATTTGTTATGAAGAGTTATCAAAATGCCCTAAACTAAAAGTAAAAATGATTGTTCCAGACCAAAGAATCACACAGGGTCACAACTTACATATGTGGGCCTATGCTATAGATACTCCTCGCTGCGCTTGAACTACATAGAGCTATAAAATAGAGTATGGCAATAACACCCCCCCCCCCCCCAAAAAAAAAAAAAAAAAAAAAAAAAAAAAAAAAAAAAAAAAAAAACCACGCCCGCCTAAGCCGGAAGTGAAAATATCAGTGTAGTGCTTACAACCGAACCTACGAAATATGGTAATTACTATTTTGCAATATGTTTACTATTGAATGAGTTCAGTGATGGGCTACCGGTGCCACAAGGGTTAAAACTTTAATAAAACCAAATGGCTAATAAACAACTGGAAGGACTAATTCTAAACATTATGACTAGAGGAATGATATATTACAACACTAGGACAGAAATTCCAGGGTCGGAGGTTCGTTCGGTTAGAGGTTTGTATAATTCAATGTGCTAATTAAGGAATTACCCGGTGCGTGCGTAGCACGACCGGTATACGGTGCCGAAGGCAGCGGGGACCCGGGTCGGCGGTTCGTCCGGTTTGAGGTTTTACAAGATTCGAGATTTTCTACAATTCGAGCCACCGATGTAAATTAGGGGCCCGCTGGCGGGCGAAGCCAGCTAGTTTTAATATTATAAGCAATTTTCCTTTTTAAATTTAGCATTAATTTACCAGGTTTAATTTTTGTACCATATTTTTCTATGAATCTTACACGTGATTTCAGTTTAATTAATTCAGCATTCTAATAACATTGCTTTTGATGCACTTGATGTTATGAAATGTATTTTATTTTATAAACTCTTTATACTATTGCATTGTTAATGGTACTCTCTTTATCAAGTAAAATGTAAATTTTATTTGCTAGACCATAATAGTTTAGTTTTAGCTGTTAAATGTATCTCAATTTCATTTTAATTATCTTAATACTGGAATTTATTGTTGCATTTGCGCATTTCTTCCTATGAATTTTTCCTTTAAACATGTAATAATATGTATTCGTTATGTATATCCCATATGTAGTAATATGTATTAATATGTGTCCATTAATATTGCATTTAATCTTCAATTTATTCTCCTCTTGTTGATTATGAACCATTACTGCGATCATATTCACTCGAAATCAGCATGCGTCTTACTTTCTAATACGAGGGAAAGTCATTAAATAAGCCACAAAAGATAATTAAATAATATTTTACAATGCTATTCACTTCAAAACTATTTTTATTTCTCAACATATTCTCTAGCAATATTTATGCATTTATATCTCCGTTGTATCAGTGCCCCAACACCATCTGCATACAATTATTTGGGTTGCTGTCTCAGCCACATTAGACTTCAAATTGAACATTTTCATCATCTTCTTCAACAGCCACCATACAGCTTCGATTTAGCCCCAAGTGGTTTGAATATGTTTAATCCACTAAAAAACCATCTTGGTGGCAAGATGATGTTCACATATGATGAAAAAGTTCCACTTTAAGTCCTAATGTGGGTTTGACATCAACCCAAAGAATTGTATGTAGCTGGTGTTGCGGCACTGATGTAACGGTAATATAAGTGCATAAATATTGGTGGAGAATATGTTGATAAATAAAAATAGTTCTGAAGTGAATATCATTGTAAGTTATTATTTAATTATCTTTTGTGACTTACTTAATGACTTTCCCTCGTATTTTATCTAATTTTCCGTTTTAAATTTCACAATAAAGGACTGGGTTTAATTCTTGTATTAACTATTCCTATTTTTACCCATGTTATTTCATTTTAATTATATGTTATATATATATATATATATATAAGGTACAAAATAACTGAACTATTGAATAAAGTAATATTACGAAAACACTGCAACATTATGTTATTTTTTTCAAAACTAAGTTTAACATGAATTAAAAAACGCCTTCTTGTTTAATTTACATAATCAACGAACAATGTAATGTACCAAACAATATGTTAATTAGCTATAAAACAATATAAAAAATCTTTTTATTATATAAAAAACACGTCATAATATTTAATCATATAAAAAACAAAAATCTTTTTTAATGAGTAATGAAGCATTAACAAAATTATAAAGATATGTCATGTAATAAGAAGTTGATTTAAGAAAAGATATATTGTTTAAGAATAAATGTTTTACATAATGGATCTAATTTTATCTAAAAAAATAAAATATGCCATTTTTATTTTGAAAAATAATTGCTATTGATTCTAGTATTGAATTATATTTGAAAGTTTAAATGAGATATTCATTCGGAACAAAGAGTTGTTTTTTCGTTCAGAGTGCCTAGTAATTTTCTATGAAAAGCATTAAATTGTGTTGTCTTTGCTTGGTTATAATACTATTACCGTTAATAAAATTAATCCCATTGAATTAAAGCTATAACTAATGTAATAACATTTCACAAAATTTTATTTTTTCCGTTTCCATTTCATTTTATAAAAAAAAAATCAGCTGTTTTAAAATTTACATATACATTTTTAAAAGTGCAAGGTGTTTTCATTAAAGCAAGTAAAGGACATTTTTTTAGTAAATAGAATATACCAAGTTGAATTTACCCCAATAATACCACTAATACAAATCATAATATAGGATAGGAAGAAGGCTCAAACGAAAAGAGAAATATTTATTAACAGAAATTAATGCGTATCGATTGTTTAATGACTTAATCTGCGGGCATTTTCTCAATAAAATTAACAAGAAATATATATGTCTAAATACAGTTAAAAAAATTATCGAATAAGGAGAGATTTGTATAATGCGGACGGATGGATCCGCTTGACGTTTCATTTCATTATCGAATTCCAACTGTATAAAAGAAAAGAAAATAGCGAAAGCGAATTTTTCCCTTTTAGCATAAACTTCCAAACATTCGTTCTGTCGACATCATAGCAATTCCCTAAATAAACAGACAAATATAAAGGAAATACAAAGACATAATACGAATCCCTGTTAAATATCCCAACAATGATAGTATATATATATATATATATATATATATATATATATATTTTGCATTGCAAATCATTAGAGGAATTTTAAGATGATTGGCTAATATGGAAAGGTTGCATAATAATATAGTCAGGGATATAATGACCAGAGTATTGGAGGAAATGTTTAGTCGTAGTAACTTGCTAGTGTCTATAGACGATAGTTCAGGCCATATTCTTTCTCGTACATGATATACAGAATATACAAATAAAGATATTAAAATAATTTTTAAAGCTAGCCAAAAATAGTTACACAAAGTAATTCACATAATTTTTTGTCTAGTTATTATTTTGCAGTAGAATATATTTAAATATGTATGAAATATCGTAGTAATTCAATACAAAAAATATAGATAACTTTCGAAAAATAACTGCCTAGTTTAATTGTAAAATCTTACTCATTCTTATCGTAAGGTAAAATAAAATAAATAAACATAATTGGAACATATTAATATATTTTGTTTAAAATTATTTATAAGAAATGTTAAAAATATGTTGAAATTCTAAATATTTTAACTTAAGATATTAGTAAGTTGTTTTCTGCCGGAATTTTTAATAAGCTCCGCGATTTCTTTTTTGTGAATTTTTTATGAGTAGTTTTTCTATGTTTCTATTATTTTAGAAGTATGAGATGGTTTTATTCCTCCCGAGACACCATAATAGTTTGTGTTACATGATTTTAATTTCAATTTTTAACTAGAACAGCAAATATGGACATTTCTCTAATTAATATCATTTTGTATGTCAGCAAAGAAAATATTGATATTTCATTAAAAATAAAAATGTGATTTTTTAATTATGGCTTGTATGTGGATTACTGAAAAAAAAACTATATTAATTAATTGTAACAGTATATTCATGAAAAGATATCTGTGTATATAAAAAAAATGTCTCCGTCCATAAAAAATATTTTTGAGCAAAAAATATTTATGACTCTCTTAGATTCAATTATTACGCTCTAAAGTATGTAAGTGTTTAAATACTAAGAGTAAAAAGGATGGAGGACTTTTGTTTTGTTTTATGAAATATCTGAAGTTCCATTTCAAAAAGTTATTAGAGCAATAAATTGTGAAACAAAAAAAAAGTGCTTTAGCATGAAATGAAAACTTACTTAGTTATAATATGCACGGAAAATAATTTGTGTAATACACAATAAAATTTCAAAGGAAAGAACTTTCCATTTTGAGGACTTCTTTTGTTTTCAAAAACAAGTACTTCTGTTATCTATTTCCTTCTGCCTCTTTGTATACTCCTTTAAAATATTGCATACAAAAAACCTGTTTTTTTTTCGTCATTGTTCAATATATTTTGAGTAATAGAATTAAAAAATGTCTAATATGCATAAAAGATTTTAGTACATAATTGCAAGGTAAAATGTTATAAAAATATTCTATAAACAATGTAAAAACTATTTATAAAATTTCAGTTCAAAATTTGTATTTATTTTTATAAAAAAAAAAAGAAAAGAAGAGAGAAAAGAAAACTTATAAAAAAGAGTGAAGTAGTTTTGTCTCTAGTAACAAATAAAATTCTTGTGAAATGAATCTTTTAATAATATTTCTTTATAATAATATAATTTTTATCTATCATAATATATATTATATATAAAAGAAAAGTATTTTTTACCATATAATTCCGAGATAATTTTTTTAAAGGCATTCATTAAATAAATTATTTTATAAACTTTTCTCAAAACTGATGAGTATTTCAATATATGTAAATGTTAAATATAATGACATTTTAAAAAAACTATCAATTATGTTAAAAAGGTAGTGTCATAGATTTTATTATAAGATGCGAGATTTAAATAAAGCACTTTAATACAAAAATATAACATTTGCGAAGTCGATAGCAAATATTCTACTGAACAAAACACAGACAAGTTAGAATAACCACTAAAAATATAAAAAGTTATTGTAAAGAATTCATTTTTGTATATGAACGTTCATATTACAAAGTACAAACATTCCCAAAATATGAAACACAGCATCCTAAAAGCATCGCCAATTTAAGTAAAGGAACTGTTAGACATATATATATATATTTCAATTCCTTTTATAAAATCACTCAAAAATTCTATAACTGTGCGTTTGGAAGAGTGTACGTAAGCAGGAATTCTTCTTTTTATCAAATAGGTCCAGAAAATATTACAGGATGTGGCGACGTTTCATGAGGTAAAGACAGTATTTCAGAGATTTTGTGTTTGTATTCTTCATAAATAAATGTGGCAAAGCATTCAAAGCAAAGAAATTGAGTCGACTTTTAGATAAATGTAAATTTATGTCTTTCATGTCGGATTAAAACAGTATTTTTGTATACAGTTACTCATTTATTATTTTTTTAATTAAATTTTATTAAAATAACGATCGATTCAGAAATTTCTATAAATTTGTGTTTATTATTATTATTATCATTTTTAAGACAATTTTGTTATATTAAAATATTTTTCCAGATAAAAATACTTTTTTGCTTTTCAAATTATTGTGAGATTGCCTTCAGAGGATTTCTTTTACGCGTTCAAATATTAACGGGCCGAACCAAGAAACAACTTTGTTCAGACACCAACTAGTAATCCTAAAAATATTATAAATGCGATTGTATGCGCGAATGTTTGGATGAAGTAAACGTCAAAACGGATGATTTAATGGCTTTGTATCTTTGCATATACATGGATTATAATACGGAAATGAACATAGGGTGAGTGTTATTTATTATTTTCAAAAAAATTTCTTAATAATTCAAAATTTCATTTTTTTTATATAGAATCAATGAATATTTTTCCTGTAGAATTTAATTAACCCTTTTACGTTGCTAAGCATTATATTTGCCAGTACATACAAAGCCTGTAATAATATTTTCCCCAACAATTAATTTTAAATTTAACGATTTCCAAGGGAAAAATGAAAATTAAAAAAGAATTGAAAAGAAGAAGAATTATCGTTATATCTGAAACGAAAATATGAAGAGTTTGTTATTATACATGAAGTATGACTGTGGGTTACGTTGAGAAGAGGTTTTCTAGCAAAAGTTGTGCGGTAATTAGAAGAAAAAATGAACAATAATTTTATTATTAAAAAAAAGATTTCTGGACCATGGAAATATGTAAAAATCCTCCTTGGCTTGGACATATATGACGTCATATTGGCAATAAAACATGCATTTTCAAATATTAGTAATAAAACAAGAAGCATAAAAATCAGTATATAATGAAAGTAGATGGATAGTGACGTCATATGTAAAATGAAAAACTGAAATAATTTTATCGCTACTAATTAATAAGCTTGAATGTCAGTTATATACAGATGTGAGTTTTCTGGGAAAATCCATGTTATGATTACCAGGAAAAGAAAATTAATAAGAATTATATTATTTAAAAAAAAGATTTCTCTGTGAACAAAGTGACGGCATATTTGAAATGAAATGGGAATTTTCAAACATGTTTTTAAAGGAGCAGGAATCCATTTTATACATTAATAATACAAGGATCAGTAATTATAGAAAGTAGATGAGTTTCACGCCATATTTAAAATGAAAAATTGAAATATTTGTTTAACTATTCTGATTATTAAGCATGACACTATCATTTACATAAAGCAGTGGTAGCAATGTTGCGCAGCAGTGTGCCGATTGTCACCACTAAATGTTAATAGTATTCTTTGCCTTATTAAATCTCAGAAATATTGTCAATAAGCCGTCAATTAGTCACATTCAGTTTTCATATCAATCAGTCTCATTCGTGGCTGGTTGATTTTTATCCTGTGAGGACATGTATTGCGCTGCTCTGTACATTTTACGATGTTGCTTTGAATTATGTTCGTTTTCTCGGGATGTCGTCTAGGAGTTTAGATCAAATTATTAATATACTTACGAATCTTGTGAGCGGGCCTTTTGTTTCGAACATTAATGCTCAATTTCTATCATCTGAATTTCCTGATGGAAAAATTAAAAATATACTGGTTGAATTTTTATCCTTCTGTGATGACTACATTGCAACTTTCTTTGAAAAAAAAGATAGTTACCTTCAATCTTAATCTGATCAAACGGAGGTAAGAAACGTTTACCAAGAGATTTTTAAATTTATTGAGGAGCCATGTAATCTTAAACTTTATGAAGTTTCCGCTTATTTTGTATTTGTCTCTTTTTCTAAACTGAAAGTAACTCCTCGAACTTTACTTACTAAGGAAAATGTATATGTCGAACTTAAATTCACCAAGGTGAATAATGGACATAAATGTGAAAATACTTTGTAAAACTCCGAAATTCCCCTGAAAAATAAATTTCAAAACCTTGGTAGTGACGTCAATCTTCACAACGATAGCCTAATGAAACAAACTTCCCCTCCTAACACCCAGGAACAAAATTTTGTTAACTCTAAATCCAGAATTTATCCATTTTATATTGTAGTACAAGAAATTGGGACTGACCTAGCAAAATGTATTATTGAGGTTAACAAAACCAAACTATTAATTACTCTTCAAGGCGAACGCCTCATGATTTCTGCAAAACAGACCAAGACTTTAGGGAAACTCAACATTTCCTTGATGAAAAAACTAAAAAGGACCCTTCCCTCAAAGGACCAAAGACCTAGAAAAATATCAATTAAGGGTTTTCCCTGTTATGCAGATAATAAAATTATCACTAATAGTCTGAAAGAGTATTATTTCACTATAAGAAGGGCTGCCATAATCAAAATTCGCAAAAGTAGAAACCAAATGCCAATATACATGGTGAGTGTCCTCCCGCGCTCCACCTTTAATGAAAATTTTTAAATTAAGGAAATTTAATATATTCCTGTCAATATTACATCAATATTACATCATTAATGTAAAAAAAAAGTTAAACAGTGCTATCGTTGCCAGGGCTTTGGCCACGTTTCCGAAGTCTGCAATTTTACGCCTAAATTCTTAAAATATGCCGATAAACATCTAACTACAGAGAGCCCACATAAGAGTAGAATTACACACAAATGTGCCAATTTCGGTCAAACGGGTCACCCTGCTAACTTCTATGGCTATCGTAAAAACTCCTACCGTGTTAGAGGCAAAACCAACTTTAATTCTACTAAAGAAAACTATACTCTTAAAGAAACCCAAATGCTGGCTGATGTTCTTAAAGAATTTAATTATAAATCTCAGGTAATTTGGAACTCCAATAAACACTGGATACGTGATTACACTTGCCAGTGATTTATTCTGTTGAGCTGATTCAGATATCAGACCGGATGCTATGATCAATAGGGTTAAATGGATGAATTATGTCCTCCAGATTCGACCAGGACTGGCATCGTTTGTAGAGCACAGGAAGCTTCAGCCCAGAGATCCCAGGTTTGAATCCTGGCCCCGAGATTTTTCGTCTAGCTGGAAAATTACAAATCTCCGAAAGAATCCGAATTATGTCCTAATAACTCGACGACAGAGTTTTTTTTTTTTCAATTTTAATATAATTTTATTATTGTAAAATATTTTTAAAGATAAAAATCAGTTACTCATGTCAAACATGTGCTTTCGAAGTGTAAGGACAATTTGTCAATAATTTCAGTAGATATTTGACAAGCCGTGTAAAACCCGAAACCATCCGGTACTGCCGCTTAATTTTTAGACAGCAGTGTACAATGCACAAATTTAAGCGTAATGGCCATATGGAATATTTTTTGGAAACAGAGGAATATATATATATATTTTTCACATGTATTTCTAAAACATTTCCACGATAAATTTATTGTTCCCCATAGAGAACTGTTTTATCCCTTAGTGAAAAAACATCGATTAACTAGCATGAGATAATTACTGTTTAAGAAATATATAAGGTACTTAAAACTTATCTGTTTCATTATTTATCAATTAGAAATAAATATTTTGTTACGGAATTTTATTTCGGCACGTTAATTATTAACTTCTTGAATGTCAAAAATCTATAATAAATCAACATATAAGATCCATCTGTACATGTATTTCTATTTCCATATTAAAAAGAAAAGCACAGTTGCGCTTAAGTACAATCGCCTAATTTATTTATGTTTTACAAGGTTTAATCTTTTTTATAGATTTAAATACGAAAAACAAAATATACTTTAACTCATTCGCTGCCAACCACGAATATACTCGTGGTTTTTCAATCTAAAATTACGAATCCGTACAGGAAATTTCGAAAGAAGTATTTTTATTTTATGTAATCACGAAATGTCTATAATTAAATAAAGTAAATATTGCTTTTTTTATTTTCTGGTATGAATTCGAATTTTCTAAATAAAATAAAATTTCGGTAAGTTTAACCCAGCAGTGAACTTGTTACCTGAAAGTTAAAAATATATACGTTAAATTGAAATTAATAGTTATAAATATCGCATGTCTAACATACGTGTGCTGCTTAAGAATATATATTAGTCTATCTAATAAATGTTACATTCAGAGATTTACCTAAATATCTGCAAGACAAACATTTCGCATTAATTTAAATAAACTATAGTTTCTCACAAAGTATTCCCCAGGAAATTTTCATGCATGTTTCCCTTAAAAGATACTCACCGTTTGGAAAGAACTATAAATTTCCCTTTTATTCCCCGTTGTATTCTGTCAGTACACAGCTTCTAAACGGCTTTCCATTTAAAAATGCTCACGAAACATCAACTATCTTTAACATGTTCCGTTTAACTAAATTTTTTTAGCTTCCTTCAACTAAATCGACGCAAAGAAGAAGAAAAGTATGCCAGGTGTAATAAATGAAGAGTCATTTCTGTTATTACTTTCCTTTATGTATATAAGAGGAAAATATTATAATCATGAAAATTATCCTGTTTTACTGCATTTACATGTTTTGGGATGTTATGAATACGAAATGAAATTTATAGAAAATTGTATATATATATATATATATATATATATATATATATATATATATATATATATATATATATATATATATATATATGTGCACTGTAAAAAAATGTCAGCAAAGTATCCGGTCTTTCGACCGTTTTTATAGAAAACGGTTACATAATCGTAATTTAACAGTATTCTGACCATAATATGGGCAATATTATGGTCAGAATAGCGTTAAATTATGGTTATGTAACCATTTTATTTAAAAACGTTCAAATGACTGCGCAGTTTGCTGCAAATTTATAACAGTGTAAGTGACTTACAAAGACATTTTGTGCAACTGTTATATAAGCATTATATAAGAATATATTTCTGGTCGAATGACCGGATACATTGCTGCAAATATTTTACAGTGTGACATAAACTATATGGCCACTCTACCACAAGAACTAATGAACAGAATTTCAGTACACGTTATATTCTATTAAACGTTAACATAAATTAGTGCTGATTATGTTTGGGTGAATGTCACCAAAACGGTGGCACTGCAATGCTGTGTTTTTAACAATTATTTTGGTAGCTCAGTACACTGTTAAAAATAATCTGAAATTCATGGGTATTTTTTTCCTGAATATCACAGAAAAAGTCCCTTTACGCGATAAAGGGGTATTTTCCGTTAAAAAACAGAAAAATGCCTCCTATTTCCTGAAAACAACAGAAGGGACGGAGAGGAAAGGGGCCAACGGAGATATTCCGTTATTAGCTGCATGTTTATATTCAATATTAAAAACTGACATGTTGCTGCACATAAAAACTAAAAATGCAATAAATTAAAATTTCGAGTTTATTTAAAACAACAACAACAACAAAACAGTGCTTTCGAATTAAAAAAGGTAACAATTTTCGCATGCTTTTAAAATTATTTGCTTATTAATAATTAAAACAACAACAACAACAACAAAATAGTGCTTTCAAATTAAAAAAAGTAACAATTTTCGCATTCTTTTAAAATTATTTGCTTATTATTATTATTTTTTAAAGCTATAAGAAAATACTTGCATTTAAAATATATTCTAAACAAACAGATTAAAAAATATATATAATAGTTAAATGAAGTGAAAAAAATCGATTTTACTCAAAAAAGCAGCAAACAAAAATAATGCTTTGGAATTAAAAAATAATTCTTTCAAATTAAAAAGTAATAATAATAACAATTTTTTCATTCCTTTAAAATTATTCGAAATTTATTTTTTAAAGTAATAAAAAGTACTCGCACTAAAAATATATTCTAAGTGAACACATTTAAAATATATATAGTAGGTGAAAAAAAATAGATTTTCTCAAAAAAGCAAACATTTTTTATCGAATTTATTTCAAAATATAATATTCATATTTTACATCTAACAATCAAGTTAAGAATATATATAATTCATGTTTTTATCCTGTATTAATATTACAATTTTAAAACATCAACATCATCTCATAACGAAATCTCCTCGCAATTAACTTCAAAATTACCAAGCTTGTAAACCCCAAATTGTTCAGTTTCTAAGCCGCCATTTTGAGAAGCGCCATATCATCCTTTTAAACTGCTACTTTAACAAGCGCCCGCTGGTCGAATGTGCAAGGCACTTGATTCGAGGCATTTTCAACCCTGATTCAAATACGATGTTCGGCAGAAAATGTTCTTGAAGTGTATCAGATATTAAATACTCCCGCAATGGTCGGCAGATGGCGGCACATATAGAGATGTAACTTTTTAAAACCGAGTTTTTCATAACGGATAATTTACTTTTCTGCCAGTTCAGCCATGAATATTTCCGTGATTTCTGAGAGCGTTAACGGAAATTTACCGCTTCTGTAAACGGAGTTTGTCCTTCTATTATTTTTCAAAACGGAAAATCTACTAACCAAACGGAAAAAAGTCCGGCAACTTTGCTGCCAGTAGTTTTACCGTGAATTTGAGGATTTATTTTTAACAGTCTATCTATGATATCCACAGATCTCCGAATCTATAGAATCGGGATTCCTCACATTTCTAATTCTGTTACATATTTTTTTCAGATTGTTGCAGGTTAGGTTTGGGTGTATATCGCCTAAAATATGGCGTTGCTCAGATGTGTTATTCATAATTTGAGTGAAAGCTACATATAACATCTATGGGTCGTACTTTTACCCAATCTAATATGTAAGATGTTTGTTAAGAAATTGTATTGATTCAATATTGGCTTTGTCCTCTCCACATGGGAGCTGTTATGCTTTTTCGAAGATCCTTATAGCTATACCTGAATTTCTATTGTTTAGATATGCACCAAATTTCATATTTTAATATTTAAATTCACACTAAACATGTCGAATTTTATACAAGTTTCACACCAGGATTATTATTTAAATTTATTTTACTTTCTTATTTACCTTATTTTTGTGTGGTTTACATTTATTTTATAAAAGATTTTCTGTTTCAAATCTACATATTTTCATTTGATACCGTTCAAATGAGCGGTTTGTGGTATATTTAGTGTTAAAAATATGATGTTGGTAAATTTTTATATTTAGGTAGCACACAGGGGCACTTTATAACTGTGTTGTCGCATTTAATTCACTGATCACTGGAACATGTAGTTATTATTAAATTCATACAAAGGAGATATACTTTGCAATAGTTGGCGTATAACAGCGTTATTTAAAATAATATATTATACTACCGTAGTAAGGAAATATCGTTCCAGCAGATGGCACTGCGACGCAAAACTACTTCTATTTTCAATTCCACAATTTTCTCTCAATATGTAACGACACAAAGAAATAATGCTTGTTTATTAACATAAGCTGCGATTTATTAATATGCACTGAGACGCAAAACTACTATTTTCAATCCCAGAATTCTCTCTGATTATGTAACTACGCAAAGAAATAAGTCTTGATTATTAATATACGAAAATTTTACCGTTTTGTTACTTACAAAATGAAACAAAGCGTCTCCATATATATTTCAATTTCAAACATATATATAACAGATATAACAAATATAATAACATATATATCAAACAATTTCAAAAATGTATATATTGTGCATAAAAAAGGAGAAATACCCAATTTGTTAATAATACTGCGTATTAAATATTATTTGAATGTTTTCCATTGTACCATCATTTCGACTGGACTTTTTAAAATAGTTTAATAATTATTTTTCATTGGGCCAAAAAAAGAATGGTTTCAATGATTTACTAAAAAAGAATTATTTCAAAAATTTCGTCTTTTATATTGTAAATTATATTTAATTAGATAGTAAAATATAAATAGAGTTAGATTAGTTAGATAAATTATATTTAATTAGATAGATTACATTTGTGCAAAGTAAGATCTTGATTTTAATTTTGCCTATGATGGACGATAGAGAAAAAGTTAAGAAATACAAATTTATTTTGCGAATATCAGTCAATAAGCTGCATATTAAAATTGACACTACACAAAAATATGAACTAGTATATCTCGATTCACATAAGTTTTGAATCAATTAAATATTAAAGCATTTCATTTAAACCGGATATATAAAATAGAAAAATTGCTGAACTAAGATGTGTATGACTGCGAGGTATGAATAGGGTATAAAATATGCTAAATGAGTTTTCGTGATGAATGAAAACTTAAAATAAAAGTCTTATTGTTCCTTTCAATAATATGTCAGAACTAGGACCCCAGCCCCTCCATAGCAATTTAAAAAAAGTCCTTCCGGCCTGTACCGGGAGGAAAAGGTAGCTTTCCTATATCTTCGTTTTAAAATTTTAGCTAATGTTACGCGAAAACAGTAAGTTAAAATGCAAAGAAACGTTTACAAAAGATTCGTTAATACTGAATTTAAATAAGAAATTCGCCAAATTATTGAGCAATAGCCAAATTGGCTTCATTTATAAAGACTTATTTTGGTCGCCAAATTTGGCGATATTTCGCCAAATTTCGCCAATTTTGGCGAGAATTTGGCGCTAACGGATATGGATAGTTTTATGCGTATGATTGGGATAATTATTACAACAATGAAAGAAAATAATTTGCGAGTAATCGCGTTAATGTGCTGTTTTGTTTCAAAATGTCAGCCACCCTAGAATTTCAAACTGCTCTATCTCAGCCATTTTTTCAGATAGAGGTAAACTAAAAAATGCTCTGGAATCCTTGTATCAAGGCCTAACACGTAATTAAAAAATAAATTTGAATTTTCAACATTTTTGTATATTTATTTTAGTTTTAAATTTTTAAATGGCCGCCATCTTGAAACAAAATGGCGGACCAAGCTGGCCAACGAACTCGGCCGGGACATTGGTGAGCTTATATATATATATATATATATATATATATATATATATATATATATATATATATATATATATATATATGGATATATATATATATATATAAATCAACATTTGAACGGAGGGTGGTTTTGGGGTCTGGGGGTCATGATCGGTGAAAATATATCGAAATTTTCCGGAACTGCTTTCCTCCGAACGGCTGCAATAGGTAGCTTTATACTTTTTTGTATTGAAAGCTACCTAAAATAGTAGGCTCTCGAAGTGGAATTTATAAACATTCTATGTAGATTGTTGTCAGTTTACAAATTTCTCGAATGCTGTAAAAGTCTCAATCCATGATAATTAACAAAATAGAGAAGTTTAACTATTTTCAAAGTTATTTAGAGTTAGGAAGTCAAAGATTAGAAATGTTAGTATTAAACTAGGACACAGGACTATATATTCTCGACGAATGATTTGAAAATTAAGACATGATAATTCATGTCAACACATGAATAAACTGCTAAAAACGCAGACCTTATCCCCTAGACACAATTGATAAAATAGAAATCATTGTGTAACACAGATATAAATAGATTATTAAATTTCGTAAAAAATAAAAAAGAGAAATATACTTAAAAATCCTTTAAAAATTTAAAACATAAATAAACACATAATAATTAAATGTCCACTTACAAAATTCGAGCTACAGTATTAAACAAAAAACCGAATTCTAATCGCATTATTTGCAAGCAAAATCATTTCTTAGACTCTTGTAAAACGTCTATTACTATTCAGAGAACGATACATATAATGTGAAATAGCATGTTCACTATTATTTATGTTTAGCTCTTCCATACCGCATTCGTGTTTCTCAGTGTGAAACTATAAATCTCTTATACAGCTATATATAATGCTAAATTCAGGCATGTTGCTACAGACTAGAATTTTGTAGTTTTGGGGCAGAGTTATGAGTTGCCTTGGAGGTGGGAGAGGGTGAACCGTTACACTATTTCTAAACACAAAATATCAAATCTTCCAGGGAGGTAGAGAATCTGATGAACCGAGAGGGGTTTTACCTGTGTTACTTCCGGAATTTACCTCAAGTTAAGTATCATTTCCTAAACTTTGATTAAATAAATATCATTGTACTTACTCAAAAATTTCTACAAATTATATTTAAACATAAAATAAACTTCAAACTTTTATATGATTTTAAGAAAACAAACATTAATATAATATTAAAATACCTCATTAAAAATGTAAATAGATATGTTTTTGAGAAGCATATTCATTAATTTTAATATATTTTACATATGGGTTCCGTTTATGGATATAACATAACTATGTATATTATTTTTTCACAATTTCAATGAAGAATCGTATTTGTGCGTATATAATGTGCATTCTATTTGAAAAGTCATAAGCTTAAAAAAAGGTACTCAGTAAACAATAAATCTTTTCTACAGTCCTGTAGTGCTAAATTCAGGCTTTTTGGTACAGGATAGAATTTTGGAGTTTTGGGGCAAAATCATGGGTTGCCTTTGGGATGGGGGGATGTGTTGCAGCTTTACACTATTACCAAACACAAAATAACAACTCTTCCGGGGAGGGGGACATTCTGATGAACCGAGAGGTGCTGATGTTCTTCTTGTGCCACTCCCTGTATTTACTTCAAGCTATATGAAGCAACACATGCAGTAACAAACAACCCTCCCCCTGAATTTTTGGACAGTAAATAGCGGCTGTGGTAGCTGATTTTGTCAGCGTTTACACGTCGCTTAAAATTGAATACCAATAATTTCTAACAGTTTTCTCCACCTTATTTTTCTGAGAAATAATAAATATATGTAAATTTTGGAAAAATACTGGTGTCAAAATTAAGGGGACAGTATACAAGCGCTTAAAAAGTCCGCTTGTGAAAGTCGCCATTTTCGTGCCAGCGCTAGTATTTAAGGGGTGGCTTAAAAAAGTAACTGCACGTAACGCAAATATCGTTTTATCAGTAATAATGTATTTTTTAACGGTAGAGAATTAAACATTTTGCACATTAATTTCATTTTACTTTACTAAGAAAAAACAACGTTATGTGAGTATATACGATGATAAAAGATAAAAAAAAAATTCTCAATCAGGATTTCGATAAATTTATTTAAAATTCATAAATTGTCTACCTTTAATATGATTCGATGTGTCATATATGTAAAATAAGTATATATTTATATTTTCAATTTCTCAAAAAGAGAATGCTTAAACATAAAATGTCTAAAAAAACTGACTTTTTCATCGATATAAATAAGTGAAATTTTATAAATGGATATCAGTATTTTTTTAAAATTATTCTGCAGTTGATGCATTAATGATAATTATGCAACTTTTTTGCAGAAATTTATGTAACCAATATCAGTAAACACATGTTAGTTAAAACATCGATAATTTAAGCTCTAGTTATTTAATCTCTCATGTACTTCAAGACCAGAATTAATTTGAGTCAATCGGATTATTTCATTGAGAAAGATAACTTAAAATGACATAAACCGTGAAATTATTCGGAACATTCGGATATATTCTGGAAGCAACTTTTCAGCATAATGAAGCAGATTAAGATTCTGAATTGAAGAGATTTAAGGTAATCTAGATAGGTGTTCTTCATTGTTTATAATGAGTTATTAGAATGAGTTATTATAATGGGTTATTAGATGAAATATTTTAAGCCATTTTTAATTCATTTTACTGTGGTATTTAACAACAAATTAATGCAGTATACATCATAGCCTCCTCATTTTTGAATACCAATAATTTATAATAGAAATTTTTCCTTGATTTAGTTGTAAATATCGTGATTCTGTAAAGCAGATATTTCTGAACAGAACACACTGGTAGTCAAACATCTGAGTAAATATGGTAAACATACACGTTTCTGTTACAGCACGAAAATTAAATATTCAAGATGACTATGAAAAAATATTATATAATCGGATGGATAAAATAAGGCGTTTAGAGGCAAGTACGTCACATTTACATATATGTTCCAAAAAGAGAAATTTCTGGACGCGCTACCGTAGATATCTATGATTAAAATAAATTCACATGCTATTTAGCGGCAAATTCGAATAACAATCAACTATATTCATGTTCCTATGCATAGCCATATATGTTTAGAAACACTCGATGCACTTAGTACAAAATTATTGATTTATGCCACTCTGGCTTTAAATGACTCAAAAGCCTGACACATTTTATATTAGGTACTAATAAAAGAAAGTTTCGGTCTCTCAGTATGTCGATGTGTCGGCGATGGCTAGTGAAATCTTACACAAATAGGAGACTAAAAATTTGGGTAAGGATAGTCCAGTCACTGATGCACCTGAGTCTCAGACTTTTAATTTTTTGATAATTAGACGATAAATTAATTATAAACTAAGTTAAAATGCATTTTTTCTATTATTCGATAAGCGCATACTTGTTTCATACTTGTACGATATTTGTATCAAAACATATTTTTAAAATACTTTTACGTGAAAAATGTATAAAACAATCTCTTGTTAAAGCACTGGATTATAGAAAATATGACTCCAAACCTCGTAGTGATATACAAATATATGTATGCTTATAGAAAAAAATATGTGTAGTTGCTGTGAAATTCAAAGTGCTTAAAATCTGTAGATTGCACTAATATGCAAGCAAGATTTTCTAATGCTACATACGTTTCGTAACTTACGTTTGTTAAATGTAATATTACTTTTAAACTGATTAGTTGATTCTTTGTACTCTATTTTTTTTATTCATTCTATATGTTATCCTACTAAATGTTTGACTGACCTTGAAGTATTAAATGCAGAAATAATATTGTATATCAACATTTGTCGTATATTTTACATAAAATTTGGTTATTGTTGTACAAAGTTTCTCAGTAAATAAATATAGTATTGTTTCAAAATTATCAGTATAATGTATTTAGAATCTACTAATTACTATATAAATTTATTTAAAATATATGGAAGATAAATGTACCTTGTTATTTAATTAGTACAACCTTGTATTACTGAGTTGCTAGTCTGATTAAACATTTAGCTTACAAAAACGCGTTTGTTTTTCAAGAAATTATCTTTTTACCATCTTAACGAGTACCTAGTAGCTAATGTGTTTTTAAATAGGTAATATGAATATTAAAATAATTTTCAATTCAGTTTTAAGAAATCGGCCTAGTTAATCTGCTCACACTTTAGCATCTTTAGCTCATACATAACTTTCTAATATTTTAACCAATTTTTCTTCTTAAATTTAGCATTAATTTACCATGTTTCATTTTTGTACTATATTTTCTTATGAATTTTACACATGTGATTTCAGTTTAATTAATTCAGCATGCTAATAACATTGCTTCTGATGCGCATGATATTATGAATTTTATTTTAGTTATATAAACTCTTTATATTATTGCATTGTTAATGGTACTTGTTAATGATAGATGGTAATGTTAATGGTAAATTGCATTGTTAATGTCACTTAATTAGTGAATAGAATATACCAAGTTGAATTTACCCTCAATAATACCACTAATTCAAATCGTAACATAAGATAGAGAAAAGGCTGAAAACAAGAGAGTAATATTTTTTGACAAAAATTAATGTGTATCGATTGTTTAAAGACTTAATCTGTGGGCATTTTCTCGGTAAAATGAACAAGAAATATATATGTCTAAATACAATTAAAAAACTTTACCGATTAATGACAGATTTGTATAATGCAAATGAATGGATTCACTTAACATTAAATTTCATTATCGAATTCCAAATTTATAAAAGAAAAGAAAATAGTGAAAGCGATTTTTTTCCTTTTCATATAATCTTCCAAACATTCCTTTTGTCCACATCAGGGAAGTTGCCCAATTAAACAGAAAAAAATATAAACGAAATACAAAGACATAAAACGAATCCCTGTTAAATATCCTACCAATGATAGTATTTTTTTAACATTGTAAATCATTAGATTCTCTTTATCAAGTAAAAGGTAAATTTTATTTGCTAGACCATAATAGCTTCATTTTAGCCGTTCAATGTATCTCAATTTCATTTTAATTATCTTAATACTGGAATTTATTGCTGCATTTGCGCATTTCTTCCTATGAATTTTTCTATTTAAATATGTAATAATATGTATTCATTATGTATATACCATATGTATTAATATGTATGAATATGTGTCCATTAATAGTGCATTTAATCTTCAATTTATTTTTCTCTTGTTGATTATGGATCATAACTGCTATCATATTCCCTCGAAATCAGCATGCGTCTTACTTTCTAATACGAGGGGAAGTCATTAAGTAAGTTACAAAAGATAATTAAATAATAATTTACAATGCTATTCACTTCAAAATTATTTTTATTTCTCAACATATTCTCTAGCAATATTTATGCATTTATATCTCCGTTGTATCAGTGCCTCAACACCAGCTGCATACAATTATTTGGGTTGCTGTCTCAGTTAAATTAGGACTTCAAATTCAACATTTTTATTATCTTTGAACATCATCTTGCAACTTCTTTAACATCCACCATACAGATTCGACCTATCCCCAAACGATTTGAATCTGTTTAGTCCACTAAAAAACCAACTTGGCAGCAAGATGACGTTCACAGACGATGGAAAGTTTCAACGTGAAGTCCTAATGTGGCTGAGACGGCAATCCAAAGAATTTTATGCAGCTGGTGTTGGGGCACTGATAAAAAGGTGATAAATATTGGTGGAGAATATGTTGAGAGATAGTTTTGAAGTGAATATCACTGTACGTTATTATTTAATTATTATTTGTGACTTTCGTAATGACTTTCCCTCGTAATCTAATTTTCAGTTTTAAATTTCACATTAACGTACTGGGTTTAATTCTTGTATTAACTATTCCTATTTTTACCCATGTTATTTTAATTTAATTATATATGTTATATGTATATATATATATAAGGTATAAAATAAATGAACTCTTGAATAAAGTAATATTACGAAAACACTGCACATTATGTTATTTTTTTTTCAAAACTAAGTTTAACATGAATTAAAAAACGCCATCTTGTTTAATTTGCTTAATCAACGAACAATGTAATGTACCAAACAATATGTTAATTAGCTATAAAGCAATATAAAAAATCTTTTTATTAAATAAAAACATGTCATTATAGTTAATCCTGTAAAAAAACGAAAATCATTTTTAATGAGTAATAAAGCATAAACAAAATTATAAAGATATGTTATGTAATAAGAAGTTGATTTAAGAAAAGATGTATTGTTTGTGAACAAAAGTTTTATATAATGGATCTAATTTTATCTAAAAACGAAAATATGTCATTTTTTATTTCGAAAAACAAATTGCTATTAATTCTAGCATTGAATTATATTGGAAAGTTTAAATGATATATTCATTCGAAACAAAAATATGTTTTTTTCGTTCAGAGTGTCCAGTAATTTTCAATGAAAAGCATTAAATTGTGGAGTATTTGCTTTGGTAGATAGTATTATAGTTAATAAAATTAACCCCATTGAATTACAGCTATAACTAATGTAATAACATTTCACGAAATTTTATTTTTTCCATTTACTTTTCATTTTATATATAAAAAAAATAATTCACCTGTTTTAAAATCTAGATATACATTTTTAAAGGTACATAGTGTTTCCATTCAAGCAAGTAAAGCATATTTTATTAGTGAATAGAATATACCAAATGAAATGTCTCCCAATAATACCACTAATACAAATCGTAATGTAGTATAGGGAGAAGTCTGAAAACAAATGAGAAATATTTATTGACAAAAATTGTTTAATGACTTAATTTGTGGGCATTTTCTCAATAATATTAACTAGACAGATTTGTATAATGCAGATGGATGTATTCGCTTATTATTACATTTTATTATCGAATTCCAAATTTATAAAAGAAAAGAAAATACGAAGGAAAATTTTTCTTTTTTAGCATAATCTTTCAAACATTCGTTTTGTCGACATCAAAGCAATTCCCTAAATAAACAGAAAAAAATATAAACGAAAGACAAAGACATAATACGAATCCCTGTTAAATTTCCTACCAATGATAATATTTTTTTTTTTTTTTTTTTTTTTTTTCATTGTAAATCATTAGTCTTACAAGAGGAATTGTGAGATGATTGACTAATATGGTAAAAAGATTACATAATAATATAGTCAATGATATGATGGCAAGAGTATTGGAGGGAATGTTATGTCATAGTAACTTGCTAGAGTCTATAGAGGGTAGTGGAGGACATATCTTTTCTCACACTTGGTATACAGAATATACAAAGAATGATATTAAAATAATTTTTAAAGCTAGCCAAAAATCGTTACAAAATGTACTTCACGTAATTATTTTTCTAGTTATTATTTTGCAGTAGAATATAGTTAAATATCTATTAAATATGGTAGTAAATCAATGCAAAAAATATCGATAATTTTCAAAAAATAAATACCTAGTTTAATAGTAAAATCTTACTCATTCTTATCATAAGGTAAAAGAAAATAAATAAACATAAAAAAATATTAATATTTTTTTGTTTTAAATTATTTATAAGGAATGATAAAAATATGTTGAAATTCTAAATCTTTTAATTTAAGATATTACTGAGTTGTTT
Organism: Maratus michaelseni; assembly: GCA_963931845.1. Taxonomy (NCBI): domain Eukaryota; kingdom Metazoa; phylum Arthropoda; class Arachnida; order Araneae; family Salticidae; genus Maratus; species Maratus michaelseni. The sequence goes on along the minus strand of OZ007589.1, from coordinate 445,945,526 downwards.
TCTCTCAGAATTTTTAATAAGCTCTGTGATTTCATTTTTGAGAATTTTGTACGAGTAGTTTTCTATATTTCTACTATTTTACAAATATGATATTGTTTTATTCCTTCCTAGGTACCATAAGAGTTTGTGTTACATGATTTTAGTTTCACTTTTAAGCTAGAAAAGCAAATATGGACATTTCCCTCATTAATATCATATCGTATGTCAGCAGAGAAAACATTGGCATTTCTTTAAATAATGTGATTTTTTAATTATGGCTTGTATGTGGATTACAGAAAAACACACATTTTAATTAATTGTAACAGTATATTCATGGAAAGATCTCTATGAATATAAAAAAAAATCATTTCCGTCCATAAAAAATATTTATGAGCAAAATTGAATTATTTCCCTCTTAAAGGAATTATTATTTTCTATTCTTGTTCAATTATGCAAGTGTTTAAATAATAAGAGTAAAAAGGATCGAGGGCTCTTGTTTTGTTGTATTCAATATCTGAAGTATAATTTTTTTTTTAAAGTTAGAGCAATAAATTGTGAAACAAAGGCGATCTTTAGCATGAATTGAAAACTGCTTTAGTTAGAATATGCATGGAAAACAATTTGTGTAATACACAAAAAAGATTCAAAGGAAAGAACTTTCCTTTTTTTGAGGACTTCTTTCGTTTTCAAAAATAAGTACTTCTGTTATCTATTTCCTTCTGCTACTTTGTGTACTTTATTAAAAATATTGCATACAAAAAGCCTGATTCTTTTTTTTTGTCGTTATTTATTATATTTTAAGTAATTGAATCAGAAAATTTCTAATATGAATAAAAGACTTTATTACATTATTGGAGGATAAAATTTTATAAAAATATTCTATAAGCAAATTGAAAATAATTTATATAATCTCAGTTCAAAATTTATATTTTATTAATAAAAATGTAAAGAGTAGTAAAGTGGTTTTGTCACTAGTAAAAATAAAACTTTTGTTAAATGAACCTTTTATCAATATTTCATTATAATAAGGTATCTTATATATATATATATATATATATATATATAATATTTTTTTTACCATATAATTACGAAAGGATTTCTTTTTTAAAGTCATTCATTAAATAAATTACTTTTTAAACTTTTCTCAAAACTGGTGAGTATTTCGTTATATGTAAATGTTAAATATAATCACATTGAAAAAAAAAATTATGTTAAAAAAAAGTACTGGCATAGACTTTATTATAAGATGTGAGATTTAAAAAAGCACTGTCATACAAAAATATAAGATTTGCGAAGTACATAGCAAATATTCTACTGAACAAAACACAGAAAAGTTAAAATAACCACTAAAAATATAAAAAGCTATTTTAGAGAATTCATTTTTATATCTGAACGTTCATATTACTAAGAACAAACATTACCAAAATATGAAACACTGCATCTTAAAAGCAACGTCAATTTTAAGCAAAGAAACTGGAAGACACACACACACACACACACACACACACACACACACACACACACACACACACACACACACACACACACACACATATATATATATATATATATATATTTCAATTTCTTTTATAAAATCACTCAAAAATTCTGTATCTGTGCGTTTGGAAGAATGTCCGTAAACAGGATTTCTTCTTTTTATCAAATAGTTCCAGAAAATATTCCAAGATGTGGCAACGTTTCATGAGATAAAGACAGTATTTCAGAGATTTTGTTTTTGTATTTTTTTTAAAGAAATATTGCAAAGCATTCAAAGCAAAAAAATTGAGTCGAATTTTAGATAAATGTAAATTTATGTCTTTAATGTAGGATTAAAACAGTAGTTTTGTGTGGAATGGGTCATTTATTATTTTTTTAATTAAATTTTATTAAAATAACGATCGAGTCACCAATTTATATAAAGGCTATTTGTGTTTATTTTTATTATTATTTTATGCGTCACATTTTTACAACATATACTAATATCTTGACGATAGTTTTTTTTATTTCATTTATAAGGCACTTTTGTTATTTAAAAATATTTTTCCAGATAAAAATAGTTTTTTAATTCTCAACTTCTTGTGAGATTGCCTTCAGAGGATTTCTGTTACGCGTTGAAATAGTAACGGGCCGAACCAAGAAACAACTTTACCCAGACACCAACTAGTAATCCTAATACTATTATAAATGCAATTGTGTGTGTGAATGGCTGAAATAAACGTCAAAACGGAGGATTTAATGGTCCTGTATTTTTGCATATAGATGGATTATAACCCAGAAATGAACATAGGGTAGGTGTTATTTATTATTTTGAAAGATGTTTCTAAATAATTCAAAATTTCATATTTTCATAGAGAATCAATGAATATTTTTCCTGTACAATTTAATTAAGTATTTTACCATGCTAAACATTATCGTTGCCAGTAAATACAAGCCTGAATTAATTGACAATTAATTTTCAATTTAACGATTTAATGATTTCCATTCCATTAAAAATGCCACTTGTGGCCGAATCCACTTTCGTTATGCCGCTTACAGCGCCATCCATTGATACACTTTGGAACTCTCTCTTTCATATACCATACCGTTTCCCCTTCTTCCAGTATATTCAGTTGCAATTCGACCAGTGGTTCCTTTATTACAGCATTTTGAAAGTGGGACTTTAATTATAATCACCCTGTATACTTAATACACAAATATCTAATTGACAAATTGAGGGGATAATCCAATTGGATGATAAGTGATTTCGCCCTCAATTTGTCAATTAGCTCACTGTATTGCTGATATATTTCTGGGTTTTCACGATATTTGACTGGTCTTTTTATATGAGTTTACTACCAAATCATGAAAAAAAAAAATTATATCGATAGTTCGCGCATGCGCAGTTAAAAATAATTTAAAACAAATGTCCATATCTCATGAAATATTCAATATATTACTAGTTTAATTCTAGTATACTGTTTCTAAAGTTCTTGAAGCCAAACATGTGCTTTATATCCTGGAAGTACAAGGACAATTTGTTAAGAATTTCAGTAGATATTCCACAAACCGTGTAAAACGCGAAAGCGTGTGTATACTGCCTCTTAATTTTTAGACAGTAGTGTACCATACACAAATTTAAGCATAATGGCCATATGGGTTATTTTTTGGAGACAGAGGAATATATTTAATTTTTACTTACCCATCATACGTAGTATAGGTAATATTCTGGTAATCGTTTTAAAAATCGAAAAAATTTTTGAAGGATTTACACGTTTCAGACACTGGAGATTCCGAAAAACATTTTTTTATAAAAAAATATTTTCCGTCCGTCTGTCTGTGTGTGTGTCTGTAAACGCTCTATCCCCCCGAACAAATTGAGATAGGGACTTGAATTTTGGTATGTACTTAGTATGAAATAATGAGAAGAAGCTTATTGAATTTAAGTAACCTCGATTATCCGGAACTATTTTTTTCGTACTCTCGAAATATTCGTACTGATAAACGGTGCATAAAATTTTTCGAAATTCTTTATTTTAGGAAGTGAAATTAAAATACAATACAAAAACATAAATTTCGCATAAAGAATGAAGTCGATCAGGTAATGAGTTGCCGAGATATTTTTAATCCTTTTTTTCCACACTCTTCGAATTTTCATGACCCTGTATTTCATTCAAATTTTAATTCAAAGATATATTTTAATAGGAAATGAGACGCTTAATCCGACGCAGTGAACTCTCAATTAATAGAAGTATCATTTTAGGAGTTATAAGGTTATTTGTTTAACGCAATTCAGTAACAGAGCATTTTGCATTCCACGTAACTTTTTTTACAGACCGCTAGAGTGACGTGACGCTCGTTTCGTACATCTGCATTGGTTGATTCGAGCATTACGTGATTCCCGCGGTCTGTAAAAAAAGATACGCGTAAAGCACCGCGGTAGCCTTTCTTTTCCGTTAGCATCGATTTAAAGTTTAGGATGTCATCAAGCCTGGATTTTATTTGAATTGCAATGTATTTTATAAATAGTTTACACATGTTTTATTTTCACATTTTATATTATGCATATCTATGATGGGTAAGTATTACGGTGGTCCCCAACGACTAGTTTTCACATGCATTTCTAAAACAAATTACCACGATAAAATTATTGTTCCCCATAGAGGGCTGTTTTATCATTTAGTGACAAACATTGATTAAATGGCACGAGATCATTACTGTTTAAGAACTGTATAAGGCACTTAAAACTTATCTGTTTTATTATTTATCAATTATACATATAATATTTTTTTACGAAATTTTATTTCGGCATATTAATTATTAACTTTTTGAATGCCAAATATCTATAATAAATCAACATATAAGATGAAGATCCATCTGTGCATATATTTATATTACCATATTAATAAGAAAAACACAATTTCGCTTAAGTATAATTGTTTAATTTATTTATGTTTTAGAAGGTTTAATGCTATTTATAGCTTTAAATACTAAAAACAAAATATACCTTAACAAAAAAGTTAAAAATATATACGTTCAATGGAAATTAATAATTATAAATATCGCATGTCTAACACACGTGTGTTGTTTAAAAATATGTCCGTCTATCTCATAAATGTTACATCCAGAGATTTACCTAAATATCTGCAGGGCAAACATTTTGCATTAATTTAAATAAACTATCGTTTCTCTGAAAGTATTTCCCGGGAAATTTTCATGAATGTTTCCCTTAAAAGATACTCACCGTTTGAAAGGAACTATAAATTTCCCTTTTAATCCCCATTGTATTCTGTCAGGATAAAGCTTCTAAACAGCTTTCCATTTAAAAATGCTCACGAAGCATCAACTATCTTTAACAGGTTCCGTTTAACTAATATTTTTTAAGCTTCCCTTAACTAAAACGAGGCAATGAAGAAGAAAACTGTGCCAGATGTAATAAATGAAGAGTCATTTCTGTTATTACTTTCTTTTATGTATATAAGAAGAAAATATAAGAATCGTGAAAATTATCCTGTTTTTACGCATTTACATGTTTTGGAATGTTAGGAACACGAATTGACATTTATAAAAAATTGGTATGTATGCAAGGTGTCCCATAAATAGCACCCAAACTCAGCACAGCCAGATTCCTCGTTGGGAGTACATAACAAATGCCTGTTCGTGAATATTGCGACATGTATTTGATGTACAGTCAATGTAATGGAAATGCCTTACGAACTGCTATGGAGTATGCCCGTCGATATCCGTCACTTCGCGTCCTTCCGATGCCAAAGTCATCCGCCCCGGCTGTGATGTCAGACTTTGATTTTGATATTTGTCTCGTAAAATATGGATCGAACCGGTACAGTTCTTTAAGCATTTTTTGTGTACTACCAACGAAGAATCTGGTTGTGCTGAGTATGTGCTCTATTTATGGGACACCATGTATATGTGACATAAATTATGTGGCCTCTCTACTAAAGTTAACTATAAATAATATGCCGCAATAACTAATGAACAGAATTCCAGTGCACGTCATATTCTGTTAGACATTAACATAAATTTGTGCTGATTATGTTTGGGTGAATATCGCCAAAATAATGGTGCTGCAATACTGTGTCTTTAACAATTATTTTGATAGCTAAGTATCTATGATATCCATAGATCTTCGAATCTATGGAATGGGAATTTATCACATTTCTAACTCTGTTACATTTTTATTCAGATTGATGCATGTTAGGTTTGGGTGTATATCGCAAAAAAAGGTGGCGATACTCTGATATGTTATTCATAATTTGAGTGAAAGCTATATATCGCATCTATGGGTCTTTAACAATTATTTTGATAGCTCAGTATCTATGATCTCCATAGATCTCCGAATCTATGGAACGGGAATTCATCACATTTTTAATTCTGTTGTATTTTTATTCAGATTGATGCATGTTCCGTTTGGGTGTATATCGCAAAAAAAGATGGCAATGCTCTGATATGTTATTCATAATTTGAGTGAAAGCTATATATTGCATCTATGGGTCGGACTTTTATCAAATGTAATATGTAAGATGTTTATTAAGAAATTATATTGATTCAATATTGGATTTGTCCGCTCCAAATGAGAGCTCATATGCTTTTTCGAAGATCATCATAGGTGTACATGTGTTTCTATTGAGCAGATATGCACCAAATTCCATATTTGAATATTTTAATTAACACTAAACATCTGGGATTTTAAACAAGTTTTATAAAAATATTTCACATCAGGATTATTATTTAAATTTATTTTATTTTATTATTTAACTTATTTCTGTGTCATTTATAATTAATTTTTTATGAAATATTTTTTAGTTCAAATTTAAATATTTTCATTTGGTGCCGGTCAAATGAGTGATTTGTGGTATATTTAGTGTTAAATATATGATGTTAGTACATTTTAGGTAGCTTTCATTACAAAAAGATATATATTGCAGCCCTTCGGACGACAGCAATTCCAAAAATGTTGGGTATATTTTCACCGATCGTGACCCCCAGACCCACCATCCGTTCAAATGTTGATTTATATATAATATATATATATAAATCATATATTATATATATATATAATATTTATATATGACATTTGACATGGTCTAACTCTCTTATTTATGAACCTATTTGGATGTGATTGAGTATGTGTATAGGCCATACCAAGGTCTCGACCGAGTTCGTTGGTCAGCTTCATCCGCCATATTGTTTCAAAATGGCGGCCAGTTAAAATTAATTTTTTTTAAATAAAAAAAAATTACACAAAATTTATAAATTGAAATAATTGTTTCCGTTAAGTGTTAGAGCGTGATACAATGATTCTGGAACACTTTTGTTTTTGTTTATATCTTAAACAATGGCTGCGTTATAGCAGTTTGCAATTATAGGGTAGATGACATTTTGAAACAATCTGATTTTTGTTATGCCGTTACTCTCATGCTGAAATTCGCATTCAAATTAAGTATCAACGAAAACCGGGATTAAATCGTCTATAATCCGGTTCGAAGCATTTTAGCTTCGGGTGTTTAAGTAAAATGAGTTAATTTTAAAAAAAAAACATGGACTATGAAAACTAACTTTTCCTCCCGGTACATGCCGGATGGACTGTTTGTATTTGGGTAGCCCACAGGGACACTTTATAACTGTGTTTTCGCATTTAATTCACTGATCACTAGAATACATAGTTAAATTCATACAAAGGAGATACACTTTGTAATCGCTGGCGTATAACAGCGTTATTTAAATTAATATATTATAATAGAGTAGTAGTAAAACATCGCTCCAACAGACGGCACTGCGACGAAAAACTATTTCTATTTTCAATGCCAGAATTATTCCCGATTATGTAATGCCACAGAGAAATAATGCTTGATTATTAATATACGCTGCGATTTATTAATATGCACTGGGACGCAAATCTACTTCTATGTTCAATCCCAGAATTATTTCTGATTATGTAACTCCGCAAAGGAATAAATCTTGATTTTTAATATACGAAAATATTACTTTTTTGTTACTTATGAAATGAAACAAAGCGTCTCCATATATTTAGATTTCAATCATGTATATATTGTGAATTACCCAATTTGTTAATAATACCGCGTATTAAATGTTTTTTGATTTTTTTTCATTGTACCATCATTTCGACTGGAATTTTTGAAATAGTTTATTGTTTTTTGTCATTAGTACAAAAAAGAAATGATTTCAATGATTTACTAAAAAAAGAATGATTTCAATAATTTCGTCTTTTATATTTTAAATTGTATTAAATTAGATAGGACATTAGTGCAAAGAAAGAGTTTGCATTTTTATTTCACTTATGATGGATGATATTTAAGAAATAAAAATTTATTTTACGAATATCAGACAATAAACTGCATCTATTAATATTGATAGTATATAAAAATATGAACTAGTGTATATCGATTCACAAAGTTTGGAATCAGTTAAATATTAAAGCAATTGATTTTAAAGGGTTATATAATAAAATAGAACTGTGAGTTGAATTAAGATGTGTATGAAGCTCATGACTGAGAGGTATGAATACCGGAATAAAATATGATAAATAAGTTTTCATGCTAAATGAAAACTTAAAATAAAATTCTTATTGTTCTGTTCAATAATATGTCAGAACAAGGACCCCACCCCCTACGCAGCAATTAAAAAAAATGTTGGACTCCCGAAGCGGACTATATAAACATGTTATGTAGAATGTTCTCCGTTTACAATTTTTTGGAATACTGTAAAGAATACTGTAAGTCGCAATCCATGATAACGATTCATTAACAAAATAGAGAAGTTTAACTATTTTTGAAGTTATTTAGAGTAAGAAAGTTAAAGATTAGAAATGTTGGTATTAAATTATGATACAGGATTACATATTCTCGAAGTACGATTCGGAAATTAAGACATGATAATTCATGTCACCACATGAATAAACTGTTAGAAACCACAGACCTTCTTCCCTAGATACAAGTGATAAAATAAAAATCATTGTGTAACACAGATATAAATATATTACTAAATATCATACAAAATCTACAAGAAAAGTGGAAAATAAATTAAAAAAACCCTTTAAAAAAATGAACACACAAAAATTCAATCACCAAAAAGAGAATGTCCACGCACGAAATCCGTGCTACATTATTATATAGAAAAACGCATTCTAATTCCATTATTTGCAAGGAAAATCAATTCTTAGACTCGTGTAAAACATCTACTATTCAGAGAACGATACATATAATGTGAAATACCATGTGCGCAATTATTTATGTTTAGTTCCTACATACTACATTCGTGTTTGTCGTGTGAAATATCCTTTTCTTTGGGCGGGTGACATACATACGTGTTTGATATCTAGTTCATATAATGATCGAAATCATGCGGATTAAAATTCGTAAATAGTAAATAATCAACGTGGAATAAAAATGTATAGAAATTATATCAGTAAATACATCTATTAGGAAAAATAAAATTAATTTACACACCTGCAATGGAAAAGTCGAAAATAAAAATACGGATATAATTATTTGATTATTATTGCACTGTGGGACAATGCGTGCTTTCATTCGTGGGGTATTTACAGATAAATTACGACTATATTATTTTCAGTATTTTCAGTACTACTATTATTTTCAGTATGCTAAAGGAAAAATGATTATACATTTTAAGGGCAAAAAGAGTCCACTCAAAATATATATGATGTTGTTAAACTCAAGTTAAAAAAAAAACGTTTTGAAAATCAAGGTCGATATTAACACTAGAACGGCGGAAAAATCTTACCTATTGGAACAGTGGGAAGGGGTCATTTTGACCCCTCGACAAAACTACTGAAATAACAATAATAAAATAATTTTAAATGCCATACATCGGAAAAAAATGTGTAATTTACGAGTATTTCATCATTTATATTTAATTTATATTTAACATTACTTGATAATTTATAGAATTTTTAAAGTACTATAAATGCAACGCCTATAGAGTGATGAATTGGATCATACTACAACTACTCAAATAACTCATCAATTTGATGTAAAAATGGATTACATGTAAAAATGGTTTTACAAGTTAAAACTAATTCTAACTAAAATAAAAGACAATTTATAAATTAATATTTTTTTCATCAATATTTCATATATATTTCATATATATTTCATATATATACATTCGATATTGTCCAATATTTCAAAAACTAACAAATCTAGAATGCCGATTTTTTAAATACTTGTTATCTATTTAGAAAAAGTAAAAAAAAAAAAAAAAATCAAAAATTTCTTCCAACCAAACGAAAGGAATCAACTGACAAAAGTGGTCAGGGGTCAAAGTGATCCCTATCGCCGTTCTAGTGTAATGTGGTAGTAACAGATGGAATTTTGAGATGTAACATCCCCCTTCCCCCCCACTTGGAGGTAAATGAATTGAAAGGGGCAAAAGCATTTTACACCAATTACCCATAGTACCAGCACACCATTACTCTTCTCATAGGGGAAGAATTATTTTATAATGTAGTAACGGGGATTTTTAAACAATTGAACAAAATCTCGTTTGTGTTAAAACTATCTTTGCCAGGTGTCACCAAGTACAAAATAGTGAAAATTAATATTTTTTAATTTTAAATATTATTCTTGAAGAAAACTTAATTTCTAAACAAATAAAATATAAATCATCTTAGCGAATATAGAAGTAAGTTCCGTGATGGCCATTGCATACAAATTTGTATCATAGCAATTTTTAATAATATATGATAATATTAGATAATACTTTGGCTCTTTATAGAAATATATTGCTTTATTTTCATATTATTAAAAGGTTTTGGCTCCTTCGTAATAAATCATTGATCTATTGTTTATTTAAGTCAAATATTTAAAACATTTATTTTAAATGACGTTGCGAACTGCATTCTTGTCAGGGCTCACATTATAAAAAGGCTGTTTCCATTTGGTAGTACTAAAAAATATAAGTTAAAGTTAATTTTTAAACATTGAGCTTTAGGTGACATGTTATATTTCTGCTAATAAGAGGAAAACGAAGAATCAAACATGACAATTGCAAGAAATTATATGTAATTATTAATTGTACTTTTTATCATAGTAATTTGAAATGTTACATATTAGTATTAAAGACAAATTAAAAATATAATTAGCTATTTTATAGCATTAATTTTAGAAATGGTATTTTAAAGTCTCTAACGGGCTTTCGACACTTCGCAATTGACATATTTGACAGTTAATAGATTTGATGTTGAAATAGTCATTACGAATGATTGAGGTTAAAGTGTAAAATTAAATTCATTTTTGTTCATAACATGTTTATTAATTGTTGAATAATAATAAAATATATTGTGAAAATAATAGGATTTAAAATGTTAATATTTATTTACAAAATTAAAAACTTTAAAAAATATATTAATAAAAATTTTAGAATAATAATTAGAAGAATAAGCACATACTTTAATATATAACGCATTTAATTTTTAGTGATATATTAATTATTGTATACATGACTACACTTGAAATGAATTTATAATGAATAGTTGTATAACTCAATAAAAATAAGTACATAATGTATTGCGTCGAAATTTATCTGCTTAAAAGAGCAAAATTTTAGAAAAAATGAAGTTAATGATATCACATATCTATTGATAATATTCATATAAGAAAATGTTTCAAATTGACGTTGATTATCACAGAAAAGTGGACAAATGTATAACTATCGCACAGTTAACAAATCGCTGCTTGAATATTTTACTTTCGATAAAAGTATATATTATTAGACGAAAACAATGTCTACCGTAAATTATACAAAATGAATTTAAAGTGCATTTTAAGCAAACAAAAATTAAATATATTATCAAAATATACACATATTATTCAAAACGTTTGAAAATTTTGATGAAAAAGGAAATATTCTATCATTTTTTTAAATAAATATGCCATAGTAAATTTTAACATTTTATTAATAAAGTGTTAACATAATACTGTTTAAATTCTAGTTGTATAAACAGAATCATGTAATTCTTTGTTTAAATTTTAGTATAATGTTTTCGTTTAAATCAAATTACTGTTCCATAATAGATTTCTGTTTATTTTATAGACTACTTTCACGACAACATAATAAAAACAAACATTGTTTGAAATCTAATAAAAATAAAACTTATAGACTTGGATAAAGAGACTAAATATTTATTTTTAAAGAAAATCAATATGAATAATAAATATAATAAGGATAGAAAAGCATTGAATTCGCTAGATACCTTTTATTTATAAATCAAAAAATAATTCAATTGATTAAATAGAAGGTTATATATTACTAACATATTATAGACTTTAAATAAAATTGCTAATTACCATGTAATTTTTTTAATCAGAATTTCTTGAATATTTCTGACAGAGTGGTTTTGTAAGCATTTACTTATAATAATCTACATATATCCCAAAATATTTGCTTATTACACTGATGTCAAAAAATAAAGGAACAGTGACCGGACACATTCGATATCAGACGTTTTGTCAAATATCTACTGAAATTCGTGACGAAATGCCTTTGAAATTTGAGGATGTAAAGAACATGTTTGACTTCATGTTTTCAGTGAAGATTTAGTCCCAAAAACAATTAGGGTTTAATAATATATTTAATAATAAAATAATATTTGCGTTACCCCAAGAAACAGAAAATTCTCAAAGTAGTTCGTCACTGTACAAAGTGACTATGTATGTCCTGTTCAATTTTTTTGTGCATTTGTGTAAGAATAGCCCGCATATTTTTTACGATGTTAACGTTTCTGTGAAAATTTAAAATGCCATTTGTTTATAGCATGCAGAGTTTCCAAACGAATTTAACACCGCTTTTACAAAAATTAACAAAGATCAGTGGAAATAGTATAATGCAATTAAAATATGAATAAATTGAATATTTGATGATATATGTGCATTTGTATGAAATAAATTTTAACTGCGCTTGCGAGAATTATAGCAAAGATTTTTTTTAAATTTTTTTTTAGCATTTGGTAGTTAATTTTACAGAGCAATTATGCAGAGCAATTTTACAGCAATTTAAATAAAAGTCCATTCATATATCGCAAAAATTCAGAAAGATAAAAGCGCTATAATGAGTTGCTTTCTAAAAGTAGCTGCATTATAAGGGATTTTCTCCCAATTTTTGACTCAGCTCACTGTATCACCAGTAACTTTCTGAGTTTTCACGATATTGGACTGGTCTTGCATTGCTCTATAGAATAAACTACCAAATCATGACAAAAAAAATCATTGCTGTAGTTCGCGCATGTGTTGTTACAATTTATTTCATACAAATTACTCATTGATTTTCCAACATATTAAACTTTTAATTATCAGTATACTATTTCTACTGTTCTTTGTCAAGTTTTCGGAAAGTGGTGTTAAATTCGGTTGAAAACTATATATTCTATAAACAAGAAACGTTAACATCTGTTGTCGACTACGACATTAATGTGGACTGTAAATTAAACAACTATCGATAAAAATTCAACTATGTTTACTTAACTAATCATTTTTTTTATTTACTTCGGAGCTCCCCATGGAACAACCAAACGAAACAAGAACAAAACGACTTCTGAATTATATTTATTGCCAAGCGATGTAAGAAGCCAAGAGTGGCGCCAACATACCGGCCACCACTGAAATATTTATTTCAGCAACTTATCTTAAACAAATGTCCTACGTTGGGAACAATTAATTATTTTCTTTTTAACAATAAATCTTCAATTATAATACAAGTTTCAATTCAATCAATAATACAAATATACAATTCAATTCAATTATAATATTAAAATACAAAGTTACTGCAAAAAATTTTCAAATATAAATGCACAAGAAATATAAGAAAAATAAATATTTACATTATAATAATGGATCATTTATGGGCAAAATACTAATATTAGAAATTGCTCGTTTGAATATACCATTTGGAGTTTTTACAAGCACAACCCTAATTTTACCATCGCTCCCATAAATAACGTCTTGAATGTGACCGACTGACCAAGTACACATGGACAAATTACTATCCTTTAATAAAACCATAGTTCCAATTTTAATGTTTTCTTTTTCAAATAACCATTTTGTTCGCTGTTGTAGATTATTTAAATAATCTCTACTCCATTTTTTTCCAAATTAATTGATTAATTTCTGTAATTTGCTGCCAATGACTAAGTTTATTATTGGCAAGGTCAGTCAAGCTTGGTTCACAGATGCTATTTATAGGGCGACCGATTAAAAAATGTCCTGGGGTTAACGTTTCGAAATCGTTTGGATCCGAAGATAAAGGTATTAGAGGCCTACTGTTTAAAATACCTTCGATTTGATTAACGACAGTTAAAAATTTCTCAAAAGTTAGTTTTAAATCTCCAATAGTTCTTTTTAAATGGTGCTTAAAGGATTTTACTCCTGCCTCCCACAAGCCACCAAAATTAGGGGATCTAGGAGGAAGGAATTTCCAAGAAATTGAATTAGTCAATAAGTAAGCAGCCAATTCCTCGGATTGATTTTTTACAATTTTATGCAATTTTTTCAATTCTGAATTCGCACCAACAAAATTAGAGGCATTATCAGAAAAGATGGTGGCACAAATTCCGCGCCTAGCTACAAATCTTTTTAAGGTAGCTATTAAAGCTTCAGAAGTTAAATCTGTTATTATTTCTAAATGAATTGCACGAGTAGCAAAACAGACGAAAATTGCGACATAAATTTTACTAAAAACTCCTTTACGTTGTTTTTTGTATTTTCTATAAAATGGGCCACATAAATCAATGCCTGAATTTGTAAAAGGAGGATTTATATTTACCATTTCTTTAGGTAACGAAGCCATGATTTGTTCTGCAATTTTAGGTTTGTTTTTAAAACAAACAGTGCAATTATGCACGATTTTTCTAGCTATGTTTCTGCCATTTAAGAGCCAGAATTCTTGTCTCACAAAATGAAGCAAGGTTTGAGCACCAACATTCAAATTTTTTAAGTGAACATACTGGAAAATTAAAAGTGTAAGCCTGTGATCTTTGGGTAAAAGAATCGGATGTTTTTTATCATAAGATAAATTCGATTGATCTAAACGACCACCAACCCTAATTATTTCATCCCTATCAAGAAAAGGATTTAAATTACTTACTCGACTATCCTTTAGTTTCTCTCCTTTCTTGAGCGCCTTCATTTCCCTGTAGAAGTACATTACCTGAACCAATTTGACTAATTTAATCTTTGCTTGGCAAAATTCCTCTTTTGTTATAGGCCCAACAATCCTTTCTTTGTGCTTGCAATTATAAATAAATCTATAAATATAAACTAAAATACAAATTAACTTAAAATAACTGTTACTTTAGCTACAAAATTGGGTAAAAAAATGATTAAAGTCCTGATTAATTAGATGCAAATTAATATTACAGTTTGGTTTCAGTTCGTTTAAATAAGCATCATCATTTAGAAAGTCAGTTTTTTCCTCTTTTTCTGTCCAGTCCAAAATATTATTAGTCAATAATGGACCTTTCCACCACAGTTCAATATCTGAGAGTTCCTGGATTATCACTAGAAGGAATGTGTTTCCATAAAAATTGTTCAGTGAGAGACTGAAGCTTTGAGACTCTATTTGCGATGAAAGTTTTTAATAGATGAGCAGAGGTTTTTATCCATGCCAATGCTATAGTTGAGTCTGAGAATAAATTTACTCCTTGAATGTCTAGTTGTAAAGAAGGAAGAATTTTGGCGACAAGTTGAGAAAGAAGCAAACAGGAACATAGTTCCAGTCTTGGCACAGAAATGGTCTTTAGAGGTCACACTCTTGTTTTACTTGCAATGAGGTTTGATGTAGCCGAGTTAGATGAATTTAAACAATATACACAAACTGCAGCACCAAAAGCTGTTATGGAAGCGTCAGCGAAACCAAGAACAAATATTGCTTATGTGGAAGGAGTTAAAATGTATCGACTAATTGTTATATTTTCTATATTCCTTAGGTGACTTACGAGGTTACACCAATCACTAGCAAGGGGTTCCGGAATGTTCTCGTCCCATCCTACTTTACACAACCACAATTTTTGAAGATAACACTTGGCCTTGGAAATAATTGGCCAATGAGCCCAAGAGGATCATACAATTTTGCTATGACAGAAGAACCTGTCTTTTGGTGTATGATTCTTGCTCTTTCACCGAAATTCTAAAAACAAATTGGTCTTTGTTGGATTGCCAAACCATACCTAAAGTTTTTGCTAAAGTGTCAGACTTAGTGCAAAAGGAAACGTCTTCGATTTCATCATGATTTAAAAGCTCATTCAAATTTGAATTCCATTTGTGCAAAGCCATTCCACAAGAACGAAATATGTCAATTAATTGATTTTTCAGGGCTATTGCCGACTCTGAATCTGGGGATCCAGTCACGATGTCGTCCATGTAACTCTCAGATAGGATAGCTTTTGCTGAAGAGGAAATATAGCTTCAAATATGCCCACTTGAGGGCGGTTTGTTAATAAATTGCACATTCACCTAAAATTTTATTTAATTTTTTTTAAATTTAAAAAAGCATGTTCCCAGTGATAGCTATCATTGACGGCTACCATCTGTAATCACAAGATGGCATGTTCCAAAGTTGAGCCAAATATGTGCTTGGAAGTGTTGAGTACATGCTGCTAAACGACGTCTTTAAAATAAGGTAATCTTCTTGGATTGTTACGGCTTTCCAGATGTTTCGAATTCTCCCCACAAAAATTAAAATTGTCTAGATTTTGGTCTGGGGATCAGGAGGCCATACATAACACATGTTCAAAGTACTCTTCTGCTTGCAGTGCTAGAACAATTTAGTTATCTTACAGAAATGAATATGTTGCCCAATATTCGAGCACGGGAATACTTGTAAGTGGCGATCACATTGAAAACACATCTGAGTAAATGTTTGTGGGTTTTTCACTGCATTGCGCCAAAAAAGTAATTGAAAGTTGACTAGTACATATTTCATGGTAATACACCCTCTGCTGATCATGTTTGTATTTTTTCTCTGAATGTTTTTCCCATCCTTTTTTATTACATAGTTCACAAATCTTCATTTTTTAGATGAACGATGACGGATGTAGGGAGCTCAGAATAGTAAAATATGAATTATGAACACATTCCATATATATAATTGTGTCAAGAAATATATTAAAACACAATATCGCAAATAACTATTTTTTAGATACATGTTTTTCAACATAAAATTTCTTATATTTCGTATCAAATAAATTCCATATTAATTTACAATATGATAAATCTCATTAACTGATCGGGAAATGTAAAGAACCATAATCTAAAACCTGAACTGTGGTAATATATTACTTTGAAGTTCATTCTGAATTAATAGATTCCTTAATATGGGAAAGAGCTTTTATAATGTTGCAAAATGACACACAGGTGATTAATTTTACCGCAATAATAATTTTTAGAAGAAAGAGAAAATTTGCAGCATAAAGTAAGAAATCATTACGTGAAATGGCTTAATTATACTGGTAATATGAGTTTGTTTCGGTGATATAAAATTAAATTCGTTCACGATTTTGTTTATTAATGATTTATGAAATATGATTTTAACTATGCAAATTTTTTTAAACTTACATAAAATTTATTTGAAATGTTACATTGATAAAATTAATATATTTACTATATGACACATCTCAGTAAATGTTTGTAGGTTTTTCACTTCATTGCGCCAAATAAAGAAATTGCATGCGGACTACATATTTCAAGGTAATACGCGCTCTGCTGATCATGTTTCAATTTTTTCTCCGAGTGTTTTTCCCGTCTTTTTTTATTGCATAGTTCACAAATCTTCATTTTTTTAGATGAACGATGACGGTTGTAGCGAACTCAGAATAGTAAAACATGAATTATGAACACATTACATATATACAAATGTGTCAAAAAATATTAAAACACAATATCGCAAATAACTATTTTTTAGATATATGTTTTTCATTTTAAAATGTTTATACTTCGTACCATATATATTCTATATTAATTTAGAATATAATAATCGGAAAACTTAAAAGGCCATAATCTGAAATCTGAACTTTGATTATACATTATTTTGAAGTGTATTCTGAATTAATAGATTCCTTAATATGGGAAAGAGCCTTTATAATTTTGCAAAATGACACACAGGGGATTAATTTTATCGCAATAATAATTTTCAGAGGAAAGAGTAAATTTGCAGCACAAAGTAAGAAATCATTTCATGACATGGTTTAATTATACTGGCAATATGAGTTTGTTTCGGTGATGTAAAATTAAATTCCTTCACTATTTTTTTTATTAATGATTTATGAAGTATGATTTTAACTATGATTTCAATTTTCTTAAACTTACAAAAATTTATTTGAAATGTTACATTGATAAAATTAATATATTTATAATGACGTTATGTATTCTGTATTCACACTAAAGTACTTCATCGGCTTGAGCTTGCTGTATTTCATTAAAATAATTTTATGTTTTCTTTTTTGCTACTCGTATTGTTTAAGTTTGGTTCCAGTTGTGTTGATAGTAACAATTTTGACCTCATGTCGGTTTCACATTGCATTCTTGTTCTTGAAGTTTGGGTTCTTGTGTAACCAAATTTTATGTGAATTGCTACCTTTGATTTTGATACAAAAATGTATTGTCGTATTATATAATATCGCTTCTAGTTTGCCGAAGTGAGTGTACAACCTTACAATCATCTATTTCTCTCTCTCTCTCTCTCTCTCTCTCTCTCTCTTTATCTCTCTCTCTCTCTCTCTCTCTCTTTATCTCTCTCTCTCTCTCTCTATATATATATATATATATATCATCATCATCATCATCAACCGTTTTCAAATATATATATATATATAATTTAAATATGAAAATTTTGGATACGGGTTTTTGTCACAATCTTTGGATAGGCAATTGGAAAACTGAAAAGTCTTCATTTGTCAGAAAGAAATTATTAAATTATATTATAAGCCAATTTCGTATATGGCGCGAAAAATGAAATTAACGATTTGTGTGGTAAAAAAAACGCTATTCATGATTATAAAATAAGACGTTTAAATTAATATTGTAAAAAAAGTGAATTCTATGAGTCTTTCATTTTCTAAAAAATTAAAAATCTTAACACTTAAGAAAAGTGGTGCGCATCATGACGTCTAAATCAGAAAGTTGTCTCATAACGAGGTTCCGTTTAAAATATTGATTTGATATAAGGTATCAACAAGAAAGTGAATTAGAAAGAACATCCAGGCTTTCTATAGTGCAATGACGGTTAAATCAGACGGGATTAAGAACTAAAAGCCTATAAAAACCATTATGGACACAGAAAATATGTAAAAAATGACAGAAATTGACAAGAAATTTAAAACCAAAACAATACATTATACTACGGACGAAGAATTTAAAATTTCAGATTCCAAAATTTAACATTTTTTCTTCTGTTGGAAATTAGTTAGTAAGATATAGAAAGATAGGTGTATACTGAAAATTGAACCTTTCAAACAATCACGTAATCTACATGTGTTATTATGTTGGGCTGTATATCACGGATCATGTATTAATGCTGAGAGGATCATTCAAGCTTCAAAAATATTTAAACATTATAAAATAACCGACATACCCAATGAAATTCGAAGTATCCAACATGCTTATCAATCCACTGTTTCAAGACGATAATGCTTTTCGCAGTAGGACGTCAACGGTGAATAATCTTCACATTGCATGTCAAATTAATCGAATAATATGAGTTACATAATCATTATTTTTTTTCATTAAACTATATTATTATACGAAACGTTTTGTAATTCTATCATTAAGATGTCTGTATAGCAGTTCTTATTTAAATTCATTAGAAATGTATAGGCTAAAATAAGGGAAAAAATCAATTTTTGGAACTTTATCAAAGTTGAGAGCTTTTATTAACAACCTGTGTCATAAAGAAATAGTTCCAAACTACATATAAGAACTGTATAAACCAATGCCAAATCGTATTATTATTTTTTTATTTATAAAAAGTTGGAATAAATAAATTCTGAGGATTTTTTATGATTAGTATTTGTGATATATATTTAGGTTCTTTTTTCTTCATTATAATTCACGAACAAAGATATTTTCATTATTATTTTATTTTTAATAAGGTATCACTTCATTTCATCAAGAATATCGCACAAACTAAATGAATCTTTTCTTAAATTTTCGATTGTTCATTTTTTTTAAATATTTTTCTTTATTAAAACTTTCTGAAAGCCCAGCAAAAGGGCAAAATTGTAATGTTTTTCTCTCTATAATCCTTTTATAATGTTAACAAAAGAATATTTTTTCTAACATGATATAAAAAAAAAATTATTGCGTATATCAATTTAATCCTGGGAGTATTAATCATTACTCAATGTTTAAAAACTGGACTATATCTGTAGAATTCTATTAATTTAAATAATGTTTCTATTGCAATTACACCTACAGCTAAGTCAACGATATATCAGTTTACGGCGCTGCAAAAGTTTTAAATTATAAATGTGTAATCCACAAGTAGATAGTAATCACACCCAAATGTATTTCACAATTCTACTCGAAAAATTGTTTTGTTACTGCAGACTATTTGGAAGATATTTGTGTATGAAAGCCCAAAATGAATTGTTTTACTGTGATGCTTTTTTTCTGCCAGACTGTAAAGAATATAAAAGTTAATTATTTATCTAAATATATTTTTATACTACAAATTCAGCAAACTTTAACTAATCATTATTTTTATCCAAATCTTTTCAAATAAATCACAATTATGATGTGAATTATCACATTGTTTATACATTTTAATTTAAACTGAAGTTTCAGAATCAATCAATAAATATGTCATTTCTACCTGTTTTTAACTTCCTCTTTTAAAGTTTTTATCATAACTACCAATAAAAGTGAAATTTCTATATCTGTAGAAATCTATTAATTTAATGCTTCTATTGCAATGAAACCTATAGCTAAGTCAACGATATATCAGTTTACGGCTCTGCGAAAGTTTTAAATTATAAATGTGTAATCCACAAGTAGAGAATAATCACACCCAAATGTATTGCACAATTCTACTCAAAAAATTGTTTTGTTACTGCAGACTATTTAAAAAATATTTTCGTATGAAGCCCAAAATAATTTTTTTTACTGCGCTGTTTTTTTCTACCAGACTGTAAAGAATATAAGGTAAAGCTAGGATAGTCTGCGCACAATTCAAAAGAATAGCAATAAAAACCTAAATATTAATTTTTTGCTAAACCATCCATGAATAATTTTTACTTTATTTGTTTTTTATGCATTTCCATTGCTATTTTGTTGTTATGTTGCAATTTAATAGAACAGTTGTAATAAAATCAAGGAAGTTATTTTGCGCAATCTGTCCTTACAGGGTTTGTTTGATTGCGCACATGGGTAAGAGAGATTGTTACTAACAATAACTACAATTAAATTGTTAACAATAGTAATTACACTTAAATGACATTGCTGTAAGGTTTTTGTGAACAAATATTATTGTATTAGGAGTGAATATTTCAACATAATGATTAAACAATCAGAAAAATGAAATAATTTTAAAAACGATTAAAAAATTTTAATTAAAGGGGAAAAAATTAAAGAATCAGAAAAAGACAAGTACAGATAAGATTACAAAATAAAATTAGTCCATTTTCATTTTTCATTTTTTATGCAAATTTATCAATAAGCTGCGTAATCTCCCCTAGCATGTAAACTAATGGGAACACTGCGCCATCTCTCCTAAATAGCAGATGCGCAAACTCTCCAATTTCGGTAGGAGAGATTGCGCGGCCTTTTATTTAAACATGGCCTCTTCTAAAACGAACCATTGATGTTCACATTGTTGGTCTAGATTAGTAGCTTTTGATAAATCGTTTAAATTTAAAATATTTTGTACTATTGACATTATATAGAAATTCTGATGAATAGCTATGAAAATTCAAGCACTTACTTTGGGAAACAAAACAAAATAGCAATACTTTATCTTAGACGTTCAAAGCAATCAACGTGCACTTTCAATTAGACACTCCACTACTGTTGTTGTAAAACTACCTGAAGTCGCTGTGCTCTCACTGTACTCCTCCCCCCCCCCCTCCCCGAACGTCTATGTGCGCAATCTCTCCGACCGCGTCTTCTCTCCTGGCTTTACCTTAATAGTTAATTATTTATCTAAATTTATTTTTATACTACAAATTCAGCAAATTTTAACTAATATTTTTTTTATCCAAATGTTGACATCCAAATGTTTTAAAATAAATCACAATTTAGATGGGAATTATCATATTCTTTATACATTTTAATTTAAAAACTGATGTTTCAGAATAAATCATTTAATATTTCACTTCTACCTATTTTTAACTTTCCTCTTTTTAAGTTTTTATCGAAACTACCAATAAAAGTGAATTTTTTTTAAGCATCAAACAGGTTCCAGAAATGTTAAATTAACTGCTATTTAGTATATATAGAAATATATATACATATAAATATTTTTAAATAATTTGCTTATGTCCCATGTTTCGCTTTCTAAAAACATATACACAATATGTAGATAAATTTAAATATATTTTTAAAAATCATAGAATTTTCAAAAATGTTAAATTAACTGTTATTTAAAATATATAGGAGTACATATATAAATCATTTTAAAATAAATAGTTTGGGTTCCATGTTTCACTTACCAAAAACAAATACACAATATGTAGATAATTTTTTTTTTTTAATCTGAGGAAAAGTGATTTTGTAGCGATTTAAAATTTATCATAAGCTCAAATGTTACCTGTAGCTAAGTATTGCATTAGATAGGGCATTATAAAGCTTCAGACATTTTATTACTCTTTAACAACAATACTAAGAAATATAATGTGTATTTTTTTTAATCAAATTTTAAATTATTTCAATAATGATTTTTTACGTTTATTATTTAGCGTATTTCCAATTTTAGGTAGCTTTCAATACAAAAAAGTATAAAGCTACCTATTGCAGCCGTTCGGAGGAAAGCAGTTACGGAAAATTTCGATATATTTTCACCGATCATGACCCCCAGACCCCAAAACCAACCTCCGTTCAAATGTTGATTTATATATATATATCTGACCTATGTCATACGATAACGCTCGTATTTATAAATCAATTTTGATGAAACTAATTGTGTGTATTAAGCTCACCAATGTCTCGACCGAGTTCGTTGGCCAGCTTGGTCCGCCATTTTGTTTCAAGATGGCGGCCATTTAAAAATTTAAAACTAAAATAAATATACAAAAAAGTTAAAAATTCAAACTTATTTTTTAATTAAGTGTTAGGCCTTGATACGAGGATTTCAGAGCATTTTTTGGTTTACCTCTATCTTAAAAAATGGCTGAGATAGAGCAGTTTGAAATTCTAGGGTGGCTGACATTTTGAAACAAAACAGCACATTAACGCGATTACTCGCAAATTATTTTCTTTCATTGTTGTAATAATTTTCCCAATCATACGCATAAAACTATATATTCATATCCGTTAGCGCCAAATTCTTGCCAAACTTGGCGACATTTGGCGAACTATCGCTAGATTTGGCGACCAAAATAAGTCTTCATAAATGAAGCCAATTTCGCTATTGCTCAATAATTTGGCGAATTTCTTATTCAAATTCAGTATTAACGAATCTTTTGTAACCGTTTCTTTGCATTTTAACTTACTGCTTTCGAGTAACATTAGCTAAAATTTTAAAACGAAGATATAGGAAAGCTACCTTTTCCTCCCGGTACAGGCCGGAAGGACTTTTTTTTAAATTAATTTCATCAGGACCTATTTTTTGCTTTACAAAAGCAACGCAACAGGTATAATTTTAGGTAGCTTTCAATACAAAAAAGTATAAAGCTACCTATTGCAGCCGTTCGGAGGAAAGCAGTTCCGGAAAATTTCGATGTATTTTCACCGATCATGACCACCAGACCCCAAAACCACCCTCCGTTCAAATGTTGATTTATATATATATATATATATATATATATATATATCATACGATAACGCCCGTATTTATAAATCGATTTTGATGAAGCTAATTGTGTGTATTAAGCTCACCAATGTCTCGACCGAGTTCGTCGGCCAGCTTGGTCCGCCATTTTGTTTCAAGATGGCGGCCATTTAACAATTTAAAACTAAAATAAATATACAAAAAAAACTAAAAATTCAAATTTATTTTTAAATTACGTTTTAGGCCTTGATACAAGGATTCCAGAGCATTTTTTGGTTTACTTCTATCTTAAAAAATGGCTGAGATAGAGCAGTTTGAAATTCTAGGGTGGCTGACATTTTGAAACAAAACAGCACATTAACGGGATTACTCGCAAATTATTTTCTTTCATTGTTGTAATAATTTTCCCAATCATACGCATAAAACTATATATTCATATCGTTAGCGCCAAAATTGGCGACATTGGCGACAAAATTGGCGACATTTGGCGAAATATCGCCAAATTTGGCGACCAAAATAAGTCTTCATAAATGAAGCCAATTTGGCTATTGCTCAATAATTTGGCGAATTTCTTATTCAAATTCAGTATTAACGAATCTTTTGTAAACGTTTCTTTGCATTTTAACTTGCTGTTTTCGTGTAACATTAGCTAAAATTTTAAAACGAAGATATAGGAAAGCTACCTTTTCCTCCCGGTACAGGCCGGAAGGACTTTTTACTTTCTTCTAAGTACTTTCATTTCACAGTTTTAAATTTCAATTTTTTTAGAATTTGTTCTTAGAGAGCATTTACATCTTATAAGTAACTACCATGCCAAATTTCATGTTTCTAACACCTTCAGTATAAAAAAATCGAAATTTTAGAACGTTTTTCGCTCATGCACTCCCCTGGGGGCAGTAGCACCGGCATGAAATATTGCCTATGTTACAGCAATAACTATGACCATCAATTTGCCACCATCACTTTTGAAAACAGTTCTGTAGTTCCAGAAATTCCATAGAAGTTGTAATTTAGAATGTTTTTCGAACGCTTTTCTCTCATTTCACCCTTTTAAATTTCGATTTTTTTTGTTAGAGAGCATTTACAACTTATAAGTAACTACCATGCCAAATTTCATGTTTCTAGTTCCTTCAGTATAAAAAAAAATCGAAATTTTAGAATGTTTTTCGCTCTTTTACCCCTTTTTCCTGTAGTAGTGGCACCGATATAAAACATAGCCTATGTTACAGCAGGGACTGTTAGCATCAATTTGCCACCATCACTTTTGAAAATGTTTCTACAGGTTCCAGAGATTTCATAGAACTTGTAATTTAGAATGTGTTTAGAACGCGTTTCGCCCATCTCACGCTTTTAAATTTCGAACTTTTTTAGAATTTGTTCTTAGAGAGCATTTACATCTTATAAATAACTACCATGCCAAATTTCAAATTTCCAGCTCCTTCAGTATAAAAAAAAATCGAAATTTTAGAAAGTTTTTCGCTCTCCCCCCCCCCTGTGTTAGTGGCACCGACATAAAATAAAACCTATGTTACAGCAGAGACTGTTACCATCCATTTGCCACCATTACTTTTGAAAATGGTTCTGTAGTTCCAGCAATTTCATTGAAATTGTAATTTATAATGTTTTTAGAACGCTTTTCGCTCATCTCACACCTTTTAAATTTCGAATTTTCTTAGAATTTGTTCTTAGAGTGCAATTACATCTTATAAGTAACTACCATGCTAAATTTCATGTTTCTAACACCTTCAATGTAAAAAAAATCGAAATTTTAGAACGTTTTTCGTTCCTGCATCCCCCTGGGTGTAGTGGCACCGACATAAAATATAGCCTATGTTGGAGCAGGGACTGTCACCATCAATTTGCCACCATCACTTTTCAAAACGGTTCTGTAGATCCATAGATTCCATAGAAATTGTAATTTAGAATGTTTTTAGAACGCTTTCTGCTCACCTCACACCTTTTAAATTTCGAATTTTTTTAGAATGTGTTCTTAGAGAGCATTTACATCTTATAAGTAACTACCATGTCAAATTTCATGTTTCTAGCTCCTTCAGTATTAAAAAAAATTCGAAATTTTAGAACGTTTTTCGCTCCTGCACCCCCCCCCCTGGGTTAGTGGCACCTACATAAAATATAGCATATGTTGGAACAGGGACTGTCAGCATCAATTTGCCACCATCACTTTTGAAAACGGTTCTGTAGTTCCAGATATTCCATAGAAATTGTAATTTAGAATGTTTTTAGAACGCTTTTCGCTCATCTCACCCTTTTAAATTTCGAATTTTATTTGAATGTATTCTTAGATAGCATTTACATCTTATAAGTAACTACCATGCCAAATTTCATGTTCCTAGCTCTTCCAGTATAAAAAAATCGAAATCACCCCCCTAGGGGTAGTGACACCGACATAAATTATAGCCTATGTTGGAGCAGTATATTGCCTATGTGGAGCAGTATATTATGGGAGTATACTGTCACCACCAATTTGCCACCATCAATTTTGAAATCGCTTCAGTAGTTCCTGAGATTACCCCCTATAAACAAACAATCTTTACTACTTTATAATATTAGTATAGATTACACGCATATAACATATTTACACATCTTCATTAGACGTCGATAGCCCAGTAAGTAAACTTTAAGTATAGTAAACGCACAACCGAATGCTGATAGTAGAGAAGTAGCAGTACTTTTTCTCCCATACAAAATTTTATTTCATGGAGTCCGTAGAAGCAGCAGCAAATTCGCGAACACAGATCAACTGTTCATTCTGTTAAAATTTCAAATCATGTATTCAAATTTTAAATAAATAAATAAATAAGAAATATGCATTTTTTTAAGTAGAAAAAAATCATAAAAACTTGGGACTCATGCCTGACAGGGATACAGACCAAATAAGCATTTTAGCACGAAGGAAGATCCAGGTATTTTAGTAATCCCACGTGTAATTTTAATCTCTTATCTTGGGAGCCACCAAGGGAAAATCTTGACAAGGGAGAGTCATTTCCTTTCGCTGGATTTTGAAATTTAAGTAAGTAAATTTTCTTTTTTATCGAGTTTTATAAACATAGCAAAATTAATTCTTTTTAATGAACTCTAAGTAAACAAGCACTAAGAAAATGTAAAGCTAATTTTCCGTTATAAAGTGGGGGGGGGGGGGTTGTGATGTCCTCTAAATTATCCATGGAATTAAATTTTAGTTCTGTTTTTTAAGTTTATATGCTGGTATACGAAATAAACCTTCTGGATAACTCCGTATACCCTCTGTATCTATAGCGTAAATTCTCTCGTATATCCTACTGCTTATAGCTTATACCCTCTGGGTTTTTTTTTATTACACCGATTGTAACTTGTTAATGTAAAAATTTGCGGTTATTAAAATGCACCTCAAATGAAAATTTTACCTGCTCATATAAATATTTCTCTAGGAAAAGCTAATTTAAACGTTTAATATTGGTGTATAAGGATAATTACAGATACAAATGGTTCATAAATTTGTGTAAAACATTCTATTTGCAATGAGTTACACTTTAAAAGTACAGCAATGCTTTTTTAAGCATTTTTGTAACTACTTAATTTCTGTATTTCCAAACTATTCTGCAAACTTACAGAGTTGGTAACCTCATGAAATTTTTAACTATCATTATTTACGAATCGTACTTTTCCCATAATTTTCTACAAATTCCTACTTTAATGCAGAAGTTTGGTCATTAAATAAACGAATATTTCTATTCATTTATACAAACATAAAAAAAAATGAGAGCCATTACAAATAATTTAAACGAAAATCTTTAATACGAACATACAGTTTAGAGATGCATAAGACCTTTACAAAGAACTTTGTCTGTCTTCGCAAGACGAAATTTAAGAATACTTGTTACTTATTAGAAAGCAGGAGAAAGACTTAGGGACAATAGGAAAAGGTTGGATGGTTGGTTGATTTATGACGGCCGATTGTTTATTCGAGGGATAAAGGCCCTTGCGGCAGTACCGTCGTTGGGGGTCTTTCTAAGGGATCCTAAACCGTATTTACGGTAAGGTTCGAAGAAAATCACGGAAAACGCCGTACTTTTAGGTCGACGAGCGTGACAGGGGTTTGAACCCATCTTCTCCCGTCTATCAACTTTGAGAGCAGAATCTCTCAGCCACTGGTGGGGCAGCAATAGGTCAGAAAAGGGCAGTTTTAAGTAAACAACCAGTAGGAATATAAAAAGCATTAGTCAATGGAATAGAAACCATTGACCAATCACAAGAACACCTAAAAGAATAATAAATATGAAGTAAAATCAATAAGCAGAAAGCGAAAAAAAAATAAGAACACATATACAGAAAAAATAAACACAATGGAAAAAAAAAACAATAATAATAAACAACATAAAAAAGAGAGAGGTTAAATAAATAAAATAAATCGATTGTGTTACCTTTTTGTCGTACGGGAATAATTATAAAACTATTCATTGATATACGAGGGTTGTAAATTAAATAGTGGCAACTTAACCTTGAAACTCGCAGAAGGTCGGGTATGCGCAAATAGGATATGGGAGCGGTGAGGTGGAGCTGTTGTCGATGTGTAGAGTGCAAAAAACAGTCGATCTGCTTAGAAGGGTAGTTGTTGTGTGGCGTTAAAGTGAGAAGTTTCGTTTCCATCGCTCTAATGCATGTTTTCAAAAGGTGATCAGTGGTCGTGGCTTAAAATCGAGGTTGCCAGTGGTAAAAATGCAACAGAATGCTATCGAGGTATAGTGGAAGCCTGTGGCACAAATGCTTTACCGTATAGGACAGTAGCACGATGGGTTCAAGCATTTCGTTCGGGTCGGAATGAGACTGCGGATTTGCAACGCACAGGGCACGAAGTAGGGCGCTCGGTCGCTCACATCAACAATCAACACCTCTCCACTGGTCTACAACGGCTTCCCGACATTTGGCAAAAGGTTATAAGCTTTGCTGGTGATTACATAGAAGGAATGTAATGCAATTGTACTTGTAAGTTCATTAAAAATTGATTTATACCTATGTTGCCATTACTTAATTTACAGCCCTCGTATGTACATCAAATGAAACAGAGATGACTTCAGATGTTTGACACACTTTGCACGAACATGCTCGTAATTTTTCTTTGTTTTCATAAGGTGTTACTAGTAAAATTTGAATTTTGTCTCGTTTGCTCTAGTTTAATTATTTTGATTTAATAATTATTTACCCATCATACGTAGTATAGGGAAAGTCTTGCAATCATTTTAAAAATTGAAAAAATAAATGTTTGACGGATTTACACGTTTCAGACACTGGAGATTCCGAAAAACATAGTTTTAGAAAACTTTTTTTGCCGTCCGTCTGTCTGTGTGTGTGTTTTTAAACGTTCTATCTCCCGAACACATTGAGATAGAGACTTGAAATTTGATATGTACTTAGTATGTAATAATGGGAAGAAGCTTATTGAATTTCAGTAACCTCGATTATCCGGAACTGTTTTTTTTCGGACTCTTGAAATATTCGTTCTGATAAAAGTTATATAAAATTTTTCGAAATTGTTTATTCTAAGGAATGAATATAAGATACAATAAAAAAACATAAATTTTGCATAAAGAATACAGTCGATCGAATAATGAGATGCCGAGATATTTGGAATCCTATTTGCCTCCTCAATTCTTTATCCTCTTCAATTTTTCGTGACCCTGTATTTCATTAAAATTGCAATTCAAAGATATACAGTAGAACCTCCATAAGCTGACCACCTAAGGGACTGTAACTAAGCGGTCAACATACGGAGGTGGTCAACTTAGGGAATTTTTAGAAAATACAATATTAGAAAAAAATTAGTAAACTTTTTTAGTATATTTTAAGGAAAAATTTAGAAAAAAATGAGCACTTACTCATTTTTATTTTTACTGAAGATACAGCACATTTTTACAATTTTTGAAAGAATAATTCAAAATTGTTTTAGTCCTGTTTTTGTTTATTAGGTAACAGCAAAAAGCACTTTCACAGTTTACAAGTCCATTAAGCATGCTTGGGCATTTTTCTGCAGCGAAATCTTTAAGTTGCTCCATCATGCGCTTTACATCGTCTTCCTTCAGAGTTGGGTACTTTTCAGTTTCGTCGTCACTTGGATCATCTTTCTCTTCGCCGTCCATTTCTTGTACCTTAGAGTACTCGCTGTGCTTAGTTTCAGAGAGTATCTCATTGAAGATTGCCTCTGGGTCTGGTTCAACACGTTACTAACTCATCGTCCATGCTAACATAATCTTCAAAATCAACTCCATCAAAAACTGGCAAGGGAGATAGAGGAAGCTCGTCCTCTTGCACCGATGTTGTAGCTGTAACAAATCCAGCTTTCTTGAAGCAGTTCTTAATCGTGGTTTGCGTAACTTTATTCCAAGCAGAATTAATCCAATGAACAGCATTCAAAGCATTTACTGATGCAGCTGTTGACGATGCCAATGCAGAAGGACCACAGGTTTGTGCTTTCATGATCACATATTCCAGAATTTGAACTCTGTAGTGCTCTTTGAAGGACTGAATAATGCCTTGATCTAAAAGTTGGGTTTTCGAAGTTGAGTTTGGAGGCAAAAATTTTAGTTTCACATTTGTGAAATTACTCACTTTCGGGTGGCTGGGTGGCAGTTGTCCACGGTAAGTAGAATAGACCAATTATTTTTCCTCATTTCTGCTTCAGTTCCTCTAACCCACTCTTCGAACAAAAGACTGGTCATCCAAGCGGATCTATTCGCTCTCCAAAAAACAGGAAGGTCTTCAGGTTTTACATTTTTAAATGCACGAGGTTTCGTGAATTTGCTGATCACCGTAGGCTTCAATTTTTCCCCAGTCATACTAGCACGTAGGAGAACAGTAAAATGCTGTTTTGAAAGTTTTCCCCTTTTGCAAATGTCATCCTTCATTACTAGACTTCTATCAGGCATTGCTTTAAAGAAGAGACCGCACTCGACAGCATTAAAGATGTCCTCATCTTTAAAACCTTTAGCAAACACTGGGAAATTTTCAATAAACTTTTCCACCACTTCAGCTGAAACCTTATTCGATTTTCCACACAAAACTTTTTGAGAAATGTCGTATAGTAGTTTGAATTTTTCAAGCCAACCTGCTGACGCTTGGAAGTCCTCTATTTCGAATTCTTTTGCAATTTTTTTTGCTACTTCCTGAAGCATAGGTCCCGATATTCTTGCATTGATTGATCTCATCTCTTTAAACCAACGAAACGTGGCTTCATTCACAGCGTCGAGATACGTTTTTCTGCGTTTTCTTTGGAGTCCACCGTTTTCAGATGAATATCTTTCCAGGTATTCTTCCTTGCGTTTTAAAATGTTGCACACAGTTGTTTTGCTCACACCAAATTTTTTCGCTGTCTTTATTTGGCTGCTGCTTTCCAGAAAATTAAGAAGATCCACTTTCTCCTTTAATTTAAGTTCTTTTAGAGCTTTTCTTTGTGCCATATTTTATGAAAATTCGCAAATAAATGACCGGTCCCGTCACGACGCGACATCCAAAAAAAAAGAACGGAATGTGTTTCACATGTGAGGAATGCACGTTGTTTTCCAATTATGCATACAGCTACACCGCTACGCACATCCCCCACTCCCCTGACATTTTTCGACAGATTCCAAGAATTCTGGCATTTCCCTCCCATTGTATCATACTGGAAGTGAACAATGAATGGAGCACCACAAGGGGGGCGAGTGTTGCTCAGATAAGCCGAATGACTAATAAAAAAATTCCTGGAAACCAGATAAAGAACAAATGGAGGAAAAAGAAAATTTAAGAAAAGATCAGTGGTCAAGTTACGGAGAGTAAAACCTACTTAAAAGCGGTCAACATACAACTTACGGAGGTGGTCAACAGAGAGAGATAAATCTCCATTGAGAATGCATTATGACCATTCAAACTAATAAATTTTGGTCAACATAGAGAGGTGGTCAACGTACAGAGGTGGTCAACTTTGGAGGTTTTACTGTATTTTAATTGGAAATTAGATGCTTAATCCGACGAAGTAAACTGTTAGTTAAAAGGATTAACATTTTTGAAGTTATGAGGATGTTTTTTTACGCAATTCAGTAATAGAGCATTTAAAGTCGAGGACGTCATCAAGCCACGATTTTATTCGAATTGCAATGCATTTGATAAATAGTTTACACATGTTTTATTTTCATATTTTATATTATGCATATCCATGATGGGTAAATATTACGGTGGACCTTAACGACTAGTTTACTTTTGTAATAGTAATACAAAACTAACAGTTATGACTGCCGTATCAAATAAACAAAAATACTATAGTATATACACTAGATATATTTTGTTTAATAATGTAAAACTTCAACTAATTACATATTTACATGCATGTTTGAATTCATTTATACTGCTGTTAAATTTTAAACCATTTAAATGAATGTAATAAACTCAAAAATTAGAAATTCCAATCATCAAGTGACGAAATCCATTATTTTAATATCACTCCCAATTTAGAAATAATATTTTTATATATTCAACATCAACATGCAAACATAACCATTTTCAATAAAATAGTTATCTCAAACATACTACAAGTTTAATAAATATTCGAAAGAACTTCCATGTGAAAAGGAATGCAAATGCCATTCCCACATTGTTTGATAAAATGAGTTAGTGATAGAGTTCCGATTAAATGAATTTCGAATTAAGCGAGAACATTTTAAACTTTCAAAGATAACATTCTAAATATAGCTAGTCGTATGAAGATATATTGTAAAGAGGGTAATCTATGGTATGATAGAATAAGTATTTATTGTGTTTCAAGGATTTGGGGAATGCATTGCTTTTAATTAGACATTTATGGTAAGTGGAGCTTGTACATGCAAATTAATGAGGAAACATGACCGTTAAGAAAGTATTTCTGGATAGTTACTAGGAAATTGGGGTTGCCAGCATTTATATTATATATCCAGTTGAATATATTTTGTTTTTAATTGTATACATAAAAAGAATTGTCTAACTTTTTAAAATATATTTAAAATGTATCTTATTTTTTCTCACGGTATAAGAATAATATTTATTAAAACTTATTATTGTTTTATACATGATGCATATTCTAAATAAGTGTAAGGAAATGAAAGCACAAACTAGAAAACAAAATCTAACTTTCGCGTTCTAATTTTATTTCATGTTATGCCTGTAGATGGTTAATTTACATCAGCATCCGATAAAACTAAATTAATCCTTATTTTGTATTCCTTATTTATTAAGTATCTAAATGAAAGTTAACTACAGAATGTCTATATTAAATACATTACTTGAAAATATAAAAGATCATTTATAAACTGAATTCCTCCACATGTAAAAATTTTCATTCTTTAAAATAGCTAACTCAAATTGTTCACATATGTGTAATTATTTATTTGAATCACCATTTCATATGAATTATGTTATAACACGCTACAACGCGTGACATCTCTATCAGAACTGACTGCGCAAACCCGTCAATATGTAGCACACTAAAATAAAGTTAGCGTTACTACACTGTGTGCAAAACTTAAGCAACAAACACAAAATGCTAATTTCTGAACATGTGAGTACTCAAAGTGTAGAAAAGAGGTACTACTACCCTAACAGCACGGCCAGACGGTGTGAAGTCCCCTTGACGTCACACATGGTTAGAAGTGCCACAATCGCTACGGTGAATCAAAATATGGGATATTTCCCTGTCTCATTATTACTCTCAAATGATTGTTAACACTGAAAAGTCACTGTGACTGTCGCTTTGTGACGGGTCACCAGGTGACATTACAAGGAAGTCACCTTGTGATTCTCAAGTCACTATCAGTTGAAGACTGAACTTTGAAGTCATTGTGAGCATTGCATTGTGATGAGTCGCCAAAGAATGTCACAATGAAGTCGCATGGTGAGTTTCCGGTGATCGACGCTCTATTGTGAAGTCATTATTGCACTCCTTTGTGAAAAGTCACCAGATGATTTCATTTTCTGTAACGTGAGAACTCGTCACAGAACAGCTATCATTATGACTTTACAATGGAGTGTCAAAATGACAGTCACACCGTCGTTGGAGGGTCTTTCTAAGGGATCCTAAACCGTATTTACGGCAAGGTTAGAAGGAAATCACGGAAAACGCCGAACTTTTAGGTCGACGAGCGTGACAGGGGTTTGATCACAGATTCTCCTGTCTATCAACTTTCACAGAATGAGAAGTCACAGAATGACTTAATTGTAAAATCACCTGGTGACTCGTCAAAAAGCAGCAGTCATGGTAACTGTTCAGTGAAGTGACCAAATGAGAGTAAAAATGAGACGAATGAAAGATATCACATTTCTGTTCATTGTAGTGACTGTGACAATTGTAACCATTTGTGATGTCAAAAAGACTTCATATCAACTGTCTGTGCTGTTAGGATAGTACCTATTTTCTACACTTGCTGTTTATAGAATTTCTTTTTGAGTACTCACATGTTCAGAAATTAGCATTTTGTGTTTGTTGCTTAAGTTTTGCACACTAGTGTATTATAATAAATTACTCAGAAACTTGAAGTTTATATCATGATAAAACCTTCCCTCTCTTTTGATTCCGTCTGTCACACAAACAATATTACCTTTGCAATTCCAATAAAGGGGTAGAGGATATCTAGATATTGAGGATGAAAGGGGGAACAAATGAAAAAAAATCTTCTTTTTAGCTGTTTGGATGATATCACACTTATGTTTTATTATAAATCAATTTTATAACTATTTATCGAAAAATAAAATAAAAAAATTTTTATTAAATAAATTTTCAGAACTGTAGATTTACACATTCTAAATAACCGCAAAATTTCATCGCAAGTGTTGAGTGAAAATCTTTTTATTTTTTATTTTTTTCTTTCTTATTATAAATAAACAAATATGTTTTTAACCCTTTCTGGCGCGGAGTAAGTCTGTTTGTAAAATGATGAAATAATGGACTGACACCAGAAATAACAGACGAATTCATTAGAAAATATAAACTTGCTTATTTTCCGGTACTGAACAAAAGAAAAATTTTAATTAAATATTCTTGGTGCCGTTTGTCAGTTTTGGAATTAAAATTAGGTGTCCTTTTTTGTGACCACCACCCGTTAAAGGGTTAAAACAGGAATTTGTTGCGCTTTCAATGTTTGCAATATTCTTTCAATGTTGTGAATGTTTGCAATATTCTTTCAATGTTGTGATCGAGTAAATTTAGCAATGGAATCTCACAATCAATTTCTAAGCATCGAATGTTTTTTTAGAAAGCAAAGTTTCTTAGCTGCCACTAGTTTCATATAGCTACGATAAATAACCAAATTTCGCTGTTTTGATGATCTTCTTAATACATTATAAGATCGCTTGGTTAATTTTGTTTCCACTAGAAGAGATAGAGCTGGATCATTGAATACGGTGTACATGATTTATCCACAATTATTGTTTCAAGATTTTTCCTTGATGTAGGTGAGCTGTTTGCTACGTGTGTCAGCACAAATGATTCTGCTCTGTTTCCTTTATTTCCTTTATTTATATCAACAATATAAACTCCTAACGGCCTCTGGAGTTGTACAAACTTCTTGAGTCGGATTCAAGTTTTACAATCCTTCATTTGCTACCATCGTTAATCTCAACATAAGATGTTGTAGGGCATCGACGTTTTTTGGTGTTCAATTTGACGTACTTTGACCGAGAACTGCCAACAAATCCTCAGGAATATCTACGATTCCGTCAAACCACCTATAAAGTTTTCGTTAGAGCTAATCTTTATTATTGTTAGTTTTTATCCAAAGAATCAAAAAAAAATTTTTTCAATGTTTATAATGAATCGTTTTGTTCCTGCAATCAATATTCTCCAAGATACGAACATAGAAATCTTTAAAAGCACTAGAAACAAGTACCACATTAATTAGTTGTCTCCTAGATAACATTTTGATATCCACAAAGCAAAAAAAATAATAACAAAATAGCATGTAATCAACGAATAAAGTACACAAATTTATACATGTTAAGCACAGTCAACTAAACTGATAAAATTCTTAATGTTTGCATCAGAGAATGTGCATTGACTCTGTCTTGTCTAAGAGTCTTTTCGTCAGGAAGATATCCACTTTCACAGGAAGACAAGATAGGGGATGAACGAAAAACATGGATAGTGATAACGAACGTGTTCAGTGAGGACACCGCATTAAACTGCTAAATATAGGGTTACATTTACATTTTCATAGGTGCCAACCTCTCATTAATATTCCGTAATATGCGGGTTAATTTGACCCAGGTTTAACACGTTTCACACCAGAAATGTTTTTAAGAAATGAAGTTAAATAAATTCCACATAGAAAACAGAAATTGAATAAATAAAGATTCACCCAATAATTTTTCTGGTTTGTAACGTTGTTAAACTGGGTCAAATTAACCCGCATATTACGGCATAATAATGAGAGGTTGGCACCCATGCATTGTACATCCATTTTTATTTTCATGTAGACACATTTTTCTAGATGGTAAAAGCACAAGTGAGTTTTTATTTTATTTTTTTTTTTTAGGTTTGACTGCACACTTTCTACAACTAATGTTACAAAAAACCGCAATATGTGAGACATTGTATTCAATGTTTTATTATGTTTTTTTTTTTAAATTTTATTTTACATGACGAAAATTGTAAATAAGTATGAAATCCATATAAGAAAATAAGCCTACATTAAAGTATCAATTTAAATTTAAATACATAAATTAATTAACGCAGTTAAATGTAACTGGAACAATTAACTTAAAAAAATCGTTAATCAAAAATGTTACAACAGATTTACAGGACTGTACGTGAAAAAAAACCTTTAATCAAAGCTGTTTGTAAGTAAATAAGAAACGAATTTTCGGAAAACCAGGAAATTTAAAATATCGAATGATGTTTTGCATTTGATTAAATTTCCCATGCCCGAATGTTGGTATATATAAAAACTTTATATAAAAACGGCCAATTTTTGGTGAGTGCGATCACCGGAACAATCTTAAACACGATATTACTGATTTTGGACTAATATCTGCAATATCCAATGTCCAACTTCAAATATCTGGTTCTCACAAATTCGCAATAGAGTTGTTTAAATATGGTTTTAGAAGGTACATTCTACATTTTGTTCTGTGAACATTCTCAGGACTTTGGAGGATATTTTTATAAATCGCTTTTTATGAACATAAATGCCTTAATACTTTTATATAAAAAATTATTCCTCTTTTTTAATTTTAAATACGTTTTGTAATTCAAAAATCAAATTAATGATTACTTTAACGTTGTTTTAGAAACACATAATGGAAACAAGAAGAAGCTATGTGAAAAGGTCTTAATTAGCGTTTGAATGTAGCGAATTTGCCTGAAATTAACGCCACAACAAGAATCGTTCAAAACTTACAATTTCACACAAGCAATGCGAATTTATGTGTTGCTTATAAAACCAAAATATTTTGTAGAAGAGTATAACTCTTCAGGTATTTCTGAATACTGTGGTATATAATTCATTTCGAAATTCAAAAATTTGATTTTCCGATTTTAGGCCACATAATCGATATTTGGGACCGCTTTGCGGCGTAGCCACTCTTAAATTCTCTCCCCACAAGTCAGGAATGCGGGCCCCGGAAAAACCGCATTATCTACAGGGCCACTCAGAGCTCCTAGGGAAAGATACCTGGAAGCATTCTGTATTCTATTGATATTGTAAAGAATTGGGCCTCCTCATCCAGGTGCACGATGTGTCATTCTAGCATTTCCTGTGAGTACACTTAACTGCATACCTTCCCTCGCTATTTTTGCCTTGAAGACTAGCAGACGCCGAATTCTATTGTACTGTGAGCGGAAAGTTCGGACAGTGATGTAGTGGTAAGGTGTTACCCAAAGAGGGGTCTTATGCTTTGATCCTTGCCGAGGTCGTGGGAAAGAGATCATCTCCGAGAGAAGCGATCTCTGCACACGATTTTTAGGTTTGCGCCCGAAACTATGCCCTTTGTCTTAGAACGTCCAATGACGGACTTAGTGAAAACGAAACAGAGGGATCTCAAGGCTGCTAAGAGGCTGGAGAGTTTCGAGGGGTCCGCCTCGACAAAATCCCCGCCCCCAGAAGAAGTTCTCCGGCGAGAATGAAAAAGTGAGAGAGGACAGTTTTTGAATAGATCTGGACGAGAGTGGTGACTCTCTGGAAATAGTGAGGTCTGACCTCTATTTAATTGATACGGCAGGTATCAGGTGAAAATCCCAGCGAAGTGAAAAAGCACGACAAGTGCGATAGTGAGAGTTCTTTAACTCTGAAGCATCGTGATTTAGTATATTTTTCCGAAGAGAAGGAACGGACGAGTCCTGTTCCGAATGAACTTTCTTTAGAAATTACGACTGACAGTAATTTTCTGAGACTTTTGATTGATCGAGTTGCACTTAGAGTTAAGAGGACATTAATTTATAAGCGATTGACCCACGAAAAATAATTAAATGCTGTATTAACATCTTGTACATATTTTTTATTAGAATTAATATTGTTATGCAATAAAATTCTATTTTCTAATTTATGCGAGAAATTCTCTGTGCCAACGATCTGACCATCGCTACCACTCAACATCTTAATCAGTCGGTATAGAGGAGTTACTACAATATAAACAGGATGGGAGAAACCACGTTTTAGGTAAAATAGGATCTCTCACTCTATGCAAGATGTTTGTGTGATCTGATTTACGATCTAGAAAAACACAATTCTAAATTCCGTCGTAAAATATCTTTGATATAAATTGTCAAAGCAATTGTGAAAACCAAGGCTGCCTGGATCCAAATCACTTATTTAAATCAGTTGAATGAATTTTATTGCAACCTGAAGTGCCACACTAATTATGTTCTGTTATACATTTGAAAATAACAAAACTACAATGAAATACGAATGTCCTTTAAATAATAACAGAAGAATAGTTATATACAAATAAATCCTTGCTAATTAACTTTATTTAATTAAATCATTGCACAAATATACAATTAATATGACAGAATTCTATAATATTTAATTCCTAAATTATGCAATTAAGTGTTCGATGCTTAAATCACGCGGACGATTTCAATCGCTACAACAGTGGCTTTTGAAAGCTAATGTATAACTATTAACTTTAATATTTCTTGTAAATAGTCTGTAATTATTTTCCCATTTAAGTAAATATCGTTAATTTAAAAGCTAAAATTTACATAACATGCATTTATATATGTTCCTCTTAATTCTGCTAATGTAATCTGATATTCAACATGAATAGAGAAGTGCAGACCCTAATACTTTTTACTTATATAATTTAAAATACATATATATTTCGAATATGTATATATTTCAAAATGCATACTTTCGAAATTAATTTTTGAGATTAATATTAATATAAAATCGATTTCAAGAATCTTTACACATAAAAATCCAAAATTACAGTACATTCCGGCAAGTAATTGTTTGAATTAGGCTTGAAAAATTCTACTTCCAATTCAATCAAATAATGTAAAAATATGGAGTAAATTGTGGAAATTTTCAAAGTTTGTTAGAATTTCTATATGCAGACTAACCCAAGTAAAGTTTATGTAGACCATTAATTAATATACACTATTACAACAACAATTGTACTAAACACTTTTTATACGATGTTTTGCGGAAAATTTAGTAGAAAGTGGGGTTTTTGTTTCCCTGTTCTGTACTGGATATTTGAGCACCACTTTGCAATATCCTTTCTCAATTATTTTCTGAAAATTATGGAGTAAAGACAAAGAGAAACTTAATTTTCTGGATTTTTGTGCTGTATGTTTCTCTCGTCTATCAAACTCCCTTTTAAAATTCCCTTTTAAAAATGTTATATTAAAGTAAATAGTAATTTAGTATATATATATATATATATATATATATTTATGAAGGTTCATTAAAGACAAGTTTCAAATGCCCTTAATATAACTATTATTTAGTAAAGTCTATTCTTTAAAACGTATAATTCAATATTAATTTCAAGACACATATACGATTTGGAAAATCAATTATTGATTTTTTTTTCCTGTTACAGGGAGTGACATTTAATTTAGTTTAAATTTTCACATTTGCCTTTCAAGTTATAGCATTGTATATATTAATAATATTGTGAAATAAGTACTCAATCAATATCTGGAAAAAATATTCATTTACAAAATATCTCTTTCAATTTATATTTATTACAAACGCTAAAAGTAAAAAAAAAAAAAAAAAAAAAAAAAACACCTTTCATTTAAATTATTATTCTTAAAATATTTTTTTGTTTCAAAATAATAAATAATTTAACACAGTAAGAGTATGTTTTATGTATTAAATGTTTATATCAGTAATCATATAAAATATTACAATATTGTTGAAAAGTACATCAAGATAAAGAAAACATAAAATTTAAGCACTATTACAGAATATTAAAAATTTTCTCGAGTTTGAAAACATTAAATTTAGTTTAAATTTTCACATTAATAATATTGTGAAGTAAGTACTCAATCAATATCTGGAAAAAATATTCATTTACAAAATATCCCTTTCAATGTATATTTATTACAAACGCTATAAGTAAAAAAAAAAAAAAAAACATCTTTCATTTAAATTATTATTCTTAAAATATTTTTTTTGTTTCAAAATAATAAATAATTTAACACAGTAAGAGTATGTTTTATGTATTAAATGTTTATATCAGTAATCATATAAAATATTACAACTTTGTTGAAAAGTACATCGAGATAAAGAAAATATAAAATTTAAGCAATATTACAGAATGTTAAAAATTTTCTCGAGTTTGAAGTATATCGTAATCCTATAGAAATATATGCAATAATCTGATATCAGCAGCTGTTTATGAGAAACTTGTTGTTTTATCCTGCATGTCTAGATCATAATTGCACAAGTTCCAATTTCCATTTCCAGTTGTTAAAAGAGAGTAATCATATAAATTTCGCGAAGTATCATAATTAGTGCTTCAATGACTTTAATGGTTTGTATATCGCTTTTAGAGAATCACATGATTTATATAACCAAACGGTCTCTTTGAAATAACGAGATAGGATAAAATAATTGAACGTTGCTTGGGATATACTTATTTATAATTAGTCCATATATTTCTAGTTATATTTACAGATACATGTATGTGTATAAATATTCGAATATATATAAGTAGGACATGCATTAAATCATTTATGCGCAATATATACGCGCATGCATACACACATACTCACATAGATTATTCATACATCAATAATTTGTTAACATTTTTATCGTTTTTTGCGTATTTTCAGATACTACATCTTTACAAAAAAAAACATTTCATTTTTTATAGATGCGATTTTGTCTACAAGATTTTGAATGAGGTCGTTTAAATAATTAATACAGTTGTAAAATCTCATGAAGTACCACATTTTAAAGAGATTTTATTTTATGTATGACGTAACAGTAGTTTTTAGTTCATGAAAAGTATTTTTAATAAGTTATATTTTATTTCGTAAATAGTTTTCTTTAAAAAACAAATATGCGAAAAAAGGTAAGTTTTTTATTTTAATTTTAGTTTTAAGTTTAATTTAATTTTTTTTTTATTATACAATGAAGATGAACATTACAAAAGTATTAAGTGATATTAATAATGTTGTTTTGTTTGCTAAGTGTATATTTTTAATAAGTAAATACATTCTGAAATGCTTAGCCACAAACAGATTTTAATTCCGAAAAAGTTGGAAATCTTTGAAAAAACAGTAATATTGAAATATTTTCATTCAAATAAAATTATTTATAGAACCATGAAAAGAAAATATGCAAACCTTTTAATTACATTTAGCGTGATTTCTACAAAATTAATTGGATAATGTGTGTTTATAGAAACTGCTTTAATTTATTGTCCTCCAGTATCACGGTTTCAAAGCTTTTGAAAAATTCAAAAGAAAGTGTTAGGATATTTAATTTACTATATTGTAATTGAACTTTTTTACTACATTTTTGACAAAGCATGAAAAAATTGTATGCTCGATAATGTTGCATGTTGCATGCATTATAAATGCGTGCTCGATGAAATCGAATGTAAATATAAGGAATATATTTTGATTCAATATATAATGAAAGACTAATTTACTATCAATTACAAATCAATATCAAAGTATACAAACCTACTTTTAATACAAAAATACAAGAATATTGATCCTACTACATTATATATATATATATATATATATATATATATATTTATTTTATTATTATATTTTAAAGATTTGTTTGAATATATTAACAATTTTAGCATAAGCAAGCAACGTTTATACAAAAAGTATTAAATTGAAGGTATCAAAATTAACATATTTGCATATTTTATTTTATATTAGCATAAATAATCTCAAAAGAGTTT
This sequence comes from Maratus michaelseni, assembly GCA_963931845.1. NCBI lineage: Eukaryota > Metazoa > Arthropoda > Arachnida > Araneae > Salticidae > Maratus > Maratus michaelseni. The sequence goes on along the minus strand of OZ007589.1, from coordinate 445,903,733 downwards.
AATTCTTTATTTTAATTCTTCTCCGTGGGATTTTTTTATATGTAAAGCAAGTATATAAAAGAACGTTTTCAAATAAATACTTGTATTTCTATGTAAATATAAAGTAATTTACTTTTAAATGTTTCGGAAAATAAGGATATTTTTAAGAGACCTTATTTGATTTTTGACATTAGAAGCTTTCTATTGAAAAAAGAGATTGGTTTTATCAACACAATTTTCTAAAGGAATGTGTTTATCTCAGTATTAAATCATGGAATTGTCGATGCACCCTCACTCTATCTCAAAGGAAATGAACTGAAAAAATGAATTAAATTGCTCAGTAAAGGAAAAGGAGTAAATAGAAGAATGATTAGAAATAAATAACATTAGACTACAAGAGTTGGTATTTTGTAAGTATATAAGTAACTTCGCGGAAAATAACGTTTGTGAAATTGTTTATGCCCACAGTTTCATTTTAAGTTTTGTTTGGATGTAAGACTACGTCAAATTATTAAAAGCTAATAGTAATCGATTTTTTAATAATATAAAAAAAGCTCATGATTTCTTAAGACTTTCTATTTATAGAGACTGTATGCAACAGAAAGAAAGGATCAGGATCCATATGCTGTGTTTTTGGCCCATGAAATAAGACTAAAATTGGATTTTGTTATACTGACTTAATTATTTCACTTTTTAATATTAGAAGGTTTATCCTGTACGACTTCAAAAACATTTTTTGCATTTTTTTTTTTTTTTTTGGATTTATATAACTTACACAAGCTCAAAGTTCGTATTATTCGTAGTTTTTTATGAAAAATACGCAATTTCTCCTACTTTTATCTGAATTTTTAATATATTTTTTTAATATTTTACTATGAGCGCAGCTTTGCAACAATTTTATTTTTACACGTATTGTACATTTTGATGTATTTTATAATATATGTAAAGAAGGAAGTGTTACACGATTGCGCTCATATAAATAATTGAGGTAAAATCATGAGACATTGCGTATTTTTCATCAAAAACTATGAATTATACGAACTTTGAGCTTGTATAAGTCATATAAATTCGAACAAAATGCGAAAACTATTGTTGAAGTCGTACAGGATAAACCTTCTAATATTAAAAAGTGAAATAATTAAGTCAGTATAACAAAATCGAGTTTTAGTCCTATTTCATGCGCCAAAAACATGGCTTATGGACCCTGATCCTTTGAACAACACAAAATAAAAAAAGGATATTGCTTACAAAGCAATAAAGCTATATTATTTCCTAAACAATAAACACAAGCAAATCCAAAATCATTTTCGGTTGTTTCTAAATTTTTAATTTGAACATAATTAACAAAATGAATAAATATATATATAACTCATAACAAGAGTGATGTTTATGTTTCCATATTTCTTACGATTCTGTTTCTCTAAGCGCTCTCTATAGGTAAATATTAAAACCTAATTTAATATTGCATTAACATTTCCCTTTATTAGAATAAGTATACATTCATTAGAATAAGTATCCCATTCATTACATTCCCATTTACTAATTCACATGGTATCCGGTTTATCATTTATAAATGATATAGTGTATGAAATTCATGTTAAAGAGAAGGAAAGAAAATAAATTTATTTTCAATGACTTACTTGTAAATAATATCGGATATGTAATGCTACTCCTTCTGACTAGCATTTGAGTGTAATACATTTACTTAATTTGCTTTCTTCTTGTCTCTTTCTTGTCCCTTTTCACTTTTTTTCTTTTTTTTTATTCGATATGATTGTATATAATTTCAAAATAACAAACAGTAGTAGAATAACAGGTTTTTTTTTTTTTTCAATTGTTGTATATTAAAAGACATTATTTGCCCTTTTTTAAAAATATATTTGACAGTATAGAAATAGTAAATTCACAATGTACATACATCATACGTTTTTATTTTTTCTAAATATATAAAAAAAACAATAATGTATTTAAATTGCAGAAAATTTCATTTTTTCCTTAATAAAATACCACAAATATAAGGTAGGTGAGCCAAAGTTGGCAATAGTTAAGTTTTGAGGATGTTTCATAATTTTCTGGTTAGGTGTGTGGCTAACATTTTTACACTTATCTCTAACACATATTAGTTATCATTTTTTTTGTAAAATGAACTTTTTGCTTTATGCTGCTTACTATTATGCTGTGATGATTACTTCTCTCTTTTGATATCTTTCAAGTTTTTCTTCTTAATCTTCTTATCTTCTGACAAGAAAAGACTTTGAACCACTTTTTTTGCAAGGTAGTTGAGGGCTTTTCTTCTGGGAGTTACTGACTTCTTTTGGGGGATATCTGGTGTTCTCAATAGTGTAGAAATTTTTGGAGTGGTCTTTAGCATTCTGTTTTGAAAATTACCTTTACTACATTGATTTCCATATTCTGTTTATTTTCATGAAGTACTTTCATTTAATTAATGCACAGAGTGGATAGATTATTTTTTTTGGAACCAGTACAGAATTTTGAATATTTGGTAACAGAAGATTAATTTAAAAGCAAATATTAGACGTGCACAGTACTTAGATCACATATTGAACCCATATAATAAAAAAATAAAGATACGAAAAAGAAATTTTTAAAAGAAAAAATAAACCTGAAATGTAAACCTTCTGATTTTAACAATAGTTTCCGATTATGCAAGTATTGAGTTTGGAATAACTTCTATATACTTCTTATTTTTAAATTTATTGTTTTCTTTGAACAACAGTACGATGTTCGCCGAAAAGAGAAAACATCAAATTGATATAGCTAAAAAACTAATGAAGTCGAATGAGACGAAATGGTGCAACGGAAGCATGAGCGTGTCGGTTTTTTAGTCGCACTTGAACGTTGTGATGGAACGCATTAAGCTTTAGCCAATTAAGTTTGTTTTTTTACGCGATTGGTAATTCTTTGGATAAATCAAGTAAATAAAATATTATTTAGTTATGAAGCTGGATTTCTCTTAGAAAACTAATTTAAAAAGTAACGTTACAGATATGGATCTCCAAAAATCCAAAGCGAAACATCAAATGCAGTTAGTTCTACAGTTCAGACATTGTCTGTGTCTGTGCAAAATTCTCTTCAGGCATAATTTGGTCGTATCTTTTTGAAAACTAGAGAATAACCACTTTCAAATGATACCTCCATATTAAAACTGCAATGGACTCCGCCATGTCTAATGACTCCGCATCATTGAATTGAGCCATCACTCCAATTTCAAACTCAAACTGCTTTCAAGATATAGAATTTAGAAATATGAACTCTTTCTTGGACAAAGCTAAACAAATTAAGCAATATATTTTCTCATGAAAAACTACAACTGTAGTTTATAATATCTATACATACTATACTATAATATATACTATAATATATACAAAAATATCTCTATATTTAAATATATATTGATATTTTTGTTGTTATGTATATTCCCACTCTTTTGTTATTCTAGTTTGTATTCAGTACTCGTATTATGGTTGTTATTCTGTTTTCTGTCTGGTTTGTTTCTATCAAGACGTTTATGTTTTCTTCATCGGATTCAACGTGTCCTTCGAGGAGCATTTTGCTTATTGTATTAAAATTGTCTGAACGGAATTTGCCAAACGCCGTTTGTTTGTGGCGTTCGGACACGCCTTCTCCATGCACTTCACTTAATATTTTGTTACTTGAATATCATTATATCAGTTTCTATGAAAAGGAAAACAAAATTTCAATACTTTTCCCTTTTTATGTTTAATTTTTAAATGATTAAACCCTTTGTAATAATAATAATAATAATAACACAGAAACAAGCAGTTTTTTACATGAGACATACATTAATTTGTCTTTCTTCTCTTGTCGTTATCAACATCTCCAAATTATTAATTTAGTTATTTAGTATTTTGTCATGAACATAAAGTATGAGTTTTAAGTAAACAATTTTTGTTCAAATGATATGCGAATAATGAAACTTGTTTCAATTACTTAATTCATGAAAATTGTAAAATACTCCTAAGCTATCCCCGTGAAACACGATACTTATCATAAGTTTCAGTTTTTCTTTTGTTTTATTCTGTTTTATAATACAATATTTTTGAAGAAAAGTTTGATGCAAAAGTTTTCGTTCGGTTTTAAAGGTGGTTTATGGTTGATTTTTAATTAATCTATTTATTTGTGTAACAATACACACATGAAATATAGAGACAGATACAGTGATAATTGGATAGATTAGTTATATAATAAAATACTTTTAATTTTTATAATGCATTGCCAATGTATTAAAATCAGAAGAAAGCACATTTTACATACTAATACATATAGAAACCACAAACCCCATATTTTTAGAGAAATTTTAAAAACAAATACACTTTTGAGAATTTTTAAAATTCGAAATGTCTTTAATCACATCATTATGTTCATTCAACCTATATTTTATACATTAATTTATGAATAAATAAAAATTTCTTTCAACACGTTCAGTTATAAGCAAGAGGTGACTGTCAAGGGAAATTAAATTGAAAATAGATGCACTTTCCTGTTGAAAGCTTTTAAATATTTAATAAGCGTTTATATGGGAATGAAAGAAAATATTCTAAAGAAGATTACGTTTCAGAGGAATAAATAAAGACGCTGAATTTTCTAACCTTTTATTTTTCAATCGCATTTTGCAACTTTATTATATAATTGTACAATTTTTATGTAGATTTTTAAAAATTTGGTATCATAAATCTTTTTTAATTTCTTTAGATTTTATAATAATGTGAAAAATTATTTAATTGGATTATTTATTCTGTAATGTTGTAATAAAATTGAATAATTCATATAAAAGTGTAATTATTGCTTAAAGTGTTAAAAACATAACACAAAATGTTTTAAATACCTTTTAATATAGATGACATCCTTCCCTCAAACGGTGACATCTTCAGATCAAAATGATAAATAAAATATTCTCGGAAAGTTTTTGAAAATGATAAACATAAATCACGAGAACACATGTCCAAAGTAAGCAGGTGCGTAAATTAGTCAAACTGGAAAACGTGTTTTTGTTTTTTTGTTTTTTTAATTTGTAAAGCATCGCGTGCCAAATTTTAGGTAATTCCAAAGAAGTTGGAATGTTCCATCTGCCTTGGTGAATGGAATTTCATAAACACCGGAAAGTTCTATTGGATCTATTTTTCTACGTACTATGTTTTAGGTGTTCATGAAACCCCATTCACCAAGGCAGATGGAACATTAACAATACTATATAGGAATGACAAACATAAAATTTAAAACGAGAATAAAACAACATATGGCAGATATCAAATATGACAGAAGAACCTACTATATTAGCTAGACTACATAGAATAAAGCCGTTGCAGATTTATTTGCATGCACAGCATTGCTGCAATCAGTATGAGTGAGCAGTAAATCGTCTGTTCAAAAATAAAACAACACCAATAGGCAGGATGAAAAAACAAAGATTTCTTATGATTTGTGAATGCTTTTCATTGTAGAATGGGAGATGGCTCCAAATTATCCATCAAAAATATTACAAAATACTGTATTTGTAAAGCTCTTAATAGCAGTGAGTATCATGTATCAACCGAAGATGAAACGATAAGTTCCACCAGAAAGAGATAAGATGTTTGCGTTAAACGAAGATGTTTGTACGGTTCATTGTTTTGATTTAGTAGTTTATAACATCCAACTTCATGTTTAATTGTTGGGTTTAGTATCCTGGTAAGACATTACTGTTCTCTGAATAATGATATTTGTACCGGCAATGAAAGCATGAAGTGATGCTTTGTAAATACGAACAATGGAACAATCGAAGGATTCGATGTGCTACGCAGTTGTAAAGCATTTTAACATCCTGGGTAGTTGTGTAACACATCTTAGGGAACCAATAAGGAAGAATAGCCGTAGTAAAAGACTACTAAAAATTAAGTACATGATTGAGAAAGTTGAGGAAAATGTTGACAGTCAGCGTAATTCGCATAATCCGAAGAATGGATCTGGTCTTGAAAACGACCAGCTCATTGGACACAAACATCCGAGGAGAAGTTAATATTTGAGAAGATTGAGGACGAAATGAGTATAAAGATAGGGTAGGAGTCTATTTATGTCGATGGCAGCCCCAGCAGCCAATCTGAAAATAAGAGAGACGGAGCTACGTCAGAAGAGCTGAGTAGCCCGACGAGGCTAAGAATATGAGAAAATATAACTATAAAGTAAAATTTACAATTATGGATAAGATAGTAAGTGAGAATTTAAAGTTAAACAAGAACGAAAAATCATGCGTCAAGCATAGATTATGTAACACTTTCCAACGCTTCCAAAATAATTTTACAAATCATACCGTTTAATAAGCTGAAAGATAACATCTAAGTAAACAATTTGGAAAACGCATAACATATTTAAAAACATAATTTCAGGAATTTCCAACGTATACAATATTCAGAAAAATACTGTCGGTAGATTATATGATTGCTATAACTAAATAATTTTAGTATACAAATTCAGTTTTAAATTCAATAATACAGAAATAATGACTCCATCTTAAATAGGACGTAATCACTATGGCAATCTAAAATCATTACCTACCATGGGATATCATTGAATTAATTACGTATGATAGGATTTAATAAAAAGAAGAATGTGATGTAATGAAAATGTGGTGCCGAAAAATGATGAAGATGAGATGATGAAAAATGTGGTAAGAGAGGTTATAAAATTGTTAACGTCATTCATGTCAGAAAACTTGGCGATACATCTCAGTCGTTTGACGATTAATCCTTGGAAGCTGCTATAACAACGAAGAACCAATTTTTAAAAAAATCAAATTACTTAGTAAATATTTTTTTTACTATCTTTTTAAGTTTTGAATCGATTTTCATAACATTTGAAATGACTCGTCAAAATTTTGCAACGATTATATATATTAAATTTTAAACCATTCTGTTGGGTAGTTTTTCCTATGTTATACGTGGATAGACGGACCGACGGACCAGACGAAGACTGTAGGTGCTACGTATTTAAAGAATTACGAACGCACCTAAAAAAAAATTCAAGGAGGTTGGTACATTAATTGTTTCGTGAAAGATTTTTTGAATGCATTTTAGAAGTTTAGTTTTTTAAGAATTTCCTTCATAACTTTGAAGGCTTGGGAGATTTCCTAGAACGAGTTAAGGATTTTTTTTTGGATGAGCCCACGGGTGCATCTTGTATATCATCAGGGATTTAGATGTGCATTATTATTTATAATTACAATAAATTTATAGAATAAAATTGGTGTGAAATACTTTTCTAATTGATTTTTTAAGAGATTTTGTTCAGATTGAGGAATTAAAAGTCAGGGCGTGCGTGTTACATCATACAAAGCATGCACATGCATATATATCGTATATATTATTTCTCATGTCAACATCCCTTTTTCTAAGAAAATACGAAACGCAGAAGGACGAATGAGATACCATATGAAAGGATTTTGAACAGGCTTCTGACATAGCACACTTATATTTTCCTAAAACATGTTTTTTGATTCATCTTCCCTGATAATTAAAAATTAAATCGGCATTGGTTTCATAAAATAAATGAAACGTTTCCTCAAATTACTGTTCCCACAAACATAAAATACCACATTATATGATGCTCAGCAATGATTATAAAAAACACCGCATGGGTTTATTTTATATTTATGATCAAAAAGCGAAATTTAAATTGAAATGTTTAGATTTATATTTATATGTCTCATGTTTTTCCCGAAGCGGATGACGTCATCCACTAATGCAGTTAAAATACGATTGTTATTTTTTTTTTGTCGCGCGTGCCTTTTACAATCTTGGATCAGTTTTTATTGTAACTTTAATGGAATAAATTAGATGATATTCTGGCTTAACTAAAAACTGAATGTTGTTTGGGTACTTCGCTAATATCCCATCGACCACTTTTCATAACAAAAAACTATTGCCAAAAATGCAGTCCCATTTACTTGATATCAGAAGCATTATACATGTTTGTTATGTCATCAAGTGGTTTTTCATTCGACATTTGCGTGTATTTTTCATTATGCTTTACTGAGTCATTAGTTACATAGTAGCAAGCTACGCCCGCTACGCTGGTCAATTTCTTTTAACGAACCTTTAATCAAACAAAATATTGACATTTCATAAATAACTTTTACATTTTAACAGAATAATAAGGCAACTATAATTTGTGACTCGTGCTATAGCCAATATACACGACAGGACACGTCGCCCTAATCATTATCTTTTTACGCATGAAGGTTTCGCTATGGTACTCCATTGGAAAATTTGGTAATTTTTGAAATTCAATGTTTGAAAAACGGCATAATCATTAGATTCGAAATTTATATCAAGAAAAATAAAATTTTTTACCTTTCAAACGCAGTTTGTCTAACAATTTTCAGACAAATACTTTTTGAGCTATCATTTTTTTCAGTAACTTCAAATGTTTCATTTTCCGAGATTAATCTGGTGCAACAATTAGCGAAAAACCCAGTCGTCAGCAACGCATAGTTTTTTATTAAAGAGGCTGTTGGAGCAGGGATTGTCACCACCAATTTGCCACCATCACTTTTGAAATCGGTTCCGTGGTTCCAGAGATTCCATAGAAATTGTAATTTAGAATGACTTCAGAACGCTTTTCGCATATTTCACCCATTTAAATTTCGATTTAAAAAAAAATTTATTCTTAGAGAGCATTTACATCTTATAAGTAACTACAATGCTAAATTTCAATTTTCTTTCCCCTTCAGTATAAAAAACTCGCAATTTTCGAACATTTTTCGATCCTGCACCCCATTGATATTAGTGGCATCGACATTAAATATAGCCTATGTTGGAGTAGGGATTGTCCCCATCAATTTGCCACCATTACTTTTGAGAGATTTCATAGAAATTGTAATTTAGACTGTTTTTAGAACGCTTTTCGCTCATTTCACACCCTTTTTAAATTTAAATTTCTTTTTTATTTTGTTCTTAGAGAGCATTTACATCTTATAAGTAACTACAATGACAAATTTCAAATTTTTAGCTCCTTCAGTATAAAAAATAAAAATAAAACTGCCCAGTTAAACTGAGGGCATTGAGTTCACATGCTATTCACACTAATTGTATATTATACTCTTATTTCAAAGAATTTGAAATAAGCCCATCGAAAAATAAAGAAATAAACAATATATTAAGGGGGGGTCATCCCCCCGGCACCCCCCCCCCCATAGTTAACTAATGAACCCCTTAAACTAATCAGGTAAATCTCTAATTACAATGAATATATATATACAAAATTTGAAGAAAATCGGATAATTCCGCATGAAAAACTCATTTATATAAATTAAGGCAGGATTAGCCCCCTCCGTTCCCCCCCTTTATACTTAACCAATCAATCCCGAAAACTAATCAGGGAAGCGTCTTAACCCAATGAACCTATAAACAAATTTTGAAGCAAATGGGATAATTCTGCATGAAAAACCCATTTATATAAATTAAGGGGGGATTATCCCCCCGTTTCCTCCGTTATACTTAACCAATCAATCCCGAAAACTAATCAGGGAAGCGCCTTAACACAGTGAACCTATAAACAAAATTTGAAGGAAAACGGAATAATTCTGCATGAAAAACCCATTTATCTAAAATAAGGGGGGATTATCCACCCGTTCCCCCCTTTATATTTAACCAATCAATCCCGAAAACTAATTAGGGAAGCGTCTTAACACAGTGAACCTTTAACCAAAATTTGAAGGAAATGGGACAATTCTGCATGAAAAACCCATTTATATAAATTAAGGGGGGGATTACCCCCCCCCGTTCCCCCCTTTATACTTAACCAATCAATCCCGAAAAGTAATCAGGGAAGCGTCTTAACCCAATGAACCTATAAACAAAATTTGAAGGAAAACGGAATAATTCTGCATGAAAAACCCATTTATATAAATTAAGGGAGGGATTAGGCCCCCGATCCCCCCCTTTATACTTAACTAATCAATCCCGAAAACTAATCAGGGAAGCGTCTTAACTCAGTGAACCTATAAACAAAATTTGAAGGAAAATGGAATAATTCTGCATGAAAAATCCATTTATATAAATTAAGGGGGGGGATTATCCCCCCGTTCCCCCCTTTATACTTAACCAATCAATCCCGAACACTAATCAGAGAAGCGCCTTAACACAGTGAACCTATAAACAAAATTTGAAGGAAAACGGATCGTTTATCGTAGCAGAAAACCGCAGACAACGCATTTCCAATGTAATTCCAAATTTTATTACGAATATTTTTTCAGGTACGGCAGACAGTACGTAGGCCGAAAAGTCGTGTGCCGAATACTCGGTAGCCAATTGTATATGAAATTAAACAGTTTACCATTTTGTTAAAACTGAACAATTTCGAAATAAATATAGGGTTAAAAATTAGAAAATCATACATGTATTAAAAAACTTTTTGCCCTCTTTTATTTAACTTAGTTCATGTAATGTCTAAGTTGAAATGTTGCAGCCGATATTGAAGCAGTCTTCCTGATGTGCTAAAATTATAAAGTTTACGTACAGAGTTGTGTTTTAGATGACAACACAAACAATTTTCATGTTTTTATAACTTAATTATAAATTAATAACCATATTTTAACCCTTAGACTCCCAGTGGGACACTATGTCCCAGTGCAACTTAAAAAATTTCCACTGGACACAGCAGTCCCTGAAACGGTTGGAAAACCATGTCTGCTTGTCCCAGTGGTCTTCCACGTGCATTTGGGATCGGTGTTGACCCTTTGCTTGGTAGATGGCAGTCCAAGGCTGCGTGCGCCCTTAGCGTATTAGCGTAGCAAAAAAAAATATAAAAAAAGGTTGTCAAGGGGTTAAGTCATTATTTTATTAACTGGGCGCAGAAAATAAATCGCCAAATATTCTTTAGGATTACAACTGTATGTAAGTTACACCAACAATGGACTTAATGATACTCCAAATAACGCTCGCTAAAATACGCTACATTTCTGTGATGATGTAACATTGAACTATTTTAAACACTAAAAAGTACAAAATTCGTAAACGAATATTCTTCAAAATATATCAACGTTTAAAAAAAAAACATTTTTTTTAAGCATTCAATGTTTATCGTTAATGCAACTCATAATTTCATTACTAGGATACACGGAGTTAAAAAAAATAAATCTTTCAAAATCCGAAAATTTGGCGTGTACCACAACTATTGAAACTTCAACGGTTTATTTACACTTGGTAAGTGCTAGTTAATGTATTAAAATACATAATTTTTGACCGGTTTCTTTTTAAAGACATGACAGGAGGAAAAGAAAAATATAGGCATTATTTAAACTGTTCAGGATTTCTGAATTGTTTTTTCAACGTACAGTAATAATTTAATTAATGTTCATATTAAGTGATAAGAAAGTGTTATTAACTCATAATTAATTCATTGACAATCTTCACTAAAAATGTGTTTAATACGTACATTAAAATAACCAAAATAAAAAACAAATATCTAAAGCCCAGAACTTTCAAGCACAATCGTGCTCGTTCTCAGAGTTGAAAAACAGGCAATACAAAATCCGAGTGACTTTCTTTTTCGTAATCAAAGCTCGATGGACCGATCCAAATTGAACCGCAGGTTAGGTGGTGGGTTTGTTGATGCAGACTGTTCACTTATTAAATTAATCCAAATCTTGCGGATATTGAGTGACAAAACACAGTTACAAACACTATTATCTCTGGATATAATCTCTAAATATTGTTTGGTGGATAAACTATAGTATCCGATTATTTTCTTAATAATCTTAACTTTATTGAACTGTATATTAACATTACATTTTTTGTGCAATCTTGAAATTGCAGTGCTGGGGGGTTAGATTTTATATATGAAAAACACCTACCCTGCGGTTCAATTTGGAATGATCCAGCGAGCTTTGATTTGGAAAAAGAAACAGTCTCTCGGATTTTGTATTGTCAAATTTTCAACCCTGAAGACGAGCACGATTGTGCTTGAAAGTGCTAGGTTTTAGAAATTTTATATTTTAGTGACTTTAATGTACGTATATAACATGTTTTTAGAAACGATTGTCAATGAATTAATTATGAGTTAATCCATATAACAGGCAAATTTGGATTCAACATATTTTTTGAATTATATCATAAATATTATGTAGAGTATTATTTTTAATTATTACAATATTTTGTATTTATATGTTTTTATTATTGTTTAAAAAATTCGTTATTGCAGTTTCCCAGACAGTTGGCCTCTTTTGTCGAGCGTGATGAGGCGCATAATTAAGTTCTTTCTTTAGTTAACTCGAAAAAGGTTTTAACCAGAAAGAATATTTGGCGATTTATACCTTGTGGTCGTCTAACGGCAAAATGATTAAAAATTAAGTTATTACTTTTCAATTAAGTTCTAAAAATATTAAAATGCTGTATTGTCATCAGAAAAACACTTGTGTACGTATGTTTTATTTTTTGGCATAGCAGGATATGAGTGAACACTCGATTAAAACGTTCCATTTTTACATAAAAAACATATTCAGTTAACCCTGTATGAGCAAGTTTTGTTTCCAAAATCCTTTCTACCATTATCTCTTCTATTATTAAATATTTCAAATCATCGTGTATTTAAAATAAGTAGTAAATGTATCATTTAAATTTTCACCCTTTGACTGTGGAATTTCTAATAGAAAATTGCTTCAAAAATTGTGTATTACGAGAGTAAGTCATTAAGTACGTCACAAAAGAGAAGTAAATAATAACTTACAATAATATTCACTTCAAAACTATTTTTATTTCTCAAAATATTCTCCATCAATATTTATGCACTTGTATCACCATTTTATCAGCGCCCCAACTCCAGGTGCATAACATTCTTTGGTTTGCTGTCTCAGTCACATTAGGACAATTCAAAAGTTTGGATGGCAACTTCTTCAACATCCTCCATACAGCTTCGAATTAGCCCCAAGCGATTTTCCTCTGTTTAGTCCAGTAAAAAACCATGTGGGAAGAAAGATTATGTTCACAGATGATGAAAAGGTTCAACTTTGTGGAATTTCTGATACAAAATTGCTTCAAAAATTGTGTTTTACGAGAGAGAGTCATTAACTAAGTCACAAAAAATAATTAACTAATAACTTACATTGATATTCACTTTAAAACTATTTTTGTTTCTCAACATATTCTCCACCAATATTTATTCACTCATATCACCATTTTATCAGTGCCCAAACACCAGCTACATACAATTCTTTAGGCTGCTATTTCAGCCACATTAGAACTTCAAGTTGAACCTTTTAATCATCTGTGAACATCATCTTGCAACTTCTTCAACATCTGCCATAGAGCTTCGACTTAGCCCCAAGCGATTTTTATTTGTTTAGTCCACTAAAAATCATCTTGGAAGCATGATGATGTTCACAGATGATGAAAAGGTTTAATTTGAAGTTCTAATAAGGCAGCAACCCAAAGAATGTTATGCAGGGGGCACTGATAAAATGGTGATATAAGTGCATAAATATTGGTGGAGAATATGTTGAGAATTAACAATACTTAATGACTTTCCCTCGTATTTAGATTTTTCTAGAAATGTCTTACCCGTGGAAATCGATGGATAAGCGGTCAGAGGAATTAAATAAAATTGTATAATGAAAAATACAGAGTGTAAGATAGACATATTTTTAAAATATCCTGTTCCTGTATTATTGGTTATACATAAAACCACTCAAAGAAAGCTCTAGTATCACGGAACGCTACAGGCCATGCGACATCGAAGAAAAGCTAATCTAAAAGTTGCGTTTGTCAATGTATATTAACGCAAATTTGATTTTAAATTCAAAATTTAAGATTTTGATAGAAAAACATAAATATTTACAATTATTTCATAGACGTCAAATACAATTCTATAAGTATACTTATTTTTGAAACAACAACAACAAAATACTCACGTGTTCTCTTAAATGAAATTAATAAATGCAAATGTGTTAAAACTTAATAATCCTGTGATTCTTAATAACAACATTTTTAGTATTAATCATTTTAATTTGTGTAAGTGAAAAATCCGGTTTTCTATATTTAACAATTCCAAATCATCCAATCCGGTGTTATCTGGTTAAAGTCCGGGTCTACAGAGCATTGAAAAAACTATCTTTTAAAAATTCTAATAGAATTTCTTTTATTTAATATACAGGGTGTCTCAGAAGGTCGTTTACAAACTTAACATGCTGGTCTGTTATATCATAATAAACAAGATTTACATAGGAACTTGTGCTCGAAAATGCAACCTGCGACCACTAGAGGGCGATGAGCGCATGCTTACGAGAGAATGGGAAGCGTAATCATTTCAGGCGAGAACGTTGCAGGAGACAGATGAATCGATTTAGTAACGCAAAATTGGCCGATATGCATTACGTATATGGCGCCGTGGATCGAAATGCACGAGCCGCGGTAGAGATGTACCTTGAGCGCTTCCCAAGCAGACGTCAGCCAAGTCATGTTTTGTTTGGATAATTGCACCTCTGCGTGAAGCAGGAGCTTTCCAAGTACGTAGCGACATCGGTTGAGAACGAACTACATGCACGTCTGTCGTAGAGGAAACCGTGCTACGGGAATTTGACAGGAACCCTCAAACATGTCTCCGAGCAAGCGAAAGCGTCTTGGGTGTACATCGTTTCATCATTACGCGCACACTGCATGAGGACACACAACACCCCTACCACTTACAAAGAGTACAGGCATTGTGCGTTGACGATTATCCCCAACTCGTTGCATTCGCATGCTGGTATTTACAACAAGAGGTCGCACAGCCGGATTTTATGCGTCGACGCTTTGAATTATTCATTGCGGCGAATGGAAGGAATTTTGAACATTTTCTGTAAATTAAGCCATGTTCGTTAATAAAAGTCATATTGATACTTCTTTCGATATCATTTCTTTCTTCCCTTCCACATCTGCGCTCATCGCCCTCTAGCGGTCGCAGTTTGCATTTTCGAACACAAGTTCCTATGTAAATCTTGTTCATCATGATATGACAGACCAGCATGCTAAGTTTGTAAACGACCTTTTGAGACACCCTGTATATATTTCCAATTTCCTACTAAAACATCAAAAAGCGATTTGATATGAAAAGTAATAAATTATATTTCCAAATAAAGATTTGAAACTTATTGAAACGATTTTTTTTGTTTAAACCGCAAGTCAGAGGTTAATAGCTAAAAATTCGCCATTGATTTCGCTACTTGCAGCAGGTTTTTTATGTTATCGTTTAAGCCGTTCGATTGCATATCCGTCAAATTTGTGTTTTATTTCAATCATTTTATTTATTTATTCATTTGTAAATGAAGTGTTCCAAGCAGAAAAGAAATGCCGGACTATGTATATTGTTTTAAGGACAAACTGAATTATCTTCCGTAATTCAGGTTTATGCGACAGAGATCGATTTACGAAAAATTTTAAAGCCACTAAAATCAGTAAATTCAAATAAAGTTTAAGATAGAGTTAAGATACAACAAATTGCATTTAAAACAATATTTTGTACATTTTATTGTTTTTTCAATGGCGTAAAAATTGGATTTGTGCGATGTTTAGAAGTTTTTAAAAAGTGCAGTAAACTTACATGTATTGGTATTTTCATTGAAAGTATATTTTGTACATCTTTTTGTCTTTTCGATGGTCTAAAAATTGGAATTGTGTGATGTTTAGAAGTTTTAAAAAAGTGTAGTAAACTCACATGTATTGGTATTTTCGTTGCTACCTTCAATATGACTTCAGCGTTATTCACGCATATGTTTTCTTTGTAATACAGATATATCACTTATTGTTTTACTTACATCAATACATGCACTTTAGGTAAAATTTAAGGTAGAGTTAAGATACAACAAATTGCATTTAAAAGCACATTTTGTACATTTTTTTTCGTCAATTCTATGGTGTAAAAATTGGATTTGTGCGATGATTAGAAGTTTTTAAAAACTTCTGTAAACTTACATGTTTCGGTATTTTCGTTGAAAGTATATTTTGTAAATCTTTTTGTCTTTTAGATCGTGTAAAAATTGGAATTGTGCAATGTTTAGAAGTTTTAAAAAAGTGCAGTAAACTCACATGTGTTGTTAGTTTCGTTAAAAGTATATTTTGTACATTTTTTGTCTTTTCGATGTGTGAAAATTAGAATTGTGCGATGTTTAGAAGTTTTAAAAAAAGTGCAATAAACTCACATGTATTGGTAATTTCGTTGAAAGTGTATTTTGTACATTTGTGTCTTTTCAATGGTGTAAAATTTGGAATTGTGCGATGTTTAGAAGTTTTAAAAAAGTGTAGTAAACTCACATGTGTAGCTATTTTCGTTCAAAGTATATTTTATAAATCTTTTTGTCTTTTCGATGGTATACAAATTGCAATTGTGCGATGTTTAGAAGTTTTAAAAAAGTGCAGTAAACTTACATGTATTGGTATTTTCGTTGAAAGTATATTTTGTACATCTTTTTGTCTTTTCGATGGTATACAAATTGGAATTGTGTGATGTTTAGAAGTTTTAACAAAGTGCAATAAACTCACACGTGTTGCTAATTTCGTTGGAAGTATATTTTGTAAATCTTTTTGTCTTTTCGATGGTGTGAAAATTGGAATTGTGCGATGTTTACAAGTTTTAAAAAAGTGTAGTAAAGTCACATGTGTTGTTAATTTCGTTGAAAGTGTATTTTGTACGTTTGTGTCTTTTCAATGGTGTAAAATGTGGAATTGTGCGATGTTTAGAAGTTTTAAAAAAGTGCTGTAAACTCACATGTGTTGTTAGTTTCATTGAAAGTATATTTTGTACATTTTTTGTCTTTTCGATGGTGTAAAAATTAGAATTGTGCGATGTTTAGAAGTTTTAAAAAAGTACAATAAACTCACATGTAATGGTAATTTCGTTGAAAGTATATTTGTAAATCTTTTTGTCTTTTCGATGGTGTAAAAATTGGAATTGTGCAATGTTTACAAGTTTTCAAAAAGTGTAGTAAACTCACATGTGCTATTAATTTCGTTGAAAGTATATTTTATGCATTTTTTTTGTCTTTTCGATGGTGTAAAAATTAGAATTGTGCGATGTTTAGAAGTTTTAAAAAAGTGCAATAAACTCACATGCATTGGTAATTTCGTATAAAGTGTATTTTGTACATTTGTGTCTTTTCAATGGTGTAAAATTTGGAATTGTGTAATGTTTAGAAGTTTTTAAAAAGTGCAGTAAACTTACATGTGTTGCTAATTTCGTTGAAAGTATATTTTGTGAATCTTTTTGTCTTTTCGATGGTGTAAAAATTGGAATTGTGCGATGTTTAGAAGTTTTTAAAAAGTGCAGTAAACTTACATGTATTGATATTTTCGTTGAAAGTATATTTTGTACATCATTTTGTCTTTTCGTTGGTACAAAAAGTGGAATTGTGTGATGTTTAGAAGTTTTTAAAAAGTGCAATAAACTCACATGTATTGGTAATTTCGTTGAAAGTATATTTTGTACATTTTTTTTGTCTTTTCAATTGTGTAAAAATTAGAATTGTGCGATGTTTACAAGTTTTAAAAGAGGGCAATAAACTCACGTGCATTGGTAATTTCGTTGAAAGTGTATTTTGTAAATCTTTTTGTATTTTCGATGGTGTAAAAATTGGAATTGTGCGATGTTTTGAAGTTTTTAAAAAGTGCAGTAAACTTACATGTATTGGTATTTTCGTTGAAAGTATATTTTGCACATTTTTTTTGTCTTTTCGATGATCTAAAAATTGGAATTGTGTGATGTTTAGAAGTTTTTAAAAAGTGTAGTAAACTCACATGTACTGGTATTTTCGTTACTACCTTCAATATGACTTCAGCGTTATTCACGGATATGTTTTCTTTTTAATAAAGATATATCACTTATTGTTTTACTTACATCAGACATGCATTTTAAGTAAAGTTTGAGTTAGAGTTAAGATACAACAATTTGCATTTGAAACAATATTTTGTTTTACTTACATCAGACATGCATTTTAAGTAAAGTTTAAGTTAGAGTTAAGATACAACAATTTGCATTTGAAACAATATTTTGTACATCTTTTTGTCTTTTCGATGGTGTAAAAATTAGAATTGTGCGATGTTTAGAAGTCTTAAAAAAGTGTAATAAACTCACATGTATTAGTTTCGTTGCTACCTCCAATAAGACTTCAGCGTTATTCACGTATATGTTTTCTTTCTAATATAGATATATCATTTAAATGGTTTTACTTACATCAGACATGCACTTGAAGTAAACTTTTACTGCAGTATAATACATGAATGTTAGAATGTAATTATGAAGTTTAATCAGCATTTGATAGAATGCCGATGTGAAAAGGAATGGAAATTGGCCTTATCACAATGTTTGATAAAGTGTTTGTTGATACGAATTCCCATTAAATTAATTTCAAGTCAAGCATGAACGTTTTAAACTTTCGAAGATATTACTTTCAAGTTTAACTATATATACGAAGATGTGTTGTAAAGTAAGTAATAATAGTATATTAGAAAACGATTTTATTGCTTTATCCATTGCTTTTAATTTTAAATGTATAAAAATTAAAGTTTGTTCAAGCAAGTTCATAAGGAAAAAGGATACTTAAGATTGTAATTATGGAAAGTTTTTTGTATATCTTGGAAGAACATGTTTAAAATATCATTTACCACCAAAATAGTATGTTTGTGGTTTTATATTTTAGAAATCTGTGATGAAACTTTTAAAAAGAAATGTGCTATTATCTTTTGTTTCTAATTGCTTAATTATAACTTATATTACAATTCATAGTAGTTTTAAACATACGATATAAACTAATGTGCAAGGAAATTGTAAGAAAACGTAAATCATAGACAAAATATATAAACTTTTTCACTGTCCAGATAGTATGATATAGTATCAGAATGTTTTTGTTTTGCTGTTTACACAAAAATATGATTTGAAATGTACTATGAAAACAACAAATTTGGATTCTGCTTGTGAATATGAAATTTTATTGTACGTGAAATTTTATTGTATTGAAATTTTATTGTTTCTACAATTTTATTTTATTTCTGTAAATAATTATAAATAAGTGGGCAAGTGTGATCGAAGATCGCACAAAGGGTATCGTTTAATATTCCTTTCAAAACACTTTATCCTTTCTTTAATAAATCCAAATAAATTTCTTTTAGCAAAAAAAAAAAAAAAAAAAAAAAAAAAAAAAAGGCATGCTTTTTATAAAGTAAAAATTTACCAGCCTATTTTTTTCATTTTTTAAAATATCTAAACCGGCACGATAGCAGGCAAAGCCCGCTATTATACGCTGTCATAGTAATATCTGTCATGTGGACTAAATGCGATATTTTAAAAAAATAATTTCAAATTTATACATGTTGTACACCTTTTAAATGTTAAAATATGCAAGTATTTCCATAATCGGGTTTTTATCATGATTCAATACGTTCCTCAAACTCATATATTTACTATTCTCTATTACTCATATTGATACTCGCTTTGTATTATTCTCAAACATTTGAAAAATCCATTAAACTTCCAATCTGACATCAGATTACTTTTATTTTTATTTCTACAATGACGTGATATTAATCTGCTTTCTGTACATACACATACTCATACTCCTTGTATTATTGAGAAAGCTTTGAAAATTTCGGTTTTATTACCAATATGCGTCAATCATTTTTATTTCATATTAATCTTATTAATCTTTTTTTAAAATTGGTGTAACTTTTTATTTTATTTTCATTTTTCACGTGGAAATCTTTCAATAGAAAATTAGTTATTGTAGGAAGAATTTTATTGCGGATTTTTAATTGTTGGCAACTGATATAACGAAAAATGTTTAAATTTAATAGGAAAAGGCTGTTAGAATTTTGGTGTTTTAATCTCTATTTATTAAAATAATACGATTTTTTCAAATTTTAATATTTTGAGCTTCATAGCAGCTATATATTCAGCTATATAGACATAAAGTTTCAACCCTGTAAGTTATATAGTTTCTGAGAACTGCTCTGTGACGGACTGACAACGGAGCGGGATTAATATGGTTTCGTGAGATGAACGAATCCCTAAAAAATCATTGTTAAAAAAAACTCAAACCTGCATTGTAGTAAACAAGACATTCTGTTTGTTTAAAATAAATAAACCATGTTCGTTTAGAATTGACATGAAAAAATAAAGTATCCTCATTCCTTTAGGCACAAAAACAATAAGCACGCTTTTATTCCGAAAACTCAGAAAGTTCTAAGTATTATAACTCAGTAATATTTGCTCGTACAAACATGGATTTTGTACTATTTTATTAGAACATAGAGAAAATATTTTAAATATAAAGTATAAGATACAGTCACCTCATAAAAATTAAAGCTTGAAAATTTTACAAAAGCAATTATTTTCAGGTAAATGGATATTCATATGATAAATAATATTTGAAATATATTTGAAATTTAAACTATACCTCTAAAACTCCTGGTTTAGGAATTAGATATTTGTCAACTACAGGATTGACTACACATACACATTCTGTAATTTATCTTATATTAAGAAAATAAAAATATATTTGTAACATCATCAATCTCTGCAAAATTATTCTAATTCTTTACATGGTTAATTTTAGCTAATTTCACCGTTTTTAAAAAAAAGAACAGTTAATTTCACAACTCTTACTGTGTTTCTTCCCATTTTCTATTTTATTTTTCTTTCATACAGCTATTTTGCAAAACGCATCAAATGAAAAATTCTGACTTTGCTACCACCTGCTGCAGATCTTTTGAAGTAAACATCTTCTCAACATTTCTAGAAGAGGAAAAAATATAAAAGAAAGATTTATTTTTCCCTGATTGGGTTTCATTTTTTTTGAATTCATTAAATTTAGATTTATATTAACTATGAGGAATTTAATGTTTACTTTTTGTTCATATTAGACATAAAGCATTATTAGTATTAGTATTAGTGGATATTTAAAAAAAAATAATGTTTTTAATAATGTCTTTAAAATTACACGTTTTTTTAAATTTCACCTAAGTGATGAATTTGTGAATTAATTTGTTTTTAAAAAGAAACAACATCATTTTTATAACTTATTTTTAATATAATAGAGCAAGTTAATTAATTCTACCTGTGCTCATCATCTTAAGAAAAAAAGGATACACTCATTAAAATTTGTTTATGAAATTTTTTTTAATTAATTCACAAAATCATTTTATTTTCGAAAATATAGGAAAGAGGTTTAGATTTAAAAGAAAACAAAAACTAACAAAAGCATTTATAATCTAAAAACAGTATGCTACATATTTTTAAAACATATTCTCTAATAAACATATTGAAACTCTTCATAAACGGGATAATAATGCCTTTCATTTATTTTCGTAATAAACAAAAATAACAAATATTATACCAACGTGATTGAAATATGGTATATTTTCAACATATTATGTTCGACAGTATTTCGTATCATTTAAACAAATTTCGTTTATTAATTATTTACATTTACTTATACAAAACGAAAAGAAGAACAATGTAAACATCATTTATGAACTTCAAAAAGCAAAATGGATATATACATATACTGCAAAATGGTTACGAAAATTATACAGACAGATATATATATATATATATATATATATACAGAATGTCCCTAAAAGTTTCAAACAAGATTTGATTTTTTACTTGTTCGAAATATGTAGGCATCGTACATTGGAAAAAAGTTGAAAATAAAATAGAAAGTAAGATTATATGTAGATGATATAATCCTGCTATTAAACTTTAAAAAGTTACACTTTTTAAACATTTATATGGTTCCTGAATGCTATAATTTATATTTAGAAATATTTTTTGCTTCATCTGACAAAAACAACTATCCGAATTCCATTCTTCTACGACAACTTTTACCGATGAATGACACTTTAATTTTTTTGAAAGAGACGGATAGCTCCGAAATTACACAAAAATTATAACATCATAACTAACTTCCTTTCAGTCGGTCAAGAAGGGCATTTGTCAGATGTCAGAACAAGGAGAAAAATGATATAAAATATATGCTTTAGAGACCGTATAGAATTTTAAAATTTGTAACTTTTTTTGAAAATTAATGGTAATGTTATTAAAAGTTAATAGCTTTTTTAACAATGTAAACATCATGTATACCTTATTTTTATTTTTATTTTTTAATTTTTGTTGACTGTTATCTCCAACAGGTAAAAAAGTAAAGAGCGTATCAATCTTTTTCGTACAACCTGTATATATATATAAATATATATATGTATGTGACGTTTTGACTAAGATGAGACACCACGAGATGCAATACTCCACGAGAAAATGGTATTTGGTTAAAGATATACAAAGTTGCAGTCGACATCAACAATCACGGCGAAGAGGTGAGGCAATGAAAAGAGTCCACAAGAGTTTCTTACATAAAAACCAGCCAATTTCCAGACAAATCTTTTATTTAGAATAAGAGCGATGCCGTAATAATTCCCACGGGAATGCCGTAATAATTCCCACTTATCGCCCTCCGGCTCCATGATGGATCACTACATTGTTTTAAAGATGTTAAAGAACAGTGTGAAAATTCTACGAGACAACGACACCAGATACATATTTGTTTATACTTCCAAACACTTCAAAAATCCTCCCCTCCGAAGGATGCCAGCCAGTTTTGTTCACTGAGCGTAGACATACAGAAAAACGACGTCACGTGCGCACAAACCAATGAGTGAGAGGCAACCTCCAGACAAGCGGATGAGGCGAGAGGGAGAAGCTAAAACAGGAAAGAGTTCCTTCCCTGGCAGCGCATCAATTTTGAAGTGAAAAAACCCCAGCGCGCGAAAATCAGAGCATAGAATAATAATAATAAAAAGAAAATGGCTTTTTTAAAAAACATTCGAAATGAGAAAGCGTCTTGGAATTTTATAGATTGGGGAGCTGATAAAAGCTACGAATGAACTTAAAATTTTAGATTAAGATTTGGAATAAGATAATTATTAATATACGGGTATTTACTTTTAAAAGGACATTAAATAGGAATAAATATTATTAAGAATTAAGGAAATACTGACTATGTCAGAAGTTAGATTAATTTAAAGGACTAATGCGAAATAAATGTGAAGGATTTGCGAAGGAAATAAATTTTTATATAACAAGCATATCTTGCAAATTAAAATACCTATTAAAAATATATTTTCTAAAATAGTTTTATTCCAAAATAATAAATAATTTAACATAGTAAGTGTGTTTTTTATACATTAAAAACGTTTATTTGAGAAATTATATAATGTATTGTAAATTGTACAAAGCAAGCCTAAACAGTTAGAGAAAATATAAAATTTAAATGCCATGCAACATTTCATAGGATTCTCTAAAGGCTTTCAAGTAAAATCTGATTTTGAGGATTACTTAAATCTTTCCAAAATTTGATGCACTGACACAACACTCTGCTGTCAGGAGCTGTTAGTGGGAATACGTACATTATATTCTCCATTCCTAGATGAAAACTACACAAGTTCTGTTTTAGTTAAAATACAGCAATCAAATAAATTTCTCTAAATATCATGGTGCGTGTTTCAATGAATTTAATGGTGTGTATTTTCCTCTTTATAAAATTGCGTCAGTTATCTTTATTTGTAACTACGGATAGCTCCAAAGATAAAATTAGTGATACTTTCTGTCTATATATATTCATTCTCAATGGTTATTTCTCGTTGAAAAATATGTTGCTTTATATACGTGTTTATATATATAGTGTTCTTTGAAAACAAGACCGAGTCTTATATTAATTTTTGCTTTAAAAGACGCGCTGGGTCCTAATTTCGGGAATGTATTTTTTCATGCACAGCTATCGAATTTATCCATTTACAACAACCTCTAATTATTTACATACTGCATATTACGGCGTATAAAGTGCAATTTTGAAACTTGAATATTGGGCTAATTTTACAAGTGCGCTTTAAACGTCGGGTATAAAAATATTTAAAACTTAAGAAATGCACAAAAATTTTAAAATTTATCGAATTAATTAAGAATAATAAATTAATGAGCAACAACAACAAGAAAAAAAGACGTGATAATTTGAATGAACAAGATTACATTATGAGGGGGGTGGACAAGATTACATTAGCTGTATGGGGGGGGGATTCAAGCAGGAGTGCTTCACACTTTCCGTATGTCCTCAATTTTCATTTACTTATTTTGTTTATAACTTGCTTCTATCTGTAGAACAAAAAAGTATTGGATTCATGAAAATTTTCGACTTCCGGTTTTCGACGGATTTACATGTTTTAGAAGGTCCTGAACACAGATTAAGAAAATGTCTGTCTGTATTTGACAAACATATTGTGGGATCTTTATCTCAAGAACTAATGCACGGAATTTAATAAAACTTTAATTTCGGTTAGACATTGGGGTGAGCCGAAAAAAACGATTTTTTGTTTTTTGATTCGCTATACCGCGGAAAACTTGCCTCTAGGGTTGCTTAGTATAATGCAAATATAAAAGAAATAAATTGTTACGTTTGGCTGTAGCGCATCGGCCCTAAAATTTGAGAAAATATAAGATTTTTATCATTTTTAAGGGAGAGTGCAAGAATTTTTTTGCTTTGTATTTTGATTTGCTATACCGAGGAATATTTGCCTCTAGGGTAGCTTAGTAAAATGCATAACAAAATAATATACGATTTTTTTATTTTCTCTAATAAATGGAAATAAATCAAATAACTTCTTATAATAAGTAGATATAGACATATTTTAGTAGAACAAAGTATAGAAATGATAAATAGATTAAACAAAAATAGTTCATTTTACAATTTATTATTAGAGTATTAAGTTTAAAAAAAAACATTTTAAAAAAATTGACAAATTTCCATTGAAACAAAAAATCATTTTTCTGATTGTGTAAATATTCAGTTTGTAATGAAATGTGGTATTTTACTTGTCTTTACTTTCTTTTGATATAATTGAATTAAATTTGAACTAAGATTAGCTTGTGAAAAACTAGGCATTGATAATATTGAAACAAGTATAGTTCTTATAAAACCATCTCTAGAATTGGAGCCGATGACTTTCTGACTTGACTCCGATGACTTGACTGACGCCTCAGTTCTCCACCTTGAGTAGGAAAGTGTGCCAGGCTCACGAACAGTTAATTATTCAGGACAGCTGCCTGAAATTATATCACAACTTATGTTCAGCCGGTACAGATTATCTTTGCATAAACTTTGCTTGTCCATTTCTGGAATCTCATACTCAACACTGTCAAAATTTACTACTGGGAGTTTCTCACATTTACTGAACTGTGATCCAATCAGACAACGAAATGATTGTGACACAGTCGTTTCACCATCTAAAGTTTGAAACAAATGTCGGAATGGCAATTCATTGAAATGTAAGAGGCACACCCTCCACTATAGTGGTCGTTTAACTTGTTCTTCAATTGTGCGAATAACACAGTTTTCCACCCCATATTAGTAACGGTGCCATCACATCCAATCACGTTCAGTTAATGAAGTGAAAATCCAGCCTCAGTCAAATAAGAAAGAATGTTATTGGAAATGTTTTGTCAGAACTTGAAGAGGGTAAAACATGACCAACGCACACAGGTTTGCAGTACATGCTAGACATGAGTTCTGCTATAAAATCAGGTAGCTGTTTTCAAGATTTATCTGGTCGTGAGCCTGGCACACTTTCCCACTCAAGGCTGTTAACAACGGCGAACAGAGTTCTTCAATTGTATTTAGGTATTGAAAACACAACAGACGAGAGCAAGATCTTAGTTTCTTTTCTCTTGAAGTCATATATACCTCAATGGTTTTACATAAAAAAGTAAATACATCACAAACAGACTAGAACATGTATTTGAAGTTATAAAATCTTCAAGATTCCTGCCCGAAAACTTGTCGAAAGTCTTTGACCCAGTAACTGAGAGAAACGTATTTTTTGCCCGTCCAGAAAACTTGCTTTTGAGTATGATAGTAGATAAAAGGAATCATATAATAGAGTTAGGCTTCAGAAAAAATATAATGGATAGAAACTTAGCTTCTAAAATAAGTTAATCAGGAATTTTCACCCACCGAAAATCAATTTCCTATAACTACAGACGACATTGAAATGATTCACTGGAACACTACTGCACTTTCACCACCACATTTGCTACGAAGAATCAAATTTTAGTGCCGATGCGCTACCACCGAACGTAACAATTTATTTACTTTATTTTCGCATTATACTAAGCTACCCTAGAGGCAAGTTTTCCGCGGTATAGCGAATCAAAAAAAATGTTTTTTTCGGCCCACCGTATTAGACATTCATATAAATTGAAGTTGATTAGTGTTTGCTGTAAATCGCACAAAAGGTGGCGCTTTTATGCTGCATTTTTCACGAATTTCGCAATGGCTCTATCTCAAGGACTATTGCACGAATTCTAATCGAACTTCAGATTCAGTTAGGCGTTGTCATATATTTTACCGATTAGGTTATGGTATACACCGTCTAACAGGCTGCGCTGCAATGCAATATTACTTACTATTCATACGGTTTTAGTGATAGTCATATATCAAGAACTATTACACTAAATTTAGAAAAACTTTAGATTCTGTTAGACATTGATATAAATTGACACTGATCCAATTGTGGTTTACATCGACCAACAGGTGTTGCTGCTATTCTGCATTTTCGAAGATTTCCGCAATAGCTCTATCTCAAGAACGAATGAACGGAATTTCATCAAACTTCATACTCTCTTAGACCTTTACATAAGCTGCTGCTGATTAGGTTTTCGTGTAAATAATATAACAGGTGGCATTGCTATGCTGCATTGTTGGATTCTAAAACGTATAATTAAAAAAAATTACGCTCTTTGAAATAATAACATGTATGAGATGTTGTATGAGAAAGTTTTGGGATTGGCACATCCGACTAGTGTTTGTACAAGGTATTATCCTTTTTTGTACAATATTTTCTAGATTTATGCTGCATATCTAATTGAGCTTTCTTTACAAAAAAGGGGAGGGGTATGACGTTGATTGTTGGAGTATAATTCCACGTCGGTTGGACTGCAATAAAATAATTTGATTAATATCCAGGGAAACAGAGCACAGAGAGTGGATGGATACGAAGTCAAGAATTTCTTGATAAACAAATATTTTTATTATAAGATGAAGTTGACCACGGGTTCAGGTACAAGCATCCATAGGCATAAAAATGCCCGAGAGCACTGGAGAGGAGGCACGAACAATTACATATCCTTAATCACGGACAAGCAGCGAGAGAATCTGAGCTGTTACATAATTTCTTTTCGTGGTTACAGTGCAGTCATGGCGATAATTACATACGCCAATCAGCCAGATAACTTACTGTTTTGGCGAGAACAACGTGATGAGAAACAGGTGGTGCTGTCCATTAATGATAAGCCTATGGGGGAGAGATAAAGGAAAAATATGAATTTATGAGCCAGAAAAGAGATATGGAATTTTGGTAAACCAGACAAAACCGCATGGGGCCTTTCTCATGGGGTTAGCTTAAAGAATTGAGAAGTGGCATTAAAAATAGAATTGGTACGTTAGAGATATTATATATTAAAGGCATCTGGACAATTGGGAAAATAATGAAATACGTTAAAAGGAATGAAACCTTGACGAATAAAAGTGTAGGCGTAAAAATGTAAGTAAAGTTTGGACGCCGATAGCAAAGAGCGGAATGTAATGGGAATAAATTATTTTTCCTTTTGTTTATAACGACTTGATTTATGCGGTGAGGAAAGAGATCCGAAAGAATTAAAGAACGCTTAATGAAATAGAAATACAGGGAGTAGCTAGACTTTATAACACGAAAAATAACGTAATTTTAAGGAACGAAAAATTTAGAAAAAGTGAGGGGATGGGGGAATTAATTTTAAGAAAGTGGAATATGTGAAGTTAAATCCACTTCACAAGGGGGTATTATAAAGCTAATATATAGAAAACATTTAAATACAGCCTGAAATCGTAGGTTTGCGTTAGGCGTAGGAAAGCGTTAAACACTTTCTAAATATTTGCAGCAAACTATCAAGTCATTCGACCGTTTTTACAGAGAGCGATTAATTAATCTTATTTTTAATCGATCCTGATCATAATATAATCAATATTATATTCACAATACCTTCATAATATGGGCAATTATCCTAGTTTTGCAAAAAACGGTCGAATGACAGGACAGATTCTTGAAATTTCTTTAGCAGTGTAAGCCGGAATATATTATATTTATTTGGTATGAATTATAAGTCATAAAACCGGTATTTTATTTTTTTAAATGCATCAGAATTTCACTATTTACACACTTTTTTTCATTCTGCAAAGTCTAAAATGACAAAACAGAGGCCTTGGTCGCAGTAATAACAAAATAAAAGCTCAGTAAAATTTCGATGCAGTTATAAAATAAATGTCAATGTTATGATATAATGAAAGTGTATGTCGTAAGCGTGTAATAATTGAAGGGTTTCGCTATTCTGAGAATAGGATCCTAAATCTTTAAACGCGTAAATTTCTAAAATGATGTAATTTATATTTTTTTACATCGATCGTTCCCTAAGTTATTTCGTAGATTTTAACACCCAGGTCTTGAAAAAGCGAAATATTGTCAACAACGAAAATGACGTCATGTTTAAAGAAAATATCCATAAAATTTCAGCAGGAAAGGTAGGTTGCGAATTTATTGCGTTTTATTATAAGCTATATACTTCCATACACGAAAATGATGTCTCGTTTAAAGAATCCGCCGTAAAAATGAATCAGAAAATATATGTGGTGATTTTTTGCGTTTTATTAAAAAAAAAAAAATCAAATCCAACTTGGCTTCTGTCTGACACATTCATAAAGGGATTTACAATCGTATATGCAAAAATTACCATATATTTTTTAATCGTTAATAACAATTAAATATACGTCGTTTAATATTTCTATGGTGATTGCTAGCATAGTTTAAGTCGGAATAGTGCTGTCTTAGAAAATAATTTGTCGAAAAACGGAGACTGGCTTACTTTTTGGTTAAGTCTTAATTCTGGTTACGAATATCATGAAAAAATACTGCTAGATACTTTATTTTTGCGATAGAGCATTTTTATCTGAAAAACACGATATATGCGTGTAACATGGATGTAAGGTTTATGTATGTATATATATTTAAGAATAAAGAATATCATTAATTATGGAAACAAGGCGCTACGATTCTACCTTCCGACGAGCTAGGAACCATCTTTGTTTAGTTTTGTATATAAATTCGTCTAGTGTTTAATGTTGCTGTATTCATAGTTTAAAGATTTTCTACAATAATTTAATACACTTATTTACATTATTTTTTTTGTAAATTAGCATATTCTGTCTTAAGTTGTATGCATTTATATATAATATATATTTGCGTGCGCGCGTGTGAGTAAGCATATATACAGGTTGTTCCAAATTAAGAGGGGTGATAGAAGGCATCAAGTGGAAGAAAACTTACCATAGAACATGGGGTCGCATACCACGTTGAGAGGATGAAAATCGCGAAAAACATATTCAGGTTTTGACGTCAAGCTGGAATGATAAAAGTACAATACTGACTACAAAAATATTTATTTGATTAATTATTACAAGAGTTGTTAGAAGTAGTACCCGCTGACCTGGAAAGCACAGTGACGTTACCACGACGTAAGACGATTCCCTGACGCGCTCGAACATGCCAGATATGCTTTTGATGTCTCCCATAACGATGACAATCCGCGCTATGAGATCCTCCGTTGTGTCCAAAGGCGTCGTATAAACGAGTGATTTAAGGTGAAACCATACAAAAAAAGTGACACTGATTGAGATCCGGCGAACGCGGAGGCGATGCAACTGGTCCCGAACGTCTAATCCGCCTTCCTGGGTATGTAACATCGAGATGATTACGCACCAGGAGGGAGATGTGCAATGGCACCATCATGAATGATCCACATGCCTCACTGCACTGCGGCTGGCACACTTTGCAGCATTTCAGGGAGGACGTATGGTTGAAAAGCAAAGTACGTTGCTCCATTCAGGCGTTCGGGCCTGAAAAAAAATTTGATCACTTTAACAATTTTGCCTATGTGTAATCTTGAAGTTTTTTAGAACATAGTATTAAATGATGTTTTTTAAAATACTGTTTAATTTGCCAAATGTATAATTTTAAACTTTAGTACAATATGCAATTTGTCAACATCGATATACTTTGATCCTGTAAAGATATGTTCACTACGAGCAGGGAAGACCGAGCTATGCTCGGTCAAAATTATATTTGAGTTCAAATATCATGACCCATGACCAAAATGACCCACTAATTGAATTTTCTCGAACATGTGACTTAGCCCAACAGTCTTCTCATGCCCGAAAACCATAGGATGCAAAATTTAGTGTAAATTGAACCGATTTTTAGATCTTGACCCACAATGACCCAGAAATGACCCACTAATCGAATTTTCTCGAACATGTGACCTAGCCTAATGATTTTCGCGTGCCTGAAACTCGTAGGATACAAAATTTAATCAAAATCGTTAGAGCCGTTTTTTAGATAAAATTAGTTTGACCCGCTTTGACCCAAAAATGACCCACTAATCGAAAGTTCTCGAACATGTGACCCAGCCCAATAGTCTTCTCGTGCCCTAAAATAGTCGGATAAAAATTTCGTCAAAATCGTTTGAACCGTTTTTTAGATACAATTAGCTTGACCATGACCCAAAATGACCCAATATGACCCACTAATTGAATTTTCTCGAACATGTGACCTAGCCCAACAGTCTTCTCGTGCCCGAAAACCATTGGATGCAAAATTTAGTGTAAATTGAGCCGCTTTTTAGATCTTGACCCACAGTGGCCCAGAAATGACCCACTAATCGAATTTTCTCGGACATGCGACCTAGCCCAATGCTTTTATCGTCCTCGAAACTCGTAGGACACAAAATTTAATCAAAATCGTTAGAGCCGTTTTTTAGATAAAATTAATTTGACCCGCGTTGACCCAAAAATGACCCACTAATCGAAAGTTCTCGAACATGTGACCCAGCCCAATAGACTTCTCGTGCCCGAAAATGGTCAGATACAAAATTTCGTCAAAATCGTTTGAACCGTTTTTTAGATACAATTAGCTAGACCATGACCCAAAATGACCCACTAATCATCAAATTTTCTCGAACATCTGACCTAGCCCAATGGTTTTCTGGTGTCCCAAAACGGTAGGATACGAAATTTCGTCAAAATCGTTAGAGCCGTTTTTAAGATAATGTTTGCATATATATATATATATATATATATATATAACCACCCACAAGATTTTCTCGTATTAGAATATATGATATGAATACCTCTGAAATTTTTAATTACATATAATAACCATAAAATTAGAAAATTATACATGCAATAAATTTAATAACATTTCGCAACAATGCTGCAAAATGAATTGAACAATATGCAAAACTAGTTTAACTAATTGCATTCACATGTTATGCTTTGGAATCTTTCGGAATATTCAACATATCTTTCTCGAATATTTCTATTAATAGATGCCATTTGAACTTTCTGATATAACTCTGATAAAACTTAAAGTAAAATTATGAATGAGAAATTTGATAGAATACTGTTACATGCATCATAAATTTTAGAGCAAATGATAAAGTCAAAATATACTATGTATGTTGTATATAAATATGTATTATATTAAAACGCTTGTTGCGTAACAATCGAATACAAATTACGAAACTGCACAAAATTGTTTTTTCTGAAAAAAATTGCATTTTATTTTCTTTTAAATATTAATTTGTAAGATTATTCATTTTTTTGTTTTGAGCAGATCTAAAAACCAATTATGAATAAATTTGATTTATGAATATGCATTCTTTTTATAACTAGATATATTTTTCACACTCTCGCCGAAATAATTATTTTAGTACTCTTTAATGGGGTTTTTAAGTAATTATTTCAACAAACACAACAGTAACAAAGTAATTATTTCACATAATTATAATTATATTCAACTTTAGTAATTTTTTATATCCTTCTTTCTTTTAAACAAATAAGAAGTCTTTAAATAAATAGCTTATATGATTTACGTTATTCAAAGTTTGAATTTATCGAAACAGAGATACAATTTATCAAAACAATTTTCTAGGGGAATGTGTTTATCATAGGATTTATACCAAGGAATTTTCAATGCAGCTCCACTCAGTTAAACGGGAAATGAACTGAAAGAATGAAGTAAATTGCTTGGTAAGGGAAAATGAGTTTGATGCAGAGAATGGTGCAAAGTAAGTAATAACAGAAGAGAAAATAAAGATTGCTTTTATTGAAAAGTAATGAGGAAAACCGATTATTGATTCTACACGTAAATTTACATGATTGACTTGATTTACATGATTGACCGATTTCTTTAACATTGTAAAGAACCAATAACTTTTATGATGTAAAATAAACAAAACGTACTTTACGATTCAACTTACGTGTTTGAACAGAAGCTTTTCTATTTCAGAACACATTTAACTACAATATAGCATATTTCTTTTGAATGCAAAAAGGTGTAAATTAACAGCATAATAAATACACTGTCAAATAATTTTATTAGGTTGTTTGACAAGGTTCGGCTCACTCCGAGCCATTTTCAAAAACAAAAAGAAAAACTTTTTTTTTTTTTGAAAATGGCTCGGAGTGAGCCGAATCATGTCAAACAACCTAATAAAATTATTTGACCGTGTATTTATTATGTTGTTTATTTACATCTTTTAGCATTTAAAAGAAATATATTATTACAAGCTGTTATAATTTATTATATCGTTACAGTAATAGCAAGAAGAAAAATTGGCAAACATAACTTTCGAATACAAAACTATGCTAGAAAAACATTCATTATAATATAGTGTACTTTATTTCGATTGAAAAATACTAATTAATATAATTGATAATCGTTTGTTTTTCAATTTTTTTTTACTATTTCGAGAAATTTACTTTTGTAATCTTCTTTTTACACAAAAGGAAATAAAATCTCTAAAAGTAATGATTACATATTGTGCCATAAATCTATAACAATGAGTTTCCATACCACCACACTGATTGCAAATTCTTTAGATAGAGTTTAATTTACCGATAACTTGCTATATTTTTATATCACTGATATGTTGCCTCAAAGGCAATGAACTCAAAGGCAATGAACATGTTCAATTCCCATGCTTGTCGAGAAATTGTACTGTTAGGCGATTTTAGGAGGACCTACGTAAAATAACCAGAATATTTTCGAAAATTCTACAATAGTACATCAAAAGACTAAAACAAAAAAATTGCATTTTCAAACTTGGCAATATTTTTTAAGCCATATCTTTAATAAAAATATACGCATTGCTGATGACTGGCTTTTTTGCTAATCGTTGTCAGAGATTAATCTCGGAAAATGAAACATTTGAAGTTATTGAAAACATTAATAGCTCGAAAAGTATTTGTCAGAAACTTGTTATACAAACTGCGTTACAAAGGTAAAAAGGTGTATTTTTCTTGAAATAAATTTCAAATCTAATGATTATACCGTTTGCCGTTTTTCAATTATTGAATTTCAAATATTACCAAATTTCACAATGCATTACCATAGTGAAACCTTTACGCGTAAAAAAGATAATGATAACGGCAATGTGTCCTGACGTGTATATACGTGTATAATATACGCTATTTATTCAACGCGAATCTTTTTTTTTTTAAGATTATTATTTAATTGTAAGCATGAAAAATAATTTAATTTACTATTTTTTTAATTATAAATTCTTTTTATTAAGTTATTACTTACATTTTACGCTGATTGAAAAAGGAAATTTTTATTAACCTTGCGGAATGGATTTTTGCGGGACTTGCACTGTTTGTTATATAATTTATCAGAGATGTCTTTAGTATCTCGCATATTGTTCTACTTTGCTTATTCATAGAATTATGAGGGAAAGTTTTATAATCAGATTAACCCGATTATGAAAGCTTAGCCTTTTAAAAATATTCTATCGAATGGATTTTGACGGAACCTTCACTGTTAGTTAGATGAGATTTCAAAAATGGTTATAGTATATAACATATCGTTTTATCGTTCTTTACCAAATCCTACTGTAAGTGATCAGCAAAAATAGTTTGTACTTAACACCCCAAATTTTGTCTGACACATTAAAAATGTAATAACGCAATGGAGTTGGTATCGTTTTCAGAAATGCAGAAGGACATTCCAAGTATGTCCATATGGTTTTAAAACACAAGCTCAATTTTTTTTACATTTCTTTTACCATTTGGAAGTTATTGAATTTTAAAATCTGCCACTCCATTTTAGGATTTCCGGCATATATATACACGTGCTAGTGTTTGTTTGAAAAACATACAACTAAAATATAACTTACATTTTATATGTACAACAAAAAATAAACATATTATGAATAGCTTTTAGGATGAATAAATTTAGGCAATTATAAAATTTCAAAATATTTTCATTCAATCTACTTTTTTGTAATTTTTATTTAACACATATTTTCAACAACATGTTCTGACTAAATAAAAATTCCTTTCACCGCTTGTAATTACAAGCAAGTGGTAATTGCAAGACACTCGGGGGAAACAAAAGATAAAGTAGCTTCACTTTCTTGTTGAAAGCATTTTAAACTTTAATGCGCATTTATATGCACATGAGGGCAGACATATTAAACATGGTTATACTTCGTTAAAAGAAAAAAAAAAGACTGAAAGTTCCTGAATATCCTTTTAGGCTTTTACTTTTTAATCTAAACTCACAAAATTTGTATAAGGTGTTGTTCGTTTAAATTTTTAATAAATTTCTTAGAGGATTGTTATTATTTTGTGTTGTTTTTTATTATTTTCTTCTAATAATTAAAACAATACAAACAGAAATTACTTGATTACATTATATGATAAATTATGTGATGTCATACTAAAAATTAATAGTGTATATTTATTATTAATACGTTCCTAAGTTGCACAGATTGTTAGACAATCTTTGTCAGATTGTGGAAAACATTGAAAAATGGTAGGGCTGGAAAGTGGTTGGGTACAGCAGCCCGTAAATCTTGTATCATATCTGACAAGGATTCTAACTAATTATCGATTGGAGCACTGTTGGGCCTTTGTTAGCAAATGGTTCTTTGGCCAATTGTACGATAAGGAAGCCAATTATTACTTTGAGCTAACGTGTGTCAACAATTGGCTCAATAAATTTTTGCTACTTCGGTTGTATTTTAAATATGAGTGACTCGTTTACATGCTTGATTTTTTTTTTTTTTTTTTTTTTTTTTTTTTTTTTACGAAAGTAAATCCGTATATAAGCTGTTTACGAAAGTAGATGTTTTGTTCTACTTAAGATTTTCAAAATAACAATACATTGGATAAGTTATATTTTTTATATAGTTTTATTCGGTCGCTGCTTTCTCATTTATCTACTAAAGGATCGCGATAAAAAAATTAGCCAATTATTTATTTAAATATTTTGGAATATATATATATATATTATACAAAGAAATAAAAAACTATTATTACAAAAAATGCCAATTTATAAATATTTTATACCAGTGACATTTGTTTTTTTTCAAATTATATTATAAAAAAGGTGAAAATTTTACTCAAGCCGTCTGGCCGTCTGTCCATCTGATCATCTGGTCGTGCTCTAACTGGCGTAAATATACTCGGAATGACATGTATTTTTATGTGGTAAATAGATTCACTATAGAATGTTCACTTTTCAATTTAGAAATATGTAAAATTTACAGTTTGTTTACAGAGGCACGCAAAAGAATTCCGTTACATTATCTATCTACAAATGGATTACGGTTAATTTTATTTAAATTGCTTATGTAAATATCTCATTTAATTGTATGAAAAAATAAAATTTCTTAATAATAAATGTTGGAAAGTGTTACATAACCTATGTCTGATACATGATTTTCCGTTCTTCTTTTAAATCATAACGTAGTAAACTAGAGATATTATAATTTCAAGTCGTTACGGTGTATTTTACACAAAGATATTTGAAATAAACGTTTTTAAAAATTTTTAAATATTTAAAAAAATTCGAAATTTTTACTTAAAAAACCATCTTTTATGTTACGCAACATAAATAAATTGACATAAACTATTGATTTTTTATCAATGCTTTATTGATTATTTTGTTCTCGTAACAATTACATCTGTTTCTCAATAATGTATTGATTCTGAAATATGTCGAAAAAATAAGCATTCTTTTAAATAAGCAGTGCAAATATGGTATATAATAAATAATTTGATTAAGTGATACTCTTATATTTTCCATACCGTATAAAAAGAGTTATCCGTGTAGAGATAAATAACTTTTAATAACTAACCGTGTAAGTTAAAAGTTCATTAAAAATTTTTAAAATATACATTTAAAATTAGACATTTAATAAAACTAAAATCTAATCGTTGGGGGAAACCGTAATACTTACCCATCATGGATATGATAGGTATGAAAATAAAACATGTGTATACTATTTATAAAATGTATTGCAATTCGAATAAAATCCTGGCTGGATAACGTCATAAACTTTAAATGCTCTATTACTGAATTGTGTAAAAGAAACATCCTTATAACTCCAAAAATGATAGTCATATTAACTAACGGTTTGTTGTGTCGGATTAAGCGTGTCATTTCCAATTAAAATATATCTTTGAATTGAAATTTGGATGAAACACATAGTAACGAAAATTCGAAGAGTGTGGAAAAATTGTGTTAAAAATATCTCGGAACTAATTACTCGATCGACTTCATTCTTTATGCAAAATTTATGTTTTTGTATTGTTTTTTTATATTCACTCCTTAAAATAAACAATTTCGAAAAATTTTATGTACCTTTTATCAGAACGAAAATTTCGAGAGTCCGAAAAAAAATAGTTCCGTATAATTGAGGTTACTGAAATTCAATAGGCTTCTTCTCATTAATACATACTAAGTACATACCAAATTTTAAGTATCTATCTCAATTTGTTCGGGAGATTTGTTACAGACACACAGACAGTCGGACGGCAATTTTTTTTTCTAAAAATATGTTTTTCGGAGTCTGTTTCAAGGGCATCCATGCTCTAGACGTAAAACTTGTCTTTGGGGAGCCACCGTTGTCGACTACGACAATAAGTGGACTGTAAATTAAACAACTATCGATAAAATTTCCACTCTGTTTACTAACGAACCATTTTTTTATTTACTAAGTATTGGTTTTCTCGGAGCTTCTCATAGAGACAACCGAACGAAGCAACGGACAAACGACTTCTGAGTTACATTTATCGCCAAGGGATGTTAGAAGCCAAGAGTGGCGCCAACATACCGGCCACCACTGAAATATTTATTTCAGCAACATATCTTAAACAAGTGTCCTTCGTTGTAAACAATTAATTTTTTTTAACAATAAATCTTCAATTATAATGAAGTTTCAATTCAATCAATAATACAAATATACAATTCAGTTCAATTATAATATTTAAATACAAAGTTACTGCAAAAAATTTTCAAATATAAATGCACAGGAATATAAGAAAAATATATATATTTACATTATAATAAAGGATCATTTATGGGTAAAATACTAATATTAGAAATTGCTCGTTTCAATATACCATTTGGAGTTTTTACAAGCACAACCCTAATTTTATCCCTCTCATAAATAACGTCTTGAATGCGACCGAGTGACCAGGTACACATGGACAAATTACTATCCTTTAATAAAACCATAGTTCCAATTTTAATATTTTCATTTTCAAATAACCATTTTGTTCGCTGTTGTAGATTATTTAAATAATCTCTACTCCATTTTTTCCAAATTAATTGATTAAATTTTGTAATTTTCTGCCAAAGACTAAGTTTATTATTGGCAAGGTCAGTCAAGTTTGGTTCACAGATGCTATTTATAGGGCGGCCGATTAAAAAATGTCCTGGGGTTAACGTTTCGTAATCGTTTGGATCCGAAGATAAAGGTACTAGAGGCCTACAGTTTAAAATATCTTCGATTTGATTAACGACAGTTAAAAATTCCTCAAAAGTTAGTTTTAAATCTCCAATATTTCTTTTTAAATGGTGTTTAAAGGATTTTACTCCTGCCTCCCACAAGCCACCAAAATTAGGGGATCTAGGAGGAAGGAATTTCCAAGAAATTGAATTAGCCAATAAGTAAGCAGCCAATTCCTCGGATTGAATTTTTACAATTTTATGCAATTTTTTCAATTCTGAATTCGCACCAACAAAATTAGAGGCATTATCGGAAAAGATGGTGGCACAAATTCCGCGCCTAGCTACAAATCTTTTTAAGGTGTCTCTTAAGGCTTCAGAAGTTAAATATGTTATTATTTCTAAATGAATTGCACGAGTAGCAAAACAAACGAAAATTGCGACATAAATTTTACTAAAAACTCCCTTACTTTGGTTTTGTATTTGATATAAAATGGGCTACATAAATCAATGCCTGAATTTGTAAAAGGGGGATTGATATTTACCATTTCTTTAGGTAACGACGCCGTGATTTGTTCTGCAATTTTAGGTTTGTTTAAAAAAAAAAAAATGCAATTATGCACGATTTTTCTAGCTATGTTTCTGCCATTTAAGGGCCAGAATTCGTGTCTCACAAATTAAAGCAATGTTTGATCACCAACATGCAAATTTTTTAAGTGAAAATACTGGAAAATTAAAAGTGTAAGCCTGTGATCTTAGGGTAAAAGAATCGGATGTTTTTTATCATAAGATAAATTTGATCGATCTAAACGACCACCAACCCTAATAATTTCATCCCTAACAAGAAAAGGATTTAAATTACTTACTCGACTATCCTTTAGTTTCTCACCTTTCTTGAGCGCTTTCATTTCCCTGTCGAAGTACGTTACCTGCACGAGTTTAACCAATTTTATTTTTGCCTGGTGAAATTCCTTTTTTGTAATAGGCCCTACAATTTGTGCCTTTCTTTGTGCCAATACCTTTCTTTGTGCTTGCAATTATAAATAAATCTATAAATATAAACTAAAATACAAATTAACTTAAAATAACTGTTACTTAAGTCACAAAAATTGTTCAGAAATTTATTAAAGTCCTGGTTAATTAGATAAAAATTAATATTACAGTTTGATTTAAGTTCGTTTAAATATGCATCATCATTTGGTAAGTCAGTTTTTTTTCTCTTTTCTGTCAAGTTAAGGTATATTATTAGTCAATAATGGACCTTTCCACCACAGTTCCATATCTAAAAGTTCTTGAGGAAAAGTTCCACGAGATATTATATCAGCTGGATTATCACTAGAAGGAATGTCTTTCCATAAAAATTGTTCAGTGAGAGACTGAATCTTTGAGACTCTATTTGCGATGAAAGTTTTTAATAGATGACCAGAGGTTTTTATCCATTCCAATGCTATAGTTGAGTCTGATAATAAAATTACTCCTTGAATGTCTAGTTGTAAGGAAGGGAGAATTTTGGAGACAAGTTGAGAAAGAAGCAGACAGGAACATAGTTCCAGTATTGGCACAGAAATGGTCTTTAGAGGTGACACTCTTGATTTACTCGCAATGAGGTTTGATGTGGTCGAGTTGGATGAAATTAAATAATATACATAAACTGCAGCACCAAAAGCTGTTATGGATGCGTCATCGAAACCAAGAACAGATATTGCTTCTGTGGAAGGAGTTAAAATGTATCGACTAATTGTTATATTTTCTATATTCTTTAGTTGACTTACAAAGTTACACCAATCACTAGCAAGGGGTTACGGAATGTTTTTGTCCGATCCTATTTTACACAACCACAATTTTTGAAGATAACACTTGATCTTGGAAATAATTGGGCCAATGAGCCCAAGAGGATCATAAATTTTACTATGACCTTTAGAACCTGTCTTTTGGTGTATGATTCTTGTTCTTTCACCGAAACTCTAAACACAAATTGGTCCTAATTGGATTGCCAAACCATACCTAAAGTTTTAATTGAAGTGTCAGACTTAGTGCAAAAGGAGACATCTTCGATTTCGTCATGATTCGTCATGATCTCATTCAAATTTGAATTCCACTTGTGCACAAGAACGAAATATGTTAATTAATTTTTCAGGGCAACTGCCGACTGTGAATCTGGGGATGCAGTCACGATGTCGTCCATGTAGCTATCAGATAGAATAGCTTTTGCCGCAAGAGGAAATCTGTCCTTCTCATCTAAAGCCAATTGTTTGATGAACCTTATGATAAAAAAAGGGGCGTCCATAAGTGACCGTAAGTGACCGTGTTCAATTTAAAGGCAATTGTGGAATTATTTTCGTAATCCTTCCAAAGAATGTGTAGAAGGTCCCTTTGCGAAGGATCTATCAAAATCTGCCGAAACATTTTTTTAATCTCCGCAGTTAAAGCAACCTTATATTTTCGAAATCTTAACAAAATATCAAAAAGATCTTCCTTAACTTCACCGGAAAGCAAAATATCATTCAAGCTTTTTCCGGCTGTGGTAGAGGCGGAGGCTTTAATGACAACCCTTAATTTAGTAGAGGATTTATCCGGTTTAAAAATGCCATGATGAGGCATGTAATAAACTACTGAGCGAGAGTCTTCGACTGAAATTCTTCCCATATGCTCCAATGCTTCAAATTCATTTAAAAATTCGCAATAAAGTTTCTTCATAGTACTAATATTTTCCAATCTCTTTACTGTTTGCTGTAAACGCCTTTCTGCTAAATTTCTCGAATTTCCCAATGAATTTAATTGATCAATTTGAATCGGCATTTCGACAATAAACCTTCCGGTATCATTTCGTTTGTGCGTTTTTTGAAAATGAAATTCACAGAATTCTTCTTCTTGACTTAGAAAACGGTCTGTTGAAATATATTCTATTTCCCAAATTTTTTTAAGATTAGATTCAATATTCTCAATTTCATAATTAAATGTTAATCCACAATATGAGTTAGAACTCTTGATTTTAACAGTTCCAGTAGCAATAAGGCCAAACAACGAATTTTGAAACATTAAATTTGGTGAAATGCGATTTTTTCCTTCTTTTATTATCTCATAAAAGAGTTCTGCCGGTTCGAGCGGTACCATAATGTCGACTACGACAATAAGTGGACTATAAATTAAAAAACTATCGATTAAATTTCAACTCTGTTTACTAACGAACCATTTATTTTTACTACTTTTCTCGGAGCTCCCCATGCAGACAACCGAACGAAGCAACGAACAAACGACTTCTGAGTTACATTTATCGTCAAGCGATGTTAGAAGCCAAGAGTGGCGCCAACAACCGTAATACTTACCCATCATGGATATGCATAATATAAAATATGAAAATAAAACATATGTAACTATTTATAAAATGCATGGCAATTCGAATAAAATCCTGGCTTGATGACATCATAATCTTTAATTGCTCTATTACTGAATAGCGTAAAAAAACATCCTTATAACTCCAAAAATGAAAAAAAATATTAACTTAAAGTTTACTGCGTCGGATTAAGCGTCTCATTTCCAATTAACATATATCCTTGAATTGAAATAAAAGGTCATGAAAAATGGAAGAGTGTTGAAAATAAGATTACAAATATCTCGACAACTAATTAATCGATAGACTCGAACGACTCGATCGATGTCGAACGACAATCTGTCTGATAGCACGTTTAACCCTATTTCGTTACGCACCACACATACACGCCGTTCCGTGTACTCTGTAATTCGTTGACCTCGGACCAAGCTGATCGATGCGCATTCTCTCTGCGGTCCGCCCGTCTACACAGCTGCTCTCTCTCAGGACACTCTGGTCCTGCACTTTCCACTGCTCGCTGGGCTCTGCGGTCCGACACTCTCCTCTGTACGCTGGGTTCTGAGGTCCTGCACTCTCCCCTTCACGCTGGACTCTGTTCAACGGGGCCTGTGGTTCTTCTTTCACGGATTTTCCTCACCTGTAGAAACATTTCTCTAGAACAATCAACAAATATCTAATCGGATCAGGGAAATTCTATTGTCAATCACGTACGGAAGTGTACAGAAAAAAGAATATATATATATATATATATATATATATATATATATATATATATATATATATCTAGAGTAGCAAATTATTGATTTAATTTTGTAATTCTTGTTTAACTGAAAGTAATAAGACTTTTCTTTTAAAACAACATTTATTTCTATAGAAGTAAGAATATAATTGAGTAAAACAAATGTTTATTTAATTGAGGATATTCGAACATACATTGTATACGTAAAAGATTATACTTGATCTCATTTGTTGATTCCCGCATACCATACAAAGCGATATTTAATGACAGTGTAAGTAATAGTGACATTGGATTATAAAAAATATTGCTATAATAGTAAAATTCTTAATAAGTCAAGATTATATAAGAAGACAATATGTTATACTCTTTCACTGGCACATTAACTGAACGTTAGTACGGATAAACTAAATGAAGAGGAAAAGTGGTGTAGGGGTGGACACGATTACTTTTAATTTAATTCATTTTCCCGCGAATTGCAAACCGTGGTGATTCCAGCAAAACGTACAAAGCAATGTTTGTATGATATTGTAAGTAAAATTACCATTGTATTATAAAAATATTTCTATAACACTAAGTTTCTTAATCAGTCAAGATTAGATAGACGAAAATATGTTATACACTTTCACTGGCACGTTAACTGAACGTGAGTACCAATAAACTAAATGAAGAGGAAAAGCGGTGCAGGAGTGGGCAAGATAACTTTTAAATTAATCCAGTTTTTCATTATAGTAATCTTTGTACAATTATTCCGTCTTATACAAGCATTACAGAATAAACTCGTGCATAAAAAAACAGTGAATTGTAATATTTCGTTTGGTTAAATTCAAAATATTTATTTATGTAACCTGATTAGTTTTTTTGCATGTATATATTAATTAAGTATTCAAGAATTGTTTATATATTAGCAAGTAAGTATTTTATAGTATTTATAAATATTTCGTAACATTGCAAAATTATAAAAAAAATTAACTAATTTCTTTGTTTTCTGCCGTAAAAAACTTTGTCATTGATCTAATGTACTAAAAAACTACACAATCAAAAATAGAATATTTGTACTGAATATATTATCACAGAAATAAAAGCAGAGAATTACATGTTATTAATACGAGAATTCATAAAGAATCTAAAATAATAATCATGTTTGATGTATAAATCGTTTGTTCTATAAAATACCATCAATTAATCTTGATACTATGAAACTTGTCAGAAAGTAATTATTTAATAGAGGGAAAAAGTATATATATTTTTGAAGCTAATGACCAGGCTACAACTTGAGACAAAGGATAAATAAATCACAGAAAATGTATTCCTTTCAAACTAATGGTAGACCATTAAATAATGAATTATTTACCTAATATCAAAATATCAAACTTTAGCGAAAAGTAAATGTTGATATTTCATTATATCAGAAAATACAAATTGCCATGTTGTTTACTTTTATCAGAATACTTATTTTGAATATAAATAAATATATCCATCGTCATTATTACACAAAACTTGGTTATTTACTATATATAAATACAATTTATTAACTAAGGGTGTAGTTATGTGTGTGACATTATTATGTAATGAACCTAATAATGATTTGATCAATTTTATTAGAATTTATACATTTAAATATGCAAACCTACAAATCGCTATATGTTTATTGCTTTGAAAAGATTTCCGAAATTTAAGCCTTTAACTAAATGAATTAAAATAATTCATTTAATATACGATAGAAAACGATAATGACGACACAGACTAAAAAGAAAATTTCAGGTCGCTGCCAAACA
Source organism: Maratus michaelseni (assembly GCA_963931845.1). NCBI lineage: Eukaryota > Metazoa > Arthropoda > Arachnida > Araneae > Salticidae > Maratus > Maratus michaelseni. Next base: position 445,860,002 of record OZ007589.1, on the reverse strand, counting down.
CTAACACTAACAGTGAAATCATGATTGTCAAGCGTGATCTTTTTTCGTTAAGTTTTCCATGCAAGTAGATATGCACAAATCTCTTATATTTAACCGGCAAGTTTGTTTTAAGTAACGTTTTTAGCATCTCTTTAATGTGCATAGATGAACATTGAAACATAAGTTAGAATATTTCGGATATGAAGGAGAATATAATCGCGATTTAGTATCCATTAAATTAAGATCCTTTTTGTAGTTTTTTCGTAAAAAAGATAAAGAATATATAATGAAGCACGTTAGTTTAGTGCTGTAATAAACACAACATTATGGTGGAATCTGCTAGATTTATTGTTGTGCAGCTTGAATAACTTCAGGAATTCAAAATGAAATATTGAAGAAAAAAATACAAAACATTTTATTATAAACGATGTTTGTCAGAAAAAAGTCTCATTTTTTGGATCACGTTGTAAGTACTTGTCTCATGTGGCTTCATATTTGGAATCATTGATCTAATCAACAAATTGTCCATCATGTCCAGTAATTAAAGAAAATACTTGAAGAAAAAAATGTGGATGACGAATATTTGGCTGATAACGCAAATGAAATCCTGTAGAAATGTGGTTATTTTTTATTCAGAGGGATTTTGAAAAATAAAAGAAATGTTAAATTTTTAAATAAAAGAGTTACAATGATGTTTTGAAGGTTTTACTAGAGAATCCCAATTAACCTTCACCACAGTGAACTGATATTTCCGCTCAGTATGCTGTGGGTTTCACTGCAATATGAGCATTATTTAATTAATATAATTCCACAAATATAATGTACTTTTAAAACATTAAGTAATGATTAATAGGCTCAAGTATTACATCTGTATACGTATTTAAGTTTTTTATATCATGTTTGAAAAAACATGTTTTTACCATTTAAAAAAAAATACAGAGAAAACAATATTACAATTTTGCCGTTTTGCTCTGTGGTCAGCGGATTAAAGAATAATATGGCATTGTGACTAAGATCTCCTTAATTTAGTAACTAAATATCTTGTGTAAAGAATTTCATCATAATCAGAACAATCATTTACGTGGTATATGCGGGTATTACAGCGTGACTTATGTAGCAGAATTTTTTTTCAAGAACTTTTCTTTTATAAATGGGATGATTGTATTATATTGTCCATTTAACTAGTCATTAATATTTTCTCAACTGATGGCCGTATTTTATTCTATTATAAAACAAGAGTTCTTTTTCAGAAGTTCACTTTTTATTATCTTCCTCAGATAATTTTAGAAACTTCTGACTTGGCGAATTAAAATTTGCTACGTATCGAAAAAGTTGTTTTGGGTAATGGCAAAATATTTACAAAAAAGTATGTGTGCCGATTTAAAAGTCCACATTTTTGAGAAATAATTCATTTTCAGTAAATAAAAAACTGAAAGAATAATAGAAAAAATAAATCTCTCAGCAAATTTAAATTATAAAAGTACTAAAAGAAAATAAAATAAAAAATAATATCATAAAGGGATATTTATAAATATCCAAGAATTAATTTTAATACAAAATGTGTTTTAAAACGTAGTTTTAAAAATACAAGTTGCAGATATTTAATTAGTTGTATATTTGTAAATATTACAGAATTTATTTTAATACAAAATGTAATAAAAAAGTCTTTTAAAAATGAAAGTTCAAGTTACGTAGTTTATTAAAAACCTGTTTAATACATGCAAAGTGGTTTTCCGAAAATTTTGTAACTTTTGTTATAATAGCAAAAATAATGGAAAAGACACTGATAAATTTTATTTTATTTTTACGTGCATTTTTGGATAGCGCAGTTGTAATGATAGTTTATAGATATAAACGTCGGTTTATATACAGAATAATAATAAATGATATAAAATTTCAAGAGATACAAAACTGAATGTAATTGCCGTTGAAATTAATTTTTCGTTCCAATCTTTTAATATGTGTTTTTAAATGTTTTATTCGGTATTTTAATATAAAAAGTACATTATCTCACTGTAAAAATGTATCTATATAGGCATTTGCCTTAACACATTTGAACAAATTACAATAATTCCAAAAAAGAATATTTAGGTGGGATATTTCATAAATTATCAAAATGAAACATTAAAAATGAAATTTGTGTCACATTTATTAACTGTCACGTTTATTATATACAGAAAGAAACATTGACAGAAAATGTACCACCTTTTATTTAGTAATAATGCACAGGAATATGTCATTTACAGATAGTTATTTTGTTTTCGGATACGATCAGTAGGCTTTATTTATGTCTTTTCTAGGTTTTATGTGCATAAAAATACATTTTTTATATGTTTTATTCGTATTTAAAAAAGAAACAATTTACCGGACTTGGTGTACAATCTAAAAACGACATTTTCAAAACTGAGCAAAAAATACTCAATTCTGAGTATATCGCATAGTCAAAATGAACTTGTATCAAAATTACACAACTTTGAAACATGTATATACTCATTTCTGTAAACATGCACACATTTAAGAGTAAAACACCCTGTGCTCATATTTTATATATATGTCTATGTTATATATATGTCCCATGTTCATATATATGTCCATGTTTCAAAAATGTGTATGAACGGACTTCTATGTGCTCATTTTAGATTATTTTCATGTTTCAAAAATGAGTTTGAACTGATTCTAATCATTTTTGAGTATGTCCATATTTTGAAAATGAGTAGGCATAAACCTCTTTGTGCTCAGTATTGAGTATGTCCATGTTTCAATATTCTGAGTATTTCTGGTATTTCAGAATTGAACGCATTGGGTCGTCATATTTGAAACAAAAAGTTTCATAATAAAATAAAAACATCGATTTACTTAGATTTGAAAGTGTCATTTTTCTCTGTGTATTTAATTCTCCAACACAAAGAAAAACCAAACATACAGATAAAATTAAAGATATATAGTTTATACCCTTATTAATTTTGTCTTATACAATCTAGAAAATTATTAAGAGTTTAGCAAAATATAAAAAAATATGTAATTGAATATGCAACTTTAAAAACACACTTTATTTGCAGATAATAGTAAAAAACAAATTTACACACATAATGCTGTGCAAATTTAAACATAAAGGAAGTGTGTAACATAAAAATATATAAATTTGAATTTCCAAATCTATTACGAACACATCAGAGAAAATTGCTTATACGAGAAATAAAAATGAAAATGATAAAATACAAATTTTATCTGTCCTTAAACTAATGACATTTTTATGAAACAAAAAGTAAGCTATTTTGTGATTTGTCAAAATGCATGATGTAGCAATTTCTTTTCGACACATTTCATCTAACTTCCACTGTAAGTAGGAAAAACAAGTGCATTTAAATCTCCAATTTTCACATTCTAGAGAGGAAATAACATATGAAAAAGAAAATATTCATATTTATGAATATCTTTATATTATATACGCTCATTGTTCAAAATAATGGTCATATGTAAGACTATTTAGAATAACTTTGAAATACATATTTAAATAATTTGTTCAAACTATGTCCAGAAAAAATGAAGAAAGTTTTTTTTTTTACATATAAAGCTTCAATTGTGGAATAAGTGCTTTATCCTGTTAAATTCCTGAAAACAGTTATGCGCTATCACATGAATGTGACTGGAACACAATCCAGAGGTAACATTTTGAAGTAACCGACCCTGTCCCTTGCACTATGAGAGATAATGTAGAAAAGTCATTTAGAGTTGTGTTTCATACAGAATACCTCGATTTAGTATGAAATAATGTGATGCGTGTCAAATCAACTTCATTGAAATAAGTAAAATGTAAGCATTTCGATATCCAATGTGAGATTTAAATACGTCACTACATTTGTAGAAGTATGGATAGAAGTGTGGTATTATTGTGTAAATGTACATTTACAGATCAACGGAACACATTTATGTAAGGGCACATTATTTTATATGTAAAATTCAAGTTAAGTATGCCTAAATTGTCAAACATTAGCAGCAATGCATGATTGTATACGGTCGAGCATTTATATAACGATGCAGATGGTAGACATATTAAGCATATTTAAAATGTTGCTCTTATCACTATTTATTGTTCTTTGATTCCATTCATTACAATTATGTAAGGGTACATCTGTCTTATGAGATTATTGACGTAATAAACCGGTTTCTCAATAAAAAATAATAATTAGGAAGATTAAAGGCTTCTGATAAATTTGTTATTTAAAGTAAAGTGTAATTAGTGCTTAAAGCGATTAAAAAAGTATTGAAAATACCTTTTAATATAGATTACATGTGTTTCATTCACTCAAACGGCGACATCTTCAGATCAAAATGATAAATAAATTATTCTCGCAAAATTTTTGAAAATGATAAACATAAATCACGAGAGCACACGTCCAATCCAAGAAGGTGCTTAAATTGGTCAAACTGGAAAACGTGAAAATTATTATTTTATTTTATTTTTATTGCTTTTTTTATCTGTAAAGCATCGCGTGCCAAATTTCAGGTAATTCAAAAGAAGCCGATTCGTTGCAAATGTTATCGGGTTCTTTTGAATTACCTAAAAATTGGCACGCGATGCTTTACAGATTGAAAAATCAATAAAAATAAAAATAAAATAATAATTTTCACGTTTTTCAGTTTGACCCATTTAAGCACCTGCTTTCATTGGAAATGCGATCTCGTGATTTATATTTTTCATTTTTAAAAACTTTGAGAAATTATTTTATTTATCATTTTGATCTGGAGATGTCGGCGTTTGAGCTAAGGAAACAGATGTAATCTATATTAAAAGGTATTTTTAAACCTTTTGTGTTATTTTTTTAATCACTTTAAGCAATAATTACACTTGTAAAGTTAACAAGTTATTTAATTATATTATTTGTAAATTTATTCTTATATATACTCCTTGCATTTCACATGTTACAAGGATGCTCTACACTTTTGTAATTGATTTTTTTTAACATTTAAAGTGATTTTTTATGTATAAAAAAGTATGTGTATATTTATAATGAGTTAGATACATTTTGTCACCAAATAATCCGATTGCCTCTATTCATCATTTATAAAAAATATCAGCTAAAAAGTGCATGGAACAAAAATTGACAGTGAATATAAGACTTTGATATTTAAAAGTCCGGTACTAATGTGTATTTAAAAAATAGTAGCCTTTCTTATTGAAACTTGTTGTATTCCGTATGGATATTACATGACTTTGGACAGGCATTTTAGTGAAATTGGGCTATAGTAATATTAAATTAAATATTTAGATTTTGTAGCTCTTATTGAATTAATCATTCAAATTGAGATTGTTTACGAAATTTGTGGAGCTCTTTTAAAATTATAAGATTATAGGCATGTGGTAATCCTCTTTTTTCAAATTTTACAGTATGCAGATAACGAAGCATTTAGCCAAACATTTCTCTTTCAGCAATGTCTTTCATTAATTCAATCAGTTTAGAAATACCCATGCTATTAATTCTGGTCTGTCGCTTGTTGGTGTCTGTTTTCTTTTTCTCTTGTAAGTCGCAAGTTTTCAGCTATTTCCCGCCACTTTGGATTAAGTCGAAAAGTACAAAATATGTCAGGTTTTCCAAGTTTAGTCACACTTGTCATGTATCGTTGTAACATTTTTTCATGTTTCGTTTCGATCGTTGAAATGTAGATGGTAAAATAACTGCTCTTCTAAATTGAACTCAAGCTTTTGAATCACTTCGTTCAACAAACTCAAGTAAGCCACTATATTCTTCATCTCGATTCTTTGCTTGGTTTTAGAGAATATAATTATGATGGTTGACCTCCACTTGTAAGTACGAATCTACCGTATATTGTTGAGTTAATTTTCCTCCATGTAAAATCGGATTCAATTCATATTCGCGAAGTACAAATATTGCAATCCTATATTGACGCATGCTACGTTTTGATCTAGTCCGAACTGAAGCTCTCGGATATGGTTATATGATAATTCTGGATGACATCCGGCTTCACTATGGAGAAAAATAAAATTGGATTTTTCATCAGATAGAGATTTGCACTTGGATATTTGGAATCAAATATGATTGTTCACTGTTGTGCGGATATACTCTTATATAGTGTTCAAAAGGGGGTTTCCCATCATCATTTTGAATCATCATGACTACTTCATGAGATGTTGACAAATTCTAGAGGCGTTCGATCAAGTGACAATCCCGACGTAAAATCATATTTACTTGGAGCATTGGAAGATTGTATCGCATAGCATTCTCTTACTGTTCACGTTCAACCTCACTAAGCATTTTATATGCTTAAACAAAATGATTATGTCACATAATTTCATCTAATTAACGTAAAATATGCGGTAAACAATTTTCATCATATTTCTCTGTTGACCTTCTTCTGAATGCAAATGAGAAGTGCGATGGTAAAATTGTCCTTGTACTCTAAAACAATAACGCACATTTCCTAGTGGGTTTTCAAAAAGTTCAGCCCCCATTGAGAAAAAATAAATTGATCTGTTATATTGGCGGATATTTTATTAGAAATTATGTAATATGGATCGTGTGGATCATTTTGATCTCTAAAAGGACAGGGAATCGCTATCTAGGGATTAATTTCACGCTTCCAGTATGGAAGCAAAAGTTAAAATTACTATCTGATGCTTTTTCAACTTAAAAATGCAATGCTGTGGAAAACGGACATTTTATATTCGTAGGACGTCAGCAGTTTAGTCCAACATTATGGTTTTCTGTGCATTTCACAATAGCATGGCCATTCGCAGCGGTTACTTGTTGCCTTGTGGTATTCAATCTTTAATCTCTGAACCTACTTCTGTGACGCCCCATTTGGGCTCTATTTCAACGACTCCTCCTTTCTAGAGATACCTCAAATTCTTGCTTGTATTAGTAAAAAAAATATCCAAAAAGCTAAATTTCTGCCTTCGTTTTAAACAACAAAATTTAGCTAATGCATGTGAAACATCGAAAAACATTTCGAAACACACTCATCTGTCAAGTAGTTAAAAACTAATCTATCATTGTTGAAGGATCACATTAAATAGAATTTCAGAGAATCTCAGAAATGAATGGTTTACCACCCAGCTCATTGTTTGTTTACATTATCAAAATTAAACAAGAGGATTTGATATGAACTACTAAACTACACAAAAATTAAATATTAGTACTACAGGTGTTAAATATTGAATTCGCGAATTTTAAACATAAATGATTCACCCCACAGCTCAATGCTTGTTTACATTAACAAAATAAAACAAGATGGTTTAGATATGAATTATTAAAGTACAGAAAACTTCAATATAAATACTACAAGAGTTGAAATGTTCCATTCGTGATTTTTTTTCGTAATTTTTTATGAATTAATCTCAGAAATGTATGACTCACTATGCACCTCATTTTTTGTTTACAATATCAAAATTAAATACGATTCTGCAGCGGTTTGTCTATTGCGAAAATCATTGAAATTTTGTTAGTTTGCAATGTCTTGGGATATTTGAACATAGGTGATTTGCGGTAGAAGATATTTGCACTTAGGGAGATAAGTTTTCTCATGCATATCTCAAATCTAAATTAAGAATAATATGCATCCATCTTATCACTGACTGGGAGATGTATGGGTTCGCACAAGAATCGTCACACTGTGTTTTACTGTATTTAGATTCATTCGTATCACAATTTACAAAATTTTACCTTTGTGATATATTTCGCTTGAAATAATCTTAGTATAAGTGTATGGCAGAGTAGTTTTTCAAAACGTGGTGCGAATAGAATATAAAAAGAAAACTGCCAAGTTAAACTGAGGGCATTGAGCTCACAGGCTATTCATACTAACTGTATATTATACTCTTATTTCAAAGAATTTGAAATAAGCTCCTCGAAAAATAAAGAAATCAACAATATATGAAGGGGGATCATCCCTCCCCCTTATAATTAACCAATGAACACCCGAAACTATTCAGTGAAGCGACTTATTACAATGAACATATATACAAAATTTGAAGCAAATTGAATAATTCTGCATGAAAAATCCATTTATCTGAATTAAGGGGCGATTACCCCCCCCCTATCCCCTTTTATACTTAACCAATGAACTCCCAAAACTATTCAGAGAAGCGCATTATCACAATGAACCTATATACAAAATTTGAAGAAAATTGGATAATTCTGCATGATAAATTCATTTATCTAAATTAAGGGGGGAGTTATCCCCCCTCCCTTTCCCCCTTTATACTTAACCAATTAACTATTCACAGCAGAGCATAATCAAAATGAACCTATGTACAAAATTTGAAGAAAATGGGATATTTCTGCATGAAAAATCCATTTATCTAAATTTAGGGGGGTTAGCCCACCGTTTCCCCCTTTTATACTTAACCAATGAACCCCCAAAACTAATCAGTGAAGCGCCTTATCACAATCAATCTATAAACAAAGTTTGAAGCAAAACGGTTATTTCTATCAAGAGTTATCGCGTTACGTACATACGTAACATACAGAACGGGCGAGCACATTAACTCTCAGGCTTTGATAGCCTGCAAGCTAAAAAATACATGGCGCATTTACGTATATTTATAGACTCGTAGCCAAATGGTGTAAGTGCCGCATAATTCATGTTGAAAACACTAGATGGGGTAACATGAATAAAGGGATTTTTGTCTAGCATCGAAGTGAAGGGAAGGAGGGCGAATTAGATAGTAATTTTAGCTTTAAGAAGATCTAGGTTAAATCAAAACTTGCAAATTCTGATATATTTTGCATTTAACTGTTTGTGAAAGTTTGTAACGCTTCTGAGATATTTAATTTGTATATTTTGAGTTAAAATGTCTTTAATGTGTGTAATATGATTAAAAGCTTAAAATATTGTTTTCTTCATATTAATTTTTTATGTTTTTTTTCTTCTTTGTGTGCTATCTTACCAAACTCATTCAGAAAGAAGACTTTCTTAGTCCTAATTCTTATTAAATGCTAAAATTTTACAAAACATTAAAAAGGCTTATACATAGTCACTAAAGTAGGCGTATTTCTAATATTTCTGTAATATTCTCAGAAAGGTGAATTTATTTTATGCCAATAAATTGTTTTTTTTTCTTTTCACGTACATTCAAAATATTAATTGTACACAAAAACTTTTTATTTATACCTAAATCACAAATCTATTGCTGATATATCCTCTACCAGCTGCCAAATCGTATGATTTTTCAAATACAATACAGGAGAATCTATGAAATATATATCCATATGGTAATTTAAAAAAATGATATTATGTCAATAATAGATATTCAAAAATTTGATTCTTATCAAAGATTCATGGGGGTGAATGTCCTTTAACTTAGTCATTCTGAGAACCTGCGGTTGATAAATGGTGGAAATTACATTAGCTACGTACTTGTAACATTTACTAGCTGACCCGCCCGGCGTTGCCCGAGCCAGTGATGATAAATAAAAAAAAAATTATAATTAAATAATAAAAGTTTTCATAATTTTATATCTTTAACCCGATTTTGTATGAAATTATATTTTAAAATGAAAAATTCGCGAAAAAATACTGATGTTTAGTGATAAAAGCGCTCATTTGCTTGTTCTTTTTGTCCGAACTCTTTGAAATATTTATTGGTTATAAATAAAACGGTTTGACAGACCGTGTAGAAAGTTTGTGAACAAATATTTTTTTTATCTAGTTGTAAATGAAATGTTTTCTTCTCGCTTTTTTGTTCGTTTGTTTGTTTTCGTGTTGGCTCCTTTAATATAGCAATAACAAATTGTTCTCATCTTCTGAACTCTTTGAAATTTCAATCGGTTATAAATATAACTGTAACCAAGCTCTCTTTTCAATTTTACGAAGCGATATGCATATTTAGTAGTGAAAACATGAGTTCTCAAAAAAAAAAAAAAAAAAAAAAAAAAAAAAAAAAAAAAAAGCTTTCAATGCTATGACCATATTACGCCATCCGTTTTCAATCAACCCTTTTCAATCTCCCTAGGCTAAACAAGTGAAGGCTAAACACGTTTCCCGTTTCTGAGGGTGGAAGCCTTCAAAAAAAAGTTGAAGCATGCGCAAATAGATGATTTTCATGTGGAAAAGAAAGTGTGGATTTAACAGAATGCACTTTTCGCTTTAAATATAGCGATGCTCTAATCACATAATGTATTTTCTACCTCACCAATAGTTTGCCTCTTGACATGTAAAATCAAAAACTGTTAGAAATGGAATTACAAATACAATTTAAAAACCAATTTGTATTTCTACTTCATTTAAATATAAGTTATCATGTGTATGCATATTGTACAATTTCTACGTAAACTTTTAAAATGTATTTGCATGAATGACTTGTTTGACTATGCGAATACTTTTTTTTCATATTTATGTATTTATTTACTGTTATTTTTCTCTTTGTAAACTATTGTAGGTATTTAAATACTTTATTCACGTCACTTAAAACCTGAAAAATATAATGAATTTAAGCCTTGAACAGGCCTTTTAAAAATAATATTTATATTGTTTATTCAATTTTATGTACAAAAATATATAAACTTCAATAAAATTAGCATTGCGGATTTAAATATATCATCAAACAAATATTTAATTTCCAAGTAATATTGTAATGGAATTGATATTTAAAAAAAAAAAACAATACGCAGTTTTTAATTTTTTAAAACTGATAAAACCTACTAAAATTCAACAATTATGTCATTATAATTTCGTACGATTTGCGTGCTTGTAATTAATTCTAGAAAAAATTTCAACCTAATTATCGAAACATTATAATTAATTAAATAAAACGAAAAAATTACTACCATGATATTGAGAAAACGCAATTAAGTTAATTAACTCAGTCACTTCATTAAACAAATTTGCAAATCAGCTTAAACAAACTGGAAAACCTTATTCATGCTTTAAATTTAATTCTTAATCTACGATAAATGAAACAGATATCCGCTTGAAAAATTCTTTGAAAGCTCTAAAATTTTATCTAGCATACTTAAAAATGGAAATATGTGAAACTTTAAGACAAAATTTTCGAGCGTATGAAAATCATTAGCAGTACAAATAATAAATTAATAACTATAGATGGAGTAAATATTTCTGTAAATTCTTGTTATAGCTTTTCTTTTATTCAATTGTTTTTATAGATTCCATGTTCATTATTTCTTTACTCATACATCTATGTAAATTCTTACATAAAATATATATCTTAAAAATATCCAGATATAAACTACCAAATATTAAAATTTAAAATGATATAAAATTTATTACCTTAAATATTAATGTTTTATTTTAAATCGTTAAAGATTCCATGTGAGGTTAACCTTTTGAATCCCGCAATAGCCGGAATCATCCGACAGCTCTGAGACACGTAATAGCTCTCAAAATGATTTTGAAGGCTGATAGGATTTGGTCTGAAAGGATTTTTCTTCCCCTAAATGGGTTGGTGTGCTGTCAAGGGGATGTCTCTGTCAGTGATGGATGGGATAATGTATGGGACTTTTCTGGACAGTACAATTGAAATTTGAATGAAGGCATAAAGCAGTGGGGTTATTGTCACTACTTACCTACTGAAAAAGGAAGGAACGAAAAAAACCGAGTATTTCGTGATATTTGGTTGGAATTCCAAGATCATTCAGTTTCTTAAAGTTAGGGATTTAAAAATTTAAAATCTAAACATCCTTAGCAAAACAGTACTTATGAAACTGATGCATAAAACAAACATTCATCCGATTTCTTCATTAAACATTTCCCTATATTAAGGGGACAGTGGACATTCAAAATCAGGAAATCTGACTGAAAAATGGATTTTTTTGTATTTGAAAAATTATAAAATTAGATGCTCAAATTTATCTGATGCAAAAAGAATTTTTCAATTCTGAGGCTTCTTTGCACAGATATTATATTTTATTTTTGTTAAAACTCTACATATTTATACAGTTTTTTTAATTAAAATGCTGTTTTATCAAAAGTGACAATTTTTCATATTTCCAACTTTTGAAACGTTCCATGCGCATTCCTAACAATCAGATTATTTTGAAATTCATTCTGTATATCCTCTATATATTAATAAATAAATGTTAGCAGAAAAAAATCATCTCAGGAGTATTTTACTTTTCTCTGATTATTCATTCAGCGAATATTGACAATTTATGCCAACTTCCATTCTAATATATAAAAAGTACCTCATAAATGAATATTGTCTTATTTTATGCAAAAGAAATGCGCATGGGGCATTTTAAAATACGATAATTTTTTGTTTATTTTAAATTTAAAAATTGAATAATTATTTTTTTTAACATCAAATTTTAAATATTACTATTTGAGCTTTTCATTCACTAGTCGGCCAATTTTCAAATGAATACATTCAAAATTCTAGGATTTGCTTTTTAATGTCCACTGTCCCCACGTTGCCATTTAAAATCTGAAGATTTCATAGATTTATAGAAAAATTCTATTATTAAACTTAAAGTTTTTGCACTGTTTTTTATGTTTATAATAATTGGTTGCATGCATTAAATACATCATAAGATAACATTGTCTAGTTTTAGTACTTGAAAAATATAAACAATTTAAATAATTTTCTTGCATTTGTTTAATTTACTTTTATAATAAATCATCCGTGTGATAAACAAAACCATTGTTTGTTATAAGATAATTATTTTGAAACATGTAAGTTATAGGTTCTTATCTTTACCTACATTCTACTACTGTTGGAAATCGACGTAAAAAATTACTACCAGTTCATACATGATATTTGAAAATTAGTTGTAAAATCTTAAATTTAAATGTAATGTTCGAAATAATTCATAAACCAAAGCATAAACATTAAGTAACCAATTCAGTCACTATAGGAAACTACACTCTAAAAACGACATTTTCAAAACTGAGCAAAAAATACTCAAATCTGAGTATGTCGCATATTCAAAATGCCTCCGAATGAAAAATCATGTGCTCACATTTGAGTATGTCCATGTTTCAAATATGAGTATGAACGGACTCCTATGTGCTCATTTGTGAGTATTTCCATGTTTCAAAAATGAGTATGAACTGACCTCTATGTACTCAGTTTTGAGTATGTCCATGTTTCCATATGCTGAGTAGTTCTGGTATTTCAGAATTGAAAGCAATGGGTCATCATATTTGAAACAAAAAGTTTCATATCAAACTGAAAACATCGATTTACTCATATTTGAAAGTGTCATTTTTCTCAACTAACTATGTAACAAATACACACATTTTATTATAGTATTTTAACATAATTTGAGCAAAAGCAACGTTTTTACATAAGGTAAAATCAGATAAAGTAACTCATTGTTGCCAACAACACACTTTTACCACAGTTCAGTATACTATAATGTTTCCTAATAGCTACAACACTCAACTATGCAACAGCATCGAAAACAATATTGATGTTAAAAACAAGAAAAATAAGCTTTTGTTAATAATACCGATGTTTGTCTTCGAGAAAACAAAAAAATCTTACTGAAAAATCTGTGATGAAGACTATAGACCAATGTTCAAGTGTACAAACTCTGCGGCAAATGCATATCAAACTATTACTTCCAAAATCTATTATCTTTAGAATTTTTAAATATGAGTTATTTGATTAAAAATATAATGAAATTTTACAAAATGCTCTACATTTGCTTTGTCTACTTCTTTCACTTTCTCATTTTTTTTAAATGTTAATTTTTTTTAAAGAAATGTAAAATAACTTACTAAGGCGCGGATAAGCGAACATTACTATAAATACTCTCCAATCTGAGAGGGAATCAAACACGATTTCTCGTCATTGGCTCGACCAGTAATATAACATCATCAGTATAACATACCGCAAATATAAACCTTTGTAAGAAAGAAGTAATGAAGTGACCTAATTTTTTAATTCAAACTGGGGCCTGAGAAATTAGACTTCACATTTCGAATGTTTATTAAATACACAAATGTCTGGTAAATTGTTAAAGTTTTAGTCTACATCGTAAATGTAACTGAATGAGTACATACGAATCCATCGTCGTTATTATGCAACAATTCATACATTATTTTTAAACTCAAGGTACAAATTATAAGCCACGAGATAATATTTATAGGTTACAGAATATTTTGTTTAAACTATGAAAGCTATAGAATGTTTGTAATTTGTTCAATATTGATCAGTTGTTATATAATAATAAATATTATTTAACATACGAATGTTCTCCATTCCGTTCTCAATGCCTTTCACTTATGTGCAATAGGTATTTTGGATAGCATCTAGGGAAAATCCAATTTTAGCTTATCTTTCATTTTCTCCCCTTTAATGCTTGAAGCTTGCTGGTGAATTTGTCTGATAATTTGAGAGCTCACATTTAGCTTTAAAGCACCAATAATTTATCTAGAAGATGCTCCAGTGTTTAATGATGTCAGGTTAATAGACCTTCGGTCTATTTCTATCATATTGTAAAACAAAAATCGATAGAGTTTTTACTTAATATTACCGATATGGAAATTCTATATTCTTAAAGAATGCGATTTACTTAACATGGATTTACCATAAGAAAATCAAATTGGCTACATACAATAAATATCAATTAATTTATATATATATAAAAATATGTTATCAGTTATAAAATTAAATTTAAATAGTCTGATGCTTTTTTTAATACATTTATATTAAACGTAGATTTCATATATGTACCATCGGCCCAAACAATTCAGGGAAAAATAAAAATAAAAGAACATAATTTACAATTTAATTGCCAAATTGTCTAACAGAAAGATGAAAATTGCCATTGGATGCCGGATTATATCTTCTGGTAATTTATGTTGAACAAAAGGGTTAGCGAGGCATCGTCAACTTGAGATTGTAACAAACTTTGAAATTTTCAATTCCAACACACAATTATAACATCATCTTTGGATATGTCGGTAAATTTTGCCTTCATATACCTAACGATATATAATTTGTTCAAGACGTTTACGAATTATAAACATGTAAAGTTTTAATGTCCTAATATTAACTTAATTAAAAAAAATCAAACAAACTGCAATTTGAGTAACTTTTTGTAAGCGTAACTGAAACATTATATGCCGAAATCGGATGAAATTTTAGATTCATATATTAGATACTTATAGAAATCGATATTTATTAAAGTTTGTGTAAATATATAAAAAAAACTTAAAGTTGCACCACAGTAATTCCGAAAAAGAGCCAATGAAAAGTTTTCATGATAATATCCATGTTCAGTTGATAAACTTCATACCGAAGTCTATAGTTTCAATTCAGAAGCAATTTGATTTTTGCACAATATTGTCTTCGAAAGTCGACCTCTCCATTATCGAATTTGATAAGCTAAACAAATTTTAAGCTAAAAAACTTAAAGTTGCACCACAGTAATTCCGATAAAAAAAGAGCCAATGGACATTTTTCATGGTAATATCCATGTTCAGTTGCTAAACTTCATACAGAAGTACACAGTTTCAATTCAGAAGCAATTTCATTTTTGCACAGTATTGTCTTCGAAAGTCGACCTCTCAATTATCTAATTTGATCAGCTAAGCAAATTTTCAGAATATTTTTACTTCTTCTAATGAGCATTTAACACTAGAACCACGACGACGGGTCATTTTGACCCGTACCAAAAGAATAGTTAATTCGCCCCAGATTTTTTTTTTATATATATAAACTAAGTTAAATATATGCCACCCAAAATTAATTTAAATAATTGTTAAATAGTTTAAAATAAAATTTCTGGTGGAAAATATTTTTTATAAAATTTGAGTAAAATTTCCTGCTGTTCTAGTGTTAACCAGTATTACAATTTGTTGCTGGGTGTTTCTAGCACACCTGTAAATGCCGAAATATATAGCGACAATTTTATCCAAATATTTGACGGGTACTTCACCAGGCTTTACAAAACTGCTTGCCTTTTATGGCGTGGTCCGTTCGGAAGAAAAAATCCTTTCTTTACCTTTTTTTTAAAACTTGTTGTGTATCTAGTATATGTCCTAGCTTATCTTATACCCAGTATTTAAATCACAATAACTAGTATAACAGATAGGAGTTACGGATGATAGAAGAGTGCCCTGGAAATAATAAAAAGTTAATTAGTGAAAAAACTTTTTTAAAACGGTGTACAGTTTGAATTGACATTTTTTACTTGTAAATTAACTAGTCAATGTTTAAAAAATACATTTTTTTGATTTATTTCGAATTTGTAAACACTTTCTAATATGAAAATAATATATATATGAATAAAATCTTATTCTAAAATGAAACAGTCGCCATTTTTGTAAAATTTGCTTTTTCTTTCTATTTTAAATTTGGTCTTCAATTTATTTAATATATTTTAAGAATCTATATTGATGATTTTCTTCAGATCATTATTAAGAGAGCAATTACCTACAACGATTTACTGAGCACAACTGAGCAAAGTGAACTTTAGATTGATTAATGTAGTAACATTTTTATGTGAAAATATTACCGTACTTACAAGAAAGTTTATTAGATCCATTTCTACAAGAAATTAATATATTTCTATGTGTATTATTAAAATATCCAGTTTAAAAAAACAACGCTTAAGCAATCGAAGCTGAATGTAAGTAAATATAAAATTATAGCTAATTTCACCAATTATTTATTTGAATTATGCTTAATGAACTCGAAAAATCCAAATATGATGTCAAACTTTGACATTTATAGTGACAATTTCAATATAGAGATTGCTCCTTATACTTATATTTTTGACATAAACTGAAAGAAGGCGTAGTTCCTAATCGAATTACTAGTTTGGTTTTCCTATGCAGCATGGTTTGATCAAAAATATTGTGTGTTCACGCTCACATTTGTTTAATGTATATGTTACAATCAAAGCCTGAAATCGGCCATCTAGCGAATTGGCAAACTTCGTTTTAAATAGATGGTTCCACTTCGGTTTAAAATGATTGGCTAATTCAAGAATTTGCCGGTCATTTCGCGAAATTGCCAGAGGCTGTCGGCTATTTCGCGAAATTGATAGAAGTGGTCGGCCTAGTCTGCGAAATGGCATGGGCGACCGAGCAGTTTGCGAAATGGATAAGGGCGAGTCGTCATAGTCTAAAGGAAAACTTATGAGCTAATTTTGTGGGTCTGTATAGTTTCCACTTAATCAATTTTAACATCATTTTTCAATGTAAGGTTCATTTGCAGATGATTCCATACAATATATATATAATTTAAATATATATATATTTTTTTTTTTTAATTTAAATGTTTGTAATGCAATTTTTTCTAATTGGTGGCTTACATTTTTTTTCAACAATGAAAAAAGAGATATATTTGAGATTATCAGATTTTATTGGTTGGTATCATTTGTTTATTACACTAAATAATATACGTTACGGTCAAAGCCTGAAATGGGTCAGTTCATGAATTGGCCAACTTCATTTTAGATTGTTTGGCCAATTCGGGAATTGGCCGGCCGGATCGCAAAATGGCTAGAATCAGTCGGCCAATTCACGAAATGATTAAAGGTTGTCGGCTAATTCACGAAATGGATTGGGGTGACGAAAAATCAATTGCTCTTAAGATCATCTATGATCACGTTGCCTCATTAACATCACTTAACAAAGAAAAAAAATATTACCTTATTAACGATATATGGGCCTTAAGGCACAGAACTCCTTTATAATAAATACCAAAAACTGATACTCTAGGATGATTATTCGACACTAAAAAACTAATGTAAATAGCAGAATAAACGAAATAAATTTATACTTGAGATACTCCAAGGCTTCTTAAGAAAACCTTTTTTAGTTTAAATAAAAAAGAAAGGGCAATGTGGAGGATGTAAAAAAAGGAGGATGCAAATGCTCTAAATTTAATCTGAAAATACTTATTTCATGTTGACATTACATATCATCATAAAACCAATTCTACATATATAAAATAACTGGATATATTAGCATGGGCGATCGCAGAACAAAATTCAATAAGGGGACTGATATCCTAACAAAAGCAATTGCAATACATTTTTTTATTATTTTAAATGGATAATAAAAACATAATATAAATTATACTGCAATTTCTTTCATGTGGAATAAAATTTTTAAATATATAGTATATATATAAAGGAATATCGAAATACAGCGACACATATCACAAATTCAACAACATATATTAAAAATGACGAATTGGAACAGTTTAATATTTGTGTTCATCGGCGGTAAGTGTGCTCTGTCCTCTGAAACTTCCGTTTAAAATGATTGTTAAACACATAAACATAAAAGAAGAAAATACTTAAAAAAATTCTTCAGCGACTTGAGGAAAGAGTCAAATGGGGTCTGAAAATATGACTGAAATTCTTAATTCCTGATCCTTTTAGTGATTAATTATCTTAAATAATTTGAGAAAAATAAATTTTACCACAATTTTTAGAATTACAAGCGAATTAAAGTAATGAAATTTAAAAATCCTGGATAGGGCATGCTTCTTGAATTATTAAGTGATTATAATGTTTTGAATACCGTCCAGGAAAAACTCCTCGTTTGCAGACTCTGAAAACATGCAATTGTTTTTCTGTTTTAAAAAGATTACCCTATTACGCAAGACTGAATGATATTATAATGACCAATGGCGATATTCTGTAATTGGGTTGCATTCATTTTTCTTTGACTGGGGAATTTTTCGGTCCCCAAGGCCATAATCACCACCACCGTGACAGCCAAAAATTGATTTCAGGATTAAGTAAGATATATTACACATTTAAAAATCAGCTTGTATAAAATTGTTAAGTAAAGTTTCTATTAAACGCTATAAGCAACCAATTTTAAATATATCATTTGAAAATGACGTAATTATCACCATTCAATGTTTTTCACACTTATAATTTGTTCATTTTAAAATTTTACACATTTTTAAAATTGACGTGTAAATATATTCTTCAACTCACAAGAGTTTGGCTATATTATTCGGACCTTTTTTTAAAAAATCTGACAATATGAGATAAAAATGGCTATTTCAAACTATAAATTAAATCTCTATTGAGATAATAATAACAAATTGAGATAATAAAACAAAATACATTTTACTCTTTATTACATTCCAGGATAAACAAGGAAATAATCAGAAAACCTGAAAGCTAGAATTCCTTACAGTAACTTTATAGAAAAATTTCTTTGTTACCAACAACACTATTTTTTCCATAAAAATATTTATTTACCAATTATATTGAAGAGGTTTATGAAACTAAAAAATGATTTTTAATTAAAATCTTAGAACGATGTTTTATAAATAATTATATTTTTTCAAAACTGTAGGATGGTTTTTAATGCAAGATTAAAATCCTTCACAAAACATACATTCTTAAAATTTCCACATCACATTCGACAATATTTCCCTTTATATTAAATTTTGAAAAAATTTTAACTTTTCTCCTTGATCTACTTTTGAAAGAAGATGATTGATTTTTCTTCATGGAATGTCATACAGTTTCGTAATATTCATGCTTCGGTTGATATTATAATAGCAATCTTACATTTCTTTAAGATAAAAAAAACATTCCTGTGCATGAATGAAGAAAAAGGGAAAATTACGCTTTATTTCTTCCCACATTCCACGCTAGCCGCCAAGTAAATACATAGAAAGGATGAGGCATGGTGTTTATAGGCAAAATTGTAGAGCAAATTTTTTGTTAACATTACCGTTTATTTATTCAGATATTTTTCTAATGAAAATCAATGTATATACGTTGTTGAAATTAATGAAATTGTTTTGAATTTAAATATAAGTGAGTTTTGTCAGGAATAATTGCATATTTTCAATGTTTAGAAAAAAATTCAATTGAAGAATAAAATTTTATTCAATGGAAGATTAAAACTTTTCTCCTTGATCTACTTTCGAAAGAAGAAGATTGATTTTTCTTCATGGAATGTCCTACCTTTTCGTAATATTCATGCTTCGGTTGATATTATAATGGCAATCTTACATTTCTGTAAGATAAAAAAAAACATTCCTGTGTAAAAATGAAGAAGAAGAGAAATTGCGTTTTATTTTTCCCACATTCCATACTAGCCAAGGAAATACATAGAATGGATGAAACATGTTGCTATTAGGCAAGCTTCTGGAGAAAAGTTTTTGTTAACATTACCATTTATTTATTCAGATATTTTTCTAATGCCAATCAATGTATATATGTTGTTGAATTAATGAAATTGTTTTGAATTTAAATGTAAGTGAGTTTTGTCAGGAATAATTGTATATTTTCAATGTTTAGTAAATATTTAAATCGGAGATTAAAATTTGCACAATAGAAGATAAATCTGGTATATTTTAATATGTATTATTCAGAAAAAAAACTTATTATTACGTATAATAAACGCTATTTACTTTTTCGTTTCTACGTATGTGTAGGTTTTTACTATTAATAAATATTTTATACGCAGTATATTGTGGTTATGAAAAATATTGTTCAGTATATATGCAGATTTATTACTACATTACAGAACACCATGTAAGATATTTAGAATGACAAAAATTTCAAATTAAGTTTAGTTGTGTTCATTATGTAACCACGTTATTTCTATTATATTAAAATTCAATTTTTTAAAACATTATTCAAATGTTTAATCCCTAACTATAATGTAAAACAAATAATTTACTTTAAGAAATCATTTTTTCGACCCACCCTACTGTACATTATCATTTAACCAAAATAAATTAATTAATTAAAGTAAAATAAATCCATATTTCGAACATTCTGATGAAACTTGTTTTAAAAAAAAACATTCCATATAAACAGAATTACCATATTGCAAAAAATATTTTATTTTTACATATAAAGCCGAAAAATTAAAATGACTGAAAAAATTCTACAAACTTGAATAAATATCAGAAATACATATTCCTTATAATGGATACATATATAATACTCCATTAAAGTGCTTTTAACAGGTCGTGTACATAAAATAAAATCACTGCTGCGAAATTAATGGTTTCACATTTTAAAGCATTTACTCCATCCATTTAAAACATTACAGATCCAACCTGATCTACCCTAATACATTAAAACGTAACTCTGTACAAATATTTTGAAAATGGTTTGTGAATCATTTAACCGTTATCCATTAAATCATAAATTTCGGAAACGCAAATAAATAAACAACGTACCTCTAATGTAATATTTGGCGCGGAAATATTTATACTCATGGATGTGTTGTATTAATTTTAGACCTGTACGTGAGTCAGCAAATTATTTGACCGAGTTTTTAGGTATGGATATTTTTTTTCTTAAAATATCTTTTCGTTATTTGTTTAGCCGAATTAATATATATATATATTTTCATTTTTTGACACCTAGACGAAAAAATTGTATTTATAAAACTAAATAAATAAAAATAAGTACGGGTATAAAAGATCTACTTTCTTTTAATATAGTTCTAATTTTAATTTCAAATTATAAACATTGCAGCATATAAAAATTGTTAAGTATATTATGTGATTTTAAACTATTTAAACAGGGAAAAAAAGTTTTACTGCAGATAGTTTATAATGCATGGGAAAATGTTTGCTCTGCAATATACTTCTAAAGTTTATTCATTATATTATTTATTTTTTTGCTTGAATAGTCTAAAATGTTGTTTTCTTTACATTAAAACAAACAAAAATTTGAAACTAAATCTTTCAATAAGTGTTTCGTCAAAAGTATTTTATATCAATCTTATTTTTTAATACAGATTTACGATGTATTGTTTTTAAATGCTAAAAAGTTTAAATTAAAAACATAATATACAGTAAAATAACTTTTATTAGTTTGTTGACATGCATCGGCTCACACCGAGCCATTTTCAAAAACAAATGAGAATATTCTATAATTGAGCGGTCATTAAAATTATTATTTGAAATGCTATCATTTAATTTTCATGTACTTTTCAAAAATTACGCACGTTATCTTTTATTTTTACATGGATGTTTTCTTATTTGTAACCATGTAGTAACTTGAGCCACAAAGATAAAGATTCGTGCCATAAAAGTAACTGATAACATGCATAATTTTTAAAAAGTACATGAAAATTAAATGATAGCATTTCAAATAATAACTTTAAAGACCGTGCAATTATAGAATATTCTCATTTGTTTTTGAAAATGACTCGGAGTGAGCCGAAACATGTCAACAAACTAATAAAAGTTATTTTACTGTGTAAATATGTTGTTAATTTAAACCTTTTAGCATTTAAAAGAAATATATATTAATACAAGGTGTTATAATTTATTATATTTAACACTGTGTTTTTTTTTTCTCTGATTCGCAAATCCTTTCAGAAGTAAATAGTCCAGAAACAGATTTATTTAATTTTGAATACCAGTGCGATGTAACAAGAGTACAGGAATAGCTTAAATACCGGTTGAACCAAAATTTCGTTAAAACTTTAAAAATTCATACAAAAGGAAGAAATTATAATAAAGAAGTGCGGTTTGCAAGAAATGTCTCACAAGGTAGTCGGATTTGTTTCAGTAGCAAAATAATCTTTAGTTTAAAATGTCACTGGTAGAGGGCGCTGATGACCAGAAACACAATTATCAGGACAACAGTATGCCGCTCCATCCATTTATTCTTGCTGTAACAATTGTTCAAGTTGACATCCAGACCACATGTTTGTCTTCAGTCACTTCGCCGTGCGAAATTTTCGCAATGCAACTGTTCAGCTATAACAACTTTACCAACAACCCTCGATCGGGTAATGATAACATTCTGAAAGCGAATGAGAATTCCTCGTATGTCCGGGTCTTTTATTCCAGGATTAATTTGCATAATTCTGCTGAATCTCTAGCATGTTAGAGCCATTTACAGGTGACTTTAATAACTAATTTTCAATTTGCTGCTAAAAAAAATCCGACTACCTTGTGAGCCCTTTGTTGCAAACCGCACATCTTTATTATAATTTCTTATTTTTTTTTTTTTTTTTTTTTTTTTTTTAAAGCTTTACCGAACTTTTGCTATATAAAAGTGTAAAAATCAGAAGCGATTATTTATTTATTTATTTATTTATTTTACAAGAGCTGTTTTAGTTTTAATTTCTGAAGCAGATTCAGCTTAAGAACTAAAGTCATAAAAAACATACCACTTTCCGAGTAAGAAGAATAATATTATACTCTTAGCACCATGTTGAACCTAAAGATTTTACAGTGACACCACAAACTAATAACAGTTTCTATATAGCCCAGTAGAAATAGCGCAAAAAAGGGCCTTGCCTTACAAAAATTCGGGTAGTTCTGATTTTTGGGTATGCTGTAAAGGTTGACCCTCTAATAAAAAAACCAAGTTTTCGACCTTCTAGACCTTGTGCGTTTTTCACAATATTGAAAAAAACAATATTTTTCGGCACTTTTTTCAATTTTTCTTAAATAACTCAATTTTAGTACATTTTACAGAACAAAGCACTGTTACCAGTTTGTAGTGCATAAAATTCTCTACAACATGCAGTATTCAGGTTTGTAAATTGTCCAAATAGGGGGTAAGATACGGAGCCGGGAAAATAAGGTAAAATTTGCATAAAATGCAAAAATCCTCTAAGTTTTTGCTTAATAACCTACTTTTAGTGCGTTTTAGAGACAAAAGTACTTTAATCATTTTGTAGAACATAAATTTCTCTACAACATGCAGTATTCAGGTTTGTAAATTGTCCAAATAGGGGGTAAGATACGGAGCCGGGAAAATAGGGTAAAATTTGCAAAAAATGCAAAAATCCACTAAAGACGTTAGTTTTTGCTTAATAACCTACTTTTAGTGCGTTTTAGAGACAAAAGCACTTTCACCATTTTGTAGAGCATACACTTTTCTACAACTTGCAGTGTTCAGTTTTTAAATTGTCCAAATAGGGGGTAAGATACGGAGCCGGAAAATTGGGTGAAATTTGCAAAAAATGCAAAAATCCACTAAAGACGTTAGTTTTTGCTTAAGAATCTACTTTTAGTGCGTTTTAGAGACAAAAGTGTCAATATAAAGTTTGTAAAGCATGAAGTAGTCTATAAGTTTCATTTATTAGATCATTAAATGTCTATAATAGACTCTAAAAATCAGAATAATACAATTTATGGTTAAAAGAAAAAAATATCGCCTGACAAGTCATTAATTTAAAAACGAGCTTTTATTTTTTATATTGATTAAACGATGCAATTAATTAATTATAATATGTACAATAATAGGTAACTGTTGAATAGTTGAGGGGGGGGGGCAAAGTTAACCAAAAAACCTAGTCGGTAGACATAGGTGCAGGGCCAAGAATTCAAAGTCGAAAGTAAAATTAATAGCTGGGAATAATGTAAAAAAATACTTGAAAAATAAATAAGTTATAATTTAGAAATTTTAAAAGGGAAAAAGGAGTAAAAAGTGGGTTATTAAGCAAACACTAACGTCATTTGTGGATTTTTAATTTTTTTCCAAATTTAACCCTATTTTCCCGGCTCCGTATCTTACCCCTTATTTGGACAATTTAAAAACACGAATACTGCATGTTGTAGAGAATTTTATGCTCTACAAAATGTTGAAAGTGCTTTTGTCTCTAAAACGCACTAAAAGTAGGTTATTAAGCAAAAATTAACATCATTTGTGGATTTTTACATTTTTTCCAAATTTAACCCTATTTTCCCGGTTCTGTATCTTACCCCTTATTTGGACAATTTACAAATATGAATACTGCATGTTGTAGAAAATTTTATATTTTACAAAATGATGACAGTGTTTTTGTCTCTAAAACGCACTAAAAGTAGGTTATTAAGCAAAAACTAACGTCTTTAGTGGATTTTTGCAAATTTTACCCTATTTTACCGGCTCCATATCTTACCCTCTATTTGAACAATTTACAAATATGAATACTGCATGTTGTAGAGAATTTTATGCGCTAGAAAACGATGAAAGTGTTTTTTCTGTAAAATGCACTAAAATTGAGTTATTTAAGAAAAATAGAAAAAAGTGCCGAAAAATATTGGTTTTTTCAATATTGTGAAAAACGCACAAGGTCTAGAAGGTCGAAAACTTGTTTTTTTTATTAGAGGGTCAGCCTTTACAACATACCCAAAAATCAGAACTACCCAAATTTTTGTAAGGTAAAATGCTATTTCTACTGGACTAATAAGTGTTTTAGCAAAATTAAATTCGAAATTATATATTAGTATTGCAAGTTTTGCAGTTTTGTGCTTATTCTATTAGCAAATTTTATTAGCAAATTTTAAGCACAACATTAGTTTGTAGAAGTTATGACTGATTGATTGCACAGTTACCAGTTACATTTATACGATATAATTTACGACTGAGTTAGTATGTTAGTTACTGTTTTTTGGCCTATTGGACGTTGAAAATGCTTGTATCCAAACAGTTATAACTCTTAAAGCATTTACATAAAAATAGAAAAATCTTAATTTGAACGTCCATTATCCGCTTAAAAATGGTTCTTTAGCTCTCTATATTAAAAAAAAAATGTAACCATCGCCGCAGCAGCCGCTGTCAATGAAGATTTTGTGCCTTGAGATCTTTCTAGAATAATATCCAGAAAAGTATTGCATATAAAAATATGAAAAATGGTTGTTTTATAAAGAAATGTTTGATAAATACGCTGAAGCAGGCAGTTTGTAAATCAAATAATTATTTTAAGAGATATTTAATATTAAATTTGGTCAAAATAGTTCTCTTATAGAAGTTTTATAGGATCGAAAAGTATGCACAGAAATTTAACGATAATTTAAGAGTATATAGGTGACAAGCTTGCGATGCATAGAGTGCAATTATTATTTTTTTTTATTTGAGTACTCTTGTTGATGTTATATTTCAATTTTTTATTCAAATTTTCATTGCTTTCATGAAGATTTATTGCATATTTCAAAAAGTCCATTATTTGAATGTTGCCAATTTGTAAAATAGCGCAAATAATAATCGTCCCTTTCAGTTAAAAATTGTACTTACACGTAACTATCAGAAACAGAAATAAAACTTTAAAAAAATAATCAAATCATCACGTGTTAAAAGCAGTAACTGTAGAAAATTACGTAATAAAAATATACTTGAGCGTGAATATTAAAACGAGAAATAATTAAAATATAACGCGTTCACAGCATTAAATGGGGAATCTTAGCTCATATTTAAAATGCTCAAATAACAATATTTCCAAACAGTTTCAATATAAAAATGCATTTGTACGAGAGAATAATAATATTTCTACGAAATATTTTACCTATTATTGCAAATTTTAAAACAACGTAAATAATAATAGTTCCCCTCAATTAAATGATTTTATTTTTAATAATAGGAAGAAAAAATTGAAAATTACGTCATATTGCAAACGATACATTTTAAACGTCTTACTGAAAACAATTTTCGGTACTTCTCCATTATACCGCTGACAACTTTCCAATTAAAAAAAAAACTATCACCAAATTATTCGCCAAACTCTAATGCCCAAAAAATCAATGGAAGAATGTAGTCATTGGAATCTAAAGCACCATTCAATAAAGTGTCAACTATCAGTAACTTTAAACTATAAAATTTATAATACATTAATGAAAAGAGAAAAAAGTAATCTAAAATATTTATTAATTTACAATATTTTTCTTAATTATCCCCATCGGCTGATGGATATATGTTTATGACGTCAGTTGAAACGGATCTGTTGTGCGTAACTGTGCGTAGCAACATTTTTTCAACGCTTTTTCTATTTTAATATCATGGGGCGCCGTTAAAGGTCGTTATTATTATTTATATTATAATTGAATTAATTATAATTCATTCTTTCGTAATCGTTTTGGAGTAGAGAAAATTGGCGTGTTTTTAGAATTTGCGGTGTCAGAACGGGAGTTGGCGAGTGTAGCTCGTAGGTGGTAGAGTCCCCTAGGCATGTAAAAAAATCTGATGATTTGAATTTTATCTTGATTTTAGAACATATGCTCATAAGATAATATTACAAAATTTTACTTATTCCTTTTATAGTCTTGGATGTTACCTTTATGTTCAAAATGCTATAATTAACGATATGTTTACTGACAGATAAATTGTAGTTAAATTAAAATTTTAATATCAACGTAATATTTAGATTAATTTAATATTATTATACAATAATTTCCAAACCGATCTATGAAATTAAAAAAAAAAATATGTACACCTTTGAATTCATACATAATAATAATAATTTTTTTCTTACTTTTAAAAATGCTGAAACAATTATAGAGTAAGTATACATTACACACCGTCTTACGCGGAATCGTTTTGGACCAAGAGGATTGTCCATCCTAGGCAATATTCCTCCTTATATAAAGTTTACTATATGTCTATCGATTCATCAGGATTTGAAAACTATTCCAAGTTAGACAGAGTTCTGTCTTACACAGATTTCGCCTAAGACACAGCTTACTGTACTTGTAAAAGTATATCTGTAGGAGGAATAAAAGTTTATAACAACAATCTGGTGTTCAAAAAAAGTTAATACGTTAACCGACTGCAATGAAAAAGAAGTCGAAAGTTTTTTATTCTACGAAAATGTAATATAACCCTGTTCGAAACTACACAGTAACTTTTTCCGAGTTATCCACGATTTCAAAAAGCGTTCATTATCTTCAGAAACCTCAGAAAGTAAAATATTTTCGAGATTTAAAGATAGATTCATAAAAACAAAATTTCTTTCGCTGCTATGGATTTCCGGATACGTTTTCGAGTAGTTTTATAGCCTATTAATCAGTTTATTCTTTCTTCTACCTTTACTAGAGGAAAGTATTGGATTCATGGAAATTTTCAATTTCCGGTTTTTGACGGATTTATACGTTTTAGAAGGTCCTGAACACGATTTGACTGTTTTTAGAAAATGTCTGTCAGTGAGCCTGTGACTGTATGAGTCTGTCTGTATATGACAAAAAATTTGTGGGCTCTCTATCGCAAAAACTAATGCACGAAATTAAAAAAGCTTTATATTCAATGAGTCCCTGATATAAATTGGTGCTGATTAGATTTTGATTAAAATCGCTCAATAGATGGCGCTGCTATGCTGCCTTTTTTTGAGATTTCCGCAATAGCTCCATCTCAAGAACTAATGCACTTATTTTCAT
Organism: Maratus michaelseni; assembly: GCA_963931845.1. NCBI lineage: Eukaryota > Metazoa > Arthropoda > Arachnida > Araneae > Salticidae > Maratus > Maratus michaelseni. The sequence goes on along the minus strand of OZ007589.1, from coordinate 445,832,002 downwards.
CACACTTCAGATTCAGTTAGATACTGACATAAATAGGCGCTGATTACATTTTGGTGTAGATATCCCAACAGGTGGCGCTGCTATACCACTTTTTTCATGATTTTACGCATGATCTCAGGGCTACTCTAGATACCGGGTTAGCTCATTCATTATCATTACGTCACAAATGATGGCTGCCCGCTACAAAATACATACAGCGATTGGCACAAAACAATGGGCGCGTCGGTTTGCACCAATCACTGGTCGCGGCTAGCCCCAATTTTTGACGTCATTAGAATGAATGAATAAGACCGGTATCTAGTGTTGCTCTGATGATTTACCCATGTCTGAAACAAAAGTTTATTTTGCTGTCCGTATTTTTCGTAAACGTTTTCGAAGGATTTTTTTTTTTGTGTATTAATATGTTTTTCAATTACAAAATATTGGTTATTCGGATGATATCAATACTCACGTAAACATTTTATTTATTTAAATGAAAAATACTTCTTTAAATATCGAAAATATATTGGTTTATGAGGTATTTAAATATAAAGAACGCTTTGCGGTAACGAGGGTAACTCAGAAGAAATTATTTTATTTTTGCTGTGTATTAATAAGTTTTTTCGATTAAAAAATATTGGTCATTCGGATGACATCAATATTCACGTAAACATTTTACTTCTTTAAATTACAAATACTTTTTTAAATATTGAAATTATATTGGTTTATGAGGTATTTAAAGATAAAGAACGCTTTCGGTATTGCGGGTAACTCAAAAGAGATTATTTTATGTATTTTCGCTTGTGTTTATACTATATTTTGCTGGCTTAAGAAACATTTGTCTTTTTTTTAAGTGTAGCATTTCAAAGAACGTTTTCAGTACACTTTAAAATATTAAAAATGTTTATTAATCTAACTTTTATCTTACTTAAGTTTACGAAAACATAATATAGTTTTTTCCGAATTATTAACGATTCCAAAATATTTTTTTTTATCTTCACACATACCAAAAACGAATAAAGGGCTGAGATTTACAGAAACATGTCTGAAACAAAAGTTTATTTTGCTGCCCGTAATTTTCGTAAAAGTTTTCGAATAATTTTTGCTGTGTTTTATTATGTTTCTTCAATTACAAAATATTGGTTATTCGGATGATAACAATACTCACGTAAACATTTTCGTGTTAACAAACATAATAAATTAGCAGCATTAACATTAACATTAAAATTATGAAAATGATCATTAAAATTAAAAATATCGTTATTTTGTCACTGTTGCATGTATTTGTTATATACTCAGAGCAAATATACTAGTAGAGAGCAGATTCCATTGTTATTTGGTTGACACGTTGGTCCCAAGATCAGCTCGAATTTGACTACTTTAGAGGCTGTCTGTTTTGGCATTTGTCGCTTTATTGGCATCTTCGACTACAGAGAAACACGGACGCAATAATAATGTTTTGGCAAGAATACGGAAATTTCAAGCAGGTTTTGGCGTGGAAAAACCGGTTTGGCACACTAAATTAGGTGGAAATTACGTTTGGTGGGTAGCTGATATGGAACCCCAGAAAAAGTTACCAATTTGGTCTCTAGCCTATGTATCAGCTAAAACTGTTTATTTGAGAAATTAATAGCACCAGAAAAACCGATATTCCGATTAAAAAAAACTACTTAATACACTGTAAATGCTACTCGGAGAATTTTCTGAAAATTATGTGCAGTAATAGAAACTTTTGTTTCAGAGATATTTCTTTGTATCTCGAAAATGTATTGATTTTAGAGGCTTCTACTGATAAAGGTATTTTTTATTTAATGGCGGGTAACTTGAAGAGGTTATTTTACATTTTCGTATACCATAAGAGATCTAGATTATTAAATGTTTACTTTTCTTACAAATGTGCTTTTACTGCTAAATTTACAGTACATGAGAACTTTATACTAAAAATTGTATGAATTTAAATCAATGCCTTCTGCTTTATTAATCAGTTAAATTTAAAATACACTCGTTTCAATTTAAGGTGCAATTTAAAGCTAGACACGGCCAATACTTATTAAGAAGCAAACTTACTTAACCGTGAATGCAAATACATTCAAATATACGATGAAAGCCTTTAATGACATTTTCAAATTATGAGAATTCTATTAGGTAAGCCATAAATATACGAGTCTAAGGTACATAATAAAATTCACCTCACCAAATGTGTTCAGTTTAAGTTCCTGTAGATTTGTTTAAATCGCATATCTAACTTTCTTCGATATCTAAAAGTTTCCTTTGGGGGAAAACATAGTTATTTGAATAATAGAATAGTTAGTATCATTATGTGTCGTGGCAGTGTATGTACAAATGTAATGGATTCATGTCTATTTCATTCATTATCTGCATATAGTTCAATTTTTATTTTATAGTTCACATAACTTAATGGTTTAATATAGACTCTGTAGTAATATCTGCAATAATCATAGTATTAAATTGTTTTATTTTTATAATATTGTGGAATGTTTTAATGACTATGCATAAATTTCTGAGTAAAAATATAAAATTATTTCTATCCTTTTAAAATTGTTTAATGATTTTGTAATGAAAGGTTTGATAAACACACAAATAAAAAATGTTTTAATTATAATTCAAATATATATTATATGTATTTGTAAATACATAATTTCTATCACATATTTATCAAATAGGTATATCCTAAACCGCTTGGTTTAGAAGTATTTAATTAATTGAAAACATGTTTCAGATGATGTTATGCATCGTACAATAAGCTTGTTACATCAAAATTTTATTTTAAATTACAAAGTTTAAATTTTCATATAATCCCTGGTCCCTATCAGTTGTATCTAGAACACAACTCTCTTGGTTGAAACAAGTAAAACATTACAAATTTTATTTTGTATGACGACAAAAAGTTACCAAGTTTTTTAATTTCTGTAATTATCAGCGTTTACTGGCATTATAAGCGTAAAAACCTCCTTTTTAACACCTCTGTGGCTACCAACAAACAAAAAAATATTTTATTACAAATGTCAGAGCTAGGTAAAATAGTAAGTTGGAGTTTTCAGATCCTAAACAAAATTTTAAGAGCTAATTCGGAAATGGGCTTATATAAGTGGGAATCTTAGTAAATATAAAGTATTACCGGAATCTATTCCAAATATTGCGCATATTTTTTGTCAGATGCTGATTTTTTAATGTATTTTACATTTCTAAGACCTCTGTATTCTTTCAGACAGTCTCAGCTCCCTTCAGCACCTTCACAATTGGATTACAGTTGGAGATAAAACTAGTATTTCCATCCTTCTTAAACTTAAAATTATTTCAAAGCTCCATGATGTTCATTTTCAGTGGATTCCATCCCATGTAGACATTTATGGCAATAAGCAAGCTGATCGCTTGGCCAAGGAGGGTTGTTGTCAACCTATATCTTCCTCTTCAGCCCTTACCTACTCAGAGCATCAATCTAGAGTTATATCTGAAATTTCAAAGGAGTGGAAAGTCCCTCCCAGCCACCACTGGTACGCGGGCAAAGAGCCGGGCTCTTCGTTCGCTATCAACTGTGACAGAGCCTCTCGAACGGGGATTTCAAGATTGGCAAGTGGCCATACAAAAAGTCTCTCGTTCTTTGAGGGCAGAAAGATCTTCAAAATCTGCACTAAATGTCAAGCTCAACAGGCCTCTGCAGAACACATCCTGGACTGCTTAGGTCTTACCAAAGAAGACTTATATGCTTCCCCCCTTCTGGTTCTGGACTTTCTTAGGATTAACGGAATTTTGGATCTTGTCTGAATTCGTCAGACAGTTGGAGGATAAGCCACAACAACAACAACAACATTTCTTATAAATAGAAACTTACTACTCCTTTATCTTTCTAATTTTTGATTTATCTTTATAATACTTTCGAACATAGTTGAAAAATGTGTTTAACTTCGGTGTTATCTTTCGTCTGCCCGTATTCTAGCTCTCATAAAAAAGAAATGAAATTTAGTTTAATAGAATGAGTAGTTAGTAGAATTTAATGAACAGAGGATAGTATATTCAACTAGGTAAATTATATCCAATGGTTGAAGTATCATAGTTGAGATTTTTGATACATGATATGACATGATAAATCTGAAATAGCACGGAAACGCCTGTATATCACGTAATTTGGTCATGATAAACAACGATAGGCCATAATGAATAACATAATAAACAATAATATTCATTATGACCTAATTGCATGGTATGCAGGAGTTTCCGTGCTGTTTTAGATTCATCATGTAAAATGCTTATAGTTATAACTTGGATGAATGAAATTAGCTCTACAGTTCGCAGCCTTGTCCAACAAATAAGAGTGAAATATGTCAGACAGGATATCGTCGGGATAGCTCAGTAGGAAGAGTGTTGCCACGGCAAGCCAAAGTACCCAGGTTCGAGTCCTGGTACCGGCATATTTTCGCTCTGCTGGGAAAAAATCTCAACTGTGATACTCTTACCATTGGATACTGCATAATATTTTCTATTCAAAATGAAATGTGTAGGATATATAGTTCGTTTACAGTGCCACTCAAAAGAATTCCGTTACATTATGGTCTATAAAAAAATACTCTGCAGTGCATTTTAATAATTTTCTGTTAATTCAAACATAATGACTCTAATATGAATTACTGTATGCTTTTGGTAGAGTATGGAATAAGTAGCATTTATAGTTCTTATAAAGAAATGCACAAAAATGCCATTTTACCATCATCTATAAAAAATGTTCTTGTGTTCCGCTTGATAATGTCACCATATTTCAAACATAATGCAATTGAAATGGATTAATCAGGAATACTACAATATGTTTCAGATTAGATTTCATAAAGATTAGAAAGTATATAGCCTTTTATATCCTTTACAGAAAAACTCAAAGAAATTTTGTTACAATACGAACTATAATAGGTAATTACTGGAAATGTGTTTTGAGCTGCACTTCTAAACAACTGATCTTCAGTTTATTACATTAGTGTGTATAAATACTGTACATGAGATACAGGACTGAAAAAAGAATTAATCTACATTACCGTATATGAATGAGAAATGCAAAATATAAAGTATTACTGCGTTATGGGATTTTTTTAAATTGTATCTTTCGATATCTCGTTTCATTGTATTCAAAAATGAAAAATGTTTAAAGTATTTAGTGAAATGAAAAGTGCTTCATATTCTATGCCTGATTCATGCTTTTTCTTTATTAATTATACATTAGTATATATTTCAAATTTTAATTTTTAAAAGATAGAAATGAAAATTCAGAGGAAAACCGTCTTCTATATTTTCATTGCTGAACAGACGAAAGTTGAGAAGAGACAGAGGTGCCCAGCACTGTTGATGTCTGGATCAATATTAATGAGCAACTTCACGATTCTTCAATAATTTTAAAACAAATTTCTACTTTGAATTGCTGAAGTGGATTCCAATATGATTTGTGGGGATTTTCTATGACAAGAAAAAATTTATATTAATTTCGTTCGGAAATTGAAATTTAAAAACATTAAAAAAAATATATTAACATCATATTGTTGGCTACATTCTAAGTAAGACGAAAATGCTAATATTCGTATATTTCAAAATTTGAAGTCACGTATAATGAAGTACAAGGAAATAAGAGAAAATTAATAAAATGTCAGTTGTATGCAAAAACAATCAGATACAGATCTTTAATTGCAGTTTAATTTGCGGACGTTGTAATAGAATGAAATAAGAGAAAATTAACAATTCTTCAGTTGTGTACAAAAATTATCAGATACAGAACTTTAATTGCAGTTGGATTTGAAGACGTTGTAATAGAATGCTGGAAGTAGAAATAAACAAGGGAAAATTAACAATTCTTCTGTTGTGTACAAAAACTATCGGATACAGACATTTAATTGCAGTTTGATCTGCAGACATTGCAAAAGAATGGTTGAAGTAGAATGAAATAAGAAAAAAAATAAAAAAAAATTCTTCAGTTATGTACAAAAACTCTCAGATACAGATCTTCAATTGCAGTTTGATCTACAGACTTATTAGAATGCTTGAAATCTATTTTAAATGTCCTATTAAACAGTTAATAACAATATTTTGCGATTGTAGACTTATGATTATCAGTTTAATTATCAATTGTCAGTAGTATAAAAACGTATTATAAACGTTTTGTCGTTAATATTTAGTTAAGAAAAAAAAAATCCCATTTAAATTACTAGAGCTCTTTTACATTTACAATTGCATATATGTATATAATAAGTTTTCTCGAAACGGCAATCAAATAATGTCACATATATTATGCAATAAAAATAAAATGAAATATACGTCATCATTAGAATTCGGATTCTTTCTGAAAATTTTGGCAGATTACTTGAATTACATCACTTGACGACAGGTGAGAAAAAGAAAATTGCCTTACAATAATAGCATAAATTTAAAGCGAGGATTGATTATGAAGATGAGCAAAATTTTATTTTACAGTTAAGATTCATTTAAATAAGTTCTAATTGGATGCTTGAAATGTCTTCTTAAATAATTTATAGTAAGAGTGTTGATGATATACGTATATGATTAACACATCCAATAGGATTTTTTAGTAGTACAAAAATGGTTTTTTTTAACATTATAAAGTGACATTTAATATTTTCCCCAGAAACAAATTCTATTTATAATTACAGATAGCTAAAACTTAAAATGTCTTAATTACAGTTTTTGTTCAAACGGCTCTCAAACAACGTCAAAATTGCTATTAAAAGAAATTAAAATTAAATACACACTATTTGAATATTAAATCGGATTTTTCATGAAAAAATTGAGATATATTAATGGAATTCAATAACATAATGACAGGAGTAGGAAAGAAAATTGTTTCAAAGTAACAGTATAAACTTGACGGATTTTTCATATAATCCATATTACAATAAAAAAATGCTTATTTGTTTATTTATTTTTGATATGTTATGTTTTTTTAACTTAAATCAGTCTGAGTGTGATTTAAATCGGATCAACTTTTTTTTAGTTTTATTCTGGCTTAAAATTCCAATTGTAGACGATGATTTAATTGTTCCATAGGACAAATATTTTTCCAAGATTTTTTATCATTTTAAAAATAATAAATGTTCAAAAATGTGCAAAACAACTGATAATTTACGAAATCTAAGACTAACAAATGGAAAATCAAAGAAACATATTGAGAAAGCTTACCGAGAATGTAGAATATATTTCTATAATTTTAGTAATAAGTAATGATATCAAAATAAATAGATATTTAAAAGTACATTTAGAAGCTGAACTTGAAATTAAATAATCATTTTTAACAAGGTTTTAGAAATCGCATTTAGCACTTAAATAAATTAATTTTCTCTGATTTTTTTTCTATCAAGAAGTCGTTTTTCATACAGATATTTAAAACATTTCAGAAAATATTCTATGCAGTAAGAAAGTACTTGTTCGATTTTAGTAATAATTTATACCTTTTAAATAAACAGAAAAAACAATTCACTTGGAACGTCTCCTTAACAAGAATACTCATTACTGGCAAAATTAATGCTAAATGCTTTGTTTATTAATAAAAAAATACATAAAAAAGGAAAAACGTAATTTTATAACAAATTCGAATATTTCATATTAAGAAATAAGATCAGTATATATTTTTTAGATTATATTTTTATATATATTTCAGTAATAATTTATAGCTTTTAAATCAACAGAAAAAACAATTCCCTTGGAACGACCCCTTAACGCAAATACTCATTACTGGCAAAAATAAGGCTCACAAGCTATTCACACTAATTGTATATTAAACTCTTGAAGCGCCGTATTACAATGAACATACATACAAAATTTGAAGCAAATTGCATAATTCTGCATGAAAAAGCCATTTATATAAATTAAGGGGGGGGATTAGACCCACCTTTCCCCCTTTATACATAACCAATGAATCCCCAAAGCTAATCATGAAAACACCTTATCACAATGAACCTATATACAAAATTTGAAGAAATTCGGATAATTCTGCATGAAAATCCATTTATCTAATTTAAGACGGTATTAGCTCCCCCCTTTCCTCTTTTATAATTAACCACTGAACTTCTAAGACTAATCAGGGAAGCGCATCACAATGAACCTATATACAAAATTTGAAGAAAATCGGATAATTCTGCATGAAAAACTCATTTATCTAAATTAAGGGAGGTTAGCCCCCCCCCGTCCCCCCCCCCTTATACTTAACCAATGAACCCTCAAAACTAATCAGGGAAGCGCCTTATCACAAGGAACTTATAAACAAAATTTAAAGCAAAACGGTTAGTTCTATCAAGAGTTATCGCGTTACGTACATACGTACATACATACAGAACGGGCGGGCACATTAGCTCTCAGGCTTTGATAGCCTGTGGCTATCAAAGGCTGTAAAAGGAAGTGTATATAGGTTCATTGTGATGCGCTTCCCTGATTAGTCTTAGAAGTTCAGTGGTTAATTATAAAAGAGGAAAGGGGGGAGCTAATACCGTCTTAAATTAGATAAATGGGTTTTTCATGCAGAATTATCCGAATTTCTTCAAATTTTGTATATAGGTTCATTGTGATAAGGTGTTTTCATGATGGCTGTAAAAGGAAGAGTTCAATTTTATTACAAATTCGAATATTTCATATTAAGAAATAAGATCAGTATATATTTTTTTAGATTATATTTTTCTATATATTTCAGTAATAATTTATAGCTTTTAAATAAACAGAAACAACAATTCACTTGGAACGTCCCCTTAACGCAAATACTCATTACTGGCAAAAATAAAGCTAATGGCTTATGTAATTAATAAAAAAAAAACATAATAAAGGAAGGATTCAATTTTATTACCTATCGGAATATTTCATATAAAAGAAATAAAATCAGTATATTTATTTTTTAGATATATTTTTCTATATATCTATAATATAATTTTAAAATATAAATGACTTGTATTTGAAAAAATACTTTCATTAGCTATGCTTAAAATATATATCATTAAATAGTAATTAAGAACTATGTACTCATTTTTTTCTAAAAGTGTTCTCACACCTTAAAAGTAAATTAAATTGTAACCCATTTAAACAGCCCTTTCTAAATCTCTTTTGAAGTAATAGATGTAAATTAAATTTGAATATAAGGTAACTTAAAACTAAGTGAAAGTTAACAGTATACTTTCGAAGTCACGTTCATTTGAAAATTAATTTTACTTTTAAAGGCATCCAGATATATATCTTTTAAACTATTACGCTTTAATTTCACAGAATATTTGAAGTAAATGAATCTGCTTAATTATCTTAGAATTTCATTTAATTTCATTTTGTGAACATAGCTGCTCACTGATTTTAAGCAATTAAAGATTTCATGCACTGCGACAATTTGAGAATATTAATTCAGACATTTTACCTTAAAAATGAAGCGTGTTTATTATGTAATTGCAGAATGCAACGTGAGTCCATACTTTTATAAAGCGTTCTCAATATTTCATGTATCTAACGTAGCTTTTATTAAACGTTTATGAAAGCTAAGTTTATATCATTACAAAGAATGCATATATGATAAATATATTTACAACTAATTTCACATAAATACAAAAAAAAAATTTCAAGCAACAATTAAAGAAAAATCCAACAATGGTTATGTAAAAAATAGAAATAATTTAAACTTGATCATCTTCAACAGTAAAATGCAATACTATTATAATATAGTAAAATGCAATGCTATTATATGGTTACAATGGGTGCCGAAATTTGGCGGAAGATTAGTCATAAAATACTTATTTAGAAATTCTGAGAAAAGGAATCCATAGGATGGAAATGAAATGAAGTAGAGAGAATTTTCTGAAAACGTATCCCCAGTTCATGTTCAGTTGATGTCATAAAAGGGGCTATCTAAATGAGATCACACTGGAGAAGTTATAAGTTTCAATCGGTTTCATTTGGAGAGTAACGCATGACTATCGTTATTTGTGCTTTGCTGAATTTATTACATTATTTACATTAGATTTATGAAACGAATCGAAATATTTATATTGTATTTCAAGAAATATTTGAAAATAAATTACTTCTACCGATTCAGAAGATGCCTTTTTTCTTACAAGTCTATTTTCTGCACACTGAAAGCTGAAAATGTTGAAACGTATGTATTATTAGTTTGATGGAAGTATTTGGAATATCTGTAAAAGTATCAGGCTCTTATTAAAAATATATTTTTCTCATATATTTATAAATGGTTATTCTATTCAATACTAGGAAGCTGTCATTACAAAAAGCTACCTATTGTAGCCGTTCGGAGGAAAGCTATTCCAGAAACTTTTGGTATATATTCACTGATCAGGACCCCCCAGACTCTAAAACCACCCTCCGAACAAATGTTGATTTATATATATATCTGACATTTGTCCTGCTGTAACTGTCTTATTTATGAACCGATTTCGATATGATTGAATAGATGTGTATCACCTGCCATCTTGTTTCAAAATAGCGCCCAGTTAAAAATTTAATATTTTTAAAAATTCATAACGATGTACAGAAAATTATGAATGGATAAAGTTGTTTCCGTTATGTTTTAGACCGTAATAGAAGGATTCCAGAACATAGTTTGTTTTGGCTTTATCTTAAAAAAATGGCTGATATATGGCAGTTTGAAATTCTAGGGTGGCTCACATTTTGAAACAATCTAATTGTTGTTATGCTGTAACTCTCGTATTTACGAACCGATATGAATATGACTGATTATGTGTACAGGACATACCAAGGTATCAACGGAGTTCATTGGCCAGCATCATGCTCCACCTTGTTTCAAAGAGGCGGCCAGTTATTTATTTTTTAATTTCAAAAATATTAAAAAGGTGTATGAAAAATTATAAATTGAAATGGTTGTTTCCGTTAAATGTTAGATCGTGATACAAGGATTCCTGAGCATTGTTTGTGTTGGTTTTATCTTAAAAAAATTACTGAGATATAGCTGTTTGAAACTGTAGGTGCTGATATTTTGAAACAATCTTATTTTTGTTGAGCTGTAAATTCGCATTCAAATTGAGTATTAACCAAAACCGTTATTGAATCTTCTATAATCAAACCAAGTTCCAAGTATTTTAGCTTCGGGTGTTTGAGAAAAATGAGTTGAATTTTTAAAAACACGGAATATGGAAGTTACCTTTTACTCCCGGTACAGGCCGGAAGGATTTTTAATTATTGCCCTGAACCGTGTATAGCAAAATAAAAATTGTTTCTTAATAACTGAATTTTTATATAAATGTGATTACGGTTTTAAAAATATGTAATAACTTTTAAAAAATAACTTATTTTTATTCTGCTAATAATAAGATTTATGAATATTAAAATCCAATATAATGTGTGTGTACAATTCTCTATTCTATTCTTTCGAATTCAATCAAAACTAATTTGAGTAAAATGATAAATATATTCTAAAACTTACGTGTGGTTCAGTGATCTAGTAAACTAATCTAAGCTAATCAATCTATTTACGGCACAAAAGGACATTTAATGACATTTAAATACATAAAAGAATATTAGCGCCAAGTATTCGACGCATTACATCTAGAATCTACATGTCAACATAACAATTTTTTCTCTTCAGTTCACATGAAAATATGAGTTCAAACTACGCATGCGCTGGCTAAATAGTTGTTTCACGAATTAGCCGGAACAGTGTGTATATTTAGCCTATTTAAAATAAGAGAAAACAAAAATATTTGTAATAAATTTAGTGTTTTGAAGCCTAGGTCTTTAAACACTGAAAAACAGACATTTTCAAAACTGAGCAAAAAATACTCAAATCTGAGTATGTCACATAGTCAAAATGGCTCCGAATCAAAATTACTCAAGTTTGAAACATGTGTATAATCATTTTTGAAAACATGCATACACTCAAAAATAAAACATCACGTGCTCGCATGCCCATGTTTCATAAATGAGTGTGAAATGAGTTCGATGTGCTCATTTTTGAGTATTTCCATGTTTCAAAAAAGAGTTTGAACTGATTCGAATCATTTTTGAGGATATCCATGTTCCAAAAAGGAGCATGAACTGACCTCTATGTGCCCAATTTTGAGTGTGGCCATGTTTCAATTGTCTGAGTATTTCTGGTACTTCAGAATTAAAACCATTGGGTCGTCCTATTTGAAACAAAAAGTTTCGTAACAAAATGGAAACATCGATTTACTCAGCATTGAAATAGTCATTTTTCTCAGTGAAGGTTTTTTAATTTAGAGAAGAATTCTATGTGGTGTTATAGTGATATTACAACAATTTCATGAATATTTTTAGCATAATAAATTCCTATATTTTTAATTGTCAATGACCGAAACAATTTTATCAGGCTATATCCAATTTTTCTGAAAATGTTCGGGATTCGTTCAAAACGAAAACTCTCTGAAATAAAACTTGTAAGCTTTTAATTAGTCATGCTTTAAAATTTTACAAATATATTTTTTACTGTTTTATAACAAACATTGATTGCAATTAATCTTTATAAATCATCTAGATATTTATATAGCAAAATAATTGCACAAATAATTTTAAATTTTGTGTAATTTTAAACTTCATAGAAAAAACAGACACATATATTCATAGAAAGTAAAGGAAGAATACCCTATGCATCTTAATTTTAAAAATTTTGTTTTATGTGCATGTTTATGTATATGTTTAAACACGTCACTGCATAATAAACGATGCGTATACTTAGTTTGTTAACGATGTTTGAACTAGTTTTAATATAGTACCATATCACCAATTTCTGATTGTAAGAATCTAATAATTAGTAAATGCTAAAGCAATTATAAATCGGTGTTAAATTAAATTTTAAATAAGAATTATATTTTGTACTTCTTCATAAACTATTGAATACTCTAAATGAAATCGCATTGTATAAATGCTAGGAAAAAAACTATTATGTATGTATCTAAATATTACATGGAATTTTAATATTTAGAAATTAGTTAATTTTCCGAATTCATTAACATATAATAAATCGTAATGGGACATTAAAAAGAAACGAAGTGTAAAATAATTACTATATCTTTTTCTCTATTTAACGATCTGAGAGATATAAAAAGATATATATATATATAATATCTGATATATATATAAATATTTCAGTTATTAATTTTTCTCTAAACTTTCATCAAAACTGCTTCTAATTCTAAGCTGTTTTGAAGATACCTGACACGTAATCATTTTAAATCTCTTCGAAGTTATTTTATTTCTTAGAATTCCCACTCCTCGTGAAATTTTAGAATTTAATTCGAAACTCTTTATGTGTGAAAGAAGATACGAAATAACTCCTTGAATGATTTGGATCATATTAAACTACTGCCTTATTAAGTATTCCCCTGCCTATTTAAAGGAAAGAATTCAATGCACTTCGGATGTTTAAATTGATTAACAAAAAGTTTTTTATCTCTAGTGTTACAAAATTATATAATCTTAAAAGAATATCTTATTTAAAAGCACAAAAAATAAATGTACATATGATGCGTTATTACACTTCATTATGTATATATATATCTACAAAAACAACTTTTCAAAAGTAAAAAAAAAGCCAAGCGTAAAAAAAAAAAAAAAGTTGTGGCTAAAAAATGGTGTGATATCAAATTTCCAAGCTATTATATTACTTTTTTAACTTTTTTCCATTAAATAAGTTATCATATATATAAGTCGAGTGCCTACGTATATGTTAATAGAAATCGTTTTCTCCTGTACTAAATACATCCTAACGAGTTTCTGAAAATTCAATTTTTTTCAAATTATGCATGATGGGCTTGGCGGCCATCTTTGCATATTATTCACAAAATTCTAAGCATCCAAATCCGTAGTTAAAATCCGAAGTTCAAAATTGTTATTTAAGCAAATATTTTAAGCGTTTCATTTATAGATTTGTATGATCTGAAAATTGTGTCTTAAGATAATGATGACTTATCTTAAAGATTCATCTTATGATTTATTTTTTACAGTAATTAATAATTTCAAACTAGTAAAAATCAATTTCTCAAAATATCAGTCTTATCTAATTTATCTGTCCGTAGTTAAAATCTGAAGTTCGAAATTGTTATAAACATATTACATTGCAAACATATTACGCTTTTACTTTAGAAATTTGGGTGCATAGAAATATGAAAAGATAGCCGCCAAGCCCATCATCCATAATTTGAAAAAAATTGAATTTTCAGAAACTCGTTAGGATGTATTTAGTACAGGAGAAAACGATTTCTATTAACAGATACGTAGGCACTCGACTTATATATATGATAACTTATTTAATGGAAAAAAGTTAAAAAAGTAATATAATAGCTTGGAAATTTGATATCACACCATTTTTTAGCCACAACTTTTATTTTTTTTTTTACGCTTGGCTTTTTTTTTACTTTTGAAAAGTTGTTTTTGTAGATATCATTTCTTTTTTTTTAAACAGAATAAACATAATTTAAATAATCTAAACATGAGAAATAATTTAAAATTACATTTTACTTTCAGTCATTGTTTAAAAGGTTAACTAGAAATACCAGTAGATTTTGAAATTAAACTAATAACAACATACTAAATGTGGCTTGTTATAATACTTGTTATCCCCCGTTAAAAAATATCACTGACTTATCGATGAAATGAATAAAAATGCAATACGTACATAGCGTGTCAGCGCTGCATTTGAAATCAAACGTGATATCACGCTCTTTTATTATTAGCACTAGCTGGCTTCGCCCGCTAGCGGACCCCTAATTTATATCGGGGCCTCGAATCTTGTAAAACCTCGAATAAGATAAACCTCGAACCGAACGAACCTCCGACCTGGTTCTCCGCTGTCTTCGGCACCGGATAATCCCTTAATTTGCACATCGAATAGTATAAACCTCTAACCAAACTAACTTCCGACACGGGTCCCCGCTGCCTTCGGCACCGTATAGCAGTCGTGCTGCGCACGCTCAAGTTCCATCTTCCACCACCAGATAGCGCAATCTGTTCTGTATGAACCTCGGGCACTGAAATCGTTAAGGCTATAGATGTCGAGTCGAATGAACTGTACCCCGTCGTGATCTAGCCCATAGAGCCAGAGATAGAAAAGTGCCCCCTGGTGGTGAAAAAACGAACTAAAATCGGACAGCTCTATTGATGTCGAGTCGAATGAGCCATACCCCGTCGTGATACGACTCGTAGGAACAGATATAGGAAAGCATACCCTGGTGGTGAAAGCTAATCGCGCTTGGGGGGCAAAAGAGGGGATGAACACCGGAGACGCATAATAGGATTAAGCGGTCACAGACCTTTCCAACGATGTATCACATGAGGGGTATGTGCAAAATTTAGAAAATACCCCCCCCCCCATTTCCATATTACGATTAAGCGTTCACATACTTTTCCAACGATATATCACATGAGAGGTGTCGGCAAAATTTAGAAAAGTGCCCCCTTTGGGTGGGAGGGCTGAAAGTGGGAGGATGGACCCCGAAGATACATAATATGAATAGCGGAACAATTTTTAGAATTTCTGAAAGCTGATTTTTATTTATTTATTTATTTATTTATCTATTTTTTATTTTTTGTTTATTATTATTTTATTTTTTTGCGTTGCCCTGTGCATGTTTGGAATTTCTTAGCAATTTCTTAGATTTACCTTATTTTATTCAATTAAACATTGTACTGTTACAATAAATTTAAATGGAAACTTCACTTCTAAAACAAAAATAATTTAACAACTGGATTTCATTAATTTATAGGAAAACTAGCAAGCTACGCCCGCTGCGCCCACTGCGCTGGTCGGCTTCTACAAATGAACCCTGAATCAAACGAAATATATCGTTTAATTTGACCTTGTATTTGAAAGCAATCTGTATATTTACGTGGAATATCCTTCCACATTACTGGAAAATGATGCGATTGCGCTATTATATTTTCTAATGTGCAGTCAAAATTTTAGCTGTTAAGGACAAACTCTTTTATTTGGTCATTTACAGTTAGGGTTTGCTAAACAATGATAAAACTATATGCAATATACTAAAACCATCACTAAAAATTATCGAAATAACAATGCAAACAAATTAACTAACAAAATCCATTCAGAAGAAGTTTTTATAAAGGCTTTTCCACATAATTCTAAAACAACAAAACGATATAAAATATACTAAAACAATCCTTACAAATTATCTACTTAACAATGCAAGTCGCAAAAAATACGCCCAGTAAAAACTATCAAAAAGGCTAATATTTCGGAATCGGGTTCACTTGACTATATAACCTTCACACATAACTGTTGGACTAAGCAACGTAGGACAATATATAGTACATTAACACCATTTCTGAAATAGCATCTAACTAACAATACAATTCTCATCAAAATTCGTTCAGTAGAACTTTTTTAGAAGGCTAATCTTTCATAATCGGAATCAAATATTGAAAAGGCTAATATTTGATAAAAAAAATGGTCACCCGATTTTCGAATTTCCCCCTATAATTCTAGAACTAAGCAACGTTATATAATAAAACGTTCCCTAGAAAATTATTTAACAGTATAGGTTCCATCGAAATACATTCGGCAAAATCTTTTAAAAAGGCTAATCTTTCATAATCGGATTGATCTGATTATAGAACTTCCCAGAATAATTATATAACTAAGCTACGTAGAACGATATGTTATACATTAAAACCTTCCCTTAAAAATTATCTTAGTTTAAGTTCTACGAAAATGCATTCAGCAGAACTCGAGTTATAAGCAGCCGGAACAAAATTTCATATATGTAGAAGTAAATAGAAGTATATTGCCATTAATATAGTTTGCATTTGAATAAAAAAAGGTACTTTTCGGTTAGCAGGGCACCAGTGATATATGAACACACACACACACACACACACATATATATATATATATATATATGTATATACATGTATTTGTGTAGATATATGTGTATATATGTGTGTGTATATATATATATATCACTGGCGCCCGGCTAACCAAAAAGTACCAAAAAAAAAAAATACTGCGAAAATGCAGTCGTACACTTGAAAAAAAAACACCTTTTGACCTAAAATCTCTCATCAAAACTGTTTTTCTTTTTTTTCTTTTCTTTCTTTAAAAAAAAAATAAAATTAGTAACAGTTTTTTCTTTTATTTTTCCAGATGTATAGCCATTTCAATTCTTTCTGCAACAAAAAAAGACACTTTTTGGCTTAAAATCAAATTGTTTGGGGTCAAAAGTAAAATCAAAATCGCCAAAAACAAAAGATAAATCGACAAATTTGTTTCAATAGAAATCTTGCCCCTTGAATAATGTTTTAAGCATTATGAACATTTCTAATCATGTTTAAATTAAATATTTTCGTTTTATAATATTCTCTCATCAAAACTCTTTTTTTTTTCTTTCTTTCTTTCTTTTTTTTTTTTTTTTAAATAAAATTAGTAACAGTTTTTCTTTTATTTTTCGAGATGTATAGCCTTTTCATTTCTTTCTGCAACAGTAATGATCGCCAAAAAATTAGCAATGGTAACCTTTTCGGCCAAAATAACAGAACTTTCTATCATAATTCGATAGCTATTATACGTAGAACGTTGTGTTACATACTAAAACCTTCCCTGAAAAATTATCTCTCGAACAGTGCAAGTTCCATCAAATTCCATTCAGCAGATCTCGAGTTATAAAGGAACGGAACGAAATTTCCGTTTGTGTTTTATATATATAGCGAGGCTAACGAAAAAGACAGGCTACCGCGGTGCGTTCCACTTATCTTTTTTTTACAGACCGCTAGAGTGATGTGATGCTCTTTTCGTACACCTGCATTGGTGGATTCGAGCCTCACGTGAATCCCGCTGTCTGTAAAAAAAGATACGCGTAAAGCACCGCGGTAGCCTTTCTTTTTCGCTAGCCTCGTATATATAGTAGATGACGTGAAAGGTATTCCTGCGAACGAAATGCCTGTCCTTTACCGTGTTTTTTTATTTTTAGAAATGAATCACATTTAATTCATTTCAAAATTTTTGTTTAGGTTTGGAAAGAAATTTTAATTGGCGATAACTCTTAATGTATACATTTTAGAAGGTACATCTTCCCTCAAAAACTAATTTATTTTTAAAGATCTTTCTAAAAACGTAAATTATATATTTAAAATAATTTTAAAGCATAAACACTACGTCTGATTACTTTATTTTACAATATTATAAGAACACGCATTTTACCAGACAATTAAATACACTAAACAAACATGAGTGAAAAATTGACCTGGGCCTGGACTCGAACCTGGGACCTTATGCGTACCATGCCGACGCTCTGCGACTGAGCTACCCAGATCTATATTCGTAACCGGCAATTTCTCATACTTATTCATGTTAGAAACAATCATCTGTAACAGTTTGCAGTCATATTTAATTATTTGATAAAATATGTGTTCTTATAATTGTGAAGTTTTATTTTAAAAAAAAATATCTTCAGAAGAAAATGGCTGACTTGCAGATGAAATTTGATGTGGTTATATTATAACCTGTAACTGATTTGTGCTATTTTAATACAGATGGTACATGGTCGTTGGCGGGTTTTATCTCTGTTTTGGCATAATTTTTTAATCGCCATGTTAATTAACAGTTTTTTGCTAATTAAGGATAGAAAATAATATTTTTTTAAACTGGATTTTATAAAAGCACATAGATTACGTAATTACTTGTCCAAAAATGCAATCCTTTTTTTATTCTGCCGAATATTAAGGTCTGTAGGTTGTTTGAAAAAAAAAGTTTGACGAAGAAAAAAGTGATCATTTTAAGTAACTCGACGTTTTAAAAAAAAATCTATTTCTCTGTTTATAAATCACTTATGAAGATGAGTTTGGTCTTAAATTGAAGAAATTCTTCATTAGATTCTTCTAGTTTTCGTTTTTTATTTCGGCGACGCTTGGTTTATTATATATCTGATATTTTAATCTGGCATGTTTTGTCGATTTAACATTGCGAAGTTGATTCCTGTAAATAAGCAGTAGCGGTCTAGTTCAGTTCTTGGCGTTGTTTGTGTGGCGTTTTTTTTTTTTTTTTTTTTTTTTTAAGCTTGGCTTGGCAGAGCGACCGCCCTGCTTGATAAATATATATATATATACCGGGTGAACCAAAAGTTCGTTAAAACTTTAAAAATCCATAAAAAAAGGAAGAAATTATGATAAAGAAGTGCGGTTTGCAAGAAAGGACTCACAAGGTAGTCGGATTTTTTTTAGCAGCAAAAAATGTTTTAGTTAAAAATGTCACTGGTAGAGGGCGCTGACGACCCGAAACACACTGAACAGGGCAACAGTAAGCTCCATCTATTTATTCTTGCAATAACAATTGTTCAGCATGACCTCCAGACCACATTCATCGTCTTCAGTACTTTCTCTATGCGAAGTTTTCGCAACGCAAGAATTGCGATACATATACAACCCGTTCAAATAGAACAAATTCTCCAGAAACGCTCGATCGGGTAATGATAACATTCTGAAAGCGAATGAGAAATCCTAGTGCATCCCGATCTTTTATTGCAGAATTAATTTACATAATTCGGCTGAATCTCTCGCATGTTAGCGCCATTTACAGATGACTTTTTTAACTAATTTTTTTTTTGCTGCTAAAAAAAAAAAAAAAAAAAAAAAATCCGACTACCTTAGGAGCCCTTTCTTGCAAACCGCACTTCTTTATCATAATTTCTTCCTTTTTATGATTTTAAAATTTTTAACGAACTTTGTTTTATCCTGTATATATATATATTAATATAAATAAAAATCAGCTGGTAATTAATAAATAATGATGAAAGTTTGAAACAAAAACAATACAATTTCATTTAGACTTTTCTCAAAAGTATTTATATTCTGCTCGCTAATAGGTTAATTATTTAATAGTATGATTAAATTTATTAACACACCATACGAAAAATAGTAAAGTATATGCGTGAATTCGGTATTGAAAAATTTTGTGCTGACGATGATAGCTTGTATGATATTGACATGTCTGCCGCTATGTGCTAAATATCATTCATAAAATGTGGTTTTAATTATCATTATGCACAATGTTCTTATTTAACTCATTGAAAAAAAAACAAGTATGGTTCCACTGGAAAGAATACCGTTCAGATATAACTATTAAGTGGAAAAACCGCCTAAAACAGAATTGTTTTCCTGTCTTTAACGATTCTAATTTTACAGATTTAAATATACAGTCATCACATTACTATCTTTGCCAAAAATCATCATATAAAAATGTGAATAGTATAGATCTATTATTAATAACGTCTACTTATGAATGCTATGTTAAAATGTTGTTTAGAGTGTCGTCTACATATACATAATTGCATCTAAATTTAAAATTTTCTATACAAGCACATAACTACGACATCATATTTATTTCACTGTAAAAACATACTTTAAGAAAATGGTCATTTGAACAGCAACATACTATTTAGTAATCCGAAAGTATCTTTTAGATAACGGTTTATATTCGTGTAATCAGTCATTTCATAAAATCATTTCATTACAATTTTGTATATATAGGGCGGATAGAAATATAACATAATATAAAAATAAATAGTAAAATTATTTTGCAATGTCCATTTGTAAGAAATATACTTTTATCAGTATCTTTGCAGCAGTGCTTAGCTACTACTTTATGAAGGTATTCTGTGGTCAAAAAGTATTGGAGATTTTGCGTGCCATTGTGTTGTCCTGAATAATAACATTTGTGTGTGAATGGGATCTATTCTGTTATTCCTTTAAGTTTCTCAATATATGTCTGAATCTCCAGAACAGAACTGCTTGCCTATTCCGTCATATCTTTAAATGTTGAAAAGTGTGTCGTAATCTCAGGGAATCTGATTTTTACGGTTGTTTGTGCGATGACATGATAATTAGATATCTGTGGTTGTTTAGCTGCTCTATGCGCTGCTTTAGATTAGGCGAATCTCGGCCATAGTCGTAATTTAATCAAGATTCTCATCGCTATCTGCTTTTGAACGCGTGCCGACGTGCTGTGTAGCAAGCAAATTTTTGAATTAGTATCTTCGACTGCGAGTTCGTCAGCGTGGTAAGGGGTTAAAGTTTGGAATTTCCAAAAAAATATATTATTGAAATCCACAATGTTTCCTCGATAGTGATATTGTATTATTTAAAATGACATATTGTATTTCTATTGCTGAGTTTCTAGTGACATTTTGCAGCGATCTAGAGGTATCTTTTCTTAGGTTCCGACAAAGGAAGCCATTTTGTTTTCATCTAGTGCTTCAATTTAGTTAGTTTCTTAGGGAAAGCATTCACCTCTATCTTTTTTTAGGGTTTCAAGATTATTTATTTTCGTTTTTATTTTACATCTACCATTATTATTGATTTAAAAAATATGCATTTTTTAAATTCTATGTCATGGCTTTTTTTCAAGATCACGACCCCGCAGGCTTCATCACAACTTCATATTTTGTATAGTTCATCTTTACATGAGAGCTGTGACAGCATATGTGACGCTTTAATAGGTATTTTTTAAAGAGCTCCCTTACCTCGGCGATTGTCGAGTGTCGATTCTTTTGCCACTCATATCAATTATCTTTTCTTAACCCATTTCTTTTCACAAATACAGTCGGGAAATTTCATGCAGCTGAACTTAAATGTTTCTGACACAACCATAGTCAATTTTTATAAGCCAAGTTGAAATTCGTCGAAACGATAAACAGTGTCAGATGAGGCGGTCGGGGCAAGAAAGTGCCAAGACACATTTTTGGTGAAGTAAATCTAACACTGTAATCTGTTGCTTAATATTGTAAATTATAATATCGAACATATAATTTGTTTCTAATGTCACTTGGTGGCAGCCTATGTGACAGGTTTCGTTTTTGCCCCAGATGTTTATTCCCCCAATAAAGATAGCTAATTTACAAAAAACGTAATAGTAATATCACTAAAGTAATATCATATTGTTACTCAGAATATCTCAAATGTTACTAAGACATTGGCGAAAGAACTTTACATTATATATCTTGATTTGAGTATTTGATTAAATTTTCAATTTGAAATATCTCAGAAGTTCAAAAATGTGGCTTGGCACTGTCTTGCCCCGACCCCCTCAGTTCATTTTTACGTTTTCCAACTATTCCAAAGCTCGTGAGAAAAATGTATAAATAAACTTAAGTAAAAGACAAATTCGTAACTTCATTGAAATATAATATTCGAATATTAAATGAAAATTACTTCTTGTTTTCCGTTTTCTCAAAGCGGGCAGAACTGCCACTAGCGAATATTTTCATATTCTATTCGCACCACTATTTTTAAAAGACATATTTTGCAGTACATTTTTTTCTGGCAGATGTTGTCAAAGCGGATGTGAAAGATTTTTGTTTTGAGAAAGTGGTGCGAGATAGAATTAAAAAATAGTTGCCAGTTGCAGCCCTTAGCGGGAGAAGACGGCAAAAGAAAAAATGTGACCGAAAGCATTCTGATAAAGAGGCGACTTACCTTGTGTAAAATAAGTTAAAGTAATGTATTAATGCAATTTTAATGCAGCAAAATAAAATGTTCTATTATGGTAGCTATAATAGGATTTACTAAAGCTATAATTTTTTTCACACAGCAGACGTGATTTTTATATTTAGGACAATAGAACTAATATAATGAAAAGTCATAAACAAAAATCTTTTTTCTTAAACTTGTAAAAAAAACAGATTTTACATTTAGAACTACATACTTTATTTATAAAATACATTCTTGAAAATGCAGTTAAACTAGCACTCAAGCGAGTTATTCACGAGTGTAAATAAAAACATTTTAAACACAATGTCTATCATTCATTAAAATACACTCATAATTTTCTAATAATTTTGTTTATTTTTATAATACTAATGTTTAAAGTATAGCAGCGAAATAGTAAATTGCTTTAAAGTTAAATTGCACACGTTATCCGGTTAATTGTTAACACATTATAAATTAATAAAAATTCATAAATTTACTCCTGATTTTATATGAAAATTAATATAGTTGAGAATTATTTAATTACTGTTACAATGTGCAAAAGCAATAATTTTTTTATCATTCTTCACGAAGATTCCGGATATCTTTTTAAAATTTAAAATCTCTTTTTTAAAATAAATATGTGTTCCTAGAAAAAAATTTATATTGATACAATCCAGTAATATATTTTACGATATAATAATTATATATCTGCCTATCTATTTTTAAAATTTTACATATATCTTAAAGGTAAGTGAAATTTTAACTTAATTAAACATCCTTTGCTTAATTACTTTAGATTAATTTATGTAAATTGAACTGAAGCATAAGGGAACTTGAAACTAAGCGAAAGTTAAGCGAAAACTTTTTCAAGTCACGTTATTTCGAACATGCCTTTTACTTTTAAATATCTTTAGATATATATCATTTAAAGCAATGCATTTAATTTTCACAGATTATTTGAAGTAATTGAATCTCTTTAATCATTTTAGAATTTCGTTTGATTTAATGTCGAGTCGATAGTTGCTTGCTTAATTTAAGAAACTAAATATTTCATGC
Organism: Maratus michaelseni; assembly: GCA_963931845.1. NCBI lineage: Eukaryota > Metazoa > Arthropoda > Arachnida > Araneae > Salticidae > Maratus > Maratus michaelseni. The sequence continues at coordinate 445,808,530 of OZ007589.1, read as the reverse complement.
ACTGCGACAATTCGAGAATATTAATCACATATAAATCCTAAAAAAAAACTAGTCGTTGGGGGCCACCGTAATACTTACCCATCATGGATATGCATAATGTAAAATATTAAAATAAAAATGTGCAAACTACTTATAAAATGCATTGCAATTCAAATAAAATCGTGGATTGATGACGTCATAAACTTTAAAGGCTCGACTACTGAATTGCTTGAAAGCGGTTTTTCCTTATAACTCTAAAAATAATAATCTTATTAACTAGCGGTTTATTGCAACTGATTAAGTGTTAAATTTCCAATTAAAATATATCTTTGAAGTGAAATTTGGATGAAATACAGGGTCATGCAAAATCGAACAGTGTTGAAAATAGGATTCCAAATATCTCGGCAACTAATTATCCGATCGACTTCATGCTTTATGCAAAATTTATGTTTTTTTATTGTCTTTTATGCTCATTTCTTAAAATAACCAATTTCGAAAATTTTTATATACCTTTTATCAGAACGAATATTTCGAGAGTCCGAAAAAAATCGTTCCGGTTAATCGAGGTTATTGAAATGAAATAGGCTTCGTCCCATTATTACATACTAAGTACATACCAAATTGCAAGTCTCTATCTCAATTTTTTCGGGAGATAGAGCGTTTACAGACACACAAACACACAGACACACAGACGGACGGCAAATTTTTTTTTCTAAAAATATGTTTTTCGGAATCTCCAGTGTCTGAAACGTGTAAATCCGTCAAAAAAAATTTTTCGATTTTCAAAACGATTACAAGACTTACCCTATACTACGTATGATGGGTAAGTAATATGGCATAGTGTAATGTAATTACAGATAATTACGTGATCGCAAAATGTTAAGTAAACATCTCATAAATCCATACATTTCGAGATCTAGCATAGGTTTATTTCAATTGCATGCTAAAAATTATATTTTTTATTACAAAGTAGATATTATACATATACATATAAAACTATTTAAATATGATTTTTCAGAAAAAATACCCATATATATATATATATAATTATTTTTCCATTTTATAGCACAAAAAATAAATATGTACCTCAAAAATAGCCACAAAACAAAGTGGATTATTTGTAATGGTTTTTTTTTTCAATCAATAATATTAATTCAGAAAGATATTGTTTATTTTATTATTATATCGAATAAATGCATGGAAAATATATTTTTTTAATAATACATGCGTTTTAACACTTTCCAACCTAGTTGAAAAGTGTTTATGACTTCGGTTTGTTTGGCCGCCTGGCCGTCTGCCGTCTGTCCGTGCTCTAACTCCCGTAAATAATGCGCGGATTGCCCTTTTGTATGTTATTGTAGTTATCTGAAGCATGTTCCCTATTTCAACTGAAGTGTGTAGCACTTATAGTTTTTTTACAGGGACAATCAAAAGAATTCCGTTACATTACGGTCTATGGGGAAAAATTATTTGCGGTTTATTTTAATGATGTTAAATAATTTCAAACACATTGTAATTGATATATATCACGAAGGTTTATTACAAGAAGCTTAATATGGAATATAGTGTGCATAGCACTTATAGTTACTTTACAAGGACAGTCAAAAGAATTCTGTTACATTACGTCTATGGAGAAAAATCGTTTGCGGTTTATTTAAATAAAGTTTCACTATTTTAAACGCATTGAAATTTATATATATATCACTAAGGTGCATTACAAGAGGATTACTACAGAATAGTGTGTGCATAGCAGTCATCGTTCATTTACAGGGACACACAAAATAATTCTCTACTGTCTGTTAACAATAATTCCTGGAAGTGCGTTTTAAGTTGCTGAGCTCAATATTAAATTTAACTCACTTTTTGTCTGTTACTTGGTGGCTATAAATTCTGTAGATCCTATACAGGGCAGCACAAAAGTTTGCGAACACATTTCCGTTTATTGACAGAAACTCCAGAAGAAAAAATTTAAACTGTGCTACGCATTTCCTAACTGAACTAAAATTTAGCATCCTATGTAGTATATATACAAATCTATAGTTCATACATAGGTCTGAATAAAAGTATTCGGATATTGTATATGTTGGAAATATATGTTGAAAATTCCTGAAATTACGCTTTTAAATATGTTATGCGTTTTCCAAATAGTTTACTTAGATGTTATCTTTAAGCTTATTAAACGGTAATGATTTATAAAATTATTTTAGAAGCGTTTGCATGTGTTACATGATGTATGCTTGACGCATGATTTTTAGTTCTTGTTTAGAAATGATTAAGCAAACTAAATATTTATTTAAGTAACAACATGAAAAAACTCCCCTTTTTGAAAACAATCCACTATCTGATATATACGTTTGTAATTTCCAGACAAATAAGTATACATTTGGTTTACCTAAATCAAGATGTTGAGGAGATAAATATATTTGTCTAATTTGATAACAATAAAAAAATAAAACATACCCCATCATATAATTACTCTAAATGCAAAACTTAATGTAGAAATTCGATGATAATAAACGCAAAATATTAGTACCTTAGGTAAAATTGTTCCGAACTTAATATTAACCGCATGACAGCCTGTGGTTAACAACAAAAGAAACTACAAAAATTTCCAGATTAAGACAAGATTTGCGGTTCAGATTATTTCAGATTGTTAATCGCATATGTTCCTTGCGTGTTCATCTGTTGCATTAGAGAACATATAAAAACCCGTAGATACATTATTTCATTCTTCCTGTCTATATATATATAAGCAAATAAATTATATATACAAACAAAAACCGACACACTTAGAAATGCACACTTAGAATGTTGTAAAAAAATATTTTGTAGATTATGAAACATAATACAGTCGAACCCTGTTAAGACTAGAAAAATACTCCTATTAAGCGGGATCGCGTGTTAAACGTGATTTGTATAATGTTGCGATTTTTTTACACACTTAATCGTCTAAATGAAATTTAGCGCTTTCATTTATATGTTTACTGTCAAATATTGAGTATTTTACTCATATATAGATTAAAATTTAACTGCAATCATTCTTTGTAACTCATTATTAAATTACTAACGGAAAAAAATATGGATTCAAATATGACTTTAACGTGTATGCTACAACAAAAAAATAAAACAACTGAAATAACTTTCCTCCTTTACTATTTTTTAACACAGACAAAAATATTAAATTTTTGCAGAATAGCCCAGTTATTAAAATAATATCTGTTACTCCTGATAATGTGTAACGTAACAACTTTTGATTTTTTAATTATTGTCCATGTTAACAGAAAATCTGTTAAAGCTCAACATATAGCACTGCACTCTGATACGCAAAATCAGAGACGACTTGGCTCCATGAAACTCGTGGTGTGGTGCAAGTAACTCACCGAACATGAATAAAACAAGAGAAGGCAGGAGTCAGACGAAAGTAACGAATAAATAGAATTGATAACGAAAAAGCATTAAAATTATTTCCAAACAATTTTATATGTATACAGTACTAGAAAGGATTTATTTACTACAGTGTTCGAGAGGATAAAACAAAAATTGACAACAACACCACGCAAAGACGGAAGAAAAAACAACAAACAGCAACAAAAAATCGTCTATCTTTCTCCACTTCAGTAAAAACATACACGAATCGAGAGACAAACGATATTTGACACGGCTATTTCCGATTGGTAATATCCGCCTTAATTAATCTGTTTTTTTATTTATTCTCCATGTTAACAGAAAATTTGTTAAAGCTCAACATACACCACAGCCCTCTAATACACACAATGAGAGTCGTCTTGACTCTGATCTGACATACACGAAGCGAGAGACAAACGATATTTGGAAGCGGGATCAAAGACGATTTCGAGTGTTGTAAATTTAGCGAGATTATTTTTATTGAAATAGCTGCCACTATTTCCGATTAGTAATACCGCCTTAATTCAAATGATTTTATATTTATTCTCAGTGTTAACAGAAAATTTGCTAAAGCTCAACATACACAACAGCCTCTCATTTACACAATCAGAGACGACTTGACTCCATGAAACTCGTGGTGTAAGTAACTCACCGAACACGAATAAAACAAGAGAAGGCCGGAGTTACACGAAAGGAACGAAGAAATTGAAGTGAAAACGATAAAAAATTTATAATTATTTTCAAAGACGTATAAATGTATACAGTAGGGTAGACCGGAGCACATTTACGCATGGGGCATGTTTACGCAATGCACTTTTTCCTAAACGAGTTATAAATGGAGCGCCACCAGTCATGACAGATTGATGCCGCTCCCTAGCGGGTATTCTCACAAGTTTTTGAGCGTCAGTCGAGGTTCGTTCTAGTATGTGGAAAGGATAACCTGTTTTCTGTCAAGGTGAGTAAATTTTGTGTTAAACTTATTTAAACTTATTGTGAACTAATATTACTTAGTTAAGGATAAACAAATATATGAACATTAGCAGAATTTTATCTTTTTTTGAGAACTGTATTTGTATGAACAGAAATGTTATTAATTTTCGTTGCACGTTAAAAATAAATCCAAACATGGCGACGGGGCACGTTTACGCATTGACATCGGGGCATCTTTACGCACGTTCTTAATGCGTATATGTGCCCCTGAAGCTTTTTTGCTCCGTACAGTATTTTCAGGGTATTTAGTTTTGCAAATCAACATTTAATGTTTAATTGAGTAACAGATTCGTCTCTTATAGCTTACAATTATATAGTTCTGCCTTCATGCCTGTTCAGCTTTAATTTTATAGACTATTCAGCCTGTAATAAATTTTCTTTATATTACAGATGGTAAGACATTATGTTCAAAAAACTAACAGAACCAAGTTAAATGTCAAAATAAAGAAAAATGCCGTTCTGCAATTGAGAATTGCCCAATACACTATTCTAGGGGCTGCCAAAATTTATGGATTGAATGACAAGACAGTGGGTAACTACTGCAAAAAATGGGCTAACCTGCGTAACGAGGACCTGAAAACACACAATGAGAATGAAAATGTAAGTTGAAAATTTCCTATAATATTAAACAGTTTCTGCAGTTTTAACTTGTTTTTTTTATGAAACCAACTTAGAATACCAAATAAATTTTAATAGTTCACACATATAAACTTTTAAATAATATGGAAAGCCGTTTTTGTTAATTGAAGTCCCCGCCCCCGCTGTTATTTGAATACCGATTTCAACGGTTAATAAGGTATCAAAATATTCACATCATGTTTTGTTGCGGAAAAGGTTTTCAATATTCACTAATGTTATTCTGAAAGGCACGGGCTACCGTCAAAGCTCTTATCGTTTTTCATCAGACTAATGTGGGGAAATATTTTAATTAATCCCCTAATATATCAGCAACTGGTCGAGTGAATCGATGTTATTAGCGGAACAGGTTTTTAACGTTGTCTATAACCTACTTAGTTATGTATGTCTTTTCAATTAAAAAAAAATATTTTTTGCAGGTTGATGATGTACCAACTCCTGATCCAGAGGCCCCACCGGCCCCAGAGGTGCCACCGACTCCAGATGCCCCAGTACACGATGTGGTGCCAAGTCGCATAACGTCTCAGTTTGGATATACCAGACATCAAAATGTAAGTAAACGTAAGGTATATGACGGGGGGGGTGGAAAAAACGACCACAAAATTTATAATTTTTAATTAAAAAATAAATTGGTTACTTAATTCGTATTGTGTTCGTTTGTGCAGGTGTTCAAGTCTAGCCAAGAAAAATTGCTTGTGGAATACCTACTGAAAGCTTCCGATATATATTTTGACCTTTCGCCTAAAGAAGTAAGACGATTTTCATATACATATGCTGTAGCTTTTAACAGAAAAATACTCAGGCTTGGACCGACAATGGAATACCAGCACCGGATTGGCTTACGTCTTTCCAAAAACGACATAGCAAACACTTGATTAGGTCCCTCAAGCTACGGGCTTAGCTCGAGCCACAAGTTTCAATCGAACTAATGTGCGGCATTTTTTGATAATTTGACAACTGCCATAAAAAGACTTAAGGTTGGGCCTGCTGACATTTGGAATGTAGACGATACAGGAGTAACGACGGTTCAGAAGCCCGACAGAGTCATTGGACGTAAAGGGTTTCGACAAATAAGGAAAATGATTTCGAGCGAAAGAGGAATTCTAGTAACAGTGACCCTTTTCAATCAGTGCTGCAGGGACATATATTCCCCCCTTTGTTGTTTTTCCTAGGTTCAACTTTAAGGCTCTGTAGGCAGTGCTGGAGATGCTAACCCATCGGGATGGATGATGGAACACAACTTTTTAAAATTCGTTAAGCATTATGTGGCCCATGTCCGGTGTTCCATCTCCAAAGCATGTCTCCTGATTTTAGATAATAACGAGTCCCACTTGTAAGCGGATTTATTGGACTACTTTAAAAACAATGGAGTGACGCTACTATCATTACCGCCCCACTGCAGTCATAAGCTGGACCCCCTTGATCGCAATGTTTTTGGTTCACTCAAAAAAATACATTAACACTGCATGCGATTCATGGATGGCTAGTAACAAACGCCCAATGACAATTCATGACATTTCTTTAACTTTGGCATCAACCATACACCTAGCAGTTATTCAAGCAAACATAATGGCTGGATTTCAAGTGACAGGGATTCAACCGCTAAACCCACTGATATTTTCTGAGGCTGATTTCATGCCATCGTACGTGACTGACAGAACAGAACCAACATCGCCCTCTGCTAATAGGCATACTAATGCCTCTGGCATTGCAGCAGATGTCTCTGAGACTTATATGCCTATTGATCCTCCAAGTATTTCTCCCAGTAGGCCTTCCACTTCGCCACATGTGGACTACCCAACACCTGAACAACTGAGACCATTTGAAAAGGCAGGACCAAGGCTTGGCACCAAGAAAGGGAAGAAAAAGAGGAATTCCGCAATCCTAACTAATAGCCCGGTTAAAGAAGCCCTCCGACAAGTGCAGTTAGAAGAGAAAAATAAATAAAATGATGGCACAGCAAAACAAAACGAAGAAATTAAGTAAAAATTTACTAGTTTCTATCGAAGCAGAACAAGAAGGCAACAAAGGAAAAAGTATTAAACCAAAAACTGCAAAAGGGAAAAAAGTTGGTACACACTGGAAAAAATAATTGTGAATGAATTTGATGACGAAGATTAAAACTGTGCGTGCATTTATTGTTTGAAATCATACAACTAATTCAAAAAGGACAAGACTGGGTTCAATATCTTAGATGCAAAAGGTGGTCCCAAGTATGCAAAAGGAAATACTTTATTTTTTGTTTGTAAAAACTGTAACAGTGATGATGAAGATGACTAAATAGTTTCTGTTTTTAATTAGCAATAAGACCTATGTTTGCAGTTTAGCCTATAAAATGTTCTTTAATTAATTCTCTTTAATTTTTTTTAAACAGTGATTTAAGTTATAAATAAAATATTTCAATTTGATTAAATATTTATTTCACTTACTCCTTGGTATCACTTATAATATGCGTAAACGTGGCCCGTTCCCGGTGCATGTTTACGCAAAAAACTTGGACCTAAAAAAAATACGGTTAAACACACAAATAGGGCAACAACTGAATGCAAAAATTTTGACTTTTATAACTACTTTATAAAACCGCAATGTCTAAAATTTCCTAAGTTAAAACATACAAATTAGAAAATTCAAAGAAAAAAAACTACGTAAACATACCACTGTCTACCCTACTAGAAAGGATTTATTTACTACAGTATACGAGAGGATAAAACAAAAATTGACAACAACAATACGCAAAGAAAGATGAATAAATAACAAAAAGCGACAAAAATTTTCTACCATTCTCTACTTCAGTAAAAACATACACCAAGCGAGAGACAAACGATATTAGGACGCGGGATTAAAGACGAGTTCGGGTACTGCAAACTTAGCGAGATTTTTTTTATTGAAATAGCTGTCACTATTTCCGATTAGTAATATTCGCCTTAATTAATCTGATTTTGTATTTATTCTCCATGTTAACACAAAATTTGCTAAAGCTCAACATACACCACACCCTCTAATATACACAATCAGAGATGACTTGATTCCATGAAACTCGTGGTGCAAGTAACTCACCGAACACGAATAAAATAAAAGAAGGCCGAAATAACAGTCAATAAAACATACACGAAGCGAGTGACAAACGACATTAGGAAGCGGGATCAAAGATGATATCTTGTGATGTAAATTTTGCGAGATTTTTTTTTATGAAATAGCTGCCACTATTTTCCGATTAGTATTATTCGCCATAATTAATGTGTAACTCAATAAGCCGAATAATACTATTCTGAAATAGTGGTAGATAGCTGAAAAATAAATTCACTAATTTGGCATCTCTCGAGAAGAGAGAAGAAATTCGGATCTTGATCTATGAATTAGCTTATGAAGCGAGATTTTTTCCCCTCAAGAGTCCGAAACATTATCGCGTAATAATTGCTCGCGTATTAAACGTGATAGTTTTGCATTTTTTTATTGGCGATGTTCAAAGAACCAGAGAAATTTGCGTATTAACCGTGAGAGTCTTAACCGGGTCCGACTGTATATGTGCAAATGTTAAATTTTATAGTCATTAACCAAATATATTATATATATTTTTTCGGTAACAAAAGGAAATGAAATAATTAGGTACATTTATAGATTTACACATATTTATATAAGGTATCTGATGGTAATAGTGTCAATGCAGTTAATATGGACAATTCGTAATACTGTTACTGGTGAAATTAAAAAAAAAATGGCACTTTAATTCAGTCGCGGGAAGTCAGAAGAGTTGGTTTAGCTACACTTTGGCTGCGGTATCAGACCACGTGCACGAAAGAGCATACATCGTTGTTTTGCGTGTTAGTTACCTTTGCATGTTATAAATTTGACTCTGGTAGGTTTGTTATTTCTCTAATTTAAGAGTGTATTCAAATCCAATCTGCTTATATTGAGACACATTTGTAAATTCATTTTTGCTCTAAAATGCATCCAATTGCCAGGCTCTCTTATTCAGAAGCTTTATAATGTCCGTATTGTCTCGATGTTTTGATAAAGGCAGAATATATTTCAAAAAATGCTGTCAAAGTGGACATTTTGAACCGAATTTTCCGAAACGATAGCGCTGGAAACAGAAAAAAAAATGATCGTACTGTGAAAATAATTGTCTGTAAATCAATTTCTAATTAATTGAATGAAAAATAAAAACATGGGGCCCTTATAAATGTCTTTATAAATCACGCCGCCAAGTTTCCTGTTGTTACTTTTAAAAATGAGTCTGAAAATGTGTCTCAAAATTTTGAGTTGTTGAGCGTGGAAAAATATTTTTTTTGAATACCGCCTAAAAGAAAGTGTTTATGGTTATTTGTATACATGATATTTTAGGTTGTATAATGCTGTCAAATTGCCAACAAAAACCAATTTTATAACTTTTATAAAATTGGTTTTTGTTGGCAATTTGACCAGACAGGTGGAAAAAGCTATAGACATGTATTGTTTGTCGTAATTATGTGCACGAGAAAAGTGTAGGACTTTCCAGTAAAAAAAAAAAAAAAAAAAAAAAAAAAAAAAAATCATTTTCCCTACTGTAAATCAATATTTTATTACTGAATATTAATTTTTGTGCGGTTAAAATAAAATTAAAAACCTTTTTACCGTAAAAGTTTCATAATTGCTTCGCATTTTTTTCTAAATTTCCTTTATGGTTATTTTTTTATAAATTTTCATATCATAAATTTGGTTTTGTAATAGTTGTTTTCTTTTAAAGTTTAACATAAATATTTTCATTTTATTTCATCTATGAGCATATTACCTGCATGTGGGCATAATACATTCACAAACTCGCCTTTCTTAAAACAAACTGCATCAGTCTACAGGTACAAATTTTGACTAGTTTAAATTTTTAATATATTTTTCCAGTTCTAAAAACAGTCCACTTTGTTATTCAATTTATATATATATATTAGACCAACTACTATTAACGTTTAAAAATTTGTAACTTTAAGGTGGTCATATTACCTGCAGATACCTTATTTCTATATACATTATTTGATATTTAGTTTTTGAGAAATTTATAAAATGAGAAATTTTACAATAAACATTTCTAAAAGAAATAAAGTGTAAAATAATATCCTTCAACCTTTCAATATATTTAACGTCCTACGAATCAGTTCCACAAACATTAAAGTTACTTTTAAAATTCATTTCATTCAAAATTTTCCCATTTCGAAAACTGCTTTGGAGAAATCTGACACATAATCATTTTAAAGCTCTTCAAAGCCATTTCATTTCTCAAAATTCGCACTTCTCTTGAAAATTTAGAACTTATTTCAACACTCTTTATGTGTGAAAGAAGAGACGAAATATCTCCTTGAAAAGCTTGCATCACGTTAAATTTCTGTCTTTATGATGTACTTCTCGGTATTTTATATAAAGAACGGTGATGGATTGGCTAAGATTTTATTAATTAATATTATGTCACTGCGTCTATCAGTGTAAAGAAAAAGAAAATCGAAGTATTTTTATGTAGTGATATAAATTAGAAATATAGCTAGCAACTAACAAATAAATTTTTAATTTAAAAAATTTGAAAAGTGAATTTAAAATTTATAAAATAAAATTTTAACAAAATACTTCAAAATGACTTATGCATCACTGCACACATGTACTACTTGAAAATTACGCATGCGCTAGTTCCATTGTCATGTAAAGAAAAAGAAAATCGAAGTTCTTTCATGCAGTGATACAAATCAGAAATATAGCTGCCAACTAACAAATAAATTTAAAATTTTTAAATTTTCAAAAAAGAATTAAAAATTTATAGAAATATTTAGATACATTTATATATTTACACATATTTATATATTTATATATACTTTATTTGATATTTAGTTTTTGTGTACTTTATAAAATGAGAAATATTACAATAAACAATTCTAAAAGAAATAAAGTGCAAAATAATATTCTTGAACGTTTCAATATATTTAACGTCCTACAAATCAGTTCCACAAACATTAAAGTTACTTTTAAAATTTATTCAAAATTTTCCCATTTCGAAAACTGTTTTGAAGAAATCTGACACATAATCATTTTAAAGCTCTTCAAAGCCATTTCATTTCTCAAAATTCGCACTTCTCTTGAAAATTTAGAACTTATTTCAACACTCTTTATGTGTGGAAGAAGAGACGAAATATCTCCTTGAAAAGCTTGCATCACGTTAAATTTCTCTCTTTATAATGTACCTCTCTCTATTTTAAATAAAGAACGGTGATGGATTGGCTAAGATTTTATTAATTAATATTATGTCACTGCGTCTACCAGTGTAAAGAAAAAAGAAAATCGAAGTATTTTCATGTAGTGATATAAATCAGAAATATAGCTGCCAACTAATGAATACATTTAAAAATTTAATATTTTCAAAAATAACTTTAAAATTTATAAAAAAGAAAAAATTAACAAAATACTTCAGAATGACTTATGCATCACTGCACACATGTACTACATGAAAAAATCGTATGCGGTAGTTCCATTGTCATGTAAAGAAAAAGAAAATCGAAGTCTTTTCATGTAGTGATATAATCAGAAATATAGCTGCCAACTAACAAATAAATTTAAAAATTTAAAATTTTCCAAAATGAATTTAAATTTTACAATTTTTTTAACAAAATACTTCAGAATAACTTATGCATGACAGCACACTTGAAGAAACACATGCTTTACAAGAAAAAAGTATTGGATTCAAGAAAATTTTCGACTTCCGGTTTTCGACGGATTTATACGTTTTAGAAGGTCCTGAACACGATTTGACCATTTTATGAAAATATCTGTATGTATGTGACAAAAATTTTGTGGGCGCTCAAGAACTAATGCACGAAATTTAATAAAACTTTATATTCAGTTAGTCCCTGATATAAATTGGTGCTGATTAGCGCAAGACAGGTGGCGCTGCTATAGGGCATTTTTGGCGATTTTGCAATAGCTCTATCTCAAGAACTAATGCACTTATTTTTATCAAACTTCAGGTTCAGTTAGACCTTGACATAACTAGACGCTGATTACGTTTTGGTGTAGATATCCCATCAGGTGGCGCTGCTAAACCACTTTTTTCGATAACTATATCTCAAGAACTGATGCACGGTATTTCATAAAACTTCGGATTCTGTTAGACCTTGACATATATAAATGCTGTTTACGTTTTGGTGTAAATAGCCCAAGAGGTAGCGCTGCTATGCTACTTTTTACATTAATATCACGATAACTATATCTCAAGAACTAATGCACGGATTGTCATCAAACTTCAGAATTAGTTAGACGCTAACATAAGTTGTTGTTGATTAGGATTTGGTCTAAATATCCCAACAGGTGGCGCTGCTATGCTGCATTTTGCAGGATTTACACGATTTTAACAGTAGTCATATGTCATACCTTAAGAACTAATGCACGGAATTTATTAAAACTTTAGATTCGGTTAGAATTTGATATAAATTGGTGCTAATTCTTTTTAGTGTATGCGAAATGTGTGTGAGATAGAAGAAAGTTTGGGGATTGGCACATCCGACTAGTTTAGTAATGAATCAAACCTATGAAAATATTAAACATGTCGCATTTTGTCGGGTCAGTAATTTAGAACAAAGATAAATCTTTTGTAATGTTACAAGGTATTGATATTTTTAGAAAAAGACAAATATATCTATGTGCATGACAAAGCAAAAGATTGACTTATGTGCTAAACTGATGGCATTTTATCACTTTTCTTGTAAATTCTTGTAAAGGAAAATTTCTTTAAAATATAACTTTAAAATATCATTGAAATATAAAAAAAAAATATTAATAAAACTCATCTATTAACGTGCGAAATTTTTAAAAATAACTTTTTATGGGTTATTTTGTCATAATTTTCATTGAATGACATTTTATCATTCTAGAAATGATCCATCAGTTGTCAGAATATGATGAATAGAAAATTTTGTAATCCATCAAACTTTTGAAATAGCAAAATAATTTTTTTCCACTTTTACGTGTCAAACAATTTGAATAAAGAGAAACCAACTGTTACGTTTTTGATGTTTTTGGCAAGACAAAATCAACTTTATGCATCTGTGCATGAAAAATATAAATTATTAATGTGACATGGTAATTTAAAGGAATTTAATATTTAATAAATCAGACTTGCTCTAATTCATTTAAAAGATTCTATCTATATATGAAACATATAAAGTATATTTTGCTTCTTGTAAAAATGTAAATGTGAAAATATTAGGACTGGACGATATCAGAAATTTAATATCGCAATATCTCAACCAGATCTTCCAAGTCTCCGGCTTTTTAGATACCAGTAATTTAGTACAGAAAATGTTGTTTTATTTAATCGGATTATTTTGCGATTTTAAAGAACAATATTTTCTGTAGAAAATTACTGGTGTGCAAAAACCCGGAGACTGGGCAACTCTGTCTCAACGATTTAATATTTATATTGGTGATATATCGGTATAATTATCTTAAACTGTTAGTTTTAATGTTATTAAAATAATTGAAAAGCAAAAGTAAAAACTGAAATTTATTTAATGCCAGATTTCATACTAACTTACTTGTAATTAATAAGGTTTAAATGGATAACAGATGTAGCAAAAATGTTTTTTTTTATCTTTCTCTAAGGCGCCAATACATTCTTAATAGAAAAAAATCACTGTTTTTATAATATACTACATAAATACAATATTGAAATATTTTTTAGAATATAAATACTTAACTCCCATTTGGAAATAGTTAAAATTAGTTAAATAGTTAAAATGTAAGCTGAAATATCATTACAGGGTATATTATATTTACTCGGTAAAACTTAACTCTACCGGTAATGCTCAGAGATGATAATATGAATTAACAACTGAGCGCAGCATCGGCATTACTAGAGGTTAGTAGCTGTGAAATGCAGCTTAAAAGTAACCAATCACAGGGACAAGCAGAGAGGCTTTCCTTGTGCTTCGCCAATGTGACAAAAAGCAAAAGGCCATTTTCGTTTTCATGAGGGGATTCTTTGTTTGCGAACCGAGCTTCCCAGCTGCTAAGCTTTAAGGAAACGCTCCACAATAATCATCTCATATTTTTAACTCATGTAGGTCATGATGTATATTTCTGAAAGAAATGGGTGAAACACTATTACATCATCTGAGTTATGTTAAAATAGGTGTGTGAGTAGTATCTAAGTTCATGTAAAGATTTTGTCTAATATTTGGTTGAACGTATCGTTTTCAAAAACTAGGCTATTTTAAATTTAAAAAAAATGTTTAAAGTTTATATTCGTGCATACTCTGTTAAAACTGAAAAATTTAAAAAAGGTAGTATTCGTATTCATGTAGATAACAATGCGCTGTACTAAACTCGATATGTGTAAGCAGGTTAACTGTTGTATAAGTTCACATGATTTCAAGTAAAAGTTTAAGAAAATACATATTTTTTACACATATAAGAGACATAAAAGACACTTTTTTATAACTTTATAAGATTTTCTTTTTTAAAATATAGAATTGTATGTAAAAAGCAGATTAGAATTTTCTGGCAGAAAAATTTTCCTAAAAGTCACGTTTTCAGATATTTTCTTTTGTTTATTTGGTACTGAAGTAAACGCGAAAACGATGTTTTACTAAAATAGAAATAGCTAGTGGCAATATACGCGGCAACAATATTTTAAAAAGTTTTTTTCGGAATTTCCCAATTGACATTTTTATGCAGTTACAAAACATTACCAATAAAAGAAAAATTTTTATATTTTTTAGCTACACTTTGATGGCGAATGAAATATAATAAAATTATTTTAATTATTGTGTTTGTATCTGAAATTATTTTAATGCTATTTATTCCATTTTTTGTAAGGTAATGTCCTAATGCAGGTATAGATATGTTACATACTATTTAAAATATTTATTTTAATTATTATTCTTTAATTTGTTTAACTGAAACTTCACAACTAGGTTTTTATGTCGGGTGCAATTTTATAATGATTGCAGACTCTCCCTAATAAAAAAGAAAACTGGTTCATTGACAAAAGTTTAATTAACGGCCTTGAAAAAAACAAGTATTGAATTAATTAACGTGCCATTATTACATTAAATGAAAACAAAGTTACATTTTTCTTTTTTTTTATAATGAAAATAAACGTTTATAAGCTTTGATTTTATTATATACAATTCTAACAAGGAAGGTCTCCATTTACGCATACTCAGGAAAATTTGAAAAATTACAGAATATTCTCCTGATGAGCATATATACGTTTACTAAAAAAATTGCTACGGCACATCGATTTGTATAAACAAAATATGAAAATTTCGTGTTTTTGGCAATTTATCGTTGGTTGGCGACAGAATGAAATTTAAAAAAAAACATTGTTTTGATAAATGCTCTTTAAGGAAAAACATTTTCTACTCTTTATACTGAACTAATTTAAGTAAGTTCAACTTAAATAAATACACATTTATAGCTATGATTCTTCGCTATATATTTATATACATATATAAAGAAAATTAATGATCAATTCTACGGTTTAGAACAAAATTTAAATTGATCAAAAATGCTTTAAACTAAAAATTAATGTTCGATTCTGAGCACTGTCAAGTTTACATCGATATTATTACTGTCGGATATAACAAGAGAAAAGTTAAGTCCAAGGGCTGCCATACAAACAACGATTTATTTAATATCGAAATGTATTAATGAGGGCATTCTTAATCGGGAAATTACTGTTAAAATACACTTATATTTTCCTGACGGCGAAACCGTGTAAATCAGCAATACGCAACTTGTATACAGGGTGTCTCAAAAGGTCGTTTACAAACTTAGTATGCTGGTCTGTCATATCGTGATGAACAAGATTTACATAGGAACTTGTGTTCGAAAATGCAAACTGCAACCGCTAGAGGGCGATGAGCGCAGATGTGGAGGGGAAGAAAGAAAGGATATCGAAAGACGTATCAATATGACTTTTATTAACGAACATGGCTTAATTTACAGAAAATGTTCAAAATTCCTTCCATTTACCGCAATGAATAATTCAAAGCGTCAACGCATGGATGCACGGACCCGTTCAAAATGAGCAGGTGTGTTACGGACACGTGCCGCCGCTTCCACGATCGTGGCGACGAGATCCATGTTCGATGTTACGGGCGTTTCGTACACCATGGATTTCCTGTATCCCCCGAGTTAGAAATCCAAGGGAGAAATCCAGAGGATTCTGCCAATCCAGCGATTAGGATATGTCCTATTGAGGTATTCTCGCACAGTGTATCTAAAATGAGCAGGTGCTCCATCATGCTGAAACCAGATGTTTCGGAGTGTAGCGGCTGGAACGTCACCCATCAGATCCGGCAAAACTCTTTCTAAGAAAACGCGATAGGTGTTCCCGTCGAGGCTTTGAGGTAGTAGGTAAGGGCCAATTAACATGTCACCGATAATACCAGCCCAAACGTTTAGGGCCAAACGTTGTTGACGTGCATGGGCACGTGTACACCTTGGGTTTTCATGCGCCTATATGGACATGTTGTGTTGGTTCAGAACAACGTGCTGTGTAAAACAGAGTTTATCCGATAACAAAATCCACGATGGAAAATCCGGCTGTGCGACCTGTTGTTGCAAATACTAGCATGCGAATGCAACGAGTTGGGGATAATCGTCAACGCACAATGCCTGTACTCTTTGTAAGTGGTAGGGGTGTTGTGTGTCCTCATGCAGTATGCGCGTAATGATGAAACGAT
Source organism: Maratus michaelseni (assembly GCA_963931845.1). Taxonomy (NCBI): domain Eukaryota; kingdom Metazoa; phylum Arthropoda; class Arachnida; order Araneae; family Salticidae; genus Maratus; species Maratus michaelseni. The sequence goes on along the minus strand of OZ007589.1, from coordinate 445,791,818 downwards.
GTACACCCAAGACGCTTTCGCTTGCTCGGAGACATGTTTGAGGGTTCCTGTCAAATTCCCGTAGCACTGTTTCCTCTACGACAGACGTGCATGTAGTTCGTTCTCAACCGATGTCGCTACGTACTTGGAAAGCTCCTGCTTCACGCAGAGGTGCAATTATCCAAACAAAACATGACTTGGCTGACGTCTGTTTGGGAAGCGCTCAAGGTACATCTCTACCGCGGCTCGTGCATTTCTATCCACGGCGAACTATACGTAATGCATATCGGCCAATTTTGCATTATTAAATCGATTCATCTTTCTCCTGCAACGTTCTCGCCTGAAATGATTACGCTTCCCACTCTTCCGTAAGCATGCGCTCATCGCCCTCTAGTGGTCGCAGGTTGCATTTTCGAACATAAGTTCCTATGTAAATCTTGTTTATTATGATATAACAGACCAGCATGTTAAGTTTGTAAACGACCTTCTGAGACACCCTGTATATATTATATAAGCTTATAAAAATAATTAAATAAATTTAATTTTAAGTTTAAATTCATAAAATACTGCACATTTAAACACTCATTTCACCAAAATTTTACAAATAGATTGAAATCGTTTGCATTTGGCAAGGAAAAAGTATTGCTTGCCAAATCGCGTCTTTTTGCGCGAAATACTAGAAATCTTTTAATTTTTCTATAGATTTTCTACTGGGATTCCGCAGCTAAAGGTGACTGATCCTTTATTACGTACATGAGTAGTTCCATAGGCAATTTCAAAATATTCTGAATATGTATGTGCTTTAAGGAGACCTTCCTTGTAAGACTCATCTACATTGTTGTTTCCTTTAGGATATTTTAGAAAGTGACATTTACTGCGTAAGTAATAGTATTATGCTAAAGTTAAACAGAAATGTTTTTCCCTGATAATTATTACTATTATCGTTAAAGTTTCCTTATGCAGTTTTAAAATTTGATGTTTAATGCCAAGTCATACCATAATATACTTTTTTTTCGTTGTGAGATTTTGGAGCGCTGCTGCCATCCTATGCGCAGGAAAGAGAAATAGTCCTGGATACATAGCTTTAACGCTTTAAATCCCAAGTTTAAAAAACTAAATGATCTTAGAATCCCAACAAAATAGCCCAAAATGCAGGGTTTTTTTGTTCCCCCATTTTTCAATATGTAAGTAGTGGAAATAACCCTACAGCCTTTCCCCTTTATTCATATCTTTACAAGTGTTACATCCCTCTGTTTATCATTGCTCCAGTTACTAAAAAAAATTCTTGTCTTTCTTTCTGTACTGTCCAGAAATGCCAACACATTACCCCATCCATCACTGACAGAGACCACCCCCTTGACAGCACCCCTACCCATTTAAGGGGAAAGAAAATCATTTCAGCTATTCTAGGCTATTGTGGGTTTCACAGCATTGAGATGATTTCGGCTACTGTGGGATTCAAAAGGTTAAATGGAATTTTAATTTACTTTTTTCGGAGAACAACATCTCAAAATTCTCATTATATAAATAATGTATCATGACGTTTATCATGGATTTTTTCTATTGTTATAAAATTGTGACATTTATTTAGTAGTTAAATAATGATAATGTTGCAAGGTTTTGTTTATTTTTTACTCTAAAATATATATTAGCATTTTTCTTTATGAAGATATTATGGATAATTGCAAAAAATGGAAACGAAATAACACCTATATATTGTGAGTAGCATTTATGGTAGAAGACAATGAAGTATGACAATCAGTAGAGAATAATATATAATTGAATTAGATATTTTGTTTGATAAAGGATCTACATATTAAACTGTGCACACGCTCGCTGTAGCAATCTCCATTTCTATAGAATTTTAAAAAATCTACTTTATTCAAACATTCTAAATACAATCTTTTGCATGGTTTAGTTTAGATGAATGGTTTTAGAGTTATTAACCCTTTTTAAGTGGAACAGACGGAAGTGGTTCTCTGCAAATTGAAATTCGGCACTTCTGTCGAGTATACGAGTATCGAGTAAATACCTTGCAGCATATTCTAACCCTGCATCATGTTGTTGTTTTTGTCTTATAGTATAACAACAGAATACGCACTCTCAGGTATTATTTTATCAAATCTCTGAATTTCTACTGGCAGCTGTACTGCCGGTATATTTCCGTTATTTGAAGAATGTCCGTTTCTTTTTTCTCCTTTACAAGGAGAAAAAATATCCATCAGGTGAGGAAACTTTCGATCACTTTTTTTCTCCGTTATAGGAAAGACATTTTTCGTGATTTGTAAAAAAATATTTTTTTTTCTCCGCTGTTGCCGACCCGATCTTTCTCATCTACTTAGTGCTATAAACTATTGTGATAGTTTTAAATTATAATGTTTATTTTCCTGATTTTTTCCTTGACTGCCGCTAAGGATTCTTGTTAAGGTATTAATTATTTGATATATTCTAAGAATAATTTCTCGCTTACCTTGGAGTTGAACCAGGGGCATGATGTGTTGACTTCAAGCAATGTTTCCAATTGGATGTTTAGATATTGTCTTCGGCTGTGAATTTCCCCTAGATTAGTTGAGATCAGATTCCATCGGATACCATTTTTTAGTGATATTATCTACTGGAGTGAATTTCTTAGGTTCATTCAGAATCAAATTTACAGCCAGTTGATGCCGAGTTTTGGGAAAGGATTTTAGATCTTTCAGTCATCCATAAAATTAATCTTATTTTTGATTATTTGCATTTAAATCTACCCGCCCTGCTGCTAATTCCCTATTTACAGTCATAAATAAATTGTTGTGTTTTAGCGAAATCTATATATTATCCTACTTTCCAGGCAACATCCAAAAAGTATATGTCACAATCTTTCAAAGATTAAATGTACTTTACCTCTATTAAAAACACTATGAAACACTTTTGGAGAAATGAAATCTCATTTCAATTTTACTTTAAAAATAAACTAGAAATTGAAAGCTTATTTGAAGAAACATGACCCACAATCCTTTGAAAGCTGTTAAAATCAGAATTTATTCAGAATAAATTTTAGAATTTAACAGAAAACTTTTCAGTTTTAAAAAGAGTCAAAATGTATACCTGAGCATGTCTTTAACCGTATATTAAAAATCTGGATACATTACAAAATATTATCCCTGTCAAATTAACAAATCATACAGAGTTTTCATGTTATATTTAGTATATCATATTTTCGGAGAATACAAACTAATATACAAAAGTCATTCTTTAAAGATTTTAGTATATAATAATTTACTATCGTAATAGTATTAGAAAAATAAATAAATCACATAAATTAGTTAAAATATTCCTTTCATAGAAAATAAAAGGAAACTAATAAAATAAAATTATTTTAGAGACACATATGGACAATACCATTATTCATTTTGTTATTCAAAGGACTGACTTGAGATGTACTCATGTTGAAATAAGTAATAAAATATATTTTCTATAATACACAAAAATGATTAAAATCTCCATCCTCTACATTTTTGTAACAACCTATTATTACTGTAGCTACCCAGCTATCCTAGTACATATAGCCTTAATCGGACTGAAAAATGAAGTATCAGTAGTCGCAACAAAGCAAAAAATAAATACAGTTGAAGAAAATAGAAATGAAGCACCAGTAGTCGCAACAAAGCAAAAAATAAATACAGTTGAACGCATGCTTTTTTATTACCAAATGGCATGCCAATATACCCAAAATTGCGCGATAGGTACTATTTGAAATGGAATCGCGTCTACTTCACGAATATGAAAACAAATTTTGAAATATGAATTGGATGCATAACAAAAAAAAAGTTGGCATATACAAATGGCAACACGCACTTTTCACACCTCAAATGATTTTCTTGGATCAAAGCAGTTAGGAAAATTAATATTTTATGTACTATTTCTCAAATAATCACAGAGAAAGAATCGGTAAAATTTGAGGATACTAATGGGAAATGCACGTGGCAAACTTTACTTAATCGTCCAAAAATACCATCCAGTTAAATTGTTTTTTTAAATCAGATACAATGAATACAGGCAAACATGTTCTAGACATTTTCTCAACACAAATAAATATGTTTATTTTTCATAACTATAAATCCTTATATAAAAACGTTATGTATTATGACGTACACAAATTAATACGCAAATCGAATGGGTGTCGGCCAAAGCATGGCTGTGTGTTTCTAAAACTCATCTCTATCATTATTTTTCGAGATATAGTGATATCTATCTTTTCGACGGTCTGCTAAGGTAACAGTCTTCCGTTAGGTTAAATCGATCCATTATTCGTTAAGTTCATATGGAAATGGTTAATTTTAAAAACTGAACTGCGAGGGATGCCATCAGTGGGATTTTTAGATGTACTCTGATCCATATCCATGATATTATGAAGATAAACTTCATTTGAGAAATTATTTAATTCATTATTTTGGGAGATAGTCGCATTATCCACATTCATATTCTTACGATTGTGACTGTGCCCTTTAGATACAATTGTAAAATCTGACCTGTTCTGTATGATTCCTTTCTCTTAAATTAGAGACTGTAACGATTTTTATACTTTGAAATGCATAGAATGAGGACAATGAAGAATGTAAGAAAGAAAAGACATTTTAGTCTCCCTAACTAAGCCTCTTGGCATGTGTTGCATTCCTGTATTTTTTTCATTAATCGATAGAAGCGAACGTTTATGCATTCGTTTATGCATACGCCACAAAACTTGAAAAAGTCAGCGATCTTCTCTTTCAGTTTCCCATCAATTGGCGAGAAAGCTATAAATTGCTGACAAAATACAGGAATTCAGTACCGTCGACTATATTTTTCAGTGTTTCACGCTGCAATTTGCTGCCGGCAGCAGGCGTCATGCCACGTGGCGTACTTGGCGAGTTACATACTTCCAATACTCACAAGAATCAATACGATAAGCGCCGTCAACAACAATAAGAACCGATTTAAAGAACGTAAATCAATGCGTTTTCTTGACAAACCTGAAGAATCCCAACTTTACCAATTAAATTCGACATTTAACATAAGTTTCACTTGTGTTTTAAATTACATATAATTGTTCTGGAAGAAAGTTCAAGATTCTCTGTATTTTTTCTAATGCAATCTCTATTTCAATTTTCGAAATTCGTGAAAATTGTCTTCTTTCCATTTATGTAAATAATAGCTTAGGCGGTCGTCTCAAATTTAAATGCATCAAATTGTGAATATTTAAATACGATCATCGAATATTCACATCAAATTTGGCTTCTTTGGTAAATTATACCTTAGGATACCAAACGCGAAATGAATCGGTCGAGCAGTTTAGTGTTACGGTTGGTTTCAACAAATTTTTTTTTTTTTAATCTACATTAATTATTTAAATCACTTTCTCAACATTTATTTAAAAGCACTCTTTTTTTCTGTTTCTAATAAAAATTTAAATAAATAAAAGTAATTGTAATAATTATAATAAAATCAGTTTTTATTTTTTCTTCTTTCTTTTTCTTTTTGCAAAGTAATTTCAACGTTTATAGTCTAACGTAGCTTCCTGTTTTTCAAATACGAAAAGCAGACAGCAAGGGAGGGATGTTTTGTCAGTAGACTGCACAGGTGGAAAATTTGGAGTCATCTAGTCTGACTTTGATATAAGAATGACCGACCGCCCTGTATAAGAATTACGTTATCTTATGAGTGTACTATACACGCAATTAGGCTTTGTAAGTTTACGTCAGGCTTCAATTGGCTCTGCTATCAGGCGGATAGCTGGCGCCCATGTAAACAGAGGCTAACAGGACCCCCTTCAGCACACGCCATGGGGGTGATGCATGGTTTCCTTCCCCCATGAAGCGGCCGGCAGAGTGGAGCGGCAAGCTGTAGTCTTCACGATGAGTCCATTTTTCCTTTTGTTTCCATTCCCGTACCCCTGGCAGAGTGGATCGGTCCCGTTTGTCAAGCAGCGCGGGAGAATGAATGTTTACGACACTTGTTGCTTGGCCAAGAGACCTGTTTTGACTCGTAAAAAAAAAAATCGACTTATTACGGGGCTCGAAGATTGGCCTGTGGGCTGGATCGCGAAGTTGTTGAAGGCGGACAGGTTTCTGGAAGATTTTTTTTTTTGAGAGTAGGGCATTGATGGCCCTACATTAACCATCCTAAATCATGATGTTATGATGAAAAGAGGCTATAAGGGCATTTTCGAATTGCGGATCTATAACTGTTAACGAGAAATTAAGAAGAAGATATGTGTAGCCTATTTTTTTTGGCGTAGTGGCGCTCCAAGATTATGACTTCTTAACCATCAGAAGTGATCATAGATATTGAACTAAACCGGTCGTTAGAAGTCGTAGTGTTCTGAGTTACGGTGATGGCTATCTTCGAATAAAACACATGCTTCAGGAAGGTGAAATTACTGACTCCGACGGTGAAGTTCTGGACCGTAGAACGATTTTCCCCTCCGGACTAGATGATGGACCTAGTAGTTGATGGCAAGTGATGCAGTGAGATGAGAGGATTGATGAATGTTAGCTTGAAACCACGTCTGAATTTTTCCCCAGCCTGAATACTCCAGCTTAAGTGCTTCATCAGATTTTGAAAAAGGAGGAAATGCTCCTAAGTGCCCATTGACTAAAATTGTAGAACTCTCTACCTGTTGTAAGTACTATTTGCATAGTTTTTCTTTTTATTTATTTGTACCTGTTTAAAAAAAAAAAAAAAAAAATTATGTTTGCTATACCAGAGTTTAAAAGTGAAATGAATATCTTTGGATAATTTCAATAAGAATAAACATTATGAACAGAAATAGTCTGTAGGTTAATATATAATGTTTGTATGTTTGAACGACCATTAAATGGTAATATGATGGTAATTTTAAAAATATGATGTGTAGTTTAAAAGTAACCAGTGAGTGGTTTCAACTTAAAAGATCAGCTGTTATATTGTTTTATTAAGATTATTTTTGATAACTTAGTTGCTTCATTATTTTAAATATTCAAATAAATTGTGTTTTTTTTTGTTTATTATCAAAGATGGTATGTTTTTCTTTGTATAAATCTCTAAATAATTAATTTTTTATATTCACAGTAGACCTATAAGAATGGCCTAACCTTTCTGTGATTAATTAAAAAAAAAAAAAAGGGAGAGAAAATTCAACTTTATTAAATTAGGACTTTAAAATTTCTTAAGTTTAAATTCATAACTGACTGTTTTAATGAACATAAATTGAAGTTCACTCAATGTTATACAATCGTATTTTTGATCTTGATTTAAGGATGGATAGATTAATAAGTGAAACAGTAATATTAAATTTAATTTCATAAAATGTTAAATTAAGCTTTAACTCTCCTCTTTCAGAAACATTGTTTTTCTAAAATATACACCAAAATTGTTTTATTTTAAAAAGTAAAAAAAAAAAAAAAAAAAAAAAAAAAAAAAAAAAAAAAAAAAATATCCAGTCATTATACACCACTATACGATTCTTGGTTAACCGATCGGATCTTGTTCAGAATCTCTATGGTTGTTCTAAAATTTTAGTACATCATCATATCCCTATTCTATTAACGGATTTAACTCTTTCCCCTTTTGGTCCTCATATTGGAGGAATTTCAGGTTGTCTGCATTTTTCCAAATTATATGATGATTACACTTTTGTTAATTTAATGTGTATGGAGATTTGAGCTTGATCGGGTTGGAGTGGAGTTGGGTGTTCTTTATGCAATCCAGTATGCTACTTGATTTAGAAATCTGTTGCCCCTTACTACATTTAATATTGTCTTAAAATGATGAGTTCAAAATTATCATTGTTGTATTAACCTATTCGGATTCTTAGGTTTTGATATTTTGATTAGTTTAATATAATTTGCTACCTTTTCCATGGCAACAGATTTCAGTGGAGCTAATCAGGGTATACTTATTTTTTTCTAAATATTTAATTGTCAAGTGAAGATTGAGTAATAAATGAGCTTTTTAAGTTTAAGTAAGTTGTGTTTTAGAAAGAACCCCAAAACTCCACAACAAATGGAGCCGTAACAATTCGGTCTCTGGGTTATTGATTTTTTTTTACTTGTATGTATTTATGTATCAAAGAGCAACTGGGTGTTTTTGCAATTAAAATTTTATTTATATGTTCAAGTGTAAAAAGAGGTCTAGGCTCTCTCTCTGTGCTAGTAAGCTACAATTCCCAGTCAAAATTATGCCTTGTGAGCATAACCTTTTCTTATTTACAAAAAGCATAGTCCTGTACTTAAGTTTTATGTATTTATAAGGTTTTCCTTTCCCCTCTCTTTTTCTCATTTTTAAGTTGTCCCCCCCCCCTTTTTTTCATTTTCTTTTTGGTTTGTTTGTCATTTTCTAACTCTAACTATGGCTGATAAGCACTCGGAAGCAATTGCCACTATTCAGCGAAAAAATGCTTTAGTGGATAATTTGTCAAACATTCCCCCATTCAATGGAGAGGCCAGCTCAGTCTGCTTCTCAGATTTTTCTGAGAAATTTGAGAGTTTTGCCAAATTATTCGACTGGAATGAGGAGGAGAAAAAATTCGTTTTGTTAGCTAGATTATCAGGAGCTGCTTCTAGGCGAATAAAAATTCACAAAGCAAAAACATCTGATGAGCTATTAAAAATCTTAAAAGAGAGTTATACTTCACAGGCCACACCAGATGTTGCCCTCAGTCATTTTTTAAATTTTAAACAGCCACCCAATATGAGTGTTCAGGAGTTTTATGACAAGGCATATGATATGTCATTAAGAGCCCTTTTAATTGAAGGTATCCAGGGTGAAGTAGTCGATAAAAGCCGAACGGCTCTACTACACTCCATGCTGTTGAGCAATCTTACACCAGAAGTGCGAAAGGGGGTAATTGCGAGAAATCCACAATCCCCAGAAGAGGTCCTCAAAATTGCGCTTCTTGAGGAAAAGGCTTATAGGAGCATTAACACTTTCTACAACCACCGCGAGGAAATTCTCAACCCTAATTTGACCCAAAACCTACCCTGTGCTGCAGTTTTTCAGCAAGATAGCTCACAAAAGAAGGAGATAGACCAACTAAAATCTCAAATTGATGTTTTAGCAGCTAAGATAGACAGTTTAGTTGATCTTAGGGCTAGGGATGTACAGGAGAAAAACCAAGAGGTAAGACCCGTAACCTGCTATAGGTGCTCCGTACAAGGCCACTATGCCAGAGATTGTCCACTAAATTTTGTCGACTATAATTTTAGAAGGGGAGGTGGTCAAAATTTCAGGAGCCGTGGGCAAAATTATAGAAACAGAGGTGAAAATCCTAGAGGGAACCACAATCAGCGAGGCGGATATAGGGGAAGAAGAGGTGGTTATTACCAAAACAATAGGAGCACAGCTGCGAACAGAAATGAAGAGCAGGCGGTAAATAACACCCCAGTAGCTAACAATGAAAGTGAGGCTTTAAACTATTAGTGGCCGGATCAGATGTGGTCAAGTCGATCCCCAACAGGCCCCTGGACCCCCCAACTGTGTATAGTATGTTTCAGCCCCAATCATATACATTACCAACTGCAAGAATTTACATAAATAAAGTTTGCCTAAATGCATTATGTGACACGGGTTCTGCAATTAATCTCCTGAGTGGTACTGATTGTAACTGTTTAGAGAATTTTGAAATGGAGAATTGCAATATCCCCATTATGACTGTCACCGGTGAGAAAGTTCACCTAAATAAGAAAGTATTTTTAAAATTTGTTTTTGATAATGTTCAATGTCAAGCTGAATTCTATGTAGTGGAAGGTAAATTAGCAGAGGAATTTAATATGATTTTGGGAATGCCATTTTTGAAAGAGTACCGGGCAAGTATAAATTGTGATACAAATGCTGTCGCTCTTAAAGTGCCAGTTTCAGGCCAATGTAAACAAAGCGTAGAAACCCCAAGTAATACTTCAGGGTGTAATACTTGTCTTGCTACTAATTCTGTAAATATTTCTAACTCTGTATATAGTGTAAATTCTAATAATAATTGTATAAATAATGATTGTGTTAAAAATAATTCTGTAAATATAAAATGTGTCAACAAAGTAGGGGAGAATTCAAAAAGTAGTAATGCCAATAGCCCTCCTGAAAATTGTGCATGTGAGAAAGTTCATGACTCAGTTAATATTGAAAATGGGAATCATAGTAGTGAAAATATGGTAGTTCAGGACCCGCAGTTGAGTAATATGGGAAAAGATGTTGAGATAGTCATTCAAACTGAGTCAGATAAGGAAGTTGAAAGTGTTGCGCAGAACTTTTGCATGCAAACAACATCAGGCGGTAGCTCTGAGGGTAATAACACTGAAAATTTTTCAAGTATTCAAAGTGTCGACAACATTCTTTCAGCAGCGAGTCAGGTAACTCAGGGTAATTTAGCTGAAGAGACTACTGAAATTTGTAATATTGATGAAAGTGAAGATTTGGTAAGTATAGAGGATAAGGTACCTGAAGTCGAGGAGGAGAGCAATGAAGATAGCAGTAGTGATAAAACCAATAAAAATAAAAATATAAGTTTCGCTGTGTTATGTAGCAAAATTTCAATTCCCCCGCAGTCAAAAATGTTAGCCCAGGTTAAAAGTTATAAGGAAAATTTTATTAAGGAAAATGATATTGTTATGTTAGAACCTTTGGCGAAAAATTTAAATCAAGGTCTCCTTACCTCCAGAGCCATTTGCACTAAAGAACATGGCCTATATATCTCATTTGCAAATTTTTCAGACAATAGTATTCATTTAAATAAAGGAACCTTTGTTGCCAAAATTCAAAAATGTGTAGACCAGTCAAATATACCCGTAACTGATAATAAATTAACCTATAATATAAATTTGGCCCCTCCAATTGGTGACTTTGATCACGCTGATCTCACTTGGAGCTCTGAAATTAATTTAGATCATTTAGAACCCCCATTAAAACTTAAAATGCAAAATTTTCTAGACAAAAACAAAGATGTATTTGCAGCATCGGTCTTAGATTTACCCGGCTGTGATACAATCCCGCATGAAATTAACTTAACTTCAAATAAACCAGTTAAAGGCAAAGCTTATAGAGTCCCCTACAAATTACGTCAAGAAATGGAAGACCAACTTAATACTTTGTTACAGGCGGACATAATTTCCCCTTCCATGTCTGAATTTGCTTCTCCGGTTATTCTGGTTCGGAAATCAGACGGTTCCTATCGACTTGCTGTTGACTACAGAAGATTAAATAAAAATCTTGTTAAAGATGCTTACCCAATACCTAACATTACCGACTCTGTTGATGCTTTAAGTGGGGCTAAATTTTTTTCAACGCTAGATTTAACTAGTGGGTTTTTTCAACAGGTTATTCGCCCAGAGGATAGGCATAAAACTGCTATAATCACCCACAAAGGACTTTTTGAGTGGACCCGTAACTGTTTTGGGCTCTCAAATTCAGGTAACAGTTTCCAAAGACTTATGAATGCTATTTTCGGTGATTTAGGCAATCTTGGAATTCTTGTTTATATCGACGACATTGTAATTGCCTCCAGTGATGTTAATTCTCATTTTGAGAAGCTTAGCATGGTCTTTGAAAGGTTAAGACTGCATAAACTTAAACTTAAGCCCAGTAAATGCACTTTCCTTTCGAATAAAATACAATATCTAGGTTTTGAGATTTGTAGTGGCCAAGTATCACCTATCAATAAAAATATTGCCGTAATAGAAAATTTTAAACCTCCAACTACCCGAAAGGCTGTTAGGTCATTTATTGGAACTCTATCTTTCTATAGGAGATTTATACCAGATTTTACTAAGAGAGCTAAAAATCTAATCAACTTAACGAAAGAGACAGGAAAATTTTCGTGGAATGAAGATGCACAGAAAGAATTTGAAGACCTTAAAATGGCTCTTATTTCAAAACCATGTCTTGCACTCCCTGATTTTGAGAAAGAATTCCATTTATATACTGATGCCAGTGGCGAAGCATTAGGGGCAGTGTTATCACAATTAGATGAAAATAACATGCTCCATCCTGTTGCCTTTGCCAGCAGAAAATTGAAAGATGCTGAGACCCGCTACTCCACCACTGAAAGGGAATTACTAGCTTTAGTTTGGGCTACTGCCCACTTCAAATGTTACATTGCTAATACCCATTTTTTCATCTATACAGACCATGCGCCTCTAACATTTATGTTAAAAATTCACGACCCTACATCTCGCATGGCTAAATGGATCTGCACTCTCTCAGACTTTAATTTTACAATCAAGTTTGTTAAAGGTAAGTGTAACAGTGTCGCAGATTTCCTTTCGAGGTATGTCAACAATGATAACTCCAATGATACTGTTAATTGTAATTTTTGTATACAAGTCGAAAAGGAAGTTACTTTTATGCCTCATTCTAATCTACTTGAAAAAATTGGTGAATTACAAAAATCAGACAAGAAATGCTGCGAGATTGCAAGAAAACTAGACCAAGGTGTAGAAATTGCTCCTAAATACATGAAATTTTTTTTTAGAGATGACATTTTAGTTTGTGAGGATACAAGGGAGTCAGCTATTTTGAATAAATCTGTAAAGTTAGTCGTGCCAAAAGAATTGGTTACTCAAGTTTTTGCACTAACACATGAGTCCCTAGCGGCTTGTCATCAAGCCTTTCAAAAGACCATTGATCGCATTCGTGAGCACTTCTATTGGCCAGGAATGTCGTCAGATGTCAAGCATCTAGTGGAGTCATGTATTAGTTGCCAGCAGAAGAGAGCTTATAGAGCGAACCAGCTCGCCCCTCTGCAACGTATGCCGACCCCCCAGTTTCCCATGAACAAGGTTCATTTGGATCTCATTGGACCCTTACCGCAAACTTTTTCGGGAAATAAGTATATTGTCGCATATATAGATTCATTTACTAAGTGGCCAGAAGCATATGCGGTTAGTTCAACCACTTCAGATGTCATTGCGGACACTTTAGCTGATTTCATATCACGCTACGGTGCGCCCTGTTTTATTACGACGGACAACGCGAAGAATCTAATTTCAGATGCGATAGAGCACGTATATAAAATGTTTGGTATTAATCATATTAAGACCTCATCTTATCACCCGGCTGGCAACTCGCAAGTGGAGAGACAGAATCGTACTCTTAAAAATGCACTTTGTCACATAGTCAACCAAAATCAATCTGACTGGGACACTAAACTCAAATTTGCACTACTAGCTATGCGTTCAGCTGTCCACTCTTCAACTAAACTTAGCCCAGCTGCAGTTATGTATGGCAGAAATATGAATCTACCATATAATCTCTTTTCTCAACCACCTTCTTTTAATTATAATGATGCACCCTCTTTTTGCGAACTCTTAATCCCAGCTCTTCAAAAAGTATACACAATGAAGTACATAGTAATTTAATTAAAGTTTCTGAGCAGCAGGAAAAATACCGTGAAAAGACAGCTGTTGATAAAAATTTTAAAATAGGAGATCTTGTGTGGTTATTTACACCCACAGTCGCCCCTGGTAATACAAAAAAATTAAGCAAGCAAAATAATGGTCCTTTTACTATAATTGAGAAGCTAAATGAGGTTAATTTTAAAATAGCGCTAGTTGCTAATCCCAAAAATTGTCAGGTTGTCCATGTTGACAGGTTGTCTTCTTTCAAAGACAGACTCCCCATCTGGTCCAGTAAACCAAAACAAACAATTGGCCTGGGATCGACTGAAAACGTGACCATCGATTCACCACACCAACCGCGCGATTCTCCTCCTGTACACAGGTGTAAGCGTAACCGATTCATTCCCTGGGCACCATATGATAGTAACCGCGCACCAGCAGTAGTGAACGTCAACAATAACGAAACTCCGGTAGCGCCGGAAGTGGAGGAAACAGACAGCGACGCGACTGAAATCATAAATCCCTCTCCCCCACCTCCCATTTCTCCGGAGATTGCAGCGGCAGAGAATAACGAGATGTGCGTAAATAAAAATTTAGCAACGGCAGAAGGCAGTGAAATGCGCGTAGGTAAAAATTCAGCCACGGCAGAAAGCAGTTCAACTGCTGTGCACAGCGATTCGCGCAGGTCTCGTTCATCGATTCGTCCAGCTGCTAAATCGAATAGAAGTAGTCGTTCAATATCGATTTCTAGAACCGACTATTCGCTACGGGATAGAAGAGACCGTCCGAGTTATAAATACTAACTACCTTTTTTCGTTATTCAAGCATTTTTATTCAATTTTACCTTGTTTATTTGTATTTATTTATAGTTTAGTTAATGTGTATGTATATTTAATTATTTTTTTTGACATTTTTAAAACGGAACTTAGTTTTTCTAGCGTATTAAAGGTTTGTTTTGGTTGTGTGTTGATACTCTCATGTAGGCATTTTTAACCCTTTTTATACCTATACTTAAGGTTTTTGTCTGTTTTATGGTAGATTATGTGGTATATACCCGTCCGCACCCCGTTTTCGTAGATTTTGGGTATATTTTTGCAAAAAAAAAAAAAAAAAAAAAAAAAAAAAGAAACGAATGTAATTTTTGTTACTTTAAAATTTTTTTAGGATGTTGTGTTTTGTATGCCCTTTTGCCGAGGTAGATCTGTTTAGTTCAGTTTTTTTAATGCATCAGTGTTTTGCATATAACTTTTTAAGTATGTGTTTACTTTAATTTCTACATTTTAACTAGATAGATTTATTATTTACTATACAGTTTGTGGTTTTATTTGAGCTTAAACTTTAAGGAGTGTGGGCCCTTTTTCTTTTTCTAGTACATACTGTCTCATGTACATGCCTGTATGTTGTTGTGTGTGGCTAAAAGTGCTAAAATTAACTATTTTATTTATTCTACTTCCTATTTTTGTGGAATGTGTGTTTTCCTTCCTGGTGATATATGTCACCACCCCTGTTTTTTATTTTATTTTGTGGAATGTTTTCCCTGTAGTGCCCAAAAGGCCCGAAACTGCTTTTTGCTATAAGTAGCACAGAGGCAGAGATACTCTTTCCCATGCACATTACTTGTACGTGCATTTGTAAAATCTACATAATATCCCGAATCATTAGACTGTGTTCGAAAACAAACATGTGTTCTCATATAAAATTGTTACAATTGTGTGCGTAATTCTCTAACATGGTCTGTGATACCATAATTTGTGTCTTACAGATGTATATGTATATATTTTTTTTTGTGTGTCACCAGTTGCTCTTGTGTATTTTTGTATAATAGAATTAATATGTGTTTTACAAATTTCATTGACATTTACAGTGTTGTAACTATGATATTACTAGTACTTATTTACATTAATAGATAGTGTTGTAATATACTGTGATGCCAATTATTGAAGTTATGTATATAAGCAGTATAGTGACAATTAATCAGTGGGCACTTCTCTTCTTTTTCGGCTAATTTTTTTTTTCAAAATTCAATTTATGTATTATTTACAGTTCTGTTGCCAGAAGTCTCAGGAAGGATGCAGTTATGCGTAGGAATGACAGTAGTAGGGAAGTGAGGTTTCACAATCATGTGGAACATGTGTTCTTTTACAGGTGCAGAAAATATCTTGGTCATTTTAGTGGTAAAATCAGCCTTGTGGTCCCTCCTCTGGTAGTACTCTTTTATGGTCATGTTTCAGGTAATATTTTAGGTAATGGTTTCTACGGATGTGCGAGCTCTGGTTGTATATATCCGGAATATATTGTCAGGGTGGTATTTCAGCGGTGAACTCTCTGGATCCCGTCCCGGATCGATGTATGATCTGTGTTTGTGGGTCAGTTTTTTCAGTGTTGAGGTCCCAGCATGCCATGTGGTACCAAGTTACCTTTCAAAAAAATAATTTGTTTTCTCAAAAAAAATTTTTTTTAATTAGCCGGGGGGAGCAATCTTGTTACGGTTGGTTTCAACAAATTTTTTTTTTTAATCTACATTAATTATTTAAATCACTTTCTCAACATTTATTTAAAAGCACTCTTTTTTTCTGTTTCTAATAAAAATTTAAATAAATAAAAGTAATTGTAATAATTATAATAAAATCAGTTTTTATTTTTTCTTCTTTCTTTTTCTTTTTGCAAAGTAATTTCAACGTTTATAGTCTAACGTAGCTTCCTGTTTTTCAAATACGAAAAGCAGACAGCAAGGGAGGGATGTTTTGTCAGTAGACTGCACAGGTGGAAAATTTGGAGTCATCTAGTCTGACTTTGATATAAGAATGACCGACCGCCCTGTATAAGAATTACGTTATCTTATGAGTGTACTATACACGCAATTAGGCTTTGTAAGTTTACGTCAGGCTTCAATTGGCTCTGCTATCAGGCGGATAGCTGGCGCCCATGTAAACAGAGGCTAACAGGACCCCCTTCAGCACACGCCATGGGGGTGATGCATGGTTTCCTTCCCCCATGAAGCGGCCGGCAGAGTGGAGCGGCAAGCTGTAGTCTTCACGATGAGTCCATTTTTCCTTTTGTTTCCCTTCCCGTACCCCTGGCAGAATGGATCGGTCCCGTTTGTCAAGCAGCGCGGGAGAATAAATGTTTACGACACTTGTTGCTTGGCCAAGAGACCTGTCGTTTGACTCGTAAAAAAAAAAATTCGACTTATTACGGGGCTCGAAGATTGGCCTGTGGGCTGGATCGCGAAGTTGTTGAAGGCGGACAGGTTTCTGGAAGATTTTTTTTTTTAGAGTAGGGCATTGATGGCCCTACATTAACCATCCTAAATCATGATGTTATGATGAAAAGAGGTTATAAGGGCATTTTCGAATTGCGGATCTATAACTGTTAACGAGAAATTAAGAAGAAGATATGTGTAGCCTATTTTTTTTTGGCGTAGTGGCGCTCCAAGATTATGACTTCTTAACCATCAGAAGTGATCATAGATATTGAACTAAACCGGTCGTTAGAAGTCGTAGTGTTCTGAGTTACGGTGATGGCTATCTTCGAATAAAACACATGCTTCAGGAAGGTGAAATTACTGACTCCGACGGTGAAGTTCTGGACCGTAGAACGATTTTCCCCTCCGGACTAGATGATGGACCTAGTAGTTGATGGCAAGTGATGCAGTGAGATGAGAGGATTGATGAATGTTAGCTTGAAACCACGTCTGAATTTTTCCCCAGCCTGAATACTCCAGCTTAAGTGCTTCATCAGATTTTGAAAAAGGAGGAAATGCTCCTAAGTGCCCATTGACTAAAATTGTAGAACTCTCTACCTGTTGTAAGTACTATTTGCATAGTTTTTCTTTTTATTTATTTGTACCTCTTTTAAAAAAAAAAAAAAAAAATATGTTTGCTATACCAGAGTTTAAAAGTGAAATGAATATCTTTGGATAATTTCAATAAGAATAAACATTATGAACAGAAATAGTCTGTAGGTTAATATATAATGTTTGTATGTTTGAACGACCATTAAATGGTAATATGATGGTAATTTTAAAAATATGATGTGTAATTTAAAAGTAACCAGTGAGTGGTTTCAACTTAAAAGATCAGCTGTTATATTGTTTTATTAAGATTATTTTTGATAACTTAGTTGCTTCATTATTTTAAATGTTCAAATAAATTGTGTTTTTTTTTTTTGTTTATTATCAAAGATGGTATGTTTTTCTTTGTATAAATCTCTAAATAATTAATTTTTTATATTCACAGTAGACCTATAAGAATGGCCTAACCTTTCTGTGATTAATTAAAAAAAAAAAAAAAAAAGGGAGAGAAAATTCAACTTTATTAAATTAGGACTTTAAAATTTCTTAAGTTTAAATTCATAACTGACTGTTTTAATGAACATAAATTGAAGTTCACTCAATGTTATACAATCGTATTTTTGATCTTGATTTAAGGATGGATAGATTAATAAGTGAAACAGTAATATTAAATTTAATTTCATAAAATGTTAAATTAAGCTTTAACTCTCCTCTTTCAGAAACATTGTTTTTCTAAAATATACACCAAAATTGTTTTATTTTAAAAAGTAAAAAAAAAAAAAAAAAAAAAAAAAAAAAAAAAAAAAAAAAAAAAAAAATATCCAGTCATTATACACCATTATACGATTCTTGGTTAACCGATCGGATCTTGTTCAGAATCTCTATGGTTGTTCTAAAATTTTAGTACATCATCATATCCCTATTCTATTAACGGATTTAACTCTTTCCCCTTTTGGTCCTCATATTGGAGGAATTTCAGGTTGTCTGCATTTTTCCAAATTATATGATGATTACACTTTTGTTAATTTAATGTGTATGGAGATTTGAGCTTGATCGGGTTGGAGTGGAGTTGGGTGTTCTTTATGCAATCCAGTATGCTACTTGATTTAGAAATCTGTTGCCCCTTACTACATTTAATATTGTCTTAAAATGATGAGTTCAAAATTATCATTGTTGTATTAACCTATTCGGATTCTTAAGTTTTGATATTTTGATTAGTTTAATATAATTTGCTACCTTTTCCATGGCAACAGATTTCAGTGGAGCTAATCAGGGTATACTTATTTTTTTCTAAATATTTAATTGTCAAGTGAAGATTGAGTAATAAATGAGCTTTTTAAGTTTAAGTAAGTTGTGTTTTAGAAAGAACCCCAAAACTCCACAACATTAGGATGTATCTGAGTTAAAAGCTTCGAACCTCTAATGTTAATTGTATTTGTAATTGTTGCAATACAAATTGGAATAAGGGTAAATTTTTATACCTAATGCAAATGAATAATAGAATAAAAGAGTAAAATAAAACGCGAAACTCTATATTTTGTTCTATAACATGTCATATGAATAATGATATAATTATATATATTTTTATTTTTATTTATCTGATGATGCCACTTTTTTCGTCAACGTTTAATAGACACGTAATTGTAATATTGCATTAAGAAATAACTAATTTAATTTTCACATAATAAATAGTGGGATTGTAACAGCAACCTATTGTTTATTATTTTTTTCAAACAAGATTTCACATTCAAATGGAGGTACCGAGGAAGCAACAATTTCCTCTAGCATTCACGGACTAGTAAATAAAATTTTCCGTCATTGTTTTTATCTTCTGTATGCGTAAAGTCGCGATTTTAAGCATTTTCTATTTAGAATGCATAGTAAACTTTAAACATGATGATATTTTTAATATTTTTAAAATTTTTACACCATTTTTGTGTTTTTAACATTTTAGCGATGATAATTTACTATTATATCTCAGTTTTCATTAGACAGAGCGCATTCCGCTACTGAGCGTATTCTAAATGTATCCGTTATTGAAGTTATTTGTCTGGTTTCTATTTTCAGAATTCTTTATCAGCAGACTAAAAAGATGACAAAGGTTTTAAAGAATTCAATTTAAGATGCCCTACATGCAGACAAAATACACAAGAATACATAATATACATTTTTTTTAAATGTAAGCTAATGTGTAGCTATGTAAATTTAAGTAATGTGTTGAAATTTATATTACAGCATTCTTCATTTTTCGTTCACATTATTGGGGAAGATAAAGATACAAAACACGGACATACGGAAAGACGTGCGTTTTAAAAAATTGGCCAGTCATCAAAAGGTATTTATTTAAAAACTCATTAAACCTATGTTTTATTTTTTTTTCATTTTAATCACTTATCCAATGGTAATTTTCTTAGAAAAAATATTGAGTTTTGATAGGGATTTCTTTCATGTTTGAAAACCAGACAATCTCATATTTAACAAATAAATTTGTTTAATTACAGCTTAATTACACAACAGCATAAAGCAATATATTACCTGTGTCAATTTGAGATCGGCACCATGAGTAATTGCACTTAATTACTTTCTCTTTATAAATAATTCATTGTCATTAAAATTGTTTGCGTGATATATATTATGCCAACGGTCAATTGTGTAGTTAATTATTATGAATTCTAAATTTTACAAAATATTTCTTCCTCTATAACTTAAATTTCACTACAGATAGACATAATAATTATCACGACCTTAAATTCTGAAGAGTGTTTATAAGGAGAGCAGAAAGCATTTATGAAAGCATTTATGAAATTATTGAGAATTTATGAAATTTAAAAAATATGTAATTATTATTATTATTATTATTATTATTATTATTATACTGTTTGAGTATTTATGAATGTCGTACAGTTGCTCTGATAGGCAAGTACCTAAAATCACAGTCGTAAGAGCCATAAACATTGAGCCGCGCAGACCTGCGATTTCTACGAAGGAAAAACATTAAACTCAATTATCTTCAAACATTTTTTTTAGTAGTTTTACCACGATAACTTTTGATCAAGTTACCAAATTTACATGTTGTTATATTTTTCTAATAAAAGAAATCAAATAATCTACAAACTATAAGTAGAAAACAAACAAAAACATTTTCTTTTCAAATTATAGCAAAACATGATCAATATTAATCGATTTTGATACTTTTAATTATAATTTTTTAAATTGTTTGTAAATTGTCGTTTTTTAGAGATATAATCGAAAAAACACGTAATAAACAGTAAAAAAGAGAAATGACGACTTAAAAATATCGAACATAAACTTCAAAATCGACTGAAACTACTTTTGATGATTAAGTTTGTCGTAAAATATTAAAACTTTTATCATTGTTTTTTGTAATTTAACAAATATTTTTTTATTTCCATGAAACATAAATAAATGATTGCAAAAAAGCAATAGTATAATTTAATTACAGCGTTCTTTGTACATGATCGAACTTCAGTCAATTTTTCTCATTTCGAACATTGCAGACCACCTTAATGAACTAAACTTTAATAAATATACAATCTGAAGGATTTTATTTTTTTCTTAGATAAATGTTAATATACAAATAGAGTTATCAATGACACCTTTTCATCCAAAATATCGTGTTTAAGTATCTGTTCATTGATAAAAATAACAATACAATTTTTTGAATTGTCCTATGTATTTTTGAACATGTTAAAATTCAACATATAATTTAAATAATTGACAATTTGATTATTTCAACCATACCTATATCCATTCCGATCGATTACATTTGGCTACTTTTTTATTGTTTTCAGTTTTTGAAAATTACGAAATTTGTGGGAATTTCCCTATTTAATTATGCTTGTTTTACGTTTTAAATTATTGTATAGTGTTACAAGATCACACAATAGATAGTTAATTTTTTAACTCATTTTCAGCAGTGGATTACGTCTGTAAACATTCAACAATAATCAGAGCATTTTTTATCATGCTTTTCTAAGCGTAAACTGATAGAGTGAAAAATGTCACTAGCCAGGAATCGCTCCCGTGTCCTCAAAATAGTGCTTTGAGGCTCTACCACTGAGCTACAAGGAACTATATCCCAACTTGTCATCTATCACTCTGATATATGTTGGATAGCTTAAACCCCAGCACAAGATGGAAATGTCATCATGAGCACGCAAATTTCTGCGGCAAACATGAAAAGTCATACAAAGCCTAGCATACGACAACACATAGTTATTTTTTTAATTCATTTTCAGCAGTGAATTACGTTTGTAAACATTGAATAATAACCAGTGCATGTTTTATCCTGCTTTTCTAACCGTAAACCGACAAGTGAAAAATATACCAATGCGGAAATCGAACCCGGGTCCTCAGAATAGCGCCCTAAAGCTCTACCACTGAGCTACACAAGTAGTGAACAAGTGTGCTCATGATGACATTTCTATCTTGTGCTGCTGTTGCAGACTGTCCAACATATATAATAGTGAGAGAGGCCGAGTTGGGATATCGTTCCTTGTAGCTCAGTGGTAGAGCCTCAGAGCGGTATTCTGAGGACCCGGATTCGATTCCCGGCTTGGGACATTTTTCACTCTGTCGGTTTATGATTAGAAAAGCAGGATAAAAAATTCACTGGTTATTATTCACACAATAGATGTTTCGTTGTCATCTAATCTACAAATTTGTCGTTTTTTATAATTACCAGAGTGATTTTTTTTTGTCTTCAATGATATTTGTTTATGTGTTACATCATTTTTCTGTATGTCATGCACACTGTTAAAAATCTGCAGCAAACTGCCCAGTCATTCGATCGTTGTTACAGAAATGGGTATCATAAGCGTATTTTACCCTATTCTGACCATAATATGGTCAGAATGAAGTTAAATTACGGTTATGTAACTGTTTTCCATAAAAACGATCGAATGAATAGACAGTTTGCTGCAAACTTTTAACAGTACATGTATGAAAAAGCATTGCCAAAATAATAGTCATATAATTGTAATACCACAAGAGTGTTATAGCAGGACAATTAGCAACGATGCTTGAATCTATTAAGATTGTATATTTAAAAAGAACTGAATTACATAAAACTATACATATACATTTCATGAGATTCAAACGTATCTTCCATTTAATTTTTATCGAAACCAAATTTATTAAAATAATTATGAAATACAGCAAGAAAATTCGAAAATATTTATATATATACGAAATTTACTAATACCTACAGAGATATACAAATATGAAATTGCAAAAGCATAATATATATATGATGATTATTTGTTACTATTTTTCTGTTTTCTGATACATTATTATTTTGAAAACAAATGGAGATTTCAATACTGCAACAGTCAGTAATATTAACTGAAAATCAAAATATGAAATTGCAGATGCAATGGTAGTATTACTGATACCTTAAATAAGAATTAAACAATATTTATTGCAAATGAAGCATTTTCCTTTCATTTAAAATTAATGTAACTCATAGTATGTGAATAACATTTGACAACAAACTATTACGTTTAACATGAAAGAGACACTGTAACTACAAACACTTTGTAGTCGCGATACATGTAATGCTTAATCTAGAACAGTTTAGCCTTACATAGTGTTTAAACTGTATTATCAGCTTAAACATATTTATTTAAATGAATTTAATCATATGATAATGAATTAAAATATAATATTACAAGCCTTTTATGCATAGAATATAAAATAAATGACAACAATATATTTTTTTTAAACTTTCATGCACATTATGCAACTATTGCGTGCGTTATATTGAACATATGTTATACAGTCATAACCTTACCCTATATACAGGGTAAGGAAAAATAAATGCATTATTATTTATTTTGACTTTACGACAGTCGTTTTATTTTATTATTAAATAGTTCAATTTTGTGTATTATGTACGTGTACTATGTACAGAAAGTATGTAATCATCAGTGTCTCTTTCATCCAATATTCTAATCAATTACTTTTCTAGCTCACAGGCTATCAAAGCCTGAGAGCTAATATGCTCTCCGGTTCGGTATGTATGTATGTACGTACGTAACGCGATAACTCTTGATAGAAATATCCGTTTTGCTACAATTTTTGTTTACAGGTTCATTCTTATAATGCGATTTCCTGATTAGTTTTGGGGTTTCCTTGGTTAAGTATAAAGGGGAAACGGGAGGCTAATCCCCCTTCTTACTTTAGATAAATGGTTTTTTCATGCCGAATTATCCGATTTGCTTCAAATTTTGTATATAGGTTCATCTGATAACGCGCTGCCCTGATTAGTTTTTTTGGGGGGGTTCATTAGTTATGTATAAAGGACGGGAACGGGAGTGTAATACACCCTTGCTTCAGATAAATGGGTTTTTTATGCACAATTATCCGATTTGATTCAAATTTTGTATATAGGTTCATTGTGAAAAGGCGCTTTCCCGATTAGTTTTGGGGGATCATTGGTTAAGTATAAAGGACTGAAACGGAGGGGCTGATCCACCTTTAATTTATTGTCGATTTCTTTAGTTCTCGAGGGTTATTATTCTTTGAAATATGAGTATAATATGCAATTAATGTGAATAGCCTGTGAGCTCAATGCTTAACTTTTCACTTTTCTATTTTAAATTTTTATGTGCATGTTATATAATACTAATATATAAAATGTCGCACTCTGTCTTTTGAAACTATTTTTTTTTAATTCTTGTACTTTTACTTTTATTTACTTTATAACTTTAAGCACACTTAGCAAAAAACAAACTTGAGTAAATTTATTTATTATAATTTTCTGTAATTGTTTAATACCATAATGTGAACTTTAAACATATAATATACTCTAATTTCTGATAATTTTATTAATATTTTTAATGTGATTTCACAGCTTAAACTTAGGTAGATGAATACTCTGCCACATAGAACAAATTACGTTCACACAATATATATTCAAATACATATTATTATAATATCAGCAAAAAGAAGCATAACATGTTATAAATTTCAAGTTTAAAACTATTTCACTTCAATAATTGAGTTTCTTGAACTGAGAGCAACATCCATCGCGTTATATCTATAACAATCGCTTATACAATATCGCAATTATTCAAGTTTTCAATAACTAATTAATTTAAAAGCAACTATTTTTTATTATTCTATTTTTATCAAATATTAAAAGCGAATATTTTGCTAATGACACTTTCAAGTTGTTCAACGTCGTACTATCCAGTTACAGATAGAAGATAGTAAAAATGGACTACATGATATGTTTTATGCACTGCAGGAGCTGTAATAATAGGATAATGCTGTACTAGGAATTTACTGTTATATACATTATTATTATTATTATGGTTATTATCATTGTTGTTACTATTATTGTTATTACAACTTTATAGTAATTATTATACCATTAACCGAGATGATAAAATAAAATAAGAACCTTTGTTGATAGACAATAATACATATATGTGACATTTTTATGCATTTTTTAAATATTTGGATAAAAAAATATATTAAATTAACAAAAATAATATTTTTTCTTTATTAAAGCAATTAATAAACTAAATATTAGTTTATATCATTTGATAAATAACAAATATTTTTTTAGTATATTTATGCAATTTTTATAAAATATTTAAGACAGATATAATGTAACAATTTTGAATGTTTTTTTTTATATTATTATTCGCATATTTTAGATATACTTCATATATATTATTAGTGTATGTGTAATTTACTTTATATTTCATGTTCTCCATACACAAAATAAAATCTAGAAATCTTCAAGAATTTCAAAATTTATTGTCAAAAATTATTCTTACATTTCCTGAAACTGAAGTTGAGTCACGTATTGAGATAATCAAATTCAGATAATAAATATATTTACTTTTTCCCAAATTTCTCTTATACTTTACTGTTTTAAGATTTTTAAGCGTCAAAATCTTGTGTTTATTTTAAGTATTTGAATTTGTCACAAGACGTCAAGTTTAGTTTGGTCTTTAAGTGAAATATTAGTAAATAAATTGGCATATGGAACTTTTCTTTTCTGGATAATGGCGTATATTCTATAGTAGAATTCTTTATTTTGATTTTAAAATAATTTTGGATACAGTATGTAAATGTGGGTTTTTTGAGGAAACGAATATTTATTTTACTCTAAACGATGCAATTATTTGTTACAGAAAACAGATCGTTTTAATTTAGAATAGGTTTTAAATTACATTATAGCTTATACTATAAAGTTTATATATAAAATTATAGATTTTACTTTAAAAAAGTATTATTAGAAAACAAACTAATTTTTATTAATATTACAGTATGTTCCTTTAAATGATATTTGGCTACATATATTTATTCATATAGGTTTAGGTGAATAATATATATTTTTAAAAGTTATAATAATCTTTACTTTGTATTAAATCATTTCTTAGATAAAAAGGTATTGATTAAATTATCCAGTCATATGTTTTTTAGGAAGTTGCTCTGTCCCATTTAAAGAATTTTTCCAGAGCTTGAAAGTTTCATAAACATAATATAGTTTATAACATCTGAAACTTTGTTACAGAGAAATATTTTCTTATGTGTATCTCGTAATTCAACTTTAGATAACATGAAAACAAACACTTTAGAAAACTAGGCATTGGGGGCCACCGTAATACTTACCAATCATAGGTAGGCATAATATAAAATATGAAAATTAAACTTGTGTAAACTATTTATAAAATGCATTGCGTTACGAATAAATTCGCGACTTTTTAAACTTTAAATGCTCTATAACTGAATTGCGTAAAAGAAACATCCTTATAACTCCAAAAATAATAATCACATTAACTAGAATTTACTGCGTCGCGTCGAATTAAGCGTCTCATTTCCAATTAAAATATATCTTTGAATTGGAATTTGAATGAAATTCAGGGTCATGAAATATCGAAGAGTGTAGAAAATATCATTACAAATATATCGGCAACTAATTACCCGATCGACTTCATTCTTTATGCAAAATTTATGTTCTTTTATTGTATTTTATATTTACTCCTTAAAATATACAATTTCGAAAATATTTATATACCTTTTATCAGAGCGAATAATTCGAGAGTCCGAAAAAAATACCTCCAGATAATCGAGGTTACTGAAATTCAATAAGCTTCTTGTCATTATTACATATTAAGTACATACAGGATTTCAAGTCTCGATCTCAATTTGCAGATAGAGCGTTTACAGACACACACACAGACAGACGGACGGTAATTGTTTTTCGGAATCTCCAGTGTCTGAAACGATATCTTTAAAAAAAATCGATTTTCAAAATGATTACAAGATCTACCCTATACTACCTATTATGGGTAGGTAATATGTGTTCTCGTGAATGTCTTGGATTTTTTATATGATTAAAGAAACATTTTGTATCTAATCCTACTAATACATTTTCGTTTAGTAAAATTTTCATACTTTTGTTTCTTTATCAATTACTTCTAAGTCTAATGCTTTATAATTATTTAATTAAATTGTATATGTGGCATTTAGTGAAATGAGATATATTAAATTAAAACCGCTGTCAATTGTTATCTATAATTTGCATATCATTTTTTTAATAATGAAGAGTTTTTTAATTACTAGGATAATAATAAATAGTGAAAATAGACAAAATTGAAGTTTAATAATTATAAAATTATAATTATAATAATTATAATATTTTCCCAATTATTATTCAATGTAAATGCTGTTGCACAGTCCATCTGTAATAACTATTTCTGGTGTTATATTATCTAGAAATGCTTCAATATATTTTGTGCTTATTTACTAAGGCATTTCATTGTTCTTTAATTCCAGAAGTTAATTTGCTTACTTCATATGGTGTCACAACTTTCAATACCGTCCCTCTTATTGATTTCAAGGTTTTGCTTATAGGCATTAACTAAACCGGCATCAACTATATATGTATCATAAATACTTGTTTGGTATAAAATTGAAAACTGCACTAAATAAGAACTAATTTAACTGTCCTAAATTGAATTTAAAATTTTCTTCTGCGATGTATATATTGCTTTCAAATGTTAAAAAATGCTTCTAGTGCAGTTTACTTTAAGAAAAATTCATTTTATACATAGACAAACGATTGTAAGAACATAATGAATAAAATATTGTAATACATTGATATTACACAATAACTGTTTACGAAATAAATACTATTTAAATAAAACAAGTGTTATCTCCAATGGTTGGAGTATCATAGTCATCACATCACGCTCTCCCTACTGAGCTATCCTGACGATATCCTGGCTGGCATATTTCACTCTTATTTGTTGGAGAAGGCTGCGAACTAATTTCATTCATCCGAGTTTTAACTATAGCATTTTACATGATGAATCTGAATTTGCACGGATACTCCTGCATACCATGTAATTAGGTCATAATGAACCGAGACAAGTGTATTCAACTATGTAAATTATGTATAATGGATGGAGTAACATAGTTGAGATTTTTTCCAACAGAGCAAAAATATCCCGGGACCAGGACGCGAACTTAGCGAAAATAGAGCTTCAGTTCGCAGCCTTGTCCAACAAATAAGAGTGAAATATGCCAGCCAGGATATCGTCAGGATAGCTCAGTAGGGAGAGCGTTGGCATGGCAAGACAAAAGTTCCCAAATTCGAGTCCTGGTCCAGGCATATTTTTGCTCTGTTGGAAAACATCTCAACTATGTTACTCCAAACATTGTGCATAATTTACATAGTTGAATATACTTTCATCTGTTCATTATGACAAACAAGAGTTAGTTAATTTTCAACAGTGTAACTTTTACGTTTTAGGATTTCTGTTGTTTTTTCTTAATTTGATGAATGTTACTTGCACGAACCAATTTTTATTGAGTACTTCTATGATAAAAAGTAAAAGAAATCGATTTTTAAATTTATTTAGAGTAAAATCTATTTATAATTAAAATAGTTGTATCTCTCCAATTTTATCATACGGTTACATTTTTTAAGTTAAGGCTCATAACTCTTGAAGCACATTACCAAAATATTTGTTATAAAATTCTTAAATTAAATGTTAACAATTTTATAAATTACAAATACTCTAACAAATATTAGTTTTCTAGTATACAAATTAAATGTTTTTTATGAGGATGTACAAAACTAAACAACACATTTTTAAATGAACAAGTAATAAAAAAAAAATTAAAGTCAATTCCTACTTAGATCAAAAAGAAATTTTTTTTCCAGAGATCTACGCGCTTCGCCACTGACGGTATTTATTTCTAAATTTATATCCTGCTAAATATCTTACATAAAAGAAATTTTTCTCGCATATAAAACTAAAATTATTTAATTAAATTTCTGAGAATTTTCTTTATAATGTTAAAATAAGCATTATTGGACAAAAAAAAAAAAAAAAAAAAAAAAAAAAAAAAAAAAAAAAAAAGTGACTGTTCAAGAACAACTTTATATATTTCTTCTTTTTCTTTTTTCGCATTTCTGAGTGAGTTTTGTGTAAATATCAAGACATTACCACGATGAGACTCGCACCCGCATTCTTCCGTATACAAAACTGGAGGTCCCGACGACTACGCCATGACTAGATATTCCACTGTCTTAAGCGTTGCTACTTACTTTAGTCGTTTATTATGATTCAAAAACTAAAATTAATTAGTTAAATTTAATTAATGAATTAATATCTGAAAAAACTGTATTAACATCAAGTGGCATCAACTACAAGTTTAAAAAAATGTATTTGATCTTTAGTGGATGATTAAAAAGTATTTTATTAACGATTGAAAATTTGAACAAGATATATAAATATATAAAGAGTGTGAACTAATAGTAGGAATTGGAAAAAAAAAGAAGAAAATCAGTAAATCATTTTAAACACTTCTTTAAATAAGCAAATAAACAATAACTGCACAACTCAAAACAATATACCTGCTTTTTAATTGTTTAATGTGTTACTCATTAACAAGTATCTTTAAAATTACAAAGAGAAATTTCTTTGAAATATTAAAATTGAAATATACAATACATACTTCATGTTTTGTTAGATAATTAATATTTCAGATTTATACTATAGAGTGTTTGTTAGATATGATTTTAATTTACATTTAAATTAAACCTAAAATATCAATTAACTTTATAGCTAAAATAAACATTGTTCGTATTTCTACAATAAATTAGAAATTTCTGCAGAACTCTTAATTAGTCTCGCAACACAATGCTAATATTCTACAAACTTTGAAATAAGCACATTAAATAAAACCTTGTAATAATAAACATTTTATTTATGTACTCAATTTATAATTAATTAACACGTAATGAAATGTGTGTTAAACAAATCTGGTTTCGTGGATAATTGCATTTTATTGATTTAAAAAATAAACACAATTACGTAAATTAAATACACAGTCAACTACATTTTAACAAGGGCTAGAAATGTTTTATAGATTTATCTGTAATGTAAGAAACTTCTTTTAAAACATAAATCATCATTTGAATGCATCATTTAACCTTTTTAAAATTTTTGATTTTTCTTTTCATATACTGTATCAAGTTTTTAACTTGATACAGTATATGAAAAGAAAAGTCAAAATTTTTACTAAATATTATTAACTATTACTAAACCTATTACTAAATATTACTATAACCTATTACTAAATATTATTAACGTGTTGCCTGTTGAATATATTTGAGAAAAACGTGCCAAAAATGGAAACAATAAATTTCACTTTAAATTTCTTCGTTATTATCATCAAAATATTAGAAACAGATTATTAAGGGAAAAAAAAAAAACCGAAATAACTACTAAAATCACAAAAATCCGACAAATGGCGCGAAACTGCCGATCTTTTCGCGGGAAAGTAGCGTCATCTATTGGGAAAATGGTAAATTACATATTAGGCATTGGACGAACCGTGTTCGGGCTTCACGGAAGTGAAACACCGATTTTTCTCTGGCCCGAACTCAAGTCGGGCATTCCAAAATTGGCGCATTTGCATTGCCTGAACTGAGTTCGGGCGACTCAGGAAAGGGGTTAATAAACATTTTTCACATATTTTTGGACGCGAAATTTTATGTAATCCATCATCATTTATCACATTATCATTCATAATTAATTTTATATCATCTATAATGGCATATTGATATATGTGCATTGCTTAGAAATTTTGTTATTAACCTTTAAAGATACAGGTGGTTTCTGGTAACATAAAGACTCTATGCGCACTCTATGTGCCACACAGTGGAGTATTAGATGCCAAATCCTGGCCAAAAAGGCAAATACTAAAATTTGCTCAACAATTTTAAAAAGCATATGTTATAACAGCTAATAAACTGGATCGTCGATGTATGTGCATTTCAGAAGTAGCAGTCATATCCAGTGGCTCGTAGTCTCAGTTGAAGTGAAAGTTTCTTTGTGAGAAGACTTTTTTGTTAAGTTTCAGCTTTGTTATTGTGTTTAAATGTATATGAAGTTAAATAATTTTACTTTTCATATAATAAAAATTAATTTAATTTGAAAATTGGTTAATATTAAGCCTTTTTAGTTCTAATTTATTGAAATATATTTATTGGCATGCATTATCTAATATATTCAAATCCTTTAAAGCTATGACGGGGTTTGTCGTACCATTTTTGAATTGTAATCGTATTGGTTATAGTTTTGAAGGTGATTAAAAAAGAAAAAAAAACTGTTCCGCATATTGTTCCATTTTTAGATATCAATGTTTTTTGGGAGGACTGCAAACCTATTAAAAACACTCAAAAATCAGCATATCTATATTATAGTGAGTCAACTTTGGTAAATACTAATTACAAGTAACATATGTATATTATATGCATTGGTTTTTATAAATAATTAAAAAATTTTGTGTAGTAAAATTAAACATTACTTGCAAGTAAAACAAACCTATCAACAATTCATTTCCTCTTATAAACAATAAACAATTAAATAAACATTGTATTATATATTTATTTATTTAAATAAATACATGTATGTATGCATGTATAACATTAATTAAATGTATTTACTAATACTAAGTCATCAATAATGGTTTTAAGTTTAAAACACATGGAAATTAATTTTAGCCAGGATTTTGCGTCAAATACTCCATCTTTCTTTAATCCAATATCCAGTAGTAGTATCAATGTAATAATATACATAAAATTGTTTCAAAAAATTATTTTAATTACTAGTAATATAACACGGATGTATTGTAGTAACATAAAGATAAGGGTGGGGAACTCCCTACGCCGTCACATTTTAAAGTCTAAATATTAACTTTTATACGCTAAAGAAGAATAATGTGTATTGTTTAGTAATAAGTACAAAAGTAATAGTACACATGTACAGAAATCACATGTACAGAAAAAATATTCAGAAAGTAAACAGAATAAATTAAACAAATACACGGGTGGCGTATTTTGAAAACCAATGGTGACTTACAAATAAAAAATAATGAAAGAGAACAGAAAAAGTGTAAACTTCTTTCAACATTGCTTGAAACATTAAGGGTGTTTGGGAAGATGGAAAATGAAGTGCATATGTTTATCACGCAATTTTAGGGGCAATTCAAACTAAACCGAGCTCTCGTATACGAATTACGTGATTTTTAATTGAATTTTAAAATCTGACTAGGACTTTTGTCACACCATGCATATATATATATATATATATATATATATATATATATTTCCTTACATGTTATTTAAACAGATGGACAATTATTTCATAAAACCACATAACAATACTTAGAAAATATAAAATCATTTATTTATATTGTGGGTAGCTTATTTGAAATTCATACATTAATCAAAATTTATTTTTACTATTTAAGTTATACAAAGCTATTTAGTTAAAAAGATATATGAAAAGGCTATTTCAAAGCCTTTTGTGAATAAATTGATTTAATTAACTGTAAGAAAATTAAACGAAGTTTGTTATATAATACTATTGTTCTATCTCAAAAACAAACTGAGTCTCCTAATTAATAAAAAGTGTTTTTAATTAAATAAGTTACATAAATTTTTACTTTTCAATCAAATGTATTAATTGTTTCACCATTAAATTTTTTTCCCTTTATGATTTAATATCTAGTCAAAAAAAAAAAAAAAAAAAAAAAAACGAATTTAATGCATGTGAAATATAAAAAGTTCTTTATTCAAGAAAATTAAAATGCATCTATTATAATAAATATTTTATCAATCTCATTTTTTAATGTTATTTTTTTATTATGAGTTTTATTCATTTCTTGTTCTTTTAATTATGTTTTACATATTGTTATTCATAATGGAAAGTATCTCAAATACAAAACGGGTAATTATATATTGTTGTCTGAATCAATTAAATAAGATATAATGTAGTATATATATTTAATACAAATTTTATCTAAGATATACTTTTTCCATTTAATTGAAAATTATATACAATACATGTGATTAAATTGTTATTGTTTAGTTTCGAATGACATTTAATTTGTAACACTTTTAAAATCCTTCTTTATATGTTTATATTAATTAATTAAAAGCAGTTAAAATATTCATTAAATTAATTTTAAAATATCTGGATGGAGAGAGATTTCAATCTATATACTTTTTAATATCATGTATTAATAGCTTTTAGATTAATTGCCAAGATTTTTTTTTTTTTTTTTAGAGATTGAAAAACCGTATGTTCTTCATTTCTGTTATGCTAAATCTAACTTTTATCATATCTTATGTAAATAAACAAAAATAATATGAAAAATAACATACACGATTTAACTTTACTTATTTTTATCAGTAAACATAAGCAAAAATATGTTTTTGGAAAAGTTTTATCGAATCATTAAAAAGCTGGAATAGTTACTAAAGAAATATTATGTCATAAACCATGATGCGTTATTATTAATATAGTAAGCAGAAAATTAATTAAAATCGTAGAAACATTATATTATATCGCTACTGATGACTCCATGTAAATAGAAATGTCATTTAACATATTTTGCTAGCACATAAAAAAGTCATTTGTAAACATTTGCTAGCAAATAAAAAATTCATAAAACATATATATTTTTATATAGGATGTATAAACACGTGGTACTTAAAATTAGAAAAAAATCTTTTGGCACAAAGTTTACTTATGAAATGTAATTGACGAGAAATAGGCATTGCAATATATTTGGAGATTTTTTTTATAATAAAAAAGTGTTTATATATATTGATTATTCCGAGATTCACACAAATATGTTATACACGCGTCCTGGAAAACATATAAAAATTTCCAAAAATATGTTTTATGAAGAAATAACTGACCACCCGGCGTTGCTCGTGGCCATGATTATAACCTAAATAAAAATTAATTCAATGTTGATTGATTTTATATTTTTAATTGAAAACCCTTCGAATCGAATCGGATATTGTGTCCCCACTGCTTTCGGCAGCCAACACTCCTGAATTTGAATGATTTTATCTTTTTTAATGAAAATATATCCAAACGAATCTAGAGTTGAGGGTTGCCACTGCCGTCGGCAGGGTACACCGGACGTGTTACCGACGTTCCGGTGAGTTTTGTTTATATATTTTTAAAATGAAGACATGTCTAGTTCGGGTACGTGATAAAATCCTTCAATAAACCTAAAATCAGTATTGAATGAATTTGTATTTTTAAACAAAAAAAAAATTCTCAATGAACTTAACGTCAGGGGGCCTAACTGCCTTAAGAGTACACCATTGAATTTGTAAGATTTTTTTAATCTTTAAATCAAAATCTATCCAGACGAATATATGCGCACTCGTTGTAGTGATTACCGATTTAATTCCATATGTTTAGCTATATTACATTTTCAATTCTGACCTAAAGCTCATTAGAACACCTAAATAATATAAAACGCCCCCTATCCACTCTCGTTTAAACACAAAATTATATCTTCAACTATTGAAAATTTAGCATATTAGTTGCACATCATTTAGCACATATTGAAAAATTAGTTTCCCAGCACATACTCAGAAACGAAAACCTTTCCGAAATTGTACTAAAGCAGAATTAAAATGGAAAACTATGATTAAAGTAATGTATCAAACTTCCAGTATGTAATCATACTTCCAGAAATTATTGTACATAAGCGGTCATGTATCAGTTCTTTGCGTGGTCCTGTATATGGTTTTATTTATATTCGATAAACATATTTTTCATATAGTAAATATATTTCACATTCAAAATGCATAACTCGATTAAAAAAATGTTTTCAGCAACTTACACTGATACAGAATACTGCTTACAAATTATTTTGTGGACCCCTGTAAATGATCTACAACATTTATGCATACCACATAGTATGGTAAAGTTTACCTAACTGAAAGCGCACTTCCAGCAATTATCGCTTATAGACAATACTAAAGATAGATTACTGTATCCGAAATCTTTAGTGTGTTCCTGTAAATGAACAATAAATAATAAGCACATCGTATGACAGAACATGCGCAGTTACGTGCATCAATTTCATTATATTTGAAATAGCGTAACGTAATTAGAATACGCTCTAAACAATTTCTAAACAGTTTATGTGTCTATCCTAATATTTTTGTGTGACCTTGCAAATGAAAGGTAAATGCTTTGCACTCCATATTCAACAGAAACCATGTTTTAGTACATCCCAAAAAATTATATAAATTCCATTACGTTTCTAATAGTGTAAAATGATTAAAATGCACCGCAAACGACTTTCCCTCATAGACCGTAATATAACAGAATTATTTTGAGTCTCCCTGTAAACTTATTACAAGTGCTACAAGTATCATATTCGATCGTAAGCATCTTGTAGTACATTTCAGTGATGTATATCAATTTCAATATTTTTGAAATAGTGTAACATTAAAATACCCTAAAAAAGATTTTTCCCCATAAACCAGAATGTAACGGCATTTTTTGAATGCACCTGTAAACGAAGTACAAGTGGTACATACTTTATTTTCAATACCGAACTTGCCATAGTAAGCCTCAATAATATATATCGATTGTATAACAATCCGAGTATATTTACGCGAGTTAGAGCACGGGCAGGCGGCAGACGGACAGACAGACCCACAGACAGAAAACCGAATCCATAAACACTTTTCAACTAGGTTGGAAAGAGTTAATATATATATTTTTTAATTTCTTGCATTTAATTTTCTTGCTTAAATTTCTCTTGTGCATGGAATATGTTACTGAAAATAATTTGGATAATTCAAATTATTTACCGCAGTTTGAAAGGAACCGCACGCCTTGAATACGCTCAAGGTGCTACATAGCATACGAACTGATAAAAAAATTATCAAACTTTCACTCTTGTTTCAATGAAAAAAAATTATGGTGTTTGCATTTATTTATTCTTAAAAAAATTAATTGTTATATATTTATTTATAGTTCAAGAAATACCTAATCCGTAAGTCGAATTTCTACAAAATGCTATTTTCCCATCGGATAATTTAAATGAAACTACAGTAGAACCCCGATTATCCGAATCCCGGTTATCCAAAAATCGCCTTAACCTAAAAACCTTAAAATTCTTTTTTTTCTTTTTCTTATATGATTTTTTTTTTTTTTTTAAACAAGCATGCTGTTTATGAAATAAATAAACAGCGTCAACTTACTTATTTGGACCATTGCGTAAATGCAGGCATTTTATTGCATAGACACATACAACACTTCATTTCTTTATAAATATGTTGTGTATTTTTTTTGTTTTTCAACATGGCACTTGGCATTACTTCGATGCTGTGTTCTCATGCCACCTTTTAAACAATAACACACCTGACGCTGTTTTATCTTCCTGCACTTCAATATATTGAAATATTGGTATGTATTGATACCGTAATTGATTCGGTTTTATTGATTTTATACAAAATTAATAAATTGATTTTATACAAAATCAATAATCAAATAATCCATAATACCGATATCAAAGTTTCTCAACGCGTTGAGCTCTTCATGCTTATAAAAACCCGTTTGCGCTTTAAAACATTATTCATCGTAAATAAAGTTTAGAGGAAATTAAAATACGTGTAAACAGGAAGGGGATGTCGTACAGAATACGGATTCCCGCTGCACCTGCAAGCATGAACGCGTTACCTGACTGTGTTAAAATGAGAACGATGAGTAGTGACATCTGGTAGAATAAAATTAGGAAGCCTCCTGGTTATCCAAAAATTCCTATGGAACCCCGGTCAACTGAAAATCTTTTAGTTCCATGCTTTTCGAATAACCGGGATTTTATTGTAGATTGATAACTCCTCATATGTAATTATTCTCTTTAATAATCCTTATCGTTTTTGTTTTAAGATGACTTTACAAGGCATAATATTGAATCGCACACACTGTCTTATAAAACAACACGTGCGTAGAAAATAAAGGGTACCGCATCCAATATTTTCTAAAACAAATTGTCAAAATTGACAAAATTGTGATTTTTCAGTGGAAATGTTTTAATGATTATTTTCAGATAAAACAATTCTTCAAAATGCTTATTTTCTTTTCTTTACAAAGTGGAATCGCTCTCAAATAGTCGAAGGAGTTGGAGACAAATTTTACCATAGTATTTCACTTCCGGATACCTGTATGAAATTTTACATACTGCATATATACATACTCAGGAACATAAAACTATCTGGAGACACTCGCTCAGAGGTCACGATCCTCCTTTCTTGGAGAGGCTAACGTGCAGGATTAAAGCGGTTGAAAGTCACGTGACAGTCACGGTTTCACGCAAGCAGCTGTCAAACAATATAAGTATACTACCTCGTTTATCTTCTGTGTGTTTAATAATTAGGCTGTTCTTAAATAAAAAGAAACGTAATTTCTAATGCGAATCTGTTATTTGAAGACGAGACTGGTTATTTAACATACGTAAGCTATCGAATGCAAAAAGGAACCATTTTTCCGTTATAGTGTAATATGTATAACTTTTAACAGTGTAATATTATATATTCTGAATCATTAGTAGAATTATAACAATTTAGTAGGTTTACTAGAATGCCGATATTTTTTATTTCTTTTAAATAAAGCACCTCTATAAAATCGCAATCTAGAAAACTGAAGTGATTGCGGGAACCGAAGTTGCAAGAATGATTGAAAATGTTGAAGAAATTAATAAACATAAGACTGAAATCACTTCTGAAGAGCATCATGAGGACACTGGAAATTTTTGTAATCGATTTCAAACCCATATTTTTGTTGATGCTATTTCAAGAACAAGGCAATTCCTCCGATGAAGTTGACTACAATCAAAAGAAGTAGGATTGTCCTCGAGGAGGAATATGCAAGGTCTGGCATTCCATCGGATGTAATAGGGAAAGGGAAAATTCAGTTTGATGAATTTGTCGAAAACTTTCTACTCAGAAAGGTATCAGTCTAAAACGTCATAAAAAAACTTACCCCTGATGAGTGAAAAGAAATTTTTCATTAAGCCAAAGGAGAAGCAAAATATTGTTGACTTTACAAAATGCAATACATTTTTGACAAGCTGTATGTTGCTAGAAAAACGAGACAAATGGGTGTGAAAGAGTTTTTCGCGTATGAAAACAGCTCTTGTCCACCTTCCATATCTGACCTAGGTAAACTTCGAAAACTCAGAAACAAATCCGACGTAGTCTGTTTTATCGTAAAGACAAGTGAAGATTCTGAGACGGCTGTCCACCTCTAATGTTTCTTCCCTCATTATCGATGGAGTTGCCTTGGTCCATGTGCTGATCCCTCAATCCAATTGAACCTTACAACAGTAAGATGACGAGATTCTCGTACCATGCGTTTTCATAAGACTTAAAACTTCAGACAGAGTCAATTTGGCTTTTCACCGCTATCTAGAAGGAATCTTTAAAAAATATACAAGACAGTTGAGAATATATGGGCTACGAGTAAGGGTGAAATCTAACGTTGTAATATCTAAATCCTTCAGTAATTCCCTTGCTCACAGCAAAAACAATGAAAATCTCTTCAGATGTTTACCAGGAAATCTACCTCCTGAATCTACTCCCTGAGAAACAAGTTATTTGCACCTGCAGAGACAAGAAAATGGTTCTTAAGAGAACACTTTTGTAGCCATTTCTCCCACATCTCACAAAGAAGTCGATTTCTGTTTGTTATTTCATGTTCGGCATGCTGTTGAATACTCGAGGCATTCAAATATCACAGTAAAATCTCTAGATCTACACTACCGAATCTAGAAGTATTGTGGTTGGTGTGCGGAATCCAATATATTCCTTTCCACGAATTGGAGTGGTAAGGTCTATGAGTAGTTCTAAATCTGTTATCTCTCTTCCATGCCTTTACAGGAGCTGACATGGTGTCTACTTTTGCAGGTATCGGTAAATCCGTTTCAAGGAATATATGGATGGCATTTCGAGAAGTAGAGAATGTTTTTTTGGCCTAGTGCAAAGTTTGCGACAAGATCACTGTATGCCATAATCATTCAGCGCTTCATCTTCCATTCATACAACACATTAGTTCAGTGAAGAACGTAAAATAATCCAAACGATTTCTACATATCCAGCAGAAAAGACTCATTGAAAATATGCCATCTAACATCAACATTCTCTTGCATCACCTGAAGAGATCCATCCTCCAATGTCGATTGTGAACAAATGACCTTCAACGGAGATTTCCAAGCTAAGATCCGTGTCAGTGGGGATGGAAAAAGGTGAGAGACAAATCCCGAAATCACCATAGAGAAACTGCAACAACTGACTTCATGCAAATGCAAAGCAATCCGTATACATCGTCGATGTGTAAAATCATATCTAAGTTCTACTTTACATTGTTGTTGGGAGTGACAATGCAAGGAGTAAAATTATTTTAATTTGCAAATTTTAATCTTTTTAAATTATGACAATTAGTTTGTTTTAAAAACAATAAAAATTAGAGATTATCATGCTTATGTCTTTGATTGTCCCATATTTACAACTGCTAATGGGAATTTGATTTATAGATAAAATATGCATACGAATAATTAATATATATAAATATATAAACATCCAATCTAGGGCTTACCCAGAGAGAAAGGGAGAGGGGAGGAGAGCTTAGACGGTCAAAATTCAAAAAAAAACTTCACAAGTGACACTCAGTGCAAAATGATTACTGGGATACGTTGTAACTCTACATCATTTGTCTTAGTCAAAGTTATGAGTATCTTATTTGTAGCTTTTTTCAAGCGCTTTCAAATGATTTATCAGAATGTCAGAATGTTATTATTAGTAAAGCAGATATGAGGATTTTAACGCACCTATATTACACGTCACGTCGGCCATTTTGATGACATCCTCGGGGGGGGGGGTGTTCTGATCGAGGGGTTTACTGTTTCTTAACGTCTATATAAGAACTGTGCAAAAACTTATACTGGTATCTGGAAGTGAAATATCTGTACGCTATCTCCTCCGACTATAAGGTGATGAGTTTTCCTGAAGTTTACAAAAAATATATATTTAGATTTCTAATTTATAAATAAAACTATAACAATTACACGCAGTTGACAAAGCCCTAAAGCTTTTTCTTTACAATGCATGAATAATGAACGTCTAACAATGTCTATCGACTGGAGGCCATACAGGAAAATGAAAGACAAACACGCCGAGAAAGTACTATACATAAAAATTTTAATTGCGTCATAGTGGATACTGGGAATTTACCTGGACAGAAACAATTTAGAACTTTCAAAGATTTTTTGGTTGAAGAAATATACTATTTTCTGGAAATATCTAATAAAAAGATACTTTTAACAAGAACAGCTATAAATTAAATTTTTCTTATGTATGTATAATATATATATATATATATATATATATCTTCCAATAAGAAAAATAAATATAGAAATTGGCTATTTCGACAGAGTCCGAAAGACTTGATTTGTTTTAATTACTTTCTTTATTTGACATATTTTTCAGACAAAAATCATTTAATTGAATTAAATAATGTCATTATTTTACTGGTTTAAAAAGGATTTAATAATGACCATGCAACGTCTGTAATTTACTGAAAATCACTACGTTCGGAATAGAAAAAAATGAATCAATTATTACATAAACGCAATTAAATGGACTAAAATTGAAAAGAATGCCATGTCTTTACTTCGAAAATAATATCTTTAAAGTTAATATCGTTTTCATTGCTTCAGTAATTAGTCTGAAATTTTATGAAAAAAGAAGATTTTGTGAAATATGGTAGGCAGCATTAATTAACGAAGTTTACAAATTAATTTTCAATAATTTTTCTTTTATAAGTATGCACTTAATTTTTAAAAAACTAAATTTAAGTTTTACGCAAATACCATCGTAATCGATTGGATAAAATGCAAGCAAGTTTAATATTATTGAAAAATAATACTCAAATTTAAATAAATTCAGATTTTAATTTGAGTTTCATTAAACAATTTTGATTAAATAGAAAATTTTCATACGAAAAATAATACCTAATTTTTGGTGCATTGAAAAAATGTTTTTTTCCTATTTGTTTTTTATGTGTTAACTAAATTTTTAACAATTTCTAATAAAACAAGGATTTTAAAAAAAGGAAACAAATTCTAAACAAAACAATTTTCAGTAATGGCTAATTTTTCTTATTTATAAGATACATACGTCTCGATTTGTTACGTTTAGCTTTTATTTCAATCTCTAGAACAAATTAATGCAGAAAAGATATTGTCTGACTCTGTTTTATCACAAATGACAGCCGTTTAGAAATACCAAACGTTTTTAACTTTAACCCTAGTGACTAAGAGGTAAATGTAAAGTAAAATAAATTTTCAGTTTTCAATGAAAAAATAAAAATCTATAAAGAAGAATAAAAGAAAAAATATTTTTCGATACATGAGTTTCATAGGATAAAGAATTATTTTACTTTCTCCCACAATTTGAATATGATGTTTTTAATTACTCCAATTAGAAGTTTATAGTTACTCAAAACTGTTCATGTTTCCACAAATCGAGAAGTAGAAAAAAAAAAGAGTTGCAGTCAACATGAGTACAGTAAATAATGGAAATTCAGTAAAATATTGTGAAAAAAAACTTTATTCTTGACTCTTTTCACTTATTATTATTTTATAAACCAGCAGCTTCTTGAAATTTTTTAATAGAATATTTAAACCGACCGAGCTTTTTTAAAGCATTCACGGCCTAGACCCCTTTTTGGACATAGGTTTCTTTACCTCAATATATTCAATAACATTTTACCCCGGATACATCAGCACATAAGATGTAGCAGGAAATTTCCACAATTTCAAATTTTTCTGCATTGCACTAACTTCTAGCGTGCCTTCTGCAACTTTCACATTTTTCTTGGGAAGACAGCTTTTCACAAAAGAATGTGTTCAAAAAATTTTAAAGAACAAATCCAGGTTTCGTACGGATCAGGTAATTTTGCAGGAGTGATATCAGTATTATTTTTTATGGAAAAAGAAATCGATGTTGAACTCGAGAAACTACTCCTTCTTTTAAAGAGAGATTTTATGTAAGAAAATACTGGTAGAGAAGAATTTCCTGGTCGCAAAATTTCAGGTGGCTTACGAACCGTGAATTTGTTTAATTGTAAAATTGATTGAATGGATTTCATTCTATCTATGACAACCTCATATTTTCCTTTTGCCTCCCCTTGTTAATGAGCATTTTTTAGATATTGCCGTACAACATCTGGCAGGTTTGACGTTATCTCCGGCATTTAAGTGTACCCTTTCTTTTTATTTCCTTTGGATTTTTTTTATATTATAATTTCATATTGTTTAAAGAGACTCCAAACAAACACGGTTTTGTTTTTGGTGTTTCGTATGGGTGTATGTATGAATGTACTGAAACTTTTAGAACAATCTCTGAACGGATTTGATTGTAAATTTCACAATACAAACTTAGTTCATAATAAATAAATAAATAAATCACCATAACTAATAAATAAATAAATAAATAAAATAGTAAAAAAATAACTATATCAATTTTAACAACAAATAAAATATCTCTTCATATACTTTGTTTTAAAAATAACAATATAATAGAATAAAATTCGGCTTTTGCGTAGTGGGAAAGTAATTTAAAAGAATGATTTTTTGAGACTATTAGGAAAGAGGCACGTGAATTCACACAGATTAAAAGAAATGAAAGAGATTTAAATGCCGGAATAAATAGGAAATATTTAATATAATAAAGAATTCAAGAGAATAGTTTTTTTAAGAAGACCTATTCTTATGAAATGTGATTATTACATATCGGGAAAAAAAGTGAATTTACATAGATTTGGATAAAATATGTCTTAAATATGGAAATTAATTGAATATTTTTGAAAAAGGGAATATTTAAATAAACTAGCGTCGTAAATGGAATATTAATGAAAGGAATGTTTTATACAATAAATTTAATAGGGTATGAAATTTTAAATTTTCTAATATATAATAAACGTTGTAATATATAATAAACCGCATTGATTATATTACTATGTACTAATTAATGCACACTAGTGGAGCAATTTATAGAAATCTTTGATGGCTCATAACACTACATTGTTTAGGAATATTACGAAAGCTATATACGAATAGGAACATAATTAAATAAAAAATATCATGACATACAGTTTGTTCAATTATAATTATTTTATCAAAAGTTCTCAACAAAATAAAATACAAAATGCAGTAACACTTGGTTAATTTGACGTGTTTTTCTTTCTCTTGAATGTAACCAACGTATATAAAATATTGGAGCGATAGACAAATTTCATTTTTTTTCTTTTTAAATGAGTCGATTAAGCTCACAAGGAGAGGACCAAGCATTGTAATCACAGAAATCACAGATTTTGATTTTGTTTATATATGTTTTAAGGTAGAAATAGCTTAGTCTCAGTTTCAACGGATTTTATACAATGCTCCTTGATTCTCGAGAAATAGTGGTGCTAAAATTATAATACAACTTAAATATCGTAATTATTTTTGTATAAAAGCACAAACATTAGATGTATATATATATAGAACAACAATCATGTTTCGAGCAGGAAATTTTATTTTATAAAACGTAACTTAGTAAATCGCCGCAAATATTGGATTTCAATTATTGAATAAAATTTCTGGGTCGAAACTTAAACACCGTAATTTACGGTCTATAATCCGCGCAACAAATAATCATTATAATACAACCCATAAAATTCATCCCAGAAATTTTATTCATTAATTGGAGTTAAATATTAACAGCGATTTAGTAAGTTACGTTTTATAAAATATATTTTCCGGGCCGAAACATGATTGTTTGAACCGCGTAATATTGGTCGGAAATTACGGTATTTAAGTTGTGGTATAATATTAGACCCTCTATATCTTGAAAACTAAGGAGCGTTGTATAAAATCAGTTGAACCTGAAACTAAGGGGCTTTTACCCCACAACATATATATAAAAATAATCAAAATCTGTGATTACCAGGATTGGCCCTCTCCTTGTTTGTGTAGCATACGAAAGAAAAATTATGTTATATTTTTAACTGATAGGAGGGCTTTTATCACTGTTTTTCATGATTGGTATCAGGTTGCTGAAGGGACGTTTCCAATTTTGAGCTAGTAAACCATAATAAAATAATAAAACGTCGTAAAAATTTTATTAGTTATTCAGAAAGCCAATAGCATTGTTATATGCAAAAGGCTACAGTTATGAAGAAATATGAAGAAAAAATGGAACAAAATTGACCAAGGAATGACTATGACACAAACACACACACAAAAAAAAAAAAAAAAAAAAAAAAAAAAAACAGCTAATGAAATGGAAATCTGCAGAAGAGAAAGTGATCAGAGAATATTTAGTTTCTTGTGTTCAGACGCCAAACAAAATAATCTCTGTGTATTAAATATGAAATGGTATACTGCGGAATTGCAGCAAAGCACAGACATGTGCAGACTACAGTATTTTTGTCTAAATTCCAGGATTACACGTAACAATTATTTCTATCAATAAGACAAAGACATAAAATATTAAACTTGGCTAAAATGAATGCAGTTAGAGAGAGAAATAGTTGTGCTATGTGTATTTGAAGCGAAGACACCGAAAATCCCATGTTTGATAGGATGGTATAATGTATGCAAGTAC
Organism: Maratus michaelseni; assembly: GCA_963931845.1. Taxonomy (NCBI): domain Eukaryota; kingdom Metazoa; phylum Arthropoda; class Arachnida; order Araneae; family Salticidae; genus Maratus; species Maratus michaelseni. Next base: position 445,747,699 of record OZ007589.1, on the reverse strand, counting down.
ATCAATTCAAAAAGCTTTCCGTAAAAAACCTAGTTAGTTTTATGAACTTGTGTTGAATAAGTTCAAAAAATTGAGGTCAAATTTTGTATATTTTATGGGAATTTCAATGCAAAAATATATAAATGATGTACACGAACCCTATTTGAAGTCTTCCATATGTACCTTTTTCCAGGATAATCAAATATTTGTATTTCATTAGATTAATTTTTACATAATTATTCAAATTGGTAAAGAAATCATATGACAATTGAATCCATTTGGACACTACACTGTTAACTAGTATAAAAACAACAGAAGATTTTATCCATAAAATAGAAAATATTCAGATTTCTAAAGGAACTATTCTAGCTAGTTTAGATATTGTGTCTCTTTACCCATCTATTGATACAAATGAAGTTGTACAAAATATTAATTTGGAAATTGATAAACAAAATAATTTAAGTGATAGCGTAAAAACATCTCTAAAGTCAGGACTTAACCTTATCATTAATAACAACGTTTTCATGTTTAATAAGAAATTTTACAGACAAAATAAAGGAGCACCTATGGGATCTCCTATTTCCGGTCTGTTGGCTGAATTTAAACTTAGACCGATGGAGGAATTTATTTTTAAAAGTTTGAATTTAACACCAGAAGTTTGGCTAAGATACGTGGATGATATCTTTATCACATGGAATCATGGAAAGCAAGAACTCCTATTTTTCCTCTCAAAAATAAACGAAATAGATGAAAATATTAAGTTTACGTTGGAAATAGAAGAAAATTCATCACTGCCGTTCCTGGATATTCAATTAATTAAAGATGACAACAACCTAAAACGTAAAGTCTATCGTAAACCGATGAGAAGTAACACAATAATCCCATTTAATGCCTCTACAACTTTCACTTATAAGATTGCTGCATTCAATTCTTTCATCAAGCGTGCTTTTCTGATTTGTTCAAGTGAATTCATCCAAGATGAACTTAATTTTATCAGAGATATCGCCATTGACCATGGTTTCCCAGCTCATCACGTACAGAAAATTATAGAAAAATTCAATGGCCATTTAATTCAGCATCCTGTCCCTAGCAATAATAAACCAAACTATCGTAAATTCCAATATATACCTATTATATTTGAAAGGATTAAAAGGGCCCTCCGTAAATACAATATCCATCTTATTGCTGTCCCTCCTAGAAAATTGGTTGACTTCGTTTCATGTAAATTAGATCCTATCCCCCCTGATCAATTCGCAGGTGTTTATGAAATGTCCATTAGCTTAAATAATAATAGTATAATTTTTTACATTGGTATGACTAAAAGAAAGTTTTTGGAAAGGTTAAAAGAGCATAAAAACGACATAAAATTTGGAAAGTTATCCACTGCACTCTCCCGGTTTTATGCTAAAAATAATGATACTGTAATTAATTTCGATAAAGCAAGAATTATCCATAGGTTCAATAACCCATTTAAAGCCGCCATTAGGGAATCATTGGAAATTAAAATTAGAAAAGATTGTATTTGTAATGATAACTTTTCTTTCAACATACCTAGTTTATGGGATACATTTTTAACCCCTTGTTAATTCCTTGTTTTGTTTTTCGCTCTTTGGCAACAGAGAGCGCCCGCTTATTTTATTTAAATTTTTCCATACTGTTGATTTCAATTTTCTCGTGTCGAAAAGTAAAAGATCAGTAGTCGTTTGTATTGTTCCTCTTCCCCGATGATGGCTTTAAGTTTAAAGCCAAAACATGTACGATTTCAGCTCTGTTATGAGTTTAAAACAATTTTTACACTGATTTTAGCAACTCATAAGCACAATTTGTGCAATTTGTGAAATCATATGAGTTGTAATTTTCTAACTGAACGAAAAATGTCCAGGCCAGAATTTGAACCTGGGATCTCTTGGCTTATATGAGTTGTAATTTTCCAACTGAACGAAAACTGTCCGGGCCAGGATTCGAACCTGGGAGCTCTTGGCTTATATGAGTTGTAATTTTCCAACTGAACGAAACATGTCCGGGCCAGGATTCAAACCTGGGATCTCTTGGCTTATATGAGTTGTAATTTTCCAACTGAACGGAAAATGTCCGGGGCAGGATTCGAACATGGGATCTCTTGGATCTGTTAGAAAAGAGATCCCAAATTTGAATCCTGGTCCGGACAGTTTTCGTCCAGTTGGAAAATTACATCTCATATGATTTCTTTACCAATTTAAATAGATGTGCGAAAATTAATTAAGTGTAATCACGTATCCAACGTTTACTGGAGTTCCAAATTATCTGCAATTTATTCAGATATGATACCAGATGCTATGATCAATAAGCTTAACTGGATGAATTAGGTCCTCCAGATTCGACCGGGATGGCTCAGTTGGCTCAGCACGACAGATCCCAGGTTCGAATCCTAGCCCGGACATTTTTCGTTCAGTTGGAAAATTGCAACTCATTTGTATTTCAGTAAAATTGTATCTCATTTTGCTGCTGCATGCATACAAAATTTCAAAATAACCACATCCCACAACTCGAATGGCCTCAGAATTGTTCAGATCTTAACTCAATTGAAATTCTCTTTAGAAAACTAAAGAAACTTGTATATCGGAAACAATTCAGCAATTAGGATAATTAACAGAAACATTACCTGAATGTTTGTTCCACAATAAAAAAATCACAAAATTAAAAAATAGATTTGATTTACTTCATTTGAAGACGTTTTAATATTGGTATTTACGCTAAAGTTTATTCCAGATTTAACTGGCTTGCTGAAAATATTTGCTCAGGTAATATTATCCATACGTTTCAGTTTCCTCCTAAGTAACCGCTAATACAAAAGAACTCCCAACGATTATTGAGGCATATTTTGTATTAAAATATATTTCCTTTGTACACAATTTGATGGCTGTACATTGAAATTAAGTGCCATTATGAACTATCAAACTTACAAAATCGAGTTTTTCAAAAAAAATTCCGTAATTTTGGGAATGCTGTATATGCAGTTGCTGTCTTTTAAAAAATAATTTTTTTTTTTTAATGTGAAGAAAAAATTTTGAAATGAATGTTGGTGCAAGACTTTTAATCTTTAACTTAAAAAAACTGATCTTTTTCGTACTCTGTTAAAAGAAAAAATTGTATTGACAAGAAGATAGCAGAAATAATGAAGTATTGAAAGGATCGCTGTCCATAAGCCGTGTTTCTGGCCCATGAAATAAGACTAAAATTCGATTTTGTTATACTGAATTCATTATTGCACTTTTTAATATTAGAAGGCTTATCCTGTACGATTTCAAGAATATTTTCTGCATTTTGTTCGTTTTTATATAGCTTACACAAACTCAAAGTTCGTATTATTCGCAGTTTTTGATGAAAAATACGCAATTTCTCCTAATTTTACCTCAATTTTTAATATATATTTTTTAAATATTTTACTATGAGCGCAGCTTTGCAACACTTTTATTTTTACATATATTGTACACTTTGATGTATTTTATAAGATATGTAAAGAAGAAAGTGTTGCACGATTGCGCTCATATAAATAATTGAGATAAAATTAGGAGAAATTGCGTATTTTTCATCAAAAACGATGAATAATACGAAATTTGAGCTTGCGTAAGTCATATAAATCCGAAAAAAATGCAAAAAAATATTGTTGAAATCGTACAGGATAAACCTTCTAATATAAAAAGTGAAATAATTAAGTCAGTATAACAAAATCGAGTTTTAGTCTATTTCATGGGAAAAACACTCGGTTTATGGACCTTGATCCTTTATTTTTCTAACGAAAACATTTAGCATCTTAAATTTATATGCACCATATAAAATAAATTGCATTATAACATATAAATTAGTGTTTCTAATTTTAACGAAATATATTTAATTTTTTAGGAGCACTCATTGTTTATTCATTTAATTATAATTTAACTCAAAGTTTTCTATATAATAAATACCAGGGAATGAATAACAATAGTTAATCGAACTTAAAACAGATTTCATTCGTAAAGTGGATTCATTAATTATATATTTTGGTAAAAATAAGTTTTAATTAAATATTTTGTCCATTATGATGAGTATAGAAATGTTACCGTTCACACGGCGTAAATGTTTTAAGATTATAACCAAATTAATAATTAAGCAAAAACGCATGAGAAAAATACATGTAGTCAGTTTATTTAATAATATCATTTATTTTAAGTGCATGCTGTAAGTGACAAATATATGAAACATTACGAAGTTATCTCTTCTGAAATTCCGTTTCATTACATAACACAATGTAAACAAATTTTTTAACACAATTAAAAATATCCTTTGAAATATCTGTTCAAACGTGATTAATAAATTGCGTAAATTTCAATAGCATAAATTTTCAATTATAAAAAATATCTTTTTGGTGAATGAATGCATTTAATTGTAAAATTTAAAATCCATTTGTTTTTTTCGGTGGCTATTGCAATGAATATAAAATAGATAAAATACAAATACCATTAACTTTAATTAGAAATCAATTTACATTTGTATACAGTCTACAAAATAAAATATATTATAAATTAACAAGTACACTGAAAGAATTATTAACTGTTAATTTCATTTCAAACAGATATTTAAAAATGTACGTTTATTAATTAAAAATTATTTTTCTTTATATCATGACAAAAATAAAATGTAATTAAGTCTTTGTCCAATATAATGGACATATAAGTGTTATTGCTCAACTTTCATAAGCGTTTTATGTTTAAAAATTTTATTAAGCAAAAACCCATTAATGAATTACCTGAGGCCAATTTATTTAATGACTACAGCTACTTTATTTCTGCATTATCTTATAAGCAATAAAAATCTATAACATTATGAAATTATTACTTCAAAAGTTCACAAAAGTAAATCAATTTATTAACACAATCAAGGAAATTATTATTTTTTAAATATGACATCGAATGATATTAATTATCGGAGTAAATAAATGTATAATTAAAAGAAAAGGTTTTTAACTATGAAAAATATCTTATTTTGAACTTGATTACATCTAAATGTAATTAAGAACCGATATTCTTTTTTTATGTAAATTGCGAGGAATAGGAAATTGATAAAGAAAACATATTACAAAAATTTTAATTAGAAATTAATTTACATTTTGTAAAAGCTTTAGTTTCGCATGATATATAAAAATTATTTTTATTGCTTTAATATGAAATTAAAATTAAATGTGAAATAAAATGAATAGTTCGTATGGTGATGTTTCTAAAAATGTTTCCAGTTTACAAGTTACCTATGCAATTAAAAACAAGAACGAAAAATCATGCGTCAAGCATAGATTATGTAACACTTTCCAACGCTTCCAAAATAATTTTACAAATTATTACCGTTTAATAAGCTGAAAGATAAAACTAAGTAAACAATTTGAAAACGCATAACATATTTAAAAACGTAATTTCAGGAATTTCTAACATATACAACATTCGGAAAAGTATCCGAATACTTTTATTCAGCCCTGTATATCATCTATAGATTTGTATATATACTACATAAGATGCTAAATTTTAGTTTAGTTAGGAAACGCGTAGCACAGTTTAAAATCCTTCTTCTGGAGTATGTCAATAAACGGAAATGCGTTCGCGAACTTTTGCGCTGCCCTGTATAGGATCTACAGAATTTATACACACCAAGTAATAGACAAAAAGTAAGTTAAATTTAAAATCGCGTTCAGCAACTTAAAACGCACTTCCAGGAATTATTGTTAACAGACATAGAGAATTATTTTGTGTGTCGATGTAACTGAACGATGACTGCTATACACACAATATTCTGTAATAAGCCTCTTGTAATGCACCTTAGTGGTATATATAAATTTCAATGCGTTTAAAATAGTGAAACATTATTTAAATAAACCGCAGACGATTTTTCTCCATAGACGTAATGTAACGGAATTCTTTTGACTCTCCCTGTAAGGTAACTATAAGTGCTATGCACACCTTATTCCATATTAAGCTTTTTGTAATGCACCTTAGTGATATATATCTATTAAAATTTGTTTGAAATCGTGTAGCATCATTAAAGTAAACCGCAAATGATTTTTCCCCATAGATCGTAATGTACCGGAATTCTCTTGAGTCTCCCTGTAAAATAAGTATATGTGCTACACACTTCAGTTGAAATAGGAAACATGCTATAGATGACTGCAGACAAACCGAAGTTATAAACACTTTTCAACTAAGTTGGAAAGTGTTCAAAAATAAGTATTTTTAGAAATATAACATATCATTTATCGGTGATTTTTATTTCTTACAAACAATGCTTTCCAAAGTTTAATTACACAAATTTATGTAAATCTTACAGATGAATTCCGACTATAAAATTTTCAACTTGCATCTTTTATTTCACTGTGTTATACAATTTGCTTTTTAAGGTTTTTTTAAATCTGTGTGTATGCCTATGTTATAAATAACATTTTTTTCTGTGTTTGGGAGGCAAACGTTCAACTTCTAACTTTTCCAAATGCGAGTAGTGTGTAAGTAAGTATATATATAGAGATAGATAGATAGATAGATAGATAGATAGATAGATAGATAGATAGATAGATATACTTCAAAATGTTTTTCAGACATTGAAATTTCCGAAATATTATATAAGATTAGCTTTTACAGATATATATGTGCTAAATTTAAATGACCACTCAAACTGTGATATCCCGAAGTTTTTTTTTTGTTGTTGTTATTGTTTCACCAGCACAGGAATGACCAAAAAAGCGAGGGACAAAACTTTAATCCCCCCTAAAAAACTAAAATTATACACATTTCACTCATATAAAAATTATATTATTAAGTTTCACGAAATTCATTTTTACATTAACTATTACATTGCTTTTCAAAATTGTTTAATAATTATTGTTTGTTGATGGTTTTAATGACTAAGTTATGGGTTGAGGTTAGGAGACGGTAGTGACTTTTAAAATATTTAAATTAAGATTTAAAGATTAAAAAAAAACAGATTTGCACAGTAGAAGTAACATAATACTGTAGACAATCGTAGAGAAAATTTTTAATCCTAAATGAGAATTTATATTGCAATGAAATGACGTATTTATCCTGGTGACTGAGAAATCACACTTCTTAGATTTTGGGCCATATATATGATGAATGATATTTTAGATATACCAACACTGATTTTCACATAGATAAACTACGAGCTTTACATATTTTTTTATTTGTAACTGTATGAAGCATTTTAACGTTAACTTATTCAGACTTAATATTGCTTTTTATATTTTATTTTTTATACGTGCGAGAAAAAACTCATCCGTCTTTCTGCTTCTAATTCGTACAAGCATAAAGATACAATTATATAAATACTGATACTATATATTAGGATGATAATTCATAACATTGTTTATAATTACGCTTTTTACGGAAGTCAAAGAAACCATATGTAAATTTTCTCATGTATATTTAAAGTTAAAGAATAGTTATTGATAGACAAATAAAAAATAAATTAAGTAAATCATTTATTATTTTTTTCAAAATCAACCATTATTGTAACTATTTTTATTATATTAAAAATTTTTAAACCACAAGAAAATTTGCATATTACGGTTACAGATGTTTGACTAAAATATGCATCCGCCATTTTTTTTATAAATGTTTAAAATAAGAATTATCAATTTCAATTTTAATTTTGTATTACCGACTTCATCAAAAATGAATTAATTGTTAATAAGGCAAAAAGTAAGGCAATCTTTCTGAGAAAATAATTCGTGCTCCGTACTAAAAACTAGTCGCTGGGGGCCATCGTAATACTTACCCATCATAGATATGCATAATATAAAATATGAAAATAAAACATGTGTAAACTATTTATAAAATGCAATTGAAAAAAATCGTGCCTTGATGACGTCGTAAAATTTAAATGTTCTATTACTGAATTGCGTAAAAAAATCATCCTTACAACTCCAAAATTGATAAACATATTAACTAACGGTTTACGACGTCGGATTAAGCGCCTCATTTCCAATTAAAATATATCTTTGAATTTAAATTTGAATGAAATACAAGGTCATGAAAAATCGAAGAGTGTGGGAAATAGGATTACAAATATCTCGGCAAGTCATTATCCGATCGACTTCATTCTTTATGGAAAATTTATATTTTTCATTGTCTTTTATAGTCACTCCATAAAATATACAATTTCGAAAATTTTTATATACCTTTTATCAGAACTAATATTACGAGAGTCCGAAAAAACTAGTTCCGAATAATCAAAGTTACTGAAATTCAATAAACTTCTTCCCATTATTACATACTAAGTACATACCAAATTTCAAGTCTCTATCTCAATTTGTACGGGAGATAGAGCGTTTACAGACACATACACAGACAGACGGATAACAAAATATTTTTTCTAAAAATATATTTTTCGGAATCTCCAGTATCTGAAACGTGTAAATCCGCCAAATTTTTTTTTTTTCGATTTTCAAAACGATTACAAGACTTACCCTATATTACGTATGATGGGTAAGTAACAGAGTGTTTCAACACATTTTGCACACCAACAGATACTCAGACATGTAGCGACAACATCAACCTAACACTATATCTATAGAAGTAAAAACCTACATAAATACATAGATTTCTACTTATCACGTAGCTTCGTACATAGCATTAATTTTAATTTTTCGATATTCAAAGTGGAATTTTAGTATTCTATTCATTTATTTGCTTAAATACATACTGAGTCTAAAACGTTCGGTGAATCGTCTCATAAAATAAAGAAAAGGAAATGTTACAAATTAAACAAATATTTATTGTTCTTTAGAGTAATTTCTATCAGCTACAATACATGTTTGAAAACTTTTTAGAGTTGCTGGAAACTGTCAGTGACGGCTTCGTTCGAATAAGCTTGAAGCACCAACGTCACACGATGTTGCATTTCTGTTACATCTGCAAAGTGGACGGGATACAACACGGACGTGTGATCAAAACGAAGTGTTTCGCACTAGTTCGATGATATCTGGAGGTGATTTTTGATGGTCGGCACGAACACGGTTCATTATTAACATTTTCCGTCACGGAAAAGTTTGAAACTGTCATAAATACATATATTTACTCACTGCATCTTCTCTGTATGCTTGCATCAACAATGCATGTATCTTTGTTGCAGTTTACCTTAATTTGTAGCGAAACTTGATGTCCATGCGCTGCACATCTGCAAAGTGGACGGGATACAACACGGTTTTGTGATCAAAACGAAGTGTTTCGCACTAGTTCGATGATATCTGCAGTTGTCATTTTTGATGGTCGGCCCGAACACGGTTCATTATTAACAGTTTCTTTTCCGTCACGGAAAAGTTTGAAACTGTCATAAATACATATATTTACTCACTGCATCTTCTCCGTATGCTTGCGTCAACAATGCATGTATCTTTGTTGCAGTTTACCTTAATTTGTAGCGAAACTTGATGTCCATGCGCTGCACATCTGGAAACTGGACGGGATACAACACGGTTTTGTGATCAAAACGAAGTGTTTCGCACTAGTTCGATGATATCTGGAGTTGTGATTTTTGATGGTCAGCCCGAACACGGTTCATTATTAACAGTTTCTTTTCCGTCACGGAAAAGTTTGAAACTGTCATAAATACATATATTTACTCACTGCATCTTCTCTGTATGCTTGCATCAACAATGCATGTATCTTTGTTGCAGTTTACCTTAATTTGTAGCGAAACTTGATGTCCATGCGCTGCACATCTGCAAAGTGGACGGGATACAACACGGTTTTGTGATCAAAACGAAGTGTTTCGCACTAGTTCGATGATATCTGGTGTTGTGATTTTTGATGGTCAGCCCGAACACGGTTCATTATTAACAGTTTCTTTTCCGTCACGGAAAACTTTGAAACTGTCATAAATACATATATTTACTCACTGCATCTTCTCTGTATGCTTTCATCAACAATGCATGTATCTTTGTTGCAGTTTACCTTAATTTGTAGCGAAACTTGATGTCCATGCGCTGCACATCTGCAAAGTGGACGGGATACAACACGGTTTTGTGATCAAAACGAAGTGTTTCGCACTAGTTCGATGATATCTGGAGTTGTGATTTTTGATGGTCGGCCCAAACACGGTTCATTATTAACAGTTTCTTTTCCGTCACGGAAAAGTTTGAAACTGTCATAAATACATATATTTACTCACTGCATCTTCTTCGTATGCTTGCATCAACAATGCATGTAACTTTGTTGCAATTTTCATTAATTTATATCGAAACTTGATGTCCATGCACTGCTCCATTGCATTTGACAAGATGTGTCAAATGCAATAGACAGACTCCGTTCGATTGGTCGCAGTGGACAACTGTACATAAACATAAGGATTTCGACGACTGTAGGCGCTTCGTCACATGTATTTCAATAGGCATTCACGCGCAGGTGTTTATATCACGGTTTGTTGTTTAAATGTCGGTTTATTCACGGAACCCTTTAGACGTTCCTTGTATATAAATAAATATATAAATGTGTGTGTTGTAAAGTGAATTGTTTAAATATTTCACGTTTCTTTTTAAATATGATACAATAAAACGTTTCTCTATTTTTTTCTCAAATAATAAACTGAATACTGGTCTAAATTTCAAGTCTGGTCAATTAACTTTTCATCTCACCTTCCAAAACATCTCCAATTAGTTAATGGACATCACTACCAGACATCACTATTAGTTAATATCGAATTGTTAACGTTGATTGAACTTAATGATTATGGTTAACACTGGTCTACTTGATTTTTCAATGATTGTTTTGTAAAGTAATTGTATGCTGAAACAGAAAATGTTATCAAAAATGCTATATCATGTCACTTATTCCAGTTATACAAACTTTGAAGATCATTATTGTCATTTTTTGCTCATTATTAAAATTTTATGCAATCTTAAAAATAACAAAGTGCCATATCCATGGACCCAATATATAATAAGTCCTTTACAATACACTTTTAAACAGCTGTTTAACCTACGAGTCCTTCCCTCGGAACCTGTTTGAAATAGCGCAAGCTGGTGTGATTGTCTGTGGTAATCTGTGTTAAATTCAACGAATTTAGTATTTGTCCTATAAAACTTCCACTTATTTAAGTTTATTAAATTATATATATACACTGCTCAAAACAATTAAAGGATATTGCAGTTTTAGGTGTATTTTGTATCTGGGAAACTTTTTAGCTGATTGATACATGGTCGACAGACATAGTAGGTTATATGAGAATAAATTACACATGTTTGGCAGAAAAAAATGCATTTTATTGCGCATTTGTGTACAAAAGGAAAAAAAACACAATTTGTGCATATGAGAAAAAAAGAATAAGAAAAGGGGTTTTCTTCAAAGAAAATCATTTTCAGTAGATGGGTTTCCACGGGCGGCCAGCAACGTTGAACACCTTTGAGGCATGGACTCAATGAGGCTATTAATGACGAGTTGGGGTATTCTGCCCCACTCTTCCAGAAGAGCTCTTTCCAGTTCTTGGAGAGTTTGTGGGGGTTGTTGGCGGCCAGAAACTCGTCTTCCTAGAGCGTCCCAAACGTGCTCGATTGGATTCATGTCTAGAGAACACGCTGGCCATTCCATTCGAACGATTCCTTCCTCGAAAAGGAAATCCTCCACCAGGTTTGCACGATGTGGCCTGCAGTTATCGTCCATTAAAATGAAGTTATCTCCGATTGCTGCAGCGTAAGGGACTACAATAAATCTGAGGATCTCATCCCTATATCGGCGACCAGTCAGAGCTCCATCTCGAATGATGTAGAGGTCAGTGCGCCCGTCAATGGAGATGCCACCATACACCAACACTCCTCCACCGCCAAATCTGACACTTTCGTGCACGAACGCAGGATTATTCCTACTGCCACGGTCCCTCCAGATGAAAATACGCGTATTATCCGGATGCACAGAAAAACGGGACTCGCAAGAAAACAGAATATTGCTCCATCCATTTCTCCTCCAGTTGACATGCTCGGTTGCCCACTCCCTGCGGTCGCGACGATGTCTTGATGTTAATCTAACACATACCATCGGTCGGCGAGCATACAGACCTACAGCATGGAGCCGGTTTCGGACAGTCTGAGTTGAAATCGTGGTGCCTGTAGCCGAGCGAAGGTGTTGTTGGAGAAGAGTAGCGTTCATGTTTCGGTGTCTCCGAGCTGTTAACGCTAAATACCGATCTTCATTGGGCGTTGTTGCCCGTCTACGACCTTGCCCTGGTCTTCGGCCTGCACATCCACTCTCCAAAAAACGGTTCCAGATCCTCGAAATGACACTTTGTGACACTCCAATGGCTTGCGCTACTTCGGCTTGAGTTTGGCCCCCTTCTAACCTACCAACAATTCTCCAAGCTTCTGAATCTGTCAAATGACTTCGCTGAGACATCGTACTCATCGAAACAAAGCAATCACTGAATGCCGATCATCCTTGTCTTCATTCTCTTTTATCCAGTTGAAAGTCAAATTTCATTCGCTGCCGCTGAAGCGACGTTTTTGACGTCGAACTCAAAATTTGCATACTCCACAGTTTGAAAATCAGAAAAATTTGCATTTGTGATTCTCTTCTTCTATTTTCGGCAAAAAAATTTCGTTTATATCTTTATTTTATATAAAACTTCAAATATCCTTTAATTGTTTTGAGCAGTGTATATATATATAACTATTAAATTTTTCTCGGCAAATTTTGTACTTTTCTAGCAACTTTTTAAGGTTGCATAACAAATGCGTTATGCGAAATGGAGAAAAACAGACTACGTTTTAAGAGAACCCGCGTCGAACAAAACATAAAATTTAAATTTTGAGGTTTATGTTTTAAAAACTAACTTTCAATATCTGGGCTAGCGTAATTAGTTGATAACATTAATTTATTATATTGTATACAAGTATAATTGAAAATCTTTAAGTAAGCCATCGTGGTCAATTCAGGATTCAGTTTTGACTCAAACAGAAATCTGCGTGAGTAGCACTAAAGCACATCTATGGAATGTCATTAAACTAAAATTCGCTTTAATACGTTGTCCATTCGAAATAATATACATATTGTAAAATATAACCTACTCAAAATTAGATTATGTTAAAGAAATAGTCCTGTCATAATTTTTCAAAATTCGACATTTTAAAATTTTTATTTGACATATTTAAAGGAATTTCTTCAATCATTTATTTTACTTATGCTTAAATAAGATCATTTCCACAACATAACTTCCATTCATCTTTAAAATAAACTAGCTTTTACTTTATAGGAGTAACAAGTTGGAAATTGTACGTCAAACGTTACAAACGAGGTGCGTTCGTACGCACGTTTTAGAATTAAATTCATAATATCCCGTGCGTAGAACGGGTTAAACAGCTAGTTAAGTATATATTTTATGACACTGTTCATACAAATATCTTAACTAGTTATATAAATATTCAGATATATATGTATCAGCTAGTTATATAAATATTCAGATCTTGATGATTTTTAATTCTGTGAAATGAATTATATCGTCTGCAGATTAATTTCTGTCATAAAATAAGTATCTCGGTCGCTTGACGATTAAACTTCGGAAGCTCCTGTAACAAGAAAGCACCGATTTAAAAAAAAATTCAAATTTCTTAATAAATATTTTTATTAATATCTCCTAAAGTTTTGATTCGATTTTAATAAAATTTGAAATGTCTCGACAAAATTCTGCAAAGATAATACATTTTAAATTGCAAACCATTTGGTTGGGTAGTTTTTGCGTTGTTATATGCGGACAGACAGACAGACGGACGGACAGACAGACGGACAGACAGACAGACAGACGGACGGACCAAACGACGACTATAGGTGCTACGTATTTATATAATTACGAACGCACCTAAAAATGTCAACACATATTGAGTTACTAGAAAATATTTTGAGGACGATGTATCCATGCTGACTGCAGTATATTTGACAATTTTTCTGAGAATTCGTAATGAAGGAACTATATTTATTTGGTATTAGAAAACAGTATCTGTAAACAGTAATGTTTTTACTGATTTTCGATGTTATTATAGATGTGTTATTATGGAAACTCCGATATTATTATTATCCACAAATTTCCTTGTTCAAAGCAAATAGAAATTTTATGTTATATATGGAAAATTTATGTTATTTTATCTTCTTCATAATAATTAATTATTGAAATCTTTTACTATAAATCTATTTAGTATTATTGTTCCGGTATCCTACAAATTATAGATTTCAATTTTTAACAAAAGGAAGTGCAATAAAATGTATAATATGCAATAAAGTAATCATGCTTCCTAATTTACGGAAACTGAGTTAACAATTTCAAAATGTAATATATTGAATAAAATATTAGAGATTTTATCTTTTAACATGTACTTTCTGAATATTTTAAGATGAAATTTTTAATGAATTACTGAGTTATTCTTAGGATTCTGTAATTTCTATAACTTTTCTTGTCCAATATGTAGATATGTAACTTAATTTTAATAATTTCAAAATTTCGAATATAAGATTATAATTAAAATGATAGATTGTATACCTTCAGAGTTTCAATGCATGTCATTGCATATCATCCGTTAATTATTCTAAGATATTTCATCGACATACGTATATTTGATTCTGTACAACACTTTTCAAAACTAACACAGTTATTGAATTTATCCAATACAATTCACCTCCTGTTTAAATATGCCAAATGTGTAAGTATTCAAAAACTTTTAAACTATTCAAAAGTTTTGTTTAATCTTGACTAATGTTTGTTTCGTTTAATAAATTCCATGTACATTAATTATACTTTCGTCAAAATTATCCCTCGCATTCAACTCCTTAAAGCTGCTATCTTGAACTTTGGAAATTGGAATTAATAATCAACTAGCAATTAATAACTCGAAATTAAAATAAATATTTCAGTAATAATTTTTGATATGCTATGTCTACAATTCACTATATTTTACACACTTCAAATACAAAAATTGTATAAAAGTTAGAATTTACTCTTTATAAAAACTAGGGGATCCAACCCGGTCTTCCCCGGAAACAGAATACAGCAAAAAGCCATTTATTATTCAATACACTAATCGATTTATTTACATTTAATATAATATATAAAATGCACGCAAACAATTTGTAATTGCCCGCAAACAAAAATTACGTTTATAGGAAAAAAACAATTATGTGAATTCATAATTGTTGAATAAATGAAATTTTGGAAATTTATTGAAAGCGATGCTTGCGTGTTAGCCGTTAGAAATCGTAATAGGCGTTATAGCCGAAGAGATTGTTAATGATTGATATTTACAGCAGCTTTTTTTATTCTAATAATTTCAGTGGTGTAAGTGCGTAGTTCCATTACAACTTTTTGTTTGATTTATATTATTTTATTATCTTACTAGCTGACCCGTCCAGTATTGCCCGGGCCCGTAATAAAACGTTAAATAAAACCCAAATTTATATTAATTTATATATTTTGCCCGATTTTGAATAAATTTATATCTTTAATGGCAACAAAATCTCAAAATTGTAAAAAAAAAAAAAAAAAAAAAAAAAAAAAAAAAAAAACATATACTTCGTTTTTTAAGTAGGATCGTTATATAGTTTAAGAAAATATCTTTTCTTGTCCAAGCCCTTTGAAATTTTCAATGGCCATAAATATAACGTTTTTACAACCCGCGTAAACCTTACGTCAGAAATATTGTTATCTGGTTGTAAAATAAATATGTTTTCTTTTCACATCAGTTCCGTTAACATAAAAAAGTATTCGGTCTCTCAGTCGTTTATAAATATAACTGTTTCCAAGTTCTCTATAAAATTGTGTGAAAATATATGCATTTTAAATAATGAAAACGTTACCAGAAGCCGAGCTTGACTGCAGAAAACATCCCGTTATTTGTGTTTTCGCCGGAAATATCTCAGATTTTCATTTTTTTTAAATACTTGTTCTCGTCCGAACGCTTCTAAATTGTTGTAGGTGATGTAAATCTGCTTCACCGAGATGTTCTAGAAAGATTGTGTAGAAAAACGAAAGTTTAGTAACTTTTAGCGCAAGAAAAAATATATTCTGGTGAAGCGCGGAATGACCTGCGTTCACCGTTGTTTATCAAAAGGTAAAAATCTGTATTTACAAAATAATTATACCGTCTATTAGAAGGAGGTTTCAGCTTTAAGAGAATATGTTTGGTTTGTCTGTATCTTTAAAATTGTGTTATGGGTGCTCGTTGGCGTAAGGGAGAAAACATAAGCCCGGGAAACTTACCCTTCTCAAAAATGTTTTTCAAAGGGTTTTAATATTTTTTTATCAAATTGATTACGTCATTGGAGACGTAAGAGTGCAATCTTTCAGAATATGCTTTTCGTTTTTAAATAAACCAAACGGTTTAGTCTATAGAATGTAAAACAAAATTGCAAAATAAGCGCATTCTTCATGCAAATGGCTCTTCATTTTCGCACTATGTGGAAAATCGGGTTCTGGGCATGCGCGAGTTCTGAAAGCCGGCTCGCAAAAAATAGATGTGTTATTAATCAATTTTTAATTAATATTTTTGTTAATTTTCAAAGTATTAAAATTCTGAGACTTAGGTGCACCAGACAAGGCCTTGTACTATCCACGTCTTTATTTTCAGACTTCTAGGTGGGCTAGATTTTGTTAGCCATGGCAGACAGTCAAACAGACAAACCCACACACGAAGTGAAACTTTCTTTTATAAGTACATATTTACTTATTGCTGAAGTTTTAATTTAGTTATGAAATATTTGCCGAAAGTAAATGTATAACTATTTATATATATTTTTTGAGTGCAAACGAGTTAATATTTCGTATGAGGGCTGCACCCGATAGAGATAGATTAAAAAATATATACTCTTGAAAATTATTTTCAAATCAATAAAAAATCTGTAAACTGAGATTCAATTTAAAAGGAAATTACATTTTAAAGTACATTCTTTTTTTTCTATTTCGACGGTGCAAAAATGTAAGTTGTACGATTTTTAGACGTTAAAAAATTGTAATAAAAGCAAACGGTCAGATGTTGCTACGTTTAGTATGACATCAGCGTTATTCATGATCAGATTATTGCTTTATAATATAGGTCTCTTCTTTATAGAAATGTTTCTTTCATAAATTATGTAATTACTGT
Source organism: Maratus michaelseni (assembly GCA_963931845.1). Taxonomy (NCBI): domain Eukaryota; kingdom Metazoa; phylum Arthropoda; class Arachnida; order Araneae; family Salticidae; genus Maratus; species Maratus michaelseni. The sequence continues at coordinate 445,730,598 of OZ007589.1, read as the reverse complement.
ATTCTGTTTTTCAAACAAATGCATAGTAAAAAAATATTTCATTAAAAATTAGAAATATATTAATTTATTTTATAATTATCCTAAAACAACTAACTTTAATAATTATTATTATCTTTAAAATGTTTGTATTTTTTAATTTTTTAAAAATATTTCATGGGCATTAATGGGACTCTGTATGTCTTCCTGAATACTTAGGCATTTAATTCCACCAATGCTTTTTTTATCTTGTGCGTATATGCCAAATGTATATGTATTCAAAACTTTTAAGCTCTTCAGAAGTTTTGCTTAATGTTCGCTAAAGTTATTTTTAATGTTATGTTCAGTAATTACACTTTCGTCAAACTTATCTCGCTGATTCATGTTCTTAAATTTATACTAAAATTTTGGAACTCCAAATTATGAATGCAAAAGAAATATTGCAATAATAATTTTAGAACTATGTAGTACATTTGCAAAATGTATAAATTTTAACTTCTAAAAGTGAAAAATATTAAAAACACCAATTAAAATAATTTAAGACAGACATGAATACACATTAAATAAAAGGTGTCCTTGATTGCCATGATGATGCTTTCCTTGATTTCAAACCTTTCCTTTTCCTTGTTCTGTGGTTTGTTATGCAATAGATTGTTTTTGTACTGATGATGCCTTGCGTGTCGCTTGGCGAAACGTCTACTATTTTGTATTTTTAACTGTTTTTAAGTATATATTTTTTTTATAAATTTTTATTTTATGTGTACTCATGTCTGTCTTAAATTATTTTAATTGGTGTTTTTAATATGTAGTACATGGTGCATTAAAATAGAAACGCTGCAAACACATACAGTAAATACACTTTATACACATACAGTATAAAGTTTGTATTTCATCATTAAACAAATTTATTTCTAGAGCAACCCAATTTTCATAAATCTTGAATAGTAATAAACGAACAATTCTTATTTATAAAAGACATACACTTAGTTTATATGCAAAAATTTAATAATTTTATGCAAAGATTAATTAAAAAGATTGTCTGCCCTTATTATTATTATTTAAAAACCAGGTTTCACATTTGTTTAACTTTTAAAGTTTTTTTTTACCATATACTTGACTCGAGTGTTAATAAACTAAGGCAGTTAATGAATTTATTCAGCACAAATAATATATTGTCTATACATGTCAAATGAATATGTATTCAAAGCTTTGAAGCTATTCAGAAGTTTTGTTTAATCTTGGCTAAAACTACAGTTCGTTTGATAAATTTTATGTTCATTAATTATACTTTCGTCCAAAATATCACCATCATTAAAGTGCTCAAAACTGCTATCTAGAATATTGGAATTTGAAATTTGTAATACAATTCAATTATTGCAGTAATAATATTGAAGCCATGAAGTAAGCTGTAAATTAAAATGCAATACACTTCAAATAAAAAACATGTATTATGTTTAAATATTAGCATTACCTATTTAAACAAGTTTCTTTTGACAACAACGTAATTATCCTAAATTTTTTAACTGTAATAAATTGTGCTCAAACAAATAATTTTTATTAATAAAAGTTTCATTAAAAATCAGATATACACGAACGTATATGGCAAAATCTTACAATTTGTATAAAATTACTTACCTTATAATTTATAATAGTCTAAAATATATTTGTTATTTATTAATTACCTTTACATATAATATAGACTTATATTTGTATATGTATGTATTTCCTATTAAACTTAACCAGTTACTGAATTTAAAAATAATAACGTATTCTGTTTAAATATCAGCATTACCTTTTTAAACCAGTTTTTTCTACAGCAACATAATTATCATAAATTTTGTAACGGTAATAAATTGTGTTCAAACAAATAACTTTTATTAATGAAAGTTTCATTAAAAGTTAGATATACACGAACGTACATGGTAAAATCTTACTATTTGTATAAAATTACTTATCTTATTTATAATATTCTAAAATATATTTGTTATTTATTAATTCTCTTTAATGATAATATAGACCTATATATGTATCTGTATATATTTCCTATTAAACCTAACCATATATTGAATTCCTCCCACGCGATACATGTCTTCTGTATATATGTCAAATGAATAAGGTAAAGCCAATAGAGATGGCGCAGTCGGAGATATTGCGCACATAGAGGTTCGGGGGTAGGAGTAGAGTGAGAGCGCAGTGACTCCATGTAGTTGTACAATGTGCAACAACATTAGTGGAGTGTCTGCTTGAAAGTGCACGTTGATTGCTTTGAGCATGTAAGATAAAGTAATGCTATTTTGTTTTGTTTTTTTCCAAAGTAAGTGCTTGAATTTTGATAGCTATTCATCAGAATTTCTATACAATGTCAATAGTACAAAATATTTTAAACTTAAACGATTTCTCATAAGCCACTAATATAGACTAACAATGTGAACATCAACGGTTCGTTTTAGTAGCGGTCATATTTAAATAAAAAGCCACGCAATCTCTCCTACCGTAATTGGACAGTTTGCGCATCTGCTACTTAGGAGAGATGGCGCATTGTTCTCCCTAGTTTCCATGCTAGGAGAGATTACGCATCGTATTGGTAACTTTGCATAAAAAATTAAAAATGAAAATGGACTAATTTTAAGTTAAACGTGTTATTAAGTTACATAATTTTATTTCGTAATCTTATCTGGACTTGGTTTTTCAGATTCTTTAATTTTTTTCCTTTAATTAAACATTTTTAATCGTTTTTAAAATTATTTCCTTTTTCTGATTCTTTAAGCATTAGATTGAAATATTCACTCCCAATACAATAATTTTTTTTCACAAAAACCTTACAGCAATGTCATTTAAGTGTAATTATTATTGCTAACAATTTAATTGTAGTTATTAATAGTAACAATCTCTCCTACCCATGTGCGCAATCACACCAACCCTGTAAGGAGAGATTGCGCAAAATATCTTTCTTGGTTTTATTACAACTGTTCTATTAAATTTCAACATAACAACAAAATACTAATGGAAATGCATAAAAAACAAAGGAAGTAAAAAATATTCATGGATAGTTTAGCAAAAAATTATTATTTAGATTTTTTTATTGCTATTCTTTTGAATTGTGCGCAGACTCTCCTAGCTTTACCTTATGTATTCAAAGCTTTGAAGCTACTCAGAAGTTTTGTTTAATCTTCACTAAAGTTTGTTTAATTTAATAAATTTCGTGTTCATTAATTTTGCCAAACTTATAACCTCATTTAACTACTTAAAATTGCTATCTAGAACTTTGAAATTCAAAATATTAAATCCAAAACAAATATTGCAATAGTAATCTTGGAAGTATCTAGTACACAAAGAATCAATTTACACATATCTTTTAAATGCATAATATCGGTTTTGTTTAAATATTGTATTTCCATCATTAAATATATTTTTGTCTTAAGCAACATAATTTTCATACAATATGTAATACTATATATTTTTGCTTTCAAACGAATATTGCATATTAATAATATCATTAAAAATAGGATATATATGAAATTTTTATGTATAAATGTCACATAATTTTAGGAAAAAAACATTTTAAGCTTCTTTTTTTTTAAATTTTAAATTAGAAACTATCATCATTGATAAGAAAGTAGAAACACTTTGTAATTAAATGTATGACAAATGTACTTATACTGTCATGTATAGTAAAGTACTGAATTGAATAATATATGTCAGAAACTTGAAGATACAATCAGTTCAAAGTTTCTTAAAAATAAAACATATAACCTCAAAAATCATAGAAATAAATAATATAAAATTAAAAACTTTGTTATTGCATCTAAGATACCGATATCGATAATGCTGTTATTCATTTAAATGACCTTTGCATGCTTCCCATTCGAAATTCAAAAATAATAACTCTTTTTTTTCTTCTTACTCATATTCGTAATGTCTGCAAACAACGCAATACCCGACGACGACTCTTTCAATAAACCAGAGACCCTGCCCTAAAAACTGCTATTAACAGACTTAATAATAAAAGAAAAATTCTTATAAAAAAATCGTCTAACTTTCTCGAAAATCTCTCTAGCAGCATCAAAAACAGCTCAACCCTATAACGGTCAATAACATCACTGCCTACATTGATAAAGAAAAAGCTGATTGTCTTGTTAATTCTTAAGAAAATCATTTTTATCCGAACACATTCATCAGTAGCAAAACCCACTTTAATGACATCAATGATACTGTACGAAACTTTCTTACCACGTCCCCCGAACCCCTCCGTGATATTCAACCTATCTTTACTTATAATATTATTCAAAAAGTAAAAAACGGTAAAGCCCCTGGGTATGACAATATCTCCAATTACATCCTCAAACAACTTTCTATTAACTGTATTATCTATAAAAGACATCTTACAAATTCCATTCTAAAATTCTGCTATTTTCCAAAACCTTGGAAAACTTCTATTATTTCTCCAATTCCTAAGCCTTCCAGTAATCTTAATGACCCAACTAATTTTCGCCCTATTAGTCTCCCTTCCTCTTTCTCTTAAATTATTGAACGAGTCATTCATTCCAAACTCAATGAATTCTTAACCAATAACAATATCCTCATTCCTGAACAATTCAGCTTTAGGACCAAGCACTCTGCATTATACCAGATTCTTTGCGTTGTGGAATTTATTACTGAAAACTTCAATGCTAAGAACCCCACTGCTGCTACATTTTTAGACGTCACCAAGGCCTTCGGTAAAGTCTGGCATGATGGTCTTATATACAAATTAATTCAGCTAAACATCTCATCCGGACTTATACTTTTTATACACTCCTACCTTGTCGATCGTAATCTGTTCATTCGCATTAATAATACACTGTCATTTTTACATTTCACTACCTGCGGGATTATTCAAGGTTCGATCCTTGGCCCAATCTTATTTTCTCTTTATTTTAATGATATACTGCGTAGTTTACTTACTTTTCTTGCTTTATATGCAGAAGGCACCACTATTTACGCTACTGCACATCCCTCACATTTCCTCTATAAAAATATTCACAATTATATTGACACCATCATTGAGTGGTGTCATCTATGGCGTATCAAACTAAACGAAAACAAAATATCTGTTGTCTACTTTTCTCGCACTTTTTCCCTTCCTATCAGACTCACTATCAACAATACTACCATCCCCTGTTCAGATAATGCCAAATACCTGGGGATAACATTGACAAACGCGTCATATTTAAAAAAAAACATATCCTTAATAAACGTGCTAAAATCGCCGGCACTTCTAAATCTCTATCACCTCTTTTACGCAGCCCTTCACTTTCTATTCATAACAAAATGCTTATCTATAACACTTCTATACTCCCTATTGCTACTTATGCTTGTCCTACATGGGGTTTCGCTTGTAAAACTAGTACGGACTTCCTTACTCTCTCCCACAATAAAACTCTTAGAATCATCCGTAATGACTCTGGGTATCTACGTAAATCTACTGTCAGAAATCACCTCACAATTTTTTCACTAGCTAACTGCATTAAATTCCTCTCAAAAATGTTTACGTAATGTGTATAAATTTCCCAATAATATTGTCTATGAACTACCTTATTACGACGTTTATAGTCCTTCAATATGTAAAAGACAACGGTATACTACTGTTATACAAGAGTAGTCTCTATTGTGCAAATACGTTTTTTCTCTAATTTCTTGGTCCACTGCGAGAGGGAACGTGACTACCTCTGTAGGTTTTCACACCCCTCGAGTTGTGGGAAAGCAAGTACGGGTTGGAACATCCTGACTTAAGGCCCAGGGCCTGGTTTCCCTTCTGGGACTCCAGTTCCGAAGCTGTTGGGGGACGTCGGCCCGTCTCCAAGTGTCTCGCGGTGACTTCCCGGGGTTTCACCGCGTGTCGCAACGGCCTACGTCGTCTCACGTGGGTTCAAGGTTAGAGGATCCGCAGTGGGGCGCGGCTCTCTGACCTTCCGAAGCGCCGTAGCGAGACTAAGCTGCTGGCGCAATAAAAGTCTCTTAGGACTTGGGTTCGGTGGCCGATTGTGCGCGGTGCGCTCCCCCAGATCGCCTGCGGCGCATGTTAGTTTTCTCTAATTTCTTACAATTATATTTTAAAAAAACATTTGTCGCGGATCCAATTGAATTCCTACTAACAGGAGATGTTTTCATAAATGTATCTGTCTAAGCTGTGTGAGAAAGATGTTTTTTGTTTTAATAAATGTATCTTTCTAAGCTGTGTGAGAAAGATGTTTTTGTTTCGAAATTGTATTTTTCTAAGCTGTGTGAAAAAATGTGGTTGTCAGAAATGGTTTTGTAGAATGTTTTTGTCGGCACGGAAGTCAGAGAATAAAAGATATTCGTTATGTTTTTTAAGAGGACTATTTTTCACGTATTAAAGTATTATTTTCCTTTGCTTTAAAATGACGAAAGTATTAAAACGGGTAGTTTTAGTGTTTTCAAAAATCGCTATGTTTGTATTTGCGATAACATTCTATGTAAGAGAGTGAATCAATAAGTAATGTCTCCATTGCCGTAAACTTTATTCTTTCACAGCTTCTGGACTATCTATGATTGATATTATAAACGTAACCTTACTGTACTTATATAGTATTTTCCTTATAAGCAGATTATTGGCAGATTAGAACCATGGATCTGAAGAAAAAAATATATACAAAAATTGTTATTGTTTCAATTAACATTTTACATTTAGTACATTAGAAACTCTTCTGATCAAATATTTCTTATTTAAATGAACAGCAAATCTTTTTTCAAAGAAACCATTTTATCTTAAAAATATAAATTTAGAAGTTTCTTTCAAATTGTTGTTATGTTAACTTTAATTTCTTCTTTAAATTTAACTTTTTTAATCTTCTACTTTTTATAAATGTTTCTTAAATAAGGCATTAAAAATCAGACGAAGAGATCTTTTTTATGATTTTACTTAAGTACGACGGACTGAATTAAAAGTATAAATTAAAACGCAGACGAAGTTTTTATTTACTCTGAATTTTCGCTAGAGAGAAATTCCACCGAAATGCTATAAAAATGTTCTGTTTTTCATTAAAGTCTTGTTCTAAATAAGAGAACTTTATGTTATGTTAATTAGTTATTTTTACTTTTTGCGAATAACTTTAAGCGAACTTTCTAGCTATTTCTTTCTGTACAATAATTAATTTTCTATTGAACGATTTCAACGTGAAAAAGTAAATTGAAATAAAAAGTTCCACCTATTGAAAAAAAGATAAATATGAAATAAAATTGATTGACATCATAGTAGTAATAAAACGGAAAATGTCTAAGATTTCTCAATAATACAAGGAGTATGAGTATGTGTATGTACACAAAGCAGATTAATATCACGTCACTAGAGAATTAAAAAGAAAATCTGACGTCATATTGGAAGTTTAACGAATTTTTCAAATGTTTGAGAATAATACAAAGCGAGTTCAATATGAGTAATAGAGAATAGTAAATATATAAGTTTGAGAAACATAAGAAAAGTGATAAAAATCCGATTCTGGAAATATTTTACTATTTTGAACGTATTTTAACATTTTTAAATATCGCATTTAGTCCGCATGACAGATATTATTATGACAGAATATAATAGCGGGCTGGTTTAGATATTCGAAAAAAAGAAAAAAACAGACCGGTAAATTTTTACTTTATAAAAAACATGACTTTTTTTTCTGTTAAATGAAATTTATTTGGATTTATAAAAGGAAGGATAAAGTGTTTTGAAAGGAATATTAAACGAAACCCTTTGAGCGATCTTCGATCACACTTACCCACTTGTTTCAATAATGCACACAAAAAGAAAATGATTTTTTATTTGATTTTTTTTTTTAAAGTTTGTTATTATTTTCATATAAATATGTGGATATTTTGATCGGTCTAAACCAACCTTACTCAACCTTTTTTTTTTTCTCGTGGGCCGCAAATATATGTTTGCGATGCTTTTACGTGGGTAGCAACACACTTATAAAAAAGTAAACAAAAAGAGTAATTAAACAGTAAGATATATTATTATCGGTAGGGTTAAACTCTGTCGCGAAAGAAATGTTACAAAAATTTTAACACCACTATTTCTAAACAATAATTTTCGTGGTAGATTTGTATTGCAAATATTGTAGAAATATGCCGCGAAGTTTTGTTGGTCGGAAATGGTGCTAAAAAACGTTTTTGTTGCCAATTTTTTCAGGTACAAATGTTCAACCGTAAAAAGAAGTAAAAAGAAGTATTGGCTATAATAATGAGTATAAAATAAAATGTAAGCTTAAGTTAATAAAACAATTCAAAATTTTCAAAAAAAAAAAAAAAAAACTTTGAAATTTTCTGTAATAATTTTGAGATTCTCAATCTTTGGCTTAATGTACAAACTTTTTTTTAATTATCGAAATATATAGTGCAAATTTAATTAATTTGGAATAATGTATGATTCCTCTTGAAGACTAAGAAATGTATACATCACTGCACAGCAAATAAGACTCTTAAAAAAAAAAAAAACTTTTGGCTAAAAACGTGAAATTTAAAATGTTTCAACGTAATTTTAAATAACAAGACAGATTTTGTCTTTCCATGAAAATAAAACAACAGTAAAAGTTTTAAATACCTTTTTATGCACATCTCAATTAATTTTTTAAATATGATTAATTATATGATGCGTCTCGGGCCATATATAAAAGATCGCCGGGCCACATGCGACCCGCGGGTCGCAGGTTGTGTATGGCTGGTTTAAACTCTCCTAAAGTTCACTATTAGTGGCGTGCGCAAGTGTTACGCTCCTAATAATCATCTGAAACACAATATATAACGAAGTATATTAAATTAGTTGAGAGCCAAACCTAAAATTTATAAGTTAAATCAATATTGTACGTTGTCTGTTTTTGACGAATGTTTGAAATTTGTGGTCAGTTTTTGGTGACTATTTTTACATTTTACAAAGCTGTTAATATAATTAAAAATAAATAAATAAATTGTAATTTAATAATTTAGAAATTTACAATAACCACTGTGAAGAAGTTCCGAAAGCTGCATCAAAGTATTTAACAACGACGAACAGCTATGTAAAAACATTTTGTCTGAACCATCGCCGCAGTTATCATAACCGTTGCATACTGCTACAAATAAACACATTTTCCATTACTACAGTTGAAGAGATCCTAGCATTCTCCGCCCTAGCAAAAATAATCGTCGGAACCATCTACAGGTAAACGCATTTTCCATTGCTACAGTTGAAGTGATCCTGGTATTTTCTGCCCTCGAAAAAATATTCGTCTGAACCATCTACACAATCAATCTCTCCATAGCACCCCGAATGCGTTGAATGCATTCTTCATTCGATGGTAAGCAATGCGCTTTTGCACCATCGCATGTCGATGTCGCAGATCTTTCAACCAGCAAACACTAAACGTTGGGCGATACATAATAATATTTAACAACATACGGTCTGGAAGAATTGTTTACACCAGTAAGTTGATAAAAGAAGCCGCTGAACGCTATTGAGTAACATTAAGTCGTGCAAATAAAGGGAAAATGCTTACCAATATATGTTAACCAATATACCTTAATATTTTGTCTGGTCCTTCCTACAATAACTTTAACTCTTGTTTAGATTAATGTCTGAGCTAAAGGTATTTTGAAGAAATTAAAGTTGAAGACCACGTTTTTTTGCTTTATAAGACGATTTCTTATCCTACGTCAATTTTTTAATTCGTCTTTTTTTCATATCTTTAACATTTTTGTAACGATTTTATGCATTTCTATCGTCTATTCAAAGAAAACTTCTTTTAAAGTTACAGATTTTCATTAGAAACGCTTAAAAAATTCTTCTAAAGATACAGAATTTTGTAAAAAACGCTTTACAATTTCTTCTAACGATACAGAATTTCGTTAAAAACGCTTAAATTTTTTTTCTAAAGATACAGAATTTCGTTAAAAACGCTTAAAAAAGTGACAACGCAAAGAGGTCCATTCTCGACCGAAAACAAAAACCATTTTCCCAATGGTTAATAAATAAATAAAATAATTTCTTAAATTTTTTTCCTCGAATTAAAGATGTTGAAGTTTAATTTGAAAATAAATTGTAGCTAGAAAATTTGAAGCTTCGAAACATATAACCAAAATATTAATTTTAAAAAATCTGGATTCAAGAAAAACGTGTTGTTTAAAGTTTATTATCAGCATTTTTGATAGCCGTTACACTGGGTCGTTAAACTGGTTTTTTTTTTACGACTTAAATTATTATTAAAACCCTCTGATTGCCCAGCAAAAGGATTAAATTGCACTGTTGCAATGAAAAAAAACATTTTCATGAAAAATGATTTTATTTTACGCATTACTGAAATAGACGTCCGTACAAATGTCTTAAAAACTTTAAAACACAAGCTATTAATAGTACATAATAGTTTCCTAGCGCTTTCGGCTCTAAACTAAGCCATTATCAAGGATTTCAATCAGCGGAGACCAAAGCTCTGATATTATTCAAGAGTATAACTCAGAGTGACAGGAGAACAAATTATAGACATCTTTATGCGGATGGACACATTTTTAGTGAGGGGGAATCAAAAATCACAACTCTTTCGGGAGACCATACTTTCCCGTAACTCAGAGCAGTTCGTACCAAATGCTTGGTATTTGGTATGATAATACATCATTGCAACAGTTGCTTGCTTGCGATAAAATTTCTAGGGACTCCAATGTTACACAACTTTTAAAATCGGAAGCCCGCATAATGATTCTTGCATTTGACATTCCAGCATAATGACAATTGCTGCGAGACACGGGAAAGTATGGTCTACCGAAAGAGTCATGATTTGTGTTTCCTCCTCACCAACAATGGGTTCATCTGCCGGCGCATGTCTATAATGGCTTCTCCTGTCACTTTGAGATCTAGTCTTGAACAACAGCAGAGCTTTGGTCTCCGCTGATTTAAATCCTTGATAATGGCTTAGTTTAGAGCCGAAAGCGCTAGGAATGTGTTGTGTACTACTAATATCTTGTGTTTTAAAGTGTTTAATACATTCATACATATGTTTTTATCAGACGTCTATTTTAGTAAAGTGTAAAACAAAATCATTTTTCATAAAAATGTTTTTCTGATTGGGAATAAACAAAGGCGAATCTTTCGTTTCGAATTATCTTTTATTTTTAAAGTTATTTTGGTTTTGGTAATGTTGTTACAATTTAATTTTGTATTTCTCTGTATTTCCTGTATTTTGTCTGTATCTCTCTGTATTCTCTGTATTTTGTTTTAAATGCTAAAAAAAGTGATAATTCCAAAATTATATAAAAAACTTAATTACATATATGAATGTAAACCTTGAGGGTATCAATTATTATTTAATGTATTAAAACTTTATTATATTTGTAGAATTATATTAATTATAAAAATGTTTGTATTGCAGTGAAACATGGAGCTTAGAGAACATATAAACACGGGCTTGCCAGTGAGATTGTTAAAAGAAATAAGTAATTCAAAATTTATTTTAATAAGTACACTTAATTAAAATAAATAAGCAATTTAAAAGTGCTTATAAAGTATTTCAATCCATTAATGCGCATCATTGTTAGAAATGTTTACCATTGTCTTTTAGAAAACATGAAATATCTATTTTCTAACTGCGGTGATGCAAATTGCAGAATTGCTTAAAATGTGAAATATTTTGTAAAGTATTATTATGAGGAATGTAGTTTATACTTATATAAATATGAGACATATTTTATGCAAATCGATTTAATCAATATTCACAGAAAGTTATAATATACATTATGAAGTTCTGTGATTAAAATCCATTTCTAAATTTTCCATTTATACGCTAAGTTGTTATTAAAACTTATATGAATAGAGGAGAATATGTAAAGAATTATGATTATCCTCGTGAATGAATACATTCGAATATATGTATTAGGAATTGTCTATTTAATCTTAAGTAATCAGAATATAAATTTATAAACTTCAAATCGGAGTATACATTTAGGTAGTTATGCATTAGTTATTATGCCTTAGTGATATATATGTAATTCATCCCTATTTCGGAAGCAAAAATAAATCTCATTTAATAGAGTTTCATCACATTAGAGATCTTACCATTATTTTGCTTGTTAGAATATTAGGCAGAAGTTAAATTTCATAAATATTTGGTTATGCAGATTAAAATGGAAAACACAAATTCATTATTTTAAGTTCTTCTAGATAATTTTTATAAACAGATTGAAATATTTTTTTGAACAATAGTATTTCAAATAAATTGAAAATGTCGTCAAATGACAATAGAAAGAATTTATTAAAAATAATTATTTGCTTTCTTTTCCTCTTTATATTACAATAAGAAAGTTATATTTATTATATTTTGACTTACAAAATATGTCACTAATTTAAGAGACAATTTTTAAAGTTGCTATGAAAGTTTCTTTCAGGCATCTAATAAACTGAAATGAAATTAATAATATAATTATAAAGAAACAAAGAAGTGAATTTATATGATTATAAATTCACTTTTTGACAAAATCCCCTTTTATATGTACACTGATGTCCAGAAAATAAGGTGCAGTGACCGATTTCAGACAATTTGGCGAATATCTACTGAAATTCGTGAGGAAATGCCCAACTTTGAGGATGTAAAGAACATGTTTGACTTCATGCTTTTCAGTGAAGATTTAGTCCTGAGATTAATTAGGGGGGTGGTAATAATAAACGTAATAATAAAATAATATTTGCGTTTTCCCAAGAAACAGAAAATGCTCAAAATGATCCGTCACTGTAGCAAATGACTATGTAGGCCTTGCTCAATATTTTTGTGCATTTGTGTACGAATAGCACGCATATTCCTGAAGATGTTAATGTTTCTGTGAAAAAATATTATTTATTTTATATAGTATGCAGAGGTTTGAACTGAATTTAACACCGCTTTCCAAAAACTTGACAAAAAAATTTAGAAATAGTATACTGCAATTAAAATTTTAATATATTAATTATTTGATGAGATATGGGTTTTTTGTCATGATTTGATATTCATTACAATAGAGCAACTCAAACAAAAAGACCAGTCAAATATCGGGAAATCTCAAAAACATACAGGCAATACAGTGAGCTAATTGATAAATTGAGGAGGAAATCCCATAGGATTATGTCGGTCACTGTCCCTTAATTTCTGGACGTCAATGTACCTGTTCATAGGAGAATAACTGATGGATGCCGTGATCGTACTGTGGAAAATAAAGAAAACTAAATATTCGACCAATTTCAAGTTTGGAATCCTTAACACTTTCGATTTGATATTCATTACTATAGATCAACTCAAACAAAAAGATCTGTCAAATATCGGGAAATCTCAAAAATATACAGGCAATACAATGAGCTAATTGATAAATTGAGGAGGAAATCCCAAAGGATTATATCAGTCACTGCCCCTTAATTTCTGGACGTCAATGTACCTGTTCATAGGAGAGTAACTGATGGATGCCGTGATCGTATTGTGGAAAATAAAGAAAACTAAATATTCGACCGATTTCAAGTTTGGAATCGTTAACACTTTCAAATAATACTCTTATAAAAATAAAATTGTTGTCTCATAATTTAATGAACACGATTATGGAAGATTTATAAATGACAATAATTTAATTTGATTTCCTTTTTAGCTTACAGCGTATTCATTTTAATTTTAAAACTGAAATAATTTAAAAAATAATAATTTTCCGTAATCGTGTTCACATCCTAACTTAGCTTCAATGATAAGAGAGGGAATAATTATCTATGATATCTTCAATGAATTGAAATATATGGCTCTGTTCATAATCAATATTATTTTAAAATCTAATGGTATGTTTATATTTCAAAAGTACTCTTAATAGAATCTATGTGCAAATAAAGTAAGATAAGTCATCGCATGAATGTCACAGTAAATTTTGAAATATCGAATTTTGAAATTATTTCCTCTCTTCTTTTGCAATTTGTAAAAAATATTTTCGTAATTGTAAGATCAAAATTACATCAATATTAAACAAAAAGAAAGAAACAAATAAATGAAAATAGAGATAATAGGATTATCATTCTTTTCTGATTCTATTGCCTCATTAAAATTAAAATGACAAAAATATGATTTACAATTTCAATAACAAGTTTATCACGATTATCGTCTGCTATCTGGACTGGTGAATGCATAGCTTTAATTTTGTTTTGAATGTATAAATGAGTTTTTGTCTATCTTCTCTTTATGAAATATGTGGAAAATTATGAATATGCGACTTATTTCCCTATTTACACAACTTCAAGCAAAAAGCTAAAAGTTCACAAAGTTATTGGTCCGTATAAAATACTATTTTCCGAATTTGAAGAAAATTCAAATTCATGACGTCAGATTGAATGTAAATTTTTGAGCTGTCAGTGCCGATATTACGTAGTCTATAAGAAAGACGCCTACATTTACCAACGCGTAAACCGACAACGGAAGATGCCACCATAAACATTTAATTGAAAATTTGTTAAATAAAAGACATTAAGCATTGGGCAGGGAGAACTATGGCGTTTAATATTTACAATCGGATCCAAGCGACTTCGTGCCTAGTTACTATTCTCGACGTTATTTTACTCCTAGACGTTATACGGGCAACAATTCATACAACCAAATGAAGGTACGCTCTAAAAACGACTTTTTCTAAAACCGAGCAAAAAAATCTCAAATCTGAGTATGTCGCAAAGTCAAAATGGTTCCGAATCAAAATTACTCAAGTTTGACACATGTATATACTCATTTCTGAAAACATGCACACACTCGAGGATAAAACATCATGTTTGATTTTGTCCATGTTTCAAAAATGAGTATGGACTGATTTCTATGTGCTCATTTTTGAGTATTTCCATGGTTCAAAAATGAGATTGAACAAATCCTTTTCATTTTTCAGTATGTCCATGTTTCTAAAATGAGTATGAACTGATCTCTTTGTGCTCAGTTTTTAGTATGTCCATGTTTCAATATTCCGAGCATTTGTTGTATTTCAGAAGTCGTCCTATTTGAAACAAAAAGTTTCGAAACAAAATAAAAACATCGATTTACTCAGATTTGAAAGTGTCATTTTTCTCAGTGTATATAAAATCTTTCGTTATTCGATTGATATGCCGAGTTTATTGAATGAAAGAACCTCTTTGCGCTGGATTTGTGTACTAAATTTCGTTGCATACATCCTATAAATATTTTTAAAGATCGTTCTTAAAGGTCCTAAATGTGGACGAATATATGTATTTTCCAAAATTAACAACGATATATGATTGATAAATTTAAAAAAAAATCATTTCTAGAGATATTTTTATTTTTTTAAGCATCAGGATATACTGTAAGAATCTAATTCCAATCCATTATTGCTTTTGTAAAATTTTGCTCATTATACGATTATCAGATTTAATTTCTTTATTTGGTTCCTGAACACTGGTGAAAATGACACTTTCAAATCTGAGTAAATTGAAGTTTTTATTTTGTTATGAAACTTTTTTTTTCAAATAGGACGACCCAATGCTTTCAATTCTGAAATACCTGAAATTCTCAGAATATTGAAACAGGGACATTCTCAAAACTGAGCACATAGAGGTCAGTTCATACTCAATTTTGAAACATGGACATACTCAAAACTGATTAGAATCAGTTCAAACTCATTTTTGAACCATGGAAATACTCAAAAATGAGCACATCGAAATCAGTTCATACTCATTGTTGAAGGAGGGACATAAGCAAATATGAGCACATGTGTTTAATTTTTGAGTGTATGCATGTTTTCCGAAATGAGTAGATGCATATTTCAAACTTGAGTCATTTTGATTCGGAGCCATTTTGACTATGCGGCATACTCAGATTTGAGTAGTTTTTGCTCAGTTTTGTCACAAATGTCGTTTTTAGAGTGAAGGCAATATTTGTAAATATTACAAAAAATCAGACGCAGAAGGTAACGTTGGAAGAAGATAGGTAATTTTAGAGACATAAAAAATGTTTTAAGAAAAAAATAACTATTTATTGAATACAAACCCCCATGCTTTTCACAATTACAAATTACAAGAAAATAATAAAGAACAAAAAATAAAATGCATTGTAAATTTTTATCAAATAGAAAAATAACGTTTGTATTGTAAAACAAATTACAGAACATTATTTTGTTTCAGCTGAAAGAGTTAAAAAACTCTTCCTCAAAGAATATAAAAATATGTTTTAGCATAAAGCGTAGAATTGTTTAATCCATTATAAAAGCAATGCATTTTTTATGTTTTCGAAAGAATTCAAATTATTCCCGATTTTTCATTCGTAAAAAATTCTAAATATTTATACACGTTCATAAATTTTCATGTAAATAAAAAGTATATAATTTTTTTTATTACACATGTATCCTATTATATTTTATAGGAGGGTTAAAAATATTTTTGTTTAATAAATGTAATGCAATTAATAGGTACATTATTTTATTTATGTACATAAATAAAATAAAATAATTTTATATGTAAAGTACTTTTTGGCGATTAAACTAGAATTCGATTCTCTTTCAGTGCAAATTGAATACAACATGTGTTTGTTGTAGAATCTCTTACTGAAGATTCCGTAAAATTCATATAATTAGTTTACAAAATGTATTTGAAACGTCTGTCAGTAAATAGCGAATAAATAAAACCCTAAATTACAATAAAAATATGCACACGCCGAGCGGGATTAACATTTTAGAACTTTTTGATTAAACATTATTTTCTCTGCCAGTCTTTTTATCTGCTTCGTTATTTCTGATAAAGTTTCTTTTGATTGTAATATTAAATATAAATAATTTTTATTATTTCCGTTTTAGAAATTCCTAAACAGTGATGTTTTGCATGAGGTTCCTCAATTGATTTCACCCATTAAGAGCCGGATTATTTTTCTCAATAAAATACAAATATTGCGATTCATACCACTTTTATATTATAGCAACCAAAGAATTACTTTTCATGGTGTTTCTTTCACAAAGTAGAGTGAATATTTTTTCTAAAAACAGACTGGTGTTACCTTAAAACCTGGTGTAAGGAACGTAAAGTTGCGAAAACACAACGTCAGTCTTTAATGGGTTAATTTATCATTTTGGTCTGAGATATGATAAATCTCTTATTATCTAAATTTCAGAAAATACAGACATTTCTCTCATAATAATGTATGTTTCCTTTCTCATAAAACAACCGTCATCATTAATAATAACGTCAATTATGATTTCGAAATTTTTGCGCATTTTTCTGGCAGCTGCTGCTATCATATGAAAATGGCCTGTTGTTTTCACAAAATATGAAAATTACATTTCCCACTGTGAGACATAAAATTAAAAAAAATCCTTGTGTTTTGCATAGTTCAACCGGGATTAACTGTTTATTTCTTGCCTGTGTTTTAATTAATATGATGACTGTCTCAGCGCTATATCCGGGATACTGCACGTTTATGTAATTTCTGTAAATCTTTATAAATTATGATCCCAAAATACGATAGTGGTTTTAATATTTCCAATACAATCTTGTATTTAATCCTTTATGTCACAATATTTGTCATCCCTAGAGCTTTCGTCTTTCATTCCCGAATGTTATTTAATATTTATTACTACTATTTATTAATGGTTTAATTGATACTCTCTTGTCTTTGTTCTCTTTTATATGAAGAATGTGACAGCGCTGTATGTTAAGGTTGCTTCACGATTATGCAATTTCTGCAATACATTGAAAATTAATAACCTTAAAAATGGCGGTGTTTTTAGGGTTTCATCTCACGAAACCCTATTACTCCCGCTCAGTTGTCTGTCTATCACAGAGCCATTCACAAAAACTATATAACTTACAGAGTTGAAACTTTTTGCATATAGCTGAATACTAGCTATGAAGAGCTCAAAATATTAAAGTTTAAAAAATTCGTATTATTTTAATAAATAGAGATTAAAAAAACCAAAATTCTAACAGCCTTTTCCTATTATATTTAAACATTTTTCGTTATAGCAGATGCCAGTAATTAAAAATCCACGATGAAATTATTTTCACAATAAATAATTTTATATCAGACGATTTCCACAATAAATAATTTTCTATCAGACGATTTCCACGTGAAAAATGAAAATGAAATAAAAAGATTCACCAATTTAAAAAAAAGATTAATATGAAATAAAGTTGATTGACGTCATAGTGAAATAAAACGGAAAATGTCTAAGATTTCTCAATAATACAAAGAGTATGTGTATGTGTATGTACACAAAGCAGATTAATATCACGTCTTTAGAGAATTAAAAAGAAAATCTGCCGTCATATTGGAAGTTTAACAAATTTTTCAAATATTTTAGAATAATACAAAGCGTGTATCAATAAGAGTAATAGAGAATAGTAAATATATGAGTTTGAGGAACAATATTGAATCATGATAAAAATCCAATTATGGAAATATTCGCATATTTTAACATTTTGAAGGTGTACAATTTGTTTAATTTTGAAATTATTTTTTTAAATATCGCATTTAATCCGCATGACGGATATTATTATGACAGAATGTAATAGCGGGCTTCGCCCGCTCTCGGGCTGGTTTAGATATTCGAAAAAAACGAAAAAATAGATCCGTAAATTTTTATTTTATAAAAAAAATGACTTTTTTTTTGGTTGCAAAATGAAATTTATTTGGATTTATTAAAAAAAGGATAAAGTGTTTTGAAAGGAATATTAAACGCAACGCTTTGAGCGATCTTCGATCACACTTACCCACTTGTTTATTCCTCCCATGTCTTTCTGTTGTTTCATGACGTCATGTCAAATTATTTCTCATCCCCAGTGCTTCCCTGTTTGATTTACGATTGTGTACTGTACGGTGTTTTGCACTCGTCTACATGTGCTCATAGATATTTTAATTTTTACCAAAAATGTATGTAACCGCTTATGAAAGATTAACCCGTCTGCACTTAAAACAATATAATTAGTTCAGACGTTATTTCCGGCTAGTACTCCAGGATAATTAAAACTTCATAAATAAATAAATAAAATTATAAGTAAAATAATAATTTAACAAACTCTTAATTGATCTATGCGATAAAGCAACTGGAATTATCATAACCAAAAACGACGTTTTAAGAAGCGAAATCTTTGGCAATTTATTAGGCTATTAACTCTTGAATGTATATACGTAACTAATACGAAAGTATTGCTTTTAATAAAATAAAAAACTTTATTTGAATACATTATTGATATTTTACAGTTGTCGGTAGACAATATAAAAAAATGTATTGCTAGAGTTGGATCCCCATTTTCGCCAGCGCAGTATCTAATGTTTAACGTATCAAGTTCTAATAATCATTTTTTAGGATTTCAAGGGAGAAGGGAATAAGGTCATTTCCAATATTTACCTAGTGCAAAAGAAGGGGACGAATAAACCAGCATTTTGGGCTATTTCGTTGAGATTCTAAGGTCACTCAGTTTTTTAAAGCTTGGGATTTAAGGAGTTAAGCCAGAGTTGGATCCCCATTTTCGCCAGCGCAGTATTTACTGTTTTACGTATCGAGTTCTAATAATCATTTTTTAGGATTTCACGGGAGAGGGGAATAAGGTCATTTCCAATATTTACCTAGTGCAAAAGAAGGGGATAAAAAAAACAGCAATTATCAAGTTCTAATAATCATTTGTTAGGATTTTGTTTTGCCAAACACTTGATGGACAAGAACGTAACGAATTCAAAATACTTATATTTTACAATTTACTGGGGTAAGTAATTATTAATGAACTTTTTTTTTCAAATTTATAAATGCACGTAAAAATAAAAAATATTGGCCAAATGTTTTATATTATTTGATAGAGCATATTTTGCTTGCGAATTCTGATTTTGAAATGAATTTGAATTTTTAATTTTACTGATTTTGTGTGTTTTTAGATCATTAAACTAAATTGTCAAGTGGTAAAAAAGGAACATTTCCGACGTCATTTGCATTTTGCATTCTTCATACACTCCATATTTAGCGTCGACAGATTCTCCTTGATTTTGTTCTCTTGCGAACGCTTTTGCGATGTGTGTCGGTAAATAGTGGCGTAGAAGTGAGGGCTTGCACTGAGAAAATTGACACTTTCAAATCTGAGTAAATCAATGTTTTCATTTGTTATGAAACTTTTGGTTTCAAATAGGACGACCCATTGCTTTCAATACTGAAATAACAGAAATACTCAGAATATTGAAACATAGACATGCTCAAAACTGAGCACATAGGGGTCACTTCATACTCATTTTCGAAACATGGACATACTCAAAAATGATTAGTGTCAGTTCATACTCATTTTTGAAACGTGTACATACTCAAAAATGAGCACATAGAAGTAAGTTCATACTCATTTTTGAAATATAGACATACTCAAATATGAGCACATTATGTTTTATTCTTGAGTTTATGCATGTTTTCAGAAATAAGTATATACACGTTTCAAACTTGAGTAATTTTGATCCTGAGCCATTTTGACTATGCGTCATACTCAGATTTGAGTATTTTTTGCTCAGTTTTGAATATGTCGTTTTTAGAGTGTGGTTGAAGAAATTTTGTGAGACAAAACCAGGAACTTTTTATCACAGAAGCATCAGAAAAATAATTGTACCTGTTGAGGAAGTCGTAAAAATAATAGAGAGTAATTTGTAATGCTTTTGTTTAAAACAAATATGAAGAAAAAACGCTCATGAATACCTCAACCCAATACATTGGTTGATAGACATAAAGTTTAAAAGACAAATATAAAGAAAGATAGGTACCAACATCATACGCTGAAGTGTTGACAACGACAATTTGAAAGATATATAGTAACATTCATGCTTAATTCAGTAAGAATTTTATCTTACATCTATTATGTCAAATTTAACAAAGCTTTAATGTTACCCATTATAATTTTATTATAAACAATACAGATTACGTTTTCCTTATTTAAATACCTAATTTTCAATCATAAAATACACTTTTTAGAAAGAAAAATGTTTTTTTCTTTTTCGTTAACAACCCATGTTCTTTTAAATTATTTCTCACTTATAAAAATATCAGGGATATTTCAAAACAGTAAAGTAATTTCATAGATTACTATTATTGGATATTTATAAGATACTCCATTAATGCATACAAATTATCATATTTTTAGATAAATAAAAAATTATACATTTAAAATTATGTTTTCTGATATTTATATGTAAATCATAAATATTTATGAATTTCAGTTCTACATTTTTTATTCAAAGAGCATGGATTTATTGAGATATTGTATAATTTTCATTGTATATTATAACATTTATTGAATTATAAATTTGCAGATGACATTATCAGTAAAGATTGGTAAAACATAAAATTGATTATCGTTTTAAGTCAACTTA
The DNA here is from genome assembly GCA_963931845.1 of Maratus michaelseni. NCBI lineage: Eukaryota > Metazoa > Arthropoda > Arachnida > Araneae > Salticidae > Maratus > Maratus michaelseni. Next base: position 445,709,290 of record OZ007589.1, on the reverse strand, counting down.
AGTCAATTTGTTTAAAGTGAAATATAAGTTTTATGTCAATTTCAGTGGTGATAAATATTAATAATAAAACATTATAAAACACGATATCAAACTGTATAACTACGAGGGATAAAAAAAACAAGAAGGATTTTTATTTAATAAATTTGTTTGACGCAATCACCATTGGCATTAAACATATTTATTTAACATTTTAAAATGTAGATTAGAAATAAAATGTTTAAAAATACCCTCCAGCCTTTGTTCTATAAGGATAAACACTTGATAGACATTTTATTATCCTGATATAAAATTACTGAAGTTACTACTTATTATTTTATGTTTTTTTTTTTTCTAAGGAAATCGTAAAACGATAATTATGAAAAACGAGGTAATAAATGAATTAGAAAGCAATGTTTAAAAAAATAAGTAAAGTTTATTAATAAACTATAATTTGTAAGTTTTGACCAGAGCAGCTTTTCTAAAATTGTGATGGAAACTTAGATACTAGATGTTTCGCAACTAAATATGTAGTTATATGAACATTTAATCTGCATCTCTAAGTAAAATAACCACGTACATTCCATCCAAAAATATTCAATTCCGATTATTATTCCTGTGTATCAGAAGCAATTATTTAAAGCTGGATTGTATTAATCTGTTGTTTAACTTGTTTAATTATTCGGCTTATTATGCAGTTTGCAATGTAAGAGCAAAAATATTTAACGGTATATTTTAAAGATTCATCAGATTGCTAAGAAACTCATAGCATTGAATATCTTTAAAGTTTTTTACAGTGAGTCTTAACATATAGTCCGAATGCGGAAAATTAAACAATGTATTTAATTGTTATATTTTTTATATCGTGATTATTTAAAACTAGCATCACAAAACTTTGTTCTATATAAATCAAATCGTCTGCAACACAAATTAAATGACAATCTACAAGTTTTTTCAGATATAGCTAACGCAGAAACCGCCAAAAGCAGAGCATGCAGAGACCTCTGCTGGCCGGTGGAAGTGAGGAAAAAGTAATTTAATACTTGTTAGTATTCTGATTAATTTAGTTTACTCAATATTTTTAGAAATAGTTCTAATTGTGAGATTAGTATTATGATCATTATGTATTGGTATTATTAGCACTTATGATCATGTTTAATATATCTTACTTTGTCAATGGTTAGAATTGAAGATTAAAGTATGTACTTTTTGAATTTATTTATGTTACATTACTACGAGGGTAAGTCATTAAGTTATTCACAAAAGATGATTAAATAACAACTTGCAAGGATATTCATTTAGAAACTTTTTTTATTTCTCAACATATTCTCCACTAATATTTATACTCTTATATCACCGTTTTATCAGTGCCCCAACACCAGCTGCATAAGATTCCTTGGGTTGCCGTCTCAGTCACATTAGGACTTCAAGTTGAATACAGGAGACAATTCAAAAGTTTGGTTGGCAACTTCTTGAACATCCACCATACAGCTTCGACTTAGCCCCAAGCGAGTTTCATCTGTTTAGTGCACTAAAAAACCATGTTGAAAGCAAGATGATGTTCACAGATGATGAAAAATTTCAACTTGAAGTCATCATGCGGCTGAGACAGTAACCCAAACAATCTTATTCAGCTGGTGTTGGGGCACTGATAAAACGGTGATATAAGTGCATAAATATTGTTGGAGAATATGTTGAAAAATAAAAATAGTTTTGAAATGAATATCATTGTAAGTTATTATTTAATTGTCTTTTGTGGCTTACTTAATGACTTTCTCTCGTATACCATAACTATCGATATTTTCGTCTGGAATAGTTGACAACTTTGAAATTTTTAAAATGATATTTGATTATTTACACTATGACTATCTTACTTAATTCTAAAAAATATTTCTATGATATGAGTTTTTGTGATTATTTCTACATTTTTGAAAAAAAAATCGAGTTCTTAAGTAGCTCCAAAACTCTCATTAAATAAAACATGTTTACCAGTATATTGTCTCCAGAGACATTTCGGTAATAAATGTCAAAACTTTGTTTATTTCGGCCAAAGTTTGTAACACTTTATTAATTTCTTTCACGATAGTTTAACATGTTGTTGACATTTAATGTATTTTTCTCATGACAAAAATGTGTAAGAAAAAAACATTATTGGAAAAGTTTCAGAATTAACAACATGAGTTTAAAAGGAATTCTTGTAAAAAACTAAAATATTTTTAACTTCTTTATATATATTTTTAGTAATTTACTCTCTGTGACATACATTCTCGTATAAATATCTTTAAAAAAATACACAGTACAAAAAAAGGTGATTAAAATAGATTTATGTCCCGCTGTATTACATTTCTTTTTAAGTAACCTCTAAAAATTAACTTTTTTTAATGAACAGTTTAAAGTTATCTGTATTTGTATGACTCATTCCGGTATATGAATTTTATAACAGATTCTCAAAAAAAGTCCGAGGTAAAAGGTAAATCAACCATCTATATATATATTTTAGTATAAACTAAGGGATCCAACCCAGATTACAGAAAGCAGACGAAAATAAGTATTTTAAATTGAAAACTTTAATAGATTTTCTACATTTAATAAATATTTTTTAATTGTTTACAAAAAAACCCATTATATATATATATATATATATATATATATATATATATTATATATATTACAAAATTTGTTATATTACGCCATAATTAACTTTTATTCTATAATTTTGTTCCTTTTTATAATATTCCATATATAAATCCGATTAATTAAATTAAAATCCCATCTTAAATTAAACAATCAATCTCCATATGTAAAGGTATAAGATCTTAATCTACTTAATAATATTTATTCCAAAGTATTTAAATCTAAAAATGGCAATAACTACTTAAATTCATTCTTTAAAAATAACACTTTTATTTTTAATCCACTATTAAAATTCATTATTATTCCCGTGTATATCAAACCGCCATAAATTCTTTATTTAAATGCTAAAATATATTATATCTTTTAAAATTATCCCATTCTAAAAAACCCTATTTCTTTTAAAAACATTATATCATTACGATATTTCAAAATGCTCTCATATTCCACCCCTCCCCCCCGCATTTTTTCCCCATATTTTTTTCTCTTTAGAGCATGTTAAATTTGAAGCTATTTTTAACTACAATCTCAAAGCATATATTTTGTTTTGTTTATAATTTATCCATCTGATAGCGAGACTATAGAAGCGTCTAGAACAATTTTGGCGCCAGGAAGTCTTTTTTTCTTCAAAATTAATGCACCGGAAATATTAGTTCAAGCCCTTTAAAATGATTATGATTGGAACAAAAAGGTCATGTGACGTGATTTGTAATCTTACGCAAGCTAGGATAAAACCACATGCGCGGTCTGATTCCGGCAGAGAATTTGAGGATTGGAGGAAGCTGAAGGATGTAGTGAAACTTTTATCGGTGTCTAATATCCTCAAACGTCCTTTATAATGCAATGATGTAAAGTTCTACAATATTTTATGGGTTTTTAATGCCAAAGTTATATATCCAACTCATCTAATTCTAGAAAGGGCATTTGTCCTATAATAAACAAGCAGAACTAGAGTTTTTTCACGAATGATGGATTCAATTATGTATTAAAACAAGTTGGAAATTGTACGTCAAACGTGACAAACGAGGTGCGTTCGTACTGTAAATAGTTATATAAATATTCAGATCTTGATGATTTTTAATTCTGTGAAATGAATTATATCGTCTGCAGATTAATTTCTGTCATATCTCCGTCGCTTGACGATTAAACTTCGGAAGCTCCTATAACAAAAAAGCACCGATTTTTAAAAAAAAAATCAAATTTCTTAATAAATATTTTTATTAATATCTCTTAAAGTTTTGATTCGATTTTTATACAATTTGAAATGTCTCGACAAAATTCTGCAAAGATAATATATCTTAAATCTCAAACCATTCGGTTGGGTAGTTTTTGCGTTGTTATATGCGGACGGACGGACGGACAGACAGACGGACAGACAGACGGACGGACGGACGGACAGACGGACGGACGGACGGACCAAGCGACGACAATAGGTGCTGCGTATTTATATAATTACGAACGCACCTAATAATGTTTTGAAATTGATTAAAAGCGATATTTTTTTATAAGACGCTTTTAAAAAGTTTACAGATGAAGAAATCGCCAAAGTTTTACCTATTTACAGCAGTCGTTTTTAATTTAAGAATTCCGTTGTTTCAGCGCATAGTTCAATTGCGTGTCTTTAAGTGTGTGGTTTATTTATATTATCTGGTTATTATTTTTTATTGATGAAGTATTAATTTCGATATGGAATATTAGCCGGGTATAAATGCTGTGCTATTTTTATTGTTTAAGGTGCAAACGAAATAATCTTACGTAAACGGGCGGCACGTGAAATAGAACATTTAAAAAAATTACATGCTTCTAAACTATTTTTAAAAACTTAGAAAGTCAGCAAATTGAGATACTGTTTTGAAACAAATTGCAATTGAAAGAACATTTTGTTTCCTTTTCGACGATGCAATTATTGAAGTTGTGCGATGTTCAAATGTTGAAAATGTTTAGGAGTATGAATTTGCAAAAAAGCGAAATTTATTTGTCAGGCGTTGCCAACTTGAATATGACGTCAGCGTTATTCACGGACATTTTTTGCTTCATAATATATATATAAACATGTGCGTGTGTGTGTTTGTGTTTATATGTCAAGAATTGATTTTAAATTTAATTTCTGTTTAATACCTATCGACACATAATATTCTTAAGTCCCTTTCTGGTTAATTGCGTATGTCACGCTTCACCAGTCCTATGTAGTTTTTGCAATATACTACCTAAATAATATAAGAAACTTAAAGTAATCTAATCTTAACTTAAGATCCTTTCTCTATATAATATTCGTTATTCTGTGTTCATTTCCACTTTATCTTTTTTACTCATAGAAGAACATTTCGAGAAAATGTTACACGGTTTAGCAATAATAGTGGATGTGGAAAACTGTTTTTTTCCATATATACAGGGTGTCCATAAAATATCTCCTGGGTTTTCAAAAATCACATCGAGTTAATTGAATGAGTTAGGTCAGTTGAGTTAATTTAGAAGAAATCAGTAGCTCATCAAATTTTATCCACAGCAGTTTCAGTTTTTTTTTCGACAATAGGTAGCGCTGCACGTTATTGAACTTGATGTAACGCAGCAGACGCTCATTCCATCATTCCATTCAGTTAATGCAGTGCGATGGCTACGCCACAACAAAAGGCTCAGGTGTTATCTGGCTTATAGAAACTGGATCTGTTACCATTGTGTAGCGGAACTTTCGGCGCGAATTTGGTGGTAATGAACATACGGACAAAACCATTCGTTAGTGGCTACGTGCATTTAAAGAAACGGGAAGTGTGTTAAAAGAAATGTCGCCTGGTAGGCCACGACTGTCAGAAAAGAAATTCAATAGAATCCGTACTTCATGTGAACGAAATCCGAAAAAATCATTGAGACGACACAGTTGAAGAGGTTTCGATGAAGAGATTGAATACCGTTTGGAAGTGTGCCATGTCAAAAACGGGCATACATTAAAATCTACTAAATGGTAAAAATCGTGATTAATTTACCTTTAAGTACATACATAAAACATTAACCAAATTTTATGATTGAATTAAAAAAAATCGCTTCAAAACCCTGCATTTCTTTTATGGACATCCTGTATTTTAGAAAGGAAAAGAATTCAACATCATTAAGTTAAATCTGATTCTTTTTCATTAGATCATTCAGTACTGACAGTTAATATGTATTTCTATTAGAATAGGTAATTTTTGAGGTCATTTCTTCATGAAACTGTCCATAAAGATGAAAAAAAATTAAACTCTCTTATAATGAGAAATATCACAATATGTACTTTAGTTTCTTTCAGCAAGCACCGATACAATTTCAGCTTTGTCTTTTTTTATACTTACAAGCATAGTTCAAAAGTGTTTGTGAATTCAGTTTGCCTGTCAGTACTCTAACTCGCGTAAATATATTCTGAATTTCACGCAACTGATATATGTTATTGAGGTTTGCTATGGCATGTTGGGGTTAGAAAATAAAGTTTGTATCACTTATAGTTTTTTTTTACAGGTACACTAAAAAAAATTCCGCTACATGACGTTCTATTGATAAAAATCATTTGCGGGTTAATTTAATGATATTACACAATTTGAAACCTACTGAAATTGACATATATCACTGCGGTGCATTACAAGAGGCTTATTATAGAACATGGAGTGCATAGCACTTATAGTGCCTTTACAGGGACACTCAAAAGAATTCCGTTGCATTACAGTCTATGAAGAAAAATCGCATGCGGTTTATTTTAATAAGGTTTCACTATTTCACACATATTGAAAATTATATATATCACTAAGGTGCATCACAAGAGGATTACTATAGAATATTGTGTGTATAGCATTCACCGTTCATTTACAGGGACACACAAAATTCCAGTACTGTCTGTTAAAAATAATTGCTGGAGATACATTCTGAACGCGTTTTTAAATTTAACTCATTTTTTGTTTAACGCATTGTGTGTATAAATTCTATAGCTCTTATACTGTGCAGCACAAAAGTTCTCGAGTACATTTCCGCTTCTTGGCGGAAATCCCAGAATGGGATTTTTAAACTATTCTACGTGTTTCCTAAATAACTAAAATTTAGCATTCTATGCAGTATATATACAAATCTATAAATCATATACAGAGCTTTACAAAAGAATTCGGATATTTTTCCGAAAATTGTTGGTATTTCCTGAAATTTGGTTTTTAAATACAAGGTGGTTATAATATAAGTATCTCTATTTAGAGCTGTCTGTAGCTCGAAGGAATAACCCTAATGAAATCAAAATCGGTACACAAACTATCCAAGAAGGGGGAAGAAGAATGAAACTATAAAAAAATAATAATTGAAATAATCACCGACAGATGGCGCTACTGAGTGTGAAATGTAATGTGTAATACAAGAACAAAGAATTAAGACATCAAACCGGATGGCACACGTAATTTATTGTAAAATGTCACAGTGAATGTGGTTATGCTTTCGCATGGCGGTGTCAATCATGTTCAAGTTCCAAATGACCATTGTGCTAGAGCAGAGGTTCCCAAAGCGTGCTCCGCGGAGCCCTTGGGGCTCCGCCTATACTTTTCAGGGGCTCCGCGGCATTCCAAAAAAATAAACGAAACATGAAAGAAATTAGCATACTGCAAGGCAAAATTTTCCGAAAGTATGTAGAAATTTGTGTGTGTATCAAAAATAAATACATCTATCACTGGGTTGAAAAATACTATAATATATATTTTTTAATTATATATAAATTTGCATTATACATGTATCCATTTCGTATATAATATTTTTGGTTTGAACCACTTTATGTTTCTGCATTGAAGTTGTTTTAAAATTCGATTCAAAATAAGCTACAAGAAATAGTAATTTGAATCGAATGCACAACGTGAATCGAAAGAGCAAAGTCTCTCCAAGTGTCTGCATTTAAGAGGAAGCTTACCTTCTGGTCGGAGTGTGCAGAAAAGGTAGATATAAATTGCTTTCCTCTTTCTAAAATGTTATTTAATGAGCATAGCATTCAGTTTGAAAAAAAAATTCAGAAAAAAATTCAAAATCATCTCGAAGCTCTGATAGATTCATTTGAGCATTACTTTCCAGCTGCTCAAAATAAGATGCTAGATGATTTTAAATGGGTACTAAATCCATTCAATGTTAAAAAAAAAAAAAAAAAAAAAAAAAAAAAAAAAAAAAAACGCTCAGCTGCTTAAGCTGTGAGGAATACGATTCTCTCATTGATTTAACATCTCAAAGCGATATAGAAATCTCTTTTCAAAACCAACCTATCACAAAATTTTGGTGTCATTTGACAGAGGAATACAAAATCTTGTCAGGCAGCGCAAAATTAATTTTACTCTCATTCTCAACGACTTAACTGTGTGAAGCTGGATTCTCCGCTTACACAAGTATGAAAACAAAGTACAGAAGCTGGTTAAATGCAGAGCCAGACATTCGTTTATAATTGTCAAAAATTGCTTCAGATATAAAAAAAACTGTGCAAAACAATTCAACCATATTTTTCACACTAAACTTTTATACGTTATTGCTTGTCACGCTTTGTGCAGAATAAAAAACATTCTATCGGCATTTAATATTTGTATATATTGTATATTGTATTATTTTGATTTTTGAAATTTTAATTTTCTTAAACTGTTTATTTTATTTTATTTTTTTATTTTTAGTTATTTAAATCTTCTATCATATTTTTCATAATTGTATTTACTTTTTAAAACAATGTTTGTCGCTTAAAACTTTGTTTTATAAGATCTTGTATCATTTAGTGCCCCTCACTAGATTCATTTTACATTTGTGTATATTATGTATATATATTTCTTTTTCTTTTTATAACTTTGATTTCTTTAATCTGTTTATGTTATTTGTATTAATTTTTAGTTATTTAAATTTTCTATTCTGTTTTTCTTAGTAAAACAATATTTGTCGCTTTAAACATGTTTTTTATAACATCTTGTATTATTTAAAGCCGCTCATTAGATTCATTTTACACTTGTATATATTGTGTATATACAAGGTGGCCATAATTAAACTGACGGTACTCAGAGTGTTCTGTAGTGCGATCTAATTGCGAGAATGACACCAAATTTTGTAGGAAGGTGAAACAAGACGGGGGACGAAGGATTCCGCGGAAAAAAATAGTTCCAAAAGTCACCGCCAGGGGAGTATGTGGCGCTGTGTATTCGAAAAAGAGAGTTTCAAAAAAGGAAGAATCAATACTGAAATAAAATTACCGTTTATTTAACGAATTTAGCAATTTAATCCAAGCTCAAAATGGTAACAGTTTATAAAAAGCTAAAAATTTACATAAATACTGCTAAAGTTTCTTTATCTGCAATTTCACTTACAGAGTCCCAAAGAAATCAACAGCAGAAGAAGTCCTTTATTCAAATTTCACGTTATATCTTTTGGCCCAGTGCCATCTTGTTCGGCTTTAAAAGGTAATGTGCTACTGTCAGAATCAATTTCATTGAAAGTTATCTGTCAAAGTCTCCTTATTTAGTCGAGCGAGCTCTACTAGTCAAATACTTTTACCTCAACCGGTGCAATGCGCCAGCCGCTCTTCGTGCCTTTAGAAACCACAAAAAAATGCGTAAATGTAACAGTCCTTTGTCAGTTAATGGTTTAAAAGCAATGGTTGTGAAGTTTGAGAAAACAGGTTCTCTAAATGTTCAGTCAGGCAGAGGACGAAAACCGGTATCACAGGATACAATCGAAGAAGTGGCAACGGCGATTGTCGACAGAGCACCAGACAATATTGCTACCACTTGCAGCGCTCGTGGGATAGCTCAGAATCTGGTTATGCCTTAATGTATGGTATGAAAAATCCTACGAAATACCTACTTTGATTTCTTTAATATGTTTATGTTATTTGCATTAATTTTTAGTTATTTAAATTTTCTATACTGTTTTTCATAGTAAAACAATGTTTGTTACTTAAAACATCATTTTTTATAACATCTTGTATCATTTAAAACCCCTTAATAGATTCATTTTACATTTGTGTATATTGTGTATACATATTTCTTTTTTATATATATAACTTTAATTTCTTTAATCTGTTTATGATATTTGTATATTTAAATTTTCTATACTGTTTTTCATAGTAAAACAATGTTTGTCGATTAAAACGCCTCTTTTTGTAACATCTACTATCATTTAGTAAACCCCTCATTATAGTCATTTAATATTTGTATTCGTTGGTATATAGTTTTCTTTTTTCTTAACTTTTCCTAACTTTTCTTAACTTTTTCTTAACTTTAATTCTTTAGTCTGTTTATTTTATTTTTATTAATTCTTATTTATTTAATTTTTATGTGCTGTTTTACATAATTGTAATTAATTTTTAAAGCTTGGTATGCTGTTGAAAATGCATTTTTTTAAAACCTCTTATATCACTTAACAACCCCTCCTTAAAATTTTGTTTTAATTGGTTTCGGCATTGACTAAGATTCTTATGTTATGATGCCAGATTTTCCTATCAGAAATAAGGCTGTACCAATAAAAAAATACATATAGTTTCTTTTCATTTGTGATCACACTAACAATATAAACTCTTGCTCAGCTCCCCCCCTTGCTTAGACTTTTCGTCAATGTGTACCCGCCCTGATATAAATTTAACCCCACCAATATATCCCGTTTTGTTAGAAAAATTTTTTCTATTAATTGCAGTTCTTTTAACATGTGTAGTTTTTAACCATGCATCTATATTCAGGCAAAAACAATGGTGAAAGAAAGTTTCTTTCAAAACTATAATTAATAGCCAAATACTTCAAATGAAACATCCCAAAAAGTGAACGATGCTGCACCTAACAATACAGGTTATAGATTTTGCCCCGCCCACTTAAACACTAAAAGGATGATCTGCTTCTAAGTGTATTTTTAAAAAATGGTTCAAGAAGCTGAGAGGCGATTCGTTTTCGTTGCATGTTTAGAAGTACCAGAAACGTAAAGAAGAACGAAAAATAATCCATGACCACATGATTCTATTACGGATGGGCGGAACTAGCGAAAACATGTTATATAACTCATGGACGTACGCATTTTCTTTCTTTTCATTAATAGCCTATTGGAATTATACAGAAGTTTCTCTTTATAAACGAAAACTGTACAACTTACCTTTTTTCTGCGTGTGTGTGGTTTTCGCCATAAATAATAATAATTTCACGTAAGCCCCAATGCAATGCATGATCCAGACAGGGTTACTATTTTGATCTTTAATTCCGATTTCATAATGGAAATCCCGAAAGAATATTTTTTATTTTAAAAATGGATGTCATTAACCCCTTAACAGTGGTGCTCGAACGTCGCTCGGGTAAGAAGAGTTTGTTTTCTTCGTTACTAAAAGCTTTCAGAAACCACAAAATTTTTAACTATAATTTTGCTGTATTTCGCGGACACATCTCGATTATACAACGCAGATACTTTAATACAAGAAATGGTTTTTAGAACTTATTTTTAATTTATTATGTCCAATAATAGTAATATTAAATAAAACTGTTAAGGGGTTAAATAATAGAAAATTTGATTTTCAAAATTTCTAGTATGAATTCATAGTTTCTGTATCAAGAAAAGGGCCAAACTGAGAACCTTGACCCCATGTTGCAAACTACTGGTTCAGACTCTTATCCAGCAGATCTTTCTCTGCTCCACAAGCATAAAAAACATTAATTTGTACACCATAGAGTACCGTGGGGTTAAGGGGCTCCGCCTTAAAAATTCTTCCCAAAAATGGCTCCGCGAGACCAAAAGTTTGGGAACCACTGTGCTAGAGGACTCAACCCAGGCGGTGCACGACGTGCTCATCTGCGGGATGTAACGGATCAGGAGTGATGTTTTGCACATGTTGTGATATGCGGTAAAGTCATTGAGGTTTGTGACACCTCCACAGTACACAATATTACACATTACATTTCACACTCAAAAGCGGTATCTGTCGGGAATTATTAAAATTATTTTCTTATTGTTCTATTCTTTTTAGCCCTTCCCGAATAGTAAGTACACCGATTTTGGTTTCATTCTGGTTATTCCTTCAAGCTACAGACAGCTCTAAATAGAGATACTTATTTTATAACCACCCGGTTTGTTATGCGTTTACTTCAAATTGTTTACTTAGCTATGGGCGGGGCTAGTTGAGACTAGGCCGAAAGGTAGTCCTCCCCGCCTGGTTTGACTTTGACTTTGTTTACTTAGCTATCATCTTTCACTTTATTAGACGGTAAATATTTGTAAAATTATTTTGGAAGTGTTGGAAAAGTTACATAATCAATGCTTGACGCATGATTCTTCGTTCTTGTTTTTTTCTATTCGACAAAATTCGTTTAGAGGAATATTTCATAAAATGAAATGTATATACTTTCTTATAAATGTAAAATGATAGATAAAAAAGTACATAGCTATGAAATTGAATTACGCTACACAATTATGATTTAAAACAATCTATTAGCATAAAATATTAGGATACGCATTTTTATCATTTTTTTATGAAAAATAATATGAGCAGCAGATGTTATAACTCTATGCAAATGAAACTATCGTAACGTCATCCATTTTACTTTTAGCATAATTCTTTATATTTGGAAAAAGGACATTGTTTTTCATATCCTTAGTCTCTTTCCACAAACAGGATAAGATTTCAAAAGAAAGTATTTCCATAAGTCCCTTTATAAAAGAAAAGTCTTTTCTTTAGTTTCATAACTTTATCCTGCATTTCATTTCTTTCTAGAGCGTAAATGGCGCGCCATATTAAAAAAGTAAGAATGGAAAAGAGAATAAAAGACAAGGAGTGAAAAAAAAGAAACTCTTGAAGATTACAATTTTCTGATATTTTTGTCATTAAAAGTCGTATTGATTTCAGGAACTGCATTATATACTTTTAGAATCATTGAAGTAAAAAGAAAGGTTTACTTTTTGCAATCTTTGATAACGTTTATTATATATATATATATATATATATATATATATATATATTATTCTACTATTTTAATAAAATTTCTAACCAAACATTATGTTACTGTATGTTCATGATTTTTTATGCAAAAAAGTCACCTTTTTTTTCAGACAATCACTGACTTTTTAGGGTTCCATACTTAAAAAGTAAACTAGTCGTTGGGGGCCACCGTAATACTTACCCATCATGGATATGCATAATATAAAATATGAAAATGAAACATATGGAAACTATTTATAAAATGCTTTGCAATTCGAATAAAATCCTGGTTTGATGACGTCATAAACTTTAAATGCTCTATTACTGAATTGCGTAAAAGAAACATCCTTATAACTCCAAAATTGATAATCCTATTAACTAACGGTTTACTGCGTCGGGATAAGCGTCTCATTATCAGTTAAAATATATATTTTAATTGAAATTTGAATAAAATACAGGTCATGAAAAATTGAAGAGTGTGGGAAATAGGATTGCAAATATCTCGTTAACTAATCATCCGATCGACTTCATTCTTTTAGCAAAGTTTATGTTTTGTTATTGCCTTTTATATTCACTCCTTAAAATAAACAACTTCGAAAATTTTTATATACCTTTTATCAGAACGAATATTTCGAGCGTCCGAAAAAAATAGTTCCGAATAATCGAGGTTACTGAAATTCAATAAGATTCTTCCCATTATTACATACTAAGTACATACCAAATTTCAAGTCTCTATCTCAATTTGTTCGGGAGATAGAGCGTTTAAAAACACAAACAGACACAGACGGACGGTAATTTTTTTTCTAAAAATATGTTTTTCTTAATCTCCAGTGTCTGAATCGCATAAATCCGTCAAAAAACTTTTCAAACCGGTTACAAGACTTACCCTATATTACGTATGATGGGTAAGTAAAATTGTTGAAAATTTTTGTTTTTAGAAAAAAAGTGTCTGAAAGTGTTACAAAATCTATGCTAGACGCACGATTTTTCATTCGTGTTTTCTTTTCTATTCGACAAAATTCGTTTAGCGGAATATTTCATAAAATGAAATGTGTATACATTCTTATAAACGTAAAAAGATAGATAAAAAATACATAGCCATGAAATTGAATTACACTACACAATTATGATTTAAAACCATCTATTAGCATGGATTAATAAAATAAGCATTTTTATAATTTTTTCGTGAAAAATAATATGAGCAGCAGATGTTAAAATTCCATGCAAATGAAACTATCGTAACGTCATCCATTTTACTTTTAGCATAATTCTTTATATTTGGAAAAAGGACATTGTTTTTCATATCCTTAGTCTCTTTCCACAAACAGGATAAGATTTCAAAAGAAAGTATTCTCATCTGTCCCTTTATAAAAAGAAGTAATTTCTTTAGTTTCATAACTTTATCTTGCATTTCATTTCTTTCTAGGGCGTAAATGGCGTCATATTAAAAAAATAAGAATGAAAAAGAGAATAAAAGACAAGGAGTAAAAAAAAAAAAGAACTCTTGAAGATTCCTTTTTTCTGATGTTTCTGTCATCAAAAGTCGTATTGATTTCAAGAACTGCATTAAATACTTTTAGGAACATTGAAGTAAAAAGAAAGGCTTACTTTTTTACAGTTTTTGATAACGTTTATTATATAATATATATATATGTGGAGTTTTTACGAAGATGGTTTTTTATTCCAGGGAAAAAAAATGGCAGTTTGTTAAAGACGGTGCATTATTGCAGTCGTAATCAATAATCATGGCGAGGAGTTTAGGCAATGATGAGACACCACAAGAGTTTCGTCAATAAGGAGCAGCCGATTTCCAGACAAATCGTTTATTACTAAACAGGAGCAGTTCCCACAGTATCCGGTATAAACTCATAGCCCTCAGGCTTGACGATGGCTCACTACATCGTTTAATAGAGCTGTATGAAAATTCTAAGTGACTTCAACACCAGATAACCATTTGGTTACACTTCCAAACACGACAAAAATCTGCTCTCCAAAAGCGTGCAAGCCAGTTTTGTTCACGACGCGTAGAGTTACTGAATACGACGTCACGAGCGTACAAACCAATGTGTGACAGGCTAGTTCAAGCCAAGCAAATGAGGCGCGAAGGAGAATATTTAACACGAAAGAATCCACAACACAACGGCGCATTGATTTTGAAGTGAAAAATACCCAGCGCGCGAAGCAAAGCATGGAATAAAATAAAATAAAATGGCTTTTAAAAAAACATTTGAAAGGACAAAAGAGTCTCTCAGAATTTTATAGATTGGGGAGCTGATAAAAGTTACGAATGGACTTAAAATTTTAGATTAAGATTTGGAATAAGATAATTATTAATATATGGGTACTACTTTTAAAACGACATTAAATAGGAATAAATATTATTAAGAATTAAGGAAATACTGACTATGTCAGAAGTTAGATTAATTTAAAAGACTAATGCGAAATAAATGTCAAGGAAATAAATTTTTTATATAACCTATATATATATATAATTCTACAATTTTATAAAATTGCTCACTAAACATTATGTTACTATGTGTTAATTATTTTGTTGTGCTAAAAAGTCATATTTTCATTAAACAATCACTAATTTTTTCCCTGAAAAGTCTTTTTAATGAATATTACGGTAACGTTGTGATATGTAATAACGTTTTTTTTTATATTCAACAGATGTTACTTGCTAGCAAAATGAACCAAATTTGGATTTTACAGTAACTGCAATCATAAATTTATTAAATATTTTACCTCGTATCAACAATGAAATGGTAATATTTTAAACCATAAATTTGTTATGTTGAGTCACAATTTAAACATTTTATGTTTACATAACATACCCTTCACCCATAACGTTCACTTGATTTGGGAACACCTTCTCTCTCTCTCTCTCTCTCTCTCTCCTTCTATATATATATATATATATATATATATATATATATATTCACTAGGGGGCTCTGACCTCTGCGAGCTGTTCAGACCTGTTCAGACTCACCCCCTGTTAAGATTCATCAGCCTCTAAAGACATGCTAATGTGTTAAAAAAATTATCCGGTTATGAAAGATTGAATGATATTAACACGAACGGCGACAATCGTCTGTGATTGTCGTGCTTTTCCGTTTGACTGAGGCATTTTACGGTTCCCATTTCTCATCCACCACTATCGTGACAGCTGACGGCTGATTTTGAGATTGATAAGTAAAATCAATAACACATTTGAAAATAAACTTGTATAAAATGCTTAATTAAAAAATGTCGCTGCCTCTCGGAGTCTTATAACGACGCTGTGGACAATATTCTTGCTTTGAGTTTCAGGCGACTAAAATCGTCTGCTTCAAAAAAAAAAAAAAAAAAAAAAAAAAAAAAAAAATCAGAACCGCCGCATTGAAAGTCAGTGTGTATAGAAAATTTATGCGTATGTTTTATGTTTATATCGAGCTTTAGATATTTTCAGGAACATTTGTAGCTTATGCATGATTGCTTTTCTCTATATTAATGAACCTTCATGCATATTTTTCATGTTATTTTTAAAATCTAAACTGTTTATTGTAATTAATAAGTACATATTAATTTTCTAAATAATTCGTACAAAATATGTTTAAAGTATTTTAAGTATGCATTTGCCTGTTCTGTATTTACGCTGTAGAAAGTAATGAAATATATAAATAAACTTGCTAGCCACGCTACTTTTACGCCATGTGTTTCCCACTGTGACGTCACATGAACATTGTCCATAACAAAATCGTTTTACAAGCATGGTTCTATATATATATATATATATAGTAATTATCAGCATTAAATATGTTTCTCCTGTTATAATTTAATTATTTTAAGGTTTCCTTTCTTTTTTTAATTTTCATGTGTAAATGCATTTTTTATGACGCAATTTTTCTCATTTCCTGCTTTTAACAAGTTATCATTTTATTACTATTTTCGAGTTTTCTTTCTGTTTTTGATATTCACGTGCAAATACATTTGTAATTGAAAGGAAATAATTCCTTGTGATATTTTACAATTTAGCTATAATTTTAAAGATGACTTTTTTCAAAATATGAAATAAATTTCTATTTAAATAATGAAAATTTGAATAAAGAAAGTATAAGAAATTCCTCCAAAGATTAATCTAATTAAAAATTAATTACACACTGCACACTTCAAGCTTGTCTAGTATTTTCTTGAAAAATATGGTTAAATTACTACGCATAATTTTAGTTCCCATAAAACCTTTTCAATTGAATTATTTTGATCAACCTTAAATAGCTCTTAAAATAATTATTGGATTTCAAAACTGTCTGCTGCAGCGTGTTTATCAAACGTTTGTCTGTAATAATACCAATTTTCATATTTTTATCTGCATTAGTTTATTTAATATTAGCCGAGAAAGACTTCCATTCGCAAAAAATCATTTAATTTCATCTACATTTATAGTATTCATTTAAAGCACCAGTTACTTCTTTTAGAATAGAGATTTATATATATTTCATATATAATATATATCTATATACACTGCTCAAAACAATTAAAGGATATTTGAAGTTTTATATAAAATAAAGATATAAACGAAATTTTTTTTGCCGAAAATAGAAGAAGAGAATCACAAATGCAACTTTTTCTGGTTTTCAAACTGTGGAGTATGCAAATTTTGAGTTCGACGTCAAGAACGTCGCTTCAGCGGCAGCGAATGAAATTTGACTTTCAACTGGATAAAAGAGAATGAAGACAAGGATGATCGGCATTCAGTGATTGCTTTGTTTCGATGAGTACGATGTCTCAGCGAAGTCATTTGACAGATTCAGAAGCTTGGAGAATTGTTGGTAGGTTGGAAGGGGGCCAAACTCAAGCCGAAGTAGCGCAAGCCATTGGAGTGTCACAAAGTGTTATTTCCAGGATCTGGAACCGTTTTTTGGAGAGTGGATGTGCAGGCCGAAGACCAGGGCAAGGTCATGGAGATTGGTCACGATCTTCATTGGGCAACAAGGCCCAATGAAGATCGGTATTTAGCGTTAACAGCTCGGAGACACCGAAACATGAACGCTACTCTTCTCCAACAACACCTTCGCTCGGCTACAGGCACCACGATTTCAACTCAGACTGTCCGAAACCGGCTCCATGCTGTAGGTCTGTATGCTCGCCGACCGATGGTATGTGTTAGATTAACATCAAGGCATCGTCGCGACCGCAGGGAGTGGGTAACCGAGCATGTCAACTGGAGGAGAAATGAATGGAGCAATATTCTGTTTTCTGACGAGTCCCGTTTTTCTGTGCATCCGGATAATAGGCGTATTTTCATCTGGAGGGACCGTGGCAGTAGGAATAATCCTGCGTTCGTGCACGAAAGTGTCAGATTTGGCGGTGGAGGAGTGTTGGTGTATGGTGGCATCTCCATTGACGGGCGCACTGACCTCTACATCATTTGAGATGGAGCTCTGACTGGTCGCCGATATAGGGATGAGATCCTCAGACCTATTGTACTCCCTTACGCTGCAGCAATCGGAGATAACTTCATTTTAATGGACGATAACTGCAGGCCACATCGTGCAAACCTGGTGGAGGATTTCCTTTTCGAGGAAGGAATCGTTCGAATGGAATGGCCAGCGTGTTCTCTAGACATGAATCCAATCGAGCACGTTTGGGACGCTCTAGGAAGACGAGTTTCTGGCCGCCAACAACCCCCACAAACTCTCCAAGAACTGGAAAGGGCTCTTCTGGAAGAGTGGGGAAGAATACCCCAACTCGTCATTAATAGCCTCATTGAGTCCATACCTCAAATGTGTTCAACGTTGCTGGCCGCCCGTGGAAACCATACCCCCTACTGAAAATGATTTTCTTTGAAGAAAACACCTTTTCTTATTCTTTTTTTCTCATATGCACAAATTGTGTTTTTTTCCTTTTGTACACAAATGCGCAATAAAATGCATTTTTTTCTGCCAAACATGTGTAATTTATTCTCATATAACCTACTATGTCTGTCGACCATGTATCAATCAGCTAAAAAGTTTCCCAGATACAAAATCCACCTAAAACTGCAATATCCTTTAATTGTTTTGAGCAGTGTATTTCATTTTTTATGCATTCTCATCAATAAACCTTTGCTATCTACAATAATGAAACAAAGAATCTTATAACAAAGGAGTTGTTTAAAACAAATTAAAATCCTTTTTTCTTTTCTTTTCTTATTTTACATACTTTCCTTTAATTTACATTTCTGTATGTGGCAGTCACACCTTGTGACTCATTTTCATCTACTTCCTGTTGACGTAGACCTTTGAAATTTGGCATATGTATGTATTCCTGAGGGCAATACATGAATTGGACATTATGTTTTAAAAATTCAATACCTAAGGGGGATCACTGTTGGTCCAAAACTTGCATTTTCCCCATAGAAATAACGTTACGATTATTTAATTGAAAAAAATTGCTCCATTGTTGCAACACTCATCCATTTTCACCAAATTGTTGCCCGCACCATTATGACGTCAGCATTGAGCGACGCACACATCCGTGCTTTATAATGTAAGATGGATTTTTTGTGAATTTTAATAAATGTATGTTTAAAAAAATTACATTTCAATATTTTTTGTAACATTATTTTTCCGTAAATGGGTTATTGGCCAAGTGTTGCTACCACAGCACCATTATCCTTTAAAAGGTATATAAAGACCCCAAAAGTATTTCAAATAACATTTTAGCAACAAATCACATTTCCTCAAACACACGATTTTGGTGTGAATTCCATTACAGATAGCGTGAAACTGAGAAAAATCCCAGCGAAAATACAGATTTCAAATTTCAAGAATTGTTTTAGATACGTTACAATTTTATATCTTTCTCTTACTTAATATGTTAAAATTATTGATCTGATAATTTTGTATTAGATTTTCGTAACTAAAAATATGTATGAATAAATAAATATGTATTAAATAAAAAAATAATGGCCAGATTATCTTTGTATTCATTCATCGAATTTTCTGTATTTTTATGGTATATTTTTTCTTTAACTTCTTTTTTTTTCACTTTAGACTTTATAAAAAATAAATACATGAATTTTCTGTAGTTGGATTTACTTCCTGCGTGCAATGTCCTTTAAAAATGAATGTGAACACTACTAAAATGTTTAACCAACATTTTTGTGCCAAACCACATTACCTTAAATACCATTTGGTATGGACATAAATCATAAAATGTGGCACTTTGGTGCTAAACTTATATCTACCATTGAGAACACATCAATCAAACTAATTTTCATTTTTAATTCCGCTTCTTACTGCGCGTTTTGTTCTGCATCTTAAATCATTAAATAAGTTCATACTCGTTCCCTAAAATGTTTCCATGAGTTTAATGATTCTGCAAATGTATATGTATAAGGATATGTATATATCCTTACGTGTATATATATATACACTGCCGGCCAAAAGTTTGAAACCACTTTGAAAAACTATTTACTATCTATAAATACACAAAAAATATTTGAAAATATTTGCAAACTGCACCTGTACATCTTCAATAGGCCTTGCCAAATATTCGAAAAGCAAATTCTTTTGTTTAATTATCTAGAAAGGGTCCAATAAACTCACTGTTTTCAAACATCAACGAATGCCAAGTATGAACAAGTCATGCAGAATTATTGTTAATTTTATGACTCTCAGGTGGTCATTTATTTAACTATTGTTTTAATTTTACTGGTGACTTATGTAACTATTGTTTTACTTTTTTAGGTGTTTCATACTAATTTGTCGATGTTCTTCACGTTCTTTCTTGTTTAGTCTGATTTTGTGGTCACTTCTATCGAGACGTCTTAAAAATGGGGAAAAAGAGGAAATCAGAATTGAAACACGGTTTGTCATCATTTTTCTGTATAATGAAGGCAAATCTGAATGTGTGGTTGCTGCTCAGTTAAAATTATTGAAGACACGTGTTAATCGTTGGATAAAAGGATACCCGGCAGTAATCAGGTTCGTCTACGCTCAGGAAGGCCGAGAGCAACCACTTCTAGCGAGGATAATTTCATTGTTGTTACCAGCAAGCGGAATATACACCTAACAGCGCCAGAAATTAGCGATGAAGTAAACAAATCTCGATCCAAACCTGTGTCACTTACTGTAAAAAGATGATAGAGAGACGCTAATTTGTTTGGTCACATTGCCGTCCGAAAACCACTATTAAAGCCGCAGAACAAGAAACGCGTGCAGTCGGCCTCTATCCATTGAAATTGGACAGAAGAATTTTTTTATAATGTTCTTTGGTTTGACAAATGGAAGTATGAAATATGGGGAACAAAAAGGAGAATTTCTGTTCGACGTTGTGCCGGAGAAAAGATGCTGTCAGATTGTGTGGTTTTATCTGTGAATCACATCGGTGTGTCTGTCGTGGTCTGGAGTTGTTTCTCTGGGTACGGAACTATAGATTTGGTACAGATCCAAGGAATTACGGAACAAGTGGGTAAGTGTGATCGAAGATCGCTTAAAGGGTTTCATTTAATATTCCTTTCAAAACACTTAGTTATAAAATACAAAGGAGGATTTTTCGATGAAATATCTGTTTAAGCTGTTTTTATCATTAAAAAATGAATTTTAAAAGCAGTAATTGATAATTTGTCTACATTTATATTAGTTTTATTTCTCAGGTTGTAGATTTTGTGATGATTAAATTTTTTTCTGAAAATACCAACAAGTTTTTAAGTTTTATTTCCTTTTCTTGTTTTCCTTAGTATAGTCTCAAAACTTTGGCCGGCAGTATATATATATATATATTAGGGCGTATCGAAAAAATCCAAATTTCTTAGATCTTTTTGCGGTAGTGCGGAAAAGTTGTGAACTCCCTTTATTAAAAAGTGTGCGAAACCTTAAAACTGTGGGTGGATATCTTCTGTCGCCTCAATTGGCCGAAAGTTCCAAAAATTGGACTAAAATGATTAACATAAAAAAATTAATAAATGATCACACATTTTGCTCATCGGTTTGGGGTAGTGCTTATAAGTTACTATTTGGTAACAACAACAACCATAGAAAATTGTAGAAGTATAGGTTAATATCTTCTGTCGCCTCATCGGCATCGAATTTTGGAAATTTTGACGCATTTTGGTAGTTTTCTGCATAACTGTTTTCTGCTTGCACAATACACAATTGAGACAGACTGGGTTTGGCCGTCTACCAAAATAGAGGAACACCCCTATTTTCACGCCGAGAAACAATCGGAGTGACCAGTAACTCACGTGACCACTCTTTTTCGTCTGGCTAAGTGCAATAGGTCTGCACCACAAGCATCTGAGAGTCGCAATCGGTTTTAACTCGTTTAAAACAGTATATTTTCAATTAGTGTGCGGTCTTTACACATGCTTGCACTGTAGTCGTTTTTTAAGAAATTTATCTTGTGATTTTGTGCATTTCATCGTTATTTTCTAATAAAGATATTGGTAAATATTAGAAATGCCAAGATCATCACAGTCAAAGATTTCAAGTCGACAAACGTTGGAATGCCCTATTTGCGGAACACCGAAGGATTTTTTACGAATGCTGCCAACGCATGAAGATATCATAACATGTTGCGCACGCAAGAGATGGCGTATTGGTTGCGAAACTGATGGAAACAAAGAACCATGCTTTTCAGTTATTGCAGAAACTGTTGCTTTAATGATCGAAAATTTATACGTCGATGCATCCATTCCTTCAGTTTCGCATCAACGTGTTTGTGATATGATACACGCATACCATGGAAAATATCGATCAATCATGAAAAATATAAAACGTGTGGAAAAAAGCAAGACTACTCTGGAAAATGTTGAGAACTTTAAAATGGAAGCAAAAAATCTTTTTGACATATCTGTAATGTAAATGCGCGATTTTTAAGGAGTGTATCTGTCCTAAAGAAAGTAAAGTTCCTGCAAAAGAGCAGGCGTTCGTCATTGACCAAAGAACGGAAAGAAAAATGTTTATTGGAAGTGTTAATGTTGCAGAAACAAAACGGCTACAGAAACGTCAAATGTGAAAGAAACATGATACTATTCGAACTGCAAAACAGGCGTCTCCTGCTTCTGCTTCAAGCTATTCAGTGGCGAATGAAAGGGAAAATGAAATAGAAGATGTGATGGAGGCGAAGACTGAGGAAGACAAGGGGGTACCAAACACGCGTCTTACACAGCGTCTCTTCAGCAGCCCACAAAGCGTGTTCAAATGCGTTTAAAACTGGATAACACAGTTATTGTCAGTGAAAAGTATGGTGTTTCCAACAGAAGCACGGCTGCTATTGCCTATTAATGCAAGATTTGAGTTTAATATCGGAATCAGATACCATCTCATCACAGCCTTGCAGCTCGGCGGATTATCAAGGCAATGGAAATTAGCCCAGACAGAAATTGTGTTCGCAAATTCGTTATTCCTGCTATTAACTTTGGAGCTAAAGACTATGTAGATCTCACTGACTGGCAAGCTTGTTACGTATATCGCCTCCTGTTCTCAGAGAGATCAGATCTCAAGAATTTCTGAAGATGATACAAGGCAGCATGCCAATGTATTGCTGGGACTTTATTAAATTTCTTTCACACACACAAGCGGTTGAGCGGATTGTGAAACTAGTCACTGCAGCTTCTGGAAACACAGCTGCGCCGCAGAACAGGGATAGATTTATTAGAGCGACACTAGAATCCAGAAAACACATGTCAAAATTTGAGACCAAAAATGATTACAAGCAGTAATGCTTTTGTCATTTGTATGTTCGAAAGGTAAAATAAAGTTTGTGTTCGCATTAAAATGAGGTAAGTGTGACATGTATTTATTTAAATTTTTGCCTTCATTTTCCAAAATTTGGTACCAATGAAGCGGCAGAAGATATTAACTTATAATTCTAAAAATTTTTATGAGTGTTGTTGTTTCTCGGGGTGAAAATAGGGGTGTTCCACTATTTTGGCAGACCGCCAAACCCAGTCTGTCTCTATTGTGCATTGTGCAAGCAGTAAACAGGTATGCAAAAAACAACCAAAATGCACCAAAATTTCCAAAATTTGATGCCGATGAGGCGACAGAAGATATTAACCTATAATTCTACGATATTATATGGCTGTTGTTGTTACAAAATAGTAACTTGTAAGCACTACTCCAAACCGATGAGTGAAATCTTTGATTATTTATTAATTTTTGTATTTTAATCATTTTTAGTCCATTTTTTGGAACTTTCGGCCCACTGAGGTGACAGAAGGTATCAATCCACTGTTTTAAGATTCCGCACACTTTTTAGTAAAAGGAGTTCACAACTTTTCCGCACTACCGCAAAAAGATTTAAGAAATTTGGATTTTTTCGATACGCCCTAATATATATGTTAGTATGACGTCATTTTCCTTGACCAAGCAATTTCGCCTTTTCTCTATTAAAACTCGTTATAGAAAATTCCAGTCGAATACTAGTTTAAAAATAACGTCACTTTCACAGGTGAATATATTAGTTCATTTGAAGTTTCAATTCGCAGATCTACTCTGAATATGTTATTTCAGAGCTGATGGAATGAAAAAAATGGAATGATGACATTTTGATACAATAAAAAAATATTAACGTTTTATGAAAAAATTAAAAAATACTGTAATTGGACTATGATATAGGTGAATCAAGTTTGAATTAAAAAACTACGTGATTTTACTTTTAGGTTTGTAAAGATCCTTGACGTGTGAAGCACCATCTACTCAAATATAAAGTAGTTTTCTATATATTATAATAAGAAAATGACATCAATAAAGATATAAATATGTAATACTAATAAACTCCATGATTTCTCTTTTCCCTGCAATAATGGAAGTAATTCGACAGTCATTTTGAAGAAATTTCATAAAAAAAAACATTTAAAAATAAAATTAAAATATAAAAATGGGAATATTTTAAAAAATGGCTAGTGCGGGCACATCTAAATTTTAACGGCTTTTAACTAAACTCAACTAAGCTCAGAGTAGATGATTTAATCAGTCGTTTAAACAGTCATTTCATAAATTCTTTTCATAAATTCGTTTTATTAGGGTTATATATATATAAGTATATACAGGTTAACCGAAAGTTCTGGAAACGGTTGAATAACTCGAGAAATATACATCGGATTCCAAAAAGAAAAATATATGTTCAATACTTTTGAAAAATCTATTTAGGAATATAAAAATTGCCTCGTGGAGAAAAAGGGAATTTTTTAGTGATAACCTGCCTTTTTTGTTGCAGATTAGGATTCTACAAAATACATAATAAAATACATAAATTTTGTATTTAATATTTTCTTCGGAAAATCGCAGATGGCGCTGTAATCTAGTAAAACGCAGTGAGAACAGTATCCACTGAAAAGTATGGAAAAGGTTTAATAACTCCAGAAATATACATCAGATTGAAAAATGTAAAAATGTATGTTCAATATGTTTGGAAAATATATTTAGGATAACAGGGATGTCCATCTCCCCCCCCCCCCTCAAATCGGTCCCATGGGAGAAAAGGATGCATATTACAGATTCGGATTCTACGCACAAAAATACGTAACTTTTGTATTTAACATTTTCTTCTGAAAATCGTAGATGGCGCTGTAATCGAGTAAAATTTAGTGAGAATCGTTTCCATTGAAATGTCTGGAAAAGTTCGAATAACTCGATAAATATACATCGGATTGAAAAACGGAAAAATACGTGTTCAATATTTCAGATGAATCTATTAAGGGATATCAAAGTTGTCATTTTTTTAAAATATTGAACACGTATTTTTCTGTTTTTCAATCCGTTGTATATGTCTCGTGTGATTCGACCGCTTCCAGACTTTTCGGAGGAAGCGATTCTCATTGAATTTTACTCGATTACAGTGCCATCTACGATTTTTCGAAGAAAATGTTAAATACAAAAGTTACATATTTTCTCCCGTAGAATACGAATCTGCCATAAAAAAGGTGTGTTACCATTGAAGATTTCAATGTTGCCCCCCCCCCTTTCTTCCAGGTGGCATAGTTTGGAGGAGGGGGCTTTGATATCCCTAAATAGATTTTTTTTAAATATTGAACATGCATTTTTCCCGTTTTCAATCCATTTTTCAATCATTTTTCCATATATTTCTCGTGTTCAATATTTTAGAAAAATCTACTTAGGAATATGAAAGTTGTCATTTTTCTAAAATATTGCACGCGTGTTTTTCCATTTTTCAACGCGATGTGTATTTCTCGAGTAATTCAACCGTTTGCAGACTTTTCAATGGAAACGATTTTCATTGCATTTTACTCGATTACAGCGCAATCTACAATTTTCCGAAGAAGATGTTAAAAAAAGTTACACATTTTCTCCCGTACAATACGAATCTGCAATAAAAAAGGGGGTTATCGTTTAAGATTTCAATGTTACCCCATTTCCCCCTTTGGCATAGTTGTTGGGGGAAGCACTTTGATATCCCTAAATAGATTTTCCAAAAATATTGAACATGCATTTTTCCAATTTTCAATCCGATGTATATTTCTCGAGTTATTTAACAGTTTCCAGACTTTTCGGTCACCCTGTATATGTATATATATATATAATTATAATATCTTTGAATTTCAAAAAAACATTAATCAAGTTCTCGCAACATTCTAACCAAATCTCCAAAGAGATAATTAGTAATAGAGTGTAGACAGAATACCACAAAGTTAATAATTTAACAAGTGCAAACATAATATTGCCACAGCATTTGCTTCGATGGTAATCGGCCAAAAATACTGAAATTGTGAAGAATATTTAAAGAGAAAAAAATATATAAAATAAACCACAAAATGTAAAATAATTGGAAGTTGGATGTCAAGTGAATTAAAATGGATTTTGAAATGAAAAATGAACTAATATGACACAAAATGTAATATAATGAAAATTTGGATAACAAGATATTTAAAATAGAATTGGAACTGAAAAAAACACGTGTAGATATTTATCTTTAGCCTGGATGTATCCACAAGTGTTTTAAAAATAATACAATATTTCATAAAAATATACTGGCATGTATGCTAAGATCAGTATATTCCACCAGGTATATTGTATTATTACCAGAAAACAATTGGAAATAGTAAAATTTGAAATAAAAAACTTGTAAAGAATAGATAAAATATTTTACTCACAATAATTATCAAACATTCCGCAAACAACACAACGTCCACATTGGGCTCAATTTATGTGTTATTATGACCAGAAAACAATTAGAAATAAAAAAATTGGAAATAAAAAACTAAATAAAAGAATATATGAACATATATATACATATATATATATATATAAAACTTTAAGTAAAATTTAACCATTGAAACATAAGAAACTGACCACATACACTGAAATCCCGATACCAAAGAGCCCTGTCAATTTACAAATTAAAATTGTAGTCCTAATAAATGTAACATTATTAATTCAAATTAAGAAGAAGAAGAAAAAAAATTAAATAAATAGAAAATAAGGAATGAAATATAAACCACACGAGTATATACACAAATAAAAGCTTATAAAGTAATTTACTTTTTCAAGGGCAAGAAAATCACATTTATAAGCAAAGAACGATTGTTTTCTGTATATGACACCAGCTTTTGCTAAATATAGTGTCATATCTCGCCCGAACAATCGCTGAAACAATATTGAATAACAAGACCTTTACAATGGAATATTATAAATTATACATACAATTTGAAAAGGAGTGTGAAAAAGAATTAAAAAAATTAAAATATATATATATTACTTATATTAATAATATCCCAAGATATTTAGTATATTGTGAGCACATGTACAAAGTTGTATCCAAAAGAAGAGGTTAAATTCACAGTTAAATAGAGAATCCTTCAGATCATAAATTGTAACCTACAGTTACAGTTATTTTTATTTAACTAAATAGATTACAACATTTTAAAAAATGTAGAAAAAAAAAATTATGATATACATATAAATAAAAACCATTAATTATTTTATTTTAATTTTAATTTAATAAATTAAAATATATAATATTACTTGATAATTTGAAAGTATTTCATAGATATTA
This sequence comes from Maratus michaelseni, assembly GCA_963931845.1. Lineage (NCBI taxonomy): Eukaryota > Metazoa > Arthropoda > Arachnida > Araneae > Salticidae > Maratus > Maratus michaelseni. The sequence goes on along the minus strand of OZ007589.1, from coordinate 445,681,803 downwards.
TTACCTCCATACTAAATTTCCAAGTTTTAATATTTTAAATAAGCTATACTACTGCCATCTATTGTAAAAATATTAGACTATTTTAGCATACTATCAAATACATTATATAATTTACTTTTGCTGCTGACATCTGGTGTACAGATATTCTACTAAAACTTTAATATTGTATGTATAATTACTTATTTGCAGCTGTAATGTAGTGTAAATATATTAATTTTACTAGTTAATATTAATGATATATATAGAGAATAAGAGTTACTAGTATAATATAATTTCTATTTTAACTAACCCATTTAAAATATATCTTAATTTAATGCAAACATTAATGTAGAATCCATATGATGCTTTCATTTTATAAATTAGTATTATACTTAGAAATAACATAGATTATTCAATATGGCAATGCACTTATTATAATTTAAATCCAGCTATTTAAATAATATCTACCCTGAAAAAAAAAATATAAAAAACATAAATATTAATTAAATTAAATGAACTAATATTAAAATAAAATAAATAATATAAAACTAAGAGATATGTTTATTAGTGTACTATATTTAATAAATATTTAATATTTACTAAAATTAAATATGTTTAACATATTAATATTATGTTGTATTGATTAACCCATTGTAACATCCTTGATAATTTTAACTTTTGTTACAACCCCAATAATATTAACTCCATATAATCATAACACCAATTATAGAATTCGCCCACATGTAAATTTTAATTTATGAATGACTTTTAATTAAGATGATCCTATGCAGCACATGCTCTTAATATGAGTTATAATTTAGCTAAATATATCAACAGTCAAAAGTTGAAAATTATCGTTAATATTTTTTAAAATATGAATGACATTAAACTAGGATAATCCTATGCAGCAACGCACACAATAGGATTCATAGTTTAGCCAAATATATCAACAATCAAAAGTTGATTATCATTTTTATCAAGGAGATTTTAACAAAAAAAAAAAAAACAGACATTTAACCCAAATTAAATCTATATTTATATGTGTAAAATTGATTTAACTAAATAGTAAGGATATCCATAAACTTGTGTAATTTGAAGGATATGTTTTAAATTTTGATTTTTAAAGTTATTTGAACAAAGATTATTAATTCTATGTGCGAAATTTAGTAAAATATTTACAAATACTGATTTATGTATACATGACAAATAGTTAGTAAATAAGTTAACCTTAAAAGTAAAATCATTTCGCTTGTCATAAATGTCAAACAAAAGTTTATTATCTTTAAGAATTATCTTAAGATCAAGAAAATTAATTTCATTATTTGCCATAACATTGAAACTATAAGTTAAATTTTTATGATATTTTATAGGTAATAAATAATTTGAATTACTATTAAAATAGAAGACAATAATATCATCTATATAACGGTATATTTTACAATTAGCAATATTAGAGTTACGTTCATAATAATATAAATACAATTCTGCAAGAATTGAAGAAACAATGCCACCTTGAGGGAGTCCACAGCTTTGTATATATATAGTATCATTAAAAACAATATAATTATAATGGAGAATAAATTTAGTTAATGTTTTAAAGTAATTTAACGAAATTTTATTTTTTAATTTAATAGAATCCTTGTATTCCTTATATAATAAATTTACTATCTTGAACATATCGTTAATATCAATGTTATTAAATAAGTCATTAAAATCAAACGTCTTCATGTATTTTATGTTATTTAAATTTTTAATATTATTGACAAGTTGAAAACTATTTTTTATGCTATACAAATTATCTTTTTGTTTTGTAAGTTCAAACAATTTAGTGAGAATAGTTTATATATATATATATTTAACATATAATGAAAAAATATAAAAGAGGTTATTTTTCTTATAAGCAATTTATATTGAATCATTATAATTTTAATGTGTAATTACTTTTAAAAACTGCCTTAAAGTTTTTATTCTTAATAACTTAATATTCATCAGTCATTTTTAAGCCTTAATATAATACAGAAGATAAGCTCTGTTTTATCTTTCAAACTATTAGGCATTTATTTCGAGACAGTAGCCTTTACTGGCGCCATGTTTATTTACATTCAGAAAAGAACATTATAGGATTTTATGTTAAGTAGAAAACGGGATATTTCAGATTATGTATTTTATTGTTTACAGTTTAGAATATTTCTTTTTAGAAAATGGGACACATGATGCTGTCTTTTGTAAATGGAAAAGCATAATTTGATAAAATTTCTTTTGTTTTCAGAAATTCACATTTTTAATAAGTTAGGGTATTTTAGATTCCCCTAAACTATTTTTGATTTTTTTGTTGTTGTTATTTAAGAAATATATATTTCATTGTAAAATGTCATATATTTTATTCATATTATGAGAAATTTCAAAATTAATGTACTCTACTTCAATATGCCATATGAAAATAATGTAAACATAATGTACTTTTTTCACAAACCATTAATAATAATTTTCTATGAATAATTATACGTTAAATTTTATTTAATTGGTCAATAAGGTTAACTAGATGATATAGGTCCTCCAGATTCTACCGGGGTTGCTCAGTTGGTAGAGCATGGCAGCTTCAGCAAAGAGATCTGAGGTTCGAAACCTGGCCCGGACATTTTTCGTCCAGTTGGAAAATTACAGCTCATTATTTAGAACACTTTTGTCGAAATATGACAATATGCTAGGTCGAACACGTTCAACCACCGTATCTCCCGTGCACGATGGGAGTCTTGAGGCTGCTACTCACAAAAACCAGTAGTCTGCGCTGGGTAGTTGTGGATGCAAAGTGAAATATCGGGACACACACGTCTATATATCGAGAGATACGAGGGAGAGTCATTAAGTAAGTCACAAAAGATAATTAAATAATAACTTTCAATGATATTCACTTCAAAACTATTCTTATTTCTCAATATATTTTCCACCAATATCTATGCACTTATATCACCATTTTATCAGGGCCCCAACATTAGCTGTATAACATTCTTTGGGTTGCTGTCTCAGCCACATTAGGACTTCATGTTAAATCTTTTCATCATCTGTGAACATCATCATGCTTCCAACATCATTTTTTAGTGGACTAAACAAATGAAAATCGCTTGGGGCTAAGTCGAAGCTGTATGGTGGATGTTGAATAAGTTGCAAGATGATATTCACAGATTATGAAAAGATTCAACTTAAAGTACTAATGTGGCTGAGAGAGCAACCCAAAGAATCTTATGCAGCTGGTGTTAGGGGCACCGATAAAACGGTGATATATGTGTTCCTGTTGAAGTCGTAATGTGACTGAAATACCAACCCAAAGAATTGTATGCAGCTGGTGTTGGGCCACTGATAAAACAAGTGCACAAACATTGGTGGATAATATGTTGAGAAATAAAAATAGTTTTGAAGTGGATATCATTTGAATTTAATAATTTGAATTTAATAATTTGAATTTAATATATTGAGAAATATATTAAATTATTGTTAAAATAATTAGAATCAGAAAATGTGCCGTTATAAATCATGCTGAACAAACACACTGTAAATTTTCTTTAAAATTGTCTTGTGCTTGTTGTTTTGTATTTATAGCTAATTGATTGAAGAATTTAATAGAATAGTTTAGAAATGACGATTGAATCAATAGAATCTATCTGACTCATATCCATAAGCTCAAGAATAATGTCAAATTTCTTTATTATGCATATATCTTCTTGCAACAATTCACATTATGCAAAACTATTTGTAAGTGCTACATTATCTTTAATGAAGTATATAATGAAGTGGTTATTTACAATTGTTTTTTTACGTGCAATTTGTAATATACGAGGGTAAGTCATTAAGTAAGTCACAAAATATAATTAAAAAATAACTTACAATGATATTCAATTCAAAACTATTTTTATTTCTCAACATATTCTCCAACAATATTTATGCACTTATATCACCGTTTTAACAGTTCCCCAACAACAGCTGCATAACATTTTTGGGTTGCTGTCTCAGCCACATTAGGACTTCAATTTGAACACAGGATACAATTGAAAAGTTTGGTTGGCAACTTATTCCACATCCACCATACAGTTTCGACTTAGGCCTAAGCAATTTTCATCTGTTTAGTCCACTAAAAATTATCTTGGAGGCAAGATGATGTTCACAAGTGATGAAAAGGTTCAACTTGAAGTCCTAGTGTGGCTGAGACAGCAACCCAAAGAATGTTATGCAGCTGGTGTTGGGGCACTGATAAAACGGTGATATAAGTGCATAAATATTGGTGGAGAATATGTTGAGAAATAAAAATAGTTTTGAAGTGAATATCATTGAAAGTTATTATTTAATTATCTTTTGTGACTTACTTAATGACTTTCCCTCGTATATGTGTATTTACATTTTGTTAAACCCGCTTATTGCTTAAATATTGCACTCCCCTGTGATTTTCCTGAAATTGTGTGGGTACTTTATTAATGCGATACATACTTTGAAGTTGTTATTTTATGTTTTCTTCGCACGCGAAATTTTAAAGTGACATTACTTGACACCATAAAAAAATATAATACATTTCAGAGATGAAATTGGTTGTAACTAAATTTAGAATATAAAAATTTTATGTTTAATGCATAAAACTTTTCAGCTCATCATAATATTTTAGGTACAAACCTATTTGATATAAGATTAAAAACTTGTGTATATGAATTTACAAATTCAATTTTTTTATATATCAGTAAAGAATTTTATGGATAATCCCTTTTAAGGAGTTAAGTAAATCAAATATTTATGAAAAATTAATTATTTATCAGTAAAACATTCATACTGCCAACATTTCCAGAATTAGTAAAAAAACATATTTTATTATAATTAGCAAGAGAGAATGTGCAGTTATAAATCATGCTGAACGCACTGTAAATTTTCTTTCAAATTATCTTCTACTTATTGATTAGTATCCATGAATACTTGTTTGAGGTATTTAATATAAACGTTAAGAATTTAGCAATAAATAAATAAAATCTGTCTGACTCAAATCTATAAGCTCAAGAATAATGTAAAATTTTATTTTTATACAACTACATCCTTGTAATAACTAACATTAGGCAAAACTATGTAAAAGTTATATCTTTTCTTTACAATGAAGTGGTTAGTTACAATAATCATTTCTACATACAATTTGTAATAAACTTACAATTTTTTTTTGAATGACTGTCGTCATAATTAGAATTTTTAATTCTGTAGAAAATTTTGTGCTTGTTTTTAAAGTGTTATTTCTGTCTGTTTGAAATAAAATAGATATTTTAATATATTGAGAAATATATTAAATCTACTATATATATAAAACACAAACGGAAATTTCGTTCCGTTCCTTTATAACTCGAGTTCCACTGAATGGATTTTGATGGAACTTGCGTTGTTCGATAGATAATTTTTCAGGGAAGGTGTTAGTATATAACATATTGTTCTACGTACATTAGTTACAGAATGATGATAGAAAGTTCTGTTATTTTGGCCGAAAAGGTTACCATTGCTAATTTTTTGGCGACCATTATTGTTGCAGAAGGAAATGAAAAGGCTATACATCTCGAAACATAAAAGAAAAACTGCTGCTAATTTTATTTTAAAAAAAGGAAAAAGAAAAAGAAAGAAAGAAAGAAAGAAAAAGAAAGAAAAGAAAAAATAAAGAAAAGAGTTTTAATGAGAGATAATATTATAAAACGAAAATCTTTAATTTAAACATGATTGGGAATGCTCGTGATGCTTAAAAAATTATTCAAGGGGCAAGATTGCTATTGAAAAAAATATTTGGCGATTTATCTTTTGTTTTTGGCGATTTTTATTTTACTTTTGACCCCAAACATTTTGATTTTAAGCCAAAAGGTGTTTTTTTTGTTGCAGAAATAATTGAAATGACTATACATATGGAAAAATATAAGAAAAAACTGTTACTAATTTTATTTTTAAAAAAGAAAAACAGTTTGGATGAGAGATTTTAAGCCAAAAGGTGTTTTTTCAAGTGTACGACAGTATTTTTGCAGGGTTTTTTTTGTACTTTTCGGTTAGCTGGGCACCAGTGATAGATATATACATGGATATACATGTGCATGATATATACATGTGCATATATATACACATATGCATAAATTATAACCAATTACAACGTTGTAACGCACAAATAAAAAATGGCTAAAAAAAACGCATACGATCGTTTCAAGGATGCATCGATCCCCTTGAAACGGCCGTATGCGTTTTTTTGTGAAATTTTTTATTTGTGCGTTACAACGTTTTAATTGGTTTTAGTTTATGCATTAAAATTCGCACAAAGTATTCGATCTATGCTTATATACACATATATCTACACAAATACATATATATACATACATATGTATACACTTATTTGTATGAATATATACATATATATATATATATATATATATATATGTATATACATATATATTTATATATGTACATATATCACTGGCGTCCGGCTAACCGAAAAGTACCTTTTTTTTATTCAAATGCAAACTATATTAATGGCAATATACTTCTATTTACTTCTACATATATGAAATTTCGTTCCGGCTGCTTATAATTCGAGTTCTGCTGAATGGATTTTCTTAGAACTTAAAGATAATTTTCGGGATGGTTTTATTGTATAACATATCGTTTTATGTAGCTTAGTTATAGAATAATTATGGGAAGTTCTATAATCAGATCAATTCCATTATGAAAGTTTAGCCTTTTTAAAAAATTTTGCCGAATGGATTTCGATGAAACCAACACTGTTAGATAATTTTCTAGGGAAAGTTTTATTATATAACATATCATTCTACGTTGCTTAGTTCTAGAATTATAGGGGAAATTCGAAAATCGGGTGACCATTTGTTTATCAAATATTTGCCTTTCCAATATTTGATTCCGATTATGAAAGATTAGCCTTCTGAAAATGTTCTACTGGACAGATTTTGATGAGAATTGTATTGTTAGTTAGTTAGATGCTATTTGAGGAATGGTTGTAGTGTACTACATATTGTTCTACGTTGCTTAGTCAAACAGTTATGTGTGAAGGTTATATAGTCAGGTGAACCCGATTCCGAAAGATTAGCTTTTTGAAAGTTTTTACAGGGCGTATTTTTGCGACTTGCATTGTTAAGTAGATACTTTGTACGGATGGTTTTAGTATACTGCATATCGTTGTGTTAGTTTTAGAAGTATGTGCAAAAGTTCTATAATCAGATGAACCCGATTATCAACGATTAGCTTTTATAAAAACTTCTACTGAATTGATTTTGTTAGTTAATTTGTTTGCATTGTTTGTTCGATACCTTTTAGTGATTGTTTTAGTATATTGCATATAATTTTATCATTCTTTAGCAAACCCTAACTGTAAATTACCAAATAAAAGACTTGGTCCTTAACAGCTAAAATTTTGACTGCACATTATGAAATATAATAGCGCAATGACGTCCTTTTTTAGTAATGTGGAAGGATATTCCAGGTAAATATACAGATTGCTTTCAAATACAAAGTCAAATTAAACGATATATTTCGTTTGATTCAAGGTTCATTTGTAGAAACCGACCAGCGCAGCGGGCGCAGCTTGCTAGTCTACTATATATATAAAACACAAACGGAAATTTCGTTCCGTTTCTTTATAACTCGAGTTCCACTGAATGGAATTTGATGGAACTTGCACTGCTGGATAGATAATTTTTCAGGGAAGGTTTTAGTATATAACATATTGTTCTACGTACATTAGTTACAGAATTATGATAGAAAGTTCTGTTATTTTGGCCGAAAAGGTTACCGTTGCTAATTTTTTGGCGACCATTATTGTTGCAGAAAGAAATAAAAAGGCTATACATCTCGAAAAATAAAAGAAAAACTGTTGCTAATATTATTAAAAAAAAATAAAAGAAAAAAAAAGAAAAAGAAAAAGAAAAGAAAAAGAAAACAGAAAGAGAAAGAAAAGGAGAAAAAGAGTTTTGATGAGAGATAATATTATAAAACGAAAATATTTAATTTAAACTAGGAATGTTCGTAATGTTTAAAAAATTATTCAAGGGGCAAGATTGAAACAAAATTTGGCGATTTATCTTTTGTTTTTCGCGATTTTGATTTTACTTTTGACCCCAAACAATTTGATTTTATGCCAAAAGCTGTTTTTTTTTTCAGAAAGAATTGGAATGGCGGTGACTGGTATATAACGCAACTAAGAGGGAGATACAAGTGGGGAAAATAGGGAAAAATACTTAAGATACGGTTTTCGGCATTGACTTTTCAAATCATTCGGAGGAATGGAGAGTGAATGGGGAAAAATTTGCGTTCTGATACATGGAACGAAATGGCTATACATCTGAAAAAATAAAAGAAAAAACTGTTACTAATTTTATTTAAAAAAAAAAAAAAAGAAAAGAAAGAAAAACAGTTTTGATGAGAGATTTTAAGCCAAAAGGTGCTTTTTCAAGCGTACGACAGCATTTATTCAGTTTTTTTTGGTACTTTTCGGTTAGCCGGGCGCCAGTGATAGATATATACATGTATATACACACACACACATATATATATATACACATATATCTACACAAATACATATGTATGCATACATATATATACACTTATATGTATGAATATATACATATATATATATATGTTTATACATATATGTTTATATATGTGCATATATCACTGGCGCCCGGCTAACCGAAAAGTACCTTTTTTTATTCAAATGCAAACTATATTAATGGCAATATACTTCTATTTACTTCTACATATATGAAATTTCGTCCCTGCTGCTGATAACTCGAGTTCTGCTGAATGGATTTTCGTAGAACTTAAACTGTTAAGATAATTTTTCGGGGAAGGTTTTATTGTACAACATATCGTTTTACGTAACTTAGTTATAGAATTATTATGGGAAGTTCTACAATCATATCAATCCGATTATGACAGATTAGCCTTTTTAAAAGATTTTGCCGAATGGATTTCGATGGAACCTACACTGTTAGATAATTTTCTAGGGAAAATTTTATTATATAACATATCATTCTTCGTTGCTTAGTTCTAATATTATAGGGGGAAATTCGAAAATCTGGTAACCATTTTTTAATCAAATATTAGTCTTTTCAATATTTGATTCCGATTATGAAAGATTAGCTTTCTGAAAAAGCTCAATTGGACGGATTTTGATGAGAATTATATTGTTAGTTAGATGCTATTTCAGGAATGGTTATAGTGTACTACATATTGTTCTACGTTGCTTAGTCAGTTACGTGTGAAGGTTATATAGTCAAGTGAACCTGATTCCGAAAGATTAGCCTTTTTGAAAGTTTTTACTGGGCGTATTTTTTGCGACTTGCATTGTTAAGTAGATAATTTGTAAAGATGGTTTTAGTATATTTAATATCGTTCTGTTAGTTTTATAATTATGTAGAAAAGTTCTATAATCAGATGAATCCGATTATCAAGGATTAGCGTTTATAAAAAAGTTCTACTGAATGGATTTTGTTAGTTAATTTGTTTGCATTGTTAGTTCGGTAATTTTTAGTGATGGTTTTAGTATATTGCATATAGTTTTATCATTCTTTAGAAAACCCTAGCTGTAAATGACCAAATAAAAGAGTTGGTCCATACCAGCTAAAATTTTGACTGCACATTATAAAATATAATAGCGCAATGACGTCATTTTTTAGTAATGTGGAAGGATATTCCAGGTAAATATGCAGATTGCTTTCAAATACAAAGTCAAATGAAACGATATATTTCGTTTGATTCAAGGTTCATTTGTAGAAATCGACCAGCGCAGCGGGCGTAGCTTGCTAGTATATATATAAAACATAGACGGAGATTCCGTTCCGTTCCTTTATAACTCGAGTTCCGCTGAATGGATTTTGGTGAAACTTGCGCTGTTCGATAGATAATTTTTCAGGGAAGGTTTTAGTATATAACACAGCGTTCTACGTGCATTAGTTATATAATTACGATGGAAAGTTCCGTCATTTTGGATGAAAAGGTTACCACTGGTTATTTTTTGGCGACCATTATCGTTGGTGAAAGAATTCATGCGGCTATATCATTTAGAAAATAATTGAAACACCTCAAAAGTAAAAGAAAAACTTACTAATTTTATGTGAAATAAAATAAACAAAACAGTTTTAATGAAAAATAATGTTATGAAACGAAAATATTTAATTTATACGTGAAAGGGAATGTTCGCATTGCTTAAAAAATTATTCAATGTGAAATATTGTTATTGAAACCATATTTGGTGATTTATCGTTTGCATCAGGTTAAGACAAATGCATCTGAAATTTGTTTTAGATAAAATCCGAGTGACAATTTTATTTTTAAATTGTTCTTTATTTTTTAATTTAATTTAAATTTTTATCTAACTCTTGCGTCATGTGACTTACAGAAGAAACTAGCAGGTGTAATTATAAAAATTACTGTAATCTTGAGTCACATGTTATTTGTTTATTTACGATTTTGATTTTACTTTTTTCTCCAAACAACTTGATTTTAAGCCAAAAAAGGCATAAGCATGACATCAGTCACAATATTGGCACAATAATTCATGTTCATAATAATGATGTTTTTTCAAGTGTACGACAACATTTTTGGATAACATTTTATATTCAAATGTAAATTATTTAAATAACAGTTAATATTATAAAAATAGAGTCAAATATTTAAATTTTAGTATAAATGTGTTCGACACACTAATTATTATCACACATTAAAAAAAAATAAACCATTCATTTTTTTTTTTTTTTTTGGTTTTCTTTGCATATCTTTTCTTCTTTTTGAAGGTTTTTAAACATATTGCGCTAATCTTCTGTAATCGGGTCATCCTCCAATTGGAGTATCTATATATATAATTGTCTTACGTGGCGCGAAAATAGGGCTGAATTTCTACCTTATCGTTGGCAACAGCCGTAGTTTCCAGAGCTCAGACCAATGAACAGACAAGATTGTGTTAGCTCCACCTCCAATATGGCGCCCAGTGTCAATGCACTGAAACTCTAGCTAGCAATTATTAAAAATAAAATAATATGAACGTAATCCAAAGCGTCTGAGATGATTCCTCATTTTAATTATGAGTAATGTTGTCGTTTAATTATGAGTGATATTGAATTCTCAACTCTTATTTAGAATTTATTTACGAATTTCACTCACACAAAAAATCAGAGATAAAAAAAATAAACTTTCTAGAACCCCTGCTGCCATCTGTTGATGTTTTATTGAAGTAAAAATGATTTTTCTTCAATTTCAATGAAGTAAAAATTTCTTTTGCAGAAATCTATAATCAATTAGAATAGTGAAATGTTGAACGAAATTTACACAATCATTGAAGATAAACTATCTTCCTACCACGTAGTGTTTTTTTTTTTTTTAGTGAATTTAAGCAGTGCTGTACAATATTATAGGTGCAATAAGTTTTAAACTAATTATGTTTCCAAGATCCTTTTTTCATAGTATTTAAATGATTTATATGTCCATTAGTAGCATCAACTAAATGCATTTTTAGTTGTGTTTTCAACGGAGTTTTCGATTACTTTTTTACATTAAAAAAATTGTCAATTTCATATGTTCAAATGATTTATTGTAGTACTTATTCCGGCTAGAATTATTAGAAAAATAAAAAGGGGAGAGCGAGCGAAGCGAGCTGGGACCGCGTAGCGGTCTCAATGTGAATTGCTTTGCAATTCACGGGGGGTTGGCGAGCGTTAGCGAGTAGGGGGCTGAGCCCCCTAGTTTACTATATTGTTGGAAATTTCTTTTATATTTGAAGGGGGTTGTTGGTGGTGAATCCGATTACAGCGAATTTGTACTCAGCGATTAGTAAATTTATGGTTTTTCATTATGAAGAAAACGGACAAAAGAATATTTACTATTACATATATTCCATCTACAGTTTTTTTACTATCACCAAAATAGCAATATTTGCAATGTACGGAAATTACTTTGAAATGCCAATGGTAACCAAGGAACAATAATTGCTGAATTATCATTTTAACCTAGATAAGACAAAAAAATACCTGGAATTAAGATTAGATAAAATTTTGAGTATTATAAAGCAATTTCGCCTTCCGCACAGCCCCAGCCGCTAAACTTATGTACATTACACGGATTATGTACATTATGGGGTTTATTCAGAAAACTGGCTGGAGAATAATGTAATCTTTAAAATAAAAGAAAGAGCAAACCTATTTATTTCTTCAAGTCATTATGCTCATTAGAGAAAAGCACAAAAATCTTCGGTTCAAGACTTCACAAAAAAGATTATTACTAAACATTTTGCATAACTAACTTTATTTGCCATTCTCAAGGAGTTTTATTGGTGAAAGATTTATACTTAAGTAGACAGCAATTTGACATTATTTAATGGGAGTTAGTTTGACGCGTAATTAACATAGTTTTGTAGCTAACTCTGGTACATTTGTAACTATATCGTTGCAAAAACTTCTAATGTTTGACTTCAAACTTGGCTGTGGACCACATTAAAGAAGATTAGGAATAATTTATATTTGATGCATATTAGAGGATTATTTTTATTTACCAGAATCAGTTATCGAGGTTTTTTCCAGGTTAATAGTAACACGAATGCAATTGGTATATAAAATGAAAAGGCAGTGAAAATAACGTTATTTTAATTTTATTCAAACAATTCAGCTTTAAAAACCCACTTTTCTATGATTCACATTTCGTTTAAATATGAAAGTTAAACACTGTTCTTTGTGTCCAAATAATTTATTACCTTTTTCACTGTATTTATCTGCTGAAATCCAAAGATAGAAAACTGTAGCAGTCCTGCCTGAAGATAAGTATATTTCGAAATATAACGTAACCTAGAGTGAGATTATATTTAAGCTACCAGAACCATACATAGCACCAAACTCAGAGGCCCGGAGTTTAATAACTAACAAACGAAAATGAATAACCCGAACATTAAGTTCAATGGTCAATCTCTGCAATGATTGTAATGCTCTCTTTTTTTGTAGTGTGACGACTTAGAGATCATTTTAATTTCTGTTGGTCACAACGGCCACATTTCTCTACCAAACTCTAATATAAATCATCAAATTAAAGAGTAGTTTTTTAATAGCCCGAATTTTGTATAACACATAAAATAACATAATAACGCAATCACATTTGCATTGTATTTAGCAATGCGGAAGGATTTTCCAGATGAAGATCCATATTATTTGAAAATACATGGTCGAATTCACTATTTCGTTTGGTTCAAGGTTCATTTGGAAAATGGACCAGCGCAGCGGGCATAGCCTGCTAGTTATTGTTAAAATAATTAGAAATAGAGACTCTGCTGTTATAAATCATGCTCAACACACTGTAACCTTTCTTTAAAACTGCCTTGTCCTTGTAGTTTGGTATTTATAGCTAAATGATTGAGGAATTTAACAGAATAGTTCAAATATGACGAATGAAACACTAAAACCTGTCTGACACAAATCCATAAGCTCAAGAATAATGTAAAATTTCTTTATTATGCATATACATTCTTGCAACACTTAACATTATGCAAAACTATTTGTAAGTTCTACATTTTCTTTAGATGAAGGAGATAATGCGGTGGTTATTTAAAATTGTCTTTTTTATGTGCAATTTTTTCGGAATGACTATGTCACATTGTGAATGTTTTATTCAGTAGAAATTCCTGTGCTTTGACTTTAAAGTGCTATTTCTGTCCATTTCAAAGAATATAAATATTTTAATATGTTGAAAAATACACAATTAACTGAGGGAGGATGATTACTTTAATTATTATTTACAGGGTGATTTTTAATTAACATACAACTTTAAACTGAAATAACTTCTCGAAGCATCACTAAATGGCGGTACGAACGCGTGCAGTGAAAGAGAGCATAAAAGGTATTTGTTTAGTGTCAGTTACACGAAATTTTGAAAATATCTCCAAAAGCGCCCTATTCAACTGCAGATTGTATTTTTGTTGTTAAAAATTGGTATTTATGTAATGAAAATGCAACATTATTTCGAAAGAAGTGGTCTGAGATCTGATAAGAAAATTGGCCGCCTTATTCACCAGATAACAGTCCATGTGATTTCTATTTTTAGGGTCATGTGAAAGATTTGGTTTACAAGAAGAAGCCGACTGACGTTATTAGCCTCAAAAGTTCCATAACTGACCCATTTTCAAGAGTCAAAAATAAAACTCTCGATTTTGTTATTGACAAGTTTGTGTCTAAATTTTCTTTATTGTATCAGCTCTGAAGGGTTTCACTTTGAAAACCTTACCCATTCAATTCCTTTTTCATGTTCTTTTCAATAAAAAAAATGTTTGTAGTGGTATCTGCAACCACTCAAAAGTTATTTCAGTTCAAAGTTGTAGATTAATTAAAAGTCACCCTGTATTTTAATATATATATATATATATATATATATATATATATAATATTATTTTCGAATTTTTCTCTGAATTTAAAGTTTCTAAAACTTAAATGTAGAAGTACTCTATTTAAAGAATTGAATGTTAAAAACAGAAGATTTATGCTTTTCAACATCATACATGTTTTCATTTGTTGCATTTTATTTGGGAAACTATATTAAGAAAAATTAAGAAAAAATATATAACTACAGTTTACATCAAATAGCACATAAAATAAGAGAATATTCTTTTATATTTACGATATTTGTTATCAGAATCTGTCCTTAGCTTGTTTTAAAAATATATAACTACAGTTTACATCAAATAACACATAAAGTTAGAAATTATTCTTTTACATTTAGATATTTGTTATCAGAATCTGTCCTTGGCTTGCTTTATTTTATAAAGCAAGCCAAGAAGATCAACAACAGAAGATTTTATCCATAAAATAGAAAATATTCAGATTTCTAAAGGAACTATTCTAGCTAGTTTAGATATTGTGTCTCTTTACCCATCTATTGATACAAATGAAGTTGTACAAAATATTAATTTGGAAATTGATAAACAAAATAATTTAAGTGATAGCGTAAAAACATCTCTAAAGTCAGGACGTAACCTTATCATTAATAACAACGTTTTCATGTTTAATAAGAAATTTTACAGACAAAATAAAGGAGCACCTATGGGATCTCTTATTTCCGGTCTGTTGGCTGAATTTAAACTTAGACCGATGGAGGAATTTATTTTTAAAAGTTTGAATTTAACACCAGAAGTTTGGCTAAGATACGTGGACGATATCTTTATCACATGGAATCATGGAAAGCAAGAACTCCTATATTTCCTCTCAAAAATAAACGAAATAGATGAAAATATTAAGTTTGCGTTGGAAATAGAAGAAAATTCATCACTTCCGTTCCTGGATATTCAATTAATTAAAGATGAGAACAACCTAAAACGTAAAGTCTATCGTAAACCGATGAGAAGTAACACAATAATCCTATTTAATGCCTCTACAACTTTCACGTATAAGATTGCTGCCTTCAATTCATTCATCAAGCGTGCTTTTCTGGTTTGTTCAAGTGAATTCATCCAAGATGAACTTAATTTTATCAGAGATATCGCCATTGACCATGGTTTCCCCGCTCATCACGTACAGAAAATTATAGAAAAATTCAATGGCCATTTAATTCAGCATCCTGTCCCTAGCAATAATAAACCAAACTATCGTAAATTCCAATATATACCTATTATATTTGAAAGGATTAAAAGGGCCCTCCGTAAATACAATATCCATCTTATTGCTGTCCCTCCCAGAAAATAGGTTGACTTAGTTTCATGTAAATTAGATCCTATCCCCCCTGATCAATTCGCAGGTGTTTATGAAATCCCCATTAGCTTAAATAATAATAGTATAATTTTTTTACATTGGTATGACTAAAAGAAAGTTTTTGGAAAGGTTAAAAGAGCATAAAAACGACATAAAATTTGGAAAGTTATCCACTGCACTCTCCCGGTTTTACGCTAAAAATAATGATACTGTAATTAATTTCGATAAAGCAAGAACTGTCCATAGGTTCAATAACCCATTTAAAGCCGCCATTAGGGAATCATTAGAATTTAAAATTAGAAAAGATTGTATTTGTAATGATAACTTTTCTTTCAACATACCTAGTTTATGGGATACATTTTTAACCCCTTGTTAATTCATTGTTTTGTTTTTCGCTCTTTGGCAACAGAGAGCGCCCGCTTATTTTATTTAAATTTTTCCATACTGTTGATTTCAATTTTCTCGTGTCGAAAATTAAAAGATCAGTAGTCGTTTATGTTGTTCCTCTTCCACGATGATGGCTTTAAGTTTAAAGCCGAAACATGTAGGATTTTAGCTCTTTTATGAGTTTAAAACAATTTTTACACTCATTTTAGCAACTAATAAGCACAATTTGTGCAATTTGTGTTTTTAAAATACTAGTTAACAGTGTAGTGTCCAAATGGATTCAATTGTGACTTTCTACCATTTTTAAAGTTTGTGTTTAAAAATTCACATTTGACTTAAAACTGAAACCAGTATGTGGGATGAGAAAATGAGAGTTTCATATTTCTTCAGCTTTTATGCAGATTAGTACAGCTTTTATTTATGATTGTGAAGTTTCCTAAAACACCTCAAATCATGTAAAAGAATTTCTCACTGAAAATATTCTTCATATTTTAAAGGTGTTTTAAGAGGGTACAATGATTTCTAATTAGCTTTTTCGCTTGTACTCGTATATGTATTTATTAATACCAATAAAAAAAAGCCTGATGTGATTATTGATAAAAATAACTTTTAAAAATGGTTTTTACTTTGCTGTATAATCATTTCCAGAAAAGATTTAGCTTGATAAATATAGTAGATACAGGTCATGTCAGAGATACAAGTACAAAGATCAAGGGGGAAATGCAGCACATTATTATAAATAACTTTTATATAGTCAGCTAGGACCGGAATACTTTTAAGAAGTCCTTAATTCAACTTAAACTATGAATTTTGTTCCTAGTTTTAAAAAAAACATATTTTAACGAAATTTTCGCAGACCTACTATCTTTTGAAAAAAGGAAAATTATCATGAGAAGTGGCATAAGTAGCAACATTTCACATTCAGACGTGAGTTAGACGCGTCATGTTTCAGAAAATAGCTCACAGTGTATATTGTGTGTATAACACACTGCTTTCTTCAACCAAAATCTGTAATGTCATCTTATATTATACGCTTCTATGTGGACCTTATATAAACTTCGTTAAAATATCATTTTTTAGCATTTCAATTTTGTTAAAGTTATTAAAAAATGCGTTCATATTGGAATGAGATGCGCTGTATTTTTGACAGAAATAACGTTCTGTGACCCAAGATTCCTCTGTACAAACTGTTTTCTGAAAATGTCTTCCTTTTCTCTGTGTTTGTATGTATATTTAACCGGGGCATCGTTTTTAACTTCTCTGTTGTGTATTGTAGAAATGAGTATCATTCTTAAATGTTTTCTCCAATATCCAAAAAACAAGAGGAAAGAATTACCCAGAAGTTGATTGGAATAATATAAAAGACAGAAGAAATGTCAGTTATTTTTTTCTTCCTTATTTGCATTTTATGGTGTGTCTCAAAATTGACTGATGGATTTTGAAAGTCAGTTAAAAAAAAAAAAAAAAGCGGAACGGAACGGAACGCGATAGAAATGTATCGTTTCAGGCCTTATGTTTGGGAAACCAGGAAATTTTACCCCCACAGTTTGGAAATTTAGTTAAATTTTTTCCAGATAGGTGGCGCTGCAAAATAATGGTGATACTCCAAAACTAGAAATCTCCGCTGTACCCGACGAATAAACCAATTTCATAGTCTATACTCTTTCAAAAGCACTCACTAACGGATTTCGTAGCAAAATATCGAATGAAGATGTGACGGATTCAATTTCTATGCCCTCTCTCATACCTCGAGCACCATCTTTTGGCGAAAATTTTAACTAAATTTGCAAATTGGTGGGTGAAATTTCCTTGTTCCCAAACATAAGGCCGTAATCGATACATTTCTATCGCGTTCCGTTTTTATTTTATTTATTGTTTATTTTTTTTAAATATTTTTATTGACTTTTAAAATCCATCAGTCATTTTTGGGACACACTATAATTTCACATTGGAAAAATGTAGCACAATCTTTCTTAATATATATTTCAGATAGTTTTCTTTTTAATATGGTAGTTTACTGTTCGCTCTTTTTTATGAAAGATAAATAATTATAGATTTAATGTATAACATAACCATATATATATATATATATATATATATATATATATATATATATATATGTTGTTTGATTTGTATTTTAATTAACTAACATTTGCCCAAAATATAAAACAGTTTAGCATTCTGAAATAATATTCTAATGTTGTCTACTTTCCTGAAGTTTATGTATTTAGTTTTCATTATTTACTGCTGTCTTTGTAACATGGTAGAAAATTCTCATCTCTATACATAGAAAGGGTACAATAAATTACACATTAATAATTTGGTACGAAACTTCGAATTACGTATACAGTAATGCGTCTGAGTTATACGATTTTCTTATACATAATATTACATTTCTAGGAAGTTTAAACTGACTTTTAGGATATTATATTATCAGTAGAATTCCATTTAAGGACTACTATTCTGATTTAAGTTAAGGAAATTCGAAATTTATTAAGCAGTGAAATATTTTCATCTATTTTTTTTTTCTTTTTATAACACAAAACTCTTTGCATGAGCTTGGAAAATAGAAATATGAAAAATACTTATTTTGTATTTATAAAACTGAAGGGATAAAATACAAATTCAAGAAATTCCGTATAAGAAAGTACTCTTGATACTAAAATAATAACAAGTAATATAAAAACTTTTTTAAATCAATTCCTACTTAGGTCAAATAGAAATTTTTTCCAGCGATCTACACGCTTCGCCACTGACGGTATTTATTTCTAAATTTATATCCTGCTAAATATCTTACATAAGAGAAATTTATGAAATGCATTAAAAATTAAATAAAAAATAAATAGCTAAAATACCAAAAATTAATAGCTCGAAAATTATTTCTCACAAAATTGTTAGACAAACTGCGTTAGAAAGTTTAAAAAATTGTATTTTTCTTGATATAAATTTAAAATCTAATGATTATGCCGTTTTTCAAATATTGAATTTCAAAAATTACCAAACTTCACAATAAAGTGCCATAGCGATGTTACAGTTAGCGATAATACAGTTTTACGATATACAAGTTTTAAAAAATTTATTTGAACTTGATAGTATGAATAGAAAATATTTTATTAACGATTGAAAATTTGAACAAGATATATAAATATATCGAGAGTGTGAGCTAATAGTAGGAATTTAATAAAAAAAAAATCCGGGAAAGTTTATAAATTATTTTATATCGTAAATATAAAAAGCTACACTGATAAAAATGACACTTTCAAATCTTAGTAAATCGATGTTTATATTTTGTTATGAAAATTTTTGTTTCAAATATGCTTTCAATTCTGAAATACCAGAAATACTAAGAATATTGAAACATGGACATACTCAAAACTGAGCACATACAGGTCAGTTCATACTGATTTTTAAAACTTGGACGTACTGAAAAATGATTAGAATCAGGTATAACTCATTTTTGAAACATGGAAATGCTCAAAAATGTACACATAACAAAAGCTTTTAAAATTTTCCGGCTATATCTTCCATAGTCGGACTATAAGGACGCCGATTTATATAGGCGTCACGTCAGTTAAGTATATAGTTAAATACTGCATATTGGTCAGTCGTGCATATAGGAGTCTGTGATATACTTAGAATTCAGTTGATTATTTATGGTGTTCAGTAAGGTTTGTTCAGCAGTGATTTTGTCGTGCCCAAACACATCTAGTAGTTATCCAGTTAAGCCTTTTTTCCATATTATTCCTATTTTATCCGGTTACAATACGTTTTATACGTATTATACGTATATTCGTGAGCACTAGTAGAAATGATTCGGTATTCATGTTGAACAATTAAAATGTATTTACTTATTTATGTTAGAAGATGATATGTAAACAGTTAATTTACCGGAATTATTTGAACAACTAGACGTTAAATAACAAAATATAAACTTTAATACAGTCCTAGAAAGATAATTCTACAATACTTTACTAGTAATTTCTTCACAGATAATACACTTCTCGCCCAAAACGTACAATATATTTATTTTCGAAAAGTCCTACTAGGCCTAATAGCGCCTTTAATGGCTATTTCCAAGGCAACACTAGACACCGGGCTTGCTCATTCACTCTCAAAACGTCACAAATGGTGGCTGGCCGCGACCAGCGATTGGTCCAAAGCAACGCGCCCATCGTTTTGTGCCAATCACTGTATGTCTTTCCTCCTAGTCAGCCATCTTTTGTGACGTCATCATAATGAATGAGCAAGCCCGGTATGTAGTGTAGCCCTGCTATTTCCCATTTCGACGCTTCCTCGATGATAAAAATTAAAAGATTGGCCCTTTTTCCAGTTGAAGATATTCAAATCTTGATCTCGTGATCCAAACTTTTTATAACCCGTGCTTTGAAATCATGGATAGTAAAAATACCAGAGCGTCAGTTAATTTGACGATCAAGCACGTCATAAAGGAAATGAAGTATGTTTAATTCAAATCCTACAAATCGGTCATCCTGACATGATGGCATCGCTACATCAGCATCTTGGCTTACTTTTTATCATGCCTAAATGATTTTCAATGATTAAAACCGCATAATATTGTTTAGTCCAATTTCAGGGACTCGGGGGGTCCAACTTAGGCGACCAGTAGCTGAATTTGGACCATTGTCCATATATTTTTCAAATTAAAATAAAACTTAAGATATTCAAAAGGAAATTGTTCTAAATATTTATTTAGTTAGTAAATGAATAGATTGACCACGTGTAGTGATATTTTGCAAATGTTTCAAAAATAAAGTGAGTTACACGTGATAATAAATGAAGTGGTCCAAATTCGGCTACTCTCCTCTATCAGTATGTGTAAGTATGGAAAGACGGTTGATATGACGTCATTAGAGAATTAAAAAGAAAATTAATATAACGTCATATTGAATGTTTAACGGACTTTTCAAATGTTTGAGAATCGTACAAAGAGAGTTTCAATATGAGTAATAGAGAAAGAATGTATATATGACGTCAGCAGTTGAATATAACGTCATATTGGTTTGAGGAACATATTGAATCATGATAAAAACCCGATTATGGAAATATTGACATGTTTTATCATTTTGAAGTTCTCTGTACAACATGTTTAATTTTGAAATTGATTTTTCTATAGAAACATTTTTAAAATCCCGGACAACGCCGGAAACTTCAGCTAGTATCATAAGAGACGGTAGTCTCTTGAGTGACGCAGCGAAAAACCGAAAACCGTAAGCCCAAAACCGAAGATTCCGTCACTCTCATATATACAGCTAGCAGGACATCAAAGGAAAATCGAAACGCCGACATTTAATATCTCAATAAATATGAGGCATACCGTTTCGATTTTTTCACATTAGTCTTATATCTATGGCCTAACTCTATCCTGAAATTTATAGATTTCTACATGCAGTAGATTTTGAGATCTGGAAACCAATTTTTAAGCGAAAATGGAAAATGTAATGGTGTAATGGGCACAGAGTTGTTATCTCGAAAATGGATCGAACGATTTTTTTAAAATTAATATATTATATTAATCAGTTTTAGATGAAGCGTTTAAGATATTGCGCTAACGTAGGAAAACTCTTGTTTTCAATATAATCCACTTTTAAAATCGGACTATTTTCTTATGCTTTTTCTGGTAGACTAACATTACAGATCTGCAGCCTTTTCACTGCTTTTTATTACTGCGCAATAAGGAAGCTCTTGCCTATTACGGTTACAGTTAAACGTTAAAGCATATCCATATCGCTGAAAAACTATTTAGATTCTTTTTTTTTTTAATACGAAAACAGTTTTTAATGCAATTTTTAATATGTAATATATATGTATTAAATTAAATTATTGTTTGTATATTTTTTTTTGTTATAATAAAGAATTTCTTATTTCAAAATCTTCATTAAGTCGAAAAATATTTAGATTCCTTGATTAAAATATTGAAATATTTTATAATTATATATATACAATTTAATTATTATTTATATATTTAATTTGTCATTTTTTAAAGGAAAAAAATATTCAGATTTTTTTTTATCAGTTAATTTGAAACAGACTCTAATCAACGAATCAATCATCTGTTTGTTTTGAGTCGCGAATGTTGTTTAGGAATAACACTCATATGAGGTATTTTACTATTTATTTATTGTTTGTTTACTTATTTTGATTAGATTGTCCTTTTAGAAATTGTCTTTTGATTTAGTGGCGTAAATAGTGAGATAATTGTCAATAGTATTACCTGTTTTATCGTTAAAAATAATATAAGGAAATTGCATTATGGCCAGTGAATCTTTTAAAGAAGTCTTTTAAAAATCAGATGACGATAGAAGATTGGTTTTTTACTTGTTAGCTATATTTTCCAACTCTCCAAATCAAACTTTCCCATCATTCACCTCACACAAATTTAATAACTAAAACTTTTTATTTCAGTGTGATTGAAATACGTTTAATTGTGATGAAACTTTGGTATATTATATAGGGAATTTATATAACGTAAGTTTTCACTTTTATGTATATAAAATTAGATACGATGTTTTCATTATGAAATACAATGTTTCTAATTTATGTTATGGCTTACTTTAACATTTTTTTTATTGACTAAGCCTATCATTAATATAGGGGAGACCGGTACACAGTGAACCTATGGACACAGTGGACCACCCCCTAATATTTTATTTATTTAAATTTTTTTTAAGCTTCTCTTCTATCCTAATAGACAACAGCACTGCAATGATTATTTATAGCCTTCAGAAAGTATGTTTAGCTCAGATTGAACTATTTTATCCTGCTTTGTTGTTTTGAGCTTCTAAAAGTAAAATTTTTCATCATCATATTTTTATTTTTTTAGTAATTAAAGGTTGTAGATAAATAAAATAAAACAGCTTTTTTGAAAAGCTAAGATACTTGTTTTTATTTTACTTTAAAGTTATTATGTTTAAAATAAAGCTATAAACAATATTAATATGATTAATTATTGAACGTCAACATGGGGTACAGTGGACCACCCACTCCTGGGGCACAGTGGTCCACAATCCACTCTGCTCCTCTAATGCAGAATGTTCAAAATATGTAATAATTGTTTTCTATAAAGAAAGATTGTTTTAAAGTAGAATTAACTGTAAAATAAAGTAAACAAATAAAAATAACAATTTTTTTTTTAACATAGTAAGAAATATTTTGTTTTGTATTTACTGCCTTTGATAAATATAACTGTAGTCTAATTGTTGATGATTCTATTCAAGTAAGATTCATGAGATGCAAATTGAATGGAAATCAGTTTATTTCTCCCGAAACTGTAGATGAATCTGCTGTTGATGTCAATGATTTCATAATGTTGCTCGCAGACCCAAAATTATTTCTTGAAAATTCCAGGCTCAATCTTACTGATAAGTATTTTGGAATTTCATTTGCAAATTTTATTGTGAGCTGATTTTTTTTGTACTTAAGTAATAACTTCAACTAAATTGCAATTGTTCCTGTATTAATCTGTTATTATTTTCAAAGTATAATTAATTTTTTGTTTTTGTTTCAAAATTTATATTACTATGTTATTTTGCGAATGAAGAGGCAACAAAAAAGAATTAGATTAATGAAAAATAGATTTATATTATATTTTAGATAATACCTAATAGTGGTCCACTGTACCCTGGTGGGTGGACCAGTGTATATATATATATATATTTTAATGTATTGAAAACTATGTTGTGAGAAAATTATGATGGATGTAAGAAGGTTTAAGGAATATTCAAAAATATTTTCATACAGATTGGTCAGTCTGTTAAAGAGAAAAAAAAATTAACTGAAAAAGTGGTCCACTGTGTACCGGTCTCCCCTACCCGATTACATGAGATTTTGTTATTTGTATTGATATGTTTGTGTTTACGTATTTTATCAAGATTATATTTCAGCTATTCTTAAGTAAGTTTTTTAAGATACTATATAGCAATGTTAAAATGTTGGCTATACTTTATTAGCTTATGTTAAAGATTGGTCAGAAAAAAAAGGTTGGCGAGATTAAAAAATTTTGTCGATCAGCTAGTGCTCGACTAACATAACAACAGGGCTGCTGGGATGGAATTTAATTTTTAAAAAGGACACATTTTGAACCGGTTTGTTTACAGTCCCATTTTATTAGTAGAATTTTGTGATAATTTCCCGAATGACTGGCGAATTTTGCATTTTTTGTAAAAAAAAAAAATATTTAGATGTAATTTTAAACAAAATCTCTTTTCATTTCTTTAATTTGCAAATATTTTAAGTTTTCTTATTTAAAATACTGTGATTAAATGTCCAATGTAAGATTTCCCTTAGTTGAAAATTGTTATGACAGAATTTACACAACTGCAAAAATAATTGATTACTACAACAATGCATTTTCAGGGTTTTTTTCCAATAAAATTAGCTATACAACAGAGGAAAGTTAACTTCATACTATATTTACATTGCAGTAATTTGGAGAGTTGCAAAATATAGCTAACAAGTAAAACACAAATCTTCTTTAGTCTGCGGGTTTTAAAATACTTCCTAAATATTCACTCGACACGATGCAATTTCCTTGCCTTGTATCATTTTTATCGATAAAACAGGTAATTGACAATCATCTCACCATTTAAGTAACAATCTAAAGTCAATTTCTAAAAGGACAAGAAAATCAAATCAAAATAAGTAAACAAACAATAAATAAATAATAAAATACCTAATATGAGTCTTATTCTTGTAAACAAGAATTTGCATTGCAATCACCGCTCATGAATACATGACACAAGCGATAGGTTAATTTATTGTTAATTGATAGTAGAGGTGCCCAATCTTTTTAGGCGAAGGGCCACTTAAAAAATTGTTATGTTGTCGAGGACCACCATCAGTAGCACAGAGAATTTTGTTTCGAGGAGATGTTGGGTAGGGGGGGGGGGGTGGGGATAATTAGCATTATCCATACATACAGCACTGTTCGGTTGCAAATTTGGAAGAATGCACCCACTAGATGGATTTGTGATTTTTATGCGGCTACTTGACAAAATTGTGATTTTTATGTGCCCGTTCTAAAAAATTCATGATTTTTATGCATAAGTTCAACTTTTATGTATAGGTTTCAACTTTTTTACTCAGTGACCACTGGCCAGTACATGGATTTTTTTACTCCTGTTTTTCAGCAATGGCCAATAACAAATTTACAAATACTTGATAAAAAATTTAAGAAATTTGTCAAACGATTGTGGAATAAACGGCGAAATTTGTCAAATAGTGTTGGGAAAGAAATCGCGACATTCGTCAAATGGTCTCGGGAAAGAAATCAGGCATTGCAGGAAAAAAATTACTTATGTCTAACTGTCATGAAAAAATTAGAGAAATTCGTCAAATACGTTCAGGGGAAAAAAATCACAAAATTCATCAAATGATCTCGGGAGAAAAATAGTGAAATTTGTCTAACAATCGCGGAACAGAATTGCAAAATTCGTCGAATAGCAGTGGAAAAAAAGTGCACAATTTGTTCGTTCATGGAAAAAGTCGTGAAATTCATTATTCGATAGTCGATAAATCACGAAATTCATCAATCGATAGCAGAAAAATCACAAAATTCATTGATAGTGGAAAAATCACAAAATTCATCAACTGGTTTCAGGGGAAAATTTTTTCGAATATCGTCGAATGGCTTCGAGAAGAAAAAAAGTCACAATCCGTCAAATAATTTCGGGGAAAAAATCGTGAAATTCGCCAAATGGTTTCAAAATTTGTCGAGCGACAGCGGGGAAAAAATCTTTTTCCATTCAATCATCGCAATTGGGACTATTAAGTTTGACCAGTGGTGGCAGTAAAGTCAGTCGCCAAATTTTCAGTATTACTCGCCGATTGGCGAATGGCAATTTTGTCCTATATTTTTACACGCCTGATCGATGAAATTCAAGATTTTTACGCACCCGATTGATGACTTTCTTGATTTTTATGGATCCGTTTGACGAAATTAATGATTTTTATATGCCCGATAAACAAAATTCATGATTTTTAGGCATGCGTTCAACAAAATTTATGATTTTCCTTCTCCCGATCCACAAAATTCATGTTTTTATTGTGCCTGATTGACAAAATTCGTGATTTTCAACTGATATGCTTTCCGTCGGCCATTTAATGAAATTCACAATTTTTCTTCTCTAGACAATGGCAAAATTTTCATTTTTTTTTTTTTTTACCGTTTGTTGAAATTTACAATTTTTTCACAAACATTCGATGGAATTCTTGATTTTTCAACGCCCAATATACGAAATTTGCGATTTTCCATGCCTATCGACAAAATTCATAATTTTGCAGAACCGATAGACAAAATTCATAATGTTTTCCCACAATCTATGGACAATTTGCAAATTTTTTCCGCGACTGTTCGTTGAAATTCGCGATCTTTCCATGCCATTCGATGAAATTCATTGCTCGATCCATGAAATTTGCGATTTTAAGTGCCTTATCGACAAAATTTGCAGGTTTTTTCAACTGATTTACAAAATTCAAGATTTTGAGTGATTGACGAAATTTACAACTCCAGAATTACCGATTTTGGCATCTCTGGTTTCTGTTGACCGATTATTGAAATTTGCGTTTCTTTTTCTAGCGACAAAATGGCGAAATTTGTGATTTTTCCATGCCCATTCGACAAAATTTGCATCCAGTCGATGCAATTCATAATTTTATGCACCTGATCGATGAAATTCATATTTTCCTACGATCTATGGACAAAATTTGCGCATTTTTCTCACGAATTATTAAGGAAATTCGAAATTTTTGGATAGGTTGGCATGTATGGTCTCTGCGGGCCACCAGTTACCCATCACGGGCCACAGGTTGTGCATTGCTAATCGTGATGCAGTTTAGCTCATTCGACTCGACCTCAATAGAACTTACTGATTTTAGTTTCACCACCAGGGGCAGTTATGTTCATATAGAACAGAGTGCGCCCCTGGCAGTGGAAGGGGAAATTAATGGATTTTGGAACTAACTCGAGTTCTATGGGTCCCATCCCAACATGGTTTGATTCATTCAATTTGACATTGACAGGATATATCAATTTTAGTTTCAAGTTTGACCACCAGGAGGTGCATTCCTATCTCAGGTTCTATGGCCCCGATCATGACAAGGTATGGCTCACTCAACTCGAAATCGACAGTCTCAACAATTTCAGCTGTTTGTACAGAACAGAGTGCGCCCTCTGGTGGTGGAACATGGAACTAACAGATTTTGCAGCTAACTTGAGTTCTATGGGTCCCATCACAATGCAGTTTGATTCATTTGACTCGACATCGACAGGATATATCGATTTTAGTTCCAAGTTTCACCACTAGGGGACACTATCCTATCTCGTGTTCTATGGGCCCGATTACGATGAGGTATGGCTCATTCGACTCGAAATCGACAGCCTGAAAGATTTCAGCTATGTTTGTATAGAACAGAGTGCGCCCCCTGGTGGTGGAAGATGGAACTAACGGATTTTGCAGCTAACTCGAGTTCTATGGGTCCCATCACAATGCAGTTTGATTCATTCAATTTGACATTGACAGGATATATAAATTTTAGTTTCAAGTTTGACCACCAGGGGGTGCATTCCTATCTCAGGTTCTATGGCCCCGATCATGACAAGGTATGGCTCACTCAACTCGAAATCGACAGCCTCAACAATTTCAGCTGTTTGTATAGAACAGAGTGCGCCCCCTGGTGGTGGAACATGGAACTAACAGATTTTGCAGCTAACTTGAGTTCTATGGGTCCCATCACAATGCAGTTTGATTCATTTGACTCGACATCGACAGGATATATCGATTTTAGTTCCAAGTTTCACCACTAGGGGACGCTATCCTATCTCGTGTTCTATGGGCCCGATTACGATGAGGTATGGCTCATTCGACTCGAAATCGACAGCCTGAAAGATTTCAGCTATGTTTGTACATAACAGAGTGCGCCCCCTGGTGGTGGAAGATGGAACTAACGGATTTTGCAGCTAACTCGAGTTCTATGGGTCCCATCACAATGCAGTTTGATTTATTCAACTGGACATCGACAAGATATATAGATTTTAGTTACAAGTTTCACCACCAAGGGGCGCTTTCCTATCTTGTGTTCTATGCGCCTGATCACGACGAGGTATTGCTCATTCGACTTGAAATCGGCAGCCTGAAAGATTTCAGCTATGTTTGTATAGAACAGAGTGCGCCCCCTGGTGGTGGAAGATGGAACTAACGGATTTTGCTGCTAACTCGAGTTCTATGGGTCCCATCACAATGCAGTTTGATTCATTCGACTCAACATCAACAGGATATATAGATTTTAGTTACAAGTTTCACCACCAGGGGCGCTTTCCTATCTTGTGTTCTATGGGCCCGATTACGATGAGGTATGGCTCATTCGACTCGAAATCGACAGCCTGAAAGATTTCAGCTATGTTTGTATAGAACAGAGTGCGCCCCCTGGTGGTGGAAGATGGAACTAACGGATTTTGCAGCTAACTCGAGTTCTATGAGTCCTATCACAATGCAGTTTGATTTATTCAACTGGACATCGACAGGATATATAGATTTTAGTTACAAGTTTGACCACCAGGGGGTGCATTCCTATCTCAGGTTCTATGGCCCCGATCATGACAAGGTATGGCTCACTCAACTCGAAATCGACAGCCTCAACAATTTCAGCTGTTTGTATAGAACAGAGTGCGCCCCCTGGTGGTGGAACATGGAACTAACAGATTTTGCAGCTAACTTGAGTTCTATGGGTCCCATCACAATGCAGTTTGATTCATTTGACTCGACATCGACAGGATATATCGATTTTAGTTCCAAGTTTCACCACTAGGGGACGCTATCCTATCTCGTGTTCTATGGGCCCGATTACGATGAGGTATGGCTCATTCGACTCGAAATCGACAGCCTGAAAGATTTCAGCTATGTTTGTACATAACAGAGTGCGCCCCCTGGTGGTGGAAGATGGAACTAACGGATTTTGCAGCTAACTCGAGTTCTATGGGTCCCATCACAATGCAGTTTGATTCATTCGACTCAACATCAACAGGATATATAGATTTTAGTTACAAGTTTCACCACCAGGGGCGCTTTCCTATCTTGTGTTCTATGGGCCCGATTACGATGAGGTATGGCTCATTCGACTCGAAATCGACAGCCTGAAAGATTTCAGCTATGTTTGTATAGAACAGAGTGCGCCCCCTGGTGGTGGAAGATGGAACTAACGGATTTTGCAGCTAACTCGAGTTCTATGAGTCCTATCACAATGCAGTTTGATTTATTCAACTGGACATCGACAGGATATATAGATTTTAGTTACAAGTTTCACCACCAGGGGGCGCTTTCCTATCTTGTGTTCTATGGGCCTGATCACGACGAGGTATGGCTCATTCGACTTGAAATCGACAGCCTGAAAGATTTCAGCTATGTTTGTATAGAACAGAGTGCGCCCCCTGGTGGTGGAAGATGGAACTAACGGATTTTGCTGCTAACTCGAGTTCTATGGGTCCCATCACAGTGCAGTTTGATTCATTCGACTCGACATCAACAGGATATATAGATTTTAGTTACAAGTTTCA
This sequence comes from Maratus michaelseni, assembly GCA_963931845.1. Taxonomy (NCBI): domain Eukaryota; kingdom Metazoa; phylum Arthropoda; class Arachnida; order Araneae; family Salticidae; genus Maratus; species Maratus michaelseni. Next base: position 445,652,151 of record OZ007589.1, on the reverse strand, counting down.
CCACCAGGGGCGCTTTCTTATCTCGGGTCCTATGCGCCCCATCACAACGAGGTATGGCTCATTCGACTCGAAATCGACAGCCTCAAAGATTTCAACTATGTTTGCATGGAACAGAGTTCACCCCCTGGTGGTGGAAGATGGAACTAACGTATTTTGCAGCTAACTCGAGTTCTATGGGTCCTATCACAATGCAGTTTGATTTATTCAACTGGACATCGACAGGATATATTGATTTTCGTTCCAAGTTTCACCACCAGGGGCACTTCCCTATCGGGTTCTATGGGACCGATCACGACGATGTATGGCTCATTTGACTCGGAATCGACAGCCTGAAAATTTTCAGCTATGTTTGTATAGAAAAGATTGCGCGCTTTGGCGGAGGAAGATGGAACAAACGGGTTTTGCCATGCATTTTCATCCTTCTAATTGTGTTACTCTCTCGCTGTATAATTTAAAAGTTGAGTCTTGGATTCCTCTCCCTGGGCCACCACCCTCATATTTTATTGGGGTCCAAGGGGTCTTTTTTAGCATTTCTTTAAAATTTTATTCTAATGATTAATTTATACCCTATACTTAATTTCGACTAATTGACATTTTCATCAATAACCTTAAAAAAGTAATGATATCAGTACAAAAACCCTTAACGGGTTAAAAGTGTTGACGCAGCACTTTCTTTTGGCTCTATGAATTTTAAATATGGGTCTTAAAAGCAATGATATCAAATTTAAGTGACGCTATGTTAATAATTTTTTTTTAAATCATAATTTTCTTTTTAGTTTTATTTATGTTCACAGGTGCAATTATTATCTTAATATGAAAAAATATATAAAATTTATTCGCTGATGCTTTTTCATTCACATCTCTCATGAATTCAAAATATGGGTTTTAAAAGAAATGATATCAAAATTTGAGTGACACCTTGACGTTAATTTAATAGGACTCTTTTAAAATTCAATTTAAATTGTTTTTGGTTTGTCTTCTAAAGTATATTTACACATACAAACAATACTTTTAATTTTTCAATACACTTTTAAATATATTACTTTCACTGAGCCTATATTATGTATTGAAATGTATTTATTTCAATAAATTGATTTATCTTCTGTGCCACGCTATCCAAAATCATAAGTAAAATTTATGTAAATGATTATTTTGCGTCATAGTATCCAAACAAAGGGAAATGTATGCAAGTGGATAATATGACGCAAAATAATCATTTACATAAATTTTACTTATGATTTTGGATAGCGTGGCACAGAAGATAAATCAATTTATTGAAATAAATACATTTCAATACATAATATAGGCTCAGTGAAAGTAATATATTTAAAAGTGTATTGAAAAATTAAAAGTATTGTTTGTATGTGTAAATATACTTTAGAAGACAAACCAAAAATAATTTAAATTGAATTTTAAAAGAGTCCTATTAAATTAACGTCAAGGTGTCCTTCAATTTTTGATATCATTTCTTTTAAAACCCATATTTTGAATTCATGAGAGATGTGAATGAAAAAGCATCAGCGAATAAATTTTATATATTTTTTCATATTAAGATAATAATTGCACCTGTGAACATAAATAAAACTAAAAAGAAAATTATGATTTAAAAAAAAATTATTAACATAGCGTCACTTAAATTTGATATCATTGCTTTTAAGACCCATATTTAAAATTCATAGAGCCAAAAGAAAGTGCTGCGTCAACACTTTTAACCCGTTAAGGGTTTTTGTACTGATTTAATATACTAAAAACAACAAAACATTTCAGTTTATAAATTACCAAAAAATACTAATTTTATTTAAAACATTTTTGATGAAATAACTGTTTGCGAAATCGTGTCAAATAGTAAAGGTAAAACAAAAGTAACTAAAATTCATGCAGGATTAAGCAAACATGCACAAAATATTAATTGCACAAAATCAAAATAGTAATAGAAAATACCTGCAGAACTGAATACCAAAGAAAAAAAAGAAAAACATTCCGAGCTTCCTTTGTCTTTTCGAATCTTCATTTGTAATTTTAGCTTAAGTTACTGGACGACTCTGTTTAGAAACAGTGTTTCCTTTTACATTTAATTATTCTGGTAGTTTTTTTAATTAGTATATTGTCATCATGGATCTGGAAATACATTTGTTAATTAAAACGGAATTAACCAAAGTTTAATTAAATATGGCACACGCGGATAGATAAGTAGATTGAAGAAACAAATTTGAATGTTTTTACCAAGCTTTATTTTTCTAAGATGTTTTAGTAAGTTACGTCAATGTTTTTGCATTATAATTCTACTATTCTGATATGCAAAATAGGCAATTAAAGAAAAAAAAACTGGGTTTTAAATGTTTTAAGAGCTGATTATTTAAAAGAACAATCTTTTATTATCAATTAGTCTTGATACAGTATAAAATGTAATATATGAATAAATTTAAACAAGTTTTTCAAGGGCACTAGGAAGAGTAAGTTGGTTTCTTTTTATTATTAAAATTATTATTATTATTTTAAGGTAAAATTATTATTTAATACAGATTTAAAAAAATGGTCAACGTTTGCTATTTTCGCTAATGATGAGAAAGATAATTAGTATGAAATTTTAAAATGTGACTTAACAAATGTAATCCAATGAATAGGATGCAATTTTATCAAACATGTTAAACATCTCTTGAAATGTATCTTCAAACCTCGAGCATTTTTTATAATATATTTCCGACAGTCAAATGAGGCTCGAAACCACTGTATGTCAAGAATTACATTGAAGAAGTTTGTGTTTGTTTGAGAATTACATATAAGAGCTACATAGTTGTTTAACGAACTTATCGCAAGATCCGAATCACTCCGAATTCGGTTAGAATTGTTTCAAAATTTCGGATTTCATTGTGATAACGAGTTCTGCATGATTTGATTCTGTGTATTTCTGTAAACGAACGGTAAAAACTATATTCTTGATTAATGAACTCATCCAAGATACCTGCAAAGTACGTACACTGTTCCAATTAGGTTAGAATTGGTTTGGTATTTCAGATGTTGTCATAATGACAAATGTTGCATGTTTTGCTTTTGTGTGTGCCTTTAAAGACATTTTCAAAGCTACATACATGAACTCATCAAAGCTACTGGCAAGATAAATACACTGTTAATTATGTTCAAATCAGTTAATTAAGTTCAATGTATGTATATATATATATATATATATATATATATATATAGATAGATAGATTTTCATTTTACGTGTGAATTATTATTATTATTATTATAGAGAAGCATTTATTAAAATTAAACTACTTTTTTCGAATACTTAAAGGTGTTATGATTTTCAGTTTTCAGGTATGATTTTAAAATGTTTATGAATGTAGATATAACATATGCGTTAAAATTTTGTGATGATGGTCTGTGACGTAAAGTATGAGATCGATTTTTTTGCTCAATATTTTCAGTTATTTATTAAAAACTAATATAATACATATTTGTTCAGCGATAAAATACGACAAAGTTTTAAATACAGTAATCACTCACTTATACGTCGCCCTTTTTATGAATCTCTCTATGTTATGCGTCGATTTTTGGCAGTCCCGGATAAAGATATAGCGATCCCATGTTACCCTTTTTTAGCAATCCCATGTTTATGCGTCGCAATGTGAAATGAATCTTACTTATGCGTCGGAGAAATTTCAAGTTTCCCTTGACATTGCTTTTCTTTCAACACATATCCTTTACAAGAAATTTCACCCCAGCTTGTATGTAAAGGGAGCGATCCCACGTTATCTTTTTAGCGATCGCGTGTTTATGCGTCGCAATGTAAAATTAATCTCACTTATACGTCAGAGAAGTTTCAAGTTTTCCTTGACATTGCTTTTCTTTCGACACATATCCTTTCCAAGAACTTTCACTCCAGCTTGTATGTAAACGGGAGTCAATTGGTTGTCGTTTGCAATTTTTTTGGACGCTATTGGAAGCTGCATCTCTGGGTCAGACTCCTTCACACCAACTACTTCAATATGATGCCAATGAAGATGAATCAGATAACACAGAAAACGTAGAAACACATCCACAGACTTTGGAAAGACAATACATGCTCTTGAAACCTTGCGTACCACATCCAAGGAACTGATGAATTTGATTCAACATATTCACATTTCAATGAACCCGAAAAGAATATTTTTAGACATCGAGCTCAATATAAACTTTAATTTTAGAAAAATTTAAAAATAAGGTATGGGAGTAAAATTTTGAGATGTATACAATTTATATTTGAATTTGAAAATCTTTAACAATTTTTTCTCAACAATATTTAACAACAACGTATTTTTATATTATTATGCGTATTATTTAACCATTAAAAGATTAATTTTGTCTTAAGATTTATTTCAAATTTAGTTTTTACCTGAATTTCATTTATGCGTCTCTCTCGTTTATGCGTTGCTTTTGGTTAGTCCCTTGCCCCGACGTATAAGTGATAGATTACTATTTAATAATAACTAAAATTATCAGTTATCTTTATTAAATTGAATACATGGGTTTATACAGAAACAGTAACTACACGTGAAATAATTTGTTCATAAGTTATACTTATATAATAAAGGGGAAACAAGACAAACTAAATTGAAAAATAAGTATATTACACTGTTAAAAATTTGCAGCAAACTGTCCAGCCATTTGACCGTTTTTGTAGAAAACGGTTACATAACCGTAACTTAACTATGTTCTGACCATAAAATGAGCAGTAATACGGTCATAATATAATTAAATTACGGTTATGTAACCGCTTTCTACAAAAACGGTCAAATGACTGGACAGTTTGCTGCAAATTTTTAACAGTGTAATATTTGTAAAACCATTATTTGTGGCTACTGTATTTTCTGGTCAAAAGTATTAAAGTTAAAAATAGATTGTTGGAATATTTTAAAAAAGGTTTTCTGTATTATAGTTTTGTCTTAATTGGTTAATATTCACGTGTAGAAAAAGTTAAGTTTCAGATCAATCATGTATGAAAAATACGTTTATAATGAAACCTACATTAATATTTTGAGAAAATGGTTTTGTATAAATGAATGTAATTATAACATAAATAAAATAAAATAAAATAAAATATACATCATATCGAAATTGACATTTTTGGATACATAAAGAAGAAAATGTCAGCAATTTTAAACAGCTAAAATAAACAAAATCAAACGAACAAAACACTAAGTTTTATAAAGTTTTATAAATGTTTTAATCAAGCATATAAGAGTTTATATATAACTAGCTTACCCGCCCGGCGTTGCCCGTGCCAACAACCTTAAATGTACCTGAAATCAGTGTTGAACATTTTTTTTATATTTAAACAAATCTAATGTTGGGTGGCCCCACTACCTTAGACAGCAAACACTGGGCGTGTCATACACACTCCCATATATTACCGTAAGTCGAGTCGAAAGAGCCATGATGATCCAGCCTTCATGATCCAGCCCATAGAACCAGATAGAAAAGCGCCCCTGGTGGTGAAAATCGATAAGCTCTATCTATGTAGAGTCGAATGAGCCATACCCCGTCGTGACCCAGCCCATAGAACCAGACATAGGAAAGCACCACTGGTGGTGAAAATCCGAACTAAAATCAGTCAGCTCTATCTATGTCAAGTGGAAAGAGCCATACCACATTGTGATCCAGCCCACAGAAACATAGATAGGAAAGCACTCCTTGGTGGTGAAATTCAGAACTAAAATAGGTAAGCTCTATAGATGTTGTGTCGAATGAGCCAAACCGTGTCGTGATGTTACCCATATAACCCGAGTTAGCTGCAAAATCCTTTAGTTACACCTTCCACCGCCAGGGGACACAATATGCTCTATACGAACATAACTGAAATCATTAAGGTTATCGATGTCGAGTCGAATGAGGCATACCCCATCATGATCCAGCCCATAGAACCACAGATTCGAAAGCGCACCTTGGTGGTGAAACTCGGAACTAAAATCGGTAAGTTCTATTGATTTCGAGTCGAATGAGCCAAACCGAGTCGTGATGTGACCCATAGGACCCGAGTTAGCTGCAAAATCCTTTAGTTACACCTTCCACCACCAGGGGGCACAATATGTTCTATACGAACATAACTGAAATCATTAAGGTTATCGATGTCGAGTCGAATGAGGCATACCCCGTCATGATCCAGCCCATAGAACCAGAGATACGAAAGCGCCACCTGTGGTGAAAATCCAAACTAAAATCAGTAAGCTCTATTGATGTCGAGTGGAAAGAGCAATACCTCGTCGTGATCCAGCCCATAGAAACAGAGATAGCAAAGCACCCCCTGGTGGTGAGAGGAAGTTGATGTTGTATAAATGCGATATTTAATAAAAAGTCGTTTCCCCCCCACCCTCTTTATCTCGCCATTTTCGATAATTATTACAAATATACAAATGTTTCTTAATTACATCTAATGTCCGATCCGATAATGGGGTTTCCCTATCTACCTATCCTAATCCGCTTTTCCCTATCATAATAGAAAAAAGCATATTTTATCAAAGAATCGCTGGCAAACGCGAATTTTGTCAAAGGTTCGCGAGAAAAACACGAATTTCATCAAATAATTGCAGAAAAAACACGAATTTCGTTAAAGGATCACAAAAAAAGCAAATTTCGTCAAATGATTGCAGAAAAAAGTTAAATTTCATCAAAGGATCGCAGAAAAAATACGAAATTCGTCAAAGGATTGTGGAAAAAATGCTGATTTAGTGAAAGGTTCGCAGGAAAAACTTTCGTGAAAGGGTCGCGGAAAAAATGCAACTGTCTTTATTAAAAACAGCACACACACAAACCCCTATACAAACAAACCTATTCTGTCTTCCTGCCTGAGGAAAGCACCGTAATTATAACACCTAAGCCTGATTTTTTAATTTCAATTTAGATTTTTTAAAATTAAAACATGCATACGGAATTCTGGATTCGAGGCTATTACATGCTCTCCGCCAATCCACAGCAACAGAGCAGACAGCCAATGAGAGTAGGTGTGAATAAGGGATGATCCAGGATCCAGCGACGGCAGTTCATGTTCACAGCTGAAAGCGGCTAGCCACAGATTTCTTTGTTTTGTTTATGTTTGAGTTTTAGTTTAAAGAAAATGTATATATTTTTGGCTAATTGAGGTTCACATAAGTTAGTTTCAATTGTATTCATTCTTTGTATGCGTAGTTGCCCCCATATATTATGTGTTTGGTAAGAATATATTTTGCACTTTACTGAATGTTTTCATAGCGCTAGACATATCAGCTCATGTTCTTAAATGAAACAAACTGTTTTCAATAACAAATCTTAAGGACTTTTTAAAGACTTATTCTTTATAATTATTTTGAAACAGCTCCGCAAATCATTCATATTTACTTATTGTTTTACTTTCTGATGAAACTCATTATGTGAGAAAACGGTGTTTTTTTTTTTTTTACCTCATACTTTCAATCCTCAAAACAATTTAATTTGTAAATATGAAGTTAAAAAAAAACACCGTTTTCTCACATATTATGAGTTTTATCAGCAAGTTAAAACATTAAGTAAATATGAATGATTTGCAGAGCTGTTTCTATCAAAAATTCAATAACATCGCCCAAAAACCCTCAACGAAAATAATTATAAAGAGTGCGATGACAACAAAATTTTTATACCACATTGCATATCCGTTCTTGGGCGATTCTTATAAAACTCAAAATTTGACACAAAATGGTGATTTTTTTACAACATGCTTACAAATTAAAATGATTTATAATTATTTAAAAAAAAATTCGGCCAGAAATAACATTAATTTTACATTTTTAAAGACTTATTCTTTATAATTATTTTGAAACAGCTCCACAAATCATTCATATTTATTTATTGTTTTACTTTCCGATGAAACTCATTATGTGAGAAAAGAGTGTTTTTTTTTTTTTACATCATACTTACAATCCTCAAAACAATTTAATTTTTAAATATGAAGTAAAAAAAAAAATCACCGTTTTCTCACATATTATGAGTTTTGTCAGCAAGTTAAACATTAAGTAAATATGAATGATTTGCGGAGCTGTTTCTATCAAAAATTCAATCACATCGCCTAAAAACCCTCAACAAAAATAATTATAAAGAGTGTGATGACAACATAAATTTTATAACACATCCCATGTCCGTTCTTGGGCGATTCTTATAAAACTCAAAATTTGTCACAAAATGGTGATTTTTTTACAACATGCTTACAAATAAAAATGATTTATAATTATTTTTAAAAAAACTCGGCCAGAAATAACATTGATTTTACATTTTTAAAGACTTATTCTTTATAATTATTTTGAAACAGCTCCACAAATCATTCATATTTATTTATTGTTTTACTTTCTGATGAAACTCATTATTTGAGAAAACGGTGATTTTTTTTTTTTTACCTCATACTTACAAATCAAATTGTTTTGATGAAAAAATACAATCTACACTTTACTGAAGGTTTCCAATTCTTAAAAAAAAATCATAATATTTAAGAAATATTTACATTCCATTGATTTCGACAACAGTTGATGAGGCATATCAGTTTAAAGTTTGAGTTTGTTAATTGACAATCTTTCTGTAAAGAGTTTTTTACTACATTTTTAGTTCCCGAGAACGTTGTAACACGCAATAAATTGTAGAACTGTACATTTTATAGTAAAGTGCAAGATTAATTGAATTCATTAAGATTTGTTATTGAAAACAGTTTGTTTCATTTCAGAACATGAGCAGATATATTAACGCTATGAAACCATTCAGTAAAATGCAAGTTATATTCTTACCTAAAACATAATATATGGGGGCAACTAAACATACAAAGAATGAATACAATAAAAACTAACCTACTTTAATCTCAATCAGTCAAAAATATATTCCTTTTCTTTAAAATAAATCTAAAAAATAAACAAAACAATGGAATTTGTCGCTAAACAGCCGCGTAAGCTGTCGTCGCTAAGGCTCGCTAGATCCTGGATCATGACATAATCAAACCTGCTCTCATTGGCTGGCTGCTTCGTTGCCACGGATGGCGTTGCCGAGGCTATTTCATGGGAGGAGCTTGAAATAGCCTCGAACCCAAAATTCCATATACACGTTTTAAATTTAAAAAATCTAAATTAAAATTTAAAAAACTGGCGGCGATGTATACTTTCCGGTGATACTATCTACACATGACAAAAATTTTAGAATCCTAGGTGTTATAATTACGGTGAAATCCTCGGGCAGGCAGACAGACACTTACTCTTTTATAGAGATAGAGATATAGTATTTAAAATAATTCATTAATAAAAAAGAAAATTTAAATTTAAGATATTAAAATTGAAAAAAATGAAAATGTTCCATCAAAATTTATCAAGATAAAAAATGAAGAGCATCCGTATGTTCATAATATCTTCAGCAAACATAAATATATCTTTTGTTTCTTTGGAATAACCCTTTATATTCCAAAGAGGTATTGTTTTGGACATCCTTACCGTCTTTTCGCAAACAGGAAATAATATCAACATAGAGTAAAGTTTTATGCGGAGTTTCTTTGTGAGTACCGCTATTCATAACTTTATAGAATTGTTTTTCTTCCAAGAAAAGAAAAACATTCCATTACGGAGAAAAATAATTTCAGATAAAAAGAGAATTTTAGGTTAAAAAAATGAGTACAATACTTTCAGTTTCTATTTTTCTCTAATAAAATGTCCATTAATCCAAGGAATTCCATTAAAGACTATCAGAATTATTTAGGTAACAGGAAATATTTGTTGAAAAGATATTCCTTGAGATTCTCTAAATGTTTGATTATTTTCAAGAGTTTATATATAATACAGTATTTAAAAGAACTCATTAACAAAAAAGAAAGTTTAAACTTAAGCTATTAAAATTGAATGCCCTTAAAATTTAGTCATTGCTTATTTATAATAGTATCACTATATTTTATATCATAACGTTGCCATGGTCTACTATTAACAGTTTCTATTGTTTCAATCATTTAAAAATATTTTATGTCGAGATACGTGACCAACAAAAAATATTCTAAGTAATATTAAATGTAATTAATATATTTCAAGAAAGTTAAGTTTTTCCATCAAAATTTATCAGGACAAAATATGAAGAGCATCAGCATGTTCATAATATCGTGGGCAAACATGAATTTTTTTTTTTTTTGGAATAACTCTTTATGTTCAAAAGAAGTATTGTTTTGCACATTCTTACCGTCTTTTCGCAAATAGGAAATAGTATAAAAATAGAATAAAGTTTTATGCGGAGTTTTTTTATGAGTAGCGCTAGTCATAACTTTATAGAACTGTTTCTCTTCCATCAAAAGAAAAACTTTCCATTATGGAGAAAACATTTTACAGATAAAAACAGAAATTTAGGTTAAAAAAAAGAGTTCAATACTTTTAGTTTATATTTTTCTCTAATAAAATGTCCATTAATTCAAGGAATTCCATTAAATACTTTCAGAATTACTTATGTAACAGGAAATATTTGTTGAAAATATATTCATTGAGATAACTGGTTTACTATTTTCAAGAGTTTATATAGAATATAGTATTTAAAAGAACTCATTAACAAAAAAGAAAATTTAAATTTAACATATTAAAATTGAAAGAAAATGCTGTTTTTTCATAAAAATTTAACAAGATAAAATATGAAGAGCCTCAGCATGTTCATAATATCATGGGCAAACATAAAGTTATCTTTTGTTTCTTTGAAATAACTCTTTATATTCAAAAGAAGTATTGTTTTGCACATACTTACCGTTATTTCGCAAACAGGAAATAATATCAAAAGAGAATAAAGTTTTATGCGGAGTTTCTTTATGAGTGCCACTATTCATAACTTTATAGAATTGTTTCTTTTCCAAGAAAAGAAAAACATTCCATTATGGAGAAAAAAATTTACAGATAAAAAGATAAATTTTGGGTTAAAGAAATGAGTACAATACTTTTAGTTTATATTTTACTCTAATAAAATTTTCATTAATACAAGGAATTAAATTAAATAATTTCAGAATTATTTAGGTAACAGGAAATATTTTTTGAAAAGATATTCCTTCAGATTCTCTAACTGTTTTACTATTTTCAAGAGTTTATATATAATATAGTATTTAAAAGAACTCATTAACAAAAAAGAAGATTTAATTTAAGATATTAAAATAGAATGAACTTAAAATTTATCTTTTAGTTATTTGTAATAGTATCACTACGTTTTATATCATGAGTGCTCAACTACTTTGTAATGGTCTACTATTAATAGCTTCTATTATTTCAATCGTTTAAAAATATTTTATGTCGAAATACGTGAACCACAGAAAATATTCTAAGTAATATTAAAAGTAATTAATATATTTAAGGGAAATTAAGTTTTTCCATCAAAATTTATCAACATAAAATAAAAAGAGCATCAGCATTTTCATAATATCATGGGCAAACATTAAGTTATCGTTTGTTTCTGTGGAATAACACTTTATACTCAAAATAAGTATTGTTTTGCACATCCTTACCGTCGTTTCCCAAACAGGAAATAATATCAAAATAGAATAAAGTTTTATGCGAAGTTGCTTTATGAGTACCGCTATTCATAACTTTATAGAAATGTTTATCTTCCAAGAAAAGAAAAACATTCCATTATGGCGAAAACATTTTACAGATAAAAACGGAAATTTTGTTTTAAAAAAAATAAAGTTTTATTTAATGAAGTACGAGGGGCAGTCGGAAAATATGTTTCCTCTGGCGACTATGGACAGAAGTGTGTATGAAAGACAAAAAATACAATGAGACATTAAAGATAAAACATAACTTTATTTTTCCACATAAGTACCAAGTACATTGAGACATTTGTCATAACGCTTTATAAGCTTCAAAAAGCCCTCCAGGAAAAAATCAGGGCTTTGCATACGGACGAAGCGTTGAACGGCTATGGGCGAAAGACGATATAGCCGGTGAACGCGAACGTGCAAGACACCGATACCATTTGGTAGAGGTCGACCGCGATCAAGCAGATGGCGCTACTGCAGTGCCTGCGCAGAATGCCTAGTTATGTGTACCACTATTCATAACTTTATAGAAGTGTTTCTCTTCCAAGAAACGAAAAACATTCCATTATGTATGAAAAAAAAATACAGATAAAAATAAAAATTTTGGTTAAAAGAAAAATAGTACAATACTTTTGTTTATACTTTTATCTAATAAAATGTCCATTAATCCAAGGAATTCCATTAAATATTTTCAGAATTACTTAGGTAACGGGAAATATTTGTTGAAAAGATATTCCTTGAGATTCTCTAACTGTTTTATTATTTTACAGAAATTAACAATGCAATTTATGTTAATGGCACGTACTCTTTGATATTGAAAAATAAAAATGATTTAGCACTTACTTACTTATACTAGTTACCTAAATACGTCTGAAATTGTCTAACTGTTTTATTATTTTACAGGAATTAACAATACAATTTACGTTAATGACACATACTCTTTGAAATTGAAAAATAAAAATGATTTAGCCCTTACTTATTTGTAATAGTATCATTTTATTTTACATCAAAGTGAGTGCTGAACTACTCTGAAATGATCTACTATTAACAGCTTCTATTGTTTCAATCATTTAAAAAACATTTTATGTTGAAATACGTGAACAACACAAAAAATTCTAAGTAATATTAAAAATCATAAAAGTAAGTATTAACATATTAAAAACATAGTTGCTAACTTCCCGATTTTTTTAATACCAGTAAAATCTTGCAAAAGTTTTCACTTTATTAAATTGCAGAAATTGTACGATTAAATAAAACAAATACTTTTACATAAAAAAGCAAAAGGTTGTTAAGGATATAAAAGTATTAATATACATTTAACACTGCCACTATTTTTCTATTTCAATGCAGTGAAAAGATACATCTACATACTTAATATTGAAAAAAGTAATAACATAGGCAGAAACATACGTAATTGTCAACAGTTAAAGCATTCTAAAGCTTTCGAATGTATTTTTGTTACCATGTATACGATGTCCAGCTATTTTGTATACAGCAGAATAATAATTAATTCAGCTAAAAAAAAATACAGCACAACTAAAGATGCATTTATCGCGATTATGTACCATAGAAATATTCCAATATGTTCAATTATTTTGATTATTGCTGCAAATTAATTTAAAAATTCTCTACACACATACCACAAAATGTACGTTAATTGAATTCATAGGAAAAATCATAACTTAGTTCAAAATGTACTTCCTTCAGTATTGCCCCGAAAAAGTAATAAATTAGTATTATTTCTTGCTGCTCATTAAAATGTTTACATACCACATAACGTTGCACAATTTAGTAATTTTTAAAAGCGAATAACTAAACTGAAAATATACGTTTTTCTTTATTACAACAAAATATAATTTTCTGATTAATAATGTATGTCGTCTTTTCACTCACCTCCATTTCTGTAGGAAAAACAAAAACAGTTCTTTACACAAGCACGAAACTAGACAAATAAAATCGTCTGCTTCGTTTAGAATATTTATAAATGTACAATTAACAGTTTTAAAGAAACCCTACAGTTTTATTTTTTAGTTTCGCGGTGTTGACACTACGTAAAAAAATAACTATAAGTTTTTATGGAATGTCCTTTGTAGTTTAGCGTCATGTATAGGTAATACGTATTTTACGCAGTACAGGAGTGCCCGACATAGTACAATAATATCATGCAAGAATGCATTCTATAGCTTCCACCATTTATTTCTTATTTAATTGAAACTTTGTCCAGTCAATCGTAGTGCATCCTGTATAATAAATAATTTTATACGGTTATGTTTCACTCTATTATTGAAAATATCTAAAAAAAAGACATTTTTTAATGAAATTTTTGAAAAAATACATCTCTTTCTTTATACATTTGATGCATTGTTCTATTTCTTCAGTAGCTAATTCGACTTTTCTTTTGTTTATGAACTAATCTCTTAGCGTAATATTTTGTCGAATATCTATATCTTATTTGAACCCTAAACAGTTACAGAAAAAAACCCTTCTTAGTTTTATTACTGTAGTTTTTTTATTGAAAAAATCTTTAAAAAAAACTTAGAAATAGACTTTCCAGAATTTACAAGAAAGGATAAAAGAAATGATCCTAATCAAGAAATAACATAGTTATTGATGAAAAAAAAAATGACAGAAAATATCTCTAAAAATGCTTAAATTGACTTTCATCAAGAATAATGAAAAATAATGTGGCTGTCTACACTGTAAAAAATGACCGATGTTTCTTATTTTATGAAAATATGCTATAACCACGAACGAAAATATAATATAATCTTCTGTGTTATCCGAAATTTCAAATAGAATGTTACATTGTCTTTTGAATCCCCAGAAACGAATACATCTTCAAAATTTAGAGCATAATTTATAAAAACAAATTATTTTTAACTGCCCGAATTTTTCAGAAACGTTTCCGAAGGGTTTTTATAGTATATTAATGAGTGTCCTCAGGCTGGAATACCTGTTTTTCTAACGTTATCCATTCTTAAGTACACGTTTTCAGCCTCATAAGTTAATTTATACAAGAAAGAGTAAAGAAATAATCTTAATTTTAATGTTATTGTTAACGCTGTTAAGTTTGCATGTTTGTCTGTTAAACATTTTTTTTGAGCATGAAAATGTTTACTTGAGAATGGATAGCATTCGAAAAACAGGTATTCCAGGCTAAGGACACTAATTAATACACTATAAAAACCCTTCGGAAACGTTTCTGAAAAATTCGGGCAGCTAAAAATAATTTGTTTTTATAAATTATTCTTTAAATTTGAAGATGTATTCGTTTCTGGGGATTCAAAAGACAATGTAACATGCTATTTGAAATTTCGGATAACTCAGAAGTTTATATTATATTTTAGTTCGTGGTTATAGCCTATTTTCATAAGATAAGAAACATCGGTCATTTTTTACAGTGTACATATTCGAAATGAAGAAATTCATAAAACGTCGAATACTATCAAATGGCGAAATTAGAAAAAAAAAAACATTCTTTGTAAAAATTGATAGCGCTTTGAAAGTTACAAAATCAATTTAACTTACTGTAATTGGAAAGGGGATACAAAAGATTTGACTTTAAGCTCACAAATTGTGTGGGGTTTCATCTTATTACGCTTGCTTCATTCTTCAAATTATGATCAAATTATATTTTCTAGGGCGTTTTCTGGGCTCCCAGACTTTATTTTTATTACTGAAAATATAAATACCAGTTAATCTATTGAATAAAACGATTTTTTTAATTATAAATCCTACAATAATTAGAAAAACCCTAAGAAACAAAGTAAGATAAAACAGGAACGAAAAACCATGCATCGTAACTAAAGTATGAATCACTTCCCAATAATAACAGAATAGTATTAAGAAATTTTATTTGTTGATAGAATGAAATACGATATAAAAATAACTAAATCACCCATAACATAAAAATCCGTTTTTTGCATTTGCTATTCATATCCAATAATGTCAGATAATTCTTTCGTGTAACCCTGTTTTATGAAATATTGTATTTATTCACATCACACAATACACTCAAAGTTAGATAATTTTAAAACTGCAAATAACAAGAGAAAAGATCTGCCAGCAATTAGCGATCATAGTCAATGCTGTAACAGAATTCTTTTCTGTGTCTCTGTAAATGAACGATAAATTCGTACTCCACAATCTGTAGGAAACATATTAGTGCGAACTTCAGTGGTTTTATTATGTTTCAGGTAACATAACATCATTGAAATACGCAGCAAACGATTGACGCCATATAACATAATGTAATGGAATTATTTTGCATTTTTTCTGTAAACAAACTATAATGCTTCTTATTCTACACTTTCATTATTTTTTAAATACCATAATATCAATAAAATTCATTGAAAACGATATTTCTCTGTACAATGAGAGAAAATGACACTTTCAAATCTGAGTAAACCGGTGTTTTCGTTTTGTTATGAAACTTTTTGTGTCAAATATAACGACCCAATGCTTTCAATTCTGAAATACCAGAAATACTCAGAATATTGAAACATGGACATACTCAAGACTGAGCACATAAAGGTCAGTTGATACTCATTTTCAAAACATGGCATACTCAAAAATGATTAGGATCAGTTCAATCTCATTTTTGAAACATGGACATACTCAAAAATGAGCACATAGAAGTCAATACATATTCATTTTTTAAACATGGACATACTCAAATATGAGCTCATGATGTTGTGTTATTTTTGAGTGTGTGCATGTTTTCTGAAATGACTCTATACATGTTTCAAACTTGAGTAATTTTGATTCGGAGTCATTTTGACTATGCGACATACTTCGATTTGAGTATTTTTTTCTCAATTTTGAAAATGTCGTTTTCAGAGTATAGACCATATTGAAATGGAGTTCTTTTGAACGTCCTTGTAAAGGAACTCTAAGTGCTACACACTTCGTTTTCAATACCAAACATTCTATAGTAAACCTCAATAACATATAAAAATGTCATGGCATTCCAAGTTTATTTACGAGAGTTCGAGCGAGGGCTGACAGACAGACAGACAGACAGAATTCCTAAACATTTTTCAACTATGTTGGAAAAAAATGCTTTTCCATATTGAATTAAATAAACTTTACTTTGCTGATAATAGGGATGTATTACAGCATCTATTGTATGTTTTTAATCGGGGAAAAATTAAAGGGACTATTAAAGAATCTCTAATTTGAATGAATTTCCTGCTAAAAATATGAAACATGCAAAATATGTTTCTTTTGTTGTTATGCCTCACACATCGTCAAAAGCAAAATATTCTATTGCTGCAAATACATATTTAAATAGGTATATGATATATAAAAAAATTATATATAAAGTAAAAGGAAATTATATATAAAGGGGGTTTAGAAACAGTTTGTATTAATTTTTATAACATTTTAGAGAAACGTAGAATACCACTTATAGTTAAGATGATATCCAGGCAACCAAACGTCAGTTTATTCACACAACAACAAAAAAACAAATTTAAATAGGTATATGATATATAAAGAAAATGATATATAAAGTAAAAGTAAATTATATATAAAGTAAAAGGAAATTATATATAAAGTAAAAGGAAATTATATATAAAGTGGGTTTAGAAACAGTCTGTATTAATTTTTACAACATTTTAGAGAAACGTAGAATACCACTTGTAGTTAAGATGATATTCAGGCAACCAATAGTCGGTTTATTCAAACAACAACAAAAAAACATGTATATTTCTTTGTTTTGTATTTTTCAATTTTTCAATATATGAATATGAATTTGGTACAGTAGAACATCGATTATCCAATACTCGTTTAACTGGAACTCTCCATAAACTGACGTCGCTTTCCTGACCTTTTTTTTTTACTTTCACATTGCTTGTGCATGTGAGTGGTCATTTTTGAACTACGAGTACAGATAAATATTTTGGTTCCGCTTTCTTAGAATGCCTTTGGAATTAGCTTGAGCTTCCGCAAGCTCCGATCCCGGTATAAGTGTAATCTCCCATTCTATCCCCTGTATACACGTCCTTATTCTAAACAAAAACACTCCCAATTCAGAAATTCGGAAGACCCTACTGCCGAGTGCTGCAATATTCGAATATTACTGCACCCTCTTGTTGTAAGCAAGCGCAGGGAACAAAACTGCTTTTGCCATCTTTTCACGAACAGAGATTTTCGCAGATGCAGAATTTCAAAAGAGGGAGGATAAATCAATGTCAAATTTTATCTACTCAGTCACTTACTGTTCGTTTACGATTAGCACGCCTACCCTTCAGGAACGATTCTACTTCATTTAAATCATTGTACTCAGTAATACTATAAAAGTAATAACTATCACATTTATATTAAAAAAAATTAATTAAGAAGAAAATAGCATAAATTACACAAATTTACCGATAGCATGTTTCCCACGTCAGTGGTGATTTACCAACAAAATATTTGAAAGAGAGCTAAACCAACTTTAAACCTAGGTAAACCAGTGAAGTTTTTTGAGGAAGAGAATAAAATAGTTACATCTATTAATTCCTTAGGCATTGATTTTTTTTTCAATTTTGGTGAAAAATTACTGTTATGCTAACAAAATGAAAAATAGCTATCGGAATCACAGAAGTTAGAGTTTAATGAAAGTTAACGAATGCGTTCTTTACCAAAACCTCACAAATGTAGTTATTCTAAGTGTTTTTCATGTAACAATAGTCTAAGGAAAATATTTTGAAGACGTTTGGAAAATGTCGTATTACAACTAAATGAAACAAGCATAAAAATTTCGTAATATTTTTTATCTTTTATCTCAAATTACCAATTCGGAAAAGGATTCCTAAATTTTAATTTAAAGAGTAAAACGTATGTTTTAATTAAAAGAAATGCCAACGGCTTGCGAATAATTATGAAAATTATTATTATCATTATTATTACTAAATGATAAACCTAAGTGAAGTCATAATAGGAAATGTAGAGATTCATACTATCACTATTAGGTTCTGGAATCAATAAAAATAATGTTTAAGACAAAATAATACTCAATAAAAGATATGTCCTATTAGTAGGACGTCAGGGTCGAAGGGGTTAATTACGTAAGTATTTTAGAATTATCAGCTGTTTTTTTTTTCATTGTGTGACACACTCAATACGCCTTCGGTTTTTCTAAAGGTTAATACTTGATATTCAGATAAAAGTATGTTTTGCAGTCTCTAAACAGAGTAAAATTTCATGAGTAAAATTTCATTATACTCGTAAGTTTTAGTTCAGTTATTTTTTATCTCTCTCTGTGAGTGTCAGATGCCAATTTCAATATGCCCTTGAATTCAGCATTTTAAGAAATAATTATAATTCAAAAACAAATCGTTAAAATATTGTGATACTATATGTCTGTGCTGATTTCGTAGGTTATTTTATAATGCAACATTTAACAGTTTTCTATTCAAAAGTTAAGGCTGATTTTAATTTCGTTTATATTCTTTAATTAAGTTATTATAAATTCGTTGTAAAATGATAATAGTATTCAAATGAACTCTAAAAACTAATGATTCAAAGTAAAGGCTATTCATGATCTAATGAAAGAAATCCTTAAATTCGTACGATTTGCTAGTGACAGAATTAGAAGAGGGCGTTTTCATTTATTTTTACCTGCATAAATCTGTGACATACAATAAAAATGCAATAAATGATATTATGTGGCATCGTATGTGGATACTATCTGTATGGATCTGCATAGCACGAATTTTAGAATTAGGTAAAATATACAGGATTTAAATGTTTATAATGTCAATACTGAAAATTCATTTATCTGATGTTGCGTGAATTGTATTTGATACATTTAAAATATATGTTTTTATGAAATAAGACTCATATAAAATCTATAAATATGTATGTGTTGTTTAATTATCTTATATATATTTAAATATATCTAAATATATTTGGCAAAGTTTTCAGTTATTAAATGGGCAGAAGAATGTAGAAATATACTTTTTGCTGAAAATGAAAATTGTGAGGCATGGAAAAACAATAAATAAACTCTTAAATTTATCAAATTATAAAACTCTTTAATTTTAAATTTATAAAAATCTTCTATAATAATCCTCTAAATATATTTCTTAAATTTATCAAAATCCTCTTATACCAGCTGAGATATTTTTAATGCCGTGTGTGTTTTAAATTTCACCGAGATAATAATTTGCGTCAAGTTTCAAAATCGACACATAATTAGTTTAAAACTAAAAAAAAAATATTTTGTACCATTCCTCCCAAACTGAATCCCTGATTGAAGCTCATTATAGAACCTTCTAGATAATTTAACTCGTCAGATTTATCAGAAAAAAATATTTTGTACAATTCTTCCCAAACGGAATCCCTGATTGAAGCTCATTATAGAAGCTTCTAGATTATTTAGCTCGTCAGATTTATCCGAACTACAATGGGATTTCTTTTGCGAATAGACGGGATTTGTTATTCGTAACGAATGTAGCAATAATTTGGAAAAAATATTTTCAAAACAGATTTTATTAAAAAGAGAATTTTAGAAGTCTTTAGACTAAACTCTTGACTTTATTTTGTAATACTTTGCAGAAAATCCGTATTCACAGACGTCATAGTAATTTATTAACAGTATTTTGTGCATCGATGTCGCATTACGTTTGTTTGTGTTTAACCTTATACTGAGCAGTGACGTATATATGAAAAAATTAAAATTTAACATTTAATAAAATAACTCAGTTATTTGCAACCACTGTATTTAAATAAAAATATTCAACTTATAGAATCAATAACGTCTGCTATTAAATAAGTTTAAAGAAATGTTCTTTAAAATTTCTGGTAACAAACTCTAATGTGAGTATAAAAAACATATTTCTGAAAGGAACAAATAGTGCAAAGTGGGGTTAAACCCATTATTTAAAAACAGTTTATCACTTATAATAATTATATGTTATATAATATCTTGTACAATGCTTGAAATTTAGCTGGATTAATTTTTTACATTAAACATTTCAAAATTTAAATGTTTTTATTTAATTTTGTTTGCACACACTCCATTGAGAAATGAATCTTGAAATTGTTTGGAATGTGAAAAAAAAGATTGAAATTTATCGCATTTTAATTAAATTATTTTTTTATTAAAAATTATTGCATCAAATAAAAAACGTTAAAGTATTATAGGATTTAAAATTGTGAGAACTCGGAATTAACAAATCGTAACATAAATCAAATATCTAATCTCACGTACATCTACTCGTTAAAATTTATGTTTGAAAATAATGTAATAAGCTTAAAACTTCTATTTGTGCTAAATGTATAATTAAATAAAGCACTGACATGTAGTCAGAGTAAATAAATACTGGAATCATGAATAATATGACATTTGTAAAAGGTACCTTAAAATAATTGCATCTAAAAAGCAATATTTCATTCAAGTATTAAGAATTTTAAAAGGTATGGTATGCTCTTTGAATTTACCAGAATAATATTAAATTTAGTAATTGTGTTGGACTATTTTAGTAAATAAACGAATAATATTCCTATATCTCACATAATATTAAGATCTAACTTCATGTACTCTAAAAACGACATTTTCAAAACTGAGCAAAAAATACTCAAATCTGAGTATGTCACATATTTAAAATGGCTCCGAATCAAAATTACTCAAATTTGAAACATGCATATACCCATTTCTGAAAACATGCACACACTCAAGAATAAGACATCATGTGCTCATATTTGAGTATGTCCATGTTTCAAAAATGAGTATGAACTTACCTCTATGTTCTCAGTTTTGAGCATACCCATGTTTCAATATTCTGAATATTTCTGGTATTTCAGAAATGAAAGCATTGGGTAGTCATACTTGAAACAATAAGCTTTATAACAAAATGAAAACATCGATTTACTCAGATATGATAGTGTCATTTTTCTCAGTGTGTATGTGTAGCATATGGTAGCTAAATTAATATTTAATATTAATTTAGCTACCATATGACATATTAATATTTAATAGCTAAAAATAATTGAAAATAATTATAAAAATTGCTCCGTCATCTGATGTTGGAAGTGAATAGTTAAATGAAATTTTCGTTTGCTGCTCTCCAGTCGAGGCGTATGATTGTATTAAATTCTACCACCATTCTTCATCTTTTTTTTGCGAAATTCATAGCTTGTATCCGTTATTTTAAAAACTTTAAACACCGATATCCAATACCGTCATTATTTAATCAATTAATGTGAGGTCGCTTTAACGTCACAGCTCTCCACTAGTGTTAAACATACAACGTAACTAAATATCACTTTTCTTCTTACTTCTTATTACTTACAATGTGAATTTAATATGTTTGTTTCGTTGTTAAATACTTTCATGTACCGTTCTGTGTATTTCAGAAATGGATAAAAAAGATAAATGCAATAGTTCACATTAAATGCCAGGAAATATATCGTTTCTTTCTTAAATTCTTTCCTCTGATATGAAGCTTTATTTCAGGAAATACTTAAATATCCTGCCTTATTTAACCTACAATAATAGATACAAAAAGGTGTCATATATTTCACGCTTCATAGGGTGTGAAGTGTAAATTTGCGTTCAGCGAAATATCACCATAAAGAATTATGTTTTAAATTGGTACAAAATATAATTTTATAAGTTCTTTCTTGTGGAATTTATTTTTTCTAATCTCATAATAAACAAAATATAAAAGCACATAATAAGGACGTAATTTAGTATTTGTTTTTTTGTTTTTGTTTTTTATTACACATTTTTTATGCTTTTGTCAAACTTTTTGTCTAAATTTTGCATGATTGAAAAATGCGTAATTGTTGTTCAGTTATAGTTAATCCTCTAGCATTTTGGTGCTATAATAGTATATTTTTTTAAATAAAATCTTTCAAGCGTTGTCTACGTGTTGAAAGTTTTTGTCATTGCGGATTTTCCAACAGGTAAACTTTGATATCTGAATCACTCATTGTTTTAATATTTAGGCAACAGGTGTAGGAATGATGGACATGTTTATCAAACTTGAAAACTTGAAAAAACTCGAAAAGTTTTTCTCGGAAACTTGTCCATTAATCTTTAGGGAATCACAAGCTTCTATAATCATCAAAACCTTTTAATTTTCATCACTAAGTAGTAGATTCAAAACATAAAGCTAACAAAATAAAGTTAAACATCCATGTTCCTCAATTACTGTCATATTCAGCTGGAAATGGATGCTATTAAAACACGGATGTTTTCATCACGATTTTTCAATGAAGATAATTTTCATATTCACAACATCATCCATATATTTAAAAATAATATAACTCTTGGATAACATTTTTTGTACTTTTTGTCCCTTTACACTCCCAATTTCAATCCCATATCCTATTGGAAGTAATACTTGAAAGAACATATTAAAACATATCAGTTTCATCGGCGTTGAAATTTTAACAAGCATTGTACTTCACTATTACATTTTACAAGACACTTTCTTCACATACACTGATATTTTTACTTGGAAAACAACTTCCATTTTCTCGGCACTGATGTCGTTTTTTAAATATTTTTAGCTATCCTGTATTTATCATCAGGTAATAATAATTATACTTCAAAAATTTTGTTTGTATTATTGAATTCTGAATTTTTTACAAGATTAATCTATTTAATTTATGGCTACTGAATGTAATTTTTACGAAGCCATCTTACTTAAAAAAAAAAAAAACAGAATGACGCAAAACTCAATTTAGAAAGAATATGACTCTTCGATAACAGCTGTTGCACTTTACATCCCTCCACACTCCCAATTTCTTTCCCATATCCTATTGCAAGTAATACTCGAAAGAACATAATAAAGAATATCAGTTCCATTGCCGTTGACAATGATGCAAGCATTGTATCGCACCATCACATTTTTCAAGACACTTTCTTTACATATACTGATATTTTCACTTGGAAAGTAACTTACATTTTCTCAGCACACTTTTCACATATATTTACAAATAATATAATTCTTCGATAACATTTGTTGTACTTTCCATTCCTCCACATTCCCAATTTCAATCGCATATCCTATTGGAAGTGACACTCGAACGAACATAATAAAACATGTCAGTTTCATCGCTGTTGACAATGGTGCAAGCATTGTATCTCACCATTACATTTTTCAAGACGCTTTCTTTACATACACTGATATTTCCTCTTGGAAAAGAATTTACATTTTCTTGGCACACTATTCACATATATTTACAAAGAATATAATTCTTCGATAACATTTGTTATACTTTCCATCCCTCGACATTCCCGATTTTAGTTCAACATCCTATTGGAAGTAAAACTCGAAAGAACCTAATAAAACATATCAGTTTCATTGTGTTGAAAATTTCACAAGCATTGTACCTTACCATTACATTTATCAAGACACTTTCTATACATACAATGGTATATTCACTTGGAAAATAACTTACATTTTCCCCACACTGATCTCGTTGTTTAAATATTTTAAACCATCCCTGTATTTAAATTGAATTTCTCGCGAAGGAGCTGTTCGGTGAATTCTAGAACACTCCCTAGCGATATATTAATCGAATCAAAAATTTAACTGTTTCTTACCTATTTTAACGCGAAAGCAAGCGTAGTACCTTTATCATCTTGAAATGAACTTAATATGTTTTTAGAAACAAATAGAGGGATTTCATGAGCAACTATTTTGTTTTATTTATTTTGTGTTATACTAGTTATTTTTATCAAGTAATAATAATAATTCTACTTCAAATTTTTTGTTTGTTTTATTGGAAGTCGGATTTTTTTATAGGATTTCTTCATTTAACCTTATGGCTAGTGAATGAAAATTTTACGAAACCATCTCACTTAAAAAGACAGACTGATGCAAAACTCAATTCAGTAGATTATGAAACCTAAATACGTCCTAGATAATAAGTTACTATGAAAAATGTAGCTGGAAACACGCGCTTGTATGCTACTTTTTCAAGTGACTTTATCTAAAACACCTCCCTGTTAAAATCATCCAGTGGTAATTAATTGTACATTTGGATCATTAACGAAACTGTTTTTAGGAGAACGAAAAGCCTACTTTTACAAACTTTTCATGACTGATTGTAATACCTTTGATGGTAAATAAACGAACACGAAATATAAAACTCCACAAGCAGTGGAGGTTTATGATAAGTAAAGGAATTTTGTTAGAGTTTCTCTCCTGTCATGTTATCGAAAATATTTGGCGTTATAAATTCAGTGACGAGAACGGGAATAATGTTTTATACAAGGTTAATCAAAATGTAAATTTATCAGAATGGCATGTTACGATATACCCCTATGGTCTGCAAAAGGTCACGTTTTTCCTCTTTACAAATGTCTCAAATTTCCTGTTTGTATGTTCTAAGAATAAAGTTAAGAGAAGTTAAATTTATGTTTCTGTGTACCATGGTTATACAAATAATTACTTTAAGAAATGTGGATAAAGATTCAAATTAATTTTCTCGCATTACAGAAAGCATGGAAAAATGAGAAATTCACATTATGTTCTCTTTTATTTCATGTGTCGCAAATGATGAATTATAGTTTTAGGGAATGTTTTCCTCCGCATGTAGGAGGAAGTTAATCCACTTAGAGTGTTTTAGATGACATGATCGATCATGATATAGTAGTTTTTGTTTGTATACAGATTGTCAACTATAACACAGAAGAAAGCCTGTCAAATGATATAGTTAAGGCTGATGTAATCTGGTGAAAGTAAACTACTAATAAATATAGAATACAAAAATTCTCGATTTTTAGATTTCAAAAAAGGAACTTTAATTCTTAATTTGAACTTGATTTTTTTTCACGTTATAAATAGTGGTTTAGTAAATATCTGGGTATAAGAAAAGATAATAAGCCAATTTCGAATATTAAAACACAGTATTATGTATAGACATAAATGAAATTGAATTACATATGTGTAATTTTTAGACAATCGCATATTTCGAAATTTATTCAAATATTTAGATCGAAAAAAACATATATATTTGATTGTCTATCTTCATGTTTGTCTGGAGGAGGCAAGATTGAAATGTCCAGCCAAAATATCATACATATTGTTGATTTCATGTACATCACACATTGCCCAGAACTATCGGCCAATGTACAAAATGATCCGTCTGTTACGGAATTGGTAGAATTTCTGGCCTTCTCGGTAACATATATGCGAAATGCTTGCCCCAAACATTCTTATAATTGTGCTTTAAACACCTATATTTTAACAATATCCACCCTCAATATGAATTGAGTTTGTATCTAATTGCATGATTTGTACGTTCATTTTCACTGATCTGTCAAATAAACAGAAGAGAACATCGAATAAACACTCAAAAGTAGGTAGGGACATCTTATAATAATGAAATGTAAGTACACAAAAATTTATTTTGGTGTAACTGACAAGGAGAGTGCCAAGCTTGGTAATCACAGATTTTGATTATTTTTACATATGTTGTAGGGTAGAATCCCCTTAGTCTCAGGTTCAATGGATTTTATACAACGCTCCTTAGTTCTCGAGAAATGGGGTGGGGTCTAATATTATACCACAACTTAAGTACTTACTTTGTAACGAAATAGCTGAGTCGGTCGTAGCTCAGTTGGTATGGCGTCTGCTCGTTGTTCAGAGGGCCCGGGCTCGATGCCAGAGCGCGCTGTCGTGTCGTTCGTGATTGTAAAGAAACATCATTTATAAATTGCCTTAACAAGGGAAGTCAATGCGTTGATAATACTACTCTGTTTTTAAAGTGAGAAGCTTAATTATATTAATCTTTAGCATAAAAAATAATGCACCACATTTATGTTTTATTTTATTGTAACTAGAGGGCGTCACAGCAGACTTTTTTTTATTTCTTTTTTTTAGTTTGATGCAGTTAAGTGTTTTTTGTTTTCAATATTTATCGCACAAGTGGTATCATTCTATAACAGCTCATAATCGTATAAAAAGAAGAAGCAAGCTGTAGTTCACAAAAAGACCAATCTAAAGTGTCGGGATTCGATGAAAATCAGAAAAGTGATGTCACAAATGCGTTGAAGTACTGTAAAATTTTATTGTAAAACAATGATTTTTTAACAAATAATCCAGCATCGGAAATATCTTCGTTTTCTATTGCGATGGGAGAAGAATTATATAATTCGATAGTTAATATGCTGATTTGACTTTTTACGATTTTTGAAATTTAATAGTCAATAATAGGTCCAATTTTTGTAATGCTCTTTAAATGATGAGAAATGTTTAATAATGGTTTAAAAATCAAAAATCAAAAATGCTAAATTAAAATTTAATTATGTTAACAAATTTTTTTATTGGGATTGTTAAATTTTATATTTATTAAAACAAGAGAGAAAATCAAGCGTAGCGCGTTCCGGCATCGAACCCGGGCCCTCTGAACAACGAGCAGACGCCATGCCAACTGAGCTACGATCAGTGCAGTTATTTCGTTACAAAGTAAGTATTTAAGTTGTGTTATAATATTAGACCCCCCATTTCTCGGGAACTAAGGAGCGTTGTATAAAATCCATTGAACCTGAAACTAAGGGGCTTATACCCTACAACATATGTAAAAATAATCAAAATCTGTGATTACCAAGCTTGGCACTCTCCTTGTGAAATCTAACATCAAATATTATATCTGACTGTCGAAAGAATTTTCCCTTTAACACATATTACTAAATCTTTGAACGAAAACAAATATGTAATGCTCAAAAATTCAGTTGCTTTTAACATCTACATACTTTGCACACAGCAACATTTGCATACTTTGTACACGGGCCTAAATGTGTAACCGTGTATCATAAATATGTCGAGTTTTAACTTTGTCGGAAGAGGTTCGTCAGTTGCAGCACTTTATGTCACAAACCACAGAAGCAGCAAAAATACTAAATATTGTGCTCAGAAACCTAAGCAGAACCAAAATATTGTGAAAATAGCTTCAAAAAGCCATGTCTTCTAAAAACAGTCATAAATGATCAAAATTAAAATTGACAGAAGAGTGGTACCACAGTCTAATACCTGAATTTTATAGTAATACATAAAAGCCACTGATTAGATGACTCTCCTTTATACAGTTTCGGATTTCTGACAGAATTTCTGGAAAAGACCGTCATAAGTTCACGAGCCGGAATCTTTGATGCCAAATAGAAAACATGGTGGAGGTTCAGTCATGGTACAGCCGTCTCGTATTATTTCTTCTGGACCAATATTAATTCTAGTACATAATGGCACTGATAAAAACTACAAGCAAAGTATAAACCCTGTGTGTGTTGCTAATAAGCCTGATGTAAGGCTGATGTAATCTCTTATCACTCTTATCTCTTATCACTCTATCACTATATCTCTTATCACTGTAATCTCTTATCACTCTATCCGCATCTCTTATCACATGCGGAGCAAATCCACCCGCAGCATTGTTTAGGAGTAGTTAGTGAATCAAGCTATTGTTTTATATCTACATGGCCTCTAAAAACTTCTGTATTAATATTATTGTACTGTTGTGGTCAATGTTGCTGAAAAATATTTATGCTTGCTCTCTAACTCAATTCTTAGTTAAAAAACGTACCAGGATTTTTTGTGAATAATACACAAAAACCCTCTGAAATGTATTCATGACCACTTTTTTATTCGAAAATGACTGCAAACAATTCTGAAAGCCGACGGGTGCCTTGTGCAGTATTTTTAATCAAAGTTATTACTATTTTGCCTAGTGTTTCTCCATGGTTTTGTCCATAACTTCTATTCGTTTATACTAGATTGTATTTTTGCACGATTTTTGAAATAACAATAAATATGCAAATATAAATCTGTGAACCGATTACATATTTAAATGTAATATTTGTGCTACAGTAAGTATATTGTATGATATATTCGTTTATTTTGTTTAGCTAGTCTGTATTATCAACTGAAAACACATAACTATAAAGAACAGAAGAAACACTTTGTATTAGGTTTGTTTTTGTCTTAAGAAGTGTACAGACTATTGCTATTGTGCTACATTCTTTTTAACAGTGACATGACTAAATTACGTTAAAAGCATGAATTTGTTATGCACAGATTCACTTCTGACAAGTGTTAGTATATCTGGTATGAATGATAAAATCTCACGAATGAAAATCGCAATTATAAAATATCGTAAACAAATGAAATATTTTATTGCACATGCTTCATATTAGGGTGGATCAAATGAAATAAGAACAGAAACCACACAATGAAATAACATAGTTTATTTAAAACATAATCTTCAAAGCTACATAAGAACTTGTCCTATTGTTTCACCAAGTGATCAATATCTTGTTCAATAGAAGTTCTTTGGCTGAAATAGGAACCAGTTTAGATCATCGTCCATGACTTTGTTGTCCGAGTAAAAACGGTAACTGTTCAATGTCGTTTTTAGCGGACCAAAGACAAGAAAATAATATGGTACAAGATCCGGGCTATACGGTGGGTATTCCAACTCTGTCCACCGTAACTTAACAAGATTCCTTCGAGGAAGTGTCTGTGCCCCTCCTGCACACGAGTCAATGACAGAGCATGTGCTCCGTACACTGCCTTCGTTAGCCGATGAATTTTGCAAAATCCAACTCCTTCTATCACTAATAACAAATAAAACTGAGTGGCTCTGTTCTACTCGCAACCACTTCGAAGACGCAGGTGAATAACAGCAACAACTGATTGCATGCTAACGATACTGCTGATCAATCGCCAGAGTACGTCACTAGCATCTGCCTGACTACCTAGGGAAAATCCATTTCCGCAATAGGGGTTTCCCCCCTTACCTCCCGTTCTACCTTTACACGCAGTTTCACCACACTCATACAAAAATAAACTACATTATACCCACTGTTCCGTTTCCATTTGATTCACGCTTATATTTGACAGAAATACAATTATTTTTTAATACAGCCATTACTTAAACCAATAACGCAATACTTCAGCTAATAATGTTTTATATATTTTATTAAATCGTATCAATTAAATTAATCCTAATAAACTATACTATTTTATTAGAATTTTTTTGTAATATTTTTGTTTCTGTTTTTATGGAAATGAAATAATAACCTATACAATTTTTCCAGTAAAACAAAAGGCTGCAAAATAATGCTAAATTTTGACTGGTTTGATAAATAAATGTATCTAAGAAAGATAATGATATCCCAAGATTCTTTGAACTTCCCCATTATGCATATTTCGGACGTAAAAAGAACGTGGAATTCATTTACATGCAACATTCAGTATCTTCGTTGCTAAATTTATTTTACGGCCGAATTCTTTCATGTGATGATTGTTGTTTGGGTATTTTTTTTTCTTTACTCTTTACAAAGATATTGTGTTTTTCAATTTAAAGATACAATGTTACAATCATTATTAAACAAAATGTTTCAAATTAATTTAACAACAGCAAACATAAAAGTCGCTATAAATCCTAAAAATTACAATTAAAATTTCCTGAAAAAGCTTTATGCAACATGTTCTGTTAATTATTAAACATCATTTTTTGAAAATAATTTTGCTACTTATGTATATGTTTAAAAATTATTTTTACTTTATAAGAACTTTTTGAAATATAGATAATATTTATATTTACTATCTATTTTATGTAATATATCTAAATATTTATCTGTGTATTTTTTTCCAAGTGTTTTCCGTTTGTTTATCTTCTGCTACACGCTACA
This sequence comes from Maratus michaelseni, assembly GCA_963931845.1. NCBI lineage: Eukaryota > Metazoa > Arthropoda > Arachnida > Araneae > Salticidae > Maratus > Maratus michaelseni. The sequence continues at coordinate 445,622,008 of OZ007589.1, read as the reverse complement.
AATGAAAGTACATTTCATTTAATTGAATGGTGTTATCTAATCTTTAATCGAAACAAATCTTGCGGTATTAAACATATCTACAATTAAATTCTAATGATACTTAGAAGTGGTTCAGTGTCATATTTCCAGCAAATAATTACTCGATTAAAACAAAACATTTATAAGATGAAAAGAGATCATTTAAAGAGCCATTCATAGCGATACATGTAAGAATCTACATGATAGTAGAACAATTACTATTTTTCAGTTCAAAGGGAGAAATTTTCAAAAGCGCTGTGCTTGTATAATAGTCTTTATCGAATTACCGGGAACGCCCTTAAGATCGTTAGACGGCTGTCCGAAATTCCTATATACCGAAAATACCCTATAAATGCTTTTACGTAGTGTATCCCAGACCGTGTTTACCCTGATGACGCAGACTGGACATTATTGACCACACATTTCCACTATTATTGCTAATTTCGACTCGTGAGATTTGTCACTTCCAACCTTCGATTAGACAAACTGAACAACATTGAGAATTTCGGGGGTTATAATGACAGTGGAGCAAGTCAAAAATTTGAAAAAATTAGATAACCCTATTTTCATTGAATGTATATTAATTTATGTTCAGTGTGACAGTAAAAAAATTTGAAAAATTTAGATAACCCTACTTTCATTGAATGTATATTAATTTGTGTTCAGCAAGTCAAAAATTTAAAAAAATTAGATAACCCTACTTTCATTGAATGTATATTAATTTATGTTCAGTGGAGCAAGTCAAAAATTTGAAAAATTTAGATAACCCTACTTTCATTGAATGTATATTAATTTATGTTCAGTGGAGCAAGTCAAAAATTGAAAAATTTAGATAACCCTACTTTCATTGAATGTATAGTAATTTATGTTCAGTGTGACAGTCAAATAAGTGTAGTTCACATAGGGAGTCGCTGGAGGGCAAACCAAGTGGGACCACTGGTTCGGCAATACGCCAAGATTAACAAAACCCAAAACTTCATTTATCAAATTACTTCATTTCACTTTAAAGTGAGATATTTAAAACTGCGCAAGGTCTTTCACGAATTGACCGGAACAGGACACATTGATGAAGACGACACTGCCTGTCATAAATAAATATATATATATATTGATTAGTAGTGTAATATTATTATGTTGGATGGTTTTGTATGTTTAATTATTCTTGTTTAATTTAGACAGTTTTTACTAAACAAATGCATTATACAAAAAAAAGTTTATCATGAAGCTTTTTTTTTAGACTTTATTTAACCGAACGTTGTTTTACAGATTATTAACAGTATTAATTTTTAATGCATTATTTTTGAAAATTAAAATTATATTACATGTGTACGCATTTGCATTATTTTAATATTCATTTTTTGAGAATGGGATAACATCTCTATAAATTCACATCTGTAATAATTTTGTCACTATTCAGATTATTTTACTTTCATAATGTGAGATTAAATTCAGTGCTGAAATATTTAAGGCAAAAACATGTAAATAGTTTTAATCACAAAATACCTTTAATGCATAAAGAACAGAAAGCATTAGCATTAAAATGAAATAGCAAATATTAAAAACAACAAAGCTGTTGTATTATTTGCACCATTTCTCTTATACCCAACAACTGAAACATAAACAATTACGTGTGTCCAGAAAACGTTTACTATTATTTTGTTATATTAGATAACATAGAATAGATAAATTTTAACAAAAGGAATATAACAAACATAAAACACAATATGCAAAAAAAGAAAAAAAGAAATTACGGAAGCCTACACATATACAAAACTAAAGAAATAATATATAAACTTAAACTAAATTATTTGTCTTTAATTATTATCACTCAAGACAATCTGTTGTAGATAAAAGTTTATATTATTTCTTTTTCGTATCAGCAATAAAAGGAAAAAAAACATATATAAATAAATAATATTCTTATTTTTACCACATTCATATTATAAAATTACTTAAGAGGGAATTTTTTTTATCTATTCTTTCCGGAATAATTGTTACGGTATAAATGAAAGAAATTTATAAAAAGAAATAAAAAAAATATGAATGTTGTTTCGAAAGTTGCTGCTTTTGCATTATGAATATATGTCCTGGAGGAATTGATACAAAAAAATATTTGTTATGAAGTAAAAATTATGCGGTTTTCTCAAAATATTTTGATGTAAATAATATATATTTTTAGTTTTTACATCTAAATATCAGTTAATTAAACTTTTATTGTTGCATTATGTATTTTAAAAAGAATGAATAATATTTTTAGTTATATATAAAGGTAATTAAACATTTTTTTTTTATCAAATTAAATTTTAAAGTTTGTTACCTAAATATATATTAAAGAGCATATTTTTATTAGAATTTTGTTATTTTAAAAAACATTTTGGAATTAAATTATTTTTTTCACCTAAGAAAATATTTTTTATTTTTGAATACATTGTCACTGCATTGAAAATATAAAACAAAAATATTTAATAAATAAAGTAATGAAGTTTCATTTACATTAACGATTTAAAATAGAGTAGTGAGAATTTAAAAATACATTTGCATCTTTAACTATATGTAAGTAAAAATGTATAACAAAATAAATGTGTGAACGTTTATACCTTTACTTAATCTTAATCTTTCTCACCCCTCACGTGGCCTAAATATCACTTTATCAGCTTTACATATTTTATAATATCATTATTTTCGTGTCGTAATTTGTTTTAAGTAGCTTTCAATACAAAAAGTAGAATTTAACTATTGCAGCCGTTCAGAGGAAAGCAATTCTGCAAAATTTCGGTATGATCATAATCACCGATCATAATCTCCAGACACCCCAGAACCACCCTCAGTTCAAATGTTGATATATATATATATATATATATATATATGATCTATGTCATACGATAGCACTCGTATTTCTAAACGGATTTGGATTAAACTAAATGTGTGTATTAAGCAAACTAATATCTCGACCGAGTTCGTTGGCCAGATTAGTCCGCCATATTGTTTCGAAATGGTGGCCACTAAAATATTTAAAATTAAAAAATATACAAAAAAGTCAGAAATTCAAATTTATTTTTCGTTTACGTGTTAGACGTAGGACAAGGATTCGGGAGCATTTTTTTTTTTTTGCGTTTATCTTAAAAATGGTTGACATATAACAGTTTGAAATTCTAGGGTGGCAGAAAATATCAGACAAGGGAGCAGATTGAAAAAAAAATCAGGGAGCAATTTATGAGATTTAGTGACGGTTATTTCTCGCAAATTATTATCTTTCATTGTTGTAATATTGAAATATTACCAAATTCGGCGACTAAATTAAGCTTCCATAAATGAAGCCAACTTGGATATAGCTCAATAATTTGGCTAATTTCTTATTCAATTTCACGAATTCATTTTCTTTTTAACGAATCTTCTGTAATTGGATTCTTTGTAATTTAGATTGAAGCTTTCGAGTAACATTAGCTAAAATTTTAAAATAAAGATATACAAAACTTACCTTTTCTGCCTGGTACAGAGCAGAAGGGCTTTTTTTATTTTGCAATTTTAACATACGATGAAAGACTTCTTGATGAATAATTTAAGCATTAGTTTAAATAAGTGCAATCATCATCAAGGTAGACCAAATAATTCACATTGTAATTTAAAGATGTATAAAAAAAAAATAAAAATAAAATAAGCAAAATGAAGTAAGGACATTTTTTAAGTGGTGGCTATAAAAACACAAACACAGATTAAATAGACAAAGAGGAGTAGATAATGACTCAAATTTTACAAAAGATCCCAGAAAATGTATTCATAGAATGTGCATATAATATTCTTAGACAAATAATGTTTTTGTTTTTTTTAATGCTAAGATCCAATATATGAAAACCTTATATTAACGTAAAAGATTTCTTTTTGATTGTGCATTTTAATACAAATAAATACATGTGGCATGCCATTTATTATATATAGTCCGAAATAAAAAAATGTGAACACATTAAACATTTTTATCTACAAATTGTAACAGTAAAATCTGAGATACGACACCGAACATTCGATTAAAAATTATCTCTTATTTCAAGTAATGTTAAAAAGATAAGTTTAAGCAGTCATTTCCAAACGGAAATTGTACAAAACTCTAGAATTTTCAAAACTAACACTATTTTTACTTATTATTATTATTTTGTTTTTGTTGTTTTTGTTTATTTTATAACAGAATATTTAACGAGATTCTATTCGGTCAAATATTTTAAGTAAGAAACTTCTATCATTTAATTATTAGACATTAATTCCGATAGCTAATGTCTAATAACTATTGACAGAATTTTCCGGTACGGATTTGTTTCCACAAACGGGAGCAACCTTTCGAATAACACAATACTATCATAATTAACACCCTTTTTAGGTAAAGCGTCTGTGCTAAAATAAACTTTTGATGTTTATTTCTTCATTTGTTTTTAATTCTCTAGCGTATATTTAAGTGAGTGTAGTTTCATGTAATCCTTCCATGCACACACACGAACGCTCAAATTGGTCCTTTAGCTGCATTGCTGAAACCCTCGTTTATGTTGGAAGCGACGCTTTGAAGAGATTCCTTGTACAGACAAATACAGTTGTCAGCTAAACGTAAAATACCATCCGATTTACACAACCCTCAGATGTCTGAAAATGAAAGAGAAATGGTGTCTTCGATTAAAAGCCAAAATCAATTATTTTCAGATCGGACTTGAAATGAAAAATGTTTGACGAAAAATATATATGAAAAATAGAAATGGTAAGATGCGATTAGATAAAGAGCATTATATCATAAGTTAAAATTTTTCTATATATAGATTTTGATAGTGATCCTGACGCTGCAGTTGTTAAGATGCCGATTGTTTGCCAGATTCTTTTCTTTTCTGAAATGCAATCTAAAATGTACTGGTATCTGTTGCTTTAGGAGTAAAATTAAATTAGAAATAATATTTCCTCATCTAATTAACATGCTTTTCATTGGTGATTATTCTATGTCTAAACAATTTTATATAATATATATAAGAATGTGCTTTTTAGAATAATATCATTTCAGAGTACCGTCCTCGTTGGACGCGACATTATGATCACAATCAAAATTCAAGGTCCAGTCTAACACAAAGTAGAGTAGCCGCGTTGCGTATCAACGAAATGATCAGAAACTTATGTATATATATTGGGGATTTACAAAAGGGATTGATAAAAGGGACACGTGGATCATAAAACAAACACCATAGAAAACTTATTCTATCTCTAACAGTTTTCATCTTATAATAGATAAAAGATAAAAACGTCGTCAAAACTGAAAAAAAAAAATCCAAAATTGTAAAGTTTCTGAAAGATTTATATGCAAAATAAACAGAAACCCTATAAGGTTACACCATTTATAACAAAATTCTGTTATTTAATGGCGATCTATCAGTGCAGAAACATTAACGAAGTGCAAAATTGAATTTTTGTCAAAATCTGTAACCGGCAATATTACAATAATCCTACCAGTAACAAGCAATCCAATTTACCAAAACATTTTCCATTGCTCTTCTCCTGAATTAGCCTACGAATAAACCATAGAAGTGTTTTAGTTCAGGAGCAATTTAGCTTTTTGTGTGGATAACATCAATAAACTCACTCGCAACGACATGTTGAATTTACATATTTGGTAAGAGTACATGCATCAAAATCCATTTGTAATCGTTTCAGTTGCGATTCAGCTAAAATGCTTTACCTGGGATGGTTGATGATTGCTTGATTGGTCCAACTACTGATTGACACATACAGTTGCGAAGTTTATGTTTTTATGTAACCACTTTTATTGCAGACAAAATTTCTCCTAATTTAATCTGAAAATTCTCCGATTAAATAAACAAAACAAAAATATTAAATAATAGAAAAATAAAAGCGTAAAAGTTTCCACCTATGCAGTTGTGAAAGGTGTCTAAGGAATTGGAGCTTTACAGTCAATTCGTCGCAGAAACTGTCAGTTATAAAATGTTCAGAGGCTACATCGTCATGTCAGATGTTTTACTCTCAACGTAGTACAGGAATGATATAAAGTAATCATGGCGGATTATGTTCCAGAAACGCCGAATGTTTATTGCTTGCTAGAGTACCCTAGAATACGTATGGACATATGAAGCAAACGCTAACTACTTAAATCGAAACATTTAAGCTGAATCTTGCCTGAAACGAATTGAGCATTACAAAGGAAAATTCTTGAGAGTAGCGGTGCCTATTATGTAAATTTAACATGTCATCCCAAGTGATTTCAGTGATGCATTGAATCAAAAAAGCTAAATTTCACCTGAGCTAGAGCACGATATTGGTTCATTTTAAAAATATATTAAATAGTGGAAATGAAAAAGTATAAAAGTTTTTTGCAGCTATACATTTGTGGAAGGTATCCATGGAATTGGCCCTTTATGGTCAATTCGTCGCAGATACTGCTGAGTTAAAAATGTTCAGAGGCTACATCGTGATGTCAAATGTTTTCCTCTCAATGTGGTACAGGAAAGATATCAAGTAATCCTGGTGGATTATGTTCCAGAAACGCCAAATGTTTATTGCTTGCCAATATACCTTAGAGCACGTATGGACATATGAATCAAACGCCAACCACTTAAATCGAAACATTTAAGATGAATTTTGCGTGGAACGAATTGAGCGTTACAAAGGAAATTTTTTGAGTGTAGGAAGGGAATGTTTTGAGCCTATTAGGTAAATTTAACATGTTATCCCAAGTGATTTCAGTGATGCATTGAAACAAGAAAGCTAAATTTCTCCTAAGCTAGAACACTGATGTTGGTTTATTTTGAGCTAATTCGAAAACTACTGAAATGGTATGTTTTTGGTAGTTTTTGGGATTTTAGTCACATTGGTGTTTGCGATAACGTTGGTTGCACATTATGGCAATAATTATATTTTGTACATTGCCAATGAAACCAACTTCTAATGAATGAACCCTATAGGAATTTTCTTGCTAGTTCCACATGTGTGCTTATGTTGCGAGTAAATCATTCAGAAAGTCAGCTTTTCAGTTTGTTTCAATCGACGCAGATTTGACGCATTTCCCTTGTTTCTACCATAATCTTGAAAATGGTTAGAGATAAGACATGGTTTCTATGCAGTTTTACATTTAGAAGATGGGTCAAAACACCCGGTATGTTAGAATCGAATAACTGTTATATACAATAATGCACAACTACCATCGACTATTTACAAAAAATAAACCTGGCATTAGATGTTATGAATTTAAACCAATATATTTTTGATTAATCGTTCATTCAATTAAATAAATATTCAAATGATTTTTGGGCTTATCCGTCGAATATTTTGAATTACCATTGCCCACTTTGCAACTTTACCAACTATTTACTTAATGAATTTTTAAATTACTTATACTAAATACTTTTATGTTGTTGAGGAAAATCTGTATTACTCCAGAATGCTAGTAAAGATGAACATCCTGTGCCATAAGTGGAAAATGTAATATGTGCTTTATTGTCTTCAGGATAATACACTTTTGCTATGAAATTAGTAGTGGGCAAATAACAGCGAAGAATACAGAAATTATTCTGTATAATAATAAATTGTATAATTATAATTCATAAAATAATTTTCACAGAAAAAATTAATAATGTTTACCTGATTAAAAATTATATTATCAACAAATATTATCTTGGTACAAATACCAATATTATCTAAACAAAAAGTTTTAAAATAAGTAACGTGTTATTTTTAAAGACATGATGAACAACAAAAAATACTAATCAAGAGATAAGTACTACAGAGGAAAAAATCAATACATTACCCAACATAATTTTAAAATTAATTATGTATTCTTAGGCGTCTACGATACAAATTATGTGTAAAGTAGGGTTTCCAATCATATTAATATAGAATATAAACTCACATACATAATGTTAAATAAGACGATTGAAAATAAAAGGACGACAGTATTGTTTATTGTGAGTGCTATTTAAACTCGCTCTGGAAGTAGAGAAATTGTTTTGATATTGCAAATGCCTATTTTACCGATTCACAAGTTCATTTAAAAAAAAAATCCCACCAGTTTCCGGAAAATATGTATTTTTTGAAGACTAGTAATAAAACTCAAAGCTAAACAATCCAAGCGATCAGTTTTACTTACTAGAGCAGCTATATATTGCCCTATCCCGAATTACCTCTAAGCAAAATATAGTTGTTCCTATTCATGAAATCAATGAATGTAGTTTATAAAGAAATATTATAAAAACTAAAACGCTCTCTCGCTTACAGTTTCACATAGTTTATTAAATAAAAATATAACTGTTATTTTAAAACAACGAAAATCTTGTTAAGTAAGAATAATTCGCTAGTTATTAAACTATCAGTCGAAATAATAAAATAAAATTATATATAAGATTGAAACACCGGTAATCAGAAAATTAAACACATACGAATAAACTCAAATATACGGAATTTAAGCCGACCGGGCAGCTTGTTTGGCAGAAGAGGCGACCGCCAAGCTGAGTACCCGGCATCGAATCCTGGTTGAGGAATCGGTGTAATTGTATGTTTTAACTTCTTTAACCCCTTCTTGACGAGCGTCCTTTACAGAATTTTTAATACTTTACCACCGGTTTTTCAAAACAAAAATTTTTGCCTAATTGATTCGCAGAAATGCTAGGATTACATAAGGGAAAGCTTAGAATAAAAAATAACTGGCGGGAATAATCGAGGATTCTGAGCACATTATGCATCACGAATATGTGTCGCTCGTCCCCAAGGGGTTAACTCGGTTGTCCCCTTGTCTACAGAGGAAATGAATAAAGCCAAGAAAGTTGAAGATGTGTGTAATGGAAGAAAAAATTGTCATGTCCTGTATGTATTACATGTTTCTCTGAATAAAATAAACTGTGATCAATTGAAGTCAAGCCGGCATGTAGCTGTAGCAAATACCTCAAAGCTATAATAATAATAATAATAAACGTAATTTAAATAATTAAGTTTTTTATCTATACCATGTAGAGACAAAATGAATCCCTTTTGTTAATTGAAAGATAAAAATTCAAACTTAATTCACAAGATTAAACAAATGTTTCACGCTGATCAGTAAGAAATTAAAAGTATTAAATTGAAATTTATAGTATGAATTTAAAATTTCAGGTAAATCTGTAATATTGCAATATGTCAATACGTTACACAATTTTTTTTTGTATATTACATACATAAACCTAGATAAGTAGAGAACTAAATACTGTCGCATAATAACGGTGCAGTTATCTGTTCTTTGAAATTAATTACTATTTGAACTTTTTTGCTACAATACCGGGTTTTTTTTCAGACTTTTAATTATCTTAAATAAGAGTAAAATAACTAGAATAAGTAACAATCCCTTTATAAAAAAATAATTGTTTTTAATATGCCTGTAAATAAAATTAAAGGAACTATAATAAATACAATAGGTTTTCATTCAAATAACTGGTACGTAATTATATCTTTACAAAAATTCCATAACTGTTCTCAGCAATACTTACTTATTATTCAAAATATAAGTATATTATGGCTTCTCATGATATCGAAATTTTCTGCGGCTTAATTTATACAAGACGTATCTTCTTGTTTTATAAATATTGCATATTAAAACTTAAACAAATAATCGAACAATAGTACAGCTTCCTTTATTTCATTCAAAATAAAGCACAAAAGGCTAAAGACGGTTTAAATAATCGTTATCGAAATATTGATATTCGATACATTTTAATTAAAATTTTTATCAATATTCCTTATGAATAAATACTTAAACATGTGTTTGCCATGTATCATACCAAATTCGTGCGTCAGAAGTATTTAAATGATCTAAGGGAATTATAAAATTATCTACTACTATCAGAAAGTTAAATTACACAAGATTAGAAGCGTATGTCCAATAAACGGAATGTCGATTACATTGTTAATAATAACATTCTTCGAAAACTTTTTAGCCTGTCGCTTAATTTTTAGCAATAACTTACTCAGTATATTATCTTTAGAAAACAGCTAAGCTTAATTTATTCTGAAATGTAACCACAATCATTATATTACCTGTTGTATTTTGAATATTTTGATATCTGAAAGGATTAAGTTCAAGAATAAATTTTCGCCAGATAAAGCCACTATCTATGTAAAGTCACAAATATCTAAATTAAAAAATAGTTATAAATTCGAGTTACAATTTTTAAATTTCATTAATATTTTCTCTGCTGTAACTTTAAAATTACTGCAGAAATACTTGATGATTATCTCAACTTTAAATTATCATAACAAGGGTAGCATGTATTCGTTCTTTACCGGATTGTTAACGTTAATCGTCTACTTTTCATTGAAAAAAAATGTAAACAAACTAGCATTCTATTTTATGTATGCATGATTATTTTATATATTTTATTTATTTTGCCAGAGGCAGTATACATACTAAAATACAAATATTTTTCATGCCCATCATTCCCTTATATCAAGAAAAATTAAGAGAAAAAATTACCATATATTAAGCCTTGCGCGGTAGCGCAAGGCTTATTTATTTCTAGTGTGACATCCTAATGTTAATTTAACACAGGAAATCCCATTCAACGAGTTAATTTACTAGAGTTTTTCCGACTTTTTGTACGCGCTTCCACAAATTTTCTTCAAAACACCTAATTCTGTAAAAAAATAAATCCTCCAATCAAAAAACTCTAAATGTAGTAAACGTGGAGTCTTTAAATTAAAGTCCAAATACTGCTTAAAGTGATAAAAACATAACACGGAATATTTAAAATAATTAGCTAAAATTTGGCACGCGGTGATCGATAGATTCAAGAAGCAATAAAAATAAAAACAAATAATAATTTTTCACGTTTCCCAGTTTTGGCCAATTTAAGCACCTGCTAGCCTTGGACATGCGATCTCGTGGTATATGTTTACTATTTCAAAAATATGCGAGAATATTGTATTTATCTTTAAGATCCGAAGATGTCACCAATAGTTGTGAACGATCTATATTAAAAAGGTATTTTAAATATTCCGTGTTATGTTTTTATCACTTTAAGCAGTATTTGGACTTTAATTTAGATGTTACTGTCTTTATCAAAATTGGATGAATGTTCGATATTTACTTATCTAGTGATCCTGTGATGTTACGAAATGCGTTTTTAAATTTCTCTCTTAATCGATGATTACTAAAATTCAACATGGTGAAAAAATGCAAATTTTCTGGTTGCAAGAGTGATGCACGATACTTTTACAAAGACTGTATGCTGGGAGTTTTGTTTTTCCCTTTTCCTAAACCACAGAAAAACTTGAGTAAATGTGACGAATGGATTTCTGCTTGTGGTATAACAAGTACAGAAACGGTGACTAGAGACTGGTATGTTTGCTCTCGGCATTTCATTGATTTAAATGGCCCAACTGAAGAGTATCCTAACCCTATACAAAGAGTATCTCTATCTGAACCGTTAAGTGATACATCAAATAAACATTCACGATATTATCGAGGAAATCGTGAAATTAAGTCAAGGAATGAACCTGAATTGTGTAATGATTAACTTGGGTCCTAACATTTTTGAAAGTGGCATGTCTTATGTTGCTTTATCCAGAGTCACAAGTTTAGAAGGTTTACATCTTCTTAAATTTGATGCAAGTATATTTTATGCCTCACCAAATGCTATTAAGGAATATAATCGTCTTAGAAAGGAATACAGATCTGATTTGCCACAATTAGCTGTATGTTCCAGAAAATACCCTGAGAGTAAAATGGTTGTTTCATCTGACATATCAGTAATTGTTAGTGAAAAAAATAATAAAAACCATATTACTGATTTAAATTACTTTGTCTTTAAAGGTTTTACAAATACAGATCGTTTGTGTTACGCAAATGCTATGTTGCAAACTCTCTTCTGTATCCCAGAATTAGTTAAAAAAATTCAGGAAAGAGTTATTGATCCTGGTCCTACAACAAAAGCTTTGAAACAAATATTCACTACTTTGCAAAATCCACAGATTAAAACCGTAGATACACTTGAAGTCAGAAAAACACTTCATGTAAAGTTTCATGATGGTACTGATCAAGACCCGTTAGAATTTCTTGATTACCTACTGGAAAATTTGTCAAAACAAAAAGTCAATGCCATAGATCTTTTTCAACTGAAGCAAGATCTTTGGGAGAAATGTGGTAATTGCCCAAGTTATCAAGATATATGTATTAGTACAGAACCATTTAATGCATTTATTGTGAGATTTCCACATGACTTTAATAATAGGGAAGATGCAGTTGATTTCAATGATCTCCTAACACGATGGCAGACTGAAAACATTGCCTGTGTTCATTGCAAAAACAGAACTAAAATGTGTCAAACTCGATTAAATTCTTGTGGAAAATATTTGTTTGTGCAACTAGCCAGATTTTCTTCAACAAATGTCTCTATGGGTCCGAATAAAACTTTTTAAATTACGTGCCCTATAACAGGATTTTCAAACCAAAAGGTTTTAATAAATAATATAACCTTTAAACAAAATCTGCTATTTTGCATAAAGGAAAGTTCATTGATTCAGGCCATTATATAACAATGGTGCATTCGGCATAGTCTTATTTCAAGCCACCATTTGGCGCTTTTTAAAAATGATGCCACATTGGCGATTTCTAAATTGTTTACTTACATTTATCATATTGTAACCCACAATAAGCAAGTGGTAAAATGTTGCCATTCTTAATTTTTAAATAGTTACACATAGGAAAAGTAATGAATTTAGCGATAAAAACGTCACTGAAAAATATATTGCATTTATACGAGAGTAACAATGTAACGAATGTAAAATTTTATTCGTTCAAAACAATTTGGACAAAAGAATGATAATTTAAATACAGAATTATTAAATTATACCATACACAGTTGATTTTTTTAGATACTGCATTTATGAGTGAAATAAAATATTTTATTTGACAAATTTAAAAAGATAGATATAAAAAAAATGATATGAGCAATAAAAAACAACATTTTATACACATTTCATCGATATTACGTAAAAGTTAACGATTAATGTGAAGTTGAAAAAACGAAAATACACGAAATTCGTTAATGCCACGATCACTGTACTGCACGTATGATCGCTTCGCGAAAACAAAACCGAAAAAAAAAACATCACTGGATACAGCAAACTCGTCGTATCAGAATCCCAAGAAATACACGAAATTCGTTAATTCCGCGATCACTGTACACGCCGCACGTATGATCGCTTCGCGAACATGAAACCGAAAAAAAAAACATCACTGGATACAGCAACTTCTTCGCATCGGAATCCAAAAAATACATGAAATTAGTTAATGCCGCGATCACTGTACCGCACGTATGATCGCTTCGCGAACATGAAACCGAAAAAAAACAACATCACTGGATACAGCAACCTCGTCGTATCGGAATCCCTAAAAATACACGAAATTAGTTAATGCCGCACCGCACGTATGATCGCTTCGCGAACATGAAACCGAAAAAAAATCACTGGATACATCAACCTCGTCATATCGGAATCCCCGAGAAATACACGAAATTCGTTAATTCCGCGATCACTGTACCGCACGTATGATCGCTTCGCGAACATGAAACCGAACAAAAACATCACTGGATACAGCAACCTCGTTGTATAGAGATCACAAAAATACACGAAATTTGTAAATGCGGCGATCACTATACCGCATGTATGATCGCTTCGTGAACATGAGACTTCCATTAAAACTGCAATCAATTAATTTATACTGTTCTAAAGTAACAAGAGTAGCCACTCACATACATAAAAAAAAATCAAGCTTTAAATAAAGAAGCAGATGATGAAATTTTTTCAATGCTTTTTTTTCTTTTAATATAATATCACATAACCATTTAATGACGTAAGTGTTATTTAACTGTATTAAAAAAAACATGTTTTAAATAACTTATAAATCATTAAATATCATTAAAATACAAATAAACGTCGAATAAAGAATCACTTGATGACGTAACAAATACGTCATACGTAACAAACGCGTCATCACAAAAAATATCATTGCTCAGCCTTTCCAACAATAAAAGAGCTACATCTGGCTAACTATCGACGATTTGGCACGATTTCGCCAAATGGTGGTCTCAAATAGGAACCAACCGGTGCATTCAAATGAAAACGAGATCAATAAATGGACTGTTTGTGACGATATGAAAATAACAGATCGTACACGTTTTGTAAAAAATCTTGCAGATGTTTACATTTTGCTTCTACAGAAATGTTAAATTAAGAAACTGTCAATATAAGGTAAAATATTTATTCAGCTACAAAAAGAAATATTTTGCTGAAAATTTCATCCTCCATAACTACACATTTTATAACAAAATCAGAATACAGTTGTTTCATATATACTCATTATTATTTTTATGCTTCTTATGTGATAAAACAACATAAGATTTTATTAATAGCTTTCACACACCGCTTACTAGTGTCTCTTTCCAAAGTGGTTGCAAATGTATTTTACACGATGGAATAAAATTATTTGCAAAAATGAACATGATTCGTTTATTATCATTATGAAGATGAGAAACAATCCGTTAAAGTCCGTTATATACATTTTTTTTGTTAAAAATTACTTTTATTATTTTAATTGTTTACAGAATAATCAATGTTTGAACTGTATATTTCATATTACCAATACTGATTTTGATATGTGCAGTCTTTCACATACTTGCCTCGTTTGAATCTTATCTGCTTCATATTAAATTGTTATTAAAAAACTTGAGATATTAAAAAAAAGGAACTTGCAAAGCAAATTAAAAAAATAAATTTATTTCTATATTGTTAAGCCCGAGAAGGGACAGATATTAAAATTATTTTATTTAGTCAATGCTACAATAATGTTGCATTTTTATATTAAATCTTGCTCAGTCTATTTAATCTTAAAAAATTAAATTTAAATTTGAAACATGATATTAAAGCAACTTTAGAACATTTCATTTAGAAATCTAAATAAATCTTCAACTTTTTTTTCAGTTTTACATGCATTATGCAAAATTTGTATTGTAGCAAATTCTAACAGACAAGAAACATGAGAAGTTCAAATAATTTAAAAAGTTGAAGATTTATTTAGATTTCTAAATGAAATGTTTTAAAGTTGCTTTAATATCATGTTTCAAATTTAAATTTTAAGTTTTACATGCATTATGCAAAATTTGTATTGTAGCAAATTCTAACAGACAAGAAACATGAGAAGTTCAAATAATTTAAAAAGTTGAAGATTTATTTAGATTTCTAAATGAAATGTTTTAAAGTTGCTTTAATATCATGTTTCAAATTTAAATTTAATTTTTTAAGATTAAATAGACTGAGCAAGATTTAATATAAAAATGCAACATTATTGTAGCATTGACTAAATAAAATAATTTTAATATCTGTCCCTTCTCGGGCTTAACAATATAGAAATAAATTTATTTTTTTAATTTGCTTTGCAAGTTCCTTTTTTTTAATATATATATATATATATATATATATATATATATATATTTCATTTAATAAAAGTATCTAGGGAGAACATCGTTTCATAATGCATCATCTGTAAGAGATAAAGTCCTTCCGGTAGGTACCGGGAAGAAAAGGTAGTTTTCATAGTCCATGTTTTTAAAAGTTTAACTCATTTTACTCAATCAACCGAAGCTAAAATGCTTGGAACCCGATTATAGAAGATTCAATCCCGGTTTTCGCTAATACTGAATTTGAATGCGAATTTCAGCATGACAGTTACAGCGTAACAAATATCAGATTCTTTCAAAATGTCAGCCACCCTAGAATTTCAAACTGCCATATCTCAGTCATTTTTTAAAGATAAAACCAAACAAAAATTGTTGCTTAATCCTTGTATCACGTTCTAACACTTAACAGAAACATTTTTTTTCAAATTATAATTTTTTGTACATATTTTTGTATTAAAAAAAATAATAATTGTTTAACTTGCCGCCATTTTGAAACAAGATGGCGCATGAAGCTGGCCAACGAACTCGGTCTAGACCTTGCTATGCCCTGTACACATGATTAATCACATCGGTTCATAAATACGAGAGTTACAGCATAACAAATATCTCAGCCACACTAGAAAGTTCAACTGCCATATCTCAGTCATTTTTTGATATAACCAAAACAAAAAATGTTCCAGAATCCTTGTATCACGTTCTAACACTTAACAGAAACAATTTTTTCAATTTATAATTTTGTTGTACATCGTTTTTAATTTTTAAAAATTTAAATTTTTAACTGACCGCCATTTTCAAACAAGATGGCGGATGAAGCTGGCCAACGAACTCGATTGAGACTATATATATATATATATATGTATATCAACATTTGAAAGGAGGGTGGTTTGGGGTCTGAGGGTCATGGACGGTGAAAATATACCAAAATTTTTTGGAATTTCTTTCCTCCGAACGGCTGCAATAGGCAGCTTTTTGTAATGAAAGCTATCTAAAATTACTTTTCTAAAATCAATTAAGAACGCATATGAACAGCCATATGTCCTTTTCAAATTTGTGTTATCATACATGGTGCTTCACTTTTACAGAAATTTTATTTTGCAAAATTTCTTTTGCGACGAAGATTTCATTCAGGAAGGTCTACTAATCCCAGTTGCCAGCTTGTTAGCTAGAATATGAAGAGTATGGGACGATGTATCCGGATTTGACAGTCAACCCATCGAGCGCGATCTGAGTGGGTTTACTGTAAATGTTTTCAGAGTTTACATTGTACGAAACCGATAATTCATGTCACTTTCGCTGCAAACTTCCTCCCTTAAATCATTTTTCCAATAACAATATGAGCAAAATTAGCTGAAATTTTAATAACATAATATATTGTTGTGAGCTCGGGGTTCGAAAGGACTGATGCCAATATATAAGAACAGTAAAAAGGCTTTATTCACTATAAACAGTGCAATACGATCACAAATATCTTCTGAAAATTACAAGATATTCAGTAATCTTCAAATCCAATAAAAGCGCAGCAAAATTTCACACAGAAACAATCCGTTCAATACGACAAAATCGATCCGAGTAACACAGTTCTCAATGCAAAGCCTCTCGTATGAATTCAATCGCAGTTGACAGACAACTAACTAACTGAACTGATGGAGGTCCTTATATAGGCTTTAAAGATCTTTCCAGATTATTCCAGAGCCTTCAGATGCTAGAAATTACCAGAAGGTGCTTTAACTTTCGATAGAGAACCCAAGCAAGAAAGGATCCCAATGTATAGGTATAAGGGTGGTGTGGTTGCACAAAAAGTCGCCAAATCCGTCGCCAACTTGGCGACATTTGGCGATATATCGCCAAATTTGGCGACAAAAATAAGTCGCCAAAACCATTGCCAACTTGGCGAAAAACCCATTCCTTGGCGATTTTCCAATAGAACTCCATTATAAAACCGATGCTGTAAGGTTGTTTTTCTTGCAAAGCACCTGAGGCCTTTAGCATTGAGTTACATGATGCTCAATAGGAAATACATTAATAATACTGCAATTTTCACAATAATAAAATAAAATAAATTAAAAAGAATGAAATATTTACAAAATTCATAACATTGCCCCCCTCTCAAGGACTGCACGTCCCGGGCCGTTCAACCTTTGATCGGAAAGCAAACCCGTTACCAACAAATGCTATACTATTCAAAGCACATTCATAATGCTGAATTATACAAAATATACACTTATTTAAAAATAAAATAAAATTAAAGCATAGACATTATTACATACAAGTATTTAAATAATAATAACAATAATAATGATAATGCTAAGCAAAATAAATAATTACATTAATTTATATACAAGACCATGGTCATACTAATTTACATTATTTACATTACACTATTTACAATCAATGAACTAAGTACTATGGCCATAGTATGGAGCCAGCCTGTCGTAATGAACGACTCTAGGCTTCGAACTTGGTGACTTTCGTATCCGAATTACGACATCGTTCAGTCTGTTTAGGACTGTATAAGGACCGTCCCAGTGCGATTGCAGTTTGGGAGAAAGTCCTTTACGTCGAGTCGGATTATAAAACCAAACCTTGTCACCTTCTTTGAATTGATGTCCCGTGGCTTTCGTGTCGTACCTGGTCTTCATCTTCTCCGTCTGTATATTGATCCGCTCTCGAGCCAAGTTGTGGACGTCTTCAAATCGTGCCTGAAGATTCTGCACGTATCCCTCTGGCGATGAAGGCGCATCTGGAGGGCGACCAAAAATCAGATCACAAGGTAGACGAAGATCACGACCGAAAAGCATCTGAGACGGGGAATAGCCGGTTGTTTCATGGACGGCGCTGCGATAGGCGAGAAGAAACAAGGGAAGTTTTTGGTCCCAGTCTTGTTGGTTTCTTGAGACTAGCAGTGAGAGATTGTTAAGGATGGTACGATTAAATCTCTCAACCATGCCATCCGATTGTGGATGTAAAGGCGTCGTCCTACTTTTGTCCATTCCGAGAAGTTGACAGAGACCCTCAATCACAGCAGAGATGAAATTTCTCCCCTGGTCAGAATGCATTTGAAGGGGGACTCCATACCTTGATATCCACTGGTGTACCAAGGCATCCGCAACCGTAGAAGCTTCTTGATCAGGGATGGCATAAACTTCAGGCCATTTCGTGAAGTAGTCCATGACAACAAGGAGGTATTTGTTGCCATCAGCACTTCTTGGCAGAGGGCCTAGGATGTCAAGGGCGATGCGTTCGAAAGGTGCTCCTACATTGTAGAGATGTAGTCTTCCTCGGCTACGTTTCTTTGGTCCTTTTCGAGCTGCACATGCATCGCAAGATTTGCACCATCGTTCGACGTCAGCTCTCGCTTTTCCCCAGAAGAAGCGCTCTCGGACTCTATGTAATGTTTTCATGACTCCAAAATGGCCACCAGTGGGACTGCCATGTAATTCTTTGAGGACCTCTGGTATTCGGGATCGAGGAAGTACCATCTGCCACCGAGATGTCTTCCCATCTTCCGATTCGAATTTTCGGAACAGGACACCATTCCTGACGTGGAGAGAGTTCCAAAGAGCCCAATATTGCTTCGTCGTAGGACTGTAAGTCGAGATGTCTTTCCAACTGGGCTTCGTGCTAGAAGATTCTAATAACTCCAAGATTGGTTTGATCTCAGAGTCTGCCATTTGATCTTCTCGAATCTTCTCGTCACTCCAGGGATCTGGTGGCGTCAATAGTGAAGTCTTCGTCTGGCGTATGACATATTCGGGATTATACTTGCTCTCCGCTCTGGAACAATAGCGACAGCTCTCGGGACACGGTCTTCTTGATAGGGCATCGGCGTTTCCATGCGATGAGCCTTTGCGATGCCTGATGTCAAAGTCGTATTCCTGGAGTCGTTGTATCCATCTGGCTACTTGGCCCTCTGGGTTCTTAAAATTCATCAGCCATGTTAGGGATGCGTGGTCAGTACGAAGGAGAAATTTCCTGCCATAGAGATAGTGATGGAAGTGTTCTATGGCTTTCACTATAGCTAATAACTCCTTGCGAGTGACGCAATAATTCCGCTCTGGTTTCGATAAACATTTGCTCCAGTATGCTACGACTCGTTCTTGGCCATCTATTTCTTGGGAAAGTACAGCGCCGACACTTTCGTGACTGGCATCCGTGTCCACAATGAATTGTTTGTCGGGGTGTGGATAGGTAAGAACAGGAGAGGATGTGAGAGCTTCTTTCAGCCGCTGGAAGGAATTGTCGCATTCTTGTGTCCATAGAAACTTCTGCTTGCTTTCCGTGAGCCTATGCAAGGGTCTTGCGATGTTGGAGAACCCCTGTACAAACTTTCTGTAATAAGTGCATAGTCCCAGAAAGCTTCGCAACTGATGGACGTTTTCCGGACGCTTCCAGTTCTTTACTGCAGACACTTTTTCAGGATCTGTTCGAACACCTTCAGCTGAGATGATGTGTCCTAAATAATTTACTTCGCGTTGGAAGAACTTGCATTTCAGAGGGTTCAGCTTTAAATTCGCCGCTCTTAGCTTCGTTAACACTTTTCGAATATTTCCAAGATGTTCTTCAAACGTGCGGCCACCAATGATGACGTCATCTAGGTAGATGAGACAAGCTTCAAATGTCAGACCTTTTAACACTGTCTCCATGAGGCGCTCGAACGTTGCTGGAGCATTGCAGAGCCCGAACGGCATAACTTTAAATTGCCAAAGTCCTTGTCCAGTAGTATATGCGGTCTTCTCTTTGTCATCAGGATGGATCTCTACTTGCCAATATCCACTCTTCAAATCCAGCGTGGAAAACCATTTATGTCCTGAAAGAGTATCTAGCGTGTCGTCTATTCTTGGTAGAGGATAGCTGTCCTTCTTCGTGATATCGTTAAGTTTACGATAATCCACACAAAATCTTGTGGAGCCATCTTTCTTTCGGACCAACACGATGGGAGAGGCCCACGGACTTGATGACGGTTCGATGATGTCACTATCCTGCATCTCTTGTAAGAGCTTAGAAACCTCTTCTTGTTTAGCGAACGGCAAACGTCTGGGATGCTGTTTAATCGGTGGATGGCCGGCAGTATCAATTCTATGCCGTGTCAGTGAAGTGCGACCAATATCACTCCCGTTTTGAGAAAACACATCCTTAAATTCCTGGAACAGTCTTTCTGCGGCATGTCTCTGTTCAGGAGATAAATTTTCATTTCGTCCAATTTCAGGTGTTAAACTTGTAGGCGGCTCCGACAACGTCAAGCTCGGGTCTTTGCAAACACAGGTGACTGGAGCACAAGTTGCAAGCACTTCATCCTTCTGGATAATTTTGGACTTTTCACTTACGTTTGCAATTCTCACGGGTATCACATCTCTCGACAGATCTACCAGCGCTGATGCTATTAGCACTCCCTTTGGGCTCTTCTCAGGATATCCAGTCAAGCCATACTGGAAAATTCTTTCGTTTCCAGTTGCTCCAGGTATCATCATTTCGGTTCGAGGAGGGATGATAACATCTGCCTTGGCTGTGATCCGTTGAATGGACCCGGACTCATTTCCAAATTTAAAAATAGTGACATCTTCTTGAGCAGAGCGTAACTCATTATTCTTAAAGTCCAGTGTAAATCCATGCCCTTTTAAAAAGTCCAGTCCGAGTATGAAAGGGTCTGAAATATCGGCTACATAGACTGTATGATGGTAAGCGGCGTTCCCAAACTTTATTTTCAGCGTCATTCTTCCAAATATGTCGATCTTATCTCCTGTCACAGTTTGAAGGATAACACGTGGCGGGGTCCAGGAGAGTTTTTCTTTCAGCCGCTGAGCTAGATCTTTCCGAATGATGGTCACATTGGCTCCTTTATCGATGATCATATTACAGGGCAAATCATTGACGCTTCCTACTAGAAAAACTCCGTTCTCGCCGCAACTTCTTGCAGAAATTTCACATACTTGAAAATGGGGCTTCTCAAAATCTGGCAACCTCCGCCCCGCAAGATGGCCATTAATCAATTTTCCTGCTCCTCCTTTAGCGGGAGAGATATTACCTTCGGTGCTGGGTCGTCTTGGGCAGTCGATTTGGATATGGCCTTCTCCACCGCATTTCCAGCACTTGATCTTCCTGTAAGGTTTGTTGGCCATTAAGGAGTTCATCTTTCTCATTATGTCATTCATCTGCTGCTGTAAGCGTTCCACAGCTCTATCCGACGTCTCAGGCAGGTTGGCTGCTCGCACAAAGTGTCGATCTTTCCTAGTAGCTTGCTTGGCTGCCTCGAATTTCAGAGCGTAAACCAAAGCCCCTTTTAAATCATTGAGATCTGCAATCCGGAGTGCTGTCTGGATCTCAGGGTCACGCACACCATCGATAAAATGTTGCAGAGCTAAACTTTCTCTAATTTCAGTCGGACAGTCAGGATACGCAAGATGTGAAAGTCTCTCGACATCCGTAGCAAGCTCTTGCAGGGATTCAGTGGATTTCTGCTGTCGAGATTTGAGCTGGAGTCTGCTATATTCCTTCATGCATTTCTCGCCAAAGCGTAATTCTAAGGCACTGACGAGCGTTTCAAAATCCAGCGGTTCATTTGCAGGCAAAGTCTGTAGGACGTCGGCAGCATCAGCTCGTAGAGAAGCAGCTAACTGGCAAGCCTTTGTCTGGGAATCCCATCCATTGGCGTCCGCTACGATCCCAAATTGTGTCTTAAAAACTGGCCATGAGGATTTTCCATCATAGGTCGAGAGTTTAATAGAAGCCCGAGGAAGCATAGCTTGATACTTCACATCTTCGGGATAGTTTTCGGCAGTTATCTTTTGTTTCTTCACATTTTCCAACTCCTTTTCTACACTCTCTATCCTTTCTTCTACGGTTTTGGAGATCTTTTGAACTTCTTCTACGGTTTTGGCTGTCATTTGAACATTTTCTTCTATTTCTTGAAACCTTCCTTCAAATTTGTTTTCCACGCTGTCAATTCTTTCATTTAAAGATGTTATTTTATTATCTATTAATTCTTTCAACTCACCAAGGTTGGTTGACATATCCTTCTTCATTTCTTCCGACATATCCTTCATTTCAGCCTGGTTTGCGGTCATTTCCTTCTTCATTTCTTCTTTCAACTCGCCAAGGTTGGTTGACATATCCTTCTTCATTTCATCTTTCAACTCGCCAAGGTTGGCAGTCATTTTCTCATCCATCGCTGACATATCCTTCTTCATTTCAGCCTGATTCGCAGTCATTTTCTCATCCATCTCTCCTAATTTCTCCAATAATTTAGTCAGTTGCGCCTCCATTGCTCTGGTAATCGGCATTCAATCCCACTTCTGACACCAAATGTTGTGAGCTCGGGGTTCGAAAGGACTGATGCCAATATATAAGAACAGTAAAAAGGCTTTATTCACTATAAACAGTGCAATACGATCACAAATATCTTCTGAAAATTACAAGATATTCAGTAATCTTCAAATCCAATAAAAGCGCAGCAAAATTTCACACAGAAACAATCCGTTCAATACGACAAAATCGATCCGAGTAACACAGTTCTCAATGCAAAGCCTCTCGTATGAATTCAATCGCAGTTGACAGACAACTAACTAACTGAACTGATGGAGGTCCTTATATAGGCTTTAAAGATCTTTCCAGATTATTCCAGAGCCTTCAGATGCTAGAAATTACCAGAAGGTGCTTTAACTTTCGATAGAGAACCCAAGCAAGAAAGGATCCCCATGTATAGGTATAAGGGGGGTGTGGTTGCACAAAAAGTCGCCAAATCCGTCGCCAACTTGGCGACATTTGGCGATATATCGCCAAATTTGGCGACAAAAATAAGTCGCCAAAACCATTGCCAACTTGGCGAAAAACCCATTCCTTGGCGATTTTCCAATAGAACTCCATTATAAAACCGATGCTGTAAGGTTGTTTTTCTTGCAAAGCACCTGAGGCCTTTAGCATTGAGTTACATGATGCTCAATAGGAAATACATTAATAATACTGCAATTTTCACAATAATAAAATAAAATAAATTAAAAAGAATGAAATATTTACAAAATTCATAACAATATGAATAGCTATGCAATCCTGATTTATGTACGCTAATTACAATAAAATTTAACTCTTATCGAATATGCCGTTATGTTAGGTTAAAAAAATTGTTTTACTTTTACTTTTCTCAAGAATATGCGACACAATAATTGAGATATTTCCTTCAATATCAATTTTCCTTCAAACCAAATTTAGAAAACAAAATAAATCATTTTCAAGTTAGGATATTTAAATTGAACAAGAATAGCAAAAATGTAAAATAAAATATATTTAAAAATTATATTGAATAACCTTTACCATTATTATAATAATAATCCGTTTTTACCTGATATCATAACAAAAAAAACATGTATGAGATGTCAGTTCATAACAAATAGTTAATGGTGTAATAAAACTGAATTATGTAAATGGACAAAAGTGACCTTAAATATAACGCTGTTTTTTGACATTATTAACTAAATGAGCAATGGTTGTGACAATCATACTTTTAAAAATATAGGGAAATATTAAATCGGAAATATTACATATATCATCATTACTATAATTGACAGAAAATTTAACTGCGTTTATTCTCCCATGACGTTTGAGGTAACCATTAGACATTGTCTTGACTAAAATATATTATGCATTAATAATGAATGCCTCGCTTACCTCTGGTGTCACTAACAATCAACTGTGAGAGTTTATTTTGGAAAGCGTTATTAGATGTCAAATTATTTCGAAAGAATCGTATTTTATATATATGCCATTTACGATCGAAAAATCAACATTTTGTAATGAGAGAAAGCTAATTTTAATGTTTGTTTAAATGAAATATATGTTATTTAAAGAATGATTTTTCTGAAATACTTTAAACAAAATAAACTTGTAGTTATCCTTATTATTTGAACATTTCAAATTTATTATAGACTTTATTTGTTTTCTCGTGAATCTAAACTTCAATTAATATCATTTTTAAATTTGATTGAAATATGACTTTATTCATACAATCACTATTTGATATTAATTAGCGTTTTATTAATCACACTTCAAAATTTAGTTTTCTCTGTAATGCAACCAGAGTAAACGTTTTTGTTAGAAAAAAAAAGTTGTTTTATATTAGGCAGTGTTGCATATTGTTGAAAGAGTTGACTTATAAAATATCTTAAAAAATTAATAAAACGTTGCATAGTGTTACAAAATTATTATGAAATAGGTTTGAAAATATTTTATTGAAGAAAAATTCTTCAACTTGTAAATACATTAACAATGTAGTAAAAAAAAGGAGATAACGTCGATCGCAATGCAAAATCCTTTGTTAACAGATTACAATCTGTTTTATCTAACATCATTAGAGTCTAGATTCATAAAGTGAAATGTTCTTTTTTTTATTTTTATTTTGCATCATCTTTGTTTTATCAAATTTTTGAATATTCAGAAAATTTCTACAAATTTTGAAAAGTTGTGAACCTAAAACATCTGCGTGTGTAAACGGCATTTATACCGCAAAATAACTGTTTGCTATCAAATATTTGGTATATCTATCACTAATTAATAATTTGTAAAAATGTTTTTTAAAAATGTCAGTATATTTAAAGTAAATGTTATTGCATTTGTACCATTTGCATTTTTTACGGTAAGAGTAGATTTTATACTGCACATTAAACATAAAATACTACTCTACCACTATAGTTGTGCATTGTAGCAAAATTGTAGCGTTAAGGAGAATATTTCCAACTTTTACCAACGGACATTGGTAAATGCTATGGTTTGCACCTACACTTAAACCTACACTTCTCCGACTTTGGACTTTTATAGTAACATATCTACCAATTTCAATTTTTTTTTACAGTACTTATACCGTATATTTAATATTTTATATATTTTTTGTTTACAAATGGTTCTAACGTATATATACCGTGACCTGAACATTAAATTTCACAATGTTTAATGTCTATTAACTTTTAAACACAGAAAAAATTATCAATTAAATTTTTACACTGTGGAATAGATAAATAATAAAGAAAAATTCTAAAGCAGTTTCTTTGAAAATTCTATCTTAATTTACGGGTTTTTTTTTTATGTTTTTTGAAATTTTCTTTAAATTTTGTACAGCAATTATATATACCGTGAACTGGACATTAAGAAATATAATTTCGCTATTTTGAATGTTTATTAACTTTTAAACAAAAGTAAAATTTCAATTTTTACTCTGTGGAACATATAAAGAAAAAAAAACTTTCTAAAGTAGTTTCTTTGAAAACTATATGCTTATTTAGTACAGCTGTCGCAGACGCACCGGGGTATATTTTTTACCCCAAATGAGATATTTGATTTTGTGACGAAAATGAGACTTTTTATGTCTGGACAACATGGCAATTTTGGCGAGATGTTGCTTCATATGGCAACCCTGTAGAACAGATTCCGTGTGTTTTATAATAAATTAAATATTGTGTGTTTTATAATAAATTAAATATTGTGTGTTTTATAACAAATTAATCATTGTGTATGTTTTATAATATAATAATTTGTGTGTATTTATAATAAAAATTGTTTGTGTTTTATACTAAAATATACTGTTTCATAATAAAATAAAACTAACATGCTGTTTTAGCTAAGGCATAACAAGTACCCGAAAACGGGGTTTTTTCGCCAAAATGACGCAAAACCAAAAATCGCGCGCACCCAGGTGCGTCTGCGACAGCTGATCCCTTAATTTACTGATTTTTGTATGGTTTTTGAAATATTTTTTTAAAAGGTGATAAATTTAGAAATCTATCTATATCCCGTGCTTTCCTATTATGGAAGATTCGTATATTGCACGTTTTATACAACTGTTAATGAGTAAAATATGTATAGTGATATTTTAAAAAAATGTCATCAGAGTTAAAATTAAAAATGCGTTAATAAAAAATCTTTCAGAATTTAAATTGTTTTGTTTTGTTTCGGAGAAAAAGTAACACTAAAATCTTTTTTCTTCATAAAGAATTTTTACATAAATTTAAATTAAGATTATTAAAAAGACAAAATAAATTTTTTAAAGCCAAAAATTAAGTTAATTAACTTTACCGAGACATAGCTGCATTTAATTTTCCGTATTATTTTCGCTAGGCTAATTTAGAATGGAAACATTTTTCTTCAGGAATAGAAATTTATTATATGTATGACAAAAACAAAATTTCTTTGTATTTTTGTATACTGAAACTTTTGCACTCTATATAATATATGTATAAAAGACGAAGTTATTGGTATTTAAATGCTATTAATTTAAAATTTACTGATTCTGAAAATTGTTACAAATTACTAATATTGAATACTAACATTAATTCACATATGTACTTCATTAACAAACAATTTTAATGAACAAAACAATACTATAGTAAGCGTATTATATTTACGATATGATATTTGTTAAGCATTATTAATAAAATTTAAGGGTATTTACTTATTGACCGTTCTGGGTTTCGGTTCGTGTTATTTGGGTTTCCTCGGAATTGTGCAAGTGGCTTATTTCTTCAGATCCTTCGTATAGGACCGGACACATGGTATATGCCGCACATGAGTTAACTAACTAATGCATACGGCGACTAAATTTCAGCTCATTCTCAAACCCAGCGGATAGCCAAGCAATATGCCTTGATCTACGTTTTACAGACACTTTGCAAGCCAGATACACAGAATACAGGCATGTGATATGAGGTATTTTTCTATAAAGTTCACCTCCTTGGTCCTCTTTTCGCCATCATGGGGGAATAAATATATATCAGCACTAATCATCAGACTTGAAGACGAATTTTTCCAGAAAGATGGCAATTTGATCCAATTTTCCCCCGAATTTTCGGGCGATGGGGACTATATTTCAGAATCTATTAGAGCCCAGCAGATGACATTTTTCTGTATCGCGAATTACAGAACATAGGTGTAGAATATAGATAATTTTATTTAGAATATTCCAATTCAACACCTCCCTACGGGGAGAGAACCCGAAACCATAAATTTTATATATAAAAAATCTAATATATCTCATATATCAATTATTTACTGATGAAATTTTCCAGGATATTGAGTTTCAAAATATAGACGTGGCGTATCGTAATTTTTTAATTCAGTGTCTTTCTCCTTCGGCGGGATGCGGGGCCAAAATAATAACTCGTGATTTATCAGAGTTTACAGAAACAATTTAGCTGTTTGGGGAATTTGAAAACATAGCGAAGGAATTGAATTTTTCAGCCCCCTTACAGTACACGACAAAACTATATGTTAGAATCTGTTAATTCCTTACATATAAATGTTTCTAGGATGGTGTGTCTCAATATATAGGCATTATATACTGTATTTTGTTCTTAATTCGGCTCTTTTCTGACCTCCAGGGATCAAAAATATACCTCATAATCTACCGAAGTCTTGCAGATGAAATATTGTTTCCTTGGGTACTTTTGAGCGTAGGGAAGGGATGCGAAATAGGTTTTTTTCAATCGCCTGACCCCACATACAAAAAGAAAAAGAAAACCTTATTTCGTCCTCTCCCAAAGCCTTGTGAGTGACTTTTTTCAGGATTTTGTGATAACTTTCGAATAATAAGCATTTAAGCATTTTCTTTTTCAGTTCGCATACCTTCTCCCCTCTCTCATGAGTTAAAGTTACATTTTATTATCTAATAAAGCCATATTGATGAAAAGTTTATGATTGGTGAATATTAGAGAATAGAAGTGGAATACAGAACATATTTTAATCAGCCCTCCAACCCGCCAAGGGAATTCTTATATCTGAGAATTTGTCAAGCCTTAAAGATAAAATTTTAAGATGGAATGACGGTGAAATATAGGCGTGAGTTGCACAGTCTTTTCCCTTTGCCCCCAGGACAGAGGATATATAGCTCATGATCAATCAAGCATTACGCATCAAATTTCGATGAGTTTCAAAATAAAGAGATAGAATATGGAGGATTGGAAAACCTGACCCTTCAACTCCCAATTGCGGCAGCGCTTAAAACACACAAAAATTTTCAGAATGTTGAGCTGCAAAATATAGCCATGGGGTATGGAAAATGTTCAATTCAGTCTTTTTTTCCGCGTGGGTTCTCCTAGGTTTAGGGGCTTGTTAAAAAGGTAAACAATAACGTATACAGTTTGTGCGATATCCCTATGATTAAAGGGGGTTAAAAATATGTCATATGCCATATCTTGACATAACAGATACAATTTTGCTGAATGGTAAGTTTCAGAAATTTAGAGTCTTATTCTGGATTGTTTTTTTTAAATATGCTTCCTGATTCCTCCAAGGGGATTCCTTCCAACCTTATCTCAGTTTAAAGCCGTTACATAACCTCAGCCCTTTTCTTTCCCCACTCAACCCATGCCTATTGCATAAATTTTTAAAGAAACATGGATGGGTTCAAAACACCAAATTAAGCAAAACGAAACGTTCTCTTATAGATATTAAAATCAGGAGTTATATATTTTATATTAACTAGATCAGTGAGATTCGTTTAAAATGTGAGGATTTTTTGTTACGGATGTTTTAATAAAATTTAATTTAATCTGCAATTTACTTCGGAGACCTAGTTGGTAGACACACATTTCGTCAACATATTTTCTCAGATATTTGTTTCCTGCGTCTAAACTTCTTGAATGCTTTATAAATCATCTATATTCTCCGTGTTTGATAACATTCTCTACTGCTGCTTTCAATCTTTGAATTTACTGATCTGAATTCCCTATCATATAGCTCCTCTACTTTATGATTTCACTTTACGTTGAGTCCGTTCTTGTAGCCATTTCGACTTCTGTCAGATGAAGATTGGTGCTAGCGGTTTAGAGCATCAAATCTAACGTCGTTTCTGTTAATTGTTGTAAATCAAATTATTTTTAAAATTTGCATGTCTAATAAATTAAATTTTATTTGTTATCCACATAATTACGACCAAATGAGAATTATACTCATGTTTAGGTGGGGTTTTTTGGCAAATTAGTGCTAAGCGACATTTTTGAAGTTATGAGATATTTCAATTTGGAATTTTGATCAAATACTCAAATCAAGATATATAGCATAAAGTTTTTTTTTGCCAATGTCATGGTAACGTTTGAGATATTCTAAGTTACAATATGGCATTACATTAATGATATTACTATTAAGTTCCTTGTAAATTAGCTGTCTTCATTCGAGACATAAAATTTGGGGGCAAAAACGAAACCTTGGACATATGCTGCCTCCAAGTGACATTAGAAACAAATTATATGTAAGATATTATAATTTACAATATTAAGCAACAGATTACAGTGTTAGATTTATTTCACCAAAAATGTGGCTTTGCACTTTCTAGCCCCGACCCCCCTCATATTAATACGCAGCACCTATAGTTGTCGTCTGCTCCGTCCGTCCGTACATCTGTCCGCATATAACAGCAAAAAATTACCAAACCGAATGGTTTGAAATTTAATATCGTTGCAGAATTTTGTCGAGATAATATTCAAATTTTAAGAAAATCGAATCAAAACTTTAAAATATATCAATAAAAGTGTTTTCATTCTATTAAATCCTATCATGCGTAATTAATTCAATGATATCCCATGGTAGGAAATGATTCTAGTTTGCCATGGTGATTACTTCCTATTTAAGATGGAGTCATATTTCCGTATTACTGAATTTGAAAATCGAATTGGTATACTAAAATTGTTTACT
The DNA here is from genome assembly GCA_963931845.1 of Maratus michaelseni. Classification (NCBI taxonomy): domain Eukaryota; kingdom Metazoa; phylum Arthropoda; class Arachnida; order Araneae; family Salticidae; genus Maratus; species Maratus michaelseni. The sequence goes on along the minus strand of OZ007589.1, from coordinate 445,591,868 downwards.
TAAAGCAATCATATAATCTACCGGCAGTTTTTTGGATAGATGTTTCCAGAGAAAGAGATATTAAATGGAAGATATACGGAAATGTTTGCCATGGTGATTACTTCGTATTTAAGATGGAGTCATATTTCCGTATTACTGAATTTGAAAACCGAATTTGTATACTAAAATTGTTTACTTAAAGCAATCATATAATCTACCGGCAGTTTTTTGGATAGATGTTTCCAGAGAAAGAGATATTAAATGGAAGATATACGGAAATGTTTGCCATGGTGATTACTTCGTATTTAAGATGGAGTCATATTTCCGTATTACTGAATTTGAAAACCGAATTTGTATACTAAAATTGTTTACTTAAAGCAATCATATAATCTACCGGCAGTTTTTTGGATAGATGTTTCCAGAGAAAGAGATATTAAATGGAAGATATACGGAAATGTTTGCCATGGTGATTACTTCGTATTTAAGATGGAGTCATATTTCCGTATTACTGAATTTGAAAACCGAATTTGTATACTAAAATTGTTTACTTAAAGCAATCATATAATCTACCGGCAGTTTTTTGGATAGATGTTTCCAGAGAAAGAGATATTAAATGGAAGATATACGGAAATGTTTGCCATGGTGATTACTTCGTATTTAAGATGGAGTCATATTTCCGTATTACTGAATTTGAAAACCGAATTTGTATACTAAAATTGTTTACTTAAAGCAATCATATAATCTACCGGCAGTTTTTTGGATAGATGTTTCCAGAGAAAGAGATATTAAATGGAAGATATACGGAAATGTTTGCCATGGTGATTACTTCGTATTTAAGATGGAGTCATATTTCCGTATTACTGAATTTGAAAACCGAATTTGTATACTAAAATTGTTTACTTAAAGCAATCATATAATCTACCGGCAGTTTTTTGGATAGATGTTTCCAGAGAAAGAGATATTAAATGGAAGATATACGGAAATGTTTGCCATGGTGATTACTTCGTATTTAAGATGGAGTCATATTTCCGTATTACTGAATTTGAAAAGCGAATTTGTATACTAAAATTGTTTACTTAAAGCAATCATATAATCTACCGGCAGTTTTTTGGATAGATGTTTCCAGAGAAAGAGATATTAAATGGAAGATATACGGAAATGTTTGCCATGGTGATTACTTCGTATTTAAGATGGAGTCATATTTCCGTATTACTGAATTTGAAAACCGAATTTGTATACTAAAATTGTTTACTTAAAGCAATCATATAATCTACCGGCAGTTTTTTGGATAGATGTTTCCAGAGAAAGAGATATTAAATGGAAGATATACGGAAATGTTTCTAGTTTGCCATGGTGATTACTTCGTATTTAAGATGGAGTCATATTTCCGTATTACTGAATTTGAAAATCGAATTTGTATACTAAAATTGTTTACTTAAAGCAATCATATAATCTACCGACAGTTTTTTGGATAGATATTTCCAGAGAAAGAGATATTAAATGGAATATGAATCTAAATATGGATTTCAATTTCTGAATTTTTCAAAGCTAGGCTTACGTTTCCTATTGAAATTTTCAGTAAATGTAAAATAAAAAGCGTTGCCAACTTAAAATGTTCTTATTTTATTACGGAAACTAAATGGAACCCGTAAAAACTTGACGGAAAAGAAATTACAATAACAATATTAGTAAAATAAGATTGCGTATGAAACAGTCTTTCCAATATTTTATTTTAAAAGTTTTTTCCCACAGTGAATTACAGTACTATTTCCGATGCAAACTCTAAACAAAAAATCCGTAAACAACTGTGTAATAATGCAAATCAGTTTGATATTACCGCCATATTCCCCACGGCAAGAAAGAAAATTTTCTGGACCTATGAAGTATCACACAAATAGTATATCCCTACGTTCATCTCATATTCAGTCAATAAAAGAACATAGTAAATAACTAATTTTTTTTCTAATTGATGACGTAAGAACTGAAATTGTAAAATGTAGTAAAATGTAGTAAAATGTAGTAAATAAATTGATAATTTGTAGTATTTAGAAGTAATGTAAGCGCGATAAAAGCTAAAGCGATAGCGCCGTTTGTTGTCACAACCGCTATACATTTCTAAAAATTGTCACTTTGTTTTGGCTGGCGTCCAAAAGTAGGCTACCATTTTTTGACATCGAAAGAGAAATTCACAGTGAAAGAAATAGGACTTTGCCCCTAATAAGGAACTGTTAAATGAACTTATAACAAACCTACCAAAATAATTCCTATTTTTTTTTTTTTACTATAACACTATTTTTAATAATTTTAATTTTTCTGAAACCTTTACTTTCGTGATTTTTTTAATTAAAAATGAAATCTTCTAACCTATAATTAAAAAAAAAAGAAAAAGTAATTGGTAACATGTAATCACGGTATGCAATCAGGAAGAAGCAACCAATAAAGGCTCCCATTCTCGCCTTTAAAATAAAAAAATTAACAATCAATGACGACATGCTGACATAATCAATTTTTCTTTTTAATTTTATCAATATTAAAATGCATTTCAAGCTAAGCATAACGTCATTTTCCCCGGCGCAAACTTTTCACATGTGCATTGTATAGGTTACTTTTATGCTTAAACACCATGTATACAAAAAATATATATATTTTGCATTTAATTGTAATGAAAAAATGGCATCAAGAAAGTTATAATGCATAATGAGAAAATAAACCCAATGGACAATATTCCGGTGACGTCACAATAAATATTAATTATTATTCCCTTATAAAACACGCAGATAAATATTTTCACCGAAATATAACTTGCAAATTAAAAAATTTGGCCTAAAACCCCCGTGCTTTTAATATTTATTATTTTTCTGTTATCCTCGCAACCACAGAGTTTCTCGTTACTCTGTGTGTCGCCACAGTGGGAGTTATTGCCGACTTTATGACGTCATACGCAGAAGTAAAAGTTTATTTATTTACTTTTTTACTGGTGCCGGCTAACTGAAAAGTAAATAATTTGGATATAGTTTTTTTTTCTTAATGGGACGACGGGATAATGAACGGAATTTCGACGGGATGATGAAGAAGTACCAGAATTTTTTTCTGCATTTTATAGTTATATTAAGAAATACGGTACTTCTCTATTATCCCGTCGACCACTTTTCATAACAAAAAACTATCACCAAACTGTAACGCCAAATAAACGGGGAACGTTGCCATTGGAATATCAAAATAATTAAATAAATAAAATATAAGAATTTAAAGACACAATTATTATTTTAATTAATGAAATAACTAATAAATCAGTATAACATAATTAAAAATTCACGCAAATGTCGAATAAAAACCACTTGATGACATAACAAAAACGTATAATGCTTTTGACATCAAGGAAATGGGACTTAATTTTACAGTTTGGCGATAGTTTTTTTGCTATGAAAAGTGGTCGATGGGATAATAGAGAAGCACTAGAAATACATATTTTTAAGATTTGCTGAATCACTTATTTGTTTACTTTTTCATTTATTATAGTATTGAAGATTGTTAGTTCTCTTATTCTTTTAAATATCCCCTACACTGTTAAAAATTTGCAGCAAACTGTCCAGTCATTTGACCGTTTTTACAGGAAACAGTTAGATAACCGTAATTTAACTCTATTCTGACCCTATAATTGTCCACATTACAGTTATAATAGAGTAAAATTACGGTTATGTAACCGTTTTCTATAAAAACGGTCAAATGACTGGACAGTTTGCTGCAAATTTTTAACAGTGTACTTATATAAAAATAGCGTGCATTCTCTGTGGTGTTTCGCATAAACGTTGTAAAATCCCGGTTATTAGATTTTATACAACTTTGCTATCATAACTGCTGATGAAGCTGTCATTTTCGGCGATTTTTCTGTTACCTGTAAAATGTTTGTTTTTGGTATAGACCGAACTAAGAAAAATTTGGGTACTTTTCCGTTATACGGACACCATTGTCGCCAAGCATACATTTACATGTATGGCATGGTGTCCGTATAACGGAAAAGTACCAAAATTTGCGATCGATCAAATAATTGAATTTTGTTAAGCATTAAATTTTCGGCACAGATGTCATATACGCACCAATTGGCGCGATTGCAACAAAATGGTAATTTTATGCCTCACATGGTAACCTGGTTATTTTATTTATATTGCTGTTGATTTACTTTTATTTTTTATTTTAATTCTATAATTGTTTTTATTATGTATATCAATATTTATTTATATCAAACTATCATTTATTTATTTTTATTTCATTTTTTAAATAATAGAAGCTATTTCATTTATTACGTTACTTTATTTTTATATTGAATTAAAAAAATCACGTGCTATTATTCCATGCTATTTGTAACTAATATTTAAAAACAAAGTTTTCGCCAAATTGGCGGGTTAAAAAAATCGCGCCAATGTGGTGCGTATATGACATCTGTGCAAAATTTTCTTATTTTTAATCTGAGAAAGATACAATAATCATGGATTCAATTAATTTTGCAATATGCGGTGCAAACAAAATAATTTTGATTAAATCGGTACATTATATCGCAGACGCATCGGGGTTCATTTTTGGCGCCAAAATGACGATTTTAGCTTTGTATGGCAACCTGGTGTTTTATAATAAAAGTGAATATGTGTGTAAATAAATAAAATAAAATAGGTACTTTTATGTTAGTTTGGCGTCAGGGATAACTCTCCAAATCTTGTTTCAATTGAAATCATTTAAATTGCAAAATTTTACGTAAGATTTGTTATTCATATTGCTATGTTTATGTTTAGATATTTTAATATGATTATATTACAGCTAATTTTAAGTAAGTTTTTTAAGATTTTATATTACAATGTTACAATATTACCTAGTTGATATTAGCTAATGTTAGAAGATTGGCGAACAACGGAGTTCAGAGAATAAACTCTATACCTCGCAACAGTGGGAGTTGCCGACTTTATGACGTCATAAGCAGAAGTAAAAGTTTAATTGAAAATTATGGCTAATTGATTAAATTTTCGAACAAACGAATGCACGATAACAAATCTGTGTCCAAATATATTTCATTAAAAAAAAAGAATGGTGTAATTTGATGCAGCAGTTTGCTCTCACGAATTGTCAAAAGAAAATGCTTAGCGTTTTAAATATATAGATTAATCATGTCATAATAACAGGCGATATAAATACAGTGACCTCTCACTTATACGCGATACACGGAAATTAATTTGTAGCACCAGTTTTTTAATGTAATTGTTCGCCTTATTAAATCTTAGAATTTATAAATCAAATTTTACTGTTTTAAAATATTGGTATGAAAAAATAAATACTGACATCGTTGATAAGTGAGAGGTCACTGTAATTATAAAACTAGTTATAGTACGAACGCACCTCATTTGTCAACTTCAACGTACAATTTCTAACTTGTCCAATTCTGTATATATCACTACTAATTATTTATTGTATACGTGTGAAATTTTAGTTACATAATTTAGAAATATTATTAAAAAAAACAAGTATATTCCATTTCTCTACTGATCGCCATTTAACCCCTTCGGTCCTGATTTTTTTTTTCAATTTGGGAAAAATTACTGTTATGCTAACAAATATAAAAATAGCTATCGGAATCCCAGAATTTAGGGTTTAATGAAAGTTAACGAATGCGTTATTTACCAAAACCTCACAAATGTATTTATTTTGCGAGTTTTTTATATAACAATAGTCTAAGGAAGAATTTTTGAAGACGTTTGGAAAATATCGTATTACAATTAAATGAAACAAGCTTAAAAATTTAGTAATATTTTTTATCTTTTATTACAGATTACCAATTCGGAAAAGGATTCCCAAATTTTAATTTAAAGAATGAAACGTATGTTTGAATTAAAAGAAATGACAACGGCTTGCTAGTAATTATGAAAATTATTATTATTATTATTATTACTAAATGCTAAACATAAGTGAAGTCATAATAGGAAATGTAGAGATTCATACTATCACTATTAGGTACTGGAATTAATAAAAATAATGTTTAAGACAAAATAATACTCAATAAAAGATATGTCCTATTTGTAAGACGTCAGGGCCGAAGGGGTTAAAAAGTACTTACTGTCTTTATAATTTTGGCTACGAGTGCATTTTTATAAAATCTGCTCAAATGTAGCTTCCCTTGGATTTCTGAAAATGATACAAATGTATAATAGCTGAGAATAACTCTAGTAAAATTGTTTAAACAGTTACAGATGAATATTTTATAACGAAAATGTTTTTGACATAAAAATGTTGTAGAAATACAGACAAAAATACAAACAACCGAACAAAATTGTAATTAAATAAAATTCACAAAAAGTATAGAATAATTTTAGAGATCAATATACGTTTAATAAAAAACACAAATAAATGCAGAATTTGTTTTATCCTTCTATATATAAAAAAAAGTAATGGTTTGGAAATGTACCAATGAAAATCTGCGTTGCTATCCCGGGCTATCGCTTTTTTACTAGGGATTTTTTTGGGAGCGATTACTTTTTTTCTAGCCATCCTACGGATTCGAAAATCATACCACCAGACGCGAAATATAACAAGCTTTCAGAAATTGAAAAAATTATCACGGTCGGGCAAAAAAACTCAAAAAATCCTTAAAAATCGAGTAAAAAATCTTTTACTGAAAAAGTCATTTTTTTTATTGTTGCCAATTTCTAAATAAGCGCAAAAGATTATGTTTCATCTCAAATAAAATATGTATTTGCGCGAGACTATTAATAACAAGTTTAAAATAATAATTAAATGATCACGTGTTGAAAGCAGGAAATAAAGAAAATTACGTCATAAAAATTGTGTTTACACATGAATATTAAAAATAAAAAAGATGAAATTAATGAAAAAGCATTATAACCTGATTACAGAAGATAGTCACCGTTCGTGATATCATCATCATCATCTTTATAAAACAGGACACATTACCAGGTTTTAAGAGGCTGTGGAATCAGAACGGGGGTTGGTGAGCGTAGCAAGCTAAAAAAATAAAGAATGGAGTATAAATTATATAAACATAAAACTTACAACTTAACGCCTTGCCTGTGACGTCCGAAATCAGTTCGGGCAACGCAAATGTGTCAATTTATGAATGCCCGATCTAGGATCGGGCAAGAGAAAAATGGGTGTTTCAATTCCGTGAAGCCCGAACACAGTTCGTCCAATGCATAATATGTGATTTTCCATTTTTCCAATAGATGGCGGTACTTTCCCGCGAAAAATTCGGCAGTTTCGCGCCATTTGTCGAATTTTTGTAATTTTACAGTTCTTCCCAAATATCATTCAAACCACATTATGTTTCACAGGCAGGTATATAAATTTTGCTTAGGTTAAAAGTTATTTTGCATTGTTTTTAAAGCGAATTTTTTCCCCTTTTTGGCACGTTTTTATCAAATATATTCTACAAGCAAGGGGATAAATTAGGCGCAGTATAAATGCATTTTTGTTTATTTTGTCGACATTTTCTTGATTTAAATTCAAATTCAACTTTGAGAGGGATAAAATTCTATTTCTTTTGAAGAAAAAAGTAGGGTACATTAGCATAAGATCATAAAAAAATTAATTATAATGAAAAGGAACTTTTTTCCTTTCTTTTTTTAGGTGCGTTCGTAATTATATAAATACGTAGCACCTATAGTCGTCGTTTGGTCCGTCCGTCCGTCTGTCCGTCCGTCTGTCTGTCTGTCCGCATATAACAACGCAAAAACTACCCAACCAAATGGTTTGCAATTTAAAATATATTATCTTTGCAGAATTTTGTCGAGACATTTCAAATTTTATTAAAATCGAATCAAAACTTTAGGAGATATTAATAAAAATATTTATTAAGAAATTTGATTTTTTTTTTTTTAATCGGTGCTTTTTTGTTATAGGAGCTTCCGATGGATGTTAAATCGTCAAGCGACCGAGATACTTATTTTATGACAAAAATTAATCTGCAGACGATATAATTCATTTCACAGAATTAAAAACCATCAAGATCTGAATATTTATATAACTAGCTGATACATATATATCTGAATATTTATATAACTAGTTAAGATATTTGTATGAACAGTGTCATAAAATATATACTTAACTAGCTGTTTAAACCCGTTCTACGCACGGGATATCATGAATTTAATTCTAAAACGTGCGTACGAACGCACCTCGTTTGTAACGTTTGACGTACAATTTCCAACTTGTTTATAGAAATATTCTTTATATTTATAAAAGGGCATTGTTTCTCCTATCCTTACTGGCTTTTCACTAAAAGGATAGGATTTCAAAAGAAATTTTATCAGGAAGTTTTCTATAAAAACGACTTTTCTGCCCTTTCATAATTTTATACCCTCTTTTTGTCTCTCAAAAAAAATGTATAGCTTCAAGCAAAAAAATACTAGAAAAAACAATAATAATGAAAATGAGAGGATTTTTTTGTTTTGCCAGATGTACTTTTTTTTTTCAATACGATGCTTATTGATCACATGACTTGCATAAAATACATTCGGAATTATTAAAGTGATGCTTTTTTTTTTTTTTTTTTTTTTTTTTTTTTTTTTTTTTTTTTTTAGAGAATAAATTTTAAGAGTCTCTAAAAGTCTCGGATATATGATAATTTTACATTTATAACATTTGAACTACGGTAGGGGTCATTTTGACCCCGGAGCACTTTTGTCCGTTGATTACTTTTGTTTGGTTGGAAGAAATGTTTTGAATTTATTTGACTTTTCCTAAATAGATAACAAGTATTAAAAAAAATAAATAAAAAATCAGCATTCTAGATTTGTTAGTTTTTTAAATATTGGACAATATTGAATTTATATATATATATATATATATATATATATATATATATATATGAAATAAGGATTAAAAATATATTAATTTATAAATTGTGTTTTGTTTTAGTTAGCATTAGTTTTAATTTGTGAAACCAATCAATTTGTATATCAAATTAATGAGTTATTTGAATAGTTTTAGTATAATCCAATTGATCGCCTTGTAGGCGTTACATTTACAGTACTTGAAACATTCAATAAATTATCAGGTAATATTAAATATAAATTAAATATAAATGATGAAATACATTCAATTACATATTTTTTTCAATGTATGGCATTTAACCCTTTCCGGCACGGAGTAAGTCTGTTTGTAAAATGATGAAATAATGGACGAACACCAGAAATAACAAACGAATTCATTAGAAAATATAATCTTACTTATTTTTCGGTACTTAACAAAAGGAAAATTTTAATTAAATATTCTTGGTGCCGTTTGTCAGTTTTGGAATTAAAATTAGGTGTCCTTTTTTGTGACCACCGCCAGTTAAAGGGTTAAAATTGTTTTATCGTTGCTATTTCAGTAGTTTCATCCAGGGGTCAAAAGGACCCCTTCCCGCCGTTCCAGTAGGTAAGAGTTTTCCGCCGTCCTAATGTTAAAAACATTTATCCAAATTTTTGTCCTGATAACGATTAAAAAAATTAAATCAAAATGCACTGTGAAAAAAGACAAATTATTCTTAATGTAGGAAAATACAATTTAACCACGAACAAAAATATACGATATCCACTTCAGCGTTACACAGGATTCTGAAAAGCGACTTTCATCTTCAGAAACCTCAGAAACCAATATCTTTTTTCGAGATTTATAGAAGTATTTAAAAAAAAGCAAGTTTTTTTTTCCCACTGATTTTCGGAAACGGGCGTCGCGTCAGTTCGTCGCGCACAATTCGTCGCAGTGACATTTCGTCGCAGCGACAATTCATTGCAGCGTCAACTCGTCGCAGCGTCAATTCGTCGTGGTGTCAATTCAACGCAACGAAAATGTTTCTGAAGGCTATGATGATAAAATTAAAGATAATATAGTAAAATTATTTAATGATAATTTGTTTTTTAGATATACAGAATTACAAATAACAATTTACATCATTAAATAATTTTACGAAATTATCTTTACTTTTATCATCATAGCCTTCAAATATAGTTTCGTTTCGTCGAACTGACACCACGACGAATTGACGCTGCGTTGAATTTTGCGCGATGAATTGTTCTACGAAAAATTGTTCCGCGATGAATTGTGCGCGACGAATTAACGCAGAACCTCAGAAACGTATTCCAGTAATTTTTATAGCGTATTAAACAGTTTTCACAAACCGAAATATATATATTTTTGATGTTTATATGAATTTTCAACATGTAAAGAGATTTATGGAGTTTTCTGTACATGTGTTAGTAAAAATGATAAAAAGTTTAATATAACTGCGAAAAATGTTCCCTAAAAGTATTATGAAATATTTAGTATTATGTTTTATAATGCTAATGAAAATTTAGTTAACATAAATTATATATATGCAGATCTCTATATCCCACTTTTTAGGTTATTTTGTTTGCGAAGATATAAATATACTATGACATCCAAGCAGTCTAAAACTGCTATACTGAAACATTTTTATCCACAGGTTTTGTATTAATATATTTTAAACTGTTCAAATAAGGCATTTTTAAAAATAATAAACTACTTTCTACCTATATTATCTTTCATTATTCCTCATTTAATGGCGTTTTGAATTGTGAAATAAATGAAGATTAAAGTTTCAAACTTTCATTTAGAATATCATGTTCTAATTATTAAAAAACAAACAAAAAAAACGAGATTTTTTGTTTTTGCACTTAAAAGGAAAGGGTTTTTCTCAAATATTTCAGAAGTCATTAAAATTAAATTCCACTTTTCGTAATCTTTCTGAGAATATCAGGAAATATTTTATAATCCTACCAGAATTGTGCGTAATAACTTACGTATTAAAGTTGCAACGTATTAAAACTCTGCAGAAATATATCAATTTATTCGTGGAATAATGTTTCTGAGTATTAGGAAAGAGAACGTGAAATATTAAGATCAACATAAAATAAACTAAAAAATTATGGTGCAAAATTTATTGGAAATAATATACGGGAAATGGAAGTAGGATACAGGAGATGAAGAAGTGGAGCAACAGTAATTTGTTTAAACAGAACATCATTATTTATTTTATTTTCGGAATCAGATGGGGTACAATTAAATGAATTTATATGTGCTACACATTTTACAGCTTCAGTCTTAAAAACATTTATAGCATCATTTTGTTCTGATCAAAAAGATGTATTGATTTGTATTTTGAAACTAATTATGACACCTACTGATGTCGAGTTTTAAAGTAAGGAACGGTAACTGCCCAATGTGACACAAAACTGTTTAAATCAAACACTTAATGCACAGGGATGTTAATTTTGTGTAATATACAAACAAAAATTAACATATTTGTACATTAATCAAAGTTTTATACAGTTTTGTGTGTGTCACTGGCTAATTACTGGCGCATTGACAATTACTAGCACATTGCTAATTACTGCTGCGCTCACACACTGTTACCATAATTTCACAAGTCTTTCGTTTACAAACAAGGCCTTCCCATAAGCGGATTATTCTGAGTGATATTGCTGAGAACATAGTGTTCAATTTTTTCTGATCAAAAAGATGTATTGATTTTATTTTGAAACTGATTATGAAACCTACCGATTTCGAGTTTTAAAGTAGGATAATTGCCCAGTGTGACACAAAGCTGTTTAAAACAAACGCTTAATTCACGGGGATGTTAATTTTGAGTAATATACCAATGAAAATGAATATATTTGTACATTAATATAAGTTTTATACAGTTTTGTGTCTCACTGGTTCATTACTGGCGCATTGTCAATTACTGCTGCACTCACACACTATTACCATAATTTCACAAGTCTTGTGTTTACAAAATAGGACTTCACTCAAACGGATTAGTCTGAGTGATATTGCTGGGAACATAGTGTTCATTTTGTTCTGATTAAAAAGATGCATTGATTTGTATTTTGAAACTGATTATGACACTTACTGATTTCGAGTTTAAAGTAGGATAATTGCACCGGTAATTGCCCAGCGTGACAAAAAAGCTTTAAAAATAAACTCTTAAAGCTCGGGGAAGTTAATTTTGGATAATATACAAACGAAAATGAAAATATTTGTACATTAATCTAAGCTTTATACAGTTCTGTGTCTCACTAGCCAATTACTGGCACATTGCCAATTACTGCTGCACTCACACTCAGTTACCATAATTTCACATGTCTTGTGTATACAAACTAGGACTTCCCTGAAATGGATTAGGCTGAGTGATATTGCTGAGTTCATTTTGTTCTGATCAAAAAGATTTATTGATTTGTATTTTGAAATTGATTATGATACCTACTGATTTCGAGTTTAAAGTAGGATAATTGCACCGGTAATTGCCCAGCGTGACACAAAACACTTTAAAAATAAACTCTTAATGTTCGGGCAAGTTCATTTTGGGTAATATACAAACGAAAATGAACATATTTGTACATTAATCTAATTTTTGTACAGTTTTGTGTCTCACTGGCCAATTACTGGCGCATTGCCAATTAATGCTGCAATCACACTCACTTACCGTAATTCCACTTGTGTTTATAAATTAGGACTTATTTTAAAGGGATTAGTCTGGGTGATATTGCTGATAACATAGAGTTAATAACTTTTGCTAGATAATTAAAATGAGACGTTAATTATATATTGGTAGAAAATCCAATGATGAAAATGGGCAAATTTAATGGTAGAATTATAAAATGCTATATATAAATTCATATACACTGTTAAAAAATATTGGGAAGCAAACAAACAAATAGAGAAAACCATGCATGACAGCTATGCATAGGTATAAAATTAGAAGTACACAAATATTTAAGGTAATGCAGACAATAAGACACTTAAACATCGTATATCGGAATGTTACCTCTTTGAAATAAAGTCAAGAACATGAAGAGATTTTTAGCACCAAATAGAGTACGTATAAATGTAAAAAAAATGTGTTTTTTGACAAAGGAATGTTTTATATGGTGTATGGTCGCCTCCGACAATTAAAACTGTTAGACCTCTGTTTTCCATAGATGTGATGAGGTTGTCGATAGGAGTTTGACGAATTCTGTTTCACTTTAAAAAAAATGATATCTAAAAGTAATAATAAGTCAACTTTAACAGAGGCATTGCGCTCGCTGCAATCCGTCGTCCTATATGAACCCAGACATGCTAGATCAGGTTTAAGTGAGGAAAGTATACTGACTAATACACACCGTGAATTATTTCTTTTTCAAAAATATTATCTACAATAGGAGTTCTTTTATCCATTAATATACATTAAAAGAAAGGAATACGCAACGGCTTCAGCGTCAAGTAGAACAGGATATCCTATTACCTCGTCTGCAAACCTTTGGGCTGTGAAAGTGCCATTCGAAGTAATTTACAAATCCGTGCTTTTTTTTCTGAATATCATGCTAGCTAAAGTGTGACAATATGAACCCGATTACGGAACTTTCCCCCACTATATAAACTATCTGTTAATTACAATCAAGAAAATGACTTTTCCTTAAGATCTCTAGATTTTAGAAAGCGTGGTTTAATGCAAATTAAATTCACTGCTGTAACGTTTTTAGTTATATTTTATTACAAAAAGTAAAAAAAAAAATACCTATTGCAGCCATTCGGAGGAAAACAATTCATGAAAATTACGGTATATTTTCATCGATCATAACCCCCAGATTCCAATACCACCCTTCGTTCAAATGTTGATATATATATATATATATATATATAGATAGATAGATAGATATCTGATTTTTTTCATGCGATAGCACTCGTATTGTACACCGATTTGGATGTAACTAAGTGTGTGTATTTGGGTCACCAATACCTCGACCGAGTTCGTTGGCCAACTTGGTTCGCCATTTTGTTTCAAAATGAGGGCCACTATAAGATATAAAACTAAACAAATATATTTAAAAAACAGATACTCAAATTTATTCTTTATTTAAGTGTTAAGAATTAATACAAGGATTCTGGAGCATTTTTGTTTTGCACCTATCTTAAAAAATGGCTGAGATATAGCAGTTTGATATTCTAGGGTGGCTGATATTGTGAAACAGGACGACAGATTACAAAATACAAAAAATAAGGGATTAATTTTTGAGTATTAGTGAGCGTGATTTTTCGCAAATGATTAATTTTATTTTTTAATCATTTTCCCAATTTTTCGCATAAAACTGTATATTCGTATTCGTTAGTGTGGAATTCTCTCCATGTCACCAGGGAAATTATCGCAAAATTTGGCGACCAAAAATAAGCCTCCATAAATGAAGCCAACTTGTCTATAGTTGACTAATTTGGCAAGTTTCTTTTTTCAAATTCTGTATTAACGAAACTTCTGTAATCGGGTTCTTTGAATTTCAGCTTGATATTTTCGAGTAAGATTAGCTAAAATTTTAAAACGAAGATATTGGAAATATTGTACCTTTTCCTCTCGGTACATTTCGGAAGGACATTTTTGAAAGGGGGTGGGGGGCGGATTGCAAATGTTTACACTGAAATTTTAACTTTGGTATATATAACTCTTTGTATAAATATTTGTTATCTTGTTGATCTAGCATCACTCAAAACAAATGTAAAATATTCCTCTGTGACTATTTTCTAGGACAAACTTCCGTAGATTGGCCCAAAACCAATCGGAGTATTTAATATCATTATTATATTTTATACAGTTGTATGCTGTTGTTATTAGCAATACTCTTGTTTGTCGCCAAACTTACCTGTGTATCTGAATGCAGAATATTACCTATTTTTCTTGTACGAAAAGTGATTACAACATAAATGTTGCATTTCATGTACCACATATCATTTGCAATATTTGTACTTTAATATTAGCAGGGCAAAGGTGATAAATTTCCAAATATTTTCCCCACACCATATTCATATTGCATAATTTTCATTTAAAATATAAACTTTTCACTCATTTCATTTAAAATACATACATTTAAAATAAATAACTTTCACTCATTTGATTTAAAATACACGCATTTCACCCTTTCTATTTAAATAACCAAAGAGAAAAAATCCAGAAAAAAATAATGCCATAATTCAAAAAAAATTAATTAAAACTTCAAAGAATTGTTTGTAATTTACACACGCGAGATATAAAAGCTGATATTGGTAAAAGTGTTATTGGCGAAATTTGCGCCAAATCTCCACTACTAAGTTATTACGGTTTTTTCTTTCAAGCTGGAAAAAATCCGTATTTATTTTCCATTTTTATTAAACTGAAATATGTTTTATTGTACTAAATAAGTGCGTGCATATTTCCTTTGCCCCATGTGGTCTAATCCGATTGTCTACGCTTATCTACCGCCGGTGAAAATGACGTATACACTTTAATTGTGTTCTTTTTATCTATTTTTTAATATAATTTCCAAACGGTTTTAAATTTATTCTTGATATTCAGATAGGTCTCGTTGTCATCTTCATAGGTACTTTCTGTGAAAATTAGAACGACATCCGTTAAATATATTTTGATTTATTCTTGACGAAAGTGTTTAATATCTATCGTAGCTAGACATGGGGCAAAGTAATATTGCGCTGTGTATGAATCTTCGTTTTCACTCACATAATAACTAATTAAACTAATAATAATAATAATAATAATAATTTATTTTAAAACCAGCATTGTTGATGATGTATGGCATAAACTTAATATAGTACGTCTAGTTAGGGATCAGACACTGTGTTTGTGATAGAGAGAGAGAAATATGCGACATAATTTATTTGTTCTATTTTTTGTCCTAAACAGCTACACATATTTTTCATTATTCTAAGGACTAAAGGTCATATTTTAATTTTAAAATATAATTTTTTTGTCGTTGTTATTAAATTGAATGTTTAATAATAGTTTTTAATTTTTGAGAATAATTGGCATGTCAAATGCTTACATTAAATATAAAATAAAATGAACTGTTATTTGTTTCTTTTAGATCAACGGTTAACAAGCACTAGAGTTTACCAGCCAGAATGAGGACTACGAAACACTATCTTGTTCTGAGCTTCCTAACGCAAAAAGGGAATTTTAATGTTAGGGAATTTATTGTTCAAATTTTGGCTAATATAATGAAGTTTAAATATGAGAATAAATTGAGAAATTATTTTTCCAGCAAACTACAAATATAAATCGCCAGTGTTCACCTCTTAATAAGAACATTTATTAGTTTAGGATAATTCTAAAAGTCCTAGATAGAGGATTATGCATGAAATAACATTTTATACCTTATTGTATTGCATAGTGTTTCTTTAATTTGAAAGCGAAAATGTTTTAACATTTAAACATTCTGAAGCAAACAAATAAATATAAGTAATATATTTGTTGAGAACGCATTCATGTACATCTGAAAGATATATAGTTAACTATGTAAGTATATACATGTACCATGTCACATACTACTAAGAAATTTATATTTATAGACAGTTCCTACAAAGACGAAAAAAACAATTTTATAATTCAAGTAAGTTTGAAGAATATTTACAAACCCTATTAGATAAGAAATGACTTGCTATTATCACACAAACAATACTAAAAATCTATATCACTCAACTATACTAAAAATAGAATTTTATACAAATTTTCATAACTTTAAAATATAAGACAATAATTTTTTCGCGTTTTTTAAGAGACAAACTCAGCAGAATTTCTTAATGACCTGAAATAGCAAGAACAAAAATTTAAACTCAACTATTAAAAAGAGCAAATCATTTCTGCATACTAATACCTCTTGTAATGAAGAACTTCTAAATTATGCTGTTGAAAAATCAAGGTACTTTCTTTTTATCTTTCCTATTCATTATATATATGAGAACAGAAAAATTAAAACAGCAAGTACGCAAAAACATACAAAAAAATAAATGCTTAAGCAAACAGAACTCAAATTTATTAAAAACATAGCTTTACAAAAGACGAAAAAGTAAGTTAATTAACTTAACCTAAATTGTTTGGTATTAATTATTAACAGTATGGAAAATCTGTTGTTCCCGAAAGTTAATTTTAACTGTTCTCCCTATGAGAAATGTCGGTGAAAACAAAAACAAAAAGCGAATTTAAATAAGTACCCGCACACTCATAAAGTAAATTGCCTAAAGATGTTTCTTTTTTTCGTATAATAATTATTAAGTAAATGAATGAATTATAAAGAAAAAAAATCTGCGATGCTTGTTTTAAAATTTGCTGATTTACAATATCCTGTGGGAATTGAAGTATGTTGAAAATTATTTAGTATAAAATAATAAACAGGAAAACAACAGATGTTTTCTTATATATGTATTTTTAATGAAGGTTTTATACAACTACACTATATTGCCAAAGGTGACCGGTCACTTGCGATTTTAGACGTTTTGTTAACTATATACAAAAATACATGAGGAATTAACCTGAAACTGAAGATGTATAAACAGTATAGTATAGGTTATTTATTTCCGCGAATATTTTTTCCCGAAACCCCATAGGGGACTGTCAACAAATTGAAACGAATATCTTTTGGATAACCCTGTAAAAACTAATGTAGCAAAGGCGTTTAAACTCGAAATTATTAATAAGTGGCTTATTGTAATATACTGTGTTCATTTTTATGAGGATAGCATGTATAAACGTAGAGAAAGTAAGGTTTTTATAAAAACAGTCCCAAATTTCGCCTAGTTTTTTGCTTATAATTTGCAGAGTTCTTAATATAAAAAAAAGTTCTTTTCAGAAAATATGACAAACAACATTTTACATAATACTCTGCAATCAGAATTAAAAAATAATAAAAATTGGATGAAAATGAACAGGTTTATTAAAAAATGTTACACTGCGCATGCGCGATAGCAATCAAAATATAATATACATAATGTATTAGCTAAGTATATAGAACAACTTTTGTGAAAGTCTGAAAATCATAGCTTGAAAATTCGGAAAATTATCGTCGATAAAATAAGCTCGAAATCCGTTGTTCCCAAAAGGAAGCAAAAAGACGAGGGGTTGTATCAAATGTCTGTTGATTGGTGCCAAGATAGCGTATACAATATTGCACGCAGTACTATATTTGGATACAATCCCACATGTTTTTTTACATGTATATAAACGCCATCTGCAATGAATAATGATTTTTTAGAATTAAGTCTTCCACGTTCTCAGGTATTTCTAATTATTTAAGGAATATTTTATGTATATTCTTTAAATAATTGAACATAGTTGTTTTATTAAAACTTTAAATGCAAAAGACTAGAGACTAAATATGGATTATTTATCGATATTGGAATAACGAAATTCTATACAATTTAATTAAAATTTTCATCAATATTCTACATAAAAAATAAATAAACATGTGTTAAACATTTAAACCACATATCAAATTCTTCCACCAAAACTATTTTAAAGTTTTTAAGATTCTACAAAATTGTTTGAAAATAAGATTATACAAGAGAAAAAGCCTCTAAGCGATAAACGGAATGTAGATTTAATTAATAGATGCTTATGAATAATTTTTTTTTTGAAAATTGTGCGCTTAATTTTTAGGAAAAATTTATGATGCGTACAAATTTCAGAATATTTCTGATTCTTGGAAAAATGCGATTGATTATGTATTTAGTCCGATTTTGATATCACATAAGGTTATTTTTTATAAAATAACTAAATAAATCTAGGTTCTGATGAAATTCTGAAAAATAAAATTAAACCAACATAATATTTAATTCGAAATTTAAAGCAGTGATTAAGTTTAGTTAACATTTTGGATTTAAATTTATATTTTCTGCTAATTGTATAATTTTTAAGCATCAAGATTAAAATTAATATTTCATAAAATAGTGTAATTGTAAGCCAACTTTAAAAATTATATTTAAATAAGGTAGCCTGCGTTTTATTCTTTATAGCAATTACGTTTTTTTTTGTTTTTTTTTTTTATTTTTAGCGTAAATAATAATTTATGGAAATCCAGAAACAAAATATACTTTCTATTTTTTTTAATTAAAAAAATGTATTTTTAAATTTTTAAATTATTAATAAATTCCTATTTAAAAAATTGAATTGAATTATTCTCTATATTAAGTTTTGCTTAATTATAAACCATGTGGTCCAAAAAATACCTGAGTGCTTTTACAACACAACACATACTTACAATATATTTTGAGAACTAGAAAAAAAAAGTTACTTTTCGACGGAAGACAGTGTTCATACACCTCAGAGATTTCAGGAGCTTTAGGAGATTTAAGGGATTAGAATACCGGAATTTTCGTAAATAATTCTCACCATACCTAAATAAAAAATATGTTTCATTAAGTAAAGAAAATATTGCTTTACAAAAATTTGGTATTCCTCCTCTGAGGCATCTGTAAGATCTTTACCCCATTTCATTAGATTCCACAAAAATTAAAATCAGAAAATACGAACAAAATTTTTAGGAAAACGTTTTTACATAGTATATGATATATTATACATTAAAAATATTTACAATTTTGCTAATGACTAATTGAATGTTTCCGGTCTCTATGTGAACTTTTTTTTCTAAATGGATGGATAAACACACAACACATTTTCTTCTATAACTCTTTCCAAATTATTATTCCTTTTTCAGGGTTAATTTCATTCCAGAAACTCATATATGGTGTTAAAAGTTGGTGTTATACCTTTCGTAAAATGAAAGAAAGCATGGTGTCAAAAGTTGATGTTATAACTTTCGTAAAATGAAAGTAAGGATGGTCTCAAAGGTTGGTGTTATGTCTTTCGTAAAATGAAATTAAGCATGGTGTCAAAAGTTGGTGTTATACCTTTCGTAAAATGAATGTAAGCATGGTGTCAAAAGTTGGTGTTATAACTTTCGTAAAATGAAAGTAAGCATGGTGTCAAAAGTTGGTGTTATAACTTTAGTAAAATGAAAGTAAGCATGGTGTCAAAAGTTGGTGTTATAACTTTCGGAAAATGAAAGTAAGCATGGTGTCAAAAGTTGGTGTTATATGAAAGTTGACGCATTGAAAAAAAAATACAGACAGGGCTCCAACACGGTCCGCTTTTTGGACACCACTTTTTAAAAAGAAAAATCTCCTTTATAAATTTAGTAGAAACGTACCTAGAAGGTCGTTTTTGTTGCAATTTTTGCCAAAACCTACCACGAATTTTTTTCCCGAAAAAATACTGTATTTCAAAAAACGGACCAGTGGGTGCCCTGTATAGACGATCCCTTTTGACAACATAAACTACATACGATTAACAGAAAGTCACGGGAATTTCATACGAATTCATACGAAAACCGGGCTATGATGCCTTACACTGACTTTTTTTATCGGTTATAAAAACGAAGAAAGTCGACAATTTTGGGGATTTTTTACATTAATGGTAACCAGGCTATTGTATTAAGTGATTGGTTTGGCACGGGTTTGGAAATCACGCCAATCAAAAAGTCAGCAAACATCGGTGCGTGAGTGTATCACATCTGTTCCGAAAACCGTTTACATATATACGTGTTTAAACGGTACATTTCGTTCTTGTAAAGTTAATTAGAACTGAAGATATAGTTATCTACAGATATTTTATTTTGGAGAGAAGGAATGCCGGGGTACTGTACTAATCAGCATACTGAAATAATCTTTAAAAATTATATTTCCTTTAAAAACGTGAACTTAAATATAGTTTATCATATTGGATTATTTTAGTTGTCATATGAAGAGTTTTACTTACGAATATCCGATTTAAAACTTAGCTATAAACTTCTTATTCCATATTAAAGTACAAATTTAAAGAAAGGTATTTTTCATTAATCATTTTTGTACTGTAAAATTCATAAGCTGTTTATGGTTAAATATAAATTATTATACATACTTACTAAACTTTTGAAATATATTGATTGAAATATATTGACTACTCAGTTTGAACACCAGTTTTTGTAAATTATAGTGTAAAGTATTATTCAACTATCTCAATCTTCTGTACCTCTAATTTCCTATGCACTATGATAAACAAATAGCAAATGTTTTTTGTACATACTAATAAAATACAATTTTCTTATTAATGCGACCCTCACGAAGTACTTTTTCATAATTGCTGTGATCAAAACTTCATAACGACCCCATAATTAACGATATGGAATAGACTACGAAAAAAAAATATGGATTTGTTGTTTTTCTTTTACTTACTACTGCTCAATGTGTTTTAATTTAATTTTTTAACGCAAAAATATCAAAACACATCTACATGGTTACTGCTGAAAGACGTATGAAATATTACTCGCATTAATATCGCTCTGTATAGAATGAAACATATAAAAACTTATTTATAATTTAACAAACCTTTTATATAGTTTTATTTTGAATACACACATATATATATATATATATATATGTGTATATATATATACATATATATATATATATATATATATATATATATATATATATATATATATATATATATATATACATATATATATATATACATATATATATATATATATATATATATATATACATATATATATACATATATATATATATATATATATATATATATATATATATATATATATATATATATATATCATCATCATCATCATCAACCGTTTTCAATCCACTGCTGGATGTAGGTCTCCCCCAGATTTTTCCATTGTTGCCTGTCTAGTGCTTTAGTCATCCAATTAACACCGGCCACTTTTCTGATTTCGTCACTCCATCTTACTTGGGGTCGTCTTCTTGGTCGTTTTACATCTCTGGGATACCACTGTAGGGTGTTTGTGCTCCATCTATTGTCTTGTCTTCTTGCAATGTGCCCAGCCCATTTCCATTTTAGCCATTTAATTCTCTCGATAATGTCAAAAACTTTCGTCTGACTTCTTATCCACGTTATTCTCTTTCGGTCTCTTCTGGTTATGCCTAGCATACATCTTTCCATACTTCGCTGTGTTGTTTGTAATCTTTGTACCATCCGTTTTGTTAGTGTCCAAGTTTCTGCTCCATAAGTTAGTGCAGGCAAAACACATTGGTTAAACACCTTTCTTTTCAAACAAAGAGGCATGTTACTTTTCAGAATAATATTGTTCTTCCCAAAAGCACTCCATCCATTTCTTATTCTTCTATTGATTTCATTCATGATACTGTTGTCTGAAGATATTTCTTGTCCAAGGTACACATAACTTTCAACATCTTTAATCTCAGTGTTGTTGTAGACGATTTTCTTTTTTGATGCAAATGAATTGAACATCACCTTAGTCTTTTCCAAATTTATTTTTAATCCCACATTAATGCTAGCTTCTGCCAAATCTTTTAGCATATTTTGCAATTCTTCAGGGCTATTACTGAAAATTAAAATGTCATCAGGAAACCGGAGATGGCTTAAATATTCCCCATTTATTCTAATCCCTTTGTTTTCCCAATCCAGCTTCTTGAAAATACTCTCTAAGACAGCAGTAAAAAGCTTAGGCGAAATGGTGTCTCCTTGTCTTACTCCTCTTTCAAGCTTGATCTTCGCTTTTCCTTTGTCCAAACGGATGGTGGCTGTTGCTTTCTTGTAGATCTTCTTTATGATATTGATATAAGGTTTGTCTATACCAATGTTCTCCAGAGAAGTAATTACTGCAGATGTGTAGACCGAATCAAATGCTTTTTCATAATCAATAAAGGCAAGACAGAGAGGTAAATTATATTCTTTATGTTTTCCTATAACTTCCCTTACTGTTTGAATATGATCCATTGTGCTAAATCCACTTCGAAATCCTGCTTGTTCTCTAGGTTGAGCTGAGTCCAGAGCTGATTCAAGTCTTGTCGTTAAAACTTTGGTGAAAATTTTATAAATCACTGACAGTAAACTGATTGGACGGTAGTTTTTAATGTTTTCCTTTTCTCCTTTCTTATAAAGTAACACCATCACAGCATTATTCCAATCTTCTGGTACATCTGATTTCTCGAGACATTTGGAAAACAGTAAGGCTAGCATTTTTGCAAATTCTTCTCCTGCTTCTTTGATAAGATCAATTGTAATTCCATCTTCGCCAGGGCATTTACCTTTTTTCATGCCTCTAATGGCTTGTACAACTTCATCTGTCATCACTGGGATTATCTCTTCAGTTTCTGTTATGTTTACTAGTGGATCACGTAGGTTGATTTCCCTTTGATCTTCACATTTATATAGATCGTTATAGAATTTTTCGACAATGTGTACTATTTCATTATTGATTTTGGTGATTGTTCCATCTGCTGTCTTCAGTGCAAAAATACCTTTTCTTCCAACACACAGTTTGCGCTTAGCTGATTTTAAACTTTTGTTATCTTCTAGAACTTTTTTGACAAGATCACAGTTAAATTTTCTGATATCTTCTGTAACACATTTTCTTACCGTTTTACATAATTCTGCATATTCAACTCTTGATTTAGGATAGTTTTTCTTCATTTTAAATTCTCTGCGTTTCTTCATCAGTCTTCTTGTTTCTTCTGTTATTTTCTTTGTTTGCTTTACTTGTGCTTCACCAGCTATCGTCCTTGCAATTTCTT
Organism: Maratus michaelseni; assembly: GCA_963931845.1. Lineage (NCBI taxonomy): Eukaryota > Metazoa > Arthropoda > Arachnida > Araneae > Salticidae > Maratus > Maratus michaelseni. The sequence continues at coordinate 445,568,477 of OZ007589.1, read as the reverse complement.
GTAGAGTATTTGTTATTTTCTTGTTCACTACTGTAACATCTTGTTCTTCTTCTAAGATTGATTGAAGTACTTGAAAACGATTTTTAAGTTCTAAATTAAATTCTTCTTTATGTTTCTGGAGATTTATAATATCGACTGATTTCTTTGAGCATTGCAAAAGCTTCATTCTTTCCACTTTAGTATTTAAAAGCAGTTTGCATCTAACTAACCTGTGATCGCTTCCTGTATTGAAGTTATTGAGAACGCTGCAATCCTGAATAAGATGCTTTTTGTTTGTCAAGATGTAGTCGATTTCACTTGTTGAGCCATTTGCACTACGCCATGTCCATTTTCTTTGTGGCTTTTTCTTGAAAAATGAATTCATGATATACATCTGTTCACATTCTGCAAATTCAATCAATCTGTTTCCTCTTTCATTACGCACCCCATATCCATGACTTCCTACTGAGAACTCACCTTTCTTTTTTTCCCCAATTCTAGCATTCCAGTCTCCCATTATTAATTTTATGTAGCATTTTCCTTTTTGATGCATTGAAGCTACTTCTTCATAGAAATCCTCAATTTCTTCATCAGTATAGCTAATTGTTGGTGCATAAACTTGGGTAATTTGCAGTTTGTATCTTTTTGACACTTGTATAACTAACCTTGCAACTCTATCTGATGCACTATCATATTCTACGATGTGATTCTTCCACCTTTTATGAATCAGAAATCCTACACCACTTGTTTTTCCATCTTCTGTACCTCTGTAGTACAATACATGTCCACTGGCAAGATCAATCTTCTCTTCACCTTTTCTTCTTATTTCGCATAATCCTAGGATGTCCCAGTTGATTCTTTCTAATTCTTCTTCAAGTTCCTGTAAACGACTTTCAGAAGATAAGGATCGTCCATTATACGTAGCCAAGGTCATCAACTTATGGCAGCCAAACCGAGCCCGGTGATTCTTAGCACCCTCTGTCTTCATGTCTTTCTGATCGCTGCCGTAATCAGGAACATGCAGACTGCCGGGAATTGAGGGCCGTGATTTGTTTTGTGAATTCATGGTAAAATAAGGGGGGAGGTGGCCAAATTCCTCCACGCTGGCCAAGCGGGTTGGAGGAAGCCCATCCGCGTTCGTTCCCCATGCACTAGGCAAGGGTACCAACAGGCTGCACCGATGGAAGGTGCGGATTGGACATCAAGTCCCTGCTCCCAGTCGATTCCTTTAAGTCCTCCTCTGAGGCATTTAAAGGGTCTTCTCCTAGTTAACAAGCAGAGGCTATTAAACAGCCCCATATATATATATATATATATATATATATATATATATATATATATATATATATATATATATATATATATATATATTTATTTCGCATTAGTCCTTTAAATTAATCTAACTTCTGACATAGTCAGTATTTCCTTAAATTCTTAATAATATTTATTCCTATTTAATGTTCTTTTAAAAGTAAAAATCCGTATATTAATAATTATCTTATTCCAAAACTTAATATAAAATTTTAAGTTCATTCGTAGCTTTTATCAGCTCGTCAATCTATAAAATTCCGAGACGCTTTCTCATTTCGAATGTTTTTTAAAAAAGCCATTTTTTTTTAAATTATTTTTCCATGCTTTGATTTTCGCGCATTGGGGTTTTTTCACCTCAAAATTGTTGCGCGGCCAGGGGACGAACTCTTTCGTGTCTTAGTTTCTCCCTCTCGCCACATTCGCTGGGCTGGAGGTCGCCTCTCACTCATTGGTTTGTGCGCACGTGACGTCGTTTTTCTGTATGTCTACGCTCAGTGAACAAAACTCGCTGGCATCCTTCGGAGATGAGGATTTTTGACGTGTTTGGAAGTATAAACAAATATGTATCTGGTGTTGTCGTCTCGTTGAATTTTCACACTATTCTTTAACATCTTTAAAACAATGTAGTGATCCATCGTGGAGCTTGAGGGCGATAAGTTTCTACCTGTGGGAATTATTACGGCATCGCTCTTATTCTAAATAAAAGATTTGTATGGAAATTGGCTGGTTTTTATGGATAACTCTTGCGGACTCTTTTCATTGCCTCACGTCTTCGCCGTGATTGTTGATGTCGACTGCAACTTTGTATATCTTTAACCAACTACCATTTTATCGTGGAGTATTTGGAGAAAATAATTACGGGAAGTGTTTTTTAGAAGATTTTTTTTTTTGAAGATTTTTAACAAATAAAATGTTAAAATACGCATTTTAAATAGAAAGGGATTTAAATAAATAAAATAAATGGAATATTGTTTAAGATAGGAAACTAAGGTTGTAAAATAAATTTAGAAGGGAGAAAATTTTATGGAATACATTTAAAGATGTGCGGAATTTTAATTCTTGAAATATATAAATAAATATTTGGATATATTCCCAAATTGTATGTTTTATTTTCAACAATTATAATTCCTTCAATTTTGTTATTGATGGATATCAAATAATATATCTTAATCGTAACAAACAATATGCATTCGTACTAAAATTATTCATGAAGCTCGTATTTTCATGATTTAACGTACATACGCTTACACGAATTTGTAAAAGTTTTGAGTTTGCCCAAAATTTATAGTAATATCATTAAAATAGATATTCAATTTCTTTTCTACATTTTAAAATTGTGCGAAACACGGTGTATAGACGTCTTTCCATATAAAATATAAACGGAACTGCCATTACTTAAGTGAAATGTTTCCGTTCTCAATTACACAGCAGAATTTAGTAAAAAAAGTAAATTTTAAACTTAATTTCAGAATAGGTAATTAGCTTTCTTTTCTAGTTAAGAGATTTTTTTCTTTTGAAACAAAAATTAAATTTACATGAAGTGCAGTACTTTTTTATAACAAAAGTAAAATTTTTATAGTTTTTTCCACGGCATTTTTGAATGTACGTGTCTTTGGCCGTTGGACACTGACCGGGATTTGAAATTTAACCGTTAGCTGCTCTTAGCGTCTCACAGAGTAGCTTCTTTTTTCAATTTGAAAGTTTAATTTGAAATTTTCAGTTTAACTATAATTACTAGTAATATTTTATTTCTTGTAGCGCTCTGATTCAATCATTAGAGGCTTCTGAATAGATGAATTTTAATTATAATATTCCTCTACATTAGTATGATAAGAGTATCCTATGAGCTAATTGATACTTATATTAATGTAATGATGAAGCGGTCTCAGAGACCGCTCATTGTAACTATTCAGACATAAGTTCATACAATTAATGTACCAAAAATAAATTAGTTCCACTATTTGATGCACAATTTTGACACTCATTCTATGGTCTAATCACGTTATAGTCTAATTAAAATTTAGTGGATGGGAAAATATTTACACAGCTTACATCTATTTGAAAACATTCTATGATGGTTCTGGCATGTATAGTGACAAGATTCTATCAAAGTCATCTTGCCTATGATACAATTTTATCTAACCGAGGCACTTAAGTGTCTAAATTTTTATATGTTTTAATTTCATATTTCCTTGTTCCTTTTTATCATGATCATATAAATTCAGACATGTATGATGCATAAAAATTTCAGACCCTTGAGTGATTGAATTGCTTTTTCGGACACATATATGTCTTCTGCAATCTTATTTGCTGTGTAAATGAGCGAAAGTTTATAATTAAAGACAAGTTAGCATTTATTTCTATTGTCTTAATTTTATTATAAAACAATGCGAAAGTTTTGATGGATAATTTGGGGGCTTTTTAAACAGAAACTGTGATATAATTTTATATGTTAGTATGTTAGCAGTTTTATTTTAATACATTTATATGTAATTTTTTTAGTATACTGTAGTCATCACAAAGTTTTCTTCTATATAAATTCTATATATAAAGAATGAACTTTTTGCCCTAAAACTGTAAATAAAAATATCTCATTTGTGAAAGAAATCATCGAATTCCAGCCACTCCTCTTAGATTTCTACAATCAAAATTCAACAACAATCTACTCCTATGTACCGGTTGCTAAGCCTGAAATTTCACTGAATTCTATGCCTTTGCACTTGTGCATAAACATACTGTATATTAGCATATTTAGAACAATTCATCGATGTTCTGCACCCTTTCCTAGATGACTGCAACTAAAATTGAATGAAAAACTATTTTTACCACAAGGATACCAAATTTGATGTTTCGTTGAATTCCGCGCAATTAAACTGGAGATATAAAAATAACATAATTTGAACGAATCATTGATTTGGGTCATCCCCTCATGTGGAAAATTTCCCAAACCCAATCAGCACATGTTCACATAGATAATCTGAAATTTTGTCTAATTCCAACCAACGTGTAATTCCATTAACTTGTATAAAATTTCTCGTAGCAAAATTGCTGATAAACAGTGCTTCGAGGAGTTTACAGTTTTACGTTCACAGGTATTGTCAGTCTGTGCGGTTCAACTTTTATGGCTCGTACGACCTACTATTTAGGAACTTTATTATCAGATCGACTGTAAGACATTCTTGATAATTCATTCATTATAAGAATAATAGTAATAGAAAATACAATTTTCTCTTCATTCCAGACTTTTCTCGTCCCTTTACTAACATACAATTTAAAATTATAAAATAAATCTTTTTTATTTTATTTTTCTAAATGCGGAATATTGAAAAACATTTTTGGCATAGAATATACATATATATATATATATATATATATATATATATATATTTATGTGTGTGTGTGTGTGTGTGTGTGTGTGTGTGTATTTAACTATAAATTTCTTTAACACACATCTATAATCAATCAATATCCTTTTAATTAAAATGATGAACGCATTTTATAGAACTAATTCTTTTTCTAATTTTTCATTAGTTAGTTTTCGTTTGATACTTCATTACGATATTTTTTTAAATGTGATTTCTCAAGTAAGTTAATTAATTATGCATTAAATGTAAAATGGATTGGTTTTCAACTAAATTGAGAAGCCTAGTGCAAGGAAAAATAAATGCGATTTTTTTTCTCGTATCAAAAGACTTAAAGAACACGAAATATTCATTTTAATTTTCTAGAAATATTTCACAAATGTACAAAAAAAAACCCCTAATAATAATTTAAGTCATGAACATGTTAAAAAAATTCAAAGATTTAATTAACACTATATTAAATGCAGTAGTTGTTAAAAAAATATTTAGCAAATTTCAACAGTCATAAAAATCAAAGGAAAATACCAAATCACAAGCATGCATTTTTCGAAAAATAACCGTTCCATGTTATAACTTTTAAGAATACTAAACTGACATAGCATAAATGTAAAATGTATCTTAATACCTAGCTGAAGAACGTGCATATGGATATGTGGAATTACACGATCAGTGGCTGCTCGCAAATATTAACTAAATTTCAGACATTGTTTTCCTGGATATTATTAATATTCGGATATCATATGGAAAATATCAGAATGGTTATTTTTAAAGAAATGAGAAGGATAGCTCTTATCCGTATAGGGTATGAAAGGTTTATTTATACTAGTCTATATGATGATGCACGCTCTTTCCTTCAATAGAGAAATGGGCATGATCGGCTAAAATGGTCACATAATCCTTGCCAATAATTCGACCTTGCAGATTAATCATGGGACCCATGGACTACCACGATATGGCTGTGTAAATCATGACCGAATCCCAGCCATGTTTTACTCTTGGCAGCAAACAGTCTGTATCGTAGGCTTGGGACGATTTTTGACAGACGTAAACTCTGCCAGAATTTGGAAAAAGTGTTAAACAAGCCTCATCCAACCTAATGATTGCCTTCCATTGCTCTATAATCCAGGTTTTATGACTTCATCACCATGTTTTGCCATGAACACCCCGGTATTTTCCCCGTATTTTTCAATTTGATATAATAACCAAACAACAGCTCTCGCTAGAGCTAATTACAATAACAAAAATCGCAAACTGTGACAATTTTCAAAATGCGCTAATGAGGGAAACAACTGAAATGAACTTGGAAAGACAAAGTTATGTAAAGTTATGACCTATTCAATCGTGGATAACCGTTGATGAAAACAAGCTGGAAGAAAGCGAGAGAGTGAAGGACAAAAAAGTTTGGAAAGTAGAGAAGAGCTTTGCGATCTCCTTTGAAGATAATAAAAGTGAAACAGAAAATTAATAACATTCGAACTGATGAAGCCTCGGAACGAGGTGAAAACGTTTTTCAAAGAAAAATGATATGGGTAGTATGTTTGTAGTATATGTAGTATGGGTAGTATCTTTGTAGGTATATATCTATATACCTACAAAGGAATGTTATGAATTTCTCAGAAGAATAGGAACACGGGACATGAAAAATATAAAACAGGGAATATCAGTGAAATGATTTTTACTGACATTTTGCTGGATAATATGTATGCAACATATTTCTTAAGACTTCAGACTATGTCTAGATTTAAGAAAAATGTAATTAAACTATGTGTTTTAATTGAATGCTGATAATGTAATTTGTAAAAACAGTATTAAAATTTTTTTAGAAAAATAAAAATATATAGTATGTTTTAAAGTAAAAATAATATGAAAAGATACTGCTATACAAGTGTTGCTCTCCACACAATATATGCTAATGACTGGTGGAATTGATATACTAATGTATTATATAATTATAATACAGGCATTAAGGAAACAAGATATTTTGTTTATCGATTATGTAAAAAAAAATAACACTTACTTACATTTTATGGAAATTTCATACAACGGATGTGAATAAATGACTTACATGAAATATTTTGTCTTCTTCATAGCATATGCTCCTATTTCATTTTTCTCTAAAAACCTAACTCTAGAAGAAATTTGTTAAACTATTTTTGTTTATCTGTTCGTTTGCAGCTTCTTTGCTGGCATCAATTGGATATTCATTTGCTGTTATTTTTGAAAACAAAAAGTCGAAATAGTCCAAATATATATATAACCCTACTGTATGTATACACAAACACACATTGTCTCTTACACACATACACATATACATATAAATATGCACATATAATTTTCTTTATATTTTCTTATTCCTTAAAAATTTAAAAAATTTAAAATTAGAACGTAACCAAAAACATATATAAATAAAAAAGTTCATAAATAATGAATATATATAGAAACAAGTCTAAGAATTAAATCAGTTAAAACAAGATTTACTAAATAATTGGACTATTATAAAACAAGGAATAAATCCAAAAGTATAATTTTCATTTGTACTTAATTATCTAATGAAATTCTATAGAAATAATGTTAACATTTAACTTTAAACCATTACAGAGACACCATTTGTCAGATTAAACGAAAAACACTCATCGTTGGTGTTTATGAACACGATTTTCTCTTTCTATTAATTAACTGTTCTGTTTTCAAAATTCCTTATTTACCGTCTCAAATCTAGCTATAAATTAAAGTTTATTTCGTATCAATTATTGAAAGTGTAATTAAATCTGGCATCCGACACAGTTTAAATTAGTTATATAAACAAATCTCGAAGTAGGATAATTTTTCTAAACGTTATTTGTATATTTATATATTTATTCGTAACTTTTTTTTTTCATGTGATTTCCTGAGTATGATAATTAGACAATTAAGGGAGTAAAAATCTGTAATATGTTTTATTTTATTACAGAGTTGTTTAATAGAAAGATTCTGTATTGAAAATATTTGTTACACATGACATAATGTAAAAGACGAGTAGATGGACTTTTTAAATTATGATTGTATAAATCTGTCTTTCATTCTCTTGATAAAAGGTAGCAAACACATAAAATCGAAAATAGACGCCTTTTAAAGAAAATAATATTTATATATATATTTAATATTTCTTAAAATCCTTATACTTTTATATGTTTATTCAAATTAACATATGTGAACATCATGTAAGTAATATCATGCATTAAGGGAAAAAATGGTGAGGGTGCAAGAGTGAAAAACATTCTAAAATTGCGGTTTTTGTGATACTGAAGGAGCTAGAAACTTAAAATTTGGCATGTTAGTTGCGTGTAAGATGTAAATGCTCTATAAGAACAGTTTGTAAAAAAATCGAAATTTAAAGGGGGGAAATTTGCAAAAAGCGTTCTAAAAACATTTTAAAATACAGTTTCTATGGAATGTCTGGAACTACTGAGCCGATTTCAAAATTAATGGTGACAAATTGAAGGTGATATTCGCTGCTCTAACATGGACTATATTTTATTTCGGTGCCACTAACCCAGGGTGCTGTAGCGAAAAACGTTCTAAAATAGAAATTTTTGTGATACTGATGAGGTTAAAAACTTGAAATTTGCCAATATAGTTACTTATAAAATGTAAATACTCTCTAAGATCAGTTTTTAAAATATTCGAAAGTTAAAAGGGTTATATGAGTGAAAAGCGTTCTAAAAACGTTCTAAATTACGATTTCTATAGAATTGTTAAGGAAAGAAACTTGAAATTTGACATGGCTGCTACTTTGTAAGATGCAAATGCACACACAGAACAGTTTTGTTTTAATCGAAATTTAAAGGGGTGAAGGAGAAAAAAAGTTCTAAATTACGATTTTTTAGATACTCAAAGGACTAGAAGCTTGAAATTTGGCACTTCGGTTACTTTTAAGATACAAATACTCGCTAACAATGATTTGTAAAGAGATTCGAAAAGGGTGAATTTTCTAAGGGTGAAATGAGCGGAAAAGCGTTCTAAATACATTCTAAATTTACAATTTCTATGGAAATGTTAGGGCTAAAAACTTGAAAATTTAAATGGGTGTTACTTTTAAGACATAAATGGTCGAACAGTACAATTTAAAGTAAATCAAAATTTAAAAGAATGAAATGCGCGAAAGCATTTTAAAACGTTCTAAATTACGATTTCTGTGCATTTGTTAAGAATAGAAACTTGACGTGTGACATGGCTGTTGCTTTTGAGACGTAAACGGTCGCACCGAACAGTTTAAAAGAAATAGAAATTTGAAAGTGTAAAATCGCGAAAAGCGTTCTAAAAACGTCCTAAATTACGATTTATTTGGAACTGTTAAGGCTAGAAACTCGAAATTTGGCATAACTGTTACTCTAGAGAAATAAATACTCGCCCAGAACATTTTTCTAAAAATACGAAATTTTAAAATGTGCAGGGGCAAAAAAACTTTCTAAAATTGTGATTTATGTGGTACAGTTGGCACAGAAGCTTGGTATTTTTCATGGTGATTAGTTTTAAAATGTAAATGCTCGCTAAGAACGATTTCTAAAAAAAAAAAAAAATAGAAATTTAAAAATGTGAAATGTGCGGAAAATTTTCTAAAAATGTTCTAACTTGTGATTTAATTGGATTTCTTCGGCTTAGAATCTTGAAGTTTAGTGTACTGTTACCTTTTAATATACAGACGCTCGGTAAAAACAATTTAATATTTTTCGAAAATTAAAGGTGTTAAATGAAAGTAAAATATTGTAAATTATATTTCATTAAGAATTGGTAAAGATAGAAACTTAAAATTTGACATGTCTGTTATTTTCTAGACGTAAATACTCGCACAGCTTTTAAGATTTCAGTGCTCACTAAGAACGATTTCTGAACAAATTCAAATTTTAAAAGGGTGAAATGAGCGGGAAATGTTCTAAAAACGTTTTAAACTATGATTTATCTGAAATTGTTTGGGATCAATTGATTTATCTTCTCTTGGTATTTTTTTTTTCTTCTTCCTTATCTGGATTTTATTTAAATATGTATGCTATCATATATCACTTGGATTTTGGCTCTCCCATTTGTGTATGAATGTATATGATTGTTCCTGTGTTGTATGTTACGTATATATATATATATATATATTCTTAAACAAAAAATATACTTTTGGTGATATTCATCAAAAGAAAAATAATTCATTTTCTATGATTAATCGTTTGCTATTTAGAGGAAATTACGATTCACGAGAGAAAAACCGCATTTTTCGAATTCCTATACTATGTCAAAAAACACCTTAAAATGATTAATTGAAATTTCAGTTATTTATGAAGTTAAATCAATTAAAATCATGCGGGGACCACCTGAAAATTAGTATACGGAACCCTGCAGGACAAAACTGCACGCGTGCTGAATTGTTTGCTTCATAGGTATAAATCCAGGAATCGCTGACTATCTGTAATTTGCAAAAAATAACGATTTTCTAAAAAAAATGTATACTATTTTTTTTAGTAAAGCTTTAATCGCGTTTTTCTTGAATTGACATTTCTTAGCGCGCCCTACAAAGTAGCATTTAAATAGTTCAGCTAATCAATTTTTACCTTTTTTGGAAATAACAAATTATTTATTTTGTGAGGTTTTTAACCTTTCATATTACTAATAATATTTTTAAACCACGTTGAAATTAGAGAAATTTTTTTTTAAAAAATACACTTTTTTTTCAAGCTACTTCAATTTTACTCAATTTCGAGCAATTTCACTAAAAAGAGGTTCATGCCCCTCTTTGTTAATTAAATTCAAAAGTTATGTACAATATAATATTTAAAACAAAAGCAAACTAACTTTCATAAGTGTAAGAAAATGTAAAATAATATCTAATGTCTTACACAAAGGAAATAATATCCTAATGCCTTAAACCGCACTTCACGAGAAACTTTTATGGAATTCGGTGGAATTTATATCATATTTTTTTTATTCATTTTTAGAAAGAAAGTGTAATTTTGCTGTAGTGGTGATTCTGATAATATTTATTTTGCTTCTTTGATATTTAAGTATATAATATCAATGTGCAATAATTATAACCTAGGGGTTATTCATGTAAATAATTTATCGGTATGCATTGGAGTACCTTACTTTTGAGTTATTTTTGAGTTTGAAATATTTAATTACTGCCGTTTAGTAATTTTCGATATATTTAAATGCAAATATTTGTGATTGAATATGGCGAAGATTCCTATTCAGAAATGGGGATAAGAAAATATGCATTTTTATGCACCACAATTATTGGCAAAATCCTTCTAACTTTTGTGTATAAATATTTAGCAGAAATACAGTGAAAGAACAGAAATTCAAATAAAAGATAAAAATAAAACGGATTAAATATTTAAAATATATCTTTATGGAACATTATAACGTTTAAAAATAAAGACAAATGACGACAAATAAAGAAATTATAAATATTAAAAAGGAATAAATATAAATATCGAAAAAAACCCGTAAGACAATTTCTGTGCATTACATTAGCAATTTAAATTGAACTTAGTATAGCTTATTTCTTATTTATGTAAATAAATCTGTAAGAGTCAAATTTAAATTAAAAAAAAGAATATTATTTCTAAATATCTGAATACTTAAAAAAAAATCAAATGAATGTCACCATAAGATAAAACTTAAATAAAAAAAACTTTTTTTCATTCATATTTCTTGATATTTATAAAATATTATGGTATATTTTTATATCCTTAATGAACTTTCCCAAAAAGAGATAAGATTCCTAAAGAATATTTTATGCAGAATTTCGCGAAAGAAATAACTTTCCCTTAATTTCCTAATTTTATCACATTATTCTTTCTCAGTTGATCGAAAAGTAAAAAAGTTACAAAAGAAAAAAATATTATAATAATAAAAAAGCTTATGGACAAACCTTTTCGGATAATAGGTTTTTTTTTTCATTACCACCGATTTTGATAACAGGAAATTGTGAGTGAGAGTGATAATAGTTGTGACATTACGTGCGAAAAATGTACTTTTTGTTCCTGCAACTAACGGAGCAATATTATTTCTTTTTTGTTTAGTTTTAGCTGTAGCAAAACTATAAGTTTGCCGTCCGGAAAAAAAAGCAATTGTTATGCGATTTCGATAACAAAATAAATCACATGTCAAAGAGCCGACAATAATGTACCTATTTATTGAGAAATATTGAATCAATTTCACACTTTTATACATTTCCGGCAATAGCTAAGTGACACTGTCAGAAAAACTCGTCTTTATACACTAAATTATTCCTAATTTTTTAACGAATAATTTCCGTTGTCTTAGAAACCTTGTTTTTCCACAAATTATTCCTTTAAGTTTGAACATTGGGGGTAAATACCGTTTATTCCCTGCGCTCATGCATATTGGCTCTATCAATACTAAACATAGAATTTATTTAAAAAATAAAAAACAAAAATTCTATAAATTAAGATTTATTAATTATTTAAAAACGGCAAACTAAATAAAAAAAAAAATCGAATTAAAAAAGAGTAATAGTTAATTTTCTCAATCGTTTAAAAGCACTCACAATTTATTTTTTAACATTATAAAAAAATATTTGTATTTAAAATATATTCCAAATGAACGCATTTAAAAAAAATATATATATATATTAGTTACAATGAAAATATTATATGGGAAAAACCGGTTTTACTCAAAAAAGCAAACACTTCTCCTCGAATTTAATTAAAACTATAATATTAGTATTTTACATCTAGCAATTCAATTAAAAATATGTATAATTCATATTTTTATCTTCTATTAATACTAAAGTGTGAAAACATCCAATCACCATCTTATATCGGCTTAATATTTCAGAAATTAACTTCAAAGTTCACAGATTTCTAAACAACAAATATATCAAACCATATCCATTTCAAGAAATCACGATATATTTATTTCAAACTCCTCCTTTACCGAACATCTGATATCGCAATGGTTAACATACGAGGTTCATAACGGTTAGGTCCCGGGTTCAAATCCAAAATCGGCAACATGTTCTTGAAATTAATAAACAATATGTCCTACTTTAGTGAGAGTTCCTAGATGGCAGCACCGAACAAGTAATGATTTTTTATCGATACTTTCATTCTTCAATTGACATATATTTTACCTCTTGTAACGGATGAAAAAGAAACGAACATTCTACAAATAATGGAAATATACCGGCAGCACTGGTGCCTGTAAAATTTCTGTGACTTCAGGAAAGTATTTCTGAGAGTGTATAAATCAGTTGTTCGGTGAAAAGTAAAAACAAAAAATACATTACACACTCAAAAAATGCTTCGTTAAAAAACGTAAAATATACAGGCACCAAGTTGCCTGAACACATGTGTAATTGGACGAGATTTTTTGTCTATTTAAAGAAATATTCGACGTTTGACTGAAGAATTTCGGGAAATTTTGAGCTTTGGTTCGCGATTTTTTTGTGTTTTGAGGGGAAAGGACGTGTTTTGAGGTTTTTTTACATACGTAAAAATTCCGGTTTGAACACGGAAAAAAGTAGAACGCAGCACAGTTGCCTGAACACAATGGTGATTCCTCGAAGGTTTGTCAGACAGTTCTACGTTTGAGTGAAGAATTTTCTGTATTTTAGACGGAAATGGGCAAATCAAATCAGACATTGTTATGTTTTAACTATATTTATTCAACGGAAATATTCGTCCAATTCCCGAATTTTTTTTTTATTATTTATTTATTTTTATTTTTATTTTTATTTTTTGAATGTTAATGTAAAAACAAATGACTTTCTTTTGTTTCGAAAATTGCATAAATATTGCATTTTTACTTTTACCGTAAAATTTTTTATAGTTTATCTACTCTTGCAACATCTAAAAAATGTATCGAAGTCGCTCGAGTAGTTCCCGTGAAAAAGAAAGACGAATGTCAGATGTTTTGCATGTTATTTCCCAACTGTTGTCGTTGTTGTCGTCATTCTTAAATGCATTCCGATTCCTTCAAGTAGCATGAATGTGTTTTTCTATACATGTAGATATATGCATATATATATATACACATATAAAAAATTCTATACATGTTCTAAAACTCTAATAGATAAGTATCATACATTTATATAGAAATTTTTGTCGTAGAAATTCTTTGTTGTAGAAATAGTTTGTCTTTTTTTTACACTTTTCCACTGGGTTAGTAATATGATTTTCATTGCATAATGATTCAAATAAAATTAATATAAAACATTTGTTTTAGCTTTTTTAAACTAAGCTGAAGTGGGTTTTTTTTTTTATTTCATTTATCGATCTGTTTTCCCGCATTGCTTATTTTATAAAAAAAATGCGTTTTGTGATGTGTATATTTGTGATATTAAATGCACCTTTTTAGCAAGTTTTTTTAATTTTATTTCGTTATAGAGAACTCTTTTTGAAATCATGAGAAATTCAGAAGAGTGCATTTGCTTTCTTGTTTATATTACATTTTCCTACATAAAAAAATAGTTTGTCTTTTTCTACACTTTTCCACTGTCTTAATAATATAATTTTCTTTTCATAATGATTCAAGTTAAATTTATATTAAAACATTTGTTTTAGCTTTCTTGAACTAAGCTAAAGTGTATTTTTTTTTTCATTTCAATTATCGATCTGCTTCCCCACATTCCGGATTTTATAAAAAGAAAAAAATGCATTTTCTTAGTCTTTATTTTACTCAGAGAAACATCAGCATATCAAGTTATCCAAATGGGTTCAGTGAAGTGTTTTGATTTATTCTAGATATCCTTGCTATTGAAACATGACACTATATGTCAATAATAATTGTTATAATGTCTTCCTGTATCCACATTATTTTTACATTCATAAAAAAAATTGTATGTATATGAAAAACTATGTTTATGAAATCAGCAGGATTAAAAAGAAAAATAGTAAAAAAATATTTACAAAAAAAATCTATTGAACACCATTATAAGATCATAAAAATACAAATTGGAGGATTTTTTTTAATTCACAATTCTTGATATTCATAAAAAGTCATTGTTTTTCATATCCGTTCTCGTCTTTCACAAAAAATTAGGAATTTCAAAGAATTTTTTTTGTGTCATCTTTCTATAAAAACGGCTCTTCTTTAGTTTCATAAACTTTATCACATTTTTCTTTCATTTAAAAGGAATAAAAAGTTCTAAGTTAAAAAGAATTATATTTTTAAAAAATCTAAGAATAACGCTTTTTGTGAACATTTTTTATTACGACGCTTGTAAGTCACATGAAATGCATTTAATATATTCAGAATCATTCAGGAAACGGGAATATTTTTTATAAAACTTTTTAGCCTTTTTATAACTCCCATACATGGTTGTTTTATAAAATCAACCTTATAAAAACTCAAACCATAACATACAGCAACATTAATAAATGTCTGAATTCATCACTGGATTAAAATTGTTTAACTTTTATCATATTTTCATGTACCTGAAATAAAATTTTATTTTTTCGTTACTTTTCTGTACGTTTGTGCGCTTTCATTCTTTCTTAACATTTTAAAGTAACTGCAAAACAAGTACACTCTAAACACGACATTTTCAAAACAGAGGAAAAAAAAAACACTCAAATCTGAGTATGTCGCATAGTCAAAATGCCTCTGAATCAAAATTACTGAAGTTTGAAACATGTATATACTCATTTCTGAAAACATGCACACATTCAAGAATAAAACATCATGTGCTCATACTTGAGTATGCCACGTTTCAAAAAATGAGTATGAACTGACTTCCATATACTCATTTTTGAGTATTTTCATGATTTAAAAATAAGCTTGAACTGATTATAATCATTTTTGAATATGCCCATGTTTCAAAAATGAGTATGAACTGACCTCTATATGCTCAGTTTTGAGTAAGTCCATGTGTCAATATTCTGAGTATTTCTGGTATAAACTCGTCTTTTACCGCCATAGTTGGAAAAAATTGGCCCCATTCCCCTCTCTGTTGAAGAAATTATCTCCTTTATCTATTTACACTAAAGTCTTTGAAAACGGAATCGCTATGGACGGGGAAGAAAATCAGTTTAGACAATATATCGTCTTATCCAGTATACTTGCATAATTATCCTTCCGCATCGGGTTCCTACAATGTTTCTGTTTGAAAAATGATTCGATTTACGTAGCAGATACTGTAATACACTAAAACATAGCAGGAAGAATTGGCATAGAATAGAGAAAAAGTTCCATTTTAGACAAGTTTCTGTCTTAGCAGGTATAAATGTATGCAGTTCATTTCGGGAACCGTGATTTATTTTTCCTTTGTCAGAAACAATTACGTTATAGGAATATTTTGTTTGCTCAGATTTTACTGTAATAAATCTTCAGAATGAATTTTTCTCTTCAGAGGTGTATTATAAATTGAACATGATTTAACAGTTTTAGCGGGCATCTGAAAAAAAAATAGGAACCTATCTATAAGGGAATCCTATCTTTAGCTGAAAAATTTTAAGATGAAAAACCCTGAGAAAAGATTGTTTTGAAGTTAGACCTGTCTATATAAAATCCTGTCTAAAACGAAATTTTAACTGTTTTTTTGCGATTGCATCTTAGTGGTTTTTACTATCCCTGTTTAAGTGTTAATTTATGTATCTATTAATTAAGTAAACCAGTTCTTCTTCGACGGTGGCTGTCCAGATACCTCGAATACCCCCCTCTCCTTGTAGTCCAGGCATTAGGGGATAAAAAAGAGCAAATAAAGGAAGGTTTTGGTGTAGTTTTTTTTTGGGGTCCCTTTATGTTTTTTGGGTCGCTGAACACGAAACCGAGGTTTTCCAACAAATTTTTTTTCGGGAAATATGTTTTTTTTACAAAAAACGTGTAAAAAAACGGACTTTTTTCCGTTTTTTCAAAATAATTCCAAAATTGTGCATTTTACGTCAAAGTTGGCAATATATGAATTAAAGAAAATAAAATTTCCTATATTTTATGTAATGAAAGTTTTTTTCTCAGATCAATGGTTTAGCCGTGAGAGTGCCGCAAAAAAGGGAGTTAAAAACAAAAAACTGTAAAAAAACGGGAATTACGGTAGTGTATGTCGATGTAACATAAGAACTAACCATTTTACGCAAACGGTAACCATTAATGATACTAAAGATTATATGTTTGACTGTATTTTATGCATTTTAGGTAGAGGAAAAGTGCGGATCCTGCGCCAGGGGAAGGTGGGAGCAGTGGAGCAGTTCCAATAGTCCAGTAGAAATAGCGCAAAAAAGGGCCTTGCCTTACAAAAATTCGGGTAGTTCTGATTTTTGGGTATGCTGTAAAGGTTGACCCTCTAATAAAAAAAAACAAGTTTTCGACCTTCTAGACCTTGTGCGTTTTTCACAATATTGAAAAAAAACAATATTTTTCGGCACTTTTTTCGATTTTTCTTAAATATCTCAATTTTAGTGCATTTTACAGAAAAAATCACTTTCACCATTTTGTAGAGCATAACATTTTCTACAACATGCAGTATTCATGTTTGTAAATTGTCCAAATAGGGGGTAAGATACGGAGCCGGGAAAATAGGGTTAAATTTGGAAAAAATGTAAAAATCCAAAAATGACGTTAGTTTTTGCCGTATCTTACCCTCTATTTGGACAATTTACAAACATGAATACTGCATGTTGTAGAGAATTTTATGCTCTACAAAATGGTAAAAGTGTTTTTGTCTCTAAAATGCACTAAAAGTAGGTTATTAAGCAAAAACTAACGTCATTTGTGAATTTTTACATTTTTTTCCAAATGTAACCCTATTTCCCGGCTCCGTATCTTACCCCCTATTTGGACAATTTACAAATATGAATACTGCATGTTATAGAGAATTTTATGTTCTACAAAATGCTGAAAGTGCTTTTGTCTCTAAAACGCACTAAAAGTAGGTTATTAAGCAAAAACTAATGTCATTTGTGGATTTTTGCATTTTTTGCAAATTTAACCCTATTTTCCCGGCTCCGTATCTTACCCCCTATTTGGACAATTTACAAACATGAATACTGCATGTTGTAGAAAATGTTATGCTCTACAAAATGGTGAAAGTGCTTTTTTCTGTAAAATGCACTAAAATTGAGTTATTTAAGAAAAATCGAAAAAAGTGCCGAAAAATATTGTTTTTTTCAATATTGTGAAAAATGCACAAGGTCTAGAAGGTCGAAAACTTGGTTTTTTTATTAGAGGGTCAACCTTTACAACATATCCAAAAATCAGAACTACCCGAATTTTTGTAAGGTAAAATGCTATTTCTACTGGACTACAATGTTACCGCCTCTTAGAATACGAGCTCTCCGGAGGAGTAAGTAGCACCTTCGACACATGAGAGTAGCTGGATCTGCCCCACTGCTCCCACCTTCCCCTGGTGTCGGATCCGCGCTTTTCCTCTACCTCAAATGCATAAAATATAGTCAAACATATAATCTTTAGTAACATTAATAGTTAACATTTGCGTAAAAGGATTAGTTTCTACACTGTTAAAAATTTGCAGCAAACTGTCCAGTCATTTGACCGTTTTTGTAGAAAACGGTTACATAATCGTAATTTAACTATATTCTAACCGTATTATTGCTCATTTTATGGTCAGAATATAGTTAAATTACGGTTATGTAACCGTTTTCTACAAAAACGGTCAAATGACTGGACAGTTTGCTGCAAATTTTTAACAGTGTATGTTACATTGACATACAGTACCGTAATTCCCGTTTTTTACAGTTTTTTGTTTTTTCCACCCAATTTTGAGGCACTTTCACGGCTAAACTATTGATCAGAGAAAAAAACTTTCAGTACATAAAATGTAAGAAATTTTATTTTCTTTAATTCATATATTGCCGACTTTCACGTAAAATGTATAATTTTGGAATTATTTTGAAAAAACGGAAAAAAGTCCGTTTTTTTACACGTTTTTTGTAAAAAAAACATATTTCCCGAAAAAAATTTTGTTGGAAAACCTCGGATCCGTGTTCAGCAACCCAAAAAACATAAAGGGACCCAAAAAAAAAAAACTACACCAAAACTTTCCTTTATTTTCTACCAAATGCCTGAGCTATTGGCTAAGCTACTGAGATTCTGAAGAGAAATCTAAAGTATCGGAAAAGACGTAAATATATTTCTTACGGACAGTAAAACGAAACCTACTTTATTTCACTTTAACAATAAAAATGTTTCCTAAACAATTGTAATAGTCATTTAAAAAACTGAAAAAAGTTTAAATTACTTATTAAATTATTTAGTACACTCAATACTCATAAACTTAGCAAACAGAAAAAACGCATCATTTTGTTAACTTGAAGAGGTATTTGTGAAATTTCGAATATCAGCAAAAGTTGAAAAGATCATATAATTTTTTTATGTTTGTAGAGGGAGCTTTTACATCGTAAATTCAATTAAAGGCAATCCTTTGCGATAAAAAATATTTTATTTAAAGCTGTTAAAAATAATCTTATTACATTTTTTTCTTTTTTCTTAAAATAATATTCGATTTTCATTTAAGTGAAAAACATTTTTTTCTTCCTTGTTCAGTAAGTAGTTATTAGCCACTATTAGAGAAGAGAATAAATTTATCATAATTTAAATGTTTGTAACAATTTTTGCTAAAAATATTATTTTTATGCAGTTACAATGAAAGTACATTTTGCTTATTATTAATAGCAAATGGTGTTTTTTATATGCTGATAAGATAATTATTGTAACTTGTTTGTTGTTGGAATCTGGTTTTAAATTTTTTGAAATAGAAATTTCTTTCTCTTACATTTATTGTATTGTCAGAAAAAAATCAAATAAATAACTTAGATATATTTATCTGGCAGAATAGCGTTAATAATGTATCAATACATTAATTTAGTTTATATCACTCTTTATACTTTTCATAAGAGTTGGACTGCTGAGCACTGTAAAAATTTGCAGCAAAGTATCCGGTCATTCGACAGTTTTTATAGATAATGGTCACAAAACCGTAATTTAACGCTATTATGACCATAATATTGCCCATATTATGGTCAGAATACTGTTAAATTAGGGATAGGTAACACTTATCTATAAAAACAGTCGAATGACCGGATACTTTGCTGCAATTCTTTTACAGTGAGGTATAATACGAATATATTCAGTTACTTTTTTAATACTGTTAACAAATATATTCTGTCCAGAGAAAAACTGTTAATACGAAAATTCTTAATGGGGATATTTGTTTTATAAATAAATAAATAAATAAATAGCTTACTAGAAAACATAACAAAAATAACTCATGAAATTTTTCTGATTGAAACGTAAATTAACGTGTTTAAATTAAAAAAGTCCTTCCGGTCTGTACCGGGAGGAAAAGGTAGCTTTCATGTATCTCCGTTTTAAAATTTTAGCTATTGTTACACGAAAACAGCAAATTAAAATGCAAAGAAACGTTTACAAAAAATTCGTTAATACTGAATTTGAATAAGAATTTCGCCAAATTATTGAGCAATAGCCAAATTGGCTTCATTTATAAAGACTTATTTTGGTCGCCAAATAATGTCACAAATTTTGCTAATTTTGTCCCCAATTTTGTCGCCAATGTCGCCAATTTTGGCGCTAACGGATATGAATATATAGTTTTATGCGTATGATTGGGAAAATTATTACAACAATGAAAGAAAATAATTTGCGAGTAATCGCGTTAATGTGCTGTTTTGTTTCAAAATGTCAGCTACCCTAGAATTTCAAACTGCTCTATCTCAGCCATTTTTTAAGATAGAGGTAAACCAAAAAATGCTCTGGAATCCTTGTATCAAAGCCTAACACGTAATTAAAAAATATATATTTTTTTTAATTTTTTGTTTGTATATTTATTTTAGTTTTAAATTTTTAAATGGCCGCCATCTTGAAACAAAATGGCGGAACAAGCCGGCCAACGAACTCCGTCGGGACATTGGTGACCTTAATGCACACAATTAGTTTCATCAAAATCGATTTATAAATACGAGCGTTATCGTATGACATATGTCAGATATATATATATATATATATATATATATATATATAAATCAACATTTGAACGGAGGGTGGTTTTGGGGTCTGGGGGTCATGATCGGTGAAAATAAATCGAAATTTTCCGGAACTGCTTTCCTCCGAACGGCTGCAATAGGTAGCTTTATACTTTTTTGTACTGAAAGCTACCTAAAATAGTGCAGTAGTCAAAAACAGAAATAAAATAAAGAACACATCACACTTTTAAATGGAAAATTGCCGTAGAGAAGAATAAAAATAGCCATTTTATTTTGAATTAAGTCCTATTTCGCGATATTTTAGAAAAATAATCTTAGTGGGCCGTCTCAAAATGAATTTGTAACAAACTTAAAATTTCCAATACAATCCATGAATTTTCACAATATGTGTGGATTCTGAGGTTAATTTTCCCTTCGGATACCAAACAGGATGTCATTTGGTAAAGCGGTTCAGCAACTATGTAGTTGCAAATTTTGGAACTCTTAAAATTAATCTCCTTTTTAAGAATTGAAAAAAAAATGCTTGTGGCAGAACTCAATCAGTGGTTTGCGAAATGAGTTGTAAATTTCAAATGACGTATTGCAAACTTTTAGAAATCCATTTCTGTTTAAAATGTGATAGATTATAAGACGTATAGTTTTCTAATAATAATTTCGAAACATGTAAAGTTTAACATTTCCAAACTTTTTAGGGGGATCCATCGGTTGGTGACTGCTGTTTTTGATACATTTTTCTAATTAATCATGCAATATATATTTTGACGAAAAGCTTCAGTTTAGACGCACACTGTTTGCCATATTTTTTTCAGATAAGTATAATTCTGGAAGTGGGCTTCTTTCAATTGTAAATTTATACCTCTTGAACTCTTGTGAATATTTAAAGACGGAAAAAGATTCTGCCACTGGCATGTAGAAATTAAATTGGGGTTCAAGTAAAAATAGTTCCATGTCATCCTTATAAATTCTTGTTCCTTTTGCTAGAGAGTTCTAGTCTCCCCTATTCAAATTCAAAAGCGTTTTCCTATATCATCGTGGTCAAACTTATTTAAAAAATCTCCACAAATAAATATAAACACAAGAGGTTAGATTTAGTAAATATAGTTCTAATTTATGAATTTATTCCAGAAATCAAGTGATAAATTCTCGCAATTCAAAAGATTCATAATATAATGTATCGTTTCATTACGCAGAAAACTAAAAACTAGAAATTCTCGAACATTTCGTCCATTCAGTTTTTTTGTTTACCTTATTCGCATAGCTCGTAAATCCATATTTCGAATTTAGGGATATAGAAAATGACTGCTTACTAATTCTAGATGAAGGCGGTATAAGTTTTCTTTCAGTGTATATTAGGGAATACCCGACATTATTGAAATATACATTAAAATATCTACATTCTATAAAACTTTAAAACTTTGCTTATTTAAAAAAATATTACTAATGAATATCATTACGTCTCTACTGAAAAAAATCAGATATCCTCATCTACCTTTTAGTTTTGTACGGCAAAAATGCTCTGTAAATTTAGAATTATTCTTATAGTTGATTTTTGTTATCCGGTAAAAAAAATTCTATTTTTAAGATTGAAACATATATTCAATTACAGTATGCTTAACATATGTAGCATGTAATCGCTTCTATACATTCTTTAAATGTATTCCCTGAAATTCAAAAACAATATATAATAAATAATATGAATAACTAAATTATAGAATATCTTGAATAACAAAATAACTAGTCAAGAAAATAAAATTCTATCAACATCAATTAATAATCACCATAATATTTTTGTCATAAGTGCTTCCATAGATTCCCCCCAAATGGTCATGGAATCCAAAATGGAACCCATTAGTTACTTGCAATGTAAAAGAAGCGTTATTATAGAAGTCGAGTTACGAGAATTTGAAAAAAAAAATATTTCATATTGAAAAAAGACATGCCGTCATTTGCATCATAGTACGGTACAACCCTCGAGAATTTGTTATAATCTATTTCATGGTTTACAGTTATAAGCTTGGAAGAAAAAAAAATATAAATTTCAACCTGGTACTAATATTTTGATTTTTGGTCATTCAGACTCTAACTATTTTTGAAGTCAGATACGGAAAATTTTGGAAATAATAATGTGTTTCAAATTATTCCTCTTACAAATGCGTCTAAGTATTCTCGTACAGTAATTTAATCAGAGCGATAAGAAAATTCAGCGAAATACTTCCCAGACAAGTACATATTTGCATCCAGACAATGGCCATGGCTGACGCCACGCTTAATTCCTGAACAGTCATAAAAGAACACGATTTTATATATTAAAGAAAACAAACAGTTAAGATTATGCTACTGATTAGTTTTAGTTCTATAGATTATGTCTTCGTTTAGAATAGAATAATTTTCTTTATATTCATTTATTTTGGAAATATTTTTAGTTTAAAATGCTTTAAAATGTTTAAAATGTTAAAAATGTTATTAAAATTAACAATTAAATGTAAATGTTTAATTAGAAAAACATTCTTTTATTAAAATTCACAAAAAAATCAACTTATATTATAAAGTACAGATGTGTGCGACGCTCAATGCTGACGTCATAATGATGCGGGCAACAATATGGTGAAAATGGATGAATGTTGCAACAATGAAGCTTACAATTATACAATTGTAACGTTATTTCTATGGGCAAAATACAAGTTTTGGGCCGACGTTGACCCCCTTAGGGATCGAATTAAAATAATATTAATAATAATGTCCAATTCATGTATTGCCCTCGGGAATGCATATATAATTCAAATTTCAAAGCTCTCCGCCAACAGGAAGTGAATGAAAAATGAGTCACAAACTTTGACTGCCACATACAAAGGAAATGTAAGATAAAAGAATGTATGTAAAAAGAGGCAGTATTATGAGTTAATGCTATAATGTACAAAGTTTATTACTCTGAAAAATAATTTCATACGTACAGTCTAACCCCGTTTTCACGATTGCAAAGTGCTCCTTGAAAATTATTGTTAAATAAACGTTCTCGTTAAATAGGAAAGCTTGTTATATAAATTAAAAATGCATAAAAGTATTAACATTTCAAAAATTTGCCAACCATTCGTATTTAATTATACTAGATGGTACCCGTCAAAACTTGACGGAAAAAATTACAATAACAATATTAGTAAAATAAGCTTCTTTATTACATAAGTAGGGGAACAATCATTCAAATATTTTATTTAAAAAAAAAATCCCCCAGTGAATTACGTTATTATTTCCGATTCAAACTCTAAACAAACAATCCGTAAACAAAATGGAAATCAGTTTGACATTACCGCCCTATTCCTCACGGCAAGAAAGAAAATTTCCTGAACCTATGAAGTATCATACAAATAGCATATCCCTACGTTCATCTCATATTCAGTCAATAAAAGAACATATTAAATAAGGTACACATCCCCCCCTTGTGATAATGCAGCCGAATGAGCTCCTATGCGCATGTGCATTGCATCTCCCCAAACGCACCGTCGAAATTCGACGTTAAAAAAAGTTTTAAAATGTTTTGATCAAAATTTTTAAAGTGTCTTCTTTAATCATTGTTCGTTTCAAATCCATATCTTCTGAAATGCATCCATTGCTTTAAGCTAATCAATTTTTATATAAAGATGAAGAATTTTTTTTACAATAATAAATCAATCTGCAGATAAGGAGATTTTTAATGTTTTCAAGTGTAATTTATTTGTATGGTTTCTTCATTCCTTTACATAATCAGGATGATTATTCCTTTTCCATAATTAAAAGAAATAATGTAAATAAATAAATATCCAAGATTATTTTTGATTCTGTTTTCATTAATATATTGTAAATTTTATTGTTAAAAGTTACTGATAAATGATACTTTAGTAAATGGGGCTTTTCTGAATTAATTTTATTATTATTATTATTATTTTTCTTTTTTTGAGATTTAATTGCAACATTCTTCCGTTTGTTTATTGGACGCTACAGTTTGGCGAATTATTTGAGGTACTTTTCGGTTAGCAGGGCAGTTAAATTATTGTTAAATAAACTTTCTCGTTAAATAGGAAAGATATATATATGTATATATATATATATATATATAGTATATATATAGTATATGCATACATATATACAAATATATATAATGTATATAGTTTTGTTTTTCTAGTATTGAATTTATGTGGTTTATAAATTTTGGTTGGCTTTTGTGATAATGATTCTGCAAGTAATTTTCTATTGGAGTTTATTATTATGTATATATATATATATATTACTGGCGCCGGCTAACCGAAAAGTACCTAATTTGCATATAGTTTTTTTTTAATGGGACGACGGGATAATGCACGGAATTTCGACGGGATAATGAATACATTTGATGGTACCAGAATATTTTTCTGTATTTTATAGTTATATTAAGAAATACATATTTTATGATTTGCTGAATCCCTTATTTGTTTACTTTTTCATGCATTATATTATTGAAGGTTGTTAGTTCTCTTATTCGTTTAAATATACCCTATACTTATATAAAAATAGCGTGTGTTCTCTGTGGTGTTTCGCATAAACGTTGTAAAATTCAGGTTATTAGATTTTATCCAACTTTGCTGTCATAACAGCTGATGAAGCAGCCATTTTCGGCGATTTTTTTGTTACCTGTAAAATGTTTGTTTTTGGTATAGCCCGAACTAAGAAAAAATTGAGTACTTTTCCATTATACGGACACCATTGTCGCCAAGCATATATTTACATGTATGGCATGGTGTCGGTATAACGGAAAAGAACCAAAATTCGCGATCGATCAAATAATTGAATTTTGTTAAACATTAAATTTTCTGGTACTTTTCTATTATCCGGTCGACCACTTTTCATAACAAAAAACTATCGCCAAACTGTAAAATTAAACGCCGAAAATGAAGTGCGAATTACTTGATGTCAGAAGCATTATACGTGTTTGTTACGTCATCAAGTGGTTTTTAATTCGAGATTTGCGTCTATTTTCCTTATGTTTTACTGATTTATTAGTTATTTCATTAATTAAAATAACAATTGTGTCCATAAAATCATGTATTTTATTTATTTATTTATTTTGATATTTCAATGGCAACGTTCTCCCTTTTATTTGGCGTTACAGTTTGGCGATAGTTTTTTGTTATGAAAAGTGGACGACGGGAAAATAGAGAAGTACCAATTTTCTTATTTTTAATCTGAGAAAGAAGCAATAATCATGGATTTAGTTAATTTTGCAATATGCGGTGCAACCAAAATAATTTTTATTAAATCAGTACATATATCGCAGACGCACCTGGGTTATTTTTTGGCGCCTAAATGACGATTTTTGCTTTGTATGGCAACCTGGTGATTTATAATAAAATTGAATATGTGTGTAAATAAATAAAATAAAATTGGTACTTTTATGTTAGCTGGGCGTCAAGGATAACTCTCCAAATCTTGTTTCAATTGGAATCATTTAAATTGCAACATTTTACGTGAGATTTGTTATTCATATTGATATGTTTACGTTTAGATATTTTATTATGATTATATTCTAGCTAATTAAGTTTTTTTTTTAAGATTTTATACTACAATGTTAAAATATTACCTAGTTAATATTAGCTAACCACAGAGTTCAGGGAATAAACTCCATGCCCTCAAAAGTGGGAGTTGTCGACTTTATGACGTCATAAGCAGAAGTAAATGTTTAATTGAAAATTACAGCTAATTAATTAAATTTTCGAACAAACGAATGCACTATAACAAATCTGTGTCCAAATATCTTTCATTAAAAAAAAAGAATGGTGTGATTTGATGCAGTAGTTTGTTCTCACGGATTGTCGAAAGAAATCGCTTAGCGTTTTAAATATATAGATTTCTTTTGGATCATGAAATATATACATTCAATAACAAAAAACGCTAAAATTCACACAGTTTTTCCTGAAACGATTATACTGATGACACGTATTTGTGATGGATTGAGGTCCATCAACATCTTTCATTCTGATAGGATTAAAATAATCCTAAAATGAAATAGAATGATCGGTCTTGAATGGCAACTATTGTATTATCCGTGAGAAAAGAAATTACTTGTTCATTTCAAGTAAAAGTGAAATACTTTCATGTTTTGTATGGCCTTGCTAAATGAATGTGAATTTTATCTATAAGAAGATTATCTGAAGGGGTTTAAAAATGTCAGGAAGGTATTCATATGAATGGCATGACTAAAGAAAGGTATTAGAAGGTAAAGAAAGGTACCAAGAAGTAGGAGGATGGAAGAATTGTGTTTCAATCAAGGAGGATCACTGGATTATGCACAGGGGAAGAGGAGAGAGTTTTTCGCCATGAATAGGTAGTCTGATTTTTTAGTTCTGGATAGTTGGACCTTGGTTTTTGAGATTCCTGAGATGTACAAAAAAGTCTTGTAAATATCATCTTTATTTTGACTATCATGTCATTTTTTACAATTGTGGTTTTGAAATAAAACGAATAATGACACGAAGTGATGTGTTTAATTATATGTGCGCGATCACTATACCACATATTTTTGTTTTGTTCTAAAAGCAGTAGAGTATAAATATCTATCCATATTAATTGTCATTATGTATTTTTTCGTTTCATCTAATCCACGATATGCTTCAATTGAAGTAGCGTTCGCGAATTTATCTTGATTTTTGTGTTAGAATCAGACCAATTTTGATTTTTTTTTAGCAATTCCTTTGTAACAGACTAATTGTCATAGAAGAAAAAGTGGCCTTACCTCATTTCAAAAATAATAATTATGTAATTCAAAGATGACTACAATTAGCTTATGATATTAGAAGATAAATTAATATAGTTATTATGAATAAATTATTTAATGTAAATAATAATGATTAAAAAATAGTAATGTAAGAGACAAACAGGAATTACCATGCTTTTCAGATACCTTGATGTTTATCGATATTACTTATAAAATAACTTACAATTTATTATAATAATAATGTATTCAGAGCGAATTTTGAAACATACGTCTTTCAAAAAAATTGTCTGTTGCTATAAGATAGTAGTGAAAAATATGTAATCTTACCTGTAACAGACCAACATTTAACATGTAACAGACAAACAAATAAACACATGAAAAGAATCCATGCTGATTATAATGGATTGTATTGATTTTGACTATTCAAAATTTTATAAAGTACATTGCAAATATAAAAAATATTGGTTTAATACTATCAGAAAAAATATATATTACCTATTTGATGTAAAAAATAAAATACTAGAAAGGGTAACATTGCCTTGAAATTATGATTTTGTTAAATTGTTTTTTCATATTCTTTCGTTCACGGGAATGTGATTCATAGTTTGAGAAATATATATATGGAAAATTTTGTCTAGAGATGTCAAACAAATCTGGTGTTTTAAATTCCTTAAAAGTCAATCTATTCATCATCACACATCGGCCAATTGAGCAGATACTGTCATTAAAATGAGGATCATTCAACATCGAAATGAATATCGATGAATCCGAAATATTAAAATTTATCTTTAAACTGAAAAATCGTTACAGCGGGTCTCGTTAAATTGGAGTTGTACTTTAACTTAATAAAAACAAACTTTCGAAGACTGCAAACCACAAAATTTTGATACTTTTGAAATAAATAGGTCGTTTAATAATTATACATATCCCTTCTCTTTCTGAATTAGTTTATATATTTCATTACTGCGCACTTTGAATGTTTTGCCGATGGCATGATTTTTTCTGTTGTTCTAAGTGCATTATAGTATAAATGTAAATCCAGATTAATTGTCATTCAGTATTTTTCGTTTTATCTAATCCACCATAAAAAACCATGATTCAAGTGAAGTAACTTTCGCGATTTTATCTTGATTTTTATGTGAGAATCACACTCTAAATCAGACGAATTTTGTTTGCCTTTGTTACAAAATTCTTGAATATATTTTTTTTTTATTTCAAGGGAATGTGAGATAAATAGTTCACAAAATATTTATATGGAAAATTCTGTCTACAAATATCAAACAAATCTGATATTTTAAATTCTTTAAAATAAAATTATTCATTATCAATTATAGGTCAATAATTAAAAAACAGAGAAAAAGCTTACAATTCTTGTAGAAAAGGAAGGCATTGAATATCAGATTTACGAAACCCGTCAAATTGGCGGGTTTTCGAAGTCCTGCTTAAAAATTCCGAAACTGTAAATATTATTCTTTAGACATTACATATTGGTTTTTAATAATATAATGCAGCGAATATATATTTTCAGTTGTTTTCTCCGAAGCATCTATATTTTATTTTTCCTATATGCCGTTTACATATTTGTTTCGGAATTCTATCAAATTGAGGGGTTAATTTATTCACAATTAATTATTTCAATTATTGCGAAATGACAAAAATTAAATATGAATGTGTTAGGACAATCCACAACAATCAAATGACAGCTGTTTATCAATAGGTACTTGAGCAAACAAGTTTGAAGTAGTTGTTTACATTTAGAGCAATCCTTATCATATCACTAATATTCATTTCAGCGGTGCAATTTCCAGATAAATGAAGTGATTTTTGGAAATTTAAAAAATATAATAAAGTGTACACACATTGGAAATAGAGTTTAAATATAAAAAAAATATATGAAACACGATTGCCGATAAAAATCTATATATTTTAAGTAAATAAGATACAAAAATTGTATTTTAATATACCCGTCAAAAAGACGGATTTCTATGAAAAAAAAGTATATCATCAATGCCAGTAAATCTCGTGTTAAAATATTAAAAATTCTGCCAAATTATTTTGAAATTGAGAAGAAACTATACCAGTGTTGCCAATGGGCTACTTTTTAAAAATTCATATTACTTGATTGGCACCATTTTTTTGAAATTGTATAATTCACCTTGCATTTGCCTTATTTAATCTGTATTTACATAAAGCGAATTTTTCTTTCTCTAAAAACGGGTGGTAATCAAGAAAATGGAATTAAAAGAAAGTAGCCGACTGGCAACACTGAACTATACACTGTTAAAACTTTGCAGCAAACTGTCCATAAAACGATTATATAAGAGTAATTTAACTATATTCTGACCGTATTATTGTTCATTTTATGGTCAGAATATAGTTAAATTACGGATATATAACCGTTTTCTAGAAAAACGGTCAAATGACTGTTCATGGACAGAATTTTGAACATTTTTAACAGTGTAGTTTAAACGGTAATCATTCAACATAGAAATGAATATACATGAATCCAGACTGTTAAAATTTATCATTAAATTGAAGAAATCGTTAATACTGGTATCGATAAATCGGGGTTGTACTGTAATTAAAGGAAAATACTTTCCAATAATGCATACCACAGAATTACACTGTTAAAAATTTGCAACAAACTGTCCAGTGATTTGACCATTTGTGTAGAAAACGGTTACATAACCGTAATTTATTTATATTCTGATTATAAAATGAGCAATAATACGGTCAGAATATACTTAAATTACAGTTATGTAACCGTTTTCTACAAAAACGGCCAAATGACTGCACAATTTGCTGTAAATTCTTAACAGTATATGATAAATTCGAAATAAATGAGGTAAACATTATATATATCCCTTTACTTTCTGAATTAGTTTACAAATTTAATTAGTAGATACGTTGTACCAACGCTGCCTACCTTAACATCATAGCTCATTAATAATAACGATCAGGGAAGACCGAGCTATGCTCTGTCAAAATTAAATTTGAGTTCAAATATTATGACCCATGACCAAAATGACCCACTAATTGAATTTTCTCGAACATGTGACTTAGCCCAACAGTCTTCTCGTGCCCGAAAACCATAGGATGCAAAATTTAGTGTAAATTGAGCCGCTTTTTAGATCTTGACCCACAATGATCCAGAAATGACCCAGTAATCGAATTTTCTCGAACATGTGATCTAGCCCAATGATTTTCGCGTGCCCGAAACTCGTAGGATACAAAATTTAATCAAAATCGTGAGAGCCGTTTTTTAGATAAAATTAATTTGACCCGCTCTGACCCAAAAATGACCCACTAATCGAAAGTTCTCGAACATGTGACCCAGCCCAATAGTCTTCTCTTGCCCGAAAATAGTCGGATACAAAATTCCGTCAAAATCGTTTGAACCGTTTGTTTAGATACAATTAGCTTGACCATGACCCAAAATAACCCAAAATGTCCCACTAATTGAATTTTCTGGAACATGTGACCTAGTCCAACAGTCTTTTCGTGCCCGAAAACCATTGGATGCAAAATTTAGTGTAAATTGAGCCGCTTTTTAGATCTTGACCCACAATGACCCAGAAATGACCCACTAATCGAGTTTTCTCGGACATGTGACCTAGCCCAATGATTTTATCGTGCTCGAAACTCGTAGGACACAAAATTTAATCAAAATCGTTAGAGCCGTTTTTTAGATAAAATTAATTTGACCCGCGTTGACCCAAAAATTACCCACTAATCGAAAGTTCTCGAACATGTGACCCAGCTCAATAGTCTTCTCGTGCCCGAAAATGGTCGGATACAAAATTTCGTCAAAATCGTTTGAGCAGTTTTTTAGATACAATTAGCTAGACCATGACCCAAAATGACCCCAAATGACCCACTAATCGAATTTTCTCGAACATGTGACCTAGCCCAATGGTTTTCTGGTGCCCCAAAACGGTAGGATACGAAATTTCGTCAAAATCGTTAGAGCCGTTTTTAAGATAAAATTTGCATATATATATATATATATATATATATATATATATATATATATATATAACCACACACAAGATTTTCTCGTATTAGAAAATATGATAATATTATTATTTTGCAATTTCTGCTTCTTGCGAGTAAAGCACCAATGAATTTGATGGCAATTCTGTTGCAAAATCCTTGTTAATAAAGTGCCAGTTTGTGGATAGTACCATGAGTCATTTTTGCCTACCGCTCCAAAATTCATGTTCTATTTCTTCCAATATTTATAAGGAATTAAAATGTTTACATCTACTATTCACCTTTTGTTTTAATTGTGGTTTTTATAATTTAGTAAATAGCGTAATATAAGAACACTATTTCTTGCAATATTATAGATATTACATCTTGAACTATTAAAAAAATCTGTTTTCTTTTATAAGCTTTAAAGAAATATATACAAGAAATTTTATAATAATTCTATAAAACAAACATTTCTATAAGAAAGCAAATTATTCGGGGAAATATCAAAGCATGATAAAAAGAAAAAAAATAATGAACGTTGCATTTTATTAAAAAATAACATATCTAAGAAACTTTTATTCGCCTAAATTAGAAACTATAATAAAACCATGATTGAAATTTCTGTTGATATGTATACATTTAAACAATAGTTTTATGTTTTATATTTATTTTTACAAATTGGTAATCACTTTATTTTAAAAAATCTTAAAATGTGTTTGATAAATTTTAGATATTTTTAATTTGACTTTATTTTCTACCAGATAATTTGAAAACGAAATTTTCAGTTTTTTAAATTTGTTTAATATTTGTAAAAATATTACACATTAAATCTTTCAAGCTTGCTTTTTTTAAAGTACGCCGAAATATTTTTGCATTACAATCATCATATATTATAGCTCTTAACTTAAATTATTTTATCCTGTTTTTAATTTCTTCATAATACTTTATGCATCTTTTCCTTTAGCTAATGTCCTCTAAAAACCCTACTAATAAATACAACTTAAAAAAATATATGCATTTTTTTTCAAATGAGAATTAATGCTACAGTATATAGTAGTATTATATATGATGTAATATTTAATAATACTTATTAATGAAAGTTACATGGCTATGGCCAGAATATATTACAGACATTAAGCATGTAATCGTGTTAGATTAGATTTTAAAATAATTATAAATTATTCGCAATGGAAAAGAGCTATTTCTAAAGAATTAGAAATAGAAAATACATATGTATAAGATGAAAAATTGTCCAATAAATGGTCCGTTACTGGTGCACTCACGCTATTTTAATATCTTTATTTTTATACGACCCTGAAACGACAGAGCAAACAATATATATAGATATATATATATAACCATTAAATGAACGTTACAGTTACCAACATGAACTGTGGATTTATGAATAAAATTAAAATAGCTAATTGACAACAAAATAGGTCCCCTCAACGAACTGAACATAGATAACAAAAACATAGTATTAAAAAAAGCAGAAATTGAATAACAGAAATTGAATAATAGAAATTTGTGGAATTTAGACAGAATCTTCAGGTCCCAAATGCCTAAATTTCCACAAATAATATATGAGGTTTCATCTTCATATTAGCCATAAAATAGCTAATGTATATGAATTTTAGACAACCACGCCATGAATGTAGAGAAATACACAATGAAACAACGATTAAGTTCAAAATAAGACATGATTGAAAAGGATTGAGGGAAAAAAATTTTGGAAACCCATTTAAAAGAAAAATCCTAACACTTGAGTCAGCAATATTACAAATGACAAGAAATGGAGTTTTAAGCAAATGTTGCCAAAAAAATTAAAAATTAAAAATTGAAGGACCATGGATCAAGGAACAACGTATATATATATATATATACTTATAAATGGAAATACATTTGTGCAATAAAAAAGCGCTAGCTGTGTTCCCACTAAAATACTACAAACATTATCTTACACAGTACTATTTTGACCTGAAAGTAAATATTGAATAAAATATGGAATCATATGCAAATGTTAATTGCATGACATAAGTCTGCAAACTATTGATACTTGAATTCTTGCCACAGACGAACTGTATTATTGGATTACACTAATTTTTAAAACTTTCTTTTCTGAGATGCTTCATAAAAGTTGATTGGGAGTTACATTCTGACTCGATTTCATGCGTACCTATGAAAGTGTATATAAAACTTTTTAAGCATTTTAGAAAAATGTTATCATTTTGAAACAGAAAAAAATGTATTTCATGATGATATTCTAAACACAACACACGTACAAAGATAAACAAGTTCGAAATTGTACGTCAAACGTTACAAACGAGGTACGTTCGTACTGTAGCTAGTTATATAAATATTTAGATCTTGATGATTTTTAATTCTGTGATATGTATTATATCGTCTGCAGATTAATTTCTGTAATAAAATAAGTATCTCGGTCGCTTGACGATTAAACTTCGAAAGCTCCTATAAAAAGAAAGCACCGATTTAAAAAAAATCAAATTTCTTAATAAATGTTTTTATTAATATTTTCTAAAGTTTTGATTCGATTTTTAATTACAAATTTTAAATGTCTCGACAAAATTCTGCAAAGATAATGTATCTTAAATTTCAAAACATTCGGTTGGGTAGTTTTTGCGTTGTTATATGTGGACGGACGGACAGACGGACGGACCAGACGAGGACAATAGGTGCTACGTATTTATATAATTACGAACGCACCTAAAAATGGAACTTGTTGTTTGGATTACACATCCGTTATTTGTCTTATCTAGTATCGCAATCCTTATTTCAAATTCTAAAAAAGTCGGTGATATGAATCGTCTAAATTCTTCACATTCTAAACATACTTTTAATGAATATATATTAATTTCATTATTAAATCTAACTTGCTGGTTACGTTGTCCTTGTATATAGTAATAAACGTCAGTTTCGAAATAATTGTATAGAATTAATATAAATACGTATTCAACTTAAAAATGTTTGGTTTTCAAATCTTTAATATAAAATATGTCGATATATGTTCTATGTACAATTGACAGTGAAAAGTAGTATAATTTAACGCTATAATGCGCAATGATACATAGACGAATCAAAATTTAACTTTTAATAAATAAATTCAGTTCCAGGAAGCACTGTACTGAAATAAAAAAAATAGACTGGAATAATCGCATATTCCAAGTATTAAATAAGGTAAAACATTGATCTTCAGAAATTCCGGTGTCTAACCCTTAATATCAGTATAAAAAAATACATACTTCCAAAAGAAAAAAATGTGCAGAGTAGGTTTAGTATAGATTTTGAAAACTGCAATAAAAATGTTTATTTCCAAGTATCTTATGAGACAGTGAATGAATAGCTAATATTGGCTTTTATATTTCTCGACGATTTATTAAAAATATATGTTAAATTAATGATAATATGTTATGTTAAGGAATAATATTTCTTTTTACAGCATTTAATGAATTTTTAATCCTGTAATGAATTAACGCATATAAGCAATTCTTTCAGAAAAGTATACTGATTCTTAGAAGTATCTATTATATTTTTCAATGAATTAATGCAGGAGGAAAATATATACGAAAAATTTATTTCAAACAAACTATTATGTATATTTAGAGTCGTAAAAGAAAATAATATTCGAATCAACGGGGCATTAAAAATATTTGCTTTGCGAAATTTGTTTTACGGGTGAATACATTCATTGTGCGACAATTTTTATAGTATTTTATTGTTTTACTTTCTCAACAGACATCCTTGGCAGTTGATATATGGAATATTGTTTAATTAAATAAAGTTGTTTTAACACTTTTAGTAGAACTTTTAGAACATAGGTAATGTAATATACATTTTCTTCGAATAAATATGATGCAGTAATAAAAGTAAAAACACATTATATGCCAGAGTTGGAAATCATTTTTCAGAATGATACCATAATATTTATTTTCTATATCTGTTATCATAACTTCATAGATTATGACATTTTATTTACTTGTAAAATTATTTTATGAATATGCAAAAGCAGATTTTCAATCATTGTAGAGCTTATACATTATGCTTCATGTCAGCTAGGAAGTTTAATCTAGAGTTTATTTTCATGAAATTGTTCAATATCGACAAAAATTAAATAATCTGTCGTAGTGCAAATCACATGATTAAAAACCCCTTTAATAATAAAAACAAATATTATTAAGTCAAATAAAAAACCACACTTATGTATGTCTGTTAAAATATATCTGTGGTACACAGTGTTCTTTTTCTATATTATTTATTTTTTCTATTAAAATTTTAATATTACACTTTTAATTGGACTACTTTAAAGAAAACATATTTTGTCTTCTTGAAAAGACAAATTCAAACTTTTCAATTATTGAAAAATATTTATTGGTAAATTTATATGGAACACACGGCACTGTGAACAAAAATAATGAATTGAAGGTGTTTTTTCGTTGCTTTTATATTCTATAAATTTGCCTCTTCAATTTGTCCATTGACCACCAAAATACTAAATGTTCACCAATCTAACTGAAAATTACAGGAAATACTCCTAACTAAGGCCGTATTTTCGTTAAATCACAGAGGTGCTCAGGCAACTGTGCTGCCTGTGACTTTATCGTATTATAAACGATTTTTCTACGTATGTCCTTTTTCTTATTAAACACGAAAAATGCACAAACCGAAGGGCTAATTTTCCTGAAATTTACCAACGAAAGACGGAAAGGTCTTCAAATAACATAAAAGTACTTGCAATCACAGAGTTATTTTGGCAAATTTCTGTTTGCACTTTTTTTTATGTTTCTTGACAAGCAACCGTGATAGCACCAGCTCATAGGCAATTATTCTGTTTGCCATCGTTGCATTTCAAATATGCAACCAATAAGCGTACTCGGTTTTTCATAGTGTCAGTTCCATCGAAAGGTTTCAAATGAACACAATTTCATCAGAATCATTTATTCTTTGTAGGACTTGATGCGTTGACATTTACAAACTTCTGAACTTTTCGCCGGGCATCTGTAGGGTAATCTCATAAAAGGTTGAAGATTGACAGATTCCAGATATTAATTTGTTCTTATCAAGAATTTCTTGTGTATTCCTATAAAGTAACAAAATTTATTGTGCACACAATTTTCCAAGGAACGCGAGGTCCACACAGCCTAGTGGCTAGTATGCTGACCGCAATATCAGAAGCTTTTGCCGAATCTCACGATTTCGGTACCAACGCGCTCTTGTCAGACAGACAGCGCCCACCCTAGGGATCAGCTTATGGCTAATGGCCAGGACGAACCCCTAAGCCTAGGGAGGGAAAAAATATTACTTTCCGGCGCCACCACATCCCGGGACGAGCCCGGCCTCCTCAGCAATTCAAAAGACCCTGCTTATTTTTAAGTCAAAATTTTTGAAAGTTACAATAGTTGCATTGAAAATTTGCATTGAATAGTTGGAAATTGAAAGTTATATTTTCAGCCCAATTTTGCTCAACGTGCAGAAGTTATTTGCATTTCTCAGTTATAACAATTACATGTTAGCTACAATAATTATATTTACAAAATATAAACATTACCCAATTTTGCCACAAGTTTTTAGGATTTTCCTTGTACAATAGCTATTCATTTTCCATTCAAAGATGTCCCTTGTAGAAATATGACCAAAATTTCCTAATGGTTAATGATTAATTTTCTAATTGTCATCGCCCTCTTCATGCAGGTTGACCGAATTATTAGATCATATCAGTAAACAAATACTACGCCTTCATTTACAGAAAGATGCATTCTGTATATGTCCATAATAATTTACTCCCTGACAATCGAAGTATAATATTGAAAGTTAGAATGCTGAGCGACTGACTGAGGGGAGGAGATGGAGTCATAATCATAGTACGTGTACGTTGGAAAGGGCTAAAAATAATATTAAAGTTCGTTAAATGTTATAAATGTTATTTGAAAAACATTAAGTAACATATATATATTTTTTTAATAGCTTATTTATTTTTTATTAATGTATTTACAATGTTCACAGAATATCCTTAAAATGCGAAAAAAGCACTTTAAGGATATTTATAAATCCTTATAATATAAATTTACTTTATAAAATAAAATATTCTAGAACAAATAAAGTTAAAAATTTATTAAACAAAATTGAAAACCGGTCTTAAAAATTAAATTATATAACATGCTTGCCAATGCTCTTATATAACTATATTTAACTAAAATAATATTCTTTGATACAAATTACATACATATAGGTTTTTTTCAAAAATGTAAGTTGAATACTGATTTCTACGAAATTGTTTATTTGAATTTACATTTTATATTTCATAAATTTTGTATTATGTATTGTACATTATATAAATTATTTATGCTGAAATTATTATTATGATTGAAGTTAATATAATTTGAAAAACAAAAATAGAAAATTATTGCTCGGAAAAAAGTATTAAAGTATTATCTCGGATTTATCGTGTCACGAATTTTCCATTTAGAAAACAATTGTAATTTGAAAAGAATTAGAATAATGTTTTCACTAATTTAAATTTACAAACATTTTTAATATTAAAACAATTATTTAAATTATAGTTATTTTAAATATCATCCATATACCTTTGCTGCAAAAAAAGTGAAGCAAATACAATTTAAGTAAGAAACTAATTAAAAGCAGAAAAATTATTTAATTATTGATAATAGAATGTATATAATGTAACAGATAAACAGCAGCAAACATCTTATTCAATTTCAGATATTGAAAAAAAAAAAAAACTTATTTTTTGATAAACATTTTAACATAAAAAAGTACTTTCATAAGTTTTTTATAACCACTCAAAAAGAAAAAAAAGTATCAAAATCAATAATTTTTGCATGGATAGTTTAAAAAAAATACATTAATGAACATAATTATATTTGGATCAAAACGTCTTTAGTTTTTACGAGAGTGAAAAATGTGATGTTTCAATTTTTTAATCCGTTTTTTATATTTTCTACAAGCATAATTAATAATACTAAATAGCTATGTAAGTATATAAAAACATATAATTTAGCACAAGATATTTAATACATTAAATGGTTTTGTGTTCTTCAGTTTTTTTTTTCAGATAATAAAGCAAAATTGTATACGAATATTTTTTTCAGTGTTCGTGTGGATAGTTTTATTTTAATAAAGACTTTTTCAAAATATGAACAACTATATCAGCTTTCTTAACTCTTTTTTTATGAATTTATACCTTAATGATTTTTTAAATGATTTATCCATTTAAATCGGTAAAAGCATTGGAATATTTCATACAATATTTAAATTACATTACATCGGTATTAAAAATAACATGGAGAAATGATGATTTTGTTTAATGCATATCCAGAAAGCCCAAAATTACATTAGTTTAAAAGACATTTTTCCACTCATCGAAGTGAGAATGTATTAATACGTATGTTACACATTTCCCATAATCTAAAAATTTTAACCAAAAACCACATTCTGTCAAATATACACTGTATTTTCCATACGAATATCGTCTCTTTGCGCATGCTTCATTTTTTTTTCTAAGGCTTCTGCCCTCAGAATCGGGAAAGTGTTTAGCCCTCACCTGTTTAGTCTAAAGCTGTTAAGCCTATGGGGATTGAAAAGGATTGGCGGAATATGTCCCTTGCGTTGCAACTTTTTAAGAACTCGTGTTTTCACTACAAAATATGCATATTTTTTCGTAAAATTTTAAAGAGAGCTTGGATACAGTTATATTTATAACCAATTGAAATGCCAGCGAGTTCGGAAGATGAGAGCTACTTTTTTTATTGCTATGTTAAATGAGCGGACGCGAAAATAAACAAACAAACAATAAAGTGAGCAGAAAACATTTATTTTACAACTAGATAACATTTTTTTTTCACGAAATTTTTACACGGGTCGTAAAATAGGTTTATTTATAAACACTAAAATTTCAAAGAGTTCGGACAAAAAGAACACAATAATTAGCGCTATTATCACTAAACATCAATATTTTTTCATGAATTTTTCATTTAAAAATTTAATTTCATACAAAATCGGGTTAAAGGTATAAAACAATAAGAACTTGATTTTTTTTAAAATTATTATCACGGGCCCGGGCAACGCTGGGCGGTCAGCTAGTTTTTCTTTTAAAGTATTAGTACCAAACGTATTCTGGAAGAGGGGTGTGGTGACAACACTTTTCGCTTACAAGTGTGTTACTTCAGTAAGAATAATAAAGAAGAATGCGTCTTCTAAACTCATTGTTTTCTTAACAATGCGTGGCAAAGATTTTGTTATTTAAAAATTAAGATAATTGCCGACTGTTTTTTACAGAAATTGTATAAGGGAAGGGTGAAATGGTGAAATTTCGCAAAATCCTGTAAATATTCTGAAAGAAACTTTTTAGTCACCTCTTTTCCGTGAACGCCTCTTTTCCGTGAACGATATTGCGCAATAAATAAATCTAAGATATTTTTATTTTATTCATTCATCCTGTTGAATATTTAGAATGAGGACGACTTGATTTATTAGAATGGTACGCAAAAATTGTTTAATATTTGTTCACGGTCTGTGTTTGAGGAAAGACTGTTTCAACAGTTTTAATTGTAAACATGCAACGATTTCAAGAAAAATAACTGCCTTTTAAGTATTTATTTTTTACATATATTTCTAGAAAGCAAATTTATTACTAAATCCATTTGAAATTATAAACTAAGAGAAATATTTAACATTTTCTTAATCGCATAAATAATCTAATTTCCTTTTTATGGTATATATTTCTTTTCTACGTTCAATTTCCTGTTTTATATTACTACTCATATAATTTTATGCATTTACTAAATAAAAGGTTGGCACTGCTCAAAAAATGCGTTATTCAAACCAACCATTCATCCAACAAGCGAATATTCTACTAAGAATTTAGATGGATATCAAAACTATGAAAATTTAAATACAAATATTCAATTTTTTATCATATTTCAATTGTTCGGAACATTTTACAATGGGACATTAAACAAGAAGTCTTTTATTAGTTTAGAAACTATGCAGATGTAAAGTTTTTAAAACAAACTGCAATGCGCGTAGTTTCAACGCAAAACTGAAAACAATTGGCAGATTGAGATTTAAGGAGTTACATAAAGTCATAAATTTCTGAAAATAAATTTTTTTGGAAGTTGAAATTTTACAAGCTTTATCATCTACTTCATAGTGTTGAATAATAGAATCTAAGCAATAATATTAATAATAATAATAATAAGTAATTCACTGTAATCATTCTTATCAGAAGGCCATTTTTCAAATCGTTGCCTACGATTACTCAAAAACTACTGAATTCATTCTAATTTGGATTCTGTCAGTTTATTGTACAATCTAGATTGATTTATTATTGATATTATTGATATTATATTGTTATTATTGATCGTTATGCTGCAGGATAAAAGTCTTAACTTTTTTAATATTTTTTATTTCTTCTTAAACAAATAATAATGCGCAAAAAAATCTATTAAAGAGGCCACACATAGACTACTTTCTAACACATCTAGAAAACCGTAACGAAATTTCACCGTTACATAAGGTGAAAGAAGATATGCAACAGTTTCGAAAACATACTATAACACATTTAAAAATTCAGCTTTAGATAGTACCTTTCATAGTAAAAAAGTAGTCTAATTATTTTGTGCAACCCTGTATCTAACCTGTAAATTTCCATATATACTACGTAGCATGCTCATATTTTGTTCAGTTAGAAAATTCACTTTCAGGAATTTACGATAATAAAAAAGTAATTTAAGATTAGCTGTACCAATCTTTGCATCAACATAACTCCTACATCACTGAATGACTTTCTGCTTGGTGTTCCTAGTGTAAAATTTACTGAAAAATGCAAAATAAGTTCGAAATTGCGGATTCGTATTGAATACTACAAAGTTTCTTACAATTTCTACATAAAGACGTCTCGCAAGTTATATTTTTTAGAACACAGTTAAAGATGACGTTTAAAGGAGACGTTTAATTTTCGTTAGAATGGCTATTTCCGTTTTTCGCTGGGTCTATTTAACATTAAGATAACTGGGATGGGATGGGGCATTGTTTTATTTGCAAGAATGTACATGGAATCCCTAACTGTAACAGTTACTGTAACTGTTCAGTTATGAGCTCAACAGGCGAATCAATCTGCGATGACACACTATAGATAACATCATCATTTTCCCTAGAAGATGAAAACGCATAAACGATAAAATATGTGAGTTATGTGTGTGCAGGCATAAAACACATGTTACGTATGTGTGTGTTCATATAAGATAATTTGCTATTAAACCAAAACTTGTTATTTCATGGTAATTAATCCTCACATATATATATATATATTTAATCCTACCCTAGCTTTGATCAACACATTACCAAATAAAATGGAATCTGTCTGACACTCCAAACATTCATATGCATTGACTACATTCAAGAAAAAGAAAAATCATTATCATCAACCTAACTAAATTTTACTGTTTTTTTCTGATTATTTGTCTATAATGTTTTATAAATTAATTAGAATTGAACAAACTGTATTGCCTGTTATTTTTGATTAAATTATCTTTCCAGCGGTATAAAGCTTTTATGGTATAACAAAGAAATATTGGGTGTTATGAGCCATCAAACTTCAAAGAAACATTGTTCCCAAAAGGGATCCACAATTTTGGCCACTAGATAAGAGATTCATTGGCGATTTCAGCTGTTATGTGACATGTTTTGTTATTCTAAAATCATCACATTTCTGGAGGATTCAGAATGGAAATTGAAAAAAAAACTATGAATTTTTTGAAGGGTCCTATGTTTTAAGGTGAAAAAATTATAAAGGATTTTTTAAAGGACTCAAGTTCTTCTTGAACTGTTTACATATCATATTTTCTATGTTAACATTTTAATGGTAGACACTGAACATGAAAACATACAAAGAAAAAAGTATCAGAATGCAGCCATTACATTTTGAATATATTATTTTATAAATTAAATTTCAATTTTTCCAATTTGGAAAAATTGAAAAATAATCCTTCGGAAAAAAAACGAAAAAAAAAAACTTCCGTTTTTTTTAGTATTCCCATCTCTAATCTTATATATTTAATTAATAAAAATATCAACACAATGTATTCTCCCATATTATTCATATTCTGGGTTCCAGGTTTTAGATGATATTTAAAAAAAATAACGATTCGTTTAATTTATTAAGGATGATTTTTGAAAAATATTTGATTAAAGTTGCCATTTTTGAAAGAGAAAAACAAAAATTTAACCTACAGATCAAAATAGACTATTATTTATAATTATATTTTAACCCTTTGTGGCTCAACAACATCAATTTGAAAAATATATACTCACATGATAGACTACATCATTTTAAGCAAGTAAAAAATAATTTAAAAAATTAAATCATAAAAATAAAAATTATTAGCTAAAAGAGTCTTTTTCATATTTGTAATAAACAGAAAATTACATAGCTACTTCTCATAAATATTGTCATTTTTTAATACAAAATTCTAAAGTGTACGAACTTACCATTGTAAAAAATCTATTTTTGAACGTCTCTGGACTTTTAAATGCAACAAAATTTCGTTTACAATAACGGGGTGAAACTGTTCAAATGATAAATAAGACTTTTATATGAAAAATTAATTTAGCACTGTCGTATGTTGAGAATTCTGTGAACAATTTATATTAACTTCTGTGTTGAAAGATAACAGTAATAAATAAAATCGCCTTTTTAAGCTCACTGTAAAAAACTGTGACTTTTGGGTATGTTTACTGATATGCAATACCGTGATACAAAGGGTTAATTCATTTTGCAACAGGGTTTGAATGCAGTAAAATATATTACTTAAAAACAATATTTTGGTTATTAAAAATATAATTTTATTAATTGATTGTCAAATTTATAATTTTATTTATGAAATTATATATTTA
This sequence comes from Maratus michaelseni, assembly GCA_963931845.1. Taxonomy (NCBI): domain Eukaryota; kingdom Metazoa; phylum Arthropoda; class Arachnida; order Araneae; family Salticidae; genus Maratus; species Maratus michaelseni. Next base: position 445,525,254 of record OZ007589.1, on the reverse strand, counting down.
TATAAGTAATAGATCTGACTTGGGATTATTTTTTGAAAACACAGATCATTAATTGTTTATAATGACACAGCACTGCACCTACTCTGTTTGGCGTCTAATGTGAGTGATTTTTTAACGTTTTACTGCAGATTTTAGATGATCGATAGTGATACATATATGTATCATATGACGCCGAAAAAGAATCTATCTGGTTTGATATTTGGTGACGGGACAGTAACCACAATAACCTGCTGTAATTCTGATATCACCATCAATAGAACAAGTAGATTTGACAGAATCTGAATAGACAGAATATGACAGAGTATGATAGTTAAAAATAACATGCCCCTGTTAATAATAAATGTTTAATAATAGTGCATAGATATTTTGAAATTTATAACTATAAAATGATTCAGGAAATGAAACAGTAACATTAATCATTTGATTAAAATCGTTGACATACTGCTATTTATTTTAAAAAAATAAACATTCGAAATTTAATAAACTTTATTTTTATAAAAAAATAAATTAATGAAATATATAGCTTTTGTAAAAAAAAACTCATATGGAATTAACTGAAAACGTTATAATTTAATAAAAATATAACAAGTAAAATAACATTTCTTCATACCGATTTTCCTTTGTCATCATCTTCAATATTCTGTTTTGATGTAATCCACATAACGAAAGCTTCTTTCGGCGAAAATAATTCGTCCAAATCTGGTACAGTATCATTGACCGGAATCAAATTTCACCACGCCAATAAATACTGTACCTTTCTCGAACGTAATTTTCTATCAAATATGTATATGCGAAGTTCTGTGCAGGTTTTTGTTAAATTTTAATTCCACATCCATTATACAAGTCTATTGTCCAAGTACTTCATTCACATCCCACTTCCATCCCTACACTGTTATTTTTTACTTATTAAGAATTTCGTACTCTGACGTAGATCTGCGGACGATATTTCCAAAACATCTGCCTGCTTAGAAGGGCAGATGATTTTTTTTTTCTTGTTATATAGTTTAGGTTAGAGCAGAAAGTTAAATACGGAATATTTTTTTGAGACTCTCTCCAATTAAAATTTATTATTTGAAGAAGTATTTTTTATGCATTTGATCTTATTTATTTCGATTAGTTTCACAATAATTTCAATTTAAATGATTTGTAAGTTCCTTTTTGTAAATTGAAACAATGATATTATAATATTTCTGGCATATCAAATAAAACATTGTTTAAATTTTGGAGTATATAATAAATATTTTAATGGACAATAATGCAAGATCATTTAACAAAAACAGTAACATTTGTATCACGCGTAATAAATGCAAAATATGATCATAAACAATAGAAAAGGTTATCGCGGAAGAGGGGAGGAGGCATTTTTTTACTTTTTCAACCTTTCTTTTTTTATTTATTAATATCCTGTAGAATAAAACAGCTTGTAAAATAGCAATATTTTTTAAAAATAAATTTTTGATAAATGAAAAGGGAAAAGATAAATAATTATTTATGTCATGAATACGTTTCGTATATTTCATTTTATCTTCGGAAAATATTAAATTTATTTAAGAAGTATGAAACAAGTACCAAAATATATATTGGCAGAGGTACTTAATCTACTTAAACACTAACAGAAAAACAATTATTATTGAAAACATACAAGTGTTTTTATTATAATAAATGATTGCTTATCACAACTTACCTACCTTCACAAAAACAAATCTTTAATTACCCCATCTGTATATTATTTTCTGCCGTAATTTACAATTGACACAAATAGGGGATCCAACCCGGGTTCCTCGGGTTATAGAATATAGCATATATATAGATATATATATTCTTAAATTGAAAATTCTAATTTTACATTTAATACCTTTTTTTTTTTTACATTTAATACATTATTTTAGATTGTCCACTAACAACACCAAAAATAATTTTCATATGAAAATTATCAATTATGTATTTAAATAAAGTTTTAAAATTCATTAGTGATACTTTCGTATTAGTCGCATGTCAGGTTTTAATTAGTCGAAGATATCGCCACCTGTATATATATATATATATATATATATAATTTTTGTTTGTTTGTTTGTTTATTCTAATAGTTATAGTGGTTTAAGCGAATAGTTTAATTTTATGTCTATTAAAATTGTGTTTTAAAAGAATATGAATTCCTATTTTTTATGAAGTTTTTAATTTCGATGTTGAATATTAGTCGGAATTAAACGCAGAAATATGAGAAATTTATTATTGTAACATTTTGTATTTAAATGGAAACGTTTTAATATGTTTTGATTGGAATGGCCTCAATAGAGAGATTAAAAAAAAAAACATGCTTGAAAATTATTTTTTAAACCATAAAGAATAGTAAATTGAAGTACAGTTTCAAGCATATTGCATTTGAAAGAACATTTTTTTTCCTCCGACGATTAAATATCGAAATTGTGCAATGTTTCGAAGTTAAAAAAAATCACAGTAAAAGCGTTATTTAATGTTCACTTGTTGCCACCGTCAACATACCGTCATTGTCACTCTCATATATGATTTCGCTCTATAATAGAGATTGTTGTTCCAATTTTAAAAAAGTTGTTAGTTTTTCACATAATATGAAAAGCAAATGAAAATATGTCTTAATTTTAAAAAATTGTTCATGGAGTACATGCAGAATTATGTTTGTATTATAATTTATAATTTCATATTGATTGAAATTGATCTATTTACGAAGTATTTTCGTGTAGGTCGATAAATAAATAAATAAATAAATTATTTTTTAGGGGTCATAAAAATCACTCAGAATCAGACCTTTTAAGTGCATTGAGGCATTCCTGGTTATATAGTATATTTCTCCTCTTTTTCATATATATATTTCAAATTCCCAATTTGGCCAAACTGTGACTTCAAAACATAGTGGTATTTTGACCACAGAGGTGACGTAAATTTGTGACTTGCAGTAACGTCACAGTGACGTCACAAAAATAAAAAATAAACGTCAGAAACATGTTTTTTACATTGAATATTTATTTTGTAGTGTTTTTTCAATTTTTTTAAGGTTTCTAAGCAATTCACATTTTAGTCACAGTGTGACTTCACTGAATGGTGGTTTTTCGGTCACATATGTGACGTGACGTACGTGACTCACATTGACGTCACTGTGACGTCCCTGTGAACATACATGCTATACGGGTAATATAATTATTTTCATTATAATTATAATTATAAATGTTACATATTATTATAATATTATAATATTATATTATAATATATATTTTAATATTATTATTTTAATATTATAATATATTACAAGTTATGTATTATTATAATTATAAATGTTTCAATCGTTGTTATAGATATTAAATGAAACTTTTGCGAAGATATAAGTTAGTATCAACAAAACAAAATACATTTTCATTTTAAATATTTTCTGCACAAATACGTATATTCGTAAAATGTAATTCCTTTCTCCTATTTTTAGCAATTTATTGAAGAAAATCTAAAAACCATTTATGTCATACCTTGCTAATCACAGCAATCTTACTACTATTCTTTTATATTTTATCCTACATTTCAAATCGTTTGTCCAATAAAAAGCAATGTTAGTTTGATTATTTCTGAACATATAATTAATTAATCTCTTTGTAAACAAGATAAAACACATTAATGAGTACTTATATTTTTGGTAAGTGGAAATTTTTGCTTCACATAACAATATTGATTTCACGAGTAGAGAAACTGGCTGTCTGTCTGTCACCCGCCTTGAGGATCCGCTTCTGGCATATGATCGGGACAAGCCCCAAGCTCAAGGCAGGAATGTCTCTACCGTCCAAACGACACCATCGTCTCCGGATTAACTAAAATTTCTTACATCATCAATCATAATTGGCAGCCCTATTTATCAGGGCGTTCCATGGGAAAACATTTACAAATTGAAAAGTGAATGATAGTAAATTATACAAATTCTAATTCACAAATAGCAGCCCTATTTATTCAGGGCGTGCCTGTTTTTATACAATGTATGAATATTATAGATTATATACACAATATTTAAAGCTACAGTTTTTTACAGGTAAGTAGATTTAAAAAAAAATGTATACACATTATTAATTATATAAGTTACATGTTTTACAGATTTCAATATTTACACATTATACATAATAGTTCTTGGCAAGATGATAACAGTAATTTTCCAAGTTTAACAACATTTTCCATTCTTTAAAATACAACCCTAAGAAATGTCTGCCCTCATGATTAACCATGCAAGAAGTAGATGAATGAATACAGTGAAACCTCCCTGAAAGACCACCTCTATAAGGAGACCACCTCTCATAAAGACCGTTTAATTATGGTCTATAATTTTTGGCTATAAGCTCAATGTTAATTTTCCCCCATTAAAGGACCAATATTTCCCGTTTTCCTCTCTGAAAGACCACTTTTCATTTGAAGAGTAGAATTACTTTCTTTTGTATTGGGAAATCTCGAAATTCTACTCATCTCCAGAAAATACGTAAATTTACTTTCTTAGACCTGTCAAATCAAGGTCATTTCTTCCCCCGCCCTTCTCCCGTTTAAGAGAAAAGTGCTGGATCGTGTGTATGTTTAATGTCATGCGTTTAATGTCACTATGGTTACGGAAAGATAAGTTGGTCTTGGAGGGAGAAGGGCTGTTGTCGCCTTTCCTGGAATTAAGTACAGACACCTGTAAAGTGCAGGAGACTTTTTTAAGCGGTTGAGCGTGTGTGTTATGGGGGAGGGTCCAGGTTCCAGTTTATCTCAATTTTGTTGATTCTCTTGGAAAGATTGACAATGTTCGTTGTTATCACTTCATTTTTGTTTAACAGTAGAAGTTTTAGCACTAGCATGATGGCGGATAATTCAGCGAAAATTTTATGCACACAATGTGATCGTGTATTCACAGAAAAAAGAAATTTATATCGGCACATAAGAAAATTTCATCGAATGAAAACATCGACCTCCAGAAAGGAGAACGGATTCAATGTTCAATATGTAGATATTTCTGCATCTGTATTAGAGATCTGCATAGTCATATTCAAACAGATCATCCAAATGTAAAATTATATTTTGAAAAGGATTGATATAAAATGATTTTGAAATATATTGATAGAAAGTTCCATATCTGTTAGAGATGATACTAAGATTAATTATTAATTATTTGTTTAAAGATATCAAAGAATGTTTAGAAACAAAAATTGTTAATGAGAAATTGTTAAAATCAAAGCAAACTACAATTAATTCCTTCTTTAAAGCTGTATAGCCATGAAATATAATAAACTAATTCAATAATATATATATATATATATATATATATATATATATATATATATATATATATATATATTGTAATATGTATTTCACGAAACTTTGCTTTACCCACTACCTCTATTCAGAGACCACCTCTCTGAAAGACCGATTTTTTATGGTCTAATGGGTGGTCTCCTTAGAGAGGTTTCACTGTATATGAATTGTAGAGTAATAATTATGTATTTACAGGTAGTACACTTGATATATTTACATTTTACTAGATAATCAATTATATTGATTATTTTAACTATTTAATTGTCAGAAAGATTTTCTGAACATTTATACACTTAATTATAATGAGTAATGCAATGAATACTACACTCGAACAATATACAAATATACACGATGAATAAAACAATGGAAAATTTATATTTGAATAATAAACACTTATATACAATGAATAAAACTAGAGTAATATACTTGATGAATAAACACTTATAAACAGAAAATATAGTTGAAGATACATAACACCACAAATTAAGAGGACAACCGTCTCCATGAAGCGAAATAACCTCCACAGGACGAGCAATAGCAGGATTAAAAAATATTTTAGATTTAAAAATAAAATTTGTATTTTATAAAAGAATATTTCTCATTTAAGATATTATAATTTTGATATAATTTGCCTAGTGATTCATTATTATTAATAATATCCATCATGTCCTCGAGGAGTGTTGGAAATTTCCTATGAAATTTATATTTCATAAATCTACACTCCCCGAAGACATAATGGATAGGATCACCCCTCTGGCCACAGACACATAGATCATTATCCATTTTACCGATTTTATTTAAGAATGTAGGAAAGCTGCCGCAGCCCGTGAAAAAATATATTGAGACTTTATCTTTAGTTATTAATTTAGTGTTGACTTTTGGCACAAGCTGATACGTAAATCTGCCTCTCCCTGAGTTATCCCAGTTGTACTGCCACCTTTCCAGTAATTGATCTTTAATACATTTATTTAAATATGAGCGCGGAAATTTTATTCCGCGCTCTACTGGAAGGTTGGAGTACTGAGCAGCATCATTAGCCAGCTTGTCCGCCAGTTCGTTGCCTATTATACCCGCGTGTCCTTTAACCCATGTTAGATAAAATATTTTGTTTTTATTTTGATGTATTAGTTGCTGTATATCATAAATTGCTTTAAGTGTTGGAAATTGATTTGTTAATGAAAGGATTGTTGATTGACTATCTGATAAAATTTGAAATTTCTTAAAGTTAGAATTTATTGCCCATTCTATTGCTGTTATGGCCGCGTGCAGCTCTGCTTGGTAGACTGTGTTTTCTGGTTGAATTTTAGTAGTTTTTTCGTCTATTTTTTTGTTGTTCTGAAAAATCACCAATGAGAAAGCTGTATTAGAATCCACCTTAGAACCGTCTGTGTATATGTGTGTAATATCTGTGTTATTTAAGATTTTGTCTATTGTTGTTAGATTATTTAAAAAGTTTTCTGGGTTAATTGTGTATTTGTAAAGCTTTTCTTCTATGTCATTTTTAGTTATTACCTTATTATCTTTTAATAATATCTCTGTGTTGTTTAATATTTAATATTTTAAGTTTTTATGTTCTAACGTTAGTAATAGTGGTGGAATACCTAGTAGTGTCTGTAATGTGTGAGTTGAAGTTTTTTTTATATGTTTTTGTTATTGATATAAACATAATCTCTGTATGCTCTGGAGGTTACGTTTGTCAATAACTCTTAAATCGTCAAACCATACCTCCGAGCCGTAATCTATTATTTTCTCTAAGACTGTGATGTACCAGGTTCTAAGGCGTGATCTATCCACTCCCCATGTGGCTGAAAAAACGCGTTTTATTAAAGATGTTAATAATACTATTTTGTCTTTAATTATTTGGATGTGTTTATCAAATTTAAGATTTGATTGGAATGTTATACCTAAGATATTTAAGTCGGTAACACCTTTTATATTGGATTGTTTTAATTTAAAGGTTGGTGGACGACTCACCAAGGCATTTTTACCCAACAGAATGTACGATGTTTTATCTGATGATATTTTTAGTGAGAGGTCTTCACATAATTGGGCAAAAAGGGCAATTCTTTCATTCGCCTGCGATTCTAAATCTCTTCTATTGTTTACGCGTATAATAAGATTGAAATCATCGCAAAAGGCATAAAGATTAGTGAATTTAGTGTAGAATATTTTTAGTATTTGATTGGCCACAAGGAGCCCCAGGAGAGGGCCGAGACACGATCCCTGTGAAAAACCTTGGGAAGTAGGACGTTTAATGTTATTATTTAGGTAATCGGTAATGATGAGTCTGTCTAAAAGAAAGCTTAGGAGAAAGTTTATAAGATATTTTGGGACTGGCAGGGCTTTGAGAATTCTGCCCAATGTTGTCCAGTCAATATTATCAAACGCCCCCACAATGTCAAATGAGACGAGCGCGCAGTATTTATTTGATTTTAGATAATTATTAATTTTATACTTTAATCTGTTAAGTAATTGTACTGTACATTTTCCTTCACGGAAGCCAAATTGATATTTATGTAAGTAGTCATTGTTTTCTAGATAGTAATTTAGTCTATGTTTAAGCATGCGTTCTAGGATTTTGCCCAGCATCGGGAGAAGACAAATGGGTCTATATGAGGTTGGGAGTTTAGGTTTTTTATTGTTTTTTGTGAAAAATATAACGTTAGCTTTTTTTCAATTTTTTGGGAAATAATTTAAATTTAAACATTTATTGAAAAGATCACGAATTAAGTATTTGTATGATTTGAAAAGATTTTTTATGAGGTATGCGTCTATTTTATCGTGACCAGGGGCTTTAAGATTGTTTTGTTCAGTTAATGCTGTTTTTATTTCTTTATTTGAGAAGAGTGAGGGGAGGGGACTATCTCCCCTGCTGGGGCTAAAAGTAACGGAACAGTTGGATTTATTGGAAAATGATGTGTTAAAAGATTTTGAAATGTTTCTAGTTTTGTAATGTAAGGTGAAGAACCTTCCAAGGATGTGTGAATAAAGTGTTGGTTTGATAAGTTTTTGTTTGTTGCAATTTTGAACGCCTGCCCAAAGGTGTCTTTTGTATTATTACAGAATTTTTCCAGGAATTTAATTTTTCGCTTTTTATGTGTTTTTTATATAGCGCTCGCTCACGTTGTAGGAGCGTTCTCCATTTTGAGTCACCCGATGACCTCCATCTTTTCCTTAAAGCTGATATTTTGTTTCGGTGGGATCTTCGCGCGTCAGTCCACCAGTCAAAAGTTGGGTATAGTTTAAGTTTTTTAGTTTTTAATGTTTTTGACATGTTTGGTTAATTTTGATATTGAAGTCTTCTAGCCAATTATCCAATTTGTCATAGGTGTCAACCGATGTTAGTTTAGTGTGTAAGTCCGTGGCCAAAGGTCTGAAGAATTTGTTAATTTTTTTTAAGGTTGTATACTTTGTTTTAAACCTTTTGAGATCTATTGTAGAAGGTGTTAATGAAAGAGAGAAACAAATATATCTATGATCAGATAGCGATACGGATTCTGTGTCCACGTACCAGGAGTCGACGAAGTTGGTTAGATCCTGAGTGCACACGGTGACATCTGGGTTTCCCCGACATGGACGACCCGGCTCTCCTATGAACGAAGGTGGTGATTCCGTATCGTTTATGAGTGATAAGTTCTTTGAGAGTAGTAGGTATGTTAGGATGGATCCCCGTTCATCCTCCTTTAGGTAGCCGAGCAATGACAAGTGCACGTTGAGATCTGCTCCCAAAATCAGGTGCTGAAGGGGCATGAAGAAGTCAAGCCATTTTAAGTCCTCTCGGAAGTCTCATGATGGTTTTGAATAACAGGATCATATTGTTATTGGTCCTGTAGATGATGTTAGATTCACGAAAACTGAATTATGGTCGCTATAACATTGAACTACCTCCACATCAGGGCGTGTTACTATGATTGCAGCTGTATTGTTCCCCTATGTGAAGGTTTGCCAAGACTTGGAGGGGACTGCCCATATTTTTCCTTCCTGTAAATAATAGTCCTGAATCAGCAACACTAGGATCTTAATCTTGTTGGCATGGCCCATAAGATTCCCAGTTGCTGCTTTAGATTTTTGTAAGTGTATTTGAAGAAAGGTCAGTTTGTCGATTTTATTATCTATTTTGTTAACTATTATATTGGATGAAGCTGAGGTTTTATGCTGTATGGGGGTTGGATGAATATTGTCTATGTTGAATTTAGAAACTGCTGTTGTGCGTAGATGTTTCTCTGTTGGCTGTAATAATGGAAGGCTGGACACTCGGAAGGGTCAGCCGAGTGAGGAAAGTCGCCCTGCGTTCCTGAGCAGTTTACGCATTGATGTTTTTGGGGAATTTAGCCAATGGGCAAACCGAAGAAGCATGTTTTTTCGTGCAGTATTTACAGGACGTTTGAGATCTGCAGTTTGTATTAGCATGTCCAAAGCGCTGGCAATTGCTACATCTGATTATAGGCAGGTAGGTGCTCACCCTACATGTAGAGAATCCAAATTAAATTTTTCATTCCCTTAGCATATGGGCTGCTATATATTCCTCGACCTCCAGGATTAGTTGGTATTTTCCGTTTCTCTTTATCTTTTTGAAGACTGCTACTGGAGTTTCTGGATTGTAGAAGCTTTCCAACTTTTGCAATATTGTATTCTCTTCTAATATTTCTGGAATCCTTAGTATGATAATTTTCTTTAAATTTGTGGATTTATACGTTATTTCTATTATGTCTTTAAGTGATGTTATGTTTCCGATACTTTCCATTAGTTCAGTCGTTTGGTCGTCCGATGTAGTTTTAATTATTAGAGTGTTTCTATATTTAGCTATTGAACAATATATGTTGGTTGTATTTGACGATGTTTTTATTTCTCTTGTTAGTATAAGTCTGATTTCATTTAGTGTGATATTAGTTGTGGACTTCCTCTTAATTAGAATTGCTGAACTTGAAAACTGCCGGTGATTCTTCATTTCCCTGTTGTGGATTTTATTTTGTAGATGGATTCTGGAGTACAAGCTGTTTGATGTTTCTCTCTGATCTGATGTGGCCGCCTCTTCCTCCTGTTGCATCTCCTTTGTATTTATCAATATCTTTTCCTTTGGCCTTGTTATTTTTTTCTCTATCTTCATCAATTTCTCGAGTATCAATTGTATATCGGATATCGTTGTTTCTTTCTTATTGTTCTCTAGAAGTTCTTCCAATAAGTTTTGTTTCACTTCCAATTCCTCTATAATGTTCTGTAGTTGTTTTTCTTTTTTCTCCAACTCGTCCGATAAGTTTCGTTCTTTCAAGGCTGTTTCTTCCTGCATTTTTATATAGCTCTCATTAATTTCTGTTCCACTGGCAGCTAATTTACTTTCTTGTTCATTGATTATCTTTAGTTGATCTTTAATAATTCTGTTGAGGAGTTGTACTTGTTGTTCATTTTTTTTCTGGTTCTTATTTTGTATATCTTCTAAGTTTTTAAGATTTTCTTTGTGATCATTGTACATTTTCGTTGATTTGGAGAATATCATGTCTAGGTATTTTTTTTTCTCACTCGACACTCCCTTGTGCCTTTTTGCGTTCAGTTTTACGTATATATCTATAAGTTCTGGGATGTTTTTCATTTGAGCCATTTTTTTGTTGAATCTATATTCTTCTGTATTTGGTGTCGATGTAAATTTGAATCTGGATGGGACCAGTCGTGGTTTTCTATTATTTGTGATTCTTGAGTCGCTAGCGAAATCTGCAGCTTCATCTTCACTGGTACTCGATTGATGATCTACGATGGATTTTTTCAGATGGACCATTGTTGGTGTCATTGAAATATTTGTTCTAATATCGAAGTTTTCTCATGCATAGTTCTTTTGTTTAAGTCATGATGTTGTTCATGAGATGCATTACCCTCATTTTCACTAACTTTATCGCTCTCTTCCATTTTACTTATCTGTTTTTGTTATTTATGATTTTTAGTCAACAGTAGCTATGAGTTATATTATATTTCAATTAAATACTGGATCAGGATCATTAGCTCCCCATACATGGTAAAGAAAAATTGGAATTTTGAAATTAATAGACACGCCAAAATAGAAGAAAATAATTTAGAAAAAGCCTAAAAAAAACCCTCTACGTCCAAATCGGTAAGGGATCTTGTGCTCAAAAATGTGTGATCGCAAAATATATTATAATGAATGGTATAATACAGTTATAACATGATATATTCAGATAGCAATTGTTGGAGGTTGTTATTAATAGTGAATTAGACATAAAATAATTGTAAAAAGTTAATTAACACCAGGTGCAAATATATACATGAATATATAGCAACATTTCATTTGTAAACCAGATTTTATTTACTAACTTATGTCTGTTTGTGACATTGAATACTCTAGAACAGATAAAATGAAGTCTAGTTTTAAACAATTAAAGTCCATAAGAAAAATAATGCCCTTGATTATAGACCAACAATAAATTAATGATGAAAATAAAGAAATTTTTCACAACAATTTTCCATATGAACACTGCAATTAATTAAAAATGTATTAATTGAGAATTAGGTTAGTAATTCACCAATTAAGAGTTAATTGGGATGGATGCAGATGCTGTAGAAAAATAATAATATGGTTGAGCTGCGTGCAAAGTTCGGCTCCCGCAACAGTAGGAGGGAAGGGTCACCAAACTTACCCATATGGGAGCTACTTCAAGAGATCCATGCTGCACTTGAGCTATGGGAGTATAGTAATGAGATAACTATTCCAAAGAAATATCCGTTTTACGGTATACTTTCGTTGCATTTAGATTAAATTAAATGATATTTTTAGGCGAGAGCGGAATTTAAGAATGCCATTTCATTAAAGGAAAAAAAAAATCATGCTTCACTCATAGAATTCAAACACATTTTAACTCTAAGAGAATATTTCTGCGAGAATTTTCTCGTGGTATTTAAAATCTGTAATTATTAGCACGTATCCATTAAGCCACATAGCTAAATTCACCTTCGGGTTCGATCACATTTTCTTTTTGTTCCACTGTTGTCCATTGAGAACAATCTTCATATTTTCATTGAATAATGCTATTTTGAAATAAATGAAACTTTTGAATGCCAACGAATATTTTTTTGTAATTTTTTATTACACGTGTGGGCATGTCACCAAGGTTACGTTTATCACGAAAAGAAAACGCATTTTTAATTGAATTGGTATACATTGTATATATGCATTGTATACAATGAAATTTGCAATTTGGACATTCCACTTTAACTCTTTAAATCCCAAGCTTTAAAAAACTGACTGACCGTAGAATCCCAACAAAATAGCCCAAAATTCTGGTTTTTTCGTTACTTCCTTTTTTACTAGGTAAGTCGTGGAGATGACCCTATCGCCTTTTCCCTTTATTCAAATTTCGACAGGTGTTACACTCCTCTGTTTATCATTTATCCAGTTACTGAAAAAAAATCTTGTTTTTCTTTCTGAACTGTCCAGAAATGCCAACACATTGCCTCATCCATCACTGAGAGAGACCACCCCCTTGATAGGACACCAAACCATTTAAGGGGAAGGAAAATCCTTTCAGCTATCCTGGGCTATTGTGGGTTTTACAGCATTGGGATTATTCCGGATATTGCGGGATTCAAAAGGTTAAAATTTCTATTACATTTCAGTCATTGAGCTATTAGTAAAATCAGGGTAATGTTCTTTACGTAATTTAAAAAATACTACAGGAAATTTAAATAAATAGGAAATCGTTCGTAAAAGAATTCTGTTTAACTATAAATGACAATCGCATACATACCAAAAATAATGCTTTTGAATTTAAATCTCGAAATATTTTCAACCTATTAAATACTACCGAGAGATTTCCGTTTATTGCTTTTAAACTAAGTCATAAAAATATTTTTTTCGCCATTATTTCAAATTAATATGAAATCTTTCGAAACTAAGAGGATTAAAATATAAGAGAATTACATAAAATCCATAATCTGTGATTTCCATCTTAAAAAAAATAGCTTTATTGAAAGAAATGGGACTATTAAAATAGATATGATTTTAAACTACGCAAATTAACTCTTTTTTAGTTGGTTTAATACGTTGAATTCTCTTGTCTTTTTTTCTCAGAAATTTAATATTTTTGAATGAAGAAAATATATTTTAAAAAAGTAATATTTTAATATACATTTCACGCCAATATTTTTATTGAATTTTGTGTATTTTTCTTTACTTTTCAGGATATTTTATGTAATTTTTTATTGAACGTAATTACATATGTATGTATATAAATGTACAGTCGTGAAAACGAACTTGACACTGTATTTGATGTTGGAACTTTATGCTATTTCATCAAGAAATTTTCGCAAGTAAATTGTAGAATAAGTGTTCGGCTGGGAATTGTGAATACTTTCTGTATATTGATTTTTGAAAGAGAAGTCGTCTGCATATTAAAAAGTAATAAATTTGAATTTTCAATTGGTTTTTATCACAACATTTGAGCTTCTTCATTGAAGGCAAAACGGAAAACTGTATAGTAATATACGTTTTCTTAAATGTCTATACAGTTTAAAAATATATATATGTGTTAGAATTTTATCGGATAATGTTAAAATATAATATTAAGATCTTGAAGCAAAAGGTACCATAATTAGGTATCGAAAAAACGTTATAGTTTTTTTAATAAATTAGACGTGTCACAGAATAAAAGATTCAACACATCAATAAAATTTCAAAAAATTTAGTGAGTATTTCTTATCAATATTTAATGAAATAAAAAACTCTAATTAACTTTACACGTATTAGACGGATTAGATCGGGATAGAACATTTTGCAGATAATTCACTCTTTAGATCCAAAATAAGAAACTTAGAGTTATTTTTTACTTTAATATTTTATAAATAAAGACGTTTTTAAATTAAAATTTTAGTAGCCTTCTCAAATATAAATACTTAGTTTCTTTACAATAACAAAAGATAACACGAAAGTTTTATATATAAATATTTTTCCTACTTTTTTTATGAAAATAAACACATTCTTTTCTCCGTATATATGATTTTCGATCAATGAAATAAAAAATATAGCAAAAAATATAGATGATTTCAATTTATTCAAGCCTTAATTACCTTCAAAACTTTCCATTTTAAATTTTAAATAAAAAATCGTTAATTAAAAAAAAATGAGGATGATAAATAAAACCATTTCAAAAGAGATTTCCTACTCCGTTTAGCAACTGAAAAATCTAAAGTGCTGATTACTCAGTCTCTGATCCGCCGATATTAATCCTAACAGCGTTTTAAAGATAACGATCTCCATTTTCAATTATTTATAATCTATATTCAATTGAACTCAGAAAATGGGCAGTTGCTTTTATAACGACCTTATCTCGGGATGGATAAATGATTTTAAGACAGATATATATATTTTTTTGCATAGATTCCAACAGTGTGATGACATGTGGTAAAATGGTTCAAAACAAACAAACGGTTCTGGGAAGTTTTTTATATTTAGAAATATGTAACCTCTGGAAAAGCGTAGCATAAGTCCGGAAATCCACAGCAACGGTTCTTTTGTAACTGGAAATGATGTTATGACTTTTAAAATCTATATAAAAATAAAATAATTTAATACGATATTTAGTATGAAAGACGTCATATTCACTGGTCCCGAGGCTAACGAAAAAGACAGGCTACCGCGGTACATTCTACTTATCTTTTTTTACAGACCGCTAGAGTGACGTGATGCTCTTTTTGTGCACCTTCATTGGTGCATTCGAGCTTCACGTGACTCCCGCGGTAGCCTATCTTTTTCGTTAGCCTCGCACTGGTCCTTATTTCTGCAAGTAAATACATTGAATTTTTTACTGTTTATTGAAAGGTCTTGGTTTAAGTACACATATGAATCATTCTGAAAATTTCGTCATTTCTCCTGATCATAATCTATATATTGAAAACACAAGTCTTTTCGTAATCTGCTCAGGATTGTTTAATGAATTTTATTATTATTATTATTATTATTATTATTATTATTATTATTATTATTATTATTATTTTAACTGAAACCTGAATACATATAGATCGGTCAACACTAATGGTTTTAAAAGTATTTTAATTTTGATATTATATATTTAATTTTCAAAATTTTAAATAGTTTTTTTTTTCAAAATGTTGTCAATTGTGTTACATCTATTATTGAAATAAAAAAAAAATATTGCGAATAATTATATATTTATTTGTGATATTTTCACTTTAAAATGTATAAAAACATCAATGAACGGAATTTTAACGGAAATGACATCATTTTTTTTAAATAATAAGATCCATTTGAAAACATGAAACTAAAATATGGTCCTATAGTTTCTTCAAAATGAGTTCATTTTAAGAGATCTTTCATTCCACAAGAGATCTTTCATTCCTCGTTCAAATCGTCAATTGAACCAAATATTTCACCTAGGTGAATGACATAATTTTTAAAACGTAGTTGACTAAAAACGTACTTCTATATTCAGAAAAGTGCAACATTTTAATATAATTTGCGTAAATTCCGTAATGTACATCGGCTTTTCATTCCTCCTACACCGAAATTATGGAAAACGTTAACTTAAAAACCTACCCCCTTTCATTATCTATATTATAAAGGAAAAATGTGTTCGTGCGTAACGCTGATGTCATATTGCAAATGGCAACACTTAACGATCAAATTTCGGTTTTGCGATTTTTGCTACTGCATTTTTTTTTAATTTCTAAACATTGCACATTTTAAATTTTTACTCCGTTATATAAGAAAAAAATATACTTTCAAATGCAATTTGTTTGAAAACTGTACCACAATTAATTTTAGCAATTAAATTAAATTTCAGACATGATATTTTAAAATCTATCTCTATCGCTTGCAGACGATTACAAAATATTAATCGGTTTGGACATTAAACAATAAAAAGTTCAGCATATGTTTCCAGCTAATATTGAATAACGAAATTAAAACTTCATTAAGCAATAATTAAAATAGTATAAACAAAACACAAAGCTAACAGACATGTAATTGAAATTAGCGCTTAAAACCGCTGAAATAATAATAATAATAATAATAATAATAATAAACTGCTGTGGATAACGAAATTTTTAGCGATATCTTCGGCTATTAACTTCTGGCACGAAGCCAATACGAAATTACCGCTTTTAATAAATTGTAAAATTTTATTTGAATATATAATTGACTTAATTCATGTAAAAATGCTCTTTGCTGTTGTTAGGGGGGGCAATCTAAAAAAATACTAAATCTAAAAAATCTATTAGAGTTTTCAATAAAAAAAGTAAATGTTTTTCACACATTCTCTATCCCGGGAAGCCCGGGTTGATTCCCTTGTTAGGATAATGGAACCAATCGAAGATATGCAGTATGTTTCTCGCAGTTAATAGTACGTCATTCTTAAAGTAATTTTTTTTTGTTTTTGTTTTTCATAAAACTGTTTCATTTCATTTCCCTTTTATCCAAATAATTTTGAAAAAAAAATTCAGTTTTTTTAATGGGATTTGAGACCATATAGCTTTAAACATAAACTGGCGAAATGAAAATCAGTGAAAATGTACATAATTTTGAAGCGTTTATAGTATATATATTTATTATAGTTATATATATAGTTATATATATAGTTTATAGTTTATAGTATATATATTTTTAATTTTATGAACGATGCATATTTTTGACGCCATTTTCTTTTGATGAAAGCGTTCAGCTATTCTTTGATTTTCGCTCTTATTCTCTTTGAAAAAAAAAGGAATTTCTTCCACATGTGAAAATGACATTTTATTTTTAAACAAGCGAGAATGTTCATTGATAAAAGTGAAATATTTTCTACAAATTCGTCTAAATGATGTAAATTTCAAAATTTGTTCTCGGCCGGTACTGAGATTAGGTCATCAATCCAAGGTGTCCATGGACTATAAAAATCAATTGGTATTCAAAAGTCTCGGGAGCAAACATAATGTCACTTTTAATTGGAAGTATATTTATTATAATAACCCTTAACATTTTAAAATACACGTGATAAAAAGTATGAAAAGAACGCATGAAATGTTTGTGCCGGTGAAAAGAACGTAATGATTTGTTTGAAATGATTTTTTATTGATAAATCTTACAACATAATATGGCGATTTGTTAAAGTGACGTAATATACTATAATTTGTCATTCCGTAGTTACAAAGATTACTAAGATTACAGCCTTAATTGATTACTTTACCTTAATGAGTTTGTGTTACCTTAATGAATTGATTACTTTACCTTAATGAGCTACCTTAATGTTTGTTACTTGTCATTGACTTTTTAAATTTTAAATAAACAAAGATTAGATAAAGAAAGATTAATTTCTGAATAACGTGAAAAGTTAAATTTTATAAAAAATGTGTTTTGGTTAATATACAGTGGTGGCCAAATTGTGGAAACCTTTTGGGAAAAATGCTTTTCGCAGTTTGATGGATTATAACACCACATATTTCTTAGTAATATCATAAAAGTTACATACCACTGGAAATATAATTTAATAAAGAATATTATGCAATACAGTTTGTTGAATTATAATTATTTATCAAACGTTATAACCTGATAATCAGAAAAATGCTGTAAAACCTGGTTAGGTTGATGATTATTATTTTTCTATTGTAGCCAATGTAAAAAAAAAGGCAAAAAAAATTCTCGAATGTAGCCAATGCATATGAATATTTGGAGTGACAAACAGATTCCATTTTATTTCGTAATGTGACAGTCAAAGCTAGAATAGGATTAACAAGAAATATACCATATTTCGGTACTTATAGGAAGGCTTTTATCACTATTTTGTATGATTGCTATCAAGTTGATAAAGTTCTTTGTCACCTTGCAATTTTTGAGCTAATAAAGCATAATAAAAATAAGCAAACATCATAACGAGTCGATTAGTTACCCAGAACTGAATGTATAACAAAATTTTTAAGTGTATAAAGCTATGATTATGAAAAAAAAATGGAAGTAAACTTAGAAGTAAATTAACAAAGGGGTGTCTAAGTCACGCAAAACAATACTGGTAAAGGCAGGAAAAGGTGCAGTAGTGCAACTGGCGGCGGTAGAAGAGTAATGTCCTTGTATTTATGTCACAGAAAATAATCATCTCGGTGTGTGCAACATGAAACGGTGCACTAAAATGGGGAACTAAACCAAAGTACAGTTCTGTAGAGAGTGCATCATTTTGGTCTAAAATCTAGAATTTCATGTAAAAAAAATTATAAATCAAATAAAGGTCGAAAATATTTAATTGAAATAACATGTTTAACAGACAGAAAAATAGTAGGGTCATGTTATTTGGAGTGTTTAAATGTTTTTTTTATGAAATTCTAGCATTTAGACAAAAATGCTGCACTCTCTACAGAACTGTACTTTGTTCTGAATAGGAAATTTAAAAATTTTTAATACTCAAAATATGGTATATGTCCATGTATACGAACACACAATTATATTCAATTGCAAATTATAAACGCAAACTTGTTAAGGTGGTGCGTAATGATTAATGAGTATAAAAATAAATCTACTATATATATAAAACACAAACGGAAATTTCGTTCCGTTCCTTTATAACCTTTTATAGTGATGGAACTTGCACTGTTGGATAGATAATTTTTCAGGGAAGGTTTTAGTATATAAAACATAGTTCTACGTATATTAGTTATAGAATTATGATGGAAGGTTCTGTTATTTTGGACGATAAGGTTACCATAGGTCATTTTTTTGGCGACCATTATCGTTGGCGAAAGAATTGAAATGGCTATATCAGAAAATAATGCAAACACATAGAAAAATAAAATAAAAAATATGTTATTAATTTTATTTAAAATCCCCACCCCTCCTCCCCGCAAAAAAAAGAAAAAGAAAGGAAATAAAACTGTTTTAATGAGGCGTAATATTTAATTTAATACTTAAAAATATAATCTATATATTTAAAACGCTAAGCTTTTTCTGTAGACAATCCGTGAGAACAAACTACTGCATCAAATTACATCATTTTTTTTTTAAATGAAAGGTATTTGGACACAGATTTGTTATCGTACATCCGTTTGTTCGAAAATTTAATTAATTAGCCGTAATTTTAAATTAAACTTTTACTTCTGCGTATGACGTCATAAAGTCTGCAATCGGTTAAAGCCCATTATTGCGAGTCACAGAGTAACGAGAAACTCACTGGTTGCGAGGATAAAAGAAAAATAATAAATATTAAAAGCACGTGATTTTTAGGCCGATTTTTTTAATTTGCAAGTTAAATTTCGATAAAAATATTTATCCGCGTGTTTTATAAGCGAATAAAAATTCATTTATTCTGACGTCACGGGAATATTGTCCATTGGGTTTATATTATCATTATGCATTATAATTTTGTTGATGCCATTTTTTCATTACAATTAAATACAAAATATATTTTTATTTGCATACATGGTGTTTAAATATAAAAGTAACGTATACAAAATACGTGTGAAAAGTTTGCGCCGTTGAAAATGACGCTCTGCTTAGCTTAAAATGCATTTTAACATTGATAAAACTAAAAAGAAAAATTTATATGATTGTGTCGACATGGCGTAATTTTAACTGATTTTTCCATTCTTAATTATTATAAAGATTAGAATTAGAGACTTTATTGATTGCTTCATCTTTATTGCATATCTTGATTACATGTTACCAATATATATTTTTTTTAATTATAGGTTAGAAGATTTCTTTTTTTAATAAAAAAATTCACAAAAGTAAAGGATTTCAGAAAAATTAAAATGATTAAAAATAGTGTTATGGTAGAAAAACAACTTGAATTAATGATTGTATTTTTAGTTAGAATAAACAATGTAAAGCTAATATTTTATAGGAACTATTTTGGTAGGTTTATTTTAAGTCAATTTGACACTTCCTTATTAGAGGCAAAGTCATGTTTCTTTCACTATGAATTTCTCTTTCGATGACAAAAAATCGTAGTCTACTTTTGGACGCCAGCCAAAACACAGTGGAAATTTTTAGAAATGTATAACGGTTGTGACAACAAACGGCGCTATCGCTTTAGCTTTCATCGCGCTTACATCACTTCTAAATACTACAAATTTCAATTTTTTTACTACGTTTTACTACATTTTACAATTTCAATTCTTACACAATCAATTAGAAAATTTAGCTTTCGATTAAAATTTATTTGGAAACTGCCACTTAATTTAACGACTTTTTAAATAATTTTCAAACATGAAATATTTTTCAATTCTATCTCAACTATGACCATTTGCTTTAATAATGTAAAATAGCCCATAGGAAAGTTGCCACAATTGAAAATAGATTTCCCTACCCAACATGAAAAGTGAAAATAATAATAATAATAATAATAAAACCTGATAAATCATAAGATCAGATTATCCATAACATTAAGCATTTTATCGCTAAACTAAAATCTTTCAAAAAAAGAAAAGAAAAAAAACTATATATCATTTTATTATGATTAACATAAAATTGATATGTTGAATCCGTTGATGTATATGTTGCATAAGAAAATGCTAGGAACTGTATTTTATTATTTTTGTAAAGATCCATTGGATATTTAACTGTATAAGAGGGAAAAGATTCCCGACTGTCATGGAAAATGAATAATCATCCTGATTATGTAAAGGAACCGAAGATACCATACAAATAAATTACACTTGAAAACATTAAAAATCTCCCTCATGTGCAGATTGAAAAAATTCTTCATCTTTAAATAAAAATTAAAAATTGGATAGCTTAAAACAATGAATGCATTTTAGAAGATATGGATTTGAAACGAACAATGATTAAAGAGGATATTTAAAAACTTTTAATTTAAACATTTTAAAACTTTTTTTTAACGTCACCTTTGGGCAGATGCCATGCACATGCGCATAGGAGCTCATTCGGTTGCATTACCACAGCAGAGGGGAGGAGGATGTGTGCTTTATTTACTATGTTCTTTTATTTACTGAATATGAGATGAAAGTAGGGATATACTATTTTTATGATACTTCATAGGTACATGAAATTTTCTTTCTTGCCGTGGGGAATTTGGCGGCAATGTCAAACTGATTTGTATATCACAGTTGTTTACGGATTGTTTGTTTGGAGTTTGCATCGGAAATAGTACTGTATTTCACTGGGGGTAAAACTTTTAAAATAAAATATTTGAAAAACTGTTTCATACGCACCTTCTTATGTATAAAGAAGCTTATTTTACTGATATTGTTATAGTAATTTTTTTCCGTCAAGTTTTGATGGGTTTCATCTAGTTTGTAATGAAATTTGTAATAGTTTATAATGCTTAAAAATATTTGCAATGCATGAGATTGCAATTCAGATTAAGTCAATATTTGGCGATTTATCGTTTGCGTCAGGTTAACAAAGATGCATCTGATAATTTGATTTAATAAAATATGAGTAATTTTTTTTCCTTTTTTTCTTTCTGTTAATATCTTTTTATGTAATTCCCCTATCTTATCCCCCTTTCTGTATTCCCATTGTCTTACAAGAGGAACTACCAGATGTAATTGTAAAAATGACTGCATTTATGAGTTCATGTTATTTGTTTATTTGCGGTTTTGATTTTACTTTTATCGCCAAGGAATGTGATTTTAAGCCAAAAATGCATAAGCGTGACATCAGCTTGAGCAGTATTAGCAATAATAGTGTTTTTTCGTGTATACAAGTTCCTTTTTGGAGTAAATTTTTATATTCAAATGCAAATTATATAAATAGCAGTTATTGTTATGAATATTGGATCAAATATTTAAATTTTAGTGAATGTCTGCCACTCAAACACATATTGTAAAATAATTAACTTTTAGACATTTAAAAATTTACTACGGGAACATGGCGGTTTGTTTTCACCAAACATATTATTTTTATAGCCTCGAACTCAGACCAGCGAATATTGTTTATTCTTTTATTTTTATTTTATTATTTTTTAATATATCGCCAATTTCACTTATAGAAACATTCACTGTTTCAAAAGTTAGGAACCAAAGAACATTCTTAAGGACATGTGTGCATTTATGCGTTATTACTATCACAAAAGGCTACATTTTGCAATAAAATTTTTTTACTGAAATAAATTTTCGATGCTCTTTTTGATTCGTCATCTCTTTTTAGTTTTTAACACTTTCCAACCTAGCTGAAAAGTGTTTATGACTTCGGTTTGTCTAGCGTCTGGCCGTCTGCCGTCTGGCCGTTCTCTAACTTCCGTAAATA
Source organism: Maratus michaelseni (assembly GCA_963931845.1). Taxonomy (NCBI): domain Eukaryota; kingdom Metazoa; phylum Arthropoda; class Arachnida; order Araneae; family Salticidae; genus Maratus; species Maratus michaelseni. The sequence goes on along the minus strand of OZ007589.1, from coordinate 445,502,771 downwards.
TACTCGGATTGCCTTGCAAATTTTATATGTTATTGTCGTTATCTATAGGACGTTCCCTATTTCAACTGAAGTGTGTAGCACTTATAGTTTTTTACAAGGACACTCAAAAGAATTCCGTTACATTACGGTCTATGGGGAAAAATAATTTGCGGTTTATTTTAATGATGTTACACAATTGCAAACACATTGTAATTGATATATATCACTAAGGTGTATTACAAGAAGCTTAATATGGAATAGGGTGTGCATAGCACTTTTAGTTAATTTACAGGGACAGTCAAAAGAATTCCGTTACATTACGTCTATGGAGAAAAATCGTCTGCGGTTTATTTAACCCATTAAGCGCCATTGCTCCCATTTTGTGAACGTTCCTTTAGGACTTTTTTCTAAAGTGCGTATTTTATAAATTGTTAAAAGGTTCGTGTTATTTGCATTTTGAATATATTAGATGACATATGAAAAATTTTTTTAAAGTTTCATTAGAATTTTCTATTTTTTAAAACGTGTTAAAAAAGGCGAAAAATAGCTTTTTGGCAGCATTCGAAAGAAATATTTAAAAAAAAAAACTTTATAATAAAAAAAAATCTTTTAGTTAAAATATGTTTATAACAGTGTATTATATTAAACAACTTCAATCCGGAATTAATATGTATAATTGATCATTCACAATTACCGAAAGCTTAAGTTGCTCCAAAATGGGAGCAATGGCGCCTAATGGGGGTAATGTTTTTGAAAAGTTGTACATATGCCTCCGTGCATTTGTGCTATTTATTTTTCAATTTATTAGCTATAGAAGGTATAATATCATTCTGAAACTAATATTTTTAGGAGATTTCATATAAATTAGTCCAACTTTTAAATTTATAATAAAAAACAAAATGAAATTACCAGTTTTATAAGCATTTTCATTATCCATCTCTTTATTTTTCATTATTACATCATTTTTTCTGACTATTTTACATGGAAGATGATTGAACAATTTTTGAGATTTGGATGATTTTTCGTATGTTCTGGAAATCGTTTGTTTGCCACCTGATTGCAGTATTGTAACATATGAGGAAGATATCTTCCTCATATGTGTGTCGCATAAATTATTTCTATAACATATGTAATAGAAAATAATTTATGTGACGATTTATCCCATGTTATATTTGGTGGAGTAGAACTTTCTGTAAATTCTAAATCAACAGACAATCAAGAAATATATGATTTAGTGTTTAAAAAAGACAAAGTATTAAACACAGACTTGATATTTTAGATGAAAGTTCAGACGAATCTTCAAATTGGAATATGGAAAAAACTAAATAAAATGCAAAAACAAAACAAAAAATTGTTAAAACACCAATTTCATAAAACGAAAAACAATGTAATATAATGCTGCATAAAAAATGTTCAATCATTTTCATGTAAAATAGTAGGACAAAAATGATATAATGAAGAAAAATAAAGAGGTGAATAATGAAAATGCTTTTGGAATCGGTAATTTTATTTTTTATTTTTATTATAAATGTAGATGTTGGACTAATTTATATGAATTCTACGTAAAATATCAGTTTCAGAATGATATTATCCCTTTTATAGCTAAAGAACTGAGAAATAACAAACATAAATGCACGGAGGCATAAGTAAAATTTTTGAAAGAATTTACCCCCATCAGGCGCCATTGCTCCCATTTTGGGAACATGCTAATTTTCCTAAATATTCGAATTTTTTAAATTTTTTTCTTCAGAAATACCTTAAAGACTTTCTATTCATAAAGAAAAAACAACTGTTTCATTAAAAAACAGCTTAATATATATAGCGGCGCTTAATGGATTAAATAGTGTTTCACTATTTTAAACGCATTGAAATTTATATATATCACTAAAGTGCATTACAAGAGGTTTACTACAGAATATAGTGTGTGTAGCAGTCATCGTTCATTTACAGGGACACACAAAAGAATTCTCTTGTCTGTTAACAGTAATTCCAGGAAGTGCGTTTTAAGTTACTGAACGCGATTTTTAATTTAACTCACTTTTTGTCTATTACTTGTCGTGTATAAATTCTGTATTTCATATACAGGGCAGCACAAAAGTTTGAGAAGACATTTCCGTTTATTGACAGAAACTCCAGCAGGAGAATTTTAAACTGTGCTACGCGTTTCTTAACTGAACTAAAATTTAGTATGCTATGTAGTATATATACAAATCTATAGATCATATACAGGACTGAATAAAAGTATTCGGATATTTTTCCGAATATTGTATACGTTGGAACTTCTTGAAATTATGTTTTTAAATATGTTATGCGTTTTCCAAATTGTTTACTTAGATGTTATCTTTCAGCTTATTAAACTGTATGATTTGTAAAAAGTTTTTTGGAAGCGTTGTAAAGTGTTACATAATCTATGCTTGACGCATGATTTTTCTTTCTTGTTTCTGCATATCAAGAAGGCTTTTAAAAGACATTAGACTAATTGTCCGTATTCCGGTCACCTGCCAGTTGGCATTTTTACTATATTGTTGGATGTTTCGTTTATGTTTGAAGGTTACTCTGGACGACGATTCAGATTAAAGAAGATTAGACGACTTTTGAAATTAGCGATTGCTAAATGTATGAGTTTTTTTCACTATGAAGCAAAGTTTTACCAAAAAAGCAATGCTTCCAATGTACGGTTGGTTGATTTTATGACGGCCGATTATCTACACGAGGGATATAGACCCTGGGGGGAGTGCCCTCCGTGGGGGTCTTTCTAAGGGATCCTAATCCGTATTTACGGTAAGGTTCGAAGAATAGCACGGAAAACTCCCAACGGTTAGGTCAACCAGCGCGACAGAGGTTTGAACCCAGCACTTCCCGTATGCCAGCTTTGAGAGCAGAACATCTCAGCCACTGTTTTGGCGCTTTCAATGTACGAAAAAACTTTGTAATGTCAATGGTGGCGAATGGAATAAATAATATTTGTCGATTTATCATTTCAGGCTGGATAAGAAAAAAAGAGTACCTAAAATTCTGATTAGATACTTTTTTGATCATTATAAAGCCTTTTCGACCAACACACAGCCCTAGCAGCTGAACATAGGGAGAAATGAATTTATTTCTGCGCGTTATTATGCTCTTTAGAGAAATGCAAAAAAATCTTCGGTTTAAGTATTCACCAAAAAAAATATTACTAAACATTTTGCATAACTAACTTTATCATTGTCAGTTTTATTTAAGGTATGGAATTTTGTTAATGAAAGATCTATAGTTGAATTAACAGTAATTTGACATTATTTAATGGAACATAGCTTGGCGCGTAACTAACTTCGTTTTGTAACTAACTCTGGTACATTAGTAACCATATCGTTTCAAGCACTTCTAATGTTTGACGTCAAACTTGGATATCGGCACGATTATAGAAGATTAGGAAGATTTTATTGGATGCAAACTAGAGGTTTATTCCTCTACCTAAGTTAATAATTGGGTTTTTGTTTTTTCAGGTAAATGGTTACACGAATGCAACTATTCTAAAAAAAGAGGAAGACAGTGAAAAGGGTATCATTTTAATTTTATTCAAACTATTCAGCTCTAAAAATGCGCGTTTTATATTTCACCATTTTGTTTTAAATATGAAAGTTAAACTCTGTTTTTTATGTGCAAACAATTTATTACATTTTTGACTGTATTTACTCTGCCGAAAACGAACGATGGGAAACCGTAGTAGACTTGCCAGAAGAGGACGTATATTACGAAATATAACGTAACATAGACTGAGATTGTGCTTATGTTACTAGAACCTCAGATAGAGACACGAAAGAGGGACAGGGTTCAAGAACTTACAGACGAAAATAAATCACCCGAACATTACTTAAGTGCAATGGTCAATCTATGCAATCATTGTAATGCTCTCTTTTTTAGCAGTATGTTGACTAGAGAACATTTTAGTTCCTGTTGTCATAAACCCATAATGGGCTCAACTCTACTATAAATAATCAACTAAATGAGTTGCTTCTTATTAGTCCAAATTTTGTCAAATGTATAATATAATATAAAGCAATGTCGTTCGCATTTTTAACAGCATTATTGAAGGAAAAACCATGTGAACGTCCCTATTGCTTTAAAATACATCCTCAAATCCATTGATATAATTCATTTGATTCAAGGTTTGTTTGAAAATTTTAACTGGGGTAGCATCCGTAGGTGAAGATCCATATTCCTTTAAAATACAAAGCCAATTCGTTTGATTTAAAGTACATTTAGAAAAATGGCCAGCGCAGCGGGCGTAGCATGCTAGTATATTATATAATAAAGCTGTATTTGAAATACTATTTCGTAGGCGTAATATAAGAGTCCTCAATTTTTAACACAGTTCAATTATTCTACATTTATGAACAATATATATTTCCATTTATACTGTTTTTGTAAGTGTTCTCTAACTTATAAATCTCCACATGCTTCTAACATGTCATTATTTAAGCTTCAGAAGTTATTAGTATTTGCGTTGAAAAATGTATGAAAATTCTATGTAATTTCAATGTCTTAAAATTATTCCTCAAAAATTATTTTACCTAAATATATTTTATTTTTGGTCAATTATTTTTTACTGCCGACAAAAAATTATTACAATTTTTAAAGATGTTTATAAATGTGTCTTTGAAGTACGAAAATTAAAAGACCAGTACAAAAGTCTATTCAATAGACCCTAATCAAATATCAGATAAATAATCGTTAACAAAATGAAGTTTGTATAAAACTTAATTATAATAAGTAGATTGTACTTAAACTAACAAAGCTGCAGAGTTACATTTAAATTTTCCCATGATTATTAAATGCTAAAAATGAATAAAAGCGTAATTCTCTGCATACGAGCTTCTTTAAATCTCCGATGACTGTGTATTTAGATAAACAAATATTATATACGCTTCGTTAATATAACATTCATTACACATATACAGACATAGATAAATTCTAACCATTATATAAATATTTAATTTGAAAATATAATTATTACTTCAAATTTTAGTTTCCTCATTTAATGCTTGTTTTATATTTTTCTGTAATAATTCGCAAATTTGTCTCAAGGCACATTCATTTTCTGAAAATGAAATTTTTTATCAAATTTCACTCAAATTCAAATATTAATTGACAGTAATATCAATTTGAACCAAAATCATGACATTATGTATATTCAAGAATGTATTATTTAGAAAATCAAATTGCGTATATTTACTGGAAAAATGTAAGTTTAAAAAATAGTTAGATTTAAGTAGGTTTATCGATCACTATTCACTTATATCAAATACAAAAATTTAACACGCTTACAATAGTTGAGATATAAACACTACACTGAGAAAAAATGACACTTTCAAATCTGAGTAAATCGATGTTTTCATTTTGTTATGAAACTTTTGTTTCAAATATGACGACACAAAGCTTTCAATTCTCAAATACTCAGAATATTGAAACATGAAACATGGACATACTAAAAACTGAGCACATAAAAATCAGTTCATGCTTATTTTTGAAACATGGACATATTCAAAAATGATTAGAATCAGTTCAAAGTCATTTTTGAAGCACTCAAAAATGAGCATATAGAAGTCAGTTCATATTCATTTTTGAAAAATGGACAAACTCAAATATGAGCACATGATGTTTTATTCTTAAGGGTATGCATGTTTTCAGAAATGAGTATATACATAATTCAAACTTGAATAATTTTGATTCGGAGCCTTTTTGACTAAATTCGATCACTAAAAGACGAAACATACTCAGATTTGAGTATACTTCAGACTGTGCGACATACTCAGATTTTAGTATATTTTGCTCAGTTTTGAAAATGTCGTTTTAAGAGTGTATAACTACAAACTATTTGAATATAACCATAATAGCACTCTCAGATTTCGCATGTCGCAATATTTTAAATAAATAAATTCGATGTATACGAAAAAAACCTAATCGAATCCAAATTACGTCAAGTTTTATTTGAAACAGATATTTGCTTAATTTCCTGTTTGTAACCAATTTTATTTCCAAAAATTGAGTTAAAATACAGAGATATGAAAGGATGGTACATGATAGTGTAAAATTGTGTAACATTACAATTATATTTATTTTATAATGCATAATATGCATTATATCAATTTTTAATATGTTTTTTATAATCATGTGACATAAGCATCCATAAACATAAGAAACCCTCATCTTACCACCACATAGCAACTACCAACTCCAGTTCCGTGATTTATCAGTTTTGGAAGTTTTTAAAATGCACTACAACGTCGCCGTTGATACATGGATACTCATAAATCCCTTCGCAACTATATCATAACACAAATTGCAAATTGTGTTCGCAAAACACATGAAACATCAGCATTATGTCACTGCGTTTCTAGTGAGGTACACAATTAGACGAATTCTGAGGATATTTCAAAGTGATCGTTTTTTCTGTTTGTATTCACGTGTATTAGTAAATTGAGTATGCAACGTGCTTCCAATAAGGCAAATTACTTATGCAATGTCTAAAAATATTTTAGTCAAATATATCGAGCTTTCAAAATAAATAAACAAATAAATAAAAATAAATAAATAAATAAATAAAATAAGTCTCACCCCTAAAGGAAACAACAACAAACAAAATGCAACCACACGATGTAAAAATTCAAAATATATGCTCACATGATAATGCCAGATTAAATAAATAAATTAATAAATAAAAAAGGATTTGTTCTTAACAACACTTCACATTCACATCACTTCATTTTTAGGTGTGTTCGTAGTTACATAAATATGTAGAACCTATAGTCGTCGTCTAATCAGTCCGTCTGTCCGCATATAATAGCGCAAGAACTACCCAATTGATTGTTTTGAAATTTAATATATATAATCGATGCAGAATGTTGTCGAGTCACTTCATTTCTTTTTTTATCGAATCAGTTCTCCTATTTTCTGTTAAATCCTATCATACGTAATTAATTCGATAAAAGCGCAAGTCATGTGACTAAGAAAAACAAATACCGGCTGACCACTTCTCTTTTCATGTTGCCAGGTGGCCATTTTTATTCAATTTTTTTTTCGAATAAAATTGCATAAAAGTTGCATTTTTAAAAAGATTATACAAAAAAATTATTTGTTTGAGAAATGAGTTACATCCAAATGTGTATAGATTCTGAGATAACTTCAATTAAAATTAGGTTGACTGTCCAATTTCTCAATCTATTAAAATAAACCAAAACAAGAGTATCGTTCACCGTGAGTCATAAAAATATTAATCTGTGAAGGTAACAATTCACAAATCAAAGTATCCATAATGAATTTGGCATCGTTGTCTTTGTGTCGAAAAAAAATCCTTCCTGTAAACGTGGCATGCGAAATAAGAGAAAATACATGCTCATTTCGATAAACACGCTGGGAAAAAATCGTTACTGTAATCGTTGCATACGTAATAAGAGAAAATATATGCTTATTTCGGCAAACATGGCGGAAAAGCCTGGTTCATTTTCAAAACCTGAACAAAAATTCTCATTGAATCAGCGCAATCTATGTAATAATAGGATTAAAAATCTCTGCGTTAGCGAAGGTGTTGCAACTGAGAAGCAAAAAGACGCAAAGCATAAACGCGTAAGTGTGTTTATCGATTTTTGTGAAGTAAGATGATATGCATAATAACAAAAAATTCTTGATTTGTAGATCAGAATCTTCCAATTTGGCAAAGGATAAAGCAAGTAAATTAAATTATGAATAAAAGAAGCATGTTGCAATGCTTAGAAAACATTTAAGGGTGACAAAACTAGTCGCAAGCGGTGGCTAGTTAACCCACTGATATCCCCTGATAGGTATTGGTTCTAGTTTGCCATAGTGATTACGTCGTATTTAAGTTGGAGTCCTATTATTTCTGTATTACTGAATTTAAAAACCGAATCTGTATACTAAAATTGTTTAATTGTAGCAATCTTACAATCTACCGACAGTTTTTTTCGCTAGATGTTCCAGAGAAATAGACATTTAATGGAAAAAGAGTCTAAATATGGATTTCAAGCTCTTAAATTTGCAAAGCCAAGCTTAAGTTTCCCATTGGGATTTTCAATATATGTCAACAAAAGATAAGATGTTGCATAAGATGTACTTATTTTATTACGGAAATTAATCATATCATAATAACAGACGATAAAATTCATTTAACTCAAACTTGTAATAGTTCTTACGCACCTCATTTGTCACGTTTGACGTACACTTTCCAACTGTTTTTTTCTGTAAAGAACACAGCACACGAGACACAAAATTTTTTGAGCAATCTGGAATATGCTCCCAATAAATGTAACACATACAATGTTTAAAAGTTATTCAATCGATTATACATAGATCTTAATTAACATTTCTAAAAGTCTATATTACTGTGTACAACTTTCCCCTATATGTAAGTTATTAGAAGGAATCAGTATTACATATTTTACAATTGTGAAAAAAAAATGAATTACTTTATTATCTCTTTATAATCCTTCCATTGCTATTCAGAAGTAAGAAAACGTAGTTGTTGTAATGTGTCAACTTTAGGGCGTGTCACGTAGTAATTTATGCATGTATATATTTCACATAAATACAATTTCATAGATAAACTTGTCTGTGAACAGAAAATGAGAGAGAAAAAATTACATTTAATATGGAATGTTCTATCTAGATAATTGTAAAATTGATATTAAAATGTCGAAATACAATCTGTATGTATGTGTTTAACAATTAAATCATTTAACGATTTATGGCTTAATGGTGAAATTATCTAACGATTTAAGGATGAAATGCATTATGTTTAACGATTGATTCAGCTATACATACAATACATATTGTGTCATGTGTACGATTATACTGTATATTTAGATTGAAAAAAGTAAACTATTAAAGTATTTTGTCATGTTTTAGGAAATGGATCACATTATTTGTGTATTTTTATACTGTTTTACAAAGATAAATTGTAGCATTCCGAAATAGTTTATTTTATACCAAGATCATTCTTTTGTAAACCGGAAATCACACAGCACGTTTTAGTAATAAATTTAAATTAGAATATTTCCTTTAAAAAATCCTTTAAAAAAACATAATTTCTAATTTATTTAACTATAATTTATTTTTTAAAAAGGATTTTAACATTTGTTTGTGCACTTTGTAACTGATACAAATATTGTTATCGAGTAAACAAAACTTCAACCATGTCTTTTTTCCAAAATTTTCTGGAAGAGATATAGAGAGGAAAACCTACACTCTTATCCTGATGTCTCTTTTATCTTGACTATTTTTCACTGAGAATCATATATATATATATATATATATATATATATATATATATATATATATATATATATATATATATATATATATATTTTTTTTTAAATATATATATATATATATATATATATATATATATATATATATATATAGCTGATATTAGCTGATATATATATAGCTATATATTAGCTATACTGATGAAGAAATTGAGGATTTCTATGAAGAAGTAGCTTCAATGCATCAAAAAGGAAAATGCTACATAAAATTAATAATGGGAGACTGGAATGCTAGAATTGGGGAAAAAAAGAAAGGTGAGTTCTCAGTAGGAATTCATGGATATGGGGTGCGTAATGAAAGAGGAAACAGATTGATTGAATTTGCAGAATGTGAACAGATGTATATCATGAATTCATTTTTCAAGAAAAAGCCACAAAGAAAATGGACATGGCGTAGTGCAAATGGCTCAACAAGTGAAATCGACTACATCTTGACAAACAAAAAGCATCTTATTCAGGATTGCAGCGTTCTCAATAACTTCAATACAGGAAGCGATCACAGGTTAGTTAGATGCAAACTGCTTTTAAATACTAAAGTGGAAAGAATGAAGCTTTTGCAATGCTCAAAGAAATCAGTCGATATTATAAATCTCCAGAAACATAAAGAAGAATTTAATTTAGAACTTAAAAATCGTTTTCAAGTACTTCAATCAATCTTAGAAGAAGAACAAGATGTTACAGTAGTGAACAAGAAAATAACAAATACTCTACAAGAAATTGCAAGGACGATAGCTGGTGAAGCACAAGTAAAGCAAACAAAGAAAATAACAGAAGAAACAAGAAGACTGATGAAGAAACGCAGAGAATTTAAAATGAAGAAAAACTATCCTAAATCAAGAGTTGAATATGCAGAATTATGTAAAACGGTAAGAAAATGTGTTACAGAAGATATCAGAAAATTTAACTGTGATCTTGTCAAAAAAGTTCTAGAAGATAACAAAAGTTTAAAATCAGCTAAGCGCAAACTGTGTGTTGGAAGAAAAGGTATTTTTGCACTGAAGACAGCAGATGGAACAATCACCAAAATCAATAATGAAATAGTACACATTGTCGAAAAATTCTATAACGATCTATATAAATGTGAAGATCAAAGGGAAATCAACCTACGTGATCCACTAGTAAACATAACAGAAACTGAAGAGATAATCCCAGTGATGACAGATGAAGTTGTACAAGCCATTAGAGGCATGAAAAAAGGTAAATGCCCTGGCGAAGATGGAATTACAATTGATCTTATCAAAGAAGCAGGAGAAGAATTTGCAAAAATGCTAGCCTTACTGTTTTCCAAATGTCTCGAGAAATCAGATGTACCAGAAGATTGGAATAATGCTGTGATGGTGTTACTTTATAAGAAAGGAGAAAAGGAAAACATTAAAAACTACCGTCCAATCAGCTTACTGTCAGTGATTTATAAAATTTTCACCAAAGTTTTAACGACAAGACTTGAATCAGCTCTGGACTCAGCTCAACCTAGAGAACAAGCAGGATTTCGAAGTGGATTTAGCACAATGGATCATATTCAAACAGTAAGGGAAGTTATAGGAAAACATAAAGAATATAATTTACCTCTCTGTCTTGCCTTTAATGATTATGAAAAAGCATTTGATTCGGTCTACACATCTGCAGTAATTACTTCTCTGGAGAACATTGGTATAGACAAACCTTATATCAATATCATAAAGAAGATCTACAAGAAAGCAACAGCCACCATCCGTTTGGACAAAGGAAAAGCGAAGATCAAGCTTGAAAGAGGAGTAAGACAAGGAGACACCATTTCGCCTAAGCTTTTTACTGCTGTCTTAGAGAGTATTTTCAAGAAGCTGGATTGGGAAAACAAAGGGATTAGAATAAATGGGGAATATTTAAGCCATCTCCGGTTTGCTGATGACATTTTAATTTTCAGTAATAGCCCTGAAGAATTGCAAAATATGCTAAAAGATTTGGCAGAAGCTAGCATTAATGTGGGATTAAAAATAAATTTGGAAAAGACTAAGGTGATGTTCAATTCATTTGCATGAAAAAAGAAAATCGTCTACAACAACACTGAGATTAAAGATGTTGAAAGTTATGTGTACCTTGGACAAGAAATATCTTCAGACAACAGTATCATGAATGAAATCAATAGAAGAATAAGAAATGGATGGAGTGCTTTTGGGAAGAACAATATTATTCTGAAAAGTAACATGCCTCTTTGTTTGAAAAGAAAGGTGTTTAACCAATGTGTTTTGCCTGCACTAACTTATGGAGCAGAAACTTGGACACTAACAAAACGGATGGTACAAAGATTACAAACAACACAGCGAAGTATGGAAAGATGTATGCTAGGCATAACCAGAAGAGACCGAAAGAGAATAACGTGGATAAGAAGTCAGACGAAAGTTTTTGACATTATCGAGAGAATTAAATGGCTAAAATGGAAATGGGCTGGGCACATTGCAAGAAGACAAGACAATAGATGGAGCACAAACACCCTACAGTGGTATCCCAGAGATGTAAAACGACCAAGAAGACGACCTCAAGTAAGATGGAGTGACGAAATCAGAAAAGTGGCCGGTGTTAATTGGATGACTAAAGCACTAGACAGGCAACAATGGAAAAATCTGGGGGAGACCTACATCCAGCAGTGGATTGAAAACGGTTGATGATGATGATGATGATATATAAATATATATATATATATATATATATATATATATATATATATATATATATATATATACTTTTTCTCCTTTTTCTTACTAGAACTGTAGTATTTCATCCTGGCATCTTTATACATAAAAAATGACACATTGCAAATGATGAATAACTAAAAGCAAACTAATATTTATATTGCACATAATGACGTTTGTAAACAAGTATGTATGCGCATCATTAAAACAACCTTATTTAATTAATTGTAGGAGTTTGTATTTCCGACATGTCGAAATTTTTCTAATTTCAGAGGTTTCTCTGTCTACCGTTCGGCTATTTATATCTAGTAAATATGCAATAGTTACGATATATAGTACGGGAATTCAAAATAGCATAATTGCTATTTAAAATGGTTAGAAATAAACATTGTTCTTTCACAAAGTGGCACAGAAATAAGATATAGGGTTGTACGACCAGTAGATGAACAATTAGTAAATATTTTAATATAGTAAGGTTTTAAATCCCCCCACCAATTAGTTACAATGTTGAGTTTATAAAACCCATAATTCAGTAAAAACGTGTTATAAGTTTTTTGTGCAAGTTGTAAAATAAATAACATAGTATGAAAGTTAGGTGTTTTTAAATTGCTGCCTGTTCATTCACTGTAAAATTTTGTGTTCATTTACTGGTAAGAACTGTTTATTTACTGGATTTCTGTATAGCTTTTTATTAAGACACCCCTAAAATCCCAAACAAATGAAATATAAACTTCCTTTTATTATTTTTTTATATTTTGTATATCAACTGTTTATTAAAATATTATTAATCCTTATTTTTTTAAATGTGCTTAAGTGATCATTTATGGGTCGGACTAACGTATTAAGAATTATTAGAGAAAAATTCTGAATGTCGACTATATAAATCAAATACATTTAATATACTTTTTTATTATATATACGTTGTTGTTCTCAAGTGAAAATGAGGCGTGCCTATTTGAAATTCATTTAAGGCATTCAACCAAATATCAGATAGGATACCATGTGTAGTAGTTTCTAATCGTTGAACGCGAATTTTTAAACTGAAACATGTTCTACGGTGCCATGTTTTGCTTGTAAATATATATATAAGAAAAAAAAAATTGTGTGTACGTTTTTGTCATTAGCAACATGTTCTCAAGTGAAAATGAGGCGTGCCTGTTTGAAATTCGTTTTTTACATTCAACGGAAAATCGGACATGATATTATGCATAGTGTTGCTAATCAGTGGACGCAAAATTTTAATCTGAAATATGTCCTTCTGAAATATGTGCCATGATTTGCTTGTAAGTTCTATATTTCATTGCGTGGTAATCAATTTGCTTATCTACATGTTTCAACCATGGTAAAAAAAAGATGATTTTTTCAGCAAAATTGTCTCTCAATTTGGAAAATTTTATATTAATTTGTTTAGTGAACGATGCGTTTTTTTCCGCTGTTGTTGTTTATTTCCTTTTAACGAGATAAATTAAAATTGGAAAACATACAAAACAAAAACTATGTTTTGAGATTTAAAAAACTCACAACTCTAATATAACTAAATCTTGTTTTAATTAATATACAGATGTGTTTTAATTTGATGTATACATGAAGCTAAAAGAACTATTACTGCGTTTAAAATATACCATAAGACTCTTGAATCGTAACTCCTCACACTTCAATGAAGTTAGTTACCTGAATAATTCTAAAGCCTTAGTTCACATTTTTTAAGATTACTTGAATTTTTACGTTCTGATAAGAAGAATATTTCATCTTTATCCTACTGAAATCGCACCCCATTTATCAAATTCTCGCGTTTCTAGTTTTTATGTTGTCTCGGGTATTCATGAATAATGCGTTCACGCTTTTTTACACAATCTTGGTAATATAATTTATTTAATCTTTTCCAGGCTTATAAAGTGTTATATATACAAATCTTTAAAAAATACCAATTAAAAACAAATAATTAGGAAATAAAATTTGTAGTATTGACGTCAACAATTATTACAAAATATCATTTCGATATCTTTTTTTTTTCTTTTTTCTTTTTTTTAATAACGTGGAATTCGTAATGATATAAAAAAGTTTTCTTTCGTATCATAATAAAAGAAATATTATTATTCTATGCATTATTCAATCCTTATCTATAAAACATGCATAAATAGTTAGACTATTTTATTTTTCATAACATTCTATTTTTTTTAATTCTATCTTAACATAAAAGATATGTTTAAGTAGATTCATTCTTCACAAAGAAATATATTATAGAAAAAAAATTGCAATTAATGTAACACGAAAAAAACACAAAAATATTTAAAAACAAAATAAAGTTTTGTTATTAAATAATTCTACATAACGCGTTTAGTTTCCTTGAAGTAATTATTGGCTTTAAGATATATTACGTTCCGTTTAATACTACGGAGATGACGCTTTTCAAAAATAGTTAAAAGCAATTTTTCACGAACAATATTCATAAAAGAAGAAATCTGTTTTCTTATTTTCAATTTTTATGGCACATATCCAATATAATTTAATTAAAAAATATTATCAGTAATCAATACATTTCTTTAAATTAGACTTGTAATTAGCAATATTTACCCTGTTTATTAAGCATGCAATTTATTTTGAGTTATGGGCTAAATAAAATTAATGAGATCTCAGCTAATTTACAGTTCTGATTAAGGATAATGACTTTCATTATTGAAAAATTGTATTACACGCTGAGTGACAAAATATTATAAAAACTTCTTACTGAAACTGGCATTCTTAAGATTGGTATTAAAATGCATTTAGTAGAGCATACACGTATGTTTTCCGATGATTCTAAAGTGTATTGAGATGTAATGTATTGTAAGGCATTCCACATAAAATTAGATATTAAAAATTCAATATGTAACCCACCATCACACATTTTAATGAAACTTGGCGTGTTTGTTCTGACTATTACGATATAATTACCAGTATTTGTTTTTTGCTCCTACGTGAATTAGGTTTTGAAACAAAAACTAAAATTTGGAAACATTGCCACGAATTGACATTCTTGACTGTAAGATTTTCAAAGGAGTTATAAATAAGTTCATATTTCAATTTCTAATCAACAAATCACCTTCAAATAATTTATTCTTGATAAATAGGGTACATATATTAAAACAAAAATTAGTGTTACGTTTAAAACATTTTAAGACATCAATCTCGTTTAAAACATCAATCTTTAAAATCAAGATTTTTTTAAAATGAAAAATAATGAATTATTAAAAAATACATTATCGACAAAAGGCAGAGGTGCTATTAAACTTATTTTCAAAATCTCAAAATTTTGATAATTTTTCTCTCAAAAACTAAGGTACCAAAAAAGATAAAAAACCCTGGAGATTATAGCTTAATAGTAAGGACAAACACTCGTTTCATTAAAATATGAGATGATGGGGTTACATGCCTGCCTGAACTGACGTGTGATAACCCTTGTGTTAAGTCCTTGTGTTGCTACAAATATTGTGCACGTCAATCGCCCGGTACCTCTGTTGTTCACAAGCAATTTTTTTGCCCACAATTCTACTTTTTGCTAGAAATTTATGGCTTTGATGCATTTCTTTGTAAAACTTCAGACGTTTTTGTATGAGAAAAGCCAAGTAAGTGAGCGATTTCTGATATACTGGAATCTGTTTTTCTGGCGCCCAATATCATGTCTCATTCAAAGTCGCTTGAATCTCTTTTTTCCCCATGAATTGGCAAATTCAAAGTTCACTGGCACTTCTGACCAAAAAAGAACTTTTTATCAGAAAGTACAGATTATACAATCAGCAAACATGCTGCGCGGACGAGTCGGAGTTTCACTGAGGAGTTGTCAAAATATTTTGGTCACTCAGTGTATAAGCACCGCTCATTGAATATTATGCCTAAGCGCTGACACAAAAATGAATGCAGTCGTAGGCGGGCATATTTCAGCGTGCGTACGGACCCTTCAAATTCAATACCAATATTTTTTTAAAGTTTTCTTCGCCTTATTTGTCTGAGGTTCAATAAGTCGAAGAAAACTTTTAGAAAATACTGGGGTGTAAAATTAGGGGACCGTACAAAGATTTTACAAAATCGGCCTACGAGCGCCGCCATTTTTTTGTCAGTGCTCAGGCTTAGTATTCAGGGGGCGCACAGTGTAAGATTTCGCAAATCTAGCGAGAAAAAATTCAGAAAATAGATTTTAAGTAATTTCAGTTTTGGACATTTTAAATTACATCTAACACATTGAAGAGAAAAGAGATAAAGTGAAAGCAGACTCCACAACAACACCATCAAAAGTCGGCTCAAAACCACGTTTTCTTTAAACCTTTTTAGAGCGGCGATTGTTGTAGATGTAATTGCAAATGATATTTATGGCTGAAAATATACTTATTTTGTAAATATTGTTTTATGATAGTATGGAATCGTTACAACAAAGTATTTACTTTGTATTTTACAATTACGATAGTTATTTAAAGGTGTTACTTCTTAAAAATAAACTTGTAAGTTAATATGTAAATTATTTGAAAATTTAATAGCATATGATAAATTAAAAAAAGCTGCCAAAAATTTTGTACCCTCTGGTACATTGTAAGGTAATTTTTTTTGCAATTATATATGCATATAGATATAAAATAAATCCATTTCAGCTGCAACTATTTGCAACTTTTGAATATAAGTAATTTTTTACAGGTACTGAAGTGTTAATTTCAAAAAGAGAATTTTAAGAGATATTTATAAATGATGTTACTGGACATAAATCATTTCTATTGAATTCTAAAAATATCTTGATAGACAACGTATTACACAAATATAAACTTCAACATTGCTCATATGTCATGTTAGACGAGATTAAGCGGCTGATCCATTCGTTTATGTTTGACATTAATCGAAGATGGAGAAATTGCCATTGCATAAAGAACGTTTTTTAAAGAAAAATAACAGATGGCTAGATTCGAATATAACAATAAGTAATCTCTATATACCAGGAAGAAGTAATAATGACTATGTGAAAAAAGTTGGACGTTCAAAGAAAAAAAATTGTTCAAGTGGACCGAAATCGGGCGGGAAAAAAAGGTTTATCCATTCTTCTTAGAACACTCACTAAATGAACTAACACATGCCACGTGTTTAAAATTAATACAATTTGGATGAAAGGATGCTGCGAGTATGTTAAAGCCCTCATCTGTAAGCCCTAAAAAGCAACAAAATTTTAAAAATCATTTAATATATTTAAATATTCTCTTGAAGAAACGTTGGTTTGAATAACCACTATGAAATTAAGTCACCAAAAATACGGGATTACGAGAAACTCTTCATTTCAAAAAGTTTTGAACATTTATCCATCCTATTAGTAGGTAAAAGATGCAAAAAAATGTGCTATCCATCCCAAGAAAACTGCATATTTTCTTACTCATTTACAGAAGTTAAATTACAATCTATTGCAGATTTAACGATACAAAGACTTTGTATTATACAAAAACAGATATTAAATATTCTAACTAAAGAAAAAGGGTCTGTGTTAAAAAATATAATAATGATTTTTAAATGAGGGGGGGGGGGGCGTTGGCAGCGGTGGACAAAGTAGATACAAGTAAAAATCAAATGAAAACAACTTTGAACATGCAAATATTCTAATCTCATCTGTGATTCCTTTAATGCTGTATGGATGTAAATGAAGAAAATCAAAACTTTATATTATGGAAAAATGCACATCCTTCATCTACTTCTTACTGTAGACCCATAAAATTTAAGTTCACCAAGAAAACAGATCAGTCAATAACGGAAGCATTTGAAAATGTCAGAAATCAAATTACTGCTCTTGTGCCAACTATAGTAGAATTAGATGATCAAAGGTAATCAAATAGAGCACAGATTTGAAAAAGCAATGGTAGATGGCCAAGTGTGCGATATTCTATCTTTAAATAAAGCAACCCGAAAATGATATATCTGTAACGCAAATTCCAAGGTTATGAATAATTTGAAATTGATTCGAACATATATGAGTAATGCTCACACATTTTCTTGGGGCTCATCGACACTACATGCACAGATAAAATTTATGGAATACCTTTAACATATTGGTTATAGATAGGATGTAAAAAAAGGTAGGGCCGAAAACTTTAATGATGACACTGACAGCGATGGCAGCATCTAATAACTTAATTACTATTTACTAAAAAAACTCTTAATGATGTAAATGGTAGGTATTGTATATTTTTTAAATCTGCACCGAATAAAATAACACTGCGTAAAAGTCAATAAATGAAAATTACGAAAACTCTTTCTATTATGATTATGATAATGTAATAATAAGGACGTAAAATGTACAATATAACGAGTAAATATATATTTTTCCACAATATAGAACCATTTTATCTACAGTAAGTGCAATTTTATTTAATTAATATCAATAATTTTCATAAATTGAATTTTGACCCACTAGATTCGCAAAATCTTACACTGTGGGGCGGTGGTATAAGAGAACAAGTGTGAAATAGTACATTTGTTACATACATAGTTTGGAATATGGTTTACGTTCGTTATTACGTTTGTATGTATTACGTTTGTCATTAGCCATTTTCGACAGTTGTTTCGTGAATTCCGTTTCACGATATATATCTGACATAAAAAAAAAAATAAAACTTTGCACAATTCTTAAACACACAAATAGTAAAATCTGAAAAAAAAACACACATTTACCCATAAAACGAGTTTCGTGAATTGTCATCGTGAATTGTCAGTAAGTTTTACCTTCTTGCGAATGAAGGAAAAATCGAAAATACATTAAACATGAAGAATACTTACTATTATTTTTTACTATTATTTGCTATTATATATATTTTTCGATTTGTAAGCTTTTGTTTTTCCTATTTGTTTTTTCGATTTGTAAGCATTCATGAAATTTTGAACTAAAACTAATGTACGACGAAATTTTAAAACGACATATTTATTCTTCAATTTTCAAATGTTATTTACAGATACCGAATCACATTTATCACAGTTATAGAAGCATAAATTGTTCCACAAAAGCATGATAAATCCGTTGAACTAATAAAGTCCTTTGTGGAATTGATTGTCAGTCGATGTGCCGCACCAGACGAGGATCCCGTCGTGTACATGGAATACAAAAATATGAAACCATTGAATTATTCACTCAATCAAGATTCTGGCAACTATTTTTCATGGAAAAGGCTAGTTTCCTTGAAACTAGAAGAACAATGAAAAAGAAGTAGTAACAATACAAATATTAATGAACATAACATTAATAAATGAAATAAATACAAGATGAATGTTTCGTTACTATTTAAAAAAAGACATGGAGATATAATTAAAGAGCTATTTTTTAAAATATTCCATGTTAAATTTAACCTGATTTTGATTGATTTAACGTTTCAATGACGAAATATACAAATACATAGGGGCCTACATTAAAACGCGCACAATATTATGATTTTTTTTCTAAAATTTCGTGTAAAATTTATTTTTTGTGGAACAACATGAAAAAGCACGTTTTCTGTATATTTATTTTTACCAAATATCAATTATATATTTTAAGAAATAATACAATTTGATAAATATAAGGTAAAGCTAGGATAGTCTGCGCATAATTCAAAAGAATAGCAATAAAAAATCTAAATATTAATTTTTGGCTAAACTATTCATGAATAACTTTTACTTCATTTGTTTTTTATGCATTTCCATTGCTATTTTGTTGTTATGTTGCAATTTAATAGAACAGTTGTAATAAAACCAAGAAAGTTATTTTGCGCAATCTCTCCTTATAGGGTTGGTGTGATTGCGCACATGGGTAGGAGAGACTGTTACTTATAATAACTACAATTAAATTGTTAACAGTAATAATTACACTTAAATGGCATTGCTGTAAGGTTTTTGTGAACAAATATTATTGTATTAGGAGTGAATATTTCAACCTAATAATTAAAGAATCAGAAAAAGGAAATAATTTTAAAAACGATTAAAAATTTTTAATTAAAGGAAAAAAATTAAAGAATCAGAAAAAGCCAGTCCAGATAAGATTAAAAAAATAAAATAATGTTACTTAATAACACGTTTAACTTAAAATTAGTCCATTTTCATTTTTCATTTTTTATGCAAATTTACCAATAAGCTGCGTAATCTCTCCTACCGTGGAAACGAATGGGAATACTGCGCCATCTCTCCTAAGTAGCAAATGCGCAAACTCTCCAATTTCGGTAGGAAAGATTCCACGGCCTTTTATTTAAACATGACCACTTCTAAAACGAACCATTGATGTTCACATTGTTGGTCTAGATTAGTAGCTTATGATAAATCGTTTAAATTTAATATATTTTGTACTATTGACATTGTATAGAAATTCTGATGAATAGCTATGAAAATTCAAGCACTTACTTTGGGAAAACAAAACAAAATAGCAATACTTTATCTTAAACGCTCAAAGCAATCAACGTGCACTTTCAAGTAGACACTCCATTACTGTTGTTGTAAAACTACCTGGAGTCGCTGCACGCTCACTCTACTCCTTCCCCCCCCCCCAAACCTCTATGTGCGCAATCTCTCCGACTGCGTCATCTCTCCTGGCTTTACCTTATCTATAACTGTTTATAGAATATTAAAACTCCACAATTTAAATTATACATCAATAACTAAAAATGTTTTGGCACATCTATTAATTATATTAATCAAACGAACTTTGTTTATGTAATTATCTTCAGAATACAGCAAAATTTTCCGTGTCTAATAAATTTGCAAAGTTTTAAAAATAGAAATATAAATTTCTGGAAGTCCCTTTTATCGCCAAAGTCTTCTTAATAAAAAGAGTGTGAAAGTATTTTATCAATAAAATCTTTTTTTTCTAAAATTTCAATTTTGAAATTAACATTTTCTATCTTATTGCGAGTTTTTTAACTTTAAAACTATTTAATGTCTTACTTAATTATGCATTAAATGTAAGATAGGTGAACGATTTTCACTTTTTTTAAGCATTAACGAGGAGCTATTTAAAGGAAGAATAAATTTCGAACAATGGGATTTTTTCTGTTCTAAGAGAGTTTAAAATGTACAGAAAGAAACTTCCAAATTTCTAAAATATATATATATATATATATATATATATTTTTTTTTTTTTTTTTTTTTTTTTTTTTTTTTTTTTTTAACGGCTAAAAATGTTTTAATGATTACAATCGCTAACACATTTATATCTTAAAACACTAATATTTTTATTAAATTCTGCCAAAGTAAGTGTAGAATGTGAATAATAATGTATATTTATGATACATTATTTTAAAATAAGGAAATACTATTTTAGAAAAATGCACAATTTTATGCTTATTTTTGTAAGGTAATTAAGCAATGAACACATTATGTAAGAAAAATTAAAACGCATGTTTTCTAAAATTGAAAATAAAATACATATGTAGTTTAAAATATTAAAACATGATGTTTCTTTTCTTTTCTTCTTTTTTATCAAGGTACGCGATTCCTGGTTGCATTCAATCTGCTGAAATAATTAGAAAAGTAAAAATAGTTTTAAAAAAAAAAACAAACTTTTATAAGCATTCATTGAAAATCATGACTATTTGTTTACCTAAAATCCATGATTTTTTTTTTCAAATACTTCTGTTCCAATGCATTCTATCGAACTAGATTATTAAAATATTCATGGATTTGCTTACAATTTGTAGAAAACACAAGCAAGTGAATTTATTAAAACCTATATATTTTTTGTTCTGTTTATTTTTCAAGATAGGGAAGCAAGAAAAAAAAAGAATTAGACATTATTTAAACTACTTTTTTAGTAGTTAGTTATTGTAGTTAGTTATAACTACAGCTATACCATTTTACTTTCTTCTCAATATTTAGACTCTATCTTTAATCTCTTTCGCTTTACTTTACTATTCCAAATTTATTATCACGCCATTTCCTAATTTTTCATCTATCCTTTTTATTGTAATTGTTCCTTTATCTTAACTTTTTCCAACGGCTCAATTTAATACAAGACACTCTACGTACAATTGACTGCGTGTTAAGTTGTTCGCAACTCGGAAGCCCCTTAACCGACCTCAATTGTTCGGTGTGTATGTTTACTTAAACTGCCCTTCATTGTTACCAGCTAGGTAATTTGCGATTCATGCCAATACTCTATTTATTGTGTTCTTGGGATGTGTGGCATTAGTCACAGGATCCTCGGAGCAAATCATCTTCGAACTCGGTTAGGCAAAGTACAATATTTAATCCCATCTATTGTGTGTCACTAACGACATTTGAAGCATTAGAATGAACTCAACACCAAAATAATATGCACATATCTTGGAGTTGTATAGCGTCAAAAGTGAAATATATTTCAAAGGATATATTTTCGCCAAAGCTACAAGCTTGATTTCTCAAAAATTAGAAAGCCTGCTCTGACATTAAAATGCTGCCGCCAGACAGTCCCTGGAATTCGAGATAGAATTACGGCGAGTAATGATAGAGATCAATATACCGTTATATAGGTTTTTGCAATGGATAGAATATCGAAGAATATTATATTACAAAAATAAAATACAATACTGAGCATTTTATGATGTGATGTATATTTTGGTAAATTTAACTTAACTTCATATTTATTTTATGTACACGATAAAATGGATAAGGGAGGTGAGTCAAAGGTGGCCATAGTTAAGCATTGCGAATTATTTAGAATTTTCTGGTTGTGGTGTCTGTGTGGATGAATTCTTGTTTGTAAAATTTAACACTTATCACTAACATATATCAAGTATAATTTTCTTTGTAAAATAAAATTTGATTACTTTTATAATACAATTTCAAAATTGTAGCTAGTGGGCCACCTTTGGCACATAGTGCACCAAAGGTGGCCCGTGTATTGAAATCACTTTTAAAATGTGACAAAATACTCAGCAAACTATTTTGCTTACTATTATGCTCTGATTAGTCTTTCTTTCTTGTGATATCTTTCGAATTTTTCATCTTAATTTTCTTATCTTATGACACGAAAAGACCTTGAAGCACTTTTTGTGCACAGTGATTTAAGGATTTTCTTCTGGGAGTTATCGACTTCTTTTGAGTGATCTATGGTGTTAACAATAATACTTTTTACGATAATACTTTTTTCAGATTTTTAAATAAAATTTTTAAAAATCACCCTTACTACACTGATTTCCGCATTTGTTTTCTAAGGGGGTAACCTTGGGAACATGCGTATAGTCACCGTAAAAGTATTAATCTGATAAATTTCTTAGAAATGAAATAAATGTGGTTAAATAGAAAGAAATAAGCATTCAGAAAACGTATCTTATTTCAAAGTTCTAATGATTTAAACGTGTGTAAATTAAAACATCTTCTTACCGGGAAATTACAACGACTACTCCTTAAAAGTGAAATCACTGCATAAAATGTCGAAAGATCAAGGTGATCTCTTTAAATTCAGCCACGTGTCCTGCAAATACTTGAATGACAATCCAGTATGCATCATTTTGGGATTAAAAATTAAATTAATACTACTTTTAAAGAGTGGTCAACTTTAGAAACAATGGGCACCTTTGGCTCACGCACGTTTCGTTGAGAAATTTCAGCTTTACACCATTTTTATGGTTCATTTGATATTATAATTAATATGCATTTTTTTTTTAATTTGCTCTGCGTAATCGATTGCGAATTGTGATTAATTAATTCTACTGTATTAATTATTTTGCATTATGATAACAGACAAATATTCATTCTTGCGAGAGATTAAAAAAAGCCATGCTTAAAAAAAATTCATTAAAAAGACACTAAATGGAGCTATATTTTTTAAATCCAAGTTCAAATTAAAATAAATTTATTTTTCTATCCAGTGGTGTAAAAATTGAAATTATACGATATTTAGGAGTGATGTATGAGCAATAAAAGAGAAAACGATAACACCTTACGTTACATCCTAATACATTTCTAAAAATAGAAGCTTATTTTGGCACCCTACCAAATGTAGATGTGTAGAGTGTAGTGATAGAAATAGGGAGTTGTCGTTAAAAAGCAGAATTAATGTGAATCATGCTTTTATTTATATACAAAACTAAAATTAAAACCAGGAGACTGGTTTTAAGCAACCCATTTTCATCATTTGACTTTGTGATCGGAACAATTTCTAGCAATTTGTAGGTAATGGCCCTTTTTTTTCTTTTACTATGGTGAGCAAGCCTGTAACATTAAACATACCGTATAACCATGGCAAGGATAACACAGCAACTTATTAGGGTGCATGATTAGACCTTACATCAACATTACCACAGCATGCAATGCCGTTTCTATTACTCTAGTGCAAGCATTTATGATGCATACATATGATGACACCTTCATTTCGCAATATGGCCTCTAACAAGGAAGGTCTCCTTAAAGCGCATACTTAGAAAATTTTGAAAAAAAAATGCTGATGAAACTACTCATGTACGTTAAAAAAGAACAGTCAAAATTAGCTGTGGCATCCCAGTAGCAAACCTGCAAAACAATAAAATATTTTCGAGTATTTGGCGCAAAAAGACGCGATTCGGCTTGCAACACTTTTTCCTTGGCAAAACGCAAGCGATCGTTTGCATTTTGGTTTAAACATTTTCAATTATCTGCACATTTGCAGTAATAATATTTTAAAATATTCTTTAAATCAGGTTAAATAAATCATTCACCTTTTTCTCTCTCTACTTATTACCGATTGAATGAAATTTTGCCATTGTTTTATCCTCCATTCCACGACTTTTTTTAATTTAAACGGCTTCGCCAGTTGCATAAGTAATTTTTAAGTGTATTTTAAAAGAAAAAGTCCGATGATGAACGCATTCGTTATACATTTCCATATCGAAGAAGTAGTTGTTTCCATAGCAACAGTACTTTTTTTTCATATTTGAAAATGTTCAGAATCGGGCTTATTTTTGAACTTGAAACAATTTCAATCAATTTTAATTATGTTTTAAACCGTAAATTATGATCTTTAAATTTCATTATATACATATAAATGTGCACACAAAACTGTAGTTATTAAAACTTATTTATTAAGTAAGTTCAACTTGCTTAAACAAGTTCAGAATGAAAAAGATTTTCTTAAAGAGTATTTGACACAAAAGCTTTTTTTTTATTATTATTATTCCGTTGCCAACCGGTGATAAATCGCCTAATAAACGAAATATTCGTATATATATATATATATATATATATATATATATATGAAAGGATAAAAGCTAAACCCCTTTTTAAAATGCAAAATCCCTTTTTGCCCCTTTTAAAATTTTAAATTACCGTTTTAAAAAATAGAAATTTAAATCAAAACTTTTAAATGCTTTAATAATTGTGTTTCAATTGATTGAAAATGCCGTCGCCCCTGTTAAATTAGTTTTCCTGCATCGCATCTTATAACTTTCAAAGATCGTTTTCTGACTCTTCATAAGAATATTTGTGCTGACGCTAACGCAATTTTAAAGTCTTGCGGCATCCGATCGGCCGCTGGAGCCAACGCCTTTATTCCGCACAATCAATCACTCAGCTCGCGGCCAATTAAAATTAAAAATACGCCTCTTTTGACTTAGACGACCTCTAGCAGAAATAATGCAAAAACCTCATATTTATACCATTGCACTGCTATCAGGAGCGAACTTTTTACGATTTCCCTCATCTAAACAAATCCACGCCAATCTGCTCTCTCGGAATTGCCTCGCGATGGACGAACCTTCGATGTCCAGACAGACTTAAAAAGCAGCTCTCACGCCAATATGGGCCTGGTTTAAAAGGATGCATGTAAGAAAAAGAAATAAACCAGGTTCCGTAATAGACGGTGTCTTCCTTTAAACAGACATACATTCACTCGGAATTTAACCGAATCCCGCTCACGGCCCAGGACTACAAGAGCATGCAAGGGAATCAGAATGAGCGCTTTGACGTAAATACGGAGCCGCCATCAGTCCGCGCAGCCACCGGCCCGGCGATCAAGGACCCACCGACGGAGCAACACGCTTCGTTTCAGAAGTCGAGTAGGACAGTTCATCTCAACGGGAAAATCCCAAAAACTAAACAGTTACGTAATCTACGCCCGTCAATCACAGCGAATACCTCCGTGAAAAATTCTTACAGCATACGGTGAAAGACTTACGGAATTTATCCCAAGAACTCAAAAGTACTTAATCTCCCTTCGTCAAAAGGAAAGTGAATCATTAACTTTTCTCTTCATTCTCAATCTTGTGCAGTATTTCATTCTGCCGGCAAGAATCGAAGTGTTTTATCGGATGAAAAGTAGGTCAACTACACAGCTGTTTTCAATTTTCAAGACCGCGCCGGTAAAGAAATGAACTCGTGACTCAGATGTTTCGGTTTCTGGTTTCTGGACTATTTGGAAAAATAGATCAGAACTGCGCTCAGCAAAAACAAAGGCCACGTGACTACGGGAAAAAGTATTTTTGTGGGCAGTGCAGGAAGATATAGAGATAAATATTTCAGTGAAATTAATTTATTATTGTTTCGCGTCGCGGTGAAAAAAAAAAAAAAAAAAAAAAGTAAGAGGTAAATTTTTTCATGGATTTATTTAAAGCAAAGGCGTATAAAGGTATGTACTTTTGATATTAACGTACAGAAGGAAAAAAAAAAAAAAAAAAAAAAAAAAAAAAAAAAAAAATTTAAGATCTTTTTAGTGAGAGGCAGTGGTTCTCAAACTTTTTATTTAATTTTTTATGCATGCCAAAAATAAATTAAAGAGGATTATTTTAGTATGCTATTACTTGTGTGAAAACTTTAATTATTTTTAAGTCAGCTATTTAAGTTCAAATATATAATTGTTTATGTATTGTGTTTAACGTAATTTTAAAGAGATGAAAGAGTAAGAATGGTGATTTTTATGAAAATTCTTTAGTTGTGTTGAACGGATAATTACGATTTTAATGAAAAATAACATTAACTAAACCTCATATTAAAATCATTTTTCTAGACAGTTTGAAAATATTTTAGCAGAAGTGAAAATTTTATTATTATTATATTATTATAATATTTTTATTATTAAGTGTTAAACTTTTTAAAGGTGATTTAAATGCAACGTACTTTATAGTTAGTGAGGTTATTTAAATTTTTTTTATTGAATTCAAGTTATTGAAAAAAAAAAAAAAATATTAAGGTGGATTTTAATTTTAAAAAGATGATTTTAACAGATATTTAGATATAGTGTTACAAATTTTAAATAGTTTGAAAGATTTTTTCATTTTTATTCTTATGTGCTTTAATTGTGTATTATATTTCTGTGTAATTCAGTGATATTTAGTATTTATATCTATCATGAGTAACCCAACACCTCCCAAAGAAGTAGAGGATTTAACAGACAAATCAGGTGACCCCGAAAAAGAAAAAAATCAAATTTTGAGCAAAGATGATAATCCCGTTAATAATCCTGAAGAGAAAAATAATCAGAAGTCTAGTCAGGAATCTGGAGGTGCACCAGAGACATCTGGTGTAACAATGTTAGGTGGACAGACCCTGTCAGCTCAAGCTGGGTCTAGTCACACTTCAGTATCCGCCAACCCAAAAATGTCAGTAGACCCCGATATCGTTGCGTTTTCTCCGCAAGATGGAATGTCTTGGATACCATGGCTAGCCTATTTCGAGAGTGTCTGTATAGGACAGGGAAAAGACGAGTGCTGGAAAATTAGGCACATACAGAAGTATTTAAAGGACAGTGCACTTACGTTGTACATTAATAATTGTCTAAATGTACTTCATTGGTCCGAATTTGTCACTTTGTTTAATGAACACTACGAAATTCCCGATACCCTTTCTCTCACTGATTTTTCACGTATTAGATATAAAGTTGGAGAGGACTTGAACGAATATTATCAAAAAAAGACTAAAGTAGGCCGAACCTTAGGTTTAGAGCAGAAACTTATCCTGGAAGGGTTAACGGAGGGCTTGCCATTAGAAATGCAGAAGTTAGTTATTGCAGGCAACCCCTCAACTACACATTCATGGCGTGAATTAGTTTTCAGAATTAGCAAACTGCAACTGGACAGAAAGGGAAATGAGAGCAAATTTGAAGCAAGCCCCCAAAACCCCAATCAGTATCGACAATGGCGACCAAGTCGACCTCCATATGAGAATGGACAGAATTTTAACAGGCAGTGGAACTACAGAGTTCCCTATCAAACACACCCCATTCGACCTTTTCCATCAAATCAAGCCAGAAATCCCCAAAATACGTTTAGACCGACTTCAAATGTTCCACCACGACCTAATGTACACCACCAGACCACTTTGCCGCCCTATCCATGCAAAGTTTGTCTTAATATCGGAATACCAAATGCGTATCATTGGGTGGGAAACTGCCCTTTTCGACAACAAGTGTTAGCAGTACCAACCCCTAGTCACAATATGACTTTGCCGAACCCCAACCAAGATCATAGCGCTAATGAGTCATCCCAAAATACATCTAGTAATCAATGACGATTTCTTATGTCCGGACATATACAAAAAGAAAAAGCTAGCTATAAAAAATCAAATAGAGATTGTCATAAAGTTACTTATGTAAAAAATGAAGACTCACTACCTTGTTTGATCGATACTGGGAGTTCGATTAGTGTTATTCCTTGTCATTTAGCCCATAAACTTAACCTAAAAATATGTAAAGTTCAGCAGAGTATACCAGTCACCCAAACACAAGGTGTTCTTGCTTTGAAAGAAAAATGCCTTGTTAGTTTGCAATTAGGACGTATCTCTAAGAGAATTGAACTTTTTATAATTAACAATCAGTTACCTTATGCTTTGATTGGGCTACCCCATTGCAAACTGTTTAGATTAAATATTGACTGTGTTAAAATGCAAATAACTCAAGATAATAAGAAAGTACCTCTCATGGACCATATTCCAACAAATGCGTCTCACCATACTTTACATTTATCAGAAGTATATACTAACCAGCCAGCAATTGAAAATGCAGAGATATTCGAAGAAAATTTTGAGCCGGAGTTGTTCGAGACCACTGACCATGTGCAAAATGTTCAGTCTGTCAGAGAACAATTACCTGCTCTTCTAGCCAAATATGTCTGTATTTTCGCCAAAGATAAATATGATATAGGCTGTGTAAACATGGAACCCCAGAGAATACAGTTAACATCAGATCTCCCCGTTTCTTTAAGAGCATATCGCACTTCCCCTAAGGAAGAAGAGGAAATTAAAGAACAAATTCAAAATTTATTGCGAGCCGGTATCATTAAAGAAAGCTATTCCCCTTATTCATCACCCGTAACTTTGGTGTATAAACGTGAAGAAGGGAAGAAAACCCGGTTATGTATTGACTTCCGAAAATTAAATGCCATTACAAAAACAGATGCAGAACCCTTACCTCGAATCGACACCCTGTTAGATAAATTGGCGCATGCTAAAATTTTTTCCACTCTTGATTTAGCTAGTGGATATTGGCACATTCCTATCCACCCTCGAGACACTGAGAAGCTGGCATTTGCCACCACCTTTGGATTATATGAGTGGAATCGTTTACCGTTTGGATGGAAAAACTCACCTGCTTGGTTTAACCGTACCCTCCGTAGAATTCTTAATAAATACAAAATTGACTTTGCCTGTAGTTACTTTGATGATGTTATTGTATTCTCCCAAAATGAAGAGGAACATTTATGTCATTTAGAGACATTATTTAATATATGTGTTCAAGAAAACCTTAAACTCAAATTGTCAAAGTGTAATTTTGTGAAATCCAAAATTAATTTTCTAGGATATGAAGTTTCGAACGGTTGTATCACACCTGACAACCCTAATATAGAGACGATTAAGAAATTAACACCACCAACGAATGTAAAAGAATTACAACGTTTTTTGGGATCTATAAATGTTTATCACAAATTTATTCCAAAGTATGCTAACATTCGATACCCTCTCAACAATTTGTTGAAGAAAAATGTCCCTTATGTGTGGGACCAAAATTGTCAAAATTCTTTTGAAAAATTAAAAAATGCTTTAATTGAAAAACCAATCTTAAAGTTGTTTGATCCCAAAACACCTTGTCATTTGTTTGTAGACGCATCAAGTCATGGAGTGGGATGTGTAGTGAAACAAGTTGATGAAAAAGGAACATTACATCCTATAGCATATCACTCTAGAAATCTTCGCGATTATGAAAAAAATTATGCAATTACGGAGTTAGAATGTTTGGCGATTGTGGATGCTTTAGATAAATTTTATCATTATTTACACGGTCAAAAATTTGTCATACATACAGATCATGCGGCACTTACCTGGCTCAAAAGTGTTAAAAATTTAAGAGGACGTCTTTTCCGCTGGTCCCTAAAACTTAGTATGTTTGACTATGAAATTAAATACCAGAAAGGCTCCACTAATGTTGAAGCTGATATGCTATCTAGACAACCTGTTTCAGAAAATTTACCCCATATTATACATCTCCTTGACTTGAATGAAGTAAGAGACAATCAGAAGAAAGAAAATGTAACAATTGATGGTAAAAAGTACACTGAGATAAATGATGTTGTTGTTATTAAAAAGAAAGGTTTGTATAAGATTGTGGTCCCCATGTCTTTACGTTTACCCCTATTAGAAAAAACCCACACACAATTTGGCCACCCTGGAATTTATAAAATGATAAATTTAATCTCTCCGCAATATTATTGGCCTAACTTTAATCAGGACATTGAAAATTTTGTAAAACACTGCCACACTTGTCAGATAAACAAAAAATGTAGACAAAAAAGATTTGGCTTATTGCAATTAATGCCCCCAACAGAGATACCTTTTGAATGTTTGGCAGTAGACTCTGTTGGCGGATTTAATTATTACAATTCTACAAAAAAATATTTGCATTTAGTCGTTGACCATGCAACTCGCTATGTGTGGGGTTTTCCTTCAAAAAGTGTAACTACCGAAACTTATACAAACATTTTGAAACAATTATTTCAGATACAAGTACCAGATAGATTGTTAACCGACAGAAATGGAGCATTTACAGCTTCCAGGTTTAGGAGATTTCTTCGTAATTACAATATAAAACACAGATTGACGAGCAGCCATCACCCGGAAACGAATGGGAAAATTGAACGACTAAATCAGACTATTGTCACTAGATTAAAATGTAAAGTCAATTCCACATCCAAGAAAATACCCTGGACTAAGCTTTTAGATGAAGTCTTATATGAATATAATAACACCCCTCATTCTGTAACCCAATTCACCCCTAGCTATTTATTTTTAGGAAATTTACCATATGATCCCCCTTTACCAAATAATAGTTACTATCCCCCTGTGGAAGAAGCTAGAAAATTGGCTAAAGAGAGAACAATTGCTTACCATAAAAAGAATAAAGTCCGTTATGATGCTCGTTTCCTTCCTGTAAAGTTTAAAGTTGGTGACATTGTGATGTATGAAGAATTTCACTATCCTAATACCCGTAAATTGACTGCACCATATTCTGGCCCATACACCATTTTAAAACAACTTTCTGATGTGTCCTTTGAAATTGATAAACCCAGCACACATTTTAAGAGAAATTCCGAAATTGTCCATTCCTCCAAGTTAAGATACTACCACCCTCCTCAAAATCTTAAACTCAGCCATGAATAAACCCCACCTATCTCTTTCAGCTGTCAATTTTTTTAATTTTTGCTTTCCTATCGTCCCCCTTACTTGTAGCATTTGGATGAGGACCCAGCTGGGCGTGTAACCTATCTCCCCAGCAGTGTAGAATGATGGTGACAGTTTAAAAGTACTGTTAGAATTTTTATTATTTTTTTTTAAAATATTATAATGACGAATTGATGACACATGAAGGGGTCCTCCGCTCCGTGGCCACCCATCTTTAGCCGGACTGTTTTCCCAGATTCTCTTTCCAGGTTGAACGGAGAATCTGGCAAAACTGCTTTGCTTCCCCTCTGCAGGTGAATATCGATTACCCACTTTTCTTTTTCTGTCGTGCGAGTGGCACATTTTTGGGTGATATTCCCCTCAGAGTATTAAAACCCATATCGCACTGACCCTGCGCATGGTGAAAATTATAGCAAGTGTATATTTAGTTTTTATTAGCTGTAGTTTTCTTTTTTTTTTAAACAACTTAGTGTTGTTTTTTCATGGATATAAACCTAAGGCTGCATCATAGAAGTAGCTAAGTCCCGAACAAAACGGAAAGGTATACGAAGAAATATAATTTGTTTTTGTTATTAGTATTTTAGGATATTTTACTGTTATTTTATCTCAGTGTGAAAATTCAATATTTCTAGAAATGCAAGCTTTTCAAATTGCATTTGAGATACAATATATTTTGTTGATAGTATTAGTGCATATTTTGTAT
Source organism: Maratus michaelseni (assembly GCA_963931845.1). Taxonomy (NCBI): domain Eukaryota; kingdom Metazoa; phylum Arthropoda; class Arachnida; order Araneae; family Salticidae; genus Maratus; species Maratus michaelseni. The sequence continues at coordinate 445,470,522 of OZ007589.1, read as the reverse complement.
TATTGAATATTTTATATTTTTGAATAATTTGTATTTGTGAATATATTTTACATTTTAATATTTTGTATTTGTGAATATTTTTTTTTTACATTTGAACATTGTCTATTATTGAATATTTTTTACATTTGCATATGTTGTATAGTTTTCAGTATGTTTACCTGTGAATATTTTAATATACTATATAGTTTATGGTTGCAATTTGCAATTATACACAAAAGGATGTTTCCCAACAAACTATATCAAAAACTTTAAAACAAAAACTGGAAAGAAAGGGAAACACTACAAACACAGTTATGTTATGACAACTGTTATAATCAAGATATGTCGTCTCGAGACACATTATTGTTTTGCTGCAGCACCATTGAAAGAATTCCAATATTTTAGTGTAACCAATATTTTTATGTAAATTTGATATATAAATGTAAAAATAGGTCCAATTGACTTGAGAGCTGAAGTAAATACTGAAGAGCTGGAGAAATTACTTGAGAGCTGGAGAAAAAAAAAAAAAAAAAAAAAAAAAAAAAAACATGGGTTAAATTCACGAGATAAGACCCACAGGTCTTGCAGGCGAGCCCTGTGGCTCTTGTTTTAGTGGGGGGGGGGGGATATGAAAGGATAAAAGCTAAACCCCTTTTAAAATGCAAAATCCCTTTTTGCCCCTTTTAAAATTTTAAATTACCGTTTTAAAAAATAGAAATTTAAATCAAAACTTTTAAATGCTTTAATAATTGTGTTTCAATTGATTGAAAATGCCGTCGCCCCTGTTAAATTAGTTTTCCTGCATCGCATCTTATAACTTTCAAAGATCGTTTTCTGACTCTTCATAAGAATATTTGTGCTGACGCTAACGCAATTTTAAAGTCTTGCGGCATCCGATCGGCCGATGGAGCCAACGCCTTTATTCCGCACAATCAATCAATCACTCAGCTCGCGGCCAATTAAAATTAAAAATACGCCTCTTTTGACTTAGACGACCTCTAGCAGAAATAATGCAAAAACCTCATATTTATACCATTGCACTGCTATCAGGAGCGAACTTTTTACGATTTCCCTCATCTAAACAAATCCACGCCAATCTGCTCTCTCGGAATTGCCTCGCGATGGACGAACCTTCGATGTCCAGACAGACTTAAAAAGCAGCTCTCACGCCAATATGGGCCTGGTTTAAAAGGATGCATGTAAGAAAAAGAAATAAACCAGGCTCCGTAATAGACGGTGTCTTCCTTTAAACAGACATACATTCACTCGGAATTTAACCGAATCCCGCTCACGGCCCAGGACTACAAGAGCATGCAAGGGAATCAGAATGAGCGCTTTGACGTAAATACGGAGCCGCCATCAGTCCGCGCAGCCACCGGCCCGGCGATCAAGGACCCACCGACGGAGCAACACGCTTCGTTTCATATATATATATATATATATATATATATATATTTTTCATTATATCGGGGTTCCGCAGCATTTTTTTTTTTTTTTTAACAAACGTATATATCCTCATGAGAAGAATATTCTGTAATTTGTTAAAAAAATTTCTGAGTATGCACTTATGGAGACTTTCCTTGTAAGTAAAATCTTGCTGAGTCTCTGTTACCGATTTTGTATGCGTGTACATGTAATATATATATTACTGATACATGATTGCGTTTAATGATAAATGACAACATGGTACAAGATAAATTAATCATAACTTTAACCCTAGATTAATTATAACACAATTATTCAAATTGGTAAAAAAATCAATACAACTAATAAAAACTTTAACCCTCTGAGCGTCTGAGGGTTTTCTTGCCTTTTTCATAAAAATGTTCATAATACTAATTAAAATTTCTTTCCCTGTTTATTTCTAAAAATACACTTCATATTTCTTTATTTTATATATATCTTAAATTACAATTTTGTCAAAAGTATTTTTGTCTACAACTGATTTAATTTCTTTTTGAGAAACGTAAAAATACGGGCAAACCACTCACAGGATTTTAAAAGAAGTGTTACGTTTATCTATGACTTTTAGTAGTAAAAATTGGAATTAAGAAATGAGTTGAGTATTCGCAGTTAAATATACTTCATAAATGAAATAAATTGTATTCGTGTTTTGAAAACGAAAAAGAAATGGATTGTACAGTCGACAAAATTAACCCATTCCGCCTTTGAAATTAACTTGTAAATCAATTATTACTTTAGCTTCTAGAATGATAACATGATGGGTGATCTTCTAAGCAAAATAAGAAACATGAGCACTTGTAAAGAATATATAAAATGTTAGGCATAAAATACAAGGATGGAAAACCGTTTTTATATACTTTAAATTAATAAGAAACGTAAACTTAGTTAAAAAAAATTGTAAATAGAAAAAAATGATGTTCTAGATTAATTATTCTTTCTTTCTTTTTAAACATTTCATATAGAAATTGCTCTATAAATCCAAAACATAAAGTAATCAAATATAGAAATCTTATTTTAAAAAAGTTCCAGATGTTCCTCGATTATTAAATTTTTACCTAGAAGTTTTATTTAATCTTGACTCAAGACAGGTTTTTAATAAGAAAATTAATCTTGAATGTTAGAAGAAGAAAAATTCTTATGCAATGGTGCATATAAAATACACGGAAGATAAATCTGAAAAGAGAATTAAACACCTGTTGTTCGGTATTTTATTATTTTTTTACGAGATTAAAATCAAATTCTCTGAATTTAAGTTGTATACTTTCATTGGAGAAAAAATACCTTTAAGTCTCGAAAGTATTATAAATAAAAAAGAAATAATAAATGCACAATGCAACCATTTTCTTTACGTGAATGCGTTTTTAATGACATTGGAGAAAATTTGTATTTGCTAAAAACATAAAATTTCAATTTGCATACATATTAAATTTAACAAATTTTTAATTGAAAGAGTTTTTTTTTTCCAAAATACCAGTTATTTTAATATATTTAATATGGACATCGTGCTTCATAATGTTTTATCACATTTTTGGAATGATTTAAAAAAAAAATTTCCAGCGAGAATTGAAAACTATTTTTTTTAAATAAAGTAAAATAGCTTCAGAAAAATAAAAGCTTTTCTTCAATGTAAATTAGAAATCATAAATAAGCTGAAATTAGTTTAAAATTTTATTATTAGATCATAAGAATAGTTGCATAAAAATTGTTACATTAGTACATAAGAATTAGTACATAAGGAGCAGTGCTAGGTGTATATATCGTATATAGAAATATCAGATAAACTTAGCAATAAAAAACACACATATATTTATTAGAAGAAAATATTTGTAAAATGCATGGGTATGTAACGGACAGGATTGCTTTTTCTTTTTTCTTTTGCAATCTGAAAAAAAAAATCTAGGAAAAAGTAGACACAAAGATGTGCCTAGTAAGATCTTTACAAAAGATATTTTTAAGAATTGCGTGATTTTCAGATAGATTAGTACTTAAAACATACTTCCAAAAATCCACACATAAGGGACTATTTAATTTTTTATATTTGAATACTACTTATAAAATTTACAACGACAACATGTTTTTCTATTTATAAAACATTTTTATTCCTATCTTTGTAACTTTTGGATTTATGTACTTTTATAATTTGCACACATGATATTTTTCACGTGAACCATTTAATCAAACATTAATGTTCTATAAAAGTATAAATGGATTTAATGAATTTCGCAATATCTATATTAAGTTTTAAAATGTATTTTTAAACAAATATATTATTGGAAAACATTAAAGAAAACTCAACTCCCAAAGTCATACTCAACAATAGAATTAGAGCGTTTTTAATATATCTAGAATTACGGGAATGTCATTTTAACCCCTACGAAAAATAAAATTGTATATTTAATTATGTAATATCATTTGCATCCTAATATCCTAATAAATCTGATTGTGTGCAGATGTTAGGCTGAAGCCAGCGTCAAAATGGAGCATTTAATGATCCTGTATCTTTGCATATACATTGATTCTAACCCTCAAATGAACGTAGGCCGGTTTTTGTTCATTTTATTGAAATTATTTTCTTAATAATTCGAAACTTCGTTATTTTCATAGAGAATAAATGGACATTTTCCCATAAAATTTAACCATTTTACTTTATCGTTGCTAGGGCTTTGATCGTTGCCAATAAATAAAAACACGAAAAAATAATTTTTCCTCAACAATTAATTTTCAATTGAATGATTTTCACGTGAAAAATGAAAATGAAAAAGAATTCAAAAGAAGATGAATTTTCGTGATGTTTGAAACAAAAATATGGATGATTTGTTATTATACATGAAGTATGAATATCGGTTACATTAAAAAGATATTTTTCTGACAAAAAACTGCGTTATAATTAGAAGGAAAAATGAACAATAATTATATTCTTAAAAATAGATTTTGCTTGGACCATGAAACTATGAAAAGGATCCTCCCCGGCTTGGACAAATATGACGTCATAAATAAAACCTATTTCCAAATAGTCGTAATAATACAAGGAGCATGAATATCAATGTATAATGAAAGTAGATAGATAATGGACGTAATATTTCAGATGAAAAACTGAAATATTTTTTATCGATACTGATTAATAATTAGCTTGAGTACCAGTTACATACAAATGTGAGTTTTCCGCTAAAATTCACTTCCTGATTGCCAGAAAAAGAAAATTAACAAGAATTATGGCATTTAAAAGAGATTTCTCTGAGGAAAATGTGACGTCATATTTGAAATAAAACGGGAATTTTCAAATGTGTTTTACAAGGCGCGGGAATTAATTCCGTACATTAATAATACAAGGATCAGTAAGTATAGAAAGTAGATTAGTTTCACGACATGTTTAAAACGAAAAATTGAAATTTTTTTTATATATATACCGATTATTAAGGATGAATATCAGTTACATACAGATGAGAGTTTTTTGCCAAAAAACACCATGATTAATAAGAAAAGAAAAATAAATACGAATCTTTTATATTAAAATCTGACCGCCTGTTTGTATTTCGCATCTACTCTTTTCAGATTGTCGAACGCAACGCAATTTATTTAACACCGGTTATCATTCATCCAAGGATGTCATAAACTCTCAGAATTAAAAAAAATATTTAAATTCCGAGATATTATTATTATTTTTTAATTTTTATTATTATTATTATTTTTTTTTGTAAACTTTAACGAAGTTTCTTTAAAAATGGCAACTAAATTATTCCATTTTTGTGGATAAAAAAGAAGAAATAAAACGGATTAATATATTTTTTCTCACTAAAACTGAAAAAAAAAAAAGAATTTATTTTCAATTTGAATAGATGGTGAAAGGAAAAAAAATGATTACAGTAAATTTTTTTGAAAAACAAAAACGTATTTTCACATATTTAAACTTCATGAATCAATTTATTCTGGAAAACAAAAATCGTCTGTCAACATATTTTCATTTAGAAATAAAGATTATTTGTCAGTTATAGATTAAACCAAGGAGGCAAATTTAAGCTCCTTGCATTTAGGTCTACAATAATTGCTCCCTATTCAGAAGGATTGAATTTAATGAAAAAGAATATACTATTTCCATTATCTTTGAAGGACTGCTATGAAAACGTTTCACAAAGGCGTTAAAAATAAAACCACTAGGTTTACTAGGTAAACTTGACATATGTTTTTATATGATTCGCCGATTTCCATGATTTTATTTGGCCCGCTTTTTTTCATTGGTTGCAGTTTCTTTTTCGTGATTATTTGTCACAAAATTTCACTTTTTTAAAACTTAGTTATGTCAAGACCTCTATAACATAGAAATACTGTATTGTCTCCTATGGAATGTGATAAAGTGTTAGTTAATTATTTACGTTTCTAATTATCGGGAATGAAATATTTTGCTTAATTAATGCATTTATTCTTCTTTTAATGATACGTGAATGAAGTCACGGGTAGCAGCTAGTATATTAATAAAATTAACATAATATAAATTGTAGTAATTATAATTTATTTTAATCTTATTTTAATATTAAAATCTTGTTTCAATCAGTTACATTTTAGAAATACTAACTAGAAAAAATATGATGAATATAATTATATAGTATATTAAGGCATTATAATTAAGTATTATATAATATTAATAATTAAGATATTATATAATATATTAATAAACTTAACATGATATAAATTGCAGTAATTATAATTTATTTTAAAATATATTATAATTTCAGATTTATATGTTCTGAAGTATAGCAAATAAATAACTAATTGTGTTAGAAAATATTGTTTTAATCAGTTACCTTTTAGAAATACAAACTATAAAAATTATGGAAGTTTACACAAGTTTAAACAATAAAATAACATTTGAAAGCTCACGAATCCAACCACTTGAGTGAAATTTTATTTTTACAAGGTATAAAGAAATATGTTCCTTACAATTAGCACAGAAGCTTAACTTTCTTCTTTTCCGTGTACAGTATCCACATACAGCTTTATTACTGCTGTTACAAATATTAACAGTTTTTTATTATCTTTATATTTGTTTATTTGACATTTCTAGCATTTCTTTGATTCTCCAGAAATAATTTCCTTGCATACAACAACTTGAAGTAACTACAATCTTGCTTTTATCAGAAACATATTTTTTTGTATTTCTTCTACCAAAAGAATAAGAAATCTCTTCCCCTGATGTTTTCTTTTGTTATCGCCTTGAACAAGATTCATGCATTTGTACCACCTAATTCTAAGTTGTTATAAAAAACATGCACTATTCAACGGCGTGACGGTGCTTTTAAAGAGAATTTTCTCGCCAGCTGATGCAAAACATATGTTTCTAATTTTCTCAAATTGTAAAACTGAATTACATGTGAAGTGTTCTTTCCATTTGATTAAAATTTAATTGATGAATGTAGAGTTCTTAGAAAAATTACATTATTATGTATTTTGCCTTCGTATGATATAGTCGTTATGTTGCCGTATTGCATCACATCTTAAAAAAACGTTCGTATCACACACTTTTGAAACGAAAAGGAAATTTTTTCACACGATTTGTTGGTACAATGTGGCTCAATTTGTTTGATTTGAGGTATCTCGCAAGTTCGAGCAATCTGAAGAAGCTATTGGTAGTTATATTTCGGCAAATATTTTTGTAAGGCTCAACTAAACGTTGCACTACATTCTCTTTTGAGCTTTGATTACTTGGTCTCATGTCATATTTTCCTTAATAAAGAAATCCGTTTAATCAGGATCTTGTCTGTGCATCCCCGAATAGCTAAAATTTTATTCCGAATTCATAGGACTAGTTTGGTATATACTGCAAAAAGCAGCACGTTGTTTTTGTAGGAAACAAATACTAGTCGATCGTACTATATTTTCGTTTGGCTTGTAGCAAAGTTTATTTTTCTCCATAAACGTTGTCCAGACCTCGTATATGACAGCAATTTTAACATTATGCAAGTGCAAATCCTTTTTCGATGTGTTGCCGAAATGCAGATATTTCATAATCTCTCAAAAATATGTCTCTATTTATGATCTCATAAAAAAAGTTTGGGCCCATGTTTTAGACCACAAACTAAGAATAGGTAAGATTTTGACTGTTAATGCACTCCTAACATACAACAAAGACATGGATGCTTCAAGTTCTTCTAATAAGATATTCCTCGAGTCAATTTGTAGTTTGCGTTTCCCCTCAGCGTCATTACGCCACTTTTTGAATTATTAGTTTGCGTTTATTAGTAGTCTCTTTGCACTAAGTGGTTTATTATATCAAACACGACGTTTATCGTAGGATGTCGGACCCGCGTTCTCTAGCAAGATATTTTGTACAGCTCGTCTACCAGAAGTATTTGGAGGTTTTTCTACATTACACAGAGTGCCATCTCTATCGATTTCTTCAGTATCAGATTTTTGAATAATGTTGTTTGACACTTTCTTTTTGGAGCCTCAACTATTTTCTACTTCGGCGTTCTTAGATATACCATTTTTGTGACGCAGAATCTATTTTTCCATTTATTAGTAGTCTTTTTGCACTAAGTGGTTTATTAGAGCAAACATGACGTTTATTGTAAACTGCTAAAAATCTTCAGCTTTTGCTGCAGACACACTCCACCGTTTTTAGAGAAAACGGTTACTTTACTATGTTATGGGGCATTTTCATTGGTCAAAATAGATATATTCTATAAAAGCGGTGGAGTGACTATGCAGCAAAAGCTCAAGATTTTTAACAGTGTAGGATGTCGGATCCGCGTTCACTCGCAAGATATTTTTGTACAGCTTGTCTACCAGAAGTATTTGGAGATTTTTCTACATTACACAGAGTGGTATCTCTATCGGTTTCTTCAAAATCAGCTTTTTGAATAATGTGGTTTCCCACTTTCTATTCGGAGACTCAACTACTTTCTACTTCGGCGTTCTTAGATATACTATTTTTTGATGCGGAATTCATTTTTCTTTGCACTAAGTGGTTTATTAGGGGAAGCCCGACGTTTAGCAAAGGATGTCGGACCCGCATTCTCTCGCAAAATATTTTGTACAGCTCGTATACAGCTCTGGGTTTAATGCAGATGTAACTCATTCGTTCTGACCAGAAGCTATTCTTGATTTTTATTGACGCACGATTATTAACCCCATAACCGGCTGGACAGAGTTTTTCCTTTCCACTGAAATCATATTAAAATTGCTGTAGACAAAAATATTTTTGTCTACAGCTACTGAAATACTAATAAATACCGGGTAGTTCGTTATATCATACGACAATTTTTTTCAATTGGGAAGAGGTTGAAAGCCGGATATTGTAATAAGAAAATTTTCAACCGATTTATGTTTTATAAACTTACATTGAAAGAAGAGGCATGAAGAGATATTAAAGATTCAAACGACGATTAATGTATATATATATATATATATATATATATATCTCCTGGGATTTACGTTTATGTTTTGTAAACTTACGTTGAAAAAGAGACATGAGCGATATTAAAGATTCAAACGAGGATTAAAAAAAATATATATCCTGGGATTTACGGACATTCTTATGGGAATAATGAAAAATCCCCAGATTCTCATACAGTTAAAAATAATCCATTGACCAATCCATTCATCCAAGTGACAAAGTCTGAAACATACAACCTTATAAATAAACATTTTCATCTAATGATCATAAAATTATTTGTAATATTGCTAAAAATGTGTTTTATGGTATGTGTGATAGGGCTGTATATATTGTACAAAAATAGGTGTTTATTGTGCTAGAGATTTATAGATAAATTAAACTTATATTTGATAATATATGGTTATATATTTTCTAGCTATTATATATTTGTCAAAAAAGACTTAAATGTTCTTTAGAAAGTTGAAGTAGGCAAGTATTTGTGAAACTTTTCTAAATAATACACAAAATACGTGAAAAGCTATTTTTAATTATTTTAATTTTATCATTGCGCGAAAATATGAAAAAAAAATTACGCTTTTTTGAATTAATGAAAAATTATCGTATTCTTTAAATATTAGTTTTAATACTAATATTTTTTTTATATTAATATTTTGTAACAAGGAATAGATAATCTAAAAAAACAAGAACTCTGCATCACATTTTAAACGAATACATGTAAAAATAACTCTTGTTTGGTTAGCAAACGTGCAAAAAAATTACAAAGAATTTTGGAATTTTGTTATCAGTTAGCTTAGAAACTTTGAATTTACTCATCACTCTTCCATTTATATAGTTTTTATTTTTAAGATAGATTAAACTTTAGTCATTTCAGTTAGATCAGATAAATACATTTACTGCTAGAATGTGTTTTATTGTATGCATAGCTTTCAATTTTAAATACCAAAAACATGAGTATTTTCCTTAGAGGAACTTTTAAAATAAATACCTTTTACAATTAGCATGAATATAAACAGTTTACAATACATTTTGTTTCTCTTATTTGATTTGAATTTTAAAATGTTGTTACTATTTTCCAGAAAACATTAAACTAATAAAATAATTATGCATAACATGACTGACACTGTCTTGTTTTATCAATAGAGAACAAGTTCTTTACACTCTAAAAACGACACTTTCAAAACTGAGCAAAAAATACTCAAATATGAGTATGTCGCATAGCTAAAATGACTCCGAATCAAAATTTCTCAACTTTCAAACATTTATATGCTAATTTCTCAATGCACACACTCAAAAATAAAACATCACATGCTCATATTTGAGTAAGTCCATGTTTCAAAAATGAGTATGGACTGACTTCTATGTGCTCATATTTGAGTATGTCCATGTTTCAAAAGTAAGTTTGAACCTGGTTCGAATCTTGGTTCGAATCCTGGCCCGGACATTTTTCGTCCAGTTGGAAATTTACAACTTGTATGATTACTTTACCAATTTGAAATAATTGTGTTAAAAAAATAATCCAGTGTATTCACGTATCCAGTGTTTACTGGAGCTCCATTACCTGCGATCTTTTCTGTTGAGCTGATTAAAATATCAGGCCAGATGCTTTGATCAATAAGGTTAACTGGATGAATTATGCCCTCCAGATTCGACCGGGATAGCTCAGTGGTAGAGCGTGGCGGCTTCAGCCAAGCGATCCCAGGTTCGAATCCTGGCCCGGACATTTTTCGTCCAGTTGGAAATTTACAACTTGTAACATTTTTGATTATGCCATGTTTCAAAAATGAGTCCGAACTGACCTCTATCTGCTCAGTTTTGAGTATGTCCATGTTTCAATATTCTGAGTATTTCTGGTATTTCAGAATTGAAAGCATTGGGTCAATCTATTTGAAACAAAAAGTTTCATAACAAATTGAAAAGGTCGATTTACTCAGACTGGAAAGTGTAATTTTTCTCAGTGTATACATAACTGATTTTATGTAACATCTTTCAACATATTTTTACAGTATTAGAACTCATAGTTATTGGCATGAACACCTTTGATCATTTACAATCTAGTTCATCATATATTGTTGAGTGAAATATAATATGTATCATAGAACTGTAATAGTTATTTAATGTAATATTTAAGTGTAAGTGCAATATACAAATTCCTAAACAAACAACTAAGATAAGTAATATTTAACAATATTATAAAATAATAAGTTGTTTTTGCTACAGTTTAAGATAACAAATGAAATATGTTGCTATTGATTTAATCAATATTAAATATAAATATTTTAATGGAATCCAATGTACTCATATAAATCTGCAAGTTTTATAATTATTATCCCAATTATCCAAACTATTAAATCGTAAACATACGTTTTTCATATTAAAAATATCCGAACTTTTATTAAAAAATTATAAAGCATATTTTAAAATTTTAAGATACAAGATATTTTAGATATGCTATTGATATAAACGAATTACTGAGACATAAAATTAAAATATATTCAAAATCTTATTTACCGAATTACATATCATAGAATTCGAAAACAAAATATTATTTTCTTGTATGGACAAGGATGTTAATGAACATGTTTTACCAATTTCTAAAAAAAAAGTTATAAATTAAAAGTTTAACTCGAAGTATAGAGTTAAATGAATTTAATATGTCTGCATTGAATGTTTAGTTGAAAATAAAAAATAAGAATTTCTCATTCAGTATTAAATTAATATTTCTGAAAAACTTTGAAATAAATGAAATTGAAATTGATGTCATGAAATTTTCATAAAACATCCAAATTTATAATATTTTATGCTTCAACAGTTTCATATTTTATAGATTAAAAGCCGAAGATAAAGCTGTGAAATAAAATGAAATCTGATAAAACGAATAAAAAATGAAAACCTTTTGATGGTAGAGGAGTTCAAAATATAAACAGAAACTAGACTTGACATCTTTTAACAAACCTAAAATCTGAAAAATAAAACAATTTTTTCTGAAGGTGATAAAGTTAAAAAAATATATTATAGTCTCAAAAGGTAATAGCGAAAGTTTGGAGAAAGAAGTACGTTTTCCGATTTGTATTTGATTATATCTTCACGTTACTGAAGTTTAATTTGAAGAGATGTTAAGTTTCTAGTGTCACCATATTTTACTGTAGGTAAAATAATGAAGATGAACTTTCAAGTTGTAAATTTATTTGTATATAGAATACGTAAAATCTAGCAGTGTCTTAAAAAAAAAAAAAAAAAAAAAAAAAAAAAAAAAAACTACATTGAACGAAAAATATTTTTCTAATAAAATTCGATTAATTTATTTTAAAGAATTAAACTTTCCGTTTTAAATCTTACTAAACATATGATAAATGTATAAATGGATTTTAAAATAACTGTTAATGATGAAGTTTAAATAAAAAAGTAAGTTTTGCTATTTAACGTTTTCTATTTTTTTTTAATATAATTTTATCTAACAAAATATTTAATTATGTTTAAACATACTTTTTAGAGATATTCAGCTCTTATCCATATATATATTAATTAATAATAAGCAGAAGCAACTATAATCGAAGAAAAAAAATGTGTCTGTTTGCTTTTTTGTTCTAAATGGTGAGAGAAATCTCTCTAGCGATAATATAGGGAAATAGGGATTAGGATAATATAGGCGAATACACCTGAGGCTCTGATTTTTTTTGTTTTTTGATAATTAGATGAGATAATAACTAAAGACACATATCGAACGCTCATGAACAAACTTCAGTTTTCCTCATTTCGCTTGTTTTATGAACAATTCCAGGCTTGGCCTGGAAAAACAAAATTATTCAAGCACATATGTAGTAAGCAACCATTTTATCTGAATTTTAAAATCGCGATGCGGATTTACTGCCTAGGGAGTTACAAAATTATAAAGCGTGTTCACGGTGTCTTTCTGGTAATTACTGTACATCTACAATTTTCAAATCTCTTTTAATTACAATATGAATATTTACTATAAAGAAATATTTTCTTAAGATTGTTTTTACATTTTCCGCCTGTTATGTATTTTGAAATTGCAATCACCGGGTCCGGGTTGGAATCGTATTTAAAAAATAATGATGATTTTAGATGTTACCTTCCTACTATAAGCAGTATCTTTTGTTTAAAAAATTAATAATTTCTACTTAGAAAAAAAATGGCGGTCGTTTACATATTTTCCGTTCTTTACACGAATTGCCACTCACGTAGTGCAGATGGAAATACGAAAAAAAAAAAGAAACAAAGTTTATATAGACTCGGCAATGCGTGGCACGTTTACTAGTTTTTAATAAACTAGTCGTTGGGGCCACCGTAATACTTACCCATCATGGATATGCATAACGTAAAATATTAAAATAAAAATGTGTAAACTACTTATAAAATGCATTGCAATTCGAATAAAATCGTGGCTTTATGACGTCGTAAACTTCCTATTAACTAGCGGTTTATTGCATCTGATTAAGCGTCTCATTTCCAATTAAAATATATTTTTGAATTGAAATTTAGATGAAATACAGGGTCATGAAACATCGAAGAGCGTGGAAAATAGGATTACAAATATCTCGGCAACTAATTTTTCGATCGACTTCATGCTATATGCAAAATTTTTTTTATTGTCTTTTTTATTCATTCCTTAAAATAAACAATTTCGGAAATTATTATATACCTTTTATCAGAACGAATATTTCGAGAGTCCGAAAAAAATAGTTCCCGTTAATCGAGGTTACTGAAATTCAAAAGGCTTCTTCCCATTATTACATAGTAAGTACATACCAAATTTCAAGTCTCTATCTCAATTGTTTCGGGAGATAGAGCGTTTACAGACACACAGACACACAGGCGGACGGCAATTTTTTTTTTTATAAAAATATGTTTTATCGGAATCTCCAGTGTCTGAAACGTGTAAATCCGTCAAAAAAAATTCGATTTTCAAAACGATTACAAGACTTACCCTATACTACGTATGATGAGTAAGTAAAAAGACAAAAACGTTTCATGATTGTAATTATAAAAATTATATTAACAAACTTCCAAAATAAAAGAATAAAAGAAGTATAACGCATGTTTTCTATAGCAAAACGCGCAATTTCAAGTCTCCAGGTCGGCATTGGCAAACGGATGGTAGAAGCTATTCACAAAATGTACCATACGGAATTGCATGAGGGGTACCGGATATCGAAGTAACATTTTATTTACTTCCGACAAAAATTTATAATAATCATTCCTCATGTATTACCTATTTTCTACTTCTGCGCTGAATTGCTCTTACCATCACTTGTTCCCGTAATTTAACCTATGACATCTTAAACAGAAGCATGAGATTCTATCTTTGAATGTCTTAAGGACGAGGGGTAGGGGTGGAAGGTTTCTAATTTTAGAGTGAAATGTCTCTTTTAATGCAATACATAATTCGATTGACATTCTATTACAGAATGCACGTGTATATATAATTTTCATGGCAGTGTAATGCTGCTATATATCAGAGGATTAGTAATGAGTGTATTCAAACTTTAATTAAAAGCTTTACAGATTTATTTTTAAAAATAATATATAGGACTATAATATTGTACATGAAATAAGTAATAAATTTTATAAACTAACTAAATATATACTAAGTAGTACTGACAAGTAAACCGCAATAAATAAATAGAAAAAAAACGGCCGTATAGCATCTTCAGTAAATTGGTAAATTACACTGATAAACGAGGCTTCTATTCCTCATTAAGTAAGTGGTGACTTTTATATTTTATGGATTGTTGAAAAAGAATATGACATTAAAAATACTCCATGATCCACAGGCTTTTACAAAATTCAAAATCTTAAAAATCTCAATTTTGTAGTATTTATTCAATACATGTACATTATAAATTTTGTTATTTGTTATTTTAGTAATAATAAACAGTTAAATAAACACTTAGAAAGCTTAAAACTAATATTTAAAACACTGAAAATATACATTGTTTCTAAAGTTTCCTAAAAATTTTAGATAATTTTTGTGAAAATAAATGATATTCGTAAAAAAATTCCCAAATTTCATGCATTATGTAGCAGTAAATGTCTTAACTATGGACGTTTTCTTATAGATATAATCACTAGCTTCTCTAATAAGGTTCCAACAGTAATCTTCAAGCATATTAGGCGTCAACCTGCCTTGATATCGGGTCTCCATTGCTGAAACATTCTCGTGTACTCTCCATGCTCGTCGTTCACAGCTCCCATATTTTCAGGGAAAAAAATTAGATGAGACGCTAAAAGTTGTTTTTTCAATAACATTAATCCTCTACTTTTATAACTTTTTAACATGTATTTAATTAATTTTTCATAGTTAGAACTTCGATTATTTCCTAAGAAATGCGTCACAACATTTTAAAAATCAATCTATGCTGCTTTTTCAAAATCACTTGGTGTATCTTCAAGTTTTTGTCCTTCATAAGGTGCCTAATTTGTGGACCAAGTAAAATACCCTCTTTAATTTTTGCGTAGCTTAGTGATGTAAATTGTTCTTGTAGCAATTGAAATCTACACCCTTCTTTATTTTTCACTTTAATGAAATTCTTCATCAATCCCAATCTTGATCCAAGTAATTCTGAGTACTTTTTTTGATAAATTTAAGTCTCTCACGAGATCATTTTATTCTTCTTGAGTAATTAGATGTGATTCTTCATTTATGTCAGGAGAATAGTTTATATCAGATGAAATAGAGAAAGTTTGAAATTCATCAATTTCCATTTCTACTGCTGCATCGTCATATGTAAAATTCTTCGGAAGTTTCGGTATTGATAATTAATCATTATGAAATACTAGTCGCATTGTTGAATATAAGTTTTGGTACTTCATTTTATGTTTACTTTTTGCAGAGAATCCTTTAATTTTTGTAATACAAAAGCAGCAGTCATTTCTATCATCCTGCGGCTCACGCCATATCACGGGTAGCAAATGGTATACTCCTATTTGTACCTTTGACCCATGCCAGAGGTTTTCAGCACGTCCTGCAACACAAGAATTGAGGTGCCCATTTCTTATCTTGTTCACCTACTTTACATCCAAAGTACATGTGATAGGCAGTCTTTACTAGCGGCGTAAAAGTGCATTGATGCTTTTTCAAAGTTATCTCCCCGCACACATAGCCAAAAGAATCAGGTTCATTAACACATCCTCTAGAGATTTTTCACATATTTTAGAGAAATATAGGATAAATTATAAACAAAATATATGTAAAAAGGCTTAAAGAGCAAAGAAATAGCAGTACATTTGCGCCGAAAGACAAGTTATACTGCTATAAGATAGCCTATGTAATTCAAAAATTATAAATTAAATTCCTTAAAATTGGAGGGTGATAGAAAATTTTTACAAACATATTCTTTTTCAACAGCTTGAAATCAGTACGAAACACCCAATGTAGATAGAGGAACAGAAAATTTGTTAAGATTTGTTAATCAGTGTTATTTTAGGTGGGTATAAAATTGCGGTGACATGTATTTTTAATCTGGCGTAATACATTTAGATTTTAAAATTCGTGCCTTGTTATTTTTTTTTATTATTTATGGCTTTAATAACAGCCAAACAAAAAAAATTAAATTAAATTAAACTGAAAATGATACTAATTTTCGCACATCCTTGTTATTAATATTTCTCTTTTTTATCTAAACCTAAACGGAAATTAATTCAAAATATAATAAAAAATATTTTTAAAAGAGTGTTTCAAATCTTAAGTTATAAACGTTCAAGACATTGTAGATAAAGCTGGTATAACAGAGAAAAAATCATTTCAAAAACTTATTTTATTTTCAAAAACATTCTCAAAATCATTTTATACCTAATAAAATAAAATTTTATTTAAAAAAAAAGAATTTTCTTTTCTTCTGCATTCCAAGATCCTAATGAGAAAACTTGCTGTCCAAATTATAAAATAAATTTTATGACAACAACATTCTTATGGGATATTGTAAATTTAATATTTCTAAATGCAAATTCAAATTACATTTTCTTATATATAGATTATAGTTTCCTTCATAAAACAGATGGCGGTTGCAAGAGAGAAATCATTTTGAGGACTTGGGAATCAATTTAGAGAAAAACGCAAATCAATGTCGCTGTTGATGTGGTTCTTTAATAACAAGGTTTTATGTCTGATTTTGATTACTGGGATGTAGTTTTTGGAATGAAACAACGATAACACACACTTGAGCTAACAGTCATGAACAATAGCACGACATCAAACATTAAATTTCATAAAAAAACTCATTTAAATATAATATACTTTTTTCGGAAACATTTCTGAATATTGTTAAATCCTGGAAATCGCCAGAAAATTAGTAACTTTTATATATAAATTCACATCAAACAATCGGAGCAATTATGAAAATAATTCAGTAATTGTTTTATTTCATAGTATATAAATATTGAATATCACATTGTAAAATAAAGCAAAATCTGAAAAAAATAGAAAAAATAATGAAAACTTTTTCAATTTAACTGTTATTTTTAATTTCTTTAAAGTAAACAGAAACTAATCTTGACATTTTATGCGAAAACGAAAATCAGAAAAGAAAAAAAAATCTGTTGCTACGAAAGAGAATTATATAGAAGTCCAAAAATTAACAGTGAACATTTTGAAAGTACAATCTTAAAGGAAAGAAAGACAATACCATATACAAACTCTACCGCAAATCATCATACAGAGATGTGACTGGTATTAATCGATGATTAAAAACGTCTACTAACTGATCATATGCTGAAAATTTGTTTGTGAGTCAGCTTTAAATTGTAAAAATTTTCAACACAAGCACTTAAGTTTGGCTTTGTATTTGAATTGTCTGGTAAACTGTACCTTAGGATACCAAACGGGAAATCATTCCGTGAAGTAGTTTATGAATTACGAGAATGTAAAGTTAGGAACCCCTAATTTGAAATCATCATCCTATATTATAATTCGAGCAAATCTTGTGTATGTGTGTGAATGTGCAAATCTTATTTAAAAAACGGCTCTAACGATTTTGTCTAAATTTTGTATCCTACCATTATGGGGTACGAGAAGACCATTGGGCTAAGTCCATGTTTGGGAAAAATCGATTAGTGGATCATATTGTGGTCACTACTTGTTAACTCATTTCAATGGGGAATGAATGTTGAAATAGTTATTCAGTTTTTCAACAGTTTGCTCTAAACAAAGTCGCAAAGATGGCAACATTTTGACAAATTTGGCGGCATAGGGAAATGTGTCTGGAAAATCATCTTTCCAATAAAATTTTCCAGTAAAATTTCAAAATTAAAATTCCAGTAAAATTTCCAATGCCAAAACGCATGCTTAGTGCCAAATGAAAGAATTCCGTGAAAATTTTACCAAATTTTGGCGATATTCGGCAAATGGGTTTTTAGAATTTGAAGGTATTTTATAGAAAATCTCCAATAGGAACCGAGATACTAATAACACACAATGCAATAGGACACGATTCGGATAGTTCAGGGCAGACATCCACTGAACTTATTATTATATCGAGTTGAACAGAAAGTTATTTTTACCGAGTGTAGCTCGGTCTTCCGAGCTGGTATATTATAATTCGAGCAGATCCTGTGTGTGCATGTGTAAGCAAATTTTATATAATATACGTTCTGACGAATTTGCTTAAACATTGTATCTTACAGTTTTGGGGCACAAGAAGATGAATGGGCTAGGTCACATGTTCGAGAAGGTTCGATTAGTGTGTCATTTTGGAGCCACTACCTTTCAAGAAAATTTTATCTAAAAAACGGCTCTAACTATTTTCACAAAATTTTGAGTCCTACCATTTTGGGGAGCGAGAAGACCATTGAGCTAGGTCACATTTTTCAGAAACTTGATTAGCGGGTCATTTTACAGCTACTGCGGGTCAGGTTAACTTAACTACAAAATGGTCTTAACGAATTTGAATAAATTTTGTATCCTACCTTTTTGTGGTACAAGAAGACAATTGGACTAGGACATATGTTCGAGAAAACTCAATTACTTTGTCATTTTATGATCACTACTAATTAATTCATTTCAATTAGAATGAATGTTGAAATATTAAGTTTTTGAACAGTTTGCAGTAAACGAAGTCTCAAAGATGACAACAGTTCGAGAAATTTGGTTATATTTGGAGAAATGTTGGCGATATTGGCGAGATTTGTGGGAAAAGCGAGTCTCAAGATCACCAATGCTTGGCGTTAAATGAAAGAATGTCGTCAAGTTTGCGATTTTCCGCCAAATTTTGGTAACATTTGGTGAAAGAATTAGGTTTCAGAACCTGAAAAAAATTTCTAAAAATTCCCATCAGGAGTCACATTAGTTGATTCTATCAATCAGATTCCATAGTCCTTTATGGACGGAATGCTGCATGTTGCTTTGTCACATGTAAAAAGGGGCTCAAGCCTGGAAGTCTTGCTACCAAAAGAAAGTGTGCGACGAACAAAAATTTTAGTTTTGAAGGATCCTTTTTCGTTGTAAATATGAAAGTAATGTAAAATTTAGAAATGTGTACATAGTTTAAATATTGATTGTTTCTGTAAATAATACTGTTATATAATAAAAAGTTTTGTACCAATAATACAGCGAGAATTTATTGTTATATCGAGTTCAACAAAATGCTACTTTTAACTGAGCATACCACGGTCTTCCCCGCTGGTTAATGTGTAATCATTGGAAGACAGATTAGAATGCATGTTGTTTCTAATGCATAACTAAAGTACAAGTAAGAAACTTCGTAGCAAAATGAGCTTTAATTTTTGACTTGCATATTTAAAGTTTCTTAAAGTCCATTACTGAAAACAGAAATCTTAGCATTCCTATATTTGCCTAAAATTTATTTTTTATTTACATATAGTTTTGAAATTAATTTCCGAAAAAAAATTATAACCTATGTATTTATCAGTAATTATTTTCCAAAATCTTCAGTTATGTAAATCAAAATTACAGCTAATGTAGGAAATCTTATTTATAACTAATAATTAAACCCCTAAATCGTTAGAAAATGTACAATCATTATGTAACAATTGGAATAAATATATATATATATAGTAATCACCCCTCTTTAATTCATATTATACTAAATATTAAAATTCACACTCTGACATTTACCAAAATGTAATAAAAAGACGTGAAAAATTAAATGCTACAGTGGCTTTCGAGTGGCGTTCAAATTATTTCACATATATCGAAAGTAATCTTGACATTTTTTTTAAAAAAACCAAAAGCATGCAAAAAAATTATTTTCTAAGGCTGAAAGAGAAATATTATAAAATAGTCTGAAAAAGTGAAAGTTTTGACAGATACACTTTCCTATCTGTATTTGATTATGTCCATAAGTTTCTGAAATTTAATTTTGAGATTTGTTAAAATTTTCTAATATCATTAAATTTTGCTGTTGATAAAATATTTCAGGATGTATTTTGACGTTGAATTTTTTTTTAATCTTTTTAATTTAAGTGCAGAAATACGAAAAACATATTAAATTATGTAAAAACTATAAAAACGTAGGAAATTCTTTTGAATCAAATAAGATAATTTTTTTTTTGTCAGAAATTAAAAAATGGAAATAAAAAAACCTTTCCACATTTTAAAATTATCTATAGTTTCGAAATTAATTTCCGAAAAAAAATTATAATCTATGTATTTATCAGTGATTAGTTTCTAGAATCTTCAGTTACGTGAATCAAATTTACAGCCAGTGTTCCATTCCTTAGTTATAACTAATAATTAAATCCTCAAATCATTAGAAAATGTAGAATCATTAGAATGGATCAATCGGAATCAATAAAGAAAATAGTAATCAATCTTCTTTATTTCATATTGTATTAAATATTAAAATTCACATTCTGACATTTATCAAAATGTGATAAAAGACGAGAAAAGTCAAATGCTACAGATTCGAGTGGCGTTTAAATTATTTCACATACACCGAAAATAATCTTGACATCTTATGACAAACCAAAAACCTGATTTTTTTTTCTAAAGAGGGCAGAGAAAGATTATAAAATAGCCTGAAAAAGTGCAAGTTTTGAGAAAGACACTTTCCTATCTGTATTTGATTATGTCCACAAGTTTCTGAAATTTAATTTTGATATTTGTTAAAAGTTTCTAGTGTCATTAAATTTTGCTGTTGACAAAATATTTCACGATGTATATTGACGTTGTAGTTTTTTTTCTCTTTTAAAGTTGAGTACAGAAATACGAAAACCATATCAAATTATGTAAAAACTATAAAAAAGTAGGAAATTCTTTTGAATCAAAGAAGATAGTTTTTTTGTCTGAAATTAAAAAAAGGGAAATAAAAAACCTTTCCTCATTTTAAAATTATATATAGTTTCGAAATTAATTTCCGAAAAAAAATATAACGTATGTATTAGTCAGTGATTAGTTTCTGGAATCTTCAGTTATGTGAATCAAAATTACAACCAGTGCTGCATCCCTTAGTTATAACTATTAATTAAACACTTAAATCATTAGAAAATGTATAATCATTAGAATGAATCAATCAGAATTAACAAAGAAAATAGTAATCAACCTTCTTTATTTCATATAATATTAAATATTAAAATTCACACTCTGACATTTAATAAAATGTGATTTAAAAGACGAGAAAAAATCAAATGCTACAGATTCCGAGTGGTGTTCAAATTATTTCACATACACCGAAAATAATCTTGACATCATATGTCAAACCAAAAGCCTGAAAAAAATATTTTCTAAAGCTGAAAGAGAAAGATTATAAAATAGTCTGAAAGAGTGAAAATTTTAAGAAAGACACTTTCCTATCTGTATTTTATTATGTCCATAAGTTTCTGAAATTTAATTTTGAGATATGTTAAAAGTTTCTAGTGTCATCAAATTTTGCTGTTGACAAAATATTTCAGGATGTATTTTGACGTTGTAGTTTTCTTTTTTTTTTCTTTTAAAGTTAAGTACAGACATACGAAAAACTTCAAATTATGTAAAAACTATAAAAAAGTTAGGAAATCCTTTTGAATCAAATAAGATAATTTTTCATCGGAAATTAAAAAAGGGGAAATAAAAAACCTTTCCACATTTTTAAATTATGTATACATTTGAAATTAAATTCCGAAAAAAAAAATATAACCTATGTATTTATCAGTAATTAGTTTTTAGAATCTCCTGTTATGTGAATCAAAATTAATGCCACGGTTGGACCCCTTAGTTATTACTAGTAATTAAACCCTTAAAACTTTAGAAAATGTAGAATCATTAGAATGGATCAATCAGAATTATTACAGAAAATAGTAATCAAAATTCTTTATTTCATATTATGTTAAATATTAAAATTCACACTCTGACATTTATCAAAATGTGATAAAAGACGAGAAAAATCAATTGCTACAGATTCGAGTGGCGTTAAAATTATTTCACATACACCGAAAATAATCTTGACATCTTATAAAAATAAAATTTTAAAGATGCCAGAGAAAGATTATAAAATAGTCTTGAAATTTTTGAGAAAGACACTTTCCTATATCTGTATTTGATTATGTCCATAAGTTTCTGAAATTTAATTTTGAGATTTGTTAAAAGTTCCTAGTGTTATTAAATTTCGCTGTTGACAAAATATTTCAGGATGTATTTTGACGGTTTTTTTTTTTTTTTTTTTTTTTTTTTTTTTTTTTTTTTTTTAAGTTAAGTACAGAAAAACGAAAAACATATCAAATTACGTAAAAACTATAAAAAAGTAGGAAATTCTTTTGAATCAAATAAGATAATTTTTTGTCGGAAATTAAAAAAAGAGAAATAAAACACCTGTTCACTTAGATTGTGAATTTAACTACATTTATGATAAGGAAAAAAAACTAACTAGGAAAGTTAATTTAGAATAAAGTTGTGTGATTTTTCTAGCGACAGCTTCTTATTTCTTTTACTAAGAACTTTTTAGGTGCGTTCGTAATTATATAAATACGTAGCACCTATAGTCGTCGTCCTGGCCGCCCGTCCGTCCGTCTGTCCGCATATAACAGGCGCAAAAACTACCCAAACGAATGGTTTGAAATTTAATATATATTATCGTTGTAGAATTTTGTTGAGTCATTTCCAATTTTATGTAAATCGAATCAAAACTTAAAAAGATATTAATAAAAGTTTTCTTAATCCTATTAAATCCTATAGTTCGTAATCTATGTAATAAAAGCGCAAGTCATGTAACTCAGGAAAACAAATACGAGCAAACAACGCCAAGAGGCCATTTTTATTCAAGATTAATTTTTAGAATAAAATTGCATAAAAGTTACATTTTTAGAACGATCGTTGAAGATTTTTTTTCTTGCTTGAGTGATGAATCACATTAAAAAATGGTATAGATTATGAGATAATATCAGTGGAAATTACGTAATCCGGATATCGCAATCCATTAAAGTAAATAAACAAAATATTCAGATATCGTGAGTCATATAAATATTAGCTATGGAGCAAAGCATGGTCTTGAAGTTGAATTTATATCGCTGTCTGGTGTCGAAAAAAAATCGCATCTGTAAACATGGCATACGTAATAAGAAAAAAAAAAGGACATGCTCATTTTGCTCATAGCATACCATATAATTCATTTCACTGAAATAATAAGGATGATTTTTTTACATTGTGAAAATTTACAAATACAGCGTTATAAAACGAAAGCACCTCCTATGTCACGTTTTAAGTACAACTTCCAACTTGTTCATCATTGTTAGAAATGTTTTGGCTACAGTTGGACAGCTGCCAAAGTTTTTTTTTGTATTAATTATGTTCTGTACGTGTTCTTTACAAAGAGTTGTTCAAATGGATGGGAATGAGATGCCTTACCGTCTTTACTAATGGTGTTATGTACCCGCTCTTGACAAATGTTGGTAAACATACAGCACGTGGATAGAAATAAAATCTCAAATTATTATGCAAAGAAAACAATAAGTTGCTAACCAACGTATATTTTATTACGGGATTTTAAACTGTCAAGGAGAGGGTCAAGCTTGGTAATCGCAGATTTTGATTATTTTTATATATGTAAGTGTAGAAGCCCCTTAGATCTTGAGAAATAGGAGGTCTAATGTTGTATCACAATGTTTATAATTTAATTAAAAATAATTAAATATAAAACTGTACACTGTTAAAAATTTGCAGCAAGCTGTCCAGTCATTTGGCCGTTTTTATAGAAAATGGTTACATAACCGTAATTTAACTCTTCTCTAACTATAATATGTACAATATTATGGTCAGAATAGAGATTAATTGCGGTTATGTAACCGTTTTCTATAAAAACGGTCAAATGACTGGACAGTTTACTGCAAATTTTTATCAGTGTATATGAACTAATGTAGGAACTGAATTTAAGATTTTTTTTTAAAAATTTAAGAACATATATGCTTTTATTATTAAAACTTTTGATACAGATATTGATACAGATTGTAGATATAAAAGAGCTTTTTTTTAAGGACGTGGTTATGAGTAAAATACTGCTGTAAAGTCGTCCGTGCGCATTTGATTAACATTCTTATTTAAAAAATAAGAATTTAAATTGTTAAAGCAAAAAATGAAAGAAAACTCAATCAGAATTGTATACGGCATTTTGTGTCTCAATTGAAAAAATTCTAAAAAAAAATACATATTTCATTATTTAAACAAAAATATATTCACTGCATGTTGAAACATAATACTAACAATTTAAGTATATAAATATTATCATCTTCCAAGTGTATTATCAGCGTCACGTAGAAAGGAATTTTAGAGCTTTCTACCTGTGAGATACAGCGTGCCTGATGGATTGTTTGTAGAAACATATTTCAGTTATTGCATTTCAATACATATGTAAAGTGACATATTTTTTAGGAATATTAATTTTCAAGAGACATAATCATTAATTTATTAACATTTCGAAAATTAAATTATCATGCATTAAATGTGAAAAATTTGCTTCAAGCAATTAAATAAAAGATTACTTGGATCAATCAAAAGTAATCCGAAATTATGTTTTGACAGGTACTGGGAGAATCACAGAGGGCCTAGGCTTGTAGACGTAGTTGTGTGGAATAGTGATGAGCCGATTCGAGATCTTTTAAGAATCGATACCTTAGTATTCGAAATCTTTTCAGAATTGAAACCAACATTCGAATACTTTGTATTCAAATGTTCTAGAACTGAAAACTACTCCACACTTTGTTCAAACTTGATGAGGGCGACATTCAAATGTTTGTTCTACGTAAAATCACCTCTCTCTCTCTCTCTCTTTTTTTTTTTTTTTTTTTTTTTCACGTTACAGCTGTTTTAATGTTTTTGTGTTTGGTTGAAAATTGAGATAGTCACATTACTTTTTTTTTTTTTTTTTTTTGCTTAATTTTTCAATGGTGAAACTTTTCTTAGAAAATTAAATGGTTACGCTTTAATGATTAATCTACCCAGAACTTTTTGAATAATCTAGAACGGGAAGCAATTTTTGTTGATTAAATCAAGAAAAACTTTCTTTTTGCAAACTGTAATATTTTATTCTCCAGCATGCGAAATTGTTTATTTTATTGTTTTTTTATTTTAAATGTTATATTTCAATAATAAAAAAATATATATATGTCCAAATGGGTGCCATATAGGGTTCAAATGGGTGCCATTGAGCAACACAGCAACACTGTTTCCGAACTTCCTTATTTAATGGCAAAAATTCTACGGTTAAATAATGCAAAGATTACTATTCAGTAATAATGTTACCTTAAATTGAAGGATTGTGGAAACCCTAACTTTGTTATTTAATACTTAATACCCTTTATACTTGATTATAGTAAGTATGGATTTGTAATTTTGTTTTCCTTTTTACGTTCATACGTTTCAAATTTATCTTACACGGAAATTCATGACGGAATGAGAGAAAAACAAAATAAAACTGTTTTATTTCTTTATTTTGAAAAATTTTGGTACAGATTTATTGTTGAATACTTAGTATTTCCTAATTGGTAAATTTATGTATTACTATTGTTGATGTGTAAAAAATTGTCTTGCACGATGAGTTCTGACAAAAAAAAATCGTAATTCAGCTATTTTCATGTTTTTTTTGTACTATCTGGCACACACTGCATTGCCGATATTAACCTTAAATTTACCTAAATTCAAAGATTAATTATTAGATATTTTTTAACGAAAATAAATACAAACGTACATAGAGTTGTCCACCCCACTGTCTTCGGCCGCGAACACCGAACGTGCTGCGGCCTATGTCTTTAAACAAAACGAACCTGGAATTTGTATGATTTTATATTTTTAAACAAAAATTCCTCCAAACGAAAATAAAGTTAGGGGAACAGTGTACACTGGGTGTGCTACGCACGCTCCGGTCTGCTTGGGTTTTATATATATTTAAAAAATTTTCAAAACAAAATTTTAAACGAAAATTCATTCAAACGTACCTAAAATTTGGGGTTCAAAAATCGCTATAGAAATTCCGAATAAACTTTATTGAAAAAAGGACATCATTTACTAAATAGGGGTAAAAGATTGAAACTGGATTCATTTTACTAATGTGGAGAAATCGCGGAGAACTTCGATAGAAAACGCTTTAAAAAAATCTTATGAAAAAATTTAATAAAAAACCCCAAAAACTATCTTAGATCTGCATATCTTCACATATTACAAGTGCCTTCCTGCCAAATTTTGTTACTCTACATGCAGCGGTCTGGTTAGAATACAGCACACCAGGCAGACAGACAAACACAAACTTCTATTTTTATTATTATAGGGTTTTTTTGTTTTTTTTTTTAGAACACTAGGCTATATTCCAACGAAGCAGTTATCGTTATTTTTGAAATTAACTTCGTAAATTTTGAAAAAATAAAAAGAATGGAGACGTTCAAGAATAGAATTTTTACAATTTTGTAATAAATACTTTACAGTTTTGTAATAGAAAAGTTACAGTATTTATAAGAAAAATGTAATTTTCTGTTTGTTCCAGATATACAACAAAACACCTTTTAGTTACTATATTTTTATTTTTATGTTCTTTTTTTTTTTAAATATTATTTTTACATGCTTAAAATGATGTTTTCTAACATCTAAGTTAGTAATTTTCAAATCGGAGTTGTTGAGTTACAAAGGGTTAATTTTCATAATCAATAAAAATCCTCAGACATTTTGAATTCGAATACTCCCATCACTAGTGTGGAATATAAGGTAACTAGCCCCAAAACAGTTATGCAACTCTCAATTCCTTTTTTCCAGGTGTGTTTGCACTAAATATAACCATCTGGTGTATTTATATACCGTATGTATCTATGGATGTATCTATCCTCTTTTACACAAAGGATATTTGTCGAATTTCTTTCGCAAACAACATTAATGAAGTGAATATAAAACATCACATATTTTTACTGAATGGTGTATACAAATTTAAAATTTTATACATACATTAATATTAAAAATATCGACGTTTCGACCACCATCTATGGTCATCTTCAGGAAAATTTTCTTATATTGCTTTTAAAATTTTCAAATGCGAAAAACAATCCGCCCGTTGCCACAATATTATTGCCGTCCACAAATTAAAAATTAACAAGGGTAACACTCAACCATCGTACCAACCAACCACAAGTACTACTTTCTAGTAAGTTTCTACTTGTGGTTTGTTGGTACGATGGTTGAGTGTTACCCTTGTTAATTTTTAATTTGTGGACGGCAATAATATTGTGGCAACGGGCGGATTGTTTTTCGCATTTGAAAATTTTAAAAGCAATATAAGAAAATTTTCCTGAAGATGACCATAGATGGTGGTCGAAACGTCGATATTTTTAATATTAATGTATGTATAAAATTTTTAATTTGTATACACCATTCAGTAAAAATATGTGATGTTTTATATTCACTTCTTTAATGTTGTAATATTTGATGGTGTAATCGTCCAGCATTTATATTAATATTCTTTCGCAAAGCTTTCGAACATTTTTAGAAGAACTAAAGCCCATTTCCCAAACACCTGGGTCAAAAATACTTAGGGCCACGGCATATAAATCATCGAAAAATGGGATGCTATTCAAAACGTGGATCACACTAAAGCTGAATATCGGAGATACTTGTCACGGTATTCTGGAATTTTAAAAGCTTTTTGCTTATTGTATTTTTTAACGATGGTCGTAATACCAATGCAGTACTGCTGCTCGAAAACACGAAAATTTTATGTCGGTAAATAAGCTGCACAGTTGGAATTAGGAATATAATCCACTTCCTTGAAAATCTCCTACCTCATGCGGCAGGTTGAACACAAGAAAAACTGGAAGAAATGCAATGTGAAATTTTTGAACACACTTCCTACTGTCTATACGTGTGATATTCATACAGTAAGTATTTGTATCTGGTTTATGAACCGATTATGATCTCTAAGAAATGAAACATAAATAGAAATATAATATAAATAGGAAATATACTATGAAAATAAATAATAAATATAATGTATATATAACATAAGTATGAAATATTAATATAATATTAATACTAAATATAATATAATACAATATACATATAATATATAAAACTGTACACTGTTAAAAATTTTCAGCAAGCTGTCCAGTCATTTGACCGTTTTTATAGAAAATGGTTACATAGCCGTAAATTAACTCTACTCTGGCTATAATATGTACAATTTTATTGTCAGAATAGAGTTTAATTGCGGTTATGTAACCGTTTTCTATAAAAACGGTCAAATGACTGGACAGTTTGCTGCAAATTTATTTCAGTGTATATGAACTGATGTAGGAACTGGATTTAAGATTTTTTTAATTTAAGAACATATATGCTTTTATTATTGAAACTTTTGATACAGATATTGATACAGATTGCAGATATAAAAGAGCCCTTTTTTAAGGACATGGTTCTGAGTAAAATACTGCTGTAAAGTCGTCTGTGCGCATTTGATTAGGTAATAGACTTTCTTCATTTTAATATAATAGAATACAATTTTGATTTGGCATCATCATATACTGTACGAAAACAATATTAAATTTTCAAAACTCTGCGTTGTGCCAAAAATGTCTAAAATAAAATAAATTCTGCTGAATATTTCCCTGACACTGGGATATTTTATTTTTATAAAATTTTCGTAACTTTATGAATAAAATATCTTAATATATATAGATAAATTTTGTATCCTTAATCTATCAATTACAAAATTATATTGAAATGTTAGTGACAATATTACGCGCAAAATATTACTGTGCATGTAATAAAACAACTTATCGTTCCTCAGAAACTTTGAAGACTTTTTTAACAGAAAAGGTGAAACAAATTGTTCTCAAAACAAAGCCTTAAAGCAGACTGTTTTCTAAAATTTATGGGAAGGTCTGAGAGAAATATCGAAGGGAAAACCGAGATTTTTCTAGAACGATATCTCTTTTATCTTGGACAATTTTTCATTCGGAGTACTATCATTTTTTTCTTTCATTTTTTTCAAAATGGTGCACTCAATTTATATCTACGTGTTGTAATATTTATATAATGATAAACAAATACTTTTTATATTAAAAGTAATTAATATTGGATTTAAGAAATAAGAATTAAAACAGTTAAATCAAAAAATGAAAGAAAACTCAGTCAGACTTGTATACTGCATTTTGTGTCTCAATTGACAAATTTCTAAAAAAAAAAAAATATTACTTCATTATCTAAACAAAAATATTCGCTACTTTTTGTTTAAAAATCTTTATGTAAAATAAAAATATTTGCTGTTTATTTAAATTAAGTATTAAATAAAATTATATTAATCGTTAAAACAACTTGGAAGTCATAAAACATACCTGTGTACGTGATATGTAATATCGTTAAATTATTTTTAAAGTCTCCATGAAATTATTAAAATATTATTTTTTACAAATGTATCCCTTTGACTGGTATTACACCTAGCTTGAAGTGATTGCGGTCCGTATGTAAATTTGTGAAATAATAAAATATCTGGGAGAGCGTGACTAAAATCACAATTTTATTCGTTTGGTCATATGCATTACAGTACAAAAACAATGGGATCAAAATATACAGTGTTTGAAAACTTAATTGTTCAATAAATATAGTCTACAAATCTTTGAGTGAGTTTTCGCTGTATTTAACAAAATAATTTTTGAAAATAATAAGAGAAATAAGAGAAAAATAATTTTTGCATTATTAAAATTAATTAATTAACAATGTTGCGTAATTCACTTTTATTTGAATGAGATCTTTTTGATATTCATATTAATAACATTCAAGAATTTCAAAATTTTAAATCGGATTAAAAAATTACATGATTAGATAAAAATTTGTATATTTGTATAAGTAATTTAATAATTAAGTAATAATTAAGTATAAGTAATTTAATTGTATAAGTAAATTTCAACTTATATGCGTATTACATGCATATAACTTTAAATTGTAAGAAATTATCTATATAAGTACATAATGCATATAAATTGTTAATAAATACGATTGGAGATTTTTAAGCAAAAAAAAAAATTAAATAAAGTTTTAAAAAAAATCTTATTTATATGCCAATGGTTACTTGGTCCATCCTATATAAAATCTGCTTTAAAAAATCTAATTCAAAATAGGGAGATGTTGTACTTCATTTAAACACGAAAACATTTTATTTATGAATTCATTTTGTGTAGAAAGAAAAACGTAATACATGAAATCCAACTAAAAGCATTTCTTTCTTTTTTGTAGCAAGTATATGGAGTTATTTATACAAATGTTCACTCATTCTGAATTTTTTTTAACTTTACCTTTCAATTCAAAACACATTTTTACTTAAAAATCAATGTACTCTAAAACATTAAATTCAAGTGACAGACTCAATATGTCATAAATGGTATGCTTAACAATTCTTCTTAAATCTTGCTATATCAATAATGATAGTGAATGATAGATCAAGAATATTTGTGATATCAAGAATGACAACAATACTTTTTAGGGGAAGGTGACTTAAATTGATCCCCTTAAGAGAAAAACTTGTGTAAAATAACATAACTTTTTAAATAAAACTTTGGCCCTTTGTTAGTATGTTTTACACTATATTTTGCGTTATGAACATATATTAATAATATTTTAAAACCAAATTTAGTGATGAAAAAGCAGTTTTTTTAAAAGTGTCCAAAGGATCATTTTACCCTCTACAAAGGGCAAAATGATCCTTCATTTAAAAATAATTGTAAATTGATTTTTTATCGGCAAAGAACATAAAAGTAATTATGACAATACATAAGTGTAATTTACATCTAAAAACATACTCCATTAAGTAAACGAAGTCATATTTCTGTACATGAAACACTGTAAACTAAACAAATATGAAAGTGTATGCCTACCTTATGAAAGATGTTATAAAAAACAATTTTTCAAAGAATTCTATTCAGACGCTTAATACTGCGATCGCTTGAATACCACCATTGCTTCTTCTTTACTTATCACCACTATTTTACGTGTTACCCTGCAGATAGCGTGACCCGGCTGGAAGAAAACATATGTGGATCTTTTAGCCCGTTAGGATCATTTTACGAGACCTTCTGCTATAAACACAGCTTTATTTAAACTTTTTTCTAAAAAAAAAGAGATTCTTACTTTAAATTTTAAATATATTGAGTGGAAATATTTTAAAAATCTATATACATCTCATAAAAAAAAAAATCATTTATTTTAAAATTTTAAGTAATTTAAATTTAAATTTAGTTAATTACCAACGGCTGAGACTAAAACTCGTTTCTATCCTTGTTTTACAAAATTAATATAACCATTTGTTTAAAATTCTTCTATAAATATGTTTCAATAAGAACATTCTTAATGGCAAATATAAAAAATCTTTTATTTAAAATAGAACTTACATAGAGAAAATATATGAAATCATACATGCAGTTAAAAGAAAAAAAGATTTGTACATGTTTAAAATAAAAATATTTGCTGTTTAGTGAAATTAGGTATTAAATAAAATTATATTAATCGTATATTTTACGTATCTTATGACAAAATGTAGAAATGGGCGCCATCTATGGAAATAATGTTAGTAAAAATCGAAATCAAAAGCTATTTATTTTTTCAAACTACTTGGAAGTGAATAAGATATTTTTGCACGTGATAGTAATATTGTTAAATTATTTTTAAAGTCTTTGTGTTGTTTTTGAAATATTCTGTTACAAATGTGTCCCTTTCTATTAAACCTAACTTGAGGTGATTGCGGTCAGTATGTAAATTTGTGAAATAATAAAATATCATACAGAATGTCACTAAAATCATTATTTTATTATTTTGTTCTTATTAATTATTCAACAATGGTATCGCACTACACATGAATGCATATCAGAGTGGGGTGAAAAAAAATCGAAATATCTATTTCCGATTCGCTATAGCGTGAAAAAGTTGCCTATGGCATTAGTAAGAAAGGTAAAAAAAGATATTTGAAATCGGATAATATCTTCCGATCGTGCATACCGCCAAAAATTAACAAACTTCAATGTTTTTTCACAATAAAAAGAAAAATAACTCAAATAATATTTTCATATGCTTTACCGTGGAATGCATGCCTATGGTACTGATGAAAGAGATAAATAAAAGTTACGTGAAATCGTACAACATTTTTCGATCCGAAATTTCAGAATATTAACGAATTTTAACCTACTAAAAAGAAAAATAATTTCAGTAATATCTCTAGACGTATTGTATCGAATTGACAAAAAATATATAAAAAAATATTTTTGAAATCGGATAATATCCTACGATCGCGCATATATCTCAAACTTAATTTTAAAAAAATGTATTTTATAAAGAAAAGTTTTTTGTAGTTATTTTCGAAAAGGAATCTAATATATATTATTCATTCTCTGTTACATTCTTTGGAGTATTAAGATGGTCTTAAAACTACTATAGAATATGGAAAGTTTCGTTATGACCCAATATTTACCTTTTTAAAACTTTTAACGAATTACGTGGTAGAGGTAGTTCATCGTTCACTTAACCATCGCAGAAAATGCGGCCGTTGATCGCCAGTATAGAGCCATAACAGAAGCAACATATACATTGTTAAGAATACTTACTCAGTATCAGTCAAATTGCATGTAGTATTCTGTCCTTCCTCAATAAAAAACAAATATTCATTTGAAGATCTAGAAGTTGTTAGATGTTGATGTTATTAACACTAATAACCGTGGGAAAATCGCGTGATTCGTTAAATGGAAGTCTATGTTGGAGGTCCATTGCAATGAGCGCCATTTCTTTGCTCCATTTCATCTAGTTCCTCAACTGTGTCAGCACGTAGATAGAGCAAAGACGAAACCTAATTTAGTTTGCTTTCTAATTGTATAACAACTCATGAGGTTTGATACACTGCCACTAATAAACTTTCAACCAGTCGAGTGCACGAAACCTATAGTGGATCCAGGTAAATTACGCAAATATCAAACATATTGTTTAGATATTTGCCTTGCAAACAAAACAGAAAACTGTCCAAATGAATTGTCTCATCGTAACCGTGGCCCTATTTCATATTTCAGATGGCTTACGAATACCAATATACTCTTTAGATTTTATTTGAGTACAGCAAGTCCTTCACAAAAGCTAATAGTCATAGTTACTATTATTCAATGTTTAATAGTTGGAGTATCGTAGATGAGATTTATTTTAACATAGCTAAAAATGCCGGGACTAGGACTCAATCCTGGGTACATTGACTTGCCGAGCCAACGCTCTTCATACTGCCCTATACCAACGATATCCTGGCTGGCATATTTCACTTTTATTTGCTGGACAAGGATACGAACTGCAGCGCTAATTTCTTTCATCCTAGCTATAAGTATAGCATTTTACAGGATGAATCTGAAATAACACGAAAACTCCTGTATATCATGTAATTAGGTCATAATGAATAGACTTAAATACTAGGGTGTTGCAAAAAAAGTGAAGTTGGTATTTCCAAATCACTACAGTGCGGGAAAGTTGCGATTGGTAAATACAAGAAAAACAAAAAACAAAAAATATTCAAATCGGACTTTATATTCCGATCCCGCAAACCGCCTAAAAATAAAAAAAAAAGGAAAATTCCGATTTTTTCAGAATAAAAAAAAGTTTTACGTATATATATATTTTATCACTATAGTGAAAAATATTTGCAGATTGTATTGTTTAATAATAATAATCAAACAATTGCGTTTAGAGAATATCTTCCAATCGCGCAAACCACCTAAAAATTAAAAAAAAGTTGAAAATTTCCGATTTTTGCAGCATTAAAAAAATTGTATATATATATCGTCTACATATGTAATTGAAACAAACTTTTAAATATTTATTATTAGTACCTAATTTTTACATACTATTCGGATAATTTGGTAAATTTTGCCTCCGGATACCAAATGGAAAGTCATTTAGTTAAGTTGTTTATGAATTCTGCATGTTTAATGTTAGAACTGCTTATGTTACATTCATTTTCAATCTTTACAATGATAGAAGTTTTTTTAAACAAAACGTAACACATACTTGGATACAATGTATGATTGTAATATTTCAAGGATCTAGAATTAAATTTCTGTTAAAAAGATCTTAGGTTATAATTTATATATATACAAAAATTAATTTAGGAAATATGTATATCTAGAAATTAACATTCGAACTAAATATTAACCGTAATCTATGAATTTTGTAAAAGAAATGGATTTCTATAAGTTTCAAATATGAGGATCCAAAATAATAACTCATTTTGCTTAGTATTTTATTAGTTATGCTTAAACAAATTCCCGCATTGGCATGCACTTTGCAACGATTAAAGAAATATTAAATATTAGACAGTACCAATTTTATATTACATAATTTCTACATTACTTAACCCAATGTCTTCCCGTTATTCATCAGAAAGCTGTACTTTAAAAGTCAATCCAAATAAGATATCAAAATTTATTGGAAAATTTATAGTTTGATAAAACTTTAATATGTATATGGCCCTCCCAAAAATCTCAGGCTTGCAAAAAATAATAAACAAGAAACTTTGCTGAAAATAACTTTTTCCTGCGTCTTTTAGAAATTGAGTAATGGCCACGTTAAATTTTTGGGAGTTGGGGGGGGGGGGGGTGGAGGGTTATCAAGACCTAATTTTTAATGAAGTGTAGATTTGTTAACGAATGAGAATATGTTATAAATTTGTGAATATTTCTTTCGTAGTGACATATTTACAATTGTTTTCCATTTCGAAATACATTTGTATTCATTATTTCATATTCAATGAAAAATTTTTATATCGATGCGGTTTTTAAAGATGCCTTGTATATACAAAAAATATTAGTGGAACATAGTCAGTTATACATTCTTTAACTAAAACATGTTAAAAAAAGATTTGTTCTTCAAATTACAAATGACTGAAACTGAATGGCCACCAATGCACCCAAACGCATTTAAAAGCATTTATGTTTTTGCATCTGATTTACTCATTATTCCTTTTAATATCTCAAAAAGAACTAATTTTACTCTGATAAATTAATAATAAAGCTAGATAATTAAGCTAGATAATAAAGCTGATAAACTATTACTAATAATCATTTCGAACATTATGTAATTTAATCCATACATTTTTCCATTTGATAAATGAAATTAATGAAACCAAATTATAGGTTATCAAGATTAAATTATGAATTTTATCTTTGGTTAACCAGTCTAGCCATATTTTTAAAGTTCTCAGTTTGCAGTACAATAAAATTTTTAGTTAAAATTTTTTAGTTAAAATTAATAAATAATTTCATCCGCTATTAATGTGTTATGTTGGAAATTGAGCCTGACGTATTCGAAATATAAAGTAACATTTTCTTAGAAAATAATATATCCTATAATACTTTTTCTCTCATGAACTTTTAATTATGGTCAACAACAATATGTCAGCAACACGAGCGATGAAAGGGTATAATACATTTTAATTAGTTTTAGTCTAGACAATGTCTTCCATAATTTAAAATTCAACTCTCTTATCTGTCAATAATTGTAGTGATTTAATATAATTACATTAGGAAAAATAAGTTCAAATATAAGAAAATATATTGTTTTCAGAAATATCTTAATCTTTCAAAATGCGGATATGTTTATTTAAATATTGTAATTTATTATTTTAAGATAATAAAAATATCTTTAGAACATTATCAAAACTTCTCTTGAACCTATTGACAAATACTTATAGAAAAATTAACTTAATATTCATTTATACATTAGATCATTGACCAACTTTAAATTACTGAATTTCCCTTTATTCTTGAAATATTATTTTTGTAAATTAACAACATTATCTGAATGTAGGGTAAAACCGCATAAATTATTAGTTTTCTCCTTGAACCCATAATTTGGAACGTAATTTAATTTAATTTTGTGTACATATTCTACGCTTATCTTTCTACCATATTATCGTTTTAAATATTAGAAAAAAATTATTTTTTTTTATTAATAAATGACACGCCATCAAGTCTTAGCCTTCTGGATTGATACAGCATGAAAACGTCAATCTTAGAACTGAAAAAGTTTTAAAATTCTTTTAAGAAGGAAACACATTCGGATAGAGGTTGAAATATGTCGAGTTAGGGCATGTTGCGGTTTGAATTTAAATAGAATTTGCAGGTTAGGGTCAGGTTGCATGTTCACGGAAATTATTTCGTCATGTTCGGATCGGGTTTCGGTATGATGCAAATTAGTTTTTGTCGAGTTCGGGTTTGATTGCGGATTGACTTCAAATAGAATTTTAAGGATCGATTTGGGTTCAACACGATATTTGACAAACAACTAGTCATTTTCTAATTAACCTAAAACTGCATACACTCATTTTAATATGCCTGGAAAAATCAGGCTGATTGAGAAATAAATGGTTATAATTCAATTAGCCTACGGTTCTTTAGGCTCTTTGCAAAAAACTTGAAAAATAGCAGGCTGGTTGACAAAAATGAGATGATTTTCTAATTAGCCCGGCTCTTTTGCAAACAGCCCAAATTTTTGTAAAGAGCCAGATTTCCAAATTAGCCTACGACATATATAAATAAATTCTCATTTAAGTTAAAACCATTTCAAAAGACTTTTCCCATATTTTTACATACTAGGTGGCCAGAATAAAAAAACTCCTACTCCTGCCTCCCTGTGTAAAAAACTACTCGATATAATTTTTTTCAAATGTTGTACGAAAACCATTCGAGGCATGATGAAAGTGATAATAAGAAAAAAATTGTTCCTGAAACACCGATAGATGGTACTGCAGAACATAAAATACGAAAAAAAAATGATAATAATAATAATAATATGTAATAATATTTTAGTTTTAATTTCTATTACCATTTAAAAAAAAAGAATAAGAAGTAAAGATGTTACGGCCATTATAACTACAATTTCGCACTGTAAGCAAAAATATTTGCATAAACCCATGTTTAAATGCATGTTCTGGGTAAAAAAGAGAAAAACTTGGGAATGTCATTATTATTTGTGATGGCTGTCACGATGCCAAAACACGGTTTGCTTGACAAGCTCTTTTATGAAAACAAAGAAAATGCTGTAGCTGCAATTCTACAGTTTCGAAATTTTAAGAAATTGCGCAAAGTACAATGTTTCAGAATGTCTCAACTTAACAATATCGCAAGAGAATGATTGCTCTATTAGAAAAAAACTGGACATCTTGACAATTCGGCCTTTCAGCCGTGTCGCGGACGCAAACCTGATTGTTCAAATGCCGCTGAAGATGTTGTCACTGATATTGTAGAAAAGTCAATGGATAATGTCATAGACTGTAGTACTGTACGTGCAGTGTCACGACACTTGTGTGTTATCAAGAGCACAGCGTGGAACTTACTGAGAACAATGGTGCATTCCTTCCCGTAAAAAATGAGTCATAATCAACAGTTGCTAGCCATCTACAGGGGCAAGCAATCGACCTTTGCATTGAAATTACTTGCTAGAGTTGTAGTGGATGCATCGCAGCCATGGAATACCCTGTGGAGCTATGAGGCCCATTTCCATTCTACTGGAACAGTGAAGACCCAGAACTGTCTCATTTGGGACACGAAAATCCTCACCACTTCAACGAAAAACCACTTCACTCACCGATGTTACAGTCTGGCGTGATTTACAGTCACATTCATTCTTAGACCTTTCTTTTACTAAGAGGCTACTCGTAGTGGACATGTGATAGGCACCGTGACGGACAACAGGTAAAAAGCTTTTTCTGAAACTTTTGCTGTACCCCATTTGCAACATAATCTTGACTCAATTAATTTTATGCAAGATTGGGTTCGTCCACACAATGGACTCTGTCTACAGCAATTTCTTCGGCCATGTTGCACTAATGACTGAGTAATCAGTCGTGCGTTTTCACCAACCTGGTTATTTCGTTCTCCAGATCTTTATCTATCTGATTCTTGGCTTTGGGGATATTTAAATAAATCGTGCTTATCGATGACGTCTCGTAAATTTTGCAGAGTTGAAAGAAGGATCACTATGCATTTGAGAAGTACCTAAACCGACCAGTTACGATCACAAGTTGAACACAGACTGCAGATTTTGCAAGAAGGGAATCATATTAAGCGTCGATGAGGTACTTGCCACATGAATGTTTGGTACCTTCAAATAAAAGATGTTTTTGTGTCTTTTCAGCATATGTCCAATTGTACAGCGCTATCTGTCGATTATTTCTGGAACTGCATTGGACGTAATTCCTTTTTTCATATCTACAATAATATATGTACAAAATTTGAAAATTATACACTAAGTAGTTCAATATATAATGAAGCCGGATTAGATTTGTTTTAATTCTGGCCATCCTGTGCTTTATTACTTAAATATTAAATCATTACTTTATATTAAATCATTAAAAATTAATAATATTGTACTAATTTTATAAATCGATATTGTATTAAAACGATGAGCACAATACAATATGCAGATAAACTACAGTGACATCCTGTTAAGTTGATCTTCCGTGGTAGTTCATTGTTTGCCCACACTAACCGAAGCCCGCAATGAACAATGTAAAAGTTTGAATGATGTAAAATAATTCCTTTAGTTGATTAAATTTCATTAAATATTTTACAGAAATTTAATAGGTTACTAACCTAATGCAAAAATACTTTTACTTTTACTTTAGTAATTTTAGTTTAAAAACGACTTATATTGCACCAATTTGTTAATACAAAATAGGCAAATACTGAGAAAAAAACGAAATACGTAAATAACTTACATAATTTAACTTTAAATAAGGTAATCTCTCACTTTCTTTTGCGTTACGTAAACAAATGATCTTTTTACCACATCAACTTCCAATTTTTCGAAACTCTCAAAAACTGAGTATGTTATATCAAATTTTGATTGGTAATATTGGCAAACAGTCATTAGAAGTTTTATAATCTCTTCCGTATTTATTGGGAGAAAGATTTATTTTTCTTTATTATTGTAACTGACAATTTCTACATCTCTCAATATCTAAAGTTATATCAAAGTAGCTTTTGAAAACATAATATTTAAAAGCAGTTTGGATTCTGCTTGGTCAAGTTGTGAGAAAAATATTACCACATTATCCAAACAGAAGCAATTTTTTAACAATAATTCAAAAAATAAATGAGGAAAACGAAATTGTCCTCAGTAACTGGAGCAAAATCTTAAACACAGACGCATTAACGAGAGTCCATTGTACAGAAAGTTTAAAGATTGAAAGTTTGTTTTTCTTTTTGTAATTTGTTATAAATATTTATGATGAAAAAATTATATAAAAATAATTTCCATTCTTTTTTTACCTTGTTTAAAAGATAACACATTTCGTTCTTATAAATTAATAATAGGGAATCTTTATCTAACATTTCCTGCCAGATAAAACTAAATAAATTTATATTTTATCGTCCAACTTCACTCTTGTTCAGAGAAGCATATTATTTAGAATAAGACTAAGTATAATTTACTTGTTCATGTTGGACATACCCTTCTAAAAATTTGTTCATCCTGTTCTCCTCAAAAGTTAGTGCTTAAAAAGATAAACAAGAGTGAATACTTTGATTGGACTGTTTGATTTAAAGAGAATTCTGATTTAAGTTAAAGTTTCTTTCCAGGAAACAAGCACAAAGTTTCTCTTAGTTCTGTGTATTGGTTTCCGTCTCTATGAAAGAAAATTGCAAGAATTTGCTTCACTTGTTTTAAAGTATGTTAGATAGAAGAGAAGAAAAATTCAAGAACGTAACAGAAGGTTATATTTGTTTGAGCTTGCAGAAAATATACTTTATATTTTCATCATATGAAGAAATAAATTCGTTACATATGTTTCTTTATGTTGTATAGGAATTTATTTTTATTGTGTATTTTTCAACATACCTTTAATCATTATTAGTCGAATAAAAATTATTCTATAAATAAAATGATGTATTTTGATATTAAATATTGACATATTGTATCTGAAAGAACTGGTATGCGTAATTAATATCACAATCACTTGTGTTGACGTCTTGGTAATGTCATAATGTACGAAAATAGTCACAAACGTAACCATGATAAAAATGTGACCACTCTACAAATCGTGCTGCCACATTGTTATAAATGGTCACAATTGCAGGGTAACTGAAAGGTGATTTCTTTGGTTCGTCACATTATAACTTGAGAATGACCTCCACATTTCCACTCCAGTTTGTAGATGGCTTGACAATTTCTTAGACTTTTGCCAATCTTTACAAAAAGGGATATATTGACTAGTGATGTAAATAAGAATAATTCCCTTTCCAGATCTACAATATATTTCCAATTTTATTCTTGAAAAATCATGCCCCATTCCAGTCATACTTGTAAAAAAAATGGGAAAAGAACTTCACCATTATGTTTCAGCCGCCTACTCTCCGCTGAACTATATTATGTGCTACAGTGACAATGACCACAGCTTACTTTGTTAAAAGCTTGAACTGATGAATACTTCACTGTCTTCATGATTGATTGACCTTATAATATCCAATGTATGCATATTTTCGAGTCAAATGAATTTCTTTTCCAAAACTACTTCTCCAATTCTGATGATGTAGCGTAGACATTGTTACCGGCTATATATCTGTTGTAAACTATTCATTTTGGCTTTATTATTATTATTTTTTTGTTTTATTTATTTATTTTTTATTATGTACAATCATTATGTTATCATAATTGTTTGTTATGTAATCATCATTGTTCATTATGAGATAATCATTGTGCATTATTTTATTTGTTAAAATTGGGAGATTCCTCTCTGTAGTGTTCTCTCGGCCTTGTGTGTTGGCAGGGATTTCGACTACATCTTGGTTTATCCAACCAAGATGCCAAACTCCATAAAGCTTGATTGTACTTTAGTATCTTG
Source organism: Maratus michaelseni (assembly GCA_963931845.1). NCBI lineage: Eukaryota > Metazoa > Arthropoda > Arachnida > Araneae > Salticidae > Maratus > Maratus michaelseni. The sequence goes on along the minus strand of OZ007589.1, from coordinate 445,429,419 downwards.
GTTCTGGCTGTCCTTGTCGGTTTCTCCTGTGTCAAGACGGCACAACAGACAAAAAGATTAGCATTTCGGTCATGGAGCTTTTACATTTTGGTCATATTTCGTTTGCTATGATAGTAGATATTTCCAATTAATAAACAACAATATTGTTAACTAAAATATATGTTATCCATAGAGAGATATGAATTTCAGATGGGTTGAAAAATATTGAAATTCCATAAGAAAAAATTTATGTGTGTTATTTGCTACTTTAGATAGAATCATTAAATGCGTTGACGTGTAGTTATTTTTCTACGTAGCATTAAATCGAAGATTGTTCGTGGATATACAAATAAAAATCTGACAGGATTTTACTGCTACATTCGAAATATACTGTTAAAGTTTCGTTGATACTTAAACCAATCAATGGTGAAAAGTAATTATATGTAATACGATTGCGATCTTTTTAATAATAAAAAAAATCTTGTGGTTCATCCCGAAAATTATTTTTGGTTTTACTAAAGAATGTCAAACCAAAAAAAATCCGCCATTTTGTTTCTGTTTCAAAACTGACTGATATTTGTTAATGTTAAAGGTCATGTTGGTTTAATGTTAAGAGGGACGGAAGTGTTCGGTTGTAATTAAATATTGCGTTAATGCTAAAAAAATTAGCAGAGCGTGAGCAGCACGCCTGCTCATAAGGTGCTGCAGGTTTTGCTGCAGGGTGCAGTGCTATAAGGTGCAGGTGCTGCTATAAGGTGCTGCAGGTTTGGCTGCTATAAGATGCAGGTACTGCTATAAGGTGCAGGGATATAAGGTGCAGGTGCTGCTATAAAGTGCAGGGATATGATGTGCAGGTGCTGATATAAGGAACTGCATAGGGAACACATATAGGAGGTCTGCTTAGAACATAAGGCGCCTCTTGTTGACAGAAGGTGGAACTGAAGGATTTTGCAGCGCGTATCCAGTACTCCTGCTATACGGTGTCGCAAGGGGACACGCACCTGAGTTTCGTTCGGAAAGAGGTTTGCTTAGAACAAAGTGAGCCCGCAGGCAGTGGAAGGTGGAGCTAAAATATTATTTAGAGCGTGCGCAGCCAGTAATATAAAATACCCGGTTATTTATTGTTAAGTGTAAATTTCGGTATTTATCTGGGTATTTGTTTTTCTATTCAATATAAATGTGAAAAAAAAATTATAATGCTATTAGTTATAATCATTACTCTAAAAGAAAGAAAATTTTGGAATATTCAGAAATCCTACAAATCTTAAATTTTAAAGAAATTGAATATATTTTTTACATTTAATTATTGAATTTAAATGTATTTTTTCATGATAATGAAGAATGCAATAATGCTCATGTATTTATTCAAAAGAGTATTATTAGAAAGATATCTTTAATTAAATCTATGTAACAGGTACACTTAATATGGGCAAAACCACTTCAGCTAAAGAATTACTACTACGTAGGTTGTTAGTCCAATAAAACGGACAGATTCTCTAATAATTCCCACAATACTTTTCTTTCCCGGATAAATTCTCTTTCTGAGTAAATACCTACATATGCCTTAAGCTGAGTGCTCTCTAATTTCATATGATGGTAAATTTCATAAATAAAGATTAATCTTTCAAGTACATTAATGAACATTTAGAGTCTTCTGAAATGTGTTGTGTTGAAAGTTGAAAAATAAAATTAAATATTGTCAAAAATCTTGTATTTTCTTTGTCCGGCCGAGAACATTACGAACCACCCTCGTACAGGGCTTCACTATATAATTCGCACACAAGAGTATGTTTTAAATATATTAAGCTGCAAGGGGACTACACAGAAAAATAATATGAATTTTTTCAAAAATTTTGTGCTGTCACTGTCAGTCCGAGAACTTATCATCCCAGCCTCTTATTACCAACCCCCACTCTTTTGTTTATTTATATTCTGGACAGACAAAGGATGAAAAAACACAAATGTATATAAATAAATACAAACTTTATTTTGCGTTCATAGTAAGAGTAAAAAAGAGTGCGCTTTTTTACCTTTCCATTTTTCTTGAATGTTTGGAGTTAGTCATCTTATGTAGAATCGTAAGTCGTATGACACATCTATTCTGCTTCTATATTTATTGGTATTTAAGCAATGATGGATAAATATCCACATAATACATACTTGTAGATCACAAGAAATACTAAATTTCTCATACTGGAATATTCGATAAAACATTATATATATATTTTTTCTATTGCATTCAAAAAACTTATCAATGGCTTTTGACCATAGAAAGTTTTCAAATTCTTGTCATCTGCTATTTCAGACTACTGTTTATAATTTCTGAAATAAATTTATAATGTATAAGTATTAGGGTGGGCCGAAAATGCACTTTTGCACAAACTTTCGAAATCGATGAGGCTTGGGGGCGGAAAAGTTGTGTATTGGGTTGCTCAGTAACCAAGTAAAATTTTTTTGAAATCGAACAATATCTTCAGGTGGCGCCGGCGCCTTAAAAATTTGAAAATTTGACTAAAACAGACCTTTTTCTTCTAAAAACACGATTTTTTGCATTTTCGAAATAGATTACGCTCTAGTGCGGAAAAGTTGTGTATTGGGTTGCTCAGTAAACATGTAAAATTTTTTTGAAATCGAACAATATCTTCAGGTGGCGCCGGCGCCTTAAAAATTTGAAATTTTGACTAAAACAGACCTTTTTTTCTAAAAACACGATTTTTTGCATTTTCGAAATAGATAACGCTCTAGTGCAGAAATGTTTAGTATTGAGTTGCTAAGTAGCCGTGTAAGTTTTTTTTTTAAATCAAACAATATCTTCAGGTGGAGCCTGAGCCTTTAAAATTCGGTTTGTTCAGCAGAAAAAAGGAAACGTCAATAAACACATAAATAATAATTGAATTCATCTTTTACTGCTGTCATGTGTGCCAAGTAAGCAAACAAACATGAAGCAATGCAGCTCTTTGCTTATCTCAGAGGAAATTCACTGAGATAACCCAGAACTCACCACGAGGAGGTGGCTGCATATCGAGTTCCACCCGTGCCCTCCCAACCACCCAACCATATAATGGACACTGAGATTTTATTAAATATTTCACTTTTCTGTTGCCTGATCTACTTGGCCTTTTTTGTATTTCGTCTTGCTTTCAAATGAAGGAATTATTCTTTGTGATTCTAATTTCGCCCTTATAAGGCCATCCCTTTCGATTTGTCCCACCACAGAAGCTGAAGCATCTGTCACTATTTTTATTGCCCTCTCCACTGCTTGGCTGTGGCATGGAAACTCTTTTATTTCTAGTAAAGATATTTTCTCCTTTAGACTATTTCGGAAATCTTCATTGCTGACTGCACGAAGCATTGGTGGCTCCGTAACAACTGATTGGTGCCAATCAATTAGGTCCGTATAATCTTTTGCTTCGAATTTTATTACAGGAACACTGAACCGCCGGATACCTTCTTGTTTATTTTCCCTGGCTTTTAAAATTCTTCGTATTGCAAGCAGTCGGATGTAATTTAGTTCATCCGTAAGCATCGAAAGAAGAATATTTTCAGGATGCGCAAAAAAAGCATTTCGGCTTATTACGCCATTCACGACAGTCTTCAAGTCATCTGGGAGATAACGTGACAAGCTAATCATCTTCCATAAGTGTCTAGCACCATCTTTGCAATGCGGTTTGGATTTTATATCAAACCACATCGGCACATACACTTTAATTATAAACTCTACTAAGGTTTTCAGTTCTGCTGAAACATTTGTAACTGAAATGTACAGGCGCAAAACTCGACATGATGCCGTTAGCCAACGGGAGTGCGCTAGCTTTCCTGGTTTTTTCTCTGCTAGGGCAACAGAGCAGTAACCTGATGTTACAGCTTCATAAATTTGCAGCATGTATCGTTGATCTGTACTCAGATCTTTTCGAAGCTCTTCTGATATTGCTACTAACTCTACGACATCAACCTTTTTGAAATTGACTACCGGTTTCAGCTCACAGGTTTCGAGATCTTTTCCTATTGGACCAGAAAAGGTTTCAGGACCACTTGTTTGACCGTCTAGCTTTTTTAGAAGATGCCGCAACGGTAACTCATTTGCGTGTAACATGCATATGAGCCATTGAAGAGGTCTACCAACATCTTCTTCTATGAGACGTATAACTCCAGTCTTGCAACCTGTGTTAACGGGTGTCCCATCGCAGCCAACTGCCAAAAGATTTTCAGTGTTGATATCATTCTGTAAAATATATTCAGCGATGCTGCTCTTAATAGATTTTGCAGAACCACTAGCTGGAGAAACATGGCCGATATATTCAGATCCAGGTTCTTGTATTAAAACTACATGTTCTTCAATAACCGTTGTCCTGTGCTTTTTGTTTCCCTTGATTTGATCTGCTAAAGTTTTATCTTTTCGTCCGTCAAAAAAGAGGGCTTGAAGCTCTTCTGGTTTTCCTTTACATTGTAGTTCCCTTCGTTTTCTCTTTCTCTCTCTTCTTATTTTATTTTTATCTGTAACTTTGGAACGATTATTATCAGAAATCATTCCGACATCTTCAAGAACTGCAGAAATCATTTTCGCTGCAGGCCTGTCTCCAATCCCTGCACTATCGCAGGCGAGTGCTGTGGTTGGCAGTTTTATCCTCATCTGGCTGATTACCTTGGTCTCTCTTTTCGTTTTTCTGGAATGGTTCTCTCTGGATCTAGGAGGGGTGTATTCTTCATCATTACGCGTTTCATATTCAAATTCTTCGTTCTCACAATCCTCGAACTCAGGCGACTCGAACATAGACTTTGGTGTTTGGAACTGCTGTTCACTTGTAGCAGCTTTCAACACTGTCTTGGATTGCCTATTTTGCTTTCGGAGCAGCTTGTCAGTTACTTTTATATCAATGCCCCCGATAATCATTTTTCTGACGGTTCGTTGATCAATCAAAAATGGTTGTTCTAAATGTGGCACTTTTCTATCCTTTTCACAGCAACATGCTTTAAAGGAATGACATTTGCATGTGGCAATGTCAAAGAGAGTTTTCTCGGCGTCTTCCAAAAATTCCTTTACTTTGTTCCTATAGGATTCCGTAGACTTGTTTTTACTTTTCAGGATATTTTTATACTTAGCATGATATGATTTAAGGATGCGCACAATTCTGCAATGAGAAATAGTAGGAATCGAGGACTTCTTCCACAAATCAGCTACCCTCTCAGCAACAACATTGGCAATGTCAGTAAAAGCTGGATCTTTGCCGTGATTTGAAGATTTCACTTGTTCTCTTATAAGGAAGTAAAATTTCATAACTTGACTGTAAGTTGGTAAGACGTTAGGTTTCAGCTCTTCTGGCAAACCAAAAACAAAACAATCTGTAACTTTTCTAGTTGAATGACAACCGGCCATTGTGACAAAAGTATAACTATGACTAACTAGTTAATGACATTTAAATATCTAAAGAGACTGCTCTTCGATGAACAAACGACATAAAGTAAGCTTATTGATTGCTTCTGTACTAGACTGAACTAAACGATAACTGTGTATTGCATATTATCACACTGACTGTCACGTGGACTGCAGGTGCGAGAGCATTTCATTTAGAGAAGAAGGGGGGGTGGAATAGAAAACTGATAAGGAATGTAAGAGACAATCCTGTACCACTGAGGGTCACGTGGACTGTCACGTGGACTGCAGGTGCGAGAGCATTTCATTTAGTAGAAGAAGGGGGGTGAAATAGAAAACCGATAAGGAATTCTCTTTTCATGAAAATATATGTCTGTTTTGAATAAAATCTCCGATTTTAAGGCGCCGGCAACACCTGAAGATATTGTTTGATTTTTAAAAAAAATGTACATGTTTACTGAGCAACCCAATACACAACTTTTCCGCACTAGAGCGTAATCTATTTCGAAAATGCAAAAAATCGTGTTTTTAGAAGAAAAAGGTCTGTTTTAGTCAAAATTTCAAATTTTTAAGGCGCCGGCGCCACCTGAAGATATTGTTCGATTTCAAAAAAAATTTACATGTTTCCTGAGCAACCCAATACACAACTTTTCCGCACTAGAGCGTAATCTATTTCGAAAATGCAAAAAATCGTGTTTTTAGAAGAAAAATGTCTGTTTTAGTCAAAATTTCAAATTTTTAAGGCGCCGGCGCCACCTGAAGATATTGTTCGATTTCAAAAAAATTTTACATGGTTACTGAGCAACCCAATACACAACTTTTCCGCCCCCAAGCCTCATCGATTTCGAAGGTTTGTGCAAAAGTGCATTTTCGGCCCACCCTAATAAGTATGTAATTATCTAATGTAAATCGTGGATTTATAACAAATTTTAAATAATTTTAATATATGAGAATCCATTCTAGTGAAAGGTTTAAATTCTTGTACTAAAGCACACACAAAAGGCTTATTACATTATGTATAACATTAATTAGTAGTAACATTAATTTTAATCTGCAAATATATTTTGAATTTCTATTAATTTAATATAATTATTTCATTTTATTTCGTTCGATTTTTATTTATAAAGACAGTAGGTTTTTCTTAATCATTTAGGAATTTTTTTTAATTCTCTACAGCAAGAATAAAGTTACACGCACATGACTAAGCATGAAAATAAATACAATTCAATGTGCCTGACAAAAATTCTAAAATACTTTATTTCCCATCTAGCAGGGAAATACGTATGTTTTAACAAATATACAATTTTCTTTCTTAAGGATTTACTTATATGTATAGCTGTAGCAATTATAGTATCGACAAATGAATTTATTCCGTACTTCAATCTCAATAAACATGCGTGATTACAAGGTAGCAATTATTGACTTTCTACTGCAGTAAAACGCCAGTTCAATGGGCATCCATTTATCAGAAAAGAGTTCCATTCTTACAAGTCTTATTTAAAGGGATTTTAATTAAACATACTAATTAAACAAGATATTTATGAAATATTGATATCAGTTTTATTGGAAAACGGATACTGTATAAAATTGAATTAAATATCTGATACATTCGATATAATTGGTAAAATGTAAACTAAAGTGATTAATATGCAGTATCGTTTTTAATGCTATGAATTTTAATATAAATATGGATTGTAGAACATTCAGTAACACATGTCGCTAATTTTTAATTAAAAGTAAAGAAGAATACATTTTCTGAATCAGTATAAAATATTATCAAGCTAAAAGTTGTTTTTGTTTTTCACATTAGCATGCGATAAAAAAAAATAGACTACGTGAAATTTTCAGTGTATTATATTTTGATAGACACATTGTATAAAATCGTTCTGTGTTAAAAAGTGTATATAAATTCAAGTAGTTTGTTTTAATATAACACAAACCCCATTTACAACCAATATCTACTTCTAATCTGCAACTGAAAGAGATAGAACGATGCAATTTCAGTTGATTATAATGCTTTTTGTCCAATATCAAAACGAAATTTTTATGATTTAATATTACACTATATTGTAACATTTTTGTTTTACATATGGGGTGCTTATAATTAAAGTTCAACGCTCAAAAAACTATAAAAAAGAACCTCTCGTAAGAATGACCTTAAATTTGACCTGCATATATGCAAAGAAGGGTAAAATAGTAGTTAAGAAAAAATTATTTGTTATTAAATGTTTGCAGTAATTTTGCAAATGTTTACTTTACTCGTCATAACATGCAATATAAAAAAACGTGTCATGCCCACCATACATTGCATTTGTTGTTAAAACGCGGGATACCTACTGTTTCCCTCATATTGCGTCTCAGAAGCTCGTCATGACTCTTTAATGAAGGATCGCGCTCTGCTTGTGAAGATGTTTTACAAGAACGGTGACAGTGCGGCAGTTGATCTGAAGAGGTTTCCGACGGAAAACGTTCTAAAAATGACATTTTCAAAACTGAACAAAAAATACTCAAATTTGAGCATGTCGCATTGTTAGAATGACTCCAAATCAAAATTACTCAAGTTTGAATCTTGTATATACTCATTTCTGAAAACATGCACACACTCCAAAACATCATGTGCTCATATTTGATTATTTCCATGTTTCAAAAATGAGTTTAAACTGATTCTAATCATTTTTGAGTATGTCCATGTTTCAAAAATGAGTATGAACGGGCTTCTATGTGCTCAGTTTCTAGTATGTCCATGTTTCAATATTTTATTTCTTGTATTTTAGAATGGAAAGCATTGTGTCGTCCTGTTTGAACGTGGTTTGTTTTTCATAGAAATTATAAATATATAAATATTTCTAAATGTGTATGAAAAAAGGAAATACGCAATTGTAAATACCTCACTCGACTGAATATTTAAAGAGGAAGCATTCACTTTCACAACCTATCCTACTCTCTTGGCAATCCCATTTTTCACTAAAAAAATTAATTCAATTGAAACAACTGTATAACGAATGCAGTTAAATAAAGATACCGCTTGTTTGAAAATGTCATTTCAAAGAGTTTTAAATCGTGATTGAAACACAAATTTGTGCTATGTTAATTGAGATGTAATCACGAAATTCAGATATTAAAATTTAAGTGAGTACTTATTAAACGAAGAGAAATGTACATGAAACTGTCCTATGTAACACTGATACATCTTAGTAACACTAAGCTTACGACTTTTAATGTTTCACACATAGACACTCTTATGTAATCTTAATCATAACTGACTTTCCCCACAAACCGCATTACTAAAGAAAACAAACGAATCCCAATAAACATATAAATAAATGTTATATTTAAGGTTGTCTCAGGAAAGCAAAAAGTAATTTATAATTCCATACATTATTTGAGAAGATCAATTTCTAAAAATCTAATATGATAAATACGCAGATTGAAATCATTGCAATATAATGATTCAGTGATATTAAATTTAATGTTTTACTCAGAGAAATTCTCAAATAATCTTTAAAATGACAATTCCCAATTAATATTTCATTCCTATGAGTCCGTAAATTTAACTTATTTTGATTAATATTTACAATGTTTAAAAATCATATTAACTAATTTGAAGAGCCATATAAAACTTCCATAGAAAAGTATAATTATCAGTTTACCAAATAAAAATTATATTCATACCTAAACTTGTAATAACAACTTGGTAAATATAAGAGAAAGACAATGAAGAATGTAACAGGATTTAATAAGATAAAATAAAAAAATAAATGACTAGTTAAATATGCTGGTGAAAATAGTTATACCCGCATAATTTATGACTAACATCTAAGCATAATAAAAGATTATTTCATTCAATAGCTTGAAAAATGCACTCCGTTTATAATAAATGTACGGTAATCATTTAAAGAAAAAAATATTGTGGACAAGAATCTGTAATTTATTCGTTTCTATGTATTCGTCTGAAAAGAAAACTTTAAAGCTAGCATCTATATACAGCATTTAGAGAGTGTTCCAAAAATCGACCGAAAATTTAAGAGGGATGATAGAAGCATCAAAAAGTGGTAAAAGCATCAAGAGGATGAAAACTCACCATAGAGTCGCAAACCACGTTGAGGGTTGAAAATCGCGAGCAACGGATGTAGGTTTCGACGTCACGCTGGAACAACAGAAGTAAAATACTAACTACAAAAATATTTATTTCATTAATTATTACAAGAATTGTTTGAAGTGGCGCCCGCGGAGCTCATTGCACAGTCTACAACGACATAAGAATAATTTCCGGACGCGCTCGAAGATGCCAGGAATGCTTTTGCAATCCGCGCTATAACATCCTCCGTTGTTTCCACAGTCGCATAAAAAGTGATTTAAAGTGATCCCATCGGAAAAAGTCACACGGATTGAGATCCGGCAAACGGGTCCCGCGCGTCCAATGCACCTCTTTGGGTATGTAACATCGAGGTGATTACGCACCTGCAGGTGAAAATATGCAAGGGAACAAACATGCACACATGCCTCATTGCACTGCGGCCGGTACACTTTGCAGCAATTCAGGGAGGACATGCTTTAAAAAACAAAGTACGTTGATCCATTCAGACGTTCGGTCAACAAGTACGACCCCAATAGATAATCACCGAGAATTCCTGCGCACAAGTTGACACTAAACCTCTGTTGAGATTTCCACGGTACACTTGCATGGGGATTACCCATCGCCCACATGTGTGCATTATGTTTGTTGACAACGCATTTTCGCGTGAAGCTGGCCTCGTCAGTAAATAAAACAGTGGCATTAAAAGATGAGAATTAGGATGTGTGATTACATCAAGCATCCAGCGCACGAACTGCTCACGACGGTGATAGTCGCCGTCTGTTAGAAATTGTACCTTCCGAATGTGGTAGGGGTACTTCTTTGCAGTATGCAAATCATGTGCTCATCATCGAGTTTAGCTGCAACTGCTCTTGTACTTGTCGACGGGGAATTGGCGTATCGCTGCAGCACGGATCCTTCCATTTGAGGATGCATCAGACCATGCTAAGTGGAAGTGCCCTATCTTCCTTAGTAGTCGATCGATTGTGGCGAAGGTAGTATGGTGCGGACAACGCCTCCTTGGATATTGCTGTTCGTACAATCGCTGCGATAAAGGCCCATTGCCTTCTGCTCGACCGTACATCAACTGCATATCAGCGTATTGTAGTCAGCCATTATGATACTCATTGAAACAGACAACTAAATCCTACCCGTGCTTACTACCTCAATAACGCTAATTTACGTCGTCTGTGTTGGAACAGTTTTTTATTACCAGATAACACAGTTAACTTACTAGTTAAGTTATACACATTTGAATATATCTAACAAAAACCATGGAGTCAGGGACAGACACTTCAACAGTCAGTAGTACGTGAATTCAGTGATCGACTGACATCTAGCTTTCGTCTCCTCAGGTTTCAGATCCTGCATGCGTGTTTCGCGATTTGCATCCTCTCAACGTGGTTTTCGACCCCATGTTCTATAGTATGTTTTCATCCTCTTGATGCCTTCGATCATCTCTGTTAATTTGTCGGTCGAATTTTGGATCACCCTGTATATTAAATTTTAGTTCAATCCGTATTACGACGACATACCTTCAGACATTATGACGATCATTTTCTGAAAAAATACCTGTTATATTAGTTATGTGTATGAAAATTTGTGGTATGTAAATATACAGGGTGTTTCACAAAGGACCTCTAACTTTAAAAATCAATTACCCGGAAAGGGTGATAGATAGAAACATGAAACCAGTGGTATGTTTATTAAAAAAAACCGTAAGAATCTTATACATAAATCTCAAAATTTAGTTGAAAATAACACCGATAGATGGCGCTGAGAGCGTTAAGAATCCTTCTAAAGAGAGTTCAGAAGCATAGAAAGACTAGTCTTTGAAGATTTCGCCTTTGAAATCTGACAGCTATTAGCGTATAGTGAAAATAATTTCGAAAGTAATGTATACCGTGGTGGAACGTGTGTTTATTGTGTTGGAGTACCACCGATTAAATCAGAGTCCTACCGCCACAAGAGGAAGTTTTCACAGGCGACTTCAAGTTGCAAAACGCCCAGATGGGAAAATAATTCGTGAGCTTTTCAAAAAAGTTCAACAGACAAGCAACGTTTTCCAATGCGAATTATTTTTACTATACGCTAATGGCGGTCAGATTGCAATGGCGAAATCTTCAACGGTTAATCTGTCTATGCTTCTGAACTGTCTTTAGAGGGATTCTTAACGCTCTTAGCGCCATCTATCGGTGCTATTTTTAACTAAATTTTGAGAGTTATATATAAAATTCTCACGATTTTTTTAATAAACATACCACTGGTTTCATGCTTCTATCTATCACCGTTTCCGGGTTATTGATTTTTAAAGTTAGGGGCTCTTTGTGAAACACCCTGTATATGTGTGTATATTACCAAATGTATATTATTATGTAAAATATATGTATGTTAGCATCTCAGGATGTATGTATAAGAATATTCAGCATGAATGTAGTAAAAGAAGTTCGAGAGTATTAATTAATTTTACTCTCACTGTAAGAAAATGAAATCTGTAAAAAAATGAAAAATGTTCGGGCAGCAGTATTGCTGTATTTTCAGAGTTTTTGTATTCCCCCTGTATCAAGATGAAAATTTTCCGCTATTTCGGGAATTTCTGTTTTTAGAAAGAACTATTAGCAATAGCGCAATAGTACAAAAAAATATTTTATAATTATATATGCTAATGTACATTTAAGGAATAGGTATATGTATTGCCTGTTATCACATTCATATTTTATTGCCTGACCTTCCACAGGATTCGAACCTCGATACTCGGCATTAGAGGATGTATGCTTTGTCTTTTTCATCACCAGGCCGCATCCAACGACTTGGTTATAGGCGAAAAAATCAATTAATAAAATTATTGATATTTTCTGTTTTCTCGCAATTGAAAAATAAAATTTCCATTTGTCTGTCTTGGGTAGAACATTTTTTTTTATATAATTCAAAGAGTAAATATAGAAAAGAAAATTTTTCGTTTATTTCACAAAAAATTATGATTTCCACTCAAAATTGATAAAAGAAAGAATTTTCAAATAAAATCACTTTTACATACACGAAATTAATTTTACAGTGCACTCTAGTCTCTAAATAAAATCTCCTGACAACAAAGGTTTGTTTTTTGCATATTTTATTTAATTTTAAGTTGTGTAAAGTAAAATAACGAAACATTTATGCAAACAAAAATATTTTTTTGGCATGTCAGACATAGTACGGAATTCGAAAACAAGCACACTTCTACGAATCTTTTACTTAAAAAAAAACATTCTTTAAAATATATAAAATTTTATTTTCGTTTCCTCAACAAAGAAATTAAAGAGCACAATTGTTTTGAATTCAATTTGCATTTACAACAAAACTTTTGGAAGAAATATTTGAAAACATGCACAGTTGTAGAACTTCTAAGTTTTTAAAAGTATCGCTTACACATGGATAGCACCGAAATATTTAAATTTCACTTATTTATTTTTAGAGAAAAAAATATCGTTGATGTGCTCCTTTATTTTGTAAAAAGAACCTCGAATAATATATTCAAGTAAGGAATTACACGGAAAGGGTAGATCAAGAATTGATTTAAACGAGAATGATTAGCTTTTAAAGATTACCACAATGTGAAATTAGAAAAGGATTGTAGGAGAATTCATGATTACAGAAATATATTGATTACGAATGAAACTAATGTTTTTGAAGAGACTTTTTTCTAAAAACTCTTAGTATTAAATAATGCAGTATTGAAAAAGTAAAATTTCGTAAAATTACTAAAGTCAGCCAGCGTGCGTTCTGTGTATAACAATTTTTAATAAATTTGTTTATATTTGCATGTAATAATACAAGTATATATTTAAAATTTTTATACTAAAACATTCCTTTATAAGTTTTATTTTTTCCTTTAACATACAGTTTAAACGATTCAATTATATTGATTTAAATTATATTTACAGTAAATCGGCTGCAGAAAATATGTTAATATTACGCAATTCTTTTTCTAGTTTAAAAAACCCCTCTTTTCATAAAAAGCCCTAAAGCATTACAATTTAAATTATATTTTTCTTTTTAGAAGAAAAAATATCAGTCAAGTTTAGAAAAACAAGAACGAAAAATCACGCGTCAAGCATAGATTATGTAACACTTTCCAATGCTTCCAAAATAATTTTACAAATCATTACCGTTTAATAAGCTGAAAAGCAACATTTAAGTAAACATTTTGGAAAACGCATAACATAATTAAAAACTTAATTTCAGGAATTTCCAACATATATTTCCAACATATACAATATTCGGAAAAAAATCCGAATACTTTTATTCAGCCTGTATAGGATCTATAGATTTGTATATATACTACATAGGATGCTAAATTTTAGTTTAGTTAGGAAATACGGAGCACAGTTTAAAATTCTCCTTCTGGAGTTTCTGCCAATAAACGGAAATGTGTTCGCGAACTTTTGTGCTGCCATGTATATATAATATAGAATTTATGCACACCAAGTAATAGAAAAAAAGTGAGTTAAATTTAAAATCGCGTTCAGTAACTTAAAACGCTCTTCCAGGAATTATTGTTAACATACAGTAGAGAATTCTTTTGTGTCTCCATGTAAATGAACGATGACTGCTATATACACAATATTCTGTAGTAAGCCTCTTGTAATGCACCTTAGTGATATATATAAATTTAAATGCGTTTAAAATACTGAAACATTATTTAAATAAACCACAAACGATTTTTCTCTGTAGACGTAATGTAACGGAATTCTTTTGACTGTCCCTGTAAAGTAACTATAAGTACTATGCACACCCTATTCCATATTAAGCTTCTTGTAATGCACGTTAGTAATATATATCAATTTCAATTTATTTGAAATTGTGTAACATCATTAAAATAAACCGCAAATGATTTTTCCCTATAGACCGTAATGCAACGGAATTTTTTGAGTGTCCCTGTAAAAAAACTATAAGTTCTACACGCTTCAGTTGAAATAGGGTACATGCTATAGATAACGACACTAACATATAAAAATTGCAGCGCAATCCGAGCATATTTACGGGAGTTAGAGCACGGACAGGCGGCAGACGGCCAGAAAAACCGAAGTCATAAACACTTTTCAACTAGGTTGGAAAGTGTTAAAAAACACCGAGCCGTCACAAGTACATACATACAAGCGCAGTTCAATTACCTGAAAACGGTACATAAAGAATGAGTATAAATCATATATTCTAATACGAGCAAATCTTGTGTGTCGTTATATATATATATATATATACATATATATATATATATATATATATATATATATGCAAATTTTATCTTAAAAACGGCTCTAACGATTTTGACGAAATTTCGTATCCTACCGTTTTGGGGCACCAGAAAACAATTGGGCTAGGTCACATGTTCGAGAAAATTCAATTAGTGGGTCATTTTGGGTCATTTTGGGTCATGGTCTTACTAATTGTATCTAAAAAACGGTCCAAACGATTTTGACGAAATTCTGTATCCGACCATTTTCGGGCACGAGAAGACTATTGGGCTGGGTCACATGATCGAGAACTTTTGATTAGTGGGTGGGTCAACGCGGGTCAATTAATTTTATCTAGGAAACGGCTCTAACGATTTTGATTAAATTTTGTGTCCTACGAGTTTCGAGCACGATAAAATCATTGGGCTAGGTCACATGTCCAAGAAAATTCGATTAGTGGGTCATTTCTGGGTCATTGTGGGTCAATATCTAAAAAGCAGCTCAATTTACACTAAATTTTACATCCAAAGGTTTTCGGGCACGAGAAGACTGTTGGGCTAGGTCACATGTTCGAGAAAATTCAATTAGTGGGTCATTTTGGGTCATTTTGGGTCATGGTCAAGCTAATTGTATCTAATAAACGGTTCAAACGATTTTGACGAAATTTTGCATCCGACTATTTTCGGGCACGAGAAGAGCTGGGGTCTGGGTCACATGTTCGAGAACTTTCGATTAGTGGGTCCTTTTTTTGTCAAAGCGGGTCAAATTGTTTTTATCTAAAAAACGGCTTTAACGATTTTGATTAAATTTTGTATCCTACGAGTTTCAGGCACTCGAAAATCATTGGGCTAGGTCACGTGTTCGAGAAAATTCGATTAGTGTGTCATTTCTGGGTCATTGTGAGTCAAGATCTAAAAAGCGGCTTAATTTACACTAAATTTTGCATCCAATGGTTTTCGAGCACGAGAAGACTGTTGGGCTAGGTCACATGTTCGAGAAAATTCAATTAGTGGGTCATTTTGGTCATGGGTCATTATGGGTCAAGCTATTTTATCGTAAAAACGGTTCAGAGGATTTGAAATAAATTTAGCACCCTACAGGTTTAGGGAACAAGAAGACTATTATGCTAGGTCACATGTCCGAGAAATTTCGATTAGTGGGTCATTTTGGTCATGGGTCATTATAGGTCAAGCTATTTTATCTTAAAAACGCTCAGACTATTTACACTAAATTTTGCATCCTATGGTTTTCGGGCACGAGAAGACTGTTGGGCTAGGTCACATGTTCAAGAAAATTCAATTAGTGGGTCATTTTGGTCATGGGTCATGATATTTGAACTCAAATTTAATTTTGACCGAGCATAGCTCGGTCTTCCCTGCTCGTGTTTTATAAATGATGAGTATAATGAGTATAAATGAGTATAAATATGGATGATTCGGATTTTGTAGAGTATCATAACGTGAGCAAAGAATATAATAGTATTAATACATATTAAAACAGGCCTTTTATAATCAACTCAACTATAAAATTATTCTACTTTTTGAATACGAGCGTTTGTCCGATGCTAACATTCGTGTGTTAAAGCAACATGTGTCCTTTTGTTTTCTTCAATTTTCACTAGTATGATTCTAGCCCTCCGAATCTCAGTTTCACGGTTATTTCATGCAGTTTTATGATAATAAGGTTGTGGTTGTCAGCTGGCGAATTATAAACAGGGGGATGAAAGTTTGAACAAGTGGATTAGCGAATTCTTTCCCTTGTGAATTTCTGAGGAAATTCTTGAGCATTACAATGCATATACATTGAAAAAAAATAACGTTTCCCAAATCTGAGTAAATCGATGTTTTCATTTTGTTATGAATTTTTTTGTTTCAAATAGGACGACCCAATTTTTTCAATTCTGAAATACTAGAAATACTCAGAATATTGAAACATGGACATACTCAAAACTGAGCATATAAAGGTACATACTCATTTTTGAAACATGGACATACGCAAAAATGATTAGAATCAGTTCAAACTCATTTTTGAAGCATGGACATAATAAAAAACTAGATGGAACCCGTCAAAATTTGACGGCAAACAACTTGATAGTACCATAAAAATAAAATTTATAGTTGCTTTAACTTGACAAATTTCATAGTGGGGAGCATAATATGATTAAGCGGTCACTGACCTTTCCATTGATATATAACATGAGGGTTGTGTGCAAAATTTAGAAAGTACCCTTTGGGGGGGAGGGGGGCAAAGTGGGGAGATGGACATCGGAGGTACATAATATGATTAAGTGGTCACAGACCTTTCCAATGATATATAACATGAGGGTTGTGTGCAAAATTTAGAAAGTACCCTTATGGGGGAGGGGGGCAAAGTGGGGAGATTGACATCGGAGATGCATAATATGATTAAGCAGTCACAGACCTTTCCAACAATATATGACATGAGGGTTGTCAACAAAATTTAGAAAAGTATCACTTGGGGGGTTGGGAGGGGGGCAAAGTGGGGAGATGGACATTGGAGATGCATAATATGATTAAGTGGTCACAGACCTTTCCAATGATATATAACATGAGGGTTGTGTGCAAAATTTAGAAAGTACCCCTTGGGGGGGGCAAATTGGGGAGATGTAAAATATGATTAAGCGGTCACAGACCTTTCCAACAATATATGACATGAGGGGTGTCAACAAAATTTAGAAAAGTATTCCTTGGGGGGTGGACAAAGTGGGGAGATGGACATTGGAGATGCATAATATGATTAAGTGGTCACAGACCTTTCCAATGATATATAACATGCGGGTTGTGTGCAAAATTTAGAAAGTACCCTTTGGGGGGGAGGGGGGCAAAGTGGGGAGATGGACATCGGAGATGCATAATATGATTAAGCAGTCACAGACCTTTCCAACAATATATGACATGAGGGGTGTCAACAAAATTTAGAAAAGTATCCCTTGGGGGGGGGAGGCAAAGTGGGGAGATGGACATTGGAGATGCATAATATGATTAAGTGGTCACAGACCTTTCCAATGATATATAACATGAGGGTTGTGTGCAAAATTTAGAAAGTACCCTTTGGGGGGGAGGCAAAGTGGGGAGATGGACATTGGAGATGCATAATATGATTAAGTGGTCACAGACCTTTCCAATGATATATAACATGAGGGTTGTGTGCAAAATTTAGAAAGTACCCTTTGGGGGGGAGGGGGGGCAAAGTGGGGAGATGGACATCGGAGATGCATAATATGACTAAGTGGTCACAGACCTTTCCAATGATATATAACATGAGGGTTGTGTGCAAAATTTAGAAAGTACCCTTTAGGGGGGAGGGGGGCAAAGTGGGGAGATGGACATCGGAGATGCATAATATGATTAAGCAGTCACAGACCTTTCCAATGATATATAACATGAGGGTTGTGTGCAAAATTTAGAAAGTATCCTTTGTGGGGGAGGGGGGCAAAGTGGGGAGATGGACGTCGGAGATGCATAATATGATTAAGCAGTTACAGACCTTTCCAACAATATATGACATGAGGGGTGTCAACAAAATTTAGAAAAGAGCCCCCTTTAGGGGGGGGGGAGTGGCGGGATGGATCCCGGAGATGCATAACATGAATAAGTGGTCAAAGACTTTTCTAGCGATATATCACATGAGGGGTGTGTGCAAAATTTTGAAAAGTGTCCCACTTGGGGGGGGGGGGGAGTGAGGGGATGGACCCCAGAGATGCATAACATGAAAAAGAGGTCACAGGCATTTCAACTTGCAACTTTTTTCTCGAAGGCATTTGACAATAAATTTTTTTTTACCCAAGACAATTTAACGATATTCTTATATTTTATTGCGTAATTTGTCAAACGTTCATGGAAAAAATCATGAAATTCGCTAATCAATAGTTGATAAATTATAAAATTCAACAATTGATAGTAGTAAAATTGGTCAATCGATAACGGAAAAATCACGAAATTCATCAAATGGTCTCCCGTAAAAAAATTGTCCTGCACACTGATGTGATGATCAAAAGGGTTTTGAAGTATAGGACAAAATTAGCACTTGCCAAACAGCGAGTAATACTGAAAATTTGGCAATGGACTTTATTGCCACCACTGGTCAAACATAATAGTCACACTCACCAATTGCGATGACTGAATGGAAAAAGATTTTTTTCTCTGCTGTCGCTCGACAAATTTCGAAACCATTTGGCGAATTTCACGATTTTTTCCCCGAAATTGACGGATTGTGTTTTTTCTCGAAGTCATTCGAAAACTTTTTCCTCCGAAACCAGTTGATGAACTTTGCGATTTTTCCACTGTCGATTAATGAATTTTGTTATTTTTCCGCTATCGATTGACAAATTTCGCATTTTATCGACTATCAATTAATGAATTTCACGATTTTTTCCATGAACGAACGAATTGCGCACTTTCTTTCCGCTAATGTTTGACACATTTCGCCCTTTACAATTCAGCCAATGAGTTGAACGTTGTTTCTTTCCAGAAATGTCAGGAATGAAACAATGCCCCATGGACGAATGTGTGCGATGCAGCAACGGGCGTCACAGACTTTTTAGGGCACCTGCCGACTAAAAACATCTAACCAATCTTCGTGGGGGGAAAAAATCACAGATTTCGTCCAATGATTGAGGAAAAAACACTAATTTCATCAAAGGATCATGGGAAAACATGACTTTCGTTAAAAGACCACAGAAAAAACGTGAATCATGCAAAAGGATCGTGAAAGATAAGCAAATTTTGTCAAAGAATCGCAAAAAAGGAAATTTAACCAAAAAATCATGCTTTTTTACTAAATTTCGTCTAAAAATTGCGGAATAAAATGTATTTTATCAACGAATCGCTGGAAAATGTGAATTTCATTAAGGATCGCGAGAAAAATGCGAAATTCTTCAAAGGATCTCTGAAAAAACACGAATTTCGTCAAAGAATTGCTGAAAAAACATGAATCTCGCCCAATAACAGAAAAATCATGATTCATAATCATTATATCTAGTAGTATATGTAAATACAGTTTGTGATATAAGACAAAATTAACACTCACCAATCGGCAAGTAATACTGAAAATTGGTGATTGATGTTATTGCCAGTACTGGCTAAACTTAATAGTCACACTCGCCAATTGCGATGATTGAATGTAAGATGAAATTTTTTTTCCCACTGTCACTCAAAGAAATTTGAAACCATTTGGTGAAGTTTTTCCCAAAACCATTTTGTGAATTTCCCGATTTTTTCTTCAAAATCATTTTTCAACAATATTCGACACAGTACGCATGCGTCAAAAAAATCTTCCGGTAGGACCGGCCAATGAGGTGAGGGTCTATTACTGTCTCTAGAAACGTGTTTGGATCATCTCCTGTTGTTTTTTTTCTTGCACGTTGCGTTAAACCTAGGAAGGTATTTATATAGAACTCACTGTAGAGTGTTTAGAAGGCATTTATTTTATTTATTATAATTTGTATGAATACTTAGGTGTCCATTTCGGATTTACTGGTTAAAATTGAATTTAGGCTCATTTAACATTCGCGAAATCAATCCCGATGGAAATTGTCTTTTCAGATCTCTATCATTTTGTTTATATAGTACAGAAAATAATTATTGAAACGTACGTAAAAATATCGTAGAACACGTAATACAAAATTAGACCACTTATAGTCCGTTTATTATCGGGGATGAATCTTATGGTGTTTCGATTGCTAATGAAAATGATTATGTAAATATATGGTTCTTCATATAAGTATGTGCTTCTTCAGACTTCAATAGAAGCATTGTTTAAATTAATATAATTCTACAAATATGATGCAGTTTTAAAATATCGAGTAATGATTAATACTGTCAAGGAATCTACTCATATATGTAAGTTTTGGTACTTCTCTACTATCTCATCGACCACTTTTCATAACAAAAAACTATCGCCAAACTGTAACGCCAAATAAACGGGAGAACTTTGTCATTAATACACGCAAATGTTGAATTAAAAAACACTTGATGACATAACAAACACGTATAATACTTCCGATATCAAGTAAATGGGACTGCATTTTTGGCATTTAATCATACAGTTTGGCAATAGTATTTTGTTATGAAAAGTGGACGATGGGATAATAGAGAAGTACCTAAGTTTTTTATACCAAGTTTGAAAATTTATCTTTTTTTTTGTCGCATTCTTGGGCAAAGATGTATATTATCAAGATACCATTTTGATTTGTAAGCACAAAGTCAATAAAATCACCATTTTGTGACAAATTATGAGTTTAATAAGTATTGCCCAGAACAGAGATGCAATCTGGTATAAAATGAAATCATTATCGCCCAATAATGAAAGCAATAATAAATCAAAAGATTCAAGAATTGCTTATGAAGCAAAATTAATTCAATAACAAATCTTAATGAAAATATACATTTTACACTCTACTATAACTTTAAACTGAGTTTGATGTTTCAATTAAGAAATGAAAACATTCAATAAAGTGTAAAATATATGTTTTCATAGAGATTTCTTATGAAACTGATAGTATATGGGAAAGTGGCAAAAAAAAATTAACCGAACAACAACAACAAAAAAAAACTAAATAACCTCTTTAGTTTTCCTAAAATCAAAAATAGTTTTTTTTTTTTTTTTTTTTTTTTTTTTTGTCGCATTCTTGGGCAAAGATGTATATTATCAAGATACCATTTTGATTTGTAAGCACAAAGTCAATAAAATCACCATTTAGTGACAAATTATGAGTTTAATAAGTATCGCCCAGAACAGAGATGCAATCTGGTATAAAATGAAATCGTTATCGCCCAATAATGAAAGCAATAATAAATCAAAAGATTCAAGAACTGTTTATGAAGCAAAATTAATTCAATAACAGATCTTAATGAAAATATACATTTTACACTCTACTATAACTTTAAACTGAGTTTGATGTTTCAATTAAGAAATGAAAACATTCAATAAAGTGTAAAATATATGTTTTCACAGAGATTTCTTATGAAACTGATGGTATATGGGGAAGTGGTAAAAAAGATTACAAAAAAAAAAAAAAAAAAAAAAAAAAAAACTAAATAACCTTTTTTATATCTCTTGAAGTCAAAAATATCTATTTTTTTTAGCTTGGATAACTATTATCAGGTATTTTTTCAGTTTGGTTTGTTGAGTTGATGAACATGTGTTCATGATTGAATCCTTTGGATGCTGTTTGTATCGTACAGAAAATCATTTACATTCTGCTGTATTTTAACTAATTCATATGGCCACTTACACACTGGCTCTGTAAATTATTTTGGAAATTAGCACATGATGTAAGCAAAAATCAATAAACAACAACAAAAACGTGGCAATCATTTTCAAACTGTTTTATATAATCAAAACTTTTCGATATTTTACTGCCGAATGTAAATATTAAAACATTCAGCTTTTCAAAGTAAAAATAAACTCCTTCAAAAAATAAATCCTAATAAAATCTCGACCATTACTTTTAGGTTTAAAAAATTTTAATTTTCAATATACATACGACATAAAAAGAAGAAAAAAATACACCAGAATGTATCTCTAATTTTGTGTTCACGAAAGCAAGGAACTCAATCATGATTATGTTTACTATGTTCATCAACTCAATAAACCAAAATAATAAAATGAAAAATTACCTGATAATAGTTATCCAAGATAAATCGTAAACCAAACTTGTCATATTTAAAGTAACTCAAGAGGAATGACCGATCTTAAAAAATCTCAAAATTAAAGTAACTCGAGAGGAATGACCGATTTTAAAAAATCTCAAATACACTTCTAATGCAAACTGCTTTAAATATATGGATTGGCGACACAGCAAGTTTCTAAATTTGTCCCTGCTGATGAGTTTTTTTTTTTTTTTTTTTTTTTTTCGTGCAGCTGCTGGTTGATTTTTGCAATTTTTCTCCCCGCAGCAAACTGAAGAAATTCGTGTAATTTTTGTGCCACCAAATTACTGAAATTACAATCTCCCCCCCCCCCCCCTGCCCAGTGAGTGGTGTTTTGGAAATTTGGATTACAATAAATATTTGGTACTTTTTCATTTTATCATTATTTATTCTGGTTTGTTGAATTCTTTGGATTCACCATATAATTATACTGGATGGAAACTATTTATAGTACGATCAGTTCTTTTTTTCTGGAAATATATTTGCAGTCTGGCTTATTTAGGAACTCTTAGAATGAAACATAATAGAAATTTGTAAGATGCTGAAACAGTATATTTTGTATATTTTAGTATTAGGTTATATTTAGCATTGGGTTATATTTAGTATTAGGCGAGTACATGCAGAGTATTTTATGCATTGATTCTCTAACATCGTCTATCAATAGACAACAACAAAAAGTGGCACCTCATTTTCAAACAGCCGAATGTTAACTATTAAAACATCTGAAATATTATATTCAAAAAATGAAATTTCTGTTTTTCCAAATGAAAATAAACCCCTTCATTAAAAAAAGAAAAAAAAATACTTATAAAAACTCATAAGCAAAATAGTACTCAGTAGCAAAAAATACACCAAGCATGCAACAATTACATTACTCGCACTAAATAATTTCGCGAACAAAAAGAATTAAGAGATATCCAAATAATTCAATCATGTACACAGAAATAGATATATATTTCTATGTTCATGAACTAAATAAAAACAAAATAAATAAAGATAAAATGAAAAAATACCTCACAATTGTTATCTAAACTTCTTGCCGACGCCATACCCACAGAAGGGTCGTACACTCGTTTTGTAAACAGTTCCTAATCTAATGTGACTCTAGAGACAGGAAATATCCCTCACCTCATTGGCGGAAGATTTTTTTGACGCATGCGTATACGGTCCAATTTCGATGGAAATTTGACAAAATTACCAAACTGCTTTAAATAGATGGATGATCACATAGAAATCACTTCATACTCATTTTTTAAACATGAACAGACTCAAATAGGTGCCCATAGAAGTCAGTTTGTTACGGTTGGTTTTAACCAATATTTTTATCTACATTAAATCCCTTCAATCACTTTCTCAACATTTATTTAACAGCACTCTTTTTATGTTTTTAATAAATAAATAAAAAAATTAATAAAAATAATTGTAATAATAGTAAAAGTAAAAACAGTTTTTTTTCTATTTATTTCTTTTTCTTTTAGGCAAAAGTAATTTCAACTTTTATAGTGTAACTTAGCTTCCTTTTTCAAATGGAAAAAAATAAATAGCAAGGAGGGAGGATTTTCAGTAAAGACCACACATATAGAATTGTGTAGACAGCCACACAGATTCCCATGCCTTAGATTAAGGAAATTGGTGCCAATAAGTCTAGCCTTAAGTAAAAGAAAGAGAGACCATCCCGTAAGATATTACGTTATCTGGTGAAAGGACTATAGACGCAATTAAGCATTGTATTTTACAACATACAACAAAAGCATTACTTAGTCCCTGTCGTCTTTGTGGCGCGGATGTAAACATACATGCGTGTGACCCTTTTTAGCACCCGCCGTGAGGGTGAGGCACGGTTGTCTTGTCCCATGGAACGGCTGGCAGAGAAATAAGACAGACTGTCGCTAAGGCTCAGTCCATTTTTATTGTTTTACCTCCCGGGCAGCCCTTGGAAGGTAAATTGTGTTCGCCTACTAGTAACAGCACTGGAGAAAGAGAGAGCGTTTTTTTACTTACTTTCTCCCTTGTGAGTTGGTGAATCAAGACCCTTTTTTTTATCATGATATTGTTGGTTGCTGAAAATTTGAAACGATTAGTGCTGATGGAGCACTAGCGGTTTTACACTGGCTACCTTAAATAGTAGTATTGTTATAAGATTGCTTTCCAGTTGTGCTTTGCTTTCCACCTCACAAATATAGTTATTTTGCGTTTTTTTCATATAACAATAGTCTAAGGAAGAATTTTTGAAAACGTTTGGAAAATGTCGTATTACAACGAAATTAAACAAGCATAAAAATTCAGTAATATATTTTATCTTTTATCACAAATTACCAATTCGGAAAAGGATTCCCAAATTTTAATTTAAAGAGTGAAACGTATGTTTGAATTAAAAGAAATGCCAACGGCTTTCTAATAATTATGAATTATTATTATTATTATTATTACTAAATGCTAAACATAAGTGAAGTCATAATAGGAAATGTAGATATTCATACTATCCCTATTACGTGCTGGAATTAATAAAAATAATGTTTAAGACAAAATAATACTCAATAAAAGATATGTCCTATTAGTAGGACGTCAGGGCCGAAGGGGTTAAGATATGATAGAACACATCTAGCTCAGAACTCCATACAATGCATAGTCGTAACTCAAGTAGTGAAGTACTACAGGGCGTTTTCTGAGTGTGGAGATAACCACAGTTGGCCGAATTTGTAATTGATATTCTCTGCAATGTAATAACAATTCCATTGTATGTAATTAATTATAGTTACAATTACATGCCGTAAAAAAATCTTTCAGCACTGTAACTGGAAACATCCCATTGTTTGACAAAATTGCTGTGCTTGAATGTGTGTAACTATAATAAATTACATACAATTAAATTGTAACTACATTGCAGATAATCGTAATTACAAATTTGCCCAACACTAGAGAAAACCATGTTTCCTACGCATTATCTAACAAATGATTGCTGATTTTATGTATGTGGAATACCGTTACTAACTAGGATTATATTATTGATATAAATTAGATGAATAAATAAATAATTTGCAAATTATGCAGCTCAAGCAAGTGGAGGAGGAGGACTTTATCTTAAATTGGAACAAATTTACTTCAGAGAAGTTAAGGATGAATCAGAACTGATGGGTAAATTTTAAGGGGTGATAGAGCACATCTAAACAAGCTACTTTCGCCGTACAATGCAAAGCGTATTTATCCGGCGAACCGCCGGATGGCACTGTCATTGAATACACAAAGAGTTGGTTTTCCCCACACATATCTTCATTTCTATAGTAGATTGAAACAAGAACGAAAAATCATCCGTCAAGCATAGATTATGTAACACTATCCAATGCTTCCAAAATAATTTTACAAGTCATACCGTTTAATAAGCTGAAAGATAACATCTAAGTAAAGAATTTGAAAAACGCATAACATATTTAAAAACGTAATTTCAAGAATTTCCAACATATACAATATTCGGAAAAATATCCGAATACTTTTATTCAGCCCTGTATATGAACTATAGATTTGTATACTACATAGGATGCTAAATTTTAGTTCAGTTAGGAAACGAGTAGCACAGTTTAAAATTCACCTTCTGGAGTTTCTGTCCATAAACGGAAGTGTGTTCGCGAACTTTTGTGCTGCCCTGAATAGGATCTACAGAATTTATACACACTAAGTAATAGACAAAAAGTGAGTTAAATTTAAAATCGCGTTCAGTAACTTAAAACGCACTTCCAGGAATTATTGTTAACAGACATAAGAGAATTCTTTTGTGTGTCCCTGTAAATGAACGATGACTGCTATACACACACTATTCTGTAGCAACCCTCTTGTAATGCACCTTAGTGATAACTATAAATTTCAATGCGTTTAACATAGTGAAACATTATTTAAATAAACCGCAGACGATTTTTCCCCCATAGAACGTAACGGAATTCTTTTGACTGTCCCTGTATGGTAACTATAAGTGCTATGCACATCCTATTCCATATTAAGCTTCTTGTAATGCACCGTAGTGTTAAATATCAATTACAATGTGTTTGAAATTGTATAACATCATTAAAATAAACGGCAAATTATTTTTCCCCATAGACCGTAATGTAACGGAATTGTTTTGAGTGTCCCTGTAAAAAACTACAAGAGCTACACACTTTCGTTGAAATAGGAAACATGCTATAGATAACGACAATACCATATAAAAATTGCAGGACAATCCGAGCATATTTACGGGAGTTAGAGCATGGACAGACGGACAGACGCCTTACGGCCATACGGCAGACAAACCGATGTCCATAAACACTTTTAAACTAGTTTGGAAAGTGTTAAAAAGGATTGCTTGGTTTACTAATCAGGAAAGGGCGGACACGCATTTTGTACATGATGCTGCGATTGCGAGTCCTCTGGAAGACCTAATTGTGCACTAAACATGGTCTTCTCCGCAATCAGAAAGCGTCTTGAAGCGTTTCACCGTTTTAGTTATGACGATGCATCATATGGTGTTTTGAGCTTTTTATGCGTGTTTCGAACCCCTTAAAGTTTTGCTAAGGAGTTCCAAATCACCGTACATTTTGTTAAGAAAATTGTTAAGAAATTCGTATTAATAAAATAAAATTAATAATAATGTACAATTATTTTTACAAAATAAATAAATAAATAAAATAAAATGAATAATGGGTATGTGTTTTCAGAGCTTATAATTATATATTTGTTTTTTTAAATATGGATTTTTCTTTCTTATCGACGATAAAAGGCAGCGCTTCCCAACCTTTTTAATTTCACGTACCCCTTGCTCAGGCTTTTCATTTCGGTGTCAACCCCCCCCCCCTCTTTATCGTAAACACCCTCCCACCACTCTCCTCCCCTAAATAAAAATTTTCATGTAACGTTGAAAATCCATATTTCAAGAATAATCCATTATTATATTTTCTATTCATAAAGGGAGAATTTTTTCAGTTTTATTTAAAGTATTAGGTTTATCAGTTATCAGAACAGGCCTATTAACAGCTGCACTCAGGTTCTCTGGCAATTCTAAATAATCAGATTGTTTCGTAGAACTTGCAGTTCACGAATCATCAGGTTAAATTTCAATAGCAGTTGCAGTACCCTTAAGAGTTCCGGATTTCAACCAGTTATGCATTTTAAATATAAAACTAAATCACCCAAATGATAAGTAAACACTTCAAATTAAATACTCATTAAAATGAAGGAAGCTTTCCAATTGATATACCTTAATGATATAACTTCGCCTATTCGAAAGCAAAAATAAGAGAAAGCAAAAACAAGTTTTAAAATAAAATGTTAAAATCAGAAGTTCTGTCGTAATTTAGGGATTCCGAAATTATTATTACAAAAATAATAAGAAACAAGTGGGTAAGTGTGATCGAAGATCGCACAAAGGGTTTCGTTTAATATTGCTTTCAAAACACTTTATCCTTTCTTTAATAAATCCAAATAGATTTCATAAAAAAAGGCCATGTTTTTTATAAAGTAAAAATTTACAGGTCTATTTTTTCGAATATCTAAACCGGCCCGATAGCGGGCAAAGCCCGCTATTATACTTTGTCATGTGGACTAAATGCGATATTAAAAAAAAAACAATTACAAAATTAAACATGTTGTATAGAGACCTTCGAAATGTTAAAATATGCCAATATTTCCATAACCGGGTTTTTATCATGCTTCAATGCGTTCTTCAAACTCATATGACGTTATAATCACTTGCTAATGTCATATCTACTTGCTTCCTGTATTATTCATATTGATACGCGCTTTGTATTATCCTCAAACATTTGAAAATCCGTTAAACTTCTAATATGACGTCAGATTATTTTTTCTTTTTAATTCTCTAATGACGTGATATTAATCTGCTTTCTGTGCATACATATACTGATACTCCTTGTATTATTGAGAAATGCTTGAAAATTTCCATTTTATTACCAATATGACGTTATATTAATATTTTTTTCAATTGGTGAAACTTTTTATTTCACATTCATTTTTCACGTGAAAATCTTTCAATAGAAAATTAATTATGGTAGAAAGAATTTTGTTGTGGATTTTTAATTGTTGGCAACTGCTATAACGAAAAATGTTTACATTTAATAGGAAAAGGCTGTTAGAATTTTGTTTTTTTATCTCTCTATATTAAAATAATACGATTTTTTTCAAATTTTAATATTTTGAGCTTCATAGTAGGTATTTAGCTATAAGTACACAAATTTCAGTGCCTGTAAGTTATATAGTTTCTGAGAACGTCTCTGTGACGGACAGACAACGGAGTGGGAGTAATAGGGTTTCGTGAGATGAACGAAACCCTAAGAAAGGGTTGGTTGAAAAACATTGTATAATGATCGATGGCAGTTTTCGCGAAGATTGGGGAAAATGTATAACTACTCAAGCAATGTGATTAGCAGCGGGCAGAGCTAGTGACATTGAATTATTATCAATGAATCATTAGGTCTAGTAGGCTTTTACCCTCATTTTGAGTGTAATATATTGAAGTTACCCATGAAACTAACTTTGTAATCCAAGACTATAAACTTTTTTATGTGTTTTCATCTGAAAGATTTTTGTGATTTCCACCATTACCCATATTATTTTCACAAACCACCAGCAGGGCGGTCACGTACCCCATGGGGTACGCGCACCCCATGTTGGGAACCGCTGATCTAAGGGAACCATTGCATTAATAGAAAAGAAAACTTTAGAATGTTCTCTTTGGAACCGTGCACATATATGGAAAATTTTCATCTATATTGTCATATTATTATTTCACATTGGCATTTCCGTATATTTTGTGGTTATTAATTGACTAATCCTGATTCTTAGTCGCATAAGATCTTAATTTTATTTTTGAAAATTTATCGATAAACCCTTAACACATTTTCTGTCGAACAAAAATGAGTATTTATTTAAAAGTACAAAACCTGTATTCTTTTCCGGACTCCTTTGATCCAAAGAACACAAATAGCAGCTGCTATTATCTGAAAAATAAATGATTGCGCAATTTTTATTATGTAGGTGGCACAGGAAGCACGATTTATGTATAGCTATAAATTATAGACAGTATTCCCAATCGATTGGTACGTATATTTTATATCTTGTGCATCGGAATTAGTATGAGGTGATTACTTTTCTCAGAACTGTACAGGGCATATATAAGGAATAGGATAAATTCCAGGAGTGTATACGAAGAAAACCACATATTTTTAACATTAGAACTACCGGAAATTTTACTTCAGTTTTTTAAAACTGTTTCACACCAGAAATTTTATTTAAAACTACTTAACTTATTCATTTAACGTATTTCTGAGAGATTTATATTTAATTTATTTAAAAAAGCATTTTCTGGTTCGAATTGGAATATATTCATTTGGTAACGTCAAAATGACGGATCATGGTAGTTCTAGTGTTAAATATAAGTGTGTATACTTAGTTCAACAAAATTGTATGATGAATATTGCTATCATTTTCCGTTAATACATAATAGAATCCAAGGAAGTATCACGATTTTTTAAAACCAATTTTCTGCACATTATTTATATTTCCTTTAGCAGAAATAAAGCATACGGTTAACATTTTATAAAACTAACATTCAAATTGCATAATGGAATCTTGTGTTTTTATTAAAATAACTTTTAAGGAAACTTGCATAGTCAAGCCGTGCCTTTTGACGAATTAATGTTAATATCAAAATACTGTTATTTCATAAAAAATAAGAAAAAAAAACCTTCAAATCTGGAATACAGATGTGACAAAAAAAAAAATCTTATAAAGATAAAATATTTCAGATGCGAGTGAAGTCAAAACAATTTCACGTACATAGAAACTAATCTTGACATCTTGTGACGAAACAGACAAAAATCTAAAAACGAAAACAATTTCTAAAAGTTTCGAAGAAAAGAAAAATATTCTGCAAAAGTAATAGCGAAAGCTTTGATAAAAGGGTACATTTTCTGATCTGTATTTGATTATCTCCATACGTGGCTGAAATTTAATTTCTAGAAAAGTTAAATGTTCTTTGTGTGCTTAAATTTTGATGTAGATAAAATCTCTGAAAATATTTTCGATGTATTAAGTTGTAATATATATGTATATACTACAGGGGATTATAATTAAAGTCCCGCTTTCAAAATGTTGTAAAAAAGGAACTACTGGACAGAATGACTGCAAAGTTGAACTGAATATACTGGAAGAAGGGGGAAATGGTACGGCATAAGAAACAAAAGTTCCAAAATGTATCAATAGAGGCGCTGTCAGCGGCATACTATGTAAATTAAAAGACACTCATGCGCAATTAAAAACTGAATCGTTATGTGCTTTTTTGCCCAAGGATAATGAAAAAACGATTTTTCCCATCCAATATGGGACGACCTTGCTGTAGTGGATTGGATTTCACCCCGCAAGTGTCCACCGCAAGACCACCCAGGCAAGTGTTCCAGACAATTTGTCTCCGTCTATGACGTTAATTAACAAAGGGAACAGAGGACAATGTATGGCACCCCAATAAAGTAGGGGCGCTTAAGGATATTAAAACGTCTTAGTATTTTATGGGAACTGACCCTGTGATCTCGAAAATAATGGTTATTTTAGGTTCACAGTATGACTTTTCTGTAGCCAATAAATGGTTTGTGTCTATGTTGATATTGGCATAATGTTTAGCCGATGGTATTAAGATTTTTGTAAGGCCGCCCATGCAGCGTACAGGGCTATGTTCTTGTGTAATATAAAAAAGATAATGTAAACATTTTATCTCTATCAGTGGTAATAGAAGCACATTCATACACTTGTCTGTGACTAGTGCTTCAAACTGAAAATAAACTTGATGTTTAGTTGCTACATGTTGCTTCAATAGAAGCTACGAGCATTTTTCCCGTTCAACTGTTTATATGATTGAAGACAACTTCTTATGCTCAATCATGACAACATATATTCTGATATAATTAGATTGTAAGAATATGTTTGATCGATATGATCCAAATTACGATTAATATAAAGGGTTATTTTTATTAAAAGTCCCACTTTCAAAATGTTGTAAAAATGGAACCACTGGCCAGAATGACTTCAAATTTGAACTAAATATACAAGAAGAACAAGGAAATGGTATGGCATAAGAAACAAAAGTTCCAAAGTGTATCAATCGATGGCGATGTAAGTTGCATTCTATGCAAATTAAAAGACACTCATGCGCAATTAAAAACCGAATCATTATGTGCTTTTTATGCGGTTTTTGGCCAAAGGACAATTAAAAACCAATTTTTCCCATCCAATGTGGTACGACCTTGCCATGGTGGATGGGCTTTCCACTAATAGTACCACAACTGTGACTGATTTGGAAGTCATTTTTTCTGTCAAACAATCGAAACACTCATTCACATTGAACAGTACGGTTGGATTACTGTGCAACTCATGCCAAAGCCGTCGTATTTCGATTAAAAATGTCACTTGTAGCCGAATCCACTTTTGTTATGCTGCTTAAAGCGCCATCTACTGGTACACTTTGGAACTTTTTCTTTCTTAGTCCATACAGTTTCCCCCTTTTTTCAGTATATTCAGCTCAAATTTGAAGTCATTCTGATCAGTGGTTTCTTTTTTACAGCATTTTGAAAGTGGGACTTTAATTATAATCACCCCGTATATATGTGTGTGTGTGCATGTGTGTAAAAAAGCAGAAAAATATTCAGATTTTATGAAAATTTTCAAAAGTAGAAATATGTCTGGAATTAAATATGAATGATATTTATTTTAAAATTTATAGACTTAAACTTTTTTTTTAAATGTTAGTTAAGAAGGGATACGAATTGCAGTTTAAGCATATGTAGTGTAATGGTTTTGTTAAGTGTAAGAATCCTCTGCTTTGTATGTACTGTCTGGCAACTATCTAAAAAAATTCAAAATGCATATTTTTATATGCCCTATATAATTGTATTTATAAAAAAGTAATAAATATAATTAAAAACTTGAGTTATGATAAAATATACTCTTTGAATGTATATTCACCTTGTACTATAACTACAAATTAAAAACAACATAAATGTCCAAAAAACATGTACGTACCAATTCATAAAATATTTTACTGAAGGTGTTTGACTTCATATACAAAACTGTATTTTACATAGACAACCGAGCGCTTTCAAGCAAACTTTTGCTCATCTTTAGGGTTACAAAACAAAACGCAAGTACACAAATGGCAAAAAAAAAACAGTAAGAACATCGTTCACTGCTGAAGAATGGAAGAAACCATTAAAACAAAACAACAGGGTTGGGAGGCACTGGGAGGGTGTGCAAATCATATATCGTCTATTCCTAAGAGTGTGTACCATAATTTGGGAATATTGTAGGATAATGAATCATTGCATGTTTTATCTTTTTTAGTTAAAATTTCTATGCATTCATTGATTATTGCTTCATAAAAGGTTGATGTTTGCTTAATTATTTTAGTTTGATCAAAATGTATTTTGACTAATACTTCTTGTTTTTTGATCAACCGAAAATAATTAAGCAAACATCAACCTTTTATGAAGCAATAATCAATGAATACATAGAAATTTTAACTAAAAAATATAAAACATGCAATGATTCATTATCCTACAATATTCCCTAATTATGGTACAGACTCTTAGGAATAGACGAAATATGATTATAAAACCCCTCCCAGTGCCTCCCACCCCTGTTGTTTTGTTTTAATGGTTTCGTCCATTCTCCAGCAGTGAACGATGTTCTTACTGGTTTTTCGCCATTTGTCATTTGTCATTTAAAGATGAGAAAATGTTTGCTCAAAAGCGCTCGGTTGTCTATGTAAAATACAGTTTTGTATATGAAGTCAAACACCTTCAGTAAAATATTTTATGAAATGGTACGTGTATGTTTTTTTTTTTTTTTTTTTTTTTTGCCATTTTTGTTGTTCTGAATTTGTAGAAATAAATATGTTACGAACGCAATAGTATATTTTAAATTAAATATGATAAATAATATCTCTGAAATGCAAAGCCATACATATATTTCTATATTCATTCTATGCATACAATTATCAAGTAAGAGATAAGAATTCAAGTGTAGGTATAAGATTTGCTGTTAAATAACCAACATTTCCTAAAAGACGTAATCGATCTATTGGCCAGAGCAAGAAACTCTACAAGAGCAAGAAATTGAATGAAAGGAAATAACTGAGTAATATGTATTGTGTGAACAAAAATCACTATGAATATTGAAAAACAGGAAGCAGAAAAATTTAAAACTACTCATAAGAAGTAAACAATGAAAATGGAAGATTTTAAATTATTTGATAAATAAAACAGTTCTGTATCCAGGTGCAGGATTTTTGATTAAAGAAATAAAAGGTTGATTCAATAAAAAATGCTTTTTTGCACTTAGATGCAATTTGATTTTGTTACATTTCATAGCTGTGTTTTATTTTAATTATTTTATCAAATTAATTTGCTAAATTAATTAGTGCCAGTTAATCAAAATCAGTGATTCAATATCACAACCTATCTATCTAACCATCGACCTGCCCACATATTTAAAGCACCGTGCTGCGACTATATCTTTCTGTGCAATGTATAAGTTATAGATTTAACATATTTAGATACTTATATATTAGTTTTTTACGGGTTTCCCTTAAAACATATCCCTTACAGATTGTTTCCGGAATATTATTTTCAAAGTTCAGGAGTCTTTTATAAAATACCATATTTATATACAGGATATGAATTCTTATCCTAGTCAGACATCTAATTCTCAAACATTTAGCATTAGATGCACTGGAGAGTGGTGATTAGTGAGACACGGGGAGAACGCCACAAACATATTTGTTCATTAAAAAAAAAACAAAAAAAAACATAGCTAGTATTACACGAGAACATGTGTTGATAAATTTTTTTCCTTTCTCCTGACTGCAAAACATTCCTAATCCTACCTATGAGGGATTCTGTTATGTCTAAGAAATACTTGCTTTTGATAAAGTCTCTGTTTAACTCTATTTTCAGCATTATTATATATTATTGTGAAGCTTTTAATTAATTATTGTGCATTCTATTCATTTGCAAAATCCGATGTGTTAGTGCACCCCTTGGAGTGTTACAAGAGAACACTCGGTGGCGGATCTTTCCGGTGACACAATGAATTGTGATAGATGTCTTGAGAATAATGGAATAAAAATTACTTGAAAATACTCAATGCGATATCTATGCGGTGACACAATAGGTTGTGGCAGTTATCTTCAGAATAATGGAACGGCGTGTTTATTTGTGTTTCGACGTTTAGTTAGGATACTGCCAGGATAGTCTGTAAAAAACAAATTTCTTAAAGATGTACGTATGATTATTAATAATTATTTTTTATTATCTCTGGTACCCAGTAGGTTGTGGCAGCTATCATCAGAATAATAAAACGTCGTGTTTATCTGTGTTTCGACGTTCAGGTAGGATATTTCGTAGATACTCTGTAAAAATCAAATTTCTTAAATATATACATATGGCTCATACTTATTATTTTTTATTAACTCTTGTACACAATATATTGTGGAAGGTATCTTTAGAATAATGAAATGTCGATTTTATCTGTGTTTTGATCTTCAGATAGAATAATTCGAAGATTGTCTGTGAAAAGCAAATTTCAAAAACATATACATGTGACTCATGATTATTATTTTGTAACACATCTTGTAGTGTTTTTAAAAAAACAATATTTTCTTGGGCTCCCTCCTTGTAGGATATCATTTATTCGCTCAGAAGTTTAAATTTCAATATTTAATAAAGATTGTACGAGTTTCAAATTTTAATTTTCATATTTAAGTATGATTTAAGCGTGGCTTCTTATTTACGCAATTTTCACAATTTGCATGATTAATATTCTAAAGATTGAGCAGAGTGACTTGTTTGACATTTTTCAATAAACATGCGACTATTATTTAGTTTTGAGACATCTGACACAATATCTTGCATGTGTGACTGATTATTATGTTTCATAATACAGTCACATTATATTTCAGCATACAGTTTACAGAAACAAATTCAGTAAAAAAGAAACTCTCTTTCTAATCTATATTGAAGAATTATAAACAATACCTCTACCTTTAAATACGAAATTATGTATATTCCAAATGGTTAAATTTTATTAATTAATAGTTATAGTGTAAATAAAAAAAAAAATCAGGTTTTAGAACGCATTAAAAATGGAAAGTTAATTTTAAAAGAATAAAAATGTGAAATTAATTATTTTAAGTGCAAATGTTATTAAATAACATACAAAAAAAAATAAATTCACCTTTAAAATTTACGAAAATACCAATTTTTTAATGCGTTATCCTTTTATTTAATATGCATGGATTACTTTTTTTATTTTTCTGAATGTCTGAATTTATTATATATCACATAAATTATATCTTCCAAGAACTTTGGCAATTTCGGCATTTTCATTAGTGAAGAATGTAATCAATGCCGCACTAATCGCACATTTAATTAATTAATTTAAAGATAAATTATTCTTATAAATTGCGGGATAAATATAGAGAAACCCTAAATATGGAAAATTTGTATACATTTTATATTTGTATGAAGAGTCATTTTTAATCGGATTTCGGTGTGGAAAAGTCTTTATTACACATCATTATTCTAGAACATTTGTTTAAAAAAGAATGTAAAATAACTAGTAAAAAACTATGACAATTGATTGCTCAGCATACAATAAAATGATTTTTTCGTTTCTTTCACATTAATCTTCCATAAATGGGCCACTTACAAGCGTTTTCCCATCACGAATACAATGTACTTTACTGTGAATATGAATACCACAAGAGGTTTTTTAAATACTCTTGGGCTGGATCACATTTTCTCAAATATATTAATTGACACATGGATCCAATTACGGAAGTTGAATTATAAGATCAGATTAAGCATAAAATAATACTGCACTCTGGTGCTAAACTGAAATCTGTCAAACACATTTATTCATTTATTTATTTTTAAATGAATATCGTTAATGAATTTAAATGTTATATTGGGTTGTTAGTGCCGGTTGGGAAAATCAATCCATAGTGGAAAATTCTATCATTTAATTATTAGACACTGATTCCCACATTTAATGTAAAATAATTAACGGGCAGATTTTTCCGGCACGAATTGTTTTGCCCAACCGGCACGAACTTTCCGGACAGCCCACTCTTGCTCCTAGATATTTTAAAATTATCTGTGTACTATATCGTTTTTCATTCCAGATAAAAGGAACAAGACAAACATTAAATTATAAATTTATCGTTTATAAAAATATTAACTATACTTTCTTTAAAAAATATATTTCACCTAGTAAAGTTAAAAACGATAAAAATAAAATGTACGTACAAGTAGCTTTCAGGTAAAGTTAACCTTATTTATGCTGAATTTGTTGTAAACAAGCAATATAATTCGCATAATTAAATTTATATAAAAGTCCTTTCCTTGTTCTAAAAATACCATAAAGTAAAAAAAAAAAAAATTGATAATTCTCGATATTGATAGAGAATTTTGATAACTCTCGCTTTTCCATATTTTTATATTTTATGAGTAGTGTATCGTTCTACTTGCAGATAAAAAGAACAAGAAATATATTAAAATTATTAATTTATCCGTTAAAAAAAATGACAATTACACTTAAAAAAAAAAAATGTTTCACCTAATAAATTAAATAACGATAAAAATGCAATGAACAAACAAGTAGCTTTCAGGTAAAATTAACCTTATTTACACTGAATTGGCAAGAAACAAGAGTCATAATTACCGTCATCAATTTGATTTTAAAAAAACCTTCCTTCCACTGAAAAAATATAAAGTAAAAATAGTCAAATAGTTATTTCAAAATTAAATTATTACGCAGATATTTGTGCACTTTTTAACCAAACTGCTGAATAATATTCTAGACATAAATTGCCTTGAGCCATATAATGAATATTAAGTTCTTACTGGCGGTTACAAATTACTCAATTATTTATCCAGCTGATTTAAAAGTTGTAAAAAAATAAAGATAATTACAGACTACTGTTTATAAAGTTTGCTTTATTTTGACACAAAAAATATCAATGTAATATAATAAAATAAAGAAATCAGCAAATATTTGAATGGACAATTAAAACTCTTATCTAAAAAAATATATATATATATTTTTTAAATATCCAGAATTTTCAATTTCCATCTTCAAATAAATGTCGTTCAAAATCGAATGTATATTATTTTTTGAATCACATTGTAACTTTATTTAAAATGATAAAAAAGAAGAGAATTTAAATATTTAATTATTTTTGATTTATTACAGTGAGTGTAAAAATTTTCAGAAGAGCAAAAATTGTCAAAAATTTTATAAATTTAAAGTGAGATAATTGAAATGGAAATTTGATTTTGATTATAATGTTGAATTACTAATATAAAAGTCAACAAAATGTATTCGTTATTGCGAAAAAATAATAATTATGCAAACAAGCGCTATTTTTACCTGTGTAAAACTTTAAGGACAATTCTATTTTTCTATAGAAATGCTACGCTTTACTATTAATAATTTGGACGTTAAAAACATACAGTGATTTTCTGACGTTTTTCATTAAAATTGTTGTTAGTGTCAAAATAATGCCAAAAGCAAATAAACTGACAATGTGTAAAAGCTGCTGCTGAATCTTTTGCATTGTCAGTAATGAGTTGTTGTCTATTACGAAAACAGATAGGAAGATCTAATACTGTCGTGATAATTTTTTTAAGGTTAAAAGACGAGCATGAAATAAAAGTCCTGCCTAATGAGTCCAGCCTAAAGACTATCACCCAAAGATGAATGGAGCGTTTTAAATTTAGCATCAACTGGAAAATACTCCAGTAAAAAAAATGAACGACCGGTGTCAATGTGTGCAAAAAACAATCTGCAATACAATTACTCGATCTGGAAATTTCATATGCACAGCAAAATTGTGTAAATACTGTTTACTGACTAGACACAAACCCCAGCGTTTACACCATGGAAGACAAATGATGACTTGTGACAACAAATGGCTGTAATTTGTTTTATTCGATGCAACAAAATGGATCTTAGATGGTCCTGATGGCGGGAAGTATTATTTGCATGATTTGAGAAAAGATAAAGCAATTTTCTCAAAACTTCTATTAGGCGGCGGATCCATTATTACAATGGACTGCTTTTCGTTTAATGGCATGCAGTAAATTGCATTTCTTTGAAGAAAAGTTAATTCAAGTGAAAATATAATAGTCTTTCTGACCATTTTTCCCTTGTTGCAACACATATGGTAGGGGAAAAAAATTATTTATCAGCAACATAATGCGTCTATCTACACAAACTGTAAAACTAAAGTCTCGTTCCAGAAGAAAAATATTAAAGGTTTGAAATGGCCACCGAGAAGTCCTGATCTAAATCCTCTCGAAGACTTGTGGAGAGATCTAGCAAGACGAGTTTACAAACATGAAAGGTATTTTTCCTCAACTTCAGAACTCAAATCTGCAATTGAATATAAATGGTAAAAAAACAGTCCATGAAAAATTGAATAAATTTTAATCATTAAAAGCAATCGTGGGTAAACTCTTTATTTGTTTCTTCATTACTGTATTAATTTTATTTTGCTGTCCTTATTTTTTTTACGCGCACTGTATACTTTAACTAGCGTGAAAATCGGTTATCATCAGACAGGCAGGGAATTTCGAAAATTATGATGTTTGTTCGACGATCATGCTTTGAATTGATAGCGGACATGGCAGAAAATACTATTCTGGATTCTAGATAACAAGTAATTGTTATAAAAATATAAGATAACTATATTTTTTAAATGCATCATATATTAATATTCATATTTATTTTCACATGAAATAATAATAAAATTAATATAGCTGTGGATTGTAAATCACGCAATTGAAATTTAGAGTATGTTCTGGCTGGTAATTTAAAAGTACTGATGTACGCAAACAAATACATTTGCATGCTAACATTTAACCTAATATTACAAATTATGTTAAATACCTACCTGCGCTTTTGATATCCAGATATATTTGTACATGTTTAATAATTTTATCGTATTTTTCTGTATTCTAAGAAAAACGTAACTCATGTTGATGTTGCCACCGTTAATGATTTTTTGTGACCGAAGGTCTCTTTTGGCATATAATAATATCAAATATAATAAACTGTTGCATATAATAATATTAAAATTGATAACTGAAAGGAGAAAAGCTTGTTAAAACATACTGAAGCAGACATTTTTTTTTAAATCGAAGAATTATTTTAAGCGTTATGAAATGTTGAAGTCGATCAATTAGTCGGTCAAAACATATACATAGCAATTTAAGCATCTTTCACAGGGACATACTTGACGACCTTACAGTGTTCGTTCGGTAATCATGTTTAAAATTTGACTAGTTTTTGAGGGTTTTTTTCAAATTTTTATTATCTGAATGGATATTTATTTCATTTTTGGAAAAAGTCGTTTTTTATTTTACTTTTACCAAATGTTAAGACTGCGCAAATAACAACATTTTCTTTATATAACAAAATGGATTTATATGTGAATATTAAAAACAGAAAGTCAGCTTTAAAATAATAATTATATGATCACGTGTTAAAAGCAGTAAATTGGTCATAAAAGTCATAAAAGTGTATTTACACGTAGATATTTTAAAAGAGGAAGAAAACTTCACAATATTAATTAAATTATTAATTGTTAAAAGCAGTAACTGTAAAAATTATATTAATAAATAAAATTTAAATTATATTAATTAATTCCATATGTAATATTTTAAATCATTTATAATGGCCAAATGATAATATAGAGTCTGTTCGCAGAAATTTAAAAGAGTTTTTGTGGTGTAAAAAAAATCATCTGCATATAGAAAAAATTATTATTCACAGCTAATATATTTTTGAAAATATAATTTCATGTCTGGCATTTTTGTTTACATGAAAAATAGCACTTTAAAAACCAAATGGATGAAAGGAAATATTCCTGCACTTTTCGAAGATTATTATTCGTATTCAGTTATTAAAAAACACTGTGAAAGTTACGTTTTTTTAAAAATCTAAATCGACAATAGGTAGACTTGTCAATAAGACAGAGAAAAACATGAATGTCTAGCTTCAATTGAAAATTTGTTCCTAATATGTACCCGCAGAACAAAAATAAATTCTTTGAATATTACAAAGGCACGATCTTTTACGGTAAAAGAAAATCATACAAGTAAAATTACTGTTGCTAAACCATTAATATGCTCAGTGTCAACTGTTAATAAAATCAGTTACACAGATTTGAATTTTAAAATGGTCAATAAACACAAGCTTCATCGTATTTCTCTACGCCATATCGGCTAATGTATAACACGAGAGAGAATTCTTTAAAAAGGCATTTATCCGGAAAAAAATGATAAAAAATGTTGTTACAATTAGATGGAACTTGGGTCTATTTAAATGATTGTAATACAAATATATCCATTTATTATCATAAAAGGGGACATACACATCTCAGAACATTGTTCAGTGAAACTAAAGAAAGTTTTAGTAAAGGATATGAGATTATTGATAGCTTTGTATATAACGGCAAATTAAAAATAGAGTGGATAAAAATGTTAATAGCAACTCCTCCACATACTATCAGAAATGGGATATTAAGCAGTCATTTAAAAATTATTTATGATTTTTAATACTGACATCATGGCCTAAAAAAATAAAAAAAATCTCTCAATCAAAGTGAAATGAATCTGAACCCGATTACAGATGATCGCAATTTGCCATTTAATTATAATTCAATTATCCGTAATAGTATAAAAACAGAGCAAATAAGATGTTTTTAGAGTCTCCGGTGTCTGAACGGGGGTTGGCGGGCGTAGCTCGTATAGGGCAGAGCCCACTTGATTATTAACTATTAAAAAACAATTATCTGTGAAAAAATAAAATACAACGTTAAAACACCAGTGTAATGGAATCTACAGCATACCGGTTTCGGTAGCATATAGCATACCCTCCTCAGTGCTGAAGAAAATGGAAATTTGCTCATATATATAGAAATGATAGAGGATTCAAGTGACAAGTTTATTAACCAATAGGAAAACAGAGGGCTCCAGGCAAACAGCCAATAGGAAAATAGAGGATTCAAGTGACAGATTTATTAGCCAATAGGAAAACGGAGGGTTCTAGGCAACATCCAATAGGAAATTCGATAGGAAATGGAAACGCTATGGTGAGAAATAGTTAAGAAAAATTGGTTTTAATGTAATATTCCCAGCAGTCTGATAATCGTGGAATAGTAAATTCAGAATTAACAAGATTTCCAAGATTTTTATGAATATGGAATGCTTCAAGGAAATTAAGTTCGTGTACAGAAGTAGGTTTAGATATTATTTTAACCGAACTGAAGTCGAAAACGTGATTCATCTCCCAGCAATGTTTTGCAATAGAGGATTTTTTTGATTTCTTGTTTTTCAATATATTGTTTATGTTCTTTAATACGAAATTTAAGACTACGTTTGGTTTGTCCAATGTAAGAAAGACCGCACTGACAATTAATATTGTAGATACCCCATGAATTCGATAATTGAATAGGATCTTTGAGTTTGGAAAGGGTGAGTTTGTTGGTAGGGGAAAAAATTATTTTAAAGTCAAATTGTCTAAGAATTTTAGCAATGGAAAAGCTTGATTTAGGAAAGAAGGGTAACACAATGTTGATATTTGAACGAGTAAAAGACTGAGATGAGTTTGAGGAACGAGGATTCTGCACTTTAAAAAGCGCAGTATCAACCATAGAAGGGTTGTAACCTCTATCAGCTGCAATTGCTTTAATATATTGAATTTCACTATTAAATGACTGGGAATCCGAGCAAACATGAAGGGCACGATTTATAAATGTATAAAATGCGGCTAATTTTTGGCTTGGCCAAGCTCCAAATTAATATTTAATTATCTGTGTATTTTCTTTACTATTATAAATAAAATTAAATTTATCTAAAAATATCAAACACTAAAAATTGCTTTTATTAATGAGGTTCAATCCCTCTTGTTCTATCAGCTATAATATTTAATCCCACTCTCAATAAATGATTATTTTAATGGTATCT
This sequence comes from Maratus michaelseni, assembly GCA_963931845.1. Taxonomy (NCBI): domain Eukaryota; kingdom Metazoa; phylum Arthropoda; class Arachnida; order Araneae; family Salticidae; genus Maratus; species Maratus michaelseni. Next base: position 445,387,048 of record OZ007589.1, on the reverse strand, counting down.
GTTTATTCAGCGCAGTTTGGAGTACTCTGAGAAAAATGACACTTTCAAATCTGAGTAAATCGATGTTTTAATTTTGTTATGAAACTTTTTGTTTCAAATATGATGATACGCTGCTTTCAATTCTGAAATACCAGAAATACTCAGAATATTGAAACATGGACATACTCAAAACATGGCAAATAGAGGTTGGTTCATACTCATTTCTGAAACATGGACATACTCAAAAATGAATAGGATCAGTTCAAACTCATTTTTGAAACATGGACATACCAAAAACTGAGTGCATAGAGGTCAGTTCATACCTATTTTTGAAACATGGACATAATCAAAAATAATTAGGATCAGTTCAAACTCATTTTTGAAACACGGACATACTCAAAAATGATTAGGATCAGTTCAAACTCATTTTTGAAACATGGACATACTCAAAAATGATTAGGATTAGTTAAAACTTATTTTTGAAACATTGCCATACTTAAAAATGATTAGAATCAGTTCAACCTCATTTTTGAAAAATGGAAATACTCAAGAGCACATAGTAGTCAGTTCATACTCATTTTTGAAACTTGAACAAACTTAAATATGAGCAAATGATGTTTTATTCTTGAGAGTGTGCGTGTTTTCAGAAATGCGTTTATCATGTTCAAACTTAAGTAATTTTGATTTGGATCCATTTTGACTATGCGAGATACTCACATTAGAGTATTGTTTGCTCAGTTTTGGAAATGTCGTTTTTAGAGTGCAATAGACAGTGCATCCGTGTTTTCAGCTAGCTAAAAATAAAAGGCATTCCATGATAGAGCCCATACGGCTGTAGGAGTGTAAAAATATTGTGACATTTATAGTATTTGAAAAACAAAAATAGACTTTAGTGACTCCAAGGCACATTTAAATCAATATGTATGATTACGTTTTCATAATACTGTTATATGAGTCATATCATTTATAATGTTAATTCATAGCAATTTAAAATATTCTTAAACAATTATTTGAGTCAGAAATGGGAACTTAAGAAGTAATTTGAATATTATTAATTGTTTTTAATATTAAAATCATGTAGGCAAAGGATAGGCGATACTTAATTTCGAAATAGACACATAGTTCAATGCAATTTAAAATATTTAATTGTGCATAAATCACAAACCTGTACATCATTCAAAAACTATTTCACTATTCGTATTCATATTTAAGTGTTAAATTGGCTGAGACTCTTCAGCTGTAAAAACTTATCAATAGTTCTTCGGATTCTTGCATGCTTCTGTATCTTCTAATACACTCTTTCAATCTACCTTACCATATTTACGTCATGGCTAAATAATTTAGAACAACTGAAATCGATATTACATTCGAAATCTTACAGACAAAGTTTCGAATAGTTTCTAAGTTCTTTAGAAACTTTGGATTCCTTGCAACTAAATATTATATTTGACTTACTTAGTTATAGTTCAGTGATTAATTCGACTCAGTATATCCTTTTAAAGTAAAATTCCAATGCATATGTAGCATTTCCAAAAGCACTATTGTATATTAAATTCATGTTTAATACTTCGGAAATTTTTCAATAGCAAATTTCACACGCCTTGCATTCATAATAATCAAATTGTAATTGATTAATAGGCGTATAGCCAACAAAGTGAAAAAGTACCCAAGCTGGGACACGAAACCGGGTCATCAGTATAGCGTATTGATGTTCTACCAACTGAACCACTTGGGAACGACACTCAGCTTGGAACTTTCTCACTGTAACATGTTGGCAAGGATACAAACGCAGCACAAGATAGAGTATTTTCCGTGAGCCACCAACCCTGGGGCAAACACGAAATTAAAGAAAATCTAACATCGATAATTGAATAAATTCATATTTAATGCCTTGAAAATTTTTCTCGAAACTCTCGTGAGTCGAAACATGTAAAACCTCCTAATAAAAGTTATTTTAATTTGTATTATGTTGTTAATTTACACCTTTTAACATTTAAAAGAAATATATTATTACAAGGTGTTATAATTTATTATATTGTTATGTTTTTTTAATTAAAAAATGCTGTTAATTAAAATTTTGTCCGCACTATGTTCACATGGAGGTGGAATCCCCGACCCCACTTTCCCACGGGGACTACACCAGGTCAACTTACAAGGCAGTCAACTACACAGACCGAAAGTGCAGCTCCTTCGACATGCCCATCCTTGTGGAACATCGCTTAAGTAACCTTCCAAAAATGGTTGGTACAGCTACGGCATTTTCTGATGAACTCCTTCTGTGCCGAAGCCAGGTTGATTAGGGACCACTTAGACATGCATGTGGCCATCCGCACACTAAATATAGAAATTCTTCTTTTAGTAATTATTTTCTAGTTTCTGAAGGTGAATATCGGGATGCAGCTAAAACTGACAACTAAAGAAATTGTAACGTAAATTGACGTACAGTGTAGACGATACAAATACAAAGATCATGCCAAATGACAAATTGAGAGTAAATAATATCGAAGTGAACTTTCAAGATTACAATCAGCTACTCCCTGTGGACCATCCTCCTATTAAAGCATAGACATTGGCAACATTTTAAAATAAAGAATAAACTGAGCTTAATAATAATCGGATAAATCGTTGTCTGCAAAAAAATTTTTTTAGTCATTCTTTTCTAGTTTCTGAAGGTGAATATCGGGATGCAGCTAAAATTCACATGTCAAATGACAAATTGTCATGCCAAATGACAAATTGAGAGTAAATAATATCGAAGAGAACTTTCAAGATTATAATCAGCTACTCCCTGTGAACCATCCTCCTATTAAAGCATAGACATTGAAAATATTTTAAAATAAAGAAGAAACTGAGCTTAATAATAATCGGATAAATCGTTGTCTGCAAAAAAATCTTTTTTTTTTTAGTCATTCTTTTCTAGTTTCTGAAGGTGAATATCGGGATGCAGCTAAAATTCCCATGTAAAATGACAAATTGTCATGTCAAATGATAAATTGAGAGTAAATAATATCGAAGAGAACTTTCAAGATTATAATCAGCTACCTCTGTGAACCATCCTCATATTAAAGCATAGACATTGAAAATATTTTAAAATAAAGAAGAAACTGAGCTTAATAATAATCGGATAAATCGTTGTCTGCAAAAAAATTCTTTTTTTAGTAATTCTTTTCTAGTTTCTGAACGTGAATATCGGGATGGAGCTAAAACTGACAACTAAAGAAATTGTAACGTACCTTGACGTACAGTGTAGACGATACAAATACAAAGATCATGCCAAATGACAAATTTAGAGTAAATAATATCGAAGAGAACTTTCAAGATTATAATCAGCTACCCCCTGTGAACCATCCTCAAATTAAAGCATAGACATTGGCAATAATTTAAAATAAAGAAGAAACTGAGCTTAATAATAATCGGATAAATCGTTGTCTGCACCAAACAACCAAAAGTCTGGGATGGTGTACTGTAAAAACTCTATAAGATTCTAAAAACTTGAGCGAATTGTAAACTGCATACAATATTTTATAGTACATATGGTATCGTACTATATATCCTCATGTTACTATCCTGTGAGAAAATTACCTTTGTCAGTTATATTGTACATTGCTTGGAAATGTACACTTGATAGATAAGATAGATAATTTATAAATTTATCAGGAGAATACTAAATTTAAAATTTTGCTACCTGCTGATACCACACATGTGAATAAAAGTTTTTTTTTAATCGCAAAAAACGTTTTTGAATGTCTATGCTTACAGGACGTATCAGTAAAACGTACAAAAGAGGATGTTTCGTTATGTTGACGTTCTTGATATTACGAGCTGTGCCTTTTTAAAACAATTTCAGCCAAGGGCGTCAAATGATCATTTTTTTATATTTTTGATGCGTTTTATAATTCAGAGTTCTTCCTTTTTCATTAAATGATCTGCTTTACTCTATCCGTTTGTAAGACATTGTAGAGTATTAAAAGCAAAGGAACTTCTTAGAAATGCAGATGAAATATGATAAATTTTACAGAAAAGTATTTTAAACAGTGCAATAAACGTGTCAGGGTAAATCAATAACACTTTATTATTTAACCAATTATCAAAATGACTGTTTGATTGAAACGTTTGATCGAAACGTTTTATAATTCAGAGTTCTTCCTTCTTCATTAAATGACCTGCATCGTATTCTATCAGTTTTTAGACATTGCAGAGTATTAAAGGCAGAGGAACTTCTTAGAAATGCAGATGAAATATGATAAATTTTACAAGGAAATATTTTGAGCGGTGCAATAAACGTGTCAGAGAGTAAATCAATAATACTTGATTATTTTAACAATTATCAAAATGAATGTTAAATAAATCATACGAGTTATGATTTTCAAAACCAAGTGAAAAAGTGTTCATTTCCTGTTTTGACATCTCACCTGGACACTTTTACAATCTATTAAAATATGCGTATCGTTTCAATCGGTATTATCTAGTAAAGATGTTTTTGAAATACAAAGGATGTGAAAAATCACTTTACTAAACAGCGTACAGCCGATAGAGTGAAAAATGTCCAGGCCGTGGATCAATCCTGGATCTCTTATATGGCGTACCAAGGTGGTATGGCGCACCAAGTGCTTTACCATTTAAGCAATCTGGACGACATCCAGTCTCGCATTTTCTCACTCTTATATGGCAAGGCTACAATCTTGTAGCACGAGATGGGATGTCAATAATGAACACAACACCGTTGGCATACATGAGACAAATTAAACCCAGTATCGGGGAATATTTATATACTAATTCATTATTCAGAAGAGCAGCAATTACGCTGTAAATTAAAGAAATACGAAGGATGTGAACAATCACTATACTAAACAGCGTACAGCCGATAAGGGGGCTGCAATGCTGCAATAAAAGGATCCGGGACCGATCCCCACCTGGACATTTTTTCACTCTATCAGCTCTATGCTGTTTAGTAAAGTGATTATTCACATCATTTGTATTTCATTAATTTACAGAGTAATTACAGCTCTGCTGAAATATTAATTAGTATATAAATATGTTTTTGTTAGAATTATAATTGTAAAAGCACTGACGCTGAAACAGCGATTCTTAAAAACAAAATCGAATAGATGATATTGAGCATTAAAAAAAGTTTCAGTTCAAAACGTTCATTTTTTATATATATATTACGTGCAGAGAACATGTAAAATGACTATATGTAGACATTTCAGTTCTGAAAAAGATACTTTCATTTTACAAAACACGCTAAACACGTAAATATTGCAGCGTTAAATCGAGTGATTTAAAACTCTGAAAGAAGCATAAAGCATTTAATCGTATGACATTTAAACAATAGCAGATAATATTATTATTTTATGCAGAGGATTTATAATATATATTACTAAAGTGCTAGAAAATATAAAATGCATTATACTTATTACTAAAACATATCAAAGCAAATTAAATTTTGCAACAAGCATGACTCTTATTTTAATTTAAAATGTCTCACTTATATTTCTTTTAAATGCTAAAAGGCGTAAATTAACAACATAATAAATACACCGTAAAATATATTATATGTTATGTTGTTTGACATGTTTCGGGTCATTCCGAACCATTTTCATTTTTTAAAATGGCTCGAAGTGTACCGAAACATGCCAAACAACGTAATAAAAGCTATTTTACCGTGTATTTATTATGTTGTTAATTTACATCCTTTAGCATTTAAAATAAATATATTATTACAATGTGTTATAATTTATTATATGTTTCACTTACTTTAAAAATCATCACAATAGAAAAATAGAAACAAAATTAATAAAGTAGAAATAAATAAAAATAAAAAAATGAGATGAAACTATAATTTGTTTTCAGGAAAACAACTTAATTTTTGCATGAATCACTTATAAATAAACATAATCAACATGTTTCGTTTTTTTTTAAATACCAAAAATTGAAATTCCGAAACCAAAACATTTTTTTCGAAAATTAAATTCTTTGTAACATAGTGTTGGACATCATCCATTTTACTGAATATTTTTCTAATCATCTGTTGCCTTGAGCCATTTAATGACCATTAACTATTTACTCGTGGTTACAAATTACTCAGTTGTTTATTCGCCTCATTTAAGAGAGTAAAAAAAAACACACAAAAAAAAATCGCTGATTTTACATTACTTTTGCTATATTTGCTCAACAAGGGATTTAAAATAATCAGGGTGATGAAATAAAAGAAATGAGAAAGAAGTAATTGCATAATTGCTAGGAAAATGTTTTGAAAAACATTTTAATGATGCGGAAGGTGTAGTAAATGAAATAGAATATGTAGTCTTAAATGATCGTGTTACGATTTCGGTTATTTTTTTTTTCATGAAATTTGATTACGAGTTTTATTTTAAAACAAAACGAAATATAAAGAAATGAAATTTAAATGATTATTTTAAAAAATAATTTTAAACACAGTTACCTTTCAAATCACACAAGGTACTTTAGAAGATACGTAATGCATGTAAATAGTTAAGTAAAATTACAAATAATATGATATATTCAGATAAAATGATTTGTTATAATTTCATATCGCTTCAAATGACATAATGTTTTGAAAGAATGAAAATTTGATTTCTAGTATTCAAATTTCGCATGTGCCAAATAAGTAAAGGTGTGAAATTTAAGAATTACAATATACACACACAAAAACATGATGTTAATTGTATAAAAATGTTGACTAAACCGGAATAAATTATTATCATGCTATTTTGAGCACTCTGATTCATTCTTGAAATCTTAAACAATTCCTTGAATGAAGGTCTCCATAACCGCATATTGAATTTAAAAAAAAATCTTATGTCGTTGACAATATTTTTTTACGAGAAAACCAAATGTTTCCCATGAGTACAAAATACATACAGGACCCGTGGGATTTTCGTATATTTTCACTGATCATATATACAGGGTGTTTAAAAAATGACCGGTATATTTGAAAAATCAATAAAAACTAAACGGGCTGCGATAGAAATACACCGTTTGTTGCAATATGCTTGGGACAACAGTACATTTTCAGGCAGACAAACTTTCGAAATTAGTTACAATTTTCATAACAGATGGCGCTGCAGTCTGGAAAAATCTAAACCACGATGTTTTCCACATATCCACCATGCGCAGCAATAATATGGTGTAGTCTCTGAACGAAATTACCAGAAACCTTTGTAAACGTGTCAGGCGGGATGGCTTCACACGGAGAAGAGATGTACTGCTTCAGTTGTTCAATTGTTTCTCGATTGTGGCGGTAAACCTGGTCTTTCAAGTGTCCCCACAGAAAGAAGTCACAGGTATACAAAGGTTTCTGGTAATTTCGTTCAGAGACTACGCCATATTATTGCTGCGCATGGTGGATATGTGGAAAATATCGTGGTTTAGATTTTTCCAGACTGCAGCGCCATCTGTTGTTGAAAATTGTAACTAATTTTGAAAGTTTGTCTGCCTGAAAATTTACTGTTGTCCGAAGCATATTGCAACAAACGGTGTATTTCTATCCCTGCCCGTTTAGTTTTTATTGATTTTTCAAATATACCAGTCATTTTTTAAACACCCTGTATATATATATATATATATCTGATATTTATCATGCTCTAACTCTCTTATTTATGAACCGATTTGGATGTGACTGAGTATGTGTATAGGGCATACCAAGGTCTGCTTGTCATGCAAGGCCAAGGTCGTTGTCCAGCTTCATCCGACATCTCGTTTCAAAATAGTGACAGTTAATTTTTTTTAATATTGGAAAATTCAAAAAGATGTAAAAAAAAAATAAATAAATTGAAACTATTTTTTTCGTTAAGTGTTAGAATTTGATACAAGGATTCTGGAACATTTTTGGTTTGGTTATATCTTAAAAAAATGGCGGAGATATGGCAGTTTGAAATTATACGGTGGCTGACATTTTGAAACAAACATATTTCTGTTATGCTGTAACTCTCATGCTGAAATTCACACTCAAATTCAGTATTAACGAAAACGGGGAGTGATTCTAAGCATTTTAGTTTCGGGTGTTTGAGTAAAATGTGTTGAATTTTTAAAAACATAGACTATGAAAGCTATCTTTTCTTCCCGGTACAAGCTGGAAGGACTTTTTGAAATTGTAATATTCGCCTTGTTTCATGATATATTAAATATGGTAAAAATAAGGCAAATTACACTATTTCAAAAAGTTGGTGGCAATCAATGATTCTGAATAACCAAATGTATCAGACTGGAAACACTGCTTTCCATTTATTTTAAAAGTTTGATTAGCGAAACAAATCACTTGAAATTGATTAGGCAAAATTTCTTCTGTTTTACGTCAAACAAAAATTTTACAGTAACTCTTAAATTATTTTTCTGTTTTTTTCAGAAGTAAGACAAGATTAGAACGGAAGGAGTGATGTATTTCATTGTGGAATCGTGTATAATTTTACTAAAATTAATCTGCACTAAAATTTCCCATTTCTTATAAGGTATTTTGAACATATTTTTATATAGAAAATACTTTCTGATGAACTATTCCATATATAGTTGAATAAATGGAAATGTTTCATTCTAAGTTTTTTTCAGCTGAAACAAAGCTTAAAGATCAGTATGTAGGACGTTCTTGCTAATAATATCCAAAATGAAATATGCTACTAATAATTGAGGGATTTTTAGAAACTCTGATTGTTTTACGGCTGTAAAGTTGGTTTCGTTAAAAAGTCAGTCCTAGTTATTTTATACATATTTTTACTTGAGAATGCTTCGTTTTAAAATCAAATTATGATCTATGTTGGTAATGCAATAAACCCGGCATCACCAAAAAAGTCGTTGTAATGCATATAAGTACTTCTCTATATATTTGTTTGACATCTCTATTTACGAATAGCATCCAACTTCTTATTTAACCCATTTTAGGCCAAGCATAGAACTTTTATAAAATGTGGTGTTATTTGCATTGAAATTTGCTTAAATTATTCATTAAGACACCAAAAAAGTTTCATGCATGAAAAATAATATTTCATTTAATTTGATATTACCATTATTAATTTACCATTAATAATTTACCATTAAATTTAAATAAAATATTTTAAGTTTTCTTATGGCATTTGTTTTATTTTTATTTTATTTGCAGAACTTGTAACTTTACTCATACTTTTACTTATTTTAAAAACATATGATTAATCTCAAGTGGAATAATTATGCATTTTCAAAAAGTTGAATTTGTCAATAACCGTTTCAAGTAAAAAACTTGCGTATTTTAAAAATTTCTGAACAGAAAGTGATTACTTCAATTGAATTACTAATATTTTATAGATGTCTCCAGAACCCCTTAAAAATAGCAGAAAAATAAAATTAGTGAAAAATGTACGTCACAGTGTTAATAAAAATATACTTATTGAAATGGTGCGTTTACGCACCTTTGGCCGAAAATGGGTTAATACTCAATATTAAATAAAGAAAAAATCCCTATTAAATTATAGTGACGGCAAAATATCGTAAACATTTTTATGTATGTTACAACGGCTTATTTAAGCAGGATCGGGTTTTCATGATCCACCCCGTAATTTCTTATGTCAAAAATATTAATATTATTAAGGATATAATTTTAAAAGTATTAATAAGTAAAAATTACGTTTAATAGTAATAGAACAACGACAAAAATAGTTAGAGAAATCATGTTAGGGTGGACTTGTGCACATTATATATATAATTTTTAATTCACTTTCCTCTCAATAAATGGAATAAATGGAAAGAAATATAGTCCCATTATAATTCTATTCTTGTTCACCGATGCAGAATACTGCAAATGCACAAGATCGGATTTCCCTGTCTTGATTCTTAGACAGTGTATTGTGCAAATGTTCTTCAGTAAATTTGTTCATTCTCTCCCTCTCAAAAGTTAGTACTTTTAAAGAACTACAATAGTGTGTGGTACATTTCCTAGACGGTTTGATTTAAAGATAAATTTAGTTTAAGTTAAAAATTCTTTTCTCGAAAATACTCTCAAAACAAGCTCTTAGGAGAACATGTGAGTTTCAGTCTGGTTGGGGATAAATGTCACAATACGCTCTGTTTCTTCAGTAACATGTTAGATAAATTCTGTAAAGTATGTGAATCAAAATAAAGGATATCTTATTTATTTAAACATTTAGTGAAAAGCTAGCAATTGTAGAGAGTACACGCTTTTGTATTTAGAATATATCTATTGTAATATGTTTTAATATATAAAATTAATAATTAATACTTTACACAACACAATGTCGATAAAACCATCTTATTATACAAAAAATGTGTATCAATAAAAAAACAAGCATCTGAAATTTTGTTTTTAATAACTCTGTTTAATAGCTATTTTTGAAATTTGGTTAAAATGGCGAAATTTTTATCTTTATACTTTAATATTTTAAAAATTATATTCGAATAAATTTTTAATTATTATTATATGTTTAATGCAGCTATAATATTTACATGATTATTCTGAATCAAATTTATGTTTTAATGAAATCTATATAAATGTTAGAATAATTCAAACAAAATTGTCCTTAAAAAAAAAAAAAAAACTGACACTTTTAATGAATTTATCTATTCTGTATCTAAATTCGTATAAGATTCGTGTAAGATTATAATTGATATATTATTCTAAAATATATACGAGGGTGGATCAATAAGTAATGTCTCTTGTGTCTTAAAAACGTTGTTAATGAACATATAACAGCAAAACTTATTATAGATCATAACCTGAACGGTCATCTACACAAAACTACTGCTACACATAGTCACTATGCATTTGCACACATTAGCGCATTCGAATACCCCAGGCACCAAAATCATTTTGGAAAAATTCTGTCCTGATCTGGTAGACTTGAATTTTTTGGGACGTGGAGAACCACTTTGACGCCATTCTTTGGATTGTACTTTACTCTATGGATCATACAGGTACATCCAGGTCTCATCTCCAGTGATCACATTCCTAAATAAGTCCTGTTGCTTCGCTACAAAGTCTTCCAGGAGCTCTTGACAAACTTGCACCCTCCTCCTCCGATTATCAACAGTCCATTGCTTGGGAACCCAGTTAGCACAAACTTTGCGACATCCTAAGTCAGCAATCGTTCCTTAGGCAAAGCCATACGACACGTCTAATGCATAAGCAGCATACAGAACTGTAACGAGTCTGTCTCCTCGAATCAGTTTAGCAGCACGTTCTCGATTTGTATCTGTGATTGATGTTGTCGGTCGGCCGCTTCTCGTTTTTTCTACACTTTCTGTTTCTCCGATTCTTAAATTCTTCCCCCAACGCCGCACATTACTAATATCCATTACAGCGTCTCCATAAATATTCTTCAAGCGTCAATGAATTTCTTTACCAAAGACCTGACGCCTCTTTCTTCTAGCTTCAGATCCATGGCATGGTTCTAATCTGCCAATCTGAAAAAGAAAATACTATATAAGTAGAGTAAGGTTATTTCTATAATATCAAGCATAGATAGTCGAGTAGCTGTGCATTAGTTTGGATGCTTATTTTTTGATTCACCCTCGTAATACATAATTATCACAAAATAAAGAATATTAGTGTAAATTTTTATTTATCTGAGAATCTATAAAATAAACAAATGAGAGCGTCAGAGTCACTCAAATAATAAAACCGAATAATATATTCTCAAATGTGTTATAATTACAGAAAGTCGCAAATCTTAAGAAATTATTGATTGAAAAAAACAATGTATTGACGTTAATCAATTAAAAGTGATTGGAGATGTATTCATACGTTGCTTAGAGATGTAATAATCTACTCTAATCTATATACTGGATTTGTGAGTGATAAGCTTCTTAATATTATACAATTTTACATGAAAGAGCGTATCTAAATTTGTGAAAACTTGCAATTACAGTACTGTAGTAACTCAATGTAATTATTTCCAGATGCATATATATATTTTTTTCTTTTAAACAAGGCAAACAAGATTATATCAAAATGGCGGGCACCGGCAGTTCAGTATCATTGAGGAACCAATGCATGGAAATACCGAAGGGCAGAAAATGACTCTTCTTTTGATATTTCCCACCGCGCGACTCTTTAACTAATTGAACTGCGGAAACGCACAATACACCAAACCACATTTTCGTACTTCCATCTTTCTAAAGGTGCAGATCGTATTGCATAAAAAACGTTTAAAAAATTATTTTCAGAACGTCTTTTTTCTTGTTTTTCTCCTTTTTTAGAAGCCAGCAGCAGCTTTACTTTTAGAGGTACGACAAAAAAAAAAAAAAAAAAAAAAAAAACATTTAAAGTCGTATTGTCTCTTGTACGGTGGTGATCCGTTTCTAAAAATACGGATATTAATTTATTAATTTTAAAAAAGCGACTGGAAATCCTTCCTGCCTCTCAAAATATTACTTTGTCTAGCTGGAAAGCAACTAAATAACGGTATTATAGGGCACCATTCTTACACATTCTTTGTACCCCCGATTTACATAAAGCATGGAAATCTTAAAACAATCGGACAATTAGAAGTATTTAAAAAAAATAAACAACATCTGCCAAATTTTCGCTCAGAGCGTGAATGTGCAAGTTGTTTTGGCTCATGTTTCTGCAACTAAATATCATTATTTTAGAAAAATTACAGGAAGAAAGACGCAATTTCGTATTTATAACCGATAAAATTTTCAAAGATTTTCGAAGTTAAGAACAATTTTATTTTTAATATTAAATGTCTCTATGCAAAAAAAGGATAGAAAAAAAACAGCGATTTTTATAGCTAAATAAAAAATATATAGCACGAATTCTTACACAGTCTTCAAAACCATTATATTATTAACCATTATTACTTTCTTCTATCTTTACAAAAATAAAGTATTGGATTCATGAAAATTTTCGACTTCCGGTTTTCAACGGATTTATAAGTTTTAGAACGTCCTGAACACGATTTGACTATTTTTAGAAAATGTCTGTCTGTGACTCTGTCTGTCTGCATGTGGGCGCTCTATCTCAAGAACTAATGCTCGGAATTTAATAAAACTTTATATTCAGTTAGTCAGTGATATAAATTAGTGCTGATTAGTTTTTGGTAAAAATCGTCCAGCAGGTGGCGCTGCTATGCAGCATTTTTCGCGATTTCCGCAATAGATCTATCTCAAAAACTAATGCTCGGAATTTAATGAAACTTTATATTCAGTTAGTCTCTGATATAAATTGCTGCTGATTAGTTTTTGTAAAAAATTGCCCAGAAGGTGGCGCTGCTATTCAGCACTTTTCGCGATTTTCGCAATAGCTCTATCTCAAGAACTATTGCTCGGAATATAATGAAACTTTATATTCAGTTAGTATCTGATATAAATTGGTGCTGATTAGTTTTTGGTAAAAATCGCCCAGCAGGTGGCACTGCTATGCAGCATTTTGCAGGATTTACACGATTTTAGCGATAGTCATATCTCAAGAATGATTATTTTTAGAGTATGCGAAACCTGTCTGAGATAGAAGAATGTTTTGGGATTGACACATCCGACTGTTTTTTTTTTTTTTACTTTCTTCTATCTTTACAAAAGGAACGTATTGGATTCATGAAAATTTTCGACTTCCAGGTTTAAATGTATTTATACGCTTTAGAAGGTCCTGGACACGATTTGACTGTTTTTAGAAATTGTCTGTCTGTGACTCTCTCTGCCTATCTGTCTGTCTGTCCATCTGTCTGTAAAGTTTGTGGGCGCTCTATCTCAAGAACTAATAAGTGAAATTTAATAAAACTTTATATTCAGTTAGTCCCTAATATAGATTGGTGCTGATTAGTTTTTGGTGAAAATCCCCCGACAGGTGGCGCGGCAACGCTGCATTTTTTGCGATTTTCGTAATAGCTCTATCTCAAGAATGATTATTTTTAGAGTATGCGAAACCTGTCTGAGATAGAAGAATGTTTTGGGATTGACACATCCGACTGTTTTTTTTTTTTTTACTTTCTTCTATCTTTACAAGAGGAACGTATTGGATTCATGAAAATTTTCGACTTCCAGGTTTCAATGGATTTATACGCTTTAGAAGGTCCTGGACACGATTTGACTGTTTTTAGAAATTGTCTGTCTGTGACTCTGTCTGTCTGCATGTGGGCGCTCTATCTCAAGAACTAATGCTCGGAATTTAATAAAACTTTATATTCAGTTAGTCAGTGATATAAATTAGTGCTGATTAGTTTTTGGTAAAAATCGTCCAGCAGGTGGCGCTGCTATGCAGCATTTTTCGCGATTTCCGCAATAGATCTATCTCAAAAACTAATGCGCTGCATTTTTTGCGATTTTCGTAATAGCTCTATCTCAAGAATGATTATTTTTAGAGTATGCGAAACCTGTCTGAGATAGAAGAATGTTTTGGGATTGACACATCCGACTGTTTTTTTTTTTTTTTTTACTTTCTTCTATCTTTACAAGAGGAACGTATTGGATTCATGAAAATTTTCGACTTCCAGGTTTCAATGGATTTATACGCTTTAGAAGGTCCTGGACACGATTTGACTGTTTTTAGAAATTGTCTGTCTGTGACCCTGTCTGCCTATCTGTATGTCTGTCCATCTGTCTGTAAAGTTTGTGGGCGCTCTATCTCAAGAACTAATGAGTGAAATTTAATAAAACTTTATATTCAGTTATTCCCTAATATAGATTGGTGCTGATTAGTTTTTGGTGAAAATCGCCCGACAGGTGGCGCGGCAACGCTGCATTTTTTGCGATTTTCGTAATAGCTCTATCTCAAAAACTAATGCAGTTATTTTCATCAAACTTCAGATTCAGTTAGATCTTGAAACAAATAGACGCTGATTACATTTTGGTGTAGATATCCTAACAGGTGGCGCTGTTATACTCCTTTTTTCATTATTTTTACGATAGCTATATCTCAAGTGCTAATGCACGGAATTTCATCAAACTTCAGATTCTGTTAGACCTTGACATAAATAGATACCGATTACGTTTTAGTGTAAATAGTCCAACAGGTAGCGCTGTTATGCTACTTTTTCATAATTATCACGATAACTATATCTCAAGAACTAATGCCTTGATTTTCATCAAACTTCAGATTCAGTTACATGTTGCCATAAGTTATTGTTGATTAGGTTTTGGTCTAAAACTCGCAACAGGTGGCGCTGCTATCCTGTATTTTACAGAGTTTACACGATTTTAGTAATAGTCATATGTCAAGAACTAATGCACGGAATTTAATAAAACTTTAGATTCAGTTAGACCTTAATATAAATTGTTTGCTGATTCTTTTTTAGTGTAAGTGAAACCTGTGTGAGATAGAAGAAACTTTTGGGATTGCACATCCAACTAGTTATAATAAGTACTTTTTTTAAGTGTTAAATGACCAAATGTACAAAAAGAAAATCCTTTTCCAACCGCTTTTACAATTAAATATAAATATCATTTTTTTAAAACTTTTATACGCAGACTTTGGAAATATCATATTTATAACTCATAACAATTTCATAGAGTTTGGTCATTAAGAAATATTTTAAGAATTTTATAATAAATGCCTCGATGTGGAATAAAAAGCGCGAAGAAAATTCTTCATAGCTACCAAAGGCAGTGAGGCCCCTAACATCAGATTCGTTTGAAAAGTATTTCGTTTAAATAAATAAAATTTTTGAATACTGATGTTAGGTATATTTAAGGTTATTATCTTGGGCTCGGGCTACATCATGTTTTTACTTTCTTCTATCTTTACAAGAAGAAAGTATTGGATTCATGAAAATTTTCGACTTCCGCTTTTCGACGGATTTATACGCTTTAGAAGGTCCTGAACACGATTTGACTATTTTTAGAAAATGTCTGTCTTTGACTCTGTCTGTCCGTCTGTGTGTCTGTCTGTATGTGACAAAAATTTTGTGGGCGCTCTATCTCAAGAACTAATGCTCGGAATTTAATAAAACTTTATATTCAGTTAGTCCCTGATATAAATGGGTGATGATTAGTTTTTGGTAAAAATCGCCCAGCAGGTGGCGCTGCTATGCAACATTTTTCGCGATTTCCGCAATCGCTCTATCTCAAGAACTAATGCTCGGAATTTAATCAGACTTTATATTCAGTTAGTCTCTGATATAAATTGGTGCTGATTAGATTTGGTATAAATCGCCCAGCAGGTAGCGCTGCTATGCAGCATTTTGCAGGATTTACACGATTTTAGCGATAGTCATATCTCAAGAAATATTGCACCGAATTTAATAAAACTTGAGTTTCAGTTAGACCTTGATATAAATTGGTGCTGGTTCTTTTTAGTGTATGCGAAACCTGTGTGAGATAGAAGAACGTTTTGAGATTGACACATCAGACTAGTTTGTTTTAAACTATAAAATTGAAACAGACCAGAGCATGTGGTGAACGCTGCTGAAAACAGTGAGGAACCCATCTCCAAGTTAGATTGCATACATTTTCATAGGGAATAGTAAAATCATACAAATTTGAGTGTGTACGCTACCGCAGTCAGTGAGGCCACCAACATTAGGATTGTTTAGAACATTTTCATTTAAATATGTAAAATAATATTTCTTTTAAATGCTAAAAGGTTTAAACTATAAACATAATATACAGTGAAATAACTTTCATTAGATTGTTGGTATGTTTCGGCTCACTCCATCCATTATCAAAAACAAATGAGAGTATTCTATAATTACACGGTCTTCGAAGTTATTATTTGAAATGCTATCATTTAATTTTCATGTACTTTATATATATATATATATAACTTTTTACACAGTAAAATTAGTGAAAATTAAATAATAAATTAGTGAAAATGAAATAAATTGTATGTAATAGTAATAAATAGTGTGTAATTAGTTAATAAATTACTTAAAATAAAATAAATTGTGTGTAATTGTAAATTAAAAATAGATTTAGTGGCATTTCAAATAATAACTTCAAAGACCGTGCAATTATAGAATATTCTGGTTTGTTTTTGATAATGACTCGTAGTGAGCCGAAACATATCAAACGTCTAATAAATGTCATGTTACTGTATATTAGGTTTTTAGTTTACTTCTTTTGCATTTAAAAGAAAAAAATATTATTAGAAGATGTTATAAATTATTATATTTTTATATATAAAATCATTCAATATTCATTTTAGTTATATTTACGATTATTAAAAGAGGTCCGAGCAATTGCAGGTAATGATGCCTTTTTTATACATAGCGTTTTTTATTGCGCAGAATATCTTTAATTCATTCTTGAAAAAATAAATTAATAACAAAAAAAATAATTATTTGATTATTTATAATGATTTTATTTAAATTTCGAAATATAGAATAAGTTTACAGATTCCAAATATTAAATTCAGGTAGGAATGTCATTTGATTTTGTGACAGTTCGACTACTCTCGTCACGTGAGTAGGCGATGTTTTGAATGCGATCGTAATTTTTGTCCACTAACCGTCCATGTGCGTAAAAGTTTATCAATACTCTCTTTTCTCGAACCTTCGATGGATGTGTGAATCTCCGAAATTGTGAGTTGCTGTTTTCTTTCGATAGTTATGCAAATTATTGTAGCTGGTCAATCGATACTGTGGATATATAAGCTGCAAGTTTTCGTTTAGAGTGGTACTTAGCATCGGTACTTAGGAGCAGTACGGAGGAGATAGCATCTAGTAGTTGGTAATCTTACGTTGGAGCCTCCCTGACTACGCATAACGCCGGATTAAGCTGTATAGTTTTACGTGCCTGTTGAACTGGTGCAAAACCTGTATCAGAGCTCACCGGATTTAAACGTGGAATTGACTTATCTTAAATTGCACCCTGATTCTCCGCTGTCGACAAACTGCGAATGATATTTTTCCTTATACATTCTATTTTAATTATTTGATAGTTTTTATTTTTGTGCCGCTTCAAGTCGAAGGCTAAACTATTAATTTTGAGTTACGTAAAACGAGAAGTTCTCGCTCAACCTCCCTGCCCAATTAGACTTAATAAACTTGTTTTAATTTGAAACCTTAACTTTTGTTCTCTCTTTGCTCCACAAAACGGCCTGTTACTCAACATTATGGCCGTTACAATTTTGTACCCACATTTCATGTTTAATCATTTTGTAAAATAATTTTGTACATCAAGATGGTTTATGTAGTTATAGGCCATTTTTATAAAATATTGTAATATACGAAATTGTATGAAATGATATATTTCAAATAAAAAATAATAACGATTCTCCGCTATCTTTTCTTGAATAACATTAAAGAGCATTTGTGCATCTATAAGTGTACGTCTAATGATTAGATTTTCCAAATATGCATAGTTTGTATAAGAATATTTTTAAAAAATCTGGTTTTATGTTTTATTCAAAGCAAAATTTATTATTAATAATTATATATATATATATATATATATATATATATATATATATATATATATATATATATATATATATATATATATATATATATATATATATATATATATATATATATTTCTATTTAATAAAAAGGCATAAAACGTTTTATGTTAAATAATTAAAAGTGAAAGCTGGAATAAAATATCTTAAATATACTTTTAAAAATATGAAAACTAAAACAATGAAATTTTAAAAGTTTACAAATTCTAACAATTGTACATTTTATTCATTGTTTTTTAACCTACTTCCCTTTTACATGCAATAAAAGAAAAAAAATGTAACACGTGATATTTCGTATTCGTGTTCAGTAAAGGAGAATATTGGATGTACAGAAGATCGGATTTCCTTGTCTGGATTCTTAGATAGTATATAGTGCAAATGTTCTTCAGAAAGTTTGTTCATTTTCTCCCTCTAAAAAGTTAGTACTTTTAAAGTTCTAGAATAGTGTGTGGTACATTCCCTAGACTGTTTGATTTAAAAGACAATTTAGTTTATGTTAAAATTATTTCCTTCAAAGTAAGCATAAAGTGGCACTTAGGAAAACATGATAGATTCTATCTGATTGGGGAGGGGGAATAAATATCACAATATGCTCCATTTCTTCAGAAACATGTTAGATAAATTCGGTAAAGCATGTGAATCAAAATAAAAGATATCTTGTTTATTTAAACTCTTAGTGAATAGCTAATAATTGTACAGAATACATGCTTTGTATTTAGAATGGATCTATGGTAGTATATTTTATTATATAAAATTAATAATTAATTCTTTAATCAATACAATGTTGCTAATCCATATTATTGTAAAAAAGTTAGTGCATGTATAAAAAGACCGGGGAATTGTAGCTTTCTTTGCTAGACTTCAATCATTATTAAAATTTAACAAAAATGACGAAATCATATATTTACTATGTTTTAAATATTTCACTATGTTTAATTCTTATATGATTGTTATAAATCAAATTTATTTTTTAATGGAATCGGGATAGTTTTTATAATACTTTAAAAAATGTTTTGTAATTAAAAAAATAACAGATACGTTTAATGAATGCACCTATTCTAGATCTGAATTCATCAAAATATAGTGACTATTTTTATAAGATTAATATCAGCATATAGTTAAAATATAGTTCAATAATAATATATCATTAGTACGAGATACAATAACTTAATGTAACCTTTATTTGTCTGAGAATTCAGTAAATCAACCCATGAGAACGTGACAAGCACTCAAATAATAAAATCGAATAATATATTCTCGAAGCCGATATAATTACAGAACGACGCAAATATTAAGAAAATTTTGATTATGATGTAAAAGCTAATGGATTCCCTTAGCCAATTAAAAGTGATTGCGGATGTACTCATGTGTTATTTAGAGGTTTACTAATTTTCTCTAATCTGTGTACCAGATTTTTAATTGATAAACTACTTTATATTTTACAATTTTACACGTGAGAGAGTTATTCAATTTTTAAAAGCTTTCAATAACATAATGCTGGTAACACATAGTAATTGCCCTATGTGTTTTCTTTATATACTAGACAATGAACATTATGCGAAAAACTATGTCTACACATGTATTCTTTTTTTTCGTATTTTGCACAACTACTTTATTAATAATATAATAGATGTGATAAAACTAAATTTCCATATTTTCTATATAATGGATTTCATTCAACAAGTTGCACATTATTGTATGTGTTGTTTTGTTTTCGTATTTAGCTATTTATAACAGTGCATATATGAAAATGTTTAATGTTTTAGAGCTTAGAAATAATACTTTTATATTGCAATTTCCGTTTGTTTTTTAAATTTACAATTCACAGTGAAATTAAAACGCAAATGTAAAACATACGTGAAAAAGTAAAATCAAAATCAAAAAATGAAATCAAAAAATAGAAATCTATTATATGCTAATGATATGATATTGGAAAAAAAAAGAATTCCAAAGAGATAAATTTGTTTGCTGCAAATTTTTCCAATAATTTAAAATGCTACAAATTTCTCAAGAAGCCTTATTTACTCTAAATTAACCATCAAACATACAGTTTAGTAACGTCTATGGGGACAACGAAATAAAAAAAACTGCATCTCTTATGAAATTATATGAAAAACATTTTATGTCGACGTACCATTATCTTATCCATTTTAATTATTTTCTTTTACAATACAATTAACTTGAATTCGACTTTTTTTCTGGAAACCAATTCCTTTATAGTAAGGTTAATTTAAGAGTAAACCTTAATTTCTTTATTTGCGAAAATTTTCGTTTTAAATTTTTCGAGCTTCGCCCGCTATGCTGGTCGGTTTATTTCAACCGGACCTCGAATTAAACGAATTTAGGATTGGTAGATCCATTGTCTTCGGCACCGTACGCCCGCCCCAATCTCGGAAAACGTTAAAAATCGCATAGACAATTAGAACAAAAAACAAAACTTTCCTGCCAAATCTTTTGTTAATTCTCCAAAACAAAATCTTCTGCCAAATTGAAAGCTTAGCTTCAACGTAATCCTCATAATACGCCTTCTCCCTTTTCCTTTCTTCGTGCTATCCGCTTTGTTCGACTGCTCTCAAAGCACGTGGAACAATGGAGATCAAGGCGTGTACTCTCTTGCTTTGTCACTTCCTTTTCGCTCCTCGATTTCGCTTCGGGGCCATAGTAAGCCGGGAGGGTGTTTATCTCGTTTCTTCGTAATTCTATGAAAGGGGAGCACCGCTAATAAAAGTTGACGCATGCGCAATAAGTTCAATTTTGTGTGGAAAATCTTGTGTGGATCTTAGAGAAAGCCCTTTTCGGCTTTGATATGTAGGATTTCTTCCTGAACAATTTTTTTCAGCTGCATGTTTCCTCCAACTCCCCGTTGTGATCCTGGGTTCTTTTGATGATAACGAAAATAATTCCTAATTTTAAATATACCATAATTCGTGAAGAGCTGCGCACTTTGCCTATGCTGTTGCGATTCATGGGTAAATAAATCTAACTATATCGATACAAAAATGTAGTGCATTTTATTTTTTTTTAATTAAAAATAGTAAACAAATCATTTTTTTTAAATTTAATTTAATGTTAATGCGCGATCGGAAGATTTAACCGTTTTCAAATATATATATATATATATATATATATATATATATATATATCAATGTCACAGAGAAAAAGTTTCCTAGTTCCTTTTCATAGTGTTTAAATATATTACTGAAGTTATTTTCCTTTTTAATGCAGCGATATGTGCGATTGGAAGAAGTAATCTAAATTAAAAATCTTTATTATCGTTTTTACCTACGCCACAGGTAACTTTTCCACGCTATAGAGAATCCGAATTAATATGCGACCAGCGATAATCTGCACAAACTGTCTATTTTAACCACTTCAAATACTGGTCCGAGTTAAGTCGTGGGTAATAACACTGTTTCCCTATCTATGCGGCCGTTGAAGTGCATCTGAAATGCTAATCTGTACATAATTGCTTTCACTCTCCGTACGAATGTTTAATTAATCCGTCCATGTGATGTAACTGTAACTGAAACATTGTCACCAACTTCCGCCTTCCAACTGATTTCCGAAATAGTTACATGTTTATGGCAAAATCTTGTTGGTAAATGATAAAATAGATAAAAAATTCAGCAAAATACAACAACTGATGGTTTTTACGATAATTTTTTGAAAAACTTCGATTTGGCACCAGAAATGAAGATCCGATGAGACCAAAATAAAGTTGTTTTACCCTGTTTTTTGGGGGAAAAGGGGTGGAAATATAACTTAGGAAAAGGGGGTGAAATATTTTTTTTAAAGTATGTCAAATGGGGTATATTTATTTATGCATTTTTTAATTCGAACGACACCATCCGCAAGTAGGTACGATGATTCGTGACAAAGTTACGCCCGGTTTTACAAAAACAATGTCGACGATTTACCTCAGTCCAGTTTAGGTTTTTACAAAAACAACTAATCAGCATTCATGAAAATTTGACAACAACTTTATACTGGCACAAGAAAAGAAGATCCGATGATTACCCCCAAAATAAAGTTGTTTTACATTTTTTAGGGGGTGGGGGCAAAGGGAGGCTTATAACTAAGCGGAGGATAATTCAAGTTTTTGTTAGAAAAGTAAGTGGGGTATCGTTTACTACGTATTTTTTTTTTTAGATTCTGAATCGAACTACACCATCCGCAAGAATTTGTTACAAAGTTACGCCAGGTTTTAGAGCTATTAAGTCGACGATTTACCTCAGTGCAGTTAATACCGATTTTTACAGAAACAACTGATAGGCTTTCACGAAAATTTGAGAAGAAATTATTTTTAGCACTAAAAAAATATATCCGATGAGTCCCCAAAAAATAAAGTTGTTTTACGGTTTTTAGTGGGGGCACAGGACACAAAGTATATTTTACCTGCACTGAAGTAAAAGTTTCGACTTTGTAGTCCTAAAACATAGTGTAACTTCGCAATAAATGAGCGTATTGACTTACAGATGGTGTGGATTTATTCAGAATTGGAAAATACATAGTAAACGACACCCCCTTTAATTATTTAAAAAAATTGAACTATAACACACTGAGTTAAAATGCCCTCCTTTGCCCCCTTCTTAAACACCGTAAAACAGCTTTATTTTTTGGGGACTGATCGGATTTTCATTCTAGTGCCAAAACGTTCTTTCCAAATTTTCGTGAATGGTCATCAGTTGTTTTTGTAAAAACCTACATTTACTGCACTGAGGTAAAATCGTTGACTTTGTATTTGTAAAACCTAGTGTAACTTTCCAACGAATCATTGTATCGACTTGCGAATGCTGTTGATCGATTCAAAATTGAAAAATGCTTAACTAACAATACCCCACTTGACCTACTTTTTAAAAATTGATTCATCCCCTTCCTGAGTTAAAGCTTCCCTCTATTTTCCCCCCAAAACAGTTTAAAATAACTTTATTTTTTTGGATCTTCAATTCTAATTCCAAAACGAAGTTAATGCCAAATTTTGGGGGATGGCCATAAATTGTTTCTAATAAATCCTATTTTACCTGTACTAACAACAGAGTATAAGTACTATATCATATTATTAATTCACCTGATTTCATCTCACGAGACCATTTGTATGGGGGACTATATTGTGTCCTGTGACGTGAGTGTATTTGAATAAACCAAACACGCATGGGGAGTTACTTGAGAACACTTCGTGCCGGATCTATGCAGTGACACAATAGATTGTGGTAGGTATCTTGAGAATAATGATAATTTGAGAACACTCGGTGCCAGATCTATGCCGTGACATAATATAGTGTGGTAGATATCTTGAGAATAATGATTACTTGAGAACACTCGGTTCCGGATCTATGCGGTGACACAATATATTGTGGTAGGTATCTTGAGAATAATGATAACTTAAGAACAGTCGGTGCCGGATCTATGCGGTGAAACAATAGATTATGGTAGATATCTTGAGAATAATGAAAAGTCGTGTTTGGATGTTCAGATAGAGTATTTCCAACATAGTCTATGAAAACGCAATTTCTTAAACATACACGTATGGCACATACTTTTTTTTACCTCTTGTAGTTTTTTAAAACCTATAGTATCTGAAGCTGCCTTCTTGTAGGACATCCTTTATCATCTTAGAGGTTTAAATTTCAAAATTTAATAGAGATTGGACATGTTTTAAGATAAAATTTTCTTAATTATATTTGTTTATACAATTTTCATAATTAGCATGATTCATCTAATTAGATCATTCATCTGATACAATATTTTGTTCGTGTGACTCATTATAATGTTTCGTAATACAGTTACATAAAGTTTCAGCATACAGTTTACAAAAACAAATTGAAAAAAAAAACTTTTTTTTTTCAAATCTATACTGAAAATTCAAATACAATATTTCTACTTTTCATTACGAAATAATGTATATCTCAAATGTTTAGCTTTTATTAATTAAAATTATGGTAAAAATTTTAAAAAATCAAGTTTTAAAACTCACCGAAAGTCGAAAGTGAATTATTAAATGATAAAAATATGAGATTAATTGTTTTAAGTGTAATTTGTTACTAATTATTAAAAAAGAAGGAAACACACCTCTAAACTTTACGAAAACACCGATTTTCTTTCGCATTATCCTTTTGTTTAATCTGCATCAATTACTTTTATTTTTCTGAATTTCTGAATTCATTACATATCACAGAAACTATATCTGTCAAGAACATTGGAAACTTCGACATTTTCATTAGTGGAGAATGTAATCAATGCTGCACTAATTGCACAATCCATGAATTAATTTACGGATAAAATATTCTTTCAAATTGTGGGAAAAATATATAGAAACCATAAGTATGGAAAATCTGTATAAATTTTATATTTTAATGCAGAGTCATTTCTCAGGAGATTTCGTTACTGAAAATTTTTTGTTCCAGATCATTTTTATAGAACATTAAAAAAAAAGAATGTAAAATAGGTAGTTAAAAATGTACAACAAGTGGTAATTGATTACTCAAAATAAATTAAAATGGTGCTTTCGCGTATTTCACATTAATCTTCCATAAATGAACCACTTATATTTTACAATATATTTTACAGTGAATATGAATATCACACGATATTTTGAAAAATACATTTTCTCAAAAAGGCATTTGGTCGTGTATCTAATTAAGGAAGATTAACTATAAGACAAGATTAATCACAATGTAATACGGCAGTCTGTCAATGGAAATGTGTTAACACAGATAGATACATTTGTTTATATATTTATTTTTAATTCACTGACCAATTTTGATAACTCTCGCTCTTCACTATTTATATATTTTATGAGTAAAGTATCGTTCTCCTTGCCAGATAAACGAAACAAGAAAAATATGAAAATTTTTAATTTATCCTTTAAAAAATATTAATTACACTTTTTAAAAAAATATAGTTCACCTAATAGATTAAAAAAAGCCATATAAATTCAATGAACATACAAGTAGCTGTCAGGTAAAAATAACCTTATTTACGCTGAATTTGTTGGAAACAAGCATCATAATTGGC
This sequence comes from Maratus michaelseni, assembly GCA_963931845.1. Lineage (NCBI taxonomy): Eukaryota > Metazoa > Arthropoda > Arachnida > Araneae > Salticidae > Maratus > Maratus michaelseni. The sequence continues at coordinate 445,361,715 of OZ007589.1, read as the reverse complement.
ATAATTAATTTGATTTAAAAACCCCTTCCTTCCACTAAAAAAGAAGTAAAAAAGGGGAATTGTTACTTGAAAATCCAATTATTACGCAGATACATCAGATTTTTTCATACAACTGCTGAATAATCTTATAGTCATCAAATGCTTTGGGCTATATAATGATCATTAAGTTCTTACACGCGATTCCAAATTAGACAATTATTTATCCAGCTCATTTAAAATTTGTAAAAATATGAATATAATTATAGCTTTTTTTGTTAAGTTTGTTTTATTTTGATAGAAAAAATATCAATGTAATATAATAAAAAAGAAATCAGAAAATATTTGAATAAGCATTTAAAAATCTTATTTTAAAAGAAAGAATTTTTTTAAATATTCATACATTTCAATTTCCAGCTTCAAATAAATATCATGCAAAATCGAATTTATGTTATTTTCAGAATTGCATTGCAACTTTATTTAAAAGAAGAAAATAAGAAAAGATAATTTAACTGTTTAATTATTTTTGATGCAATACAGTGCGTGCAAAAAGTTTAAAAGCAGCAAACATTGACAACATTTTTTTTAAATTTTAAAATGTGATATTTGAAATTGAAATTTGTTGTTGATTATAAAGGTGAAATGCTTATATAAAAGTCATTTTGTTGTGAACAAATGATAATTATGCAAAGAAACGCTATCTTCGCTTGTTTAAAAACTTTAAGGACATCACTATTTTTATAGAAATGGTACGTATAACTATTATTAGATTAACCATAAAGTAATACGGCACTGTGTCAGCGGAGATCTGTCAATAGAAAGATACATTTATTTATTTATTTATATTTAAATGAATATTTACCACTGACCAATTTTGATAACTCTCGCTCCTCCGTATTTTTATATTTTATGAGTACTGTATCGTTTTTCATTTCCAGATAAAAGGAACAAGAAATATATTAAAATTATTAACTTATCTGTAGCAAAATATTAACTACGCTTAAAAAAAAATGTTTCTCCTAATAAATTCAAATAACTAAAAAAAAAAAAAAAAAAAAAAAAACAATGAACATACAAGTAGCTCTCAGGTAAAATTAACCTTATGTACTCTGAATTTGTTGGAAACAAGCATCATAATTAGCATCATTAATTTGATTTAAAAATCCCTTCCTTCCATTAAAAAAAGAAAGTAAAAAAGGGGAGAATTGATATTTGAAAATCCAATTATTACGCAGATATTTGGGCTTTTTTCAAACAACTGCTGTATAATCTTACAGTCATGAAATGCCTTAAGCTGTACAATGAACATTAAGTACTTACAAGCGGTTACAAATTACTCAATTATTTACCTAGCTCATTTAAAAATTGTAAAAAAAATAAAGATAATTATAGCTTTTTTTTAATTAAGTTTGCTTTATTTTGATAGAAAAAAAAATAATATAAAAAAATAAATCAGAAAATATTTGAATAAGAATTTAAAAATCTTTTTTTAAATAAAGAACTTTTTTAAATATTTATACATTTCAATTTCTAGCTTCAAATAAATATCGTGAAAAATCGAATTTAAGGTAAAGCCAGGAGAGATGGTGCGATCGGAGAGATTGCGCACATAGAGGTTTGGGGGGAAGGAGTAGAGTGAGCTTGCAGCGACTCCAGGTAGTTGTAGAACAGCAGTAGTGGAGTGTCTACTTGAAAGTGCACGTTGATTGTTTTGAGCGTCTAAGGTAAAGCATTGCTATTTTCTTGTGTTTTCCCAAAGTAAGTGCTTGAATTTTCATAGCTATTCATCAGAATTTCTATACAATGTCAGTAGTATAAAATATTTTTAACTTAAACGATTTATCATAAGCTACTAATCTAGACTAACAATGTGAACATCAACGGTTCGTTTTAGTAGCGGCCATGTTTATATAAAAGGCCACGCAATCTCTCCTACCGAAATTGGAGAGTTTGCGCATCTGCGACTTCGGAGAGATGGCGCAATTTTTCATTAGTTTCCATGCTGGGAGAGATTACGCAGCTTATTGCTAAATTTGCATTAAAAAAGGAAAAATTAAAATGGACTAATTTTAAGTTAAACGTGTTACCAAGTAACTTATCGTGATTTTGTAATCTTATCAGGACTTGCTTTTTCCGATTCTTTGATTTTTTTCCTTTAATTAAATTTTTTTAATCGTTTTTAAAATTATTCCTTTTTTTGATTCTTTAATCATAAGGTTGAAATATTCACTCCTAATACAATAATATTTGTTCACAAAAACCTTACAACAATGCCATTTAAGTGTAATTATTGTTAACAATTTAATTGTAATTATTATTAGTAACAATCTCTCCTACCCATTTGGGCAATCACAATCACACCAACCCTGTAAGGACAGATTGCGCAAAATAACTTCCTTAGTTTTATTACAACTGTTCTATTAAATTAGAACATAACAACAAAATAGCAATGGAAATGGATAAAAAACAAAAGAAGTAAAAATTATTCATGGATAGTTTAGCTAAAAATTAATATTTAGATTTTTTATTGTTATTCTTTTGAATTGTGCGCAGACTCTCCTAGCTTTACCTTATGTCATTTTCAGAATCACATTGCAACTTTATTTAAAACAAGAAAATAAGAAAAGAGAATTTAAACGTTTAATTATTTTCGATGCAATACAGTGCGTATAAAAACTTTAAAGACAGTTGAAAATTGTCAAAATTTTGATAAATTTAAAATGATATATTAGAAATTGCAATTTGTTGTTGATTATAAAGTTAAAATACTTATATAAAAGTCAACAAAATGTATTTGTGAACATTTTGTTGTGAACAATTAATAATTATGTAAAGAAACGCTATTTTTGCCTGTTTAAAAACTTTAATGACATCACTATTTTTATAGAAATTTTACGTATAAGTACTATTAGATTATCCATAAAGTAATACGGCACTCTGTCCACAAAAATCTGTCAACAAAAAATACATTTATCTATTTATTTATTTTTAATGAATTTCACCACTGACCAATTTTGATAACTCTCGTTTCTCCCTATTTTTATATTTTATGAGTACTGTATCATTTTAATTTCCAAATAAAAGGAACAAGAAATATATTAAAATTATTCATTTATCCGTTACGAAATATTAATTACTTTTTTTCAAATATGCTTCTCCTAATAAATTTTAAAAAAACAAAAAACTACAATGATCATATGAACATACAAGTAGCTTTTAGGTAAAATTAACATTATTTACGCTGAATTTGTTGGAAACAAGCATCATAATTAGCATCATTAATTTGATTTAAATAATCCGTTCCTTCGAATAAAAAAAGACAGTGAAAAAAATTACAATTATTTGAAACATAAATAATTACGCAGATATTTTTGTTTTCCTTTTAACCAAACTGCTGAATAATATTCTAGTCATCAATTGCCTTAAGAAATATAATGAATATTAGGTTCTTACTCGCGGTTACAAACTACTAGCTTATTTATCCAGTTCCTTTAACGGTTGTAAAAAAATTAGGATAATTAAAGCTTTGTGTTTATTAAGTTTCCTTTATTTTGACACAAAAAATATCAATATAATTTTATATAAAAAGAAATCAGCAAATATTTCAAGAAACTTTTAAAAATCTTATTTTCAAAGAAAGGTTATTGTTAAGTAACCAGTCATTTCTATTTCCAGCTTCGGATGATCGTCGTTAAAAATTGAATTTATATTATTTTCAGAATCACATTGTAACTTTATTTAAAATTAGAAAATAAGGAAAGGGAATTTTAACGTTTATCATTTTTGTTTCAAGGTTAATTATTTTTGATTGAATTTCAAACTTAATGACGTGAAAATCCGTTACAACATAAGACATACGTGGAATTTCTGAAATGTTTATGTTGATTCGGCGATGTTGCTCTGACTTGGTGACAGACACGACCTAAACCTCACATATGAGAGAAAATGTAATTCTGGATTCTATATAAGTAACTCTGTAACAGTGCTAATACCTATAAGGAAACTATATATTTTTAAATCTATTAATATATATTAATTTATCTATTAATCTATTAATTTATATTTATTTTGAATCAAATCTTTACATACATAATTTGAATTCCGATCTAAAGTATATACAATATAAATTTAGTATATTTTCTATTGGGTAGATTAAAATTACTAATGTAAGCACACATATACATTTGCATGCTAATATTTAACAGAATATGAAAACCAATGTTAAGCAACTGGCTGAGCTTTAGATGCCGAAATGAACTGTTAATTTTATATTTGTACATTTTAATCATTTTACCGCATTTTTCTCTATTACAAAAAAGTGACTAACGCACTTATTTTACGAGCTTCCGGTGTGCGGTGTGCTATAACCTTTTTAATTTTTAAATGTTTTTTTTTTTTATCTTTTTTATTTAAAATTTAATAATTCAAATAGTGTTTCATTTCATATTTCGAAAAAATCACTTTTTTAACTATTACCAAAATTTATAACAGCGCAATAAATAATATTTCACATCTATTATAAAGTGAATTTTCACTTTGCTACACAGCGAACCACCAACAGAGCAAAAAAATGACCAGGTCGAGGATCGAACATGGACAACTTGGTATAGCGCACCAAGTCCTTTACCATTTAAGCCACCAGGACAACGTCTAGTGTAGCATTTTCCACTCTTATACGTTGGCAAGACTACAACAAGATTAAAAGTCATACATGAGCACACAACTTTAGTAACATAATGAGTCGAGCAAGTTCCCAGCATCTGAGAATGTATTTATAGCTAATAAATTTTCCGCAGAGCTGAAACTACCAAGTAACCAAGAAAGTTCGTGCGGTTTTTGAGAACAGTTACATTTGTCGCGTAGGTGTGGTCAAACGGATTCTGAAGACGTCATGTCTGTGCATTTCCTTCAAACCTCATTCAATAAATATTTGTTTAGTGCATTGCACGTTTCGCTTTCAGTTTTGTAGGAAGTGCAGTCTTTGAAAGAACATGTCGTTTACAAGGGAGATTTTGAGGTCTATTTTGCTCGACGAGTTCAAATTAGGAAACAAAGCTGCAGAGCCAACTAGAAGAATATACTCCGCGTTTAGTTGGACTTTGGTGAGTGAACACACCGTTTAAACGTGGTTCAGCTGATTTTCATCTGAAGACGAGAGCTCTGAAGACAATCTCAATGTTGGTCGTCCATCCACTCTGACAAAGTCCAGCCGGAGTAGGGAATCAAGCAGAATCATCATCAAACCTGCTAAAAGCTTGCACACAGGTTCGGAGTATTTGACGAAACAACCCGATCGCATCTGTAGAGCCCTGGGATGACGTGGAAACACAGCAAGTGGGTTTCTCATACTCTGTCCGAAGGAAACAAGCTCCAACGGTTAAACATTGATGTCGCGCAGAAACAAAGACTCCTTCCTTGACCAAATATTGACAAGTGAAAAAAATAGGTCATATATGATAACCCAGAGAGAAAACATCATTGGTCGACTTCTGGTTCTGTTTCAATGTCCGCCAAATCGGATATTCATAAAAAAAATATTATGCTGTGTGTTTGGTGGACCAGCGCTGGTATAGTTCACTAGAAATTCTTAGAAAGGGGGAACACCATCACAGTCAACGTCTACCCGTCACAGTTGCAAATGATTTCCGTTGTTTTGTTCCAAAAGCATCCAGCGCTGGTCAACAGTAAAGGAGTTGTCCTCCTTCACGATAATGTCAGATCTCATATGGTGAAAACGAACAGGGACGTGAAAAAACCACTGAGCTGTGACGTTTTGAACTATCCACCATACTCTCCTGACATCTGCTCATCGAACTATTACCTATTTTGGTCATAGATAACAATATTCGGGAACAGCAGTTCCGAAACCGAGACGAATCACAAAGTCCGTAAAACAATTTTTGGACTCTAAAAGAAAAAAAATTCTTCGAAAAGGGCATTTATAAGCATGTGTCTCGTTGGGAACATGTAATTGAAGCCAATGGTGATTATTTTAAGGAATAAAATAAGCTGTTTAAGAATTTTATGGGTCGTGTTTATGCCTGATGAAAACCGCACAAACATTCTTGGTTACCTGGTACGACGGAAATTATTGAAAATAACAAAGGATGTGAATTTTCACTTCGTTACACTGCGTACAATCGACAGAGCGAAAAAATGTCCAAGCCGGGGATCGAACTTGGATACATAGGTATGCTTGATACCAATGTATCCTGGTTCGATCTCCGGCCTAAATTATCGAAGAACGTGTGATACTTAATTTCGAAATAGAAACATAGCTCAATAACTTTTTAAAAGAATTAATTCTGCATCAAACCAGACTAAATCTCAAGGCTGTGCATTAAAAAAATCTTAACTGTAGAAATTCATATTTAAATGCTAAATTGGCAAAGATTTTTCATGTGTGAAAAGTTATCAGTAGTTCTTCTTCTGGCATAATGCTCAATCTTCTAATACACGCTTTCAAATTACCTTACCATAATTCTTTCATGATTAAATAATTATGAATAGGTTAAAATCGACATTACATTCCAAATCTTTGCAACAAAGTTTCGAATAGTTTCTAAAATCTTAAGAAAATTTGAATTGCCGTGAATCTACATATTATATTTGTATGACATGACTTTAATATGATTTGATATATCCTTTTAAAAGGAAATTTGAATGAAGGTATTGCATTTAGAAAAGCGCTATTGTATATTATGTCATATTTTGAACACATTCTAACATACTGGAAACGGGTTTATAACTTCGCTTAATATGTTTGTCGCCAGTCGTATGTAGGTGATTTTTTTAATTATGCATTTAATTGTTGAAATACATGTCAGCATACTCTATGGTGTGTATAAAACCTATAGATTGTATACAGAGTTTTGAAAAACATTCCGAAAACATTACAGTGTTTCGCCGAAAATTGCTTAAAATGAGTTTTCATCTGTGCTATGTCCTTTCTAGTTGAATTAAATTTCAGCACATTGTGGGCTATATATAGAAATATATAAATAATACACTAATAAATCTCCGCTAATGAATTCGAATACCTTTCAGGCTATGAGGGTTAACTGATAGATTTATATTTTGAACTATGCTATGCGTTTTCTTCTTTCAATATATCGAAAGAAGAAGTTGGATTAAATACTCTGGAAGTTTTGTGAAATATTTCCTAATCTATTCCTGACGTATGATGTTTTTTTTATACATCCTGGCACATTTAAAAAAAAATAATTCTTTTTTTTTTCTTTGAAATCTGTGTATTTAAAAAATAGTTCAAATATGGGTTTCTTGCTTCTCCTGGTAATTTTTTTAATAATATTAATAATCAATATTATAATTTTTATTAACCTTACACGGGGAGTTTGGACAGCATCTGTCCAAGAATACATGCAAACTTGGACAGATGCTGTCCTAGCCCATAACTATATTATTATAAAATATATAAATGTTTATTATTATGTTTACAGTAAAACTATTTTTTATTACAAATACAAATACGCGAAGTTTTAAACTATCCACAGATTAGAAGTTGCAACTTTTAGTAGTTATCTAACAAGGAATTTTTTAATTAAATCAGTATATAATTCTGAATAAAATGTTATACCCAATATTCGATAAATAAAACAAAAATGTTTTCTCATAAGAGTGATGGGGAATTACTAACAGCAATAACGTATTTTATTATATATTTATCTTTTTATAGCAATACGAACATATGCGAAAGTTTGTATTCGGTGGGGCAGTTTTTGCGTTGTTATATGCGGACGGGCGGACAGACAGACGGACGGACCAGACGACGACAACAGGTGCTACGTATTTATATAATTACGAAAGCACCTAAAAACAGTACTATGATTTCTGTGTGACGTGTTATGTTTTAAATAAATACTAATTTAAAATTGGTTTTTAAACTTTCAATAAATCAATAAGAAATAACTTTTGAAAAACACATGGCGTGTGGACTGTTATAAGACATAGAACAATGTGAAATATTGCATGCAGCATGAAAAATTAAAACAAAAACATATATAAATTCCCGCATTCAATATTAAAATTCTATGTTTAGTAATTTTTTTTCAGTTTCTAAAGGAGAATCTCAGATTGCAACTAAAACTCTCAACTAAAGAAATTGTAGTGTACTTTGAAGCATTGTGTATAATATAAAATAAAAATACGCACCATGCCAAAGGATTACTCTAGATTAACGAATATCGAAGGTAATTTTCACTAATATTATAATCAGCATTATCAACCATGGACGACCAGTACTGTAGACAAGCAGACTCAGATTATAGCATAGACATTGACAACACGAGCTTATTATGTGTCCTACTGATCATCGTCTGAACCAAACAATCGAAAGCTTAGTATCGTGTACAAACTCAAAAATAATCTAAATTCATACGCTTGAACGAATTGTAAAATCCATCAATATTATATAGTGCGCTTCATAACGAAATTTATTCTCAGGTTATTGCCCAGTGAGGCAATTACCTTTCTGTTCTACATTGCTTATAAATAAACAGTTTTTATAAATGATATAGCTAATAAATTCTTCAGAAAAAAGGAATCCCGGCATTTTCTATTTGCGAATGCAAAAAGTTCGTTTAGCGTTAGTAACACTTTTGAATGTGTATGCGTGTTGCCAGCATCCGTAAAAAGTTAAAATCATATATTTCGTTATACAGTGAAACCCTGATCTATCCTTCCCGCATCCATCGTTTTCCCGCCTTGATCGTTTTATTTCTATGGTTCCTTCACAAATTATATTTCAATAATGTTAACGAAACCTGCATACATTGTTCTTCAAAAAGTCGTTTTCCTGCTTTTATCTTTGTAAAATGTTTCTCCTCACTGGCATTAAATTGAAGTTCAAACGGATCCATATTACATACCGGGTGGTTATAATATAATTATCTCCATTTGTTTATTTGTCTATCTGTGAGTATCTCCATAAGTCTGTAGATTTAATGAATAACCCAAATGAAACCAAATTAGGTACACTTATTATTCGAGAAGGGCGCAAAAGAATGGAAAAAATAGTTGCAATAATCGCCAACAGATGGCACTACGAGGCTGTCTGTGAAAATGCCGTTGTGTATCGTAGGGTTGTCGCAAAACTTAATGACTTAAACGATCGCATATCACAACATGTGGGAAACATCACTCCTGATGTGTTACATTCCGCAGTTTAGCATGTCGTGCACCGCTTGGATTGTGTCCTGGTACCTGAACTTTATCGACACCGCCATGCGAAAGCGTAACCACATTTACTGTGACATTTTCCAATAAATAAGGTATGCCATCCGGTTTTACGCTTTAATTCTTTGTTCATATATTACGCATTAAATTTCATACTCAAAAGCGCCATCGATCGGCAATTATTGAATTAAACATTCTTCCCCCTTCTCGAATAGTAAATTTACCAATTTTGGTTTCATTCGGGTTCCTTCAAGCTACAGACAACGCTGAATAGAGATACGTATATTATAACCACCCTGTACAAACTGGAATTACTTATTTTATTCTAAAATTACTCATTTGTGCTATTTTAGGGGGAGGGGGACAGGGATTAGCGCTGATATTGTGACATGCATGCAGGTGTAAATAACTGAATGTGGAACAGAACCAGTGTTTCCAACTCACTGTAAGTAGACATTTTGCTATTTTTTTCTCTTTTCTGTAGAAGTTCCGTACTTATCAGTCTTCTCTCTAATTTCTTTCTTTTTTGAAATTAACGAATTCAGGATTAATGGCAATATACCTAATCGTTTAGCGATGTTAATTTATTTTCTCAAAAGGATTCTTTTTCACATCATCTATGTGTGTTCGGTTTTCTTTTGTCATTCTTAAAATTCACAGAAACCAGCGTTTGCAGAACGGATTATTTTATTCATTGTAAAGGGGAGGATGGATGCATCCACTTCGGCAAGCTGCCACAATCTTTCACATTCCGGGCTAATCTGTTGAGTGCAGTGCATGTGTTTAATTTCCAGAGCGTGAGCTTTCAATTTAATGCGTTTCTGCTCTAAATTTTATGCGTTCTGTGAATTTTAAGAATGGCAAAACAAATCCGAACCTTAGAAGAAAGGTTTCAAATCATAGAGGATGCAGAAAAGAATCCTTTTGAGAAAAAAATTGAACATCGCTAAACGTTTAGGTATACTGCCATTAATCCTGAATTCCATAATTTCGAAAAAGAAAGAAATTAGAGAGCAGGCTGATAAGTATGGAACGTCTGCAGAAAAGAGAAAAAAATAGCAAAATGTCAACTTACAGTGAGTTGGAAAGACTTCTCTTCGCTTGGTACGAGCAGGCTCATGCGTCAAATATTCTTGTGGGTGGGAATATTCTTTGAGAGAAGCCCCTTGAAATAGCTGCCTCAAATGGCGTGGATACTTTTTCTGCATCAAATGGGTGGATTTAACATTTTAAAATTCACCATAGATTGATATCCAGGAAATTATCTGGTGAAATTGACACAGTAGTAAATACTGATACCATATAAATGTGTTTCGAAAGACTTCGTAGTTATTAGAAGGGTACAAAGATTGTAAAATTTATAATACAGATGAAACAGGCCTGATTTAAATGCTTGTCAAAGAGAATGCTAGCGTTCAAGTCTTGTCATAGTGGTAAACATTCTAAAGAAAGACTTACACTGCTACTATGCACAAATAATGACGGTTCTGTTAAACGAGTACCCCTCGTTATTGGTAAATCTGCTAGACCTCCATCTATTCATGGATGTAAAGAAACTGCCAGGAATTCTGGGTTCGACTTCTCACCTAGACATTTTTTCATTCAATCACAAACAATTATCGTTTAAATTAGTGTTAACCTACAAAGATGTTTTTGTTATGATTATAATTATAAAAACAATGACGCTTATACAATCACTCTTGAAAACAAAATCAAAATCACTATATTGAGTATTAAAGAGCCCTGCATTTAAACTAAATCAGAAATCTTCATTTTTTTTTGTAAGGTGTCAATGCAGAATGAATATATGTATAAATTTCAGTTCTAATAAAAAGACCTTAAATTTACAAAACACTCTACACACCGAAATATTACAGCTTAAGTTCAAATGGTTTAAAACTCTGAAACAGTATTAAATATGTAATCTTAAGAGATTCAAAAATAAGGCGATTATATTATTATTTTCATGTACATAATTTATAATATATATATTATTAAAGTACTGAAAAATGCAAGATGTGTTATATTAATCATTAAAAAAATTTCAAAAGCAATTAAACTTTCGCAGAAAGAATTATTCAGACATTATTGTAAAATATCTCACTTACTTTAAAAATAAACAAAATATAAAAATACAAAAACAAACAGCATTAAAAAAATAAAAACAAACTAAAAAACATGATGAACATATTGGAACAACTTCAAGAAAACAACATAATTTACACTTATAAATAAATATAATTAACATGATTTTTTAAATAACCACGCTTTTACCCAAAAAAATAATAATAACACATTTTTTTTTTCGAAAATTAAATTGTTTATACGTACTGTTGGACAGTTTTTCATCCATTTACTATTTTTTTAATCACCAATTGCCTAAGAGCCATTTAATGGTCATTAAGTGTTCACTCGTGGTTACATATTACTCATTTGGTTATCCGCCTTATTTAAGAAAGTAAAAAAAAATAATAATAGTAAGACAGAAAAAAATAGCGTGTATTTTACATTAAGTTTGCTTTTTTTTCTCAATCAGGTATTAAAATACTTAGGGTGATGAAGTAAACGAAATGAGAAAGAAATAATTACATAACTGCTAGGTAAAATTTCAGAAAATCTTTGTAATCATGCGGAGGAGGTTGTAAACGCTGTACAATATGCTGTATTATATGGAAGTGTAGCGGTTTGTTTATGTAAATTCATTAATAATTTTATGAAAATTGATTAAATGTTTATTTTAAAACTAAACTAAAACATAAAGGAACGAACTTTAAATGATTATTTTTGTTATAGAATTCCAAACACAGTTATTGTGCAAGTCACACAAGGTACATTAGAATGTGTGTAAATTGTCTGAATAGTTAGGTAAAATTACAAAAACAAATATGACATATTCAGTTAAAATATTTTATTAAAATTTCAATTGTATTCTCATTAAGTAATGTTTTGAAAGAATGATAATTTGATTTCTTAAGTATTCAAATGTAGTATATGCCAAATATAGTGTATGTAATTATGTGAAATTTATGAATTACAGCATTCACAGACAAGAAACGTGGTGTTAATTGTATGAAAAAGTGTATAGTATCTAAACTGGAATGAAATTATGGTATATTAAGCAATCTTCTGCGCTCTTGAAATCTGAAATAAATCTCAGAAGGAATATCTCTATAAGATCATATTCATATTTTTGTTTTTCTTTTAAATTACAAATATTCTTCTAATGGGGGACAAAGCACTTTCTTCAAAATAAACCATCTTTTTATGAAATACAGAGGAAGTGAATTATCATTTTACTAAACAGCGTACAACCATTAGAGTGAAAAAATGTACAGACCGAGGTTCGATCCCGGATCCCCTGGTTTAGCGCACCAAGTGCTTTACCAATGCTGTTTATTAAAATGATAATTCACTTCCTCTGTATTTCATTAATTTACAGCGTGATTTCAGCTCTGCAGAAAAAATTAATTAGTGTATAAATATTCACCGATACTGGGTTTAATTTGTCTCATGCATGCCAACGGTGTTGTGCTCATGATTGACTTTCCATCTTGGGCTGCGTAGTTGTAGCCTTGCCATATAAGAGTGAGAGAATACTAGACTGGTTGTCGTCTGGATGGCTTTGTTGGTAAAGCACTTGGTGCGCTATACCAGGGGATCCGGGATCGAACCGGGGACATTTTGTCACTCTAATGGTTGTAGGCTACTTAGTAAAGTGATAATTCACATCCATGGTATTTCATTAATTAAAAGCGTAATTTCAGCTCTGCTGAAAAAAATAATTAGTGTACCAACTTTTTTATCCACGAGTACAAAATGCAGGGCGATTATAATAAGTCCCACATTCAAAATCATGTGAAAACGGAACCACTGGTAAGAATGACTATAAATTTGAACTGAATATACTGGAAGGAAGGGAAAACGGTAGGGCATAAGGAAAAAAGTTCTAAAGTGTATCAATAGATGGCGATGTAAGCGGCATAATATGCAAATTAAAAGACACTCATGCGCAATTAAAAACCTAATCATTAGGTGCTTTTTATGCGGTTTTTTGTCCAAGGACAATTAAAACCCGATTTTTCCCATCCAATGTGGTACGACTTTGCCGTGGTGGATATGCGTCCCACTAACAGAATCCGAATCCACTTTCATTAGGCAGCTTACAGCGCCATCTGTTGATACACTTTGGAACTTTTTCTTTCTTATGCCATACCGTTTCGTCCTTCTTCCAGTACATTCAGTTCAAATTTGAAGTGATTCTGACCAGCGGTTCCTTTTTTATAGCATTTTGAAAGTGGGACTTCAATTATAATCACCCTTTATATAGAGGGTCTGTGTGTGCGAAAATAAGTGGCCGCGGGTAAGTAGGCTTCTTCTGTTGCATGGTTATAAAACGTCGTAAACATGATTTTGATAAATATGGAATGAGTCATTCCTTCAATTGGTGATACCAGGAAGTTGAATTTAAAACTAAGGTAAGTTGTTATGATTTCATATACATTCATGTGTTTATTGCGCGTATTTTTCACGTTGATTTGTCTGCTTTCGTTTTTGTTCTTATCTTTGAGATCGTCTGTTTAAAAAAAATGGCGCAGTTGCTTTAATTGGATCAAATTGAGTTGGTAAAATTGATCAGATATACTATCATAAATTTTAAAAGTAAGTAATGAATTTCGAGGATGTACGCTTTGGAACGTATTTTTATATTTTTTTGTAATTTTATAATGGATTATTTTCTCCATGAAAGTGTTTGAATATTTTAATTTAATTTATTTTTCATGTATATCTGGATCAATTTCTTTGTACAGTTTAGGTCTATATAAACATAAAAAATATCTTACAATAAAAAATCCAATGAATCATTAGAAATGTTACCTTCCTTGCGAAAATCAGTTAAGTCAAAGTACAGAAGGAGCCAACAAATACCTGTGTTAACATCTTCGGCATGTAAAAGAAAACTTGAAATGAAAAAACAAAAAACAAAAAAAAAAAAACGAAAAGGAAGTTCTTAAAACACAAAAACAATTGAGACATCAAGTTAAAAAAAATTAAGCATAATTCAATTGAAAATAAAATAATGGAAGGGAAGAACTACAGACATAAGGTCAAGAAAGTTTCTGTTGCGAAACAAAATGTCTAATGATGATGGGTTTTGCCTTATTTGTAAGGAAAACAAAATAGTAGAAATGATTCAGTGTTCAGGTTGCCAAATATGGTTCCATGTTGTGTACACTAGAATAAAAAAATGAACAAAAGAAATTCATGTGTAAACCTTGCATCACTTCTTATATGATAATCAAGTAACTTGCATTCAGTTCCAGAATTTCTATTCTTAATTACTTATAACTTTGATTTATATTTTGAATACATCTTGATTTAAAACAATCTCTCTTACTTTCAGCCATTTGATTTATTTATACTTCATTGCTGTTGTTTTGTTTGATAGTTTCATTAATCATAAACTTTAATTTTAATATAATTAGTTATATCCCATGCACATGAAAACAGCCTAATAATGTTTGGTCCAATTCAGCAGACTGGGAGTCCAACTTAGGCGACAAGTTGTTGAATTTGGAGCACTTTTGACAAATTTTTCAAATTGTTGTAAAACTTAAGATTTTAAAAAATAAATTGTTCTAATAATTTATTTAGTTAGTAAATTTATTTAGTTATATTGCCCACACGTGTAGTGCAATTTTGCAGATATTCCAAATATGAAGCGAGTTACACCTGAAAATAAATGAAGTGGTCCGAATTCGATTACTCTCCGCTATTATATATTTCTTTTTTCAACAAACAGAAAAATTTGATTATAATACAATATTTATATTGTTCATTTAAAAATTCATGTGAAATTAAACAATATCGTGTTACGTAAAAACAGTCAGATAAATGCAATTAACTACGGAAAAAAAGTGTCATATTCTATTAAATTGCAACACTGCCTCTAAAACGCACCTGCCTAATTTCTTCTTTTGAGGCATTGAATTTTATTCTTTGGAACATTTTTGTAATACCATTTTTATTTCTATTTAATTATCATTCGGCACCCCAGTATTCCTGGCGTTTTCGCGCCCAAAGGCTTTTTACCTTTTTAAATTGCCACTTCTGATAAAGAGTTTTGGTCATACGTCAGATACACACCTTCGTGGCATCCTTTTTTCACCCATTAGCGAGCAGGCCCCGCCTTTTCTATCCCCCTGGCGCCCTCCGAACATTGATGTGAGTGGGCCAGCTTTTTTCGCGCGTTTGTTACTTTGGGCAAGATTTTGGAATTATTTATACGGTTACACTGGCTTCGGAGACATATTTTTACACGAATTATTTGTTGTCATCTATAAGCCGTCACTGGGGAGGTCTACACTATTTCGTCGGTAGTATGTTCTTCAATTTCTGCTAATTCTTCAATACTTAATGTGTTCAAGTTTTTAATGAAGCGAAAGTCGAAGATCTCTGTTCTCATAATAAAGTTCTTGCTCATCTATTAAGTTTCCTTAATGTTTTGGGAAATTTCTATTGGAATGAACTGCCTCTACTCAGCTTCCCGATTGCATTATAATATGATGTTCAAATATGATTCGTACTCCGAGAATTGCCTTCATAGTGATTAAATCGGAATAATACCCTCGCCGAATGTCATGACTGTATTTCCATGATCTCGACTGCGCCTACATCGAACTGATTATACGGTAATTTTCGTGGAGTTCGGACTGATATGTCATCACTGGAGTATGATGGAACGAACGTTTCAAGTCGACAGTAATAGCAATCATCAATAATGTGCCAATCGTAACAAAAATGTGTCATATATATATATATATATATATATATATATATATATAACTGATTCATTAACAGCGCCAAAAAGAATTTTTATAAGAAAAATATCAATAATATATTTAAATAAAATTTCGAAATTTAATAAAGCGATACATTTTTAGTAGTCGCATGACAGGAATTATTGGCCAAAGAAATCGTCCAAGATTTCGCCGCTGCAGGTTTTTATTTATTCTGAAAATTTCAACTATTTAAGCGCATAATTCGAGAACATGTCTGCTAAATTTTCATTTTATTCATATTATGTTATTATTTATATTTCTATTTTGGTGAAGTTTTAATTTCGTTCTGTAATATTAGCCGGGAAAAAATGTGAAATTATTTATATGGTTTTAAGTGCAAACGGATTAATATTTCGCAAACGGGCTGTACGTGATAGAGATAGATTTTAAAATAATTATTTTAAAAACCATAAAAAATCAGTAAATTCAAATACAGTTTTAAAAAAAAAATTAATTTTTAAATATTTATATTGTACGATGTTTAGAAGTTTAAAAAGATGCAGTAAAAGCGAAATTTATTAATCAATTTGTTCCTACCATCAAAACGACTTCAACAATGGTCAGACATATGTTTAGTTTACAATATAGATTATTAACATCAAACCATATTCTTGACAACATCATTTATATGTGACACGATCCCTTTACATGGACTCAATTATGAAAGATTAGCATAAAAAATAATAAACGAATTTTATTTTATATGTTTGAATAAATTATATGAAATCAAAATGAGCTTTGATTTCACCATTTATCATATGCATATTTAAGATTTTTTAAGACTTTTCAGTGAATGTAATGAAATATTTTCTGTTTAGCCCACATTTTTCTTCGTATTACTTAACAGAATGTTACCTAATCTAATATGTATATTTTTATATTCCTCATTAACTATATCAAACTCCATATCACATAGTAATGCTTTATTTAGTTATTCATTTATTTCAACATTTCATTGTACACAACATTATTTTGATTCAAATCATTTGTTATACAACACATTTTAATGTTTTCTTGAGAACACTGGCTTCAACAAATAGATGCCAAAATGTTCAAGTGTTTGCCCTTGAGCTTTATTTATTGTCATCGCAAAAGATGACTTTATGACGAGTTGTCTTCCGTTAAAATTAAAAGAGTATTCAGAATCTAAAGGCATCAAAGATATTCTTGGAATGTAAACTCGATTGCCTATATGAGTTCCTGTTATAATTCCGCTTCGATTGAGCGATTGTTTTAGAGTTTTTACAACCAATCTCTATCCATTGCAAATATCCCAAAAGGTACTTAGATTTCTCAACAGCATAATTGGAACTCCGATGTCCACTTTGTTTTAAATTGTTCAAATATTCAATTGGATATGATTACCAAAATTTGATTGATTTTCATTTACAACGGAATCAGCACTCTAATGAATTCTCTGTTGTCCAGGAAATTGTTCCGTTATCAAGTTGTTAATTATTTCAACTTCTTCGTTCAAAGGGGTTAAAATGCAACTCTTTTTGTCAAATTAAGACTCTGTATTTCCTTCATTGGATATACATATTTAATGGGACTTTTTAAGCTATTTGGTTGAATGATGAATCAGTAAAGTCGACATTTTGACCTTCGCCAACTTGAATTAAATAATCAGAAAAGTTCATATTTTTTATTTGATTCACTCGCATGATAATTATGAACTGCCTAATTTTAAAATTTCTCCAAATATTAGAAAAATCAAAGTGGCCAAAACAACATCAGCTCTATGCTTCACTATAGGCAAAATGTGTCTAAGTCGCAAACATATACAACTACTATTCCACAAAATTGGGAATCATTGTTTTTTATGTCTTTAAGCGTACGGTCTACAAATTTAAATACTAATTTAATCATCACGGGTGCTTCATACCAGGCGATTAACGTCGTTTCTCTTATTAATTCAGCAAGGTCAGATTGCTTACTAAGGGCACACGCAGATGTTACGTTCAAATTCAGAGGTATTTTGAATCTTGAATATGCTTCTCTACCTTGATCTAATAACAAGTTTTCGATCTCAGAGAATATGCAACAGCTAACGCAGCCTTATTACATTATTTCACCTTTTTTAAAACTGCATTAAGTAAAAATGTTTTGCTAGTACCTCCTCAATAAAATAAACCTTAGAATGTTTATTCGAAACAGCAAGCGAAACTTCATCAGAAATTGATTTTTGATCATGATTATCCTGGCGCAAACGATAAATAGCCAAATATTGTTTGAGTAGTCACAATTGTTACATTGAAAAAACTTTTTTAAGTTTCACAAACTATCCTTTCGCATTTAAATTAAATAATTTCGATATATAAAATTATCGCAAATCAAAACATTTATTATTTTTGTATTTTATATAAAATCAGTAACAGTTTCTTTTCTTTTACTTTTCGAGATGTCTGTGTTATTTTCTAATTAGTAATAGCCATTTCAGTCCATTAACCAAAGATAATATGCGGTCGCCAAGTGGGAAAAAATTACCATTGGCAACCATAAAATCCGAAAAAAGTGAGAAATACCATTTTTTTTAAAGCTATAATAAATAATGAATTAACATACTGTTTTCAACCTAATTGCATTTGAGAGTAGGTTTTTTTTCCCTATTTAACGGTGTAAAAATTAAAAATATGTGATCTTAAAAAAAAAAATGTAGTAGCAAAAATTGCCAGACCGAAATTTCATCATTTAATGTTGTCATTCGCAAAATGACGCCAGCGTTAAGCACGGATACGTTTGTCCTTTGTAATATAGATTAGATATATTCTCTACTCATGAAAACAGTCTAATACTGTTTGGTCCAATTTAGCAGTCCAATAATAAATTTATATCAATTTAGCTAATTAATTTAAATTTATTTGCAATAATTATGTTTTTTTTTTTTTTTTTTTTTTTTTTTTTTTTGTAAAAAGCATCAACGGAAAATCGATGGAATTTCGAACGAATCGATGGCAAGCATCGATGGAATTTTTCTTACAGAAATTTTAACAAATCTGAATTATTACGCAGTGTTCAAAGAATAGTTTGTTTGTCGAATAGAAAGCAAATTATCGGGCTACTGAATTAATAATAAATGTATTTACACATAAAAAATGCATTTACTTTATTAACATTTCATTTCATTACTTTCTAAACAAATATAAAGAGTTGAAGAATCTTTACAGACAGTATTTCAAAATTTTGCATTGCTTCATTCATTACACATTGATGTTTCTCTAGACCCTTTTTAGGTGCGTTCGTAATTATATAAATACGTAGCACCTATAGTCGTCGTTTGGTCCGTCCGTCTGTCCGTCCGTCTGTCTGTCTGTCCGTCCGTCTGTCTGTCTGTCCGCATATAACAACGCAAAAACTACCCAACCAAATGGTTTGCAATTTAAAATATATTATCTTTGCAGAATTTTGTCGAGACATTTCAAATTTTATTAAAATCGAATCAAAACTTTAGGAGATATTAATAAAAATATTTATTAAGAAATTTGATTTTTTTTTTAAATCGGTGCTTTTTTGTTATAATAGCTTCCGATGGATGTTAAATCGTCAAGCGACCGAGATACTTATTTTATTACAGAAATTAATCTGCAGACGATATAATTCATTTCACAGAATTAAAAATCATCAAGATCTGAATATTTATATAACTAGCTGATACATATATATCTGAATATTTATATAACTAGTTAAGATATTTGTATGAACAGTGTCATAAAATATATACTTAACTAGCTGTTTAACCCGTTCTACGCACGGGATATCATGAATTTAATTCTAAAACGTGCGTACGAACGCACCTCGTTTGTAACGTTTGACGTACAATTTCCAACTTGTTTATAAATAGGTTTCTACAAATGATATTAAGAAAGTTGCAGATTAGGTAGAATTCTTAAATGAGAAATGGAAATCTACTTTAATATTACAAAATTTAAAAATATTTCCTAACGCATTTTATTAAAAAAGGCTAATTGAAGTTAATTTTTATTCCTTTTTGATATGTCGGTAAAATATTACCAGTTTTGTATTATTGTTGTAGAATTCTCACAGATTTTATTTTAAAATATTAAAAAAAATTAACTAACTAGATTTAAACACAGAAAATCATTTTTCTATATCAACATTTGAGTGAATGTTTTGTAATAAAAAAATATGTATAGAAAAGTGAACGTTAATGAACTATGATGCAACATATTAACCGTATGACAGCATTTAATCACCAAAGAAAAGCGGTTAATCACGATAGAATTTGTTTAAACAATAAATAAATTTTGCTGTATAAGGAATTCAGATAATTTATTTAAATTTATTTACAATAAATAAGTAAATTTTGTTAAAAGGTATCAACGCATGAGTCGAAAGAATTTTTCTTACTTGCTGGCAACTTAATAAGATTTACTACATCTTAATTTTACTTACAGATATATGATTACTTAATTCATTATTCGATAATTAAGAGATGATCATAATTATTACTTGCAGGCACATTATTACTTTCAGATGGAATTTGTTATTTACAGACTTCTTAATAAATTTGAATTTCACTGTTAAAAAATTGCAGCAAACTATCTAGTCATTCAACCGTTTTTATAGAAAACGGTTACATAACCGTAATTAAACTCTGTTCTGACACCAGTATTCCCCAGATTATGGTCAGAACAGTGTTAAATTGCGGTCATGTAACAGTTTTCTATAAATATGGTCGAATTACAGGACAGTTTGCTGCAAATTTTTAACAGTGTAATATACACTTACCAACAAATATTTTGCATTAATACATGCAGTACAACGCATAATATCTCTCTATATTAAAATAAAGTAACGATTTGGACAGGTGCCAAACGATTTAATTATTTATAAGCGAAAAAAAATCAGATTTATTCTGACGTCACGGGATTGTTGTCCATTTGGTTTATTTTATGATTATACATTTGTTGATGCCATTTTTTAAATTACAATTAAAAACAAAATATATTTTTATTTGTATACATGGTGTTTAGAAATGTGCCAATCGATTTGAAAATGGACCTATGAAAATCTGTGTAAATCTTTCCGGCTTTTTTTCTTTCCTTTTCTTCTAGAATATAGAGATTGCTGTGCGATACCGAACGGATTCGCAAAGCGATTACGCGGTGTGTCAGAGCCTCCCTAGTATTACAAATATAACTGAAAAACGGTTTGGTGGAAAAGGTAACAAATAAAAAAATACATAATTTAAAAAGTATCGAAAAATTATGAATATAACATATGAAGTTTTTAAAAGAAATCGATATCTAGACACTTCAATTATGCTAATCTATAATTACAGTTAGTTTTGCTAAGTACTTTTTCAGCTTAGAAAACTATCCGCATTGCAAACTTTTATGCAACGACTGTGATTGCAGTGTTATTTCACAGTTTAAATCTTGAATTCCTAAACTACTTGCCTTAATGACTTGCCGTATTTAAATGCAATTTGCCAGATAAAACAATTATATGTCTATATAAAAATATATATATCAGCCGCTGTCGCAATCACCACCGATGTAATGAAAGTTTTGTGCCTTGAGATTTTTGTGCACTTTTTCATTTTATTTATTCTGAAAACTATTGCATATAAAAATATGTAAATTGACAGTTTTATAGAGAAATATTGAATAAACACGCTAAAGAAGACAGTTTTTAATCGAAAAATTATCTTAAGAGGTATTTAATATTAAAGTCTGTCAAAATAGTTATGTTTAAACATTTTTATAGGAACAAAAACTATGCATAGCAGTTTAACAATATTTTAAAAGGGTATATTTTATAAACTTGTGGTTTGCAAAGCGCAATTTTTGTATAATTTGACTAATTTTTTGAGGATTGTTTTTCAATTTTTTTTATCATTGCGAATATATCAAGCTATATATACCTATTTAAGAATTATATTCTTGTGTAAAACTAATAAGCACTATTTATTTTAATGTATCTTCCACTCATAATAAAGAAAGATTATTTTTTTAATTGCATCATTTCTCAACACATTTATTTTAGAAATTTTCTTAAAATATTTAAGAATTTGTATATTTAAAAATATTATATATATATGTATAAATTGTATGTTATTAGTTATAAACTCTGAACAAGAGTCCAAAATAAAATATATTTTGGGTTACATTTATATTAAATTTTATATTTAGATTTCATAATTAAACATTTTGTATAATAATTTTGTTCATCAATAATGTTTATGTTGGGCCAAGCCATATTTATAAAATATTCTAAAATATAGAATTGTATGAAATGATATAATTAAAATTTATAAAATAAAGATTCTACTTTTTTCTTCCCTTGAACAACATTAAAGATCATTTACGCATCTATCAGTCGATGTCAGATTATTGTGTTTTTTAAATATGCATAATTTGTATAATAATATTAAAAATATTTTTTTCCTATTTTATGATATGTCTATAAAGCAAAATTTATATAATTTCTAATAATATAGTATGCGTCATAAAAAAATTCTGTAATTTATTTTGTCAAAAATTACTAATTTTATTAATGAAAGAATTTTGTATTAAACCTATAATATTATCCAATAAAATTGTATAAAATAAATTATGTTAAGCATTTAATATTGAAAGATGAAATAAAATATATACAAATTATTTTTGATAATGATAAAATAAATACAATGAAATTTAAAATATGAGAAATCCGCCCATGTGTACATTTTATATACCACTTTTACCCCACTTTTCTTCCATTTCGAAATAAATGGAAAGAAATGTAACTCCATTATCTTTCTTATTTGTGTTCAGTAAAGCAGAATATTGGAAGTACAGAAGATCGGATTTCCTTATCTTGATTCGTAGATAGTGTATAGTGCAAATGTTCTTCAGAAAATTTGTTCATTCTCTCCTTCTCAAAAGTTAGTACTTTTAAAGAACTATAATAATGTGTGGTACATTTCCTAGACGGTTTGATTTACAGATAAGTTAAGTTTAAGTGAAAAATGTTTTTCTTTAAAATACGCGCAAAGTGGCTCTTAGGAAAACATGTTAGGTTCTTTCTGGTTGGGGGGGAGGGGGTATAAACGTCACAATACACTCCGTTTCTTCAGACACATTTTAGATAATTTCTGTAAAGTATTTGAATGAAATAAGGGATATTTTATTCATTTAATCAGTGGATAACTAACAGTGGTAAAGACAATACACTATTGTATCCTAATAATATTATAAATCTGATTGTGTGCAAATGTTAGGCTGAAGCCAGCGTCAAAATGGAGCATTTAATGATCCTGTATCTTTGCATATACGTTGATTATAACCCTCAAATGAACATAGCCTGGTTTTTGTTCATTTTATTCAAATATTTTTCTTAATAATTCAAAATTTCGTTATTTTCATAGAGAATAAATGGACATTTTCCCATAAAATTTAACCATTTTACTTTATCGTTGCTAGGGCTTTGATCGTTGCCAATAAATAAAAACACGGAAAAATAATTTTTTCTCAACAATTAATTTTCAATTGAACGATTTTCACGTGAATAATGAAAATGAAAAAGAATTCAAAAGAAGATGAATTTCCGTGATATTTGAAACAAAAATATGGAGTATTTGTTATTATACATGAAGTATGAATATCGGTTACATTAAAAAGATCTTTTTCTGTCAAAAAACTGCGTTATAATTAGAAGGAAAAATGAACAATAATTATATTTTTAAAAATAGATTTCGCTTGGACCATGGAACTATGAAAAGGATCCTCCTCGGCTTTGACAAATATGACGTCATAAATAACACATGTATTTTCAAATAGTCGTAATAATACAAGGAGAATAAATATCAATGTGTAATGAAAATAGATAGATAATGGACGTAATATTTAAGATGAAAAACTGAAATATTTTTTATCGATACTGATTAATAATTAGCTTAAGTACCAGTTACATACAAATGTGAGTTTTCTGCTAAAATTTACGTCCTGATTGCCAGAAAAAGAAAATTAACAAGAATTATGGCATTAAAAAGAGATTTCTCTTAGGAAAATGTGACGTCATATTTGAAATAAAACGGGAATTTTCAAATGTGTTTTACAAGGAGCGAAAATTAATTCCGTACATTAATAGTACAAGGATCAGTAAGTATAGAAAGTAGATTAGTTTCAAGACCTATTAAAACGAAAAATTTAAATGATTTTTTTATCTATACCGATTATTAAGCATGAATATCAGTTACATACATATGAGAGTTTTTTGCCAAAAACCACACCATGATTATTAGGAAAAGAAAAATAAATACGAATCTATTATATTAAAATCTGATCGCCTGTTTGTATTTCGCAACTACTCTTTTCAGATTGTCGAACGCAACGCGATTTACTTAACACCGGTTATCATTCATCCGAGGATGTCATACACTCTCAGAATTTAAAAAAATGATTTAAATTCCGAGATATTATTATTATTATTATTTATTTATTTATTTATTTATTTGAAAATTTTAACGAAGTTTCTCTAAAAATGGCAACTAAATTATTCCATTTTTGTGGATAAAAAAGAAGAAATAAAACGGATTAATATATTTTTTCTCATGAAAACTGACAAAAAAAGGAAATTATTTTCAATTTGAATAGATGGTGAAAGAAAAAAAAAATCTTGATTACAGTAAAATTTTTGAAAAATAAAAACGTATTTTCACATATTCAAACTTCATGAATCAATTTATTCTGGAGAACAAAAATCGTCTGTCAACATATTTTCCTTTAGAAATAAAGGGCTGATTATTGACGGCCAATTATCTACACTTGGGATATAGGCCCGGGGGGAGTGCTCTTCGTGGGGGTCTTTCTAATGGAAACCTAACCCGTATTTACGCATGGATAAATCCACGGCTCGAAGAATACCACGAAAACTCGATTAGGCCGAACGATTAGGCCGACAGGTGCGATTGGGATCGAACCCAGAACCTCCCGTCTACCAGCTTCGAGAGCAGAACGTCTCAGCCACTGGTGGGGCGCTTTAGAAATAAAGATTTTTTTCAGTTATATATTAAATCAAGGAGGCAAATTTAAGCTCCTTGCATTTAGGTCTACAATAATTGCTCCCAATTCACAAGAATTAAATTTAACGAAAAAGAATATACTATTTCCATTATCTTTGAAGGATTGCTATTAAAACGTTTCAAAAAGGCGTTTAAAAGTAAAATGGTTTACCAGGTAAACTTGACATATGTTTTTATATAATTCGCCGATTTACACGATTTTGTTTGGCCCGCCTTTTTTCATTGGTTGCAGTTTCCTTTTCGTGATTATTTGTCACAAAATTTCACTTTTTTTAAAACTTAGTTATGTCAAGGCCTCTATAACAAAGAAATACTGCATTGTCTCCTATGGAATGTGATAAAGAGTTAGTTAATTATTTACGTTTCTAATTATCGGGAATGAAATATTTTGCTTAATTAATGCATTTATTCTTCTTTTAATGATACGTGAACGAAGTCACGGGTAACAGCTAGTTTAGAATATAGCTATAATACAGAATATTTTAATATATAAAATTACTAACTAGTTATTTACAGAATACGATGCCGTAAATTTATAATCTTATAAAAACGTTAGTCCATGTATAAAAACTCCAATTAAGCGTAATTTTCTTTATTAGACATTTAATCAATCAATCTTATGATTTCAGGAAATGACAAAGCGATGCATTTTAATATATTTAATTATTTTAATATGTTTAATGGGACATTCAGGATTAATTTCATGAATCCTTAATTTCATTAGTCATTAATTTCATTAAGGATTTATTTATTAATACTTAGATGATAATTCAAAAGCAAATTTATTTTTAATTAAATCTGAATGATTTTTTAAAAACTCTCTTTTCTTTCTTTTTTTTCTTTTCTTTCTTTTTTCTTTTTTCTTTTCTTTTCGTTTTCTTTTTTTTAATTAATAAAGATATATTTTCTAATGGATACATGCATGCTACATATGAATTCTTCAAGCATCGCGATCGTTTTCATAGGATTACAATTTATATATACGTCTAAATGTATATTATACCATTATATTGCAAAATACAATGACTTAATGTAAATTATTATTTATCAGAGAATCATGAAATTTAACCAATAAGAGCGTGTCAGCTCTCAAATAATAAAATTGAATAATATATTCTCAAATGTGATAATTGCAGAAAGACGCAAATCTTGAAGTATTGATTATGAAGTAAAAGCTAATGGATTTCCTTAGCCAATTAAAAGTGATTGCGGATGCATTCATGTGTTATTTAGAAATATAATGATCTCCTTTAATGTATGTACTAGGTTTTTAAGTGATAAGCTACTTTATCTTATACAATTTTACATGCAGGAGAGTGATTAAATTTGTAAAAGCTTTAAATAACATAATTCTAGTAACTCACAGTAATTGTCTTATATATTTTTATTTATTTATTTATTTATTATAAACAGGGCGACAAACATTATACGAAAAACTATATCTACACTATGTAATGTTATTTTTTTTATTTATTTCGTTTTTTTTACACTTATTCTATTAAAAATATAAAATAAATGTGATAAAGCTCTATTTTTGTGTGTTATTGTAATTTATTCAAGAGGTTAATTGCGCACAATTTATTGTGTCGTTTTAATTTCATATTTAGCTGATTCTAATAATGAGCATATGAAAATGTCTCTTTCGTAGAGTTTTTAAAGTTTACGAAACTTTCAAATAATATTTTAATAAAGAAATTTCCCTTTTTACTTACCCATCGTATGTAGTATAGGGTAAGTCTTGTAATAGTTTTGAAAATCTAAAAAAAAAAATGACGGATTTACACGTTTCAGACACTGGAGATTCCGAAAAACATATTTTTAGAAATAAAAATTTGCCGTCCGTCTGTCTGTGTGTGTATCTGTAAACGCTCTATCTCCCGATCAAATTGAGATAGAGACTTGAAATTTGGTATTTACTTAGTATGTAATAATGGGAAGATGCTTATTGAATTTCAGAAACCTCGATTATCCGGAACGATTTTTTTCGGACTCTCGAAATATTCGTTCTGATGAAAGGTATATAAAAATTTTCGAAATTGTTTATTTTAAGGAGTGTATATAAAAAACAATTAAACACAAATTTTGCATAAAGAATGAAGTCGATCGGATAATGAGTTGCCGAGATATTTTGGAATCCAATTTCCCACACTTTTCTATTTTCCATGACCCTGTATTTTATTCAAATTTCTATTCAAAGATATATTTTAATTGAAAATGAGACGTTTAATCCAACGCAGTAAACCATTATTTAATATGATTAAAAATTATTATATATTATGTAATAAGTTATATAGTTATAGTGAGTTATAGAGCATTTAAAGTTTATGACATCATCAAGCCACGATTTTATTCGAATTGCAATGCATTTTATAAATAGTTTACATACGTTTTATTTACATATTTTATATTATCCATATTCATGATGGGTAAGTATTACGGTGGCCCCCAACGACTAGTTTTAAATACTTTATTTTAACTTACATTAACTTTCTTTTACTGTATGTATGTGTCAGTCAAATTTTGTGATTCATTTTTCACCCATTTCCTGTTGACATAGAGTTTTGAAATTTGGAATATCTATGTATTCCTGAGTGCAATACATGAATTGGACAATATTTTTTAAAAAATTCGATCCCTAAGGAGGTAATCAACATCATCGGGCCAAAACTTACATTTCCCATATAGATATAACGTTACGATTTTTTAATTGAAAAAAAATAGCTCCCAACATTTATCCATTTTCACCCCATTGTTGCCCGTATCATTATGACGTTAGAATTGAGTGACGCACACATTTGTGCTTTATAATATAGGTTGACTTTTTGTGAATTTTAATGAAGGTATGTTTGTTTAATTACATTTAATTATTAAAATTTATAATTAACGTTAAATTTATAATGCAGATTTAAAACATTTGTGCTGAATTAAAACAAAAATTCAAAACTCGAATGAAAAAGAAATGAGTTAAGGATAACGATATAGTAGAGAAAAAAAACTCAGTTGAAATAAATTTAAATTCCTCACTTTTTCGAATAAATTTGATTATTACAAATTTCTTATAAAGCCGCATTTACTCTAACTGAGCTAGCAAACATACAGTTTTGTTCCTTATACGGGTAGAATGGAATTGAAACAACTACACCCATAACACTGCCTTTATGGGAGCAACAACACTTGCGAAATTTTATGAAAAAACAGCAGATATTGATATACCTTTTTCTAGGGAACTATTGGCCCCACCAGTGGCTGAGAGGTTCTGCTCTCAAGGCTGGTAGACGGGAGGTGCTGGGTTCAAACCACTGTCGCGCTAGTCGACATAACCGTTCGGAGTTTTCCGTGATTTTCTTTGAACCTTGCCGTAAATACGGATTAGGATCCCTTTGAAAGACCCCCACGGAGGGCACTTCCCCTAGGGTCTATATCCCTCGTGTGGATAATCGGCCGTCATAAAATCAACCAAATCTTGGGAAGAAGTGAAGCGATTTAACCTTTTTAATCTTATATATTATTTCTGTTGTCAACATCCCTGTTTCTAAGTAAATACAAAACGCAGAACGATAAATGAGATGCTATATGAAAGGGGTTTTAGCTGGCTTCTAACATAGTACACTTACATTTCATTAACCGCATTTTTGAATAAAAAATGTTGTTAATTAAAAATTAAATCTGCATTGTTTCATATATGAAATGAAAAGTTTGTCTCAAATCAGTGTTGCCACAAAAGTAAAATACTGCATTACATTGTGCTCAACGATGATAATAATAAAAAAACAAAAGTGGGACAAAATTTCCCTGCAATGTTGCAGACGATTAAGCTCGGTTCCCGTAAGATACCCGTAAGATTACGTACGATCACCATGTGAAGCAGCATCGTGGTCAGCAACCATTATCAGTGTTTGGGAGGTTGACAGCCTCTCTGGACTGCGGCTGCTGTGTGACCGTGTACGTTAATGGGAGCTGCTGCATGTAAAATCTCTTTGTGGCTCCAATATCTTCCAAGTTAGCAATTGATACCTCTGAGGGTGCCAATTCAGATGCAGGTCTCTCATCTGGAATTGATTCAAAATTAGGAGTCCAGCTCTAGAAGTCCAACCTCTCTTGAGGCTCTGGCACCATTTTCTTTGAGAGAAAGTGCCGAGACACTTTCTCTGACACGACAACAACAAAAGCAAATATGAAATTCAAATACTAAATTTATTTTCCTTTATTCCATATATATTTTTTTCCAAAACAGATTATATCACCCTCTAATGTAGTTAAAGTACGATTGATATATTATTTTTTATTTTTTGCCTTTACTATCTTAGATCATTTTTTAGTGTAACTTTAATGGAATAAATGAGATGATACTCTGGCTTGACTAATATTGTTTGCAGACATTTTTAGTCCTTAATTTTCCTTTAGAAAGTTAAACCAGCATCTAAAAAATATTAGATATTGCTAAAATATATTAGACTGCAATGCAAAATGTACGCACGGGTCCGCTGGTTATATATATATACATATATATATATACGTACATTTAATTTTGCATTAGATTTAACTATATTTATTTTCAAATAATATAATAAAATCACTTGTTAACTTGAAGTTAAAGTGTAATTACTGCTTAAAGTGATAAAAAAAATAACACAAAAGGCTTAGAAATACGTTTAATATGTAGATGATATATGTTTCATGCACTCTAACGGCCACTTCTTCCAGATCAAAATGATAAATAAACTATTTTCGCACAGTTTTTAAAATCATAAACACAAATCACGAAATCACATGTGTAATGTAAGTTGTGTTTAAATTAGTCAAACTGAAAAATTTGAAAAAAATATTATTTTATTGTTTTTTTAATTTGTAAATCATCGCGTTTCTAATTTTAGGTAATTCAAAAGAATTTTATTAGTTGCATATGTTCGTTTTTTGCAAATATATTTCTATTGATTCACGGATAATGGATGGGAAATAAACTCTTCATGGAAAAATTATTTTATTTGAAATCAATAATTTTCTTGAAATCAATCTGCAAAGGCTCTATTATGTGTAGTCTATCCAAGACTGTATTATTATAACTGTATTATAATATGTATTAATAACAGTTAGATGATAAATTGCCAAATATTTTTTAGGGTTACAACTGTTTAAGAGTTGCAAAAACTAACGGACCACCAAGGACCACTAACGGACTTTGAAAGGTCGACAACACAATATTTGAAGCAGCACTAAAAATTAGAAAATATAAATATAAAAAAACGAGTGTAAATTAAATATGTGTATTATTTTATCATTTATTAGTTTTATGTAAATTAAAATAATAATTTGATATGAATAAAACAATTTAGAAATCCTGAAAATATAGTTTGTATTGTATTTCCTTCTATCATACCATTAAAAAGAAACAGAACAAACATAAAATTATAATAACAATAATAAAGTCACTAACTCATGCTTTCTATCAAGCATAAACTATACCGTTGATTTTTCAAAAAATGGGGTCCACTCCAAATGAACATATTTTTTTTGGAACTACATAAATTTAATTCATGAAATTGTGTGATTGTTAAGATAAAGATTTTTGTTTCTTTTCTAAAAATATGTTTTTCAGAATTCCCGATGTCTGAAACGTGTAAATCTGTCAAAATTTGTTTTTCGATTTTTAAAACATTTTCAAGATTTACCCTATACTACTTATGATGGGCAAGTAAAAGAGGAGATAATTTATAACACAAATTATAACAAATAACATTTAAACAAAAACAAAATAAATCTAAAATGTTATCGGTGAGAATATTCAAAAAACCAAATAAATAAATATATGTGCAAAATGAACATCTCCGGAAATAATTTAAATAAGATTATGATGACTTACATTTATTTAACCCTCTCACTGACAAGCCCGTGTTAATACGTTCACTAAGCTCCAAGTTTCATATCAATAGAAGCATTTTTTTAATTATTATATTTCTACAAATATAATGCGGTTTTAATACATTTTAATACATGATTGATACCCTCAATGTTTACATTCATATATAAAAGTTTTTTATATAATTTTGTAATAATCACCTATCTTTAGCATTTAAAAAATACAGAGAAATCAACACTACAATTATGCCCAAACAATTATATATATATATATGTATCAATTTGAAAATTTATAATAAAAACAATATTTTATCAAAATATACTACTTTAATAATCTATTTTTAAAAAAAACATGCGCTTTAACAGAATGAAAATAGTTTCATTTCATTAGTAATATCTGAAAAGTACCTGTACGTTAAAAACATTTAACGTTTTAATAAAACCATTTTTGTAAAGCTTTTGTATTAATAGTTCAACAATGGTTTTGGTTTAATTCAAAATACTGAAAACAAAAAGATTATTTTATTGTGTATAAATTGTCACATTTGAAGTAGAGCCGTGTAAAATAATATTATTATGGTATTTATAAAATTCTCATTTTTTCTTCGCTTCAAACATTCTCATATATTATTTTAATTTATTAATAAAACATATTCTTAAAATATTTCCAGTACCAGAATCAATTTATACAAATGTAATTTGAATTAAATTTAAAATTATCAGTGACAAGACTTTTCAACTTGGAATAAAAAGAAGGATTTTTTTACTACATAACCTAAAATATTATTGTTGCAATTGAGGAAGAAAAAAAAATAAGGCCAATATTTTACTTTTTTGTAGAATCTTTTTTTCTTTTATTTATTAACTGCAGCAGTGATTAAAGTATCGAGAAACTGATGAATTCCGTACGTCATTCTCAATAAAATAGCGTGATCAGTAGCATGTTAGTAATTATTGGCTTTTTTCAGTAGAAAACCTTTAAGCTCAATAAGGATCTGTTTATCAGAAAAGGGTTTAACTGCTACAAGTATTATTTAAAGCGATTTTTGTTAACCTTATTGATGAAGTCAGCAATTCATATAATATTCATTACAGGTTTACTGGAAATGGATATTGAATAAAATTTCATAAGCATCTGACATATTTTCTGTATTTATATATAAAAAAAAATAATAATATTAAAATAAATAACATTCTGTATACTTTCTTATAAATTAGTAATTTACAATTATTGAATGTTTTTAAATTATTTAAAAATATTGGTAAAATATATATAACTTTACATCCTTTAACACATCCGTGATTCTTAACGTTAAAAAAAAAAATAATAATATTAAATAAATAAATAAATAAATAAATAAAATGCTCATTTTTTTCTGGAAAAATATTTCTGAATTTAAAAAAAAAAAAACTAACGATTTCCTAACTGCAGAAATGGAAAACATCCTGAAGTACTGTTATGCTTCGATGATAATATTCATTCATATACATATATATATAGTATATGTAGCTATATGTACTTTAATAAAAGAATGAACTAAAACTATCCAAACTATCAAAAATTGTAAAAGAAGTTGTATATGAATGATTCAAAAGCTGAACTATAAACTTTAACCAAATTGAATTCATTATGAACTTCAAAACAAGATTTAAATTATCATAATTGATGTACCAGTTTTATTGTTATAATTAGTTTTACAATTTGTAAAATTATTGTTATCCTATATATTATAAAACAAGACACCATAACTTTGTATGTCCGGGTTAATTTAAAAAAAATACCCGATGGTTTTAAATATTTCTCACTTTAATCTGTGTCAATTATTAAATTTCTAAAAAATCGTCTGCAGTCAAAGAATATATTTTATAACTATTCTCGAAGCTAAAATATTATTTCATTTTACAACGTTTTTAAATCATTTCGAGAATTCCAGTTCTAAACAGAAAAATTATTTGGCGCCAATAATATCCGGAAGTCTAATCACTACGATATCTAAACGACGGAAATTAGATTGATTCCTTTAAATTCAGGCTATGATTGGATAAAACAGATCACATGTCACGTTTGTATCCTAGCGCCAAGCTTCCTTAAAATCGCTTGCACTGCTCGGAGACACAGACTTTTTACGGATTCTCTCGCCTTCCAAATTGTTGACAAATAATTCTGCAGTCGTAGTAATAAGAATAGATATTTGTCTATTCTCCCCATATTGTCCATGTAGTATTCTCGAAACCTTTAATATAATGTAAACTGAATAGCGTCTAAATTTAAATGGCATTTCCGTCATATGCTTGATATGTTGTATTTGAATAAAATAACTGAAGCGAAGCCACTGTCTGCTTATTTCCTCTATTTTTCATTTGTCGTCTACGAATCTGTTTTTCGAATGTGAACGTCTGCAAATACCTGTGCTAATAATCGGGTAACATTGCCTTGTTCAATTTTAAACCTTCCAAAACGTGACATGCTAATATTACAAACTTTATAATAAAATAATAAAATATGTATATTAGGCATAACTAGAAGAGACAAAACAAGAATAACCCGGATAAGAAATTAGATAAATGTTTTTGACATCATCAAGTGATTTAAACGTTTAAAATGAAAATGGAATGAGAAAATTTAAGAAAACAAGACACCAAATGCGTAGTAAACAATCTACATTAGTATTTCAAGAAGTAATCAACGAAGAAGTAGACCTTAGGTAAGATCGAACGCCAGGAAAGTGTTGCGAGTTAATTGAATGACGAAAGGACTAGACAGGAAAGGAAATAATGGAATATATATATATATATATATGTGTGTGTGTGTGTGTGTGTGTGTATGTATATATCCTTTAGTACATATCCTTTGGCAGGATTAAACATCTTTTCGCCTTTTATTTTAACATCGCACAATCTAGTATATCTCAGTTGATGCTTTCTAGATTTTCTTCAAGTTCCTATAAGGGAATTTTCGGAAATACGGATCGTCTTTTATACGCATTCAAGGTCATCATCTTATGGCAATCAATCCGAATCCGTTGATCCTTATCAACATTTGCATTCATTTCTTTCTAATAGCTGCCGTGACGATCTGATTGACGGATTTAGGATTGGATTATGACGGATATTATTTGATTTTTTATACAGTAAAATAAAAAAGGAGGTAGCCAAATTCGTCCACGCTTTTCAAACAATTTGGGGGCAGCCCATCTGCGTTCGGCATTAACTTTCTGACCTCAGACGATTCTTTTAGGTTCTTCCCTTAGGTAATTAACTGGTAAACAGGTTGGGGGTGTTATGAAGGAGTCGTCGGTATATGATTTATATGTTGATGTAACACTAGGGAACGGCCATCTTGTCCTTTTTATTTTTATTTCCAATACACACCCACAATCACAATTTGCAAACGCAAACGAATAAAAAATAATCGTAATAACACTTGACTCTTTAGTTACATCACTCTCCACTATACATCACATCACCTTCACAAATCAAAATCCGAGAGCTAAGTACTCTTCTGAGATTTTTTGCTTTCGAAAAGACAGCCCAATATCCATCTCTCATCGGATGAGTACTGCCATCTATCGGTGGCCTGTAAAGTAAGTTCTCTGAAAGTAAGTTATTTAAAGGGGAAACCATTACCGTTCTGTGTTCGTTCGCCATGCATTACGCATATGAGAGGATGATTAGTCACTAAATATCTAACCCCAGCCTATTCTGTAAAATCTCCACGAAGGTAATTAAGAAGTAATTAACAAGATAAGGTATTTATCATGTGTATATATAGAGATAGAGATAAGGGGAGGGGAAAGAGGGGGCAGACGGGAGAGGGAAAGATAGGCCACAAAATTATCCAGTCATCAAGATTTTGAATAGAATATCGTAAAATAATAATTTCATATTTCTTGTCGAAAATGTACAAATAAACACCTGTAAATTTTATCCATCAAAGAAAATATTGTTATAATGGAAATTAAGAAGTATTGGTAGCATATTAAACCTCCTTTGAAAAAATCGTCTTCCGCTTCTATGTTGTGATATCAAGGTAAAAGAAAGTGCTTGTGGGGGGGTGGGGCGGTGACAAAATTCCTCCATGTTGGCTAAACAGGTTGGGGGAAACACTTCTGCATTCGTTCACTATGCATTACGTACATGAGCAGATTAGTCACTAAGTTTTTAATCCCAGGCGATTCTTTTAAGTTCTCCTCGAAGGGAAGCGGTAATTAACAAGATATGGTACTTATCATGTATATATATATATATATAGAGAGAGAGAGATAGAGAGAGAAAAAGAGAGGGACGGAGGAGAGAGGGAGGGAGGGGAGAGAGGGGGAGAGAGAGAGAGCGGTCACAAAATTGTCCAATCATCAAGATTTTGAATAGATTTTCGTAAAATAATAATTGCATATTTCTTGTCGAAAACGTATAAATCAACACCTGTAAATTTTATACATCAAAGAAAATATTCCTTTAATGGAAATTAAGAAGTATGGGTAACATATTAAATATGTTATTATACTATGTGGAATACTGTCATTCTTTCAATTGTTACATTATTACTTTGAATTTTATGTTTTTAAAAAAACTGCGTTAAAATATATTTATTTTTTAAGAATATATTCATGTGAAATTTGTTAAAATCAACATGTGTAGTTTTTCACATTCACGTGTAAAATATTATGATGTCACTATCACTAAGAACTTTTATAACATAAATGATTTTTTACTAAAGAATTGGGTTCCACTAAAATTCAAATCTCCAGAAAAATCTTTATTCTTTCTATCTTTCTGTGGTTCAGTTCGATTTCTAGCTTCTTAAAATAAGTAGAAACTTTAAAAAATTATATTTCTTGAAGGAAAGTACATGTTCTGCATTAAAAAGATCGCTAACATGTAAACTTTTTTCTACGTCTTTAAATTTCGTTATTTTAAAAGTAGTCATTTGTAAAATAATTGCAGCAAGTACTGTAGGTATACATTTAGCAGAAGCTAATATGAATTGAAAAAAAAATTATTTTATACTTGAAATAGGGAATAATGTGGTATAATGAATCATGATAAATGAGTTGTTTTTTTCTTTTTTCGTGTTTTTCAAAAAAACCATTTTAGAAAAAGAAAAGGCGATCTTAATCTTTACTCAATATTTTCATTTTAATCTGCATTTATAACATTGCTCTTTGAACGAAACATATCAGATAATACAGATGTAACACTTAATATTATTTTTTTTTAATTATATCATTGTGTAAGTGAAAAGAAAGAAAAACATTTATCATAAGAAAATCATTTGTGTCATAAGAAAATGAAAAATCGATATGACTATTTGGAGCGCGAATAAGACGAATTTAGAGAGTAAATTCTAATCCAGAAAAGTATTTTATGAAATACGTATAGATACAAGATTTAACGCAGACAAATATGAGTAGATTTTAAAACAAAACACAATACTGTATATGTAAATTTTAAGAGAAACATGACCTATCGATATGAGACAGTTCAGAAGATTCTTCTATGTAATAAATTTAACTGTTGTAAAAATAAATCTGCAGTTGGAATGCAGATTCTCTAAATAAAGAATATGTGGAATTATAATATTTTTCTTGAAATGTCAACTAATCTAGTTAAATATACCAACACCAATGTGTTTTTTTTTTCAGTAAACTTTTTTTTTCTTTATAGAAAGAGAAAACCTACTTACAATTCAATATACATACAACAATTAATTTTTAAATAAATTTTCAAGAACAGAACAATTATTTAGTAAAGAGAAGATTTATTTTAAACGTTATCTTTTCAAAAGAGACAAAAAAAAACTTAACTCTGCTTAGAAAATAAAAAAAGCAAATCGATGAGATATCCGTATACAAATAAGAGAAATGTTGAAAGAAATACAATACTGTTCTTTGGTATAGTATTACATGGAAAGGGTAGAACATTTACAATTGAGGGGGTTAGAATGAGAGTGGAGTAAGTCAATATCTAGTAATTTGAAGAAATGAAGGGTTTTGTGAAAATACTTGTCGTATTGCGTTGCGTTAAGTGGTGCAACTTGTTTTGCCCTCTAGCTACTCCCTAAGTCAACAATGACGTATTTGACTGTAACAATGAATATAAATTAATATAAGTTCATTGAAAATGTGGTCATCTAGTGGGTTTTTTTTTTTCAATTTTTGACTTATTTCGCTGTCATTCTAACCGCTTTAACTGTGTCGAATAATCATGAGTCGGCTTTTAAATTACTGCATATAAATTCTAAGAGAAACGGGATTTCAATGCTTTTGAGGTCAAATAAAACTATGCGCAACAAATTTAAATACAGTTGAAATGAATTTAAGACATAAAGCTTGCAGTCATTAATTACTAAAACTGTAGAAGTTTAATTTTATTTTGATATGCAGTATCTACCTATTAGATAAAAAAAAAAATTCTATTTTGTTTTCATTTTCTGAGATTTTTTTTTTATTTTTATTTTTTTTTAGAAATAGATGTTCTCTGATTTCTCTCCGTATGCGAATTCTAAACAAGCTTATTTTTAGTATAATTTCCATTTCCACTTTCAAAGCAAGTTATTCAGAATATATGGAACTATTATTTAATTTTAAAAATGATTATTAAAAATGACATTTTTGTAGAGGAAACATAGTAAATTTGTTTTGAAAATATTAAAATGTATTTTAGCATTCGTGTGCAAATAAGAATTTTGTAAAGAGAATGTGTTCTAAGAAAGCACGATGTAAAACTGAATAGAGATGTCAGAATTTTGAAAAAAATGTGATCATATTTTCAGTCATTTCCAACTCCTCAAAAAATCTGAAATATACGAGTTCGTGCTGACGTGAATATAACTCACTTTTCCCGCAACATAACCGCAATGATGATAATTTCGAGAAGATTTGAATTTCGGTCACTTGGCTTTCATACTTTTTTTTTTTAGATTTGGTTCACGTTGCTAATAAAATACGTTTATGTGATTTTTATTAAAGAAAAATCCTTTAAAATTCATTTTATGCATTTAATTCAAGCATACCAAAAACATACAATACATGATGCAGAGGTATGTACAGTCTAGACGTAAACGAAAGAATTGTAAAATTACATTAAAAGAGATCCAGTTGAGATTAGTACAAATGATAAATTAGTTGTTTCGTATTTTCCAAGTTTCAATACTTCATAAAGGGACATAATACTTTTACATCCATAAACAATTTGAGTTTTCGAAATACGCATACATACGAAAAATCAATAATTTCTGGGTATATTAAAAGAAACCTAAAAAAATCATTTATATAATTACTTACAATATCTTAAAAGTGGATAAGTGTGATCGAAGATTGCACAAATGGTTTCGTTTAATACTTCTTTCAAAACACTTTAAGCTTTAATTAATAAATCCAAATCATGAATGTATAATTACTAGTAAATCTTCAGATCAGGAGCCTCAACGTCAGCTCTAAAAGTCAATGTATTTTAATCTCACTTTACATAATATTTAACATCTTACAATCCGCAAATTAATTTTTTTTAAATTACTACATATCTATTTATATGCATATAAATTAATTCGAAGGTTTCAGAAATGAGAAACGTTAAATTAAACACGGTTTATGAAATAATATTCTGACATTCTCATGAACTTCTTATTCTATTTTTTAGATAAAAAAATACATTTCTTCAGGGGGGCTCTGCCCCTCTGAACCCCACGGAATCTTATTAAATTTATATTCCAGATTTTCTATTGTTTGTGTGAATGATTCTAGTATATCTTGGATTTCGTTCTACACAGTGGTTTTATTAGAATAAGCAAAAATTTCGAAAATAATTTCATGTTATCCTAATACCTAAATAGCAATATTTACTTACCTGCCAACCACGAAACATTCACATCTGATAGATAAATTGAATAATATCTCGTGTACAAAAGAAACTTATGGAAATGCAAACTGAATTTACTATATTTCACTTATATCTATCGCAGAAATCTAGTGTTATTGCAATTTTTGTTTTGAAATAACAGTTTTGATGGTCATTCTATAATATTTATTTTACCAAAGTGCATCCTAATCTAACTCGAGGACAATAGCATACTAAAATCCCCTCAAAATAGGCTTATTTGGAAACCTTTAAACCTATCGTGCCTACTGCCAATTCACTAAATAGCAACCGTGATTTGGCGCTATAAAGTTTTTTTAATAATTTTTATGATCTCAGTTTCCAGTAATTGTGCTATTTCAGGCTGTATGGATGCGTATTACTACGCTAATTTCTTTAGATAAACCATCTTGTTGTACGAGATATTATATTTTATTTTAAAAGTAATACTAATTTTCAAACACGAAAAATCCACATCTTTTCCAGAAAATGAATAATATCTCATATAAAAATGTTTCGGTTAACATTCTATAATAGTTAAAAGATAATTTGTATCAAAATAAATTCTCATGTATTTCAATAAAATATTAAAATTACCCAAAAATATTTTATTTGGCGAATAAAATACTGTAGCAAAATAGTCTGAGTTACTTGAATTTTATTATGTTGATATTATTTGAAATATAGTTGTTAGGTTACGGTTAAATTAAAGTGGAAAATAAAAATAAATGCATGTTAAAATTTGCAAAAAATGATAAAATAAAATGTATTATATTATTAGAAGAGATGTATAAAATTGCACCAAAAATTGTACACCTAATTTAAAAAAATCTGACGAATGTATTAACAAAATTTCAAATTAATTTGAATAATTTAAGACCTGACTTGATAAATTTTAGTCTTCATACCTTACTGTTTAAATAGATTAACAAAATGTGCCAATTTATTTTCAACGAATGAAAAATTTCAAAATCGTCTGAATTCCCATAGAAAAGCATTATGGCTTAAAAAGAAATGTTCTATATTTCCCGAACGAATGAACCAAATGTAACTAAAAACTATACTGCTAATTCCGGGTATCTCACCAACATACCTACCAAAAATCCAACTAATAGGATCATTTTTGCGGCAGTTATCGCGGAACAGACAGACAGACAGACAGAAACCAAAAACTTTTCGGGTCTCCACAGTGAGCCTTAACGGACGTTTCGGGAATTAAATTCTTATATTTTATGAATAAGAACATAGTTGGGAACACCATTAAATTTAATTTTAGAATTATTACAAGAGGACGCTATATTTAATCAAATTAAAAATATTCAAGAACTGTTTTTCAGACAATTGTAACTACATCTGTTCATTTATCTGAAAACCATATTTAATTACAGGATTTAATTTAACTAAAAAAAAACTTTAATAGAAGGAAGTATAATAATTTAAAAGTGAGACGGCAGCACTACTCATTAACGAAAATTAAAGGTTTAAAGAAGAAACTTAATATTTAAGAATAAGATATGTTTAAATTTTTTAATTAAATTATTTAAATTAAATATAAATTTCCGATATATTTTGATTTTAAACATTTATCTGAGGTTTAAATAAAATTTAAAATTTCTGAAAAAAAAAATAGAAGATATGGCAGATATAGCAAGAGGAAAACCATCTACAGAATTTTCTCGTTTAAATTTAAAAACAGAAACTATTACAGATATTTATTTTAGAAAAATAAAGATTATAGCACAAATGAATGATTATAGTACATGTACACTGAGATAGTCTGTGGACATACTGACAAGGAGTAGGAAATCCTGTAATGAAATGTTATCATGAAATATACCAAAAATCTGGTTCAATCTACTTGGTGTCAATGGTGCATTTGGTTTAGAACAACCCCCTTCGCTCAATAGACTCCTCAACCCCCCTCTCGTTTTTTCATATTTGGTTTCGCCTTCTGATATTTAACCAGCGTACATCCCGTAAGTTACATAATTGTGTCATTTTCGCCCTCTGGATGATGACCATGTTCTGGTCGACAACGCTTGGGACTCTGACTATAATTTTAACATCTTTATACCGGTTTAAATTATTTAAAACCGTTTTTTCATTTTACACCTATTTTAGTACTGAGTGATGAATTGTGATTAATTTTGAATGTTTTCATGTGTTTAATTCAAAATGATATAAAATATAGATTTTTTTCTTTAAATATTCGGCCTTCGAGTACTTTTTGTTTTTCTCTATCTTAAAATTGACTGAGATATAGCAGTTTAAAATTCTTGAGTCGTTGGCATTTTGAATCAATCTGAATTTTGTCATGTGATAGCACTCGTATTTATCAACATATTTAGATGTGACTGAGCATTTGTACAGAGACAGAACATACCAAGGTGTCGACCAAGTTCGTTGCCCAGCTTCAGCCGCCACCTTGTTTCAAACTGGCGGTCACTTAATTTTTCTTTTTTTAAGTCTAAAACGTATTAGAAATTGAAATGTTTTATTTCTTTAAGTGTTCTAACTTGATAGAAGGATACTGGAGCGTTTTGTTCCAGTCTCTATTCTAAATATCACTGAGATATAGGAGTTTGAAATTTTAGGGTCGCTGACTTTTTCAAATAGTCTGATTTCTGACAGAACTTGTATTTATTAACCAATTTGTGTGTGAACGAGCACGTCTACAGGACAAAGCTAGGTCTCGACGAAGTTCGTTGGCTGGCTTCGTTTGCCACTTTGTTTCGCAATGGCGGAAACTTAATTTAAAAAAAATCAAAATAGTGTATAAAATAATTAAAACTTGAATTTTTTCCCTTTAATTGTTCGACTTTGACATAATGATTCCTTAGCATTTTTTGCCTGTCCTCTTTCCTAAAAAATGGCAGATATCTAGAAGTTTAAAATTCTGTGTTCGATGACATTTTAAAACAATCCATTTTTTGTGATGCGACGGCACTCATATTTATGAACCGATTTGTATGTGACTGATCCTGTGTACAGGACGTACCAATGTCTCGAAAGAGTTCATGTGCCAGCTTCATTTGCTATCTTGTTCCAAAATGTTAGCCACTTAAATATTTCAAATTAAAAAAGGTGAACAAAATTTTTTTAAATCTAAATTTCACTTACGTGTTCGGCCTTGACACAAGGAATCGGGGAATTTGTTTTGCCTCTTTCTTAAAAAGTGGCTGAAATATAGCAGTTTGAAATTCTAGGGTGACTGCTATTCCATAATTAGGTTTCATTTATGAGCATTAGAAAATATGAATTCTTGCAAATTTACTTTAATTGTTTTAACCATTGTTGTTACTCTCATACGTTGAAAACTACATAGTCATATCCGCCAGCAGACAGTTATTGGAAAACACAGTAATACTTGGCGAAAACCTGCCGAATTTCGTGACCAAAAATAAATCGCTAAATATGACGCCAACAACATGGATATAGTTTAGTGAAATTCTCATTAAAATTCAGCATTCGCGAAAACTGGGATTGCATCTTCTATAATCGTGTTCCAAGCAGTTTATCTGAGTGTGTTAGAGAAAAATTAGCTGAAATTTTAAAAACAAGGAACAAGGAAGAAACCTTTCCCTACCGATACAGTCCAGAAGGACTTCTGTTCATTCATCCTGCTTAGTTAACGAATATATCTTGTGTTCGTCTTCATGCATTATTCATGAAAAAAAAAATAAATCCTTCACAAACAATAATAAAATAACGACATAACGGTTATTTCAAGAGGAAATTTTTGCATAGCTTTTCAATGTTTAATAGTGGTTGAATTACCCATTTTAACTGTGTGACTTATACTTTAGGAATATTTGTATTATGAAAGATTTTAAACTAGTAAAAATAAATCATTTCAAAAAAGGTCATTTTAAAACATCCCGCTTGTATTATATAGTTCTTTAATAAAAATTTTTAAAATGCAGGGTAAAATATTTCAATTATATTTTTAATTTTCGATATATTGCATTCGCTGTTAAAAACAAAAACAAAATCTCCACACTCTGACGTATGAAAATATGGAACATCTGAAATTGATTCACTGAATTTAAATTTTAGAAGTGACAATTACACGTGGCGTGTCTGTTTTATTTCTTCTATTAAATTTCTTGTCGCTTTTGGAAATCCCAGTTAAGCAAAATTTACTTAGACAAAAAACTATTTATTAGTTTTACCTTTTAAATTATTATACAAGTTGTCCACTCTCAACGGTGTCCAATGGCATACATTAACTGAAACATACATTAACTCTAGTATTAAAATAAATAATCAACGTGAAATAGCCCATATAAATATATATAAAATGGCAAACAGCTGTTTCGGAGCCGCTAAAGCTCCATCATCAGTGCCACATTTAAAAGATTAAAAACTGATCCAAAAGTTTAAGCCATGTAGGCATGCTTGCTTCTTCACACGCGACCAAGAAAGAATCGCGGCGAGTTTTTTTAAAACAACAGCGGAGTCAGGAAACACATATGACGTAGGAGACCAATAGAAGCGCTTGGGAAGACTGGACGAGTTTAAGTACGGAGGAGAGAAAAGGGGGAAAGAGGAATTGAATAGAATGAATTAAATGAAATGTAGCCAGACATTTGAAAAATTTGGTGTGCTGGACTATTACATGCTTTACTACATTTACCATGTTTCTATTACATTTAATGACAACTGGACATTGACTCAGTTGCATGAATTCTTGAGTTTTTAATCTTTTAAATTAGACACTGATGATGGATCTTTAGGAGCTCCGAAACAGCTGCTTGCCATTTTATATATTTTCATTTGTGCTATTTTACATTGATCATTTATTTTAATATAGCGGCACAAAGTTCAATCCACCTAATTTAAATTAACTCAGTCATCATACAAAAAATACATTTTATGAAATGTAGGACCTACCAATAACTTTTCTGCTAAATTGCTGTTGTGTTTATATTATGAGCATATTTTACTCTTAATAGTTAACATCAATCTTAAATATGGGAGAATTATTCAAAATTCGCCATTTTCTTCTGCACTTCCCAAAGATCTTAATTGAGCATCGAACTTTAAGATATGTGAATGCTCTGCAAACATGAACTATTGAGGCGATTAATTTCTCGAGAAATTGTTAGCATTAAAGGTATTTCTTTCGGATTTCAAATAGTAATCAATAGTTCTTTGGTTACTCTCATTGTTCGT
The DNA here is from genome assembly GCA_963931845.1 of Maratus michaelseni. Taxonomy (NCBI): domain Eukaryota; kingdom Metazoa; phylum Arthropoda; class Arachnida; order Araneae; family Salticidae; genus Maratus; species Maratus michaelseni. The sequence goes on along the minus strand of OZ007589.1, from coordinate 445,317,792 downwards.
TATCTGTGAAGAAACTATTTCTTTGTTTCATACCATATGTCTTCCATGCTTGAATAATTCATAATAAGAGGAAATCGACATTATGATTATAAAGCTTATTGACGAAGTTCTGAATATTTTCTGAATTTTTAATCGAGCATGAATTGCCTGATGTCTCCACATTTTAGTTGAGTATGTATCCCCACTTTTTCAATAAATTGGAAGCAGTGTTTATTTTGTGAAAATATCAAACGATAGGAAACGAAAAATTTAAAAATACGTCATTATAAAGTTTTTTTTTTATCATTACTTGTAATCGTTCGATTTTAATTAATATTATACGTATTTTTTAATAAAATCTGATAAAACAATTTTATTGGTCTTTTTTATTATATTAAATCTATATATACTAATGTTATAAAGAAGTAACGTTTATTTGTTTTTTTGTTTGTCTGTAGGAGATAATCTCAGGAACTACCGGACAGATTTCAAAAGTGATAGTGGCAAATTAATGGTGCCAATACCTCCTATAACATAGGCTATATTTTATGTCCATGCCATTGCCCCTGGGGAGTTCAGGAGCAAAATTATTTCTAAAATTGCGTATATTGTGATACTGAGGGAGCTAGAAACTTGAAATTAAATATGGTAGCTATTTATAAGATGTAAACTCTCTCTAAGAACAGATTCTAAAAAAAAAATCCAAATTGAAAAGGGTAAAATGCTAGAGTAAAAATAAAATCAAACGTTCGAAAATTCTAGTAACTAATGCAATGTTAGCCGAGTTTTTCCGGTAAAATAGGACATGATCAGTTGCAGTACTGTACCTCGTTCATGTCCTTTGGTGTTATTAGTTCTTTAGAGGTTTTGACATCAGTACTTTGATTTTGGCTGGACTTTTTTCTAACTGAAAAAAAATGTCGTTCGAAAAATATAACTATAATTTTATACATTTCAAAATTTGTAATGCCAAGTGTAAAAATAAAAGCATAATCAATTAGGGATAAAGTAGACATTCTTAAGAATATGTAGTGGGGAGAAAAAAACCAGCAGTATGAAAAAAAAAAAGATGTAGGTGCTTTCTTCATCTCCATTATCACAAAAGTAAGACTGGCGATTTAATTTTAATTTTACGATATTAAGTAAAATTTTAGTATTGAGATAATTAGAGCAATTAATAGTACATATTAATTTATGCATGTGCGTGTATTTAAGATTTTTATTATATTTATTTTATTACAAGTATCGATTAATACAAAGCCTTTATAATTCCCTTGCTACTCGTATTAAAGGAGGTCTACTGTATTTTTCATCAGACGCTTATGAATATATAAGAAGCTTATCAAAAGGATTAAGCTTTCATCAGAAATTATGAATATGTAACTATATATCCGTAAAATTATGAATACTTAATAACATAAATTAAAATAATGTATTAAGTGGCTATATGTTAAGTCAACAGAAACATTGCATTATATTTGCGTAATTAATTTTTTAAAAGCTTACATGCATTTAAAATGTGATTTTACATCTGTACAAAAAATGTTACATATTTAGAATGTTATATATAATAATAATATTATAAAAAAATTATATATGTTGTTTATAATTTCAAATGTTTTTTTTTTAATATTTCAGATGCAAATAGTTTTGTCTAAACAAATTAGTAAAATAAAGATCTTTAAACATAATTTGTATATTTTGCGATTGTGTTTTGTTTAATAAAATGCATTATAAAACTTATAGTTAACAAACCAATTCGGAAACGGAAGAAGATTGACTGTCTCAGACCAGTCTTGTCATCAAACCTCTTTTATATATTCTTACTAGAAATGAAATCCTTGGCTAACAGTGCGCTCTATTTGAAACAAAACAAATGATAAGCTCACGGAGCAACATCTGGTGAATACAGCGGATACGGCAATACGACAGAGTGCTTCTATTGTTTCCTGGCTTGTTTTGCAATATGTGGCCGAGCATTTACTGATTAATTAAAACTCTTGACGTATTTTTCGGGAGTTTTCAGGATGTTTTTTTTTTCTTTAATGCATTGTTAGTGGTTTCTTGTAACATTTGTCATTAATTGAATCAATCATTATAGAAGGGGCACTTGTCCTCAAATTGAACATTTCAGGAGATAAAAAAAACGTTTTTTATGAATAAAATAAAGGCACTTTTTTTGAAGTATCTATCTTAACTTAATATCTTAAATATGAGTTAATATTAGTGGACATTGTTGAAAGCTCTTCATGATGTATAAATGATGTAATAAAAATAAAGTAAAATTTGAGATAAGTGCGTATTCTTTAATGAAATAAGGTGAAATTATATACAAAAAATATAGTTTCATTTAAGATATATAGAATATGGCCTACAACACTTACAAGAAGATACACTGAATAAATGATACATTGATTGATGCATGAAGCAAGACATGCAATAATTATACTGAATTTATTTTTTTATTCATCAACAGATTGTCCAGCTTCATAGACTGAACATAATGTAATTTATTTATAAAATATTTTAAATTTTTCAGTAATATAGGCTAAGAGACAATTTAATTTCAAAATCATTTTTACATTAATGGGGACTGGTCCTTCATAAGCTTTTTCAGTTTGTATCTCAAATTTATATTTAATCTTAAATGAGAACAAGTTTTTTTAGTCATCAATGGCTTGTATCTTGTAGTGACAATATCCAGACTGTCAAATGTATAATTAAAGCGTATTAAAATATATAGTTATTAGATGCTTACTGAAATCTTAATTTACTATTTTTTGAGACATTTCACCATCTTAATTCTTCTCAAATGCGACCTCTTTTGTGCAGGAATGGCCACCAATTAGCAAAATTTAATATGTCGTCCGTCTGAACAAGATTCATTGTATTTTTTTTTGGCGTATTTAATATTAACGAACAAAACTACTTTGTATCATAAGTTCGATGTTTACCACTCTTTTTATGAGAGAAGGATATTTTCTGCGGCAGAAGTCATTTCTGAATGTACACATGTCCATGGCATTTTCAATACTGCAAGTTCTTTTTCTCTTCCTTTAAAGACAGAGAAATAATATCTAGGGTCTTGGAATATTTGATTTGATTGCCTAAGAGGGACTGCTCAGATAAGGAAACCAAGTCTGTAGAGCATAGTATCTCTACCGATTTTTATGTAAACATTTTGAAATTCACCCTTACTATACTAATTTCCACATTTGTATTCTCAGGTACGCACCTTAGGAACATGCGTTTGGTCGCCATTTGCAAGACAAGTATTAATCTGACGAATTTCTTAGAATTGAAGTAAATGTGGTTAAAGAGAAAGAAATAAACTTTCAAAAAGGGTACCATAACTCAATGTCCCATGATTTTAAACCCATGTAATTAAAAAAAAACCTTCTTACCTGGAAATTAGAATGACTACTCTTCAAAAGTGAAATCACTGCATAAAATGTCCTATGATCTAGGTGATTTCTATAAATTCAGCCACATGCACTGCAGATAGATGATTGACGATGCGGTAGTACCATTTTGAGATTAAAAATTAAATTAATTGTACTTTTGAGGGATGGACTACCTTAGAAATACGGGCCAAATTTGGTTCATCCGACTTATTTTTAATTTCTCTCATAATCTTAAAATAAATCATGTTTGACATACTGGACTTTGTCTTCTTTGAACAATTCTATTGCTGGTGACTTTTATGTTAAACCTCGTTTCAAAGATAATACTCTTTACAGCGAAACTGTACATTATATAACTGTGCAGAATAATTTTACTATGATAATATCATTTATATTTATAAAAAGTTCTTAGTTAATTTTAAATATAATATTTTTAATACTGCAATGTTCTCTTTCGTTTTTTAATGTTTTCAAACGCATGTTGCAGGAAACAATACTACAGCAAAACAACACTAGTTAACATCATCTGTAGCACTGCAGTGTGAAATATAATAATAAATTTTCAGGAAATTTAATATAAAGGAAAATGTATGGAAATAGTGTGACTTTTTAAGTTATAGCTGTAAAGAGTAACTTTACAGTTATAGTAACGTGTGTTTTTACTAATAGACATTAATTTTATTTATATTTTTACTTCGCTTGATAATGCGTTTTCAGTCATCTAAATGTTCATCATCTATTTCTATGATACAGGTAAATTTATTTCTAAAATAAATGCCATTTAGTATGTAAATACATACACTATAGTTAAGTTTATTTAAAGGTACATTATTATAGATTATGTAATAAAACTTTTAAATCTTTGAACATAAAACGTCAAGACTATAAAAAGAACATAAAAACCACATAAAAATAATTTAACGTGGATATAAATGCAAATATTACAAAAAACTACTGATAATATGACCCATATGCAACCTATAAATTTATTTTGTAAAATTAAAGCATTATATACTTTTTAGAGAACGCCTATTTTTTTATCATGTTTACATACTAAGTTTGTATATATAATGATGCATATTTGAGACATTTGGTGATTAACCTTTAGAATCTCGCAATAGCCGAAATCATCCCAAAGCTCTGAAACCCAAAACAGCCCTGAATAGCTGAAAGGATTTTCCTTCCTCTTAAATGGGCCAGGTCAAGGGCGGGGTCTCAATGATGGACGGGGTAATGTGTTGGCATTTCTGGACAGTACAGAAAAAGAACAAGAATTTTTTTTTCAGTAACTGGGGCAATGATAAACAGAGGGGTGTAACACTTGTCGACATTAGAATAAAGGGAGAAGGTGGTCGGATCATTTCCACTACTTACCAAATGAAAAAGGGGGGATGGAAAAAGTGACTATTTTGGGCTATTTTGTTGGGATTCTAAGGTCATTTCGTTTTTTAAAGCTTGGGATTTAAAGAGTTAATCCTGATATTAATACACCTTAAGCACATTTTTTATATATCTATAGTACTAACATCCAATTATTTTGTAATAAAAGTAAAAATAATTGATTGGATAATTAAATTATAGACACATTTATCTGTATTTGTTAAGCGTATTAGATCTAGTAACTAATTTTTTGAAATTAAAATACATAAATAACTGTAAAATGTATATTATTTTACAAAATACTGTACATTGAAATGACTTTTAATTTTTCTGAGTATCCGAAGAAGAAGGAAATAAAAATGTCAGCAGCAATCAAATTATGAAATCAAAAAATATATTTCCAAAGGTGATGTAATTAGAGTAAGTCTAATGCAATCAAAATATATTGATTTTGATGTAAAAGTAATGTATTATTTTATTCAATTAAAATCAATTGTGGATGTAGTTACGTAATACTGAGACATATATTGATGTCGCTAATCTACCCTTAGAGTGAGAAGCTTCTTTATTGTATACAATTTTGCATGCTGTAGAGTTATTTAAAATTTGAAAGGCATTCGAATAAAACAATCAGGAATTAGAATTTTCCTCATATTTTGATTATTTATTTTGTAAATATTCAAGACTTTAGTAATACACAGTTAGAATTTTCTCTTTTCCAATTAAATACTTTACACAAAAAATTTATGAGAATGTAAAACCTGTAAAAGTCTAACTTGTCTATAACATAATTCTGATCTAAAACGAAAAAAAAAATGATGGTCAGAATTTTGCTATAATACAGGGTGTTTTTTTTTAAAGTTGCGAAAGTAAAACACCATAACAAAAGAACCACTGATCCAAATTACCTGAAATTTCACCAGTATGCTCCCAAGGCAAAGGAAAAATTTTTAAGGCACGGTTAAAAAAATTAAAATCGCACCGACAGATGGCGCTGTAAGATAGCAGAAACAAAGAATATCGTCTGTGGGAGCAAAACAATGGACGGTACTTTGAAAAACCGTCTTCCGTATGTCCTCTGTCGTCATTGGACCTTTTCTTAAATTCTTAAGTGTCCTAAATCTCCTAAGAGCAGTTACTGCGCTGTCATTATTCTGATAATACAGTTTCACTAACAACGCACAATGGTGCAGTAATTGCGAGGATTTCTGTAGAATAATGAACACGAGGTGTGCGTACTTCACGTTTTTATCGCCAATGTGCATGTGCCGGGCGCAAGTTCGTCTCCCGACTTTACTGAATGTACAGCGCCATCTGTCGGTGTGATTTTAAAGTTTTTTTTTAACCAAGCCTAAAAAATACTCATTGCTTTGGGAGCATACTGGTGGAATTTTACGTCATTTGGATCAGTGGTGCTTTTGTTATAGAGTTTTACTTTCACAACTTTAAAAAAAAATCACCCTGTATATAGATTTTCTACCTTGTAATATGAAGATTTGTGTAATAGAAGGCATTATTAAGCGTTACCAATTAATTCAACCATGAGGTTTTTTTTATTTTATTTTTAATATCGATAAAAATAAATTTATTTTTTATATACTTATCAACATTTGATCAATATTTGTTTCATGTAATATAATAAAACTTGAATCTGTCTACAACGAAATGCCGTGTACAATAAGTAATTTTCATTGCCCTTGCGTAAAGATCAGTATACAATAAGCAGACGTGCACCTGCTAAAAAAGAAACAGAGCAATAAAACATCTAAAACAAGAAACATATATCAAAAAGACTTTTCTTTTTAAAATAAAATTTAATTACTTTTAAAATATAATTTCAAAATTATATTTCGTGGTCACCTTTGTGTTTCAAAGGTGGCCCATGTATTGAAATTACTTTTAAAATGTGAAACATACACCGGAAACTATTTTGAATACTATTATGCTCCGATGATTCTATCTTGCTTTTTAATTTTTCTTCTTAATCTTATGACACTAAAAGATTTTGAAGCACTCTTTGTGCACGGCACGTCAGGGATTTTCTTCTGGCAGTTACTGACTTCTTTTGAGTGATCTCTGGTGTTAATAATAAATGATAATACGTGTTTTTATGTAAAAATTTTATAATCACACGTACTACACTGATTTCCACGTATATTTTGTAAGGTGGCCACCTTGGGAACATGCGTATGGTCGCCATTTGCACGACGTAAAAGTATTAATTTGATACATTTCTTAGAAGTGAAATAACTGTTGTGAAAGAGATAAAAATAAGCTTTCAGAAAGCGTATCATAAGTCACATTTCTATGATTTAAAACACATGGAAATTTAAATATATTCTTACCAGGAAATTAGAATGACTACTTTTCAAAATTGAAATTACTGCATAAAATGTCCTATGATCAAAGTGATCTTTTTAAATTCTGCCACGCGCACTGCATATAGGTGACTGACAATGTAGTAGCACCATTTTGTGATTAAAAATTAAATTCATTGTACTTTTGAGAGATGGACTACCTGAGGAACACTGACCAACATTGGTTCATCCAACTTATTTTTAATTTCTCTCATAATCTTAAAATAAATCATGTTTGACATACTGGACTTTGTCTTCTTTAAACAACTTTTTAAATAACTTTTAAGTTAAACCTTGTTTCAAAGATAATACTCTTCACAGCAAAACTGTACATTATGTAACTGTGCATAATAATTTTACTATGATAGCATTGATCTATTTTGTGGTCAAAGATATGAAAATAAACAATCAAGTAAAAAATAATAGATAACGTGCGTAATTTTTAAAAAAGTACATGAAAATAATAATCTCAAAGCCCGTGCAGCTTTAGAATATTCTCATTTTGTTTCTGAAAATGACTCGGAAAGAGTCGAAACATGTAAAGCAACTAATAAAAGTTATTTTAATTTATATTATAGTTGTTAATTTTACAACTTTAGCATTTAAAAGTAATATACTATTACAAGGTGTTATAATTTATTATATTGTAATATGTTTTCCGTCATAATTATTTATGACCAGTAAATATATTTTTATAATTATAATCTATTTATATAATACAGGTAAATTTATTTCTATATCAGATAACTATATTGTATGAATTTACATACCAAATAGCAAGATCATTTAAAGATAAATTGTTATAGATTATGTAACAAAACTTGTAAATCTTTGAACATAAAACGACAAAACTGTTAATGGAACATAAAAACTATATAAAATGAATGTAACGTGGATATAAATGCAAATATTACGTAATGATAATATAACCTATATGTAACCTAAAAGTTTATTTTACAAAATTAAAGCATTAATTTCTTTCTAGAGAACGTCAATATTTTTTATCATGTTTACATATTAACTTTGTATATATAATGATGCATATTTAAGACATTTGTTGATTAATCCTTATATGAATACACCTTAAGTACATTTTTTATATATATATAGTACTAATATTCAAATATTTTGTAATAAAACTACAAATAATTAAGTGGGTAATTAATAAATAGACATATTTATCTGCAAATGTTAAGCATATTAAATCTAGTAACTTATTTTTGAAATTAAAATACATAAATAACTGCAAAATATATATTATTTTACAAAATACTGCACCTTAAAATGGCTTTTAATTTTTCTGAGAATCCCTACAACAAGGACATAAAAATGTCAACAGCAACAAAATAATATATTTTCAGAGGTTATAAGATTAGAGTAAGTCTAAAACAATAAAAATCTATTGATTATGATGTAAAAGTAATGTATTATTTTATTCAATTACAATGGATTGTGAATGTAGTTACGTAATACTGAGACATATATTGATGTCGCTAATCTACCCCTTGCCACCTTAATGAGAGGATTCTTTATTGCATACAACTTTGAATGCAGTAGTGTTATTTAAAATTTGAAACGCATTCGAATGAAACAACCAAGAATTATAATTTTTCTCATATTTTGATTATTTATTTTGTAAATATTCAAGGATTTAGTTATATACAGTTTTAATTATATACAATAAGCTACTATATAAATACTGTATATATATAATATACAGTTAGAATTTTCTCTTTTTCATTTAAATACTTTACACAATAAAATTGATGACAAGGTAAAACCTGTAAAAATCTAACTTGCCTATATCAGAATTCTGATCTAAAAAGAAAAAAAAATGACGGTCAGTATTTTGTTACAAAATATAGATTTTCTACCTTGTAATATGAATATCTGTCTAGAAGGCATTATTATGTGATACTAATTGATTCAAACACGAGGTTTTTATTTTATTTTTAATATTGATAAAAATAAATATATTTTTTATATACTTATCAATGTTTGATAAATATTTGTTATACGTAATATAATAAAACTTGAACCTGTCTACAACGGAATGCAGTGCATAATAAACAATTTTCTTTACCTTTGTGAAAAGATCACTGTACATTAAGGAGACGTGCACCTTCTAAAAGAGAAACAGAGCAATAAAACATCTAAAACAAGAAACATATAATATAGAAATTTAATTCCTGCCCTTGCTATTACTTTTAGAAGAGTTTACTATGTTTACTATGTTTTGTTTTATGCTTTCGAGGACTTTAACTGTGTGAACCTGAACTTTCTTGATTTTTAAATTTGTTTACAGACTCTTTGGGAAAATTAAAAATAATACTTGCCATCATTTTTCAAATTTATCTATAACGTTAAATTACAAATGAAATTTAAAACTAATTAACCAAATATTTGAAAAAAGTTGAAAATTTCAAAAAATGAATCACAGATATCCCTTCTTGCAAAGTAGCATTTAACCCAATATTGTTTCAATGACCTAAATCTAGTCCAATAATGGCAAAATATTTTGCTCCAAGATGGTGGTGTTTTTATTTATATATTATTGCAGAAATATTGACAAGAAACATTTACACAATTCATTGGCGATTTTTACAATATAAGGCTAATGGTTATGCAATATTAATGTTTCAATGTATTATTTTATAATTTAAGTTAAACTATTTCAGTAATATTTGTATTTACTTCCAACATGTTTTATGTAAATTAAATATGTAACCGATATTGTTATTTAATTCGAGGTATTTTTGATTAATTTAATATTATATTCCAATAACCCCAAAATAACCAATACTACTAGGTATGCTTTCTATACAAAAGAAATAAGTGCGTAAAACAATTTTATTTCTCAAATTTTAAGCTGTATGAAAATATTGTTTAAAAGTTTATAATTGTTAATGAATCATAAAAAAAAATATTTTTTACAAACTACTAGAATGAAATTATAATGAAACATTGAATAGATTTAAAATTCGGAAGAATTTAGATGATTTATGTAGTATGGATATGTCAAGCTTATGCAGCAACGTATGATGAATAAACAATTAGTTTACAAATAGCTCTATATTTACAAAATTATTAAATTACATAATTATCTAAATTGTACGGCTTCATGTTCAAATATTATTAATATTAATCAAATAAATTCAACAGTTTATTTTGTATAAAAAGGTCCGAAGAGAGTTTAAATTTTACATAAAGGTATGGATATCTTTCCGCTTTCCTAAACCTTTTGTTCTGGTAGCATACTGGGGTTGGGTGGTGGTGAAATAAATACTACTATCGAGAAATTGAGTAATACCGTTATATCTGACTCAACTTAAAAATTCTTTTTAAGGATTTATTTTATTTTGTATTCATTTATTTTTCACGTATATACGTGTAACTTAAAAAAAAAATACAAATGTTTCTTAAGTTATGAAAATATAATACAACCATGAAAGTAAATATACATGATAGATAAACCAGTTCCCAATTACCCACCCATGCTGACATTGATTTTTGGAATGGTTTCCAAATAATTTTTAATAAGAAATATAATATTATATATTATTATATATGGGTCTATTATATGTGGGTCTATTATATATTATTACATATTAATAAGTTTTCTGAACCTAGAACATAGGTTTTTCAGATATTATCTATTATCTAGAAAACGTTTTCATGTTCAACAAACATATTTTACTAACAAGCATTATAAATTAACAACATTAACATCAACATTAAAACCAATATTATTTTATTAATTTTGCATACCTAAATTCAGTTACGCAGCTGAAATTGTTTTGTTGAGAATTGATTGCTTCCTAAAATAAGTATGTACTCCGGTTTTAGAAAATGATTAATATACTATAAAAGTTACTCTGAATCGTTACCGAAAATACATAGCAGCAAAAGAAACTTTGTTTTTATTAATTTTTGTATAATCTCAACGATATATTTGTTTCTGAGACTTTTGAAGCTAACGAACGCTTTTCGGAATCGTGGTTAATTTGAAAGAGATTATTTTCGCTCGTAGTTATATTATGTTTTGGTAAATTAAGAAATATTTATCTTTATTAACAGTGCAATTCTGTCACATCAGATGTATTATTCTAAAATGAACTGTACATTTACTATAATTTTATTAATTATTTTTGCATGATAATTCAACAAATGCGTAACTTCCCTCTCTTTCTCGTTTAAAAAAATTATATTATGAAAAAAAAAATCAATTTTTCTTATCCAACATAAGTTGTTGTCTAAGAATCTGACATATCGAACTCGGTAAAACAGGTATATATTTAAACACAACAACTGCTCTAATTAAAAGAGCGGATGCAAGGCGTTTGAAACAAATAAAAGTGAATTAAATAAAATTCCAAAAAATATTTCAAAGCGCGATCCACTTTCATAACTTAACACGTTCACTGCCGTGTTAAAATTACCAGTATTTTATTTTATTTAGAAAGTTCGAATGTATACCAGAAAATACTAATAGCAATATTTACTTTATTTAATTACAGACATTTCGTGATTACATTAAATGAAAATTCTTCTTTCGAAATTCCCGGTACGAGTTGGTAATTTTAGATTGAGAAACCACGAGTATACTCGTGGTTAGCAGTGAATGGGTTAAATTTTGCTATTTTAAATATATATATTCATAAATTAAGTTAGTAAATTATGAATTCATAAATTATGTTGTAAATTATGAATTCATAAATTATGTTAGTAAAAGGAAAAGCAGATCTAATTCTAATCATAAGAAACGTTCATTCTTAAAATCAACAATTTAAAAGCAGTTTAACATAGTAACATAACATTACATGCAAAAAGTTTGAATTTATGATTTTTTTATTAAATTAAAATGTTAAAAATCTGATTTGTTGAAAAGTAATATATAGGGGTGGTCATAAAGTCTTTCCCTGATTACAATAATTCATTGCAAAAAATCTAATATAATTGTCTGAGTGCAACGAAGACTCATACACAGCGCAGTTTTACTTTGCCCCATATATACCTACGATGGATATTAAAACCTTTCGTCAAGCATAACTCAAAAAATATTTAACGGATTTCGTTCAAATTTTTACAGCAGGTACCTATAAAGGTGACAACGTCGTCTATTTATTACCAAGAATAAGTGTCAAACCGTTTGGAAGTTATATTAAAAAAATAGATAAAAAAGCACAATTAAAGTACATACGTCACTAAATTTTGTGCGTACGTCATTTTCACAGGCGGGAGATTTTCGTAGACAATCGGAATTGAAAAGTTCATGGAATACATGAAGCAAAAAAATATGCAAGCACTAATATTCAGCACAATAAAATATATTTCAATTTAATAAAAATGGAAAGTTAATCTGGAATTTTTTCTGTTTGAAAAGTATTAGAGATTAGTAAGAATAGTATTAGTATTAGAGATTTGGCGTAAATCACACCATTAGCAACTTTTTTATTTCGCGTGTGTATGTTAGGAACAATTCTTTGATGTTTAAATAAAAGGTTTCGATTTGTGGCATTATTTCTTATTTTCTTTTCCTTTTTAGTATTTTAAATGGAATTAGTGAAAGGCGTGTATTTTAAATTAAATGAGTGAAAGACGTGTATTTTTAATGTATGTATTTCAAATGAAATCAGTGAAAGATTTATATTTAAATGAAATGAATGCAATATGAAGATGTTATGAAAAAAATATTTGGCGATTTATCAACTGCGCCAACATAAAAGTACCAATACATATGTGGGTACTTCTCTATTATCCCGTCGACTTTTCATAACAAAAAACTATCGCCAAATAAACGGGAGAACGTTGTCATTGAAATATCAAAATACATAAATAAATAAAATATAAGAATTTAAGGACACAATTGTTATTTTAATGAATGAAATAACTAATAAATCAGTAAAACATAATGAAAAATACACGCAAATGTCGCGTTAAAAACCAGTTGATGACGTAACAAACACGTATAATGCTTCTGATATCAAGTAAATGGGACTGCATTTTTGGTGTTCAATCTAACAGTTTGGCGATAGTTTTTTGTTATGAAAAGTGGTCGACGGGATAATAGAGAAGTACCTCTATGTGAAATGAAACAAGGCACAGATGTCATATACGCACCACGTTGGCGCGATTTTTCCCTCCACCAGCTTGGGGAAAACTTTGTTTTTGAATATTAGTTACAAATAGTGTGACAAATAGTACACGTGATTTTTTATTTCAATATAAAAATAAAATAACGTAATAAATGAAACAGCTTCTATTATTTTAAAAAAGGAAATAAAAATAAATAAATAATAGTTTGATATAAATAAAGGCGCGGATGTCATATATGCACCACATTGGCGCGATTGCAACAAAATGGCAATTTTATGCCTCACATGGTAACCCGGTTATTTTGTTTCAATTGTTGTTTATTAACTTTTATTTTTTATTTTAATTCTATAAATTGTTTTTATTATATATATCAATATTTATTTATATCAAACTATCATTTATTTATTTTTATTTCCCATTTTTGAATAATAGGAGCTATTTCATTTATTACGTTATTTTATTTTTATATTGAAATAAAAAATTACATGCTATTATTGTATGGTATTTGTAACTAATATTCAAAAACAAAGTTTTCGCCAAATTGGCGGGGGGAAAATCGCGCCAATCTGGTGCGTATATGACATCTGTGCCTAAATTAATATTGATATACATATAAAAATAATCTATAGAATTAAAATAAAAAATAAAAGTAAACAAACACAACAAACAGTTTTTGCCAAAGGGGCGGGGGAAAATCGCGCCAACGTGGTGAGTATATGGCATCTGTGCCGGGATTTTTACCCTTTTATCTGTGCTTTCGGAAATATAAAAAAATTTAAAAATTCTTATATCAGGTGTATAATGTTTTGCATTTTTATACGGACCACTTCTACATTTTAAGATTTTAAATGCTATTTATATCAGATATTTCTTTCTTGAGATTCCCACAAGTTTTTTCCAGTAATTTTTTTAGTTCGCTTATTGTTGTTCGCTTATTGGCAAATTGTTTACAATTTGCCCCCCTGGCAATAACAATTATTTATCACAAAAAATGGGTACTTTTCTATTATCCCGTCGACCACTTTTCATAGCAAAATACTATCGCCAAACTGTAACGCTAAATAAACGGGAGAACGTTCCCATTGAAATATCAAAATAAATAAAATATAAGAATTTAAGGACACAATTGTTACTTTAATGAATGAAATAATTAATAAATCAGTAAAACATAATGAAAAATACACGCAAATGTCGAATTAAAAACCACTTGATGGCATAACAAATACGTATAATGCTTCTGGCATCAAGTAAATGGGACTGTATTTTTGGCGTTTAATCTTAGCTTGGCGATAGTGTTTTGTTATGAAAAGTGGTCGACGGGATAATAGAGAGGTACCCAAAAATGGCTTAGTTTTGTTAAATTTGTTTGTTATGTATTTTCATTTCTTATTAAAATATCGAAAATGGCAATAAAATTTTATTTTAGCACCGTACTTAATTTTTTAAAATGGCTCAAAAACATGGTTTAATAAACGTATATTTGTAAATATTTAAAAAAACATGTTTTTCCGCTCTCTAGAAAAATTTGTAAGATTCTACAACTGCCTTTGGCACCAACCAGTACATGATACGGAACTTTTCCCTATTCAGATACACAGAAGAGGTTGGTCACAAACAAGAGTAATGCTAGCAACAATATTGTTTTAACTCTATAAGAGTTAGAAACAATAATGATATTAAATTCCCCGATTAGCTTAGGGCCCGATTACGGAACTTTCTCCTAGAAAAAAAAAACTGTAGAAGTCTTTTGCATTTGTTTCGAATGAAGCTCGATCAACAAAGTATTAATTGATAATACAAACAACACTAATATTAAAATGGGGGCAAAAGTTTGAATTTAAGTGTATATATTTGGAACCCTCCCCCCCCCCGAACCACCCACCAAAAAAAGAAAAAGAAAGTTACAGAAATGAATTTAAAATGGCGTGAAGCCACCCTTTCTGACATAAGAAATTGGCTGCGAACCCGATTACGAAACTTTCACTTAACTTAATAACATATATCTAACAGCCCTGAGGACAATTCCCCTTCCCAGTTATACGGACCTTGGGGCTTTTTTAAAAAGCTTGACGCAGTTCGGGTTGAAGAAGTTGAGATTTACTGTCAAATGACATAAACTACTATGAAAATAAAACTGGTGAATTATTATGCTGGTTTATGTATGTATTTAAAAAAATTGCATCTGATTACACTCTTTAGATAAATTACTCCTGTTTGCATTTAATAACAGATAAACGGCTTCCGTTTACTAAATTGTTTAAATATTGGGAAGAGTTGGCGAGAGATAGATAGACGTGTAAACAAACGGGTAGACAGACGGGTAGAGAGACGGATAGCGACAGAGATAAGCTAACGGGTAGCGAGGCAGGTGCAAAGGGTTGACAGAGGGGTAGTGAGATGGGTTGGGAGACGGGTAGCGTGGTGGATAGAGAGACGAGTACAGAGACGACTTGACAGACGGGTAGAGAGAGAGGTATATAGACAGACAGACGTGTTGATAGACGAGTAGTGTAACGGGAAGCGAGACAGGTAGAGACACGAGTAAAGAGTCGGGTAGAAAGACAGACGGATACTGAGACGGGTATACAGAAGAGTAGAGAGACAGTAGACAGATGAGTTCGGAGAGAGACACAGCTAAGACATACGAGTCGTTAGACTGGTAGACACGTTTGTAGCAAAGCATGTTATCAATGTGGTTTGAAGTATACGAGTTTAAATAGTTATACAAATAAACAAAGGAAATTTTTTTAATTCAAATACAGTCAAACCTCGTTAGCACGAACACGCTTAACGCGAATTACTTTTCGCACGAACTGTTTCCGATTGACCCGTGCAGTTGTATGTAATGTATTTAAGTTCGGATAACACGAACTACTTTTAACACGAATAAAAAAAGTTTCCCCTTGAGTATTCGCGTTAACGAGGTTCGACTGTATTAAATATTTGATTAAATATTTCAATATTTAATATTTTATTTTTTAATATTTTATTTAGATATTTGTCACAAAGAAAATGTTGCAAAAATTAAATTAAATTTGCGTTAAACTACGCTTGCTAAAATACGCTATTGGCTGCAAATCTGATTATGTGACTTTAAAAATATCGTTTTTAAAGATCCGGCGGTTTTATTTTTTTAAGTTTTGAGCAATTCCCGCTTAAGAAAATGAGATTATTTGCCAAATGTTATAAAAAAATGCATATGAAAACATAACAGTATATGAATTTATATATGATATTTTGTAATTATATCATTTAATTTGCTATTTTTCATATGTTGTATCTTTATATATCTCTTGTCTATCATATGCTGTATATTCACTTAGATTCTTGTTGATATCTTCTTTATATCGTAATTGTTAACTTTATGTTCTCAGCAATATCACTCAGACTAATCCCTTTGAGGGAAGTCCTAGTTAGGCATATGCTTGTTTCATAATATTGTGAAGGCATTTCTAAAGTTTTTAATACAAGTACTTACGTCAGTAAATTTCGATGTGAGCAACCTTGGTAGCTCGAATAATTTCAAGGCGGTATTCCATTTCTCGCAAGTATTGCCCAACAATTGGGTTGTCACACTATACACAGCATCTGTGATCCTGACCTTAAGTGTTTCAATATATTTTACTGGTTTTGCAAGCACTCTGTCCTTTATGCACCCGCAAAAGATAGAATATAGAGGAGAATTGTTGTGTAAGCGATGTAGCCATTTTTCCATCACGTCCGATCCATCTTCAATTAAATTTGAATGGACAAAAAAAAACTTAAGAACATGACTTTTCTACAATAAAAAATTTACAGTATTACATTCAGTGGTTATTTCGAAATATATATATATTTTTTGTAATCAGGGAAAGTTTTACCACCGTATACTATATATACCGGGTGAAACAAAAGTTCGTTACAATTTAAAATTCAGAAAAAAGAAGAAATTATGGCATAGAAGTGCGGTTTGCAAGAAAAGGATCACCAGGTAGTCGGATTTTTGTTAGCAGCAAAAATATTTTTAGTTAAAAAATGTCACTGGTAGAGGGCGCTGACGACCCGAAACACAATGAAAAGGACAGCAGTACGCTTCATTCATTTATTCTTGCAATAACAATTGTTCTACATGACCTCCAGACCACATTCTGCATTTTCCGTCCTTTCGCCGTGCGATATTTTAGCAACGCAATACTTGCTGACTCTCCGATCAAATAGAACAAATTCACCAGCAACGTTCGATCGGGTAATGATAACAATCTGAAAGCGAATGTGAAATCCTCGAGTATCATGGTCTTTTATTCCAGGATTAATTTGCAAAAATCTGCAGAATCTCTCGCATGTTAGCGCCATCTACAGGTGACTTTTTTAACTATTTTTTTTGCTCCTAAAAAAATCCAACTACTTTGTGAGTCCTTTATTGCAAACCGCACTTCTTTATTATAATTTCTTCCCTTTTTATGTTTTTTTTTTATTTTAACGAACTTTTGGTTCACCCGGTATATAATTCAACAGGGCATTGTATACTTTTAAATTATTGATATTCACATATCAACGTAGTGTTACCATTAAATGACGCACAAAATTAAACAAAATGTTATTATTTTTATATGATTGTATTTATATATTTAATTTTATTTTTCTGAATAATTAGTGTCATATTAATAAGAAATCATTTCTGCCGATACCTCTTGAAAGTTCTATATAAAAGTAGTGTTCATGAAAGAATGGACTTGCACAAATATTTAAACATAAAATTGAAATGATTAATGTCAATAATTCTTAAATAGAAATCAAATAATAATATATTTAAAATCAATATACGCAAAAATTATTTATATCATTAAAAATTGTGCCGTATTTTATTTCATTTTTAGTTTCTTTATATTTATAGTTACAATAGCTATCATATCAAAACATTAATCTTTTATGCGTCTTTTTCAATAAAATTGCGTGACTTCCATGATAGTAATATTGGCTTTCTTATTTAGAAAATCCCATCTCCAATAAAATTCTGTTTATCAGAAAATGGTTTAATTCATGCACGCATTGTTTCAAGAAATATTCATTAACCACATTAATGGAATGAGTTTTCTAATTCATTACAGTTTGAATTGTAAAGAGATATCGAATAAAATTGTATTAAATATCTTACTAATTATCTTTATTTATTCTTTATTATCGTTTTGCACGATTTCTTAAAATTACTACCTTTCTTAAAATCACTAGTCGGAAAAGTATTCGAATTATTTTGGGAATCATTGTATATGATCTACATATTTGTATATATACTACATAATATGCTAAAAGGTATTTCAGTTTGGAAACTTAGTTGAAAATTACAACTAGGCAATTACCGACAGTAAAAGGATATGTACTCGCATTCTTTTGTATAGCACTGTATATGATCTAGAGAACTTATGCACACCAATTAATATTTTTAAAAAATGTTATATTTAAAAACGCATACCACAACTGAAAAAGTACTTCCAGCAATTATCGCTCATATACAGTATTGTAACCGAATTTGTTTGCGCGTTCTTGTAAATGAACGATAAACGCTATGAATACCATATGTACAGTAAATAGCGTGTACTGCACGTCAGTGCAGTATATCAGTCCAATATGTTCGAGATAGTGTAACAATATTAAAATACATTGCCGACGATTTTTCTCCAGGGCTGTAGCTAGAAATGAAAAATAGGGGGCTCAAGAAAATGTAGGGAGGCTCATATTTTTTCTCTCACTCTGACAAATGCAGGAACATACACACACACAGATATACATGACCAAAGTATTATATAGAAAGATAAATTAGTGCATATTCATATTGCAGGAACTATGTTTATTGTTAAACTATTTGTAATAACTTCATTTTATACTAAGAAAAAGAAAAAGCTACAGAATAATGTATAGCTGCTGAAATAATAAGTGAAGATGTCAATAAGTATATAAAAAACTTACAGTTTCACCTGTTTCATAAAAAGTTGCAACTTTTAAGTTTTCTGAATATTCCCAGCTCTTAAGGATTTTAAAGTTGTATTTTTATATGATAAAAAACATTAACAAACAAGTGGGTAAGTGTGATCGAAGATCGCTCAAAGGGTTTCGTTTAATATTCCTTTCAAAACACTTTATTATTTCTTTAACAAATCCAAATAAATTTCATTTAGCAAAAAAAAAAAGTCATGTTTTTTTATAAAGTAAAAATTTACCGGTCTATTTTTTCGTTCTTCCGAATATCTAAACCCGCCCGATAGCGGGCGAAGCCCGCTATTTTACTCTGTCAAAGTAATATCTGTTATGTGGACTAAATGCGATATTTAAAAAAAATAATTTCAAAATTAAACATGTTGTACACCTTTAAAATTTTAAAATATTCGAATATTTCCATAATCGGGTTTTGATCATGATTCAATACGTTCTTCAAACTCATATATTTACTGTTCCCCATTACTCATATTGATACTCGCTTTGTATTATTCTCAAACATTTGAAAAAATCGTTAAACTTCCAATATAACGTCAGAGTTTCTTTTTAATTCTCTAATGACGTGATATTAATCTGCTTTGTGTACATACACATACTCATACTCCTTGTATTATTGAGAAATATTTGAAAATTTCCGTTTTATTACCACTATGACGTCAATCAATTTTATTTCATATTAATCTTTTTTTCAATTGGTGAAACTTTTTATTTCATTTTCATTTTTCACGTGGAAATAGTTCAATAAAAAATCAATTATTGTAAAAAGAATTTCATTGTGGATTTTTAATTTTTGGCAACTGCTATAACGAAAAACGTTCAAATTTAATACGAAAAGGCTGTAATAATTTTGGTTTTTTATTTCTATTTATTAAAATAATACGACTTTTTTCAAATTTAAATATTTTGAGCTTCATAGCTGATATTCAGCTATATATACGCAAAGTTTTCTATTCAGTAAGTTACATAGTTTCTGAGAATGGCTCTGTGACGGACAGTCAACGGAGCGGGAGTAATAGGGTTTCGTGCGATGAACGAAACCTTAAAAACTATGTAAGGAATTTTGCATTTTAAAATTATTTTTTTTTAAACACTCATTTAAGCTAATTTAAAGCACTTATTTGCAGTTTTTATACAAATACTACAATTTTGTATTTGTGCAAAACTGTAAAAGAGTCCCAAAAATAAGTTCGATTTTTAAAAAGAGTTTCATTTGGAAACGTTGGATTCTTTCCCAGGGGAGGCTCAAAAATGCTTATGGGGGTTGGGGGTGATCCCCGGCACGCACCCCTCTAGCTATGACCCTGTTTTCTCCATATACCATTGTCAGGTTTCTTAGAATCAGCTGCAAGAGTTGAAAGCTATTCTTAAGGGATTAGCATATTGTATGTATTGTATATGTATCTATTGTGTACCGTTAAAGGCGTCCTTTAGAAAATCTTAATCCGAAGGGTGGCGAGTGGAACAGAATGAAGGAAGTATTTCCATTGCAATGTAGTCTTTCATAGATAAGAAAAACTATTGCACCCTTTTGTTTAGGAAGACAGATCCGTCAAGAGGGAGGAGGGGTTGTCCAAGGACCATTGGAAACAGAGGAGAAACCCCGTAGAGGGGAGAGTGCTCTGCAGTTTACAAGAGAGAGAGTGTTGAGTTCTAGCGTGGTGGCGAAGGGTGAAGGTTGCTCGAGAAATGAGCGCTGAGTCCGGAGTGAGTTCGAACGCAGGATTGGAGTGTGTGAGATTAATAGAAATATCGGTTCTGAATAAATGAACGTAGTCTAGCGGTACACGTAGAGCGGTTTCTGTAATTGTTTTGATTTAGTGTTAAACCGGATAATTTACATCCGAGTTTAAATGTAAATAGTGTTAATAAATTGTTACTTTAACTTTAATTGAAAGAGTTAGGTTTTTCTTGAATATACATCAAGTATCGTGCCCGATATCACGTTTTCATATCGGTGGTGGCAGCATATCAAAAGACCGGATTTATTTCGAAGTTGTGTGGACGGAGAAGTGGAATCCGACAATGGTGGCAGCGACGGGATTGAATCACCGAAGACCAGTGCCAGTTAGCCGTGTTACTGAGAGTTTGTGCCGGATCGTCTAGCGGAAGTGTTCGTGCCCTATCGTTGTAGACTAGTGCCAGATAGCCGTGTTACAGAGAGTTTGCGCCGGATCGCCCAGCGGAAGTGTGTGCGTCCAATCGTCGTAGACCAGTGCCAGCGAGCCTATTGTCATTACAGTGAAGTGAATAGTGATTGTGCTGTGTTAGTGTAGTGTTGTGTGTAGTGTTTTTGTGCATTGTGAAGCAAGGTGCAGTGATTGTGGCCCGAGAGTGCAAGATTTACCCTGTGGAAAAGTGAGCAGAGCATTGCCCCAGCGGATGAAGTACGAGGTAAGGTGTTTTGATCATTTTACTCTACTGACATTCTCGAACCTATTTTTTTTTTATTGTGTATAATTGATGGTAATTTGTTGTGGTTAATTTATAATAATCTATGTGCAATATAATAATTGGTCTAAATCAAATGAGATATTAACAACCATTTTACACTATTGTTTTAAGAAAAGGATCTTAGATTAATTACTAGAAGTGATCTTCTAATTGTTTTAAACGGATAAGATTAATGATTAAACTTAATGCATTGTGTTAATAGTGGGAAGGAATAATTGAAATTTCTTAAATTTAAATTATTATTAAAGTAATATTTAAATTAAGTGATATTGTTTGCTCTAAGTTTGAAATATTGATAGTAAATGAGGAAAGCAAATTTGTGTAGAATTTAAATTAAATTGAAATAACCTTCAAGGAAGAACTGAAGGCCCAGAGAAAAAAAAAAGTGCTGTGATTTACTTTTTAATGTGAGAACTAATTTTGAAATTGAAATATTTTATTGAAATTAAATTTAGGAATTTATGTGTATTTCATGCAAATTTTTGTTATGTGGATATTTTTATGTAGTGATTGGCATCAGTGTTTTATTCAAATTGCAACGTATCAGTAATATTGTGTAAATTGTATTTTATTATTTAATGGTATAGATTTAAAATCTGTATTGCCTAATAGTCAAATTGAGATTATTGTTACTTTGTTATTGGAAGCAAATTGTGGGGTATCATTGTCTAAGGAAATTTATTATTGTATTATTACTTATTTGAAATATGTTAAATAGTATAATATGTGGAGGTAACTTATGAGGGTAGGATTTGAGGAAATATTAATTTGATATTGAGCTTAAGTATTATTGTAGGGTGGTAATAATTATCGGGAGAAGGTATGGCTTTCTTACTAAAATTAAAAAGGGTGGATCTTCAGGCGATATGTGGAGAGTTAGGAATTGAGATCTCGGAAGATGATACCAGGTTTAAGCTTAAGAAAAAGATAGTGGAGAGCGACGAATATGAAGAGGGAGCCGTTATGGAATTATCTAGCACTATTGTTACGGAACGCTTAGAACAAGAAGCGTTAGTAGTAGAACGAGAAAAGTTAGAAAGGGAGTTAGAACGAGAAAAGTTAGAAAGGGAGGAAAAGTTACAACGAGAAAAGTTAGAAAGGGAGGAAAAGTTACAACGAGAAACTTTAGAAAGGGAGGAAAAGTTACAACGAGAAAAGTTAGATAGAGAAGAAAGGGCTGAAAAATTGAGATTGGAACATGAGTTAGAGTTGGAAAGGATAAAGATTCAAAGTTCGGCTAATAACGCTAATGGGACTAGAGAATATAATCATGAGAGTAGCCTAGAGAAATTGATTAAAAGCGTTAAAACTTTGTCTATCAAAGTTCCAGAAGGGACTGAGGGATGGAATCTGTTTTTTAGCAGTTTAGAACGAGCATTCCAAACAAAAAATGTACCGGAAACCCAGCAGGCCGAAATTTTACTAAATATGCTAGGGGATAAGGCCGATAATTTGCTAATATACACGACTAGAGAACAAATTGAGAGTTATGAGAAATTAAAGGAATTAGTTCTAAGGGAACACGAGCCGACACCGAAGGCGTGTTTGGAAAATTTCAAGAAGGCTAGAAGGAATCAAAATGAAACTCATGTATTATTTGTGTCACGTTTAATAGCAACGTGGGAAAATTACTGTAAGATTAGAGGTGCAGATACGTATGAGAAGGTTAATCAGTTAATTGTCACGGATAAGCTGTTAACTACGTTAGACGAGGAAACCGCGACGCATGTTGGATTAACTCAGCACAGTAATTGGTTAGAAGTTTCGAAAATTGCTAAGGAATGTGATAATTTCTTTGATGCTAAACAAAAATCTTATGCGGTAACTTATAAGGGTTATAAAGACAAAGAAAGGTATGTAAATAATGGAAATTCCAGAAGAGAAAAAGATGAGGGATTTAGTAGTAATTGGAGACAAAATGGGAATAATGAGGTTAGTCCATTTTTGGGTAGAAAACCGGAATATAAGAAACCTAATGATACGACGCCTATCTGTTTCAAGTGTTCTCAACGAGGACATGTTCAGCGATTTTGTACAAAAGGAAATAATGAGGGAAGTAATCAAATTAATAACCGACAAGAACCAAGGGCTAGTATCAATAATGTCTCAGTGCGAGGAATTAAAGAATTACCAAGGGGAGCGAGTATGGCAAGAATCGGAGCAAGAGGGAATTGGAGAGCTAAAGTTATTGGAGAGAAGTTAAATAATCTCGAGAAAGTGGAAGTTAGTGTAAATGGGAAGATAACAAAAGGATTGGTGGATTCTGGTTGCCAAATTAGCATCGTTCATAAAGATTTAGTACCAGCAGAGAAATTAAGAGGGGCTGGGAGCATCTATTTACAAGGGATATTTGGTAAGGCAGTGAAATCGCCATTAATTCAGTTACCTTTAGCTATTCCAAAACGCGGAGAAACTAATGTAATTCATCAGGATTTACTTTGTGCAATAATTGATAATAGTAAGGAACAGGTAATTTTACATCCTGACGTGGCTAATGAATTGTCAGGGTTAAACAACGAGAAATCATTAAGAGAATCGGTAGAAAGGGAATGTAAGGAGGACAGTAGGAATAAAGTGAAAGAAGGGGAAAGGATTAGAAATGGTAATAATAATCGTTATGTCGTAGACGCGAGATCGGAAAATTTACAAAGTCAGGAGAAGGAAAAAGCCGAGGTAGAGAAAAGTAGGATCAATCAAGCTACGGAAAGTAGTTTAAATGTATTTCAGGAATCCCAAATGAGTTGTAAAGATTTAGAGAAAGCTTGGGAATTGGCTGAAAATGAGAGAGAGTCTTATTATATTGTGAATGGGTTATTATATCATAAAGAGAAATTGGTAGATGAAACGGTAGCTCAATTAGTAATACCTAAAATTAGAAGGGAGGAAATTCTAAAACTAGCGCATACCTCCTTATATGGAGAACATCACGCGGTTAAGAAAATGTTAGAAAGAATCAAGCATTCATTTTATTGGGAAAATATGGCGAAGGAAGCTAAAACGTTTTGCGAATCATGTGTAGAATGTCGATTAACGAGGGAAATGAATGTGAGTAATAAGGAGAAAGAGGAAATATGGCGACCTGCAGTTATAGTTGAGTTTGGGGACGGGAGTAAGAAACTGGTGTATCAAGATGAAATGAGAGCATTTATGGCTAAAAATAAAGTAGTCGATATTGTCTTGGATAGTGACGGAGAGTTTGAACACTGTAGGAAATATCTGTTGTTAGACCGAGAACAACCGGAAAATAAAGACAGGAAGGGATTTGAGATAAAAGGGTTAACAAATATTCAAGTTGGGGACATAAAATCAATCTTAAGGAAAAATAAGGAATTATTTATGGGTCCTATCGAACTGGTAGAAATGGAGAAAAATCGGATTGGTCGTAAACCGGAGAGGGGTAAGATAAGGCAGAAATTGTACAATGTCTTTATTACGTATAAAGAGGACTTGGACAGGCAAGTGCCTGATTGGCTAGAGGAAAATTTAATTAGGACATCAAAGGGAGAAGTCAGCCATTCAAGCGGGTGCATTGCGGAAAGGGATGTACCAATTAAGGTAACGAGGAAGGACTGGAAGGAAAAGGTAGTACCGCCTCCAGCAATCTCAGCCTAAGGACTGACATTGAAATGACATAATACTAGTGTAACGTTATTTTTTTGTGTATTTATAATTGTATTTGCATCTTGTGTTTATAACAGTGTATTAGTATTTTGTGTATTTTTTTCTGTAGTTATCACATTAGTATATGGTTCATTAGAGATGTCAGTAGTTAAATTTTCAGACACCTTGAAATATTCATGTAATTGTAGTAATGAAGAAACCTATCAAGGAACTGTTGAACTCTTCTCAGACATTACATAGTTTGAGGAAAATTAGCCCCTAAAAGGCATATTTTCCGCTAAGGTGGGGGGTGTCAGGTTTCTTAGAATCAGCTGCAAGAGTTGAAAGCTATTCTTAAGGGATTAGCATATTGTATGTATTGTATATGTATCTATTGTGTACCGTTAAAGGCGTCCTTTAGAAAATCTTAATCCGAAGGGTGGCGAGTGGAACAGAATGAAGGAAGTATTTCCATTGCAATGTAGTCTTTCATAGATAAGAAAAACTATTGCACCCTTTTGTTTAGGAAGACAGATCCGTCAAGAGGGTGGAGGGGTTGTCCAAGGACCATTGGAAACAGAGGAGAAACCCCGTAGAGGGGAGAGTGCTCTGCAGTTTACAAGAGAGAGAGTGTTGAGTTCTAGCGTGGTGGCGAAGGGTGAAGGTTGCTCGAGAAATGAGCGCTGAGACCGGAGTGAGTTCGAACGCAGGATTGGAGTGTGTGAGATTAATAGAAATATCGGTTCTGAATAAATGAACGTAGTCTGGCGGTACACGTAGAGCGGTTTCTGTAATTGTTTTGATTTAGTGTTAAACCGGATAATTTACATCCGAGTTTAAATGTAAATAGTGTTAATAAATTGTTACTTTAACTTTAATTGAAAGAGTTAGGTTTTTCTTGAATATACATCAAGTATCGTGCCCGATATCACGTTTTCATATCGGTGGTGGCAGCATATCAAAAGACCGGATTTATTTCGAAGTTGTGTGGACGGAGAAGTGGAATCCGACAACCATAATGTAAATCTTTTGAGTGTCCAGGAAAACAAACTATCAATCCGATACATTTCGTTTTCAATACAGAGCGTGACTATGTAAACATTAATAACATGTATCAAATACACGACAATTCTAGTATATTTACGTGAGTTAGATCACGGAAAAACAGAAAAGCAGGTGGACAGACATACCGAGAGACGGCCATTCAAACTGATGTCATAAACACTTTTGAACTATGTGGCACTGTGTTAAAATTCAACCTTAAACAATTCACGCCCATATATATGCATTAATAGCGATATTATTTCTGAGGTCATGTATATGACCTATAGAATTTAGGCACATTATGTAATATGAAAAAAATAATAGTTAAAAGCGCACTTCACAACTGAAACCGTATTTACAGTTATTAATGATCATAGAGAACACCGAAACAGAATTACTTTGTATTTCCTTGCATATGGACACTAAATGCTAGGCGCACCATATTCTACAGTAGGTATAGTGGACCTCGGTAATGAATGAATAAATGTTTAATTATATTCTAAAAAGTGTCACTTAATTAAATTGCCTTTGCAAAAGATTTTTATCTTTAGACCATAATGTTACGTGCGGAATTATTTTCAGTATCCCTGTAAACGAATCGTAATTGCTACACACCTCATTTTTAATAGACAACAAGCTGTAGTAAACTTCAATTACATGTCAATCCAACTACATTTATGGCAGTCTGAGTACGGACTGACAGACAGCAGACAAATCAAAGTCGTAAACAATTTTCAACTATATTGGAAAGTGCAAAAGTAAAAAAGGGTAAAACATCCACCAACCATAACTTGTATACGTCACAAGTATTGAAAGAGTTTATACCAAGCAAAAAATTATTAAAACCTCTGGTGGAATTAATACGAAAAAATAGCGTTGTTGATTTCAAACTGTACTGACATTGTAGATATAAATAATTTAATTTTGATCTGTACTTTGAACGCGAGAACATAAATAGAAACGAGTACTTAAATGTAACTTTCGACTTATTCTATAAAAAATTGACTAAATATTTAATATAGCAATTAGTGGCATGAATTGATCATCACGGTGCTTGAGAACTATGTTAAAATAGTGAAGTTTTTACGAGAGACGTAGTTACAATTGTACAAAAGTGATTACACTAGATAATTATTCAATAACACTCAACTTACTCATAAAATATCTCTGAATACGTAATTCGATGTTGAACTTGAGTACATCTAAGTGGTGTGTATTTGTGTATTATTTAGTTTAACACTAGAACGGTGGAAGGGGTCATTTTGACCGTTGAGCACTTTTGTCCGTTGATTACTTTTGTTTGGTTGGAAGTAATTTTTTGAAATTTTTGACTGTTCCTAAAAAAAAAACATGTATTTAATAAAAATCAGCATAATTCGCCAGATCATAAAATCTTTTTCTTATATTAAAATGTAAAAATATTTATTTTAATTCCATTCTGGCTGTGTTCCAAGCTCGATAAACCATTTTTCTTATTTTCTTTTTTTCCTTTCCCTAAAAGTCAAAATCATTCCATATTCTCGAACCAATAACTAACGGTAATCAGTTAAACTAAAACATCCTGGGTCATAGCTAAATCATCGAACATTATCGAATCTTCTGGTAAATTCCTTGGCGCCAAATAATTAGCGAAAATCATTTTATTCCGATATTCTGGAGCCGTCACATAGAATCCCGGTTAGATCCCGGCTCACGATTGGGGCACAGGCCGTCACGTGACCCATGTATTCCTACTCTTACTGAAAGGATATATCGCAGCTTTCTCGCTTCGGAGAGTATTCGAAAGAGGGACGCTGGATCGGTGTTTGGTTTGTTAAATCTTTGCCTGATATTGGCGAAGCGACCTATAGTCTTTTCTGATACTATTTCGGAATGAATATTTACAAAAGCTAACCATCCGACTTCTGCTGTAATGAAAACCCTGTCATCAAAAGTAAAAAGATGAGTCGTGTGAAACCAGATCTGCACATGATGTCGTTTTAAACTTCTAAAATAAAAGCTTGTTTGTGTTCTTGGATGAAGTTTCTTCTTATGCTGACGCACACACGCCGTCTACTGTGGATAATACGACTGCCATAAATCCTAGTGCGGAAACTTCCTTTGTTGACTTCTGAAAAGAACATCTAATATCGAAAAAAACCCTTTATTAAAAATGTTTTTGCTATATGCTCAATCATCTCGGCCCTGGAAATCATCACACACACACACATATATATATATATATATATATATATATATATATACGAAATATTGATGAAAAAATATTAATTTATAAATTGTTTTATATTTTAGTTAGCATTAGTTTCAATTTCTGAAACCAATCAATTTTTATATCAAATTAATGAGTTATTTGGGTAGTTATAGTCCAATTGATCGCCCTGTAGGCGTCACATTTACAGTACTATAAAAATTCAATAAATCATCAAATAATATTAAATATAAATTAAATATAAATGATGCAATACACGTAAATTGCATATTTTTCCGATGTATGCCATTTAAAATTGCTTTATCGTTGTTATTTCAGTAGTTTCATAGAGGGGTCAAAATGACCGCTTCCCTCCGTTCTAGTATTAAAAAAAATTCAGGTTGAGATGGCTGCAATTTCTGTGATGTATTTCTAAAAGTAATCAATATTTCCCTCAGTATGTCTCATTTTTCCTATCTTTTAACAAACTTGTCATCTGTTTATTCTCATACACCATTCAAGCTTAAATAATCCGCAATAAAATAAATTTCTATTAGAAAACTAACTGGCGAAGTAGCAAATAGTTTCTGAATGTTTAATCGAGCATGGATTGCCTGAAGTCAAAACATTTTGCTTGAGCGACTGGGCTCTTTGTTCCCCAATTAATCACCGAAAATATTTGTTTAGGGAAAGAGTCCAAACTAGTGAAAATAAATCATATTAAAGTAGGTCTTGATAATATTTTTCGTTTCACAATTGTTTGATATCAATTTAAAAGAATAAGGCTAATATATTTACAGATATGAGAACTTATTCAGGGTACATTATTTTGTGTTCTTTAAAATGTTAATGTTTCTGAAAAACAGTAGATAAATAAAATCATGATTTTTTTTGTGTTAATAGAAAACGTTAGAAATTTATGTTAAAACATTTCTGGTTGAGAAGGCTGTGATTTCTGTGATGTATCTCTAAAAGTAATCAATATTTCCCTCAGCATGTCTCATTCTTCCTATCTTTTAACAAACTTGTCGTCTGTTTATTCTCATACACCATTCAAGTTTAAATAATCCGTAATAAAATAAAATCCGCATTTCGATTAGAAAACTAACTGGCGAAGTAGCAAATAGTTTCTAAATGTTTAATCGAGCATGGATTGCCTGAAGTCAAAACATTTTGCTTGAGTGACTGGGCTCTTTGTTCCCCAATTAATCACCGAAAATATTTGTTTAGGGAAACAGTCCAAACTAGTGAAAATAAATCATTTTAAAGTAGGCCTTGATAATAATTTTCGTTTAATTCGTTATGCGATTGTTTGATATCAATTTAAAAGAATCTACAGATGTGAGAACTTATTCAGGGTACATTATTTTATGTTCTTCAAAATGTTAATGTTTCTACTCTATGATAGATAAATAATATCATGAAAAAAAATCTGTTTGTAGAAAATGTTATAAATTTTAAGTTCATCTAATCCAAACATTACCATATTTTATTAAAAAGTTTGAAATAAAAAGTGTTCCTTCTTTCTTTATTTTTAAAAAATACTTGATTTTGCATTTATTTAATAATGGTAGGGAACACGTTAAGGTATAGTAAAAACTGTACATATCATTAGCGACATTGTTTCCTATACTATAAAAACAAACTTTCATTACATACATATCTATTCTGCATAATTTGAACTAATAAAAAAAATTCAAAGCAGAATTCATGTAAGTAACATTAACCTGATTGTACAAAGTCTTTGCACAAATCATTGATTTGTTACTTATTATTTAGCCATATAATGCACGATATTACATTATTCAAATAAGTATTTAATACAATTTTACTAATAAAGACAATAACTGCAGCATACAAAACATGAATTTTGATGTAGAGCATACTCATCTAATACACAACCTCATCTGTAAGAAATATGAATGTAAACTTTACATACCTTTTTCAACATACCTAGTTTATGGGATACATTTTTAACCCCTTGTTAATTCACTGTTTTGTTTTTCGCTCTTTGGCAACAGAGAGCGCCCGCTTATTTTATTTAAATTTTTCCATACTGTTGATTTCAATTTTCTCGCGTCGAAAATTAAATGATCAGTAGTCGTTTGTGTTGTTCCTCTTCCCCGACGATGGCTTTAAGTTTAAAGCCGAAACATATAGGATTTTAGCTCTTTTATAAGTTTAAAACAATTTTTACACTGATTTTAGCAACTAATAAGCACAATTTGTGCAATTTGTGTTTTTAAAATACTAGTTAACAGTGTAGTGTCCAAATGGATTCAATTATAAAATATTTGTTTACTTCAAAGTTATATTTTTTCTTTCAGATACGTTTGAGTTATATTGCTATATAAAACAAAAAATTGATAGAAACGGATTTTTTTTTTCTTATTTCATCTATAATACGTTTGAAAAATATGACATTTGGAACAAAAGTTAGAACTACGTGATTATTATATACACTAGGTAAACAAAATAACATCTAATAAATGTCATCAAAATATTTAAATATAGAAGAAATTACATCATTTCAAAAAATTCTTCAAGTGCTATAGATCCGAAGACAATAGCAATATTAACCAAAGATAATTTTGTTCCTATGTTTTATAGTTCGGGATTTATTTTATCGATATAATGCAATATAACATTGTATTTATGCATGCAGAATGCGCACATTTTTTAGATAGGGAAAAACTAGAACAAATGTATATCTAGTAATGCAGAATTGATATGTTTCTAAAAATGGGGTCAAAAGTGTGCATGAATAGTCTAAATATTGGCATGAGGTCATGATGGGTGAAAATATATAGAAATTTTCCGCTACCAAATAATGATAAAAATAGAAGCGTCCGTCGAAAACCTATGCATGGTGATTCGTTAAATACGTACTCGTTTGTTGGAAATCAGTTAATAAAAAATGACAATTTGTGAAAAATCAGTTATCATCCGACTATTTTTCGAAAGCAACTAGTATTCAGAACTTCATATGGCCGATATGTTGCTTAAATTTTACGATATTAAAAAGGCTTTTTATAAGAGTAGCTGTATCTAGTTTAAAAATACATTACGCACAAAACATTTTGTTATATTTTGAGCAAGCGCAGTTGAAATTATTCCTTATAAATGCTCAAATTTGATTAAATATTTAATATATTTAAATTTTTATTGAAATATTTTGTACAGTTCTTTGTCAGGATTCCCGAAAGTGGCGGTAAATTTGTTTGAGGTATCCTTTAAGTAAAAAACACGCGAACGTTTCTTTGTTGAAACCATGCGTATGCTCCGTACAAATACTTTCTATGATTACTCAAATGAACATAAATGTTGTACAAGACGCAGATAATCATCCGCTAAAACTACAGATACTTTAGAACATTTTAGTGTACAAGAAGATCGAAATTATTATTTTTTTTCATTCAATTTATTGTTATTGTTAGTCCCTTAAATGTATTCATGATCACACATGCCATGTGTCAGACATATTTTGTTTACATTCTCGAAGTTTTAAGGTATCAAGGCCTATGTGCCTAATTTTGAAAAAAACATTAAATCTCTCAAGCTTAATATAGATTCAAAAATCATAATCAATAAAAAACATAACAATTCTATTTAAAAAATGACTATGACAATTTTAATTACTAAGAAATTATTTTTATCTATCTCTTTTTCAGGAAGAAAAATGATGAAAAGCATAATTGTCGGCGAAAGATTCAGAAGATGTACAGATTTCAAACAATGTTTTATACAAATAAAGTTTACCAGTTTGTATATTGTGTATTTTATTTTTATCAAATATCTTGTCAATAGTTAATCTTGTTTTCGCTCACTTTTAAGCGAGATTCCAGTGTAAAACATTCGAAAAACCTTTTTTTTTTGCTTTTTAGCCTAAACAAATAATAATAATAATAATAAAAACGAAAGGATAAATAGTTAAATTTAAAATGTATTCAAATAACAGATTAAAAAATACGTATTCAAATGCAGGTGTCAGCAGGGATATTTTTGTTTCTTTTTGCTACCATTATTTCAAAACAATAATAGCGGTAAATGTCTTTAGCAAATGCTGTTGAAAATTCCACGAGGATTATTTGGAACAAGGTAAGACTGAAACAGGTAACCACGCCAAGCCTTGAAAATGCCTGAAGGTTGTGCTAAAACTGATAATAAAAACTGACTTTTTAAGGGATTACAAAAATACTTCGCTCAACTTGGTCTTTTCAAACATAATATTGAAAATAATCTATAAACTATTGAAATTATGTAATGAGTATATTGAAGTATAAAAATGCTTCTTTGTTAAATTATCAAAAATGATAATATTCACCTTTAAGCTGTAGAATATTTTTCAAAAAGTCTATTTTTTTTCTTCTGTCCAACAACACAGCAACACTTCATTTTCATTTCAAAGAAAAAAAAAGGAACATATTTTCTTTTTACATCATAATATACGTTTGATAAACACCAGAGCAAAACATTTTTTAAAGAAAAAATATATTCTGCAAAAATATAAAGGTGATATATTTTTTTCAGTTTTAAGAATTATTTTCCACAAAATTTCAATACATTGATTTAAATATCGTATGTATGTTGTACAATGTGGGTGGCGACCACTGCGAAAAATAGTGCGTGTGTAGTTCATGGTGTATTTTTTTTTTTAGCAATAAAGTTTCCGTGTGAAAAAAAAAAAAAAGACGGAACTTACTCTCCTTTTTAAACGTCCCTCGTATAAAGCATATAATTCAGTGCAAATGACAAAATTTGGTACAATTTACGCTATAGCAACACCATTGTCGCCAAACATAATAGTTGCGCCAAATGAAACATTTGAAAAAAATTAACATTGTTGGTGTGAAAGTGATCATTTAAAATATATAGAATTTCAAATTTTGTACAAACAACTATTGTATTCAATCAATAAAAATACAAACTTAAAATAAAAGCACAAATAAATATTATACAATAAAATATTAAAATAAAGCTCAATTTATACTGCAGGCATGAAATTGTAAATGCTTCTTATCATTGCAGTACATTTCATTTTTACGCCATTTCGCGTTGCTCTATAATCAATCAACAGATTGGATACGAAATCCAGTGCTAGGATAAAAGAAATTATATTTGTGATTTACAGTTAAATTTTCGTAACCGGCATCTCACACACACACACACACAAAAAAAAAAAATCTTTCTTTTATTTAATTCCATAGCCTTCCAAACAATATTACTTACAGCTTCCGCATCATCGGGTAACTGGAAGATGATAAAATGTATCTCGGCGTCCTTTATAACGTAATAAAAAATTCTTTTGATAAAAAAAAAATATTTTTTATTCAAAAATTAACAAATTAATATGTTTTGTTTAGTCATGATTCACTAATAATAATAATAATAATAATAACGAGTTACAACGTTTGTCACGATTTGCAATAAAAATTCTTTGCACTGTCAGGTTTGAAATAAATGGCGCATGAGCATACATTTTGGCATGGTGTTAGTATAACGGAGAAGTACCCAAAATATTATGAAAATAATTTATTAAAAATATTTTAAGACATTTTTTTACTTTTCAAAACATACTGATTAACTCTTGATTCGTAGAATATAAAAACAATGCTTTGAAGAAAAAAAAAGTAAATTTTATAAATATAACTTTCACATATAATTTAGCATAAATTATAAAATACAATTATATAATATAATACATTTATATAATTAAGTAACAATGTAAACAATAAAATTAAAATCATGATTTTTGATTTTGTTTTACCATTCCTATTTGTAAACAAAATCAGCTTAAACTACAGCCGTAGAAACACGCCATGTTATTTTCTTAAAAAAAAAAAAAAAAAAAAAAAACACTTTATAAGTAAAGCAATTTTTATTCTTTAAGAAAATGTACACATGTGGTACATAAAATTAGTCCCCAAAACATATTTAAAAAATTAAGCTTGAAATTTAGACGTATTTTTTATAATGTGAAATTAAGCCACAATCGACGAGGAAAAAAAATCCATAAATTTATATTCTTTTTAAACCAAATTTCATTATATGTATAGGAGTTAAAAATGCATATTATTAGTCTGCTTTTACAAAAAATTTATTTTAGTTTCACAATGTAAAGCCATTTTTATTGTTATAAAAGTAAAGACCTGAAGGAATATTGCTTATTTCCCTAAGTGGAAATTTTGTAGAAAAAAATGAAGAAATATCCTTGTTTGTTGTGGAACTAATTGAATTCCCAATAGTTTCTTATGGATATTTCTTTGTTTTTATATATTTTAAAAAATACCACATTAAAAATTAAGCCATTAAAAACCTGTACGTTATACGTAACTGTGTTCAAAATTCAAACCCCTGGACCATTTTAACATCACTTTTCTTTTAAAATGTTCGTGTAAATTTTCGCAATCTTTTATTTTTCGTTATTTATTTAATTCGTGTGTGTGTGTGTGTGTGTGTGTGTGTGTGTGTGTGTGTGTGTGTGTGTGTGTGTGTGTGTGTGTGTGTTGATAAACATGGAAAACATAATTATGGAAAGTAAATAATCTCTAAAACGTAGTTAATCAAGTTACAAATTAAAGTAATTTTTGTTTGTTTCTAATGCAAAATTTATACTACTTTTTTCTTCACACCTCACGCAATTTAGAATTATTTAAATTTTAACAAGTATAACTAAGTCATTTACAGTGTATAAAAAGTTTAAAGTGTATAATTTTCTATGCTTACGTCTGTTGAGGTAATGTCAAACTCTGTGTTTTACAGTTACTTATGTTTTATAGTATTCTGATCGATGTCTCAAATGTTAATACTTTCCGAACACATAATGTAAGTAAAATATTATAATCGTGATTTGTATCTGTGTGCGTGAATAAACACGATAGTTCCCAAACAGTACTTCCGGTTGAGCGAGCTTTGGCGATTACCTTATAGACCACTCTGGCGCAAGAACTGAAGAGCTTTTCGTAAACATGCGTCAGCGTATTAGGTTGTTAATTCATTTTCAAACGATTTTGATACCGATTCTAAAGGGTGAAGTGTGACAGGATATAAGTGATAAGTATTGTGCCGATGTCATCAAGTAATGGTGGCGCAGAAACAACGTCTCCTGTTACAATACTGGAGGTACAGCATTCGAATCCAAACAACTTTATTGCGTTAGAAATTTATTAAAATCCTATTTTGTTTTAAATTTCTATGTATTGTTCGGAAAGTCGAGTGAAGTCACTCCAGATATGTTGCCATCATAAGAAGGTGAAATCTTCTACCGACACTTGGTACTCTGGTTGAACCATACACTTCTGTTGGTTCTAAAACTAAACTGATGGAATAGTGAACCGAAAACTGATAAATTGATGAAAAATAAAATGGCTATCAATACTTTACCGCTCAACAGTTAACCGACACCTTGTAAAATATGTAGCGATAAAATGACTACCAATGTCAAATGCAGTGATATAAATTTTGTTCAACAGTCCACTAAAACATCATTCCGAAAATGTTGTTATCATAAGATGTTCCAAAATTTGGTGTTCTGGTTCAACCATAAACTTATGTTGGTTCTAAACTGAACTGATGAAATATTGAACCGAAAACTGATAATCAAGCTCAGCTATGAAAAGTGCCCATATACAATCATTCCGCCTAAGGGAAAAATGTAGAACGCGCCTTCTCGTGTAAATAGACAGTATAAGCTGAAGTTCTAAAAAAAAAAACAAGTACCTAGGAGTAGTCTTTGATTGCGACTAAATTTGGATGCCTCACTTAAATATCTGAAGTTACCTGGAGAGTTAGCCCCGCGGTTTGCAAAGCAGTGAACTCTGCGGGCTGAGCCTATAGCCTTGTATGCGGCTCCTATTCGGTACTCGAATAAATATAATTTTGCAGAAGACTTCTGAGCATACAGTGAGGCCTATTGCTGTGCGTCACCAAATGCTACAGCACGTTGTCAACTAATGCCTTGAATGTCTTGTCCGGGATTCTTGGACCTCCGTGCTAAGCAGAAGCGTGACATCGATGCTTTCACTCTACTAAGAGAGAACATTGGAGGAACTAATATCAGGTCTGATTTAATAGATATTTTTTAAAATGTACCTCGTTGTGACTATCTCTGGCGAGTGCGATGGTCTTCGAATCTCGTCCGAAGGACACTGTATACGTATTATACGGCCGAATGTAAGCTCAAGGATGGAAAAGTAGTATGTGCTTTCCTTATTACTATCAGAGATGGGATCGTCGAGGAAAGTCAGTTCCGACTGAACAATTGGGCGACCGTTTTTTTCGCTGATCCGCTCGATCAAACAGGCAATCTTGAATGTTCTGCTGAAAGGTGTAGATGAACTGGATATCGCCAACGATTCTATACTGGCGCTTTAAGACCTTTGACCCCTTCTGCTACAACACTGAATAATTGCTGCGATCAAATTTCTGGTTAAAGGTTGTAGAATCAGAGTCCACTGTATCAGAAAACATATTGGTTACGCCTACAATGAGCACGCAGATGCGTTGGACAAAGCTGCTGTAGCTCGGGTCTCGGACGATGAAAAGATTCTCCCCTCTAGTAAAAGTAGTATGTGCTTTCCTTATTACTATCAGAGATGGGATCGTCGAGGAAAGTCAGTTCCGACTGAACAATTGGGCGACCGTTTTTTTCGCTGATCCGCTCGATCAAACAGGCAATCTTGAATGTTCTGCTGAAAGGTGTAGATGAATACTATGTTTACTAGCTGATAATGGTGAAACTGAGGGCTAAAAACGTTTCTGCAAACTGATATTAAAAGTTGGTATGGCAAGTGATGATTATCAAGGTTTCGTGATAGTAAATAAAATGTTGATTCGAGATTCGAAAGTGACAGCATATTTCCACGTGCTTTCGTCTAGTTGCCAGTCGCAAATTTTTGGTCGGCAATAGCCACCTGGAGGCATAAGATACTGCATGGATTGTAACGCAGTTTAATTTTATAATTAAAATATATGATATATATAGGTTCTAATTATAAATAAATAAATACTAGAAAAATAAAAAATGTCTAAAAAATTGACATACATGCAATACAACTTTTCAGGTTAAAAACGAAAATTCTACATAATTTAATTCAGTCATGTTTAAGAACTATAACAAACAAGACTATCTGAAATTCAGATTAAATCTGTTCCTGCGAAGTTCACATCACGCTAGGCAACGTTTTTATAAATATGAATCCCACCATCACATAAAAAAACACTGTTGAGTTGTAACAATTGTGGTAGAGTAATACTTTCTAATACTATAATAATTGAATAACTCATATAAATAATAGTTGTTAGTCAATAAATTTATATAATTTTAATTTTAAATACTTCTTTTAAGTAGCTTTTATTGCAAAAAGTATAAAGCTACCTATTGCAGCTCTTCGCAGGAAAGCTATTCCGGAAAATTTCGGTATATTGTTACTGATCATGACTCCCAGACCCCAAAACCACTCTCCGTTCAAATGTTTATGTATATATATATATATATATATATATGTATATATATCTGAAATCTACGTCATATGACAGCACATGTATTTATAAACCGTTTTGGATGAAATTAAGCATGTGTATTAAGCTCACCAATATCTCGACCGAGTTCATTGGCCAACTTGGTCTGCCATCTTGTTTCAAAATGACGGCCATTAATAGATTTAAAACTTTAAAAAATGTACAAAAAAATTCGACATTCAAATTTATTTTTTGCTTAAGTATTAGTCCTTGATACAAGGATTCAGGAGAATTTTTTTTGTTTCTATCTGAGATATTGCAGTTTGAAATTTTAGGATGGCTGACATTTTGAAACATGACAGCAGATTAAAACAAATCAGGAATTTATTTAAGAGTTTTAATGAACGGGATTTCTCACAAACTATTACCATTGTAATCATTTTCGCAATCATACGCATAAAATTATATTCACAACCGTTAGTGTCAAATTCTCGCCAAACAATTTGGCGAAATATCGTCCAATTTGGCGACCAAAAATAAGTCTACATAAATGAAGCCAACTTGGCTGCAGTTGACTAATTTGATGAATTTCTTGATCAAATTCAGTATTAACAAACCTTCTGTGTATTTTAGCTTGCTGCTTTCGATTAGCTAACATTAGCTAAAATTATAAAACGAAGATATAGGAAAGCTACCTTTTCCTCCCGATACATGCCGGAAGAACTTTTTATACTTCAAATTATTTCGTTTCTTATTAAAGTGAATATTTCTCTTTCCTCTTATGGTAAAAACAGTTTCTGCAATGTTAACTTAATGCCACTCTCTAAACAGGAATTGATTTCCATTTCTCATTGAAAAATTTGTTACAGAAATGATTTCGTTTACGTTTCTGCCAGGTGTTATGGGAGTTTTTCTTGTTTCCAGAAAAAAATCTAAACATACATAGAAGATAGAGCAATTCTCAATTAACAACGAACGAGCAAAGGATACTTGTTGCAAAAATTTAAAAGTTATTTTCTAGAAAATATGTATTTTCAGGCGGTGGTCGAAATATCTCAGTAATGTTTTCCTTGCTTTTTTATTTCAGTTGTCCTTTTCCGGTGCATTTTTTAAATTTTAAATTTATTCCAAAACCGGTGGACAGTCATCGAAAAGTTACTCATAATTTCCTTTTACAGAATTTTAGTTTGTCTTATATTTAAACTTTCTATAATTTTTTTTACTGACTAATTAAATGTCTTTGTATTGTTTTCCTTTAAAACTTAATTTTATTTTTTGAAAATTTTCGATAAACTCCTAACACATTTTCTTCTGTACTTCTAAGAAAACTTTATAAAACATTATAAAGTTTGTCGGTCTGATTTGCACCAATAAGCTCAAATAAAAAATAGGTTTACGATTTGAAAAAAATGTTGCACAATTTGTAATATCTATATACTTCTATCAAAGCCTAATTAATCCATAATATTTAATAGTACACCTTATTACCAATCCGTTGTTTCCAGTACCTTTTTTTATACGATGATTTTCGGCAGAATTGGTGAGAGTATATATTTTTTTTCCACAAATGAGCCATATAAATCCATGCAACTATCTTAATCCTAATATTATAAATCCAATTGTGTACAAATGTTAGGCTGAAGCTAGCGTCAAAATGGAGCATTTAATGATCATGTATCTTTGCATATAGGTTGATTATAACCTTCAAATGAACATAGGCTGGTTTTTGTTCATTTTATTCAAATATTTTTCTTAATAATTAAAAATTTCGTTATTTTCAAAGAGAATAAATGGACATTTTTTTCGTATAATATTTTAAAATGGTTAAATTTACTTTACCGTTGCTAATACTTTATCGTAGCCAAAACTAATCAAAACCCGGAATAATAATTTTTACTCAACAATTTAGTTTCAATTGAAAAATTTTCACGTGAAAAATGAAGATTAAATAAAAAAAATTAAAGAATTAAAAAGAAGATTAAATAATATTATTAGAAATAAAACTTACTTTTTTTAGTTTTTTTATATTAATACATGGTTTTAATATGTCTAACTATAGGAAACAGGCGAATATGACGTCTTGCATCGAAAATAAAGCGGATATGCTTTGATGGTGAAATAAAATTATCTTGAGTTTTTTCTTTACTTTTTTTCTTTTTTTTTTCTTTTGTATGGTAACAATACTTGGCGTTTTACCGTCTGCGCACGGCTAATATAACTATACCGTATTTTTTATTTAAATTTTAAAAAAGTAAAAAGAAGTTTGAAAAGAAAATGGTTAGCAAATATCAATAACATGCTCCGCAAAATTATCCATGTCGAAAATGATGTCATGGATAGCGAGAAATAGTATTTTTCATTTTTAAAACTAAAATTACCTAAACTCGATTACCTAAAAAAATGACGAATGTTAATAGTTCCAATTTTGTTGATAAAACCTAAAGATTTAATATTATTTCGTTCAAGTAACATAATTTCCCCTATGCCAGTATTGAAATTAATTGCCTGGAAAAGAAAATTAACAAGAATTATGTCATTAAAATGGGATTTCTCTGGGAAAAAAGAGACGTCATCTATACTAATATTATAAAGGAGTAAAGATTGTTTGTTTGATTGTAGGGGGTAATCTCTGGAACTACCGAACCGATTTCAAAAATGATGGGGGCAAATTGATGGTAACAACCCCTGCTCCAGGCTATATTTTATGTCGGTGCCACTAACCCCAGGGGGTGCAGGAGCGAAAAACGTTCTAAAATTGCAGTTTTTTGTATACTGAAGAAGCTAGAGATCTGAAATTTGGCATTGTAGCTACTTATAAGATGTAAATGCTCTCTAAGAATAAATTTAAAAAAAAATCGAAATTTAAATGGTTGAAATGCGCGAAAAGCGTTCTGAAGTCATTCTAAATTACAATTTCTACGGAATCTCTGGAACTACAGAACCGATTTCAAAGGTGATGGAGGCAAATTGATGGTGACAATCCCTGCTCCAACATAGGCTATATTTTATGTCGGTGCCACTAATTCCAGGAGGAGTGCAGGAGCGAAAAACGTACTAAAATTGCAATTTTTTTTATACTGAAGGAGCTAGAAATTTGAAATTTGGCCTTGTAGTTACTTATAAGATGTAAATACTCTCTAAAAAAAAAAAAAAAAAAAAAAAAAAAAATGAAATTTAAAAGGGTGAAAATGAGCGAAAAGCGTTCTGAAGTCATTCTAAATTACAATTTCTATGGAATCTCTGGAACTACAGAACCGATTTTAAACGTGATGGACGTACATTGATGGTGACAATCCCTGCTCCAACATAGGCTATATTTTATGTCGGTGCCACTAATTCCAGGGGGGGTGCAGGAGCGAAAAACGTTCTAAAGTTGCAATTTTTTTATACTGAAGGAGCTAGAAATTTGAAATTTGGCCTTGTAGTTACTTATAAGATGTAAATACTCTCTAATAACAAAAAAAAAAAAAAAAAAAAAATCGAAATTTAAAAGGATGAAATAAGCGAAAAGCGTTCTAAAAACATTCTAAATTACAATTTCTATGGAATCTCTGGAACTACAGAACCGATTTCAAAAGTAATGGTGGAAAATTGATGGTGACAATCCCTACTCCAATATAGGCTATATTTTATGTCGGTGCCACTAACCCCAATGGGGTGCAGGAGCGAAAAATTTTCGAAAATTGCGACTTTTTTATACTGAAGGAGCTAGAAATTTGAAATTTGGCATTGTAGTTACTTATAATATGTAAATGCTCTCTAAGAATAATAATATAAAAAAAAATCGAAATTTAAAAGGGTGAAATGAGCGAAAAGCGTTCTAAAATCATTCTAAATTACAACTTCTACGGAATCTCTGGAACTACAGAACCGATTTCAAAAGTGATGGAGGCAAATTGATGGTGACAGTACCTGTTCCAACAGCCTCTTTAATAAAAAGCTATGCGTTGCTGACGACTGGGTTTTTCGCTAATTGTTGCCACAGATTAATCTCGGAAAATGAAACATTTGAAGTTACTGAAAAAAATAATAGCTCGAAAAGTATTCGTCAGAAAATTGTTAGACAAACTGCGTTTGAACGGTAAAAAAAATTGTATTTTTCTTGATATAAATTTCAAATCTAACCCAGCAAACACAAAATTGTCAGAAACGTCACGAATTGATATAAGAAATATCATTATTGTCAGGTACATCGATTTTCATGTAACATTCCGATATGTTTTTCATGGCAAAATAAAGTTTTATCATATAAGTGGTGTCCGTACTGTAAAAGAATGGCGAAAATCTTACACAGCACAAAACTCGTATCCAATACTAGGTATCCATTAGCTATACTTACAAAGGATAACATTTAGTCGTGCCACTAGATTGTCGAGTGCACAGTTTCCATTTGACACCATGGATATGATAATTTTTTAACACCTATCGATACATCGCCGATATACTATCATCGGCTGTCACTTATCTAAACCGGAGTGGCAACACACTTGACCTTCAATTCAATGGCCGCTGTGTTGTGAGTTTACCGGTAGCGGCGATAAAAAATCTTCTGAAGAACATCTCAGCTAAAGTAAATTATTTCTCTAATATATTGACTGTTTTTTATATTCCAAATTTTATCTAAGTTTTCTTTTTTTTAATGAATTAAGTATTTAATTCTTCTTATGCATCTTAAATTATGTACTAGTTTATATAAATAAATAGTTAGGGTCACACGTGTTTAGCGTTTGTAAATATTGAAAACACAATATATGTATACCTTTTTACGATTGGCTTTCAAATCAGTTATTCATATTTCCTTATCTCACTAATAAGTATTATTCAATCAGGAAATAAAAAATTATAAAAGTATAACTTGCTTATTTTTTTTTTCGTGTGTAAGATTGGAAGATTTTTTTTAGTAGTTTACCAGTCAGCAAGATGCAATATAGGGTAGGTAGATGGCCAGTAATGGACAAAGTTGAAAAAAAATAACAATAAAAATTTAACTTGTATTATTTTTTCTTCATAAATTGCATGTTTTATTTATAATCTATGTTACTGTTGACACTTTTAATCAAAGCAATCTGAGGCAAAAAATGTTTCACAGTTCCATTGTTTTTGAGTGAAAATCTAAATTAACATGCTAAGAGTTCACTTGAATTAATTTAATTAAATCTTTTTATTTTCTTGCAAAAATTGTATGTTTTTGTTTTGATAATAATATAAAACTTTGAATTTTATATATTAATGGTCATTTAGAAAATTGTATTTATTTTTTAAATTTTTAGGACTCATGCCCATTACTGGAATACTTAATTAGTCGATTTCTAGTAATATAGGGGAGACCGGTACACACTGGACCTATGGGCACAGTGGACCACCCCCTAATATTTTATTTATTTACATTTTTTTAAAGCTTCTCTTCTATCCTAATAGACAACAGCACTGCAATGATTATTTATAGCCTTCAGAAAATATATTTAGCTCAGATTGAACTATTTTATCCTGATTGGTTGTTTTGAGCTTCTAAAAGTAAAATTTTTCATCATATTTTTATTTTTTTAGTAATTAAAGGTTGTAGATAAATAAAATAAAACAGCTTTTTTGCAAAGCTAAGATACTTGTTTTTATTTTACTTTAAAGTTAATATGCTTAAAAGAAAGCTATAAACAATATTAATATAATTATTTATTGAACTTCAACATGGGGTACAGTGGACCACCCACTCCTGGGGCACAGTGGTCCACAATCCACTCTGCTCCTGTAATGCACAATGTTCAAAATATTTAATAATTGCTTATTTTCTGAAAAGAAAGATTGTTTTTAAAGTAGATTTAACTGTAAAATAAAGTAAACAAATAAAAATAACAATTTATTTAACATAGTAAGAAATATTTTGTTTTGTATTTATTGCTTTTGATAAATATAACTGTAGTCTAATAGTTGATGATTCTATTCAAGTAAGATTCATGAGATGCAAATTGAATGGAAATCTGTTTATTTCTCCCGAAACTGTAGATGAATCTGCTGTTGATGTCAATGATTTCATAATGTTGCTCTCAGACCCAAAATTATTTCATGAAAATTCCAGGCTCAATCTTACTCATAAGTACTTTGGAATTTCATTTGCAAATTTTAATGTGCACTGATTTTTTTGTACTTAAGTAATAACTTCAACTAAATTGCAGTTGTTGCTGTATTAATCTGTTATTATTTTAAAAATATAATTAATTTTTTGTTTCTGTTTCAAAATTTATATTACTATGTTATTTTGCAGGTGAAGGGGCAACAAAAAAGAATTAGATGAATGAAAAATAGATTTATATTGTATTTTAGATAATACCTAATAGCGGTCCACTGTACCCCGGTAGGTGGACCGGTGTACCCCGCTTCCGGGGTACACGGGTTCCACTTTACAAGTGTATATAATTTTTTTTAATTTTTTTTAATGTATTGAAAACTATGTTGTGAGAAAATTATGATGGATGTAAGAAGGTTTAAGGAATATTCAAAAATATTTTCATACAGATCGGTCAGTCTGTTAAAGAGGAAAAAAAATTAACTGAAAAAGTGGTCCACTGTGTACCGGTCTCCCCTACATCACACTGTGAACACTACTAAAAGTGCAATTTCAGTAATGTTCATAGTGTTTAAAACATTTTAATTTAACTGAACAGCTAAGTATTCTAATTTAATTTTTAAATTATACTTACCAGAATGTAATAACCTTTTTCTATATATATATATAGACTCTTTTAAATAATTTCATGTAATTAATAAAATTTGGTAGTTTTCGGTAAGCCGGGCGGCAGTGATATATATACATAAATATATACACATATATGAGTATATATATATACATGTATCACTGGCGCGCCCGGCTAACTGAAAAGTACCTACTTAAATTTTTATCATGCAATGAAATTAAAGTTTTTTAAAAACGGTGACTTGCATATTTTATAATCTGTATTTAAAGTTTTTTTATATCATGTTTGAAATTTCATGTATCTTTAGCATTTAACCCGCCCCCCCCAA
Organism: Maratus michaelseni; assembly: GCA_963931845.1. Taxonomy (NCBI): domain Eukaryota; kingdom Metazoa; phylum Arthropoda; class Arachnida; order Araneae; family Salticidae; genus Maratus; species Maratus michaelseni. Next base: position 445,272,847 of record OZ007589.1, on the reverse strand, counting down.
AAAAAAAATAAATAAATAAAAAGGTACTTTTCCGTTATACGGACACCATGCCAAAGTGTAAGCTAATGCATAATGTATGTATATGTATGCTTGGCGACAATGGTGCCTGTATTATAAAGAAGTACCATTAAAAAAAAAAAATCCCAAGTTTTATATTTGAAGCTGAATTTTTAAATGTAGAATCAATAATTATGTTGGAAAATATTTACTTAGAAAAGCTATTGAAAGAGAAACTATCTAATTTAGATAAACTTGCAGCTTCATTAGAAATAATTTTTTCTCGTTTTCGTTTTGTTCAGTTAAGAAGACCAAGCTTACTATATTTATGTTAATTTTTTTTAATAAAAACAAATTTTGTTGTGTAAAACATAAAATTTTCTTGAAACTTGTTTACTAAATCTTAATAGTTTGTTTTTTGTGAGTGTAAAAAGCAAATTGTGTCTGTTTTCCATTTGTTGATCTTAAATTTTGTTAAGTAAAAAAAAAAAAAAAAAAAATAGAAAAATACATTTTTCTATTAGTTACATTATTTATTGCATTTTCATGCTAAATGAGGAGTTTTAGTGTCTAATTTATATTAACTCTGAAAATATTTATAATCATCAATAAGTTAACTATTTGGAAAATATGGGACCCAGAAGCAGAAAATTCAAGTGTCTGCGACGGATATTTCAGCGGCAGAAAATAATCTGCAGGTAAACCATGTTACAATTCAGGATTGGCAGGTCTTTGACATATGTCCGTTTTTGAGAGTTTAAACTGCAATGTCCAAAACCATCTTATGTCAAAAACCTCAAATACTACATTGATATGTAAAATTTTACATTAAATAGTACTTATATTATATGAAACAGTACAACATTATACGTAATAAAATAAGTCTTTTACTGTATATCAGTAATTAATATCTAGTGTATTACTGTTACATGCAAATTTTTAACTTGATTTATCGATATTTACAAGCAACCTATTGGTGAATTGAGCGGTTTTTTCCCGCGACATATTGACGAATTTCTTGTTTATTTTCTGTAACCAACCGACGAATTTCGCGATTGTTTTCCTGTGATCGAGTGAAGAAATTTGTGATATTTTCCTGCTACCAATTGCCAAATGCTTTTTTAGCAATTGCCAAATGCTTTTTTTGCCGACCGATAAGCGAATTTCCGATTTTTTCCCCCCGCGTCTTACAGGTGAAACTCATTTTTTTTTTTTTTTTTTAAACACGTAATTGGACAAATTTCGCAATTGTTTTCATGACCTGCAATAGCTTGACAAAATTTGCAATTTTTCCTCGTGACTGACTGACGCATTTCGCAATATTTTCGACTATCTATAGACAAATTTTGTAATATTCTTCTGTAGCCGATGGCAGAATTTTGAGGTTTTTTTCTGCAACTGACTGAAGAGATTCACTATTTTTTCCCGTAACAAACAGATGAATTTCTAGATAGTTCTCCCACGATCGATTGACGAAACTCGTGATATTTTCCTGCAACTGATTGATGATTTTTTGCCACGTCTTGCTGGCAAAACTCGCGGGTTTTTTTTTCACACGATCGTAGACGAATTTTGCTATTTCCCCGCTGTTATCGACTGGTGAATTTCGCAATTTTTTCCGCAACAGACTGACAAATTTTGCGATTTTTTTTCTTCACGTGATCAATTAACAAATGTCTCAATATTTTCACATGACCGTTTAACGAACTTTGCGAAGTTTTTCTGTGCCCGATTGACAAATTTTCGGGTTTTTTCCGCGCCCTATTGATGAAATTCGCAGGTTGAAATATGCAGACGAAGATTTTTTTTGCAAACCCAAACTGCTATGTAGATAAAAAAAAAAAAAAACGGACAGAGCGCATTTGCAGCTATAAAAGAAAAGTTGGGGCCTGCTTTTTGCTGATTTCTTCAACCGCTTTTCACAGATTTTCTCTTTTGAACTTTCTGGCGAGATGCACACACAGTATATGAGCAAACACTGTTGGTTCATTGAGCAAGGATGTCGGAGGAAAAAAAAACGATATTTAGCTTGCAAAGAGTGAGGAGATGCGCAGAACATCATAGTGCTCCTCCAGATGCGAAGCGAAAGTGTGGCTGCGGCACTGCACTCGCTGACGAAGTAAAAAAAAAATCTGAGCCGAAGAAAATTCCATGGAAAAAAATCTGCTGAAGAGGGGAAAAAATCTGCAACATACGTCACCAGTCTCGAACTTTCTGCTACCAGGATATAGTATATTAAAAAATATTTTATATTTTTGAAAATATCATGATATTTACGACCCCTGATTTTTGTGTATGTAAAATAAGATAAAATGCCTTCAGTGTATGAAATAAAATGTTTCAAGTTGTTATATATCGGTACTGTTTGGTTAGCCGGGCACCAGTGATATATATACACACATATATCTACACAGATACATGTATACATATATATGTATGAATATATATACATATGTTTATACACAGAGTTTCCCAAAGGTTTAAAAAGGGCAGGGTGCTGATGATGAGAAAAGGGCACTTTATTTTTAAGGGCACATTTTGGATTTTTGAGGGCACTTTTCAGATTCTTATTGGCACTTTTTTTTAATTATTAAAGGTATTCTTTTGGTGTTTAAAGCCACAGTGTTTTAAAGTCAAGGCACTCTTTTTAAGACAACATTGAGTAAGTTTTTACTATAAAATTAAATTTTTTAATGCAAAAAAGACACTTTTTCTACTGACGGGCAAGAAGGGTGCTAATTATTTTTATGAAGGGCAAGAAGGGTGCTATTTTGTAAACCAAAGGGCAGGCAGGGTACAGCACCCTTCTGAAACCGTCTGGGGGAAACTCTGATATACATATATCACTGGCACCCGGCTAATCGAAAAGTACCCAAAATTTTTATCATGCAATGAAATGAAAAGTTTTTAAAAAACCGTGACTTGCATATTTTATAATCTATAGATAAAGTTTTTTATATGATGTTTGAAATTTCATGTTTTTTTAGCATTGTAACCCCCCCCCCCCCCAAAAAAAAAAATAAAATAAAAAGGTACCTTTCTGTTATACGGACACCATGCCAAAATGTATGCTAATGCATAATGTATGTATGTATATGTATGCTTGGTGACAATGGTGTCTGTATAACGGAAAAGTACCAAAAAAAACTTTACCACGTTTTATATTTGAAGCTGAATTTTTAAATGTAGAATCAATAATTATGTCGGACAATATTTACTTAGAAGCTACTGAAAGATAAACTATCTAATTTAGATAAACTTACAACTTCATTAGAAATCATTTTTTTCTCGTTTTCGTTTATATAAGAAGACCAAGCTTTCTATATTTATGTTAAATTTTTTTAATAAAAATTAAACTATTTTGTTGTGTAAAACATAAAATTTTCTTAAAACTTGTTTACTAAATCTTAATGGTTTGTTTTTTGTGAGTGTAAAAAGCAAATTGTGTCTGTTCTCAATTAGTTGATCTTAAATTTTGCTAAGTATAAAAAAAAAATAGAAAAAGACATTTAGAATATTGTTTTATATAAGTTTTCATGCTAAATGACATATATGTTTCAATGTCTAATTTATATTAACTTTGAAAATATTTATAATCATCAATAAGTTAACTATTTTGAAAATATGGTATGTAAAAAAAAAATTGTATATTCTTGAAAATATCATGATATTTACGAATCCTGATTTTGTGTATATAAGATAAAATGCCTTCAGTACAAAATAAAATGTTTCTAGTTTGTTATATTGGTACTTTTCAGTTAGCCGGGTGCCAATGAAATATATATATATATATATATATATATACACACATATATATATGTGTATATATGTTTCACTGGCCCCATAGCTAATCGAAAAGTACCGTTATATCTTACCATTTTTATAATGGGCTAAGACTAATTTTTAATAGACTCATTTACACGCTATATATATATATATATATATATATATATATATATATATATTGTATTGATATGTTTATTTTTACATGTTTTATTATAATTATATTTTAGATATTTTTAAGTAAGTTTTTAAAGATACTATATTGCAATGTTAAAATACTGGCTATTTGTAAAATTTAAAAATGTGGCGATGACTGGTCAAAGTATATCTTCATCTACTAGTGTGGACAAAATGGGAGAAATAAAAGTAAGTTAATTTTTGTTTATTTTATTTGATAAGTATTGTGTTTTGTGCATTCTAAAAAATTTAAACACTTTTAATGTATTGGAAGATGTACTAAAAGATTAAAGCTTGAATTATTGATTAATGTGTGCATTTTTAAGATTGCAAATAAAGAAATTTTGGTACTTTTCCATTAGCTGGGCACCAGTGATATATATACACTACATACATTACATATATACATTTGTGTGCAAAAATTAAGGACGGAGCTGGTAAAGTAGGATAAAAGGCAACAAAACTAAATGAAAGCCCAATCAGGGGATAGACCTGAAACAAATGCAGTAGGACATGCCCATGTATGGCATATGGCGTAAAAGGAGGAGGTGCTAAGGGGATAAAAGCAGGGTTGATAAAAATCATGATTGTTTTTAAAAAATCAAAAAAATCGGATTTTTTGATTTAAATCAGATTTTTTTTATTAAAATTATTTGTGTACTGTGCATGTATTTATTTTATTTTCTCTGCATATATAAACATTTATATTAATTTTATTACAGTTCCTAGATAAATTTCAAAATAATTTAAATAAAAATAAATTGTTGCAAACAAATTCAGATTTACTTAAAACTTAAAATCATATTATTCTAGTATTAAATTGTTATAGATAAGATATACCTGTGTGTTGTGTCTATAAATTTGCAGTTAATTTAAGTAATTAAATTTTTCATTAAGGTATTACTCCAATAATACAGTAGACTGCCTTAAATCTGCATAGCTTAAAACCGGAGGTTATGCAAATTTTAGAATTTTGTGGATTTCTGGTCACTGTTTACATTTTTAAAACAATAATTTGAATTTAACAATGTACTCAAAATTATAATGAATGCTTACAATAAAGTAAAACAGTTAAATAAAATAGAAAATTTTTTAAAATTTTTAAAAAATTTAAATATTAAAAGTAAAGGTCAAGTAAATAATAATGCACAGCTAAATATGTATAATGATGAGATTTTTTTCTTGAACAATTCAGTGAAACTCGCCTTTTAAATGTACACTAATAACTCGCATCAAAATCTTAAAATAACAAAGTTTACTTTCATGTTTAGCCATCCTTAATAACCAAAAAAGCTTGATTAATACATACATTATTTGGTAAAAATATTGTGATCGCCACTGATATCAGCACTATCTAGAATTTTTTCAGAAATAAATTTATACATCCTTCATGAGAAAACATGAGTTGAATCATATCAAACAGAATTACATATCAAAATGTGTACAGAATGATATAATTTTTTTTAAACTTAAATTTTACACCTACATCTTAACTGTAAGTTTCATTGTTTACATCGGAAACTATGTGCGGATTTTAAGAATTTGCAGATTTGAGGGAGTCTACTGTATATATAACATTAATCGCATAATAAATGCAGCAAAGAATGGTAAATATATATGTGTATTTCAACCAGGGTTGGCCAATTATCGCTTAAGTGAAAAAAAAAAAAAAACGTGGCGAAAATACTTTTTGGCCACTGGCAAAAACTACTAGTATTTTAAAACAGGTTTTTAATGATTTTATTTTAATTACATGATTTCAATGTTTAAATCATAATTTTAACCGATTAAAATCAGTGGTTTAAAATATAATCTTCATCAATTTCCATTTTTGTCTGTTTTTTTTCCACTTTTTGCCACTGTCCTGACAAAAATACATTTTCGCCGGCAAAAAGCCAACCCTGATTTCAACCGATTCAGATTCACTAATGTCATCTTTTATCTCATAGACTGTAAGTTTCTTAGTGTTTTTTATTTTTCCCGCAATCTCCACCATTTCTGCACTACATGATTTTCATATTGCTGTCACACATTTTCCAAAAATAGTTCTTTTTGTTTGTTTTTTCTCCAGTAAAATAATGTCACATTGGATCTTTCTTTTTGCTAGCCATTTTTCTTATGTATTAATAACGTATCCAAAAGTTCTCTGTACTGTATCTAGTAAAATGATATTCTTGTGACAAGAATATCATTTACTAGTACTAGATACAGTACAGAGAGCTTTTGGATATAGTGTGAAACACAAGTTGGGACAAGAATCTTGTCCCAACTTGTGTTTCATACTATACAATATTAAAGATACTATATTAAACAATTATAAGACGCAAGGTAATCACATAACAAAAAGTACGAAGCTATCAAATGTCAGTGCCTATCAAATGTCAGTGCTATCCAGCTCTCAGCCATTGACAATTTCAGCAATCATTCATGCTTATTTAACAGTAGAAATGACTGTTTAGCTTAGAAATAAGGTATAATAACATATCTTATACTTTCCATTGCAGAAAGCAATGAATTCAAGGAAAGGAAAGGGCAAAGGGATCAGTCACAGGGATTAAATAATTTTCAGTTATAGAAGAAAAATGAAACTAGAATTCTATAATTCTATGTTAGACAAACAAAAGTCTAAATATTTATTATGTTACAATTTAGTCCTTGTCATATTATAGGATCAATACATCAACCATCAACATATGGGATATTGAAATTTGCAGGTCTAAGCAACTAAGCATAAAACAAACTTGTGAATCGTGTATAATCTACTTTAGAGGAAGTGATTCTTCTCACTGAAAATACTATTATATTAAATACTTTTATATTGAATATATTTAACTTTAGCTTCAGCATCTAACTTGCAAAAATGAAGTGATCGTCTTGAAAAGACAAAAGTTTAAAAATGAGGGAGCATTTATCAGTTATTTTGGGATGCACTAGGAATAAATATTTTGAATGTACTGTTTAATTTTCTTTCATAAAATAATGATTTTCAACTTATAAAAGTTTTATTTAACATTATTAAAAGGTAATTTTTAATCTGACATGAATTATGACATTTATTTGAACACGAATGATTAATTTAATCCTTATTCAGCTTGTAAATATCAATGTTAAAAATACTGATTTAAATTAAACAACCCTGGATAAAAGGACAGAGGCGGTGGCGGTGACCATTTAGAAAAATGGTGAAATATGTTGCACTGTGTAAAGTGTTTTCAGCGACGTTTTTTTTCTGTTATTGTGTGATATGGCTAAGAGGCAATCCAGAAGATGTCATCTGGATGACCTTACATGAGGTCGAATCATTGGGAAGCTGGAAGAAGGTCGAAGTGTGGCACAAGAGTTCGGTATCGCACATAGCATCGTTTCACGAGTCTGGAGTGCATTTCAAACAAATGGAACAGCTGTCCGAGCATTCAGCCGTGGTCGCCCATGCGCAACAACAACAGCGGAGGACCTTTATATTGTCCTACAGGCGAAAAGAAACAGGCGTCGGACAACTGGAGAAACCAGTTGTCCTGGTCATTGGATATTACGTTTTACCATGGCTAGGAGACTGCACAAATGTGGCCTGTGTGCACGACGACCAGTACGTTGTGTACCACTAACGCCTGCTCATCGGAGACGCAGGTTTCTGTGGCGTCAGGAACATAAGAATTGGACACAACAGGAGTGGGGTCGAGTACTATTTACGGATGAGAGCCGATTTAGTATGACGTGCTATTCTGGATGTATCCACATCTGGAGAGAGAAGGGAACACATAATGACCCCTCCAACATCATCGAAAGGGACCGTTTTGGAGGTGCCAGAGTTCTTGTTTCGGGTGGTATCATGCTTGGTAGCCGTACGGACCTCCACGTCTTCAAAGGAGGTTCAGTCTTTGGTTCACTCTACTGCGCCGAGATTCTCTTGCCTCACGTACGTCTTTTTAAAGGTGCTGTGGGTCCGGACTTCCTCTTCATGCACAACAACGCTCCCTCTCATCGTACAGCGGCTGTCGAAGAGCTCCTAAAGAGTGAAGATATTCAACGCATGGATTGGCCTGCAAAGTCCCCGGACCTTAATCCCACAGAACACGTGAGGGATCTTCTCGGGAGACGCTTGGCATCACGTGATCAGGTGCCCGCAACGATTCCGGAGCTGAAATTGGCGTTACAAGAGGAGGACTCTATTCCTAAAGAGCTACTAGACAACCTTGTTCTCAGCATGGACAGACGTTGCAAATTCTGTGTCGCAGTCAGGGGTGACCATATACCCTATTAGAGACTGCATTTTTCCTGCCAGGTGCTTGAAAGATGAACGTTTCTGTCTTCTCTGCATTTGTGCTCTAAGTGACCTTTTTAATAAAATGCTTTCATATCCTTTTGATTCTTTGTTTAGATGGTTTTTATCACTTGTCTCATATTTTCACATCTTGAAGATCTTATGGTATGATTTTGATCGATGTGGAAATCTTCTGCGCGACGTTACATTCGAAAAACCCTCTCGTCCTTAATTTTTCCACACCAGTGTATAAAGATGCAACGGATGTCAATTTGGCCGGATACCGGATATCCGGCATAACTTGCAGCCGGATATCCGGCTGCAGTATGTTTTGATCTGTCCTTTTTAAATTTTTATTTATTTTTAAGAAAATTAAACGTGGGTTTAGATTAGCTAGCCATCACTGTTATTTTCTTTTTATCTAATTTTTAAATTTTCTATTAAGAATTATTGTGATATAATTTCAGTTTTAGTACCAATATTATAAATACATTATTTTAAATTTTTAGTTATAATTGTATCAGCTAAATAGTTTAGTAATCAGGGGTCGATCCAGGAAAAATTTGGGGCCTATTTATATTTTTAGGATCCCTTCATAAAAATCTGTTTAATAAAATGGGCCCTTTCACAAAAATCATTTTGATAAAATGTCTCCCTTCACAAAATTCTATTCCATAAAAACTTACTATTTATTATTTATTAATTTGTGATATTTTAAATGTGTAATTTGTAAACAAACAAGTTCACCAGAGAGGAAAACTTCAGCAAAATGATTGTAAAAAGTTGTTTTTGCTTAATATATACAATAAATGCTTGGTTCGAATTTGATTAACTGGATTTCAACTTTCGTTACAAAATGTTATTTTTCACAAAAATATAATACATTTCACAAAAATAACCTTTTTTTCATAAAATGGGCCCCAAGAAAAAAAAAACCTGCATCGACCCCTGGTAATAATAAATTAATTTTATGAGAAAAACTTACTACTGAATACTTTGGAAAGACAATATTTAATACTTTTATCTTCCCCTTTTTCTTTAACAGTATGATGTTCAAGCTGTAAACTCTCCTCGTTACCTTTTATTGCTTTAACACTTAAAAAATTTTTGTTTTGTGATAACAAAAACTTGTTCTTGCTTGTTGTTACTAATATTACAACTGAATTGCATAACAACAAAATTGGTATTTTAATAGCAAACTATTAGTTTAGTAATAGTAGATTATTTTCATGAAAATAACTTAAAACTGAATATTTTTGTAGCAAAATGTTTTATTTAATATCTTCTCTTTTTTTTCTTGAACTTCATTCTAATCTATGCAAAACTTTACCTTATATAAACAAGTTTTGTGTTATGGGAACAGAAAACTTATTGCTTGCTACTAACACAGCAAAAAAAAAGTTTTTTTTTTATTTGAGTCATTCTGCCACTTTTTACTTTTTAACTGTGACTTATTCATATATGCAGGCACATGTGTATGAATAGTTATAGTTGTCTGCCTGTTTGCTCTTTTATAGGTTTAGAAACACAATTTGCCATAAATATAAGTAAATTATTTTTATTTTAAAAACACAAATTGCACAAATTGTGCTTATTAGTTGCTAAAATCAGTGTAAAAATTGTTTTAAACTCATAAAAGAGCTAAAATCCTACATGTTTCGGCTTTAAACTTAAAGCCATCATCGGGGAAGAGGAACAACACAAACGACTACTGATCTTTTACGTTTCGACACGAGAAAATTGAAATCAACAGTATGGAAAAATTTAAATAAAATAAGCGGGCGCTCTCTGTTGCCAAAGAGCGAAAAACAAAACAAGGAATTAACAAGGGGTTAAAAATGTATCCCATAAACTAGGTATGTTGAAAGAAAAGGGGAATCATTGGAAATTAAAATTAGAAAAGATTGTATTTGTAATGATAACTTTTCTTTCAACATACCTAGTTTATGGGATACATTTTTAACCCCTTGTTAATTCCTTGTTTTGTTTTTCGCTCTTTGGCAACAGAGAGCGCCCGCTTATTTTATTTAAATTTTTCCATACTGTTGATTTCAATTTTCTCGTGTCGAAAAGTAAAAGATCAGTAGTCGTTTGTGTTGTTCCTCTTCCCCGATGATGGCTTTAAGTTTAAAGCCGAAACATGTAGGATTTTAGCTCTTTTATGAGTTTAAAACAATTTTTACACTGATTTTAGCAACTAATAAGCACAATTTGTGCAATTTGTGTTTTTAAAATACTAGTTAACAGTGTAGTGTCCAAATGGATTCAATTGTGAAATTATTTTTAGTTTAATAAATTAATGCTTTGTATTTTTCAAGATTAAACTGTAGGCCTTATAATATGGAAATTTTAACGATGAGTTCAATGAAATAATTTCAGGCCGGATGTACTACAAGATAATCTTAATATCCGGCAACTGTCAATTATCCGGCATAGCGGCCGGATATCCGTTGCACCCCTACCAGTGTACATTCATACATATGTATATGTGCACACATATATACATACATATATGTACTATATATATAACTGGTGCCCGGCTAACAGAAAAGTACCGAAATTTTAATGTATTGGGCTAGAAGTTAAAACTAGAGTTATTTCACTGCATAAAAATTGGAGTTAAAAAAAGATAAATGCTATAACTTCAAAAATTGTGGAGGACAAAATTTACTATAGTGGCTTAAAAATAAGTAATATTCTATTAAGAATGTAAAAAATTTGCTGTAGAACGCGAAAAAAAATTATGTTAAAAATCTAGAAGGCAAAATTCAGTGTATTAGTGTAAAAGTTTAAAATTGAATTTCATTTACGAGTGAAAAAAAATTGTCATGGTACGCAAAAAGAATGATACACAAATATCAGGTATGTGCTGCAGCACATCATTTAAGCAAAAAATTAGAGAAGGGATGTTTAAAAAAAATTGCAGTGTGTCTTTGAAGATATATAATTTGTCCCTTGAAAGATCGCAAAAGTGCCATATTGTATTAAAATTCATTGAATCGATCTTATTTCTGAAAGGAAAATTTCCACTTTTCTACATAAAAAAAAGTATCTAAAGACCCAGTTTTCTTGGAAATGTCTGGGACCCAGGATTTTCAAAGCCTTGGAACATCACTGAAATATTGAAAATAGAGAAAGGAAAAAAATTATTTATATTAAGCTAAATGTTTTAAACTGAAATCCTTTTACGAATCTTAATTTGCTGCAGAAGGAACAAAATGAATATGATGGAATGATTTTATTTGTAAATTGCTGAAAAAGAAATTTTTAAAAATCATGAATTTCGTCAATCGGACACATAAAAATCATGAATTTTATCGACTGAGCCCGTAAAAATCATGAATTCCGTCGATTGAACTCGTAAAAGCATGAAATTTATCTATCGGCGCGTAAAAGTCATGAATTTCGTCAATCGTGTGCATAAAAAGTAATGAATTTCATCGACAGGCCGCAGAAAAATAATGAATTTTATCGATCGGCTACTTAAAACTCAAATTTCGTCATTCAGGAGTGAAAAAATCCTGAATTTCGTTGATCGAACGCATAAAAATCATGAATTTCATCGATCGAACGCATAAAAAACATGAATTTTATTGACCGAGCGCATAAAAATCATGAATTTTATCGATCGGCGCGTAAAAATCGTAAATTTCTTCGAACGGACGCAAAAAATTGTGAATTTCGTCGAACGGACGCTGAAAAATCATGAAATTTAGGGGGAAATGGTAATCGGGAAATCCTGCATTTAGCAAGTTCTTTCCACATTTTTAATCGCCAGTTTTTAAAGTTTAATCGACGAGTGGTGAGTGCTTATTTTCACCTTTACCTCCCCCCCCCGACCCCCACTTTATACTTAAACATGAACCCCCAAAACTAATCAAGGAAGTGCCTTATCACAATGAACTTATAAACAAAATTTGAAGCAAAATAGTTATTTCTATCTAGAGTTATCGCGTTGCGTACATACAGAACTGGCGGGCACATTAGCTCTCAGGCTTTGATAGCCTGTGAGTTAAAAATTATGAATGACCAATGGGCACATTCTGTTGAGTGAAAAGACAAAAAAAAAAAAAAAAAGAGCACTTTTATCACTAAATATCAATATTTCGTGAATTTTCCTTTTATAAATATAATTTCATACAAAATTGGGTTAAAGATATAACATGATAAAAACTTGAATTTTTATTTTTTTTTTAGTTATTATCACGGGCTAGTTAAGTCCTAAATTTCCTTTAGAGTAGGGATGCACAACCTGTGGCCTGCGATGTGTTAACTGTTTGCCCGCGAATACCGTAAATGCCAACATCTCCAGAAATTGCAAATTTTGGCAATCAGTCGTGAAACAAATTGCAAATTTTGTCCATAGGTCGCAGAAAAACATCATGAATTTAGTCGATTAGCGCATAAAAATCATGAATTTCACTGATCGGGCATGCAAAGATCACTAATTTATCTGATCGGTTGTGGAAAAATTGTAAATTTAGCTGATCTGGCACGGAAAATCAAGATTTACACCAATTGGACATGCAAAAATCGTGAATTTAGTTGATCGGGCGCTCAAAAATCGTGAAAATTTCTGATCGGCTCGTAAGAATCATGAATTTCGCAAGAGAAGTCAGATGGTGGCCATCGACAATCTAGTCATTTTTGTGAATGGTGCCCTCCTCTTATAAAGGTTGTGCACCCCTACTTTAGAGAATTTCAAAGGGGGGGGGGGAGAGAGACCTCCTCCTGCACTCACTAGCATACATTATCAAGGTAAGCTGAAATCGTGTTGTATTTTTAAGAATTTTATAAAATAATGTGAATAACTCCATTTTTTTAATATTCCACTTATGAAAACTTGTTGTTCTGGGACGATTTTGAAATTGAAAATGAATGTAGCAGTTTGAAAACACAATACAATTACAATATGCAGTTGCTGCATCTGTTTTTTTAAGTTTATTTAGAGCTTGCAACATGCGAGTCAATCAGAACAACAGAGCTTCTGTTTTCAAAAGTCCATGTGATTTCTGGGAGTAAGGGGGGGGGCGGTAGGAGAGTAAAAAACCGAATATTTTGAAAAAAATAAAAAAGAGGACGCAGGACTGTGCGAAAAAAAATTTGAGTGTTGGGCAAAGTTTCAGTTATTGCCCCCCCCCCCCCTTACACACACACTCCTTCTAAAATTTATCAAGTACAGAAACTGAAATAAATTCCCTTGAATAAATATTTTGTGTTTTTTGGAACTTTAAAAGGTTAATATAAATTCAGAAATTCCTAAAAACTAAATAACAAAAGAAAATAAGAAAAAAATGCACTTATTTATTAGAGAAATCATGTTTAGCGAAAGAAAAAAAAATCACCATGAGAGAATTTCCCAGACAATGATCGACTGCCAAAATATTAATAAATATATAAATAAAATTGTAGTTGTTGGTATGAATTTTTGCATCCCCTAAATTTCCGCATCTAGGGCGAAGGTCCTCTTCGCACAACCCTGAGAAGACGCAAAGAAGCTACTGGGAAAAGGGGCAGGGCTCTTTTACCATGTCTAAAAAGGACAGGGTGCATCAGCAGTTTAAATGAAAAGGGCAGGGTGCAGTGCCCTTTGAAAAACATCAAATGGGAACACTAGTGTACTTAATATATTGTGTTTTTGACAGTTTAAACCTATCTCATCACATCAAAACTAGTTTTTGATGACTAAAACCCAACCCTGGCTTGAATCATTTAATAAAATGATGTTCCCCCTGTAGATAATTGGAATTTACGGTACAAATTGGCATTCTTAGCATGGGTGCAAGTTTTTCCTCCACAGGATGGAATCTAGTCTTTTGAAAATGTGCGAGGATGGAAATGGGACAAAAAAAAACAGTTTTTAGATTTGTCTGGGTTTACACAAAATGTTTAAGAATCGTGCTGAAATAACTCTACTTTTTGAACATCCTACTTAAAATTTTAGTTAGGATCTAGAAATCCCTCCCTTGTATTTTTTACTAGTTCGTATCTTGCACCCCCTCCCTTACTTATCGCATTCCACTTCAGAAGAAACCACGGATTCGTTTGGATGCCAATGAAAGCACACCTTTCTTCCATGGTTTCATCCTTAATCGTCCATGCGAAGGATCGAAAAAAATATTACTTGTATGAACATCCTGTATGTTTACAACTTCTGAATATAATTGCCCATTCCAGACGCCTGCTCTCTGGTTAATTTAAAAACTTCCTTGCCAAATCAAACGGAGCAGGAAAGTTATTCTTGCTGATTTGCCAACATTTTAATACATTGTATCGTTTTACTTTAGTCCCTTCCTGACAAATAAACTCTGCAAAATGTTTCTTCTAGTTCATTCAAAAAGTTTCTTTGATTTTAAAGTATCTGTTATAGAAGATAACATTTTATAAATTTATTTTAATTCACAGAAGAAGCTATGAAGAATGTAAAGGTTTCTTGTAAAAAGGTTTAGTTCATAAAATGGATAGATAGGATAAAATGGATTGTTAGATATTATTTAAAGTTCTTTTATAATTTAACTTTTATTACTTTCAAACTCTGAAATATAAAAATATTTGACCAGCCAAATATTTTGGTATTCGGCCGAATAGTTACTATTCGGTTGGCTGAATATTCAGTATTCGGCCTTACTGTGTTACTATTCGGTATTCGGCCAAAATCACTGTTCGGTGCATCCCTAATTAAAATAAGATAAAATGCTTTCAGTATGAAATAAAATGTTTCCAGTTTGTTATATCTTAACATTTTTATTATGGGCTAAGCCTAATTTGCAATAGACCTAATTACATGTGATTTTGTTATTTGTATTGATATGTTCATTTTTACGTATTTTATCATGGTTATACTTTAGCTATTTTTAAGTAAGTTTTTAAAGATATTATATTGCAATGTGAAAATATTGGCTATTTGTATTTAGGGTCATTCCATGTCAAATCAACCACGAAAATAGGAAAAAAACACCCACCATCAGATTTTTATGAAACTTGGTGTACTTCCCTTCTTTATGGTTATAAGTAACCCCCTAATTTTTTTTTATCTATCAATAATTTTTTATTTTATAGCCCCTTGAAATTTTGCATCATTTGTCTTTTCTGAAACGCTCAGAATGAACTGTTATTGTTTATTTTAAAAAAATTGTTTCTCTGTAACTAATGGTATAATATTTTCGAATTTTTTTATATAAAATGTCAAAACCTTAAACTTTTAAGGAAAAAATATTTAAACAGTCTAAATTTATATTAAGTTAATTTTAAAAAATAACAAAGTTGAAATTAAAAAAAAAAATTTTGGGCAAAATAGTTATTGTCAGAATTTTGAATTTTCAACATGAGGGTCAAAATTAAATTCATGGTTTCTTTTTTAAAAATGCTCATAAATATGTGCTCTTAACTTATCCAATAGAAAAAATTGTGGCACTTTGGGGGGTTCTCCCCCCCCCCCCCTTATTTGAAATAAATTACTATCATGAGACAATTTTTTTTTTTCATTTCCTTTACTTCCCTAAAAAATGACATTTCATGAGTTTCTTTTTTCAAAATACTCAAAAGTACATCCTTTTCTGTTCCCATTAACAAATTTACGGCTTAATATTTTCATAATGAAGCAATTTTTTTGCTATGTTAAACTCTTGCATCATTGATTACATAGGCAGAAATCAATTATAGTATTTTTGCTCAATATTTAGTTAGCCAAATAACTATATTTGGCTCTCTCTTTTATCTAAGAAACTATTTTATTTTTTAATGAAATTTAGAGAGAAAATTATTGTTTGGAGAAAAAAAAAATATTTTCTGACATTACCACATATATTTTCTTTACCTATGTTTTGCAATTCATAATTACTTATTTAATAAAATATCATTTTTATCATTAGATGAAAAATAAAATATTGGGCAGAAGAACATGTTTTAGGGAGATCCGAAGATCTTTAAATTTAGTTCCCAAATATGATTTTTATTTTTAAAGATTAAATCCATTTTCTTTTCATAAAAGATGTCTTGCTCTACAAGTGTCATGCTTAAAAAAAAATCCTATTCTTTGAACATTCAACTAGAACATCTTTAAATCTAAACTAAAACTTTTTTTTTACCTGACAAAATATCTAAACTCTAAACCATAACTAGTCCTTATCTAGAAAGTTTTGGTTTAGATCTAAACCATAACTTTTACCTAAACAGTCAAACCAAAACTTATCTAATTGGATGAAGAGATGAATAAAGAAAACAAAGTATCTATTTGATATTTCATTAGACGAGTAAAACAAGTTGAGAGATGTAACCTAGTAGTTTCTATCTTTTGAATTTGTCTTTTAATCTATATGCTCTTTAGTTATTAAATTTTTTCAGTTGCTATATAGTGAAATCATTGTATAACAGAGAAGTCTATTTACTATTTAAGTTTTTAATCAGACTCTTTAAAAAGTGGTTTGAAAAATGGAATATCCTATATAGTGTAGGACTTCTGCAAGTATATCTGCAAGTGAATGCCATAAAATAACTTTCTGTCACAAGAAAGGGATAAAGAATGTTAAATGCTTAAGTGAAGAAGACAAAGTGTTATAGAGTTTAAGAAATTCATTAAAGAAAATTCTCCACATATCGAAGAAATACATTACTTTAATGATGGATGTGCAGCACAATACAAGAATAAATACAATTTCCTTAATCTTTCCCACCATGAAAATGATTTCAACTTAAAAGCAGAGTGGTCCTTTTTTGCTACAAACCATGGCGAATCAGAATGTGATGGTATTGGTGGGACTGTAAGCATGGGGCAAAATTAGCACTCTCCACTAGCCAATCAGCAAGTAATACTGAAAATTTGGTAATTGACTTTATTGCCATCACTGGCCAAACTTAATAGTCACACTCGCCAATTGCGATGATTGAATGGAAAATTAATTTTTTTTTCGCTTTTGCTCCATAAATTTTGAGGGGTTTTTTTTCCCTGAAACCATTTAGCAAATTTTGCAGCTTTTTTTTCTGAGACCATTGGATGAATTTTGCAATTTTCTTCCATGATCATTTGGTGAATTAAGTGATTTTTTTTTTTTTTTTGGGGGGGGGGCGTCAATTTGATGAAATTATTTTTTTTCCTGCAATAAATTGCAAAATTAGCGATTTTTTTTCTCGTTCGTTTAATGAATTTCATGATTTTTTCTGCGATAGTTCGACAACTGTTTGATTATTTTTGCGATTTTTCCCCGAGATCACTTGATGGATTTCGTGATTTTTTTACTGAAATCATTTGACTAATTTCATGATTTTCCCCAGAGTTCATTTGACAGATTTCTAGGTTTTTTTGCGATAGTTTGATGAAATTCATTTTTTTAAATTCATACTAGATGGAACCCGTCAAAACTTGACGGTAAACAATTTGATATGAATTACAAATTTTATATGAATATTGCTCGGGCATGTGACAAAAACCTTAGATATGTTTAAAATCAGTGTTGATTTCTGAAATTTTTTTCTGGATTTCTGCAGCTATACGTAAAAAATCTAATTCATAAAGTGTGAAAATAAAAATTATTATCACTTGCGATACACACAAAGGGTTCAGTGAACTCTAACCCTTTATTAACCTTTCAGTGGCTATATGCGTTGAAAAGTTTTAGACAAACATTGTTTTTCAAAAAATTTCCGGTACTTTTCCGTTATTACGGACACCATGTCAAAATGTATGCTAATGCATAATGTATGTAAATGTATGTATGTAAATATATGCTTGGCGACAATGGTGTCCGTATAACGGAAGTACCAAATTTCCTCTTACATATTTTTAACTGACGTAGTATGGGTCTTCCCATACTACGTCATAATATGGGAAGACCCATATAAAAATAACATAACGTAATAAATGAAATAGCTTCTATTATTTAAAAAAAGAAATAAAAATAAATAAATGTATGTAAATATATGCTTGGCGACAATGGTGTCCGTATAACGGAAGTACCAAATTTCCTCTTACATATTTTTAACTGACGTAGTATGTGTCTTCCCATACTACGTCATAATATGGGAAGACCCATATAAAAATAAAATAACGTAATAAATGAAATAGCTTCTATTATTTAAAAAAAGGAAATAAAAATAAATAAATGATAGTTTGATATAAATAAATATCGATATACATAACAAAAAACAATTTATAGAATTAAAATAAAAATAAGAAGTAAATAAACAGCAATATAAACAAAATAACCGGGTTACAATGTGAAGCATAAAATTGCCATTTTGTTGCAATCGCGCCAATGTGGTGAGTATATCACATCTGTGCCCAATATTTTTGCTTGGTTTTAATAAATTTTGCTCAATTTCCATACACCTTTTGCATCTAATGAAAAAATGTGTCGAAAATCTCAAAAATTCCCAACAAATCTGTACAGGTAATTTTGGCACAGATGTGATATACGCACCACATTGACGCGATTGCAACAAAATGGCAATTTTATGCCTCACATGCTAACCCGGTTATTTTGTTTATATTACTGTTTATTTACTTTTATTTTTTATTTTAATTCTATAAATTGTTTTTATTATGTATATCAATATTTATTTATATCAAACTATCATTTATTTATTTTTATTTCCTTTTTTTTTAATAATAGAAGCTATTTCATTTATTACGTTATTTTATTTTTCACATTCTGTGCTGGTTGGCGCGATTGGTCAAAAAATCCAAAATAGCGCGAAAAGGCGTGTGACGTCACGTAGATTAGGTTCACTTCAGTAGTTAAAATGTAACCCCAAAGACTGAAGATCGCAACAATCACATCAAACACTTATCGCCAAAATCAGCTCTCCAAAAAAAAATCATCAAGGATACGGAACTCTTCCCTAAAAGATTTTCTTACAATTATTTTTCTTTAGAAAATATAAAATTAACAATTTTTAGGCTTATGAGGTAATGATTATTTTCCCTGTACATAAATATGTTACAAAAAATATATATATAATTTTTACTGTTAAAAATTTAGTCTGACTCTCAGAATTTTCACAGTTTTTTTTTGCTTAATTAAACGCCATTGAGCCATGAGGCATATTTCCAAGATCAGCAACAAAGCGAAAAAAAAATATATATATCCAATACGGTACTTTTATGTTTGCTGGGCGCCAGTGATAACTCGCCAAATCTTGTTTCAATTGGTATCATCTGAATTGCAACCCTTTCAATTCAATTATTTCAATTTTGATTTCAATTCAATTATTTCAATTTTGATTTCAATTCAATTATTTCAATTTTGATTTTAATTCAATTCTTGAGATTTTGTTATTTGTATTGATGGCATAGATATCATATACGCACCACATTGGCGCAATTTTTTTACCCGCTAATCTGGCGAAAACTTTGTTTTTGAATATTAACGTTATAATGTATATTAACGTTATAACGTTATTTTATTTTTATATTGAAATAAAAAAAAATCACAAATTATTGCATGCTGTTTGTAACTAATATTCCAAAACAAAGTTTTCACCAAATTGGCGGGGGAAAAAATCGCGCCAATGGGGTGCTTATATGACATCTGTGCCTTTGTGGTTACGTATTTCCTCATGATTATATTTTAGCTATTTTTAAGTAAGTTTTTAAAGACATTATGCTGCAATGTTAAAATATTGGTTATTTGTTATTAGCTAATGTTAAAAGATTGTCGAGAAAAAAAGGGTTGGCGAGATTAAAAAATTTTGGTGATCACTGACACTCGGCGAACATAAAAGTACCCAAAATACATATATTCAGACATTTCAGTGCCCATGTCGATGTTATGAAAAAAATGGACTTTTATTATGTAGTACATACATAAAAAATTACGGCATGATGTCATATTTTTTTCCCCCGCCAATTTGGCGAAAACTCTGTTTTTGAATATTAGTTACAAATAGCATGCAATAATAGCACGTGATTTTTTATTTCAATATAAAAATAAAATAACGTAATAAATGAAATAGCTTCTATTATTTAAAAAAAGGAAATAAAAATAAATAAATGATAGTTTGATATAAATAAATATTGATATACATAATAAAAACAATTATAGAATTAAAATAAAAATAAAAGTAAATGAACAGCAATATAAACAAAATAACCGGGTTACAATGTGAAGCATAAAATTGCCATTTTGTTGCAATCGCGCCAATGTGGTGAGTATATCACATCTGTGCCCAATATTTTTGCTTGGTTTTAATAAATTTTGCTCAATTTCCATGCACATTTTGCATCTAATGAAAAAATGTGTCGAAAATTTCAAAAATTCCCAACAAATCTGTACAGGTAATTTTGGCACAGATGTGATATACGCACCACATTGGCATCGATTATCGTCTGATTACAAGAAAAGTTGCAATAAAATTAAAAGGAATTTTTATGTTTTGTATAAATTTATTTCTATTGATTGATATTATTCAAATTATTTTGCACATGATTTTTTTTTTTTAACAAGAGACGTTTTATTTAATTCACTTGCTAGAGATCTGCTTTTTTTCTGAACTTTGTATATACACGTGAAAAATAAAATCAGAATTTTGTGAATTGGAAATTATCATTACATTAAAGTTTACATGTATGAATTCTTATAAGGGCATTCCATGAAAACTGAGTTATTTTTTATGTGTGGCAAAAATAAAACAGCAGGCAATTTTTTCAAACTTAACTGTACGTTTATAAATCTAAACAAAGCAGACAATTTTATTTTCCTAGTTTCGTGCTTGTTTAAAGAACTGTTTTGATTTGTCCTACAGAAATAGAAGTTAGTGGTTCAGAGTTATAAATCGAAAGAGTTGTGCAATAAAATTTTGCTATCGTTTGGACAAAACAGCTCCAGAAACAGTAAAGTTAATGAAAGAAGCTTACAAAGATAAATGTTTTGGTGAGTAAGATTTTTAGATGGCATGGTGATTCAAAAAAGGACGTTTGTCTGCAGAACTGACACCTAAGCCTGGCCTACCAGAAAGTGTTGTGAATAATCGAAATGTTAACACTCTGGGGGTAACATTTCAAACATGCCGATATTTTGCATTCTATGCAACAATTTACAGCTTCGCCATGTTTTTGTTATTTTTACAGATGAGTCCTTCATCACGTTACTAAAAAAACAAATGCAAACAAGAATTTACCAATGTTGTGAGTGGAAACAGATGTTTCAAAATTCTCTAAAGACTGTAATAACGGATGATGAAACTTGGATGCATCATTTGGATCCCCTTACCACGTCTGTCCTTGTACACTTATTCTCTGCTCCGAAAAAAAATCCGACAAATCAAATTTGTTCGAAAGGTCATGATTATTTTCTTTGATCATAAAGGTGTAATATATCAGCATGCTGTACCTCCAAAAATTACTGTGAATGTTGAATAATGGTAAAATTTACACCATGAAAATAATGATAGAATTTGTCTAACGTGTCAATGATGGCAAGACATTTGTGGATCCCTTTTCGTAAACTATATTATATTCAAACATGCTCAACTTCAAAGACCATCTAAATAACCTGCCTCTCAAATATTTAGTATTTTTTAACCATACAAGAGATGCATGATCACTATGAATGGTAAAATTTACACTATGAAAATAAGGATAGAATTTGTCTAACGTGTCAATGATGGCAAGACACTCTAACTCGGTAATAAAATAATTTTTCTCATAACTTCTCAATCCTCTAGAGTAATAAGCAATTGGATGTAAAAAATTATTACTATCAGGTTGTTTTAAGACTGCACCTACTGCCACCTGTGAGGCATCAACAAACATATGGAGGGGTAACTTAGGGTCATAAATTTTTAAGATATGTTTGGCTATTAAGGCATCTTTTAATTTTTGAAAAGAATTTTGACAATCTGTATTCCATTCCCATAATGTATTTTTCCTGAGTAATCTGTTAAGAGGGACTCGAATTTCAGCATATTTATCTATAAACTTGTGATAAACATTGATAGATCCTAACAATCTCTGAAGTTCTTTTACATTTGAAGGGGGTTTTAGTTTTTTTATTACCTCAATATTAGCATTAGCAGGGGTTAATGTGCCATTCTGGATGGTATATCCTAAGAAGTTAATTTTACTTTGAACAAAATTACATTTAGATAGTTTAAGTTTAATGTTTTCACGTCTACATAATTCAAATATTTGGCTTAAATGTTGCATGTGTTCTTCTAATGAGGAAGAAAAAATAGTGATATCATCAAAATAATGGCAAGCAAAGTCTATTTTGTATTTAGTAAGTATTCTTCTAAGGGCTCTATTAAATATCGGGGGGCCTAATTTAATCCCGAAGGGCAGAACTAACCACTCAAAGAGCCCAAAGTTGGTAGCAAAAGCCAATTTCTCAGTATCGGATGGATGTATGGGTATGTGCCAGTAGCCAGAGGCTAAATCTAAAGTTGAAAAATACTGTGCACTACTCAGTTTATCTAAAATTCCATCGATACGAGGTAGGGGTTCGGCGTCATTTTTCATTATTGCATTTAATTTTCTATAGTCAACACATAATCTAGTTTTCTTACCTTCTTCTCTTTTCATTACTAATGTAATAGGGGCAGAATAGGGACTATTGCTCTCTTTAATTAAACCAGCATCTAATAGTGAATGAATTTGATCCGAAATCTCTTTTTCTTCTAAAGGGGAAGTTCTGTATGGCCTCAGAGATATTGGTAGGTCAGAATTAAGAAAAATACGTTGCGGTTCAATATTAATTCTCCCGACATCAAATTTATTTTTAGAAAAAATGTCTAAATAATCCCTTATACTTTCCCTTAAAGTTTCATTTTCTATAGAATTTATTTCCCCAATTAATTTAGAATTATCAACATTAGATGGAACAAAGGATTGAGGAGATATGATCTTTCCATAATCGGGTTGCACTCTCTGATAATCATAGTTAACATTAAAATGAAGTAATCTTAATTTATCACTGGATATGCTCTTAGATTCATTTAAAACAAGGTCTCCTTGTAATACTCGACATGTAGCACAATCAATAATTAAATTAAACTTACAGCATTCTTGTAAACCTAATATAGCATAATCTAAATTTGTATTACATATCAAAAATCTAATATTTTGTTGCACATTGCCTAATTTAAACAATAAATTACAAGCTTTATCTATTACAACAGTTCCTTTGGCTTGGCCAATAATAACAGGTGGAATATATATAAATTTAACATTTAACAATTTAACAAATTTTAAAGGTAAAATACTTATGGTTGAGCCAGAGTCAATCACACAAGGAAGTTCCCTGTTATTTACATATCCTGATACAATTAACTGTCATATATTATCAGTAGATGGTTGTGGTTGTCTAAGAGGGGGTGCAGAAGATTGCAAAGGGCTCACATTGAATACACAATCCCTCTCCCAGTGGTAAGCATTTTGGATACCTCTATTTAAACACATTCGACATGGTCTACTTGGATAATTTCTCTGAAAATGGGTAGTAGGCAACCTAGGATTGGTAAATCTAGAATTTGGAGCATTAAAATTGCTCTGTGAATGAAAATTGGAATTTGGCATATGAAAATTTCGACTTGGGCGAACCCAATGTCTAGGTGCCTGATCATATTGTGGGAATGATCTATAATTCTGAAAATTACTCCTAGAATTACTATTGTTGACATGAGAAGTAGGAATTACTACTAACTGTTTAGCCATTAGGTACCAGTCTATTGTATTTTTTGGAGGATCACTAATCATATAATTCTGGTACTCAGGTTTGAGACCGTCTGTTAATCCCTGTACTATTATAGTTTCACATAAACAAAGTTGTCTACCTATTTCAAACTTTTTTCGAAAGTACTTATCCAAATCATTGAGATCATTTAATTTCATTGAAGCAAATTCTGAAAATCGAGGAACATGAACAGTTATGAATTTTTCAGTAAGAATATCAGTTATTTTGTCAAAAGCTTTACATTCTAAACATTCATTGATAAATACCTTCAGAGCCTCTCATTTCAGATATTTTGAAATATTTTTAATCTTCCAATTTTCATCTTTCTTTTCAGAAAGGCATGTTTTGTCAAAATGGTTTAACCACGATTGAATGTTCATTCCAGATTCGAAATCAAAAGGAATGATGTTTATTTCGTTTTCACTCATTTTGTTATCACCAAGGACTTTTACAAGGCCAGATCGCAATAACATTAATATAAAAATTAAAGAGAATTAACACAACAGATGTAAAATAAAATTTAAATTAAATAACAAATGTAAATACCTCCATCTCTAATAAATAATGATAGTAATAATAATAATACAACAAATAAGAAAATCTGAGCGAAACTTAAATAACATAAAAATAAATAAAATAATAAATAATACATACAATAATAACTTTTTTCAACTTACGTAATTCCGTTCACAAGTTGTCTGCCTGTTTACTTTTTGAAATTTTAATACGACCAATAATTTTATTAATTAATTTGTAGAATGATAATTTTTTATCATTTTTTTCTGTAAAAGAAAATATTATTTTAGATTATTCCGTCACAATTGAGATTTTTGTAGAACATTCACACAGGCTGGTATCTGGTGTTTCCAGATATACGATTCCATCACTTTTTGAAATACTCGATGCACATCCCGTGAGAATAAATCACATCACACACGCCGCAGTGAATATGCACAGTAGCACCCGGCAATACATTCGCAGATCCTCCTTCCATCAGAACATTGGCATAGTTCAGCGCAAGTTCACAGCATCCTGACCGGCTTTTTTGTAGCATTTTGACGAGGTTGAGATATTACGATGAATACTATTCGATGAAAAGATGGCAGTCCTTCAACGATATAGCAAGTTGCAGTCGAATTTAGCGAGTATGGCGAAGTAGTAAGGCAATGAAATGAGTCCACCAAAGTTTTCCAATAAATCCAACCAATCTCCAGACAAATAATTTTATTAGAAGACGAACAACACAAAAACAATTCCCAAAGGTCTAAAACTTATAGCCCTCGGGCTAACGTTGCTTCACTTCATTGAATTAAGATGTTACTGGGCCAGTTGAATATTCTACGGTCATACAAATACCAGACACATACTTGTTTAGCTTCCGAAAACGTCAAAAATCTCTCGTTCCGACCGGTGCAGTCGAGTTTTGATCTCTCCGTGGAAACATACACAGAATTACGTCACGAGCGCTCAACCCAATGAGTGAGAAGCTAGTTCCAGCCCAACGAATGAGGCTAGAGGGCGAGGCTAAAACATTAAAGAATCCCCTTACTTGGGTGCGGACCAATTTAGAAGTTAAAATCCCAAGCGCGCGAAAAATTCAGAGCAATAATAATAATAATAATAAAAAGAAAATGGCTTTAAAAACATTCGAAATGAGAACGCGTCTCAGAATTTTATAGATTGGGGAACTGATAAAAGTTACGAATGATCTTAAATTTTAGATTAAGATAGTGATTAGATTTAGATTAAGAGAGTGACAAGCCACATTTTTGAACTTCTGACAAGGAGAGTGCCAAGCTTGGTAATCACAGATTTTGATTATTTTTATATATGTTGTAGGGTAGAAGCCCCTTAGTCTCAGGTTCAATGGATTTTATGCAACGCTCCTTAGTTCTCGAGAAATGGGGGGTCTAATATTATAACACAACTTAAATACTTACTTTGTAACGAATTAACTGTGGTAACCGTAGCTCAGTTGGTATGGCGTCTGCTCGTTGTTCCGAGGGCCCGGGTTCAATTCCGGAACGCGCTACGTTTGTTTTTCTCATTTTTTTTTATAAATGTACTTGTAATTATAATTTAATAATCTCAAAAACAAATTTGTTAACATGATTAAATTTTAATTTATCATTTTCCATGATTTTTTTTCTAAAATCATTTAAAAAATGTATTCCATATATGCTTTATCAATGCAACGATTTTGAACAATTGTATCAATTCGTGATTGTAAAGAAACATCATTTATAAATTGCCATAACGAAACGCCTTAAAGTCAATGCGATGATAATACTACTCTGTTTTTAAAGTAAGAAGCATAATTATGTTAAAATTTAGCATAAGAGTTAAATTACAACATATTTATGTTTTATTTTATTGTAACTAGAAGGCACCACAGCAGACTTTGGTTATTTCTTTTTTTTAGTTTGGTGCAGTTAAGTGGTGTTTTCGTTTTCAATCTTTATCGCACAAGTGCGTATCATTCTACAACTGCTTTTAATCGTATAAAAATGGAAGAAGCAAGCTGTAGGTCACAAGAAGATCAATCTGAAGTGTCGGAATTCGATGAAAATCAGAAAAGTGATGTCACAAATGCGTTGAAGCACTGTAAAATTTTATTGCAAAACAATGGATTTTTAACAAATAATCCAGCATCTGAAATATCTTCGTTTTCTATTGCGATGGGCGAATAATTCTATAATTCGATAGTAAATATGCTGATTTTGGAACGATTTTTGAATTTTTACTAGTCAATAATAGATCCAATTTTTATAATGCTCCTTAAATGATGAGAAATGTTTAATAATGGTTTAAAATCAAAAATGCTAAATTAAAATTTAATTATGCTAACAAATTTTTTTTGAGATTATTAAATTATAATTACAAGTATATTTATAAAAAAAAAATGAGAAAAACAAACGTAGCACGTTCCGGCATCGAACCCGAGCCTTCGGAACAACTAGCAGGCGCCATACCAACTGAGCTACGCCTACCACAGTTAATTCTTTACAATGTAAGTTTTTAAGCAGTGTTATAATATTAGACCCCCCATTTCTCCAGAACTAAGGAGCGTTGTATAAAATCCATTGAACCTGAGACTAAGGGGCTTTTACCTTACAATATATATAAAATAATCAAAATCCGTGATTACCAAGCTTGGCACTCTCCTTGTGAGATATTTCAATTTGAAAATTTGATCCAACACTCAAATCAAGATATATACTATATAACCAGCGTCAATTAGCAGTCTTTAGTCATCAAATGCAACTACAGTATAGCATTTGACGACTAAAAAATTATTCCTGGGCGTCAAATTTGACGCCTAGCTTTTTTTAACACTTAGTTTTTGTTTAACTCAGCCAATCACTTGCTTTTGAAAATTTGGTTTCGCACCAAACATAAACTCTAATATGAGACAGTTTGACAGCGATTTTTAGACTGTACGAATCCAAATGAATGTATTAATTTATGCAAACTTCTAAACTTTATATTAAACCTTGCCATTTAGCACTGCTGAATGTGAAAAGGGATTTAGTTAGTTTATTTTAATAAAAAATGATACACATAACCGTTTCTCTACTAATACTGTTAATGATTTATTAATGGTAAAACTGTATGGACCCAATTTAGCAGATATTTGTCCAGATAAAGCTATCACCTGTGCTCCCTGTGAAATGATGTAGCTGAAATACGGTTCGACATCCTGATTTTATGATCTAATTTTATTAAAATTAGTGGGTATTGGTTGAGTTTCATCTTTGCAATCTGTATGCAGTCAAGCATTGTTAGCATTAAATCGCTTAATGTGAATTTTTGCTTAACATGAATTAATAATGTGGCCCCAACTGATAAGATTGTACAATTATTTTAACGGTTAACACACACACACAAAATGTCGTCCTTTAGATTTGATGTTAACAATATTCGTCTGTAATTTTATTATATGTATAGTTTATTTTTTTACTAAATTTAAGTGTAATTAACAATGGATAAAATTTTGTTAGGTTTAATTTTGTTTAACATGATTAAGTGCATTTTTCTATTAATTTCAAAATGTAGTATTAATTAAAAACGCTTTATCAGTTTTACAGTTGCTTCAATTATTATAATACTGTAGATTAAGAACTTCAATAATTTAAATAAAAACAAAATATTCATGCTTTTCTATAAAGTAGCCATATAATAATACAGTTATGTGAATTTTAGAAATTGCAACTAGAAATTTCTACTTGACGCCTAAGATATTTACAGTAGGCGTCATTTGACACCTACCTTTAATTTCCCAATATCTATCACTGTATATAACCTAAAGTTTTTTCGACAATGTCTTAGTAACATTTGAGATATTCTGAGCCACCAAATGGCATTACTTTAATGATATTAATATTGTTTTTTGTAAGTTAGCTATCTTTATTGGGGAAAAAAACGAAACCTGTCACATAGGCTGCCACCAAGTGACATTAGAAACAAATTATATGTTTTATATTATAATTTACAATATTGTGCAACAGATTACAGTACTAGATTTATTTCACCAAAAATGTGGCTTGGTACTTTCTTGCCCCGACCCCCTCAATTGTTGGGTAAAGCCAGATCAACTATTTAAAGTGTAGTACATTGGGAAAATTGTAAAGTTTTCTGAATAAACATGCTAACAAGTCTGCCATTATAATTTTAGCAAAATTTAGCATGTAGTGGCTAATTAAGCAAACATCCCATTTTGCATAGTTTGTTCAATTTAACTGTTTTATTGCATTTTAAACGTATAACTAAACTTAATGTAGAAATGTTTCTTTACAAAAAAAAGAGTGGTATGTACATTTAATACTAGTGATGTGGGAAATAAAAGACAATTTTTTTACAGTAAACTTGTAAATAGAAAGGTAAAAGGGAGTTGTATCATTTATTGTGTTGTCCTCTAAAAAAAAACCCACAGTGAAATGTTTCTTAACAAAAACCCAGCCGTACTACATCAAATATTTCAGTAAAGTCAATTTTTCTGTTTTGTTCTCGTTTTCTGCACCATTTATAATAATAAAAATACCTAAGGAGTGCTTATTTAGTTTTAAAATAATTTAAATTAACAATTACAGAATTCTGGCAAAACATGAACTTACAGATTTTCTTGTAATAGAATTTTAGAATGATCTACATAAATTTATATATATTTTTTGTGTTAAACCATTAATATGTAATAAAATGCTTCATATTCCGCAGATTATGTGTGTGTTTTTTTAGGTAACAATGGTAATACTTTGGAAAAGTTGGTTTTTTTTTCAAATTCCCACTTAATTGGCTGCCATTTTGTAATAAAGTGATAAAAGGAAAAATGCTCAATATTAAAATCTTAGAACAAGCTGTAAAAATATAGCCATGTTTAATTTTTTTTAAATTCTTTATTAGATTTTATACAGAAATAATTTCATTTTTTTATTTAATGACAGCAAAATATATATTAAAAAAAAATCAAAGCATTAAATATTTTTTCTGAATAGCTTGAAATTTGATTTGCCTTAAAACCTTAAAAAAAAAAAAATCTGTTATGTATGTCAACTAGGAGTGATGAATGACAATAATGGAATAAAATGACTTTTTTTTTTTTTTGGGGGGGGGGGGTCTGAAAACTTTAAATGCATTTTTAGAAGAACTTTGATTTCACTAATTTTAGTTTGCGGTAAAATTGCTTGGAAATTTTACAGATATTCTTAAGAAATGTTTTTTTTACATTGATTTGCACATAATGTAGTTGTGCTATGAAAGTGGAAGTATCTGTTGTAAATTTTTAATTTTGAATCATTTATATTGAAAAATAGATTTTTTGAATTTAAAATTGGTACTTTTGCTAAAAATGGCAAATTTTGACAATTTTCAAATTTCTAGTTCATTGCACAGAACAAGAACAAAAGAATGTGGCAATGAAAAAATTTTTAAATGAATAAAGACATTTATATAAAAAATTTAAATAAAATGATAAAGAAATCGAAAAAACAAAACTTTGAATCTGTATTTAGTTAAAGAATTGAAGTTAAGTACAACACAATAAAATGATAAATTGAGCATGTGAGTGGAAAAAGCATAACATTAGAGCTGATGGAAATGTTAAGAAAAAAAAAAAAAAAAAAAAAAAAAAAACGTGCATTTCAAAGTAAAAAACTGATTAAATTTATCAATGAAACTATCTCATTTCATTTTTTGTTTTTGGAATGTTATCCTTTTTCCACACACCTGTTCAGTTAACTGCAAAATGAGAAAAGAAAAAAAAATCTTCAGTTAGCTTTTGACAATAAAAGTTTATTTATTTTTAATTATAGAACTAGGATAAATTAACTTGCGTATTTTCCATTTGATCCTTTATATAATAGTAGAGGAGCTTAAGCTACTATAAATAAACTTGCTTTTATAAGCTAAGAAATTTTTTTAGTTTTCAATACTATGAAATTCAATTCTTTACTGTTCAATATTAATTAGATCAAAAATATTCGCCGACATGCGTATAAAAATCGATAAATTGTCACAAAATCGATATTGATCATAAATATACGTCCAATATAAGGCACAAGAACGATATTCATCGCATATACGTCGAAAATAAAAGGCAAAATGATAACAATTAGATATAAGCAATACCAAATTGGTGTAATTTTGTTTACGTTCTTGTGTCAGTCAAATCGGAATTCAAGCATATTTGTATCGAATGCGTATCGGTTATATCGCCGGTGGCCGTCGTTGTGTCAGATATTTGGCGGCAAATCGATAACCAGTCCACGTATCGCTAAAGATATCAGAAGAGTTGACAGAATCGAAACAGTTCTGTTAAGATTTGCTGTTATCGGTATAGCACCTCCAGTATTTGATTATAGGTATCTTTCTTGTATCAATCTGTCAGCTCTGTGTTTGCTGGGAATGATTATGCCGTTTTTCAAATATTGAATTTCAAAAATTACCAAATTTCACAATGGAGTACCATAGCGAAACCTTCATGCGTAAAAAGATAATGATAAGGGCGACCTGTCCTGACGTGTATATTGGCACGAGTCACAAATTATAGTAGCCTTATTATTCTATTAAAATATAAGAGTGAATTATGAAATGTCAATATTTTGTTCATTAAAAATTCGTTAAGATAAGTTGACCAGCGTAGCGGGCGTAGCTTGCTAGTATTTGAAATAAAACGGGAATTTTCCAATATGTTTTAAAATGAGTGTGAATCAATTCTTTACATTAATAATACAAGTATATATAGTACGTATAGAAAGTAGATGAGTTTCACGCCATATTTATAATGAAAAATTTAAATGTTTTTTTTTTATCTATACGGATTATTAAGCATGAGTATCTGTTATATACAGATGAGAGTTTTCTGCTAAAAATCACATCATAATTTTAAGAAAAGGAAAATGAACACGAATCTATCATATTAAAATCTGACCGTGTGTTTGTATATCGCAACTACTCCTAGACTATCGAACGCAACGCGATTTACTTAATACCGGTTATCATTGATCCGAGGATGTCACACAAACTCTCAGAATTTAAAAATTTAAATTAGATGCCAAGATTTTTTTTCTGTAAATTTTAACGAAGTTTCTCTAAAAACGGAAAGTAAATTGCTCCATATTTGTGCATAAAAAAGGAGAAATAAAACAGATCAATATATTTTTTACACCATTTTCTCATTAAAAATGAAAAACAGAATTTATTTTCACTTTGAATAGATGGTGAAAACAAAATCTTGATTTCAGTAAATTATCCGAAAAATAAAAACATATTTTCACATATTCAAACTTCATGAATCAATTTATTCTGGAGAACAAAAATTGCCTGTCAACATACTGTCATTTAGAAAACAAGATTTGTTTCAGCTATACATTAAACCAAGGAGGCAGAATTGAATTTAAAGAAAAATCATATACTATTTCCAATTAATGTTTTTTTGAAGGATGGCTGTTAAAACGTTTCACAAAGGCGTTAAAAGTAAAATAAAATTGACGTTTGTTTTCATCGAATTCATCCATTTCCACGATTTTATTTGGCATTCCGTTTTGCATTGGTTGCAGTTTCATTTTCGCGATTATTTGGCACAAAATTTCACTTTCTTAAGACTGAGTTATGTCAAGGTCCCTATAACAAAAAATACCGTATTGTCTCCTACGAAGTGATAAATAGTTAGTTAATTAATAACGTTTTTAATTATCGGGAGTGAAATATTTTGTTTAATTAATGTATTTATTCTTCTTTTAATGTTGCGTGAACGAATCACGGGTAACAGCTAGTATATACTATATGGCTTAAGGTTTGTAATGCTTTAAAACTGTGCATGCACACACACACGTGTACACATGTACAATTTAATTTATATTTATTTATTCAAGTGGATTAAACAATTGAGCATTGTTAATACTAACATGAAAAAAGAACAACAAGTATATGGTTTGAAACAATGTATGTAAAACAAATTCATTGTTTCATGATTTCTCAACAATCAGCGAAAACTTAAATTATAGTCAACAATAGTTTAATCAATACACATATCAAAAGTTGCATGTCAAATTTACATTGCATCTCAAATTTCGGCAATTATTCAAAAACATAAATTTCCAAAAGTTTTTTTTTCAAAATTCATACGCTTATAATTACTAAAAATAAATGGCATCTCGTTCTATTTCAGTTGTGCGTCAGATTGGCGATGCTTTGTGGCAGAAATTAGATGATAAGCCTCTCACTGAAAGAACCTGGGAACTATTGAGAGATGTGATAGGAGAACACCTTTTGGAGTCTGAATTCGTTCCCGTGCCCTGGATTGAATCGGCTGGATACTTTAATGTAATGGCAGTATTTACAAAGCAGCAAACCGTAAGTATAAAAATTGCTAAGATAAACAATAATTGCACTTCAATGTTTTCTGCAGATGTATATTCTCTATATAAAACAATCAGTTATCGCCTGACAACATTTTTTTTGGTAGAGTAGAGAGATGGGTGGAAAGGGTAAATTGGAAGGCGTATTTCTTAATTTTTTTCCTCTTGCCACACGACGTTTAAAAAAATTGTAAACATAAGCAAATGTAGGTGTATTACTAAATTTACTATACATTTTAATAAAAAAAAAGTCAATTATTGGTTTAAAAAAAATTATGTATATAATAATAGTAAAGGCATTTTTTTGAAGATAAGAAAAGTAAAAAAAAAATAACTTCAACATAACGCAGTTTTAAGTTATATATTAGCTATATATGGGATGCAAAATCTAAACTAAAAGTGAATTTTTATTAACTTCAAGGTCTAAGAAATCCTTTGTGGCATTTTCTTTATTGCCACCGTACTCCCATCTGATCTATTTTTATCTCCTAATAACTACACTCTAAGGGAATGGGCGATATTTTCTTCTTACACGTTTTTTTTAACCATTAAAAATAAGGAATAATTTTAACCCATATTTATTAGTTACTAAAATATTTTGCGTATGATGAAGTTTTTAACTTGGTCAAGCCTTATTATAATATTGCTAACAATACTTTCTAAGCCCGTCTGTTATTTTCAAGGTCCTTTAATTTTTCTTAAACGCCGATATGAATTCTACTAAAGTTATTTGTTCTGCAAATTTCAGTTAATTGCCATATTTTTTCTTTTCGTATTCTAAAAACGCCACGCGTTTTATCGGGAGTGCCTATCCACGCCTATATTTCCTACGCAGCTGGAATAGACCGTCTTTTTACGCTTTCTCATTTGTCAAGACTGGTTTGCGCATTGCAATAAAAAAACTTTTGCCGGCAGTATTCAATGAGTTATCTGAGGGCTTGAGGGGGATTTTTGTTTGTTCTTATAATGTTAAAATAATCGCGTCACCGAGAAGTCTAATGCATTACAGTATAGTATAACATCTTTTATAGTGAAAAGTATTGACTGAAACAGTACTTGTATGGAACCTCAATCAGCATTATACTGTAGCTCATATCAATGCTATAATGAATTTAAGAGATTTGGAGAATGGTCCTTGTGGATTTGTCAATGGGAAAATAAATAATTTTCCTTAAATGCATAACTGACTGCAAGTTATTTCCAGGAAATCCCAGGGGATTATGTCCTTGCCGAGAAGAAAAAGAAAAAGAAATATATCGACGGCATCATGCTGGTGAGAAATATTGCTAGCGCTGCACATTTTAGCTGCACATTTTAGCGCTGCCGTGTTTGTGAGTATTGGTTCGTATATAGAGAAATATGCACATATAGAAAACTGGTTCCACTGGGTTTTTTACCTCGAGTGGAAAAGAAAGTTTCGAGTTCGGCTGCAATGTTGTTAGTAAAAATAGAATTTACTTCGCGATCACTGGAGATCTACTAAAATCATGCCTATTATTCCTATTAGAAAGTGCACCCTTCATAAGACAAAGTAGTCCGAAAATCGAGTATGCATTCAGAGGTGAATGCAACATATATTTATTTTTCTACATTCAATTATCGTTAGTTATTGCCACATTTCGATACGATTTTTTTAGTATTTAATAAATACCACACGTTATTTTGTCATGCGATGAAAATCAAAGAGAGCTGTAAAAAAAAAAAAAAAGTATTATTTTTAACATAAAATACCAAATAATTTATTAAAAAAATACTATAGAATTTTTAAAAATCTATAAATTTTTAGATTCAAGATATGCTTTTTTGTAGCTTTAAGATTTTTTTTTTATTTACAATTTATTTACTTTTGGATCTAAACTTTAAAATGAGTTAGATCTGACTGCAGACGTATACTATACTTTCTAATGTTTACCATCTCTAACGCCATACCAATGTAGCCAGATTGTGTAATTTTTTATTCAAAATATTTAGAAATTTTTTACTAGTAATATTCGCTTTATTTAAAGCATGTCATTAAATAACGCGAAGATTAGTATTGTGAAATAGTGGTAGCTATTGTGAAATAAAAGATTCGCTCACTTGACAACGCTGTAGCCATGGTTAGTGAAAGTGTGTTCTCATACCAAGTTTATGTTCGGCATGTAACATTAAATTATTCAAAAATAGGGAAAATACCAAAGTCTTGGTAGGCCACAGATAAGTTGCAGGTGGGTCACACGTGGCCCGTGGACCACGTGCTTGACATGCTTGCTCTAAAACAAAACTTCGAATGCAGTTTTGTTTAACTGATTAAAGAATGAATAATTGTTTCTCATTCAAATGATTCCCAAGGAACAAATTTCGACAAATGACAAAATTTTGAATAGAAATCTTCATCTTATTTTATCGCTAAATATCAATATTTAAATTAAACTTTTTCATTAAAAAATAACAGCACTCAGAAAAAGGTAAAGTAGACAATTAGGCTTAGGCCAAATGATACCAAAAGTTAACACCTTAGTTGGCTAACAGGTTAGAAATCAATCAAATTTTAATATGAGCAAGAGTAAAAATATCTTTTTTTGGTCGAAGAGGAAACAGAACAATTAAAATGTTTCCAATATAAATCAAACATTTTCCTAATATTATAGTTTTATTTGAAATAGTTCCAGTTTTATAGAAACATTCTTATTAAAACTTTTTTAGTATTAAGGGTAATTAATATTAAGATTATAACAATTATTTCAGATTTTGCGTTTCTTAATAATCTAAAAATGTCATTAACACACCTGAACTGCTTTATGAACAGATGAAATATGTCTGGATTCAACACTGCATTTCGCTTTGTGGACGACCCCTCGTTGCTAATCAAGGCCTTCTAACGTGGTAAGGAACGTAAAGTTTCCGACATTCACTGACGGGAAAGGAGCCATTTAATTTCAGAATTATCTCGGCAATGTGGGATCTGTATTGGTTTACAGAAACCTGGTAACCTATTATTTGGTTTCTGCTTAGCTAGTTTCTGTAATATTTCTTAAGATAAAGGAAAGGTTTCCGGAATATCAATCAGGAATCATATTTTGAAAGTTTCCAAAATATGAGTTGCACGTTGGCGAACCATCAGTGGATTCCAAGTGTTGTTTTGATGGGTCGTGGAATGATACGTCAGATTTTGAAAAATGTGTTATTATTTATATCCGTTGCAAAAATATAACGAACGCGATATGTTACATCTTTTAAGAAAAAGATCGTGAAAAATTATAGATAAAAAATTTCTTCAAAAGACACGTTGTGTCTTTTGACACGTCAACATTGTGTAAAGAATGAGTAGAAATAACGTGTTTTAATCCTTTTACAGTTTTAATCCTGCAGTTTTAATCCTTGTATGTTTTAACCCTTTTGCTGCATGTTGAAACCACCATTAGGTCGCAAGCATTGTTTTGATTGGTTATGGAATGATCCGTCAGATTTTGAATTTATATGAAACCTGTATCTGAATTTACATTTTATGGTTACACTTATGGTTTTAAACAGGAATATTTTTAATACGCGCGAATGTAAAAATCTGTTTTTGTCGGAATGTAAAAATCTGTTTTCAAAATATGAGTTGCACGTTACGAACCACCAGTGGGTCACAAGCGTTGTTTTGATTGGCAGAGGAGTGATCTATCAGATTTTGTATTTATATGAAACTTGTATCTGAATTTACATTTTACGGTTTTAAAATACTTTTAAACATGAATATTTTTATATTTATTTCGATTATGAAAGATCGATTATGAAAGATCGATTATGAAAGATTGCACTTCGAATTATATAAATATTCATCATTTGTATCCTGCTATTATTCCATAAAAAAATTTATCCATATTGCACTTCATCCTTAATTGCCTGTCTGCCTTATCTGAAACTCTTGTACCAGTTGTTCACAGCTGTACGGCCTAAAGAGTGTTCTCCGTAAACATGCTTCATACGGCGAGAAACTTCAACGGCGTTCGTTGCCCTTTCAATCACCCTAAAACTCACTACGCCTCGCTACTCGACTCTGGACACTGTTCACCCTATATGTTAGCCGTCATTTACACACACGCAACTTCTTTCCAAACGACGGAACTTTGGGCGAAACCAAAATCAAATGAAAAATGAGGTTTGGCAACTTTGATAACGTCGCTACGTCATCTGTACACTTTTCAATTGGACACCCTTTATAAATTGCAGCCTTTATGAAAACTCGTCTTTGCGCATACAAAAGCTTCCAGATACTTAAACTGTACATAAGTTCGGAAATTTTTTCAAACTTTAATGTGCGTCGCATGAATCTAAAGTTAAAACTTGGGAAACACTGCTCTAAAATTTTACAAGGTTACATATCAATTTCCTAAAGCGATTCTGCTCTATCCGTCATAAAATGTGTCAGTAGATGTCTGTTAAGAAACAAGTGTTATTTTCTTCGGAACATTTTTCTCATTCAATTGAGTATATCTAGATTTATTTGGCACTCTTTTCGAAATTGAGAATTTTTTTTTATTATCTGGGTCTCTATTTTTACTTTTAGGGCGTATGGGGTATAAATAATAATTGTTGACATTATTGAAATTAATAATTTCTAATTAATTGTGATCTTTAGTGGAATTAAGAAATGGTTTGCTTTGAGAACCCACAATAATCGCGTGAGAAATTCTTTAAGATCAAAAGTTAGAGGAGAAAATGATTTATTAAATTAGATCTTACTTTATGAAAAGACATCGATGACTTGAAATAAGAACACATAAATTTGGAGAAAGATCTGTTTATTTTCTTCAAATTTCATTAAAAAAGAAAGACAGAACATCATGTTTTACCAATTGGTACACTTTTCTTAGGAATAAAATTATTCAACGGAAAATCCTTTTAATTTATAGATTAAAAAAGGCAATATATTAGGTGGCTGGCGATCGTTCGAAGAATCCATGACGATTAAAATCTTATTCTTGAGATTTGTTAATTAAATCCAGGCAATATTAAAATTTAAAATGTAGTACATCACTTTAATAGAAGGAGTTATTTAAAGGAAGCATTTAAAAAAAATCGTAGCCGGCGTTCCGAAGCAGGTACTGTAGACTCGGACTTCGCCCCCTAGCAACTCAAAAAAAAAGAATACACATTCATTAATATACTTTTACTGGAATTCTGATTAAATTTACGTTGCACATGTATAAATAATAAAGGAGAGGGATGCCCAAAAGTAATATCAAGAGAAAATTTAAATTTATTAGATAATTAAAAAGTGGCGATAATTATTAAAAGACCAATGATTTTAGTAGAATCGAAAACAAAATTCTCAATTTGTGCAATGTAAATATACCCTCTAAATCAGCACTAACGTGGAGGAAACACCAACTACGAAGCCACTTCTCCGGCTGCATGCAGAACGAAAGAGATGTCACCAGAGTAATATCTCCAGCGAAAAACGCTCCTACGAAATGCCGTAGTAGGCTTAGGAAAGAGAAGTACGGTCGGTTAGGGAAAGACGCCAATGTAGGCTTAGCGCATCATTAGCTTAGGAAACATCGCGCGTGCTAAACAAGAACGAAGCACGATATATTAAAAGAAATGTGAAAGCAATCTCACAGCGTGTTCTTGTTATACGCTTTTATTTAACATTGTTTGTTGTCTGTTTGTCAGTATTAAATTTTGTAAAAGATTTTTCACTCAATTCCGTCCAACCAATTTCTCGCAAATGTTGCATACAAATTCATTGTCAATGACAATGCTATATTCAAGACTTTTTAGGGCCGTACCTCAGCAGCGGCAAGTTCCGGGTGTAATAAATAATTCTTCGCACAGGTGCAAAAATTTCAAAAAGAAGATAAATGCTGCCAACAACAGATAAAACCAGTGATGAATTCAGGGTTTGCGCTGAAGGACTTCACTCTCAGGGCATCAAAATATCCCCTTTGAATAATTTAATATTTTTTGTTTGCTAATTGTCTGAAAGTGCACCCACCACCCTTCCTGAAAAATTTCCACCCGGCGAAGAATGTCTGAAATCAACACTGAATATAACAATGGAATCGATTTTGCGCAAAATCACATTTGCTGACATTCACTAAGAAAATAGTTTTAACTATGTGAAAGTTACACAAATGGTTAAGACGAGGAGATGGAGTAATAAATTGTGTCACTTAAAATTTTTAGGTTGTATTTCCTGTTTTGTAATTTCGTTGCTTTTTCCTCCAGTTACTTTCATTATTTTTCAGTAATTTTTCCTTTGTTTTTTCTAGCTGTGGTCTTCAGTAGGATTGCAACGTCCCACTTACAAGGTGATTGCAGGCATAGATCATCTGGTAAATAAGAACTCAAGTTGGAATCATCAGGTTGACTTCACACCATGGAATATGGCAGATGCTCAAGACGTAAGTGTAATTTACTTAACTCTTTAATTCCAGTACACAACGTATGCTCATGCCCACACTTCTGTTTTCTTCAGAGGAGTAAACATAAAAAAAAAAAATGTGTGAATGAGGAATTCTGATTCCTGTTCAACCCTCTCCAAAATCCGAAATAAGTGAACATAAAATATTTCAGTCTGAACGGTATACTATTATTTCCTTAATACATTTGTTAACATGGTTGATCTGAATCTATTTTTTCCCGTTACAGATGTGCAGCGACTACAGCCTGAGAATCCAATACAACCAACAAGGTTTGAAGAAACTCGTAGAATTTACAGCCAAATGTGCCCGTGTACGAAGTGCGCAGCCCCCTGTTCCCGGATCTGTATCCATATCCAGAAAAGCCCTTAAAGGTAAGTTCCCATTTAAACAGTAAAATTTGAAAGTCTGCACATATTTTATTACGAGTGGGCGTCACTCATTGAAAGCTTTCGAAAAATAAAATATTTTCTGATACCTTATTGTGTCAGAATGTTGCTCTTATTATATTTTTCCATGTTAGAATTGTTACACAAGTTGCAGCAACAGATAAGTGGTTGTGTACCGTCTGGTAAAAACAGCAAACCTGCCTCTGCACTTAGCCGACCGTCTTCGTATACAAAGGTCGTTTTCTCTGTCAACTGTATTAAGAGAAATAACATAGAATTTTATATGAAAAAGATTAGAGTTTAACCAGAATGACTCAGATTGTTTTTAGGTTGTGCTCAAAGTTAAAGCAAATTATCCCAGCAGAGTGCAAAGTATCCAGACAGGATTCGAACTTGGGATTTTGGCTGGATTCGCCATAGCTCTGCCAATTCAGTTTACTTCAATAACATACTTTCATCGATAGAGTTGCGTATTCGAAGATACGGTGTTGTCTACGTGTAAGTTAATTAGTGTGGGCAGCACAGGTGACAGAGCTTTGGCTCCTATTTAAAAAAAAATCTGAGGTTCGAATCCTTGCCTATATATGTATTTCACTCTATTGATATAATTTGCTTCAACGTTGACTGCTAAATAAAAAATAACATGCTAGAATTATCATACAAAGAACATTCTTTAAATTTTAAACTCACTTTTCTCGATATTTTTTATCTGAACGCTTGGATTTCACGGAAACAGCTATACCGATTTCCTTTGAATTTTAAATATTTTCGTTTTAAATTTTTTTACATAATTTTTTATAGCCATTTTTAGTATTGTGGCGAAATTAAATATTATTCATATCGGCATTTCGCAAATGCTTACATTTTGGAAAAGGCCTACCCTATGCACTAAACATTGATTGCATTAAGTGTTTTTTTTTTCATTTTGACTCGGTGCAAGCGGCCAGTTTCATATCATCCTTCATTAAGTAAATGTCACAATTTTTTAAAAAACGAAACAATTAAGAATTACAACGTAATATCTTTCACAATAATAGACGTTGTTATTTAAAACAACAGAAATTCTTAAAGTATAACCCTTTTTTGTGCTGTTTTTCATATATTTTAAAAATATTTTTAAATTTTAATTCTTTTTTGTCAAAATGATCCATAATTTAAGATACTTAATTAAATTGTATTAAAGTTGTTTATCTTTCAAAATTTTAATTTTCTCTTTCTCATTACGTTACATTTAATTCTCCACCGATAACTTTATTTCATCTTTTTTTCATCACTGCCTGGCTTAATAATTACATTCTCAATTAAAATCATTTCCTACTCAAGTATGTGCCCTAAATTTAAAACATTTTTTTTTCCTCTACGCATGTTAGTAAGTGCAGTAGAACAGTCATCCAATATGCTGTTTTCTATGGTTTTCATGAATGTTTATTTTTGTAAACCAAGGATGTGCCAATGGGGCATCGCAAGTGTTTGATCCCTTCCAAATGTTTCGACAGGATAACAAAAAAATAAGCTATCAAGTATCAATTAAGTCAGTTAAGATTCAAAAATCAACTACAGTCAAAAATCTCAAATCAATATTTTATATGCTAGCATTTCTTTCTCTTTCATACCGTCAGCATTTTGAAAATATGAATACAATTTGTAGTAAGTCTCAATTCGTATAATTTTTTGGAATGGAAATCGGTATAAGCAGAATTTCAATGCTATCAAACAAGATAGTTAGAAAAAAGATTCTAGTGTTTTATCTATAGATTCTAGTATTTTATAGTCTTTAATGATAATATAGATTCTCCAACATGTTTAACTAAAATAATTCTAAAATAGATTCTACAATTTGTTTAACTAAGAAGAATTCGAATATAGATTTTCCAACTTGTTTAATTTTGACGAATACTACGAGGGTCTAATTCCAACTATCCACAAATTTGTAAATTTGGCAAACGTAACCATTTTGACGTAGACTCAAGAAAATTTTGACAAAAATTGTTTTTAATATACCGGGTGAACCAAAAGTTCGTTCAAAATT
Organism: Maratus michaelseni; assembly: GCA_963931845.1. Lineage (NCBI taxonomy): Eukaryota > Metazoa > Arthropoda > Arachnida > Araneae > Salticidae > Maratus > Maratus michaelseni. The sequence goes on along the minus strand of OZ007589.1, from coordinate 445,231,299 downwards.
TAAAAATTAATAACAAAGGAAGAAATTATAATAAAGAAGTGCAATTTGTAAGAAAAAGCTCACAAGGTAGTCCGATTTTTTTTAGCAGCAAAAAAAAAGTTAAAAAATCATGTAGAGACATGATATGACATGACATGACAGTGCTAAAATGCGAGAGATTCAGCAGCATTATGCAAATTAATCCTGCAATAAAAGACCGGGATACACGAGAATTTCTCATTCGCTCACAATGTTATCACTACACGATCGAGCGTTCTATCGACATTCTAACTCTCGTGAGGTTTCTGCAATTCATTCCGACACGTTGCATTCAACTGTAACGGGCGTTGTGAATCGCCTTAGTTGGGTCGTACAATGTTCTGGAGGTCATGTTGAACAATTGGTGTTGCAAGAAAAAATGGATGGAGCGTACTGTTGTCCTGTTCATTGTGTTTCGGGCCTTCATCGACCTTTACCAGTTACATTTTTAATTTATTTTTTGTTAGTGCTAAATAAATCAGACTACCTTGTGACCCCTTTCATGCAAACCACACTTCTTTATCATAATTTTTTTCCTTTTTTATGAATTCTTAAATTTTAACGAACTTTTGGTTTACCCGATAAATGTAAAAATTTTTATAAATCTTTAATTTGGCTTTCACTAATGTTAACACATGTTATTTATGTTGATACATACTTTATATAATGTTGATTTGGTTTTCACTAATGTTACGAAGTGAAATCAGCATCAACAAAAGCGCGATTATAAATTTCTTTGTAATGAAAAAATCTCAAATATGCAATTCCCTTTTGTAATACAATACTAAGTTATTCGAAGTTACAATAACTATTTTTTAACTATTTTCATTTCTTTGAGAGTATTAAAAATCAAAACTAAAATAAGATAATAAGAGAAAATTTTTGAATGTACAAATCCCTCTACAAAATATTTTTCTAGTTTGTAGCCTTGTGACTAACTCAGATTCATATTAGTGTAGGAATTCATGTGTCTCACAAATAAATTTCCTTTATATGTCATTTTCTCACACTTATTCTTCTGAAAAAAATATCTTTTCAACAGTCGTAAATTTTTGCTTTCTCCGCCAAGCGCACAAAAAGAATTATATTTTCATATCTACATGCAAACGTAAAAGACTCACTCAGTTACAGAATATTTTTGCACAATCTGCGACAATATTTCAACATGTACACTCTTTGTGGCACGCATCGCATCCAAACGGACCAGTATAGCACCAGACATTGAAATAAGGCAGTAGATTTCGCAAAAGAATGTTGTAACTGTTTTTCTTGAGTTTTTCATCATTGAAGGTATTTCGTCCTGTACAGAAAATTATTTAAACTATTTTTTTTTTTAAATTTGCTTAAATATAATTCTTGATTCCATCCAAACTATACTCCCGTACACCAATTACTTTATTTTGTATTTGATTATATCTTTCAAAGCCTTTTGACTTACCCTGTATTTATCAAAGTAATTTATTATGAAAAATATAGAAAAGTCAGCACTTGTGCTTTTTATGAAACAGATACACAAAGTAGATGCAATTTTTTGTATATTCTACTTTCATAATTTTTTGTTTCATTCCATGAAAACAGACTTGCAGACTTACAAGTTCATTTGGACATTAACAAAACCATGTGATAACGTTACGTTCATTCCTTCCAAGTTTAGTTCTGTAAAAATTCGCTTTTAAATATAGAATTGTTTATCCGGTCCTAATGTTAATCGTGAAAAAGCAAAGTATCGCTTTGCCTCCTTTTGAGTTACCAAAAAAAATGTATCAGCATAGTATTTTATCAAAAAAAAATATATATATTACATACTAAAGTTGGTTTAGTTTTATCCAATAGATGACAAGCTTTATCTATCACATGTATGAAAAGCGCGGCATACCAGAACTATTTGCTTGGTGATACATACGAAACCTGTACACCTATTTATGTCAGGGTCTAACTAAATAGGAAGTTTAATGGTATTTCGTGCATTTGTTCTTGAGTTACAGTTCCCATAAAAAGAGGATCACAGACAGACAGACAGACATTGGTCCAGAAACAGACAAAGGTATTTCAGTACATTCCAAAACGTGCAAATCCGAACGTACAATAAGAAAAAAAATAGAGGGCAAAAGTGTTTCTCAAACTACTACATTATTCATACGAATATAAGAAAGTAATATAGAAATACAACTTATAACCTGTTTAAGTAGCACGCTCTTTATTCCAAATTTAATAGGATTCAACACAAAACCGAAAACGAAAGATTTTGATCCAGGAAAGAAGCTCTGGCGAAGCATGGCTCTGCAAATGCTTAAAAATGCATTGTCATGGATAGTGTAACTTGTGTGGAACATTTGATCAAAATCGGTTTTAGATATGAGATTTAAATTAAAAAAAAAAAAAGTAAAATCGCGTGTTTGTCCCTGGACCCTGCCTCTTATGAGGTACGGTAACAAAAATACATGAATTTAACAAATGATATTATTTATCCCTTACTACACAGTGTACAACCAACAGAGTGAAAATTTTTCCTCTCTGTTGGTTGTACACTGAGTAGTAAGGGATAAATAACATCATTTGTTAAATTCACTAATTTCCAGCGTCATTTAGCTCTGCTGTAAAAAGTAATTAGATATTAAACTACATGAATTTTACATTGTTATCGACAAGTATGTTATTGGCGAAAATCAGTATGAAGGAATTGGGTCAAGAAGCGTTTGCAAGATATGACCCACACATCGAGACAACAAACACAGGTAAACAAAAGAACGTTATAAAAATAGTAGTATGCTAAATTATTTCAATTTTTCTTTTTCAGACTTGAAAGGCATAAAGACGCTGTATGTGATAACTGATGTCGTGCTAGTAAACCAAGTTACGTTGCTGGTGAAAATGGGAAACACAACAGCGAATTTCAGTTATGATCGAGATATGCCTATTGGTTTCAAATACAAGAAATACAGACTCCACAGTGATGGGACTTTTCTAACAGAGGTATGTTTCTGAATATACAATACGTTTTTTCTCTCTCTGTTTGTCAGAAGTTATACCTTTCACTTAATTCCAGTGTGACACTGAACATCGAAAACAATAATGTACGGACAGGAGAGAACCTTAATCTCTCTCTTTATTTTGGAATTTAATCGAGTATTTTTTCTTTCTCTGATAAAAGTTAACAAAAAAAAGGAATATTCGCTTTCTTTACAACTTATTTTAAATAATTAAACTGTTAGAGAAAGAGTAAGTAATAACGTTTCGTCAGGAAACCAATGAAGTCAATTTTTGGTTATGTTTTTCTGTTTATGGTCTCGACTTTAAAATTCATTTTAAATGGAGTGTTCAGGCGGAGAAATCCCTCTGATAAGAAAATTGCTTTCTGTTTCAATATTCCTTTTTAGGTGCGTTCGTAATTATATAAATACGTAGCACCTATTGTCGTCGTCTGTCTGCCCGTCCGTCTGTCCGCATATAACAGCGCAAAAACTACCCAATCGAATGGTTTGAAAATTAATACATATAGAATCGTTGCAGAATGGTGTCGAGTCATTTCAATTTTTTTAAAAATCGAATCAAAACTTTAGAAGATATTAATAAAAATATTTATTAAGAAATTTGAATAAAAATAAAAATCGATTCTTTCTTGTTATAGGAGCATCCGAGGTTTAACGGTCAAGCGACCGAGATACTTATTTTGTTACAGAAATTCATCTGCAGACGATAGAATTCATTTCACAGAATTAAAAACAATTAGTACAATTTCCAACTTGCTAAAATTAACTTGTAGAAATTTATTTTTGAATATTTATTTTTTTTTTTATTGTTAAATATCTATATATCTTTTTATATTGATATATTTTTAAAAAAAATTGTCTTAAAAAGAGTTCTTATTTAAACGTTTTAGTTTAGCCTACTTCATGTCTATACTGTCTATTTTAATAATCGCGGTCAAGACTATAGATCACAGGAAATTATGTTCAAAAATAGTGCCCTTGAAAACTTTGATTAAGAATACATATTATTTTGTTACTAAATAATGATTATTCTACAATCTATTTAAAGAGAAAAACGTAGAAAAAAATCCGAGTATTATTGGCATGGACCAGTCGAAACGGTCCAGAGAGTCAAAATGTTCTTCTATCTTCTAATAATCTAAGCAATCCTAGGAGATGTAAATTATTACCAATTAAGTAACAAAGCACAACCCATATCAAGCAGATGTACCATGATAATTGTATAATATATGTTCTTGAAATCTTCAAAGCTTCTTTCTTTTCCGCATTTTCTTAAATGTGAAATGTGTTTCTATCATTGAATAATCTACCTATCCGCGGAGATGTATATTATTAACAATTAATTAGCGAAGAACAAACAACCAATTTCAATCAGATCTACCATAATAATTGTATGATAGTACTCGAACACATTTTCTTAAATATGGGGTGAAAACTGTCGAAATATTACTATCATGTATTCCCTATTTGGTTGATTTCTTTAGAAAGCGAATTACTGCAATCACTCCATATGTCTTTCTATCTATCTATATATTGCAAATATTGTCATTCTGAAATATTGAACCTAATTGGGACAGTGTGTTGATCTTACCAGTGTATTCGACAGGTTCGTTAGGCAAGTATGTAACTCTTATATTTCGTTTACAGAGACACACATCCCCAAAAATATGCAAAATGTGTCATCACGATAACGTTCAAAATAGTAAACCAATTAAAACCTAATTAGCACAATGTATTGATCAGGCAAAATATCTTGAACGAAATATTGGCATTTTTTTATATGTTTTGTGTTCGAATCTGTTTTTGAGCATATGAAATATATTATTGGCTCGGGATCGTTTGACTTCGTTTGACTTCGGGTTCGGGTTGACATAATTTTTTCAGAGAAAGTTCTGAACATTTTTCAAAAGAAAAAAACAGTATTTCTCAACAGTTATAAGTTTATATATACATGTGTGTGTTTTCATTTTTCTACTTAAAAGACAAAATTGATATTAGATATTTAACTGTATAGCAATTTTCCATAATTGTAAAATAATTAAAATATGGATTTATTTTCTTTCATTTCGGGCACTGGACCTCTTACGGGTCAATGAATATTTTTGCCTGGATCAGGTCACGTTGCGTGTCACCAGTTGTTTTTTGCGTGGATAAGGCCATTTTATCGGTTGATAGGAAACAAAATTTTCAGAAAAAGCATCATTCCATGTATTGCCACTGGTTAAGACATACACTTATTCACAAATCTAAAGTATGTAGAACTGATTTTTCTGCAAGAAAAAATATTTAGAATATTAATGTATTCAATATAGTCAAATTTATTTCAATTTAAAAAAATTAACTTTATTTCTAAAGAAAAAATTGGTCAAATAACTCGCGCTCAAAGGGTTCCGTACGTCAAATTTATTCATTACTATTTATTAATTAATAAACTCCTACCACACCTATTTTTTCCCTAATTTTAGATTCAATAGATTCGAAAATAGGAGGGGGAGGGACATATTTTTCCAGTATACTTTCGACACTAACTTTGAAAATAGAATACCTAAATTAAAACAAATATATTTCTGAGTTCGATGTTATGAGATCTTTAGAACTATACCCTACATGATATATAAAAAGAAAGATTTTTTCAAGTAATTTAATTAATATCTCGGCTAATGACCGAATTTTTTTTTTCGAAAATCATTATCCAATATCCTTGGATGATTCTGCATTGATAGATACTTCGAGCGGCCGTCAACGCCCCCGCTGAACGCCCAAAAAGTCGAGTTTGTGTGTAACAGAAAATTTTTTCTCAAAACTGTTACCTAGAAAAATCGCCGTAGTTTTCCTGCAAGTTTTAAATAAACTCCTACTAGACCTAATTTTTTCCTAATTTAAGTTTCAGTAGATTCGGAAATAGAGAGGGAGGAACCTATTTTTGCAGTGCATTTGCTACGATATCTCTGAAAATAGAATACCTAAAATTAAATCAAATATATTTTTGAGTTCGATATTACAAGATAGTTCACACGATACCCAACTTGATATACAAAATGAAATTGTTTTTTCAAGCAACTTAATGAGTCTCCTAAATTTATCCTAAACATGTTTGTGAATGGCTAATAAACTGAAAATATGTGGGTTAAAAATAACTTTCTACGACCCATAATTGATGAGTCTAACAGACGGAAAGACAGACACAGGAGTGATCTTATAATGGTTGGTTTTTCTCTTTTTATGTACGGATCCCTAAAAATGTGCAGTACGTAGAAATTTTTGAACTGAGACGAGAAAATATTGCATGAAAATGATATAAGAAAGGTAAGTAGAACGGAAATGAGGAGAGGAAAAATTGTATATTTTTTTTAATTTATTGTTCTTTCAACAATTAAGAATTATTAATTTCAATAATAGACCTGGGAATTTATCACTACTTTTCGTATATTTGTTTTTGTACCCTAAATATTTTTAATTGCTCTAACAACACGTTTTAGTGCCAGAAACTGATAAAGTATAGAAATCAAAATATTCGGAAAGTTCTGGTTATACCAAAAAAAAAAAAAAAAAAAAGTTATTATTTTACTTGTTAGAGTATGAAAAACGCATAGTACTCAGGAATCGTATAAAAAATATAAATTTCGTGACATTAAAAAAAAAAAAAAAAACTATTTTGATGTAGATTAATTTTTATGTAATGATAAACAATTATCTTTAGGCTATTGAAAGTATACCTTTAAAACTGCCTGTTTAGTCATTATATATTACAAATTGTAATACGTAAAACACTTTATATACTTTTTAGTTTACTTATAGAATCTCTACTTAACTGCAAGTTTATGAAATTTAAAAAAACTTCAAAATTTTAAATCCCACTGATTAAAAATGAAATTTTAAATTATGGTGCGCAGTTAAGAAGTTAAAACTTGAATTTATTTTTATTTTAACCTTACTTTAAAACATCTTGAAATCAATAGACGCTTCCGGTCGTGGCGTCAGTCATGAAGTTTTGGTTAGAAAGTGACTCCAAGTAAACGGTTTCTATGTTTCTATTTTGTTTGTATATTATAGCTATATTTTATGGCTGTATCTCAAAGGTTAGTGTTTTAACACTTTATATGCACTGGTTACTTTTTATACGATTTATAAGTAATGAAACATAGCAACCGTTTGTTTGGAGGCAATTTTTAACCAAAACGCGTTGGACTGAAAGCGTCTATTATAACACCATTTTTAAAAATTATACCCTGTTGAGTAACTGTCGTGTGATTTTATTTATTTTTAAATGTTTCCACTTAATAAAACGTTTTTTCTACACAGCTGCCGACTTCTCTAAAAATTCGAGAAAATGATGCCGTTTGGCTTCATCCTTTGCCAGAACCAAATGCCACTCCTGTACCATCGTGGGAGTATATGAGGAGACGCTGTGGGATGAGTAGAAAAGTGAAAAAGGAATTGTCAACTGCTCCAATGAATTCCGCGTCAGCCAATATCCGCCGATCCCAAACTGAAGAAGGTAAGTAAACTAACCTGCTTTTTCATATATTAGGAAATATAATGTGAGTGATAGGATCCATAAAGTATGTCAACTCGTTAATACCGACATTCCTAAATCTGAATTATGATATCAAAATGGCTCCCTCCTCTTCTATTTCTGAAAAACAAATTTATAATGGTGACAAATAATGAAGAATTTCGATATTAAATGACAATGACAGATAAATAAAAACACGAAAAATGTATGTCTTCAATAAAAAATCGATGAATATAATCAAAATCTATTTTGTTCATATTTATTTCAAGTATTGTTCTTTTGATGTTTTCCCTACTTTCTGTATTCATCCGTATCTACTGACATATTTTAATTCCTTTTGCCACTTCGACAAATGTTTTATATAATTTACATATTATTATATAATATTTACGCAATTTCCACTTATGTAAGTAAAACACAAATACCCTAGGTCATCTGATTCCGTCCTACAGTAATTTCATTACAGTATTTTCATTTACTATCATGAAATGTATAGGAATTAAACATTATTTTTACGAGCGGAATTTTGTTGCCGACCAATGTTGTCTGCGCCAAATTTGCATTTAGTAGAGAATGTAGAGAAATAGGGGCGGAGCCAATGGTTCAAACGCAGACTAAATATTTGTGCTATGTAAATCAAGTATTTTAGAAAAATCATTACTCTAATATATTTCTAAGTATTGTATTTATAAAGGACAATACAAACATTTTGGAATATAAAATTCCTTTTTTTAGAAAACTATTAAATTATGTCATATTTTACATCTCCAATCTTGCTTCGTTTACTTTTAGAATATATGTTTAATTTTTTTATTTTTATGAATTTATGTATCGTTTGTAATTATTCATTTAAATGCATAATTAAACAAGTATTAGAAAATCATTTCTATAAATATTAACAAATACATTACACTTTATGCGACCCCTTGAATTTAATTTCACCTCCATTGGCATTCAAAAATGGAAAGAAAGCTTGTTCATGAAGTCTGTCTCCAATTAAAGGATTTGACTCAAAGAGTAAATTTAGCAACATATTGAAAGTTTTAAGGTTTTAGTGCAAAAGACTGGTCTGTTGTTTTGAGTTAATTCGATAGCAATGTCACGTCATCACATTGACTGCAATGATCGCTCTTCTAGTAAGAATTTCGTTGAACATATTTCCTTATTTTCTTCGTGCTATTTGGAGATGAGCCTGTAAACTGAATGTAGATTTCCTGATTTAACGTGCAGTCTATTTTGTCATTCGCATTTTATGAAAATTTTAATTTTATACAGAATTTTTTCTATATTTTTTACCTTTTTAGTGCTGGCCTGATTGTATACTTCTTATAAAAGTTATGACACATTTTAATGTTTAATAACTCATTAGATGTTGAAGATACATTTAAATTACTAACATTAATGGTTAGATAAATTCAAATGTTTTAAGGCACTTGTCAATGGATTTCCACATGTGCGCCTCAGCTCAGAGATCTTTTAGGACTGTATAAGAATGTCTCTCTGACACGTTCAACGTCAACATCACTTGTGCAGGAACGTCAGTGGCTCTCCTTATTTAAGGCATGTTATATCTTTTAAAAAACATTACCTAAACAGTATCCACTTTTCCACGATTTTTAGCGCAATTATACAGTAATAATAATGTTTTTTTTTTTCAAATGAACGAGTATATCTTGCAGTTTGAAAAAAAAAATTATGTTTGGAAATTGGTGAAAAAATGGTCCTCTGATACAGGGGTGTGCCAAAATCCTGGTTTTTTCCGCGGTATCAGATGAATCGCAAATCTGCTTATCTGTAACAAAACACCCCAAAAAATCCTTAAAATTTACGATATTTTGTAGTTATTCTCAGATGAGTTTATCCATTTTTCGATCCTGAAGAAAATGGTAGCCTTTCAAATGTCAAGTTTTGGATTTTAAACAAAAATTTTCGGATTTAAATCGCGCAAAAAATATTTACAATTCGAATATTGAAACACGTGTCCGTGAAAGACTACAAAATAATACATACGAGAAAATAATTTAAATTTCAACCCAATAGGTCCAACCCATCTTGAGTTCTACCTGGAACTGACTTGTAAAACAGAGTTTCGAGAAAAACACGTTTAAAAACAAACATCGATAACAATGATCATTTTCAACTTACCTAAAACCATCTATACCAGATCTTCTCATTTCTTTTGTTTCTACCTACGCGCCGCACACAACACCCTAAAAATGAGCCTATTCATTGCAAATGACTTTCTAACAAATACGAATTTTGAAAAAACTACTTTACCACAAAGTTTTTGAGGGTTTAAGGTGTGAAGATATGTTAAAAACATTTTTGCGATTTTTCTCAAAAAAAAAAAAAAAAAAAAAAAAAAAAAAAGTTATAACATGTCTTAAGGCACTTCCAATTTCTACAAACTTCTTTTTCCACTGCAAGATACTGTTTTTCGATGGAGGAACTTTTGGTATACTGTTCTGTAATTTCTCTGTGCTTGCGTTATTGATTTCGTTTCGATGAGCCACCCTAAAATCTGTGCTTTCTCTTGTGATCTTGTCATTCTCCTCGAAAAACATCACATCGAAGGAAACGTCAAACAAACACATCAAACGTAAACAAAACATTGCATTCCAATCGTTGCCAAGAACAAAAGAGAAAAACAAATTAATAACACGCGCAGACGATATTTACAAAAGTAAAGGTATTCAAACTGGAAAAGGAAATTGTCTATGGAAACGTTGACACTGTAAAGGGAAATATAATAGTTATTCTATGCATAAATGTCACAGGCTAGTTATCTACATTACTTTATGAATTATTCAACATAAAAATATATCAAACCTTTTATAGACACCCTATATATATATTAATTGAAATAATCACTGCACTTCTTAAATAACATTTTTATATTATACTTGTATATAACCCCGTCAAAAATGACGGATTGTTGTCTGCGTAAAATTTCATCAAGAGATCACTAAAAAACACAAATTTGGTTAAAGGATCGCAAAAAAGAAAAAAAAAATCCTGCGATTTTCGTCAAATAATCGCAGAAAAGCAGGAATTTCTTCAAAGGATCGCGAAAAAAAAAACACAAAATTCTTCAAAGGATTGCAAAAAGAAAAAAAAATTCTTCAAAGGACTACTAAAAAATGATATTTCGTCAAAGGATCGTAGAAGAAAAACGCAAATTTTGTCAAAAAATAGCAGAAAAAATGCAAATTTTGTCAAAAAAACAGGAATTTTGTCAAATAATCGGAAACTTCGAGAGGACCCGAAATACGGAAAATTCCAAAACTCGGAAAGCCTTTGGTCCCGAGGATTCCAGATAATGTGTCCTGTACTGTATTTACGATGGAAGCAAATTTCAAAATCCACCGGTAGATGGCGCCAATATACTGGATCGGTCACCTCAAATCCTCCCTACGAAATATATCACCACTATTTCTGAAAAAAAAGTGCTTACAGAAATGTTGATATACATGTTTTATATGAAATAGTTTTTGAAGGTTTTAAACAAAATAAAAATAATTAAAAGCTTTAATATGCTTTTACAAATATTTTAACAGCAGAATCGGATGTAGCATAGGATTTTCATTAAGCCTAACATGGCGTTAAACTATGGTCGATTCGCAGACCAAAGTGGTCGCGCCCGGAAGCGTTATAGACACTTTCTTGCCTTCGGATTTTATTATAAGTAGATAATTTTTTAATATTAAAATTTAGATGAATTATTATTAATTTATACTGGATATGGCCAATCTTTTCAGTACTCTATATATCACCCTATCAGAATGCAATGTATCGCCAATGATAAATCCATATCATTAATGTACTAACAGTCTGTGAAGCGGCGACACTTTCTTCAATTGGGAAACTAATTTTTAAACACGTAGTTTACCTTACTTAACCAACCATTCAACCAGGCGTCATCTGTCCCAGTCACGATGGATGTGGTCTCGGATGTCACATCATCACACAGTTAAATTGAAATGAATGGTATCCGGACGTCTGAACCACTAAGGGTGCAGAAATCCATAATCGGTAAACCGTTCATTTCGCTTTCACTGTTCAGCTTTGCTGTCCCCAAAACCGTGTCCACTGCGATTGCGACTTCTGACGCTTGATTGAGTGCTGATTCTTGAATGCCAGTCAATCGATGATCATCTTAATTGCAGAATTTTACGATTATATTAATTAGACAACAATTTATGTCCTAAAATTCTGGAATTCCCTTTAAAAACGCGTCGTTGCCTCCCGCACTGTGAGATGGAGTATAGTATTTAAATGTATTTTTATTTACAGATCTTGTAAAGCTGGAAGTCCAGAGCAATATTTCGAGCGAGGTTCCTTCTTCAAGTCAACGTGTTGCAGCTCGACCAATGGCTAGGGATGATGTGAGAGGATGGGGTGACCAAGATAAATAAAAGTAAATGATAAAAACTGTCTTAAATCTACATTGTTAAAAATTTGTAACAAACTGTACAGTCATTTGACCGTTTTTCTGAAGAAAGTTTACATAACTCTTATCTAACTCTATTCTGACCGTAACATGGGCAATAATATAGCCAAAATAGAATTCAATTATGATTGCGTAGCTGTTTTCTATAAAAACGGTTGAATGACTATTACAGATTGCCACAAATTTTTGCATCGGTCTAAGAAAATTTAGATACAAATGTAAGAAAACTTTAAGAAATTTTTCTCTTGATATAGAAACCAGTAATTCTTGTGCAATAGTGTAAAGTATGTATTTATATGTGTAAACTTATTAAGGCACAGTGGAACAAAGAAAAGGGGGCCAATTTGAGGAAATGGGCACGTAGTGGATGATCACTGGTGTACATTAGTACTCCTATAATAGAGGCTGACGCATCCTCGCAGAAATGGCACCCAAATTGGAGACCAGTCGAAAAACCAAGCTAATCAGAACCTGTTCTATTATAGGAGTCTTGGGCAACCCTAGCTCCGGCTGCGGTAGATTGATGCTGAATTTTGTACCAATAATCCGAAACAAAACGGATATGCGCCAGCTCCTATTATAGGAGTCTTAGTGTACATTATACTGCCCTTACATACAGTCTGTGAGAAGAAAGAGATCTACTCCATAAATTTTTACCGACAAAATGTTGCCAATAAAAATTAAATTATCCATTCGATTGGAGTTAACTCTTTCTATTTATGTTAAAAATTGGCAATTCCTGTGAAATTTCTGTTAAAAAAGTAAGTTAAGGGGGTCTTGTCCCTAATGAAATTGTAACACACGTTGAAATTTTTAATACGAACACTCCCTTTTGACGTTATATTTCTTATGTATCTGTAAACTTTACTTTTGGAAACAAAAGGGAAGTCATTCAGTGATGTGGTTCAGATATTTATTATGAGATGTAAACTTGAAAACTCCTATAATTAGTTCATTTTTAATAGTTTGAAAACTAACTGCAATGCGGATACTTTCTTAAGCCTAACTCAAAGGTATCTCTGCTTGAAGAGCTGTAATTTTGAATTAACATATTTAAAGCTTTTAAAAAGCAATTTTTGTTTAATTTTTTTATTGGTCAGAAGACATATTTGTTTCGAATTTTAATTTCACAATTTACATATTTAGAAATTAATATTCGAAAAAGGAGAGGAAGTTCTTGTAACCTATAAAACCCTCTTTTGTCTGGTTCATAATTGTAACTCTCTAGAATTAAGAATCATAAATTTTCTATCTAAAAAAATTAAAATACTAATTTCGTGATAATGGAATTAATAATTTGTTTGAACAATTAATTATTCTCATAAATATTTTATTAAATATTGATAATGCTAATTGCTCAATTTATTTGAAAATAACTAATGACTGAACCAGTTTTAGGAACATGACAATGACGGAATGGTAGTCAAGCTATCAGCTAAAACTCACGTATGTCTGAGAAAATGAAAAACTTTGTTCGATTTTTAGGCATCTGTTGAAAATTTGGAGGAAATTGTAATAAAAATGATTTTGTGAAAGTGTTAGAAATATGTATGTGGTAGAGATAAGAAATTACAAAATAAAATTGGCGGCCCTTAACGGTCTATGTGCCTAATTTTGAAAAAAAATATTAAATCTCTCAAGCTTAATATAGATTCAAAGATCATAATCAACAAGAAACGTAACAATTTTTTTTTAAAAATGACTATGACAATTTTAATTACTAAGAAATTATTTATATCTATCTCTTTTTCAGGAAGAAAAATGATGAAAAGGATAAATGTCAGCGAAAGCTTCAGAAGACGTACAGATTTCAAACAATGTTTTATATAAATAAAGTTTACCAGTTCGTATATTGTGTATTTTATTTTTATCAAATACAATATCTTGTCAATAGTTAATCTTGTTTTCAAGTGTAAAACTTTCAAAAACCTTTTTTTTTTTAACCTAAACAAATTAAAACAAAATCAAACCCGAAAGGATGAATAATTAAATTTAAAACGTATACAAATAAGAGATTAAAAAATAGGTATTCAAATTCAGGTGTCAGAAGGGACACTTTATTGTTGCTGCCATTATTTCAGAACAATAATCGTGGTAAATGTATTTTGGAAATGTTGTTGAAAATTCCATGAGGATTGATTATTTGATAAATATTATGGGATTATTGGAGGATTATTGTGTGGAGTGAAACAGGTAACCACGCCGAGCCTTGAAAATGCCTGCAAATTGTGCTTGAAGTGGTAATAAAAACTGACTTTTTATGGGATTTACAGAAATACTTCGCTCAACAGGGTCATTTGAAACATAATATTGAAAAAGATCCATAAACTAATGAAATTATGTAATGAGTACATTGAAACATACAAATCTTTCTTTGTTAAAAATGATAATATTCAGCTTTAAACTGTAGAATATGTTTCAAAAAGTCTATTTTTTACTTCTGTCCAACAACACAGCAACAATTTATTTTCACTTCAAAGAAAGTAAAAATGATCATATTTTCTTTTTACATCAGAATATACGTTTGATAACCACCAGAACAAAACATTTTTTAAAGAAAAAATATATTCTTGAAAATGTAAATATGTGATATATTTTTCTGTTTTAAGAATTATTTTTCCCAAAATTTCATTACATTGATTTAAGGTTTTATAATTTCATATATTGGTATATAATGAATAAATATTTATCAGTGAAGCAGGTATAAGAATGTTCCTAAAATGTGCATATTTATATAATTAAACCCTGTAAAAGTCCTCACAGGTATTCTATTTGTTAAACTAGTTGTTATTTTGACTTGAAAGAAGACGCTTCTATTGTTTTGCCCCTATTACTATGTACCTCATAATTTGTAAACATTGTAAAACTTTCACTACATTGTTATGTCACTACACAATTGTCTCAATGTCGGTGCCGACCATGTCGAAAAATAGTGCGTGTGTAATGATGCCATGGTGTATTTTTTTTAGCAATAAAGTTCCGTTTAAAAAAAAAAGACGAAACTTTAGTTCGGAACGTTCCTCGTATAAAGCATGTAATGCAGTGCAGATAACAAAATTTGGTATAATTTACGTTATACCAACATCATTGTCGCCAAGCATAATAGTTGTTGCCAAATGAAACACTTGAAAAAACATTGTTTGTGTGAAAGTGATAATTTTAAATATATAACATTTCAAAAGAGACGTAAATAATATTTGTATATAAGACGTAAATAATATGTGTATAATGACGTACATAGCACATATAGGAGTGTTTGGAATATATATATGCGTGTTTAGGATGCATATATAAGCTTTGCGATGATCTTGTGAAATCATAACTACATCTTTGGCATAATCATAATTTTCGGAGCCGCTATAACACGAAAGTATGGTAATTTTATTTTTTAAGCTTTCGGAACATTTTCCTAATGTTATTGTAATTTGTTAAATCATAATTTTTTTATTATTATTGAAAAAAATAGTGCTCCAATATAAAGGTGAAAATAAGCACTCGCCAGTCGCCACTCGTCGATTAAACTTGAAAAACTGGCGATTAAAAATATGGAAAGAACCGGCCAAATTCAGTATTTTCCGATTTCCAATTTTCCCTAAAATTCACGATTTTTCCGCGATCGATCGCCGAAATTCATGATTTTTCCGCTCCCGATCGCCAAAATTCAGGATTTTTCCGCGGCCGATCGCCGAAATTCTTGATTTCTTTCGCGTCCGATCGACGAACTTCGTGATTTTTCCGCGTCAGATCGACGAAATTTAAGATTTTTCCGTACCCGATCGCCAAAATTTATGATTTTTCCGAACACGATCGCTAAAAGTTATGTTTTTTCTGCGCCTGATCGCCGAAATTCTGGATTTTTTTGGCGTCCGATTGACGAACTTTGTGATTTTTCCGCGTCCCATCGATGAAATTCGTGATTTTTCCGCACTTGATCGCCGAAATTCATGATTTTTCCGCACCCGATCGCCAAAATTTTTGATTTTTCCGCGTCCGATCGCCAAAATTTTTGATTTTTCCGCGTCCGATCGCCGAAATTTTTATTTTTTCGTGTCCGATCGACGAACTTTGTGATTTTTACGTGTCCGATCGATGAAATTCACGATTTTTCCGCACCCGATCGCCTAAATTCATGATTTTTCCGTGTCCGATCGCCGAAATTCATGATTTTTCCGCGCCCGATCGCCGAAATTCATGATTTTTCCGCGCCCGATCGCCGAAATTCATGATTTTTCCGCACCCGATCGCCGAATTCATGATTTTTCCGTGTCCGATCGCCGAAATTCATGATTTTTCCGCACCCGATCGCCGAATTCATGATTTTTCCGTGTCCGATCGCCGAAATTTTTTATTTTTCCGCGTCCGATCGCCGAAATTTTGGATCTTTTCGTGTCCGATTGACGAACTTCGTGATTTTTACGTGTCCGATCGATGAAATTCATGATTTTTCCGTGTCCGATCGCCGAAATTCATGATTTTTCCGCACCCGATCGCCGAAATTCATGATTTTTTCGCACCCGATCGCCGAAATTTGTGATTTTTACGCTCCCGGATGATGGAAATTCATGATTTTTATGTTCCCGAATGACGAAATTTGCAATTTTTTCTGGACTAATTGACGAAATACACACTTTCTGAATTTCTGAAGATGTTAGCCACTTTTGGTCCGCTGGCTAGAGGTTGTGCACGTGTAATGTATATCATGTTGTAGTTTGTTACTTAGTGTATAAACATACCTATTTTATTTTTGATAGATCTTAATTCTAGACAAATAATTTTTTTGAAAAAGTTACTTATGTAGTTAGCTGCACAAGTACCTAAGCTTAGTGAGACTTATGTAGTTAACTACATAAGCATGTTGTGTATAACTTTGCTGTTAACTTATTTTAAAACTTAAAATAGATTGGAAATTATTATTTCAAGTTTATTCAAAGCAATATAAATTAAAATATTTTTATTTAGTACATAAATTGCTGTACTGAAAACTAATTATATATTTTTTAAATTAAATATTCAGTGACATAAATGTATTTACTGGCTACTAAAGCAATTATTCTCACTCGCCACTCACTGGCTACTAAAAAAATCAACCTACCGGCCAGTGGCCACTAAGCAAAATTCCTTATTTTCACCTTTAGCTCCAAAAAGTATTGTAAACCGGCAGAAAAGATCCAGACAAGAACTAAAAAGTCTTTAACAAAATATAAATAAATAAAACTCTTTGAAATATATATCTCTTCCTCTACCCTCTACCATTTTGTTTAGGGTTTCGTTCATCTGACGAATCTTTATTCGTCTCACTCCTCTGTCTGTCTGTCTGTCCGTCCGTCACAGAGTTCGTACTCGGAAACTGTATAAGTTAGAGACTTGAAATTTTGCGCACTTATAGCTGAATGCATCCTGTAATCCACAAGAAATCATAAAATTTTAAAAATTAATTAAAACCTCATTAGAAATTCTCGAAATTTCACTCTTTTTAATAAAAGGAAACTGAAAGGTTCATTTCTAACCATTTTTGTACAGCTGGCGAGGATAGCAGCGAACGTCATAATAAAACCGCAGATAATACTATTATCGATAAAATACACATTAAAACATGCTTAACAGGTGACGAAAAAGATGTTAAAACATATTTATTTACACCCGAGATCTTTCGATCGCAAACGCGATCATCATTAATGGGAACTTTTGACTGAACTGATCTTACAATTGTCGCTTTCACTGTACCAATACGTAACAGAGTTTGAACGAGGGCCAGTCTATTGATCTGTAGGGGTGTATGAAGAAAAATTCGTGAGTTCCGGCGCTGGAGTTCTAGATAATTTCAAAATATTAACAAGATTTTAGGTACATTATAAAATAAACTATCGTTACAGGCTCTATTTCCTTTACATAAAATTTCCAATGACTCTCTGATTTTAGCGGTAAAATCGTTATTTGTAGGTACTATAATTTTCGCGTTTTCAAAATCAATATTTATAATCTGTTGCTGATTTAATCTCGATAATGCTGTGGATGGACGGTTAAACTTAATGTCAGAAATATGTTCTTTCAATCTTTCTTTTAATTTTCGAGTGGTCATCTCTATATAGGATAAACCACTTTGCGCTTCTGTACAAAATGGGATAGAATAGATTCCTGCGATGTCATTACTAGGTAAAAAAAAAAAATCAACCTACCGGCCAGTGGCCACTAAGCAAAATTCCTTATTTTCACCTTTAGCTCCAAAAAGTATTGTAAACCGGCAGAAAAGATCCAGACAAGAACTAAAAAGTCTTTAACAAAATATAAATAAATAAAACTCTTTGAAATATATATCTCTTCCTCTATCCTCTACCATTTTGTTTAGGGTTTCGTTCATCTGACGAATCTTTATTCGTCTCACTCCTCTGTCTGTCTGTCTGTCCGTCCGTCACAGAGTTCGTACTCGGAAACTGTATAAGTTAGAGACTTGAAATTTTGCGCACTTCTAGCTGAATACATCCTGTCATTCACAAGAAATCATAAAATTTTAAAAATTAATTAAAACCTCATTAGAAATTCTCGAAATTTCACTCTTTTTAATAAAAGAAAACTGAAAGGTTCATTTCTAACTATTTTTGTACACCTGGCGAGGATAGCAGCGAACGTCATAATAAAACCGCAGATAATACTATTATCGATAAAATACACATTAAAACATGCTTAACAGGTGACAAAAAAGATGTTAAAACATATTTATTTACACCCGAGATCTTTCGATCGCAAACGCGATCATCATTAATGGGAACTTTTGACTGAACTGATCTTACAATTGTCGCTTTCACTGTACCAATACGTAACAGAGTTTGAACGAGGGCCAGTCTATTGATCTGTAGGGGTGTATGAAGAAAAATTCGTGAGTTCCGGCACTGGAGTAATAAAACTCTTTGAAATATATATCTCTTCCTCTACCCTCTACCATTTTGTTTAGGGTTTCGTTCATCTGACGAATCTTTATTCGTCTCACTCCTGTGTCTGTCTGTCTGTCCGTCCGTAACAGAGTTCGTACTCGGAAACTGTATAAGTTAGAGACTTGAAATTTTGCGCACTTATAGCTGAATACATCCTGTCATCCACAAGAAATCATAAAATTTTAAAAATTAATTAACGATAGAAAGAACGATAAAAAGAAACGATAGAAAGAAAAGTATATACTGTTAAAAATCTTCAGCTTTTGCTGCAGACACACTCCACCACTCAATTTTATTGTGAACTAAAACTTTCAATTTTGGCGGTGGTTCTACAACCAAATTGATACCAAATTTCTTGAATATAAATACATTACTATGCGTGATAAGATTAATAGCTGATTTAAGCATGTTCGTGTGTCTTGATTAAAAGTACGCTTAAATCCTTTAATAATCTTATCACGCATAGTAATGTAGTATTTATATTGAACCAAAAGTTTTACAAGCAAACAATGGGAGTCCCAATGGGATCACCTATCTCCTGTTTAATGGTACAGCTGAAACTTAGACCCTTTGAAAAGCATATCATGGAGAATTTCAATTTAAAACCTATGCTACGACTACGCTATGGGAACGACATATTCGTAATCTGGGACCAGGACGCCCGATCTTGAAATGATTTTGTTAAGAAAGTTAATGAAATTGACATGAATATTAAATTCACGTTGAAGTTGGAGAAAGACAAGATTTTGCCTTTTCTAGATATTGAACTAATAAGAAACATAAACAAAGAAACGATAGAAAGAAAAGTATATACTGTTAAAAATCTTCAGCT
This sequence comes from Maratus michaelseni, assembly GCA_963931845.1. Classification (NCBI taxonomy): domain Eukaryota; kingdom Metazoa; phylum Arthropoda; class Arachnida; order Araneae; family Salticidae; genus Maratus; species Maratus michaelseni. Next base: position 445,211,564 of record OZ007589.1, on the reverse strand, counting down.
TTTGCTGCAGACACACTCCACCGTTTTTAGAGAAAATGGTTACTTTACTACATTATGGAGCATTTTCATTGGTCAAAATAGAGATATTCTATAAAAGCGGTGGAGTGACTATGCAGCAAAAGCTGAAGATTTTTAACAGTGTACAGAAAACAATGCAGGTCAAATAATACCATCGCTTATGACAGCAATTTGCCGTTTAAATATAAAATTGCCTACAGATTCTATATAAAGCGCGCTTTTGACATGTGTACGGAACAGTACTTATATAACGAATTGGATAAAATTAGATGTATTGAAGCAGAAAATGCCCCTCCTCCCCCCCTCATTGCATAAATAAGTTGATTTATGAAACAGAGAAGGAAAATTCTAAAAATATAGTACACACGAGGGTTCTTAAATTATGCAAATTCAATTACATACTACAGTACACTGTAAAAAATGACCAATGTTTCTTATTTTATGAAAATATGCTATAACCACGAACGAAAATATAATATAATCTTCTGAGTTATCCGAAATTTCAAATAGCATGTTACATTGTTTTTTGAATCCCCAGAAACGAATACATTTTCAAAATTTAAAGAATAACTTATAAAAACAAATTATTTTTAGCTGCCCGAATTTTTATGAAACGTTTCCGAAGGGTTTTTATAGTGTATTAATTAGTGTCCTCAGCCTGGAATACCTGTTTTTCGAATGCTATCAATTCTGAAGTAAACATTTTCATGCTCAAAAAAATGTTTAACAGACAAACATGCAAAATTAACAGCGTTAACAATAACATGAAAATTAAGATTATTTCTTTACTCTTTCATGTATAAATTAACTTATGAAGCTGAAAACGTGTACTTGAGAATGGATAACATTCAAAAAACAGGTATTCCAGCCTGAGGACACTAATTAATACACTATAAAATCCCTTCGGAAACGTTTCTGAAAAATCCGGGCAGCTAAAAATAATTTGTTTTTATAAATTATTCTTTAAATTTTGAAGATGTATTCGTTTCTGGGGATTCAAAAGACAATTTAACATGCTATTTGAAATTTCGGATAACGCAGAAGATTATATTATAATTTCGTTCGTGGTTATAGCATATTTTCATAAAATAAGAAACATTGGTCATTTTTTACAGTGTAGTACGAAAGATTAAGATATACGTTAAAGGAATTTGATATCAATTTGGCTGCAAAACCACCGCCAAAATTGAAAGTTTTATTTCACATTAAAATTGATCCGATACCTAGTAACGACATCGCAGGAAACTATTCTATCCCAATTTGTACAGAAACGCAAAGTGGTTTATCCTATACAAGCAGGGAAGACCGAGCTATGCTCGGTCAAAATTAAATTTGAGTTCAAGTATCATGACCCATGACCAAAATGACCCACTAATTTAATTTTCTCGAACATGTGACTTAGCCCAACAGTCTTCTCGTGCCCGAAAACCATAGGATGCAAAATTTAGTGTAAATAGTCAGAGCCATTTTTAAGATAAAATAGCTTGACCCATAATGACTCATGACCAAAATGACCCACTAATTGAATTTTCTCGAACATGTGACCTAGCTAGGGCTGGATTATTTATCAATATATCGGTCAAATATTGATATTTTTTAAATATCGCAATAACAATATTTAAAATCTGACTTAGCCGATATATTCCAATAACAATAATATTCATGTTTTGTTTTACGATCACCGCGAAATCGAGCCCCGAAAAACAGCGACAAATATCCCGTACCAATATGTCCTTCAATCCTTTTTTCATTTGATCCATCTATTTATTCACTATCCTGCTTCATCAAAAACGGACAATTACCTCCGCTGATTATCTATCTATCATATATCAAAGTAAGGAATATTCCAAAATATCCCAATACATCCAGTCTTTAAAAACCACAAATTCTACTGTTCGTTACAGATAAATACTGAATAACACTTTCGCTACTGAATAACAATAATCGCTCGGTCCTTGTTTGGCTGCTGTGATTGGTCCAGACTTATTCCGATAACTCTGAGCTTTTGATATGTCATGACGAAAAAGATGAGCTTTGATTATTGCGTAGTATTGATAATGCTTTATTTATAGAGTGCGGTTTCTTGGATTCGGAATTAATTTATATCTGAGCTTAAAATGAGTGTATCGAATAGGAAAGATTCGGTCTTTTTTGGTTGCCCCGTTCATAAAAAAGGTACTTTAAATACATCAAAAATTTGTACACTGAATTTCACTAGATTATCAAAATTTAACTTATTGCTTATTCTAGTGGATTTTATTAGTAAATTAAATTTCTGAACGGATGTCTATCAGTTATTCAGCAAAGAATACTTTTTTTTTTCAATGAGAGATACTTTAAATAATTTAAACAATGTTAGATAATAATTAATGCAAAAAAATGAAACAAAAATTACATGGTTGCCATGATTAAATTTTGTAGTAAATCGTAAGTTTCTCAAAATATGCGATATTTTTTAAATTTCTTAAATTCATATTTTTAGTCATCCAAGGTAATCCTTTGCTAAATTAAAAATAAGAAACGATAATGATAGTTGATAAAATGAATTTTTTCAGGATGGACTGATTTCTTTATGGCAAGATTAAACGAAACATATATGACGAAAGGATCGTGATGTATGGATGGTTTGGCCCGGACCCATTTCGTGTACAGAATAAACGAAATCAGACTCCGCCCTCCCCCCAAACTGTAAAACCAAGTAAAACAAAGTTGGTATTATTAAACAAATAATTAAATTCTATGAAACGAAAATTCTATACATTTTTATGTGGACAACTTTGAATTTCATTTTACTAATTGTGCTTTTTAATCATATATTAATCATATCATAGTGGTGAAAATGAAACATATATTAATAAATTGAAGTATATATTAATAGAATAAAATGAGAAGAATAGGAGATATACTATCTTTAAAGAAAAGCTTTATGAAAGTAATGGTAATGCAAATAGTTATTAAACAATTAGTTTATTTCCTTTTAAATATTTTGTTTTAAAAAATGTAGAAAAAAAATGTTCTATGAGCAAATATATATAAAAATTTTAATTCGTTGCATTCAACTAGGTTTTGTGTTTAAATTGTTGATACCATATCATTTATCTTAAAATAGCAAATGCTCTTGCTCTGCCCCCCTCCACCTTTAAATTAGTATCGCGATATATCAGCAATATCAATATTAACTTGTTGATATATTGCGATATTAAATTTCTGATATCGTCCAGCCCTAGACCTAGCCCAACAGTCTTCTCGTGCCCGAAAACCATAGAATGCAAAATTTAGTGTAAATAGTCTGAGCCGCTTTTTAGATAAATTAGCTTGACCCACAATGACCCAGAAATGACCCACTAATCAAATTTTCTAGGACATGTGATCTAGCCCAATGATTTTCTCGTGCCCGAAACTCGTAGGATGCAAAATTTAATCAAAATCGTTAGAGCCGTTTTTTAGATCAAATTAATTTGACCCGCGTTGACCCAAAACTGACCCACTAATCGAAAGTTCTCGAACATGTTCTCGAACATGTAATTCTTTTAGCTTTGAGCCCGAAAATAGTCGGATACAAAATTTTGTTAAAATCGTTTGAACCGTTTTTTAGATACAATTAGCTTGACCATGACCTAAAATGACCCACTAATCGAATTTTCTCGAACATGTGATCTAGCACAATGGTTTTCTGGTGCACCAAAACCGTAGCATACAAAATTTCATCAAAATCGTTAGAGCCGTTTTTAAGATAAAATTTCCATATATATATATATATATATATATATATATGTAATAATAAAAAATAATTCCCTTCTTTTTGCCATTTTCTTAGTCCTTATTCCAAATTATCACCATTCTATTAAATTACTAAATGTTATCTATTTTATTTATTTTAATATTTCTCTGTCTTTTATTTATATCTTAAATCCCCTGTTTGATTTAATTCCATATCTTAGTCAAAATATTCTTTAAATTCCTATTCTAAAAATTTATTCCAAAATGCAAAAACTTCTAAAAAGCATTTGATGAAATTCCTTTTATTGAGGCAGTAAAATTTATTCTTTCAGAATATTTTTTCTTTACATTCTTTTTATTTTATTATTTTCAGATATCGTTCGATTTGTCCCATCATTCCCTGCTTTCGCGCGCTTATTTTTTCCTTCAAAATTCATCCGAGTCCTGTAATGAGTTCTTGCATTTACGTCAGGTTAACCCGCCCTTAACCTATTTTCTTAGCCATTGACGTTTAAATTTTCGGCGCTCTCTTCTTGGCCACACCCCTTTTTACAAACTATTGGTTGGTAATTTTCGCGCGCTCGTGTTCCTACACCAATGTTTTGAGTATAAAACATACTGCCCAGGCGCGGACCGCCAGAATTTTGCTCTATTTTGGTTGTTAAAATAATATGCGGCTCCAGATTCTCCATTCAACATTGTCTTTCATCTTGTACATAGTGGGTCATCTAAGTGTATCGTTTTTCATTTTGTACATAGTATGGTTACTAAGTATATGGTAGTATCTTCAATATATGATATTCCCTTCGAATGTTAGCATCATACTCCTGTGCTGACAAATTGTGACTCTGCATCATGCAACTGATGAAGTTTCCACGCATAAAATATTGATTCTCCTACCACAAGTCTTGTCTTTGAAGTGCTGCTCTGGTGTAAATATGGATTATCGGTGGAATTACTCCGTACCTGATTTTCGGCGAATCAATTGTCATACTTAAGGATGTGACGACTGCGTAATTTTCATGGTGTCTACCCATAATAAGAAAACCGGTAGTCACTAATGACCTTCATTATTACCTGCAAAATATCGTAATCGTAATATATATATATATATATATATATATATATATAACCACACACAAGATTTGCTCGTATTAGTATATATGACAGGGATGACCACTCAACAATTTAAAGAAAGATTGAAAGAACATATTTCTGACATTAAGTTTAACCGTCCCTCCACAGCATTATCGAGATTAAATCAGTGACAGATTAAAAATGTTGATTTTTGGGGTCCTTCTATCCATTTATTTTCCGATACGAAAGGGGAAAAAAAAGAAAATTAACAACGGGTGGAATAATTCTTATTGATAAAGTGTATTCACAAATGATAAGGATAATTATAAATTAGTTATTTGGATTTATTAATTAAAGGATAAGGTATTTTAAAAGGAATATTAAATGAAACCCTTTGTGCTATCTTTCATCCCACTTACCCACTTGTTTTTCACTCGGGCCGAGCATTGAATTTTCTTCGAATATTCTTCTGATTATAAAATGCGTAGCTGTTAATTAATTGAGTATGTTTAACATTTAGATGTCAACGAATTGTTATTATGTTTTTAATTCCAATTTTCAAAAATATTCAAAATATTCAACCAATTAAAACATTTTTTTTTTGTACATTACGAAAATTCGCGATTTTTTTTCTTTAAATTTACTTGCCCTTCCATAGTATTAATTGAGGCTACTGAACCGTTTCCAATGCTTTTTCAGTACAGCCTTGGCGAGATAGAGACAATGGCCTTGGCGAGAGAAGCAAATTTGGCAACCTATTTTCTAGTAACTAATTCACTGTTTCATATACATAAGCAATTTTTTCAATATTTATACAATTTATTTAGTATAAAGAAGTCATTTATCTATTTCTATATATAGAAAAAAGGAAATTGTATATATATATACATATATGTAGCATTTTGTCGAGGTTGAGATATTACGATGAATAATATTCGATGAAAGGATGGCAGTTCTTCAACAATATAACAAGTTGCAGTCGATATTAGCGAGTATGGCGAAGTAGAAGGCAATGAAATGAGTCCACCAAAGTTTTCCAATAAATCCAGCCAATCTCCAGACAAATAATTTTATTAGAAGACGAACAACACAGAAACAATTCCCAAAGATCTAAAACTTATAGCCCTCGGGCTAACGTTGCTTCACTTCATTGAATTAAGATGTTACTGGGCCAGTCGAATATTCTACGGACATAAAAACACAAGACACATATTTTTTTAGACTTCCAAAAACGTCAAAAATCTGCCGCTCCGAGGACTGCGGGCGAGTTTTGTTCTCTCCGCGGAAACATACAGAATTTACGTCACGAGCGCACAACCCAATGAGTGAGAGGTTAGCTCCAGCCCAGCAAATGAGGTGCGAAGGAGGAGCTAAGACGATAAAGAATTCCGAACCTGTCGCGGATTAATTTTGGAGTGAAACAACCTCAGCGCGCGAAAGAATCAGAGCAATAATAATAATAATAATAAAAAGAAAATGGCTTTTAAAAAAACATTCGAAATGAGAACGCGTCTCAGAATTTTATAGATTAAAGAGCTGATACAAGCGACGAATGAACTTAAAATTTTAGATTAAGATTTGGAATAAAATAATTATTAATATACGGATGTTTACTTTTAAAAGGACTTTAAATAGGAATAGATATTATTAAGAATTAAGGAAATACTGACTATGACAGAAGTTAGATTAAATTTAAAAGATTAATGCGAATAAAATGGAAGGATACGAAGGAAATAATTTTTTTATATAACATTATCCCCCCCCCCCTAAAAATTCGAATGACGGGTAGATCCGTTGATCTACAAGTTCATTAAGGGAAGCAAGAATTTGGATTACAAAATATTTATCTGGTATTCTAGTTAATGCCAAAAATTCTTTGATTTTATTAATTCAATAGTTATTTTTGTAAATGCGAACCTGTGGGAATTGTTTAAATACAGAAATACATACAATTACAACATAAATAAGTTAGTAACAAATAATTTTTTTTTCACTCTTCAAACATAAATAGTGAAAAGGATGAAAATGAAGTAAACAAAGCATTTTTGTCTAAGCAGTGAAAAGTATAATTGTCTAATAGTCCTCTTAATCAGTAACAGTCTGAGTTATAGACCTCTCATTTCCAAAAAAAAGTTTCTTGGTATGGATATGAAGACACAGATATGTCAAGTATTAGCCAGTAATACAGTTTACGGCAATACAGTGTATTGATTCTGTAGTAGGATAATTCCAGTTAATCATAAAGTTCAAAAACATAAGAAAGTTTCATCACCACTAAGGTCAATAAACAATTAAAGTACTGGTTTGTGATGCTTGATAAGTTTTGTGCCTTGATAAGTAGGTATAGCTTGATAAGTGCACTTATTAAGTGAAGTCCAGTCAGTTAATAATGTTCCATCAATTAGATATGAGTATTAGATGTTTTGCTAGTAAGATGTGACCTTTTATCATCAACTAATATACTATCAGTGGTTCTCTTTTATCACAATTCTCAAGAATATTCTCTTTTATAATCTTATCACATAATAAATAACAACAATAATTATAATAACAACATAATAATATCAACAATAACAAACAACTTCAAAATAATACTAAATCAGTAATTCATCTGTATATAATTTATTTCCTCATTATTTTTCAATATCAGTGAGGAATGAAAATATACTTAATAAAAGGAAACAAAATAAATAAATAGTAAACTAAGAAATATCTGTGAAAATTATCAACAATTCAGTAAGATAATGTGCTCTCTGTTTTCAGTCAAACAAGAGAAACATAAGCTGCTCAATGAAAATAAGACCTTGAAGTGAACGGTGGATAATAAGTTTAACTATTACTATTAGTAGAGAATTTTATTCTATTATTATAATTTAATTTAATCCAGTGAATTTTTATTCAATTATTTTAATTTAATGTAGTATTCTAATCTAATTTGCTATTCCAATTTACTTTATTGTTCTAATTCAATTCAATCCAATATAAGAACCTTTTAACTCAAATCAACTAATTTACGCCTGCATAAAAAGTTAACTCAAGCAAAAACATTGGCAGGAATATTCTTGGGAATTCCTATATTCAAGAACATACTGTTATAAAGAAGAGAATTGATTAGTCAATTATAATTTGATTTCATTAAATTTAGTTAATTTTTGCTTTACTAAGTTTAATATTAAGCTATTGATTTAATATTAGTTTGTTGTTGCTCATGGGATAACTTTAATTTGTCAGGAGGGTAATAAGGGCGTAATTTTGATACATGGACTATTAACTTTACCCTTTAATCTTGTAACTATTGATTGATTCACTCTCTCACACTTGCCATTCGTTTGAGGGTGATGTGATGTGGTTAAACGTTGCTTAATATTGTGATTCCGCAAAAAATTTTTAAATCTAGGTGAAGTAAAGGCTGCATTCCTATCACTTAATACCTTTTGAGGACCCTGTATATCGAAAATTTTGTTGAAACAGTATAATTGTTGAGGGAATTGAATATTGAAGACTTGTTTTAAGCAATTTGTGTATGTTTCTGTGGTAACACTTTTGGAAGGAAATGCCCAAACATATCTGGTTGCATGGTCGATGATGATGTGTAGATATTTTTTGGTGGAGTTATAATAATTGAATCCTCCCACAGTATCAATAGAAAGACATTCAAAAGGTTGATATGTGGTGGGCATAGCTTGTAATAAGCCAAATTTTTTCTGTCTGGGTTTTTTATTCTTTTGACAAATATCACAATGTTTTACAAAATTGGTTATATCTTGCGTCATGTCAGGCCATTAATAATTAGGGGAGATTAAATGTAACATTTTTTGGATACCAGGATGACCAAATTTTTCATGAGCAACATTTAGTATTTTTCTCCTTAAAAACATGGGGACAACTATTTTTCGAAATCCTTTCCTTTTAATAATCATAAGTCCATTTTCATTTAGATAATTTTTACCACACACATTATCTTTTTCCTGCCTCTCTATAATTTCTTTAACGTCCAGAAGAAAAGTAAGTGGTTGAATAAAATGTGAAACTGGGTTTCTCGACAACATGTCGGCTTCGACATTTGTGGATCCCTTTTCGTAAACTATATTATATTCAAACATGCTCAACTTCAAAGACCATCTAAATAACCTGCCTCTCAAATGTTTAGTATTTTTTAACCATACAAAAGATGCATGATCACTATGAATGGTAAAATTTACACCATGAAAATAATGATAGAATTTGTCTAACGTGTCAATGATGGCAAGACACTCTCACTCGGTAATAAAATAATTTTTCTCAATCCTCTTCTTCAATAACTTCTCAATCCTCTAGAGTAATAAGCAATTGGATGTAAAAAATTATTACTATCAGGTTGTTTTAAGACTGCACCTACTGCCACCTGTGAGGTATCAACAAACATATGGAGGGGTAACTTAGGGTCATAAATTTTTAAGATAGGTTTGGCTATTAAGGCATCTTTTAATTTTTGAAAAGAATTTTTACAATCTGTATTCCATTCCCATAATGTATTTTTCCTGAGTAATCTGTTAAGAGGGACTCGAATTTCGGCATATTTATCTATAAACTTGTGATAAACATTGATAGATCCTAAGAATCTCTGAAGTTCTTTTACATTTGAAGGGGGTTTTAGTTTTTTTATTACTTCAATATTAGCATTAGCAGGAGTTAATGTGCCATTCTGAAAGTATATCCTAAGAAGTTAATTTTACTTTGAACAAAATTGCATTTAGATAGTTTAAGTTTAATGTTTTCACGTCTACATAATTCAAATATTTGGTTTAAATGTTGCATGTGTTCTTCTAATGAGGAAGAAAAAATAATGATATCATCAAAATAATGGCAAGCAAAGTCTATTTTGTATTTAGTAAGTATTCTTCTAAGGGTTCTATTAAATATCGGGGGGCCTAATTTAATCCCGAAGGGCAGAACTAACCATTCAAAGAGCCCAAAGTTGGTAGCAAAAGCCAATTTTTCAGTATCAGATGGATGTATGGGTATGTGCCAGTAGCCAGAGGCTAAATCTAAAGTTGAAAAATACTGTGCACTACTCAGTTTATCTAAAATTCCATCGATACGAGGTAGGGGTTCGGCGTCATTTTTCATTATTGCATTTAATTTTCTATAGTCAACACATAATCTAGTTTTCTTACCTTCTTCTCTTTTCTTCTCTTCATAAAATGTGAAACTGGGTTTCTCGACAACATGTCGGCTTCGACATTTGTGGATCCCTTTTCGTAAACTATATTATATTCAAACATGCTCAACTTCAAAGACCATCTAAATAACCTGCCTCTCAAATGTTTAGTATGCCATTTCAAGCCATTTATGCCATTTCAAGCCATTCAAGCTTCGGAGGTGATTTTTTGAATTTTTTGAAATTTTCTCTATATACCAATTTATTCTAATGACATTTTAGTTTAAACTTTGAAAAACATATAAACACTTAAAACGTACACAGAACTGCTTTATTAAAGTGAAAAATAGTCAAAATCAAGTAAAAATTTGACATTTTCGCAAAACATGATAGCTTAAAATCAAATCAATGCATTCAGATTTTGTAAATTGCATAACAAAAATAATAACTTTTTTCTAGGACATAGACTAGCCGCAGCATAATAGCATCTGTATCGAAGATGCTATGGCACTTAAAGTGCTAATGTAATGAAAAAATCGTAAATTTTCTTGCAACTTTTTAACTTATGCCAGTGTAAATGTAAATCTAATTAATATATTATCATGATTGTAGTCCATTCCCTCAATAAGCATCTGTAAAATAAGTAAAATAAAAATCAAGCCATTTCATGAATAATGTTTTGCTGTAGGATGTTTTGTGTACAGTAAAAATCTGAAAAACTTCATTAAGAGAAAAAGCTAAAAATAAATTTTAACGCGGTTCTTGCTATAAAAAATTATTATTCTTTAAAGGTTTAATTATATACTCCATGTATTTTCTTGGACATATAATCAAAATTAAATACTAAATATAAAAAAAAGATGATAGGAAATATACATTGCAACTTAGTCCGGTTTTCAGAACGATATTTCCGGTTGTAAAATTCTTGGGCAAGCTGTAACAGATGTAATTTTAAACGGCTGTAACTCCGGTTCTAATTCAGATACAGACACAATTAAATCAGAATTCGATAGATAAAAGGTCGTATTTTAATAGTAATCCAAAAAAATCCAAAATCGTTATTTTTATCGAAAATGACGTTTTAAAGGTGTGTGTATACCTTAAAAGAGTTTCTTAAATATTTCGCTATATATTCCACTAAACGTTTAAAATTGAAAGTGTCCGGTGAATTTTTGCAATTTATTTTATATTCGATTTTTTTTAACAAAGAGGATTATGCAGTTAAGACAACGTACAAGTCTACAGTTTTTGATGAATACCACGAAATGACACCTATGAATGTATACGTTTCAATTGCATTGTTATATTTAAAATATGCATAGTGTTTAAATCATTTATTCTGATTTTATAAAAAAGTCACCGTAAAATTTATATAATCTAAACTAAGATTAATTTATCCAAATATTAATTGCACCAGTAGACCCTTGCGAGGATTTCGCTCTGCAGTTTAATATTTTTTAGTAACATCTAATATTTTTAGATGCAGATTTATATTTATACAAATTAACGATAAAAATATCTGCAAACAACATTAGTCAAGACAGAAGATTATCTCATTTATTCCTAGCAGTAAACTCGCAATAGAAAAAGTCAAGCGCAAAAGAAATAAAAAAGTATTTTAACTACATTAGATTGTGGCATCATCTTCTTTGGGACAAACACAGGTAAAAAAAAAAATAAATTGAATTACACTTAAATTATAATTTAATCTATTATAACAAATCATAAATGTTATGCTACACGTGAATACCACCTTCTATCGATCAATAATATATTTTTCTTTTAAACGTTTCATTTTTACTTTTGGTTTTTAATCATAAATAAAATTTAAACCCCTGAGCAAACGTCACATTTTATTTCTTTTGTACTATTTATTATACTTTTGTAATCATTGTTTAGGATCATATAAAGTGGTATTTTATTTTTGTGGCAACGCGCATTGGAAGAAAAACTTTCATTTCAGTTTTTAAAACAATGGCGATTTAAATTTTAATTAACAGCAATTTTTAATCGAAAAACATGTTTTAACGGAATGCGAGTGTACTATGTCAGAAGCCCGTTCAAACTCCTTTCATTTGGTATCTCATTTATAGTTTTGCGTTTTGTATTTTCTAAGAAAAAGGAATGTTGACAACAGAAATAATATATATGATATTTAGTAAGCATTTTATTTATCACACCTCTGTACAGAATATTTTATGTGTTTAAAAGTTGAACGAAAAAATTAAGAAATAAAAAAAGCATTTTAAAAGCAATTTTCAGTAAAATAATAAGATAAAAATTGTTCATTTTTAATAGCTGTGAATATTTGCATGTAGTTATAATACAAGTAGAATTTTTACTTTACTTTTTTCACTACGCAATAAAAGAACAAAAGAGCTGTCCCATTATCTGTTTTTGTCTTGTTCAGTGAAGCAAAATACTGGAAACAGATAAGAACGGATTTCCTTGTCCCGTCTCTTTAATAGAATACACTGGAAATATTCTTTAGAAAATTTGTCCCTTTTCTTCCGTTTAAAACTTAGTATTTTTAAGAAACTACGATAGTTTGTGGCACTTTTCTAGATGTTTTATTTAACGAAAAGTTCAGTTTAAGTTTAAAAAAATCTTTAAAATTCGCAGAAATTGGTTCTTAAGAATGAATATTTTTATCCATCCATTTCAAATAAATGTCAGACAACGCATGGTTTCTTAAAAAGAGAGAGAGAGATTCTTTAAAGTATATAGTGTAAAATATGAGGAAACTTGTTTTTATTTAACAAGTAAAGTATCGCTAAATTTTACATCCACATGGACGACTATACTTTTAGGATAAATCTACTTTTTAATGTATAACAATAATTAACGTAAAAATTATGGCATAAAATAATTACGTTTATATAGTATATGAAATGTAGAAAACAATTAATTATATTTCAAGATATCGGTATTTGATAGTAATGTAAAAATGCAATATAATCATTAAAACATTTCGTATCTAAAATTTTACAATTTTATTTGGGATTATTCTTATTCGTTATATATTCTTATCTACCACAAGGTATCAACTCTTTTTATGCAATATATTTGTATTACAGTTCTCAAAAAGAAAATGTTTTGTATAAAGGTATTACATTAATTGCACAAAACAACATAAATTATTCTTAAAATATACTTGTAGTTTCTCAAAAATATTTTAACTGATATGTAGTTTCAAATATTTGTTTTAAATACGACGTATGGAAATACTGAAATTTACTAAGAGAAATTTTATTAATTTATTGAAGGAAATAGAATTTCATTCACAAATGCATTGACGTATATGCATTTTTGAGCAAAAAACTGGCTTTGAATAAATTTTTATTTCCGTTGTGGTAAGTCCAAGATAGCAGTTACGGCAAATCCGAATTTCGTGTACTTTGCTCAGATCACAGCTAACTTATTGAACCAGTATTTATAAAAGAGATGTTAGTTTTAAGTTGATCAGATGTTTTTCCTTTAGTCGCATTTTAGTTTTAGCATAGTTTAGGATCCTTCTTTCTTAAATATCTTGAATAATGAAGCCGTACAATTTGAATACTTCTTAAATTTAACATAAGAAACAGCGTATTAAACAACGGTTGTTTATTTTTGTAGAGATTTGTATAAAGCAGTAATCTTTCACATAAATTTAACTCCATATTTTAACGGGCTTAATAATAATCAAATAGTGTTAATGTGTCTTTGAATCAGAAATGAAGATCAAAAGGAAACTTGATGGGCTATAAGCAACTGTTTATGTCAATTTATATTATTGACGAGAATACTACGTATGTAACAAAAAATGTGAACAAACTCGTCTAACATAGGCGATTAACTACAAATTATATTTATATAGCCGCTTTCTCTTTAGTTTATTTACCACAATGAAAATCATATAAATCCACAGTTTTTCGGATATAAATTTTTGTGTAAGTCAAACCACACGTTTTTACTGAATGTTGTATAAACATTTATGTAAAATTAAACTTTAAAAATACATCAAATTGACGTTTCGGTCAACTTCTATGACCCTCTTCAGAATATGATGTTAAGTTAAATATATTTAGAAACAAAAGACATCCATCTTGAAATATAATTGTGAATTATAATGATTATAATGATATGTAAAATAATTGTATGTTACCAAGGAATATATTTTTCACAGATGTAAAAACTTCAAAAATTATTCTTTCTACCCTGCTTTTGTTGAATTTTAGACGTACTACATCCTTCGTAGTTAAATCATACTTCCGTAGTCAAGGTTCTACTTGGATTACGAACAGGCCAAATTGCAATGGTTAGTAGCTGCGATAAATCAACTAATGTTTTTGTTGAGATAGATGTAAAAAATTGCTTGATTTAAAATTTGTTAACATATCATAATATATATATATATATATATATATATATATATATAAATTGAATTACTGTTTTCTAACAAATAACATTTTAAAATATTTTTTCTTTCATTGGAATATGTAGAGATGTGTACACAGATTATTTTATTAATTACTAGGTGACCCGCCCAGCGTTTCCCGGACCTGTGAATATAACCTTATGTAAATTCCAAATTTGTATGAATTTATATTTTTAAAATGAAAATAAATAGCGAAAAAAGAAATCGCGAAGATTATTAGTGAAGTGCTCGTAAAAAGACATTCCTTGTTTTAGGTAGCTTTCAATACAAAAGAGTCCTTCAGGCCTGTACCGGGAGGAAAAGGTAGCTTTCCTATATCTTCGTTTTAAAATTTTAGCTAATGTTACACGAAAACAGCAAGTTAAAATGCAAAGAAAACGTTTACAAAAGATTCGTTAATACTGAATTTGAATAAGAAATTCGCCAAATTATTCAGCAATAGCCAAATTGGCTTCAGTTATGAAGACTTATTTTGGTCGCCAAATTTGGCGATATGTCGCCAAATGTCGCCAATTTTGCCAATTTTATCGCCAATGTCGCCAATTTTGGCGTTAACGGATATGAATATATAGTTTTATGCGTATGATTGGGAAAATTATTACAACAATGAAAGAAAATAATTTTCGAGTAATCGCGTTAATGTGCTGTTTTGTTTAAAAATGTCAGCCACCCTAGAATTTCAAACTGCTCTATCTCAGCCATTTTTTAAGATAGAGGTAAACCAAAAAATGCTCTGGAATCCTTGTATCAAGGCCTAACACGTAATTAAAAAATAAATTTGAATTTTTAACTTTTTTGTATGTTTATTTTAGTTTTAAATTTTTAAATGGCCGCCATCTTGAACCAAAATGGTGGACAAAGCTGGCCAACGAACTCGGTCGAGACATTGGTTAGATTAATACACACAATTAGTTTCATCAAAATCGATTTATAAATACGAGCGTTATCGTATGACATAATCAGATATATATATATATATATAAATCAACATTTGAACGGAGGGTGGTTTTGGGGTCTGGGGGTCATGATCGGTGAAAATATATCAAAATTTTTCGGAACTGCTTTCCTCCGAACGGCTGCAATAGGTAGCTTTATACTTTTTTATATTGAAAGCTACCTAAAAGTATAAAGCTACCTATTGCAGCCGTTCGGAGGAAAGCAGTTCCGGAAAATTTCGATATATTTTCACCGATCATGACCCCCAGACCCCAAGTTTCTTCCAGTTTTGTACGTGTACAGAATTCAAACGAAGAGGTAGCTGTTGCGATGGATATGCAAATTTATTTCAGCGGATTGTATGAAAATGAACACATTTAAATAATTTCCATTCTGCTTGGTGCTAAACAAAACATTTTTTTTTCACACTAAGAAAAACACTTGCTATCACCACTCTCCCACACCGAGACTACAGCGCTGACAGTTGGGAAAAGTCAAAATCTCCTTTTTGCATTCAATGATATAGAAAATGAAGTGATGAAATGGAGCCAGACGCATTGGACCAAAAAAAAAAATAATTAGAGTCACACATTTACCATTCTGAACTTCCATTGCTGATAGACAATTGCTTTGTACACAAGAATGTTCTTCAAAATTCAAATCAAAGAACATCTAAGTTATTTTTGTTCCTGCCAATACAACTTCTAAACTTCAGCAATTAGTCTAAGGAATAATACAAAATCTTGAAGTACATTATGGAAAAAGACAAAGTAGTGAGAACATTAGTTTGAGAATCTGTATATCAGAGCTGATGAAAGCGTGGGAATATCACGGGATTTCATCGACCGTATATAACTATTTTGTAAAAGACGGCTTCAAAATTGAAGCTGAATCAAATGCTTCTGAATCCATTACCTTTTTGTCATATCTGAAGGAAAAATTTCATGAATTTAGGTTGACTTCTATTTAACGAATTTTCTTCATAACGCAGTTTTAAGTGTAACGGTGAGACTTCGTTAAATGGAAGTTTCACTGTATATCTGACATATGTCATACGATAACGCTCGTATTTATAAATCAATTGGGATGAAACTAATTGTGTGTATTAAGCTCACCAATGTCTCGACCGAGTTCGTTGTCCAGGTTGGTCCGCCATTTTGTTTCAAGATGGCGGCCATTTAAAAATTTAAAACTAAAATAAATATACAAAAACATTAAAAATTCACATTTATTTTTTAATTACGTTTTAGGCCTTCATACAAGGAGTCCAGAGCATTTTTTGGTTTACCTCTATCTTAAAAAATGGCTGAGATAGAGCAGTTTGAAATTCTAGGGTGGCTGACATTTTGAAACAAAACAGCACATTAACGCGATTACTCGCAAATTATTTTCTTTCATTGTTGTAATCATTTTCCCAATCATACGCATAAAACTATATATTCATATTCGTTAGCGCCAAAATTGGCGACATTTGGCGAAATATCGCCAAATTTGGCGACCAAGATAAGTCTTCATAAATGAAGCCAATTTGGCTATTGCTCAATAATTTGGCGAATTTTTTATTCAAATTCAGTATTAACGAATCTTGTGTAAACGTTTTCTTTGCATTTTAACTTGCTGTTTTCGTGTAACATTAGCTAAAATTTTAAAACCAAGATATAGGAAAGCTACCTTTTCCTCCCGGTACAAGCCGGAAGGACTTGTTCTACTTCTGATTGATTTGTGATTGCTGTGGATTTGTTTCATGTAAAAAAAATAAAAATAAACAATCACTGTTGTCCAAACTGTTGGAAAATTTTAACGATTACAAATGTACAGAATGATTTTCAGGCCGTGTAAAAATTACATCAAAATATTTTTATCTAGTTGTAAAATTAATATGTGTTTTTCTAGCTTTTTCGGGTTTTTTTTTTTGCGTCGGTTCCGTTAACATAATAAAAGAAAAAAAGTTTTCGTCGTCTAAACTTTCTGAAATTTTAGTAGTTTTTAAATATAACTGTATCCGCGCCCTTTACAAAATGTTAAAATGTATGCATATTAAATAGTAAAAATGTTAACCGATGCCTAGCATGGCCGCGCAGAAACGCAGCGTTATTTAGCGATTTCGTCGAAAATTTATCAGATTTTATTTATATAAATATATTTCTACTCGTCTGAAAGATTCGAAAATGCTGTATGTATGTAAATCTTATCTAACGAGATGGTCTAAAAAGATTGTGCCGAAATGCGGACGTTTAAATACTTTTACTGTAGAAGAAAAATCACCGGCGATTAGAAGACGGCAACTTTAAAAACACATCTTTGGTTTGTCGCTACCTTTAAAATTACTTCCTTGAAAGACGTTGACGTAAAAGAGACCCAGGAATCCACCCAGGAAGGAACCACCCAGGAAAACGACCCTTTTTATAAAATGTTTTTAAAAGGTTAACATCAATATATATTTTTTTTTTCAAATTGATTGCGGCGTTTCAGACGTAAGCGTGCAGTTTTTTTTTTTTCAGAATATGTCTTTCATTTTTAAATAAACAAAAGAGTTTAGTTGATAGAAGTTCAAACAAAATGGCGAAATGAACGCATTCTTCATTCAAACAGTTTTTCATTTTCGTCCGATGTGTGAATCGGGTTCTGGACACGCTCGGGCATCTACGCCGACTAAGAAAGAAAGATATGAGATTTTAATTAGTATCTCCGCTATTTAACAAAATATTAAAAATATGAGCCTGAGGTGCATCATTTCCTGCGTTTGACTATCCTCAACGAAATTTTCAGAGATCTAGATGAGCTAGATTTCGCTAGCCATCGCGGACACACACACAGACTCACAGACATAGCAAAACATTATTTTATTAGTATAAATATATTTATTGTTTGATGAGGTTTTAATTTCGTAATTGAACATTAGCAGGAGAATTGTTTATATTGTATTAAGTAAAAACGTGTGAACTTCCGTAACTGGGCTGCATGCGACAGAGAAAAAATAATGCGTTAAAATTATTTTAAATCTTATAAAAAATTAGTAAATTGTGATAAAGTTTTTTAACAAATTGCATTTTTAAGTAAATTTTTTACCTTATTCGACTGTGTAAAATTGGAAATTTTGCGATCTCTAGAAGTAAAAAAAATCCCGTAAAAGCAAAATTTATTCGCCAGCATGTCACAAAAAATCCACCTTATTTTTTTCAAAAATAGCATATTTTGTCCTTTTTTTCAATAATTTTTTCGGAATTCGTACAGCGATTTTTTTAAAGTTCCTATTTTGTTGAAAATGATAAGTGTTTTTTTTTTTTTTTTTTTTTTTTTTTTTTTTTATGAATCAAATTGTATTTAATACCTTAAACATCCAATGTTAATTTTTTTTTTCCCAAATCGATAAAAAAAGTTACTTTTTTTAACTAATTATCTAAGAAAATACAGAAATTAGATTTTTTTTTTTTGAAGCGTTGCGACATTCTAATAAGGTAAAAATTTCAGGTTTGGTCTCATAAGTAGCTCTTTATCGCAAACGCTGTTAACTCAACGTAATGAACAGTAATATTAACGACACACCTCACCTCACGTTGACTTTTTTGTTTAATTCAGCGCATGCCTTATATATTAAAAGTAATCTCGAGAAACAGTCAGATTAGTTACATTTTAGATTCTTATCCCGAGTCTGGCAACGACGAATGGGTTTCAAATAAAATCTAGTTTAAAGGAAATTTAATGAAAAAAAATCGGTACACAGAAATTTTATGAAATATATATTTGCGTAAAGTAAATTTGAATATCTAAAAAGCTGAATATTTATTATAAAATATTTTAAAATAAATTTATATATTTGAGAATGGAATTAAATAATATTAATTTAAACATTTAATTAGCGTCTCAGTAAGATACATTCACTAGTCTATAATGTTGAAATATACCTAAATCATTGCATTTCATATATTGTAATGATCAATAACGATATTTCTTTATGATGATATTATCTTATATAATGAACATGTATAATATGAACATAAAAAGAAAATACAAATTAAAAGTTATAACAAATATTATACAAAACTTATAAGTAAAATTATCATTTAAAATCAATGGTGAAACAAATTTAGATTATGATTAAAATTGAAACCAATATAATATTAAATATATATATTTATTTTGGGTTTAAATGTGTTAAATTTTAATAAATAAAAAATTCCACAATAACATTTTGAAATTAAATTATTATAATAAAACATTTCTAAATAGAAATGTAAGCATACAGAATGAAAATACATTCAAAGCTTTTGTAAATTAAATCATTAATATGGGCAGTACATGTTTTATACTTTACTCTTAAATATATCCTTAAAAATTCCAATAAGAGGTTTTAAAAAAAATCTTGCATCATATTTTATTGCATACACCATGCTAATTCCGTTAAAAATATCGTGAAAATATCTTCCGTATTGTAAAAATTATAATGAAAAATCAGGGATCAGACTTAATTGAAGCACTTTGTAATTTTGACTGAATGTGTTGATTGCGATCCTGAATTTTAATACAAAAATTGTTTGTTATAACCTACGCTATGAAATGTTAAAGTTTGTAAATATTTTACTGCAACAACATGTATAACATTTATTTCAGTATCAATAGTAAAGCATATTTCAATAAAATGTTCTTAAATACATGATAGATATATGATAGAACATTAGCATACACTATTTCCAATATACTTTCTTATAAATTATAATTTAGTATTTTTGATGTCCTGGAATATTGAAATATGTATATATTTCTTTGGAAAAAAGATTGGTGTGATGAAACGTAACGCAGCAAAACTTTCAGCTGAAGAAAAAGTACTGTTCTTTAATACCATGGTATCTGAAGTCTGTGAAGTATATATGATCATATTTCAGTTACACGTGTTACACTCTCAATAGTCAATAGAAAGTTATTATTAATGAAATAAGGTCATGCTTACTTTATCAATATCTTCACTAATCGATAAATTCCCTTATTTATATTAGCTACAAATATTTGTTAAACGCTAACAATTTTGAATTTTATTCTGAATACTTTACTAAAACAGTATGTACAATCATAATTGATTAAATATTAAAAATAAAAATTGATCCAATCATTCTAGATGTATAGAAAACATGCATTCAATTAAATTTTATTATCAAAATTTTAAATAAAATATTCACTTTTATTGTATTAATATTTTATAATATTTTATAATAAAATATTAATTTTATTATAAAATAAATAAAATTTCACATTTATTAGTATTTTCAAAAAATATAATAAATTATAACATCTTGTAATAATGTATTTCTGTTAAATGCTAAAAGATGTAAACTAAAAACTTAATATACAGTAAATTAACTTTTATTAGATTTTTCACATGTTTCAGCTCACTCCAAGCCATTTATAAAAAACAAATGAGAATTAGATTTTTGACATGTTTTGACAATGATTTGTTTTTGATAATACGTTGGAGTGAGCCGAAACATGTCAACAATCTAATAAAATATATTTTACTGTACATTAAGATTTTAGTTTACAACTTTTAGCATTTAAAATAAATGTAATATTTCAAAATTTATGATTCACAGTAAAAACTAATGTAAACAAATTAACTAATGCTGCATTTTTTTTTTGGAAACATATGGTGAAATTATTTACTTTTAATCTATAAAATATTCTCATTATAGTTTGATATATTATATAAAGATAAATGAACACTACATAAATCGTTTATCTTTATTCTAGTAAATTACCTCTGTTATATTTATATGTAATATATATACATTAGGGCGTATCGAAAAAATCCAAATTTCTTAGATCTTTTTGAGGTAGTGCGGAAAAGTTGTGAGCCCCCTTTATTAAAAAACGTGCGAAATATTAAAACTGTATGTTGATATCTTCTGTCGCCTCAGTGAGCCTAAAGTTATAAAAATTGGATTAAAATGATTAAAAATCAAAAATTAATAAATAATCACAGATTTCGCTCATCGGTTTGAGGTAGTGCTTATAAGTTACTATTTTGTAATGACAACAACCATAGAAAATTGTAGAATTATAGATTAATATCTTCTGTCGCCTCATCGGCATCGAATATTGGGAATTTTGACGCATTTTGGTAGTTTTCTGCATAACTGTTTACTGCTTGCACAATACACAATGAAGATAGACTGAGTTATGCGGTCTGCCAAAATAGTGAAGACAATGTGGGGACCCACAAGGAGTGTTCAAATACTTTTAAAACTGGACAACACAGTTCTTGTCAGTGAAAGGTATGGTGTTTCCAACAGAGCCACGGCTGCTATTGCATTGCGTGTTATGCAAGATTTGGGTTTAATATCGGAATCGGATACCAGCCTCGTCACAGGCAAGAATAAAATATGGAGGGCAAAATTGAGAATTTACATAAAATTGGTCTCAAAATTAAATGAAAATCGTTCCACTTTATCTGGCCTTTATTTTGATGGACGACATGACAAAACCTTAACATCAGAAACACTCGAGGACAAGCAGTTCTTACGAACAATTGTAGAAGCGCATTGCTGTATTGTATCAAAGCCTGGTTCTACGTATATGGAACATGTTACACTTGAAAGCGGATCTAGTCTTGATAAATCTAATAGCATTTACGAATACGTAACAAGTGCTTTATTGGATGATTTTAGCAACCTTATTGTTCTCGGGTGTGACGGCACTGTAGTGAACACAGGAATGTCTAATGGCGTAATTCGCAGGCTTGAATTGAAACTTCAGAGACTAGTTCAATGGATTATTTGCTTACTTTATTTTAATGAGTTGCCATTACGACACCTGTTTGAGTCCATAGACGGCAAGTCATCTGGCTCCACATCTTACACCGGAGGCATTGGACGAAACCTTAAAGGATGCGAAAAGCTTTCAATTGTTTCTTTTAATAGTATTGAATGCAAGTTGCCACACATTGATCCTACCACCCGCAGTTCAGATCATAAATGCTTATTATACATTTGCACCACCATTAGTTCTGGCGTTTGTTGTCTAGCTATCCGGGAACCGGGAACGTTGGATTTGTCCCGCTGGCTAACAACTTCCAATCGAATACTGAGGTTATATATATCAATATCAGACCCATCAAATGATTTGCTAACATTGGTTGTATTCATTCTAAGAGTCTACGCACTCTCATGGTTCCGAATTAAGATTAATCATTCCATAAAGGATGCTGCTAGACACCTGTGGCATTTCATCAGCTCATCTCGTTAATTGCCAAAAAAGTATTGTGACATAATCGACCCAATTATTTCTCGCAACGCTTACTTTGCGGCTCAAGTAAATATGCTTTTGGCCGTGTTATCTGATCATAGGTGCCGTATTAGGACCCTTGCAGATCGGCGGATTATCAAGGCAAGAGAAATTAGCCCAGACGGAAATTATGTTCGCAAATTCGTTATTCCTGTTGTTAACTTTGGAGCTACAAACTATGTAGATCTCATTAATTGGCGAGCTTGTTATGTGATATCGCCTTCTGTTCTCACAGAGATCAGTTCTCAAGAATTTCTGAAGATGATACAGGGCAGTATGCCAATGTATTGCTGGTACTTTATTAAATTTGCTTCACATACAAAAGCGGTAGAGCGGATTGTGAAACTAGTCACTGCAGCCTCCGGAAAAACAGTTGGGATGCAAAACAGGGATAGATTTATTAGAGCGACACTATAATCCAAAAACACATGTCAAAATTTGAGACCAAAAATGATTACAAGCCAGTAATGCTTTTGTCATTTATATGTTCAAAAGGTAAAATAAAGTTTGTGTTCGCATTAAAATGAGGTAAGTATATCGTTAATTTATTTAAAATTTTGCCTTCATTTTCCAAAATTTGGTGTCGATGAAATGGCAGAAGATATCACCGTACAATTCTAAATTTTTTTATGGCTGTTATTGTTTCTCGGCGTGAAAATAAGGGTGTTCCACTATTTTGGCAGATCGACAAACCCAGTCTGTCTCGATTGTGCATTGTGCAAGCAGTAAACAGTAATGCAGAAAACTACCAAACTGTATCAAAATTTAAAAAATTCGATGCCGATGAGGCGACAGAAGATATTAACCTATAATTCTGCAATTGTCTATGGTTTTTGTTGTTATAAAACTGTACCTTGTAACCACTACCCCAAACCGACGAGCGAAATCTGTGATTATTTATTAATTTTTGTATTTTAATCATTTGTAGTCCAATTTTTGGAACTTTCGGCCCACTGAGGCGACAGAAGATATCAACCCACAGTTTTAAGATTTCGCACACTTTTTAATAAAGAGAATTCACAACTTTTCCGCACTACCGCTAAAAGATCTAAAAAATTGGATTTTTTCGATACGCCCTAATATACATATTGTACGTAATTAGAATTTGAAACATTTTCAAAATAATAAATTCTAATCGTCAAATTTATAAGACTCCACAATTCCTAGAAAGTAATCATATATTCATTATTACCTTAGTCTTGCGATAATATTTTATATTATTAAAAATATTATTCAATGATTTATAATACATTGCAAGCAACATTTTCATATGTTTTCCAAATTAACGTCAAATATCTATATTCATTATATTTCAAAGGTAATTTATGATGTTTTGAAATACAAAGATTTTTTTTCATAAAATACTGCTTTTTTAAAGAATAATAAATACGAAAAGTATATTTTTTCAAAACATTTCTGTTATATAATTTATTTTGTAATGATATATTTTAATTATTTATTTTCTTTAAATCGGTAACATTCCATTATTGTTGTTTAATATTAAAATTTTTGACAGTGTTTATAAAACTCAATTTTTCTAGGCAAAAATGATTTTACTTACCAAATTTTCTTATACTGGGCATATTTAAATAATATTCTTTATGTGGAAATCAAAATATTATAAAGTTTGTTTATGTGACCATAGTAGTTTGCGACTCAGGTTTTCTGTGCACAAACTATTTGTCTTGAGGACAGTAAAAACTCTCGTTTTGTAAAATAAGTTTAGGAACCCCCTTCCTTGTTTCTCTCTCATTATGAATATTTAATAAATGTATATTACACATACATGTATCAATTCTACGAGAAACTATATCTGATTGTTGTATTAAAATTAAAATTAAAATTAACATGCTTCATATTTAAACAATATGATTTATGTGAATATCAAAATATTATAATGTGTGTTTAAGTGACCATAGTAGTACGCGACCCTGGTTTTCTGTGCACAAACTATTCGTCTTGAAAAGTGTAGCAACTCTCTCGTTTTGTAAAATAAGTTTAGGAATCCCCTTCCTCGTTTCTCTCTCATTATGAATATTTAATAAATGTATCTTACACATACATGTATCAATTCTACGATAAACTATATCTGATTGTTGTATTAAAATTAAAATTAAAATTAACATGCTTCATATTTAAACAATATGATTTATGTGAAAATCAAAATATTATAAAGTGTGTTTAAGTGACCATAGTAGTATGCGACTCTGGTTTTCTGTGCACAAACTATCCGTCTTGAAGTGTGTAGCAACTCTCTTGTTTTGTAAAATAAGTTTAAGAACCCCCTTCCTCGTCTCTCTCTCATTATGAATATTTAATAAATGTATATCGCATATACATGTATCAATTCTACGAGAAACTCTATCTGATTGTTGTATTAAAATTAAAAGAAATATTAACATGCTTCATATTTAAACAATATGATTTATGTGAAAATCAAAATATTATAAAGTGTGTTTAAGTGACCATAGTAGTTTGCGACTCTGGTTTTCTGTGCACAAACTATTCGTCTTGAAGTGTGTAGAAACTGTCTTGTTTTGTAAAAAAAGTTTAGGAAACTCATTTCTCTCTCATTATGAATATCCAATAAATGCATATTACATATACATATGTCAATTCTACGAGAAATTATATATGATTGTTGCATTAAAATTAATATAAAAATAAACATGCTCCATATATATTTTATCTGTATAAATTATTATGTTTACATGTTATTTGCATTTAAAAAATGATATTATATGTTTTAAATAAAATATAATAAAACAATAAACACTCTGCGCTCATAAAGGCAAAATTGTAGTTATCGATGAAAAAGTTCAAATTATCCTATTGTAAAATAATAATGAAATTTTATGATTTTTATAAAAGGAAAAAAAAAAATACTTTTTTAACATTAGAAAAGATTTTTTTCTGAATGTGTTAAAAATATTACATTATACAAAAATTACAGTATAAAATTAAAGTTAAAAAAACACATATTAATTTTAAAAAGACAAAAATGTCAGCCTGTTTATTTACCATTATGAATATTTATTAAAAATGCATTACATATATATATATATATATGTTAAGTCTACGAGATACTATATATGATACTTGTGGTAAAATGAAGAAATCTTTTTATTTTTCTACGTTTACATAGTGTCTACATTTTGAAATGATATTATATGATTAAAATAAAAAGATTATAAAATAATTTACAATCAGTCTACACACGCTCATTAATTCAAAATTCTAGTTATCAAAGAAAAAAGTCTATTTACCCACTTCTAAGACGAAAATAACTCTTCATGCTATCATTAACGAAAATCCATACTTTTTTAAGATTACAAAATTAATTTTGTTCAGTAATTTGAATTTTTAAATTATATCTACAATAATAAAATAAAGTTTCGCCCGCTGTGTGTGTCTGTCTGCAAGAATAAATCATAAATTTTCTGTGAGAATCGTCTAAGTCAATTCCTGATGCATCCGAGCGTCAGATGTTTATTTATTTTTAACAATTAGCAGAGGTATTAATTAAAAACTCATGAAGAATACATCTATTAACTTGCGAGACAGCAAAAACATTCGCACCCCCTGTTTTTTGTCTTATTTCGTTCTCTTAAATCGGACTAAACAGCAAAATGTTTCGGTACAGTTAAAATTGGAAAACATATTCAGAAAGATCTTAACTCTTATGTCTTAAATGCCGCAATGAATTTGAAAAAAATATCGCTGGTAACCCATTGAAATAAATTTTTCAAAAACGGTCGTTTTCTAGGAGGACATTTTTTCCCTTATGGCAACTTCCCCCTAGGTTGCAATTTTAGAGGTACCGACAAACCAAGAATTTTCTCTTAAAGCTGCAACTTTCTTCTAAATCGACTGTGAAATCGGTTTTAAAAAATACGAATCTTAACCTTTTCAGAATGACCTGTGAACGAAGGTCAGTTTGCGCCTCACGGATAAAAAAAAAAAAAATCTCCACTAAAATAACTAAACTTCCATATTTCAACACAATATTTTTAGAGCATCTCGGTAGGACGAATTTACATATTTTTAAAACAATCTTGGAAATTTCCGAAAATTATTTTATGTTTTTAGCGCATCTTGCTCTTTAGAAAAGATAATTAAAATTTTTGTCAACCCAAAGATCCATATGAGTGCAAGGTTTTAATCATTAATATCATCCATTAATTATTTAGCATTAGGATGTTTAAGTAATGATGGGCTCTCATATTCCGACACAGATTCATAATCTAAATCAGATATATTGTATGTCTCTAAGCCTTATTCCTCCTTTGCTTTATTTCCAAGTAAATTAGAAAAAAGTATCTCCTGCTACATATACAGAAATGTTACATATTCACAGCTGGACTTTTCTGTGAAGTTGAAAAAAATCTGGCATGATGTTCTTATAATCTTCTGCACGATACGTTTCTTGTACATCTGTAAGATTTTCATTAAGGGAGCAATTTATTTTTTTTCTTCTTGTTCCAAAACATTCCACAAGTGTACCGATAATTAATGAACGATATCAATGTAATGATATGACTTTCATGGCTGCAAGTACAAAAAGAAAAAGCGATTTGCGTTGCAATATTTTCTTTGACAGAAAAAGTAAAGAGATTGAATTTTCATGTTCGAACTAACCATTGAGGTAAAACTGAATTTGAATTAATTTATTAGCTTTAACTTTGTTATGAAATTTTTTTTTCGAGATTTTATGAATAGTTTGAATTACCAAATTTGAATTATCGCAAGCCCAGTGTACAGTCCAGTACACAGTATCGCAAGTCCAGTGTACATTCAATTTTTAAATATAACTTGTATATGTTACAATTTTAATTTTAAGTAACTGCATGAATATTTTGAAATGTATTACAAATATATTCATATAGATATATTCTATTTACACATAACTTTCTAAGCTCTATACACTGATTGTATTCCTCATTTATTAAATATCATTAACTATCAAATGGATAAATACAACTAAGTATTCTTTTAAACTAAATTCTGCTCATATTATGTATAATACACCTGCACTTAACGTTTAATAACAATCTTAAATATGGGAGAAGTATTGAAATATTTGCTATTTTCTCTTACAACTTCGCGAAGATCTTCATTGTGCATCGAACTAGAGAAAATCTGAATGCTCCTCAAGCACGAACCATTCAGCCGGTTAATTTCTCGTCCAATTGTTTGGATGGCAACTTTTTCTTGTTTGGTATCGAATAGTAATCAATACCTCGTGTCTCTCTCTTTTATCTTTGAACAAATCCTTCCTTTGTTTCTTACCATATGCCTTCCATGCTTGAATAATTCATAATAAGAGAAAATCGACATTTCGATTACGAATCTGATTGACGAAGTTGCAAATAATTTCTGAATGTTAAATCGAGCATTTTTTGCCTGAAGTCTACACATTTTGTTTGCTTACGTATTTATATTTAACGATAAAGTAGAGAAATTGTTTCTATTTTGCAAAAAGCCGAAACAAACGATGATCAATCAATACATAGATTGTTACAAAGTTTTGTTTTATTAATTTTTTTAATATATGTAACATTGTATGTTCTATTTTCATTAAACAATACATACATATATATATATATATATATATATATATATATATATATATATATATATATATATATACTAGGGGGCGCTGCCCCCTGCTCGCTACGCTCACCAACCCCCGTTCTGATTTCACAGCCTCTTAAAACCTGGTAATGTATCCTGTTTTAAAAAGATGATGGTGATATCACGAAAGGCGACTTTCTTCTGTAATCAGGTTATAATGCTTTTTCATTTAACTCGTTATAATGCTTTTTCATTTAATTCATCTTTTTTTATTTTTAATATTCATGTGTAAACCCAATTTTTATGACGTAATTTTCTTTTTTTCGTGCTCACTCACCAAATTATACAAATTGACATAATTTTTATTTTAAATAACGAAAAAACAAATAAATTAGTATAACATTAATAAAAATATAAATAAAACGTCGAAATAAAAATAACTTGATGACGTAAACACGTGTTGTCAAGTGAATGTGACATTTTCGATCAACCATTATTGGCATTTAATCTTACAAGTACCTAGTAGACCAATCCTCGCTCGGTAATTTTTTTCAACAGGTATTTTTTTATTTTATTTTTTTTGCTAGCTTAATTTAATTACTTTTTTTTAATTCATGGAATTTTCCAATCGATTTTTAATACAATTACTGATAGGCAAGAATTATATAAATTATGTTGAAAAGTGTTTTGCCGATGACAATACAATATTTTAATATTTTTACAACTTAATTATAAATTAACCAGAGGGCCCGTGCGAGGATTTCGCACTGAAATCTAATATTTTTTAGGTACTTCTCTATTATGCTGTCGACCACTTTTCATAACAAAAAAACTATCGCCAAATTGTAAGATTAAACGCCAAAAATGCAGTCCCATTTACTTGATGTCAGAAGCATTATACGTGTTTGTTAAATCATCAAGTGGTTTTTAATTCGACATTTGCGTGTATTTTTCATTATGTTTTACTGGTTTATTAGTTAAATTAATTAAAATAAGAATTATGTCCTTAAATTCTTATATTTTATTTATTTATTTTGATATTCCAATGGCAACGTTCTCCCGTTTATTTGGCGATAGTTTTTTGTTATGAAAAGTGGTCGACGGGATAAAAGAAAAGTACCATTTTTTATCAATATGTAATAGTTATTAGATGCAGGTTTAAACTTCTAAAGAAAAAGCAAGGATAAAAATATCTGTAAACAACATTTAGTTGTTAGTCAATCCAGAATATCATCTAATTTATTCCATCAAAGTTAGAGTAAAAACTGATCCAAGATTGCTAAAGGCACGCGCGAGAAAAAAAAAATTAACAATCGTATTTTAACTGCATTAGAGGATGACGTCATCCGCTTCGGGAAAAACATGGGACATAGAAATATAAATCTAAACATTTCAATTTAAATTTCGCTTTTTAATCATAAATATAAAATAAACCCGTGCGGTATTTTTTATAATAATTGCTGAGCGTCATATAATGTGGTATTTTATTTTTTTGGCAACAATGTTTTGAGGAAAACCTTTCATTTCATTTAGGAAAACAATGCCGATTTAATTTTTAATTATCAGGAATTTTTAATCGAAAACATGTTTTAACGAAATGCTAAGTGTGCTATGTCAGAAGCGTTTTCAAAATCATTTCATATGCTATCTCATTCGTCGTTCTGCGTTTCGTATTTTTAGAAAAAAGGGATGTTGACAGGAGAAATAATATATATGATACATTCACTTGAAATTGATTGTTCTTTTTCAATTAGGCGGTCACAGGTGATAAATCACCAAATATCTCTGTAACTCGTGCAATTGTATGGGAGTTGAAAAACAACGGATTTAATTATGTGACAGTAAAATGCTCGCCAAAATAGGCCAAAGCGCTGTGAAATGGCAAAAGTCAATATTTTAAAGAGTTAAAAGTAAAAAATAAATTGTTAAAAAAAGTGTAACATACAGAATACGCTTTCATCAATTAATAATTAAATATCAATAAATTTACGACTACACGATGACAAATAAATTTAAAAGAGTAAAAAGATAATTTAAATAATGTTTCATTTTTCTTTCTGATTCTCTTTTGTTGATAAATAAACAGAGCAAAAAGTATATATTTCAAATAAATTCATTATTTTGAGCTTCCTGGCAAACGTATAAAAAAGAAGAGAATTTTTCATAATAGAGGTATTTGCCCAGGCCAAATTAATGCATTGTAATAGATATTTTACGTAAAAAATATGAATTGCGGTTAAAAAAATTCCGCGGTATTTTCAAGATGACCATTGGTTGCTTATAAAAGAGTGTTTTTAAAAAACTATTTTTGGTATCTCCGCATTATCCCGTCAACCATTTTTCATAAAATAAACTATCGCCAAAGTAATCGCCAGACCCAGACTCTAACGGCAAATAAACAAATGGGTGAATGTTGGCATTGGAATTAAAAAAAAAAAAAAAAAAAAAAAAAAAAAAAAAAAATCGGAAAAGTTGCATTTACTCAAGTGTCAACTATCAATATTTTATTAAAATAAATTTTAAAATGTATTAAGGAAAACAGAAAAAAAAATAATATTGGATATTTATTTATTTACAATATTTTTCATAATTATCCCTCTCGACAGGTGAATGTTTGTGACGTCAGTAGAAACTGATCTAATCTATGTAACTATGCATCACTAAATTTTTTCAATTCTTTTACCGCTTTTAAAATTTTGTCGAGGCCGTTTAAAAACACAATTGTTAGTTAAAGAGGACACTACACTCACAGAAAAATACTCGCTGGCTTACTCACTTTAGTCCTGTGGGATATATTTGTTTTAATATCTCGTTTGCATATCAATATTTATGAATGTTTTTTTCCTTTATTTCTTTTTTTGGTACATTTTGGTTCGAAAAGCATCCACTTTTTTTGGCACTGGATAGCTAAAGTCGATCTGGACAAAGAAATTTCTGTACTTTTTCGATTTTGTTTCAAGACTTGTTTTTTATACCACGTCGAGTTTTAAACACAGAAAACGAGTTTTCTCGAATTAGTGACCTAGCTAGATCGATTTCTTGTGCTCGAATTAGTGTAGTCATTAATTTTTGTGAAAATCGTTAGTGCCGTTTACGATATATAGCAGCATTCTTAGTGCTGAGTTCCTTTTAATGGATCAAAATGACCTTTCCCGAATTCGAAACCTAGCTAGATTGATTTCTCGTGCTCGAATTAGTATAGGCAACATGTTTCGTGTAAATCTTTTGAGTATTTTTCCATGGACTGAGTTTGTTTTACCCTGTAAAAACGAATTTTCTTGTATTCGGAACCTAGCTAGATCTTTTTTCGTGCTCGATTTAGTACAGGGGACAATTTTCGTGAAAATCTTCCACGTCGTTTACGATATCATTCATAATCAGGAAAATCTCTTGCTCGTTTAATATATATGAATAATCGATAAAATCTCTTGCTCGTTTAATATATATGAATTTGGCGACAGTAATTTGGTCGACAGGATAACTAACAAGAACCAATTGTATATATAGTGTTACGAATGTTGTAAATAGCTAGTGTTTGTGCTTAAAAATAATGTAAATAGTTCAATTAAGCTCTATTCATAAGCTAATATTAATTTTTGTTGCATTACAATATCTTAATTTGGTGATTTTTTGTAAGCGAGTAAACGCTATTGGATTTCAATAGGAGTCTATGGAAAATTGCGAAATATTGGAAATAGCGTCAAGTTGGCGCCACTTTTGGCAGCTAATTTTGGCCGCCAAACTTGGCGATATATCGCCAAGTTGGCGCTAAAATTGGCAAGACTCGGGTCTCTTCCTCTTGGAAACCCCTCTAATAGCGTCCATACTATCTAAATTCTCTACTTTCATGTAATTCCCCCTAAGAAACGTCAGAAAGCTCTGGCCAATCAGATACGTTTCGAGGTATTAGAAGGATTCATGTGTAAACACAATTTTTATGACGCAATTTTCTTTATTTCCTGCTTTCAACACGTGATAATTTAATTATTATTTTAAACTTTCATTATTGTTTTTAATAGTCTCGCGCAAATACATTTTTTATTTGAGATAAAATATAATCATTTGCGCTTTTTTGGCAACAATATAAAAAATGACTTTTTCAATAAAAGATTTTTTACTGGATTTTTAAGGATCTTTTGAGTTTTTATTGTCCGAACATGATAATTTTTTGAATTTCTGAAAGCTTGTTATATTTCGCGTCTGGTGGTATTATTTTCGAATCCGTAGGATGGCAAGAAAAAAAGTAATCGCTCCTCAAAAAAGTCCCTAATAAAAAAGCGATGAGTCTAACCCGGAATATCTACGCAGATTTTCATTGGTCCATTTTTAAGCCAAAACTTTTTTAATATATAGAAGGATGTATATAGATATATATGTATGTGATATATATATATGTGTGTATGTATGTATGTATACAGGGAGTCCAAAAAAGGTGGTCACATAGTTTATTTTTGTAAATATAAGAGAGAGATAAATAATGTAGATTAGAAAAATTTCATATAAGGTTAGAAAATCCAAAAAAATAGTACTTTCTTCTCCAAGGGGGTGGGGGGGGAGAACCTTTCCTGCGAAATAAAAAATTTCATTTTTATACGGCCCCTATATATATATATATAGTACCCAATTGCTTGCACTCACAAACAAAACAAAATAACAAAATGGTTATCTTTAATATTCACGGAGAGATCAAGGTTTCAAAAATAAACGTTGTTTTAAGGTATCATTTAAGAAATCAATTTATAATTTGTAATAAAACAGATTGATAAATAACTTCGACGTGACAGATATTGACGTTAAGTGCCAAACATCTTTCTAAATATATGAAGAAGTTTTCATAATACAATATAACTGAAATTTAGCGCGATCCAATACAGAGTGATTCAGATATAACGAGAGGGAAAACATGCTCATCAGTATAAAAAAATATATATTTCAGTGCAAATTTATGTTTATAAAAACTGTTATTTTACATTTTACTGACCTTTTGATATTTACAGACATCTGTTGACAGTCCACAGTCCCAATAGCAGTATTTTCTGCCTTTTAAAACGAAACCAATAAAGTAAAAAACCAAAAATGCTCTTGCCTTTTCACAGTTTTTCTGGCTGCATCGAATTTGAGGCTTTATTTATTTCTCGTTTCGCAATACATACTTTTAGATAATCATGGATACTCTAATTGTAATGTAAAAATCTCTTAGAAAAGAATCATAAAAGGTAATGAATTTACTAATACATATTTTTAAAATGTTTAATAAGGTATATAAATTCTAATTCTTCTTTCTACCACACTCTAAAGTAACATCAAAAGAGAAATCTGTCTGAAATAAATTATGATTAAAATGCCGTAATGATCATTATTGGAACAATACGAATCCCTTTTTCATTCGTGAAATATATCACCAACAGTGATGGAAACTGGAGCAGCACATTAATTGATCCTGTTTTTTATCAATGAATAATGAAGGCCAATAAGTACCATTACCTTATTGTAAACATTGCTGTCAAATATTTTATAGAAAATACAGTGCCACATTACAGGATTACAATTGTGGTTTTTTTTTAAAAAACTATGGCGCTTCATCACTTAGAACACAACTATCGAGACTATCGAGTTATTTCCTTAATACAGAGTTCGAAACGCTCACTTTGGTTACCGGATAACTCCACTATGTTTTTACGTACGAGGTCAAATGTGTGCGTTGCTGTATGTTTAACGTCTACTTAATTCGCAGATTTGAGTATGAGAATAACTGATGTGTAAAAACACAACACGCACCATTATCTAGAATGCGTTTCATGAAATATTTTGCGAAGAGTACATATTTGTATCGGCGCTGACGGTTGGCACTTTAAAACTGTGGTTTAAATACATTTCAAACCAGTAAACAAATTGTGCACCCGAGTATGGTGAGAAGTTTAAAGATGGGCCGGCTTTCTTCGGGGGTTTGGTAGGCCCCTGCATCTTGGTTAGGGTACTTGGATAGTGCATATTCCCACTGAGCGAGGTTGTAGAGCTTTAGACAATCGGTAGGCCACCCCGCTTAGGTGAACATGAACCTGTTCAATCAATATGTATAGGCTAAAGCCTAACGGGAGGTCTTCCCGCCCGGCTTAACCTGTTCAATCGATAATTCTATTGTGAAGTATACTTAGTATAATTCTTCCCAAAATTTTCCTATATTTTGCACCATTAAATTGGCCAACGGTGTTTTTTAATTTCATGTAACCATATAACCATTTTATATGGGGCTTCTACTGTAGTAATTATTTTGTTGAATAAATTCTACCTCCAGTCCATTCCATGGATGTTGAATCGAAATATGTTATTTCATTCCTTTTACCGAATTTCAATATTTTAATATTTACAAATTCTTTTTACTATTATCGTTCTTTTTATTATTCTTTTTTTTATTATTCTATTGATCAATGGTTGAAAACTATATTAAAATGGTCAAAACTATTTTATTTGCATCTTAGAAATAGCAAAAAAAAAATAAATAAATAAATAAACACGTTTGACCTACATGTTACAACAATAGACTTATAGACGGTCCCTAATATCGCAAAGGTTTAGCGCTGTGAAATTTGTGGAAAAGTTTGATAAGCCACGATTTTTAACTTTCTATAAATCCGTGACTTTTCCAGATATTCCAACCGGACATTTTGGATATAAATAAGGAGGCAATAGAAATCATTTTTGCAATTGGACATTTATTTATATAGGGGTCGTTGAAAAAAATAAATGTTAAATTTCTTATGAAAGTTTCCCCATGCAGTGAAAGTATACTCATTCGATTTTCTAACTTTATATGAGAATTTTTCTAATTTATAGTATTTATCTATCTCTTATAGTTAGAAAAGTAAACCGTGTAACCACTTTATACATATATAATCATTTAATACTGTGTGGCTCTGGAACGTGTTGGGTTTGTGATCCTGATCAGTCTATTGTTTTATTTGAAAAATGTATTTTAACACGCTCGTCAAATTTCTGAAAATATTGTTTTCATCTTCTGCTCACTTTGAAAAAAATTAAAATTTAATATATGTATATAAATGATATATATATATGTTATGTTCAACATGATTAATCCGGTCATTATTAATAATAACTGGTCATTATTAATTATTGGTATTATCAATTGGTTGGTTATTATCAATTTTTTATTATATTTTATTTTGTTTCCAAATGACACAGTACAACATAAGAAACAAGAATTAAAAAGATACCATCCAAATAAGTGTTTTTCTGTTTAATGAGACATAGCTCTCTTATGCCTTCAGCTATGTGTTTACAGCTAAAATAAAAATATTTCTCTGACGTTTACTGTATAATTAGTTTGCTCACAGCCATATGTTTTTTTTCTCAATACAATGCTTGTTTCGTTGATGTGTACTACTTTATAAAGGGATCAATTTTCTGTGAGGCAAGCATTTATTGATACTATTGTGACACCTATTAGATGGAAAGATATACATCCGGTTTAAAGGCGGAAATGGAAAAATCGACTAGTTATTAGGGGGTGACAACTAAAGCCTGATTACCGCAGGAGCAAACTCCCACCAATGAAACGGAATAGTAATTTTCTGGATAGAAATTCCGCAGAAATAAGGTTTCAAAATAAGACGAATAATTCTAGTAAAAGTTATCGGTGGAAGGTTCCCTCTCCAGTAATTATATTTCTTCTTTCTCCCTGCGAGACGTTTGTACTTGGATTCTTCCTTATTTTCCCCTTGATAATATTCCACATAATACGTGATCGGACACTACTCTAGTTTAGTCGTATTTTCATACGACTAAAAAAATAATCAGTAGCGATTGAGGAAATATTTATCCCTTAAAGTCAAATTCCACTCAGTTAAGACAATCTAATTCTAATTGGGAACATTTTTGGCATCCATGAAGTGTATAGAATAACTGGCTACTTTTGGATCTATCTACTGTAACATTTGAACGGAATCCTGCGTCTGCTAAAAAGCGAGTTGCCTGTTTATCTGCACGCGTTTCGTCAAAACCTTGTTTTTAGAACACACGGTGCAGCATAGCTTTAGAACCCATCAACCGTTTATTCAAACATCAGTTGGATGTGAAAAATAAGCGAGGTATAAAAGTTGAGGGTATAAAAGTAATTAATGTTAAAAGTAAATATTAAACATTTTTTTTGCAAAACAATGCGAAACCCATAAGTTTATTTTTAAACAAGCTCAGTATTGTTTTATAGGGATAAAATTCGGTAAAACTGGCTTTATGGCTTCAGAAATTTAATTTGGTTTCATAAACGGTATCGTTTTTGTGTTTCAGATAATTTACTCGACAAAATCATTTACCGCTTGAAGTTCTGCACACTGTACAGAAGAATTTCAATATGAGGATACTGCAAATTGTTTAAAAAAATTCACACGCCAAATAAATCGCAAAATAGAGAAAAAAAAACTTTTTACGGGAAAAAAAAGTATTCCCTTTTACTAATCCTTAGTTGAGAAAAAGTCTTAAAAATCTGCTGCATACAATGTATTATCTCCCCTTAAATATTAAAAAATATCAAAACACCAAAAATTTAAAAAACACTCATTGGTTAAACAGATTTGTCGCTGTAACCTCGTAACTCTCGTATCAATAAAACTATACTGTTGCTATGTTTTAGCAATCATGGCTTAATGCAAAATTTATTTTATGGGTAGTCACTCTGTAGTCATAATTCTACTGTTCCCACCATGACTTTTGTTTGATCTGTTTCCATAATCTTTTCAGCCTGTACGAAAACCAGGTTTTGAGCGGGATGGAGTCTTGGTGATGTAAGAGCCTGTTAAAATTTGGATATTATTTATTGTTATCGAAAAGGAACTCATGTGTAATGTATGATTAATCTTGGCGCTATAGAAATAAGTCGAAAATTGATTGCCCGATTTGAGCGTCACAAACAACAAACAAACAAAAGCGTGTAAATAAATACCTAAATTATTGTAAAATTCAAAACAGCCGAAAAAGTATATATATACAGGGTGGTTCAGAACTATGTATAAAAAATGTAAAGGTGGGTAGAGGTGACCTAAATAAGCAGATTTCGTATAGGAATGTTTGTGCGGTAATTCCGCGTTGAGCCGGTAAAGAATACTGATGAGTGCGGCGTATAAAAGCGCTTCACTTGGTGGGGTCTTCATTTCCCGCACAGATCTCGAGCAGCATCGTTTCACCAATGCGGAGCTTACCGACATGCACTTCATGTATAAGGCTGCACAAGAATATGAATTAGCTGCGCAAAGGATGTACAGAAAGCGACTCCCGCATAGGAATCAACCTGATCACAGAACATTGGAGCGTCTGCATCGGAAAATAAGCACGAGTGCAGAATTTTATGCGTGATACTGGCAATGTAAGAAATCGCCGAACTTCAGCAATGGAAGAAAAAAAAACTAAACACAGTATAGGATAATCCATCGGTAAGCTCGAGAGCTGTACGACGTGCGTTGAGTGTGACCCATGCAACTGTTTTGAGGTCTTTACATGACGACGGAATGAATCCGCATTATTTACAGAAAGTGCAAGCAATGGAAGAAGATTATCTTCCATGTCTCAACTTTGCCCGTTGGTACATACATTAGACTGCAGCCAACCAAACCTTCCCTGCAGATGTTTTATTCACTGATGAGGCTATCTTTACGCGATCGTGTATGTTTAATATCCATAATTCTAACCTGTGGGCTCATGATAACCCATATGCCACAATAGCACACGCCTACTAAGAAAGGTTTTCTATTAATGTTTGGTCAGGCATTGTGCACAATAACTTACTTGGACCGTACATTCTACCTAGTCGTTTGACTGGCCACACATACAGCATCTCCCTACAGGAGGTATTACCTGAACTTCTGGTTCATGTTCTTCCAGCTGTTTGCAGACGAATGTGGTTCCAGCATGATGGAGCCCCACCTCACTTCAGCCGAGACGTAAGGAATCACCTAGACGCTGTCTATTGCCAGCATTATATAGGACGGGGTGGACCAGCTCCCTGACCACCGCGTTCTCCTGATTTAACGTGCTTGGAATTCTCATTTTGGGGTTGTATTAAAACCCTTGTGTACGAGAGTCCCATAACAACTAAGAAGGTCTTGCTGACCGTTTGTCTGTTGCTGCCTGACGCCTTTTCTAATGTACACCGCTCCATGCGCCGCCACTGTGAATCTTGCATCGCTGAAGGTGGACGCTCTTTCGAGCAGGTCTTGTAAACTGTTACTATTTTGTTTTCTTTTGTTTTTTCACTTTCCTGTGATTCACACTGCTTTACTTGCCAGCGCTTTAACGCGGCATTACCGCGCCCATTCTTCCTATACAAAATTTGCTTATTTTTAACATTACATAAGACGGGAGTTAAACTAGATTAGGCTACGAAAAATGTGTACTTTATTTCTATAAATTATAACAATTGTCTAATTGGCCTGAATTTCTTATGAATGAATATTACTAATATCATATATATTATTGAATAATAGTAATAATAATAATAGTAACAATAAATAAATTAAAACAGAAATCCTTTAAAGATTACCATAGTTCACAAATGTTTGTTCTTCTGTAACATTAAATGTTATATCTTTTAAACAGAAACTAGACAAACTTTCGGAAATCCACTATCGTTTATTTGCATACAGAGAAAGTTTAAGTCGGTCATTAATGAAATCAGTCCATGTTTGCTCTCTCGGTTTCGACATAAATCCATCTATTCCCTTATCTGGTGGAATTAAAAATTAATTGTTTAAGAATCAAAACATTTAATGCTTAATTTACGTTCTGTTATAAAACAAATGTAGGATTATAAGGTATAATTTATTTTTTACAATGTTTAATCTGTTTAAAAAAATATGATTAAATTTACCTTATTTTTACAAGAACTAAAAAATTATTGCAAAACGTCTTATTTATACTGTCAAGGGGATATATACGGAAACATATTTATGCATTTTATAGCTTATTTCACCTAGATTTTGTAAAATATTTATAAATAATCGATATGAGTTCTGTTTGGAGAAAAAAATATTTTATTTGAACGATGAGTAAATGCTAAATAATAATAGTAACAACAAATAAATTTAAAAAAATCCTACCATAGTTCACAAATGTTTGTTCTTCTATAGCATTAAATGTTATATCTTTTAAACAGAGACTAGACAAACATTGGGACATCCATTACCGTTTATTTGCATACAGAGAAAGTTTAAGTCTGTCATTAATCAAATCAGTCCATGTTTGCTCTCTAGGTCTCACCGTAAATCGATCTATTCCCTTATCTGGTGGAATTAAAAAATAATTGTTTAAGATCCTACACATTTATTGTTTAATTTACGTTCTTTTATAGAACTAAATGCAGGTTTATAAGCTATAATTTAATTTTTTGACCCTGTTTAATCTGTTTAAAAAAATATAATTAAATTTAGCTTATTTTTACAAGAATGAAAAATTAATTGCAAAACGTCTTATTTATAGAACGTCTTTTTTATAAAAATAAACGTCATAGGAATATATGTGAAAACATAGTTATGCATTTTATAGCTTATTTCACCTAGATTGTGTAAAATATCTATAAATAATCGATATGAGTTCTGTTTGGAAAAGAAAATATTTTATTTGAACGATGAGTAAATGCTAAATAATAATAGTAAAAAAAAAAAAAAAAAAAAACATCCTTTGAACATTACCATATTTCACAAATGTTTGTTGTTCTATAACATTAAATATTAAATTTTTAAACAGAAACTAGACAAACTTTGGGACAACTATATGTTTCGACGTAAATCGATCCGCCCTTATTTGGCGGAATTAAAAAATAACTGTTTAAGACTACCATAGTTCACAAATATATAATACATATAATGTTTAATTTAAGCTATTTTATAGAACAAAAGGCATGATTATAAGGTATAATTTATTTTTTTTTACACTGTTTAATCTTTTTAAAAATATATAATTAAATTTATCTTATCTTTACAAGAATAAAAAAAAAATAATCGCAAAAAATATTATTTAAATTATAAAAATCAGATAACTTTCAGATACATTAAAAGTAAAGAAAATGTTTAATAAAAAATTATCTAAATATTGTCACTTATAAAATATATTAACGATCCCACAATCAAAATTAAAAAAATATATATATTTGTAAAGTATTTTTATTTATCTTGATGTATATGTATATTTTCATATAAAAAAAAAGATAGGTTTAACGATCAATAAAAATATATAAACCAGGATAATTTCCGTTGTAAACAATTTTGTTTTCATTGTACTCTCTTTTTATTAATCGAGCGGCCACTTCTTCTAACAAATTATCATTTAACTTTTTACACTATTAAACCTAATTCATATATTTAAAGCACAAGCATTTTTTTTCGTCATCTGCTTTGAGATTTCTGCTGAAATAATTTTTATATTAATATTTTTTATCTGAAAGCTGTTCATTTGTAGAAAAGCTGGAACTAGCTTTTTTAGCTCACAGGCTATCAAAGCCTGAGAGCTTATGTGCCCGCCGGTTCTGTATGTACGTAAGTATGTATGTATGTATATATGTACGTAACGCGATAACTCTTGATAGAACTAACCGTTTTACTTTAAATTTTGTTTATAGGTTCCTTGTGATAAGACGCTTCACTGATTAGTTTTGGAGGTTCATTGGTTAAGCATAAAGGGGGGAAATGGGGGGGGGCTAACCCCCCATAATTTAGATAAATAGGTTTTTCATGCAGAATTATCCCATTTTCTTCAAATTTTGTATATAGGTTCATTTTGATAATGCGCTTCTGTCAATAGTTTTGGGGGTTCATTGGTTAAGTGTAAAGGGGGAAAGGGGGGATAACCCCCCCCCCTAATTTAGATAAATGAGTTTTTATGCAGAATTATTCGATTTTCTTCAAATTTTGTATATAGGTTCATTGTGATAATTCGCTTCTCTGAAGAGTTTTGGGGGTTCATTGGTTAAGTATAAAGGGGGAAAGGGGGGCTAATCCCCCCTTAATTTGGATAAATGGGTTTTTCATGCAGAATTATCCGATTTTCTTCAAATTTTGTATACAGGTTAATGGTGATAAAGCGTTTTCCTGATTGGTTTTGGGGATTTATTGTTTAAGTATAAAGGGGGTAACGGAGGGCTGCCCCCCCCCTTAATTTAGATAACAGCGATTTTCATGCAGAATTATGCGATTTTCTTAAAATTTTGTATATAGGTTCATTGTGATAAGGCGCTTTCCTGATTAGTTTAGGGGGTTCTTTGGTTAAGTATAAAGAGGGTAAAGGGGGGGGGGGGCTTATCCTCCCCCTTAATTTAGATGAATGTGTTTTTCATGGAGAATTATCCGATTTTCTTCAAGTTTTGTATATAGGCTCATTGTGGTAAGGAACTTCCCTGGTTAGTCTTGGGGTTCATTGGTTAAGTATAAAGGGGGATACGGGGGGTAATCCCCCTTAATTTAGATAAATGGGTTTTTCATGCAGAATTATCCGATTTGCTTCGAATTTAGTATATATGTTCATTGTAATAAAGGGCTTCCCTGATTAGGTTTGGGGGTTCAATTGTTAACTATAAGGGGGTGGGGGACGGGGGGATGATCCCCCATTAATATATTGTCGATTTCTTTATTTTTCGAGGGGCTTATTTCAAATTCTTTGAAATAAGTGTATAATATACAATTAGTGTGAATAGCCCGTGAGCTCAATGCCCTCAGTTTAACTGGGCAGTTTTCTTTTTTATTTTAATGTTTCCACTTTTTACAGTTTCTAATATCGTTGAAAAATGTTTATGATTTTTCTGGT
The DNA here is from genome assembly GCA_963931845.1 of Maratus michaelseni. NCBI lineage: Eukaryota > Metazoa > Arthropoda > Arachnida > Araneae > Salticidae > Maratus > Maratus michaelseni. The sequence continues at coordinate 445,169,604 of OZ007589.1, read as the reverse complement.
TGCCTGTCTGTGATCGCGTAAATATAAACGGAGTCTAATGTATTTGATAATGTATATGGAGGTCTACTGTGACATGTTCGGTATTGAAAATGAAATTTGTAGCATTTACAGTTCCTTTACAGAAGCACTCAAGAGATAGCCGTTACATTATGGTCCATGGGGGAAAATATTTTGCAATGTATTTTAATGGTGTTACAATATTTAAAACATATTGCAATAAATATATATAACTGGGCTGCAGTACTAGATGACTACTATAGAATGAGCTATGTATAGCACTATTAGTTAGTTTGTTTAGAGGGACACTCCAAATAATTCCATTATATTATGGTCTACTAGGAAAATCGTTTGCGGTGCATTTTAATCAAGTTTCACTATTACAAATATAATAATATTGATATGAATAATCGAGGTGCACTAAAACATATTTTCTATGTAATATGAAGTACAAAGCATTTATCATTCTTTTACAAGGCCGAACAAAAGAATTTGGTTACAGAATGGTCTACGATGAAAACCTTTTTGCAGCGTATCTTAATTATATTACACTATTTCAAATATAATGAAATTGATATACATTACTGAGGGTTACTGCAAGATACGTGTGGAATAACATGATGTCTATGGAATGTATTGTTAATCTACGAGGACACTCGGAAGATTTCTGATTTGCCATTTTCGATTGGCAATTGCTGGAAGTGCGCATATATCAAAAAATGAATTATTTAATTAGTTTCTCTTACATTTATCGTTTTTATTTTAAAATATGCATTAGAGAACACTCATATCATTCAAACAACATTCTTTGGAAGTGATGTGTATCAAAAAAGAGGCTTTTTGTTCATTAACACAATTAATAATAAAATGTACATATTGCCATTCAAAAAGAAAGCTGTAAACATTCTTTCTCTATAATTCCCTCAAATATTTAATTAAAAGTCTGTTTGTATTTTACCGGACTAGGAAATTCAACCTATGCCGTATTTCACACAAATGCACCATTCATTTTTCAAGTTTTATATAAGATGTCTTAAAATTGCTTTTTCATTTTATTTTTCTTGATGCTTGACATTTCATTTTACTTATATCTTTTTAGCTCACAGTCTATTGAAGCCTGAGAGGTAATGTTCCCGCCTGTTCTGTATGTATGTTCGTGCGTATGTATGTACGTATGTATGTATGTATGTATGTAAGTAACCGATAACTCTTAATAGAAATATCGTTTTGCTTCAAATTTTATTTTTAGGTTCATTTTGATAAGGCGCTTCCCTGATTAGTTTGGTTACGTATGAAGGGGGGAACGGGGGCTAACACCCCTTAATTTAGATTTTTTTTTTCCTGCAGAATTATCCGAGATGCTTCAATTTGTTTTATAGGTTCGTTGTGATAAGGCGCTTTTATGTTTAGTTTTTGGGGTTCATTGTTTAAGTATAAAGGGAGAGAACGGGTGGCTAATCCCTTCACTTAGTTTAGATGAATTGGTTTTTCATGCAGAATTAGACGATTTGCTTCAAATTTTGTATATAGGTTCATTGTGATAAGGCGCTTACCTGATTAGTTTTAGATGTTCATTATTTAAGTATAAAGGGGGGAATGAGGGCTGATCCCCCCTTTAATTTAGATAAATGAGTTTTTCATGCAGAATTATCCGATTTGCTTCAAATTCTGTATATAAATAAGTTCATTGTGATAAGTCGCTACACTAATTAGTTTTGGGGGTTCATTGGTTAAGTAAAAAGGGGGGAACGGGAGGCTGATCCCCCACTTAATTTATTGTCGATTTCTTTATTTTTTTAAGGGCAGTATTCTTTGAAATAAGAGTATTATATACAAATAGTGTGAATAGCCTGTGAGTTCAATGCCATCAGTTTAAATGGGCACTTTTCTTTTTATTTAAGAATTTATTCAATAAAATTATTAACAGATAAAAAAATAATGTAAATTTATGTTATCTAATCTGGTGTTAATCATAACGATCGAATAAAAGTTTATGGAAATTATGATTGCATACATATGGAAATTTATTTATTGGTAACGAAAGTTTGATTATTAAAATGGATACATACAATGAATACACTCATAGCTAAAGAAAATAATCATTTAAAGTAAAACGATTGCAGTTACTTTAAACATATATAATATGTCATACAGCATAATTGATAGAGAAAGTAAAATCAAGTTTTAATTTATTAGAGTCTGTATAGTTTTCAGTTTGTGAAAACGCAACATATGCAATGCAATATATAAAAGTAAAAAAAAAAAATGTATATAACAGAATGTTATCTGCATCTATACAAGGTGGGTTATAAAATGCATACGGTTGGTATTGACAAATATAGATATTTATTAAATATATATATATATATATATATATTAGGTTCAATCGGTTTTATACATGGTTTCGACATACATTATAAAAATTGTAAAACATCTTTATCAGTTGAAGGGAAAAATTAAAATAATTTTACAGGGTTGAATTTTATAAAACCATCCAGGCTATGGTAAGTAAATTTTTCACATTCACTTTTAATCAATTCTAATCATTATAGCTATATCATTTACTCTTACTTTGTTTTTGTAAAATTTACTTTATTTATATTCAGAATTCGCGGATCATGGCGTTTCGCGTGATGGTCAATGCTGCGTCCCTTTTATACCGAGACACTTGCGGAAACCAGGTAGAAAAGAAAAAAAAAAATCTGGAAATTGAACCGGACAAATTTAAAAGGAAAAATGAATAAATTAATCACCTCGACATGGGTAAAGAGTTGGGATGGCAGCTCTGAAGCTATCGACGAACCCCTGCTGATTCGAGCTCTATGATCGTCACAAAGGCGTGACAGCATTTTCTATAGAATATCGAAATAACGCGATACAAATCAGAAAAAAGTAAAATGTGTCTGTGTATATGTGTATATAAAGTGGTATTAATAAAAATAGGAATTCCAAGGATATATATATATATATATATATATATATATATATATATATAATATCTATGAATTTCAAAAAACATATCAAGTTCTTGTATCATTCTACTTAAATCTCCAAAGAGATAATTAATGATAATGTGTAGACAGAATACCACATAGCTAATAGATTAACAAGTGCAATCATAATATTACCATAGCTTGTGCTTCAATAGTAATTGGCCAAAAATACTGAAAACATGAAGAAAATTTAAAAAGAGAAAGAGAAAAAAAAATAATAATATGGAGTTGCTATCAAGTGAATACAAATAGATTAAGAAATGAAATATGAACCATATACAATGGCAAATTGGACAACAAGAAAATTAAATCAGAATTGGATATGAAAAAACACATGTAGATATAATCATCAACCTGGATGTACCCACATGTGTTTTAAAAAATAATTCAGTATTTCATAATTCTACTGGCATATATGCTAAGATCAGTATAATCACCCAGGTATACTGAATTATTACCAGAAAACAATTGGAAATATCAAAATTTAAAATAATAAAATTGGAAATAAAAAACCCATAAAGAATAGATAATATATTTCACTCACATCAATTATCCTAAAATCTGTATACAACACCTCACTGAATAACTACCTGATATCAGTTTGAAATAATAAAATTGGAAATAAAAACCCGTAAAGAGTAGATAAAATATTTTACTCACAATAATTATCGAGAATCCTTAAACATCACAAGTTCTTAATGATACCACACGTCCACATGGCACACATCATGAAATATTTCATACTTGTTGACATAGTCGAGTTGAGAGAAATTATTTGAAAGTCAAGTTGAGAGCACATCATTTGAAATATTACCCTAACTATGACACCCCAACACAAATTGATTCAAAAACACACAAATTTATTCTTGTCATAATACACTAATAACAAAATTATATCCATGAATATACAAATACTCCATTCAATTTTAATCCCTAAAAGTAAAATTAATATACAAGCGATAACGCCCTCTATAGGTCATATATAATTTTAATACCTTTCAATTCAAATTAGATCAGACAAGTTCTTGCAACAAATCTAACCAAATATCCAAATGGAAGATAGGTAATAATAAAGAGTATGTAGAATACAATTAAGTTAATATATAATTACCAGTGGACCCGTCCGAAAATTTCGCATTTCAATTCTAATATTTTTTACCAATATCCAATATTTTTTTAGATACAGGTTTAAACTTCTAAAGAAAAATTAAGGACTAAAGATGAAACCGGAACCTATAGTAACGAATACCGGAGAACTCCCCAATACCTTTGGAGATTCCCACGAGTGTATCCACAGAGGTGCTTAGAGTAATCGACGACAAAGCTCCTACATTGATGCGAGCCGAGAATTCACGCTAAAGAGATGTTAACTGATGGACAGTGAGCTCAACATCCAGTGCATCTTAATTATTGCTCCTTCCAGAATGAGTGACTCATAACCATCGTTAAAATCTGGTTTGGTAAGACCCATTTTATTTTTATTTTCTTATTTTGATGGCTAAATTGTACATATATATTTTTTATTGTTATTATCAATATACAAAATAATTAGAAAAAATAAGCCTTTGTGCATAAAATTTCAACTATTTTTTTGGGTAAAATAAATTAAAGAGGATATTTGTTTTTTTGTCTTTGTGACGAAAAATACTCCTGATAGATTTTGTATGAGTGGATTTACATATTTAATGTTTAAGCTCGTACAAAAATACAATACGATATGTCGTTTTTTTTTTTTTTTTTTTTTTTTTTTTTTTTTTTTTTTTGTTAATGTAACAAAATGAATTTTGTTAATCTGTATATAATTCATAAAGAACGCATTTGATTAAAATAATTTTCATCGTATATGTATGTATCTTTTTTTATTAGCTGCATTGCCATTTTATTCTATTACTTTTTGCAAGAAAATAATCCTACAGGTGTTAAACAATATTTTCGAACCGAAGTGTTACTTCTATAAATTAGCTGTTTTCACAACGCGCAGCAGGTAATATCTTCATTTTTAGTATATCCACTATACCTCACGTATAGGTATTTTCGGATCGTTTTTCGGTCCAACAATGACATAAACGGAACAGGTGTAACCCAATAACATAAGAACAAAAAATGAAATTTGGATATCAAATGATAGTAAAAATGGAATTAGAAAAGAAGAGAGACATGTGCAGTGCAATGCATAACCTTCAGTCTGGCAGTACACTCCACATGTCTGAAAACAATGCACTATTTCATAAAAAATAGTGGCAAATTTGCTAAGAACAGTATATTTCTGCTGTTGTTGTTGAAATGTCGAATTAATAGAAGGAAACGAATGAAAGAAACGAAGAAAAAATAGATAATAAAACAAAATTACTCACAAATCAAGCACTTTACATCGTATATATATATTTAAAGTAATAATAAATTAGTCGGATGTGCCAATCCCAAAACTCACAGAGGTTTTCATAGACTAAAAAGAATCAGCACCAATTTATATCAAAGTCTAACTGAATCTAATGTTTTATTAGATTGCGTGCATTAGTTCTTGAGATATGAGTATTGCTGAAATCGTGTAAATTCTGCAAAATGTAGCATATAAGCGCCACCTGTTGGAAGATTTAGACCAAAACATAATCAGCAACTTATGTCATCGTCTAACTGAATCTGAAGTTTGATGAAAATCCGTGCATTAGTTCTTGAGATAGAGCGCCCAAAAAATATTTGTCACATACATACATACAAACAGACAGACAGACATTTTCTAAAAACAGTCAAATCGTGTTCAGGACCTTCTAAAACATAAAAATCTGTCGAAAATTGAAAGTCGAAAATTTTCATGAATCCTTCTTCTAAAGATAGAAGAAAGTGAAAACGTGAGTATGTAACGCTTTAAATGTGTGGTTTGGGAAACATGGACGACAATGAAATTTTAAAGTTTTTTAAAAATTATCTACGATTCAATTATAATTGAAGATGGTGTGTATATAGCGTCTATAATTATTTTACGTTGTGGCACAAAATAATTCGGATGCTACCGCTGCTTGCGATAATTGTTTAAAATTAATTTTAAACACACGATACTATTCCATAATCCGCGAAAGTCATATACGTTATCGTGATACATAGTAATATGCTCTCTGATGAAAATTTTGTGAACAGTATTTATGGTTAGCTACAGAACAATACAAATGTATTCAAATGCCTTTCGGAATTTATTGTGAAACGTTCGTTTTATTGCGATTGTGCGTGAATCATGTATACATAGTTGCTATCTATTTGTCATTATTCTATGGAGTCCTATCAGGAAACTCCAAACGTTTCCAAAAGTATACAAACTAGGAGGAAATTCGCACTAAGTCGTCAAAATTGTCGACAAAAATAAAACTCACCAGAACAAAGTCCAATTTTTCTCATTATAATATCTTTACATAGAAAAATATCTCTTTAATGTTATAAATCATATATTTTTAATCGAATAAGTAGATCGCAACATTAGAACCACATATTTCATTCGTACACAAATTTATGTGTTCTGTTTTTCATAACATAAGAATTTCTTAAAGATTTTTTTTTTCGTCAATATATTTTTTACATAAAATTTCATTAAAAAAAGTTAATATTCTATAAAAATTTGTCGTATATATATATTTAAAGGTATTTAAAGGTAATATTAGAGGTATAAGTATCAAGAGATCGCAGAATAATTTTAATTTATCTGCTGCATATGATTATATTTTCAGTAAATTATTTTGAAAAGTAAGGGATCAGTAATTTTTTTATAGTGCATGTAATGAATATTATTTATTTTCCTTGTACTCAAAGAGTTATCATTCGTTTTCTCTTTTATTTCAACTCATCCTTTAGCGTGATAATGATAGTGAAAATGAAATAAGATATACAAGACTCAATAAATTTGCAACATTCATTTTAAGATAATTAATATCGAAAGCAATACGTTCTAAATAATGAAATATGACGTATGGTGTTTGAATAAATATCTAAGGTAAGCATTGTCTTCTGTTGCGATTGCAGCATGTAAATATTTTAAAATAAATATTTGCTTTAAACTGTCGTTATAGTATACACCTTCCATTTATTTTCGTATAGATTATTTTACATGACAAGTATTAGTTTTCGTAACTAACAGAAATACTCTTGAAAGTAATGATTGAAAGGAAGATATCAACGTGCAATTGGGAACCATACTCACATATCGTTCCATTGCTAAAAATATAGATATTTCAAGAATTAACTATATTAAATTTAAAGAAACGAAAAGCATGCCGAAATAATTTTTATTAAAGACCAACTGCGTTAAATTGAAACTGAAAACATCAAATATGATAGTTGAAAAGGAAGCGCCTATATATATATATATATAATCTTTAGCAGGTGTGACGCAACAATAAAATTCTAACAAGAGTTCCACAAAGTTATGGAAGTAAGCGTATCGTTTTTCAATTACACTGAGCTAAATTTTATAATTTAGTACATAATTAATCTAATCAATGAAATTTAGTTCAATAAAGTTTCTCTTTTTTCAGATTTGTTTCATTATTAGAATTATCTTAATAAGTGAGTACGGGAAAAAATGAAAACGATCTTACATCTGTAGATAAATTTAATAATTTTAATGAGAAATAAATTAATTCGGAAGAATAAGATTATAAATGAATTTGAAAAGCGAACGTAAAAGCTGGAAACTTTTTTGGATACTAATTTTGTAAATATGATATCCAAATATGATATATTAAATAGAAACTTTAATGATTACCTATCGGAAGCTTTAGTTCGTATCCACAGAAAGTGTCGAGTAACTGTTGCGTTAACATCTTGTAAGATAGTTGTGTGTGCCTAGGAGTATGTATTCATAATGGGAAGTTAAAGAAAGGAAGAGAAGGTATATACTCGTGCTTGTGAACTGTTTAAATTAAAATTTGATTCAAACAAAATCACCTGAAATTTCACTACTTAAAAATAATAAACTATTTTCCACGGTAGTCGAAGGATCCATGACTTTTTCCGTAGAAGATAATAGAGTATTATTGCCGAGACTCTAATGCACTGAGTCTCCTAGGTCTCCTAATGTCTCCGAGGGTGCACTGAGAAAAATGACACTTTCAAATCTGAGTAAATCGATGTTTTCATTTTGTTACGAAACTTTTTGTTTCAAATAGGACGAACCAATGCTTTCAATTCTGAAATACCAGACATACTTAGAATGTTGAAACATGGGCATACTCAAAATTGAGCACACAGAGGTCAGTTCATACTCATTTTTGAAACATGGACATACTCAAAAATGATCACAATCAGTTGAAACTCTTTTTTTAAAACATGAAAATACACAAAAATGAGCACATAGATGTCATTTTATACTCATTTTTGAAACATGGACCTACTCAAATATGAGCATACGATGTGTGTGTGTTTTCAGATATGAGTCTATACATGTTTCAAACTTGAGTAATTTTGCTTCGGAGCTATTTTGACTATACGACTTGAAAATGTCGTTTTTAGAGGGTGGTGGTAATTTTTTTTAATAAAACATTTAGCTGTTTTAAGAAGAGAAAACCTATTAATAATTTTGTACCTTGTACTATGAACGTTTGTAACATGGGGATTCCACGCTCACTACTGCGATTTGGGATTACTTAATTTCAACTGTGTATGACTTTGTTGGCAGTATAGTTATAATAAAACACAACACATGATTCCTGTATGAAATTAAATGAGGAATCAATTGATCTATGATATTTATTATTATCAAAAAGAAATATTAATAAAAATTGCAAAATATTGAAAGCATGCTTTAAAAAAAAATGTGACATTTGAAATTTTGGTCCGTGAGAATTCGAACTTTTGTGGGGTTCGAGGCTTAGTTTTTTGTAAGAAGTTACATTTCAATAGAATCATAATCAGTGAAAAGAAGCTATTTTATAATTATCTTATAAATACAACCATAGATTAAAGAGAGGCACAACGTATAATCATGAAAAATGCAAAATATTGAAAGCATGCTTTAAAAATTAATAAAAAACGCTGACATTTGAAATTTTGGTCCGTGAGAGTTCGCACATTTGTGGGGTTCACGGATTAATTTTTTGTAAGAAGTTACAATTAAATAGAACCATAATCAGTGAAAAGAAGCTATTTTATAATTATCTTATAAATACAACCATTAAGAGAGGCACAACATATAATCATAAAAAATGCAAAATATTGAAAGCATGCTTTAAAAATTAATAAAAAACACTGACATTTGAAATTTTGGTCATTGAGAGTTTGCACTTTTGTGGGGTTTGGGGCTTAGCTTTTGTAAGAAGTTACATTCCAATAGAACCATAATCGGTTAAAAAAAAAGCTAGTTTATAATTATATTATAAATACAACTGTAAATGACAAAGAGGCACAACGTATATAATTTAAGATATCTATTTGAAATTCTATTTGATCATTAACAGTTTGGAATTTTTTATAGATCATAGTTAAAAAACTAGCTTCTACTTGATACGGAATTAATAACAATGTTTTGTGAAAATGCTGAATATTAGTCAGAGAAACTACAGTGCACGATAGCATGCTATTAAATTATACATTTATAATTAATAATTAATTCTGATAACAAATTACAAAACAAAACCAACCTTAGAAAGTCTTTAAAGGTATTTTTGGTATTTTTTAAAAATAATTGGATTAAAAGAAATTGTGTAAGCAAGAATACAATAATTATGCTCGTTTGTTAGTGTTATATAAATAATTAGCAGTTTTTCCCCCTCATAATTATGTAAGCTAATTTTCTACGAAAAATAAATATTACGAGAGATAAGGCAGAGCTAAATCTCCAACGAGAAAAAAAAATATTTATTTAAAATATATAACGAGAATTAATTTTAAAATCCTACGTCAATTTTGCAGCCTTAAAAAAAATAAATCTTGAAGTTTCTAAAGAAAAAAAAAATATTCCAAAATCGTAAAGAAACATAACATTCCGAAAAGAGGAAAACATTTTCTGACTTGTACTTCATTATCTCTATACGTGACTAAATTTAATTTCTGAAAATTTAAAAGTTTTTCACTTTTTCTTTCGATAAAACTTTTCCAAATTTATTTTATTGCAGTTTATTTTTGATGTAAAATGAGATGTACTTGATCTATATTAATCTTGTGTAAAACAGTACAAGACCAGATATATTAGTGGATGCATTTATTTTAAACGCAAAAAACTTAAACATATAATATAAAACTTCAGCCGTTCGAAAATATATTAAGAAACAATGACAAAATGTTATTTTATTCTAGTAACTTTAATCGTTCCTGTCTACGAATCTTCATTTCATTTCTACGTCATTTCATAAATACTGATATCGTATGTAAAATGCACTTCTGCAATTATTAGTGTATGGAAATTTCTAATAGCAATTTTAGTTGTAATTTTGATAATTAAAAATTAGGATTTATATTACACTCAATTATTATTATATAGAATTTTTAATCTCGATTTTCTTAAATATTTTTTTTCTTCAAGTTATTATAATAAAAAAATAATCTGGAGGCAGGGCAGTAGGCCTCCAAGTCGAGAAAGCACAGCGGTAAGCATTCTTTTCTGGAAACAACTCTGGGCACTTTTGACACCTCCATATCTTTGCTCTGGATTTTCCTCAATCACCTAAAAATTTGTTCATCTAGAGTACGTTGTAAATGGGGTATCTTTTCTAGTTCAGATCATATATGAACTGAAAATTTCCATTTTTTGACACTCAGTGACTCACACATTGTCAAATATGTCAAAATAATTCAATCAAAATAATGTCAAAATAACACATTGTCAAAATAATGTATTTGCCGTAGCCCTGGAAACTCGAAATTTTGAATGAAAGCAGTGTTTAGGATACAAAATACAGTAAACAATTTAAAAAAAAAACCGATAAATTCAAAAAAATCAATTAAAAAAAAAATTGAAAATAATTCTATCGTTGTCTTTGAAATTTAGAATGTTTGTGTAAAGGTAGTATTTAGGATTTAAAAAAAAAGAAAAGTAGGAAAAAAATCGGAAATTCGAAAATAAATTTGAAAAAAAACGTAGGTTCGAAAATAATTTGAGTTTCAGTCCTAGAAACTTGAAATTTGGCAAAAAATTACTGTTCAGGATGCAAATAAAAGAGAAATAAAAAAATCCTAATATTCGAAAAAAATAATCGAAAAAAAAAATTTAAAAAAAAAAATTGCAAAATCGGAAATAGTTCGATTTGTTGGAATTTTCTGGAAATTAAAATTTTGTCTTTCTTTTTATACTAAACAGTACTTTTATCCCACATATTAAGAGTGTGAGTAATACCTTAGTCTGATAGCACCTTTCCTGGTAGCAAATGAGATTACATTTGACCCCCTCCGCAGTAACTTAGTGCTTGCCTGGGGATCTAAAACTTGTTTTTATCTACAGTTTGAAAATGGAACTATAGCTGCAATTTTTTTGTTCCTTCAAATAATAGGGGCAGGGTGGGCTTGACGAAAACCAACGTATGATATCCAACAAGCGCGCACAGTCAAGAAAAGAAGGGTTACTTACAAACAGAAATTACTAAATCCCATCAAAAACATCACATGTAAAAAAAAAAAAAAAAAAAAAAAAAAAAAAAATGTATATATATCCAAGTCTCGTCTTTTTACCGTAGAAAGTTCTGATATCATGTACAGTCAAGTTTAGCTATCTTATTAACGCTAAAATTTCCATTGGCAAATCACTCCTAGTATCTACATTTTTAGTTAATGATTATGATTATTCTGTGACTTGAGAATTACGCAGCACAGGGCAGTTATTACACCTTACTATGGTATGAGATTGAGTGGGATTATCTGATTAAGACTAATTATAAACAGCCATGAACTTATCGCGCTGCGTAATTGCCAAGTCACAAAATAATCATTAACTAAACATGTAGAGACTGATTTGTGAAAAAAAAAAAATTCGTTAATATGATAGTTAAACTTGGTTGTACATGATCTGAGAACTTTCTACGCTAAAAAGTTTACGCCTCTTCGCTACATTTTTTTAAATATGATATTTTTGATGGGATTTTGTTTATCATTTCAACATTTGTAGTTTGTTTTTCGAAAAGAAAAACTAACAAAATAAAGAGTTTCAATAAAGTGTGTTTGATAAAAAAATTAATTAATGATTTTGGTCATCTATCGGAGACCTGAGGGTCAGACATCCCACTTGATCAGGATAGATACCCCATTCGTGAAAGAAAGGAAGCATAGGTAATTAACTTTTATAATTAAAAGTTAGATTTGTATTTTATTAATATCCTATTAACATTAAATTTATATACTTTATATTGAAAAAAATAACTGTATTATAAAAGCTCAAATATATATACATATATATATATATATTTACATACAAATTTCTATTTTTTATTTTTCGCAAATATTGAAATGACATATGAAAGTACATTGAATCCACTACACAGAAGTTTAGGTTCGTAATAATTTTCATGACATGCTAAACATATGTCTGCCGTTGGTGGTAATCTCTCCGGTTTTTCAGTATTTTCTTCGCACTTTCGCTTCACTTGTAGCTTTCTGGCAGACCGTGTTCTCTTTTCTTTGTCGGGTACTCTGCATGGCTTATCTTTAAAATTGATATGTTTTTTCCTTTTTTTTTGCGATTTCAAGAATTCGTTCGAAATTTGACTTGCTTCTATTTTCTCGCATTGCAATATCAGGAACAGTGCTGTTTTTAGTAGAAAAATATAAGAAAACTGACTTGTAGAAGGCCGCTATACTTTTTACATCATGCTTATTTAGGAGCTATCTTAAAGAATATGTTAAACATTTGGCGAAGTTGAGATTATTAGCAAATAAGGTGCATCGCAAACTATCCAGAAAATATACGCTAGTGCAATGTGGTAAAAAATTGACTTCACTATATAGCACGCAATATGTTTTGTTTATGCTGCTATGAAAAGTTATGTAGTAGTTTAGTTTATTCATTACTGAAGAAATGTTTAAATTGTAAAAGAAAGTTTTGAAATTTAAAACAAAATCCCGTTTATGTCCGTAATATACACGAAGAATTTTGGCCATGCGTAGCAAGATACGATAAGCAAGAAGTAAAGAATAATGACAATAGTATCTTTTGGAATTTAATGCATTACTGACGGATTACTAGTATATGCCAGTGATACATTAAATGCTTAAAGATACATTTAGGAAATTCGGTTTTCGTCTTATCCGATTATTCTACCTCCTTAATTCTTTCACACCGCATACAGCATATGAGTGTATAGGGAAAATACTCCCATATTCAACCCCCCCCCCTCCCATTAGTCGACCGTAATCATGTAAAATGCCATTTTGTTTCCAAATTAGATATTAGAAAATCCTTATGAGCAGCTATACAGTAAAAAAAGGGAAATATTTGTGAATCTAGACAAATATAATACAAACATAAGTGAAAATATAAAATAAGCTATTTTCAAGTTAACTGCTATTCCTAAAACCATTCTTTATTTTTATTTTCAAGTTAACTGCTATTCCTAAAACAATTCTTTATTTTTAGAAACAGCAGAAACCAAATTATTTTCAAGATTAAAAAAAAATATATAAAATTACAGTTGCACAAAAAAGTACCACTTGTTAACAGACAGCGAAAAATAATGCACCAGTTGCAACAGACAGCGAAATACTGAGGTGAAGGCGTTGCCGAGTTGGTGGTGGGAAGGTTTGGGGTAGAGTAGGGAGGGATCACACCAGTTCAATCTAGTTCAAAGCAGTTCAATCTAGTTCAAGTGAGTTCTGCCTCGTTCTGTTCTAGCAAAATGAACAAAGAGTTGCACAGTGAAAATTGCGAAATATTGGTATATTTCTGTTTTTTTCTCAGACGTTGCACGAATGAAAAAAAAAAATAGATTATTGACCAGAAATTTATTTATGTAGGTTATTTGAATCATAAAACAAGCATAAGAAAATAAACCGTGTTTAGTTTAAAAGTTTTGAGTAACTTAAAAAAATTACAACAAAGTCGCGACTTTCGCAATTTTTCATTAAATTTAACCCATTAAAGCATATTGGTTCCATATGGTACTAGAATAGCTGCCCTCCATTTTGTTGTTTGTATACCAGTATATTTTAAGAAAAATATTCCCTTTAAATGATGACAGAAACTCCGTAATAAAAGGAGACTAAATTTTCTACTTTTAAAATTTGGTATGAAATGCAATTTTTGAATTTTAAAGAGAAAAAGAATTCCGGCTTTAATGGGTTAAGTACGAGATGCGAGAACGGAAGATGCTAACCGATTTTAATTTTTTAATGACATTTTCATCTTATTACAATAGGCAAATGTTTCGCACTAAAGTGTTCCTGAAAAAACTTTTTTTTTTTTTTTTACCCACGCTAATGTTCATGTCTGTGAAAAAGAATAAACAATAGAAAATAAATGCGATATTTTTCACCTATCAAATCATCAATAGTTTACATATAAAGATAACAGAATTCGACTAATTATGATGTATTAGTTTTAAATGAATAAAGAATAAAATGTGACCATTATATATATAAGTAAATAGAAAATGTAAAAGTTTTAGACTATAAATACACAAATGTCATATATCATGATGCTAGATATGTTTTAGCTTCAGATACGTAGTATAAAGTGATTAAATTAAAACATGTAGAAATTTTGTACTGGTGATATTTCCTACTGTAAAATATTAAATATATATATATATATATATATATATATATAATATTTGAGCGCTATTCGAATGTACCGTAATTTCCAGCGTATAATCCGCGGATCAAACAATCATGTTTCGACCCAGAAATTTTAATTTATAAAATGTAACTTGCTAGATCGCTATAAATATTTCACTTCAATTATTGAATTAAATTTCTGGGTTGAAACAGAATTGTTTGATCCGCGGATTATACGCCGGAAATTACGGTATTTCCCATTCGAGACCGCCCTAAAGTTTGAATAATCTTAAACCACCATAAAGCCTGAAAAATTCATAGAAACTTTTGGAAAATAAATAATTAGGCTAATTTGTCCTTTCATACTATTTATTGAATTATACAAACATCTTCTCAGGAAATATTTTATTAATGTTTTCATAGTTTTCTAGTTGTAGAGAATAAATGTTTAAAGTGCGAAAAACGATAAAAACTCTTTCTGACTTTCTTAAAATTACATTAATCAATAAAATTTCATAAAATTATATGTATGAAGTTCCTTATTAAATTTTGCCAATACTTTATGAAAGTACGTATATTTTCTGTTTAGGGAAAAGTAGAAACATGTTTTTAAAAATCAATATATCAATTGAAATTTGCATATACTTTCATGAAACAATCTGTGTTTTAAAATAATAAACAGTCAACCATGTATTATTTCTACATTTATCTTGTTTAACATGCTTCTACTCTCATAATATAATTTAAAAATATATTTTTGAATTGCTACCTCAAAACTAAAGTTTTATGAAACAATGTGGTATTTGCTAAAAAAAAAAATATGATTTCTTTAATTAAGAATTTTACAATTACAATAGATTTTAAAATGATTCAATCACAATTCAGTAAGATTTTTGGATTACCATAATATAATCAAAAAATAAACAAGAACGAAAAATCCTGCGTGAAGCATAGAATATGGAAAACTTTCCAACACATACAGAAAACTGTAATAAAATTTCAAAGTTAAATAAGGTAAAATAAGATATCTAAGTAAAAAATTTTTCGAAAACATATATCACATTGAAACATACAGTTTTCAAAACTACCTTCCATTGTAAAAAAAAAAAAAAAAAAAAAAAAAAAAAAAAAAAAAGTCAAATTATTTTGTGCAACCTTGTATATGATGTGATAAAGATTATTTCAGTTAGAAAATAAACATTTAGAAATTTTCCCCAATCGATGGAAATGCACTCGAAATCTTTTCCCTGTTTATTATCTAAAATCTTTTGTACACACCACATATTAAGCTAAAATTTAATCAAGGTAAAAGGCAACTTAAAATTCACTTCCATCAATTACCAACCGTAACCGATAATGTATTTTGCTCTTTGCGTAGCTCTGTGTATGAATTTATTTATATCCCACAAACTTCTATTAGTCTACTAAATATAGTTGATCAGGAAATTGCTTAACACAATTAAAAACTACCCTTAAGCAATACACCCCCTTAGTCTGTAATACTTACCAATTCCCTTGTGTAGCCCTGTATATGATCAACCGAATTTATACACACCACATAATATTAAAACAAATTAGTTAAACTTAAAAACGCAAACAAAACTTGAAAACGCACTTATCACACATAAACTGTAATTATCGCCCGTATACTGTAACCGATATCTCTTGTGTGTCACCACAAAGCAAACCCTAAATTTAAGTGAACAATTTATAGTGCACCTCAGTAATGCATATAATTTTCATTAACTTTAAAATAGTGAAACATCATTAAATTACACTGCAAATGACTTTTCCCCTAGAACAAAGGGTAACAGAATTATTTTATTTGACCCAGAAAATGAATAATAAATACTTTGCACCCCATATTCTACAAAAAACATGTTTCAAATTGTGTAGTTTCATCAAAATGCACTTGAAACGATTATTTCTCATTGACTGTAATGTAACGGAATACTTTTGTCTGTTCCTGTTAAAAAAAAAAAAAAAAAAAACTATAAGTGTTACACACTTTATTTGCAATAGGGACCATGCTGTAGTAAATGACAATAATATACAAAATTTTAGAGCAATCCGAGTATATTTACGCGAGTTAAAGCACGGACAGGCAACAGACAATCATAAACACTTTTCAACTAGGTTGGAAAGTGTTAAAAATTACTAAATGGATCACACATTACTGATGATTTGAAGTACACGGGGCAGCATAAATTATGCAAAGCAATGCAATGCAATGCAAAAAAAAAAAAAAAAATGTTAATCAAATAAAGTATTGCATCACTTTTAAAAACTCCAATTAATATTTAGAGCAATACATCAGGAGTAATAAAAACAATGTTTTAGGTATCAAAATATTTACAAATTATTCCATAAGTATACCTCGGCAACATTCAGCGTACTATTACCAGTGCAAAGAAGAATGGAATACTGCTCATATATACAGGGTCATTCATAATTCTCTCCGAGGTTTCGAAACGTTATAGTAAAAAAACGAAGACGAATATGAAAAAAAGAAACATATGAAATTATTCCGAAACTATTCAAGTTTTACTTACATACATTACAGGTGTTCTATGTGTGAACCCTTGGTCACACGGCATACATCCATGCGATAGTCCAGTTCCTGCCATACTCCGTTTCTTTAAATCTGAATCAGTGGTGTCAGTTCAACGGGCCTTTTGTAATAAATATCGAAAACAGGGACCAACTGACAAAACAATTCATGTGTGGTACCGGAAATTTAAAGAAACGGTGTATGGCAGGAACTGGACTATCGCATGGATGTATGCCGTGTGACCAAGGGTTCACACATAGAACACCTGTAATGTATGTAAGTAAAACTTGAATAGTTTCGGAATAATTTCATATGTTTCTTTTTTTCATATTTGTCTTCGTTTTTTTACTATAACGTTTCGAAACCCCGGAGGGAATTATGAATGACCCTGTATTTACAGTGTAAAAACGGATTGAAAAGATAGTTTTGATGACTAAAAGAATTACAGGAATGTTGAGGAGATAGTCAATGGGAATATGTTTAGGGAAAAAATATTGGTAATAAGAAGTGATAATATATATAAATAAAAAGGCTTATTTTCAAAAATGCAATAAAAAAATACAACGAATTCACAGTTAACAAAATTTCACAAATCATGTAAATATTAGTTTACTGAGTTATTAAATGGCTGACATGCAGCCCGTTTGGATGCTGTATTCCTTGCCTGTGCTGTTTCTCCATTCTGCTGCTTTGAGTATAGCCAGTAGTTCGGCTTGGAAATTATTGTTGCACATCCTTAGGGATGCTGACCATGTTTTCATATTTTGTTCCTTTTTAAGTGCTATGAATGAAGAAACCGTAGCACCTGATTCCAATTTTGATCCCTCTGTATATATTACTATGTCCTTAAAGTTGTTGCCTTATTCTGGATTCTATTGTATCTGCTGGGTGTGTCCCTCAGACATTGATCTTTTTTATGTAGTCTGTGTGGTGAACTGTGATTCTACGTATTTCTATTGTTTCTCTTAATCGTGATACTGTGCCATATGCTGCTTCGTATTTGACCTGGATGTGAATTGGAATCAGGGTAGCAAGTATCTGAAGGGCCGCCGTAGGAGATCTTTTACACGCCTTGATTACGGCCAGCAGGTAGTGCATTTGGCAAGTTGTTAAAACTACTTTACGCCTTTGATTTATCTTGTGTCCCCAGATTGGGGTTGCGCAGGTTAGTGTTTTCTCAACTATTGTCTTATACCATGTTTTTAATATGTTTGGTTTGAATCCCCAGCTCTTTTTGGCCATTTGTCCCGTCATCTAAAACGTTTTACTGAATTTTGCTGTTTGGGTTTGAAAGCGTAGTAGCCAGTTAATTTTTTGTGGAGGATTACACCTAAGTATTTTATTTGCTCTTTCCCTTTTAAATTCCTACTGTTGAATTTTATTCCTGCTATTTTTTAACTGTCTGCAGTTGGTGAATTTCTTTGTAGGTGGTCTATTAATGTACTGCAATTACCTTTTGTCTCAATTAAGAGGAAATATGTTGTTTTCTATCCATTCATTCAATTCTTCTATAGTATCGTTAGACCAGTTAATTAAATTTTCTTTAGTTTAAGATTTTAGAATTAGTATCAAATCATCTACTAATGCTTGTATTTTCACCCTTTTACCCTATTTTTTCTTTAATGCCGTGCCTGCTATTAGCAGCCGCTGCAATGGGCCAAAGCAGCTTCCCTGCTGCCAGCCGCCAAATGTTTGTTTAGTCTGTTTGATTCCATTTTCATCTAGTGATACGTATCTGTCTTCAGGGAAGCTAATTATCCAGTTGATAAAATAGGTTTAACAGGCAGATTGTTTTAGATATTTTTTCTGTAATTGGTCATAAGATGTTGTCGAACACGCCTTTGATGACCATTGCAAGTAGTAACGATTCATTTTTATCTAGTTTGCCTTGCTTTATTGTTTTGATTAATTTTTTTAGTGCGTGTTCTGTTGAGACTCACCTGTTTAAAACCATATTGTTTATCACTCCAATATTTATTAACTGTGAGGTGGTGCATGTTTAAAACATTCCTTGACTATAAGATTAGCCTTCCATTATCCATGCACGGATTTTTAAAAAAGTTTATTTTCATTCATTTTAGTAATTAACTTTTCATCAAGTAATACAAATGTAAGAACTCTTAAAACGTTAAAAGATTCTTATACTTAATACGTATAAAAATACCTTTCAAAAATTCTTTTTGAAATATATCGATCAGTTTCAGGTAACTTTGGGAAGCAGTGTTAGGACGTTAATGTTTTCAGGGTCCAGTAAAAGTGATATTATTTTGAAAACACAAGGGTGGAAGGGAGGTCAAATTAAATTAACAAATGATAAAAGTGACTAGCACAAAATGTTGAATATCTGCAGTCAATGATAGTCACAATATATATATTTAAATCAGGGAAAATCTTGATTTTTAATTTTGTATTATCGAATTAAGTCTTAAAAACTAGTCTATACATCTATTAAATGACCCATATTCAAGTTAAATGAAAAAAAAATATATTGCATAATAAATTAATTTAAATTTTGTACAATTAAATATATAAATCATCAAAGCAATTTGAAAGAAACTGGCTATTTTTAGTGTATTATAAAATAATCAAAACAAGAGATTAAGTGAATTTCAATAATGAAACCTTTAAAATTAATGCAAATTAAAGTTCATTCATACTTATCACAAGCTGCTCAGGTATTACAAATTTTATTTACCATAAACTGAATTTCATGCATATAATGCACATAGTATTATATATATTAAGAAGATTATGTACAACATGTTAGCTTAAAAATTTCAACATCCCTAGAGAATATTGCATAGGATTATTACTTAATTGGAGACATACGATAAAAATTCATTTCAAAAATATAGATTTATTTATTTATTATTTTCCATTCTAACTCTCGTTGTCAATGTTTTTTCAGATCATTCTTCTCGGAGCACATGCGTATTAAAAACACAAGACACGTAGTATTAAAAAAAGTATGTAAAAAAAAAAAAAACGTAATTTTGAAACATAATTTGTAACTATAAATAGAAAACTATTTGTGTGCTTTAAAACGAGAGAGAGTGAAAAGGAAAATAACATAAATAAAAATAAGTTTAAATCAAATCAAGTCGAGATTCTCCCTAATGCTTTTCTGATTTGTTTTTATTCTATTTATCTCCTACAAGGAAGAGTTTCAAAGCTTATAATTAAAATAAATTTTAAATTCATTAAAACAAAAAGGTGGATTATATTTAATAGTACATATAACAATAATCCATAACTTTAGAAGGAAATTAAAAATAATTTAAATTTTTGGTTACAAATATAGCCAGAAATCTTAAAGAAAGTAAGGCGATGGAAGTTATTTCTGAAGGAGAAAGAACACAGTGAATTTTTCTATACCCATGATCAGGGCTTTACAAATTTGAAAAAATCTGGTAGCCAGGTATACATTCTAGTCGCCAGTAAAAGAAAAAGAAAGTTAGACCCCCCCCCCCCCCCCGCTATTGATTTCCAAAAGCACAAATGTTTTTTTTTTTTGTTAATTAAGTGAGGGAAATTAATACCATAGTTTAGAATTATTAGTTACATGGCTCAGAATAGTACTTAATTAAAAAAGACAATAAAACTAAGTTTTATAAGGAAACTTTTCCAAAATTATATCTCTGAAAGAAAAAAAAAGGAAATATTGTAAATTCTAAATAATCCGCATGTTCGGGAAATGCTGAATGCCGAATGTTTCAAAAGTCCGAATAGTTGAGTGCTACAAAATCTATATCTGATGAGAGAGCATTGATAAAATAGTGAAACCGGAAAACGACTTTTTGCTTATTTAGCCTATCGAATTCAGTCAAATAATTCTGATTTTATTATTTTGAAATTTGCATTTAATGAACTCTCTTAGTTTTGCCAAATTAAAAATGTAAGTTTAATTTTTTTTTGTTTTAATATAATTTCAAATTTATTTCTTAACTAGTATATACATATATATATATATATATATATATATATATATGTTATATAACAATTTATTTCCTTCGTATCCTTCCATTTTATTCGCATTAATATTTTAAAATTAATCTAACTTCTGACATCATCATCATTTCCTTAATTCTTAATAATATCTATTCCTATTTAAAGTCCTTTAAAAGTAAAGATCCGTATATTAATAATTATTTTATTCCAAATCTTAATCTAAAATTTAAGGTCATTCGTAGCTTTTATCAGTTCCCCAATCTATAAAATTCTGAGACGCGTTCTCATTTCGAATGTTTTTTAAAAGCCATTTTCTTTTTATTATTATTATTATGCTAAATTTTTCGCGCGCTGAGGTAGTTTCACTCCAAAATTAATCCGCTACCAGGTTCGGAATTCTTTACCGTCTTAGCTCCTCCTTCGCACCTCATTTGCTGGGCTGGAGCTAGCCTCTCACTCATTGGTTCATACGCTCATGACGTAAATTACTGTATGTCTCCGCTGAAAGAACAAAACCAGGTCGCATCGGTCGGAGCACTAGATTTTTGACGTTTTCGGAAGCATAAACAAATATGTATCTGGTGTTTTTATGTCCGTAGAATATTCATCTGGCCCAGTAACATCTTAATTCAATGAAGTGAAGCAACGTTAGCCCGAGGACTATAAGTTTTAGACCTTTGGGAATTGTTTCTGTGTTGTTCGTCTTCTAATAAAATTATTTGTCTGGAGATTGGCTGGATTTATTGGAAAACTTTGGTGGACTCATTTCATTGCCTTCTACTTCGCCATACTCGCTAATAGCGACTGCAACTTGCTATATCGTTGAAGGACTGCCATTTTTTTCATCGAATATTATTCATCGTAATATCTCAACCTCGTCAAAATGCTACATATATATTAACTTAGTATTAAATTTCTGAAATAGTTCAACGATTGGACAAAATTAAATATTAACACATAATCCATGTGCGAAAGTTTTTGTAAAAAAGTGTTATCAATGAGTTTTTAAACAGCTTGAATTACCATATAACTCATTGTTTGATTACATAAGCTAAATTTAATGGAAATTACGCTGTACTATGCATTTCTTATATTTTAATTACGTTTGATAAGAAAGAATCATTTTACAGTATATGACCCCTTATCCGAAAATCTAAAATCCGGAAAGACCTTAAGTCCGGAAAGAAAAATTCGAAAAAATTTTTAATTTGAAAATTTTTACTAAAATTTTAGATTTTCTGAAATTTTTCGAAAATTTTACCGATTCCTAATTTTTTTTCAGTCCATTGTGTTTCAATGTTTAATCACTAAAATATTGTTACTTCAGTGGCGGGTGAAGACGGTCCCGCCCCCCTTCTCTTCCCGAAATTAAAAACAAATCATTTTTCTCTCAAATTTTAGTTTAAAATTAATTTATATTACGATTCGTTAGAAATAACAAATAGTTATGTATTTATTTCATCAGGGGTGATTCTGTTCAAGTTTTCCTAAAAATTTAAGGCATTCGATTTCGAAAATTTAAGTCTTCAGTCTAAAATTTCGAACATAAATATCTCGAATTTTGAACGATAGTCGCCGAAAAAAATCAATTATGTCTATCTTTCGCAGAAAAAATAGAAAATTTCTTCAAAGGAGTGTGGAAACAACTTGAATTTCGTCAAAGGACCGAAAATAAAAACGCAAATTTCGTTGCAGGATTGCAAAAAAAAAAAAAAAAAAAAAAAAAAAAAAAAAAAAAAAAAAACGCTAATTTTGTTAACAAATTGCAGAAAAAACGCGATTTCCGTCAGAGGCTTACGAAGAAGACGCAAATTTCTTCCAAGGACTCCGAAAAAATGTAAAATTTCATCAAGGAATCACAAAAAAAAAAAAAAATGGTTAAAGGATCGCAAAAAAAAAAACTGCGAATTTCGTCAAATAATCGCGGAAAAACATGAATTTCTTCAAAGGGTCTAGAAAAAAAACCCCACAAATTTCTTCAAAGCACTGCGAAAAAATGTCCAATTTCGTTAAGGGATCGCGAAAAAAGTGAAATTTTGTTAAAGGATCGAAAAAAAACAACCGCTTATTTCGTCAATCTCAGAAAAAACTCGAATTTTGTCAAAGGATCGTGAATAAAAGGCAAATTTCGTCAAAGAATAGCAAAAAACGCAAATTTCATCAAAGGATCGCAAAAAGAAAACGCAAATTTCTTCAAAGGACTACGAAAAAATGAAATTTCGTCAAAGGATCATAGAAGAAAAACGCAAATTTTGTCAACGAACAGCAGAAAAAATGCAAATTTTGTCAAAGAATCACGAATAAAAAACATGAATTTTGTCAAATAATCGTGAACTTCGGGAGGACCCAAAATCCGGAAAATTCCAAAACTCGGAAAGCCTTTGGTCCGGAGGAATCTGAATTTACGATGGAATCAATTTCAAAATCCGCCAGTAGATGGCGACACTATACTGAATCAACCTCAAATCTCTCTTTCTACGAAATAAATCACCGCTGCTTCTGAAAAAAAAAAGTGCTTACAGAATTTTTTTTTACAGAAATGTTAATATACATTTTTTTTTATGAAATAGTTTTTTAAGGTTTTAAACAAAATTAAAAGATTTAAAAGCTTTAATAACTAAACTAATTTTTATCATGCTATGTAGTATATATCCAAAACAATATATTATATACAGGGTTGTACAAAATCTATCGACTACATTTTTAACTATGGATTTGTAGTTGCTAAAACGGGACTATTAAATATGTTATGTTTTCTATACAGTATATTTAGTTATTACATCTTATTTAACGGTGAAGTTTCGTTACAGTTTTCTGAATGTGTTGGAAAGGGTTTCATAATATATGCTTGACGTATGATTTTTCGTTCTTGTTTAATTATTGCCTCAAAATCGACTAAGTTCAAAATGAAAATAAATATATATTTGACATTATAGGTATGATTTCTGGCATACCAAAGCAAGTTAAATAAGATATGCATTTTAAATCTCCTTTTCAAAAATCCCCTGTTGATACTCAACTATTTAAAATTTAATTTTCATTTTAGTGGAAAATACATTAAAATTATTTATTTTTTTACTTTTTTAAATAAATTACTTTCTATTACTAATCAATGAAATCTAAAAGAGTGATTCGAGAAACAACAATTTAAAACAATATTCTGTTATACTTACATAAATTATTTATCAGTTTTCATATTCTAATAACGACCCGATGTTTTTAATTAGGAGAACAATGAAATTCTAATATCATCATAGTTTGTCACATGCCGGTATAGATAATTATATTTTATAGTCTTTAGTATGGTTATTATGCATGTTGCAAAATTATTTTCTACAAAATATAATAGCAAAATTAGAATAATACTTTAAGAGGATTAATGCTCAGAAATAAATAATTATTAGGAAAGTCTCAAAGGCTTATAGTTTGATTTAGTGAAAAATCAATTTAGCAGACAAAAGGGCTATTAAGTCTTATAAGCAGGATTTTGCTTGTAGAAAACTGATGTGAATATTAATGCGTATATGGAAATAATTGCGTATTATTATTTTCAATAAAGAAAAATATAGTTCATATATTTTAAAAAACTAATAAGAGCACTTTAAAATGCGTGTGATATATAAATAAAACAGTATATTTCTATAGCTAGATCTCTCTTATTTTTTTAAATCGCGAACTCCATCGTGTAATATAGAGAGTGCTTGAGAAGTCGATACTTATTTCTATGTTTACATACCTCATTTTAAAGGTAACAATTATATAGAATGTAAACTTATTTTTTACAACTTACGTTTCCAGTAATTAAAAATACCTTTTGCTTTCACCAAAGCAGATCGATAAATACATCAAGAAGGATATAAAATAGGGTCTTCAGGCCCAGAATTGGTGGACAGCTAAAAAGTGCAGAAACACAGAAAGTAATAAAAAAAAATTTGAACGTCCATCCGCACATTTTAAATAATATGTTCTACATTGGATTTGCCACGCCCTGACTAACAATTAACTTCCCGGCTGAGAAAAATATAAAACAAGTACTGGTTATGTTTGAAAGACGACCTACAGTGTCTGTATGTTTGATACCCAGAGAAAGCGGGAATTAACATTTTTTTGCCATTCGCTTTTAAATAGAAGTTGAAATGACATCACATCATTAATTACATCAACTGTCTTCCAATGTCTGCACGTACCGTACGGAATTTTCAAAAAAATATGTTGACATGGAAGGGAGATTACTAACCTTTTACTAATATTTTACGAAATCGTGACAAACTTTCTATGTCGGTGGTTTTGTTAATAACCAGAACTGTCACTATCTATATTCTAAAGGACAAACTTGTCCGTGCGTAACGGACGTCATTTTGCGAATGGCAACAGTTGACGACGATTAAATTTCGTTTTGCAGTTTTTGTTACTGCAATTTTATAATGTCTAAACATTTTCAAATTTTACGCCATTATATAGGAAAAAAAATTCCTTTCAAATGCAATTTGTTTGAAAACGGTATCGCAGTTTACTCATTTTTTATAACATTTAAATTAAATTTCAAGCGTGATTTTTTTTAAAAATCTATCTCTATCGCTTGTAGACGATTACAAAATATGAATCCGTTTGTATTTTAAACATTATAAAATGTTCAGCATTTGTTTCCAGCTAATATTCAATAACGAAATTAAAACTTCACTAAGGAATGAATAAAATAGTATAAACAAAACACAAATTTAACAGACATGTAATTGGAAAAACCGCTTAAAACAGCTGAAATTAGCAGAATAAAAATAAACTGCAGTAGATTTTTAGCTATGTCTTCGGCTGTTAATTTCTGGCACGAGGCCAATGTGAAATTGCCGCTTTTAATAAATTTCAACATTTTATTTGAATATAAAATTGACACATTTTCATATAAAAATGCTCTTTGGCGTTGTTAGGGGACAATCTAAGAAAATTTGTTAAATGTAAAAAATCTATTAGAGTTTTCAGTAAAAAATAAATAAATGGTTTTCACATTTATTCTCTATCCCGTATAGCCCGGGTTGGATGCCCTATTTAGACTAATGGTGCTAATGTTGAAAGAAAAACACTCACGTCCAAAAGTAAAAGAGGGATGTGGATTAGCACTAAAAAACTTGGTGTTTTCTTATCTTCTATTTGATGCAATGAATGGTGAATATTACTTAAATAGCATAACAATTTTGTATTTTCTTTAATTAACCAATAAATTAGCATTTTAGATCTCATATATGTCATATCTTCTCATATCTGTTCAGCATTCAAGTATTCTCATCAAGTATTCTCATATTTCCACGTGCAGTAGATTTCACTAGTCATCGCACACACACACACACAGAAAACAGATAGACAAACGAGTTTATTTTATCAGTATAGATTAAATAAATAAAAAAACTTTTAAAACCAAAATATCATACAATGATCAGTTCAATCAGAATCACAAAAAAAATATGTTTACATCTCTCAGTACCTTTTTTACTTCCTAATTATTTCAAATGTAAGGAGGGTGGTGGTGGGGGGGGGAGGTAGGGGGGAGGTGGGGGGAGGTGGGGGGAGGTGGGGGGAGGTGGGTATCTCTTGTTTACTATATTAGACTAAAACTTTGTAACCGAATTCCATTTACCAATGACAAAAAAAATCGCCGCAAAGTTCGAAAAAACACAAAAATGTGCATTAAAATATCGTGAAAATTTAAAAAATAGCTGGAAGATTTCCCAAAAACTTGATTGAAAAGAGGACAAAATTTACTATATTGGAGTAAAAGAATGAAATCGGTTTGTTTTTATTAATGTAGAAAAGTCGCCTCAAAACGAAAAAAACCCGCAAAAAATCGCTTAATAAAATCTACACAAAATAACAATATCGGTCTTCGTGGTGCATAACAACATATATAGAAATATCTTCCTCCCAAATTTTGGTAATTTTACGTTTGAAACATATTTGTTTCTCATAATTATTTTCTTAATAATCCCTACAGAATGAAGCAAAAGTTGAATATATGATATTTATAAAATTGACCTCTTTAATTGCCTAAATCGGTTATATAGCTCAATAATTATCATTATTTAAGTTTTCTTCGTGATCCCATTCATTCTCATTGTGCCTTTGTCGATTTTGTAAGTAAATATCTCTGGCATATTTAATTTTCTGCTAATAACAAGAAAAAATTCCTTCCAATTTTTACAAAAATGTAGACACTGATGTAAAATATTTTTCTACTTATGCTATGAAATTTTAAAATTGATATCTTAATTAGTTTTCTTATTTTTCGCTGCTTAGTAAAAACTCTTCATTCATTGCTTTTCATTTCAGAAGTGAGATTAGCTTATCGGCCGATTTGCGAAAAAGATCGTTTTTTTTTTTTTTTTTTTTTTTTTTTTTTTTTTTTTTTTCAAATCAGTTATTAGTTGATATCACGTCCCTATTTAATTTTTTATTCGATTTTGCATAAATATCTCTACAGTCATTAGTTTAAATCTAATAATAAGAAAATATACCATCCGATTTCCATAAAAATATATACACTAGTGTAAATTATTTTTCTACTTATGCTCTGAAATTTTCAAATCAATATCTTAATGAGTTTTCTTAATTGTCGCTCATTAGTGAAGATTCTTAATTTATTTCATTACCGTTGTGAAATCAGGCCCATATGTGCGCGCTCCTTTGCCATTTTGTGAAATACAATCGCTTTTTTATATGTTTTTAACTAATATCTCAGTTAAATATCAAAAAGTTAAAAATCTGAGCTTCAGGTGCATCCGGGTCTGCCTTGGACAATCCGCATAGACATTCTCAGACCTCTGCGTGGTGTATATTTTCCTAGCCATCGAAAGACAGACACACACTCACGCAAAGAAACTTTCTTTTATTAATATAGATTTTTTTTTCAAAAGTAATTTAGTACAAACATCTCGATTCGATATCTTCTTTAAGAAAATATGCACTGTCTTATACAGCAACAAATTTGGAATGCTAATTTGAAGAAATCACATCGAAAGCTCTCATTATAATACTTTCCTAACAACACACTCATTCAGTCAAAGTGACGTCTCTGTGATATTATGATTTGCTATTCTTGTCACAGTCAGGATGGTTGCCAGTGATTTACTTAACTTGTTACATTTTTATCTCATAGCGAGCGTCATTTCATGACTTCGTTGTAACATTATTAAGTGGTTTACAATTGGGGCATATCGACGTCACGGTGACATAATACGATAACTTCCAAGTCACGTGATCATAATAATAATTGAATTTTGTCTATCGTTCTTTAATAATTGTTCGATTGTGTAATGACTTAATTAGTTTTTCATAATTCATTTCTGAATTAGCAAGTGTTACCGAGATTATATTGAAAAGCGTTATAATTATTTTTACTTCTTTTTATACTGTCACTTGTAACATTTATTTTTTCAGAATAAAGACTAGTCGTTGGGGGCCACCGTAATACTTACTCATCATCGATAGGCATATAAAATATGAAAATAAAAACATATGTAAACT
This sequence comes from Maratus michaelseni, assembly GCA_963931845.1. Lineage (NCBI taxonomy): Eukaryota > Metazoa > Arthropoda > Arachnida > Araneae > Salticidae > Maratus > Maratus michaelseni. The sequence continues at coordinate 445,140,924 of OZ007589.1, read as the reverse complement.
ATTTATAAAATGCATTGCAATTCCAAAATAAAATTTAAAGGCATTTTATATCTATCTCATTTTGTTCGGTATATAGAGTGTTTAAAATCGTGGCTTGATGACGTCATAAATTTTAAATGCTCTATTACTGAATTGTGTAAAAGAAATATATTTATAACTGCAAAAATGATAGTCGTATTAACTAACAGCTTACGTTGGAATAAGTGTCTTATTTTCAATTAAAATATGTATTTGAATTGAAATTTGAATGAAATACAGTGTTATAAAAAATCGAAGATTGTGAAAAATAGCATTACAAATATCTCGGGAACTCATTATCCGATCGACTACATTCTTTATGAAAATTTTTTGTTTTTTTTATTGTATGTTAAATTTGCTCCTTAAAATAAACAATTTCGAAAGTTTTTATGTACCTTTTATCAAAATGAATATTTCGAGTCCGAAAAAAATAGTTCGGGATAATCGAGGTTACTGAAATTCAATAGGATTTTTCTCATTATTACATACTAAGTACATACCGAATTTCAAGTCTCTATCTCAATTTGTTCGGGAGTTAGAGCGTTTACAGACACACACACAGACGGACAGACGGCAATTTATTTTTCTAAAAATATGTTTTTCGGAATATCCAGTGTCTGAAACGTGTAAATCCGCCAAAATCGTGTAAATCGTCCGTTTTGTTTTTTCAATTTTTAAAACGATTACAATACTTACACTATACTACGTATGATGAGTAGGTAAAAGTATTTTTTGCGAAACATTGTGTATCAGATAACATTCAAGGCTGAAATATTTTTTAAATTTTGGTTACTTTCGACAATATTGTAAAATTTTGACTGAGAGGTACGGCAAAAGACGTGTATGAACGCTTTCGTACACCAAGTATTATAATATTGTGACAACACAATAAATGCATAGCAACATGTATCATTGTGCAAAGAATGGCTGAAATTTTGTAAATAAAGAGTTAGCATTATCAGGTTTTTCTACCTCTGACAGTTCTGATAATTGAAGCACTCCGATAGCTATATGTTACTTCGGCAATAGCAAAGAAAAAATGGTATTTCCATTTTTGCGTTTTTATAAATCTTCATTTTTCTTTACACATATTTTAAGAGGAAGTTTCAGAAAATAAATTTAATTATCCTAGATAATCTCCACGCGAATGTGAACGTTGATTTATGTGAGCATTTTTGGGACCATGTACCATACATTCAGAATTATTTACCCCTTTCATATTACATTTAAGCGTCATGGATATTGATCTTATTTTCAGGTACGCATTCATCAAAAGCTTTAATGTTTATATAGAAGATTATACCGGGAATTTCCACTTCCTTTAAATCACATGCAATGCACACATTGTATAATCCTTTATATTCCAATAGTTGCTCTCTGTATATATCACGTATGCAGAGTTGTGGAATATTGGAAACCAGTCACTGAATTAACAAAGATATTTCCTGATTTTAATAATGGTTAGTAAACATAGAGAGTGGATTGATTCGCATGTTCATTATGTAGCCATTGTAATAATTGCACTGTTCTAATAAGTTACAGTTGTAAATATACAAAATAATACATTAATTGTTGCATTATACTATTGTTTTGAATAAACATTTTACAGAAAGTTAAGTTTTGCTTGGAAATTTAGATTGAGAAATAAATATATTTATTTTAATTTTAATGTTTAAATCATGAAACTCTTAATTTGCTAAAAAATTTATGCCCGATTATCTTTAAATAAATATTCAGTGTTTTAAATGAAATTCATTTTCATGTATAAGAAAAGCTTGTCTGCAGAATGCGTGTATTATTATTTTTAGATTCTTTATTTTCTTATTCTAAGCAATATTCTAAATGTCATTGCATTACTTGAAAAAAAATCTAGATATACTGTTCTTTTATAGTTACAGAATAGCATATGAATCGTAAAATTATAATTTTTAGTTTGTTATTTTAATAATAACTTATTGATATGAAACTGGAAAATGCCGTATCCTGAAACGTTTCTTGTTTATTATTTTCTATGGAAAATCATAAACAAAAAAAATATTAATACAATATACGTATATAAATCATATTATATAGAAATCAACAAAAAAGCATTATAGAGCTTTTATTGTTGAGTTGTCTTTCGAGATACAAGTATGCATATATCATATGACCTTTAAAAATCGTATTATGTACCTGAAATCATTTTTTATGTTCAATTTGCCGTACCATATTTACTCTAATTACAACTCTTTTTTGAAAGAACTTTGAAGATGTATTTGACTTTGAAAATGTATTTGATAATTATGCGAATATTCAGAAGCGCATTTATAAGATTGAGCTATATTGCGGTTAAATCTGTTAAATAAAAATGATATATCAGTCAGATGTAAACAAAAATTTCGATGATCATGTTCATATATATAAGTAATTTGCTGACTTTCGTGCATTTAGTGTACCCGAAATTGCATCAGGAAAATTTCCACTATAATATAAAGAGAGATTTCTTTAAGTTGCTATTTTGCATATTTAGTGTACCCGTCATTGCATCAAGAAAATTTTCACTGTAATATAAAAAAAGATATCTTTAAGTTGCCTATTTCGAATATTTTCGCAACTTCGCAAAGAATGAATTGAAAGGGGGGGGGGTGTATACGGATAGTATACGGTTATTAACATTGGCACAAAAGTATATCTTTCCCAATAAAAAAATGTAAGTAATTGAAAATTAAAGAAAATTATTAATTATTGTTAATCATTCAAACATAATTTAATCCAACATATTCGCGTGAATTATTGTGAGGAATTTCTTATACAAGGAATAGTAATAAAATGTATACAGTATTGGTGAAATTTTCTTAAAAAAATTCATATACATTCAACAGTGATTAGTTAATTTTTCAATAATTTTATCCGACTAAGTATCGAAATTTGAGGATATTTTTTGGACTTTCTTGGTTTTCTTTCATAATGAAATTTTAAATTTTAGTTCCAATTTTAATATGTAGTTTACACCTTCGTACAAAATAAAACACACATATTTATGAAGTCTCCAGGAATTAAAATGATCTTTTTTTCTAACAGTAGTTAAAACTGGAGCTGCAGACATCGTTCAGATTGTTTATTTGTTTAATATGGCTACTGTACAATGCATTTTTATGTAGGCATTTGTATTAAATATTAGAAACCTAATAAAAAAAGTTGGATATTGTACGTTAAACGAGACAAAAAAGGTTCGTTTCGTGCTATAACTACTTGTACAATGTAATAAAATCCTCGTTATTATTTCAGTGAAATAAATTATATCGTCTGCTAAGAGCGAAATGAGGATGCCTTCGTTTCTTTCTGATTACCTATGCCACGTTTACAGATGCAATTTTCAACACCAGACAGCGCTGTAAAATTCACCATGGAGATCTTGCTTTGCTAATGATTACCTCCATGGTTTAATAGGCATATAAATCAAACACTTTGTGCAAATTTTAATTCATAAATTAACACAATTAACAACGTTATAACGCACAAATGAAAAAAAATGGCGCAAAAAATTACATACGGCCGTTTTGAGGATTCTTGGATCCCCTTTCTCAGTGAAAAAATAAATAAATAAAATTGATTCAAAGAATCACTTGGTTTTAGCCCCGAGTACTGGCTTGATTGAAAATGCCATCAATATTTGTATGACTCACGATGAACGAATATTTTGTTTATTTACGCTAACGGATTGAGATATTCGGCTGTTAGTCTTATTTTCACTGAAGTTATTTCAGAATCTATACATTTTTTAATGTAACTCATCTCTCAAGCAAAAAATATTTTTGAATGATCTTTCTAAAACTGTAACTTTTATGCAAGTTTGTTCTAAAAAATAATTTTGAATAAAAATAGCCGCTTGGCATATGGAAAGAGATGTCTTTAGCCGGTATTTGTTTTCCTCAGTCACATGACTTGCGCTTTTACTATATAGATTACATATGATAGGATTTAATAGAATGAAGAACACTTTTATTAATATCTTTTTAAGTTTTGATTCGATTTTCATAAACTTTGAAATGACTCGACAAAATTCAGCAACGATTATATATATTAAATTTCAAACCATTCAATTGGGTTGATTTTGCGCAGTTATATGCGGACAGACGAACAAACAAACGATACGATGACTATAGGTGCTACGTATTTATATAATTACGAACGCATCTAAAAAGTACTTAACGATGTAACAAAGGAAATGAAATGCTTTGATAAGTCTTAATGAAGGAATTGTTTCTACTAGGTAAACCATATTCAATGGCTGGAGTATCATAGTTGAGGGTTTTTCCAACAGATCGAAAATTGTCTGAGCCAAGACTACTTTAGAAGCGTTCGTGAATGATCGAGTTTTTCAATCCTTAGAGTTCACAACAAATAGATCAATACCGATTTAATGTATTAAGTACATAAACATTTGTCAACGAGCTGCTTTTCTATTTGTCGAAATTTTGTTAAAATCTTAAAAATAGAATACAGATAGAAGAACATAATTTTTCTGCGTTTATCTTGAGGAATTACACATGTATCACAAGTGTAAGATAATTATTGTTATTTCCAATATATTAAAAATGAACGTGGAAAAAACTATACATTAAGGAAATATTAGAATGTTTTCCGAATTGTAAGGGAAAAAAAAAAGATTAAAATTCGTTGTGGTACAAAAAAAAGAAAGGAAAATAAATCACGACCAAAAGAAAAACAAAATCGACTAACATGTGAAACACGGATATTTAGAAATTAAAATAACCAAGCAATTAACCGGTGCAGCCAGGGTAAAATATTCTCGGTATGGTGCAGTGTATGGAGCATAGAAAAAAATCATTTACATTTTTAAACACATTTTAATTAATACCAATATATTTTTTTCCTACAACTACAACATTAGCAATCCCTTTTTGTTACTTTCGGATTTTTTGCATGCCAGAGGTTAATTGCGAAACATTTCACTATTTATAGCAACTTTGTGATATTGATTATTTCAGTGGTTATGTGCGTAGTTAAACAATATGTCTGATGAATTCGTGTTTTATTTTATTTGTTTATTAATTTTTGAAGTTTTTATTTCGAGTGGAAATTTAGTTATTGTATATTACATGGAAACAAACAAATGCTGAATTTTTTACATTGTTTAAAGTGCATCTTTCTTAATTGTGTATCACACATTTAAAAATATTTTAAAATCTCTAAAGCGTCAGTAAACACAGATAAAGTTGTTAAGCACGTTGTATTTGAAACTACATTTTTGTTTATATTCCACTGTGTAAAAATTGAATATTTTTTAAATTTATGGAAAAGATCGTTGCTACCATCAATATGACATCACTGTTACTCATGTATATGCTTTTACTTTATAATATAAATATTTTGTACCAGGAAAAAAAGTTATGCAAATACATATTTTACATATTTTTACACATTAAACATAGCACAGTTCAAATTTGTCGAGTTTTCAGAAGTTATATCGGATATTTTATTTGCGTTCCTGCATTAACGTGCAATTTAAGATTGATAAACACGCTACTGGTAACCATATTAAATTATTTTTTTATATTTTGGAGTTTGGCTTTATTTTTACTATTTTATTTGACATGACTTTATATTTTTTTAGTTGTTTCAACAGTTTTTTTTAATATCATTTCTCAGTAAAACTAGGTATTGCTGAGTAATTCGAAAATAAATGAACACATTTTACAGTAATTTTTATTGGAATATCGTACTGTATAGACCATATATTGTATACTATATACTTATTAAAAATTTGGCTAAGATGCTTTACACTCACGCAGAATGAAAAAAAAAATAATCGGTTAAAACAAGGAAAAAAGTCACCAAATTTAGGGGATTTTTTCCTTTAATGGCAACCTAGCCATTGTATTAAGTTATTCGTTTGGCGAGGTCTTGAAAATCGCGCCAACTAAAAAGTCGCCAAACTTATGTTTACATGTTTGCGTGAGTGTAAAGCATCAGTTCCAAAAATTTAATCATCACAAGTTTTATGTATTATTGCTGAGTAAAACTAACAAGGAGAGGTTCCGAGGTCGGCGTCACAAAATGCGGTGAACGTTTGTGTATTGATAGAGTATAGTTAGTATGTAAATATATGAAAGCCATAAATCGCAATACCCAGGGGGTCTTGAGAAAAAAGGTCTCGATGTTTACGTCACAGTTTATAATTGGATAAATTTCTCTTTTTGGCTAGCGGCTTCGTAGTCTGCTCGGTAGAGTGCTTGGTTCGGGATTTTTGCGTTGAGGTTCGAGTCCCCAACTACACCCATTTTTCGACGAAATATTTTTTTATCAATTACTTTTGAGCTACAATTAAAAAAATATGTATAATCATTGAAATTAAAAAAAAAAGATAAATTAAATTATGTTTTGTATCATATAAATACAGTTTTAACTATGAAATTCTGCATGTTTAAATATTTAATTGAGAGTAAAACAAAATTAAATTTTTATAGACCAGAAATTTTTTGCAGTTATTTAAAATTATTTATAGTTATTTAAATGAATAATCTACTATTTTTCACAGAGAAAAAAATTTAAGTGATACGTAATATAAATCTGTAATATATTATTTTAACTTTAATTTATTATACAAATATTTTAAATAGTTCGTGATTTTTTAAAACTATTATTTAAAATTTTTATATGAATTTTTAAATTCTCGTATTCTTGGTCTTTATTTCCTACGTAATAACTATTTTCAGTAATTCAGTCTCTTTTTAGAACTTATTTTTAATTTCATGAACAGTTTTTCTAATTATAAACACAATAAACCAAGATAAAAAAAAAAATTAGTTGTTTAAAATACGATGCATTTTGAAGTACTATTATGATTGAAATTCTATTAATACTAACTGAAAAATTAAAATAATAATATATTATAGTTTTATATTACGCATTTTAATTTATTTATGTCATTGTGAAAAATAGTAGATTATTCATTTAAGTAACTGTAAACCATTCACAATAACAGCAAACATTTCTGGTCTATATAAATATAAATTGTCTACTTTTATTTATTTATTTTTTACTTTCTATTAAATATCTAAATATGCAAAATTTCCTAGTTAAAACTGTATTTATACGATACAAAACATAATTTAATTTATATTTTTCGAAAATTTCAATGATTATAATTTTTTTTTATTGTGTAGTTCGAAAGTAATTGATAAAAATGTTCGCTGCGAAACATTAGTCTAGCTGGGGATTTGAAACTAAACACAAAAATCTCCAATCCAACGCTTTACCGAGTAGGCTACGAAGCCGCTTACCGAAGTTAGAAATTTTTCCTATTATAGAGAGTTACGATTTCTTTAAGACATTTTTTGTCAAGTATCCTTGAGTATTGTGCTTTATGGTTTTCATGTATTTATATACTAACTATACTTTATCGATACACAAACGCTCACCGCATTCTGTGTAGCCGACCTCGGAACCTCTCCTTGGAAATATTGTTGAGTATTTGCAAAATACATGTACACAATTTATAGTATTGTACCATCGCCTTGTATATACGTCCTAATTTTTTTTCACAGCAAATTTCATATATTATTGCTGAGTATTTCGAAATATATATGTGCACAATTTATAGTAATTTATTGTACACTGTAAAAAAAATCAGAAGCATTTCGGCACAAGGCGAAAAGGTTTCCGTAAATTTTTAGTAAACTTTGTGTTCTCCACAGTTACTTGTTATTTTGGAATCGTTACACGTATTTTTGGAAAAATATTCAAAGCGGTGAATACTCTGAAGAAGTCAGAAACGTTACATCCCATAGCGGAAATGTTCTCGAATAGGTAGTGTAAAATGTTGGTTACTGAAACATTCGGAAATGTTACACTCATTCCGTGTAAAGTTTAAAAATGGAATTCAAAATGAAGTAATATTTGCGCATGCTCATCTACTCCGACCTACTGCACATGTCATTATCACGTGATTCGTATTGTTCTTGAGAGGAAAGACAGCTTAAAACAGATGCAGATGCAACGTATTTATATGAGCTGTAAGTATTCTGTTTTATAATTTCTTTTATTTCAGAGAACAATATGCTTTTTTAAAAAAAAATAATATTATCAGATTCTATTTTATTGCATATTAATATTATATTTGCAGTTAATCTTTCGTTGTATACACAAAGTTAAATAACTCTTTCGATAGTTTCTTTATACTCTTGTTCCATGAATCTATAATAAATATTAGATATTTGATTGGTGAATAATAATGTAGTACTAGAATTAATGATGTACAGATAGCACCGTATACACGTCTTTAACATCTTTTCATTTTGAGATCGGTTCCGTTTCATAACTTTTCTAATGATGAAATGTATCGTTTATATGACAGAACAAATTCCTAATTTCACTTATACTATACGTTTTTCCTTCATTTTTTATGAATCAGATATTTATAAATAAATATAATTGAAAATTTGATTTATAAATCTATAAATAATTCTTTTTTAAAATCCGGTCTCGTGAATTCCATGCTGTAAACAGATACATATGCATTATGAAAGTGCTTTATTTCCCAAAATAGATGTATTATTTTTAATACCTTTAAATAAATATATTTTTTAATCTTGTAAGTATAGATATTATGTCAAAAGATTTCGTATCTGTAAATAATTATTTTATTTTATGAACTGTATACTTATAAAAATATATTTATTTTCTCAGGTTATCTCAGCACTTCTCAAGTTATACGAATAAAATAATACCTTTAAATGAATATATTTAGAAGCATGATAGTTTTAAAACACTATATTAAAAATATTTACAAACAGACAAAATATTTTTATCAATATATCTATTTATAAATATACAATTCGTGAAAATAAAACAATTACCACAGATATAAAATATTTTCGAATAGTATAACTATTTACAGGATTTTAAAAAATGTTGAAAGGTATTACTAAAATCTATCCATTTATAAGTATAGGGAAATTAAATATTTTCATTGAGTATCTATTTAGAGGATGGAACTCATGAGGCTGCATTTAAAAAAAGAATTATTTATAGATCCGTAAATAAAATTTTCAACGTTACTTATTTAAAAATATCTGATTCATAAAAACTGAGTGGAAAACGTATAGTATAAATGAAATTAGGAATTTGTTCTGTCATATAAACGATACATTTCATCATTAGATAAGTTATGAAACGGAACCGATCTCAAAACGAAAAGATGTTAAAGACGTATATACGGTGTTATCTGTACTTCATTAATACTAGTACTACATTATTATTCATCAATCAAATATCTAATATTTATTATAGATTGATGGAACAAGAGTATAAAGAAACTACCGAACGAGTTATTTAACTGTGTATACAACATCTTCTAAACTTGTTGTACTTGTAAACTTGTAGTAGGTAAACTAAAGAAGTTTCCAGACGACTCCACTCTGTTCCTACAAAGGAAAATTTGAAAGCCTATCTTCAGTAGAAGGGCATACTCTCAAATTTGGAGTTATTTTAAAATGACAGAAGTATTTGTCATAGAATTAAGTTTTTTCAAAGTGTATTTCGCCTGCATAAATAACTTTAAAGTGATATCTTGAGTAGCAGTCTAATAATAAAAGGTAAATAATAAAACGAGTTCCGAAAAATATATTTTTCGCACCAGAAATTACAGAAAGTTTACAGTGTTGCTAATTATAGAGTATAATTCATCTACAAGATCATACTTCATAGGGTCATTTCTATAGTATGATTAGCGAGTTCGCTCACAGAACTACGCAGAAAACTCAACCACGATGATGTGGAGTGGGGTTTCGCCTCGAGCGAATGTAATATTATTTTTTTTTAAAGCATATTGTTCTCTCAAATAAAGGAAATTATAAAACAGAAATACACAGAAACATTTCCAAAACACACAGAAACATTTCCGATGTATACAAAAGCAATTCTGATGTATGCAGAAACCTTTCTTATGTATACAAAAACATTTCCGATATATGCAGAAACCTTTCCGATGTATACAAAAACATTTCCGATATATGCAGAATCGTTACTGAACATCTGACTGAAATATAGAGAAACGTTTTCGAAATATGCGAAAACTTTTACGAACATCTGACCGAAATATGCGGAAACATAACAGAACCGATGGGCCACATTGCTGCCCCACCAGACAGAGTAACGTTTCCGAGTTTTTTTTTTTACAGTGTAACAGCGACTTGTATACGCGTAAAAATAATTTAATCATGACAAATTATATGTATTATTGCTGAGTATTACTATGTATAGCTCGGTAAATGCAACATATATGTATTAAATTTATAGTAAGTTATTTAACCATCTTCATGTATATACTTCTTACAATTTTAGTCAGTGCAAAATTTTTAAAGTTTTGCTGAGTAGTTTCAAAATATATGTAAACAATGTATAGTAGTTTATTATACCATCATCTTACATATAGGACAATTGTAACCAATAAAATGTAGAAAGTCTTTGAATTTAAGATTTATATTTGTAGACTCATTAGTCTGTAATGGAACTTTGAGGGCATCTTTTTAAATATGCGGGAGACTATGTGTAGAGTATGAAAATATCGATAAATGTTTTACTTTACGATGTTTGTCAGATGTTTGTCAGAATCGTAAGCAGAAGATAGATCGAAAATATTTTATTCTGTTTGTTTTTTCCTATGAATTACATACACGTAAAAATTAGTGGTTTTTTTTCGATAACATTATAAATAATTCTGTACTCAAGAAAAAAAAAAAATGTTTCAACATTTTACCTAACCAAGTACGAAAACATGTCAACATCATTAACAGAATGTATATACATCAAAATATTTAATCTAAGCAAATTTGTCTATAAATTGTTTCAACGCCAATTTTGTATTATTAACATTATCTTTATTACTTACTATCATATGTAGTATAGGGTAAGTCCTGTAATCGTTTTGAAAAAAAAAATGTTTGACGGATTTACACGTTTCAGATACTCAAGATTCCGAAAAACATATTTTTAGAAAAAAAAATAACTTGCCGTGTGTTTGTAAACGCTCTATTTCCCGAACAAATTAAGATAGACATTTGAAATTTGGTATGTGCTTAGTATGTAATAATGGGAAGAAGCTTGTTGAATTTCAGAAACTCGATTATCCGGAATTATTTTTTCTTCGTACTCTTGAAATATTCATTCTGATAAAAGGTATATAAAAATTTTCGAAATTGTTTATTTTAAGGAGTGACTATAAAAGAGAATAGAAAAACATAAATTTGATTAAAGAACGAAGTTGATCGGATAATGAGTTGCCGAGATATTTGTAAGCGTATTTTCCAAACTCTTCGATTTTTCATGACCCTGTATTTCATTCAAATTTCAATTCAAAGACATGTTTTAATTGAAAATGAGACATTTCATCCGACGCAGTAAACCGTTAGTTAATAGGATTATCCATTTTGGAGTTATAAGGATGTTTCTTTTACGCAGTTCAGTAGTAGAGCATTTAAAGTTTATGACATCATCAAGCTACGATTTTATTCGAATTGCAATGCCTTTTATAAGTATGTTTACACATTTTTTTCATTTTATTTTCATATCTTATATTATGCATATCCATGATGGGTAAGTATTACGGTGGCCTCAAACGATTAGTTTTTTTATTGCTGAAATATAATCCATTTGGATATGTGTAAGTTAGTGCAGTAATAGTAAATAATGGAACTGCAATTTCCTATTCATCTTTTTATGTAGAATGTGTTCTTTCCCAGGTGAATCACATCATACCATAAATCATGTAAAATATTTAAGATCACCTACAAAAGCTAATGATTTTTTTAAAAAATCAAAAAGATGTACAAAAAAATTATAAATTTAAAAAATTGTTTCCGTTAAGCGTTAGAACGTGATACAAGGATTTTGGAACATTTTTTGTTTTTGCTAAATCTTAAATGGCTGAGATATGGGAGTTTGAAATTCTAGAGTGGCTGAGATTTTGAAACACTCTGATTTGTGTTATGCTGTAACTCTCGTGTTTATGAACCGATATGAATGCGACTGATCATGTGTACAGAACATACCAAGGTCTCGACCGAGTTCGTTGTCTAGCTTCATGAACCATCTTGTTTCAAAATAGCGTCAAGTTATTTTTTTATATAATTCAAAAAGACGTATAAAAAATAATAAATTGAAATCGTTGTTTCCGTTAAGTGTTAGACCGTGATACAAGGATTCTGGAACATTTTTTTGTTTTGGCTTTATCTGAAAAAATGGCAGAGATATGGCAGTTTGATATTCTACGGAGGCTGACATTTTGAAACAATTTTATTTTTGTTATGCTGTAATTCTCATGCTGAAATTCTCATTCAAATTCAGTATTAATGAAAACCAGGATTGATTTTTCTATAATCGAGTTCCAAGCATTTTAGCTTCGGGTTTTTGAGTAAAATGAGTTGAATTTTTAAAAACATGGACTATGAAAGCTACCTTTTCCTCCCGGTACTGGTCGGAGTGGGTTTTATTTTTTATTGTTGAAATATTAACCATTTGGATAGTTCTAAATTCTTACAGTAATAACAAATAATGGAACTGCAATTTCCTATTCGTCTTTTTAGGTAGAATTGTGTTCTTTCTCAGGTGAATCACATCAAACCATTAATCATGTGAAATATTTAAGATCACCTTAATACAAATGCTAATGAAATCTTATTAACATGTTACATTCTGTAATCGTGTAGCATAATTTCACGCATGGTATTGCTCTCTATATACATTTTCATATTAGTTTTAAGCAACATGGATATCGATCTTATCTTCGGGCATCCGTTAATCAAAAGCGATAATGTTTATGTAAGAGATTGGGAATTCCCACTTCCTTTAAATCACCAGCAGTGCAAACATTACACAGCGCTTTATATCCCAATAGTAGATTTGCATATCAAATATATGGAGATGTTCAATATTGGAAACCAGCCACTGAATTAACAAAGATATTTTCCGATTTCATTTAAGCATAGTAAACGCATGAGGCAGCAGCTTGATCTGCATGATAATTGTATTATTACTTGATAAACAATAAAATACTTCTGAAATAATAAGAATGTAAATCATAAATATATGTGATATTAAATCACAAATGTGCGTGATGGATTCTTTTAATAATAATAATTATAAATCTGAATTTAAAAATTTTACTTTTAAAATTTAGATTAAGGCACATTGCATTTAAACCTACTCGCTGCCAACGACGAGTATACTCGTGGTTTTTCAATCTAAAATTACGAATTCGTACCAGAAATTTCGAAAGAAGAATCTTTATTTTATGTAATCACGAAATGTCTGTAATTAAATAAAGTAAATATTGCTATTAGCATTTTCTGTTATGAATTCGAACTTTCTAAATAAAATAAAATTCCGGTAATTTTATCCCGGCAGTGAACGTGTTAAACATCCAATTATGAAAATATATGTTTTAAGAAATATTTCCCACATATGACATTTTATTTTAATCCAACGCTAGTACTGTAAAAGTATTTTACCTTCATATGTAGTGTATAAATATTAGTAGAGTATTGTTTTCATTGCATATCCTGGTATTTTTTTTTACTTTACTGATAACTGATCAATAGTTTCTTTTTAAATTTCAGCTAATATATTTGAATCTTAAATTTTAATCATTTTATTTGTAACTTCAATTAATACGTGTTTAGTATGTAGTTAAATATACAATTTAAATTTCAAAAACAAAAGTTCAGGTATTTTACTTTTAATCCAACACCAGTTGTGTAAAATATTTTATCTTCATATGCAGTGTAAAATTATTAGTAGAGTGTTGTTTTCTTTGAAAGTCCTGGTATTTTTTTACTTAAGTGATAACTCAAATTTCAGCTTCATAGTAAATGCCAATAGCTTTTTTTTAAATTTCAGCTAAGATATTTGAGTCCTAAAATTGAAAGATTTCATTTGTAAATTCAATTAATACATGTTCGTATATATGTAAATATACAATTTAAATTTAAAATACATCAGTTCAGGTATTTTATTTTTAATCCAACACCAGTACTGTAAAAGTATTTTATCTTAATATGTAGTGTAAAATTATTAGTAGAGTGTTGTTTCCATTGCAAGTCCTGGTATTTATTTATTTATTTTTAACTTTAGATATAACTCAAAATTCAGATTCATGGTAAATGTCAATAGTTTGTTTTTAAATTTCAGCTAATATATTTGAATCCTATATTTTTTACATTTCATTTGTAACTTCAATTAATACGTGTTGGTATATATGTAAATATAGAATGTAAATTTCGAAAACGTAAGTTTAGGTATTTTGCGAACAATTTTTATTTAGGCATTTTGACTAAAAATTTAAACACAGAAAAATGGAAAAATACAATACACTAAGAAAATTGTAAAAATTACAAACATAAATGAAAGTTGAAATAGCGTTTTAAGAAATATTACAATAATAATAATAATAATAATAAAATATACACAGAAATATATATTAAGCTTCGGTGGCAAAAAGTTATCAAAATAAATATATATGTGCTTGTTAAATATGATAAGCTAATTATGTTTCCGTTCTTTGAAAGCATTATCATGTCATTTAGTTTACAATTAGAGTATAATTATCCTAATTACAGGCACGGTCGCATCTAGCTTGCATCAAGCTTTTCACAGCAGCCAATGAAATCTCAAAGAAAATGATGCATAATTTGATTTGTCAATAACTGTATGTAATGGATGAAACAAAATAAATAAATGTATATATTTATTATGCATTCAATAACGCAATTAAGAAAACGTGTATTTAATATATTTGGATATTTAATTATTAATGTAACTGAAAAATTTAAAAATAAATATTTAAAAAAAATGTATTAGTACGCCATTTAATTAATAGTGTAATTTGGTAATTCTTATAGAAAAAAAATGTTTTTCACATTATTTTTCGTTTATTTTTTAATTAAATTACTACAAAAATGCCTAACTTTAGTTAAAACTACTTATACGTTATAAATGTGTAGATGATATGGAAATCAGTAAAAAATTCTAATTAAACATTATTAACAGAATATTATTATCACCTTTATTTTAATTAATTTCAAATAAATCTTACTGTAGTTAATCTCCTTGTAAAATGCCTTAAAAATATTTACTTTCTGATTAATTTATATATCGTAATATCCTTAAAAGGCTACAATAGAATGCTATAAATATCTTTAAAATGCTATGATTTTTGTTTTCAGAATTTTTAAACTTATGCCCATTAAAGAATTGTTTGAAAATGTGTGGGTTTTTTGCGTGGAGCTTATTTTTGTTAATTTCTAACTAACGTTCCCAATTTTGTGTACATGTTTTTAGATAAAAGAAGTAATAAATTTATTTTCCTGGAACTTTTTATTACTAAATTTATTTGAAATGGATCAATTATTAATCTTTTTTTTCAAAATAAATTGTTTTATTATCTTGAAAATTAATTTCTTTACATAAACATCTGAACGACACTGTCGTTTGTCAGTTATGATTTCATATGTTTTTTTTTTTTTTTAGACCGGCGACCAGGCCCCTACCTGCCAGGTTTCCCTAGCTTAAACGGGTTTAGTGCCTGGCACCGGGACGTGTAGTGCCACTGAAGAGATGCCGCGTAGCGCCTGGCCATTGCTGGCAGGACGGCTATGTGGAGGACTTAGTTTTGTTCCCATTTTTGTTTTACTGCAAATTGATGTTATACTTTTTTGTATGGACCTGCGCTTGGCATCACACCCATACGTCATGCCATCGTTCTACGAGTTGGTCTCGTAATTTAGAGCCTTGATCAGGTGATGAGACCTTCACCTGATTAGGCACCTCCAGAAGCATAATTCACAGGGAACTTGGAGGACTTTACACCCACGACGGATTTTACATGCACCGGGCGTCATTAGCGTACATGATAAAAAAAAATAAAAAACCCTGTAAGGGAAGGGGGTTAATACATGTTTATTTAACTTTACATAAAAAATAGAAGAAAATGATTACTTTTACCTGTGTTGGATTGTTTTTTTCCTTTTCCCCTTACTTTTTCTACTGTACTTTCAGTTACCTGTTGTTTTTTATATGTTTATGTATATATATCTCATATGTTTAATATGAGACTGGTATCTCATATTAAGACTGGTATCTTATATTTTTTTAACTAAAATGATTTTTCAATTATTGAAAAATATATTTTTAATGTTAAATCCCATACCTAATACTTTTAAATATATTAAATTCGTTTTTTTTTCCAATTAAATCAAAAGTGAATAATCTTAAATAATAGTCTAAATTTAATTTAAATAATGCATTTGGAAATGTAAACTTGTAGGTTTTTTATATATCTCAAATCTCTCATGTCAAAATAAAGTGTAATTTTAGGCTACGTTAGCATATCGTACCATTTTAAGAATATGTAAACTTATTCTAGGTTAATTACACATCACAAGATACTATATATGCGTCATTGCTATAGTACTAAAAAAAGTAACCTAATTTATAAAAAAAATGTCCCATTTTGTATTATTGGGATAGAATATTAGAAGTTTAACACACCTAATAATTAAATATTTTTTTAATAAAAATATTTCTACTCTTTTTATTTTTATGTATGCTTTTTAAAACTTAATACAAAAACCATAGTGTCTTTTCTATAAAATAATTTCATGTATTTGTTAATGTAATAACCAGACAATAAACCATTAAAATGTCTTTAAATGGCACATACATGTTGAAGAACGAATAAAGAATAAAATAAAAGTTTAACTTTTAGAAAAATCTAGTCGCATTTTCTATTAGATTTTTATTTGTTTATCTTCGAAAAAATATCTTTCTTTTTTTTTACTGTATTTCTCCAACGCATTATTTCAGTAAACAGCCATTGTTAGAAATGATGGGTGCTTTCACTTCCCTTTCCTTTCGGTAACGAGACCTATGAAAAATTCAATAAAATGAGAATGCTTTTGTTATGGCGATAATAAAAAAGTTGTGAATGCAATAAAATAAAGCAATGTGAAACGCATCGTTATAAATTTATTGTGTTATGAACTGAAAGTGTAGGAAATATATTATTCCAGAAATGAATGAATTCTTTATTTTACTTTCTCTCCAAAGTATTTCTGAAAATAAATTTGGAAAATACACATTGGTTTATAATAAAATCAAACTACTTTTATCATTCCTTGCATGTACGTACATACACTTGTGGAGTGTTGTTGAATATAATTGCTTTTCAGTTAATATTAACATTTCTATCGAGAGCTATATTAAATAAATAATAAAAAGTAAATTCTTTTAAAATGTCTTGTATAAGGTATATATCTTCCAAAATATTCGATTTTTAAGAATCGTTATTTTCGAAGCAAAATCCTCGTCTTGTGTAATCAGAAAATTATGTTATTAAATATTGCGAATATTCTATTCGGGTTATGTAATTGTGATTTTTATACTTAGTACAATTTTCTTAATTTATTAATAACATGTATCACGATTATCATGTATCACATACACTGGCCTCCAAAAGTTAAGGTACAACCAGTTTTTGACGATCACTGTTCAAAGAATGAAAATAAAGGGGTGACAAATATGGTTTATATGAATGATCATAAGTGAATTCCATAAAATATTATGAAAAACTTATACCCATCTCAATCATTTTATTGTATTGGATACTTATATGTTTGTCAGGAGGAACTGCGAATATTCCACTTTGGAAATTTGTGTGAACTTTTTTTTATGGTTGATTATTTTCAATTGCTGGTACTAAAATTGTGTTATCCATGTCTAGTAAATATCGTTTACTTGTTTCGATAAGATGGCGGGCAATCTGATGGATGGAAATGGGGTTATCACAAGCTGGTGCTGCTAGACGTCTTCATGTGTCTCGTAGTGCGGTCCAAAGACTCTGAGATAAATTTGAATACAAAAATTCAGTATCAAGAAGACTTATTCCGGACCGTTCACAGGTTTACATCCCCTGTAGAAGATCGCTTTCCAGCTCTTTAAACCCGAAGTAACATCATTACTATTGTGGCTCAGATCATTGTAAAGCAACAGAGATGACAATACCTGCGATTACGACGCATAGACGTCTTCACAAATAAGGACTGTATGGAAGACGACCTGCTGTGTGTGGTCTTCTTAATCGACAACACAGAAGTGCCTGTATATGCTGACCAAGACAGCTCGTTAACTGGAACACACAACAATGAACTTCCGTACTGTTCACAAATGCGTCCCGGTTTGCTTTGGTGAGTGATTCAGTTAGTCTGTTGATCTGGAGAGAACAAGGCATCAGGTTCTACCTATGTAATATTGTTGAAGGACACAGTTATAGAGGAGGTGGAATCATGGTTTCAGCTGAAATAACTATTTTTGTCGCAGTAACTTCCATGTGTGCCATGGAAAATGTTTGACTGCTGTGATATATTGGGACGAGATCCTTGCTCCGTTTGTCACACCGTATGGCGGTGCTACTGGTGATGCATTAATCTGAATGGTTGATAATGCCCGATTGAATTTAATTTTTGACCTTGCGATAGAGTCGTTGATGAATATCTAGAGTATCAAGGTTTGTAGCGATTGGAATGACCAGCACAATCTTCGTACTTTGAACCTATACAGAATCTTTAGGACTATTTCAAGAGACAGGTGGCTGCCATAAGTCCTCCTCCAAAGTCGTTAAATGTGCTGAAACAAGCGTTGCTCCATGTATTTGATTTGTTTCTCTTTCTTGTGTCCGAGAACGTAATTGACAGTATGAAAAGTGGATGCCACTAATTCATTACAAGTAGGGTGTAAACAAACACATGCCTTATTAAAATCCGTTATTATTTTTTTTTTTACAAAACACTACTATTTATTTTTTTATCAAACTGTGGACTGAGCATAAAAGACTGGTTGTACCTTATCTTACTGCGTACAGTTATATATATATATATATATTTAATATATTACTAACAAAAATTATTGCATCACAGGCGCTGAAATGAGCTCATAAAAATGCAACAAAATATAATTCATCTAAATCACGAACTTCAAGTATCACGAATCGAAAGCAGGCGTATATAAGTAACTAAACCAAGAGCATTTATACTTTTAGGTTTACAATTAATTTGTTTAATACTGTTGGTTACTTTTGGTTAATTTATTTAAAACTGTATTTACTTTTACAGGGTGTGCCATCAAGATAGCTTCAAATCTGCACAGCCAGATTCTTTCCATGGAGTACATAAAAATGGAGTACTTATACCTCTACACTCTGCAGCCCATAGTTTTCGAGAAAAATGCGAAAGAAAAATGTAACTTCATATCCGGTTCAAGAAAACAAACCTTATTGGAGACATGAATATCGGTATATTCATGAACGAAATACAATATTCACGACCAAATCCATTATCATCATGAAAAGATTAACGGTAGTTACTAAATGCAGCATTTTAAATGCGTTTCAAACAACGGTTTGACTTCTTTCCATGGCCTGCGCATTCATGCCTCGATATGCGCGGTGGATATTTTGGGCATCTTCTTTTGAATACATCTGAAAATACCGATGTTCATATTTGCCATAAAGTTTTTTCTCTTGCACGTGATATGACGTCAGACTTTTCTTTCATGTTTTTCTCTAAAATTAAGGTAGAGGCATAGCTATTTTTATGTACTCCACGCGAGGAATCTGGGTGAGCAGAGTTTCGGCGGTCTTCATGGGACACCATGTAAAAACGTGCTTTCAAATCGTGATCTTTTGAACTTTAAGCTCTTCTTGAATTATATATATGTACAGCGTGTCCCAGGATTCTTGGGACAAACTTTAAGGGAAGGTAGGGAGCATCACAAGGATTCAGATTTGCATAGCAACCCATGGTCGGAAACTTCATGGGAAGGTAGCATGACAGATAAAAGAAACGAAGAGACACAAGACTGAGATCATCTGGAATAATTTATTGATCAAAGATATTACATGTCCTGTGGTAGATGATATGTGAAAATGTCACAAAAGAGGTTCAAAGTTTCCACCATTGCTAGCGATGTATGCATTGCACCGTCGAACCATGGATTCGCGGACTCGCTCAAATACATCTGGATTATGTTGGATATCCGCAGCACCACAGACGAGTTTTGCAACCAGATCCATATCAGAATCCACAGGCGTTGCGTACACAGCACTTTTCAGTGCACCCCAAAGAAAGAAATCTATGCTGCTTAAATCAGGAGAGCGTGGTGGCCAGGGAACCGGTCCATCAATGACCAAACACCTATAACACACACACACACATATATATATATATATAATATATATATATATATATATATATATATATAAGTATGTATGTATGCATGTATGTATGTATGTTAGCTATACTCTTAATTTTTGTTAAAAGATTTAAGTATGGTTTAAAAGCATTTAATTGATTTACTAGTATGTTTAGTTTTTGAAACCGATTATGTTTACCAAGTAATTTGCATTAATCATGGATCTCATGTTATTATTGTATTATTTTTTTGTTTTAAAAATGTATCCACTTTATACAAATGTCCTATTTTTTCTGTTCAAATTGCAAACAATGTACTACACCGTACTATAATATATTTTATTTTGTATATTCCTTTGTTAAAAGAAAAAAAACGAAACACGTACTATCTAATCCTTACAATACTTTAATGACTTTGTGAGAGTAACAAGATACATAACCTATAAGAGATATCATTGCATAATAAACTATTTAAATGGTTTTTGTGATATGCATATGTAAAGTGCCAGCGTTTTTAAATAACTTAAGTTTGCTTTATTATGTATACGAAATAGAAAAAAAAGTAATAATCAAATGAAATATACAGTCACATTTTCTATCAGTTCACTTATTTATATTTTTACTAAGATTACTTCTTTTATTATATAGTTTCAACGCATTATTGTACTAAACTGTTATTATTAGAATAGATGGGTAGTTTCAGCTGATTTTGTTTTATGTAAGGAGACCAGCAAAATATATGTTAAAAGGAGAACTGTTTTGTTATGAGATAATAAAAATAGTTGTTAATGTAATAAAACATTGCAGTATGAGACACATAATTTTATTTATATTTTTTTATTTGAACTGAAAGGAAAGAAGAAGAATTTTAAAGAACGAAATGTTTGCTTCAAGTTACATTTTCCGAAAATAATTATTAAAAATATATTTAGAAATTTAAATTAAAATATAATAAAATTGCATGCATGATTAAAGAAAAGTATTTAAACATAGGCTTTTGAGTTGTATATATTTTCTTTACATATTAGATATTTCTAACGAGCACTAAGTGATGTAATCATGGAAAAGATGACACTTTATATATATATATATATATATATATATAAACCTCTTATGAACATTGTACTTTATTTATTTATTTATTTATTTATTTATTCAACAAGAAGAGCAAACTGCATTTGGAATTTTTTTAAAGAAATATTGGAACACATTTTTAAACATATAATTAAGTTTAGAAATCGGCTTTCTTTGTAAAGTGACATAGTTCAAATATTATTAAGTGATTTCATTCCTTGTGTATTTAGAAAAAAGGTCCCGTCTTAAAAAAATAATTTTAAAGCTCTTGTTCATATGAGCCCAATATGAAGCTGCTAACATAAATGATAAAACGCAGAATTTAAAAGACAGTTTTCAACTAAATTTTATTTTGAATTAAACCTCCAAGTCTCATTTATGGAATACTTGTTTAAAAAAAAAAAAAAAAAAACCTTTTATAGCATTTTAATTATGTCAATTTAAAAAATTATTTGCGAGAACAAATTCGTGAATGAGAGGGATTAGTTACTTTTATTGTTTATATAACCATATAACGTTTCCAAAATCTTCTGCCAAAAACTAATTATTGTCTTTTCTTACCAAAACTTTTATTAGAAAATATGAAAAATCAGTGTGTGGTTAAAAAATTTTTCTTCGTTTCTGAAAAGCTAAATTTGTGATAGTTTAAGTTTGTCTAATTTAATATTTATTTTTAACATGAAAATTCACTAGAAATATTAATAAATATATAACTCAGATTACATTAATTAATTAATTATTTTTTTTAATTTTTAGGGTTTTGTCAGATGACGAAAATCTATTCGTCTCACTCCTTTGCTCTCTGTCTGTCTGTCCATCCGTGACAGAGTTCGTACTCAAAAATTGTATATGTTGGATACTCAAAATTTTACATACTTATAGCTGAATACCTCCTGCCGTACGACAAATTATAAAATTTTGAAAGTGTCTCGTATTATGTTAATTAAATGAATTAATTTAATTACATACGAACATGTCTGCGATTTTCTTAGATCTAAATCAGAATCTTAATTTCATCCATTTTATCAAAGGCTAGATAGTTCTGTGGTAGAGCGTTTTCCTCCTAAACTAAAGATTACGGGTTCTAGTATAGACGACGGAAGATGAACTTTTCAATTTTTAAATTCTATTTTCCGATAGATTTAATTAAAAGAACTTTCTTTTTTTTTACCATTTTAAGTTTTCTAAATTAAAACTTATAATTAAATAAACTCTTCATATATACAAACATATGCTGTTACAATTGTCTACAAAGCAGTTCTTCAATATTTTTAATTTTATTAAAAAAATAGTTTCCTTTGTTATCGTTTTATTATTAAATTTATTAAAGCTTCCAGCCATGTCCGTATTAATAAAGTGTACTGATAAATGATAAAAGTAATTATAAATTAATGATTTGAATTTATTAATTAAAGATAAAATGTTTTCAAAGGAATATTAAACGGAACCCTTTTTTCGATCTTTGATCATTTACCCTCTTGTTTGCAAATATTTTAGAATTTTGTATATTATTTTATTTATACTTTTGCTTATATATTGCAACTCGTATTAGCTCATATTTTTTTATGCAAATGTACCTATTTCATACAACAAAATGTCATGTTAAACTAAGTAAGCATCATTATCAAATCTTTTTAGAGAAAAATGTAAAATACGAATATTCTGCTGAATTTCAGAAAGTAAAAGATAAACTTTGTGGATATAAGAAACTTTTCTCTCCCAAATTCATTCAAACATTTTCATCTTATATATAAAGTAAATTAAAGTACACAATATTTTGGTTTTTATGGAAAACATAACTAGATGCTCTTGAAAAAGTCCCTTTATGAATTTTGGTTTCGCTATATGGTAAACCTTTGTTTAAAACTTTTAACGATGAAACAGAATAAATATTTGTTATACAACTAAGCAACTTAGATATTGTATTAAACTTGGAAGTAAAAACGGGAAGAATATACTCTAAAATATCTGTATCGTAAATTATGTTAATTAATTCGCACGACTGATTGTAGATGTTTGGAAATATTGGATATGATATGACATCTTTTATATATAATATTCTACAAATAAATTTAGATTTTTACTCCATTAATTCACACAAATTAAGCCATTTTCAAGATAATTTAAATAAAAAATGACGGTAAAACGAAGAAAACATTATATTGTTTTAATAAGAAAAGTTATAATACAATATTAAAATGGAACAATCAAAATCCTGAATTGCCAACATAATTCTATATATACTATGAAGCAGTTTTCTTGTATAACAGAAAATATGAGTAAATGTTTAATGCTTTAAAAATAGGAATTTCCTACAAAATATTTTACTTCAATAAGAAGGAGTTTTTTATTTGAATAAAAATAAATTTATGTAAAAACGCACTATCTCTTCATTGGTATTTACACACAATACAAGCATAAAAACTTTTTATCGAGTACTTTTCAGTAAATCAACAATGTTAAAAAGAATTACACTGTAAAATATTTTGCAGCAAAGTAACCGGTCATTCGACCGTTTTCTATAAAAACAGTTGACTGACCGTACTTAACCGTACATAACCATAATTTAACGCTATTTTGACCATAATATTGCTCATATTAGGGTCGGAATACTGTTAAATTACGTTTATGTAACCGTTTTTTATAAAAACGGTCGAATTGCCGGTTACTCTGCTGCAAATTTTGTACAGTGTACACTAATTTCATAATTATATTACCAACAACAGACTGCATTAGATGAGTAAGAGTATTATACTGCAGGCTTCTTTCAAAATTATAAACAAGTTGGAAATTGTACGTCAAACGTGACAAATGAACTGGTATAACTACTTTTCATGAATAATCAGGTGCAATAGCTGTTGCACTCTTATGCAAAAATACATGAATACAAAATTATTTTATGTGCGAATTTTCATATTATCGATATTAATTTTCATGTTATCGATATTAATTTTATTTTACGACATTAAGTTTTAATACACTTTTACAAACAATTCATTGCATTTCTGTTACATTAACATTACATTAACATTACATTTACTAAACGCAAATATCCAATACAAGACAATGTAAAAAAGCATAGTTATTATTTCTGTGAAATGATCTTTTATTATGATATGATTAATTTCCGTAATAAAATAAGTACATTTTAAGTTGGCAACATTTTATCTTTTGTTGACATTTAATGAAAATTCCAGCTTTAAAAATTCCAGCTTTAAAAATTTCAGAACTACAAATCCACATTTATATTGTTTTTCCGTTTATTATCTATTCCTCCGGAAACATCTATCCAAAAAACTGTCGGTAGATTATATGATTTCTATAATTAAACAATATTAGTATTCAAATTCGGTTTTTAAATTCAGTAATACGGAAATAATATGATTCCATCTTAAATAGGACGTAATAACAATGGCAACTTAGAATCATTACTTATCACGGGAAATCATTGAATTAATTACGTATGTTAAGATTTAATAGAATGAAGAAAACTTTTATTTTATTAATATCTTTATAATTTTTGATGCAATGTTCATAAAATTTGAAATATCGCGTCAACATTCTGCAAAGACGACACACAGAAAAAAATTGCTGTAAAATTACGAGAAGAGGCCGGCAGCAGCGATTCCAGTCATACCCCATAAAAAAAAAATCCATGCCCATTATTTTGTGCAGCCCGTAATTTTACGGGACAAAGTAATATAGCATTATAATGCACAGGATATAATGCACTTTAAAACACAATACCACTTTACTTACTGTTCCGTAGCACGTAGCACGTTAGATGTACATCACAAAATCACTTTTTTGGAGGTTTAAAAATTTCGAAACACGAGTAAAATGAAGGGTTACGCCCTAGCGGAGGAAATTGTATGGGGTCGTACCGTATTTTAGCTAACACATGGGCTAGAACTGTAAGATTATGTGGATTGCTCTTAATTTTCTAAGTATCTAAGGGACAATGCCGCTTATTTATTGGATCAGACCGTTTTCCATAAAATAAGGCTGTTGCCCGTGAAAATTGAACGGCAAACGCTCATAAATTTACAGTCTTTTCTGAGAGTGTATATATATTAAGTTTAAAATCATTCGGTTGGTTATTCTCTGCGCTGTTATATGCAGACAGACAGACAAACGGAGGAACCAGACCACGCATATAAGTGCTACGTATTTATATAATTATGACTGCACAGAAAAATGAAATGGTGTACTTAAAGTTAAAAATAATTCTAAACTAATGCTCTTAACTGCATTTCGTGAGAACATTTTTTAAAATTATTTATTTGGTATTTGATGATCTTTTAAGTTGATTACACTAGTCAATAAAAATGAATATTAGCCACTTGCAACAGATACTTTAATGGAAATAATAGCAATAGAAATATGTTTAACATTTATTAAGCTGGCATTAAAACTACAATTAAGTTGCAGTAAAAATTAAAAAAATTAATATTTAAATTTGGATAAAATTTTACAACAGGACTAATATTGCATTGATTTTAGAGAAGGGTACTCGGAAATTTCTTAAATTAATCTTTTTATTTCGTGAGTATTTAATAAAAAATCAAGATTTTTAACCTCTAAAAAATAGTCGATTGCATTTTTATTCATTTAGTTCTGTAGTTTGTGATAATTAGCGGTCAGAAGATGTATAGTTTACATTTAATAGTACCCAATAAGCAATTTAGAGAGTTTAAGTTATGGTAGATTAGCTGAGGTAGTTATATTTTATATAAACTTGAAACATGTAATGTCGTATTAAGATATAAAATATATAATTTTTGTGTACGGAGATGTTTTTAAAAAGTTTTAAATCTAAAACCTTATTCATTAAAAAGTGAGTGCAATTTTTTTTCGTTATCTTGTGTTAAGATCTGTGTGAACAAAAATAATTTAAACAGTATTAGTAAAATAAGCATAATTTGCTATAAACGGTCAAACAAGCATTCTTTATGTATCCACATTTATCTTAAAATACCTTGTATGCAACAAAATTGTTTATCGGTAGCAATTATCTAAATATTACAAGATGTAACATGAATTTAAAATTAGTTTGCATAAAAGCATGTTTAAAGCATTTTTTCATTCTTATGGAAGTGAAGGTATTTTGGTCGGCATAAGAACCATAACAACAACAAAATTTAAATAATGTTTTAATTTAAAGGCCAAAAAACTTTCTTACGGAGATTTTTCAAAATATTTTC
The DNA here is from genome assembly GCA_963931845.1 of Maratus michaelseni. NCBI lineage: Eukaryota > Metazoa > Arthropoda > Arachnida > Araneae > Salticidae > Maratus > Maratus michaelseni. Next base: position 445,114,385 of record OZ007589.1, on the reverse strand, counting down.
CCTAATTAGCTTTTATTGAATAAAACGCTCATTATTTTTTAATGCCACATTTGTATAAAAAAAGACGTAAGAGTAATATTTTTAAATAAAATAAAAAAATAGTAAATGATGCAATTACTTATACTGATTTGAATTTATTATTTAAATATTATAATTTACTTGAATTTATTTGAATTTTTTTGAATTATTCCTTATCTTGAATATACTAGCTAAAACTGATGCATAAAAATACAGAAATTATATATTGCAGGCATGTTTCACAAACGAATATTGTATAGATAGATTGACAGATAAAAAGATAAATGTTTATGCATCATATATATATATATATATATATATATATATATATATATATATATAGCTTTATTGAAGTATTAAGCTATAGCTAAAAAAATCTTCTGATAAGTCATATGGACAGAGCTTTGTTCGGTAACTTTTGGTTTCCAACATATATAAATTCGATTTCTTAACCAAGGGTTAATTTTCTTTTAATTTTATGATTTCCAAATCATAAATAACGAAATCTCTGTGGGTTACTTTTCTTCTTAATTCTATGGATTGAAAGTCACAAATATCGAAAATTGAAGAACTTGTATATTCGGGTGAGCCAAAAAAAACTTTTTCTATTATCGATGATGGGAACTGCGGAAAATGTGCCACTGGTGGCACCAAGTTCACACAAATTCACACATTTTTAGGACAGTTCATTTATTTGCCGCAAACGTCTTAAAATTTTGCTCTAATGCTAATTTTTGAACTTTTTTAGCAAAATTTAAAAAAAAAATGTTAAATTTCATTTATTTTGGTTGTATTTACTTGAAAGGCCGCCCTGTTTAGCGTGCCAAATGCTTAAGTAAGCTCTGATTTTGCATTATTTAATTGCTATGTGTATTTTAAATCAGTACAAAAACCCTTAACGGGTTAAAAGTTGTGACGCAGCATTTTGTTTTGGCTCTATAAATTTTAAATATGGGTCTTAAAAGTAATGATATCAAATTTAAGTGACGCTATGTTAATATTTTTTTTTTTTTAATCATAATTTTCTTTTTAGTTTTATTTATATTCACAGGTGCAATTATTATCTTAATATGAAAAAAATATATAGAACTTATTCGCTGATGCTTTTTCATTCACATCTCTCATGAATTCAAAATATGGGTTTTAAAAGAAGTGATATCAAAATTTGAGTGACACCTTGACGTGAATTTAATAGGACTCTTTTAAAATTCAATTTAAATTATTTTTGGTTTGTCTTCTAAAGTATATTTACACATACAAACAATACTTTTAATTTTTCAATACACTTTTAAATATATTACTTTCACTGAGCCTATATTATGTATTGAAATGTATTTATTTCAATAAATTGATTTATCTTCTGTGCCACGCTATCCAAAATCATAAGTAAAATTTATGTAAATGATTATTTTGCGTCATATTATCCACTTGCATACATTTCCCTTTGTTTGGATACTATGACGCAAAATAATCATTTACATAAATTTTACTTATGATTTTGGATAGCGTGGCACAGAAGATAAATCAATTTATTGAAATAAATACATTTCAATACATAATATAGGCTCAGTGAAAGTAATATATTTAAAAGTGTATTGAAAAATTAAAAGTATTGTTTGTATGTGTAAATATACTTTAGAAGACAAACCAAAAATAATTTAAATTGAATTTTAAAAGAGTCCTATTAAATTCACGTCAAGGTGTCACTCAAATTTTGATATCATTTCTTTTAAAACCCATATTTTGAATTCATGAGAGATGTGAATGAAAAAGCATCAGCGAATAAGTTCTATATATTTTTTTCATATTAAGATGATAATTGCACCTGTGAATATAAATAAAACTAAAAAGAAAATTTTGATTAAAAAAAAAAATATTAACATAGGGTCACTTAAATTTGATATCATTACTTTTAAGACCCATATTTAAAATTTATAGAGCCAAAACAAAGTGCTGCGTCACAACTTTTAACCCGTTAAGGGTTTTTGTACTGATATCATTACTTTTTTAAGGTTATTGATGAAAATGTCAATTAGCCAAAATTAAGCATAGGGTATAAATTAATCATTAGAATAAAATTTTAAAGAAATGCTAAAAAAGACCCCTTGGACCCCAATAAAAATATGAGGGTGGTGGCCCAGGGAGAGGAATCCAAGACTCAACTTTTAAATTATACAGCGAGAGAGTAACACAATTAGAAGTATGAAAATGCATGGCAAAACCCGATTGTTCCATCTTCCACCGCCAGGGGGGGCACTCTGTTCTATACAAACATAGCTGAAATCTTTGAGGCTGTCGATTTGGAGTCGAATGAACCATACCTCGTCGTGATCGGTCCCATAGAACCCGATAGGAAAGCGCCCCCTGGTGGTGAAACTTGGAACTAAAATCGATATATCCTGTCGATGTCGAGTCGATGAATCAAACTACATTGTGATGGGACCTATAGAAATAGAGTTAGCTACAAAATCTGTTAGTTCCACCTTCCACCACTAGAGGGCGCACTCTGTTCTATACAAACATAGCTCAAATGTTTGAAGCTGTCGATTTCAAGTCGAATAAGCCATACCTCGTCGTGATCGGGCCCATAGAATCCGAGATAGGAAAGCGCCCCCTGGTGGTGAAATTTGAAATTAAAATCGATATATCCTGTCGATGCCGAGTCGAATAAATTAAACTGTATTGTGATGGGACCCATAGCTACAAAATCCGTTAGTTCCATCTTCCACCGCCAGGGGGCGCACTCTGTTCTATACAAATATAGCTGAAATCTTTAGGCTGTCGATTTGGAGTCGAATGAGCCATACCTCGTCGTGATCGGTCCCATAGAACCCGATAGGAAAACGCCCCCTGGTGGTGAAACTTGGAACTAAAATCGATATATCCTGTCGATGAATCAAACTACATTGTGATGGGACCTATAGAAATAGAATTAGCTACAAAATCTGTTAGTTCCACCTTCCACCACTAGAGGGCGCACTCTGTTCTATACAAACATAGCTCATATGTTTGAGGCTGTCGATTTCGAGTCGAATAAGACATACCTCGTCGTGATCGGGCCCATAGAATTCGAGATAGGAAAGCGCCCCTGGTAGTGAAATTTGGAATTAAAATCGATATATCCTGTCGATGCCGAGTTGAATAAATTAAACTGCATTGTGATGGGACCCATAGCTACACAAATCGTTAGTTCCATCTTCCACCACCAGGGGACGCACTCTGTTCTATACAAACATAGCTGAAATCTTTGAGGCTGTCGATTTAGAGTCGAATGAGCCATACCTCGTCGTGATTGGGCCCATAGTACCCAAGAAAGGAAAGCGCCCACTGGTGGTGAATTTTGGAACTAAAATCGATAAATCCTGTCGATGAATCAAACTACATTGTGATGGGACCCATAGAACTCGAGTTAGCTACAAAATCCGTTAGTTCCATCTTCCACCATTAGACGGCGCACTCCGTTCTATACAAACATAGCTGAAATCTTTGAGGCTATCCATTTGGAGTCGAATGAGCCATACCTCGTCGTGATCGGGTCCATAGAACCCGAGATAGGAAAGCGCCCCCTGGTAGTGAAACTTGGAATTAAAATCTATATATCCTGTCGATGCTGAGTCGAACCAAACTGCATTGTCATCGGACCCATAGAACTCGAGTAAGCTGCAAAATCCGTTAGTTTCATCTTCCACCATCAGGGGGCGCACTCTGTACTATGCAGACATAGCTGAAATCTTTGAGACTGTGGATTTCAAGTCGAATAAGCCATACTGCGTGGTGATTGGGCACATAAGACCCGAGAGAGGAAAGCGGCCCTGGTGGTGAATTTTGAAACTAAAATCAATATATCCTGTCGATGTCGAGTCGAATAAATTAAATTGTATTAGATACCAATTAATCTCGGAAAAAATTGCAAATTTTGTCATTTGGCAGCGTAAAAATCATGAATTTCATCGATCGGCACAGAAAAAACATGTATTTTGTCGATAGGGGGAGAAAAGATCATAAATTTCGTCGAACAGGCGGATAAAAATCATGAATTTCATTTATTAGCGCATGAAAAACACAAATTTCATCAAACACTCGCATAAAAATTAAAAAATTCGTTGATCGGGAATGAAAAAACATTAATTTTGTCAAGTTTGCACGTAAAAATCACAAATTTCATCAAACGGTAGCATAAAAATCACAAATTTCATCAAACGGTAGCATAAAAATCAAGAATTTTGGCAATCGGGTGATAAAATTTTTTTTGTCAATCCGGCCCGTAAAAAGTATGAATTTTGTCGATGAGGTGCGTAAAAATTGTCGAGTCGAATGAATTAAATTGCATTAGATACCAATTAGTCTCTGGAAAAATTGCAAAATTCATTATTTTGCAGCATAAAAATCGGGAATTTCGTTGATCAATGTGCAAAAATCATGAATTCCATTCATCGGCACAAAAAAAACATGAATTTTCTCTATAGGGGGAGAAAAGATTATAATTTTCGTCGGACAGGCGGGTAAAAATCATGAATTTCATTTATTAGCACATGAAAATCGCAAAATTCATCAAACGGTCGTTATGAAAATCAAAAAATTCTATGATCGGGAAGTCATTAATTTCGTGAAGTTTGCACGTAAAAATCACAAATTTCATCAAACGGGTGCATAAAAATCAAGAATTTTGGAAATCGAGTGATAAAATTTTTTTTTGTCAATGCGGCCCGTAAAAAGTATGAATTTTGTCGATGAGGTGTGTAAAAATTGTCAAGTCGAATGAAATAAACTGCTTTAGATACCAATTAGTCTCTGAAAAAATTGCAAATTTCATTATTTTGCAGCATAAAAATCATGAATTTTGTTGATCAATGTGCAAAAATCATGAATTTCATCGATCGGCACAGAAAAAACATGAATTTTCTCGATAGGGGGAGAAAAGATTATAAATTTCGTCAAACAGGCGGGTAAAAATCATTAATTTCATTTATTAGCGCATGAAAAAACATTAATTTCGTCAAGTTTGCACGTAAAAATCACTTTCATCAAATGGGTGCATAAAAATCAAGAATTTTGGCAATCGGGTGATAAAAAAATTTTTTGTCAATCCGGCACGTAAAAAGTATGAATTTTGTCGATGAAGCGCGTAAAAATTGTCGAGTCGAATGAATTAAACTGCATTAGATACCAATTAGTCTCTGAAAAAATTGCAAATTTCATTATTTTGCAGCATAAAAATCAGGAATTTTGTTGATCAATGTGCAAAAATCATGAATTTCATCGATCAGCACAGAAAAAACATGAATTTTCTCGGTAGGGGGAGAAAATATCATAAATTTCGTCGAACAAGCAGGTAAAAATCATGAATTTCATTTATAAAAACATGAAAATCGCAAATTTCATCAAACGGTCGCATGAAAATCAAAAAATTCTTTGATCGGGTATGAAAAAATCCTTAATTCCGTAAAGTTTGCACGTAAATATCACAAATTTTTTCAAACGGGTGCATAAAAATTAAGAATTTTGGCAATCGGGTGATAAATTTTTTTTTGTCAATCCGGCCCGTAAAAAGTATGAATTTTGTCGATGAGGTGCATAAAAATTGTCGAGTCGAATGAATTAAACTGCATTAGATACCAATTAGTCTGAAAAAATTGCAAATTTCGTCATTTTGCAGCATAAAAATCAGGAATTTCGTAGATCAATGTGCAAAAATCATGAATTTCATCGATCGGCACAGAAAAAACATGAATTTTCTCGATAGGGGGAGAAAATATTATAAATTTCATCAAACAGGCCGGTAAAAATCATGAATTTCATTTATTAGCAAATGAAAAACGCAAATTTCATCAAACGCTTGCATAAAAAAAAATTCATTGATCGGGCATGAAAAAACATTAATTTCGTTAAGTTAGCACGTAAAAAACCCAAATTTCATCAAACGGGTGCATAAAAATCAAGAATTTTGTCTATCGGGCGATAAAAAAATGTATTGTCAATCCGGTACATAAAAAGTATTAATTTTGTCGATGAGGTTAAAAATAAAGGTAATATGAGTCAAGGGGTCTAACCTTATGAGTCTCCTTATTTTCTTTCTTGTTCGGATGCAAACAATTCATATTTTTAATCTGCATTTGGTCGAAAAATGAATTATCTTTAATTTTAAAAACGAGAAATTCGTAATTACATGTATAAAATTCGATTGGTATTTATTATTGGTATTTATGATTTCAAAATTTTTAATAAGAAATATTTTGCAGCTCGAGTTAGCTGCAAAATCCGTTAGTTTCATCTTCCACCATCAGGGGGCGCACTCTGTACTATGCAGACATAGCTGAAATCTTTGAGACTGTGGATTTCAAGTCGAATAAGCCATACTGCGTGGTGATTGGGCACATAAGACCCGAGAGAGGAAAGCGGCCCTGGTGGTGAATTTTGAAACTAAAATCAATATATCCTGTCGATGTCGAGTCGAATAAATTAAATTGTATTAGATACCAATTAATCTCGGAAAAAATTGCAAATTTTGTCATTTGGCAGCGTAAAAATCATGAATTTCATCGATCGGCACAGAAAAAACATGTATTTTGTCGATAGGGGGAGAAAAGATCATAAATTTCGTCGAACAGGCGGATAAAAATCATGAATTTCATTTATTAGCGCATGAAAAACACAAATTTCATCAAACACTCGCATAAAAATTAAAAAATTCGTTGATCGGGAATGAAAAAACATTAATTTTGTCAAGTTTGCACGTAAAAATCACAAATTTCATCAAACGGTAGCATAAAAATCACAAATTTCATCAAACGGTAGCATAAAAATCAAGAATTTTGGCAATCGGGTGATAAAATTTTTTTTGTCAATCCGGCCCGTAAAAAGTATGAATTTTGTCGATGAGGTGCGTAAAAATTGTCGAGTCGAATGAATTAAATTGCATTAGATACCAATTAGTCTCTGGAAAAATTGCAAAATTCATTATTTTGCAGCATAAAAATCGGGAATTTCGTTGATCAATGTGCAAAAATCATGAATTCCATTCATCGGCACAAAAAAAACATGAATTTTCTCTATAGGGGGAGAAAAGATTATAATTTTCGTCGAACAGGCGGGTAAAAATCATGAATTTCATTTATTAGCACATGAAAATCGCAAAATTCATCAAACGGTCGTTATGAAAATCAAAAAATTCTATGATCGGGAAGTCATTAATTTCGTGAAGTTTGCACGTAAAAATCACAAATTTCATCAAACGGGTGCATAAAAATCAAGAATTTTGGAAATCGAGTGATAAAATTTTTTTTTGTCAATGCGGCCCGTAAAAAGTATGAATTTTGTCGATGAGGTGTGTAAAAATTGTCAAGTCGAATGAAATAAACTGCTTTAGATACCAATTAGTCTCTGAAAAAATTGCAAATTTCATTATTTTGCAGCATAAAAATCATGAATTTTGTTGATCAATGTGCAAAAATCATGAATTTCATCGATCGGCACAGAAAAAACATGAATTTTCTCGATAGGGGGAGAAAAGATTATAAATTTCGTCAAACAGGCGGGTAAAAATCATTAATTTCATTTATTAGCGCATGAAAAAACATTAATTTCGTCAAGTTTGCACGTAAAAATCACTTTCATCAAATGGGTGCATAAAAATCAAGAATTTTGGCAATCGGGTGATAAAAAATTTTTTTGTCAATCCGGCACGTAAAAAGTATGAATTTTGTCGATGAAGCGCGTAAAAATTGTCGAGTCGAATGAATTAAACTGCATTAGATACCAATTAGTCTCTGAAAAAATTGCAAATTTCATTATTTTGCAGCATAAAAATCAGGAATTTTGTTGATCAATGTGCAAAAATCATGAATTTCATCGATCAGCACAGAAAAAACATGAATTTTCTCGGTAGGGGGAGAAAATATCATAAATTTCGTCGAACAAGCAGGTAAAAATCATGAATTTCATTTATAAACACATGAAAATCGCAAATTTCATCAAACGGTCGCATGAAAATCAAAAAATTCTTTGATCGGGTATGAAAAAATCCTTAATTCCGTAAAGTTTGCACGTAAATATCACAAATTTTTTCAAACGGGTGCATAAAAATTAAGAATTTTGGCAATCGGGTGATAAATTTTTTTTTGTCAATCCGGCCCGTAAAAAGTATGAATTTTGTCGATGAGGTGCATAAAAATTGTCGAGTCGAATGAATTAAACTGCATTAGATACCAATTAGTCTGAAAAAATTGCAAATTTCGTCATTTTGCAGCATAAAAATCAGGAATTTCGTAGATCAATGTGCAAAAATCATGAATTTCATCGATCGGCACAGAAAAAACATGAATTTTCTCGATAGGGGGAGAAAATATTATAAATTTCATCAAACAGGCCGGTAAAAATCATGAATTTCATTTATTAGCAAATGAAAAACGCAAATTTCATCAAACGCTTGCATAAAAAAAAATTCATTGATCGGGCATGAAAAAACATTAATTTCGTTAAGTTAGCACGTAAAAAACCCAAATTTCATCAAACGGGTGCATAAAAATCAAGAATTTTGTCTATCGGGCGATAAAAAAATGTATTGTCAATCCGGTACATAAAAAGTATTAATTTTGTCGATGAGGTTAAAAATAAAGGTAATATGAGTCAATGGGTCTAACCTTATGAGTCTCCTTATTTTCTTTCTTGTTCGGATGCAAACAATTCATATTTTTAATCTGCATTTGGTCGAAAAATGAATTATCTTTAATTTTAAAAACGAGAAATTCGTAATTACATGTATAAAATTCGATTGGTATTTATTATTGGTATTTGTGATTTCAAAATTTTTAATAAGAAATATTTTGCAGCTCGAGTTAGCTGCAAAATTCGTTAGTTTCATCTTCCACCATCAGGGGGCGCACTCTGTACTATGCAGACATAGCTGAAATCTTTGAGACTGTGGATTTCAAGTCGAATAAGCCATACTGCGTGGTGATTGGGCACATAAGACCCGAGAGAGGAAAGCGGCCCTGGTGGTGAATTTTGAAACTAAAATCAATATATCCTGTCGATGTCGAGTCGAATAAATTAAATTGTATTAGATACCAATTAATCTCGGAAAAAATTGCAAATTTTGTCATTTGGCAGCGTAAAAATCATGAATTTCATCGATCGGCACAGAAAAAACATGTATTTTGTCGATAGGGGGAGAAAAGATCATAAATTTCGTCGAACAGGCGGATAAAAATCATGAATTTCATTTATTAGCGCATGAAAAACACAAATTTCATCAAACACTCGCATAAAAATTAAAAAATTCGTTGATCGGGAATGAAAAAACATTAATTTTGTCAAGTTTGCACGTAAAAATCACAAATTTCATCAAACGGTAGCATAAAAATCACAAATTTCATCAAACGGTAGCATAAAAATCAAGAATTTTGGCAATCGGGTGATAAAATTTTTTTTGTCAATCCGGCCCGTAAAAAGTATGAATTTTGTCGATGAGGTGCGTAAAAATTGTCGAGTCGAATGAATTAAATTGCATTAGATACCAATTAGTCTCTGGAAAAATTGCAAAATTCATTATTTTGCAGCATAAAAATCGGGAATTTCGTTGATCAATGTGCAAAAATCATGAATTCCATTCATCGGCACAAAAAAAACATGAATTTTCTCTATAGGGGGAGAAAAGATTATAAATTTCGTCGAACAGGCGGGTAAAAATCATGAATTTCATTTATTAGCACATGAAAATCGCAAAATTCATCAAACGGTCGTTATGAAAATCAAAAAATTCTATGATCGGGAAGTCATTAATTTCGTGAAGTTTGCACGTAAAAATCACAAATTTCATCAAACGGGTGCATAAAAATCAAGAATTTTGGAGATCGAGTGATAATTTTTTTTTTTGTCAATGCGGCCCGTAAAAAGTATGAATTTTGTCGATGAGGTGTGTAAAAATTGTCAAGTCGAATGAAATAAACTGCTTTAGATACCAATTAGTCTCTGAAAAAATTGCAAATTTCATTATTTTGCAGCATAAAAATCATGAATTTTGTTGATCAATGTGCAAAAATCATGAATTTCATCGATCGGCACAGAAAAAACATGAATTTTCTCGATAGGGGGAGAAAAGATTATAAATTTCGTCAAACAGGCGGGTAAAAATCATTAACTTCATTTATTAGCGCATGAAAAAACATTAATTTCGTCAAGTTTGCACGTAAAAATCACTTTCATCAAATTGGTGCATAAAAATCAAGAATTTTGGCAATCGGGTGATAAAAAATTTTTTTGTCAATCCGGCACGTAAAAAGTATGAATTTTGTCGATGAAGCGCGTAAAAATTGTCGAGTCGAATGAATTAAACTGCATTAGATACCAATTAGTCTCTGAAAAAATTGCAAATTTCATTATTTTGCAGCATAAAAATCAGAAATTTTGTTGATCAATGTGCAAAAATCATGAATTTCATCGATCAGCACAGAAAAAACATGAATTTTCTCGGTAGGGGGAGAAAATATCATAAATTTCGTCGAACAAGCAGGTAAAAATCATGAATTTCATTTATAAACACATGAAAATCGCAAATTTCATCAAACGGTCGCATGAAAATCAAAAAATTCTTTGATCGGGTATGAAAAAATCCTTAATTCCGTAAAGTTTGCACGTAAATATCACAAATTTTTTCAAACGGGTGCATAAAAATTAAGAATTTTGGCAATCGGGTGATAAATTTTTTTTGTCAATCCGGCCCGTAAAAAGTATGAATTTTGTCGATGAGGTGCATAAAAATTGTCGAGTCGAATGAATTAAACTGCATTAGATACCAATTAGTCTGAAAAAATTGCAAATTTCGTCATTTTGCAGCATAAAAATCAGGAATTTCGTAGATCAATGTGCAAAAATCATGAATTTCATCGATCGGCACAGAAAAAACATGAATTTTCTCGATAGGGGGAGAAAATATTATAAATTTCATCAAACAGGCCGGTAAAAATCATGAATTTCATTTATTAGCAAATGAAAAACGCAAATTTCATCAAACGCTTGCATAAAAAAAAAAATTCATTGATCGGGCATGAAAAAACATTAATTTCGTTAAGTTAGCACGTAAAAAACCCAAATTTCATCAAACGGGTGCATAAAAATCAAGAATTTTGTCTATCGGGCGATAAAAAAATGTATTGTCAATCCGGTACATAAAAAGTATTAATTTTGTCGATGAGGTTAAAAATAAAGGTAATATGAGTCAAGGGGTCTAACCTTATGAGTCTCCTTATTTTCTTTCTTGTTCGGATGCAAACAATTCATATTTTTAATCTGCATTTGGTCGAAAAATGAATTATCTTTAATTTTAAAAACGAGAAATTCGTAATTACATGTATAAAATTCGATTGGTATTTATTATTGGTATTTATGATTTCAAAATTTTTAATAAGAAATTGTTTTTTTGCTAGTATACAGTGGGCAAAGTCTCTAGCCATGCCAACCAACAAATCGGTTGCTTATGGATCTGCTTATGCTTATATCACTTATTCATATAGTTTAGCTTTGGCTTGCCTCTTATTAGTTGTCTTGACTGCTAAATTTTTATATTTCACATTTCATAATTTTTATTGCAATACTTCAGGTAAGAAGGCTTTTTAACTTGATTATTTCCTGTATTTATAATAATTTTTTGTTACTAACATTCTTATGTTTTAATGGGTGCAAAATTTAAGATTGGCGAAAAAGCTACTAAAAGGTTCTTTATTTCAATAAATTGTTTTATCTTTTGTGCCATGCTGTCGAAAATTGAAAGAAAAATTTATGTAAAGGTTTATTTTGCATCATAGTATCCAAACTAAGTGAAATGTATGCAAATGGATAGTATGATGCAAAAAAAAACCATTTACATAAATTTTTCTTTGAATTTTCGACAGCATGGCACAAAAGATAAATCAATTTATTGAAATAAATACATTTCAATGCATAATACAGGCTTATTGCAAGTGATATATTTAATGATGATTGTACTGAATTTTGTATTGAAAATGGAACATTTTAGTACATATTAATGGTTTAGCATAAAAAATAATTTATGTAGGTCATTCTAAAATTCTTATATAACAAAATCTGTAAAATTGAAGCTCTGTTTTGTCAGAATTCTGCAATTGTTAATTTGTTTTAAAACTAAATAAGCACTCCTTAGGTATTTTTAACTGTTTTTATTATTGGAAATGGTGCGGAAAAACAGAACAAAACAAACTTTAGTAAAATATTTTATGTAGTAATAGGGTGGGTTTTTTTTAGGAAACATTTATTTAACTGCGTTTATTATTTTTTTTTAAGAGGACAGCCAAGGGTCGATGCATGCTTTACACTCACGCTAAAAAAAAAAAAAAAATTAATCGGTTAAAAAAAAGAAAAAAGTCTCCAAACTTTGGGGACTGTTTTTTCTTTTATGGCAACCTGGCTATTAAGCTTGTATTTAGTAGCTTGGCGCAGTCTTGGAAATCGTGCCATCCAAACAGTCGCCAATCTTTTGTTTACATTTTAGCGTGAGTGTAACACATCTGTTCAGTTATTTTTCTTGGGGCCCATTTTGTGAAAAGTAAAGGTTACTTTTGTGAAATTTATTATATTTTAGTGAAAAACAACATTTTGTAACAAAAGTTGAAATTCAGTTACTCAAATTAGAACAAAGTACTTATTAACAAAAACTTTTTACATTTACAATCACTTTGCTGAAATTTTCCTCTCAAGTGAACTTGTTTGTTTACAAATTACACATTTTAAAACATCACAAAATAATAAATATTTAATAAATAGTAAGTTTTTATGGAATAGAATTTTGTGAAAGGAACTATTTTACTAAAAAGAATTTTGTGGAGAGGCCCATTTTATCAAATTGATTTTTGTGAAGAGGTCCGTTTTATTAAATTGATTTTTCCCCAAATTTTACCTGGATCGACCCTTGACAGAGCAAAATATAAATATGTAAACTTTATTCTTAATAAAACAAACAAATAAACTGATATTTTTTTTTATGTATATCAATATTTATTTACATCAAACTATCAATTATTTATTTTATTTATTTTTTTAATAATAGAAACTATTTCATTAGTTACTCTATTTTATTTTTATATTGAAATAAAAAAAATCCACGTGCTATTATTGCATGCTATTTGTAACTAATATTAAAAAAAAGTTTTCGCCGGCGGAGGAAAAAAATCGCACCAACGTGGTGCATATATATATGACATCTGTGCGGTATTATTTATCAATAATACTATATTAATAAAATATATTAGCAGTTTCACACAGCTTTTTCGCCAATCTTAAATTTTGCACGCATTAAAACATAAGAATGTTAGTAACAAAAAATTATTATAAATACAGGAAATAATCAAGTTAAAAAGCATTCTTACCTGAAGTATTGATATAAAAATTATAAAATGTGAAATTTTAGCTGTCGAGACAAACTAATAAATAAGAGCCAAGCCAAAGACAAACTAATAATAAGTAATAACAGCTAAGCTAAAGCTAAACTACTGTGGCGAAACTATCAGTCAGATAATCAACCGATTGGTTGGTTGGCATGGCTAGAGACTTTGCCCACTGTATACTAGCAAAAAAACAATTTCTTATTAAAAATTTTGAAATCATAAATACCTATAATAAATACAATCTAATTTTATACATGTAATTACGAATTTCTCGTTTTTAAAATTAAAGATAATTCATTTTTCTAAAAATGCAGATTAAAAATATGAATTATTTGCATCCGAACAAGAAAGAAAAAAAATTTAACCATAATTTAATTTAATACATATTTTGGAATGTATAATAAACTGTTTTCATATAAAAAAAAAATCTAAATAGTTCTTCAGCCACATATGATTGCGAAATCGCCTTTAACTATAACCGTGATACCCATGAACATCCTGACCGCGCAGGAATAAAAAAGGGTGAAAAGGCCGAAAATCTTTAATGTTAGTCTACCAGAAAAAGCATAAGAAAAGAGTCCGATTTTGAAGCTGGATTATATAAAAAACAAGAGTTTTCCTACGTTAGCTCAAAATCTTACTCTCTTCATCTAAAAGCGATTAATATAATATATTAATTTTAAAAAAATCGTTCGATCCATTTTCGAGATAACACCTCTGTGCCCATTACACCATTACATTTTCCATTTTCGCTTAAAAATTGGTTTCCAGATCTCAAAATCTACTGCATGTAGAAATCTATAAATTTCAGGATAGAGTTAGGCCATAGATATAAGACTAATATGAAAAAATCGAAACGGTATGCCTCATATTTACTGAGATATTAAATGTCGGCGTTTCGATTTTCCTTTGATGTCCTGCTGGCTGTATATATGAGAGTGACGGAATCTTCGGTTTTGGGCTTACGGTTTTCGGTTTTTCGCTGCGTCACTCAAGAGACTACCGTCTCTTATGATTAGTTGATTTTTATAGCGTTTTCGCGTATAACTGGTGAAACGTTGTAAATATTGTTTGAATCGTTTCTCGGTTTCTGTCTTTTGTCTTTTTCGTGTTCCATGCTCTTCCTGCTTTTTTTCGATGCGTTGGGAATTATATATTAGGGTGACGGACTGCAGCATGCCTTGACAGCAAAGCTGGAAGGGAAGGAGTGGGTGGAACGAGAACCAATGGGATCAAAGGACTGTTCGAAAAATCTTTACCGGAAATACTGGTTTAAAAATGAGCAAAAACCGTTCAAATACAATATCAAGGAAAATGAAAGGTATGTAATTTCAACGAGAGATACTGGTTCTGTGGCGGGACCCTCAAAGAGTGGAGATCAATCCAGATATATGATACATATATTTGTCAGAAGATTCAAGTAGTGGGAACTTTTGAAGCAGGAATTTCGTCTGATTCAGAATTTAAAGCAGAGCCTTCAAAAGCAGACACTTCTCAAACGCTTATTCCTTTCTCATACAGCGTTCGTCGCATCTAGAACTGGAGTATCATGGAGGGATGTTACTATAGCTTCATCGAAACTGCAAGATACAGAAAATGTCACAGCAGAGGAAAAAAATATTATCGATAAAAAAAAGGTCAGGAGACAACAGAATTTCACATATAAAAAGCCAATGTAGATTTTATTTACAAAGGTATACATTACTTTCCTCCAAACAGAAGAAGTGAGTCCTTTTAAAACCATTTATACGTGCTAAAAATATTTTAGTCCATCGCCTTGGGCTACAGCAATAGCCCGAATAAATAGAAAATCCCTAATGCAGATAAATTTTTAAGAAGTACAGAAACTTGGAGAATAAAACAATTTAAATTATATTTTAATGCTGGAAGCCATTGAAATAGATACAGAAAAAAACAGAAACTTTCAAAGATATCATGCATGCGACAGTAGATGGCGTTATCTGTTACATTTTGAAAAAAAAACGGTTAAGGTAGAATGACATCAAGAGGCGATGATTAAGCCCAAAATTGTTGATGCCCAAGACAAAAAAAAATTTTATAGCACGTATAAATGGTTTTAAAAGGAGTGACTTCTTCTGTTTGTAGGAAAGTACCTTTGTAAATAACATCTACATTGGTTTTGTATATGTGATTTTGTTGTTAATGTCTGTGAATGTTGCAGTAGTCTTTAAATATAAGCATTCCATTACATTTTATGGTTACATCTATGGTTGTTTACAGAGTTTCAATACGCGTTATTACTGTTAAAACTGTTATTAATTTACTGTTATTAATTTACATGACTGAGGTGCACTAAAACTTGTGTTCTATATATAATGTGATCGAATTCGTATACATTACCGGATAGGGATAGCAAATGATTTTTTACAGCGTTATCTATTTTTAAATTGTGTATTTAGATAGTTCATTTCATTGCATAAAGAAATTTTATTCCCTATCAATATACCGATAGTTATGGGAAGTGTTTCATGATCTATGACTTATGCATGTTTTTCATTCTTTTGTGTATTTTTCGGGTAATAAAATCTTACCTTATTTTTAATTTTAATTAAAAATATTGCTGACTGTAGATTAATTATATTGGAAAAGAAAAATATTCCATGAAGAAAATATTCAACGTATACTTCAAACATTACTAAAGAAAATGAGTCGTCGAGTAAGTGAAAAATGAAATTAGGGTAAAACACTATTAAGCATAATTTTGCAGGAAACGAAAAAAAAAGAAAAAATCATTAATGATATTTCTTTTCTGGAGCTTATTTTTTCTTTAATATTTGTCGCGAAATCATTTTCATGATGTCAGCATTTTTTTGTCTCGTGCATTTATGTTATGAAAGATAACTTTGTAAGGTTATATTTGACTACATGAAACATTTTTTATTTATTTTTTTGTGTACGTAATAATGTTTCCTGTTATTCTCTCTTGAAAACAAGATTTTTCAAATTATCTCATTCATAACTCGACACTTGAATAATTTTATTTATATTCTATGTGTAAGAAATAACATTTATTTTCTGTGAAACCTCTAATTAGTTTAAACGTTTAAATGATTTCCATTTATTTTTGATGGAGATTGTATTAATGTAAAACTAAAATTACATATGCTCAAGGAGTCCGCCATCGCCAGCAATGTATCAGGAATTTTGCATTTGTTCCAATAGTTGACACATTGAACAAACTTAAGTTGATTTTTGTTATTGAATTAAATTGTACCTTGCACGTATGTCCTACTTTTATTATTAAATGTGCATCTTGCTTTTGAAATTTACCATTAAAAATACTAATAGTAAAAACCGCGAAGTAAATTTATCTTAAAAGAAGCATCAGTTTTTTTTATCAATTTTTCACGGAAAGGGCACAGAAGGGGAATTTCAATTAAGGGTAACTTTCTCTGTATTGTGATAGAAAACAGTCATTAAATAAATATGTGAGACTGTTGAAGAATGGTCCTAAAATTGTTATTTTTGGATGAAGGTTGGAAAGTTTACGAAACAATTAAAAAGGATTTTAATACATATGACAGAAGACAGTTAGTTGCGTAACTATGTGGTGGAGATGCAAGTTTATGTGCCATTGGTCTTGTTTCTTTTCCTTCATAAATTACAAATTTTCCCTCAAAAATATTGACTAATTTGTTTTGTACCAGAGTTAATGTGTATATTTTAAATTAGGAAACATGTAGACAAAAAAAATTTTGAAGTACACATATTTACAACTTTAAATTTGAAAATTTCATTTTTTATATATTCGATGAAAATTTAAATAAAAATAAAATATGAATATAGTTGTATTTTTTCCATTGGCAATTTTTTCTTTTTATTTAAAATTTTCTATATTTATTGCAGATTCGCTATTCTCCTATGTGTTGTGATTCGTTCTTACATATAGAACATGTGCTAACGATTTTTAACTTACAGGAAACTAGAAACATTTGTTGAAAAACTATGAGTCACAATTTATTACAATATGCAGTTCACAAGAAATAATTTTTGAAAAAAAATTGCAAATAGATGGTTCAGAAGCATTCTTCATTTGATTTTATAATGTGGATTTTTTTATATGAAAATAGTGACAGACAGTATATTATTGCGACGCTGTATTATTAATGTAAAAAAAAAAATAGATTTTAAATCATTGTATCTAAGTTTAATTATTTTTAATGCAATATGAATTTTATGACAGATGAAAGAAATTCTATGTTGCTCTAGACAGTAAATTATATATCCTTTCTTTTATAAATCTAAACAACAATTTATAATATAGCTATGTGCCTATTTAAGTATTTATCTACAAAACGTTTATTATAAAACTTTCAACAAACACTCTATAATTTTATTAGCAATTTTCACATAATTTTACATTTAACTCCTATACGCTTCATAATTATGATACACTATATAGTGTGTCACGCTGTTTAAGATTCAGTACATTATAACAGGAGTTTACACTTCGCCAAACACGCTTTAATTCATACCTCGACTGGTTGGTTAGAGATACATGTTATTCATATAACAGATTCTATTCATAATGCATTACAGAGCAGAATATGACTTTATATAGTAAATGTAGGATTGTATGACCGATTATTCGGAGACCCATTTGTCATTCAAACTAATGAATTTACATATAAGTTTGGACGACATATAGATAGATATGTTTCCAAAATAATACATTTTGGTAATTAAACACTTTTAGAATTATACTGAAGGTAATTATATGATTATATATATAAAATATATGCAAATAATAACGCACGTTACATTTATAAACATATTGTTAAACACTCAAAAGCGGAACTAATCATATATTCTAATACCAGCAAATATTGTGTGTGTGTGTGTGTGGTTGTATATATATATGTATACAACCTAACACATATAATATTGCAAACTTTATCTTAAAAACGACCCCAACGATTCTGACGAAATTTTGTAACCTACCGTTTTGGGGCACCAAAAAAACAATTGGACTAGGTCACATGTTCGAGAAAATTTGATTAGTTAGTCATTTTGGGTCCCTATGGGTCAGGGTTATCTGTTATATGATTGGTCATTTAACAAAATATTCCTCATTACACAATGTCTGTTCTGCAGAGTAAAAATAAAATATTTGTTACTGTCATATGATTCAGCTGTCACATTCAAATATCAAATGATTTTTAAATAAATATTTATAATTTTTCCCCTTCTGCTGAATACCGTATTGATAAAAAATGAATAAACATTTACTTCGCTTCAATGGTATATGAAGAAATTTACCGTATACTATCATATATGTACTATACGTTTTAATTCAGATAGTAAAACGAAGTTTTCAAATTCTGAGATGAAAAATTCCTTAAAATATTTGTTTAATTTTTGCCAGACATAGTGCTTATATTTTATTATTTTCACTGAGGCCATTTAATTGTTCCTCTTAAGAACCTACACTAGTCGCGAGAAGATAATCAAAAGCTAATGTTGAGGAAATGTGTACGTTCTTTTGAAATTTCGCCTTTTCATTTCTAAATTTTTAAATGTTTTTTTTTTTTTTTCATAGGATAGCAGAGGTCTAGCTCTAACTTGGTACTTTTATTTACTTTTCCGACATAGGTTGAAGTTTTTATTTCTAACTTGCATTCTTTCGCTTTCAGAACCGCAGTAGAAAATAACCTCTGAAAAAAACCATCCAGAATAAAAAAAAAGTTAGAAAAACGCCCATTTAGAGATAGATCTCAGCTATTCTATACAAAAGGAAAACACTTAAAAATATTGAAATTCAATCGAAGACTTGTAAAGAACACTGCTACTGATTTAACTTTGCGAATGTTTTCGCGTGACTAGTGTAGGTATTTCAGGCAGAATTTCGTTATTATCATGTTTTGCTTTTTGTATGTTTTTTTTTTCTTTCATTATGAAATTCTGATGAATATTCGACTAATTTTTTATTATATTTAATTATTTATAATCCCACATTTAAACCATTTTATCTAATGCCCCCTATATATATCTATTTTAATAGAAATAATTGACCGTATTTTTCTTTCAATAATAGATTTTTTAAACTCATAAATGTATACTACTGTATTTTCAGATAATTTTTCCATACTCAATACTCACACAATAAAGAGATTGCATTAAGAAGAAGTAGTGTTCCCTTTGGCAATGATTTATGAGCAGTATTGGTTACATAGAGATTTCAAATAATTTACAGAAATATTTAAAATTACCAGTACGTGGACAATAATTATCTGTACATTACTTCTTGAGAAATAGCTATAGTGAAAATCGTAAACACTATATACCAGCAGCGCCAACTGTTGGGCGATTTCCATCAAAAACTAATCAGCACCAATTTACATCAGGGTCTAACTGAATATAAAGTTTTATTAAATTTCGTACATTAGTTTTTGAGATAGAGCGGCCACAAAAGTTTTGTCACATACAGACAGACAGACAGAGTCACAGACTGACAATTTCTAAAAACAGTCTAATCGGGTTCTGAACTTTCTAAAACGTATAAATCCGTCGAAAACCGGAAGTCGAAAATTTTCATTCATCCAATAATTTCTTCTTGTAAAGACAGAAGAAAGTTAAAAAAGGAAATGTTGAAAAATGTTAAATTGCCTTACATGCATTTGAAAGCATTAAACATTATGGAAATGTCGTTTAAATATAAATTGTTTCATGGAAACGATCATTTAAAGGAATCTCATAACTTCTCTAACTATATTTGGTTTCAAGAAAACTAGGATTACTTCATTATGCTTTGACCCACTTTAATTTTTTGTAGCATAAATGAAGAACTTTACTCCTATATTTAAAATTAAAAATATGTTAATATAAAATATAAAATTATTCATCGTACGCCACACGCTTATATATCTACGTTTAACTACATACTGTTCGGCCATTCATAAATTTCATATAGCAGTATACTACTCAACTTGAAATGCATTTTAATGTGAAATCTAAATCTCTTTCAACGATAATTTAACAAACGTGCCCAAAATGTATATTATTCACACAAGAATGGATTTAATACTAAATGTAGAAAGCCCTATATAATGATATCAGAAGAGTAATTAAAAAATTTATTCTTACAGATATTATAACGTTTTAAATAATACACAGGTACTTTTAAGATTGTACTATTAATCTCGATAATTGTAAATTTCTACAGCTTACAACACTTGCAGAAAATAAAATATCATCTTTAAAGGACACTACAAAGGATGTGAAATATATTTCACTTTTACTAAAAAGCGTACAACCAACGGAGTGAAAAATGTATCTAGACCAGGGATCAAACCCAGATACCTTGGTATAGTGCTCCAAATGCTTTACCCTTTAAGCCACCTGGACGACATTCCGTCTGACATTTTTCACTTATATACGTTGGCAAGGCTGCAACTTCACAGCGCAAGATGGAATGTCATACATGAGCACACTATTTAGTAGCGTACATGAGACGAATAAATTTCCAGCATTGGATACAGCACGTATGACATTTCATCTTGCGCTGCAAAGTTTCAGCCTTACCAACATATATAAGTGAAAAATACCAGACTGGATGTCGTCCAGATAGCGTAAGTGGTGAAGTACTAGATGCGCTACACTAATGTATCTGGGTTCGATCTGGACAAAAATAATTCACATTTTTTTTAGTGTCATTTAAAGATTTATGGCGATGTTTCAGTTCTACTGAAAATTTAATTGGAAGTTTAGATAAAATATAATCTTTTAAATTTCATGAGAGGAAAAAAAAACCTGGTTACAGTATACACGATTGTACACATGATATTACATACAAATGGAATCAGTAAAACATGGCATGCCTTTTCGCATCATACATATTTAAAAATAATAATAATAATAGTTTCCAGTCATTCTGTGCACAAGCATTCATGCTAAAAAAAAAACTTTGCCTGGAATCCTAAAGGCTGAGAATAAAAATGTTAAAATGTAGAATCATCAAAACTTTGCTCTAAATGTATTTCTTCGTCAAACATGCTGCAACATGTCTTCAAGGAAACTGTTTAACGGTGATATTTGTGGACGAATATGTACAGTACTCATGCATAATATTCGGCATATTGCGATATGCCGATTTGTTTTGTATAGAGTGCCAAGGATTTCGCAAATAATTTTATCACGGAATAAAAATCTTTCAGAAAAATTAATTCAGATTTCTTTAAACACCATATATATGTGTGTTATAGAAGATAAACAAATCAGAAAATAAGATTTTAACGAATTGCGTAAGTTTTTACTAATTTTTTAGAAAACACTTTTAAGATTACATTTTTAAAAGTTGTCAAAAATATACAGTAAATTTGTGCCGAGATATTGATGATTACTGCCGTTTTTTAAACGCTTCTTTGATGTCATTGCGTTCTACAACCACGAGATATACGATGATTCTGTATAGAAAAATTTCACATTTTCTATACTATTGCACAATATTACACAATATTCTATAAGTTTCTACAATATGAACGAAGTCCACACTGAGCGACCTTTTAAATACAACATAATACGTGTTCTACGGTGAATATCCAGAAATCAATTTCGAAGATGGAATGGTTGCTTTTTATTCTCAATCAAACGCTTTACGTAACTCGATATAATCTGTCAAAAATGTATGCGTGCATTCTTAATATGTATGTTTGGCAATGTTAAAATTTTGCCAAATCTATTCTTTAAAAAAATATAAGTAGATGCAAGTAGTTAATTTATTTCAAGTAGAAATTCCGGAAGATTTGCACACGCACACAGATATATATATATATATATATATATATATATATATAATATCAAAACCACATACTATACATCTAATCCCAAAACACCTGAACAACAGAGAAAAATTAACAACCAACCATGAAAAAATCCTACTAACAAAACTATAAACAAAAAGAACACAACCGTTGGAGAAAGGCTGCAAGGCTAAAGACTTGTATGCTGGGTTATGCCGGTAATTACTCATGAAAATTCCCCCCATGCCTGTCGCAACCAAACTGAGCATAGAAAGCATTAACCCAAGTTAAAAAGAATAACACTGCCAGACAGAACTCCCTGTAAAACCTACAATTATTTGGCGATCTTTTTAATCAGCAAAAGGAGAGTATCACGGTATTCTTTATCTTTGACGAAATTATTTGTCAAACTATTTAAAAAAACAATAGGATAACTCTGAACCGTTGCATTATGATATAGATTTATAATGTCACTTATTATACTATTATGATTAGAATTTAATGTTACTATCCTAATTAAACTATTGATAAATATATTTCTGAAAATAGAAATATGTACATTGGAATTAAAATCTAATATATTTATTGTTTCAAAGTTGTAATCCTTTCTCTTATCGTAAATGTAAGTACTCAAGCCACCCCTCTGGATGTCGATAGTAAGGTCTAAATAATGTGCATGTTTTATGTCATATGAAGTTCTCTTTAATGTCAAACCTAGGGGTAATAATCTAAATTTAATTCGCTGTTGGAATCGTTAATCCTTACCAACAAAACATCATCAATATATCTAAAACTTAAAAAGTCCTTATTTAATGTATCCTTAACTTCGTATAAATATATATATATATATATATATATATATATATATATCTGCAAGTACCGTTCTGTAACTAACCCAATAGGTATACTTCTAATCTGCTGAAACACATGTTTACCATCGAATAAATAATTTTCATTAACTACAAAATTAAATAAATTTGTTAAATGATCCAAATCTTTACCCAAAGTATTGTACCGTTTAAAAAAAAAAAAAAAAAAAATTCTTTTTAAGATCAATTAAATCAATGCTATTTCAAATCTTCACAATCATAAACATATAAGCCTTTTATATTACTCAATCCTTTCAGTCTATTAAGTAAATCAAAACTATTTTTTATTATACTAGTGTTATTTTGTTTTAATGCCACTTCAAATAAACTCTGCAAAATATCCAAAAACTTTTTATTAGCAACTTCTAAATAAGTGCCAAAACCACCTGTAATTGTACGAAAGGCGACGGAGTCCTTAGGAAATTTAGGAACCAATACCATATAAGGTAATTCCTTTGTGTGTATTTTAACCTTTTGTAAAATGCACCAATTTTTCTCTCTCTCTCTTTTAGATTGGTATTTAATAACCTACAATTATGCTTATTATTATAACACTGTCTTAGTTGGTTACTGTATAGCTTTTTACAAATAATTGCAAAATTTGTATTTGCTTTATGTATATATGTTATAACAAAATTACTCTGTAAATCCTTAATAGATTATTTTAATGAATTATAATCTGCTATCGAAACATCCCCTCCCCCTTTTTACTGCAGTAAATTGAATTCAAGTCCTTCAATACGTTATGTTTCTATTCCAGAAAAGCTATTTCTGGTAAGCAAAATTTGTTCATTAGTTTATGCACAAACATGTCAACGTTGATTTTTAATCGTTTTTTTTTTATAAAATCCTTAGTGTTTAACCTTTTTAAACGAAATTTTGCACCGCATTGCATGTAATTCCTCAATGTATTGTTCTTGCCAATATCTAAATTTCAAGTCAATACGTGACCGTGGTCCACATCCACATAATCACTAGAACTTGGATCATGACAATGACATAAATATGATGTGTATATATATATTACATTATTAGATCTAGTTTCACGATTTTCCCTGTTTTATTCTAAATTACTACTCTATATTCATTAAATCCTTATTCTTAAATTAGCTCTATCGTTAACTCTGTTAAATTCCCTTTTATTTCATATCTAAATTGTCCAATTTACTTAAATATAAAGCTTTTAGTTATTCTTAATTTTTATCATGATCTCGATCATTTCTGGGTTTTTAGAATGCTCTTTGAGGTTCTTTGAGAGCCATTTTCATTTTTATTCCGAATTTCATTTCCCGCTCTAAGTTACTTTTTACTATAAAATTCATCCACTGCATGTTTGTCCGAACTCTTTACTAATTATCTTTCATTCGTCGTGACGTGGTCGTGATTTCATTGACGCGTCTTCTTTAATTCCTCATTGGTTCAGTA
This sequence comes from Maratus michaelseni, assembly GCA_963931845.1. Classification (NCBI taxonomy): domain Eukaryota; kingdom Metazoa; phylum Arthropoda; class Arachnida; order Araneae; family Salticidae; genus Maratus; species Maratus michaelseni. The sequence goes on along the minus strand of OZ007589.1, from coordinate 445,089,917 downwards.
CGCGTTCTACGTCATAAATTGTGTTATTGCGCTACGTAACAAAAAGCAGCTACCTGCGATGTTCTCTCAGAAATAAGTCGAATTTTCACTTGTCAACAACTCCCTGGCTGCTCGTATGACTAAAATTAATATGTGCTAAATACTTACCCCCAATAAATTGATGACGTAGCGATGGTACGGCTACTACTGTTAGGTAGAAACTGCCCAAGATTAATACGTAAATAAAGCATCGGATTTGAAAATACCTTGATCGTTTAATTCATAGAGAATCGCCTCTGGTTATTTCATTCTACTGCCTATGCCGCCACGTCGAGACTGCATCGAGTGTATTATGCATTTTACGACTGTTTATAACTAAATTATATCATCAATTAACGCAACTGTCGTTCTTAATTTCGTTGTGCGATCATGTGTGCTCTTGCTTCTATTATCAACTTTACTCCCACTACAACATATAACATAAAATTCGTTATATATATACATCAATTAACACAACCTGAAGTGACAATATAAGACTAATTCTGTATAGCAATTTACAGAAAAAATATCCCTAAGGAATTTATATATCTAAATAAATAGTAAAGTGTTAATACATCAAATGTGAAAATAAATTATTAAGTTATAAAATATATTTTAAAAAATCGCAACAAAAAACATATAATAAATGAAATATTACAAAGCTAATTAAATTAATACATAACACAAAGTCCTTAATTTGCATATCATTTCAAATTATTTATTCACTTTTCATTGAATTTGGATTGTCATTTTTGGTATAAAACGGAATATGTGATGTTTATTTCTTTAGATTATTTCAAAAATATTTGTTGAAAGTAATTTCTGCAATAAATCATTTTATTTTAGTTAATATAACTAGCTACCCAGATATAATAAGATAATAAAACTGTCCCATAATATTTCAGTGAAAGCAATTTAACCCTAGAATCACGTTCAACTCTGGAAACGTGGATCTCGTTTTGTTGATTTTATGATGTTCGTTTTTATTTTATGTTCAGTCTAGTCTTTTGTAACAATTCTGTTTAGTATATACATAATGCCTTTAAACAAAAATGCAGACTAAAGGATTGGTTTTAAAGCCTTTATTATTGAAATATAAGACTGCTGTTTATGAATACAAATCGTAATATGAATATATACATATCTATATATTTGCGGTATAAGCGAAATGAATTTTTATCGAAAAATGTTTCCAGATGTGTAACTATTCTTATCATATGAATGTATATTTGCTATATGTGATATGTTTGTGGAACGCATGGGCTTCCCATTATTAGTGGAAAAGGAGAACAAACTGCTTTAATTATCTTTCAAATAAACAAAATAGAATGCATGACAATTTTTAACAACTAGATTTTTTTCCTATATGCATACATTAAAGGATAAAACAATTAATTTAAAAGAATAGTATATTTTATATACAGGTTGATTGTATTTAAAGTTGCATTTTCTAAAGGATGTAAAAAAGAACCAACAACTGGTCAAAATGATCTGATATTTTCTCTCGGTATATGTGAAGCAATGGAAATTTGTTTTGTGAAAGAAAGAGGTTCAAAATTTGACCCATAAATGGCGCTGTACTCGTCATAAGATGCTGATTAAAAGACGTGGCATCCCAGTGCTGTTGTGGCACTGTTTGTCAGTCATCGGGCCAGAGCCGCTTTTTAAACGCTTTAATGTCCGGAATTTCTTCAATGCAATTGCCACACAGTTGTTTGTTAAAAATGATGAGTATGATCCTTCAATGATAGAGTCATGACTAACTTTTCAGACGCTGAATAACAGGAATTGCATGCTCCCCGCCTATTTCTCACAAGTGTAATATATGGTACGCATATCAAGTCTTTTAATTAGCATTTTATGACGAGTACAGCGCCATCTGTTGATCCACTCTTGAACTCTTTCTTTCGCAAAACAAATGCCCATTGCTTCACGTATACTGAGATGAAATATCAGGTTATTCTGATCAGTGCTTCTTTTTTACAGCTTTTTGAAAGTGCAATTTTAATTATAATCACCTTGTACACGGAAGTACACTGTAAAAAAAATGGGTCGATCTACTAAAAAAAAATTTAGTTTTCTCATTGATTTTTGCAATTCCTAAATTTTTTTGTGTATTCTTACTTAGTTACAAGAAAATCTGTAAGAATTACTAGAAAAAAGCTAGCAACATTATTAGAAAACAGCTAGCTACGATTCCGATTTTTAGTACCGGTTACTAAAAAAATCTGTGGAATACAAATATACTAAAAAAAATTTAGTAACCACAGGATTTTTTTTTACAGTGTATGCATTCTACACCTGTTTATTTCTGTTAATTAATTTTCCTTAACTTCGGTGATGAAGGTTTTGTATATGTACATTCTTAGAATTACCTGAATTATACTAACCGCAGAGCACACTTATCGTACACCTGAAACACACCAATTAACGTTAGATAGGCTTATTTATATATGACAACGAAGGAAACTAACATCTAGATATGTATTAGAGTATTGCTCAACTCATGTATACACCCTAACATGCAATATTATGTGAATTTATTGCTTATATATTTAATTTATTAAAATACAGTTACGTATTTATATTTGTTTTTGTTACAAAGATATTCTTATGAAAATTTAAAAACAAACATTAGAATAACGGAACTATATTTGAAATTATGATTTTTGGAAATATACATTGAAACTACATTACTGCTTCTTAAAAATAAAGGTATCATTTTATTTACAACACGTACATCGTAACTGTTGTGGTTCTTACAACCACTGCCATATTTTAATTCAATTTAAGAAATATTTTATTAGTCCTTATTCATTTAATTTTAAAAATTCACATTCAAAATTATTTTAATTCTTTCCTTTTTAAAACTTCCCCTGTAAACTTTTCTTTATTTCATAACATTTCGCTTTTTAAAAATGATAGGAATCATTTTTGTTACCTTTGTACTTCCGGTATTGGATTTTTACTAGAAGCTGCGATATCATTCTTTGCCTATGCTCACTTCCTGTTCTAAGCTCCGCCCCTCGCCAATCAAATTCAAATGTTTCTAATACATAATTTTTTATTTCTGCCGATTGGTGATTTTCAATTTTTGGCACCCCCTCCTCTCCGTGCCCTGTCAGCGCGGATGCTGCACGCTTTCGACACTCACACAGAGATGTTGGCTGCTAGAGTGTAACGTGATGACTTGCCTGGCTGCTGCCCTGCGTCTAAAGCTACGATATGAAAAAAATATTTCTTTTTTAAAAGAAATTATGATGAATTTGACCTCCTTATTAGTTTATTCTGAGTACAGCAACAATAAAAATCTTCTCCACCAACGTAAAAAAAAGGACGGTTGTGTGTGATGGTAGCTCACTGGAACCTGGCATATATGGCGAAAATGGCTTATTGTCATTCGAGTGGTGATACCTTTTTTTGTTCTACAAATTGCTTGATAAAGTCGTATATATATATATTTTTTAAATCAACATATCCGAGTTTCCCAAGAGAAAAAAAAGTCATTAATTTCTTTATGATGGTGTTTATTTAAAACGTCAGTTGTGTACTTATAATTTAAGAAATAAAGGTGAATCTATAAAAAAGAGATTCCCTCAGAAATACTCCTTTTTCAAGATTCTTTATAAATAAAGATTTTATTCAAAGATGACAATTTGCAGTGCAAATTCTTTCACTTGCTTTTTATCTTATTTCTTTCAGAAGACTGCAGATAACAATTTTTTACTTTTATCTTCATTGTTCTTGATTATAAATTTGCATGAATAATTTATTTAACAAATCTTTGTTTTAATAATTAATGTCATGTCGAAGTGGTCTTTTGCGGACATAACAATATATGTACTCACTATATTCTTTTGATCACAAGCCCAAATATATATTATTTGGTATATTAACAAGATTCCACTGTATAAAAAAAGGAACTATCATCGAACCACCACAATTCCCTCTTTGGTGCCTCAACCGTTAGAAACCTTAACGACATGACAGTTATTAAATTGTATTTTGTTATATTATAAAATTTGATTTAAAAAAAATTAAGCATTCTTATTGAAATATTTTATAATTGGAATATTTGAAATATTTAATAAGTGGCTTACTTAAGTATTTTAAAGTGCTTGGATTTAAAATATTTTTGCCAGATAATTGCATTGTGTGTTTTATTTTCTTTTAACAAGTCATTTTAGTAATGTTTAATGCATATTTTTGAAAATTTTTATGAGGAAAATAAATTTTATTCTAAGAATTCTAGACTTATAATGGGATTTTGTTTTGAAAACAAAACGTTTTCATATGATTCTACATAATCCATGGTGTTCTTTTATGCAATATTTACATTTTATTACTAAAAAAAATGGTTGTTTATGTTGTTATTTACAAAAGAAGATGAGTTTAGAAAAATAATTTTCTTACTTATAAGTGAATGATTAATTTCGATTTATTCCATTTTGTTTTGATAATATTTTGAGAACTATTGCATTCTTAAAAATTATTCTGGTGATTTGCATTATTTTAAAAGGTGATTTCATATGAAAATTAATATTTGCTTTACTTCGGTTGATTCATAAAGCACATTATTTTGAAATTTATTAAGAATTATTCTCAAATTTGTCACCATGCCTCCGAAAGCAAAGTTAAGCGTTTCCATTCAACCTTTTGATGGGAATCCTCAGACGGTCGAATTTGTCTTCGATCAGTTATCAGATATGCAGGAATTGTATAATTACTCAGACAAAGAAATTTTTGCACTTTTCAAGTCAAAATTACAGGGTAATGCATTACATTTCTTTCTTGAAACACAGTTTCAATTTAAAAGGTCTAACTTACAAAGCATTCGAAATGATTTTATTAACTATTTTCTGCCAAGAAAAAAAACTGACTCTCTCAAATCTCTTCAAAATTTAAAATTGGATTCGAATGAGTCCATAATTTTTTTTTCATATCGCCTGACTAAACAGCTTCGACTTGTGTATCCTACGTTATAATGGATTAAGTGAGAGATGTAACACTCAAATAAAGTCATCTGTGAATACAATGGCTTCCCAAGGATTTGATGTTCCAACTGCTTTAAAAATCCACCAATCAATATATAACGCTACACCTCATCCAGCCACAAAATTCACTTCAAATCTTCTTCATTTTGGAAGGGAGGTGAATGATATTTATGCTAATTATAAAACCAATTCTTCCTGGAAAATTCTTAACACTGCATGTGAAATTCACAAATTAATGGATGTTATTGAAAAAGTATACTATCAAGCTTACAAAAATAACGAGTCTTCTAGACAAAAAGTGTATCAAAAATCAAGGGAAAAATTAAAATTTGCTAATATCAAAGTTGATGATATTGTTTATGTAAAATTTCCCAGTGTATTTAACAAAAAAGTACAAGGACCTTATATGATAAAGAAAATAATTTCACCTGTACTTATTCAAATTCAAGATTGCAACAATAATCAAGCATCACCTATGTTAATTCATACTAATAGAATCTTGAAAATCCAGAAAAGAAATGAAGCATTGCTTCATGCTGCGGATTCATCTAGAAGTGCAACACATGATCAACCAGCTGTTGATAGTGCATCTTCTCCTGTGAAACGACATATTCGTGCTCATACTGCTGATTGTGATTCTTCTTGCTCTCACACTAATAACAATACATCTCCTCAAATTCACACCTCTTCAAAGTGCCAGCAAACATCTTCGCATTCACTTAGTTCAGTGCCTTCACAAACATGTGATAGTAACACTACAGTTCTAAACAAATCTACTCAAAGCACAAAACATTATGATCTTCGCCCTCGTAATCATAAGCAGTATAACTTGTAAACTAATCTTCATTTTTTTAGGATGCCTTTACCATTGTAAAAATCTTTTCTATGTTAACTCGATTGGATTGTCAAATGTGAAGACTGACTGTTTATTTGGCATCTTCTACCAAAGTTGCAGGCAGCATTTGTGTATTTTTTATTTTTTTTTTAAGTCACCTTCGCCTTGACACAATGGAATTGTCATCCTGTAAAAGTATGTAAATCTTATTTTGGTTTCTCCTGTTAACTATGTTTCTCACTGAAATATTTCTTCAAAACCATATTCATTTTTGGAATTTATGTTTAATATGAAATGTGCTGATAGCTTAAAACTCTAAAATTCAGTGTTTGATTTAAATTGTAATTTTTTTTAACCTTATAAATCAATATTATAGTTGGATTTGAAATGTCATTGATTAAATTATTTTGATAAGGTAATTTTACTTAAAAAGTAAATTGTTATTGATATAAGGTATAATATGAGTACATATGTCATCACTTTCCCTCTTGTGACTTTTAGAATAATACAAATGTTACTTCTTACATGCCCTAACATCTAACCTCTTTTTAACATCTAAAGAGTATGCATGCTAATACTTCTAATATTATTATTGTTGGTGTATTATGTAAAAGGGTTGGTAATACATTAAGCTCTATAGGTGTTTGAAAACCCACAAATTGAAGAAAATATTTATGCATATGCAAATTATATGCTTTGGATCCAAAGTTTGTTTTAAGTCATTACATTTAAATAAAATACTTATGTATTTTATATGTAAAAAATTAAAATTACATGTTTATTCTTAAAAATGTTTGAAAATTCGAATTAAACATTCAATAAGCATTCAGGATATTTTTGTATAGATATGTTGTGTGATATTTTTTTACAAGGTCAATATTATTAAAGTTATGATACATTTATTTATGTACTTTTCTGAGAGCTTAAATATCCTCTCTTTGCCATTATTTACTTTGAAGGTATTATTGTTGTTGTATTAGAGTTGTTCAACTAAGAAAAGTTGATTTCTTAGAAAGTGATATATATATATATATATTTCTTTTCAATAAGAGTCTAAATATTCTCTCTTGACCATTTGCTTACATTTTGAATTTTTGTTATGGAAAAATTCTCAAATGAGTAATTTATAGACTTTATATACGCATTATGCTAATAAAAATGTTGATACAAAATTGAAATATAGTTCATCGACTGTGACTAGAAATACAGTTGTGATTCAAAGGTCTTATTGTTGCTATTTCTTTTCCAAAATAGAAATGTTTTATTGCTAATGTTATGCTATATTGAATTAGGAAAGCCATTATTAGTATGATTAACAATTTGTATCATATAATATTATTTGTTTTTGTGTACAATATTACAACCTTTTTTACTCTTTTAGTATATGCTGAACTTACTTTATAGTATTGTATTTGCTATTTCACATATCAGTGAATGGACTTTTAGCAGCTTTATTTCAAAAGACTTTGTTCACTTTTTGCTACTGAACTTACTTTATAGTGTTGTATTTGCTATTTCACATATCAGTGAATGGACTTTTAGCAGCTTTATTTCAAAAGACTTTGTTCACTTTTTGCTACTGAACTTACTTTATAGTATTGTATTTGCTATTTCACATATCAGTGCATGAACTTTCAGCAACTTTATTTTGAAAGACTATATCTACTTTTGGACTTTCAGCATCTTTGTTTTAATAGACTGTTTACTTTTTGGACTGTTAGCAACTATATTTTGAAGGACTTTGTGTGCTTTTTGCCAGAAGAATGTAAATTTATTATTTTTCTTTATTTTGTTTCTCATTACTTGAAGTTATATATATATATATTGTACATAGGTGAGAAAATATTGACTCGATGTCAAAATTGTTAAATTTCTCCATCTCACCAATATTTTCTCTTGGGGAGGCCAGAGTATATGTTGTGGTTCTTACAACCGCTGCCATATTTTAATTCAATTTAAGAAATATTTTATTAGTCCTTATTCATTTAATTTTAAAAATTCACATTCAAAATTATTTTAATTCTTTCCTTTTTAAAACTTCCCCTGTAAACTTTTCTTTATTTCATAACATTTCGCTTTTTAAAAATGATAGGAATCATTTTTGTTACCTTTGTACTTCCGGTATTGGATTTTTACTAGAAGCTGCGATATCATTCTTTGCCTATGCTCACTTCCTGTTCTAAGCTCCGCCCCTCGCCAATCAAATTCAAATGTTTCTAATACATAATTTTTTATTTCTGCCGATTGGTGATTTTCAATTTTTGGCACCCCCTCCTCTCCGTGCCCTGTCAGCGCGGATGCTGCACGCTTTCGACACTCACACAGAGATGTTGGCTGCTAGAGTGTAACGTGATGACTTGCCTGGCTGCTGCCCTGCGTCTAAAGCTACGATATGAAAAAAATATTTCTTTTTTAAAAGAAATTATGATGAATTTGACCTCCTTATTAGTTTATTCTGAGTACAGCAACAATAAAAATCTTCTCCACCAACGTAAAAAAAAGGACGGTTGTGTGTGATGGTAGCTCACTGGAACCTGGCATATATGGCGAAAATGGCTTATTGTCATTCGAGTGGTGATACCTTTTTTTGTTCTACAAATTGCTTGATAAAGTCGTATATATATATATTTTTTAAATCAACATATCCGAGTTTCCCAAGAGAAAAAAAAGTCATTAATTTCTTTATGATGGTGTTTATTTAAAACGTCAGTTGTGTACTTATAATTTAAGAAATAAAGGTGAATCTATAAAAAAGAGATTCCCTCAGAAATACTCCTTTTTCAAGATTCTTTATAAATAAAGATTTTATTCAAAGATGACAATTTGCAGTGCAAATTCTTTCACTTGCTTTTTATCTTATTTCTTTCAGAAGACTGCAGATAACAATTTTTTACTTTTATCTTCATTGTTCTTGATTATAAATTTGCATGAATAATTTATTTAACAAATCTTTGTTTTAATAATTAATGTCATGTCGAAGTGGTCTTTTGCGGACATAACAATATATGTACTCACTATATTCTTTTGATCACAAGCCCAAATATATATTATTTGGTATATTAACAAGATTCCACTGTATAAAAAAAGGAACTATCATCGAACCACCACAATTCCCTCTTTGGTGCCTCAACCGTTAGAAACCTTAACGACATGACAGTTATTAAATTGTATTTTGTTATATTATAAAATTTGATTTAAAAAAAATTAAGCATTCTTATTGAAATATTTTATAATTGGAATATTTGAAATATTTAATAAGTGGCTTACTTAAGTATTTTAAAGTGCTTGGATTTAAAATATTTTTGCCAGATAATTGCATTGTGTGTTTTATTTTCTTTTAACAAGTCATTTTAGTAATGTTTAATGCATATTTTTGAAAATTTTTATGAGGAAAATAAATTTTATTCTAAGAATTCTAGACTTATAATGGGATTTTGTTTTGAAAACAAAACGTTTTCATATGATTCTACATAATCCATGGTGTTCTTTTATGCAATATTTACATTTTATTACTAAAAAAAATGGTTGTTTATGTTGTTATTTACAAAAGAAGATGAGTTTAGAAAAATAATTTTCTTACTTATAAGTGAATGATTAATTTCGATTTATTCCATTTTGTTTTGATAATATTTTGAGAACTATTGCATTCTTAAAAATTATTCTGGTGATTTGCATTATTTTAAAAGGTGATTTCATATGAAAATTAATATTTGCTTTACTTCGGTTGATTCATAAAGCACATTATTTTGAAATTTATTAAGAATTATTCTCAAATTTGTCACCATGCCTCCGAAAGCAAAGTTAAGCGTTTCCATTCAACCTTTTGATGGGAATCCTCAGACGGTCGAATTTGTCTTCGATCAGTTATCAGATATGCAGGAATTGTATAATTACTCAGACAAAGAAATTTTTGCACTTTTCAAGTCAAAATTACAGGGTAATGCATTACATTTCTTTCTTGAAACACAGTTTCAATTTAAAAGGTCTAACTTACAAAGCATTCGAAATGATTTTATTAACTATTTTCTGCCAAGAAAAAAAACTGACTCTCTCAAATCTCTTCAAAATTTAAAATTGGATTCGAATGAGTCCATAATTTTTTTTTCATATCGCCTGACTAAACAGCTTCGACTTGTGTATCCTACGTTATAATGGATTAAGTGAGAGATGTAACACTCAAATAAAGTCATCTGTGAATACAATGGCTTCCCAAGGATTTGATGTTCCAACTGCTTTAAAAATCCACCAATCAATATATAACGCTACACCTCATCCAGCCACAAAATTCACTTCAAATCTTCTTCATTTTGGAAGGGAGGTGAATGATATTTATGCTAATTATAAAACCAATTCTTCCTGGAAAATTCTTAACACTGCATGTGAAATTCACAAATTAATGGATGTTATTGAAAAAGTATACTATCAAGCTTACAAAAATAACGAGTCTTCTAGACAAAAAGTGTATCAAAAATCAAGGGAAAAATTAAAATTTGCTAATATCAAAGTTGATGATATTGTTTATGTAAAATTTCCCAGTGTATTTAACAAAAAAGTACAAGGACCTTATATGATAAAGAAAATAATTTCACCTGTACTTATTCAAATTCAAGATTGCAACAATAATCAAGCATCACCTATGTTAATTCATACTAATAGAATCTTGAAAATCCAGAAAAGAAATGAAGCATTGCTTCATGCTGCGGATTCATCTAGAAGTGCAACACATGATCAACCAGCTGTTGATAGTGCATCTTCTCCTGTGAAACGACATATTCGTGCTCATACTGCTGATTGTGATTCTTCTTGCTCTCACACTAATAACAATACATCTCCTCAAATTCACACCTCTTCAAAGTGCCAGCAAACATCTTCGCATTCACTTAGTTCAGTGCCTTCACAAACATGTGATAGTAACACTACAGTTCTAAACAAATCTACTCAAAGCACAAAACATTATGATCTTCGCCCTCGTAATCATAAGCAGTATAACTTGTAAACTAATCTTCATTTTTTTAGGATGCCTTTACCATTGTAAAAATCTTTTCTATGTTAACTCGATTGGATTGTCAAATGTGAAGACTGACTGTTTATTTGGTATCTTCTACCAAAGTTGCAGGCAGCATTTGTGTATTTTTTATTTTTTTTTAAGTCACCTTCGCCTTGACACAATGGAATTGTCATCCTGTAAAAGTATGTAACTCTTATTTTGGTTTCTCCTGTTAACTATGTTTCTCACTGAAATATTTCTTCAAAACCATATTCATTTTTGGAATTTATGTTTAATATGAAATGTGCTGATAGCTTAAAACTCTAAAATTCAGTGTTTGATTTAAATTGTAATTTTTTTTAACCTTATAAATCAATATTATAGTTGGATTTGAAATGTCATTGATTAAATTATTTTGATAAGGTAATTTTACTTAAAAAGTAAATTGTTATTGATATAAGGTATAATATGAGTACATATGTCATCACTTTCCCTCTTGTGACTTTTAGAATAATACAAATGTTACTTCTTACATGCCCTAACATCTAACCTCTTTTTAACATCTAAAGAGTATGCATGCTAATACTTCTAATATTATTATTGTTGGTGTATTATGTAAAAGGGTTGGTAATACATTAAGCTCTATAGGTGTTTGAAAACCCACAAATTGAAGAAAATATTTATGCATATGCAAATTATATGCTTTGGATCCAAAGTTTGTTTTAAGTCATTACATTTAAATAAAATACTTATGTATTTTATATGTAAAAAATTAAAATTACATGTTTATTCTTAAAAATGTTTGAAAATTCGAATTAAACATTCAATAAGCATTCAGGATATTTTTGTATAGATATGTTGTGTGATATTTTTTTACAAGGTCAATATTATTAAAGTTATGATACATTTATTTATGTACTTTTCTGAGAGCTTAAATATCCTCTCTTTGCCATTATTTACTTTGAAGGTATTATTGTTGTTGTATTAGAGTTGTTCAACTAAGAAAAGTTGATTTCTTAGAAAGTGATATATATATATATATATTTCTTTTCAATAAGAGTCTAAATATTCTCTCTTGACCATTTGCTTACATTTTGAATTTTTGTTATGGAAAAATTCTCAAATGAGTAATTTATAGACTTTATATACGCATTATGCTAATAAAAATGTTGATACAAAATTGAAATATAGTTCATCGACTGTGACTAGAAATACAGTTGTGATTCAAAGGTCTTATTGTTGCTATTTCTTTTCCAAAATAGAAATGTTTTATTGCTAATGTTATGCTATATTGAATTAGGAAAGCCATTATTAGTATGATTAACAATTTGTATCATATAATATTATTTGTTTTTGTGTACAATATTACAACCTTTTTTACTCTTTTAGTATATGCTGAACTTACTTTATAGTATTGTATTTGCTATTTCACATATCAGTGAATGGACTTTTAGCAGCTTTATTTCAAAAGACTTTGTTCACTTTTTGCTACTGAAATTACTTTATAGTGTTGTATTTGCTATTTCACATATCAGTGAATGGACTTTTAGCAGCTTTATTTCAAAAGACTTTGTTCACTTTTTGCTACTGAACTTACTTTATAGTATTGTATTTGCTATTTCACATATCAGTGCATGAACTTTCAGCAACTTTATTTTGAAAGACTATATCTACTTTTGGACTTTCAGCATCTTTGTTTTAATAGACTGTTTACTTTTTGGACTGTTAGCAACTATATTTTGAAGGACTTTGTGTGCTTTTTGCCAGAAGAATGTAAATTTATTATTTTTCTTTATTTTGTTTCTCATTACTTGAAGTTATATATATATATATTGTACATAGGTGAGAAAATATTGACTCGATGTCAAAATTGTTAAATTTCTCCATCTCACCAATATTTTCTCTTGGGGAGGCCAGAGTATATGTTGTGATTCTTACAACCGCTGCCATATTTTAATTCAATTTAAGAAATATTTTATTAGTCCTTATTCATTTAATTTTAAAAATTCACATTCACAATTATTTTAATTCTTTCCTTTTTAAAACTTCCCCTGTAAACTTTTCTTTATTTCATAACATTTCGCTTTTTAAAAATGTTAGGAATCTTTTTTGTTACCTTTGTACTTCCGGTAATGGATTTTTATTAGAAGCTTCGATATCATTATTTGCCTATGCTCACTTCCTGTTCTAAGCTCCGCCCCTCACCAATCAAATTCAAATTTTTCTAATACGTAATTTTTTATTTCTGCCGATTGGTGTTTTCAATTTTTGGCACCCCCTCCCCTTCGTGCCCTGTCAGCGCGGATGCTGCACGCTTTCGACACTCACACAGAGATGTTGGCTGCTAGAGTGTAACGTGATGATTTACCTGGCTGTAAAAAAAATGTTATGCGTTTAAAGCTACGATATGAAAAAAATATTTCTTTTTTAAAAGAAATTATGATGAATTTGACCTCCTTATTAGTTTACTCTGAGTACGGCAACAATAAAAATCTTCTCCACCAACTTAAAAAAAGGACGGTTGTGTGTGATGGTAGCTCACTGGAACCTGGCATATATGGCGAAAATGGCTTATTGTCATTCGAGTGGTGATACCTTTTTTCGTTCTACAAATTGCTTGATAAAGTCGTATGTTTTATTTTTTTTTAAAGTCAACATATCCGAGTTTCCCAAGAGGAAAAAAGTCATTAATTTCTTTATGATGGTGTTTATTTAAAACGTCAGTTGTGTACTTATAATTTAAGAAATAGAGGTGAATCTATAAAGAAGAGATTCAATCAGAAATACTCCTTTTTCAAGATTCTTTATAAATAAAGATTTTATTCAAAGATGACAATTTGCAGTGCAAATTCTTTCACTTGCTTTTTATCTTATTTCTTTCAGATGACTGCAGGTAACAATTTTTACTTTTATCTTCATTGTTCTTGATTATAAATTTGCATGAATAATTTATTTAACAAATCTTTGTTTTAATAATTACTGTCATGTCTAAGTGGTCTTTTGCTGCCATAACAATATATGTACTCACTATATTCTTTTGATCACAAGCCCAAATATATATTATTTGGAATATTAACAAGATTCCACTGTATAAAAAAAGGAACTATCATTCAACCACCACAGTAACAACTATTATTACTTTAAAAACTACAATGTTTTAATCCCAATTCTAAATGACCATGATTACCCTTAAACAAAATGTGCGTAATATTTTAGCTATAAATTGAAAAACATATTTTCTTTTTGAACGTTATTTAAATAAATGTCAAAATTAATTTATCGACTGGTTTCTTAATGAGAAAATATGAAGAAATATTTTTCTTGAGCTATATTTAATTTGATTAAATTTTACTTTAATTAATTTAACTTCCTACTAAAAAACGTGTATATATTCAATATGAATTCACTTTAAAATTGTTAAAATATATTCTTAAAGTTCAAGTTTTAACAAGAAAATTTATTAATGAAGTGACACTGTATTGCCAAAGTAAAATCTTTCAGAAAAATTTGTTCTTGGGAAATTGCTTTTTTTAAATTAAAATTCCTTATTGATTATAATATTGTTAATTTCAGTGCAGTGATTCATTCGAATAACGAATTATTTAATGTTCATTCAGTCTTGCTGTACTAGCAAATACTAAACTTCTGTTTTTTTTTTGTTTTTGTTTTTTTGTTTTTTTTTACAAAATTTATTTTCTGGATACATTTGTTTTCTGACAACAGTGATACTATTTTCCCTTAAAAGCAGCTATTGTAAACCCAATTCGGTAAAACAATTAGGTCAATAATTCATTGCAATGACGAATTGTGCTCAATGTTCATCCAACCTTGCTGTCCCAGTAATTAACTTATGTCCATTGTTTTACAGAAATCATATCCTAATACCATTTACTGTTTAAATAAACTAGTATACTAGTGGGCATCACAAAACTTCATCTATATTATTCCAATAATTTAAATAGCGTTTACGTACTAGCAGTTTAGTGTATTCCTTATAAATTTTATTTGAAATTTACATTGATTATATATAAAAAAAATCAAAAATCAAATTACACAAGTGAACAGTGCCCATGTTGGATATTCAAATACAAAATAGTAAAAAAATATAATTTTAATTAACCACATCAAATAAAAAATTGTATTTCTACCCAGTAGGAACTCAGCTACATTTATAATGTTCATCGCAAGAAATAGAATAGAAGTCCCCCTATTGAAAGAACAAAGCAAAAATAGAATCAACGTAATTTTCAAGAAATATTTACAAAGTAATTTTGTCATCATCCCATCCAATAGCTGCCAAGATAAATCTGTCATGAAAATTGTGAAATACCACAGCACAGCAGCGTCACATGTTTAGCAAGATATACATACAAGCCTAATCAGTACCAATTTATGTCAAGTTCCCTTTAAAAAATAAATTTGAACAAATCCCATTTAATAGATGCCAAGATATAGTTATTGCGGAAATCGTCAACAAAGGAACATAGCAACATCAACTTTTTGGGATATATTTGTATTACGGTAAATATCTGGTACATATTTTTGTGATTAGGTTTTGGTGTAATGTTACGGTCAATATATGATTAATCTGGTCATTATTAATAATAACCGGTTATTATTATTATTAATGACCGGATATAAAGGCCGGTTATTATAAATAATACCCGCGGTCATTATTAATTACAACCGGTTATGATTAATAATGACCGGATTAATCATATATATATACCGTAACATAAACCAAAATCTAATCACAAAAATATCTACCATGCTCTAGCTGAATATGACGTTTAATGAAACCACATCTCAGCGATGAAGCGATATAGATATCTTGAAGTCATGAAAAAAACACAGAGTAGCTGCGTCATCTCTTGAGCGATATACACAGAAATATAATCAGCACCAGTTTTTGTCAATGTTTAACAAAACATGAGAATCGGGGAAATTCCTTGCGTTAGATTTTAAGATAGAGTGCCCACAAAATTTGTCTCACATGCATGCAAACATGTAGAGAGAGACAGACATACATACGGACAAACAGACAGGCATACATTTTAGAAAAACAGTCAAATTGTATTCGGAAGAACCTAAATTTCCCGATTTAATTACTTTCTCCTTATGTATACAGAACAAAATAAAAAAATCGGTCTCATTCCATTTATTGTTTTTTACTGCAAAATCCTGATAAAGACAAAATTATTTTATAACCAACGGCAACATTTATATTTTGCACGTGGTTTTTACGAATGTTTGTAGATCATAGTTTTTCGACTATCTTTTCACATTACAGGAAACTTATGGTGATTTCGTGTCGTTTACATTTTGGGATGCTCTGTGATTCGAAAATTCGATTCCAGTAGGTTTGTACCCTACCTGGCCGCATATTATAAAATATTTTCAAAATAGATTTTTTAGTATTATGGATTATCCGTAAATATTAGGATTTATTTTCCATAATATTCAGTAAATTTGAAATTTTGAAATTTGTCAAAATACAGAGATCCTAAGAATTACAGATTAACTATAATCGTTTGGATTTTTTACGTAAAATTAAATGCATGCCTCCATTCGATCATCGACATCTAATTATTATTCATTACTGAGAATTCGTAATAAAATTTCTGACAGCGACTTTACTGAATCCCTATCTTTTTTATAAAGAATCATCATTTGGTGGAAAAAGTAGATAAACATCCATCCCGAACTTACAGTATTCGGAAATCTTTGAAATTATGAAACGAAAATGGTGTAAATTTTCGAAATATTGAAACACATTTCATTCAATAGTGGACAGTAAATTGATTAGCGCAGTTATTTTAACTTGCAAAATACTTTAAATTAAAATTGTTCTGTATATTCTATGCAAAATAATGGAAAAAGAAGATATACATCAATCATGAACTTACAGTATTCGGAAGCTTCGAAATTATGAAAGTAAAATGTTGTCCATTTTCAAATTATTGAATCACATTTTACTCAATAGTGCGCAGCAAATAGATTACCTCAATTATTTTAGATTGCAAAATACTTTAAATTTAAATTATGTTGTATATTCTATATAAAACAACATTTTTGTTTTGAGTGTAAAGTAAGGAAAATACTGGTCATAATGAAAATAAACCGTAATATCTAAAAAATAAACAAAATCATATTAAACTGTAAAAATGACCTAAATAAACATTTTTATCGCATATTATATCAAGGTTTATCTCTTTATTTTCCAAAATTTCTTTTTTTTTCAATGAATTATTTCTGTAAACAGTTTGTGTTAGAAAAGATGGGCGATTTTATTTCCCATTTTTCGCCAATCAAACTTATGAAATATTCAATAAATATGGAATATTTCTTAAAGTTGTAATGAAAAATGAAAGCAATGAAATAAAGGACAATAAAATGCATTTTTATAAATTTATTCTACTTTAGAAGAAATGGATAAGAAAGAGATCATTGCTGAACTGAATGAATTTTTTTTTCAATAAAAGTGAAATTTCGAAAGAGATTTCTTCAATTCTCGGTTTTACTAGCTTTGGCGCGCTTTGCTTCTATAGCTACAAAATTACATATTCACGTTCGGTACTGATTTTTAATTATGAAAATATGACTTCATGTTTACAAAGAGTACTTTAGGCGACATAAATATTTTCGAAATTTCAATTAGTCAAAATGGTTTTACTTTTTATTCAAGAAAAAATTAATTCGTATAATAAAAGTAGAAAAAAATGACTTAGCAAATAAATTAAAACCAGACATATGCTAAAATTTTGATTTTTTTTTTTCATAGATTTTTAAACTATTTTTCTTACAAGTACGTTCTATAACTCTAAGGTCATTCCATTTTCAAAAAATCAGAAAAACGTATTTTGAATCAGAATTATTTTTTTAATAAAATGTATTTATTTTCTTGATACTATAGTTATATAATTAGAGAAAATAAAGCTCTTCCAATCAGTTTTGAACACTCTGTGCGTAGAGTTTTATGTCACAAAACTAATATGTTAAAAGAAATTAAATGTTTGCGGAATTCTTCACCAGATTATGATAATTTCTTAATTGGTCTTGTAAATCTGTGATGTGTTCATATATAGGGACTGAAAAATTAAAAAATATACAAAATGTTTTTGGTTGAATGTAATTGATAAATAATATTTATGAACATAAAAGTCTTGTTTCTGAATAGTTGTTTCTACTATAGTGGTATAATTAGAAAAGGAAACTCGTTTCAATCAGTTTGTAGCACTCTGTACATAGAGTTTTATGTGAGAAATCCAATATGTTAAAATAACTTTAAAGTTTGGGTAATTCGTGGCACAGATTACGATAATTTCTTAATTTATCTTGTAAAAAGCTGTAACTAAGGGGACGTGTTCATTTATAGGAACTTAAAATTATATAAACATACAAAAGGTTTTCGGTTGAATGTAAATCTTAAATAATATTTAAGAAAATAAAAGTCTTTTTCTGAAACATTCCCTCTCATAGAAAAGTTTCGATGAGAAAAAGCGGAAATTTACTTCTAACGATAAAGCTCAAATCAATATTTATTACACCTCCGAACAGCTGACATACTTTTATGGAACTAGGGAATAGAAACATGATGGGAATTCCCAAAGGAAACATTCTATCATAAATGGCGTAGAAAAACTCCTATCACGGATTGTATTTAACGAAAAAGATTATAAATTTGATATAGCTTCAATATGTGTTTATGCATTTTTGTACGAAACATTTATTCATTTTTTTAACACTTTCCGTTAAGGTTTAAATGGGGAAAGGATTTCATTTCGCCTATGTCCTATCTACGTATATATCCGAACTCTAATTCTCATAAAAATGCTTAGATTTCCACAAAAATTTAATACGTTCGGTATTGAAAAAGTATATAAATATAAATATTTATTTATTTTCGCAGAAAAGAAATGGCATACGTTATGTTGTGTTGGTTGCAGTTGTTTGAAGTGCATAAACGTTAACCTATTTCTATACAATAAAAATTGCATATGTTATCACTACCTCCGTAAAAACTACATGCCTCTCGCATTCACGATTTCCCCATACAAAAATTGAAAATCAGTTTTTTCCCCAGAGTACTGCGCCCTCTATCGGTGACAACTGATATTTCAATACATATCAGTAAATAACGTAAACTACTACCTCCGTAACAACTAAATGACTATCGCATTTGACTCAAAAATAGAAGTCAAAAATGGAATATTAGTTAGGTTTACTTTAAAAGTTCTTAATTAAAAATCCTTGAGTTGTTTTAAATAACAAACACATAAAAATTTCCTCATTTTTAACTATAGGATGTAATTACATTTTTGATTTCGGGTTAGGACATATTTTTTATTTTATTTGTTCCACTTTTTGAAAAATAATATCCGCGATACGCTTTTACTAGAATATTATAAAGTAAAATCTACCAAAAAGAAAACATTTTGTAAGTTGTAGAACGATTCCCCAACGGCACTTTCAGCCTAGTCACCTGGACGTGTGGCAGGGGTCGGAATAACTTTCCTATTTTTTTGTTTCTATCTTTTTGTGTTTACTAACATTTTTGGGTGTGATGTCCACCCCCTGGAAGAGAACTAGAGTTATCCTTCATAGGAGCTCTTCGATCTCAACCGGGTGAATAGCAAATCTCGAGAGGGAGCCCCTGACTAATCTCTGAGTCCTGATCTTTCCTATGATGTTACGGACTACTTTCTGGGAAACGAACCTGTTCCAGCCTCTCGAGTACCCATGTTTTGGGTTACTGTCGTGACGGTTAGGTTTCAGGTTTGTGCACTACACGGCCGATAATGTCCAAATATGGATGGTAATCATATGGCCTATTAGTTTTACCTATGATGATGTCAAGATATATTTTCAAAGCATAGTATCGTTGTATTATCGTTGTAAAGACAGACAGTAGAACAGGAAAATAGGAAATAATACTACGTATGAATTTAGAGACCTCAGTTGTACTTTATCTGCTGGATGAAAGTGCTGTTATTTTCTTGTTGAAAGTTGATTGAGAGCATTAAGAACAGTAATTTTTTTTTTTATGGTCAACATGTTTTATTACAATTGTTTATTACATACTTTATTAAATGAAATTATGATCAGTGTGTAGTGATTATTAACTTGTCAGCAAATAAACCTTACTCTAAGAGTGCGCACTAACTATTTTATTTTATTTTATTTTATTTTATTTTATTTTATTTTATTTTATTTTATTTTTTACGAAGCCAATATATTTATAATATATTCTGATAAAAACATTTTTTTTAAATATATACATTCCAGATTGATTTTATTTCTCAATAATGCAAAGTTTATTAATAAAATTATCATTACTAATTTGATAGATAAAAGCATTTCATGATGTAAAAGAAACAATAAAGAATACATAATTTATAAATTTATGTGCGAAGTAAAAATATTTTTACTCTTTTCTGTTTCTATTATGCATTTTTATAAGAATGAAGTGTTTAACAGTTCCGATTATGTTTTATGTATTTCTTTTTACTTATATTCGTTGTTTAATTTAAATAAAACTTCATATAATATTTTACATTTGATTAAAAAATAAATACTATTAATGAAAATATATATGAAGAGATCGGGTGTAAAACGTATAACTAACATCATCGACTTTTTTTTTTTCATTTTCATGTAAAACTGATTAGTTGTATCCTTACAAACTGTCAAATATACAAGTTTTATTTTTTACTGAATATATGCGATAACAATCAGATATAAATTTTAGATATGAATTTTAAAAATAAAGACACTATGCATAGTTATAATAAAATGAAATCTATCAGACAAAAACTGTTTCAACTGTTTCAAATAAGTTAACTCAAAGTCCAGTTATATAAAATCAGCTAGCTGTTTTGGAGGAGGAGAATTTATCAATGTTTAACACTATCTTAATATATATGCTTACATTTTTTGCAGCGTATGAACTATTTTGGTCTGCTACTAAACCGCTGAGTTATTATTTTTTTTTAAAGAAAATTTAATTTAGTGTGTAAAATATGCTATATAATAAAAAAAACTTATTAACTGAAGCGAATTGAAAATTCTTATAATTTCTACCTTTAATAACATTTTTACTTACGGGAGTATTTTTTTATTATCCATTACTATAACTGTATGTAAAATTACCGTATAATTAACGTCAAACTTAATGGACTGTTGATTGTTGCGCTAGCTGAATGTACTGAATATGCCATTATCGTTACAAAAACTGGAAAAAAAATTGTAAAACTGATTTTAAAACCCATAAACAATTTGAGAGTCTATTTAGTTATTAAACTGATTATATTAAGATAAAATATCACAGAATATCTACTATTATTTTGCTATATATCAAAAACCACGATGCATAACTGAATTAAAGAATACATCTATATGGAAATTGTTAATGAAAGAACATGAACAGAAGGATGGAATGAAAAAAAATTACAATTTTGAAATACAATAGTGAATTCAGGTGAAACAATTAATGTCTTGAACACTCTACCATGCCCTAAAAATACGAAAGATAACAGAAAATCGTTTAATAGAAGTCATAATTTTGTAACGCAATTGTCATATTTTTTTTTTTACTTACTATTTAACTTATAAACTTTAAGGTCAATGAATTAATGTCTTGAGCCCTCCACCAAGTCATGAAATTACGAAAAGTGACAGAAAATTGTGACGTATGATGTAATAAAATAAAATCGTAATTTCGAAATACAATAGTCATAAAAATTTGCTTTTCTTACCTTTTGCTTTAACGGGAAAAATTTAGGTAAATCGATTAATGTCTTCAGCCCTGTACCAAACACTGATATTACCAAAATTGGCAGAAAATGATGACGTATCATGCAAAAGTAAAGTTCATAGTTTCAAAATAACAGTAGGCATCAAAATTTGCATTTCTCCCCCCTCTTTAACGGAAAAAAAATCAGCTCAATCAATTAATGTCTTGAGCACTGTGTTAGGCCCTGAAATTACTAAATGTGATAGCTGAAATTGTGAAAATTGGTTGCAAATTGTGATAAATCATGTAATTAATTCCTATTTCTTTGTTCATTATTCCAAAATGCAATATTTATGTGAAGCTGCATTTTTATCTTTCGAACCCGCGATGCCCAGGTAGGATCCACCGGGCTTTATACTTGTGGTACTTTGAAAGAATTTCAGTCCAAAATTAAAACTAGTCGTTGGGGGCCACCGTAATACTTACTCATCATGGATATGCATTATATAAAATATGAAATTAAAACATGTGTAAACTATTTATAAAATTCATTGTAATTCGAATGAAATCCTGGCGTCATAAATTTTAATTGCTCCATTACTGAATTGCGTAAAAGAAACTTCCTTATAACTCCAAAAATAATAATCCTATTAACTAATAGTTTACTGCGTTGGATTCAGCGTCTCAATTGCAATTAAAAAATATTTTGAATTGAAATTTGAATGAAATACAGAGTCATGAAAAATCGAAGAATATTGAAAATAGAATTACAAATATCTTGGTAACTCATTATCCGATCGACTTCATTCTTTATGCAAAATTTATGTTTTTGTATTGTCTGTTATATTCACTCTTTAAAATAATTATTTTCGAAAATTGTTATATACCTTTTATCAGAACGAATATTTCGAGTTTCTTAAAAAAATAGTTCCGGATAATCGAGGTTACTTAATTTCAATAAACTTTTCGTTATCACATACTAAGTACATACCAAATTTCAAGTCTCTATCACAATTATTTCGGAAGATAGAGCATTTAGATACACTCAGACACACAGACACACAGACAGACGGACGGCAGTTTTTTTTTTTTCTAAAATTATGCTTTTCGGAATCTCTAGCATCTGAAACTTGTAAATCCGTCATTTTTTTCGATTTTTAAAATTATCACAATATTTACCCTATACTAAGTATAATGGGTAAGTTAAAAGGTTTTTATTTCTTTATGTTTCACATTATGAAGGATTCACAGATGCTTATATGCGATGTTTTGGAATCTGCAATATACGAACTGAGAATTTCTGACTTAGAAAGTTAAATGACAGATTTAGATATTCGATATAACGAAAATCTTTTTTTATATTTCTTCCTTTTCACCTCTTAGTTTTAATGAACGCTGTACATATATTTCAGCTTTCAAATTGTGCATATCATCAATCATTTCTAATTGTAGTTGAAATTGGAATGAAATATCAATATATGTCTTATTAAGTTAAGCAAGGAATTTTTACATGTCTGCCATAATTACATTTATTATCCTGAGTCAAACCTATTTGCTAATCATAAAAGTATTTATTTTGATATTTTGTTATTATTTTCATTGAGGAATGTAAAAAATTAAAATAATAAAAATTAAATAAAAAAAGATCTCTTTCTCTGTATTCACATACATAATCTATATTTTTTGTATATAGATTATTTGAATATATATGTGTGTATATACACTGGTGAAAACAATTAAAAGCACAAATGGTTTTTTTGCAATAAAAAAAGAACTAAGAAAGAAAATAAACCAAACTTGGCCAAAATATCATCCGATATAAGACCAATATATGGGAAAACAAAAATGGGCACAACCTGCACGCTAAATAATGAAACTGGTCATGTGTCCAGGACAGCAGCTGACCGACACCCTCTCAGTCAGAGAAAAACATGTCTAATGGGGTGTATGATAGCCTATAACAGCTACACAATTCTCGCATCGGTGTTTCATACTGTTTACCAAGGTCCTTTTCAATCCTTGTGGCAACCGCACCCACTCTAGCACTAAGGCACCCTTGAGCTCATCGATGGTAGTTGGAGCTGGTCTTCGAGCTGCAATTGATCTTCCAAGGGCGTCCCATACGTTTTCGATGGGATTAAGGTCAGGGGACATTGCAGGCCCCTCCATTCTTTGAACATGCTGTGATTCGAAGTATTCGCCCACCAACTGATCCCTATATGGACGGGCGATATTGTCCATAAATGAAATTTGGTCCATATGCTCCGCGGAAAAGTCACACATAGGGTGCAAGGATCTTGTCCCTGTACCACTAACCTGTCAGAGTACCACTATCGAACTCATGAAGGTCAGTACCCGACGTACCCGTCTGTCATGATGCCTGCCCAGACCATCAGACCACCTGCACCATAGTGGTTCTTTTCAACAATGTTAGAGGGCCGATATCGATTCCCAGGTTCTCTCCAGCTGAGAACATGTCTCGAGTCGCTCTCCAGACTGAATCGCGACTCATCACTAAAGAGAACCCGCTCCCAACTATCCTCTGTTCAAAAAAAGTGACCCCACACCATGGTAGACGGGTCTTTTTGGGTCCACAGTCAAAGAGATGCAGACAGCAGGGCTCCTGGCATACAGACGACCTGCATTATGTCTTTGGGTGACTGGTATCCGTGAAATGGATGTTATTGTTGCATTATACAGGTGACGAGACAGTTGTGTCATTGTAACCTATCGCTTTTGGCTAGAAGTCTCAAATAACGGTCTTCAGCCGGCGTTGTTGCCCTTTTGCAGCCTTGACCAGGTCGCCGCACTACTGTTCCTGTCTCTGTGAAATGTTTCCACAGAGTGGACACCACATTTCTCGGAACCACGAGGACCTTACAACAGGTAGCCCGTGATTGGCTTTGCTTTGACTTTTCCAAGTATCTGCCATTTCGTGAATCATCTAGACGATGACGACTAGCCATACTAACGATGGGTAAACAAAGAATTTGAAAAAAACAAGGATGGGGTTATGCTAAGATTTTTCAAAACGTCGTTACTCTACAAGCTTCGGCGAACAAATAAGGTACCTATACACAAACGTGATCATAGCGTCATTGCCTTATGACGACAGAGACCACTACGTGGCAGGTGTGTCCGCGAAGATCTTAACTATCTTCTGATACCTTATTTGCGTAAAGGCATAACTTATTTTGTTTTTGTTTTTTAAAAACCGTTTGTCCCTTTAATTGTTTTCACACAGTGTATATACAAATGCATATATATATATATACATTTGTAAGTATATATATAAAAAATGTATGTACATACAAAATGTGTGTATATATATACAAATGTGTGTATTGTATATATATATATATATATATATATATATATATATATGCATATATTTAAAAAATGAAAGGATGATATATTATAAAAGCAATGGAAAGGATACGGCAGGAATTAAACTTAATTGAGTGTAATGTATATTTAACTGTTGGATGTATGACAAAATGTAGAGTTAAGAGTATTAAAATTTGTTGCTATTGACTTTGGAAATTCCATACAGTGCTAAGTACAGAAAAAAAAATTATGGAAGAGGGAGGGAAATAAATAGAGGACAAATATGCATATAGATAAAAAACATCAGATTAAATATTCCAAATTAAACAAGAACGAAAAATCATGCGTCAAGCATAGATTATGTAACACTTTCCAACGCTTCCAAAATAATTTTACAAATCATTACCGTTTAATAAGCTGAAAGATAACATCTAAGTAAACAATTTGGAAAACGCATAACATATTTAAAAATATAATTTCAAGAATTTCCAACATATACAATATTTGGAAAAATATCCGAATACTTTTATTCAGCCCTGTATAGGATCTATAGATTTGTATATATACTACATAGGATGCTAAAGTTTAATTCAGTTAGGAAACGCGTAGTACAGTTTAAAATTCTCCGTCTGGAGTTCCTGTCAATAAACGGAAATGTGTTCGCGAAATTTGTGCTTCCCTGTACAGGATCTACAGAATTTATACACACCACGTAATAGACAAAAAGCGAGTTAAAATTAAAATCGCGTTCAGTAACTTAAAACGCACTTCCAGGAATTATTGTTAACAGACAGTAGAGAGTTCTTTTGTGTGTCCTGTAAATGAACGATGACTGCTATACATACACTATTCTGTAGTAAGCCTCTTGTAATGCACCATATATATATAAATTTCAACGCGTTTAAAACAGTGAAACATTATTTAAATAAACCGCAGACGATTTTTCTCCATAGACGTAATGTAACGGAATTCTTTTGACTGTCCCTATAAAGTAACTATAAGTGCTATGCACACCTTATTCCATGTTAAGCTTTTTCTAATGCACCTTAGTGATATATATAAATTTCAATGCGTTTAAAATAGTGAAACATTATTTAAATAAACCGCAAATGATTTTTCCCCATAGACCGCAATGTAATGGAATTCTTTTAAGTGTCCCTGTAAAAAAACTATAAGTGCTACACATTTCCGTTGAAATAGGGTGCATGCTATAGATAACGACAATAACATATAAAAATTGCAGAGCAATACGAGCATATTTAAGGGAGTTAGAGCACGGACAGACGGCCAGACGGCAGACGGCCATACGGCCAGACAAACCGAAGTCATAAACACTTTTCAACTAGGTTGGAAAGTGTTAAAAAGAGATGACATATACGGAAGGAAACAAAATACATGCTTATTTCAATTGAGTAAGAAAAAGAAAGCAAGAATTGTACAAAATCTACAACATATGTAAACAAACTGAAGATTGAAAAAAAAAATTAATGCAGAAGAAGTGCGCAAATGCAGCTATAATTCCTGTATTAAGTGTATTAAAATGAAATTGAAAAACGTGCACATTACCTCAATTCTTTTTATAGCATTTTTAATGGTACTATCATTATTAAGTAAAATGTAAATTTACTTAAACACATTACATTTACATTACATTACATTTACACATACATTTACATTATTACATTTTTAAATTGTTACTCTAGTAACATTCATGCGTTATCTGGCTGGAAATTTTTCACAAAAAACTGGGATTGAAAACTGGATTTGTTAATGAAATGTGTCGCTATCTCCCGGAGTATAACATAGCCTGTATATTTACATATTTTTACTTTTAGAAAGACACAAATACGTTTTGTAAATTAGACTAAAAAAAAAGAAAAAACGATACACACATTAAATCTTAAAATCTTCACCTATGTGACTACTATTAACGAAAATGAGTATTCTATTTTACTTCCGAAATATCCATCTGCTTAAAATATATATTAATTAATAATATAGTTTGGAATTTTTCTTGGATTTTGAATTTATAATCATGAATAGCAGATTAATTAATATAAAATTTTCATTTTTGTGAAAAGAAAATTAGTGCCTGCATTTTTTGCAAGAATCCATACTTGGAGCTTTAAAAAGGCAAAAGGAATGTACTTCGTATGATAACTGTGAATTAATATTATATTTTAATTTACAACTCATCTGAAAAAAAAATAGAGATAGACAAATATTTATAGAAAACCATAATGAATTATTATTTTTTTTAATTATAAATTGTTTTCAATCTTTGTTAGAAAATAAACAGATAATAACTTACTCGGACAACAAAGAATGTACTCCCTCGAGGCATGATTTAATTTTAGAACATCATTACACTGGCACATAATAACAATCAAAAGAATTTCAAGGAAGACAGTACAACGCTCGTATTTAGTAGTTTCGGTATTAGAAGATGATAATCTTATTGTTCTGGGAGAAATTTTGCGGTAACTTTTCACAATTATAATTAATGTTACTATTTTGATAAATAGACGTAACATAGTTAACATAAAGTTACATCTATTTCAATTTATGAACTAGTATTGAGTTTTTGTTTTTTTAATCAATAATATATTTATTAAATCTCTAATGTTTCAATATGCAATTAAAATAATTTTTATCTTAATTTTTAGCTTGGAGATTTTTAAGAGCATTCATACTATAAAATATTCATAATTCATTAAGAACATTTGTAATTTAATAATTTGTAATTACTGTAATTTGTGTAATATTCAACGCCAAAGTTCAGTAAAACTGTGAAAATTATACAGTAAAAATGTTTGGATTGGTGTTTAAAGCCCCTTAACAACTTTTTTTAATACTGGTTATCTTGAAAATTTCAGTACCTGAATATACATTGTAAAACAACGTGATTCTAATTGCATTGGTTGAGAAAAAAAAACGTTAATTTGACGAACAGTTACAATAATATTATTTATGTAAATAAAACAAAAAATATGCTTTAAAAATATAATTTTTACCTACTAAACCTTTCTACTTTTAGTGAAAATGTTTACTAAATGTTTTATTAGGAAAAGTTTTTAACCGACATGTTTCCAAACTAATTAGTTTAAAGCAAACTTTGTATATATTAATTTCAATTCCGGAAGATTGGGCCAAGAATTATCTAGTTCAATGTAACAAGCGTAAACAGGTCTGATAACTTTTGATAAATATAAAACTGACAAAAGCTAAGATTTAATGATTCCTAGATGGCATTTTGTCGAAAGACGATTTTTCGTCTTCTAGATTAGACTAATTCACAAACGTGTGTCTGCGCTAAAATATACTGTTATTTTTACTATGTATGAAAAATATAATTGAATGAATTTATTTTTTTTCACAATCTTTTCAAATCGAAAATATTTTTAACACTTTTTTAAAATAGTGGGAAGTATTTATGACTTTGGTTTGCCTGTCTGTCGGTCCTTGCTCTAACTCTCGTAAATATGCCCACACTGCCATATAATGGAAATACATAATTGAAATTCCTTATGGCTTCTATATTATACTAAGGAAGATTGCATGTGCTGAAATATGTTTTTATCGTTTGAATTTTTTTTGCTTTAACTTAGTATAGAATTTATGTTCAATTGTCAAAATGAGAGTGTTCATGAATATAACAAAACGAATACATATTCGTTTCGTTATATCCATGAACATAAAGAATACTATATCATATCAATAATATATCATAATATAGAAGTCATAAGGAACTGCGATAACGTATTTCCATTATATGGAAATATGAGCTTATTTACGAGAGTATTTAACAATAAATATTTTGTATGTTTAAGACATCGTTCAAATAATAAAAAAAATAGAAAGACTTATTATTTGTGAAATTTTATATTAAATTCAGATTGTTATATTAATTTAAATTTTTGTTCTCAACATTACAAAATGAAGAAAATATAATAACGTTTTTCAAGAAGAATTTAAAAAGTGACACTGCTTAAAGCTTCTTTTCCTTACTGTTTAATTTATTTTTCTTGTGAAAAAATCGATGTAAAATTAGGAACAAATATACTAATTTTTTTGTGCCCCGTCATAAAATTTAGTAATGATATTGAATAATAATAAGAGATCCTTATTTTATTATCAGTAAAAATGAATTAAACATTTTATTTCTATGTTAAGTATATATATATATTTGTACATATATAACATGTTATTTTAAAATGTTACATTTTAAATGTTTTTATTTAACATGTTATTTTAAAATATAATGAACTTAAATACATACATACATATATATATATATATATATATATATATATATATATATATATATATATATATATATATATATATATATATGGGGTTTAGTTTTCTCTGACACCAACTCAATAAATAATTCACTCAATTTACTTCAAATAAACTAGAAAACATCAAGTTAAAATTGAACTCTATATTAATAAAACTAACTACAAAGAAAGTTAAAAATACATGTAAACATATGAATATTAATGAACCATCTGGATTATCTGCATTACATCTTATTTAATCTAAAACATCTCAGTGTCGACGTCTTCAGTATAGTTCAAAAAACGACAGTCTTAACTCACCAACTTCATTGACTCTGCCAAAGCTTCCCTTCGATCCAAAACACCTCTTTTGACTTCCTTTTGAAGTGTGGTTTGGAACTTGCATGCTTCAACATAGATTATATGACGCAATATCAAGATGAAGTCGCTGATTGGCTTTGACTCTGTCGTTTTAGTTCAAGCAGGAAAACATTCAATTCCCACATATATAAGTTCATTATATTTTAAAATAACATGTTAAAAAACATTGTTGTTGGCGATAAAATATTGTTGTCATTCATCATATTTGTCGTATAATATAGTTACGAAAAATTTTTGCCGAAAAAGACATCTGTGAGTAAATTAAAGTACTCAGGATTAATACACCATGATACAATTTAATGCTTTGGGTTTTCGAAATATATTTAAACATTTTGCAATTTATTTATATTAAAAGATTTAGGAATTTTTTTTTTCAATGTGATATTTATTAAAAATCTTTTCTAGCCTAAATTAATTGATACCTTACTGCGTTTTTTATATAATTGATTTCATTACTCGTAAATAATATTGTTTATTAATTTACTCTTAAAAACGTACTTCACGGAAATTTAAATACTTACCAATCCCATTTTGTGCTACATAAGGGACTAAAAATACCTTTAACTAGTTATGTTGATGATTTTTCCTGAACTTAGTGCAAATTGTATTACAATGTTTTGTATCATTTAGAATATATTTTGTTAACTAAAAACTTACGCGTACCTAAAAAAAAAGACAATTGACACCGACTGTGAAAACAAAATTACCGGACCGCATGAGTGACACCGCAGAATGGTAATTGTTTAAAATCGTACATGATAAATTTATTTATCACAAAAAAGTAAATTTTTGAAAGGAATATTTATAAAATGGAAGGTTTCCAAATCCACTATGTATTGTTGAATTTTTGCAAATATACACTGTAAAAACGACATTTTCAAAACTGAGCAAAAAATACTCAAATCTGAGTATGTCGCATAGTCAAAATGGCTCAGAATAAAAAATACTCAAGTTTGAAACATATATATATACACTTATCTGAAAACATGCACACACTCAAGAATAAAACATCATGCGCTCATATTTGAGTACGTCCATGCTTCAAAAATGAGTATGGACTGACTACTGCGTGGTCATTTTTGAGTATTTCCATGTTTCAAAAAAGAGTTTGAACTGATTCTAATCAGTCAACCTGGAATTAACCTTGTTAATTCATTATTTTGTTTTTCGCTCTTTCGCAACAGAGAGCGCCCGCTTATTTTATTTAAATTTTTCCATACTGTTGATTTCAATTTTCTCGTGTCGAAAATTAAAAGATCAGTAGTCGTTTGTGTTGTTCCTCTTCCCCGATGATGGCTTTAAGTTTAAAGCCGAAACATGTAGGATTTTAGCTCTTTTATGAGTTTAAAACAATTTTTACACTGATTTTAGCAACTAATAAGCACAATTTGTGCAATTTGTGTTTTTAAAATACTAGTTAACAGTGTAGTGTCCAAATGGATTCAATTGTGGTTCTAATCATTTTTGAGTATGTCCAAAAATGAGTATGAAATCAGTCCTCTATGTGCTCAGTTTTGAGTATTTTCATGTATTCTGAATTCATGTATTCAAAATATTCTGAGTATTTCTGGTATTACAGAATTGAAAGCATTGGGCCGTCCTATTTGAAACAAAAAGTTTCATAACAAAATGAAAACATCGATTTACTCATATTTGAAAGTCTCATTTTTCTCAGTGTAGCCTAATGTAAGTTCTATTTATTAAATCAGAAGAAGAAAAAAATATTCGGTCAACATATATTCTAGAACAATTCTTCGTCTAGCTAATGAAAATACATTTTCGTTGAAAGTTAAAAATGAAATTATGGTAAAACCACATTAAGTTTAATTTTGCAGTAAAAAGAAAGAAGTGCGCATTAAAAAATCCCTTTTCTCATTAGCGATCCTTCTGTTTTAAGTTTTTTCTTGTCACATGAGGTGGAAGCATTTTTTCATGAGTCAGTTTTTTTATGTTATGCATAATTGATTACGGTGATATATTGTAATGATATGTTTAGGTTCATTATGCAGTTTTTTTATTTCTTGTAAACTTATTATTATCTTGTATTATTCTTTTTTGGGTTCGTTCAATATTTTTTTTGGATGTATTTGAGTACTTTTTAACAATTTGTAATTTTTTTAGAATAATTTAAATATAATTTTAAAGTTTATCGTTTCTTTCAAAATAATTGCTTCATTTTGTTTAGAACTTCGATTCACTTTAAATTAGAGAAAAATGAAATTTAGCTGTAGTGAATTTAATCTGAAAAAAATATTATAAATACTTGAACAAAATAATATTTGCTACTTAACTGCGTATAAAATACAAAAGAAAATATAGAGAATAGATTTTATATTAAATATTATTTATTTACTTTATGAACAAAAAAGCCCACACTAAAACCACATGCATTCTTTTTTAAAATTTACAATATAAAATACATATAATGATTGCTAAATAAAATGACACATTATTACATTTATTACTGAGTCAGTAAATAGTCCGCAAAAAGGTATAAAAAATAATTTTAAAATTATTTACACCTTTATTGATTTATAATATCGAAAAGTAAGGGAACTTGTTAAATAAGTTTTTTTAAAACAATCCTCTTATTTTAAAACATAAAAAAATGGTAAATACACACTTTGTTTTTTTGTTTTTTTTAACGATTAATATTGCTTGTCGAAAAGTGTTGCTGTGAATTTTTTTCTATTACACACTGGTTATTTAAGATTGGGGTAGATTCCTCAATTTAAATGTATACTTATTAAAGTTTAATTGAATGAGGGGATTTTTAAAATACTAGAAACAGATAGTTTAAATTTCGAATTAAATGTTTCTTTTTTTATTCTGAAAGATGTATCAGACATTTTAAGTAAGTACATCATAATTATTTAAGTCCTAAACACTTTATTTTTACTATTTTGAATGATTTCGAATGCATGTTTCCATTGAATCAGAAAACAAATGAAAAGCCCAAATAAATAACAATGTGTTAGATGTGTTTTCTGCGTACCTGTATGCAACTAAACCATCTTAAAATATTAAATACTATAGTAGCGTAGGGTCGGTTAGGGGTAATTATGAACATGGGGTAATTCAGAACCCCGTGTGAGAGTAGCTGATACTAAAGTGAAGTAGAGATCAAAGTTTCACATCCCTCTTGAGAGCATTGCAACCATTTTTTCTTCAAGTATTGTGCTGCCTGATAAATCCGATACATCATATATAAGTTTGATTTAATTATCGGAATATACATGCGTGAGCTTGATTATATCGATAACAACAGCTATTATATATTACAGACAGTAGATAAGTTATGTATGTGTATAAAAATACAGACTTAATTTAAAATTTTTGTTTTACGTGCAACGTATTCAAAGGAAAACAGACAGGATGTAATAAAATACTCCTATACTATCTGGGATTACCAGTAAGGTTTATTATTAAATTTATTATTTTTTATTATATAATTAAAATATATAATTAAAAATATATATTATAGTAACTCATATTGAATGTGTCAAATATGTGCCCTGAATTAGGCATTGTGAGTGAAAATGTTATTTGTTTTGGAAAATACATAAATAATCAAAATTTTATTTGTCATATTTACTTATTTATTAAATGTAGGTTTAGATACGCTAACAGACAGTTTCATTCTTATTACTTTCTTCTATCTATAGTAGAAGGAATTTGTGTCTTCATTGTATCATCGAAAAGTGTATGAAGTTATGCTTCAAATTGAACCTCATTTTTTTTCTATGTTTTTGTCTATGGCAAGCAGGTTCTATTAGAATTTGAGGATATTTCGACGAAATATCACACACTGTGATCGAATTATCACACACTGTGATCGATATTTTTGTTCCATTTTCACTATTGTACCATCTAAAAATGTATGAAGTTATGCTTCAAATTGAACCACATTTTTTCTATGTTTTTGGCTATGGCAAGCAGGTTCTTTTAGAATTTGGGAATATTTCGACGAAAGGGGGCGCTGTGATAAAAAAAAAAAAAAAAAAAAAAAATAGAAATCCTAAAACTTTTTTTCGTTAAATGTTCGGCCTTGATCCGGAGAATCCGGAGCAATTTTTGTTTTGCCTCTATCTTAAAAAATGGCTGAGATATAGTGGTTTGAAATTAAGGTGGCTGACATTTTCAAACAAGACAGCAGAATTCATCCATAAACGGGTTTAATTTATGAGTTTTAGTTAACATGGTTTAGGCAAAATTTCTTTCATTGTTGTAACCATTAATCCTATTATATACTTATCACTATATATTTATATTCGCCAACGTCAAATTCTCGCCAAACTTGGTGACAGTTGGCGAAATATCGCCAAATTTTGCGACCAAAATAAGTTGCCATAAATGAAGCCAACTTGGCTGTAGAGGACTAATTTGGCGATATTCTCATTCAATTTCAATGTTGACGAGAACTGGGATTGAATCTTCTTTATTTAGGTTCCACGCATTTTACCTTCGTGTTTTCCAGTAAAATTAGCTAAAATCATAGAACTAAGGAATAGGGAGGCTATCTGTTCCTGTCGGTTCAGGCCAGAAGGACATTTCGTAGTTTAGTATGCATCGGTTGTTCGCATCCCTGTAACCCGACGATTCGCAAGCAGCTGACGTACAAAAGAATGACGAAAAATATTGATTTTATTGGCGATGTGGTAGCGAATTTTGAAGTATTAACATGACTGAGATAGAAGGAAGTTTTGGGATTGGCACATCTGACTAGTTTTGTTTCTATGACGTTTTGGTAAGTGGCATATTTGTTTCCTATGTTACAAAATTCCAAAATTTATAAGGCATATTAGTTTTATCTTCAATTCAATAATATACATTCATTATATAAAATATTTTTAAGATTTTGCACAACTAAAGTTTAAAATAATATTATAGCTTGTCATTGTCTAACAAAAAGTACAATTAATAGATTTAAAAAATATATTATTTTTTAAAATGCAAAATAGGTGGATATGAAAAGATACAAAGAATTGTTCATCAACCTAAATATTGCATATCGCTAACGGATCGATGATAAATTAAGTATATAAAAAATATAAAAGTTAAACAATACGTATTATTTAGAAAAAAAATTTAATTTGCATACTTACAGATAATAAAAGGAACTTGATTCATATAATCAGACATAGATTATAAATTATATTCTTTCTTAATGTAAATAAATTAAACATTTACTTTAATTAATTTAATGATTTAACATCATACTCTTTCAACGAGAGGAAGTAAGTTCTTCGAAATTCTACTAAGCATTTCTCTCTAGACTCCAACTGCAATCACCCTAGATATACCTGATAAAAACGAGTAGTACGACTTGTATTAATGACGTTTAATAGGGGGTAACATTGTGACTATATTATGAAGAATAAATTAGTGAGATTAGGGAGATTCTTCTACGTACCAAGAATAACTTCATTTAATCTTCAGAGAATTTTCTACTAAAAAATTTCAAATATGAAAATAATATTTTTTTTTTCTTTAATATATATTTTAACATAAGTAAATTAAATACAAATATATATTTGGCATTTTTCACTAAAAAGGAAATTTGATTTAACTCATGACAAAAACAGCCACATATTTCCACCTCTTAAATCTAGTGGGAAACTATCCAAATTGACAAAAGTGAACTAAGATTGATACCTAATAAAAACATAAACTAAGTCTTTTGCGCACATTTATTTGCTGTAAGACTTCTCCAATCGTCTAATTAGACAATAGGGAATTTCAATGAGCTACATGCTAAGATTTTTTATAGGATGTTTAATAAAAAAAAAAAATAATAATTTAAAATTTCCCTTTTTTCAGGTGCTTGCATTTTTGTATACAGGGTGATTCATAGAGATGGGGCCAACAACCTATTTCCTTATATATTGGCACTAGATAAATAGTTTCAATTGTAAAGTTCCATACAGAAAGGTGCAAAATTTGATGATATAAGTTTGAATCAGGTGTTGGGGCGGTCTATTTGAGAAAATACACACTAAATTTTTATGCGTCCCATTAGGTCAGAATTTCCAATTTGGAAAATTTCCCTCATCCTTTCCTCAATGAAACACAAAAAATTACATCTTAATATCTGCAAAACTCACAGAGATGTAACCGTTTTGATAATTCATAAGGTTTTTAAATGATTAGACAAAAATTTAAATGTGTGTAATCCAAGAAACAATGTTAATTTAAAGACTAATTCCGAAAAGGGAATGATTCATATGCTAATTTCTGGTTGTAAGGAGCACGTCATGCAATCGTCACTATGTATTTTAAGAATAAAAGGTTTTTTCTGCGCAATCGACAGTGAGGTTAATCGGTTCTGAAAGCATTTCGCAGTACAGTAATAAATATTGTATTGAAATGTTAATACATTATGCCTTTTGTAATAGTAATTCTAGGCAAACTGTGGAAAAATACCAACTCCGTTTCCCACATTCTCGGCCTCCTTCTAGAAATGTTTTTATCGACTAGTTTAGAGACAGCAAGGTACTTGATAAATGCATCGGCAGGCAGGCTCAGGTTGGGCCATGTCCAAGTCAATTGATACCGAAATTGACATGTTGGCTTATTTTGAGAGTTATTCTTATAGGAGCACAGAAAGTTTTGCTACAAAATTGAACGTTCCACAATCAACAATAGGAGAATATTGCGATGGAACAGTTGCCATCCATACAGTATTCGTGCAGTCCAAGCATAGGTTAAGCCGTACAATCAACGGTGTCTAGATTTCTGCAACTGGGAACTAAACAAAGAGAACTCCAACCCCTCATGTGTGTGAAATGTGCTTTGGACAGACGAATGATGATTCTTCAAGATGGAACAATTTATCGCTGAAATGACCTTTTTACGGATTGACCGAAATCACCGTTTCGCACTTGATGTTCGTCATTAGTGGCAATATTCTATAAATGTATGATTTAGTATTTTCAAAACTCCTCGGTTGGTCCTTTATTGTACAGCAATTTAGTTTATGCAGAGGTCGCCTTAAATGCAAAAGGATATTTTGTTGAATCTGTCCTAACTATTTTGAACTTACGTAGAGCTGTCATGTAGCAAAATATTAAAAAAAGTTTTTTTTTTAAATTTGGATCTGTATTTGTGGGTATGGGACGTTATAGGTGTAAAAGAACATTCAGTTGAATCTGCGTTTTTTAGTTTTAACATGGTGTACAGTTATGGGAAAAAACATACGAAAACTTTAAAAATTTAGCTTGCTATTTCTACCAGCTCGCTGTCAGCGTAAAAAAGTGTAATGTGAATAATTTTCAATTAAGAAAATTGATATTGGAAAAAGCCTACTTTGAAGAGTTTGGCGCAATTCGTTCATGAGAAGTGACTTTAAAATGCCATCGAATAGTTATATACACAGATACATGAAGCTTCAGAAGTTAAACGAAAGTCATGAAAAATAGCTTTTCCGACAGTAATTGATGATTAAGTGCAATGCATCTTAATTATTTTGCGTTGTCCTGTAAATTATCTATAAATGTTACACACAATATTTTAAATAGAGAACATGCCGCAATAGATTCTAGTAACGCATACAAATTTCGTCTCAAATAACTTAATGACAGTAAAATTCATTTGAACTAATTACCGTCCACAGACGGTAGTGAAATCGAATTATTTTCTGCAGCCCTGTAACAACACTATAAATGCTATACAGACCCTCTAAAAGAAAAATAAATATATTTTAGTTACTTTACCGCCGTAATAATATATTTGTATAATAATTACATTATTATACAAACCCCGTATTTAAGCAATGAAAGAAAAAGAAAGTTTAATTAAATTCTTTCATAAAATTTACTCATAAAATCGTTACAAAAATATTTCTGTCAAAAACTTTTCATAAATTCGTTACATAAATTTGTTTTATAAACGCGTTCAATTAAGATTATATATATATATATATATAGGGTAATTAAGATTATGCGTAATTTTGCTATTGGACTATCTTATGTAAATTCTACATATATTTATATTTAATACTCACCGAATTAAAAATATAAAAAAACTGCTTAAAACGAATGCAAAGAATTGAAAAACATACACCTGTTGGATCCGAAAAATCATTATAAACGACACAAATATTTACGCCACATGGTAATTTTCTCCTTTATTTGACTCTTAATATGCTAGAATAAAGAAACATATCATTGCGTATTCTCCATAAATGTGTTGAATTCCTCAGGGAATTGGATGTTAAGTGAGGCATTTCGCTTTCGGTAACGTTTTCTGAAAAAAAAGTAAAGTATCCATGAAGCCTATAAAATAACTTAGTTACTCGAATGAGACGACATATCGTGTTACATATTACTTTGCATTGTCAAATAAAAGGTGAATAAGCTTTGATGATAATCATGGATATTTAGTTTAATATAGAGAAAAGTGCTTATGAAACAGGATCTTTACAAAAATATTGTTTATGCTTTTACAAGGAAATTGCACTCTTATCTTAAATATTATAGTACCATCTACTTACTCGAAGATAAATATATATATATATATATATATATATATATATATATATTTACTTTTATGTCATATTACTTATATTATTTATATTAATGTATTTAATTTTTTTACAATATACTCGTACATTTATTTAAGGTACTGGAATACCATATGAACATTATATGCTACATAAATTATATATATTGAACAAACAAACAAGTTTCTTGATTACGGATGATATGGAAAACATCTGGAACGATTTTTTGATTTTCTAAATCGAGTACTAGAAAACGATGTAGTTATGTCTCCAAATAAAGAAAATTATTTATTATAGGTTAAAACAGCGCTGAAAATGCTGCTTGGTATAAACTGAAAAATGCTCAAACGATATAAACGAAACGTATCTTCTATACTAATATGAGCACGAGATTACGATCTAGTTGGGTCACGAATTCGGGAAAGCTCGTTTTGAGAAGTTAAAACAATCTCGTTAGTGAAAATACTGATATAAATCGAAAACGGCTCGAACTATCGTCACAAAGCTTGGCTACTATTCTAATTGGAGCACGGGAACACTATCTAGCTAGGTTTTTAATGCGGAAAAATTCGTTTTATACGTATAAAAAAATCAGTACCGAAAATGATGCTATAAATTTAAAATAATCATAATTTATTCGATTACGGGAAATGAATTAATTAAGTATCGGCTTAGGAAAAATTCATTTTTATAGGTTTAAGCAATTTTCAATATTAATCTTCAGTAATCGGAATTATCGACGATACTCTTGGTCAGTGATATGGAACACGATTACGGACGATATCGAAGATGGTGTAACGATTTCCAGAAAATTTGCCTTCCAAGTTGAACACAGGAAAATAGTCATCTAGCTAGGCCTCGATTTTGGGAAAATTTCGTTTCCATAGGTTTCAGCAATTTCCGAAATTAATCTTCAGTAATTAGAATTCTTGTCAATAATGTTGGTCATTTCGTCTTGTCGTAATGTTGGTCGTGATTCATTAGAAACACGATTGGGGACTATATCGAAGACGGTGTAATAAATTTCATGAAATGTTTGTTCTATACTAAATCGAGCTCAAGGAAATTAGCTAGGTATGTCCATATTACAAGAAAAATCGTTTTTACAAGTAAGGATAAACTAAGCATTAAACATGTTAATGTAGAATATTTAAGTTTTAAGACGCAGCAAGTGTTACTACATTCAAAAAATTCTCGGCACATCCATAATGTTATACTGAAATAAGTGTTGAATACTTCGACAATAAAGCAATTTGGTATTTGACACCTGCGGAATTGTATAACAAAAAATCATAACTGTTATTTCGATAACATGGAGAAATTGGATAAATTTTAATTATTATTTTTTTGTTTAAGCAAAATATAAAATGTCAGAATTTGTTATTATAATTTTTAGAAACTAGAAATTATGTTTTTATATAGAAATGAATGGCAAAGTTTTTCTTTACTCAATACTATCTTTACTCAATTGCATTCTGGATAATAACCAATGAATTTTTAATCTGCTTTTTCAAAGCAGGAGTGACAGAGTTAAAAACGTCCCAAG
Organism: Maratus michaelseni; assembly: GCA_963931845.1. Lineage (NCBI taxonomy): Eukaryota > Metazoa > Arthropoda > Arachnida > Araneae > Salticidae > Maratus > Maratus michaelseni. The sequence goes on along the minus strand of OZ007589.1, from coordinate 445,050,317 downwards.
CCGAGACGCGAACCCCGGACCTCAGAATAGCGCTCTGAGGCTCTACCATTGAGATACAATGAACGATATCATAACATGGCATTTCTCACACTTATATATCTTGGACCGGCTGCAACCTCAGCACAAGATGGAAATGTCATCATGAGCACGCAAATTCCTGTTGCAAACATGAGAAGACAATGCAAAGCCCAGCATACGACAACACATAGTTAATTTTTAATTCATTTTCAGCTATGAATTACGCCTGTAATCCTTAAATAATAACCAGAGAATTAAAAAAAAATCGCTGGTTATTGTTGAAAGATTACAGGCGTAATTCACTGCTGAAAATGAATTAAAAATTAACTGTAGTATAGATGTTGAAAAAGTTACTTCGAGGTACTTAATGTGTAATACGCATTCATTTATAAAATGTGATCACTCAACAAGCAGAGAAAAAAAAATATATCCACATATCTGAGCCATAAAATCTTTTATAATGAAACAAATATAATTTCTAAAGTGCAATTTCCTGCTCTATTTTCAAATAAATAAGCTAGAATAAATGCACATACAGTACAGTTGCGAATTCCTTAGAAGTGAGATGAATTTGTTTGGAGATTTGAGATTAGTGATGTATTTCTTCTGTTAAGTGTTAAGTATTAAGTGATATATCATTCTAAATCAGCTGTAGAGAAACTAGTTATAACAATTTAGTATTTCTAGATATATGTAACATAAAGAGATGTGAAGTGTATTTTAGATACAAACAGTGAAAGAAAATTTAAATTAACATTAGTCTTACGAGCATTTTAAGGAAAATCCAGGAAAGCCCTCAGTTCAATATATATGTTACTTATGTTGTCATCTATGTTGTAAGTCTGTGTAGTATTTATGTTGTCAATATTAATGTTGTCTACCTCAGATTCAATATCTATGTTAATTTTCTAATAAAATGTTTAAAAGAAGAACGATTAGATACTTGCGTACCAAAAATTCTAAGGAAAAGTATCGTAGTAAATCTTCATAACATATTTAATTTCTGAAGCTATCTAAGCAAAAATTTCATAATTGTATATATTAGAGATCGGATACAGTACGAACAAAAAGCAAGAATACGTTTTAAATTCTATGGGAATTGCGAAAAATTGTGTGGGAAATTTTTTTGCAGTTATATATATATATATATATATATATACACATTTTTCCATGCTCCATTTCAATATAAAGTGTCGTTATTGATAAAATTTTTTGTTAATGCTAATTGTTAAAAAGGCTCAGAAAGTCCTTTCGCTGATAAAATGTTTTATATTTTCATTTTCTATTTCAATATGAATTTTTCATTATTTTGATAAGGGACCTTTTTATAAAGAAGATAGAAAAACAACTTCGACAATTTAAAAATACTTTTTTGTACATAAAACTTTCAACTTATGATTCTTTTCATTAAAGGAAGATTTCTTTTGTATTTGTCAGCAGCAATTTTCATTATACTTCATTTATGTTTCATCGTTATGTGTTCCAACAATTCATATTTCATGAGTACTGCGTTACTTCTAAGTTCTAGATATTTTTTTGAAGGTTTCTATTTACACATTTCTTTGAAAACGTTTCAGCTTAATGTCATAGGGACAAAATTCTATAAAAACTTTTTATTTACGAACTTAGAGAAAGCTTTTTTTTTTTATGATGTCAACATTGAAAATATATAATATTTATTCAGATTTTAATTAATCACAACATTGGGATTCAAAAGGGTGTTTAAAATTCATATGTTATTTTTTATTACATATTTTTGAAAATTGTACACTATACCTCCATAACTATTAATAAAACCAACTTTTTAATTGATATTTCTCTGTTGTTAAGGTAATAAGCACATAAATTAAAATGTTTGGTGTCATTTAACATATTAAAATGTTGCTGGTATTTTAAAAATTAAATAATCCTTAAATCATTTAAGAAAATCATTAAATAATTTTTAAAATTAAAATTTTGCTGTCATTTAATTTTTTTAAATGACAGCAATTTTAATGCACTTTTAAAGACAAAATATTACAATATTTCAATCTTAGGATTTTCGATTTACAGAATTTTGGTTGGAATCTAAACAATTATCAACACGGACGATATTGGAGAAGCACTTGAAAAAAATATACACTGTTATTCATGAACTGGTGAAATATTTTTAAATGCACAGCAATAAACAACTGTTTTATATGTATCAAAATTTAAGAGAAAATGTTAAAAGTAATTAAACAGCAAGTAGAGGTTTAAAATGAAATAATTATAGATCTTATTTATTAATCTTTAACAAAATAAATATAGAACGATTTAATTAAAACATTTTACGATATAACAAATTCCTCAAACAGGAAGGAGAATTATACATACATAATTATTTAAAAAATATTATTTTAATTATAGTACCTAGTTATAGAAAAATAACATCTTGAAAAGGTAGGTAAAACTTTTATGCTATTAGAGAAAATTTTACATTCAAAATATATTAAATATGTTTTTTTAAGAAGAGCTATAAAGTCATAAAGTTCAAAAACATGATTTAACATGAAAACTTCCGATCATTTAAATTAAAGAAACATTCATTTTACATTTATTCGTAAAAAATGCATTACATTCATGATATTATATTTTTACAAAACAATTTAAATTTCATCAGTAGTGAGCAGCTGTGAACTCCTAGATGTGTTTGGAAATTTAAAAAAAAAACGTAAAAATGTCTCCAAACAAGTTTCAGTTAACTGATTTGTGAAAATTATTAAAGTGTGTTTTTATTGCTGACGAACTAAAAAGTTAATATTATCTTGCACCCTCGGGGATGTTGAAAGAAAAGAAAAAAAACTTTAATACTGAAATCGATCTTAATACAGTGTGCATGCTATTAAGGATGAAAAAAGAAATTTATAATTCATCTTTTATTTGTTTTTTATTGAACTTTATTCAAAATAATAGCAAAAATTATCTTAATGAAATTTTATTTAATATAATTTGTTTTTATAAAAATGATTTCCTATGTTTATAAGGACTAATTATTTTAAAATTTTTATTTCTTAAAAAAATTTTTTTGAAAGAGTACAATTGAAATTCTTACATTTTATGAATGGTTACCCTTTAAATATCATTTTTATTCAAAGTTTTGACATATAGAAATAAACAAATTATTTTAAATCAAAATTACATTTGTTTGAAATGATTAGATTTTAATGCAAAATAAATTCTTTATCTAAATTAGATACTTTTTCTGACAAATATTTTTAAAATATACCAAAAAGTGTTTTACCGTATATATATATATATATATAAACTTGTCATAATTAATATTTTATTATATATATGTAATGTATATATGCTTTAGAATATCCAACGAAAATGTCCAGATTTGTTGAAGGTTAATACATAGAATTTGAACCACGAAAATGCATCGAGCTATAAAGCTATCGTTGTGAAATCTTTTTTTTTTTGTTTTTCCAAAAACGCAACGTATGTCAACGGCGTTGCATCGTACTCATCTGATTTGGCACCATGTGACTATTTCTGTTACCGAAACTAAAGGTACCTATCGAGGAAAGTGTTTTCAGTTAACTGAGGCTTTAAAAGAAAATTCGCTAAAGGAACTGAAGGTTATACCTAAATCAACCTACGAAAAATATAAGAAGGATTGGATCACGCAGTGGCATATTTGTATTGGACTTGATACGGTATACTTTGAAGCAAACAGAATAAATTTTGATGAATAAATACATTTTTGTATTTTTTTATAATTTCAGTTAATTTACATAGAATGTATGTAATAAACCAATTTCTTACTAACTTAATTCCTGTAGGGAAACAAAAAAAACACGATCAGAAATATGATTTCAATTCATATTCGATTAGGAATTTTTGTTTCAATCCATGGTGTAGCAAACATGATATGTGTTTATTGAAGCTAGTGCTTTCAAAACTATATTCGCAGCTTTGTGAAAATTACTAACAATTTCCTCTTACGTAGATTTTAGTTTCAATTGTATCTTAGTGATTATTACTCTAAAAATAGTTCTTGTTCATAAAACGATTAAGAATATTTAAAAAATATATCAATTACCATAAAAATCTACGAAAACATAATTATTTTCATTCATATTAAATTTTTAAAGTATGTTTAAGTTATTAAACTGTCCAATATTCAGTAGAAAAGAAAAATGAAATATGAAGTTTCGCATTATTAGATGTTTTCAAACTTTGCTACAAAGACACCACATAGCAATTTCCTGAAACAAGAAAATAACATTTCCCTCGGGACATGATTTAGTCTTAGTTAGAACATTATTCCACGAGCCCATGGGAATTATCAAAGAATTTCATGGTAGACAACATAAAACTCCTACTTAGTTTTGGTTTCAAGAGATGATAATCCTATTATTCTAGAACAAAGTTCTCGGTAACTTTTCGTACAATTATAGTTAAATATACTTTGAGGCTGAACAAAAATATCTTCTTAGAAATAAACCTATATTTTTTCTAGCTTTCTGGCTGCATTAGATTATCATTTTTAACTTCTATTTATTTTAGAAAACTTTGGAACATATATTTATTTTTAATAATTTTATACTTCCGAAAAAGTTTTGGGGCAAAACAATTATGGAAGAAAATTAAATATAATGCATTTGTTAAGAAACCATTTCTGAAAACCATACTCAAAAGAATACTTCATACTCACTGAAAATAATCAATATGGACAGTTTTATTTATTAATTTAGTTTTAAATTATCTTACTGTCTTACATTATTGCTTCTATTTCCTCAAAAGGGCAGAAATTATATTATCAGAAAAAAAAATAAACCGAATGTTGGATATTGCATTTTTTATGATTAAACATTTTTTTCAAAATCGTTCCAAGTTAACTGCAAAATATTTCAAGCGATTTTTATAATATTTCCACAAAAAATATCGTTTATAGTAAATAACATGTGTATTTCTTTTCCTCATTTAGTTATTCTAATATTTGTTTTTAAATTTTCATGATTATATCTTTGTAATAAAATATTAATAAAAACATAACTACATTTTAGTACATGGAATATGTAAGCAATAAATTAACATAATGTTTGATGTTACGAGATATACATGAGTGGTGCAATACCCTAATAGTTGTCTAGGTGACATATTCCTGCATTATCGTGTATTAATAGGCTTGTCTAATGTTACTTGATGTGTTTCACGTGTGCAATCTGTCTACCCTGTCGTTAAGGATAATCCAGGTAGTTCTGGCGATGTGTATACACAAAACCTTTGGAGGAGACATGAAAAACAGGGAGACAGCTAGTAACAAGGAGATCTAATTTTTTCTTCGCAGATTATAGCACAAATATATAAGTTGTCGTCAGAATTTTAGGTTAGTTAAATAATAATAATTCATTCTTATCACAATTTTAAAAATCCTAATGAAATTACCTGCTTATATACTATAAGAAATTAAAGAAAATATTTAAGCAAGTAATAGTCCCCAAAAATTAAATAAAAGTGTAACATTTGTCCAATGCAATTCCAACAGGATTGGGGGAGACATGGAAAACATGGAGACAGAGAGTAATAAGGGAATCTAATTTCTTCTACATAGATTATAGCACAAATATGTAAGTTGTCGTCAGAATTTTAGGTTAGTTAAATAATAACAATTAATTCTCATAACAATTTTAAAAAACCTAATTAAATGACCTGCTTCTATACTATGAGAAATTAAACAAAATAATAAAGCAAGTACTTTTCCCCAAAAAATTAAATAAAATTATAACATATGTGCAATGCAATTCCAACAGGATTGGGGGAGATATGGAAAAAATGGAGACAGCCAGTAACAAGGAGAACTGATTTTTTCTACATAGATTATAGCACGAATGTATAAGTTGTCGTCAGATATTTAGGTTAGTTAAATAATAATAATTTATTCTTTTCACAATTTTAAAAATCCTAATGAAATAACCAGCCCATATACTATAAGAAATTAAATTAAATAGTAAAGCAAGTAATAGTCCTAAAAAATAAATAAAAATGTAACATGTGCGCAATGCAATTCCAACGGGATAGATAAATTAATAAATAATAAATTTAAATAAATTTGAATCATTCCAGCTATTACGTAGACACATGAAATTGATTTAAAAAACATTATTTTTCATGTGAAATCACGGAGACTGCTCAAGAAAATTTAGATATAAAAATACGATTTTTTTTTAATATCACGTAAACTATATGAATTTAGTAAAATGACAATATATATATATATATATATATATATATATATCCTGTTAATTTGAATGATTGAGCTGGAAAAACATATTATGTAATTGTAGAAAAAAAGATACACAATACGAAAATTGTTTTAATATTTTAACATTGATCAACTGGTATAAAAATATTAAAAAAAAAAACTTTTAGTTGATGCAAATGTTTAAAAAATATGAATTTTTGAATTTTATGTTCTTTTACAGCAACCATGTATTCATGTAAAAAAACCATTAATTGTCGGAATTATATTCCTTAATGCAACTATCTCATCATTATCATATTTAATATATATATATATATATATATATATTAAATTAATAAACGTTAAAATATACAATCTACGACATCCTTTGAAAAAACAGTTGTCTCAAAAATGCTTGTTATTAATTGTTACTTTTATGTAATAAACTTAAAAATAATATGCAGTACAATTATACACTTTAAAAAAATGAATAAATGATTTAGTATGACAATTTAAAAATATAATAAGAATTTAATAATTTAAATCATGTCAAGAGAGTTAATAAAGTTCATTTTAAAATTTTCACGTTTACAAATGAGCAACATTTAAAAAAAATGATGTATCAAAAATGAATATTAACTATTACAGATGTATTTGTTTCCCTTTTAGAAAAAAGAGTGTAATAAAAAAGAAATCGACCACGTCTAACAAAGGAATTGCACTCATTAAGAAAAATGTTCAGTACCAAAATCGCTACTTAATTAATTATTTCTGCAAGCTTTATTATCTTATGATCCATATATTTAAAGCTGAAAGTGCATTTCTTAAAATAAGATTCACATAAAATTTACATTAGTGCGCATTCTTCAACGTTTACTGAAAGCAAGAATGGGGGAAGAGGAATTTTCCCCTTCTACAGTTTGAGAACAGGCTGATCAAAAGGGAACGGGGAATGTTTCTTACTCACACCACAAGAAACTCATTCGTCATTCTACCGGCTTCGGATTGGAAGAAAAAGTTTATTTTTCTTTGAAATGACAGCTTTTCTTTCAGATGAATTTTACAAGCAGCCATTTTGTTTCCTGGAGCAATTTTCGATGAAGAGAAACACTTCACCTTTTGGACAAAAAAGGCGAACAGACTGCGAGCGATACAAATGACTTATTTCGTTTGACCGTTCAACAGTTGACTTTTAAAAATGCACTAATGAAACCCAAGATATTTAAAATGTCTTCTAAAATAATTGAAATAAAGAAAAAAATTCCGATAGAGTTGGGCAAGACATATAGCTATAAATATTTACAATTACAGATGTTATGATCATACATTTCCATATTAATACAAAAATAAAAAGTGAAAAAATAAATCAACAACCACAGTTTTTAAAAATACATTGATGCAGTTTTTGCAGCATTCTAAATAAAATTTTCTTACTAAATAGAAATAAATGAAAATACAGCGTTTCCGAGAAAGGGAAATAGAATGCAGTTTTCTGCAAAACAATTAAAGAAATCTAAGAGTTTTTTCTGGTATCAATTGCCTGAGGTATATTGCGCTAGTTGCTTGGCAGTTTTGATAAGAAAAGAAAATGGCGACTGCACCTGAGAAAGCGAAGTGTGTATTGTGGTTAAACGAAACAAAATCACCCATAACCGTGCAAAGAAAGTTTCGACGTATGTACCGTAAATATCCACCAAGTATATCTGCTATTTGTGCATGGTTTCAGATATTCAAACAGACAGGAATTTTTGAGCATACGAAAATTTACAGCCGACCATAAACATCAGAAGACAGCTCGACATTCTTCGTGCTACTAGCAGAGGTGTATCTTTATCCAAGAAATGATTTTGTTTTTTATTCAAAAACGAGTTGACCGGATATGAAGACAGAGGGGTGCCCAATCCTAAGTTCGTTAAATTCGAGGTCCGTTTGGTATAAACCGATTAACGTAGCAGGCGAAGCTCTGCTAGTAAAAGATTATTATCACCTTATTATTAGTGATAAATGGAAGTTTCAGATTGTACTTTTTAGATATTCTTGACGTAATGTTCTAGCATGCACATACCATTTAAAAGAAGAAAAACATAAAATAAGAAAAAAATATATATTTTATTTATTTTATCTTCACCGCTCACTCCATGAACAAAGTCATTTTGATCCCTTCAAAAATTTAAATTAAATAGTGAGAAAAATGAGACTCAGGATTTAAATATGCTTTTGAGATTTGCTTTACAGTCAAATAATTTTATATATTAATAGTAATATTTTTGTATATTTATACTATTTTATAATGAACAGGGGGAAAGTATATTCAACTAGGTAAATTATATCCAATGGTTGTCATACTTGAGAATTTTTCCAACAGAGCGAAAATATGCCGGGACCAGGACTGGAACCTGGGTCATTTGGTTTGCCGTACCAAGGCTCTCCCAACTGAGCTATCCCGACGATATCTTGGGCTGGCATATTTCACTCTTACTTGTTGGACAAGGTTGCGAACTGCAGCGCTAATTTCATTCATCCGAGCTATAACTATAGCATTTACATGATGAATCTCATCATGTAAATGTTATCATGTAAATGCATCATGTAAATGCATCATCAGATTCATCTTGTAAATGCTATAGTTATAGCTCGGATAAATGAAATTAGCGCTTAAGTTCGCAGCCTTGTACAACAAATAAGAGTGAAATATGCCAGCCCAGGATATCGTCGGGATAGCTCAGTAAGGAGAGCGCTGGTACGGCAAACCAAAGTACCCAGGTTCGAGTCCTGGTCCCGGCATATTTTCGCTCTGTTGGAAAAATTCTCAACTATGATACTCCGACCATTTGATATACTATTTTATTTATGCTAATTTATATATTATATTTAATTAATTTAAATATATTACCAACGTAAAGAATGTCTTCCTAACACAGGGTTATGTTGTGTAATCGCAAATTTCAACATTCTTTATAAACCAAACATTTCTTTCAGATTAATCTTATAACATTAGATATTTTAATGCACTGATAGTTATTTATTACACGGGAAGGCTTTCTGTCAAACTGCATTTCATTCTTACTGATATTTATAGTTTTTCATAGTAAGTGGTTACATACCATATACCATTAGAAGGTGATAAGCTTCAACACATAAACATGTTGAGCATTCGTGTATTCGTAAGCCTTGTAATACCAAATTTAATATGATAATAACGTTGATGTTGCTCTTCTAATGATAAACAAAACGTATTTGCTTTAGTAAGCTTTGAATAATTGATATACAAATGTGTCTGACATTTTCTTTAACAAAGATGCATTCATTAACAAACATGCTTATTTATGAAAATAACTTTTATATAAAAGATTTATACATGCGAAAATTGCGAACACTATAGATGCTAAATCCATACAATAGTAGAATAAATGTAAATTTGCAAAACATTAAAACGTTGAAGATTATAGTGCATATATAGACGTTTTTCATTACATATATGTTAAAAACACTTATCTGAGGTGACAATACGAGTAAAAATAAAAAATAACCCCACTTTATCTACTGTTTTCATTATATCTTGTACACCGTCTTTTCACCTGCAGCGATATAATGTTATACTCTTGTGAACTTAACTATTATATACTAAACTATATAAAAGTTTGAGCTTAATTACTTCATTTTACTTTCTGCAGTTGGATGAACTTATCTGCTTGGCACAAGCATACAACATTAAATAATGTAGGTCAGTGATCCGATCCCGCTGAAATTTATTTAAATCTTTAATAAAAATACGCGTAAGGTGTACTATCGCATAGATTTTTGCACAAGTAGATAGAAAATATTTAAAATAACGAAACAATGCTGATTCTTTAAGAGGGACGGTCGCCATGGTATACCACGCCGTTGTATGCTAATTATCAATTAGCTTTCTGTATGTTAGCCCCGGTTCTGCAATGATCATGGTTTGGTTATGACAAAGGTACACAAACGTTTGCACGACTGACAGAAAATAATCTTGTGTACAGTTGAAAAATCTAGTATTTCGTTATTTATCAAAACGGTTTATGAAAATACAATATAACCTCTCCAGAGTTACCCAGTTGGAAGGTGTTCCTTTATATTCACGATCCTCAGAAACAAATAGTAATAGTAGATTTAAAGAAGCTGAAAGAAAAGTTTATTCTGCTGCCCATAATTTTCGGAAACGTTTCCGGATAGATTTTACCATGTGTTATTTAGTCTTCTAAAACCCAAATATCAGTTTTTTGGTTAATATTAATTCTTGAGTACACATGTACAGCTGCGTAAAACAATTCATAAATGCAAGAGTAATAAAGTAATTTTAATTTTAATATTAATGTTGTTAATTTGCAAATGGTGCTAATTTAGTCTGTTTGTCTCTTGAACATTTTTGTTGAACATGAAAATAAATACTTGAGAATATAAATGCATAATTTCTATCGATACCGATTGAGAAAAAATGGTTAGTACACCATAAAACCAACTTCTGAACGTTTCCGAAAATGATTTGCATCAAAAGAAATTTTGTTTGAAAACTGTTGCTTTAAATATAGAAAAATGTCTAGTTTCTGAAGTTTTTGAAGATTAAGGAGTGCGAAATCGTTGATAAATTAGAAGTTGTTATCTTATATTATCGTAATTCTTATTTCAAGATTAAGTAACAGTCACCTTTTTTTTTGTAGGTAGAGTGGTTATACACTGTAAAAAATGACCAATGATTCTTATTTTAAGAAAATATACTATAGCCACGAACGAGAATATAATATAATCTTCTGAGTTATCCGAAATTCCAAATAGCGTGTTCCATTGTCTTTCGAATCTCCAGAAACCAATACATTTCATAAATTTAAAAAATTATTTATAAAAACAAAGCAATTTTCGCTGTCCGTATTTTTCAGAAATATTTCCGAAGGTTTTTTATAATGTATTAATGAGTGTCCTCAGCCTGGAATACCCGTTTTTCGAAAGTCATCCATTCTCAAGTAAACGTTTTCAGCCGCATAAGTTAATTTATACATGAAAGAGTAAAGAAATAATCTTAATTTTAATGTTATTGTTAACGCTGTTAATTTTGCATGTTTGTCTGTTAAACATCTTTTTTGAGCATGAAAATGTTTACTTGAGAATTGATAGCATTCGAAAAACAGGTATTCCAGGCTGAAGACACTAATTAATACACTATAAAAACCCTTTGGAAACGTTTCTGAAAAATACGGGCAGCGAAAAATATTTTGTTTTTATAAACAATTCTTTAAATTTTGGAATTGTATTGGTTTCTGGGGTTTCAAAAGACAATGGAACACGTTATTCGGAATTTCGGATAACTCAGAAGATTATATTATATTTTCGTTCGTGGTTATAGTATATTTTCATAAAATAAGAAACATTGGTCATTTTTTACAGTGTACCAGTTAATAAAGTGCTGGAACAAGTGTATTGGAAAGACACGAAAATATGTAAAACAAATATAGCAAATACTGAATTCTTACCTATTTGTTAAGATATTATAAAGACAAAAGTGTTGATAATTTTTTATTAGTGAATATTTCCGAAGTTATGAAATTTAAATTATTACAATATCTCTTAAAACCTATTGAACAAATTTAATTCCAGAAAAATATTTATGATTATGAATAATTTTAACATGAATATTCTTCTTTTTATTATTATGATTAATATTATAAACACAATAGTATGGATAATATTTTTACTATTTTATATTCCTGGCGTTATGACATTAAAATGATTATAGTTTCTTTTGAAGCAGATTGAAAACTTTTATTCAAGAATAATTTTTAATATTATGAATAATTTGAATTTGGATATTACTTAAAAAAAATAATGAATAATTTTATAATCAGAACAGTGTTGATAAATTTTTACTATTCTCTATTTCGGCAGTGATGAAATTTAAATTATTAGAATGTATTTCAAAGCCTGCTGAATAACCTTACTTCGAAAATAATCATTATAATTATAAATATGTTTTTAGAAATCAGATTTTCTTAAAATACATGTAGTAATATTTGTTAGTATGTAAATATATTCTCATTCGATTTTTAAATAGCATATGGCAAACATAAAAAAAAATCAATTTTATATATATTTAAAATATTATTTATGGTGTACAAAAATTACATTAAACATTTATTGAAACATTTCTTTTATTAAAAAATAGATGAAAAAACATATTCTTATTCATTTTTTAATCATTCTGTGTTTAGGATTTCTAAAGAATAACTCATACAAGTTTTATTCTTAGAATGTATAATGCAGTTCGTAAAAGAGATATATACATTCATTTAGTCACCTTTCTCTGAAATATTAATATTTGCAATGTACTTAAAGGGGTCCGCCATTTACAAACTATACAGTGGAATTATGAAACAGATAAATTGCTCTCGAATGCCATAGTAGTTACTAGATTAAATATAACAACCGATAGTTGAAAGGAATTGACTTCGATAAAGAAACTCTTGGAAACTCTCTCTGCAAAATTAAAAAAAAAAAACTTTGATTGTTTGTGCAGAATAAATTTAAAAGCACATTAACGGAAAAACTTCACTTACTAAAAAATAAAATAATAATATTGGGAGAATAGTTATTTGATCCTAAAATATGACATTTAAGTAGTATAATGAAAGTAAACTACAATAATTTATATAATGCAAATAAATAAATATTTGTTCATGATATATAAATTACAATCCCTTTTTTTTTGGCTTTTTTATAAATTTCCTTGTTTATGCTTAATCGAAATTACGTTTCTTATGTTACCATTTATTGTGATCTCTCTGGTGATTAGTTATACCTTTTTAACTTATTTTTTTTATAATTAGATTTTCCTCATGATTATCTTCAGAATTCCACTATTATTCAGCTGTAAGTAACTCTAACATTTAGCTTAAAGAAGTATAATTGATTTCTTCAAAAAAGTTTATTTCATGTTAAACATTTATTGGGAATTAAGTAAATTTCTAAATTTCTAATATTTTAAGAATTTTTTTTTTTTTTTTTTTTTTTTTTTTTTTTTTTTTTTTTTTTGCATAGTTGTAAATTTTATTTTGCTTATTAGGGTTTCGGTTATCTGACGAAGCTCTATTCGACTAACTCCTCTGTCTGTCACAGAGTTCGTACTCGGAAACTTTATAAGTTAGAGACTTGAAATTTAGCATACTTATAGATGATTACTTCCTATCACACGACAAATCATAAATTTTTGAAGAAGTTTTATATTTTTTTAATTAAATAAATTAACTTAGTAACATCCCACTATATCTACAATTTTCTTAGATCTTAAAATAGAATTATCTTAAATTCTATCTTTTTCGGAAAAGTTAGAGCACTTTCCTCTTAACTCAAAGTTTTCATGTTCTATTCTGAACAACGGAAGTTGCTTTCCATTTTTCCATTGCATTGTCTGATGGATTTGATTAAAATATCTTTCGTATTTGTCTTGTCATTTTTAGGTGTTTTTCTAAGCTAAAATAGAATTATAAAGCTGTTATTGAATATTTTTAATTTGATTTAAAAATAGCTTCATCTTGTAATCATTATTAAATGTAATGGTGATGCCATATATGTTCTTAATGATAAAGTCTGTTGATAAATGATGATGATAATTATAAATTAATGATTTGGATTTATTAATTAAACGATAAAGTGATTTGAAAGGAATATTATACGAAACACTTGTACGATCTTTGATAACACTTACACACATATTTAATATTGTTTTACCATATTTCTGACTTTCACATTCAATTCGTTTAAGAAATCGGAAAAACTCAATAATTCTTATATTTTATATATAAACCATTTCAAATATCATTTAAATTTCATAAACCTTACGAAATATATGATTGATTATTACAATTTAATATTTTATAATAAATAAAATGTTTCATTAAAAAGAAAATCTTTCATATATTCAATGCTTTCCATAATAAGTTTTAAATTCATTTAAAAAATTAGTCAGCAAAATTCAGGAATGTTCAAAATTAAAATTTAATTATATTTCCATATTTTCTTTGAATTAGTCTTCACATATAAAAATTTTTTAAAGATTCTATTTTAAAGTAACTTATGCATCATTTAACAAAATAAAATTTACAGATCGCAAACATCCAATTCACAAATTTTTACATTGGGGAATTTACAAGATATCTTGTGAATGTGATAGAATGTATGTAGGTCAGACTAAGCGACCTCTCATGGAACGGTTAGGGGAACATAAAAACTATGTTAAAAATTGTGACATTAAACGCTTCGCTATTGCTAATTATTGCTGGTCTGACAACCACAGTTTTAATTTTTCAGAAAGTTCAATAATTAAGAACTGCTCAGCGATTTACGACCTTGATTTTTGGGAAGCTTATGATATATGAGATAATTCAAGCAACTTAGTTAATGATATGTCCAGTACACCAAAAATTTCAAATGTCTGGCAACCTTTCTTTTAATTAATTCTCCCCTTCCCCTCTTTTTCTCCTCCGTACTTAAAATTGTCCAGACTGGCGGAGCGTTTATAATTCGTCTCCTTCGTCACATGGGACACTTTACTCCGATGTTGTTTTTAAACACACTTCGTCGTTGTCTTGGCCGCGAGCGGAGACGCAAGCATACTTGCATGGCCTAAACTTTTATGTCTGTTTTGAATCTTTTTAACTTTGCCACTGATGATGGAGCTTTAAAGGCTCCGAAACAGCTGTTTGCTGCTTTATACGCAGTTTATTTGTGCCATTTCTTACGTTGATGATTTATATTTACCAAATTTAGTAATTTTGAAATTATACTTTAAGTGGGTAATTTATGAAAAAACAGTAAATTTTATTAATCTCCAAAATTAAGGAAAATTTGAATACTTTATACTATACTTTTAATTTAGAGAAGTACAATAGTTAATTTGTCAATATACTCCTACTAGCAATTCAAAAACATATTGTTTTGGTCGGTTTTATAAAATTTCGAGATCAATAAATATTCAATGTCTTTTAAAACCAATTTGAAATAAAAAAAAGTATATTTGTTCATATTTTAATATTTTCGTACTTGATTTTAATTAGCAAACGCCAAACATTTTCAAAAAATCATATTTTATATATATTTAAAATAGTATTTATTCTGTATGGAAATTACATTATAAATTTATAGAAACATTTATTTTATTAAAAAAAAGATGAAAAATATTCTAATCCGATCTTTAATAATTTTGTATTTTGGTTTGTGAAAGATACCTGATACGGAAACATATATTCTTAGAATGAAAATAGTTCATAAAAGAAATATATTAATTAATTTAGTCAACGTTCTCAGAAATATTAGTAATTTCAATTGACTTAAAAAAGTCATTTACATACAAACTATGCAGTGGAATTATGAAGCAGAGAAACTGTTACACGAACGGCAGAGCAGTCACTAAAGTAAATTAAAAAACCGATATTTAAATGTAATTAACTTTGATGCAAAAGTTCTTGTACTGTAAAATATTAAATTTAATATCTTAGACAATTTGTGTAGAATAAATTTAAAAGAACGTGGTACATTAAGGGAAAAACTTACTTACGCAAAAAGCCACATAATAATGCGTGAATAGTTCTTTGATATTATACAGAGTGTCCCATAAATAGTGCCCTAACTCTCCACAAGCAGATTCCTCGCTGGGAGTAGGAAAAAAAAAAAAAAGCCCAAGGAACAGTGCTTGTATGATCCATAGTTTACGAGAAAATACGAAAAACAAAGTATGACGTCACAGCCAGTGCAAGAAAAAAACACTTTATTTGACACATCAACAGTAGTAGTTGCAAATTATAAAAGGCAGATTTTCAAAGTGTCCGTTGTGCATATCGAGGCAGGCTTGAGCGTACATGTCGCAATATTCACGAACGGAATACATGATAACCATGCGAAGAATACCGGTAGCCGCAAGATGCAGTCTTTTAAATACGAGTTCAACGGCAGCTTAACGTTATTCCACGGTTCGCGCAGTGCACATTTTGAACGTTATCGTCTGGAAAGATATGCAAATACTGCTGTTGATGTGTTCAATACGGTGTTGTCTCTTTTCACCGGCTGTGACGTCATACTTTGTTTTTCGTATTTTTCTCGTAAACTATGGATCGTACAGGTACAGTTCTTTGGGCATTTTTTATGTACAACCAACGACGAATCTATCTGTGCAGAGTTTGGGTGCTATTTATTGGACACCCTGTATATGGTATTTAATTAAAAATAATGAAAAAAGTTATTATACGAGTATTTTTGTTACACAAAAAAAAATTATTAAAAGTGTTTTTTCATACTAGCTGACCCACGCGGCGTGGCCCGGGCAGATTGACATTGAAAAATATAACAATGGAGTGGACTTCATAAAAAAATGAGTGACTAATATTTATTTATACTAAAAAATTGTAAAAAAATTAAATAAGAGCTAAAATTTCAAAAGTATAACAGAAAATGAAACGGTCAGGGAAAATTATGACACTTACTTTTCCTTTTTTACTAACAATCCCTTTTTAAAAATCATTGCTTTGTTTACATTTTTAATTTTATATTGCTAATTATTTTTTTTAAATTATAAATATTAAGTGCTTATACAAAAATCAATATTTCAAACGAAAATATATAAAAATATATCTTTTTAATTGTTAATGTTTACAAATTATAATTACAATTTATTTGCACTATAATCAAGAAATCATCGTTTGTTTCGCTTTAATTCCTGTAGATGGCTGTACCAAACAGTTAAATGTAAAAAATCCTGGCCTAAATCCTGCCAAAGAACTTTTACACAATAACCAATTCGATGCATTTCATTCGGGCGTTGCCATTAAACAATCGAGATTTCTGTGCCACGTACGATAGCGTAATATATATATATATATATATATATAGAGAGAGAGAGAGAGAGCGAGAGAGATATTTCCACAGTAGCGCAAGAAAATTTTATAATTGATCTCATAAAATATGTTTACTATTACAAAGAACAACTGGTAAAACATCTGAGAATAACATTTTGAAATGACGTTACTATGTTATAAAATGTGTATTTATAGATAATTATTTTTATGAAGCATGGGAAATCTTCAAAACACGAATTTTTTTTTAAATATAGGTAGGGGAAGGAGGGGGAAAGATAAAATAATTATTGCGTTACATTCCACAACTTTCATGAAAATTTAACAAGTTTTTATTAAAATTTTATTGCAAAAATTTGGTGTTTAATGTATTTTTTAGATTTATCGAAATAGCCTATAATTAAAATGAATGCGTTAAACTTATTGGGGTTATAGAAGCCTCTTAACACTAAAAAAAACTGTAAACACATCTTGACAGTTTAAAAAAATAAATTTATACTTGATTTTCAGAAAGCTTCTCTTAAATTGCACAGCAAAGTTTCTTTATTTGTTCTAAAACATAATAAAGAACTCTAGATAAATTATTTTTAAAAGTTTTCAATATACACATATTACGCATAGATTGAAATAAAGGAATGAATAAGAAAGGTTACATAGGGAAATATAAAGAGACAATAAGTGATTATTGTCTCTTATTACATAGGCAAAATAACGATCGGAGAAATCAAAGAAATTGGTGAAAAGAAGTAGAGATAGTCCCTCACCCCCCCCCCCCCCATTTATAAAGTGTATGTGTTGGCAATGGCTAAAACAAAGTTTCGTACCTAGAGGTCTGAAAATTAAGATGAGGCTAGACTAAGGTACGTGCGAATGGACCTGAATCTCAGATTTTTCATTTTTTGATAATTAGTCGATATATTAATTAAAAACCTTAATCTTAATCGCATAATGGCGTGCTGTTGCTACTGTCTGGGTTAAAACAATATTTCAGAAGATCTTGAAGCAGAAAAAATAAACGTGAGAGAAATAGCTCCTTTTTCACATTTTGAAGTTGCCGCATCCGTTCTTTAGAACGAATTATGAAAACAAAAACAAAAACAACAAAAACATGAAACATATCCATTTATTTGTGGTACCGTTATATTTCTAACGAAGTCTTTGTTTTAAAAAATAATTATACTTACCCTTTCAAAAAAAATCCGAACGTCATTTTCGTGTTTTTTTTTTTTTTTTTTTTTTTTTTTTTTGCATATTTAAAAGTCCTCACACGCTATGCAGATCAAAATATGAAACACACACTTATTCATTGTACATTTATATTTCTAAGAACATCTATGTTTACAAAAAAAAAATAATTCCTCAAACAAATATATTTTCTAAATTCGTTTTTCTGCAATATTTAATATTTCTTTATTAGTTTTTCGGGGCGGTTTTCGTTTCTGCGCATGTACTGGTATATATGTATATTTTGAACAGGGAGAGAGACCTCTGTGAATTTTAAAAGAGGGAGGAAGAGAGGAACAATTTACATTATTTAGGGTTTTTTTTTTTTTTTCCGGGAACTTTTGATAAGAATTGAAAGTTTAATATACCTAAACGTCAATAACGAAATCGGAAATCTCAATAAAGGAGGGACCTTTAGTTTGTTTCGGTAGATTTTAATATAAAAATATAAAATAATTAAAAGCCGTTGGTGTACTTTGTCAAGTGCAATGAGTGCCCCTAACATCAAGATCGTTTGGAAAGATTTTTGTTTAAAAGTATAAATTAATTCAACATTTTTTTCATTTAAAATAAAATGATACAAATTCCAGGATGTACGCTGAAGAAGTCAGTGGGGCCTTTATATTTATATAGATATTCATTTAAAAATATAAAATTCAACATATTCGAGCTTACACGCTGCGGACGTCAATGCGACACCCAACGTTAGTTCATTTGGACAGATTTTCGTTTAAAAATATAAAATAACTCACCTGGTTTTAAGTATATTTAAGGTAATTATCATGGGCCCGTGCACTCTAGGCGGGTCAACTAGTAAAATATACAGTAACCTGTTAGCCGAAAATTGACATGTCAATTACATCTAAAATTTAACCCATTTTCCTATAGAAAAAAAAAATGTGAAAAAGTTTTTCCAGTATAGGTAGTTTAAAGTGAAGGTATTTTTCAAAGAATAAAACTTTTTCTATAAATATATATGAAGTTATTATTGCATAGGTAATGTTAAATCAATGATAAAAATATAATTTTGAATATTTCTTATGTATTTTAATACATTAAGGGTGTATTTTTTTATCTTGCTTGTCTTTCTTTATTCCCCATCTTTCCTACAAGCTTTGAGCGGAGATAGAGTAAATTAAAACAAACAAATTTTGTTTAGGAAACAAGGCTCATAATTACTCAAAATACAGAGTCATTTTTTGTGCAATAAAAAATACAGGTTATCACTAAAACAATCAAAGTGTTTTGTTCATAGGTTTAACAATAATAAAAAAAAATAACAGAAAATTAAGTGAACATGACTGCATTAAAAAAAAACGAAATGCTATTTTCATTAGTATTCATTCCACATTAGTACAGTGCAAAATTAAATGCAACATGTTTTAGATTGTAGTTCACACTGCACACACAGAAACTTTTCGAATGACTTTGTTGAACTAGCGTTTTTCGTACTGTCATGACGATTAACACAAACAATATAAGTATTTTGAAATTTGTGTCAAATTTGTGTCATTATTGTTGTTTAAGTTATGTATAAAAAGTACTTCGCATAGGAGTAACGGACTCTTCATATTTGAATAGATAACTGGATAGCGATCGTAGTTTAGTTTCCTAAACAAATATGTTTTGTTGAAGGATATTGTGTGTTGTGCTTTGTTGTACTCTACCTTAGATTGAAAAACATGTTTTAAAATGCGTTAAGCGCTTTCGAAATTGTTTAATTAGATATTATATTTCACCTTATTAAATCGCAACGATTTGCTACACATTTCTGAATGTTTTGGGAAGTGTTACATAACCTATGTCTGACGCATGGTTCTTCTTTCTTGTTGTTAAATATTTACGTGTTCTTTTTAAAAACCTACGTTCAATTATATAAAAAAAATATGCAATACATAAAATTTGTATGTTTTATTCTCCTTCTGATAATTTAAATCATAACTGCCTCATTCCATGTTGCTGGTATTATAAAAAATAATTCTAATATTCATTTCATTAATGTGATTATTGCCACAATTTAATAATTTAAATAGTATTATGAAAATACTTAATTGCAAGAATTAAGTAATATTAAGTTTAAACAAATATTTGTTTGTGAAGTAAAATAATAATAATAATAGTAATAATCTTTGTAATTTTTTTATTTTGATGAAATAGAGAAACATATTACCGTAATTAAAATTTGTTTAATGATGCACTCATTGCATGTTTGTAAACGTAAATATTTTTATATTTTCCCTCCTTTATCAAATATAACATAAAGTTAAAAAAAATTACTGAGTAAAATTTTTATGTATTCCTTTAAAAATGAAACCTACGTTCAATTATATATATAAAAAAATGTAATATACAAAATTTGTATGTTTTTTTTTCCTTTTGATATTTTTATTCGTAACTGCCTCATTCCATGTTTCTCGTCTTATACAAATAATACTAATATTGGTGTCACTAAATTTATCATTGGCCTAATTTAATAATTTATGTAATATTATGAAAATATTTAATCACAGGAATACAATAATACTAAGTTTAAACAAATACAATTTTTGACAGGTCAAATAATAATACTATTCTGTGTAAAACTTTTATTTTTGTGAAACAGAGAAACATATTGCCTTATTACAACAAAAAAAAAAAAAAAAAAAAAAAAAAAAAAAAAAAAAAAAAATTAATGACACATTCATTTCATATTTGTAAACAGAAATATTTTTCTACTTTTACTCCTTTTTTAAATATAACAAAAATTACTAAAAAATTACTGAGTAAATCATTTAATAAAAATAATAAATTTATATATTGAGGTTTATCGTACCATTTTTTTTTCAGCAAAAGTTTATATCCACAAACCCGAAAAGAAATCTGTAATTTATTCCACCCTCCACACACACAAACTTATAGACACTTTACAATATTATTTGAAACATAATGAAAATGTATTCATTCCTGAAGTGCACTATAAATGAATTTGTAGAAAATGGAGTGCAAAAAAATTATTACTTATTGACAAAAAATTAAAAAAAAAATGACAATAAAAAAAATCCCGCTACAGAATAGGATACAATGAAAAATTTTTTGCAATGTATTTTCATGATGTTATAATAATTGAAACATAAAGAATTGATATACTTTAATGATGTGTAATTAAAGACGATTACGGTGAAATATAATGTGCATTGTTCGTTAGTACATCGCTAATTTACAGGGACTCACAAAAAATTCTGTTAGAGTACTGTATATTTGTTATAAAAGATGAAAGAGTGTATTGAGTTCTGGTAAAAGTTTTTAAATAATTTATTTAATGCTTAAATTGTGTGAATAAATTCTATTGATCATATATGCGCTTACATAAAAGAATTCGTAAGTATTACTGCAGATGGGCGTGAATTGCTTATGGGTGGTTCTTAAATGTGTTATGCGTTTTCCTGCAAAACTATATTTAAAATACTCAAAAATGTGAGTAGAATACAAATTAATTCGTATGCAGTGGTGCGCAAGTAATTGAATACATTGCTTTTTATAGCTGATTATGATTAAAAAGGAGTTTTTTGTTGAATTTGTTACCTGAATTAAATTTTAGTTCAATATGCTGTGCGTGTCAAAGTCGGTACACAAGGGTGTGCAAAAGAATTCGTTTGCATTTCCGTCTAATGGCGAAAATTGCTAAAACTAAATTCCCAACTATGCTGAACGTATGCATAAAACAGTATACGTGCAAATCTATAGATCATATACACGAAAAATAATTAGACAACTTTTCTGGCTATGAACGGTAATTGCTGAAAATATTTTAAAGTATGTTATGTATTTTCCAAATTGTTTATTTGCATATTCTTTTTTCACTTTATTTAAAGTTTAAGTTCGGTTACAATTTTCTGGATGTGTTCGAAAGTGTTCCACAAGTGATGCTTGACGCACGATTTTTCGTTATTATTTATTATGATTCCTATGAAATTGAAAATTAAATTACGTTTATATTTTACCTGAATATCCAGTTAATAATTAAATTATTGTAGCTATATAATATAAACACTTCCGTCAATGCTTCCACAATTTATATTATCAAGCTTGCACGTCTGTTTATATTTAACGGCATTCCACTCCATAGTTATGATCAGTACTATACTCTGTCACGCTGTTTAAGAGGCTATGTATTATAATGTGACTTTACACTTCGCCAAACATGCTTTAAGTCATAACCCAACTGCTTGGGTTGAGATATTATATGTTATGCATATTATCATTTCATACTATCTAATGGTTCCCCATTTGTATTGCCTTATAAACTTTAATGTGACGACTAATTTTGAATACATAACTATAATGCGAGAGCAATCGAGATATTCCTACTATTAAGATAAATAAACTGACATGCTTTTTTTCCCTCATGGAATTCGAACTAAAATTTATATTTGAGTGTGGGTTGTACTTTTTGTGTAATAAAGATTATAAATGTAATGGAAACAGGAAATACAATTGATAATAATTAGTTAAAAATTTAAAAATTTTGTAAAATGGACGTTATAGTATTAGTATACTATATTTAGTGCATGGCATTAACTTTTTTATTATTATAAAAAAAAATATATATATTGGGTTTTTCGGAAAGTTCCTTCCGTTTTGGAAAACTAATTCGTACCGGAAAATTCTTCCCGTTAATTATTACACATTATCTATCGAAATTAATGTCCAATAATTAAATGATAGAATTTTCTTGTACGAACGAACTTTCCCAAACTGAAACAACTTTTCGAACAACCCAACACATTTATTGAACTGACAAGTGACTATTTTTTCGATGTCTACATGAGCTTATTGTTTAATATTACTATTTTTACAACAATTCTGCGATTAAATACAGCAATGATTACTATTTTAAAAATTGTAGTTCTTTGAACTGGGTACTTATACGAACGACTTATAAAACAGAGAAAACATAAACAATATAAATATGTTTTAGTAATTCCAAAACAAAATATATTGCTGTCAGTATGTAGCAGTTTTATCTGATTAAATGCTTTTAAATCATAATCTTGCAAACGTAGTTTTATCAAATTTACTTATAAATGCTTACAGTTAGGAGATGCAGAGTGATTGCCAATTTATCGGGGGCAATCTGTACTTCTAAATATTTTCGCCATAATTCATTTTATTCGCGTATTATCATAAAAAATATATTTATAAAATATATACTTATTAAATTTACTTAAAAGGTGCATTAAAATAAAATATATAGATATGTACAAGATGTTATAACATGCTTTATTCCCGAGATCAATCGAACACACAGGCTTTCATTTTGAAAGGGAAAAAATGTGGACTGACAACACAGTTGTCGCATCCACTGTGATTCTACATAACGGATTTTGAACAAGTGCTAGTCTATTCAGTGCTAAATGTGGTGGTCTATGATCGGTCCGTGCGTTCAGGTGCTGGAGACTTTGCTAATATCAAAATATTGAACCATATCTCAGGTATATTTTAAGATAAACCATCATTACATGCGCTATTTCCTTACTCAAAATTTCTAATGATTATCTGATTTTAGCAGTATAATAGTTCCTTGTAGGTACTATTATTATTACGTTTTTAAAATCAATTTTTATATTTTGTCGTTGGCATAACATTGATAATTCTGCTTTATAATATAAAAATTGATTTTAAAAATGCAAGAATTATAGCACCTACAACAATACTGCTAAAATCAGTGAATCATTAGATATTTTGAGTAAAGGAAATACCGCATGTAATGATTGTTTATCTTACAACATACCTAAGATAGGGTTCCATATTTTCAAAGTATCATAGACTCCAGCGCCTGAACGCGAGAACATGGTACGTTCAAACTTTGTGGTCCAGCAGCCTTTTAAGTGACGTCGGATTTCACTGGCGTATTAACAGCATAATGAAATATTAAAAAATAAATACTTGCACATTTTGTGAATCCTAATGAACTGTATATTTGAATGGAAGATAATCCTTAAATTACGTAATCTACTGGAGCTCCGATACATTACGCATATACACAGCCATCATTAAACAAAGAAAACAGATAAACAATAGGTGACGCCCGCATAAAAATTAAATAAAAACCCGATTAAACGCTCAGTATGTTTACAAAAATTTGGCGCAAGAAATAAATTCACAATCATACTTTAATTGCATTATAGGATGACGTCATCTGATAATGCAGTATTCTAATTTTGTGGCAACACTGATTTGAGGAAAATCTTTCATTTCATTTATGAAAACAATGCCGATTTAATTTTTAATGAATTGCAATTTTTAATCAAAAAACATGTTTAACGAAATGTTAAGTGTGTTATGTAAGAAGCCTGCTCAAAATCCTTTCATATGCTTACTCATTCGTCGTTCTGCGTTTCGTATTTTCTTAGAAAAGTGGATGGTGACAAAAGAAATAATATATACGATATTTACTATAATTCATTTTCTTTAGCGTAGAAAAAGCATCAGCACATACATTACGCTGTATAGAAGTAGCAATATTTTCTTGGGAATACACTTTAGTCTGAGTTCACAATTTATATTAATGTACTATATGAAAGTGAAAATGTTTAATTTTAAATCTACTGTACGGAAATTATGATACAAAACCTTAGACTTTGTAGCAATCATTTCTTTTATAAGTTGAAGTAAATACCTGTCAAAATTCTAAAACATAAATTTCAGTATCACAGCAATTAACATGAGAAAAGAAGTGGAATTTAATATACTTTCTATTTTCAAATAAAAAATAAAATAAAAATTAACTTAAAAATTAACCATAACTAATCCAGGTTACTTTTATATACGAGTATATTAATAAAGTTTTCAATTTAACAGATACACATTTTCTTCCTTTTCATAAAAAAATAATAATTGTGTTTCAAAAGCTTTTCTTCGCAAAATTAAAGTAAGTTTCTGACATTTTTGACAGCTATTAGTTTTATAAATATAATGATGAATCGTTAAAAGTCTGATAGCAAATATTTATTTAATATAATGAAAATATTTATATTTGCAGAAACACATACAACATTTTTTATTTAATTAAACGCTTAGATACATTTTTGCTTGAAATTTAATAAAATGTGAAATTCGGAAAAATGGAAGTTTTACATTGATTATTAGTTAATATTTTAGTTAAGATATTAGTACTGACATATGAAAAAAATACTTTTTCTTAAGTGCAGAAGAAATTTCAGTCTTTTAATCTTTTAAAGCATGTCATATTAAAGTATTAAATAATTATTTTTATAACTATTTACATAGTATTCTTATTTATGTATACAAATAAAAACGGATACCCCAATGTAATATGTGACTAACATTTTAATAAAAGTTTCATGGTTTACATATTTTTTTAATGACAACACTTATTTATCTGAAATACTTAAAATATTATTACATTGATATATCAGAAATAAACATTAACATAATGTGATTATATTTGTGTAGTTAAATTTTTTGGCAGTAGTTTTATTAAAATAAAACATTTATAAAGTGTAAGAAAATGTAAATAATTACTTTATATTCTGTTTATTAACAGTAGCGGATAAGACATAAATTAATAGCGATTCATGTCTACATTATTTAGCATAAATTATATTTGAAAATGGAAAAATTATAATACACTAGATAAACGTCGTCATACGTAATATAACTACTATTTTTCTTTAAACAAAAAGTAAAATCTCAATATTTCTAATATAAAATTAATACCATTTGTAACATACGCTAATGTATATTGCAATGTGACCACTTCAATTTTATAACAATTAACATGCAAAACAATGCAATATTCTCTACAAATGATATAACTATATTTTACTTTATTATGCACAAGTCCAAACAAATATTTACAGCGCAGATTTATGCTTAGGAAAGGTAGTTAAGAGTAGATAATGTATTAAGAACGTTCAAAAAGTAAGAGCTGGAGGCCTAGGAACAGAAACTAATACATGTATTTCAGAAGTACTGTCCCTGGCTGTTGAGGCACTTGTCCCACTGAGACACAAGGCGGTGAATGGCTGCCTCGTAAAATTCCTGGAACTGCGATGTGAACCAGTTCCGCACGTACTGCTTGACGTCGTCGTCCGAGATGAATTGTTTGCCCCTCATAGCCTTTTTAGGGGACCAAAAATGGCGTAACAAGTCCATCAGCCAGCTGGACGATGCCATCGGTAATGCGTCTTAGTGTTCCAGACCGTGCATCATCGGCTAAGGAAACCCGTCCTTCCCTGAAGCGTTTGTGCCACGCTTGACCCTTGCAACGGACATGCAGTGTTCACCGTACACTTGTGACATTCTCTGATGTATGTCCGTTCCCCTTACTCCTTCCGCTGTCAGAAAACGAACAACACCTCCTTGCTCTTATTTTGACGTCTCCGTTTTACTGCTTACAACATGAATGAGCGTTGGACGACTGATGGATGCTTCTGCTACCTTTGTAGTCACGTGACTTGCACTCATGATCCTCTAGCGGCGGACATGTGGACTTCCGCGTTCTTGTCGGAAACCCTCTTTGTTACTGACGCAACGATATTACCATTCTGTCACCGGTTTGTACATTCCAGACTCCGGCTCGTTTCTTTTTGAACGTCCCTTATATATATCTCTCAGAGGTGCATCATGTTTGCATTATATTAATATAAAATATATGGAATAAAACTTTCTTATTTAATAATTCATTAAAAACATTTATAATATGTGCAGCATACATTTATCATGTCCATTACGAACAACCTATCTTCAAGTAAATTTAGGGGAAAGTCTACCGGTAAGATAATGAGCATGATGAACATTGTGAAAATAGTGTAATTTAAAATTGTCAATTGTTTAAATGTCAATTATAATAATATATTATTATAATTGACATTTAAACACAGGATTCTGGTATTTCAAAAGCTTTTCAAATGTAATTAACACTTATGTGTGGATGTCTCTAAATAAATTTCTAAACCCTACGCAAAATGTGTTTTTGGACGATTAATGATTTACAGTAGTTTCAGCAAAAATAATGAAGCATACTTTTTTATCAGATGTAAATTGTTTACATTGATATATTCTGTTTATATCAGTTCTGTTTATATCATAGACCGGGAGGCGGCAGCACTGACAATCACCTCATTGAGTTCACGGCTGAAATTCCAGAATTAGTTAAAACTTGATTCGCATATTAAAACGCAATCGGTCTGCCAAGTCATATCTTGGTGGAAAACACCTTAAAACCCGATTTTAGTGGACTCGTAGGTTTACCATTGCGTTTTCCTGCACCCAAAGGTATGAAAACATGGAGGACTGGGAGCAGGAACACACAATGGTAAACCTACGAGCCAACCGCTAAAATCGGGTTTTCGGGTGTTTTCCACCAAGATATGACTTGGCAGACCGATTGCGTTTTAATATGCGAATCAGGTTTTAACTAATTCTGGAATTTAGCCCGTGAACTCGATGAGGTGATTGTTTGTGCTGCCGCCTCCCGGTCTATCAGTAAGTTTAATGATTACCTATTTACTAAAAATAGTTATTCTCTCTCTCTCTCTCTCTCTCTCTATATATATATATATATATATATATATATAAATGTTGCATTTTAATTTTTGCTAAATCTTATGCATGCAATAATGCAATTGTAAAAACTGCAAGATATTCCTATTGTTAGAAGTATGCCCCAATAACGTTAATTTTATTTATTTATGTATTATAACATATACACTTACATATTTGTTTTTACTTTTTTGTTTTCTTATGTTAATGAAAAGTTACAAAAATATTACGTGTATGTCGAAACGTTTATCCTAAGTATAAAATCATGAATTTGTAAATTATGCATACAAGATTAGATGTACATTTTATGCATAGGAAATTTCAAAGGGCCATTTCGCATATATTTCTCATGGGTACTTTTTTACATATTGAATGAATCAAACACAGATTAAAAAGTTTTTTTATTAAGTATTTAAATAAATAGTTTCAGACAGTTCCACTTTGTAATCGCTAATAATATTGATGACATTAAAACACATCCACACTACAAAGTAAGACGGGTATTTACGAATTGATAACGATAAATTATTAGATCAAGACCTAATCTACTTGCGTAGACATATTGATTGACACTAAAGATGATTATGAAATCATCCATCATATAAATGGAACGAGTCATTTATTAAAGTCATAAATTCGTGCTTCTCTTAAAAACCTAGTACATTTATTTGTTTAAATAAATATTAATGTCCCATACTTAAGACATAAGCATTTTTTTAGTTTAAAATGATATTTTTAAAAATATGTAAATTGTTTAATGCTAACTTACAAATAAAAATTATCAAAATATTGTGTCTGGTTTTTTGGGGATTTTTTTTAGCAATGATATTTTAGTATCTATTTTGAATTTAAAGTGGAATGATATATTCACCATGTAGTTAAAATAGATAAAATACTGATTAAAATTACTTAAAAAGGTGCATTAAAAAAAAAAAAAAAAAACATATGTACAAGTTGTTATAACATACTTTAATCCCGAGATCTATCGAAGAGACACGCGTTCATTTTCAAGGGGAAACTAGTCGGATGTACCAATCCCAAAACTTTCTTCTATCTCAGACTGGTTTGGCTTACATTAAACAGAATCAGCACCCATTTATATCGAGGTCAAACTGAATCTACAGTTTTATTAAATTCCGTGCATTAGTTCTTGAGATATGACAATTGCTAAAATCGTGTAAATCCTTCAAAATGCATGATAACAGCGCCACCTGTTGGGAGATTTAGACCAAAACCTATTCAACAACAACTTATATCAACGTCTAACTGAATCTGAAGTTTGATGGAATTCTGTGCATTGGTTCTTGAGATATAGTTATCATGATAATAAAGAAAAAAAGTAACATAGCAGCGCCATCTATTGGGATATCTACACCAACACGTAATAAACGTCTATTTCTGTCAAGGTATAACGGAATCTGTACTTTGATGAAAATAGGTGCATTAGTTCTTGAGTTTCTTGAGGTGCATTAGCTCTTATGGAAATAGCAACAAATGCAGCCTAGCAGCGCCACCTGTTGGGCGATTTTCACCAAAAAACTAATAAGCACCAATTTATTCTAAGGACTAACTGAATACAAGGTTTTATTAAATTTCGTGCATAAGTTCTTGACATAGAGCGCTAACAAACTTTTTGTCACGAACAGACAGACATCGTGTTCAAGCCAAATCGTGTTCAGAACATTCTAAAACGAGTAAATCTATTCAAAACCGGAAGTCGAAAATTTTCGTGAATCCAATATTTTCTTCGTTTAAAGATAGAAGAAAGTAAAAACGTTGACTGGCAACAGAATTCTCGCTTCTACTGTGCTGTTAAATAACGGTTTTGAACAAGGGTTAGTCTATTAATCTTTAGGGGTGTATAAAAAGTTTCTGGGTTCAGGCGCTGGAGTCTATGATACTTTGAAAATATGGAACCCTATCTTAGGTATGTTGTAAGATAAACCATCATTACATGCGCTATTTCCTTTACTCAAAATATCTAATGATTCACTGATTTTAGCAGTATTGTTGTAGGTGCTATAATTCTTGCATTTTTAAAATCAATTTTTATATTATAAAGCAGAATTATCAATGTTATGCCAACGACAAAATATAAAAATTGATTTTAAAAACGTAATAATTATAGTACCTACAAGGAACTATTATACTGCTAAAATCAGATAATCATTAGAAATTTTGAGTAAGGAAATAGCGCATGTAATGATGGTTTATCTTACAACATACCTAAGATAGGGTTCCATATTTTCAAAGTATCATAGATTCCAGCGCCGGAACCCAGGAACTTTTTATACACCCCTAAAGATTAATAGACTAACCCTTGTTCAAAACCGTTATCTAACAGCACAGTAGAAGCGAGAATTCTGTTGTCAGTCAACGTTTTTACTTTCTTCTATCTTTACACGAAGAAAGTATTGGATTCACGAAAATTTTCGACTTCCGGTTTTGAATAGATTTACTCGTTTTAGAATGTTCTGAACACGATTTGGCTTGAACACGATGTCTGTCTGTTCGTGACAAAAATTTTGTTAGCTCTCTCAAGAACTTATGCACGAAATTTAATAAAACCTTGTATTCAGTTAGTCCTTAGAAGAAATTGGTGCTTATTAGTTTTTTGGTGAAAATCGCCCAACAGGTGGCGCTGCTATGCTGCATTTTTCGCTATTTCCATAAGAGCTAATGCACCTCAAGAAACTCAAGAACTAATGCACCTATTTTCATCAAACTACAGATTCCGTTATACCTTGACAGAAATAGACGTTTATTACGTGTTGGTGTAGATATCCCAATAGATGGCGCTGCTATGTTACTTTTTTTCTTTATTATCATGATAACTATATCTCAAGAACTAATGCACATAATTCCATCAAACTTCAGATTCAGTTAGACGTTGACATAAGTTGTAATTGATTAGGTTTTGCACTAAATCTCCCAACAGGTGGCGCTGTTATCATGCATTTTGAAGGATTTACACGATTTTAGCAATTGTCATATCTCAAGAACTAATGCACGGAATTTAATAAAACTTTAGATTCAGTTTGACCTCGATATAAATGGGTGCTGATTCTGTTTAATATAAGAAAAACCTGTCTGAGATAGAAGAAAGTTTTGGGATTGGTATATCCGACTAGTTTCCCCTTGAAAATGAACGCGTGTCTCTTCGATAGATCTCGGGATTAAAGTATGTTATAACAACTTGTACATATGTTTTATTTTCTTTACTGCACCTTTTTAAGTAATCTTAATCAGTATTTTATTTATTTTAACTATTCGGTGAATATATCATTCCACTTTAAATTCAAAATAGATACTAAAATATCATTGCTAAAAAAAAATCCCCCAAAAACCAGACACAATATTTTGATAATTTTTATTTGTAAGTTAGCATTAAAAAATTTACATATTTTAAAAAATATCATTTTAAATAAAAAAAATGCTTATGTCTTTAGTATGGGACATTAATATTTATTTAAACAAATAAATTTACTAGGTTTTTAAGAGAAGCACGCATTTATGACTTTAATAAATGACTCATTCCATTTATATGATGGATGATTTCATAAGCATCTTTAGTGTCAATCAATATGTCTACGCAAGTAGATTAGGTCTTGATCTAATAATTTATCGTTATCAATTCATCCATACCCGTCTTACTTTGTAGTGTTGATGTGTTTTAGTGTCATCAATATTATTAGTGATTACAAAGTGGAACTGTCTGAATCTATTTATTTAAAAACATAATAAAAAACTTTTTAATCTGTGTTTGATTCATTCAATATGTAAAAAACTACCCGTGAGAAATATATGCGAAATAGTCCTGTGGCATTTCCTATGTATAAAATGTACATATAATCTTGTATGCATAGTTTACAAATTCGTGATTTTATATTTACGATAAACGTTTCGACATACAAAATTTTTTTTGTAACTTTTTATTAACATAAGAAAACAAAAAAGCAAACATAAATATGTAAGTATATACGATATAATACATAAATAAATACAATTAGTGTTATGGGGGCATACTTCTAACAATACGAATATCTTGCAATTTTTACTATTGCATTAATGCATGCATAAGATTTAGCAAAAATTAAAATGCAACATTTATGTATATATATATATATATATATATATATATATATACATACATAAAGACATATATAGACAAGAACTATTTTTATTAAATATGTAATCATTAAACTTACTGATATAACTCATTCATTTAAACAGAATATATTATTGTAAATAATTTACATCTGATAAAAAAGTATGCTTCACTATTTTTGCTGAAATTACTGTAAATCATTTATCTTCCAAAAACACATTTTGCGTAGGTTTTATAAACTTATTTAGAGACTTCCACACATAAGTGTTAATTACATTTGAAAAGTTTTTGAAATACAGGAATCCTGTGTTTAAATGTCAATTGTAATAAGATAACAATTTTAAATTACACTATTTTTACAATGTTCATCATGCTCATTATCTTACCAATAAACTTTCTCCTAAATTTATTTGAAGATAGGTTGTTTGTAATGGTTATAATAAAGGTATGCTGCACATATTATAAATGTGTTTTTAATGAATTATTATATAAGAAAAGTTCATTCCATGTAATGTATTTTATATTAATACAATGCAAACGTGATGCGTCTCTGAGATATATACATTATCTACCCTTAACTACCTTCCCTAAGCATAAATCTGCACTGTAAATATTTGTTTGGAATTGTACATAATAAATTAAAATATAGTTATATCATTTGTAGAGAATATTGAACTGTTTTGCATGTTAATTGTTATAAAATTGAAGTGTCAATATACATTAGCGTATGTTACAAATGGTATTAATTTTATATTAGAATTATTGAGATTTTACTTTTTGTTTAGAGAAAAATATTAGTTATATTACATATGACGGCGTTTATCTTGTGTATTATAATTTTTCCATTTTCAAATTTAATTTATGCTAAATAATGTAGACATGAATCGCTATTATTTCAGGTCTTATCCGCTACTATTAATAAACAGAAAATAAAGTAATTCTTTAAAAGTTTTTACACTTTATAATTTTTTTTTAATAAAACTACTGCCAAAAAATGTAACTACACAAATACAATCGCATTATGTTAATGTTTATTTCTGAAATATTAATGTAATAATATTTTAAGTATTTCAGATAAATAAGTGTTGTCATTAAAAAATATATAAGCAATGACACTTTTATTAAAATGTTAGTCACATATTACATTGGGGTATCCGTTTTTATATGTATAAATAAATAAGAATACTTTGTAAATAGTTATAAAATTGTTTATTTAATACGTTAATATGACATTCTTTAAAAGATTAAACGACTGAAATTTCCTCTGCACTTAAGAAAAAGTACTTTTTTATGTGTCAGTACTAATATCTTAACTAAAATATTAACTAATAAGAAATGTAAGACGTCCGTTTTTCCGAATTTCACATTTTATTAAATATCAAGAAAAATGTATCTATACAATTAATTAAAAAAAATGTATGTATTTCTGCAAATATAAATATTTTCATTATATTAAATAAATATTTGCTAACAGACTTTTAACGATTCATCATTATATACATAAAACTAATAGCTGTCAAAAATGTCAGAAACTTACTTTAATTTCGCGAAGAAAAGCTTTTGAAACACAATTTTTAATTTTTTTATGAAAAGGAAGAAAATGTGTATCTGTTAAATTGAAAACTTTATTAATATACTCGTATATAAAAGCAACCTGGATTAGTTATGGTTAATTTTTAAGTTAATTTTTATTTTATTTTTTATTTGAAAATAGAAAGTATATTAAATTCCACTTCTTTTCTCATGTTAATTGCTGTGATACTGAAATTTATGTTTTAGAATTTTGACAGGTGTTTACTTCAACTTATAAAAGAAATGATTGCTAAAAAGTCTAATGTTTTATATCATAGTTTCCATACACTGTTAAAAATTTGCAGCAAACTCTTCAGTCATTTGACCGTTTTTATAGAAAACAGTTAGATAACCGTAATTAAACTATGTTTTGACCATATTATGGTCAAATTAGTGTTACATTACTGTTATATAACTGTCTTCTATAAAAACGGTCGAGTAACCGGACAGTTTGCTGCAAAATTTTAACAGTGTACAGTTGATTATTACTTAGACATTTTCACTTTCATATATATCATATAAATTGTGAACTTAGACTAAAGTATATTCAGAAGAAAATATTGCTACTTCTATGCAGCGTAATGTATGTGTTGTTGCTTTTTCTATGCTAAAGAAGATGAATTTAAATAAATATTTGCATGCTTGTTGTGATAAAGTCATTTGTGAATGGGTAAAATGAATAAAAATGGCATTCATATTAAAATGCGTAACTTATTTTTTGTGGTGAATGAAAACAATAATCTCTAACAAATATGATTGACACGTTAATTAGCCTAGAACGTATAAGCTATAAAATTAATGAAATTAATATAATAGGATTTAAATTTAATGAACAAAAATATAAAAATAAATAAATTAAATACTTAGATAGCGTGATAGAAACATCTATTCCGCATTTATGGTGCAAACTGTATGGTTTTGTACAGGACACTGTAACAAACAATTTTTGTATCGGAAACCAGGGACGGAAATCCATTTATATAGTCAAAATTACAGGGCGTCTCCCTCCAATCCGAAGTCGCGTTTTCGTTTATAACTTTAACAATAATAAATATATTTTAACAAAATTATTACAAATGCTTACAACTCATACAAAGATGAGTCTGTTGCGATTTAAAAAAATATATATTCTTTACTCTTAAAGTTATGAACGAAAACGTGAATTCGAATTCAAGTGAGACGCCCTGTAATTTTGGCTAAATAAATATATTTTTGACGCTGGTTTCCTGTACAATAAATGATTTTTACACTGGGTTGGTACATGACACTGTAAAAACATCGATAACAAATTAGTAAGGTATTTTATTGATTTATACATTGTTTAAATTTTATATGTTTAAATATGAAAAGATTTTTTTATAAATATTGTTTACAATATATTAAACTACACAAAGCCTTTTTAATATATTTGCTAATTATTTCCTAAATTTTATTTCTCCGATTTTATGAATGTAGTAAAATGAAACAAATAAGATACCATATAGTAAATTCCAGCTATATTTGGACCATAATATGCTAATACAAGAAACATATCGTTTCCCATTGCTCCCTAGTGCATTGCGTTCCTATGAACGTTTAGTGAGGTATGGATGAAAAAGAGGGAAATATACACCACATGTAAAAGATCTTCAGTAAACCAG
The DNA here is from genome assembly GCA_963931845.1 of Maratus michaelseni. Classification (NCBI taxonomy): domain Eukaryota; kingdom Metazoa; phylum Arthropoda; class Arachnida; order Araneae; family Salticidae; genus Maratus; species Maratus michaelseni. The sequence goes on along the minus strand of OZ007589.1, from coordinate 445,015,139 downwards.
TTCATTAAGAATATCTAAGTAAAATACTAATTGTAAAATAAAATAAAAATACTAGACTTTAAGGTTTATTTATTTTAATAAAACCAAAAATAGACGCTTAGTAATATTATTAATTTGAGTAAAATATGAATACATCTTAAAAGATATTACTAAAGCGAATAAAACCGTTATAATCGACATTTATTTATTTATTTATTATTTTCTTTACATTGAAAACTAAATTTCACTATGGCTGTAAATTGATTTTCACAGTTCTCAGGATTATCTATTTGACGAAAAGAAACTGAACAATTAAATTTATTTTATTCATTAGCCTTTTTTATACATTATACTTCTTTATTTCATTGGTGCTTCTCAGGTTACAGCTTGTATTGATGGATTTTAAGGTGTTTTTATGTTAATAAATTTTTATAAAATAAATTTCCAAATTTTCAAATTTTAATATATACCTAAATTCGAGTTTTTATTTATTTTCTCTTTTCAATTAATTAGTTCTTAACGAAACTGTATGTTACATGTGTTTCAAGCAGAGTATATGGAATAATTTCAATGATAGATAGAAATGTCTTTTTTTCTCCATTCCAACGGCTGACTGGCATTAAAATGCATGCATCACTGAAGCAATTACATCTACCACACGTGAAGGTAAAATCAAAATGTAATGATCGAATGTAATCGAATTGTAAAGGTGTACTAATTGATAATAAGTTTTAAATAAACAGAAATAAAATATTTTGAATGTTATGAATGTATTGAACATGAAATAATTTGGTGTATATACAGTATGCCCACTAAAATCCCTTGCCACCCTCTTAACTTCGGAACGGCTGCTGCTATATTCATAAAAGTGGTGTCTAGGTATAGTAAAGCAGCCATGCGCTACTGAATGAAACCGTCTACGGCGCCACCTGGTGGAAAACTGCGGAGTTAACATTCCTAACTGGGAAATGGAAAGAGATAGAGAAAAAAGTGATTTACAAAGTTGTAGAGCATCATCGATTTAGTATTAAAAAACACCTTGTGGACATTAATGCGGAGAATAGAACGGTTAAAACGCGCATTTATTTTTTCGTGATTTCTTACACTGTGACGTGACAAAACGATCTTAGAAAGAAAGAAACAGCCAATTATGAAACAACAGGTGTATGCGACCCCTCCAAAACATTGTAGGACCTTAAACGACGCATTACGGACGCTTATGCCAACGTGTCACCCTTTATGCTCAAATTTGTGCAACGTGAAATTCAAATAAGGATCCAAATGTACATTGCAGATGACGGTGAGAAGTTTGAAAAACTCAAATAAAGGTATATTGTTATAACTAGTCGTTTTTTCTTTCTACTATCGTTTTGTCACGTCACAGTGTAGTAAGTAATGAAAAAACAAATGCATGTTTTAACTGTTCTATTCTTCGTATTAATGTCCACAAGGAATATTTTCGTACTAAATCGATGATGCTCTACAACTTTGTAAATCCCTTTTTATCTCTTACTTTCCGTTTTCCAGATAGAAATTCTAACTCCGCAGTTTTCCACCAGGTAGCGCCGTAAGCAGTTTCATTGAGTAGCACATGGCTACTTTACTAAACCTAGACGCTACTTTTATGAATATAGCAGCAGCCGTTCCGAAGATAAGAGGGTGGCAAGGGACTTTAGTGGGCATACTGTATATAACGATATATATATGACGATGGATAGATAGATAGATATAAACGCATAAGAATGAATATTTAAATTTAACTTTTGAAAATAATACGTTTGGAGGTATTTCATTTTAAAAATTTTCAATATTTTTGAATAAATATATATTTTTTAAATTCTGCTTTAGAAAGTATTTATCTACACTTTATACGCTAATGTATACAAATTAACACCCACAAAGGAATATATAAAACTGATTATATACAAATGAATGTTGGTAAAATCATTTTTACTTTGTACATGCATACTAGTTATAAAAATAAATGCAGGTAACGTTAGAGTGGCTGAATGTGGTGACCCATAAATGTAAAAAAAGCGTCATGAACCTAAAATCCTAAAGCAAAAATCGTATGTAAATGGGAAGTGTTGTATATATATCAAACATTCGCATTTTATTAACAAAAAGCGAAGCATTTAAAACGTTTTTCATACGTGAAATTTTTATGGCAGTATAAAAGTTAATTATAATACATTCCGATAACACTTCCCAAATGTGAGGAATGGTCCCGAAATCAAAATTTACATTTCATTTTCCACATTTGAACATCAAAAAACCCATCATCTCACGGCATCGAAGATGTGTTTTATGCCGTGGAAGTGAAAGCGGGGATAGACGAAAACATTTTCAACAAAAGTTGTTCTAAAATTTTCATCGAATTTTGGTGTTTGATTTTTTTATAGACATATTAGTGTCAAATTAGATGGTTTAAATGTGGTTTTGAGCAGATGTACTCAGGCATATTTACGTAGTAGTTTCATATAATAAATTAACATGAATTTTAGAAGCAGAAATTCTGAATAATTGTAGTATATTTAAGAATTACCAAATAGTGTTTTTATTTGGCTAATTATCTACTTATGTGTTTCCAATAAGTAAAAACCATGCTTTTATAAAAAATAATTAGCTAATATGGTGTAATAAAAATGAGATATATGTAGGCAAAGAATGCAAACATATGATTAATGAATGAAATTTTAAATCCCGTGATTAAACGTCAACAGTGGTGTCAATTCAATTTTTTTATATAAAAAAATCGCACCAGATTGTCTCAATAATGTTTGCCTTATTTCATTGGAACTTGGAAGTATGAACGAGTTTATTAATCGGAATAATTGGAGCCATGCTCTTCGTATTTCTAGTATGAGCCGTGTGGATCTTACATTTATGGCCGTAGCCGAAGTCTTGAACGAGACTTACAATGGAAAGAAAATATTTGCCAAAAAATATAATAAAAAGATTATACAAACATTCCGGTAGAATGATAGTTTTTAAATAAAAAAAAATAGGTGGTAAGTTAGCAACACTGGGGGTAGTACAAAAGCGTCCTTTCCCAAATGACTTTGGGGGACACTCATATCACTTATTTCACAAAATGGTAATTGAAATTTAACCCCTTGCCTGTGACGCCCGAACTCAGTTCGGGCAATGCAAATGTGCCAATTTGGGCCAATTTGGGAGCGCCCGATCAGAGTCGGGTAAGAGAAAAATTGGTGTTTCAGATCCGTGACGCCCGAACGCAGTTCGGGCCAATTTGGGAGTACCCGATCAGAGTCTGATAAGAGAAATATTGGTGTTTCAATTCCGTGAAGCCCGAACTCAGTTCGTCCAATGCTTAAAAACAATGCAAAGAAAATTTTAACTTGCGAAAAATTGATATACCTGCCTGCCGAACATAATGTGGTTTGAATGAAATTTGGGAAGAACTGCAAAATTACAAAAATCCGACAAAGGGCGCGAAACTGACGAACTTTTCACAGGGAAGTATCGCCATCTATTGGGAAAATGGAAAATTACGTATTATGCATTGGGACGAACTGAGTTCAGACTCCACGAAATTGAAACAGCAATTTTTCTCTTGCCCGAACTAACGTCGGGCATTCCAAAATCGGTGCATTTTCGTTCCCCGAACTGAGTTCTGGTGTCACAGACAAGGGGTTAAAGAGAAACAATAATTTTCCATTTTTGGCACGTTTTTCTCAAATATATTTAACAGGCAAGGGGTTAAATATAATATTTGGTATAACAGCTAATGTAATTATTGAGGACGAAGGTGCGTTTTTCGAAGTACTGTTGTCGCTATTAAGGTAGAAAAAGAATTAAAAATAAAAGAACAATGGCATGAGTGGTCCCAAAAGTTGGAAATGGTTAGATTGGTGTGACAAAATGCCGTGATAAGTCCTAGTAACATATACAAAATTCATAGCGTTTCAACTAACTTAACGCCATTAGATACCATCCCAAGTAATTATCGTCCATAGATGGTAGTCTAATAGAACTCATTTACACGGTCATGTAAAATAATTAGAAATGCAATATACGCGCTTTTTAGGAAACATACTGTAGTTGACTGTAACAACATACTATTAGTACATAACCGTCAGAGTTCAACATAAAAGGCATTTAACCATAAAAAAATAACTTTCTTAAATTCGTTTGATAAAAACTTTACATAAAATCGTTCTATAAAATCGTTACTTTACTATATATATATATATATATATATATATATATATATATAGATATATATAGATAGATAGATAGATAGATAGATTATTATTTCACGTATTTTTGCTATTGGACTACCTTATGAAGATGCTATATTCCATATGTAAAAATGTAATACTCACTGAATTAAAATCAAAATTTATTTAAAACGACTCAAATGAATTCTAAAACATACACCTGTTGGATCCTGATAATCGTCTTAAATGACACAAATATTTACGCCAAAAAGTAATTTTCTCTTTTATTTCAAGCCTAATATGTTAGAATAAAGAAACACATCATTGGGTATTCTCCATAAGTGTGTTGAATTCCGCAGAGCATTGGATGTTAAGTGAGGCATTTCGCTTTCAGTAGCGTTTCCTGCAAAAAAGGAAGAATCTACGTAGCCTATAAAATAACTAATTTACTCGAATGAGACGACATATCATGCTAGAGATTACATTGCATTGTCAAATAAACGGTTTCATAAGCTTTGATGATTATCATGGATATTCAGTTTAATATTGAGAAAAGGGCTCAGGATATTTACAAAAATATTGTTTATGATTTTAGAAGTAAACCGTAAGCTTGTCTTAAACATTTTAGTAGAATATACTAATTCGGTGATAAATATATATTTTAAACATTTATATAATATGACTAAGATTATTTATATTACATTATATTTATAATTCTGGAGTTGGAATATTCTATGTAGGTTACATTCTACATAAATTAATGTTTAAAACACATTCATTTATAAAATACGGTCAATGATAAATCAGAAATATCTACATGTCAGATCTATAAAATCTTTTATATTGAAAATAATATTTTTCTTCCAATATAATTTACTGCTCCATTTGAACATCAGTATGCTATCATAAATTCACATGAAGTACATATGTGAATTCCCTCCAAGTGTAATGAATTCGTTTGAAGATCTGATATTAAGTGAAGTATTTCTCGTTTTCGGTGTTAAGTGGGACATTTTAAAGTAAAGAAACCAAGGAGACTGTAAATTAATTTAGCTATCGAATAAGATGGTCCATTTTGTTACAGGTAAGTTTGAACTATTTTATGAAAGAAACATAAAGGTTTTCGTTGTATCCTAATTATTTCGTTTAAAATTTTAAAAAAATCATAAAAGTAAGGATATTTAGAAAAATGTTGCTCTTGCTTTTACAAATGCGTTAAAAAAATCGTTACTAATATAAAAAGGTAATTTTTTGTAATAAAACTAATATTGTTTCTATTGCATTTCATATATTCAATATTGAATATTAAGTTCTGGCGTTGGAATATTTTATGTAGATATATCTTGCATATATTTATATTAAACAAGGCTTACTCCAAGTCTGATCAGCGTTACCTATTTCGGTGTCCGGCAATTTAATTGAGAGCATGGAAAGTCGATGCCACCAATGCATTCAAGTCCGGGGTGGACATATTCCGTATTAGAACCAGTTTTTTAATATTTCTGTCACATTTTACTGCATAATACTGCGATGTACCGATTTCTCCAATAATGGAATTTTCCACCATGAGTACTTTTTGGTTGTAATTTCATTAATACGTTTAACTTAAGTAAATTTCTATGTCGCATTTAATAAATAACAGTTTAGCGCACATTTCCTCCAAATTTGTTGTTTCTATATTCATTAATTTGCAAATTAGACGCAAAAAACCGGTTGTACCTTAACTTTTGGAGGCCAGTGTATATTATCATCCCTTTTTCTATGAATTTACGAAACGCACAATAAAGAATGAGATAGCATTCGAAAGGTTTTTGAAGCGGCTTATGACATAGTACACTCACACTTCGTTAAAGTATTTTTGATTAAAATATTCAGTTTAATTAAAAACTAAATCGTCAATGTTTTCATAAATGAAATGAAAGGTTTTTCGCAAATTAGTGTTGCCCAATAAAACGAAACACGTTATTATGAATGATTATATAAAAAAAATATATATATAGTACACAAATTATAATGTGGGACGTCTGTGCACGATATTATTTTATATTTATGATTAAAAAGCAAAATTGCATTTGTGAATCCTAAAATGTATCCTTTGTGTATCCTTAAGCTGTATTATGTGTGTTTAATTTATTTTACTTTGTCCCATGTTTTTCCCGATGCGGATGACGTCATTTTCTAATTCAGTTAAAATAAAGATTTTTTTTCGCGTGTGCTTTATGTTTTTTTTTTTTTTTTTTACTGTACCTTTGATGTAATAAATGAGATGATATTCTGGCTTGACTAATGTTATTTGCAGATACTTTTATCCTTTTCTTTTTCTAAGTTTCAATCTGCATCTACAAATTTATAAACCAGAACTTCTAAAACCTTCACCCAATACTCAGTCGTTTGTACACCGCTACTGTACTCCCGTTGTGTGCTAATAACAAATAAATTGATTTAAACAAACCCGAATAAGCAGTGCGAAATCCTCGCATAGGCTCACTGGTAAATAAATAAATAAATAAATACTAGATCGAACCCGTCAACACTTGACGGAAAAAAATACTATAACAATATCAGTAAAATAAGCTTCTTTATTATTTAAGAAGGGCGGCGTATGAAAAAGTCTTTTAAATATTTTATTTCAAAAGTTTTTTTCCCCCAGTGAAATACAGTACCATTTCCGATGCAAACTCCAAACAAACAATCCGTAAACAACTGTTTGATGCAAATAAGTTTGACATTACCGCCATATTCACCACTGTAAAAAGAAAAATTCATGGATCTATGAAGTATCACACAAATAGTATATTCCTACGTCCATATCATATTCAGTAAATAAAGCACACATCTCTCTCCCTGTAATAATGCAACCGAGTGAACTTCTATGTGCATATGCATTGCATTTGTTCAAAGGCACCGTCGAAATTCGACGTTAAAAAAGTTTTAAAATGTTTAAATACTAAAAAGTTTTAAAATGTCCTCTTTAATCATTGTCCGTTTCAAATCCATATTTTCTAAAATGCATCCATTGTTTTAAGCTAATCAATTTTGATATAAAGATGGAGAAATTTTTTTTACAATAATTTTTGTACAATCTGCAGATGATGCAGATTTTTGATGTTTTCAAGTATAATTTAGTTGTATGGTTTATTCGATCCGTTTCCATAATCATGATTATCCCTTTTCCACGCAGTCGTGATTTTTTCCTTCTTATACAGTGAACTACACCATGGATCTTTAAAATAATAATAAAATACAATTCCAAGCATATTCTGATGCAACACATACATCAACACGAATTCAACATGATATCAATTTTATGTTGAACATAAATTGAAAATCGGTTTTGTTGTTTGAGATATTTCAGTCTTGCGCCAAAATGCTCTCTCTATCTTATGGTTAATCTAATTTTTTGATTTATCATAGGTTTTCTTAATTATTTTCTTCACTTTTTATGTTGGTTAGGGAAATCAATTTCCAATTGTGGCAACTTTCCCAGGTACTATTTTATATTACTGGTGCAAACTTGCGGCCATTGTTGAGATAGCTTTGAAAAATAATTCATGCTTGAAAATTATTTAAAATGTTGCTAAATTAAACGGCAGTTTTCAAATAAATTTCATTCGAAAGTTAACATTTTTAAATCAGCATTAATTGATGATGTATAAACTGAAATTGTACGGTATTTAGAAGTGCTGTAAGCGCGATAAAAACAAAAGCGATAGCGCCGTTTGTTGTCACAATCGTTATGCATTCTACTCTTTATAATGAAGAATTTAAAAATCGGTTAAAATTACGTCATGTTGACACAATCCTATAAATTTTTCTCTTTAGATTTATCAATGCAAAAATGCATTTCAAGATAAGCATAGCGTCACTTTCACAGGCGCAAACTCTTCACACGTACTTTATTACGTTGCTTTTATGCTTAACCACCATGTATACAAATAAAAATATATTTTGCATTTAATTGTACAGAAAAAATGGTATCTGCCGTATATACCCTGTCCAGATGGTGGCTCGTACCGCGACCTATGTAATACATAATAATACCTCGTACTCGCTTGTTTTTCAGCTTCAAAGTTTGAGAAACATTAATCGTATTTTTAAACACATTAAATACATATGTCCTTCATTTTCATACGATTTATAAGAACTTTGATACTTCTCCGTTATCCGGTCGACCACTTTCCATTAAGAAAATAACTATCGCCAAACTATAGGATTTTAATGCCAAAAATGTATTATCGTGGCGTCAAACTCACTTTACGTCAAATGCGTTACACGTGCTTGTTATCTCATCAAGTGATGTTTAATTCGACGTTTCATGTATTTTTAATGATGTTTTACTTATTTATTAGTTAATTCATTAATTAAAATATAAATTACATCTTCGACAACATGATATTAAAAGCGAAAAAGCATTGAAAAAAAATGTTGCAATGCGCAGTTACGTACAATAGATCAATTTCGAGGCTAACGAAAAAGACAGGCTACCGCGGTGCATTCCACTTATCTTTTTTTACAGACCGCCAGAGTGACGTGATGCTCTTTTCGTACACCTGCATTGGTGGATTCGAGCATCACGTGCTCCCGCGGTCTGTAAAAAAAGATACGCGTAAAGCACCGCGGTAGCCTGTCTTTTTCGTTAGCCTCGGATCAATTTTAACTGACGTCACAAACATTCCTCCAGCAGTTGAGAGAGATAATTAAAAAATAATTTAATTAAATAAAATTCCAAGGTTATTTTTTGTTTCTATTTTCATTAATATTATGTGTAAATTTTATTGTTTAAAGTGACTGATAAATGATACTTTAGTGAATTGGGCTTTTCCAAATTTATTTCTTTTTACTTACCCATCATACGTAGTATAGGGTAAATCTTGTAATCGTTTTGAAAATCGAAATATAATTTTTGACGGATTTACACGTTTCAGACACTGGAGATTCCGAAAAATATATTTTTAGAAAAAAAAATTGCCGTCCGTCTGTGTGTCTGTGTGTCTGTAAACGCTCTATCTTCCGAAAAAATTGAGATAGAGACTTGCAATTTGGTATGTACTTAGTATGTAATAATGGGAAGAAGCCTATTTCATTTCAATAACCTCGATTAACCGGAACTATTTTTTTCGGACTCTCGAAATATTCGTTCTGATAAAAGGTATATAAAAATTTTCGAAATTGGTTATTTTAAGAAATGAATATAAAAGACAATAAAAAACATAAATTTTGCATAAAGCATGAAGTCGATCGGATAATGAGTTGCCGAGATATTTGGAATCCTATTTTCCACACTCTTCGATTTTTCATGATTCTGTATTTCATCCTAATTTCACTTCAAAGATATATTTTAATTGGAAATTTTACGCTTAATCAGATGCAATAAACCGCTAGTTAATAGGATTATTATTTTTGGAGTTATAAGGATGTTTCTTTCAAGCAATTCAGTAATCGAGCCTTTAAAGTTTGTGACGTCATCAAGCCTCGATTTTATTTGAATTGCAATGCATTTTATAAGTAGTTTACACATTTTTTTATTTTAATATTTTACATTATGCATATCCATAATGTGTAAGTATTACGGTGGCCCCCAACGACTAGTTTCTTTTATTTTCTGAGATTCTAATAGCAACCTTCCTCCATTTGTTTATTGGGCGCTACAGTTTGGCGAATAATTTGGTGATAGTTTTTTATATGGAAAGTGGTCGATGGGATAATGGAGAAGTACCAGAATATTAACTAAGTCTGAACTAAGAAAAAAATTCCGACCAAATAATTGCATTTCGTTAAGAATTAAATTTTCTTATTTTTAATCTCTGAAAGAAACAATAATCATGGATTTAATTAATTTTGCAATATGCGGTGCACCCAAACAATTTTGATTAAATCGGCACAGATGTCGCAGACGCATCGTGGTTTCTTTTTGGTGCCAAAATAGCGATTTTTGCTTTGTAAGGCAACTTGGTGTAAATAAATAAAATAAAAATTTAAAATTAATACAATTTATTGCGTGTGTTTAATAAAAATAATATGTGAAAATTGGGTTTTCTCGCCAAAATAGCGCAACAAATAAATCGCGCCAATCTCTGTGCGTCTGCGACTTCTGTTCCATGTAAGGGTATTTTTTATTTAATAAATAAAATTTATTAACGTTTAAAAACAAATTTATGAGTAATTTAATATATTTTAATATTTTTGTATTAGCTTTAATGTTTCAGCAAATGTTAAAAGTAAATAAATTGGTGATATTGATATTTTTATAACGTATTCGATCTTTGTTTACAATTCTACCTTGACCAGATAGCTTGAAGTTATGGTCAGAGTCAGACTTCAATTTTATGAAAAGTTGCAGCATCCTTTGGCGATTGACTTTATGACGTCATAGCAGAAGTAAAATTTGAATTTAAAATTACGGCTAATTAATAAAATTTTCGAACAAACGAATGTACGATAACAAATTTGTGTCCAAATATCTTTCATTTAAAAAAAGAATGATGTAATTTGATGCAGCAGTTTGTTTTCTCGGCCTATCGAAAGAAAACACTTAGCGTTTTAAATATATAGACTAGATGGTACCCGTCAAAACTTGACGGAAAAATATACAATAACAATATTAGTAAAATAAGCTTCTTTATTACATAAGTAGGGGTGCTTATGAAACAATATTTCAAATATTTTATTTAAAAAAAAATCCCCCTGTGAATTACGTTATTATTTCCGATGCAAACTCCAAACAAACAATCCGTAAACAAAATGGAAATCAGTTTGACATTACCGCCCTATTCCTCAAGGCAAGAAAGAAAATTTCCTGAACCTATGAAGTATCATACAAATAGCATATCCCTACGTTCATCTCATATTCAGTCAATAAAAGAACATATTAAATAAGGCACACATCCCCCCCCCTCTGTGATAATGCAACCGAATGAGCTCCTATGCGCATGTGCATTGCATCTCCCCAAACAAACCGTCGAAATTCGACGTTAAAAAAGTTTTAAAATCTTTTGATCAAAAATTTTAAAATGTCTTCTTTAATCATTGTTCGTTTCAAATCCATATCTTCTGAAACGCATACATTGTTTTAAGCTAATCAATTTTTATGTAAAGATGAAGAATTTTTTTACAATAATAAATCAATCTACAGATAAAGGAGATTTTTAATGTTTTCAAGTGTAATTTATTTGTATGGTTTCTTCATTCCTTTACATAATCAGGATGATTATTCCTTTTCCATAATTAAGAGAAATAATGTAAATAAATAAATATCCAAGATTATTTTTGATTCTGTTTTCATTAATATATTGTAAATTTTATTGTTAAAAGTTATTGATAAATGATACTTTAGTAAATGGGGCTTTTCTTAATTTTTTTATTATTATTATTATTATTTTTCTTTTTTTGAGATTTAATGGCAACATTCTTCCGTTTGTTGGGCGCTAGAGTTTGGCGAATTATTTGAGGTACTTTTCGGTTAGCAGGGCGCCAATGAAGTATATATATATATATATATATATATATATATATATGTGTGTGTGTGTGTGTGTGTGTGTGTGTGTGTGTGGTGTTTCGCATAAACGTTGTAAAATTCAGGTTGTTTGTTTTCGGTATAGCCCGAACTAAGAAAAAATTGAGTACATTTCCATTATACGGACACCATTGTCGCCAAGCATATATTTACATGTATGGCTTGGTGTCGGTATAACGGAAAAGAACCAAAATTTGCGATCGATCAAATAATTGAAATTCGTTAAACATTAAATTTTCTGGTACTTTTCTATTATCCGGGCGACCACTTTTCATAACAAAAAACTATCGCCAAACTGTAAAATTAAACGCCAAAAATGCAGTCCGATATACTTGATGTCAGAAGCAATATACGTGTTTGTTACGTCATCAAGTGGTTTCGAGATTTGCGTCTATTTTCCTTATGTTTTACTGAATTATTAGTTATTCATTAATTAAAATAACAATTGTGTCCTTAAATTCATGTATTTTATTTATTCATTTATTTTGATATTTCAATGGCAACGTTCTCCCGTGTATTTGGCGTTACAGTTTGGCGATAGTTTTTTGTTATGAAAAGTGGTCGACGGGATAATAGAGAAGTACCAATTTTCTTATTTTTAATCTGAGAAAGAAACAATAATCATGGATTTAATTAATTTTGGAATATGCGGTGCAACCAAAATAATTGTGATTAAATCAGTACATATATCGCAGACGCATCTGGGTTATTTTTTGGCGCCTAAATGACGATTTTTGCTTTGTATGGCAACCTGGTGTTTTATAATAAATTTGAATATGTGTGTAAATAAATAAAATAAAATAGGTACTTTTATGTTAGCTGGGCGTCAAGGATAACTCTCCAAATCTTGTTTCAATTGCAATCATTAAAATTGCAACATTTTACGTGAGATTTGTTATTCATATTGATATGTTTACGTTTAGATATGTTATTATGATTATATTCTAGCTAATTAAGTTTTTTTAAAGATTTTATACTACAATGTTAAAATATTACCTAGTTGATATTAGCTAATGTCAGTCAAAAGATTGGCGAACCACAGAGTTCAGAAAATAAACTCTATGCCCTCAAAAGTGGGAGTTGCCGTCTTTATGACGTCATAAGCAGAAGTAAATGTTTAATTGAAAATTACAGCTAATTAATTAAATTTTCGAACAAACGAATGCACGATAACAAATCTGTGTCCAAATATCTTTCATTTAAAAAAAGAATGGTGTAATTTGATGCAGTAGTTTGTTCTGACGGATTGTCGAAAGAAATTGCTTAGCGTTTTAAATATATAGACTAGATGGAACCCGTCAAAACTTGACGGAAAAAAATTACAATAACAATATTAGTAAAATAAGCTTCTTTATTACATAAGAAAGGGTGCGTATGAAACAGTCTTTCAAATATTTTATTTTAAAAGTCCCCCCCCCCCCCCCCAGTGAATTACAGTACTATTTCCGAAGCAAACTCCAAACAAACAAACCGTAAACAACTGTGTAATACAAATCAGATTGACATTACCACCATATTCCCCACGGAAAGAAAGAAAATTTCCTGGACCTATGAAGTATCATACAAATAGTATATCCCTACGTTCATCTCATATTCAGTCAATAAAAGAACATAGTAAATAAAGCACACATCCCCCCCATGTACTAATGCAACCGAATGAGCTCCTATGCGCATGTGCATTGCATCTCACCAAAAGGCACCGTCAAAATTCGACGTTAAAAAAAGTTTTAAAATGTTTAAATTAAAAGTTTTAAAATATCTTCTTTAATCATTGTTCGTTTCAAATCCATATCTTCTGAAACGCATCCATTGTTTTAAGCTAATCAATTTCTATGTAAAGATGATTTTTTTTTTTACAATAATAAATCAATCTGCAGATTAGGGAGATTTTTAATGTTTTCAAGTGTAATTTATTTGTATGGTTTCTTCGTTCCTTTACATAATCAGGATGATTAATCCTTTTCCATCACAGTCGGGGATCTTTTCCATCTTATACAGTTAAATATCCAATGGATCTTAAAAAAATAATAAAATACAGTTCCTAGAATATTCTGATGCAACATATACATCAACGAATTCAGCATATCAATTTTATGTTAATCATAAACTATAAATAGTTTCTTTTTCTTGACAGATTTTAGTTTAGCGCCAAAATGCTCTTTCTTTTGGATAATCTGATCTTATGATTTATCAGGGTTTTTTATTATTTTTCTTTTTCAGTTTTTATGATGGTTAAGAAAATCTATTTTCAATTGGGGCAACTTTCCCAGGGAATATGTTACATTATTAAAGCAAACTGATGATCATTGTTGAAAAAGAATTGAAAAATATTTCATGCTTGAAAATTATTTAAAAAGTCGTTAAATTAAGAGGCAGTTTTCAAATAAATTTCAATCGAAAGCTAATTTTTTCTAATTGATGATGTAAGAACTGAAATTGTAAAATGTAGTAAAATGTAGATAAAATATTGAAATTTGTAGTATGTAGAAGTGATGTAAGCGCGATGAAAGCTAAAGCGATAGGGCCGTTTGTTGTCACAACCGTTATACATTTCTAAAAATTGCCACTGTGTTTTGGCTGGCGTCCAAAAGTAGACTATCATTTTTTGACATCGAAAGAGAAATTCACAGTGGAAGAAATAGGACTTTGCCACTAATAAGGAACTGTTAAATGAACTTATAATAAACCTACCAAAATAATTCCTGTAAAATATTAGCCTTACATTATTTATTCTAGCTACAAGTGCAATCATTATTTCAAGTTTTTTTCCCCATAACACTATTCTTAATAATTTTAATTTTCCTGAAATTTCTTACTTTTGTGAATTTTTTTATAAAAAAATGAAATTATCTAACCTATAATTTTAAAAAAAGTAATTGGTAACATGTAATCAAGATATACAATCTAGATGAAGCAACCAATAAAGGTTTAAATTCTGACCTTTAAAATTAAAATTTGAAAAATCAGTTAAAATTACGTCATGTTGACACAATTAATTTTTCTTTTTAGTTTTATCAATGTTAAAATGCATTTCAAGCTAAGCATAACGTCATTTTCCCCGGCGCAAACTTTTCACACGTACTTTGCATAAGTTACTTTTATGCTTAAACACCATGTTACAAATAAAAATATATTTTGTATTTAATTGTAATGAAAAAATTGCATCAACAAAGTTATAATGCATAATGATAAAATAAACCTAATGGACAATATTCCGGTGACGTCACAATAAATATGAATTATTATTCGCTTATAAAACACGTGGATAAATATTTTCACCGAAATTTAACTTCCAAATTAAAAAATTCGGCCTAAAAGTTCTCATCAAGTGATTTTTAATTCGACGTTAAATGTATTTATAATGATGTTTTACTGATTTATTAGTTATTACATTAATTAAAATAAAAATTACGTCTTCGAAACCATGATATTAAAATAGAAAAAGCATTGAAAAAATGTTGTGATTCGTAGTTTCGTACAATCGATAAAATTCAACTGACGTCACAAACATTTATTCAACAGTCGAAAGGGATGAAAGGGATAATTAAGAGAAATAATATAAATAAATAAATATTCAAGACTATTTTTTATTCTGTTTTTATTAATATATTGTAAATTTTATTGTTTAAAGTTACTGATAAATGATACTTTAGTAAACGGGGCTTTTCCTAATTATTACTTTATTATTTTTTTTGTATTTTTGAGATTTAATGGCAACATTCTTCTGTTTGTTTATTGGGCGCAACATTTTGGCGAATAATTTGGGGTACTTTTCGGTTAGCCGGGCGCCAGTGAAGTATATATATATATATATATGTCATTCTATAAACATAATGTATTCTAGGCGCTGTAACTGGGGTTAATTTTTGACGCCTAAATGACGATTTTTGCTTTGTATGGCAACCTGGTGTTTTATAATAAAAGTGAATATGTGTGTAAATAAATAAAATAAAATTGGTACTTTTATGTTAGCTGAGCGTCAGAGATAACTCTCCAAATCTTCTTTCAATTGGAATAATTTAAATTGCAATATTTTACGTGAGATTTGTTATTCATATTTATATGTCTATGTTTAGATATTTTTTTATGATTGTATTCTAGCTAATTTTAAATAAGTTTTTTTAAGATTTTATATTACAATGTTAAAATATTACCTAGTTGATATTAGCTAATGTCAAAAGATTGGCGAACCACAGAGTTCAGAAAATAATTCTATGCCTTGCAACAGTGGGAGTTGCGACTTTATGACGTCATAAGCAGCAGTAAAAGTTTAATTGAAAATTACGGCTAATTAATTAAATTTTCGAACAAACGAATGCACGATAACAAATCTGTGTTCAAATATCTTTCATTTAAAAAAAGAATGGTGTAATTTGATGCAGTAGTTTGTTCTCACGGATTGTCGAAAGAAATCGCTTAGCGTTTTAAATATATAGATGTTAAAATATTACCTAGTTGATATTAGCTAATGTCAAAAGATTGGCAAACCACAGAGTTTACAAAATAAACTCAATGCCTTGCAACAGAGGGATTTGCCGACTTTATGACGTCATAAGCAGCAGTAAAAGTTTAATTGAAAATTACGGCTAATTAATTAAATTTTCAAACAAATGAATGCACGATAACAAATCTGTGTCCAAATATCTGTCATTAAAAAAAGAATGGTGTAATTTGATGCAGTAGTTTGTTCTCATGGATTGTCAAAAGGAAACGCTTAGCGTTTTAAATATATAGATTGGTTTTTATTTATCAATAAAATCTGCAAAATGTGAAGCAAATACAGAATCATCTATATGACGGATATCAAAAAGTTTTCACACCAAAACAATTATTAACAACAAAGTATAATTTCCTGCTTTGTTCGAACTTTAATATGCTACCAAGTATTTTTAATTACATTCGAACGTTATACGTTAAGAAATAATTTCGATTTCATGAGCGTTTTCTGACAAAAAAAACCCCACTATGAAATAATTTTGTTCAACCCGCATGAGATGATCTATTATGTTACAAATATGTTTACACTTAGCAAAATAAACAGTTACTTTACTATGACGATAATAAATATGAAACAAATCATACAAATACAAAACAAAATATTCACGTTTGTTTATTTATACCTTTTATTGGAATACCTCATGTAAATTGTTTAATGTTTATTGCACATATTTATATTCTAATCGATAGCACTCGCTCAATGTATCTAACTTTCTCCAAGCATATAAAATCATCTTTTCTAGTATTTGTATTTTGTCAGCATGATTCCTCTTTTCAGACTAACTATTTAATACTTTTTTATGAGTATCTGTTGGCAGCAAATCAGTTTCTTTTGTTACAAAGGAACAAACAACTCTTGGAATACCTGCAAATGGGTTGACCTGGTAACCCAATATGATCGAATTGTTCCGAAATTTTCCCTGTATTTTAACATTCATCTTTTATTAATTTTTTATTCAACTTTGTTCAAAATAATTATAAAAACGAAAATTAATTTAATGAAATTTTATTTAATATAAATTACTTTTCATAAAAATGTTTCCTTATGTTCATAAGGAGTAATTATTTTTAAAAAAATTCTTTAGAAAATAACTTGAAAGAGTTTAACTGAAATTCTTACATTTTTGAATGATTACCTTTTAAATATCATTTTTATTTAAGGTTATACATTAATATAGAAAGAAACAAATTATTTTTAATCAAAATTAAATATGTTTGAAATTAATAAATTTTAATGCAAAATAATTTATTTACCCAAATTTGATATTTTTTCTAACAAATATTTAAAACATACCTAAAAGTTATCTACCATATAATAATAATAATAATAAAATACTTATTGTATTCTTGTCTATATATAAAAAAAAGGAATTTTATTTTAATTTTATATCTTAAACTCTTTGAACTTTTTATTGGGATTAAAAAAATAAATCAATTAAGTTTTCAGAGTATCAATTTAATATCTTAATATTTAATTTGTATTCTTTATCTTTCATATGTGCGTAGTATTCCATGTGCTAATATTTAGTTTAAAATATTTTATGTGTCTTCATTTATGTAAGATTGCAATTTGTTATTATATATGGTTTTCTTTTTTCCAATATTTTGAGTTAAGATCGAAAACAAACGTCCTGGTACAATTTCGATTAACTATATGAATAAAACATAAACTTATTTTATTTTAATACTGTAACAGTTTTTCAGAGTTTGCAGCTATTTGAATAAAATATGAAATTCTCAGAATCATCATTTAAATACATACAAGCTATGAGCAGTAATTAAGTAGTAAAATAAGTTATACGTTTTGATAAAAAAATAATTTTATCAAAGGAGAAAAATAAAATTTAAATCAGAATTTTAATGATATTTCGGTACTCCTCCATTACCCCATCGATCACTTTCCATGAAAAAAACTATTGCCAAACTATAGGATTTAACGCCAAAAATGTACGATCGTGGTTACATTCGATCGTGATGCATTCACTTTATGCCAGATGTGTATTCTCGTGTTTGTTATGTGATCAAGTGATTTTTAAATCGACGTTTATATGTACTTTTAATTATGTTTACTGATTTATTAGTTATTTTGTTAATTGAAATATCAACTACATCTTTCTAAGTGTATCTAAGTGTATCTAAGTATCTATTCTTCTATTCTAAGTATTTTCTACATCTTAACTGCGACGTCACAATATTAAAAGAGAAAAAGCGTTAAAACAATATTGCGATACATAACTAAATTCGTTAGATCAGATTTAACGGACGTTACAAACATTTATCCACCAGCCGAGAGTGATAATTAAGAAAAATAATGTAAATAAATAAATAACCAAGATAATTTTTTTTCTGTTTGCTTTCATATATTGTAAATTTTATTTCTTAATGTTACTGATAGTTGACACTTTAGTGAGTGAGTCTTTTCCGAAATTCTTTTTTTATTACAATGGAAACAATCTTCCATTTGTTGTTATATGGAAACAATCTTCCGTTTGTTACTGATAGTTGACACTTTAGTGAGTGAGTCTTTTCCGAGAAACTTTTTTCTATTACAATGGAAACAATCTTCCTATTGTTTATCGGCGTTAATTTTTTTTATCTAAAGTGGCCGACGGGATAGTAGAGAAGTAGCGATATTACAAATGTCTGAAATAGGTAGGAAAGATATTGGTCTAAAATGTTTGGCATTTTTAAAAATTTAATTTATTCTTTTCAGGTATTAGGAAAAACTTCTCGAGATAACAATAATTAATCTTCTTTTGCATTACCTGTTAATATAAACGCATAAATATCAATATCATGAAACTTTTGTGATATATATATAGATATGAAATTTGAATTTTCTCCATACACTTCCAAGAACTGCATCAAAAGTTCCATTCTTTTACAAACAAAAGTCACCGAGTTATGATATTTGAATTACCCTTCATAACAGCCATCTATGGATTTCCGCTGTTATAAGATGCTCAATCTCAATGCGTCTTCCAAATTTATATTGTTTATAAACTTATACGAAATCAAAAAGTGGCGCCATTCTTGACAGACTAATTCCCAATGCGAATTTTCATTAAAAATCTGAACGCCAAATCTCTTAATCAATACTTTCTTCGTCGATGTTACAAGATTTAAAAGATCCAGCTGATTCATATTTTCAAAATTATGGAATACAAAATTGGAGATATAAAAAACACATAGAATTTTCACAAACAATTTATCTCTTCATGAATTCTAATTATTTCAAATATTAACTTTTTTAAACTTTGTTTCATTGCACTATTCTCCAGGTTTTACGAACTATGGATGGCGCTCCACTGGTAGGCAGTGCGAGATGTATTGGTGGGTCGCAGAACAGTTGGTCTGAACTTAAAAATGTACAGTGTGTGCCATAAATATTGAAACGCACTTTTATTTTTTACCTTTCAGAGATACATATTCAATGAAAAATGCACAAGTGTTCGAAGTAAAATACAAGTTTAGATTATGTGTATAAAATAGCTTTAATATATTAATACGTTTCTTCTGGCATATATCTTTTTATAAAAAAATATCTATATTCTGACAAAAATAAGAAATGAAATACCATTTTTCCACAACAAAAGTTTACGAAATATTAAGTTTTTACTAATTTAAATTTACATTAAATTTGCATTTATTTAAATAATACATAAAATTACATTTTAAATTTTTAATTAATTTAAATTTACGAGTCAACGAAAGTTATGAAGCTTACAATTTTATGGAATTTCTATTAACAACACGCAGATGATGTTTGAGAACCGAGAATTTGAAAATTTCAAACACTTTAAAGTATAGTACCTCGTTAGATTTTGGTGGTAGAACAATAGAATTTTAACTGTTTTACGTGTCATATCGTGGAAAAACTATCTATAAGTATAATTTATAGGATACAGAAACCATATAAAAATTTAAAATTGCAAAATTTAAAAAATAAATCGCAGGAGTATTTCATCCACATCATCTTTCTTCGTACATTTTTTAAACACTTTTTTGATTTACACATCTGTAACGATTAAAATAAATAAAGCGCATTTTAATTTATTGGGGTAAAAACTGTATATTTAGCTTTTTTCTGCTACAACGATTTAACAATAATTATTAAAAAAATATGCTAAAAGTTTAAATTACTATATCGTGAAAATAGACTTTGATAAAAGCTAGTATTTCATTAAAATTTGTTCAGAGTAGTGCTTGGCAGTAAAATTTAACAGTTTGAATTCCGACACATTGTTAAAAACTTGCAACAAACTGTTTAGTCATTTGACCGTTTTTGTATAAAATAGTTACATAACCGTAATTTACCTCTATTTTGACTATGACTCTAATACTATATGGGCAATAATATGGTCTAAATAGAGTTAAATTATGGTTATGTAACCGTTTTCTCTAAAAACGGTCAAATGACTGGAGAGTTTGCTGCAAATTTTTAACAGTGCACAGACTGTTCCGTTGGAACAAAGCAATGTCATAAATCAAATTAACTTTCAACTTTTTTCTTCTAGAAAGCAGTCATTAATAAAAGCTTATTTTTTTTTTTTTGCATAGTAAAGTTTTTTGATAATTCCACCTTCACATCAGTATTGCTATTACTTCTTCTCGTGCATATGCTTTGTGCCAAAGTTCATCTTTTTATTAGTATAATCATACAAAAGTTATATGTATCTACATATTAGAAGAGTTGCGAAAAAAAATAAATTTTAAGTTATGTACCGTAGCAATAAAGTTTTGGAAAATGTAAATTGTATTCCATAATATCCCAAGTCCTTTACTTCAACATGTCAACTTAGTAAAAATGAATTTCTCAATATATAGCTGAGAAAAACTGCGTATCGGGAAAAGAATTATGGTACGATTTATGTGTAAAAAGTACATGACCTTTATCATTTAATAGACGCTCATGAAATATATCACGACATTTTTTCCTCTGTAAGAAATTACTGAACCGAATTACAACAAGGAGTTTGAGTGTTATTTGTGATTTAATGCATTGGCCGCAAATGATTTTTTTCAGACATAAATTTGAGTTCTCTGCGAATTCTAGTACCCAAGGGTCTTCAAACGTATCACAACTGAAGACAAGATACGGATTTATAAGTACGACATGCAATCAAACCAACTGTCTTCGGAATGGCCGGCGGCGCCTCAAAAAAGAGAATAAACCCAAAATGCGCGTCAGTGACGCTCAAAAATCAAGGCTATGCTGAGGTTTCCTTCGATTACCGTATTGTTGTTCACTCCGAATTTCTTCCACAAGGACAAATAGTGATTAAGAAATGTTATTTGGGCGTATGCACGAGAATATCCGACGAAAGTGACCAAATTTGTGTAAGGATAATTTGCGGAGTTTACACCACGATAATGCATTATCCCACAAAGCTATCGCTGTGCAAGAATTTTCTGCTACACGAACGAAGGTCCAAGCACCGTACTCACCTGATATGGCGCTGTGTGACATTACCTGTTACCGAAGCTAAAATTATCCCTTCGAGGAAAGTGTTTTGAGTCATTTGAGGCCATAGGAGAAAAGTCGTTGAAGGAGCGGAAGGCTATAAGGTAAATCTAGGATAGTCTGCGCACAATTCAGCAGAATATTAAAAATACATATAAATATTAATTTTTTGCTAAACTATGCATGATTAATTTTGACTTTATTTGTTTTTTATGCATTTCCCTTGTTATTTTGTTGTTATGCTGTAATTTAATAGAACAGTAGTAATAAAACCAAGAAAGTTATTTTGCGCAATCTCTCCTTACAGGTGTGGTGTGATTGCGCACATGGGTAGGAGAGATTGTTACTAATAATAACAATTTAATCGTTAACAATAACAATTACACTTAAATAGCATTGTTGTAAGGCTTTTGTGAATAAATATTATTGTATTAATAGTGAATATTTCAACCTAATGGTACAATTCCAGACATTCAGTTCAGCCATCCTCATTGCCCAGTATTTTTTTAACAAACGAATTTATTGCCAAATTTAGTTTCGATAATTATGTGTTTTTAAAAAATTATTTCAAAATTGATTCATTCACATGTTTTACTTGTAATTTGTAATATATGCAAATTTACCATTAAGCTGAGTAATCTCTCCTAGCATGAAAACTAATCGGAAACATTGCGCCATCTCTCCTAAGTAGCAGATGCGCAAACTCTCCAATTTCAGTAGGGGAGATTATGCAGCCTTTTAGTTAAATATGGCCGCTTCTAAAACAAATCAGTGGTGTTCGCACCGTTAGTCTATGTTAGTAGCTTATGGGAAATCGTTTAAGTTTAAAATATTTTTAATACTGATACTGTATAGAAATTCTGACGAATAGTTTTGAAAATTCAAGCACTTAATTTCGGAAAACAAAACAAAATATAATGTTTTATCCTAGACGCTCGAAACAATCGTCGTACACATTCAAGTAGACACTTCTCTACTGCTGTGGTACAACTACCTGGAGTCGCTGCGCGCTGACTCTACCCCCCGAACCTCTTTGTGCGCAATCTCTCCGACCGCGTCATCTCTCCTGGCTTTACCTTACTTAAGTCAACCTACGAGAAATATATGGAGAATTGGATCAAGTTCTAGTAGGTTTCTATTGGACTCTATGACGTGTAGTTGAAATGCGACAGATTATGCATTGTTTAACAAATTAATGTTTTTTATTTGTGTTTTATTTAACAATTCCGTGTACGTTTTACACCGAATGTATATGCTGGACAAATTACATGCTAACTGCATTCGTGTAGGGAACCAAGAAAACATTATGTGAAACAAGAATATAAAATAAAATCATATTCGGTTAGGATTTTTTGTTTCCAGCTACGGTGTAGCAAATACCTTTATCAGCATATGAATAAAGCAAGTGATTAAAGTCTACAAAAACTATATTTGTAGCTTTTCGGATAATATTAACAATTTCCTCTTGTATAGAATTTAGTTTCCATTATATCTGAGTAATTGATAAACTAAAAATGATGCTTGTCGTTAAACATTTAAGAATATGTTACACATAAATCTAAATAATAGTTTCATTTCCATAAAAATTTTCGAAAAAATAAATATTTTCATTTATGTTTAATTTAAAAAGTATGGTTGAATCATGAAATAGTCCAATATTCAGTAGAAAATAAAAATAAAATATGAATTTTCTCATTATTACTTGTTTTCAAACTTTGCTACACCGACACCACATAATAATATCCTGAAACAAGAAAATAACATTTCCCGCGGGACATGTTTTAGTCTTAGTTAGAACGTTATTTCACGAGCCCATGGAAATTATCAAAGAATTTCATGGTAGACAGCATAAAACTCCTACTTAGTTTTGGTTTCAGGAGATGATAATCCTATTATTCTAGAACAAAGTTCTCATTAACTTTTCGTACAATTATAGTTAAATATACTTTGATGCTGAACAAAAATAACTTCTTAGAATTAAACTTACATTTCTTCTAGCTTTCTGGCTACATTTGATTATCATTTTTAACTACGATTTATTTTAGATAACTTTTAAACATATATTTATTTGTAATAATTTTATTCTTTCGAACAAGCTTTGAGGCAAATAAAGAAGAAAATAAAATTTATTGTATTTATTGAGAAAATCTTTTCTGAAAACCATGCTTCATAATCACTAAAAATAATCAATAAGAACTATCGGAATGTCGTCTTGAATTTATTTATTAATTTAATTTTAAATTATCGTACTGTTTTACATTAATGTTTATATTTCATCAAAAGGGCATAAATTATATTTTCCTAAAAAATAAAAATCTAGGATATTGGATTTCTGATGAATAAATATAATTCAAATTCCAACTAAACTACAGAATTTTCCAAAAGGTTCCAATATTATTTCCGTAAAAATACTATTTATAATTATTAATTTTTAGTTTTTAACCTTCTGTTAATCTAACATTTGTTTTTAAAATTTCATAAGCATATACAGTGAAACACGTTTAACACGAAAACGCTTAACATGAAAAATTGGTTAACACGAAACGATATGGCGGTCCGGGCAGTGTACTATGCAATTTAATGCATTTTTTTTCTTTTAACACGAAAAAAAAATCGTTTAACACGAAAAGAATTAGCTTTCGAGCTTCAGTGGCATGTTTGCTACGTCTCTGTAGAATTTATTTATGCAATTGTTTAACTTCCGGGAATCGGTTCTTCTTCCTTCAAGACTTTTTCCCCTCTCTTTTTCTCACAGTGGTCATCATCCATCATTGCTATCCCCCCTCCACCAATGAACAGTGTTTCTTTCAGACAATTTGCTTCGGGGGGGGGGCATTTGAGGGGTTTGGATAGGGCAGAGTAAATAAAATGTTAAAGAAAACTTAGGCTCCGATTTTCTGCTGTGGATTTGCTTCGGGGGTGCACTGCACTACCGAAGGGATGCCTGAAAGAAACACTGCCAATGAATAGAATCCTTATCTGTACCAAAGAATTGCCGATTGTGGGAACACAGTTTGGTTGTGCTTTTCTCGCCCGAAGAAAGGAATGTCGGGAGTTTGGTAATAAGAAATTCTCAGGCATTTCAGGATTAGTACTGCTCTTCAGTTCGTTTCCAAAGTTGGTTAGTTTGAGTTGAAATTCGTGAATTTTGTGTTAAAACCTTGAATTTTGCGTGAAAATCAGTGAATTTTGTGTGTTTTGTAATTGAAAAGGAGGGGTATAAGTTAGGGGGGAAGGAAAAATACGTTGCGCTCTGACGTCACGCGCCAGTTCTTGTTGGGGATTGAAAGGGTGTTGACTCGTGACGTAGCCAACGGTAAGATTTTATTATAGCTTATGTTTTATGAGCACAATGGCTGAGAAATCGGTACGAAAACAAACCGCTATTTCGCTTAAAATGAAGATGAAGCTGCTTAATGCAGTTGATGAAAAACGCAGGACGAAAACAGAAATCTGCAAAGAGTTTGGCATTGCCAATTCTACTTTATCAACGATAATAAAAAAACAGAGATAACATTACGTTAATGTTTGAGCGCAGTATGTTTGAACCAGAGAGAAAACGCATGAGAACTGCTAAGCACGAAGATTTAGAGACAGCTTTGCTTATTTGGTTCAAACAAGCTAGATCTCAGAATGCTCCTATATCAGGTCCTTTATTGCTGGAAAAAGCAGATGAACTGGCAAAACAAATGCGTATTGAATTCTCGGCAAATCCAGGCTGGTTGGAACGTTTCAAAAAAAGGAACGGCATTTTGTTAAAAAATGTTTGTGGTGAAGCTAATAACGTTTTACCAACTATGACCATAGAATAGTTGCAATCTACGTTGCCTTCAATACTTGAAGAATATGACCCAAAATATGTCTTCAACGCCGACGAAACTGGCTTATTTTACCGCTGCTTACCCAATAAACTTTATCGTTTAAAGGACAATCGTGTTCAGGAGGAAAAATCTCTAAAGAAAGATTTACAGTAATGGTTTGATGCAATTCGGATGGAACTGAAAAACTACCCTTATTTGTCATTGGTAAAAGTTTAAAACCCCGGTGTTTTAAAAATGTAAGAACATTACCAGTTGAATAAACGGCAAACAAAAAAGCATGGATGGTGGCCACTATTTTCAATGATTGGCTTATCAAATTGGATAAGCGATTTTTAGGAGAAAAGCGTAAAGTCACGTTTATCATTGATAACTGTCCAGCACACCTCTATATTCAATTAAAAGCTATAAAGCTTATATTTCTGCCTCCAAATACCACAAGTGTTTTACAACCATGTGATCAAGGCATTATACAAAATTTGAAATTAAATTATCGAAAGCAATTGCTTCGCAAATATTTAGTCGCGATCGAAGCAAAAGAATTTTTCTCCATTAATTTATTGGATGCGTTACATATGTTGCACTCAGCATGGAATTTAGTGAAGACTACGACAACTGAAAATTGTTTTCGCCATGCGGGAGTCTCCAAAGCGTTAAATTCTTTGGCACCTCAAGAATCAGCCGATATTGAGACTGAGCCGACATTTAATGAAATGTTTGGAAAAGTCACAACATTACTAGACTGTCCTACAATATCATTAAATGAATATGTTGCAGTCGATGATGATGTGTCTACAGCACCGATTCTGACAGACACAGACATTTTGGAGATCGTTCATAATCCAAATGATTCCACCTTTGTAGATTCCGACGATGAATCTGACAACGGAATCAATGATGCAGTTCCTGTCCCCTCTACTTCAGAAATGCAGAAAATGATTAAAAGTATACGCAGTTATTTAGATGCGCATTCGAATGGAGAGATAAATAAAACAATGGATGATCTCGAACAATTTGTGGACAATATGGTTCTGAAAAAGACACTTCAAAAAAAGATATCTGATTTTTCCCCCCCAAACAATAATATTTTTGCTTGTTTTTTTATTCTAATGGATGTAACCTACTAGTATAGTTTAACTGGAAATCGAAATAAAATTTCGCGACATCGAAAATATTGGTGAGTTTTGTCCTTTTTTTATGAATCTGTTAACACGAAATTCTTTTAACACGAAAAAAAATTTCGGTCCTCTCAGTTTCGTGTTAAGCGTATTTCACTGTATTTGTAATAAAAAAAATATATACATACGTACAACTGCATTTTAGTAGATGAAATGTTTAAGCAATAATTTCACATAATGTTTCCTGTTATGGGGCATGAATGAAGCAATACTCTAATCGATGTCTAGATGTTAGATTCCTTCGTTGTCATGTATAAATATGCCACTCCAATGTTACTTGGTGTGTTTCACGTGTAAGATCAGTTTGCTCTGCTGTTAGTATAATTCAGGTAATTCTCAGAATGTGCATATATATATCCTTCATCACCGAAGGTAATTCTAATAAAAGAAAATTAATGAACAGGAGTTGAATGGTGTAGAACGCATATGCATTGGCACCCGTGTACAGTCTGATTATAATTTTAGTCGCACATTCAGAAGGATGTAAAAAAAGAACCACTGATCTGAATGACCTGATATTTCATCTGAGAATACGTGAAGCAACGGTAATCAGTTTTGGGAAAGAAAAAAGTTCAAAAGTGGACCGATAGATGGCGCTGTACTCGTCATAAGATGCTAAATAAAAGGCATGACATTCAACCGCACATTACACTTGTGATAAAAAAGCGGGAAACATTCAAACAGTTATTCTGCGTCTGAGAAGGTAGTCATAACTTTACAATTGCTTGTGGCCTGCTTGTAATGGGCCCTGCTTGTGAAGCCTTTCTACAAGAACGGTGACTGTGCAGTAATTGCATTGAAGAAATTCCAAACATTAAAGGGTTTAAGATGCGGCTATGGCCCGATGACAGACAAAGAGTGCCACAACAGCATGTCACGGCTTTTAATTAGCATCTTATGACGAGTACAGCGTCATCTATCGGGCAACTTATGAACTTTTCTTTTCTTTCGCAAAACAAATTCCCATTGATTATCGTATACTCAGATGAAATATCAGGTCATACTGACCAGTGGTTCTATTTTTTAAAACCTTTTGAAAGTGAAACTTTAATTATAATCACCCTGTATATTAAACATCTATGATATACTTCTTTAATAAATACGATTCGCAACATTGTAACATGGATAACTGAATTTGCTACATAAATTACAGTACAAAATATAAGTTGTCAGTGTTTCGGGTTAGTTAAATAATAAAAATTAATTATTTATTATGTTTTAAAAATTCTTTTTAAATTACCTGCTTATATGCTATAAGAATGTAAACTATATAGTAAAGCAAATAATAGTTCCAAAGAAATTTATACAAAAGTGTAAAATATCTGCAACACAAATCTAACAGGTGAAAAAAAAATTCCCAATCATTCCAGCTAATAATAAAAAACAGGAAATAACCTAAAAAACATTATTTTCGTATGATTTCAGGGGAACAATTTAAAAAATATTGAGTATGATTATATCAAAATTCGTGGAACATCTCGTAGACTACTATATGGACATAGTAAGAGGAAACAAATAAATGAATATTTATTGTCAATTTGAGTATTTGGAGCTTAATGAACACTGTATAATTCTGGACTAAATACATAATACGAAAGTTACATTAATATTTTATCTTTGATAAACTGATGGAACTATATTTTAAAACCCTATTCAATTGATGGAAATATTTAAAAAATGTGAAGTGTTGATTTAATGCTATTTTATAGCGATAAGTTAGTGATGTAACAAAGTGTTGGTACTATATCCCTAAATACAATTATCTCTATAATAGCATACTTTTTAAAAGGTATTTTTTTATTAAATTATGTTTAAACATGCAACACAAGACACTATTTAAAAAATCTGTGACTCCCCAAAAAGGCTTATTCTGTTTGGTAATTGTTACATTTACATATAATTTAAAAAATAAATTAATGTTATATAGTATGAAAATTTAAAAATGTAATAACAAATAAATACTTTAAATCATACCAAGAGCTTTAATAAAGTTCATTTAAAATTTTAACTCTTCCAAAAGAGAAACATTAAAACAAAATAATATATATTAACTTATAATACCTTTCTTAATATTTCTCTTAAATAGTCTTTCTTTTTGAAAAACAAAACTGTAACAAAGGGACATCATCCATGTCTAACAAGGGGATTGCATTTATTAATAAATATTTTCAGCATCAAAATATCTACTTAACGTATTATTTGTGAAGACTTATTATTAGCTGATTATCTCCTTTTTATTAGTGAAAGTTTCATATTGTAATTTTTAGATTTTCCTGACAATATTATCTAAAATATTGGTCTTCAAGCTTCTTCTCCGAAATTTCTTATCCACTAGAAATTCCAATAGGTATTTTTTGCATTGTCATTTCACAAAATGTCCATCAGTTAAATAAGGCAAATTTTTCTAGACTAATTTACTGGTTTCTACGTGGCCCGCGGCGCCACACGTTAAAGACGACTACTTTAAAATGCCCATACCAAAATATATATATATAAAAAGATGATAATGAAAAAGGAAAAATGATCTTATTGTATATATTTGTACCTTCCTACCGGTTGCTCGGGGAACGAAGCAAGTTCAGTCATGTTTTAACCTGTGAAAAATTAAAACTTAATAATGAAAAAAAAAATCAGATTCGGGAATTAAAATTTCAAATATGCGTTTCAGATTTGTATTTAATTTTAAATGTTTTATATTATTTTAAAATTAGTTTAAATATATTTTCAACGTAAAGAATATTTTCATAATACATGGCTAATTTTTGTAATTGCAAAATTAAGCATTTGTTCTGCATTGAGTATTTTTTCAGATTAATCTTATAATTGATATTTGTAATCTTTAACTTAGATATTTCAATTCCCTTATAATCATCTGTCACTCTGGAAGGCTTACTGTTAAATTGTATTTCATTCCTGCAGATAATTTTATCTTTCCCTTTTAAGTTGTCAAATATCAAAAACCTTTACACGGTAAAAAACATCTATATATAAATATGTTCAGGCTTCATTTATTCATTTTAAAACCCTTGCAATTACACATTTAATGTAACAATATGATGATAAACAAAGACTTATTCCTTTAGAAAATCTTGACAAATTGGATATGCAAATATTCCTGTACTTTCCTTCCAAGAGTTAAATCGATAAAATAACTGAAAAACATGCTTATTTATATAAAAAAAATTATATGGAAGAATTATATATGTGGTAATTGAAATTACTATGGATGATATGTCCAAACAATAGTAGAAAAAAAATAAATTTGCAACACATTACAACGTGGAAGATTACAGCGCGAATATTGGAGCTTCCCATTATGTTTCCGATAAAAATACTTACGTTGGATAAAAATTCAAGTATAAATCAAAATTATCAACACTTGGTCCATTGTTCTCTTTATGTTATTTGCACTGTTACCTGACCTGCCATGTGATAATGTTATAATCATTATTATTAATGTCCGTATACGTCTGTGTGTCTGTGTGTGTGTGTATCTGTACCCGGATAAACTCTGCGAGCGTAGCGAGTAGCGACGCGCTTTTTGTGTCAAAAAATTCAGAAAAATCCGGTCCTCCAGGAATTGCAGTTTCGAAAAAATCGGCCCTTAATTAAGGGAGTTATTAACGAACAAAGCTGTTTTAATTGCTTCAAAAGAAACCTATGTGGAAAGTTTTCCGCGCATGCGCAGAAGAGCTCAATCATCATCTTCCGCAAAAAGAAGAAGGAAAGATCGCTTCGGCCGGTTTCGTTTTGCGACTGTCTAAACTCGCCGACGGCGAACCGACAGAAATACGAAAAAACCGTCAACATATTCTCAAAGAACGTACTTTTACGTCTCTAACGATCCTGTCGGTTGGCAAAAATTTCGATATTAACCCTTTCAAAAAAAATAATCAAAAAGGGTCGAATTCGTGTTTTTTATTGTCTCCCTTCTTCCGAACTTCGCATCCGCCGGACTAAGAAAGATTCGGATAAACGGATTTCACCAAATAAAAGATCGGTCTTTGTCCTCTCCAATGCCAGCTTGCATTAAAAAATATACGTCAGTTAACCCTTCGAAAATGTATATTTTCCGTACACAGTTTCGCGATTTCGGCAATTTGGACGATTTTAAAAAAATCGCAGCGGCGGTTCCAAACAAGTTAGAGAAAACTAAAAATACCAGACGAGATTTACATTCTTTTTCCTTTCGAAATCTGCGATTTTTTTTTGAAAAATACAAACATTAACTCCTCGAAAAAAATTCGCGCGCAGACTCACTTTTGCAAATTCCGATTCTCTGCGATTTTTAAAATCGCGCATCGGCTCTCTGAAAGAACAAAAAAACAAACAAACACACCCAGGTACATTTCCGTTTTTTCGAGATCACTATAAAACCTTTAGTTAAAAAAAATATTTCAGTTAACCCTTTCGAAATCGTTTTTTTCCGTAAGTCTCTTTCGGTTTTTCAGCTATTTCTGCAATATTTAAAAATTCATTTCTGGGCTTCTAAACAAGATACGAAGAAATAAAAATACCGAGCCTAATCTACGTTCTTTTTCCTTTTAAAATCAGGTATCAGTTTTGAAAAATTCGTTTTTTAACCCTTCTAAAAAAATGGTTTCCGAGACTCACTCGCGTGAATTTTCGTTTTTCGGCACATGTTTAAAAATCCGCATCGACTCGGAAAATGTGAATAGAGACAAATAAAATACACCAGCTCATAGCCACATTCTTATTCTTCGAAACATATATTTCAGTTTTAAAAAA
The DNA here is from genome assembly GCA_963931845.1 of Maratus michaelseni. NCBI lineage: Eukaryota > Metazoa > Arthropoda > Arachnida > Araneae > Salticidae > Maratus > Maratus michaelseni. The sequence goes on along the minus strand of OZ007589.1, from coordinate 444,983,757 downwards.
TATGTACATTAACCCTTTAGAAACCGATCGTTCCCTTACGTCACTTTCGTGTTTCCTCTAATTTGCCAATGTATACTCCCCCGCCGCAGGTATTTTTTATCGAATTACATAAATTCCTAGAGAAGAAGCTAAAAGTGCATACATTCAGCTCTAGAAAGACACCTTTCAGTTAAAAAAATTCGAGTATTATCAATTTCAAAAAAATTCTTTTGTGAAACCCGTTTCTAGAAATAAGCGTTTTTCGGCGCAAGCACAGATTAATCAAAGTGTAATAAGTGACTTTGCTTTGGAAGTAATTATCTAATTTATTAACGATTTTATTTAAAAAATCGTTGTTCATTTTGCGTAGAGAATTGAATGGGCTTTCCGAATATATGATTTATTTTGAGAAATAATTATATTTTCATAGTTAAAATTCTATTCTACTAGGATATTTGTATTCTCAAGCAGCCGATTGCACTCCAAATACTTGCTTTGTTTACTTTTTTCGGAAGCTCCAAAAGATATCAAAATAATTTTTTTTTATTTCTATTTTTTATATATCGGATTCTATATAGTTTATTTAACACCCGGTTTATGATTTTGTGTTTGTGTGGGGATGCGATATATTTAAATTTGTCGTTTTAAAACGCATCCTTTTTTCATTTCGTCGGAAAGAAATGTTGCCATTTGAGTTATAGAAACTTTCTATTCGATGGATCAGAGATTATACACTATGTAAAGAATCAACTTCATTTCGATCGTAGTAAAATAAACCAGAGAGTCAACACAGGAACATCAACACCAGGGGGCGCTTTCGGAAATCGGGTTCTATGGGCCCGATTACAACGTGGTTTGGCTCTTTCGACTGGATTTCGATAGCTTTACAGATTTCGGTCATGTTCGTATAGAACAGATTGCGCCCCCTGGTGGTGGAAGGTGTAATTAAAGGATTTTTCATCCAACTCGGGTTCTATGGGTCACATCACGACGCGGTTTGGCTCAATCGACTCAACGTCGATAGAGGATACTAGAGCTTATCGATTTTTGCTCCGAGTCTCACCACCAGGGGGCGCTTTCCTATCTCCGGTTCTACGGGCATGAAAACGACGGGGTATGGCTCATTCGACTCGACATCGAAAGCCTTAACGATTTCAGTTATGATCGTATAAACAGATTGCACCACCTGGTGGTGGAAGGTGGAACTAACGTATACTGCAGCGCGTGCGCAGCACGACTGCTATACGGTGCCGCAGGCAGCGGGGACGGGAACCGGAGGTTTGTTTAGTTAGAGGTTTATACTATTCTATGTGCCGGTGCGTGCGTAGCACGACCGGTTTACGGTGCCGAAGGCAGCGGGGACCAGGGTCGGAGATTCGTTCAGTTAGAGGTTTATACTATTCGATGTGCAAATTAAGGTATTATCCGGTGCCGAAGGCAACGGGGACCAGGGTTGGAGGTTCTTCGGTTAGAAGTTTATACTACTCAATGTGCAAATTAAGGGATTATCCGGTGCCGAAGGCAGCGGGGACCCGTGTCGGAGGTTCGTTCGGTTCGAGGGGGGTGCGAGCCGGAGAATACAAAAGATTCCAGGCACCGATGTAAATTAGGGATTTTATCGATTTTAGTTACCGATGTAAATTAGGGGCGCGCTGGCGGGCGAAGCCAGCTAGTGTTATGATAATGATATAAAAGTTTGATCTTAATTGCTCCATTTTTCTCTTTGCAGGTGAAGGAACTCTGGGAGAGTGTGTAACATCGAAGAACATAATGCCATTGTTCCGATCTAAATTACTTTTATCAAAATCATTAATCAAAATACGCGGACCGTGTTCTATCGCGTAGACATTTGCACAAAGTAGATAGAAAATATTTATAATAGCCAAACAATCTGGATCCTTCTTAAAGCTGCTCGTCTGTAAACTCCTCGATTCCCTGCGCTAATCCTATGGGCGTAGGATGCATTCGTAATTTTAAAATATCTCCTCAGGAAATTAATATTTTTAACTTCTGTTTTCTTTGTACTGTTCTTAAAGGATATCTCTTGTTTTCTTAGTTGTCAATTTTTTTCTAAAATATATACTTAATTTTATGTGAAGTGTTAAAATCTTATTCAGTTTTGCTAAGATATTAACACATAAAATTACAAATTAAGCACATATTTTAGCAATACTTTGATAACTAAAAAAAAAGAGACACCCTTTATGAACAGTACAAAGAAAACAGAAGTTAAAAATATTAATTTCCTGAGAGACATTTTAAAAATACGAATGCATCCTACGGGCATAGGATTAACATTAGCTAAGTGAATCGGAAAGTTTACTCACGAGCAGCCTAAGGGACGGCCGTCATCCCCCACCACTGATAAATAGATTCCGAATGAAACATCGAAAACTTGGCACATCGCAAAGCTACACCCAGAAAAAGGAATTGATTAAAACTACAAAACATGTTTTGTTGAGTACATTTTGGTTGTTTTAGCAAAATTCAAGTAAAATTGAACCATTTTACTTGAATTAACAAAACATTTTTTGCTGACGATACAAAATTTTTTTTTGGAATTGCAAAAAAAAAAAAAAAAAAAAAAATGTTTGGTGATTCAAACAAAATTTCCATTGACCTATATTTAAACAAAAATTTTTGTTGGGTCAACGAAATTTTTGTTGATTCAACAAAAGTTTTTTCTGGGTGTAATCATCAGTGATGTAGCGTGTTTTGTTTTGGTTAGCCCCGCTTCTGCAATGGTCGTGGTTTGGTTATGACCATGGTGCATAAACGGTTGCACCATGGTCATAAATTTGGGACTAACCCAAAATTTTCTTGTACACTATAAAAAGAAAAGTATTTTGTAATTTAGTAAAAATGTTTACAAAAATGTAGTATCACCTCTACCGTACTGCCAACTATTTCAGACAGCGTTTCTTTGTATCCAATGGTTGGAGTATCATAGTTGAGGTTTTTTTTCCATCAGAGCGAAAATATGCCGGGACCAGGAGTCAAATCTGGGTACTTTGGCTTGCCGTGCCATCGCTATTCCTACTGAGCTATCCAAACGATATCCTGCATGGCATATTTAACTCTTATTTAAAGGAGAAGTCTGCGAACTACAACGCCAATTTCATTCATCCCAGCTATAACTATAGCATTCTATATGATGAATCTAAAATAGCACGGAAACTCCTATATACCATATAATTAGGTCATACTGAACAGAGGGATGTATATTCAACTAGATAAATTACATCCAATGGTTCGAGTATCATAGCTGAGATATTTGCCAACAGAGCGAAACCAAAGTAGCCTGGTTCGAGTCCTGGTCCCGGCATATTTTCGATCTGTTGGAAAAAATCTCAACTATGATGCTCCAACCATTGAATATAATTTACCTAGTTGAATATACTTTGCTCTGTTCATTACGTTCCTTTATATTTTGGATATTCGGAAACTTATAGAAACTTGAGATTTAAAGAAGCTGATACAAATGTTTATTTTACTGCCCAATAATCAATAAATACAAAGTATTCTTATATTTTAAATATTTAAACTTTTATATAAAAAGCTTTTCGAATATCATTCAAAATTCATGAATCTAATGAAGTCTATGCATTATTTAGAGATGATTGAAAATTCAGTATTTCATAGAAAATCAAGTGTTCCATTTAAGAAAGTATTTCATAGATTCATTAATTTTCATAAACATATTTAAAGTACTTTAAAATGTAGTGAACCAAATTCAGTTGTTTTGAAATTATATATTTAGAAAATAATTTATGAAGGCAAAAGTTATAAAATATAAATTAATTAAACTCTAATTAACGTCCATAATTCAAGAAAAGTTTAATACTTTACTTTAGAGAAGTACAAATATTCATTTTTCTATATCTGAACGTTCCCTAACTAGTAGTTCGAAAATACATTATTTAGACTGCGTTTATAAAATTTCAATATCAATACATTGACTTTAATAACAAAAATATTTCCAAAGTAATACAAGCACTTTGATCCAGCTATAAAGTCTTGAAAAATCAGTTTATATTATAACTAGAATTATTTTCAAAAATGATAAAATTTAAATTAATTCTTTGTTGTGCACTATGCAATATATTAAAAGTATATATTACGTATATAATTAAGTAAATTAATTGTACCTCTTTCATACAACCAGCACATTTTTAGAATGTTTTTCCTACAGCGTATTTAGTAGCAATGATATATATAAATAGCGTATAATTAATTATACAAAATATCAATTTCAAAATAAATATTTTTATAATTAATATCTTGGACAGCCAGAATGCAATATTATATCCGAGTCCATATTTATTTATTATTTCTTTAAAAATAAATGAGATTAAGAGAATAGGTATAGATAATTGTAATTTGTAAAAAAAAAACATAAATACTAAATTAAATTATATTTTTTTAATCAATAATAATATAAAAATACTGAAATTTTAAATATTATTTTTTATTTGTGCGCATATTTCACACTACTGTCCAAAAGTTAAGAAACGTGAGGTGTAGCAAATAGGTACTAAGCCTACAGCAAATACAGTCAATATGACATCACTGTCACGTCACAACAGGTCACAAGTGTTAGGGTCTCAACGGTGAACCAAAATACGATACCTTTCTTTCGTCTTTATGTATATATATATATATATATATATATATGTGTGTGTGTGTGTGTGTGTGTGTGTGTGTGTGTATCAACTTACAGGTCGATCCCTCTGTAAGGTACAGGGCGTTGGGTAAACATACTTCGCGCCGTTAATGCAACGTTCTCGGCGCTCGTTCGTCGTATTACCGCGTAATTCATAAGTTACAAGATATAAGTTTGTAGTCGTGCGAGGGTAAGAGAAATAATTAGAGTTTTTCCTGGGAACAAGACTTTATTTCTTTTGCATTACAGGTTTCCTTTTAAGCTACGCCCAGTGCACAATTTGAAAAGTCTTTTACATTGGGGAAGCATAGATTTTTTTTTTTTTTAATCTTATTCTTTTGAAGTGAAGCAGGACTCCCAGAGGAAAAACCACGCGATAAAAAATGTTTATTAGTCAGTCAACGCTTTTATTGATTGAAAGGCTGAAAAGAAGAGGGAAATTTTTTCTTTCTCGTTTTTATCCGATAGTCCGTCCCAGTGACTGATTGGTGAAGAGCCAAAACTAGTGTCATTTTGTCATTACTGTTGGTTAGATTACGATATTTTCTTATTGGTGATAATTTAACTGAAAGGATTTTCCATGACAGGCACATTTCATCCTACCAGACCCGCTGTGTATCCACTTGCTTGGGTAGATCTCCGCGATAACTTGTCATCTGAGCACTTAGCATTTCAGATACAGATTGGAACTAATTATGGTGTAGGCGTGCGAGTTGATGAGAAATAACTAGAGGTTTTCCTGGGAACTAGCTTTTATTTCCTTTGCATTACAAGTTTCCGTTTAAGCTAGGCCCAGTGCACAGTTTTGAAGAGTCTTTTACATCGGGGAAGCATTGATATTGCCGGCCGGAGCTCGGCGAATTACCGGCTTTTTAACTAATTTCGAAAAATAACGGGACGTGTTTTTGTGGAAAATCATGAGAGTAAAAAGCCACGCAGAAAGCCTGCTCCGCGTGTACGGCGAAACTATCGCTGGAGAGCGCTTTACAAATTATGAAATGGGAAAATTTAACTGGTTAATTAGCTTTTGACTCATGTATGGGTCAGCTATTGCAAAGCATCCCCGGGGAGAGCTGATGCCGTGTCTAACCACAGTTAAAGGAGAATTATTCAAAATCAGCACTTTTTAGCTTAAAGAGGATTCAAAATTGATAAATGTTCGTAATAAATGTAGTGTAAGAAAAGTTAAGTTACAGGGGCAAAATAGAAAGGCAGGCAGGACTTTAAAATTTAGACACACAATTTAGGGATTTTAAACTATGAATTTTTATATTTTAATTTCTGATTTGGAATGGGTTTAACTAAATATCCTTTTATATCAACCCACATTCGTTCACACTCAAAATTCTTTCATACTCTTTCACATTCCTTTCATATATATATATATATATGTATGCATCTCTCTTTCTCTCTCTGTATATATATATATATATATATATATATATATATACAGAGAGAGAAAGAGAGATGCACAGAAAAATAGATACATATGTGAGTTTACTGTATATATTGGGCTGTTATAATATAAGTATCTCTATTTGGGGCTGTCTGTAGATTTAAGGAATAGCCCGAATGAAACCAAAATCAGCACATTTACTACTCGAGAAGGGGGAAGAAGATTGGAACAATACAAAAATAATTGCAATAATCGACGACACATGGCGCTTTTGAGTGTGAAGTGTAATGTGTAATACAAGAAAAAAGAATTAAGGCGTAAATCCGAATGGCATACTTAATTTATTGAAAATATCTCAGTGAATGGGGTTATGCATCCACATAGCGCTGCCGATCAAGTTCAGGTTCCACATGGTCATTGTGCTGGAGGACACGATGCACGACGTGCTCAACTGTGGAATGTAACGCATCAGGAGTGATGTTTCGCACATGTTGTGATATGAGATAATTTAAGTCATTGAGGTTCTTGATTTTGCTAATGATTACTACGGCATTTGCACGACAGTTGCCGTAACTCCATCTGTTGGTAATTATTGTAACTATTTTTTTAATTGTTCTATTCTTCTTCCCACTTCTCAAATAGTAAGTATACTGATTTTGGCTTCATTCGGTTTATTCCTTCAAGCTACAGACAGCTCAAAATAGAGATACTTATATTATAACCACCCGTTATACTGTATAAATATATATACAAGGCTCGAAATGTATAGAAAATTAAAATTTTATTGTTACTACAATTATTTTGAAACAATTATCCTTACGATATATTTCTGTTTGATATTATCTATCTATCTATATCTATCTATCTATCTATCTATGTATATATATATATATATATATATATATATATATATATATATATATATATATATATATATATATATATATATATATATATATATATATATATACATTCACTAAAACAATTGACTATTTGAGTGTACAGAATATATCGTAAGTGAAAAACACTATCAAACATAATTTTTTTCTACAAAAATAAAACAAACTCAAAAAAGTTTTTGTTAATTATCCTTCCTTCTTTAGATATTTTGTTAACATATGTAGGGGAAGAATTTCCTATGTTTCAGCAGATTTTTTTCCCATTAACAACATGAAAGAAAATTGTTTAAGGTTATAATTACGTTCATTAAGAAGATTCATTTCCAAGTGTACTTACAAATTTCTATTATTACTTGTTTCTGTAAATACAAATAATTCGAATCATCACATTTCTCTGCTTTAAGTGATATATTATATTTTTAGAGGGAGGATTATTGTTACATTTTGAGAATTGTAAAACTGTCTAAAACGTTCTTTTATTATTTCCTTTCACTTAGACGCTAAAATTTTTGTTATTTATTTATGTTAAATTTAATAAATATTTGAATTTAGTAAAAAAATTGAAAAATATTTGGAAAAAAAATATAATTACTTTTTTATTACAAAAAAAAACAAAAAAAAAAACAACAACAAAAAAAACTATATTAAAATTAGTTTTTTATACATTTTCTTAGCATTGCAACTGAATCGGTCGTTTCAAAAACTATATAAGTCATAGAATCAGAACTGTTCAGACAAAGAAAAAAGACCTGTATAATAGGGCGTATCGAAAAAATCGAAATTTCTTAGATCTTTTTGCGGTAGTGCGGAAAAGTTGTGAACTCCCTTTATTAAAAAGTATGCGAAATCTTAAAACTGTTGGTTGATATCTTTTGTCGCCTCAGTGGGCCGAAAGTTCCAAAAATTGGAATAAAAATGATTAAAATACAAAAATTAATAAATAATCACAAATTTTGCTCATCGGTTTGGGGTAGTGCTTACAAGTTACTATTTTGTAACAACAACAGCCATAGAAAATTGTAGAATTATAGGTTAATATCTTCTGTCGCCTCATCGGCATCGAATTTTGGAAATTTTGATGCATTTTGGTAGTTTTCTGCATAACTGTTTATTGCTTGCACAATACACAATCGAGACAGACTAGGTTTGGTGGTCTGTCAAAATAGTGGAACACCCCTATTTTCACGCCGAAAAACAAATCACAACAGCCATAAAAAATTTTAGAATTATACGTTAATATCTTCTGCCGCTTCATCGACACCAAATTTTGGAAAATGAAGACAAAATTTAAATAAATACTCGCCACACTTACCTCATTTTAATGCGAACACCAACTTTATTTTACCTTTCGAACATACAAATGACAAAAGCATTACTGCTTGTAATCATTTTTGGTCTCAAATTTTGACATGTGTTTTCTGGATTCTAGTGTCGCTTTAATAAGTCTATGCCTGTTCTGAGGCCCAACTGTTTTTCCGGAGGCTGCAGTGACTAGTCTCACATTCCGCTCAACCGCTTGTGTGTATGAAGCAAATTTAATAAAGTCCCAGTAATACATTGGCAGACTGCCCTGTATCATCTTGAGAAATTCTTGAGACCTTATCTCACTGAGAACAGGAGGCGATATCACATAACAAGCTTGCCAGTCAATGGGATCTACATAGTCTGTAGCTCCAAAGTTAACAGCAGGAATAAGAAATTTGCGAACACAGATTCCGTCTGGGCTAATTTCTCTTGCTTTGATAATCCGCCGAGATGCAAGTGTACTAATATGGCACTTATCATCAGTTAACATGGCCAAAAGCATGTTTTCTGGAACCGCAAAGTAACCGTTGCGAGAAATAACTGAGTCGATTACGTCACAATACTTTTTTGGTAATTACCGAGAGGAGCTGATGAAATGCCACAGGTGTCTAGTACCTGACGAAACTTAATTCGGAACAAAGTTGGGTTCAAAGTTAGCAACTCATTTGATGGGTCTGATGTATATATATATAACCTGAGTATTCGAATGGAAGTTGTTAGCTAGCGGGACAAATTCAACGTTTCCGGCTCCCGGATAGCTAGATCTGAACAACAAACGCCAGAACTAATGTGCTACAAATTTCTAATAAGTATTTCTGATCTGAACTGAGGGTGGTAAGATCAATGTCTGGCAACTTGCATTCAATACTGTTAAAAGCAACAATTGAAAGCTTTTTGCATCCTTTGAGGTTTCGTCCAATGCCTCCGGTATAAGATGTGGGACCAGATGGCTTGCCGTCTATGGACTCAAACAGATGTCGTAATGACAACTCATTGAAATGAAGTAATCAGATAATACACTGGACTGGCCTTTGAAGTTTCAATTCAAGCATGCGAATTACGACATTAGACACTCCTGTGTTCACTACAGTGCCGTCACACCCGAGAACAATAAGACTGCTAAAATCATCCAATAAAGCACTTGCTACGTATTCGTAAATGCTATTAGATATATCAAGACTAGATCCGCCTTCAGGTGTAACATGTCCCATTTACGTAGAACCTGGCTCCGATACAATACAGCAATGCGCTTCTACAATTGTTCATTAGAACTACTTCTCCCCGAGTGTTTCTGTCGTCCATCAAAATAATGGCCAGATAGAGTGGAACGATTTTCATTTGATTTTTAGACTAATTTTCTGTAAATTCTACATTTTTACCTCCATATTTTATTTTTGTCTCTGACGAAACTGATATCTGATTCCGACATTAAACACAAATCTTGCATAACACTCGATGAAATAGCAGCCGTGGTTTTGTTGGAGACACCATACCTTTCACTGACAAGAACTGTGTTGTCCAGTTTTAAACGCATTTGAACACTCCTTGTGGGCTGCTGAAGAGACGCTGTGTAAGACGCATGTTTGGTGCCCACCTTGTCTTCACTATTTTGGCAGACCGCCAAACCCAGTCTGTGTCGATTGTGTATTGTGCAAGCAGCAAACAGTTATGCAGAAAACTACCAAAATGCGTCAAAATTTCCAAAATTGTATGCCGATGAGGTGACAGAAGATTCTACAATTTTCTATGGTTGTTGTTGTTACAAAATAGTAACTTGTAAGCACTACCCCAAACCGATGAGCGAAATCTGTGATTATTTATTAATTTTTGTATTTTAATTATTTTTAGTCCAGTTTTTGGAACTTTCGGCCCACTGAGGCGACAGAAGATATCAACCCACAGTTTTAAGATTCCGCATACTTTTTAATAAAGGGAGTTCACAACTTTTCCCCACTACCGCTAAAAGATCTAAAAAAAATGGATTTTTTCGATACGCCCTACTGTACAATTCACAAGTAAACAAATTGTATTGATTTTTTTGGACTGATTATAGAGTTTACGCTACAAAGTTTGTAAATATCGAATATTTTTTTTTATAATTTTTGATTAATAAAAAGAAAGAGAACAGAAAATGTGTCCCTGACTTATGTTGTTTTAGCAAGAAAACAGGGTTAGATGGTATTTAATTTGAACAAAACATTCATATTAAACATATTTTTAATAAAAATTAAGGAAGATAGCACTTATACAGGAAAATTTTTATGCTTTAATTTGGTACTGCATGCAAATGGTAATATGGTATCCGCATGTAATGTGGTATTGCATGCAAAAGCCAATTAAAACGCTGACTTTATGTCGTTTAAGTAATGAACGAAAATTAGAAGGTGTTGTTTGAAAAGGAAGGAATACACTGACTTATGTGGTTATTACCCAGATCATGGCTTTATTTTTTTTGGAAGCATTTGCGACAAAAAAAGTATATTTGGAAAACTTATGTGGTTTTTGAAATGGTCAATTACATTTCAAATTTGATCTCATAAAATGTGTTTAACTTCACAAACAACAACTAGTAAGACATATTGTCATAATATTTTGAAATAACGTTACTATGTTATGAAATGTGGTTTATTTGTAGGTAATTATTTTTATGAAGTATAAAAGCTCCGATACAGAGCAGGGCTTTTAAAAACTATACGCAGTAGATGGTGGCGGCACGTTCGGTATTGAAAAGGAAGTGTGTAACACTTATAGTTTTTTACAGAGGCACTCAAGAAATTCCGTTGCATTGTGGTCTATGAGAAAAAATCATTTTAGGTGTATATTAATGGTGTTATACAATTTGAAACCTATTTAAATTGATATATATCACTGAAGTGCACTACAATAAGCTTATTCTAAAATATGGTGTGCATAGCACTTATAGTTCCTTTATAGGGACCCTCAAAATAATTCCGTTTCATTATGGTTTACGGAGAAAAAATAATTTGCGGTTTACTTTATTAATGTTTAACCATTTCAAACATGTTGAAATTGATGGGTGAATTACAAGAGTCTTACTATAGAATATTGTGTGCATAGCATTCATTGTTCATTTACAGGGAGGCACAAAGGAATTCGGTAGTGTCTGTTAACAATAATTGCTGGAAGTGCATTTTCAGCTCCTGAATATGTGTTTAACACTTTTTTGTCTCTTACTTGGTGTGTATAAATTCTATAGATCATATACAGGGAAGCACAAACGTTCTCGAGCACATTTCCGTTTATTGACGAAAATTCCAGAAACTATATTTTAAACTGTTCTAAACGTTTCCTAAATGAACTAAAATTTAGTATTCTATGTCGTGTACATACAAATCTACAATACATATACAGGGCTGTACAAAAGAATTCGGATATTTTTCCGAATATTGTTTAATGTACAATTCTAGATAAATTGTTTTTGAAAATTATGAATATACACATATACGCTTAAATGGAAATAAATGACAACATCTGAAATGTTACATAGAGATATATATAGAGACAATAAGTATTTCTTATCTATTATTACCAAGGCAAATTACATTCAAAATTTTAATCCATTTTACTCTAGAAAATGTTATTGTGAAAAAGTGTTGAACTATTATGAGTAGTTTAAAGTGAAGATATTTTAAAAAATGAAGCATTTTATATAAAATTAATAATGACTTTATTATTGGATAGATAATATTAAGTCAAAGATAAATATATATATATATATATATATATATATATTAGCATATTTCTTATGTATTTTAATTTGTTACCGGTGTTTTTTGCTCGTTCTATTCTACCCCTGGTTCTGTTTCACCACCTTCTAATATTAGATTTGTGTGAAGAAAAAAAACATAATAAAAATATTCAATTTTCTTATGAAAAATTAGGAGGTCGTAATGAATCAAAATAATTATTTAAAAATAAGCAAGGATTTATAATTCTGACTTTAACATTCAATAAAATATTTTAACAAAATATAAAGTAGACAGGCCTGCTTTTATTTAAAATGGAGTGATATTTTCAACAGTGGTAGTTGCATGCATATATACTCACCATACGCATCCATGCAGTAAAAAAAATAAATGCACTGTGTTTCACGTTATAAATCAATTTGTCCTCTATTTATTTTGATAAAACTGTTTTTTTTTCATTTCTTTTTCATGCCATTACATTTATTGCGCTTTAGTTTCTAATATATAACGTAATTTAATTGATGCATTCGTTTGGTAATTTCTTTAAAAACTTTTTTTTCCATTTACAGTTTACTAACTTATAACTTTTGCATATGTTGAAACTACCTACATTTTCTAAGATATTGAAATATTTTGCTAGATTCACATACGTTTAGCATATGTAATTTGATTATTTAAATAAAAGTTTATCGTCTTTTTTATATAAAATCCTGAAACATTAATCTACTAAACTTTGTTTGAATTATACATGGAAATGACATGTATGCCTAAACATTTAATGAAATGCATTTTTAAAGTGTCCAAATTTTGTGTTAAAAAAGTGTCATTGAACAGAAAATGAATGTTTAAAGCAGGTGCAGCAAATATATTTAAAAGAAGAATTCGTGTTGTCTTTTAATAAAATAAAATAAAATCAATTACAATTCATTCATAAGTTTCTAAAATGAACTCAATAATATCATTGATATAATGTATGTACAGATATAATATAAAATATACACAAATATGTAGAGCCTATACAAAGCTTCACAAAAGGCTTTTCAAATATATTTCACCTTATTAAATGTTGAACTTATCTGACTTTATTCTGAATGTATTGGAAAGTTTTTCATAATTTTCTCTTGGCGCATGATCTTTCTTTCTTGTTGTAAACTGTTTATGTGTTCCTCTAAAAACCCATAAGTAAAGTTATAAAAATCGACGTAATATATTACGTAGGTCTGATGTATTTATTTTACTTTTAATATTTTTATTCGGAAACGACTCATTTCATGTTTTTGGTTGGATAAGAAATAATACCAAATTCATGTCATTAAATATCAATTGGCATAATTTAATAATTAAAACTGTTTTCAGAAAATATTTAATTACTATTATTCAATAATTTAAAGTTTCAACCATAATTGTTTTAAGAAGCAAAAATAAAAATACTACTCTGTTAAATAAATTTATTTTTATGAAATACAGAAGAGTATTGCCTCCTTTAAAAAAAAATTATGACACATTCATTGTATATTTGTAAACAGAAATACACTTCTATTTTTTTTTCATTTATCAAAAATAACATATATTTATAAGATGTTGCTGAAAAAACCATGTAAAAATAAACCATCTTTTGTTCGGACTAAAAGTTTATACCCACAGAACCGAATATATAATTTATCCTCTCCTCACCCCATGTACTTTTTAAACATTATCCAACACTGTTTCAAATGATTATTTCAAATGATTATTTCAAATGACTATTTCAAATGACTATTTCAAATAATTATTTCAATTGTTATGCATTCCTGAAGTGCACGAAAACATACTTTCTGTAGAATATGGAGTGCAAAGTATTTATTATTCATTTACAAGGCAACACAAAAGAATTGCGTTACATAATGGGGAGCGAGGGATATTCCTTTGCTATGAATTTTACGGTATCCACATACCTTCGGAGGTGATTTTTTGATTTTTTTGAGATTTCCTCTTTATACCAATTTTTTTCTAATAACATTTTATTTAAAACTTTGAAAAATACATAAATATTTTAGAAATTACACAGAAGTGATGTTTTTAAATGTGAAAAATAGTAAAAATTATTTGAAAAATTTACATTTGAACAATGTAACTCAAAATGAAATCAATGCATTAATATTTCGTAAATTGCATAATAAAGAGAATCACTTTCTCTAAGACATACAGCAGTCGCATTATAATCGAAGTGATATCGCAGATTCTAAGGTACTGGAAGTACTAATGTAATGAAAAATTCGTAAAATGTCTTGCAACTTTTTAACTAATACCAGTGTAAATATAAAACTAATTAATATATTATCATGATTGTAGACTATTCTATCAATAAACATTTGTAAGCGAAGTACAAATAATTTCAAGGCATTTCATGCATAATTTTTTGCTATAGGATGTTTTGCGTACAGTAAAAATCTGAAAAATTTCATTTGTAGAAAAAGTCAAAAATAACTTTTAAACGCGGTTCTTGGTATAAAAATAATTATTATTCTTTAAAGAATTAATTATATACTCCATGTGTTTTCTTGGCCATATAATTCAATTTAAATGCTAAATGTCGAAAAAGAAGAATGTAAATATACATTTCACCTTACGTCCGGTTTTCAGAACGATTGTAAAATTATTAAGCAAGCTGTAACAGATGTAACATTAAACAGCTGTAACTCGGGTTCTTATTCAGATACAGACACAATTAAAGCAGAATTTGATAGATAAGAGATCGTATTTTAATATTATTGCAAAAATGAAAAATCGATATATTTATCGAAAATGACGTGTTAAAGGTGTGTGGATACCTTAATAATGCTATAATATTATACACTTAACGGATTTATATACTTTAATGAGGTGCGCGACAAGATGCTCACAGAAAATTATGGTGTGCATAGCATTTATCATTCGCTTACAGGTACACTCAAAATAATTCGTTTAGAATACTGTCTATCAGTGATAAATATTAATAATTCATTTTTAAGTTGTGGTATACGCTTTGAAATATTTTTTTTAATATTGCGTGATGTGTGTAATTTGCATTGATCATATGCCGGTCTATACAAATTAAATCGTAATTATTACGGTAGATGGGCCTGAATTGCTTGAGGGTGATTGTGTGATGTATTGTGTTATGTATTTTCTAACAGACCTATATTTAGTATACTAAGAGATGTTTGTGGAATATAAATAAATAGAACAGCTGTCGCAGACTCACCGGGGTTGGCTCTAATTTTGTTTTGCGTCATTTAGGCGGGAAAACCCCCCGTTTTCGGGTACCTGTTAGGCCTAGCTTGCTTAACAGTAAGTTAGTTTTATTTTATTATGAAACAGTTTATTTGATTATAAAACACTCACAATTTTTTATTATAAAGACATACAAATTATTTTATTACAAAACACGCACAAATATTTATTATAAAGAAACACACATTATTTTATTATAAAACATACACAATGCTTAATTTATTGTAAAATACACAATGTTTAATTTAATATAAAACACACGCAGACTTCTCTAATGCTTTGCCATACAAAGCAAAATATCACCAATATCGCTTTAGTCAGGCATAAAATTGCCATTGTGGCGCCATAAAGATACCCTGGTGCGTCTGCGACAGCTGTACCAAATAGATTCATACTCAGGAGTACACAATGAAGTATCATAGATACATTGCCAATTGTGGCAAATAATTGAAAAAATTTCGTTTTTAGTTGTGTTATACTTCTTTTAGATGAATTTAAATTTACTTTAATATGTTGTGTGTATAAAAGTCATTTGATAATATACAGGTATATGGAAAATTTTCTGTTTGCATTTCTGTCTATTAGCAAAAATTGCTAAACATAAATTGTCAAATATGCGATGTATTTTTTACCAAACTGAATTCTAGCATAGAAACATGTATCCTAAAATTTGAAAATCTATAGATCATGTACAGGGCTGCACAAAATAATTCGACAACTTTGGACGCTAATTGTTGAAACTAGATTTTTAAATGTGTTATGTATTTTATAAGCTGTTTACTGACATACATTCATTCCCTTTATTTAATGTTGAAGTTTGATTACTGTTTTCTGGATGTGTCAGAAAGTGTGTCATAATATATGCTTGTCTCATGATTTTTATTTCTTGTTTATTATAAGCCTTACCCATATGAGTCTGAAAGTTATATTAGGTTTATAATTTACCTGAATATCCAGTTAATAATTAAATTATTGTAGCTATATAATATAAACACTTCCTTCAATGCTTTCACAATTTATATTATCAAGTTTGCACGTCTGTTTATATTTAACGGGATTCCAATCCATACTTATGATCAGTACTATATTCTGTCACACTGTTTAGGAAGGCTATGTATTATAATGAGACTTCACACTTCGCCAAACATGCTTTAAGTCATAACCCAACTGCTTGGTTTGATATATATGTTATGCATACTACCGTTTCATACTATCTAATGGTTCTCCATTTGTATTACCTTATAAACTTTAATGTGACGACTAAGGTTGTAAAAATGTAAAAATGTAAAGCGGCAACATTCGATAAATCCTTAACATTAAGACAAATTTATTTACACCATTTTCTGTTCAAAGAATGTGAACTAAAGAAGTATATATATATATATATATATATATATATATATATATATATATATATATATATATATATATATATATGCAAAGAGATGCAAAGCGATTGCTAAATTCTCGTAAGCACTCTGCGCTTCTAATCATTTTCACCATAGTACATTTTATTCACATATTATCTTAAATACATATATTTACAAAATATATACTAAAAACGCATTGCTAAATAAAAACACAGACACAATATTTTGACACTTTTTATTTGAAAATTGACATCAAACAGATTCCCAAGTTTTAAAATGATAATTTCCAATCTTTTGTGTTTGTATTTTAAATATGAAGTATCATTGCTAATTTAAAAAAAAATAAATGTACTCATTCTAAGAGAAGTACACATTTATGACTTTAATAAATAACTCATTCCATTAGCAGGATGGATGATTTCATAATCATATATAGCGTCAATCAATATGTCTTCGCGAGTAGATTTGACTAGATCTATTAATTTATCTTAATCATTTCATCCATACTTGTCTTACTTTCTAATGCTGATGTGTTTTGATGTCATCTATGTTTGATTCATTGAATATGTAAAAACTGTCCGTGACATATGTATTCTAAACATCCCCGTGAAATTTCATATGTATAAAATGTAAATTTAATCTTGCATGTACAGTTTATAATTTTTTTTTTTTTTTTTATAATTACGAAAAACGTTTCCACATACATGTTACATCTTTCTATGTTTTTATTAACGTATGGAGGCAAAAAACAGAAATAAATTCTTAAATATATATGTTGCAGTAAATAAATAATTAAATAAAATGGATAATGCTATTGATGCATACATGAGTAAATGCGAATATCTCAGAGTTTTTACTATTGCATTATGCTTGCATAAGATTTAGCAATAATAAAAATGCAAGAATTAGAAATATAAATATTTCTATCAAATATGTAATCGTGTAAATTGTCTGAAATTCTTCATAGATTTAAACAGAATGTCTATGTAAACAATCTACATTTATTAAAAAAAGTGATGATTCATTGTTTTTGTCATTTATCCTACAAAAATGGATTTTGAAGTTTTTAAAAAAATAGTTAGAGATATCAAAAAATAAGTGTTTATTGCGTTCTAAAAACTTTTGAAATACCGCAATCCTGTGTTTAACGTTTAAGAATGGAGTGGACTAGCAACTGTCTTATAAAGGGATTCTAGTTTTGTGACTGCGAACATGATGTCAACATTTAACTTATGCGCATGGCAACAACATCTGTACTTTAGGTTTTTGTAATTGTCCAAGGTGTATTTGGAGCTCTAGGAGAATACAGTTACTGTTTTTCGTTGTAAGTTTATGGAAATTTAGCTTAGTGGTTAATCGGAAAGGTATATAAGGTGAAGCGAAAGATTGTTTCGTCGGATTTTGTCGCGTCCTGCCAGCTTGGTAATCAAGGCTTATGTTGAAGAGATAAAGTCGTAATTCGACACGTGTCAAATGGAATTAAAATTTGCTGAGTGAAGGTTTACCGTTGGAGAAAGATACTTTGAATTATAGTTTTAAATAAACGCTCTTCCGTAGTCATGGGTTGCTAGTTTTAGTAGAAGGTAGACTGTATTAATGATTTACGTGTTTTTCTTGCATTACAGTTTAAAGCGTTGAGTGAACGTTGGGTTCGTTAGTGATTTGAACTGCCAGTGATCGACACGTAATGGGAACTTTGTTATTTGTAAATCTTCTAACTATTTTTAGTAAAAATTCAGTTAGTCGTTGATAGTTTGAATCACAGTACGATATAGACTAAATTCGTCAATAAAAGTGATTTCTAACACTTTATACATGTTTTAAAAAATAACTGTTCATAGAAAATTCAATAACAGTCCAAATATGGACACTTTAAGTTAATGTTTTACATTTAAAATTTATTTAAACTTCATTGTATTAACGCTTTAACTGTTTCAGATAGGTAAGTGTTATCTTGAAAAATTACATAAATAAGAGAACTTTTAATAATCTATCAGTCTGACATTATATTGGGGGTGACCTTTTTTAAATGAATACATAAATAAGGATACTATGTAAACAGTTATAAAAATATGTATTTTATATCTTAATATGACGTGCTTTCAAAGATACACAGACTGAAATTGCTTCTAAATTTAAGGTAAAGTAAACTATTTTCATAATTTGTCACCAATAATGTATTAACTAATATATTAACTAAATATAAATGTAAAAAGTCGCTTTTTCAAATATCACATTTTATTAAATATCAAGCAAAATTTTTTCTAATCTAGTGATTTAGTTTGTTAGAAAGCTAACATATTTTTCTGCAACAATATATATATATTTTCTATATTAAATATATTTTTGCTATCAGATTATTAACGATTGATCATGATATATATATATATATATATATAACTAATAGCTGTCAAAAATGTCAAAAACTTAGTTTCATTTCGCGAAGCAATACTTTTGAAACCCAATTATTATTATTATTTTTATTATTTTATGAAAAGGTAAAATGATTTATATGTTAAGTTAAAACAGTAATTATACACATGAAGGTAACCTAGATCAATTATATTTCAATTAAGTTTTTTTGTGATTGATACTTTTCGGAAAGTAATTTACAGACTACTGCTTTCCTCATATATTTTACGTGCGTTGCTTAATAATTTTACGTTTCAAAATTTTCAGATACATTTAAAATTCTTTAATGGTATGGTTTTGTATCATTCACCAGAGTCAGTACCGTATTTTGAAAATTATACATTTTCACTTTCATATGCATCGTATTATATGTGATTCAATTTCTACTTTTATGCAGAATCATGTATGTGCTTTTGTCTTTTTAAGGTAAAAACGATAATTTTAAAATATATATATATATATATATATATATATATATATATATATATATATATATCTGCGCTCACGTGAAGTTTTTTGTGAATGGGGAAAATGAATAAAAAACTATTCATATTAGAAAGTATTTTTGTACTGGGGGAAAACAATAATCTGTAACAAATATAATTGATATATTAATAAACCAAAAAATATAAGCAATGTAATTTGTCTACAAAATATATTAAGATTTAAATATATTAAGTAAAGAAAAATAATATGAACTGAATCATAAACTCAGATAGCTTCATGGCAACATATAGTAAAATTATTTAATCCAATTAGCAAGAAAAGATTTCGCTAACATAGAATTTCAAGAAGCAACTGAAAAGTTTTTACATAAAAATTTTATTCATTTCAAGCTTTCTTAAAAAAGAATTTCCTTAATCTTTCTATGCCTTCAGAACAGAGAAGAAGCTTATAATTTCGTAAGAATCATAAAAATAAATAAATAAATAAATGTATTTCTATAAAAATAGATAAAATAAAGTTGCCATCCTTTCTGTAATTTAGATGTTTCCCCCCAAATTATTTAACATGAGGAATAAGAAAGAATTCGTGTTCCCAGAAATTAGTAATGTATTTTTTTTCCTTATATATCTTTTATCTTGTATTTCTTAACGTATGTAAATATTTTTGAATAAAAATAATATGTAAAATATAATAAATTACACAAACTCAGTTTAATATTTTTGCTAATTATTTCATAATTTTCATTTTCCGATTTTGTGAATATAATTACATTAAAAAAAGAAGATATAATATAGTAAATTCCAGCTCTATTTGGTCCATAATATGTTAGCACACGAAACATATCGTTTCCCATTGCCCCCTCGTGTATCGCATTTCTGAGGACGATAGACGTTAAGTGAGGTAATCAGCTTTAGGTAGAGCTTTTCCTAAAAAAAGAAAAAAGGTTCTTTAGTAAACCAGATCATTCTGAATATCTAAGTAAAATCTTAATTGCAAAATCAAATAAAAATACGAGATCAAGACTATAAGAAATATTTCTTTTAATAGAACAAAGATGAAAGCAAAGTAATATTATTGATCCGAATAAAATATGAATACGTCTTACAAGGTATTTCTGAAGTGAATAAAACCGTTATATATTTATTTAGTTATTTATTTACTTTGTAAACTAAATTACACTAAGATAGTAAATTGATTTTCTCACTTCTGAAGATTAGTTATTTGAAGAAAGAGTGTTAAAGAATTAAATTAGTTTTATACATTAATCTTTTTTTTAAAATATACTTTTTTATTTCATTAGTCCTTTTCAGGTAATGTTATTTACATTCTTTATTTATGGCTTTTAATGTAATGATAGTAAATTTTTATAAAATGAACTTCCAAATCTGATATTCAGATTGTATTAAGAAGCTATCATGTATATAGCTTGAAAGTCAAATAATGCCTGTATGATCTAATACAATAATAAAAAAAAACTAGCGTTGTTGGAATTTATTTTATGTGTTAGAAAAAAAATGCCTTCAATTTTTATTATAATTCTGGTTTTAAGGAGGGGGGGGGGCAGGGTGTTGTTGTTCAAATAATGAGTTTTCAACAAAACTGCACTTTAAATGTATATAATGTAAATTATATGAAATCATATCATAGTAATAGGTAGAAATGTGCTTATTTCTCTGTTCCAATAGCTTATTGGCGTAACAATGCATGTATTGCTAAAACGAATACATGTAACACAAGTCCAGGTAAATCAAAATATGTAATTAACAATCAAATTCTTATAAGTATTATACAATGAAGATCGTTGTATCGTGCATGTAGCCTTATTAGAAAATGGTTATAGGATAAGAATTTGTTGGAAAAAAGCATTGCTTTTATAAATTGCATATTTAAGAAAAATATTTGTCTAGAATTTTGTTTACTTACTATTGAAATTACAATTGATATTTTGTTATACGAAGTGTCCCTTGTTATCCTTAGATCCTTGGCCAATAGCTATTGCCTAAACCGTTAGTGTTAGAGTCAAACATCGAAATACAATATTACTTCAAATGAGGTTCTTGTTAAATAAAAATAAATTTATGTCAAAACAGTTTTTTAAATTACGAAATTTAAATTTTTATACAGTCCCTGGATACTATAAGTTATATTTAGAGAAACTTTACTGATGCTCTAACAATTAAAACTGAAAACACTGCATTCTTCCACGAACAATACACTGTCATTTGACCGTTTTTCTAGAAAACGGTTACATAGCCGTAATTCAACGCTATTCAGACCATATTATTGCCCATATTATGGTCAGAATATAGTTAAATTACGGTTATGTAACCGTTTGCTACAAAAACGGTCAAATGACTGGACAGTTCGCTACAAATTTTTCACATTGATAGAGTTATATTATTTTGAATTTAAAAAAAAATCGACATTTTCTGGGACAAAAAAATGAAAGAACTCTCTTAAAATGCCAGAAAAAGTTGAAAAGTCATAAGATTCATAATATCATAACTTGATAAATTTTGTTCATAGGAAAGTAGAATGTTGACTGTTTTATTTATTAGAGCATGGGAAAGATTTTATAAACATTATTCATAGACTAAGGAGCCATTAAAAATTAATTTTCTTGAATATTATGAGAAATAAATTTTTATGCATAAATGTATTTTCATATTATAAAGAACAATAATTTAAACAGTTCTACAATTCAACTACCCCACGAAAATTACCAATTTAGAAATTAGACATTTGCCAACGATAATAAGAAACATCCTGTATCTGCATCATGTATTTTAAAATAACAAATTTTATAGCTATATGATAAACGAAATACGTAAATAAATAGACATATTTTGCATTTTCTGACGCAATACGTTAAATTTATTTACGTGATGAATTTGTTAGAATGTGTATTATCTTGCTAAAAATGATAAAGAATCAAGAAAGGAAAATAATATAGAAAGAAAAACTTGTAATACCTCATATTACTTCTTAAAACAAAACCAATATTTACTCGAATGCACTACTGGCATCCTACTCATAACAGAAACCACCACTGTCTCCCCCCTCCTACCTTCACTTCAATTCACCTCATGTGGGAGAATTTGTCTTTTCGCTTCAATTTACTTAAGTTAAAAAGGGTTGAAAGGAGACTGGTTTCATAACATTTAAATCTACTAATTTTGTTTCACAAAAACTAATGGTTGCAAACACTAATGGTGTATACATTATTTAACTCTAGAGAATATCTGAGTGTATTCCTTTAATTAAACATATTTGTATTATGTTGCCAATATCCTTAATATATGTTTAAAAAAAAACTGCACTTTTAGTATTTTAAGCAATTTATTACGCGAACGTTTTTAAAAAATACAAAATTTAGGTCACACAGGGATTTTTTTCTCATTCAATCTGTAACAAATAGTTAAACCTCTAAAAATATATTTAATCATTTCGCAAGAAGCATCACGCAAACGAGACAGATAGAGTGATCAGAATCTTTGATTATGTCTACACTCTAAAAACGACATTTTCAAAACTGAGCAAAAAATACTCAAATCAGAGTATGTCGCATAGTCAAAATGGCTCCGAATAAAAATGACTCAAGTTTGAAACATGTATATACTCATTTCTGGAAACATGCACACACTCAAGAATAAAACACCATGTTCTCCTATTTGAGTATGTCCATGTTTCAAAAATGACTATGAACTGACTTTTATGTGCTCATTTTTGAGTATTTCCATGTTTCAAAATGAGTATGAACTGACCTCTATGTGCTCAGTTTTGAGTATCTCCATGTTTCAAAAATGAGTGTAAACGGACCTCTATGTGCTCAGTTTTGAGAATGTCCATGTTTCAATATTCTGAGTATTTCTGGTATTTCAGAATTGAAAGCATTGGGTTGTCATATTTGAAACAAAAAGTTTCATAACAAAAAGAAAACATAGATTTACTCTAATTTGTCATTTTTCTCAGTGTACCAGTAAATTCAAAAATTTTTTTTCTTTATTTTATCGAAGAATTTCTGACATTAAATTACGCAAAAATTTTGATTTGGAATTACAGATGATAAAAGACAAAAATATTTTTAAAGTCAGTCTGGTTAACAATAAATAAAAATATTTCATGCGCAATGTATATTAAATAAATACTTATTTTCTAAAGCTTCTAAAAGTAAAAGATTTTCCGCTTTTACATTTTGACAAAGAAAACTCACTATTTAAAAGCTCTTTAGTAAATGCAAAATACCAACATGCCCAATGTATCATTACCTAGTGTTAAAATTTCCATTATAAATATTTCCTAAGCTATTTCTCGGTATTTACACATAAAATCCAAATAATTTCTCTAAACATTTCATGAACAATAACCAGAAACATAAAATGTGAGAATTTTCCTTTAAAGAATATTTTTATAAGCAAAATGCGCATTTATTGAACGACCAGTAAGCATCCCGTTAATTGTTTCTTCATCATTCACAATCCGCGGTTTTGAAAGTACTATACATCTTTTTGGAAATTCGTCAGACTCAAAGAAGCAATATCTCCGTAAGGTTTGAAATTCAGACAATATGCGTCATTTTCAAAGGGGTAGTAGATATAAAAGATAGAAGATAAAAGGTATATAAAAGGTAGATAAAAGGTAGAAGTAGAAGATAAAATGTAGGAGGTAAAAATAGGCATTGTTTGTTTTCTAATCAATGGATTTAGAGATACAATAAAAACAAAAATTACTTTATTTTTGTTTTTAAGTCATAAAAGTTATTTAGAGAACATAATATAACTAAACAATTTAAGTTCATGCCATTTAGGAAAATTTCATAAATCCTTCGTACCTTTAGAAAATAAAAACAAGAACGAAATATCGTGCATCAAACATAGACTATAAAATACTATTCTAGGCTGTCAGAATATTTTAAAAGTTACATTTTTCATTGTAATGAAATGCGATATCTAGATAAACAATTTAAAAATACTACTAAGACTATTGAAAATTCATTTTAAGCAATTTCTGTCCATAGCCGCTAATGTACGTGAATTCTTTCATATATACCGTCGTAAGATTTAAAAATTTATACACACTATGTAAATACAATAAAAATGAGTTAAGTTTAAAAATGCCTACAACAGTTTAAAACGCATTTCCAGCAATTACCGCTTACAGTCAGTTTAATAACTAAATTATTTTGTATGTCTTTGTAAAGGAAATATAAATGCGACTTTCTGAATAATGTATAGCTAATATGATACAGTGCACTTAAGTGATGCATACCAACTTCGTTATATTTTAAATTGTGCAATATGATTGGCATACTCTGCAAAGATTTTTCTATAGATCATAATGTAAAGGTATTTTGTGTGTCTACACTGAAAAAAATCACACTTTCAAATCTGAGTAAATCACGAATTTCAAGAATTAATTTCACGGATTCTTTAGAAAGAGCGTTTAAGCACAAAAATGTTCCTAAGAAATATAAATCGGAAATTTTACTAAAATTAGTAGGTGAGAAAGCAGGAAATGTTCTTGTTTATATTGATGATGAAGAATTAGAAGATTATGATAAAATTAAATCTTTAATTTTGAAAGAATATGAACCGTCCCCATTTACCTGTTTACAAAATTTTAGAAACGCTAAAAGATTACCTGGTGAAACCCATCAACAGTTCTGTTCCCGATTAAGATCCTGTTTGTTAAATTATTGCAGAATTCGAAATGTTAAAGATTTCGACTCACTTATTAATTTAATAATATCTGATAAAATTTTTGAAACTTTGGATAATGAGCTCGCAACTCACATTGCAGTCAAACAAGGAGAAAGTTGGCTTTTGCCCGATCAGTTATCAAAAGACTGTGACATTTATTTTACTGCAAAAGGCAAGTCTTTTGAGGAAACAAAATTTGAGAAACGACCTATTTATCGTGAAGTGAATAACGAAAATACTAAATATGTTCCCCCACAACTAAGAAAAAATCAACTTACGTATGAGAACAGACACTTCTCAAAATCGCGTGATTGTTACATTTGTAATTCCCCATTTCACCTAGCAAAATTTTGCCCAAACAGAAGAAATAAGTACGATAAATCTTATACTCAAAATGATGATCAGGGTCAGAGAAAACCAAAAATGCAACAAGATACAAATAAATTGAAACCAAATAAAAATAATAATGCAGTAGTCACTAATGTTAGTTCCATGCATTTACACATGAATGATCAATTAAACGAAGTTACTATTTTTCCTTTAAAAAAAATCATTATTTATGTAGTAGGAAAAGAAGTAGAAGCGACTCTGGATTCCGGTACTCAAATAAGTATTTTAAATACGTCATTAATTCCTAATCTGAAAATCGAAGCTAAAGGTAGTATTTTGTTACAATCCGCTTTCAAAGAAAAAGTACAAGCAAATTTGGCTACTATACCCATCCATTATGAATTACCTAACAGTGCAATTTATGTCACTTTAAATAAGCTTTTTGCTTTCACTGAAAACTTAAATGTCCCCTGTTTAATAACTCCAGACGTGTATAATGCTTTGATTGAACTTCAAAATGAAGAGTTGTGTAATAGTCAATTGCAGGAGTTCGAAGGTCACGAAGCTAAAAATAGCTCAGACGCCCCACTGGCGAAAGAGGAATTAAATGTTTGTTTTATTTCTTCAGAGAATAAACAAAATGATCGAAATGATGAATTTTCAGAGTTTAACAAGTTTTGTGAAGAACAAAAAGATTGCGCAACTTTAAAGAATGCATTTAAGGACGCTAGATTAGGAAAAAATATTTTTTTGATACGGGATAATTTGTTGTATCATAAAGAAACTATTTGCGGTGATAAAATATATCAGCTCGTGTTACCGGAAAGTTATAGAAATAAAGTGTTAGAATTAGCTCATGATTCAATTTTTGGAAACCACATAGGGATGCGAAAAACTAAAGAAAGAATTAAATTATATTTTTATTGGCCGAATATTTCAAGAGATGTAGAAAATTATTGTAGAACATGTAAGAACTGTCAGTTAAAGTGCCCTGAGAAACAAACAGATAAAATTCCGATAACACCTGTTGTCCGTGCACCATATCCATTGCATACTGTAAATATTGATTGTATAGATGAAATTATTCCGCCGTCAGGGAGGAAACATAAATATTGTCTTACCTTAATTGATCAAAATTCTAAATGGCCGGAAGTAGTACCATTACGGAGTCTCTCTGCGAAAACGGCGTGTGATGCTTTATTAGATATTTTTATGCGCACCGGAATTCCTGAAGTTATCTGTTCAGACCAGGGCACTAATTTTAAATCTGAACTGACTAAAGAATTTGAGAACCGGTTAGGGGCATGTCCTCGCTTTTCAACGCCATCATACCCCGCTTCGAATGGATTAATTGAAAAATTTAATCGTGTGTTTAAACAAATGCTACATCATGTAATTCGTACGGATCCTATTAATTGGGATAAACATATGCCTTTTCTGCTTTTTGCCTACCGTGAAGTGCCAAATTGCACAACTGGAGTATCACCGTTTAAGCTCATGTATGGTCGGGAAGCTAGAGGTCCCTTGGCAGTACTAAAGTCATCATGGTCAGGTGAAATCCCCTGACCGGAAAATGCAACTGAATTAATTAATCAAATAGGAAGTGCTAACATAATTACATGTTTAGATGTATTAAAAGGGTATTGGGAAATTCCTCTAGAAGAACAGAGTCGAGATCTTACTTCTTTTAAAACCCATCGTGCTCAATACCGATGGAAAGTCATGCCTTTTGGATTGCGCAATGCGGCTGCCAAATTTCAGAAATCGATCAACAATGCTCTGGATGAACATCGTAAGTACAGTCGAGCATATCTGGATGATATTGCTATTTTTTCAAATGACTGGGAAAATCATCTGAAACATCTTGACGCTGTTTTATCCAAATTAACTGAACTGAAATTCACGGTGAACGTTAAAAAATGTGTTTTTGCAAAGGCACAGATCAAGTATCTAGGTCATGTCATAGGAGGAGGTAGACATGAGCCCGATCAGGAGAAGTTACGTGCCATTGAGATAATAGAATCGCCTAAAACCAAAACAGCTCTCAGAAGTGCATTGGGTTTATTTAATTATTATCGTGACTACATACGAAATTATGCTGAAATCACCAAGCCTTTAACCGACTTGACAAAAAAGAAAATCCTAGAAATCATTCCATGGTCTGAGATTGAAGAAGAGGCTTTCCAAACTTTAAAACATTTATTGTGTGAAGCTCCTAAGCTGTATACACCAGATCCTAAAAAGACTTACACTATTCAGAGTGATGCCAGTTCTTATGGAGTTGGTGCTTGTCTATCGCAAAGAGATGAGAAAAAAAAGTTGTGTCCTATTAGTTTTGCTAGCCAAAAGCTCATTAAAATGCAACAAAACTGGTCGACTATCGAGCGTGAAGATTATGCGGTAGTGTGGGCATTAAAAAATTTTGAAGTTTATGTGTTTGGTGCGGAAATTGAACTAATAACTGATCACAATCCCTTAATATATCTTCAGAAATCTGCACCTCAGTCTGCAAAATTACAAAGATGGGCCTTATCTCTACACAGATATAACATAAATATTTCTCATTGCCCAGGTGCAAAATTAAAAAATGCAGATAGTCTGTCACGACTAGTTACTGTATAAGGATTATTTAAATGATACTTTCTTTTGTGTTTAATTTTGGTATGCAGTATTATATCAAGTCGTCTTTCCATCTGTTGTGAATTGTTAGTGTTTTGTTTTATTTGTTTATTATATATTCATTATAACAAGGCTTCTATACATCTGTTTTGAATTGTTAGTGTTTTTTTATATGTTTCTTATATATTCATTATAACTATTATAACAAGGCTTCTATACATCTGTTTTGAATTGTGTTTTTATATATATTTTATGCTGTATAGTTGTATGGTTGCTATTGGTCAGATTTTACTTCGCTTTGCGTAGCACAATCTTATCGGGGGGGGGGGGGGGTGTCATGCAACCAACATCCTTCCAACCTTTTTTTTTTGTTTTTAAAGTAAACGGAAGTGAAGAGAAGAGAGAAGAAATGGTGTTTTGTTCGGAGTAAGTAGGATGCAGAAATGCATCCGAGTATATTTTTGTTGTTTTAAGAAGTGATGTGGTTTGATGAATTTTTATGAATATTAGTGAAAGTGTACATAATGTAAATAATATTGTAAATACCAGCTCTCATTTTCAATAAACTGTGTATTTAAAATTTAAAAAGAAGAATTTGTGCGTCATTCGGCTGTCATGATATTACACGTATGTAAATTTAAATCTTTAATATTACCTTTCAGCAATTGATGTCATTGATTAGCTGCCTCATTGATTTCTATAGTTTTTAAATGACGAAATTTGCATTAAAATAATTACCTGTCAATAACATGTCAAGAACTGAGAATCAATATCACTATTTGAGAATTTTTTTAAATGTGAAACTCAAATTACCTAACAAAATGTTTGAAATATTTTTCTGTTTCCTGTTTATTCTTGTTTTTTAAAAAAATAGCCATTCCGTCGTGTATTGCTTGTTATTTATCGAGAACATAGTGTGTTTCCAATTATTGAGGCTGTTACCTCGGCAGTGGGTATAATATAAAAACAACAGCCATGCTATGGAAAGAAAACTATGCAATGTAAAATAGTGTAAAAAGTGGCAGTGGTTTCTGGCCAGAGTGTCACATTGCATAAATCAAATAAAATTTGAAATCATATTGCAAACACTCCCCCACCAGACCCTACGCCACATTAACAAGTATATCACAGTCCCAATACACAGCTGAATTAAAACAGATACATGTAAAACACAGTAGAAAATCCAGTAGAAAAAAGTATCATTTTGTACCCAAACCTGAACCACATAGCCACAAAATAATTCAAAATCTAGTGTCCTTATTGTGTGGCTATGTGGTTCAGGTTTGAGTACAAAATGATACTTTTTTTCTACTGGATTTTCTACCGTGTTTTACATGTATCTGTTTTAATTCAGCTGTTTATTGGGACTGTGATATACTTGTTAATGTGGCGTAGGGTCTGGTGGGGGAGTGTTTGCAATATGCTTTCAAATTTGATTTGATTTCTGCATTGCGACTCTTTAGCCGAAACCCACTGCCACTTTTTATAATTTTTTACACTGCATAATTTTAGTTCCGTATCATGGCAGTTGTTTTTATATTATACCCACTGCCCTCATTAGTCCATCAGCCTTCTCGGCTGGCGCCTCGGAAGGGTGTCCGCTGCCTTTGAGGGCACAGCCTTTTTAGTTTCATTATTCTGTTCTAGTTTGATTTGTTTAATTTTGATGTTTTGTCTTTTTCACTCGTTAATTGCTATTTAAATATTTTGGGGAATTCTGGTTCTGGTAAAAATACTTGCATATTAGGAAAAAAGTATATATATATATATATATATATATACATACATATATATATATATATATATATATA
Organism: Maratus michaelseni; assembly: GCA_963931845.1. Taxonomy (NCBI): domain Eukaryota; kingdom Metazoa; phylum Arthropoda; class Arachnida; order Araneae; family Salticidae; genus Maratus; species Maratus michaelseni. The sequence goes on along the minus strand of OZ007589.1, from coordinate 444,953,868 downwards.
TATATATATATATATATATATATATATATATATATATATATATATATATATATATATACATAAACGATTGTGTTATATTATTACGAATTAATTCAATAGTAACATTTTCGCTAATATAACACCCACCATTAAAGATCACCCGGTTATATTTATGAAATATTAAGATTGTTCCTTCTTTAAAGAAGTTTAAAGAGGAAAAAGCTAAGATTGCAGAAAAAAATTCATTTGTTAAAAAATATTTTAAAAGAAGCTAAAGAAACATTAATGATTTCGATATCTAATGTTTGGTATGCATAATATAAAACTCTGATACAAATAACGTATATCTCTGATATGGTAGTTGAGCTCCGATTTAAAGCTTTTACTGTAATGTGCAAGGTTTCATTAAAATGTTTTGCTTCATAAAGGTATTGTCAATAATTCCAGCGCGACTCACTATGCACCAACTTGTTAAATACTAAATTCTATCCCCAATTCTAAGTATGCATAATTCGGAAGTTGATTTAAAATGAAAAGAGAATTTTTGATATTTAGTCATTAAGTCAAAAAAGTTAACATTCTACAATTTTATCTAAGTATAATTTTTACTGGATATGAAATATAGAAAATTATGAAATATGCGTATTTTCCTGTCATTTAAAAATATTTACCTATGACTTTTACTGAAAGAGACGTAAATAAATCTTTCACATTTCATAATAGCTTTTACATATTTCTTCAGATTTAAAAACATATATACAAAATGTAATGTTATTATTTTATCAGCATATTTTTTTAATATTCTTCCATTTAAGTACTGAATATTTATCAGTTAATATTATCATACTTACGTCTTTGCATTTTGTATTTTTGTTTTGATGACACATATGCAGTTGGAATATAACTTTCATAGTTGTATGAAACGTTGTAGTCGTTAAATAATATTCTCGATACCTACTGTGACTGAAAAATTTTAAAATAAGAGAGTTGCCATGTATCTTATCGAATATCGTAGAACCTTATTTATTGAGACAGATGTCAATTAAAATGGACTTCATTTTTTACGCTGCATATGGCATTATTACCATTAAACGATTGTGTCTATTTTATTATGTATCTGTAAAATTATAAATTATTACCTCATGCTGTTTGAATACAATTATTATAGATGTATGGCACATTTTAGCCATCAAATACTATTCTCGATACTAACTGTAACTTACAAATTTTAAGGTAGAAGGTCTGTGAGATACAGTATCCTTTTTACATACCCATCATACGTGTCTTGTAATCGTCTTAAAAATCGAAAAAGAAATTTGACAGGTTTACACGTTTCAGACATATACACCGAAAAACATATTTTTAGAAGAAAAAATTGCCGTCCGTCTATCTGTAGCGTGTCTGTAAACGCTTTATCTCCCAAACAAATTGAGATAGAGACTTTAAATTTGGTATGTACTTAGTATGTAATAATGGGAAGAAGCTTATAGAATTTCAGTAACCTCGATTATCTGGAACTATTTTTTTCGAACTCTCGAATTATTCGTTCTGATAAAAAGTATATAAAATTTTTTGAAATTGTTTATTTTAAGGAGTGAATATAAAAGACAATAAAACTAGTCGTTGGGGGCCACCGTTATACTTACCCATCATGGATATGCATAATGTAAAATATTAAAATAAAAATGTGTAAACTACTTATAAAATGCATTGCAATTCAAATAAAATCGTGGCTTGATGACGTCACAAACTTTAAAGGCTCGATTACTGAATTGCTTGAAAGAAACATCCTTATAACTCCAAAAATAATAATCCTATTAACAAGCGGTTTATTGCATCTGATTACGCGTCAAATTTCCAATTAAAATATATCTTTGAAGTGAAATTTGGATGAAATACAGGGTCAGAAAAATCGAAGTGTGTGGAAATAGGATTCCAAATATCTCGGCAACTCATTATCCGATCGACTTCATGCTGTATGCAAAATTTATGTTTTTTTTATTGTCTTTTATATTAATTTCTTAAAATAACCAATTTCGAAAATTTTTATACACCTTTTATCAGAACGAATATTTCGAGAGTGCGAAAAAAATAGTTCCGGTTAATCGAGGTTATTGAAATGAAATAGGCTTCTTCCCATTATTACATACTAAGTACATACCAAATTGCAAGTCTCTATCTCAATTTTTGTGGGAGATAGAGAGTTTACAGACACACAGACGGACGGCAATTTTTTTTTCTAAAAATATGTGTTTCGGAATCTCCAGTGTCTGAAACGTGTAAATCCGTCAAAATTTTTTTTCGATTTTCAAAACGATTACAAGACTTACCCTATACTACGTATGATGGGTAAGTAAAAGCATAAATTTTGCATAAAGAATGATGTCGATCGGATAATGAGTTACCGAGATATTTGTAATCCTATTTGCCACACTCTTCGATTTTTCATGACCTTGTATTTCAACTAAATTTCATATCAAATATATATTTTAATTGGAAATGAGACGTTTTATCCGACGCAATCAACCGTTAGTTAATATGATTATCCTTTTTGGAGTTTTAAGGATGTTTCTTTTATGCAATTCATTAATAGAGCATTTAAAGTTTATGACGTCATCAAGCCACGATTTTATTCAAATTGCAATGCATTTTATAAGTAGTTTACACATGTTTTATTTTCGTATTTTATATTATGCATATCCATGATGGGTAAGTATTACGGTGGCCCCCAATGAATAGTTTATATATGTAGCCATCAGATAAAATGGATTTAAATTTTCACGCTGCACATGCGTGATTACAATTAAACAATTATATCGATTTAATTATTTATATGTAACATTATTTCCTTAATATTCTATATATAAACTTTCAATTTAAAAAATCATACTTTAATTAGAATATATTTTGATATTATTCAATAATTTATTAAACATCTATACTTAATTAATTACAACTATAACCATTTTCGTACGCGTACAAGAAAACTTATAACAATCTCCATGACAAACTAATATCATCTAGAAATTTATCAACCTAAACCACATCAGCATTACTTGGTATATAGATGAAATGTTCAAGATAAATTATTACAGCGACATAAATCTACCTGCGAAGACATATTGATTATGTCTAACGCAAGTTGATAATGCAGCAGGTGATTAGGGAACTATCTATCAAATATATATATCCATCGATCGTTACAAATATAGTATTTAAATTTGAGTCGATATTATTATTAATATTTGTTAAGTTTTTAATTTGTAGCTTACTTTAGAATAGGAAAATCTAGCGTTAAAAGTTTATATCTGATCCTATACTGTTGTCGAGCTGCATCCTCATTTAGTTTGTTGTAAATATTTCGTGTTTAAGATTAATAACGTGATGCACTTAATCTCCAAATATCAATAAACTAAATGACAATAAGTATTTAAAATAAATTTAGAGCTTTCTTTTATTGCATAACAAAAAATAGTTTGAAAATAAAAACACAAAATTTTCGTTCCTTAATATTTTCAATTTAAAATTAATCAATCAGATTTGTTCTTTAATTGATTGTACGAGACTATGAGAAAGAAAATTTTAGGATAAAATATTCCGTTTTAATATTTTTCCTGATTGGATGATTTCAATGTATTAATTAAATGTAAAAATATTTAAAAAAATAAAACTAAACATACTTTCGTTAAAATTCAGATAAAATTCAACTAATAATATAAAGCACAAATATGTGCGTCGCTCACGAGGCTAACGAAAAAGAAAGGCTACCTCGGTGCTTTACGCATATCTTTTTTTACAGACCGCGGGAGTCACGTGATGCTTGAATGCACCAATGCAGGTGTACGAAAAGAGCATCACGTCACTCTAGCGGTCTGTAAAAAAAGGGTAAGTGGAATGCACTGCGGTAGCATGTCTGTTTGGTTAACCTCGTAAGGCTACCGCGGTGCTTTACGCGTATCTTTTTTTACAGACCGCCGGAGTCACGTGATGCTCGAATGCACCAATGAAGGTCTACGAAAAGAGCATCACGTCACTCTAGCGGTCTGTAAAAAAGATAAGTGGATTGCACCGCGGTAGCCTGTCTTTTTCGTTAGCCTCGGTCGCTTAATACTGACGTCATAATGATGCGGGCAACAATGTGTTGAAAATAGATGAATGCTGCAACAATGGAGCTATTTTTGCAATTAAATAATCGTAACGTTATTTCTATAGGGAAAAATGCAAGTTTTGGGCAGACGTTGACACTCCTTAGGGATCGAATTTTAAAAAAGATATTGTGAAATTCATGTATTTCCCTCTAGAATACATACATATTTCAAATTTCAAAGCTCTAAGTCAACAGGAAGTGGGTGAAAAATGAGTCACAAGATTTGACTGACACATGCATACAGAAATGTAAGGTAAAAAAATAATAATAATATAAGAAATCTCATGAAGAGAAATAAAAGATTTAATAATTCGTTTCACTACCCATTTTCACAGACATTATTTTATTTTCATACACATAGAACAAGCAGTGTACACGTCTCAAAGTTTTAAAAAACACTTTTAAAACTACACAAAACTAGTCAATCTGTTAAAAATTGTAAAACAGTAAAAATAGTTTCACCTGTCGTTCTCAGACATCCCATGGCAGCCTCATGACACTTATGCAATCTTTTACTTCATTGTTTACATGTTTGAAAAAACAATAATATCCGTGTAAATGGGTAGTGCAAAGAAAGAGTATATTAAAAATGACATTATGAACGATCATAGATAAAAAGAAATAAAACATTTACTGTACTAAATATTTAGAATATATACCTAAGAACAAAATATTTATAATTAAATAAACATGTAAATACCTATATTATTCATCATAAATATAAAAATAAATATTGTTAATATAGGATAAAATATGTTTTAAAATGCATTAAAAATCTTGAAAGTTTAAGGATAATTTTTATTTTACGTCAAACAAGCATAATAACTTTTACACAAAAAGGAAAGACATTTTCGGTAATACTCAAAGTTATTAATTAAGTAATACCTAATTTCTTAATGTCAGCATTTTGAGAGAAACGTAAGAAATGTGATTAAGAATTACGAACTCCTAAAAAACATATATCCTTTTAGTAATAAAAAAATAAAAAAATCTTCAGACATTCACTATTGTTCCGCGGCTTAATGGAATGAAAGAAAACACAACAGGAGAATTTAATATTAGTATTTACTATTCATTTGAAATGAATTAAAATGAATTAACTGTTTTCTGTTTCCAATGCTCAATGATGGATGTTTTTTATTGGTGATTTATAAATAAAAGGGTATCATTCGTATTTTTTAAGAAAGAATACTTCATTTCTTACCATCAACATTTTTAGGGAATCACAAGGAATATTATTAAGGATCACGAAATTTACATAAAAGGCATATAACATTTTACTTAAAAAAATGAAATGAAAAAAAAAAGAATTATTTCGCGTATTAATGGGTTGACAGAAAACGAAGCAGGTTAATAATTGCAGGATGATTTTCGAATGTTTTTATAATTAATTTAAAAGGAATTAAAATAAATAACCAGATCATTATTTGAGATGCTCAATAATGAATGTTTTTCATTGTTCATTAATAAATAATGAAAAAAAAAATATCCATCGGAAAATTCAAAATTGGATTTTTGTAATAAAACTGTGAAAACTTTGTACAATTTTACTTTGAAGATGTCCCGTAAGCACATATTTTTTAACAAAAATTTTAAGTAGGCATAATTTTAATTGAACCACTATTTATTTTTCATTACTGACTGTATATATGATTTGAAGCTGGGAAAGTTATTTTATCGTCACACTGAGAAAAACGACGCTTTCAAATCTGAGTAAATCGATGTTTTCATTTTGTTGTGAAACTTTTCGTTTCAAATAGGACGATCTAATGCTTTCAATTCTGAAATACCAGAAATACTCAGAATATTGAAATATGGACATACTCAAAATTGAGCACATAGAGGTCACTTCATACTCATTTTCAAAACATGAACATACTCAAAAATGATTAGAATCAATTCAAACTCATTTTTTAAACAGGGACATACTCAAATATAAGCATATACAAGTCAGTTCATACTCATTTTTGAAACATTGACATACTCAAATAAGAGCACATGATGTTTTATTCTTGAGTGTGTGCATGTTTTCAGAAATGATTATATACATGTTTCAAACTTTATTAATTTTGATTCTGAGCCATTTTGACTATGCGACGTGCTCTGATTTCAGTATTTTTTTTCTCAGTTTTGAAAATGTCATATTTAGAGTGCACCCTCTATAAGTAGGGTACATATAACTACATAAGTCCATTAATCTCAATAATAATTGAAAAAAAAAACATTTGTTTTATAACATCATCTGCCTTACCATACATCAGTCGTCACATTAATCTTTATAATACGATATTAATAGAGAACCATATGAGAATATAATATGAATTACATGCATCTATAAACAAGTAGTTGGGATTTGACTCAAAACATATTTGGTGAAGTGCAAAGACTCATTATGTACATTACCTCTTAAACAGTGTAGCGAAATCAATTCATCCTTAAACTAGAAAGCGGATTGTACATAAATTTATAATGTAATTTATATAATTTCATGATTTTATGTAGATAATAAGTAGTTAAGTTACATGTGTGATATTCAATTTCACTATGATAAAAATTCTTATTTCGAGTAGAGAGCAAAATTGTTTTTAAGCTAACAATATAATAAACTATAACACCTTGTAATGATATATTTATTTTAAATGCTAGAAGGTGTAAATTCATAACATAATAAATACACAGTAAAATAACTTTTATTAGGTTGTTTGAAGTTTGGCTCACTCCGAGCCATTTTCCAGAACAAATGAGAATATTCCATAATTGCACAGTCTTTATACTATCATTAAATTTTCATGTACTTTAAAAAAAATACGCACGTTATCAATTGTTTTTACTTGGTTGTTTGTTTTCATATCTGTAACCATGGAGTAACTCAAGCCACAATTTCTGTAAGTTAAAAGATAGCTATATTTAGCAACTATAGCTCAAATTCATATGGATAAAATATTTAAAATACTATAATTCATATCATTATTTTATTCACTTTTTGATCAATTTAAATGCACGCAAATAAATTTTCTCTTGTACTTTTTAAATCATTTAATTAATTTTATTTAAGGTGGGGGAACCAAAGGTGCCCAGTTTTAATGTGGTATATTACCACTCAAAAGTAGAATTAATTTAATTTTTAATCGCAAAACAGTGGTACTTGATTGTCATTCATGTATCTGCAGTGCACGTAGCTGAATTTAAAGAGATCACTATGATCCTCTGACATTTTGTGCTGTGATTTCACTTTTGAGGAGTAGTCGTTCTAATTTCCAGGTATGAAGATATTTTAATTTACACGTGTTTAAATTCTTAGAACTTTGAGTTATGATACGTGTTCTGAAAGATTATTTATTTATCTTTGACCACATTTACTTCAATTCTAAGAAACATATCAGATTAATACTTTTACGTCGTGCAAATGGCGATCATACGCATGTTACCAACATGGCCACCTTAGAAAACAAATGTGGAAATCAATCTAGTAACTGTGATTTTGAAATTTTCTACATAAATATCTGAAAAAAACGTATTATCATTTATTGTTAACACCAGATAACACGCAACAGAAGTCAGAAACTCCCAGAAAAAAATCACTGAAATACCCTGCACAAAAAAGTGCTTCGAGGTCTTTTCGTGTCATAAGATCAGAAGATTAAGAAGAAAACCTCGAAAGATATCAAAAGAAAGAAAGTATCATCAGAGCATAATATAAAGCAAAATTGTTTGCCGAGAACTTTTCATATTTTAAAAGTGAATTAAATACATGGGCCACCTTTGAAACACTATGCGCCAAAAGTGACCCACAAGTTAATAATTTTGAAATTGTATTTTAAAAGTAATTAAATTTTATTTCACAAAGAATAGTATACTTGGTATGTGTTAGAGATGAGTGTAAAAATTTCAAAAAAAAAATTCAGTCACCACACACCAAACCAGAAAATTATAAGAAATCCTCAAATCCTAACTATGGCCACCTTTGGTGTACCTATCTTATATATAATAACGTTTTTTTCATAATCACAACATACCAGCTTTATTCACTGATCTCTTTAGCTCCAAGTTAAATCCAATGAAATGCAAACTATTTCGTAATGGTTGGTAAGAAACATTGCTATATAAATCAATGTATTAGAATAATATAAAAGAAAGTTTTGTGAGAAAGCCACAGTGTACGAATTTTAAATATTAACACAGAGAAACATTTGTTAAACTATAGATTATTTTACGATTTATAGCCATATGAGTTTTGTATTAGTTTAAATTAGTTTAAGATTTCTAAGAATGAATACATGAATATATATTCTTTCTTTAATTAAAAATGTATATTTTTTAATATTAAATGAATGAATCGTATGTTAGGAGTGAATTTTTAAGGCTTGCAGTGTTAAGTAGAAAATGTGGATGCGTAAACTGCTAATTTATAGCCGAACTCTAAATACGCGTTATTCAGGACGTTTGACGGGAAATAGATAACAGGTATGATGTGTATCGCTTGCATAATGGTGCATCTATAACTACATCTAACAAACATTGAACCTTCCACCAAATACTTATTATATATATTATTTTAACTTACGATACGTAGTATAGGGTAAATCTTGTAGTCGTTTTGAAAATCGAAAAAAAAATTACGGATTTACACGTTTCAGACACTGCAGATTCCGAAAAACATATTTTTAGGAAAAAAAATGCCGTCCGTCTGTCTGTGTGAATGTCTGTAAACGCACTATCTCCACAACAAATTGACATGGGGACTTGAAATTTTGTATGTTTTTTGTATGTAATAATGGGAAGAAGCTTATTGAATTTCAGTAACCTCGATTATCCGTAACTATTTTTTCGGACTCTCGAAATATTCGTTCTGATAAAACATACATAAAAATTTTCGAAATTATTTATTTAAGTAAATCGGATACTGAGTTTCCGAGATATTTGTAATCCTATTTTCCACACTCTTCGATTTTTCATGACTCTGTATTTCATTCAAATTTCAATTCAAATATCTATTTTAATTGGAAATGAGACACTTAATCCGACGCAGTAAACCGTTAGTTAATAGGATTATCAATTTTGGAGTTATAATGATGTTTCTTTTACGCAATTAAATAATAGAGCATTTAAAGTTCATGACGTCATCAAAACAGGATTGCAACGTATTTGATAAATAGTTTACGCCTGTTTTATTTTCATATTTTATATTATGCATATCCCTGATGGGTAAGTATTACGGTGGCCCACAACGACTAGTTTTATACGTGATTATAAAAGCATTTACATATAATTTATCCAGCATAAATTTAAGGAACTGCATAGATTTCAATCTTTCTATAGTGATGTCCAAAATTTAAGGGGCAGTGACAGGACACTTTCGATTTCAGACATTTTGTCAAATATCTACTGAAATTAGTGACGTAATGGCCTTGAACTTTGAGGATGTAAAGACCATGTTTGACTTCATGTTTTTCAGTGAAGATTTAGTGCCGAGGACAATTAGGGGGTACTAATAAATTTAACAATATAATAATATTTACGTTCCTCCAAGAAACAGAAAATGCTCAAAATGGTCTGTCATTGTAGCAGAAGACTTTGTTGGTCCTGTTCAACGTTCTTGTGGATTTGTGTAAGAATAGTATGCATATTGTTGAAGATGTTAAAGTTTCTGCGAAAAATTCAATTTTTTTTTGTTTTTAGCATGCAGAATTTTCAACTGAATTTAACAGCGCTTTGCGAAAACTTGTCAAAGAACAGTAGAAATAGTGTAATGTAATTAAAAGATGAATATATTGAACATTTGAGGAGATATGGATATTTCTATGAAATAATTTTCGAACTACACCAATTTTTTTTTCATGAGTTGGTAGTCAATTCTATAGAGAAACGTATATAAAAAATCTATTCAAATATCTCGAAAATTCAGGAAGGCGTAGTGATTTGGATTATAAGGGATTTTTCCCTCAATTTTTCAATCAGCTTACTGTGTCGCCGATACTTTTATGAGTTTTCACGATATTTGACTGGTCTTGTTATATGAGTTGCTCTATAGAATTATTTGACTACTAAATATTGACAAGAAATCTTTGCTGCAGTTCGCGCATGCGCAGTTAAAAGTTATTTCACACAAATGGTGAACAGGATCTGCATAATAATTTGCTACAGTGACAACCATTCTGAGCATTTTCTGTAACTTGGGTAATCGCAAATATTATTTTATTATTAAGATTATTATTGCCCCCCCCCAACTAATTGTTCTTGCGACTATATATCCATTGAAAATTTTTAAAGTCAAATATGTTATTTACATTCTTGAAGTTCGAGGATAATTCGTAAAGAATTTCAGTAGATATTCCACAGAACGACTAAAATCGAAAAAGTCCGGTCACTGCCTCTTAAACTTTTGAACATCAGTGCATATTACTTATTTACCGTGAGTGTTTAAAATTTCACAAAATAATGCTAAGATCATAACAAATATAGTTTAGGAATTATTGTTATAGCTGTTTTTCACTGACCAGGTCCATTTGATGATTACCTTAATGTTTTATGTTTATTTTATTATAGTGAAAGTATAAGAAAAAATACATCCCTTAAAAATGAATTAAGAACAATAGTTGAATATCCCAGGCTGTTGCGTAATTTGAAGTAAAAACGTAAAATTTAATTTAAAAAAAACGAAAATAGTCCTTAAATACAAATATAAAGGGAAGAACTTATTCGAGAACAGAAGAATACAGAAACAAGAAAATAGAAAACTGCATTAAAATATAGATAAAATGCTTAAGTGATACAAAGCGGAACACAAAAGGCTTATAAAAACCTGTTAATGTTGTTAATGAATGACCACTAGAAAATTTAAAACAAGATTAAAAGCATATGGCAGATATCAAATATGACAGAAGTACTACAGCACTGGCAAGACTACATAGAACCGAGACTTTAAAAATTGATTTTAAAAATAGTAAAAAAAATTATTCCTCAAGGCTTTATTTCCCATCTATTATCCGTGAATCAATAGAAATCAATATGCGTAACATGAACATTTGCAACGAATCCGCCTCATTTGAATTACCTAAAATTTGCCACGAGGTACTTTTACGTTTTAGAAAAGCAGTAAGATAATATTAATTTTCACGTTTTCAGTTGACTACTTCCTGCTTTTTTACATATATGATCTCGTGATTTATATTTTCAAGTTTATTTTTTAAAAGTTTGCGAGAATATTTTTGTTTAAATGTGGCCGCCGTATATGAGCGCTGAAACATATGCTGATCATTAAAAGGTTTTTATAAGCCTTTTGTGTTCCTCTTTGTAACACTTAAGGATTTTATCTATATTTTAATTATAATTAGTGATATTATTATGTGATTAAAAAACTGCACGATAAACACAAATTCAAATTTATAATATTATCTTTGACATCATTAATATAGGAGAGAAAAAATACTGGCATATGCAAAATTGTTCTCTCACAAGCGTAAAGAGAAAGTTGTAAGCATTAATAAAAATATCCGTTTTTTCTTCTTCTTTCTACAGAATTATTCTTGGTAAGTGTTTACCATATTTTCATTTATTTTTTTTTCAACGAGTCACTTTTTACATGCCTTGCAAATATACTCTGACTGCTTTGTCATGCATTTCTTTTGTATTGTTTCAATTAGTCTACCCTCGGAAACTTTTTGTAAGCGTAATAAATAACATTAACGCAAGCGATTCCGTGTGAAATTTATTTAAAGAGTAATTTTTTACCAAATAAAGATTAAGCATGTAGAAGAAAATACTTACACACTGTAAAATCTAGCGGGAAATAATTTTCTTTCCATTGAATTATACTTGTGTTACTTTGAAAATGTTCAGAATTGTATCATATCACAAATAACTTCAAGATAACTCATAAATTATTTTTTTATAGTTAAAAATGAAACATGAATTCACAAACAGTAAAATATAATTATTAATCAAAAAATTAGTGTCATTCTGCCTACATGAAGCGCGTTTTCCCATACTTTTGTCAAATTCAGAGCATATTTGGCATTTTAGTATAAATATTTTACTATACAGAAAATTATTGAATAATGTGCTTTTAATTCAAAGCTAAGTTGTTTTGTAGAAATTAAATCATTATTTGTATTCTAAGCAAACAATATATGATTGTTGCATTTAGGTCATTTTTTGCTAAATAAACCAAATGAGAAGTTCAAAGTATCTAAATGTGACAATGAACTTTATGATATGTATTTTCATATTAAACTATTCATTTAATTTCCATACATTTTTGAAATGTTAAATAAAGAGTTGAAATTCATAAAATTGATATTTTAATCACTTATTATTGAACTACTTAATATACTAAGTTTAAAAATAATCAATATAAAAAAATAAACGAAAATACGGAAATACTCTTAAACGAAAATACGGATATTGTAATTATATTTAATTAGAACAATGGTTATTCTTATACTTCGAATACCCAATTTTCTATGCCACTCCTGTACATTTTGTCCCTTTATTTCCAAATTATCTGCACATTCATTTTTTAAAATGATAAAATCATTACACAAAATTATCAAAATAATCATTTCCTGGCGAATAGTCGAAGAGTTTCAGAAAACAGAGATTATAGAATATTCAAATATAATTATTTAAATAATAACACGTGTGAATATTTAAAATAATATCCATTTTACTGCTATAAATGAAATGTATTTGTAATTATTTTCGTACTAATAACACATTTTTGAATATTTATTCGCTTGAATTGTATATTTCTTAAATTTGAATTTCCTTAACCTTAAAGCCTTACTACCTTTCTATATACACACATATGTCGATTAGATTTCTTATGTTTATTAAGTAAATTTTTGTAGAGTATCTTAAAATTCCCGGACTTCGTTAAATGTATTTGCCGTTTCCAACACCTACACAACGTATTGTTGGAAATATTTGGTATATAAATTGCTAGTATTTTTATACAAATACTATTACTGCAGCTAGTATTTACATTGTGTATATAATAATTCAAAAATCTCTATAAAATGAAATTTCTGCTATTTCAAATCAATTTAATACGTTAATGTATCTAAAAAAATATTCGGAATATTTAATGTACTTCAAAATATTCAAGTTTAAAACAAATTCAAACTATTGTTTCAGTCTATTATTAAAAGCAGACTAAATGAAATACGTATTCTCTATTATTAGTTCAAAGTTATTGACGCACAGAGAATTTCTATTTGTTCTATTCTAAGTTAAAGATTTTAAATAAAGATAGTCGACTCATTTAGAAATTAATATAAAATTAAAAAATAATTACTTTGATAACATTGTTTTGAAAAGATTCTTTTCAAAATTATTGCTTTCGGTATATTATTATTTTAAATTTTACTTACTTTATATACAGCTTTCTGTAGCATCATTGAAATATTTTCCTGAAAAGCGAAAGATTTATAAGAGAATTTTTTAACTGAAGTAAATGGTGTTCCTTTGCAAGGAATAAACGAAAAGAATATTACTCTATGGAGAAAAAGAACACTAAACTATAGAGGCACTCAAATACGTAGTGATTCAAAATATTTCCTCTAATTACAAATACCAAGAACTTTGAGGTAAAAAACGATAAAAAAATAGCCAAGACAAAATTTTCAAAATTTGGTTTGCGTACTGTATATCATTTCAGCATGATTTTTCTGAGTCTGGGTCACACGAAGAGTTTTTATTCTGTTCGATTTCAAAAGTTTTTTTTAAACTGTCTGAGGCAGCTTTTATGGGTAACAGTTAGTTTGTAGGTGTTAATAGATATGACTCATCTGCAAGCCATAGGATAGTGGGGAATAGGTGAATTAGAAGATAATTTACAATTATTGGGGTGAATCAAACTGCCACATATATGTTGTTCGCATGACAAAGTTTAGTCACATGTACGCAAACAAAATTTTGAAAAATTTTCTGCATTGTGTTTTTCTTTAGAACGACATTATTGACGATTACAATTATGACAATCATTATGAATTACTCTTTATAGTTTCTTTAAAAGTGTACTATAAAAATGATATTAAATTAAGATAAAAAAGGGAATCCTACGATGAGTTCTTGGATAAAATCAAGGCAACACTAGATACCAGGCTTGCTCATTCATTTTCATGACGTTACAAATAGTGGCTGGCAGCGACCAGCGATCGGTACAAAGCGACGCGCACATCGTTTTGTGCCAATCGCTGTATGTCTTTCTTCGCGGCCAGCCACCATTTGTGACGTCATGAAAATGAATTAGCAAGCCCGGTATTGGTTGGGCCTAAGTTGTTTATTGAATTTAAAAAATAATTTCAGGACTTTTTATAAAGTAATTTTTACATACAAGTCTTCTCGATTTTTCATACTAAATCAAGGACGCTCTCAACATTGTTTTTGATAATTTTTCGGTATCTCGCATTGTTTTCGAGATATGTACGAGTAGGCTAATTCCCAAATTTGTCGCTAGAGCGCTGTCCACTATTTCATAGCTTAGTGCATATAATGTTCTAGACAACATGTTTATTTATGTATTTAACTCGGATCAACAATGATTTGAGGCAAACAGTATTAAGGGAACAACCTGTAAAATAATTGTAAGAAAAGTCAGTAACCACCCTGGAGATAAATTGTAAGAAAAGTTAGTAACCAATTACGACGGATAATTATTCACATAAAATATATAATACTTAATTTTAACGATGCAAATATTATTCTTTACAAAAAATTCTTTGAAATTTCCAAAGAAATAACTATACTGGATTTCCCATGATAGAATGTTACTAAGTTTATAATTTAATAATTTGTTTTCTTTTATTTCCACACATTTTTAATATATTTCAGCATTAATGGATTATTATTTTTTAAATATTTATATTGTCTTTTGAATTGGATTTTTAAATATCAATTTAAATTAAATCATCATTGATATCGTTATCCCAATCAACTTCTAAAAATTTAAAAATACACCATCAAAATTTATTTATAAAATTCCTTTAACCCTTTGCGGGGCGGTGGTGTATATTATATACCACCTAATTTTAATCCGATTCAAACCAGAAACTTTTAATTAAATTTTACTTTTTTAACTTTGACGAAAAAAAGTTGAAAAATTGCTTATTCTTATTTTGAACTAAATTCTTTTCTAAATTCCGGTGGGAATTCAACGTTACAGGAGCAAAGGTGCTTGTCCCTGAAAGGGTTAAAATGCAATATTAAATACCAATTCAAATACCTGTAAATATGATAGTGAATGTAGAAAAATTACACTTAAAAGTTGAGTAAACAAGCGACAAAATTTAAAATAATCATTTCTATTTATAAATTTTAATAATCAATTTACGATATTGAACAAACAAGCTAGACAATATAAAAAAATTTTTAACACCTTGTAATAGTATATTACTTTTAAATGCTAAAGGTGTAAAATTAACAACTATAATATAAATTAAAATAACTTTTATTAGTTGTTTTACATGTTTCGACTCTTCTGAGTCATTTTCAAAAACAAAATGAGAATATTCTAAAGTTGCACGGGCTTTGAAGTTATTATTTACACGTACTTTTTAAAAAAATTACGCACGTTATCTATTATTTTTTACTTGATTGTTTATTTTCATATCTTTGAGCATGGAGTAATTCTAGCCACAGTTTCGGTAAATTAAAAGATGCCGCATCGTTACATATTGTATTTTTGCGCGTGAGTATCTCTATGGTTTCTCTTATTATGGATGGATAGTGTAGACTGGAGGGAAATATTATTTTACTTTCATTGAATACTAATTGCGATCCAAATAAATTTCAATGAAAGTAAAATAATATTTCCCTCCAGTCTACACTATCCATCCATAATAAGAGAAACCATAGAGATACTCACGCGCAAAAATACAATATGTAACGATGCGGCATCTTTTAATTTACCGAAACTGTGGCTAGAATTACTCCATGCTCAAAGATATGAAAATAAACAATCAAGTAAAAAATAATAGATAACGTGCGTAATTTTTTTAAAAAGTACGTGTAAATAATAACTTCAAAGCCCGTGCAGCTTTAGAATATTCTCATTTTGTTTTTGAAAATGACTCAGAAGAGTCGAAACATGTAAAATAACTAATAAAAGTTATTTTAATTTATATTATAGTTGTTAATTTTACACCTTTAGCATTTAAAAGTAATAAACAAGCTAGACATTATATTATTTTACATTTCATTTTTTAAAACTATTTTAATAAAAAGCATTACAATATAAACAAAAGTTACACATTTTCTGAAATAATAAATGTCATTCTATGGACATTTTTTTAAATTATAAAAAGACTCGCACATTCTTAAAGCAGTTTTTTTGTTTTGTATTTTTGCAGTTTTATACAAGAAATTTAAAATTAATCTTATATATCGTACGGGAAGAATTGCAATATGTTGCAGTGAAAGCTAGTCGGATGTGCAAATTCCAAAACTTTGGAATTTCTATTTCACAGATGTTATGTTCACAGATGTTAATACTTCATCTATTTCACAGATGTTAATACTTCAAAGTTTGCTGCCACAACGTCAATAAAATCAATAATTTTCGTTATTATGTTGTATGACAGCTAATTGCGAAGTATTGAGTTACTTTCATGCGAATCACACTTCGCTGCACGAGCAGTCGATGTACAACGTAACTCCGAAAAATTGAGGTAAACTTACAAAAATGGCTTTCGGTGAACAGTCCCAAATTCAACTGAGACCTGCAGACAATAGTCAAAAGCATGTAAATAAAACATGGTTCAATTGTATGCATAACTTCGATCGCTTTTCGATGATACAATAATGAAAATGGAACAAAAATCGCTATCACAGCCTCTTTTTTCGCGGAATATCCTCAAATTCAAATGGGACCTGCTGGCCATAGCCAAACACCTATAACTGAAATTCGGTCCAGTTCTATGCATAATGTTATACACTTTTCGATGATAGATTGAGGACGGACACACAGACAAACAGATCACAAACCCCTAAAACGTGTAAGTAATGCGGAAACGTGAAGTCGAAAAAAATTTCGATTACAATATTTTCTTCTATTATAGAAGAAGGTATAAAATCGAAAATAAGTGCTCATGGTTTCTTTTATATATATTCAGAAATGTGAACATAAAATAGTTACATGTAGACTTCACGATTATCCATCACTATTATCACGATTATCTATCAAATAAAAGTAATTTATCTCAGAAACACAAAAGATGGAAATAGAGTTACATTAAAATATATGAATTGCTTATTTTTATTTTACTTTTCGGGAGTAATAGCAATGACTAAAGTAAAAAAAATATATATATAATCATTCACAATGGCATTGAAAATGCTAATTACACATGGCGATATATCATTTGTGTTTTAATATTATGCAAACTGGAAACAAATAAGCATTTATCCAATATATATTACATTTATAATATAAATATAGTTTATTACTAATTTATACTCATAAGCTATTTTCTTTTGCATTCCGCAAAAATTAAACAATATATTTGCTCAAACACGTAACATTTTACACATATATTTTTATATCTAATATCTTGCGATAAAGTAGTAATTTCAAAATATCGATTTAAGCAAATGCTAAAAGTACCATTAGAAACTGCGGGAAAATTAATATTTAAACAATTATCCAGGTATACGTACGTATACCATAAAATAAACGACATATATGATAAAAGTAAATTCCAAACGGTTTTAAAAAGGCAATGTACATAATTTAATTATATTGGTTATTTTGGTTGAAATTAACTGTTTGGCTAAAACCGATATGTGGATTTTACAGGTGTATTAAATTTATAGGTTATCTTAAATTTAAATAAAGCCGCTTAATTTTAAATTTTAGTTTCTCTCGAGAGATAGGTGCAATGTTAATGAATACTTTATGTATATTTCATGCAATCTCAGTCTAAAAGGATAATAAAATAAAATAATAATCTACTACCTAAATAAAATACTAACTGAAATTTTGTTTCGATTGCTTATAACTCGAGTGAGTTCTGCTGAATGGATTTTGACGGCACTCGAACTGTTGGATAGATCTTTGTTTAGGGAAGGTTTTAAAAGACTGGCCTCCAAAAGTTAAGGTACAACCAGTGTTTTGTGTCTAATTTGAAAACAAATGCACAAAAACACATACAATTTAGAGAAATTGTGCTTTAAATAGTTATTTATCGAATTTTATTTAATTTTAACATCAAGCACTATTTGCAAATAAAAAGTTGCATATTTTGCAAAAGTTCAATGTTTGATAAAAAAAAAATAGCAGTTTTTGTGAAAAAAAATAATTATTTTTATTTTAATAAGGCATGTGTCCGGCCCTACTTCTAATGTCTGTGTGGCATCGACTTTCCATACTGTCAAATAAGATGTCGGACACTGGAATGGCAAACAAAGACCATGCATGGAGAAAAGATTATTCCAGCTCATTTAAATTCCAGCCCAAACCAAGATTCCATCTCCTCTATACCTGTATCTTTCAATGTTACATAGATATAATCTGATGCCTCGTTCTCTCTAGATCAGCACACGAACTGAATCACTCTCCGAAGCAAACTGTGACTCATCTTTGAGCAATACGTAAGGCCATTGTTGTCTGTTACAAGTAACGTGCCCTCTTGGCCAAAATAAACGAGCACTACTGTGCCACACACAACAGATAGTTTTCCATAAAGACCTTAATTGTGAAGACGTCTATGCATCGTAATCGCAGGTATCGTCATCCCTGTTGCTTTACGATGATCTGAAATGAGCTGAGCCACAGTAGTGATGCTCCTCCTTCGGGCCAAAAGAGTTAGAAAGCGATCTCTTGCAGGGGTTGATAGCCATGAGCGGTGTAGAAAAGTCTTCTTGATACTGAATTTTTATATTCAAATTATTCCCAGAGTCTTTGGACGAGATAACGCGGCACATTAAGGCATCTAAAAGCATCAACTTGTAATAACCCCATTTCCACCCATCCAATTGACCGCCATCTTAACGAATGAGGCAAACGGCATCTACTACATATGAATAACAATATTTTAGGACCAACAACTGAATATCAACAAGCATAAACACACACACACACACACAAATTTATAAAAGTGGGATATTCACAGTCTTTCCCGACTGTCATATAAGTGTACAATTCTTTAAAAAAATATAGAGATGGGTATAATTGTTGTATGGATGTATTGAATAAGAACATAAGAATATACATATAAACCATATTTTCTATATTTATTTCCATTATTTTAATACTGAGTGTCAAAAAACTGGTTGTACCTTAACTTTTGTAGGCCAGTCTATGTAACATATCGTTCTACGTAGATTAGTTATAGAATTATGATGGAAAGTTCTGTTATTTTGGACGAAAAACTCACCATTGCTAATTTTTGTACGACCATTATCATTGGAGAAAAAAATAAAACGGCTATACACCTCACAAAATTAAAGGAAAAAACTCTTAGTACACTGCTAGCCATCCAAAATGCTACACCATGAAGGAATGCAAATAACAGAATGATATTTATTGTACAAATACATTATAATGTGAAGAAAATGTGATTACATTTTCAGAAAATTTGGAGGTATAGATCCTGAGAAAACATTACCCAAAGCCACCTCTGGCCGTAATAACAGCATTTATCTGGCTACCCATGGAGACGACCAGAGATTGGATGTAATGTACGGGTACATCAGGTCCATGCAAATTCAACACTGTGTCACAGTTCATTAACCGTAGTGACGGACGAGTGGTGGGGGGGGGGCAGGCGCTCAGAAGCCATTGACAGGACATTTTCAATTGATGAGAAATCAGGAGAACGTGCCGGCCAGGGCAACAGTCTAACATGTTATGTATCAAGGAATGCCAGAACAGTACGAGAAACATACGATGGCTCATTGTCCTGCTAAAGCTGTTGTGGAGGCATCGAATATAAGGCAGAACCACGGGCCGTAACCATTGAGTAATGTAACGGCTGCTGTTGAAATTGGCAGAAATGCGAACAAGAGGTTACCGGGACATGTATGCAATGGCACTTCATACCGTCACTCCAGGTGGTATGACAGTATGAGGATTCGAATGCAAGCTGACCATGTGCGTTTTCCACGATGCCGCCAAACATGGATGCTGGCATCGTGATGCTGCATACAGAGCTTGGATTCATCAAAGACGACGCGAGACGCCATTCCTGCGTGATATACAGCATCATAATGCCAGCATCAGCATCCATCCCTCTAAAAGGTGTGAATTTACAACATAAAATAACTTTTATTAGGTTGTTTTACATGTTTCGGCTCACTCCGAGCCATTTTCAAAAACAAATGAGAATATTCCGTAACTGCACGGTCTTGGAAGTTATGATGTATCACAAATCTGAGAATTATTATATTGGCATAACCAGCAGGAAATTTAGTTACAGAAAAAAGTAACATATAGCTGATATTAAGTATAATAGAAAAACCACAGCCCTGGCAAGATTATATCAAGAAAAACCCATACAAAAAATTTTCTATGAAAGATAAATTTCAATTCTATCCATCCATAATAAGAGAAACCATAGAAATACTAACACGCAAAAATACAATATGTAACGATGCAGCATCTTTTAACTTACCAAAATTGTGGCTCGAGTTACTCAATGGTTACAGATATGAAAATAAACAACCAAGTAAATATAAAAGATAAAGTGCGTAATTTTTAAAAAGTACACGAAAATTAAGTGATAGCATTTTGAATTATAACTTCCAAGACCGTGCAATTATCGAATATTCTCATCTGTTTTTGAAAATGGCTCGGAGTGAGCCGAAACATGTAAAACAACCTAATAAAAGTTATTTTATGTTGTTAATTTACACCTTTTAGCATTTGAAAGAAATATATTATTACAAGGTGTTATAATTTATTATTATATTGTTATGAGTTCTTGTGGTATTTTACACATTACATGCAGTGCTATCTCTTCTCTGTGCATATCTTAATATATAGACCCTAGCAAACTACTTATTTATGTTTTTAATTTTTATTTATAATTTGTGTGTTTTTGGAAGTTTTCGAACTTGTTATTCATAACGCTTAATGATTGAATTTAATCATTTAGTTCAATAGTGCAGCTTTTAGTATATAAGCACGTCTACGTGGCATTACGTAAATTATAATAAATTCGAAATGCATACTGATTGTATGCGCAAAACACATAAGGTTATGTTTGGAGGGATACAGATACATGATTATACCGGAATGTAACATCGATCTATTGATTAGAACATTAGTTAATTCGCATGTTTACCACCAACGTAAATGGGAATCATTATAGTAGCATTATACTAAGGGTATTTCTAATTAATACAAAACAATAACTAATACTTAACAGTTGCTGTTTCTTGTTAAAACCATGAAGCTGTGCGATATCATGCGATGAATCAAGATTAACTTTGTTTTTACATTATTTCAATTTTAGTAAGCTATTTTAATCGAATTCTAATGTTTTGCAAGTATATCATACTAAATGGATTAACATCGCAATTCATTTGAGATTTGAAAACTTTTATATTTTAGATACATTTATATTATAAAAGTTTCAATCAGTATGTATGGTATTTAAAGTTTAATTTGTTAAAATTTCCAAATAAAGATATTACATATCTTACATGACGGTTACAATGTATATCTTAATATACAGCGCATAAATAATTCTTAATGTTCTTTCACAAGAATTTAACTAAAAATATAATTTAAAATTTTTATAGTTTTCCTTTCGTTAATATTTTCTAAAGCCATTTGAAAACATAACCTCTATCGTAGAATTTGAAAAAAATATATATATTCAAATACATTTAAATGATAAACTAATGTAAAATTTAAACATTAACATTATAATTGATGTAAGTATTATATTGAGATAATTTCTAATACAGTTAACCATCTAAGAATTAACAACATAAAACAATTTGCTTTGATGTGTTCTTAGAATATTTTAACGATTAGCCTTTGCTTAAAGATCCCGCTTTCCATTATTAACGATTCTTCCCTTCTACCACCATGATAGAAATCGGGATATTTAGGTCGTTTATTACCATTTCAACAACAAATGATGCAGATAAGAATGCAACTAAAGAATCATCTTTCTCTGTTAATTATCGTCAGAACTATGCCATTTCCTAATGTAATTCTGCTCGAGTGTTTAAAGGAATAATTCTTTTCTAACATGTAGTTTACCTAATGGGCATTTCCAGCACAATTAAACGAGATAATATTAAATCCCGCTTGTCATAAAAATGGCTTTAACGGAATAATAAATTCCAAAAATACGTTTAATGTTGACATGTTTAGAAAACAAAAATACGTTGTATGAGATTTGAAAATGTAGTATTTTGGTAATTAGTTCAGATTTTATGTTAATTATATATTATGTTATGTTATTAATTATGTTCATTATGCATATGTTTTCACTGATTTTTCTGTAATTAAAAACGTATGTAACGCATAAATGAAAATGTATGTATTTAAATGAATGTGATAAGTCTAAAATTTATTTTATGCACTCACAAATATTCGGCAGTAAGTAAGTTTTATCATATTTGTTGTATTGGCTTCATTGTCAATTTAAAAAAATGAAATAACTTTATGTATTATTTTGTAAAATACTTTTTGCATCAATCAACTAATTATGAGTCAAAGATTTCGCATTATATTTACAAATATTTTTTTTTATGCGGAAGGAAAAGTATGTTTCAGATTATTTAAAAAGCTAGAACACACTGATATCTTACATTTAAATTAGGATTAGACTATCTTAGGATAGTATTAGGATACTATTAGGATAAAGTATCTTTACAGTTCTTAGTGGAAAATTACACCAGCCATACTAAAATATTGAATATTTTAAACTATAAAAAATTATAAAAACAATGCAATTTCAAATAAAAAAATTTCTTTGATAATTCGTCTTCTTTTAAAAATATTTACAGCATTGTACTTTTATATCCAGTAAGAAATGTTTTATTCACTAATGCCAATTTGTTAAGTTATTTAGAATACACATGAGATTTGAGACTATTTATTTGAAAAAAAATACTGATAGATCTCATATCGTACTTATAAAACTTTCGGCAAATACAACGTGTGATGGGACTATTTTTATTCCATTTAGAAAGATTATTTCTTTGGTAACTCCCTTCATGTTTCTATTCCAGAGTTTTGTATAGATGTTTAGTGTTATAATGCTATACTCAGAAGACTCATTTTCGTTTTGTTTCCGACAAACCTTTTCAATGTCAACAAAGACATTTTAAAATAGATCGTTTTTTATTAGTAAAGAACATTATAAATTAGACTTTAATACCTTCAATATATGTTTCTTTGGTAACTCCCTTCATGTTTCTATTCCAGAGTATTGTATGGATGTTTAGTGTTATAATGCTATGTGATGCGAGCTTTATACTCAGAAGACTCATTTTCGTTTTTTTTTCCCGACAAACCTTTTTAATGTCAACAAAGACATTTTAAAATAGATCGTTTTTTATTTGGAAAGAACATTATAAATTAGACTTTAATACCGTCAATATATGTTTCTTTCGTAACTCCCTTCATGTTTCTATTCCAGAGTTTTGTATGGATGTTTAGTGTTATAATGCTATGTGATGCGAGCTTTATACTGTGAACATTTTTATAATTCAAGTTCTTCCAAATTTTAGATCATATTTAGATGAGAAAAAAAAATAGAAAAACACTTAATATCGTTTTGGAATCATGAAGAGAAGTTTGTATTACATTATCTACTTTTTGTAAGATGTGATAAATATTTTGTCACAAACTAGCTTAAATTTATACATTTTATATGCAAGCATGATTGATATACGTCAGAAAAAATATACAAATGTATTGTTCGAGTTCGGTATTACGAGATACGTCACACGATATAATAAAAAATGTCTTTTTTTAAGTAACTTAATTAACCTTCCGAAACATATTTGTAAATGGCTGGGTCACTATAACTTATGGGGCTGAAACTATGTGGGCTTTATAACTTTTGACCAAATTTGAAATTTCCACGTTCCATAGTTTGCGAAAAAAAGGCTCTGACAGACGGAAGGACAGACACAGGATTGATCTTATTATGGTTCCGTTTTTACTTTTTAAGTACGGTACACTAGAAATCATATATTTAAAATCATTTATAAAAAAAAAAATATTTTAGAGAACCTTTATAAGACATTTTGACAAAAGAACTTCACACGTTGAGATTAATGGTTTTTATTATTATTATTATTATTATTATTATTATTATTATTATTATTTAATTCTTTTAAATTAAATATTTAATATGCAAGATTAATTATATCTTCAACGATGCAAATGCAATAATTAGCTACAGTAGACGTTCTTCAAAACAGTGGTAATTATTAAAATAAGTAATTTTTAAACAGGCGCACAGTGGTCCCAAATCGCGATCATGTGGCCAAGAATCATTTCTGACTTTCCTAGTGGTTGTAAATAGTTCAATTTTGATTTTACAATTTTCTTCTAATTTACATTACATTATGGATTTAAAAGAAATGTAATCAGAGATTTCATGGCGATGGGCTGGTTGGACAAAGGAAGGGCATTTTTTTTTATTAACTTTTAAGCTTTTTATTTTTTTTTCAAGAATAAGAATTTTCCACTTTTAATTCTGATAAATTTGTACTTAAAAAAATCGTCTAATTCTGTCTGTCCCGTAAATTTTCTTTCTTCCTCTTTACTTTCATCAAAATATAGAATTTAAAATCCTTATGGTTTTTTTTTTTTTACTTTTTAATGTTATTGTAACTAACAATAAAACAGGTAAGTAATCAATAAAATACATAAATAATCAATCAACTATTTCAAACCCTCCCCCCACGCACATGTGAAATGTCTCCTTCTTCAAATTCCCCTCTAGCATAGAAAATGAAAAAATTCAGTTTTCGACATTTGTATATACTATAAATTAATAGTAAATTATTCAATTCATTAATTAGATTATTTCCGATGATTCATTAATTAGATTATTCCGAATAATTAGATTATTTCCGAAATTTTTTATTCTCCCATATTTTTTTTTTCATTCTCTCTGTCACACATAACATAATACCTTTGAAAGTCCATTGAAAAAGGACAAATCTGCCTTTGTCACTTTATTTTTATAACATTAAATAAATAATTATTTATCTAAATTTACACTATCTATGAAATTTCCGCTTTCTCCTCCCTCCTCCCCCTCCGGCATACAATTTGTAAATTCACAAAATATTTAAATTTTTTATTAACAATATTTCTGCGCTGTTTGTTATTTTTTAATTTTAATTAATAAATAAAAATAAAACATACGAATTCTGCCTCCAATCCAAAATTTCCGCTTCCCCAGCATTCTTTTTTAATAATTGTTTAAAAAAGGTTTTTACTAATCCGAAGTTTTTATTTAAAGAAATTCTCTTTTTTTACTCTGTAATTGAAAAAAAAAAACACTCAGATTTTTTTTTCTTTTTTTAACGAAATTATTCCTTCTAACGAATCAAATCGAATAGCAAATTACGGTGGAAATAATCGTTGTATTTATATATATATATTTTTGTATATAATCTGTTAAAGAATTATTTTACCTTAAATAATATCTATAATAATATCTATATTATAGAGGACAAACGTGCCCGCGCGAAACGCTGGCGTCATTTTACGAATGGCAAGGCTTGATGATGACATTTTGGATTTGTGATTTCTGCTACTGCAATTTTTTCAATTTCTAAACATCGCACCTTTCAATTTTTACACTGTTACATAGGGAAAAAAATCTACATTCAAATTTGTTTGAAAACTGTATCATAATTGACTGATTTATTTTGGCTTTTAAAATAATTTTCAAGCATGAATTTTTATCATTTTTTTTTCAATTTGTAATGCAACTATTATTTCCTGATGCGACATTATAAAAAACGGTACAATAATTAAAAAAAAATGATTACACGTGTACTTTGTTTTTATAAGCCAATAAAAATTCGAAACTAATCGCTATATTTTTTATCTTTTGAAATTGACGTCATTATAAGGAGAAAATGCGCATTTTACATATATAATTAGAAAATGAGAACTACGCGTTAAAGTGATATAGTACCTCAATATAAATTTATTTGAAGTATCTACTATAATACAGATGTTTCAATTTCATGTTAACAGTTCAGGAAAAGAAATTTATATTATGATTGCTAGATATGACGTCACATTAGATTAAAGATTTTCCATTTGACGTCAAATCGGCTCTAAATAAACGATAGCTATGTTATGTTCATACTTCTATTGTATGCTAAAGCTATACAAAAAACTTGAGATTTTTAATAAACATCAAGTAAAGCATTATCAGGTTAAGATTTTGTATCGAGTGACATGCGGCTTATACAAAAGTATCGCTTTATTAAATTTCAAAATTTTATTTGAATATATTATCGAAATTTTCTTTTTGGCGTTGTTAATGACTCTGTGTGTTTAATATATACAAATATATATATATGAAAAATGTGTATGAAAAAAATGGTTTTCGCTCCATAAATTAATAATAATAACTCGCTTATTTTAGTCCTTAACGTAATCATTCTATCATTTTTTATCTTCTTAGCTTTCTCCATTTAGCTGTTTTGCAGCTTAGTTGTTTCTCTCATCCGCAAGTAATGTTCTCTTCCTAGCAGGGGCTGAGTCCCCATTAATTAATTTATTTTTATCGGGAACCGCAAGTTTGGTCAGCAAGCAACGTATCGTTACATCTAACACGAAGTGCATCCAGCCTCCATCCAGTGTGAGGGTTCCAGCGCAATTGTGTGGCGCTCCTTGTCGCGTGGGAATCTCACACTGGCACGTCCACATCTCAAGTGCCGTCATTTACGAACTGTACAATTGGTACAGTCTTACCTAAGAACTGCACCTTTCTACTAAATTAGCGGACTGTACAACTGGTGCAGGCGCACCTGTGGACCTCGTCTACCCTGTCTGTCGCTCCTTGTCGCGTAGGAACGCTGGTTCCAGCGACAGACCCTGTATTAAATTATATATATATTTTTTTTTTGTATGTCTTTAGTTCCTGCCACCTGTCGCGTGGGGCTTTGCCCGGCAGGACCAGCCATTGGCGAAGCTTGTACTGCCACGTTTAATCCCTGCGTGCCGGGGAGCTAGCCGGGGAAGACATTAAACGCTCAACGGCTGGGTTCGCCCTCAGCCGAGTGGTCTTCCTCAGGCATTAAAATATTAAAATATAAACTGGGAAGCTCGCGTTCGATTCCCTAGTATATATATATATAACATTTCTATTTATGCACCATGTAACAGATATAAACCAAAAAATTATAAGATATAAACTAAAATATATCATCATAATTCAATATTGTTAATGGATTTAAATTAAATTTGTTTAATTAGATAATCTAACGGTAGTCGCCTACTAATACAGTTACAGCTTTCAAAAATCTCTGCAGAAAAAAGAAATTAGATTTTAATTTATTTGTTTTGCATTTGTACTCCATGCATGATTAAATGCATCTATAAAGATAAAAAAAAGCTAAATATTATTATTTTTTTATTTTATGCATGAAACAATTTTAAGAAAAGTCACCTTTGAGATAAAATAGAAACTATATAGAAAGAAGATATAAGGTAATAAAATAAAATCATTAATTCTGAATTTAATGCATAAAATAAATGTTCAATTTTGACATATTTGGCTAGAACTACGAATTTAATAAAACAAACAAAGATAGTTCAAAATATACTCCAAACACATTTGACAAAAAGGGTCTCATTCAAACATAGACACAGCTCTTCCATGTCTTGCTGAAAGGTTTTCAATATGTTTCAAAGAGTAAAATAAAAAAAAATCAGCATGGAATGTTAATATTAAAAAAAAAAATGCAAAATGAAAGAGGGGTCGATTGTCTTCCTGGATAAAGTGCCAGAAGCTGTAACATATTTGGCTTTATATTAAAACACATATTTACATAAGAAAAACATATAAATCCAAAACGTTCATGCCGTGAATGAGGAAATAAATGCCTGTCCTAAACACAACCGAAGTGTTTGTGACATATCCTTCTGCACAAAATTTTCTCAGTCAAGCATCTGAAATACTCCTGAAATGCCCTACTAAGGACATTATTTAAATGGCACACTGTCAGTTACGTCATGTACACATTATAACCGAAATGTAATGCCTAAATGCATTGTATTTCCTACGATTTATAAATTGTTTCAGTTTATCTAACAAATACCTGAAAGTGAATATGTTGTGCGTCTGTATATCACATTTACCATTTCTGATATATATATATATATATATATATATATATATATATATATATATATATATATAATGCATCATCGGTTCTCACACTCAGAAAAAGGAATTGATTAAAACTACAAAACATTTTTGTTGAGTACATTTTGGTTGTTTTAGCAAAATTCAAGTAAAATTGAAACATTTTACTTCAATTAACAAAACATTTTTTGCTGGCGATACAAAATTTTTTTTGGAATTGCAAAAAAATGGTTTTCAAAAAAAAAAAATGTTGACAATTGAATTCATTTGGACACTACACTGTTAACTAGTATTTTAAAAACACAAATTGCACAAATTGTGCTTATTAGTTGCTAAAATCAGTGTAAAAATTGTTTTAAACTCATAAAAGAGCTAAAATCCTACATGTTTCGGCTTTAAACTTAAAGCCATCATCGGGGAAGAGGAACAACACAAACGACTACTGATCTTTTAATTTTCGACACGAGAAAATTGAAATCAACATTATGGAAAAATTTTAAATAAAATAAGCGGGCGCTCTCTGTTGCCAAAGAGCGAAAAACAAAACAATGAATTAACAAGGGGTTAAAAATGTATCCCATAAACTAGGTATGTTGAAAGAAAAGTTATCATTACAAATACAATCTTTTCTAATTTTAATTTCCAATGATTCCCTAATGGCGGCCTTAAATGGGTTATTGAACCTATGGATAATTCTTGCTTTATCGAAATTAATTACAGTATCATTATTTTTAGCGTAAAACCGGGAGAGTGCAGTGGATAACTTTCCAAATGAGTCCCTGTTTCCAAATTTTATGTCATTTTTATGCTCTTTTAACCTTTCCAAAAATTTTCTTTTAGTCATACCAATGTAAAAAATTATACTACTATTATTTAAGCTAATGGGGATTTCATAAACACCTGCGAATTGATCAGGGGGGATAGGATCTAATTTATATGAAACTAAGTCAACCAATTTTCTGGGAGGGACAGCAGAAATTTGGAATTCTCATTTGGAAAGTTATCCACTGCACTCTCCCGGTTTTACGCATTTCAGGACTTAACCTTCTCATTAATAACAACGTTTTCATGTTTAATAAGAAATTTTACAGACAAAATAAAGGAGCACCTATGGGATCTCCTATTTCCGGTCTGTTGGCTGAATTTAAACTTAGACCGATGGAGGAATTTATTTTTAAAAGTTTGAATTTAACACCAGAAGTTTGGCTAAGATACGTGGACGATATCTTTATCACATGGAATCATGGAAAGCAGGAACTCCTATCTTTCCTCTCAAAAATAAACGAAATAGATGAAAATATTAAGTTTACGTTGGAAATAGAAGAAAATTCATCACTGCCGTTCCTGGATATTCAATTAATTAAAAATGACAACAACCTAAAACGTAAAGTCTATCGTAAACCGATGAGAAGTAACACAATAATCCCATTTAATGCCTCTACAACTTTCACTTATAAGATTGCTGCCTTCAATTCATTCATCAAGCGTGCTTTTCTGGTTTGTTCAAGTGAATTCATTCAAGATGAACTTAATTTTATCAGAGATATCGCCATTGACCATGGTTTCCCCGCTCATCACGTACAGAAAATTATAGAAAAATTCAATGGCCATTTAATTCAGCATCCTGTCCCTAGCAATAATAAACCAAACTATCGGAAATTACAATATATACCTATTATATTTGAAAGGATTAAAAGGGACCTACGTAAATACAATATCCATCTTATTGCTGTCCCTCCCAGAAAATTGGTTGACTTAGTTTCATATAAATTAGATCCTATCCCCCCTGATCAATTCGCAGGTGTTTATGAAATCCCCATTAGCTTAAATAATAATAGTATAATTTTTTACATTGGCATGACTAAAAGAAAATTTTTGGAAAGGTTAAAAGAGCATAAAAACGACATAAAATTTGGAAAGTTATCCACTGCACTCTCCCGGTTTTACGCTAAAAATAATGATACTGTAATTAATTTCGATAAAGCAAGAATTATCCATAGGTTCAATAACCCATTTAAAGCCGCCATTAGGGAATCATTGGAAATTAAAATTAGAAAAGATTGTATTTGTAATGATAACTTTTCTTTCAACATACCTAGTTTATGGGATACATTTTTAACCCCTTGTTAATTCATTGTTTTGTTTTTCGCTCTTTGGCAACAGAGAGCGCCCGCTTATTTTATTTAAAATTTTTCCATACTGTTGATTTCAATTTTCTCGTGTCGAAAATTAAAAGATCAGTAGTCGTTTGTGTTGTTCCTCTTCCCCGATGATGGCTTTAAGTTTAAAGCCGAAACATGTAGGATTTTAGCTCTTTTATGAGTTTAAAACAATTTTTACACTGATTTTAGCAACTAATAAGCACAATTTGTGCAATTTGTGTTTTTAAAAATTGTTGATTCAAACAAAATTTCCATTGACCTATATTTAAACAAATTTTTTGTTCAATAAAAATTTTGTTTGAATCAACAAACTTTTTTTTTTTTTTTTGCAATTCCAAAAAAAAATTTTGTATCGTCAGCAAAAATGTTTTGTTAATTGAAGTAAAATGGTTCAATTTTACTTGAACTTTGCTAAAACAAACAAAATATACTCAAAAATATGTTTTGTAGTTTTAATCAGTTTCTTTTTCTGAGTGCATAGGGACAGATCAGTAAAAATTGAAACATTATCAATCGTGTCACAACCATTTGTGCCACCTGTCTACTGTATCACATTTTCCATCATTCATTAGTATAAAGAATTTACAGAAGTTCTACCAAAAGCTATGTATCACCTTGAGCAAAAAGTTTTCAGCCTTTTTTTTTGTAAAATGATAAATACATACGAAATCATCAAAGCTAATGAGAATAGTAATCTCCGTATTAAATTTACAATCGTTTGTAAACGTTTTGGCAACTTTACAATCCCTTCTGCGAAACATTGTGGCGTGCGCGAGTCCAGAAAGAGATCTTTGGATGATTGTGCCATCAAGATGCAGCTGCAGATGTGAAAAGAGATAGAAATCTAAAGGGGCCTTGTCGGGGCTGTATGGTGGATGTTGCATCAAATTTTACTCCAGCTTATAGAGCGTCCAGCCAGTCATCGTACTAACATGTGGCTGGGCGTTATCTTGATGAAACAGAACCACCTTCCTTTTGAACTCGTTTCTTCGTTTTTCGCGAATGACATCGCGAACTTTGATTAGCATGTTGCTGTATATTGCACTGTTGATAGTCTGTCCGCTTTTCAGGTACTATTTGCACAGAATTCCACGACAATTCCACCAGATGACGAGGAGAACCTTCTTGTTAGTTAAGGCACGTCTTGCAACCGAGCTAGCTGATTCCCCAGGTGATAACCACCCTCGTTTATGGCTTGTATTATTGTAGTGCACCAATTTTTCATCACAGGCACAATTCTGTCCAGAATGTTCTGTTTCCTTTGGTCTCTGAGCAGAGCCAAATAACAGTTTTTCTCCTGCGCTTGTCTTCAGCAGTCAAACACCCAGCGCATGGTGGACGATTTGCTGATTATAGCTGGCCAAAAGTCGATTTTTCAAAGCTTATCCAACTGGATTTTTTTTTTACCACATGTACCTTATATGTGCAGGTGGTGGACACTGCAGATGTTTTTGATATAAATGCAACCGTACTGCCAGTAGGTGAGTATGAAGTTGGCGTTTATTAGAGGAGAATAAATCGAGGATTTCTAGTATATTGTTTTAATATGTGAATGTTGAAGAAATTGAAAGAAATTGTATATTATGAGTGCTTTAGAACAAGGCATGTACTTTATTTTTTTAAATTTATAAGCATAATTTTTTCTTTTGTCAATAGTTATATCACTTTTAATGTTTTTAATGACTTTATATATTTTTAATAAATTTCATTTTGAAAATTCAAAAAGTTATATGATAAAGCTAGATAAATCTCAACTTCTAATTTTAGTAAATAGTTTAGAGTCTTAGATATTGGATAAACGTTTACTTGTCTGCTTCTATCTGCTTCCGTACATTTTAAAGTTGTTTTTATCATACGAAGTCTAATGTTGTTATTATATTTTTTATTCTAAGAACACTTTTCTTTTTACCCGGGTCATCAGAATGTAAACCAATCACACGAATAAGCTTTTATAATATTATACAGCAGCAACAAGCTTCCACATTTAACGAAAAAATCGAATTGGCTTAATATGTTTTGTTGACAAATGAAAATTATAACGAAGTACAAATGAAAGTTTTCAAGCAGGAAATGATTATACAGAAGACCCAGTTCAGACAAAAGTGGACTGCTGTACATAGAGCACATGAGAAATTTCTGAAAAAATATGAAACTTGGCTGCAAAGCAGTTTTGAAATACCTCGTTCAATGAGTACTCGTAACTTACTGAGGAAAGCCAGAATGAAGAACTATTAGATGGTGAATTGTCAGAAAATTTCTACGCAATTTTCCTATTCCTTTGTATATATAATATTATGTATTACTCTTTAATATTTATTTTGTTTCCCAATTTCTAGTAGATTATTACAAAAAATTACTTTTATAATTTGGTATCATATAATAAATATAATTCTATCGCTTAAATCTTAATAATATTATAAAAGTTCATAAATATTGTCCTTTTTAGTTATCAAGTAAAAGATTAACTCATTCATTACATGCTTTAAAGCTTTAAATAATTTAAATATTTAACTGAATGGTACATCATAGTAATATAATAAAAAAAATTCAGATCAGGGTGGCTAGTGGTCAAGGTAAAATACAGTCAAAAAAAGTGATAATCACCAGTATATTCTCATAGAAAAATTCATGTTGATTATTCGATCAAATAATTAACATGAATTTTTCTATAAAAATATATTTGTGTTTATAACTTTTTTTGACCGTATTTTTCACTGACCACTAGCCACCCTGCACATCTAATGTACTACATTAATAATTTTTAATTAAATATAATGATTTATTTTTAAACTACCGTTTAAAATTTCATATATTTTCTTTAAATCAGCCTAATATATCGTTTATATAAATGAAAAATAGATTTCATCAGATAGAAGTTGAAATATAATTTTGGCCAGCTGGAATCGGCAAATCTCCCACCGTGCAGCGGTTGAACTTAAACATTAGTTTTATGCGTTTTAGACTGTTAACTTTTTTTTTTTGGCAAACGTTAAGCTCTAACGCAATAGTTCGTGTTGATACATTTCTTTCTTGATCACTGCTTTAACTGCTCACAATCAACTTAAATAAGGCGGCTGGAACGTGATTCATCTTCACTGTCAAAATTTCCAGCTTCAAACTTCCATAACCAAATTCTGACTGTATCAAAACAAACAGTATTGATTCCTAAACTTTCACACATCTTTCTGTGTCATTCAATCGCACTGAGTTCATTACGAAACTCATAGTAAATAATCGTTCGGATCTGCTGACGTGATAGCTCCATTTTAAACACGTTTTTGAAGCACAAGATAATAAATTTTTAACAAACAAATTACACAGTGATGTAGTTCCTGTGCTCTGCTTTCGAATGCAAAAGTTGGTTGGCTGAAAATCTGGCAACCGCACAAATGACAGATGTTTGCGCGAAGGAAACTCCCCTTGGCGGAAAACTTTTTACTCAACGTAATACATTGAAGCTGATCAAGCATTTTAGAAAAGAATGATCATTATTAATCAATCAGGAGAAAGTAGCGTCATATATTTAAATGATGATGAAAGAATGCTACCTATAAAATAACCTTAACGATTTATAAAGGATCAGGGTCCATAAGCCGTGTTTTTGACACATGAAATAAATTAAAACTCGATTTTGTTATACTGACTTAATTATTTCACTTTTTAATATTAGAAGGTTTATCCTGTTCGATTTCAACAATAGTTTTAGCATTTTGTTCGCATTCATATGGCTTACACAAGCTCAAAATTCGTATTATTCGTAGTTTTTGATGAAAAATACGCAATTTTGCCTAATTTTACCTCAATTATTTATATGAGCGGAATCGTGCAACACTTTCTTCTTTACATATATTATAAAATACATCAAAATGTACAATATATGTAAAATTAAAGTGTTGCAAAGCTGCTCTCATAGTAAAATATTATAAAATATATTAAAAATTGAGATAAAATTAGGAGAAATTACGTATTTTTCATCAAAAACTACGAATAATTAACACGAGCTCGTGTAAGTTATGTAAATTTAAACAAAACGAAAAAAATATTGTTGAAATCGTACAGTGAAATAATTAAGTCAATATAACAAAATCGAATTTTAGTCTTATTTCATGGGACAAAAACACGGCTTATGGACCCTGATCCTTTGACACATTAAACCGTTATTTTTTATAATGGGCTGTTATCAAATTGGAAAACAAAATCCACAAAAGTCTTATATACATTTGATGAAACTCATGAGTGGAATAACCAAATAATAAAAAGAAACTGAATATTGAAAATATGACCTTAGTGTTTAAGAATAGGTAATTAATGAGACTTTTTTAAAAATATATATTCTGTCTGTGATTAAAAGAAAAAAAAAATTCGCTCCTCCCCTCCAAAAAAAAAAAAAAATAAATACATAAATAAATAAATAAAATAACAATAATAATAATAATAATAATAATAATAATAATAATAATAATAATAAAAAGGTACTTCTCTATTATCCCGTCGACCACTATTCGTAACAAAAAACTATCGCCAAACTGTAACGCCAAATAAACGGGAGAACGTTGCTATTCGAAAATCAAAATAAATAAGTAAATATAATATAAGAATTTAAGGACACAATTGTTATTTTAATTAATGAAATAACTAATAAATCAGTAAAACATAATGAAAAATGCACGCAAATGTCGAATTAAAAACCACTTGATGACTTAAGAAACACGTATAATGCTTCTGACGTCAAGTAAATGGGACTGCACTTTTGGCGTTTAATCTTACAGTTTGGCGATAGTTTTTTGTTATGAAAAGTGGTGGACGGAATAATAGAGAAGTACCAAAAAAATAATTAAAAAAAGCTATATCAACAATGCATGCAAATAAGTGAATATTTATGTATATTATCTATTTATATGCAAGTTATCTTAATTTAAACTACATAAGGAGACGATTTGAAGTTTTCTAGATTTAAAAAAAAAAAAAAAAAAAAAAAAAGATTCTCCTTGGTATGTCGAGTATGCGCATTCCGTTTTCCTGTTCTGTTCCTAAAGACATGCACAACACGCCATGTGCGTATGCGTAATACTACGACACTTGCAGTGTAAACAACAGTTAAAAATGATGCGTAACAATTCCAGATATTAGCAAATAATGGTGGTCTTCATATTAAACATCTTTTGCCCTCAATAGAAGGATAAATTGCATTTTACATGTTTTATATCATGTATAAAGATATTATACGCCCACTATAGGTGGGTTTTTAAAATTTTTTTTCTTAATTTGCTCTAAGAAAGTCTTTGTGACACTTCCTAAATCTTACTCTCTGAAGAATTCATGATTATATTTTAATATTACACGCGTAATGCATGATTTCTAATTGCATGTTACATATTTACACCATTTAGACAAAAATTTTTGAAATTCCAAAAATTATATATGCAGAATAAATATATTTACAGAATAATATGATTTCGTAAATATATTTACGAATATTTACTAATAAATGTATCAGCAGCATATATATACTATATTATATATATTCTTTAAGAATGTATTGGATTATGTGAAAGCTGCCTGCGCAATGTTTAATAATAACTTCATATTCCGAAAGAGAGTTTTCAGTATCGTGAACATTTTCCAATTTTGCAAATATGTAAGGCGAGAATATTTTTTTTTCACCATTGTGTATATATTTTCAGACATATAAAATTGTTGAAATTCGTAATACTTTCAGTATAATATTACATTTTATTTATTCTAAAGATATTTGAAAAGGTTTATTTCATTTGCTTGTTATTATCATTTATCATTTGCATAGAAAACTTGTGCAGAAAGTAGTTATTATAATGAAAAGATACACTTTTCGGTTAAAATTCTAAACGCAAATTGATTTCTAATGGCACATCTGTTTCTGTATAACGAGCCCTTAAGTATATTTGGCTAACATCGTTAATACTATTTGGAAATGGTTTTCGATACAAAAATGAAGCCAGAGAATTGATATTGAATAAATATGATAGAAACATGCTTTTCGAAAATACAAACGGAGAGATTGAAAGTGTCATTATCCGTAAGTTTTTTAACTACGAGTATTTTTAGATACATATGTAATGGATAATGTATTTTCCTTCACTAGAAAATTATTACGAATTGAAATGAGATAAATTAAAAGCATCGTAGAATATTTTTCTAAAAAATATAACAGTATTGAAGCTAATAATTGTAATATGTTTCTGTTTTTTAAACGATAGTTACCCATTTCGAAAACTGGTTCATTTTTCCGATGTGTAATAATGTAAGATACATTTTTTTCATTAGAAAAGAGCTTTCTGTCATAACACGTCTTCCATAAATAAATGTTAGTGTATTAAAAAATACACTAACAGTATTGAAAAATCATTTCTATGAAAAATAATATAAATAAAATCTGAAAATTCTGTATAAGTCTTATACATATAAAACATTCTTTCATATTTCTATTAATTATTTTTATTTAATTATTTTTATTTAATTATTTTCATATTATTAATTTATATATTTTATAAATATATATGTTTTATTTTTAACTTATTTCTTTTACGCATCAGAATAAATGTAGTTTAATTAATTTTATAAACACAGATATAAAATTAACTAAACATTCTCAAAATTAAAAATCTGAATGTGGAATTTAAAATAGCATCAAGTATTGTTAGATAATATTTTGAGCATTGCAACTGTTACATTTAATCTGCACATTTTCTGTGTAAACTAGTGATTTTTCTTTTAAAAATTTTAATTACTGTAGATAAATCTAGTTTTTTTTTTTTTTTAAATTCCAATTTTTAAATGTATATTTTTATCAAAGACACGTTTACAGTATTCACCGCGGCATCTTACTTAATCATTATTATGGATAATTTCTCTTTTTTTTAATCTTCTGGCGAATCTGTTAGAAATTCGAGAAACCAGTAGGTTAGCAGAAATACTTACTGTCAGCAAAGGGATTATTTTATTTGAGAACTATATTTTGAATTTTATTATAGCTGAAATTTTCAGCTCTGCTGAAAAAAAATAATTATAATTAGTGCATAAATATTCACCGGTACTGGGCTTAATTTGTCTCATACATGCCAACGGTGTTGTGCTCATGATTGACTTTCCATCTTGTGCTGCGTGATTGTAGCCTTGCCATATAAGAGTGAGAGAATGCTAGACTGGTCGCCATCTGGATGGCTTAATTGGTAAAGCACTTGGTGCGCTATACCAAGGGATCCGGGATCGAACCCCGGTCTGGACATTTTTTCACTCTAATGGTTGTACGCTGTTTGGTAATATGATAATTCACATTCTTTGTATTTCATGAAAGTATTTGTAAATGTAAATAAAATATATTTATTTATTCAGTTACCTAAATCGATTTTCACATATTTATGGCAAAATAATGAATAGTTTTCAAAAATGTTGACGATACTTAAAAATATCTGAAAGCCAGAATAGAAGGAAAAAATTGTGTAAAAAAGGTCTTAAAGTAATAAGGTATCTTTTACAGAAAAAAAGTATAAAAATAAGAAAATAATTCCTCTTTATTTCAAAATACTAATCCAAAAATAATGATTGCTGTTTCTTCTCAGAAAATAGATGTGTCAGCAAGAAAGTTGAAGATTCTTGATTCTGATAAAATTCACTAGAGAGGAACATATTTGTAATTCAAAAATATTTTATAGACTTATAAAAGATTTAGATATTGTATTTTCTTGAAAGCAAATACTTTATTAAACTCTTTAAAATATAGTTTTTAAAAAAGAATTATTTTACATTATTTTTAAAAAGCGAACTTTCTAAAATAACATTTTTTTTTTTCAAGAACATTCAATACAACCATGTCAAATACTTCCCGAATTAAATATTAATAACAACCAACAAGCTAAA
Source organism: Maratus michaelseni (assembly GCA_963931845.1). Lineage (NCBI taxonomy): Eukaryota > Metazoa > Arthropoda > Arachnida > Araneae > Salticidae > Maratus > Maratus michaelseni. The sequence continues at coordinate 444,915,376 of OZ007589.1, read as the reverse complement.
TTAAAGTAATATTTGAGTTTATAAATGTTTCTATCTCGGGTTATAACTTCATTTTTAGCATGTATTTATATTTGGCATGCAATTAATAGATGTGGAAATTCAAACAATTTATCCCAGGTATTACATTTTAATTTTTAGAACGTTGACAAAATTATAGGTATTTATTCGACTAGGAAAGCAATTTTCGATTACAAAATCTATCTAATGAATTTGTCTTAACACAACCATCAACGTTATTTGCAATGGATTTAAAAATCATTGAGAAAACAAGGAACAAATTACAGCTGTCAAAATGTTAAATAATGATTATTGAAAATGAAGATTGTTTGGAATTACGAGTTAAAAATATTCAGGTAGAACCAGGAAATGCTACGCCATTTTCAATAGCATGTTAACTGAAGTGTGATATATGAGATTGGAGAACAACAAAGATTTATCAAACAGATCTAAAACATACACTTTGAGATAAACTTACAAATTTAATTAATTTTAAATAGCGATACTACATAAAAAATCTACTTTCAAAAAAATACATTTGCAGAAAGTGGCGTACAAAAATATTTATTATATCTTATTGTAATATACAGGGTGTTTCTAAATTAATATCGGGGTTTGAACGCTTGGTAGTATTTATTACATAAAACTTAAAATTATAATTAATACATAAAATGAAAGAGCAACTCAAACAGTTTTACCTACAAGCTTACAAGTGTTCCATGTAAACAAGTTAATATAGCTTAATATAGTAACTTAATATAGAAACACTCCAATAGCTTTCATCAGAACGGCACACATCAAGTCGATAGCTCAGTTCATCCCAAACTTTAATTAGTGTTTGTGGGGGTAATTGTTGCAACAGCTGACTGAATCCTGTGTCTTAGGTCATGTAGGTCAATTGGTAGTAGAGGCACATACACACGATTCTTTATGAACCATGCAGAACACAAAATGCTTTACTTCACTAGCCGCCATTTTTGCTACTAGTGCTTTCTAACGAATGACGGAAAAAACATTACGTGCGCTTGCGCATGCACAGGTACCAACAAACTGTTTGAGTTGCTCTTTCATTTTATGTATTAAGTATAATTTTAAGTTTTATATAATAGCTACTACAAAGCGCCAAAACCCCGATATTCATTTAGAAACACCCTGTATATTATAACATTTTAAAGGATATGTAAAATCAAATGTTATTTCTAGCTTAATGCATTACTATAATTATTAATTCATTTCAAATTCAGCTGTTCGACTATTAATAAACTCACTTTGCTAAATTTTCAAATAAAATTATCCGATTTAACAAATTACTTCAATAGAAATAATACTTACTGAACTGAAGAATCAATGCTTCTGTAAATTATTAAATAAAATTATCCGATTTAACAAATTACTTCAATAGAAATAATACTTACTGAACTGAAGAATCAATGCTTCTGTAAATTTTCAAATAAAATTATCCGATTTAACAAATTACTTCAATAGAAATAATCCTTACTGAACTGAAGAATCAATGCTTAATTAAATTATTAAATTAAACTATGACACACTTACTGTCTCGAAGCAAACATAATATTTTTTTAATATAAATATTTATAATAATCGAAACGAATAGCTACATTTAACTTTCAAAAATGTATCAATCAAAAAATTGAAATCAATAGTTTAAGCAAAATTGCTTAATATATATTTGTACTTAAAAAATTAATCAGTAAGTATTGCTTTTGCAATCTCAGAACAATTGGTTCAACATAATGTCATGCAAAACAAATTTTAGGTAGCTTTCATTACAAAAAGCTAAATATTGCAGCCGTTCAGAGGATAGCAATTCCAAAAATTTTTGGTATATTTAAACAGATCATGACCCACAGACAACAAAACCACCCTCCGTTTGAATGTTGATATATATATATATATATATATTAGATGGGAAACAATGGAAAAAGCTGGGGAAATCATATATCCAGCAGTAGATTGAAAACGGTTGATGATGATGAATATTATGTATATATATCTCACATTTGTCATGCTGTAACTCTCTTCTTCATGAACCGATTTGGATGTGACTGAGTATGTGCTTAGGACATACCAAGGTCTCGACCGAGTTCGTTGGCCAGCTTCATTCGCCTCATTGTTTCAAAATAGCGGCCAGTTAAAAATGTTTTAATTTTTAAAAATTCAGAAAGATTACGAAAAAATTACAAATTGTGTTACAAAAATGTTTCCGTTAAGTGTTAGAACTTATTATAAGAATTCTGGATTTTTTTTTTCTTTTTATTTTGGCTATTACTTTAAAAAATGCTGCGATATGGCAGTTTGAAATTCTAGTGTTGTTGACATTTTGAAACAATCTGATTTTTGTTATACTGTAACTCTCATGCAGAATTTTGAAATCAAATTCAATATTAACGAAAACCGGGATTGAATTGTCTATAATCCGGTTCAAAGTATTTTAGCTTTGGGTGTTTGATTAAAATGAGCTGAATTTTTAGAAACATGGACTATGAAAGCTACCTTTTACTCTCGGTACAGGCCGGAAGGACTTTTCGTATTTCTGTATAAATAAAAAATAACATTCTGTGTTAACATAGTCTTGAATAAACAAGAGGATAGTAAGAAATAAACGTCTCAATTTACAACTCAATAATTCATTAACTATAAGAAATATGAAGATGAAATCACTGACATTTATATCTGGTACCTCATAAATGTTATATGCTGTAATTTTTAAAATACCTCGAATTTTCGTGAATAGATGGCGCTGCAGCGTCTGATACATTAAAAATGCTCAAATAAATGTCAAAATATAAGCCTTTTTTCGGGTTTCAGTCCTTAAATAGAGTGAAGAATAAAACTTGAGAGATTTTTAATGCAATTTTACATGTTAGTTTGAGCCTTCTTGAAATTTGAGACAGTAAAATGCCCTCTATTAACGAAAATTTTAATTTTATTTATTTTATTTATTTTTTTTTTTAAATTAAAGCATATAAAATTTCAGAGCTTTCAGATATAAGTATCACTTTTTTTCATTTTGAAGGCTTGACAAATGCAGTCCCCAGGTTGACATTGGCAAACATGTTTTTTTTTATTTGACAACCAAGTTATTTAATCTGGCAGCATTTTTTTGGTATAAAAAATGACTTAAGAAAGGAACAAAAGATAATTTTTTGTCTCCCCCCAATATTAAGAAAAAAAACTTAGAAACTATATTCAAACAAAAATTACTTTTTAACTTTTATTTTTAATTTGAGAAAAATAAGTTTTTCCACTGCAAATTTTAAAATAATAAAATCGGAATATTTTTTCTGACTTCGACAGGACAATAAGCAAAAAATTGTTTTCTTGCTCTCCCAGCCCAATGAGTCTAAACAAAATTCACTCTTATCAAATTAGCATGTTGCACACTATACTCTATACTTATCAATCTCCCAAGCATGAAATGAACTGTAACTCAAACACTGGTTTAACGGTCAACTTGAAGAGTCTGGTTTAACGATCTACTTTTGTTAGGTAAAACGTGATCGCTGATACGAACATTTGATTCTGATTTTATACTCCTCAGACTGGCCATAGAAGCATAATTTGGATAAAATCACAGCGAAAAACAACAAGTTGGAAATTGTACGTCAAACGTGACAAATGAGGTGCGTTCGTACTATAGCTAGTTACATAAATATTCAGATCTTTTCTGATTTTTAATTCTGTGAAATGAATTATATCGTCTGCAGATTAATTTCTGTAATAAAATAAGTATCTCGGTCGCTTGACGATTAAACTTCGGAAGCTCCTATAACAAACAAGGTGGAAATTGTACGTCAAACGTGACAAATGAGGTGCGTTCTACTATAGCTAGTTATATAAATATTCAGATCTTGATGATTTTTAATTCTGTGAAATGAATTATATCGTCTGCAGATTAATTTCTGTCATAAAATAAGTATCTCGGTCGCTTGACAATTAAACCTCAAAAGCTCCTCTAACAAGAAAACACCGATTTTTTTTTATTTTAATTCAAATTTCTTAATAAATATTTTTATTAATATCTCCTAAAGTTTCGATTCGATTTAAAAAATTGAAATGTCTCGACAAAATTCTGCAAAGATAATATATCTTAAATTCCAAACCATTCGGTTGGGTAGTTTTTGCGTTGTTATATGCGGACGGACGGACAGACAGACGGACAGACAGACGACGGACGGGCGGACGGACAGACAGACGGACCGACCAAGCGACGACAATAGGTACTACGTATTTATATAATTACGAACGCACCTAATAACCGCGGATTCCGAGATCCTCAAACGCACTTCGGAAAACTAAAGTAAAGTAAAGCACAAATATCGTTGTTGCGCACACATGCTAATATTGACAGAACGTTTGCATTAAAAAAACTAGAATCCCTTTCTAAGAGATTTTCTAGTCCAGTACAATTTTATGTGCTTTCTGGACAACAGGACACCTACCTGACATCCCGAAAATGAGACATTTCAGCATAAAAGCTACAGGTTTAAAAGTACAAGTGTTTTGTTTATTGAAAAAGTACAGTCAAATTTTACCCTAAAGTTTTTCAATTGCACAATAGTTACAGGGTTACAAAAAGTACAATCCTTACATTTACAACAGAACTACAGTCCTGGAAAAAAGTAATCACCCCTACTAACTCTGCCTCAAAAGCATTCTAATAAAATATGACTGGTATCCGTCGTTTTGTAATAACATCTTCTTAGTAATGTTATACTTAAATTTTGCTTAGCGGGTCGTCTACATAGAACAATTGATACAAACGTTAAAATTTCCATTACAAACACCTAATTTTGGCATCGTATTTAAATTCTTTGGTAATTTTTACGTCATACTTTTCACAATCCTTCCTCAACAGATCAATTGTTACCCCAACCAAATTTATAAAATTTTACCTTAAGGGTGTATTCATATCCAAACTGCTTATTTTGAGACACATTTGTAAATTCATTTTTGCTCTAAAATGCATGCAATTGGCAGATTCTCTTATTCAGAAACTTTATAATGTCCATATTGTTTCGATTTTGCAATAAAGGCAGAATATATTGTAAAAAAGGCTGTCAAAGTGGACATTTTGAACCGAATTCCCCGAAGCGATTGCGCTGGAAACAAAAAAAAAAATATCGTACTGTGAAAATAATTGTTTGTAAATCAATTTCTAATTAATTGAACGAAAAATAAAAAAATGGAGCTCTTATAAATCACGCCGCCAAGTTTCATGTTTTTATTTTAAAAAATGAGTCTGAGAATGTGTCTCAAAATTTTGAGTTGTTGAGAGTGGAAAAAAATTATTTCGAATACCGCCTTAAGGAAATCATTTTATCACATAGTTTTGTGGTTATTCAGGTTTGGAACTCCTAACACTAAACTAATTTTTAATCGTTGCAAAAGAGATGGCAAATAACAGATGGAAAATACATTTTTTAAGTATAACACAAACACTACTTTACAGAATGAACTGTAATTTTATAGTCGCTTATTTAAAGCTTCTATAAATTGATTTTATTTTTTAAAAAATGTAGGACTCAATTTCTTTTTACTTACCCATCATACGTAGTATAAGGTAAGTCTTGTAATTGTTTTGAAAATCGAAAAACATTTTTTGGCGGATTTACACGTTTCAGACACTGGAGATTCTGAAAAACATATTAAAAAAATTACCGTCTGCCTGTTTGTGAGTGTGTCTGTTTGTCTGTGTGTCTGTAAACGCTCCCGAATTGAGATAGATACTTGAAGTTTGGTATGTACATAGTATGTAATAATGGGAAGAAGCTTATTGAATTTCAGTAACCTCTATTATCCGGAACTGTTTTTTTCGGACTCCTGAAATATTCATTCTGATAAAAGGTATATAAATATTTTCGAAATTGTTTTTTTTAAGGTGTGAATACAAAAGACAATAAAAAACATAAATTTTGTATTAAGGATGACGTCGATCGTTTAATGAGTTGCCGAGATATTTGTAATCACGTTTGCCACACTCTTCGATTTTTGATGACCCTGTATTTCATGCAAATTTCAGTTCAAAGATATATTTTAACTAGAAATGAGACCCTTAATCCGATGCAGTTAACTTTTCGTTAATAGGATTATCATTTTTTTTTAGGTATAAGGGTGTTTCTGTTTCGCAATTCAGCAATAGAACATTTAAAGTATATGAAGTTATCAGGGCAGGATTTTATTGCAATTGCAATGTATTTAATAAATAGTTTACGCCTGTTTGATTTTCATATTTTATATTATGCATATCCATGATGGGTAAGTATTACGGTGGCCCCCAAGGACAGTTTAATAAATATATACATTTCGTAAATATATCCAGAAGTTGCGGTAGTTTTGAAATGTTAATAATTAGTAAACTAGTACAACAAAATTATGCTGTTTTCACAGAAATGCTTGGAAACATGTTGGATTTTTGTTTATAATGTAAAAGTATTTAGTTTACTTTCTACTTTCCGATAGATGGACTGATAAATTAGGGATGTGTGATACGTGTCTGTGTTTATTCAAGTATATTTACATGATTTTTTCCAAGTCAAATACATAACATTATTTAAAAAAGTTTTACATATCAATATTGAAAACGTACGCAAATACCTATATTATATACTTGGATTTCAGAATTTTTATTTCCCTATTATAAAGATATATATATCTTTGCATTTCTCACAGAATTTCATACATTAGTGAAATGTTGAAATTTACTATATTTTCTAATAAAAACAATATATCTAGGGATAGTTATTGACATAACATGGATAAATAAGGTAGAGAGAATAAAAGTAGTTTTAATGTATTACGAACTAAAATTTCACAGCAATGAAATAAAGATTAAACAAGAACGAAAAATTATGCGTCAAGCATAGATTATGTAGCACTTTCCAACGCTTCTAAAATAATTTTCCAAATCATTACCGTTTAATAAGCTGAAAGATGACATCTAAGTAAACAATTTGGAAAACACATAACATATTTAAAAACGTAATTTCAGGAATTTTCAATATATACAATATTCGGAAAAATATCCGAATACTTTTATGTAGCCCTGTATATGATCTATAGATTTGTATATATACATAGATGCTAAATTTTAGTTTAGTTAGGAACGCGTAGCACAGTTTAAATTCTCCTTCTGGAGTTTCTGTCAATAAACGGAAATGTGTTCGCGAACTTTTGTGCTGCCCTGTATTGGATCTACAGAATTTATACACACCACGTAATAGACGAAAAGCTAGTTAAGATTAAAATCGCGTTCAGTAACTTAAAACGAACTTCCAGGAATTATTGTTAACACACAGCAGAGAATTCTTTTGTGTGTCCCTGTAAATGAACGATGACTGCTATACACACACTATTCTGTAGTAAGCCTCTTGTAATGCACCTTAGTAATATATATAAACTTCAATGCGTTTAAAATAGTGGAACATTATTTAAATAAGCCGCAGACGATTTTTCTCCATAGACGTAATGTAACGGAATTATTTTGACTGTCCCTGTAAAGTAACTCTAAGTGCTATACACCTACTATTCCATATTAAGCTTCTTCTAATGCATCTTAGTGATCTATATAAATTTCAATGCGTTTACAATAGTGAAACATTTTTAAAATAAACCGTAAATGATTTTTTCCCCATAGACCGCAATGTAACGGAATTCTTTTGAGTGTCCCTGTAAGAAAACTATAAGTGCTACACACTTCAGTTGAAATAGGGAACGTGCCATAGATAACGACAATAACATATAAAAATTGCAGAACAATCCGAGCATATTTACGGGAGTTAGAGCACGGACAGACGGACAGACGGCCAGACGGCCAGACGGCCATACGGCCATCCGGCCAGACAAACCGAAGTCATAAGCACTTTTCAACTAGGTTGGAAAGTGCTAAAAATACGTCGTTATCATAAAACATGATTTGCATTAATTCCAGAATTTTGGAAAATTTTCATGCTATGAGAATTGAACAATCTGTCGATACAAACTTGAAATTTGAATTGCTTTCAAAACTTTCAGAAATTTCCAAGTAATTGTGCTACCTGAAATAAATTTTAATATAAAGCATTTCTATATGTTGATTTATCAACATCCAATTTGTAGTTACGTAAACAATAGTCTAAAAGATATATGGAAGTATTGTAGCGGGAAAATTTCTTTCAATATAGGATTTTAATAAGAGCACTAGTTTCCTGTAGTTGTTTTCCATTGATGAATATGCAAATTAAAATATAAATGCACGAAGAATTTATATTCATTTAGAAGGAACAGGTAGAAACTTGTAATACTATTTTGAGATTATTTTAAATAAATTTCAATCAATCTCTATTTCATGAATATTTGTAGATAACTAATAGTAAATAAGGTAATTTTCTCTAAAAAAGTGTTAAGATGAATATTAAAATTACATCAAATGGCTTCTATAAACAGTTAAAATACATATTGTATTGGTTATATCTATATCTATATATATAATAGTAGTATAATGCAATATAGTGCAATATAATATAGTACAATATATAGTACAATAGGGTGGAGCGATATTTTTCCCCCTTCAAATCAAAATTGGCCAGTGTGGGAAAGTTGCTGTGTCACATCATCATTCTGAATATAAAATATCTTTGAAAAATATTAATATTTAGCACTGCCCCAAGGTCATTAAATATTTAGTAAAACCATGAAAGTTGTGCATTTTTCCATTTTGGAGACAAATTTTATTTTTCTTCAAATTAAAATGCACTGGTATGGGAAAGTTGCTCTGTCAAATCCTCATTCTGAATATAAAATATCTTTGAAAAATATGAATATTTAGTACTGTTCTAACGTCATTTAATATTTAGTAAACACGTGAAACTTGTAAAGTTTCCTTTTTTTTTTTTTTTTTTTTTTTTTTGTTAAACATATAAACTACTCAAATATTATTAATATAAATAAAGGTTAAAAAATGGTTTATATGAATGATCATAAATAACTTCAATAAAATCTTATGAAAAAAATTATACCCATCTCAATTATTTTAATGTATTGGATACTTATATGTTTGTCAGGAGGAACTGCTAATATCCCACTTTTGGAATTTGTGTGAAATTTTTTTTATGGTTGATCATTTTTGAATTTTTGGTACTAAAATAGTGTTGTCCATGTCCAGGAGATGTCGTTTACAAGAATCGTTAAGATGGCGGGCAATATGAGGGATAGAAATGGGGTTATTACAAGCTGGTGCTGCTAGATCTCGTTTATGTTGGCCCAAGAGAGCACATCACCTGAAACACACAACAATGGGCTTTCGTACTGTTCACAGATGAGTCCCGGTTTGCTTTGGTGTGTGACTCAGTTCATGTACTGATCTGGAGAGAAAGGGGAATCAGATTCTACCTATGTTACATTGTTGAAAAGCGCAGTTGTAGAAGAGGTGAAATCATGGTTCAGGCTGGAATCCGTCTTTTGATCACAGTAACGTCCACGTGTGCCATGAAAAAATTCTGACTGCGGTGAAATATCGGGACAAGATTCTTTCTCCGTTTGTCTCACCTTATGGTGGTGATGAATTAATCTGAATGGTTGAAAATACCCGATCGAATTGAGTTAGAGTCGTTGATGAGCATCTAGAGGATCAATGTTTAGAGCGAATGGAATGGCCATCGCAATATTTGGACTTTGATCCCATAAAAAATCTATCGGACTATCTCAGCAGACAGGTGGCTGCCATACGTCCTCCACCAAAGTCGTTAAATGAGCTGGAGCAAGAGTTGCTCCATGTATGGGAGTTATTTCCATTTCTGGTGTCCGCAACTTCATTGACAGTATAGAAAGTAAATGCCACACATTTATTACAAGTAGGGTTATACACATGCCTTATTAAAATCCGTTAATTTATTTTTCACAAAAAACTGCTATTTATTTTTTTTATCAAACAGTGGGCTTTTGCAAAAAAATGAAATATTTTATTTGAAAATTATGCTTTATGTTAAAATTAAGTAAAAATCGTTAGATAACTGTCTGAAGCACAATTGTTCTAATTTTCGTGTTTTTATCTTCATTTGTTTTCACATTAGACACAAAAGACTGGTTGTACCTTAACTTCATATATATATATATATAAATTAAATATTTATAAAAAAAATATACTTAATATTATTTACTCTAATGAGAGCTTATTCCAAGATACTTTCATAAAATTAAAAACTTGTTTTTGCATTTTTTAAGCCTTTAATTTGTTTAGAATATGCACTTAAAACCGTTTTTCGTCCATGCATACGTTCCAGCCATGACAACGATTTTAATGGACCAGTGTCACACTAACAAATGGGCTCAAACAATAGAGCTCAAAACTCATTAAACACGTTTCTTGAAACTAGTCTTTTTTTTTTTATAAGTGAACGTTTTCACTCTTACAACGTCCAAGCTATGTATTCTGTTTTCTACAAATTATTCTAGATTTTTTTTAATTGGGAAACAAGCTTTGAAAAATGGAAATTTTTAATAATTTCGATCTTTTAAACATTTTTAAAAATTAAGAATTAGCATAAACAAATAAAACAATTGATTACAAAATTCACGCAGCCACTATTTTTGGAAATTTTATTCATCGTATCTATTTAGCGTTTGTCATTCAGCTAACTTAATACGAATATATTTTAAGAATCCAAGTGAACTTTTTGTTTCAGATGTTTATTAAGAACGCAATCACTTAACCTAATTACTGCGCATGCCACGTAAAGTAATATGGAAGATTTAAAATAGACGTTTTTATATGTCTCTATTTGCACACATTGAGAAAAATACAATTAATTAAACGCCAAAATGTATTTTATTTCAATGTACAGTATTTAAACAAATAAAAAAGTTCCATATATGTCGCATCGACAGAACATTTTCTTAATAAAATAACACCATGGTGTAATAATAAAATGAAGAAAAAATGCTTTTAGTAAATTGGTAAACTTTCTTTCCTCATATGACAAAATAAATTGTTTAAAAACAAATAAATCTCAAAACCCCACTTATAATAAAAATACAAATCAGTGATTCATATTTTTAAAGGAATGAACAAAATAATAAACAAAATATTTTCCTACTACAACGTATTATATGAACATTGTTTCTAATCTACCAAGAAATATGAAAACTAGCAAGAGAAATCAATTTGCGCAGATGGGCCCATTGAATATTTTAATTATTAGACTCAGCTTAAGATCCATGTATTCATTAATAACTATTCTCTTTTCTCAGCATGATAGTAATCATGATATTTGAGTCGTTTATTGTTATTTCAACAACAACGATACAGATAAGAGTGGTACGATAGAAATATAATACTTCTGTGTTACTTATCACCACAAATATCCCATTTCTTATTGTGATTATTGTCTAATATTTGATAGAGTAATTATTTTCTAATATGTAATAAATATAATGGCCTATTCCAGCACAATTAAAAGTGATAATATAAAATATTTTTTTTTTATGACAATAAGTATTCCGGTGATATTAGGTATACAAGTTAGTATGTGGCATGCATTTAAAATAGACACACTTAAAAAAATGCGTACTAGAAAGTTTTAAAACATAATTGTCCGTCTACAAATTTTCAATAATACACTTATTATCAGTATGTTTAGAAAACAGTTTTCTTCTTAAAAATGCATAACAAAATCGTAGATACTTAAAATTACATTTTAAATACACACACATGCACATATATGTATATATATGAACTAAACATTGCTATTAACATAAACCACATTGCCGTGCATTTGAAATTTGTGAGGAATGTGTAATAACAATAGAGCCTGAAATTCAATATTTAGAATTTTTTAAATCTTTATACGAACTTTGTTTTTCATATTTAATTATTATTAAATGTAGAAATACATATTTTTTGATTTGTTTTACTGAAATACAAATTTTCTGTTATATTTAGTTTGAATAAATGAATGTCTATCAAAAATAAGGTATCAATTATGCAATTAGATTCATAAAATCATATTTGGTAAATACAACATATGTTGAAATTTTTTTGAAAAGACTATGGAAATTAATCTCATGATTCTTATCATAAAATCAATAAAATATCACAGACTTTTTAGTGCTGCATTGAATAATATTAAAACTTTATTCACAGAAGCGTGTTTAACTAGTTTTGATAAAAACTTTTCTATAACAAAGCCAATTTATTCGAAACAAGCATTTTTTGTCTTTTATGAAAATGAAGTTACTTAAATGGCCAGAAATATTTCAAATTGTGAAAATGTATTAGAATTTTATAGTGGATTAGGAATCATGTAAATCCTTTAGACTATTACATATTTTTGTCGTTTAAGTATTTATGAAATAAAAAATACTTGTTAAATTCTTTCAAAAAGCAAATTTTTAATATTGTACGACAAACATTATTCTTGAAAATCCTGTTCTCCTACAAATTTTAAATACAGGTTTCATATTTTTGAGGCACCATTTCTTCTATACTGCTTATTACTCTGCCTCTCGATTACACTCGAAACAATAGAAAATTTGAAAATGTTTTGAAATTTATAATAAACAATTCAAAGGACAAAATATTAATCATGTTTTTTTGTTGTAACTTGAAAAAAAAAACTTCTTTTTCAGGTATAGATTGAAGAGAATTTCATTTTCTTTATTTAAAAAAAGAAGTAAATGAATCTGTTAAATTGTTTAAAAGTTATCGTGGCAAAAACGCTGAAAATCAGCATTTCGATATAATTGAGTTTAAAGTTTTTCTTTCGCAGGTATCACCGGACTGTCTGCGTTGTTCTACGTATACGGCTCGCACAGTCGTAATTTTGAGAATTTTCCGATCGGGCCAAATTCTGGGACATTCTTAAAGATTCACACATTATAGAAAAATATATCAATAAAAAATATATTTTTTTCGTAATTTTAAACATTTTTGATCCTTTTAAGCTTTAATATCAGTAGATGATTCTATTTATATTTTTTTCAATTTTAATTTATAAAAATTGTATATAAAATTCGGATGTGAAACAATTGCGAAATAGAATTAAGCTCGTTATTTTTGTGCAATAACTGAAAAATATTTTTACATACTCTCGCTTACAATTTTCGTTATTTAAAATACTTTATATGTATTGCCTTATATGTCCCTAGGATTCATACAAGAAGAATATTTTTGAGTTCGCATGCGCTTTATAGAAACGATGTCACATCAAACAAAAATGAGTACTTAAAAAAAAACAAAAAAAAAACTTTTTAATATGTACTGGATTTGAATTTACCTATACCTGCGTCCCTTGTGTGCATAGTGGTGAAATTAGATAGTCAAATTGCAATTTAATTTGTTCAATATTAACACTTAACTCCAAAAGGTTATCTTAACTTGATTTTTGTGAGTATTTCTAAAACAAATATACTTTCTTCCCTTATTCAACTCTAGACATCTGAGTGTCTGGTTTTGTTTTAAAAAGACTTATAAAACTCAAGTTAACATAATTATTTTGGATTTAAGTGTTAATATTGCACAAATTAAACTGCATTTTAATATCTTTTCTCGGGGATGTCACAGCATCTGTCAAGTGCTCATATGTATACTTGAAATAGCCCCTGTCAGAAGGTTAATCACAAATAGTTCAATTCTTAGTTGACTAATCTGGGTTTGGGTGAAACCTTTATGATGCTACATATCTTACACATGTCTTCATACTGCTTAAATGACAATAGTGTTAAAACATTCTGCCGCCGCAGACAATTTAAGGAGTTTTGAAGGAACGAAAAAATACGGCACACCCAAATACAGATTTATGGTTTCAGAGGAAATCTTGCATCTATTGTTTTGTTTATTGTTAGATAGTGTGATTGTTAGAATTTGAAAAGTTGCTAGGATACCTGTTTGAATGATCATCCAAACATGACCTCACGTAATTGACATTGATTTTTTTTCTGACCGTCTTGCTCTACTCTGTAATTGTTTTGACCCTTTTTACCTATATCATCTTATTTCAGCTTTCCTCCGGAACATGAAACTGGGATATGCCATTGCAGAAACCCCGCCTAGACAATTCCTACAACGCCTCATCTCTTCTTTAGACGTTCTTATACAACTTCCAAATTTACTACCCAATCATCCTTATGTCTGTTAAATTGCACACAAATAAAATCTCGAAATAATATTGCTTTCATTGTCTCTATCATCCGATTAAATACAGATGACCTGTTGTGTAGCTCTGCACTACATGTTCGTTATGCGTCCCACCTCCCGTTGCACATTTGCATATCCCTTTGTTTATATAATGTCCTATTAGCTAGTGCATTCCATAGCCTTTAAAACAGTAATGCTTTCAAAATGTTATTTAGACAAAGATACAGTTGCATTTATCGCGTGAACCCAGAGACATGAAGAAAAGGTTACACAGATGTTTAAATCAAATCAATAATTATTTGTGCATGTACTAACATGGTCTAAACACTTACATCTGTTTTTAACACTTTACAACATAGTCATCAATAATTATTTGTGCATGTACTAACATGGTCTAAACACTTACATCTGTTTTTAACACTTTACAACATAGTCATCAATAATTATTTGTGCATGTACTAACATGGTCTAAACACTTACATCTGTTTTTAACACTTTACAACATAGTCATCAATAATTATTTGTGCATGTACTAACATTATCTAAACACTTACATCTGTTTTTAACACTTTACAACATAGTCATCAATAATTAATTGTGCATGTACAAACATGGTCTAAACACTTGCATCTGTTTTTAACACTTTACAACATAGTCGAAAATTGTTTATGAATTCGGTTTGTCTGTGTGCCTGCCGTCTGCCTGTTTGTCTGTCTGTCTGTCCACGCTCTAACAAGCATAAATATATTCGGATTTTCATGAAATTGATATATGTTATTGAGGTTTACTATGACATGTTTTGTATTGTAAATGAAGTGAGTAGCACGTATAGTATTTTTATAGGGACACTCAAAAGAATTCCGTTATATTGCGGTCTACGGGAAAAAATCACATGCGATTTTTTTTAATGATGTTACAGAATTTTAAAATCATTGAAATTAATATGTATCACTTAGGTGCACTAAAAGAGGCTTACTATAGATTATGGTGTGCATATCACTTATAGTTAATTTACCGGGACAGTCAAAAGAATTCCGTTACATTACGTCTATGGAGAAAAATCGTCTGCGTTTTATTTAAATAATGTTTCACTATTTTAAACGCATTGAAATTTATATATATCACTAAGGTGCATTACAAGAGGCTTATTACAGAATATTGTGTGTTTTGCAGTCATCGTTCATTTACAGGAACACACAAAAGAATTCTCTACTGTCTGCTAACAATAATTGTGAAAGTGCATTTTCAGTTGCTGAACGCGTTTTTAAATTTAACCCATTTTTTGTCTATTACATGGTGTGTATAAATTCTATGGATCATATACAGGGCAGCACAAAAGTTCTCTAGTTCTTTTTCATTTACTGACGGAAATTCCAGAAGGGGAATTTTAAACTGTGTAACGCGTTTCCATACTGAACTAAAATTTAGCATTCTATGTGGTATATATACAAATCTATAGATCATATACAGGACTGCACAAAATTACTCGGATATTTTTCCGAATTTTGCTGGTAATTCCTGAAATTGGGTGTTTAAATATGTTATGTGTATTCTGCATTTTTTACTTAGCTATCATATTTCACCTCATTAGAAGGTAAAGATTTGTAAAATTATTTTGAAAGTGTTGGAAAGTGTTACATAATATATGCTTGACGCATGATTTTTCGTTCTTTTTAATCTTGGAACAGATGATGGAGCTTTATAAGCTCCGAGACAGCTGTATGTCATTTTCCCATGTTTTTCATTTGCGATATTTTCACGTTGTTTATCCATTTTTAACAAACTTTAAACATTTTAACGAAATTACTTTTTTAGAACATCTGGTTTGAAAAACTTATTCATTTTGGCAATAATACTATTTCTATACGCTAAGTACATGACCAAAAAAAACATATATATAACAAAGCATTTCTTTTTTCGATTCATTCAAAAGTTTATTATTATTATTATTATTATTATTATTATTATTATTGTAGTGATAAATAAGCATTTATTTTTTTATTGAATGTCTCATAAGTCCAGTTATCGAAAGAAAAATAAAGGGAAACCCCCATTATTTCTAGCAACGACCGTTTACTGAATGTGTACGTTGGATAAATATAACAATAAAGAAACGAAATAAAAAATAAATGTGATAAAAATATGAGACTTTTTTTTCTTCGTGAAGTACTTTGAATGAGGCATAAAATATATTTATCATTCGTTATTGAACAGTAATTGCTTGTTCTATATTAAAATATTCCTAAAAATAATTTCCAGAATAAAGACGTTTTCTTCCGCAGAGGCATATTTTAAAAGTATGTAAAAATAATAATGGTTATATGCCTTGTTATAAATGAACGTATAATTTCCAACATTCGCTGTTCACAGAATTTTTTTTTAGAAAAATACACTAGCAAAGAAGCAAATTTCGTTGTGTATAAATAATTTTAGATTATATTGAAATATAGTTTTATTTATAATTTCCATAATTTTTTTATGAAGACTATTTGTCAACATGAAATCTAATAAACGCACGATAAACTTAAGCATATAACAAAGAACATTACATTATTAATAAATTAGGGCAGTATTACGTAGATGTGAAACATAAGCAGGCTCATTCTGTAGGAAAAAATATATTTCAAATAAAGTAGTAAATAAAATATATTGTGTTTGAGAATCGAAATTTTATGCTTTCATGGATTTTGATTTATATGTTATATGTCTCATTCAAAGTACTTCACGAAGAAAAAAAGTCTCATATTTTTATCACATTTATTTATTATTTCGTTTCTTTGTTATTATATTTATCGAACGTACACATTCAGTAAACGGCCGTTGTTAGAAATAATGGGGGTTTCCCTTTATTTTTCTTTCGATAACTGGACTTATGAGACATTTAATAAAAAAATAAATGCTTATTTATCTCTACAATAATAATAATAATAATAATAATAATAATAATAATAATAATAATAATAATAAACTTTTGAATGAATCGAAAAAATAAATGCTTTGTTATATATAGGTTTTTTTGTCATGTACTTAGCGTATAGGAATAGTATTAGTGCCGAAATGAAAAAGTTGTTTGGATACTTGTTTATATGTTGTCACAAACATATTAACTCAAACAAATGTTTGTCCCATTCTGTATATGAAATAAATTCAAAAACCAATTATTAAATTATGTATTTTGAATACATTTATTAGTCATCTTTTTCATTGTAATTTCATGTTCATTAGAAATCTTTATTAGTAATTTAAAAGTAAACAGTAAAAAAGTATACAAACAATATATATGTTTGTAAGTCTGTGCAAAAAGTATTATATTTTGAAAGATGCAATACGTTTTATGCAATATTAGTTACTCAAAAAAACATTTTTTTTAAGGCATTTCAGTTCCTCAATAACATATTTCCTATATGACAGGCCTCACAGCACATAGGAGATTTTATTTTTGTTTCTACCATTATTTTGAAAAAATATATTTTTATGAGATCTTCTATTTCTTATGTTAAAGAAATTTATATTGGGGATTATTGATTATGGTTACAGGTACGAACAAAAACTGTTTTCCGATATTCTTAGAGCCATGCTGTATGTTAACCTTTATGCGCAATAAATGTATAATGGTGCGATTTTCACTTTAGTTTCTTTTATTACATTCACATTGTATTTTATTTTTATTGAATATTTGATGTCTAGTCTTTGAAGGACATTTGAAAAACAAATCCTTCATCATTTTTAACAATGACAAATCAATAAAACTGTGCATTAAATAAATTTAAAAAATATATCAAACTGATAAAAACAAAAATGTGAGGAACATTTTATCATAGCCTTACTTATATCTAACTTTACTCTTTTATCTTTCTTTTGAAATATTTCCCATGCCATTTTGAGAAACTTTATCATAGTTTATTATATAGCGAAAAAAAAAATACAATAATAACATGTATATCTCTTAAGAAAAAAAAAGTCTAGAATATAAATAACCGTATTTCCCTCAAATTGTTATATATATAGCACCCAGTATTTCTAACAATGTTTGTTCACTGAAAATATGCATTGGAAAAAATAATAACAACGAAGTGGTCTTTGAAAGATCTCTGGTAAGAATATACACAGGAAAAATGAAAGAAAAAGCACAGCAACGAAATAAAAGAAACAATTTCATCGGCATTAGTCAAAAGTCGCGTGCATAAATGAAATACTAAGTTACCATCCACGAACAACATATTCCTTAAGAAAAAGAAAATTTCTAGAATTTACATAACCGCATTTCAAATTGTTATGTATAGCACGTAAATACAAGTTAGCCGATTTTCGTTTTGTAATTTTATAATCATTAAGAATATTTATAAGAACTTTCGAAATTTACATTTTCAAATTATTTTTTTTTTTTTTTTTTTTTTTTTTTTTTTAGTAAAGCATACATTTTTGTAATAATAATTTTCTTACCCATTCATAGCAAAACACATTAGATATATATATCTATAATCTATATCAATGCATTTTTGTTGATTTTATATTTTAAAAAAGTAACAAAACATATTGTATTGCTCTAAGCAAAAGCATTCTTGTTTTAAAGAATGTTTTATAGGTTTCTTTATATGTAAAAAATATAAGCACGCAGCGTTTCTAACAATGTTTCTTCACCAAAAATATGCATTGGAAAAAATAATAACAACGAAGTGGTATTTGAAAGCTCTCTGATAAGAATATTGAACTGATAAAATTTGTGAGAATTTATTAGTTCCTCATGCATGTG
The DNA here is from genome assembly GCA_963931845.1 of Maratus michaelseni. Classification (NCBI taxonomy): domain Eukaryota; kingdom Metazoa; phylum Arthropoda; class Arachnida; order Araneae; family Salticidae; genus Maratus; species Maratus michaelseni. Next base: position 444,896,495 of record OZ007589.1, on the reverse strand, counting down.
AAGATTTTCACATTTCACTTTTATAAACACACTTTTAAAAAAGGTAAATGTTTCTTAATCTAGGAAAATATAATATAACCATTAGCTCCCTCATTTTTACCATTTATACTTAACCAATGAACCTCCAAATCTAATCAGGGAAGCGCCTTATCAGAATAAACCGGTATACTAAATTTGAAGCAAATCGGTTAATTCTGCATGAAAAACCCATTTATCTAAATTAAGGGGCGATTATCCCGCCGGTCTTTTCCTTTATACTTAAACAATGGACCCACAAAACTAATCAGGGAAGTGCCTTATCAGAATGAACGTATATACAAATTTTGAAGCCAATCGGATAATTCTGTATGAAAATCCCATTTTTGAAACCCACAGAAAAATCTTATCGATTCTCAAACTTCGTAATATAGGGCTTTAAAATGCAGCAAGTCTCAATGCTAGGTGCGAGCTGCACCAAAACTGGTTCCCTTGTTAGCGTTTTCACCTTAACCAGTTAGTTTAGGTGATATATTCAAGTAAACCAATCTGGTGATAATACTAGTGTCTCGCGGCTGACATCACGTGACCACAATCACAGATTTGCCTAGTTACTTTATTGTTTTGTTGCTGAACGGATATGTGCTTGGTGCTTGAATGGTTAGAGCGATGCATTTGAGTATAGATAATATGAGTTCGAATCCAATATCTTTTTTTATTACCAACTTTTCTTCTAGATCTTTATTTTAAAATGTTTTATCGGTTAAAAAATTCTATTTCATTTTCTATTTAGCTTTATTTATAAATGTTTTATCGGTGAAATACTCTATTTCAGTTTTATTTTCAAATTTTTATTTCAATATATTTTATCGGTTACTTTATATCTTTTAATGGTAAATGGAATATTTTTAATAAAAGTAAACTTTGATGTTAATAAACAATCATTTTTTTATTTTTAAATAAAATACTTACTTAAAAATCTATTTCATTCTATTTCAGAATTTGTTTTTCTACTTTTAGGTAGCTTTCATTACAAAAAGCTACCTATTGCAGCCGTCCAGAGGAAGGCAATTCCAAAAAAATTTGGTATATTTTCACCGACCATGATCCCTCAGACCCCCAAACCACCCTCCGTTCAAATGTTGATATATATATATATATATATATATATATATGTATAACAATGTCATGCTGTAACTCTCTTATTTATGAAACGATTTATATGTGATTGAGTATGTGTATAGGACATACTAAGGTCTCGACCTACTTTGTTGGCCAGCTTCATTTGCCACCTTGTTTCAAAATGGCAGCCAGTAAAAAAAATTTTAATTTTTAACAATTCAAAAAGATGTACAAAAAAATTTTAAATTGAAAAAAAAATGTTCCTGTTAGAGATTCTGGAACATTTTTTGTTTTTGCTTTATCTTTAAAAATGGCTGAGATATGGCAGAAATTCTACGATGGCTGAGATTTTTAAACAATCTGATATTTTTTATACTGTAACTCTCATATTTATGAAACGATTTGGATGTGATTGAGTATGTGTATAGGGCATACAAAGGTCGCGACCGAGTTCGTTGTCCAGCTTCATCCGCCATCTTTTTTCAAAATGGCGACAAGTTAATTTTTTTTAATATGTATAAAGCAATATAAATTGAAAAAAGTTGTTTCGGTTAAGTGTTAGATCGTGATACAATGATTACGGAACATTTTTTTGTTTTGGCTTTATCTTAAAAAATGGCAGAATTTTGGCAGTTTGAAATTCTAGGGTGGCTGACATTTTCAAACAATCTAATTTTTGTTATGATGTATCCTCATACTAAAATTCGCATTCAAATTCAGTATTAACGAAAACCGGGATTGAATTTCTATAATCGAATTCCGTGAGATTTAGATTCGAGTGTTTGAGTAAAATGAGGTGATTTTTTAAAAACATGGACTGTGAGACCTACCTTTTCCTCTTTGTACAGGCCGGAAGGACTTTTTAATTTTAAAATGTTACGCATGGAATCTTCTAATAAAAGTTAGTTTTGATAATAATTACAATTAGATTTATATCTATTAATAAAGTAAAATACTTATATAAAATTTTAATGCGTGTGTGTTGTCATTTTATTATAAAGGCATTCCATTAGATCTGAATCAAAATCATCAAATATAGACAATGTAAATTACTTTAATTTTCAGTTATTTTTTTTGTACCTATGATTTATTGCTTAAAATAAGACGTTTATTAAAAAATATATTAAATAATTCAAGTGTAACACATCAGGTTTTTAAGTTTGCAAGTATATTTTTATAAAATTTTATATGATTTATTTAAGAATTTTTTCACTTTTTATGTTCATGGTCAATGTTATTTAAAACAAAAGCCGTTGTTCTTCATGTGCTAGAAATTCCGGAAAGCTTAAAAGAACAATTGCTAATATTTGCACTTTATTCATTAATATAAACGAAAAAAGTCGAGCTAGCCATTCTGAAAGAGTTACTGGAGTAACAAATTCTCTGACATTCAAAGTAATGGCGTAAAACGAAGTGATATGTGCAAATCAATCACCCTTTTGGAATCCCATTCAGTCAGCATCAAATTTTACTTTTCTTTAGTCGTAGATTTCGCGAAACTCTAAATAAATTGAAAATGTTACTTTGAACTAAATAAAAATATTCTGCCGTTATTACATGAAATATTTAAACACAAGCAAGAGTTAATATATATATATATATATATATATATATATATATATATATATATATATATATATCTATGAATTTCAAAAACATATCAAGTTCTAATATCATTCTACTAAAATCTACTAAGAGATAATTAATGATATTGTGTAATCAGAATACCGCATAGCTAATAATTAACTTGTGCAATCATAAAATTACCATAGCATGTGCTTCAATGGTAATTAGCCAAATTTACTCATACCTGAAGAACATTTAAAAAGAAAGAGAGAGAAAGGGGAAAAAATTATAAATTGGAGTTGCTATTATGTAAACACAATTGGATTAATAAATTAATTATGAACATTATTCAGTGGAAAAACTGGACCACAAGAGAACCAATCAAGAATTGGATATGAAAAAACATATGTGGATGTACTCTTCAGCTTGGCTGCACCCACATGTGTTTTAAAAATAATTCAGTATTTCATAATTCTACTGGCATGATGCTAAGTACAGTAGAATCAGCCAAGTATACTGAATTATTACCAGACAACAATTGGAAAAATTTAAAATTGGAAATATGTAAAATGTACATAAAAAACCATTAAGAAATATATAATATATCACTTACAACGATTATCCAAAATCTTTATAAATCACCACACTATATAACCACCAGATATCGTTTTTGAAATAATATTGGAATTTTGAACCCTTAAATTGTAGAAAAAATGTTTTACTCACAAGAATGATACAGTATCCGCAAAATAAAGCAACTTCTTCATAATGTTCAATTCCACATGGCACGTATTATATACAGGATGTCCGAAAAGTCTGGAAACGGTCAAATAACTCGAGAAATATAAATCGGATGGAAAAAAGGCAAAATGCATGTTCAATATTTTTGAAAAATCTATTTACGGATATGAAAGTTACCCCCCCCCGGGGGGGAAAGGGGGGCAATTGTGAAATCTTAAATGATGACTCCCATTTTATATTACAGAATCGGACTCTACGGGAAAAAATACGTAACTTTTGTATTGAACATTTTCTTCGAAGCATTGTAGATGACGCTGTAATCGAGTGCAATGCTGTGAGAATCGTTACCATTGAAATGTCTGGAAATACATCGTATTGAAAAACGGAAAAATGCATGTTCAATAGTTTTGAAAAATCTATTTAGGGATATAAAATTTGCCATTTTTCTAAAATATTAAACACGTATTTTTTCCGTTTTTCAATCTGATGTATATTTCTCGAGTTATTCGAGCGTTTCCAGACATTGCAATGGTAACGATTCTCACAGCATTGCACTCGATTACAGCGCCATCAACAATGTTTCGAAGAAAATGTTGAATACAAAAGTTACGTATTTTTTCCCGTAGAATCCGAATCTGCAATAAAAAATGGGGGGTGATCATTTAAGATTTCAAAGTTGCCCCCACCCACCCCCCCTCTGGGGGGCAACTTTCATACCCCTAAATAGATTTTTCAAAAATATTGAACATGAATTTCAATCCGATGTATATTTCTCGAATTATTTGACCGTTTATAGACTTTTCGGACACCCTGTATATATAAATAACTAGTTAAGTAATAACTAAAACAATTTTGTGTACATATTTGCACGTTTATCAAAAACATTGTTTATCTAACATTTAATTGTATTAACTCTGAGATAATAGCAAAACATCGAAATAGCATTGGACATTAAATATTTTGTAAAAAATGAAGCAAAAGAAATTGAGTTAACATATACAATTTGGTGTTTGTATTGACTGTATAATCATTTCAACTGAAAACAATTATATAGACTAGGCAATCCCTCAAGACAATAAATTATCTTTAAAATATAGAAAATCCTAAATAAATAACATTGTTTCAAAGGGGTATGTCTTTCCAAACTGAACATTTAACATCGGTTGAAATTAAGTTATTTCATTTTTAATTTATTGTGTTTTGTAGATATGCACGAATAAATATATCTACAATATGTTTTACAGAAATAAAATAAAACTGGAATTTGCATAGTTTCAATAAAAATTTCTTACGAAGTTTTTTTTTTAAATGACGTTGATATTTTTGAATTGCGAAATAAAAAAATTAAATAACGATACTTCAGAAATTTATACAAAAAAGAAAAGACTTTTATTAATAACACACATTACTGCAACTGTAAATAAAAACAGAGAGAGGAAAAAAAACGTAAATTTTATTTTTGCTCAAAATTTATTTGATGACGGTTAAATGTTAAAAAATTCATAGCTCTGAACTAGACCCACCTTTAACATGTCCCGCTTAAAGATATTCAATGTGATTAAAAAACTAAAAACCATTATGTTTTCCGCATGCAAATAAAATTTCTGTTTTTTTTTTTCAGAATGGTAAATTAATCAATTGTCTTTCTTTGTTTAAAAACGTAATATATGCAAAAATATTTTTTTTTCCATTAAAGGAAATTTACTAAATAAATAACGGTTCCGTGCTAAGGTAATTTTTTTTCTAATATAGCAGATAAAATATGAAAAATTAAAACAGTATAACATGGAAATATTATTAAATCACAACAACATTATAAATTAAAAATACTCAATAGAATCAAAATCAGAGTTCTCAAGTAGGCTTAGCTTTGTACATACCAGACGCCGAATGAGACTCCTAAAGTTTCCGAAAGAGTTGCGATCTTGTATATTTCAAAACAACAGTAAAGTTTTGAAAAATGGAACGCCAAAGATAATGTATTACAAAAATTGCACGAAATTATATATTGTATTAATACGGAAGTAATGCATCTAAAAAAATTCGGCATCTAAACATATTTGAAAATAAAGATAAATTTTCAAATAAACTATAACTGCAAGAAAATATTTATAAATATAATATTATATATTTTGTTGAAAACATAATATATATGTAACTATCTATAGATACATATTCGAACAGAATATTCTTGATTACAAAAAAAGAAAAAAATCTTCACTAGAAACAACAGAATTTTTTTGCGTCATCTGAATCTGAACACACTTCTCATCGTTGTAAGGCAACTTTCAATTCACTTATTCTTTAGAACTGTAAATCATGCTATTTACAGGTTAGAATATATCCAGACCCTTAAAATTATACAATTATAGTTTATTTTAGTATAATATTTTTTCGACAGTTTTTTGATGCTACACTTCATTTCTTCTTTCCATTGTTTGAAAATGATTATTTTCTGAGCCTTTATTTCATATTCGAAATTTGTTCAAAAATGTTTTTCTTCTATGAGAAAGAATAATTTTTTCGTAAAAAATAAATAAATAAATAAAAATTAAAGGAAACAGTATTTTGATACAACATAATATTTATCGGTACAAGTAGCTAAAAAAAATTATTTAAGTAAATATTGCATAAACATTTGCTAACACAAATATTGCATATGAAGCAATTAAAATATCTATAAAGGTGCACGTTTTAATCAATTAAAAGGCCACAATGTATTTCTAAATGTATTAACGAAAGCATTGTTATTATCAATAAAAATTAACAATACACAATTTAGAACAGCCACATTAGAACAGCCGTTATATTGTAATAGGTTTAAGAAATGTTATTAAAACAAATTTTAACCTAATGACGTTTAGATCAATTGACTAAAATTTTCAATTTATCAGTGGAATAGTGATAAAAGAAGGAGAAATTGAAATGATTTTCTGAGATTTTTATATCTAAATTATAAAAATTTATAAATACAGTGCCAGTCTGATTATGCAAATAAAAGTAACATTTTAACGAAAAAACAAAATATTTAAAATGCTTTCAAAATGATAAAAAAAAATATTAAAAACACATTTAATGTTAGATGTTTGCAGTTTATCTATTTCTGAATTCATAATTGCATCTTACATGATATTTCTATTACCTTTCGCGTGGTTTTATTTTCCCATTTTTCTAAGCAGTTAAAAGGCCAATAAAAACGATATAGTACAAAGACGATTTAAGTATATTTTTATACAGATTAACTGTATTTTTAATGCGTAAACCATGTATCTTTTAATGCATATGCTTCAAGAGAAAAGGAAATAATTCGTAATTCTGGCAAAAGAACATTAGATTATATCTAAAAATATTTAAAAGAATCATATTTGGTTTGTCTTTTCTACACATTTACTATTTTATTTATGTAGAAAGACTGTGTAGAAAATAGTTTCTATAGAGAAAATAATCACTTTTCGGTTTAAATAATAAAAGGAAATTGATTTTCGATGCAGCATAGCACATTAGTTTCATTATAACGAGGACTTATTTTGGCTGCGTCGCTCAAATTATAAATGGTTTCCGATACTAAAATGATGCCAGAGAATTGATATTGCATAAATATGGTTAATACATAATTTTGACAAATCGTACATGAAGAAAGATAATGTCATTATCTATATATTTTGAAACAACATTTAGATACATATGTAATTGATGTAACGTGTTTTAAGCGCTAGAAATATAGCATGAAGTAAAGATAAAAGATTCATCATTAACATATTTTTTTTTTCTAAAACATAGCAGCAACACACCGAGTCCTTTTCAGTTTCTAAACAATAGTTATTCATTTCCAAAAATTATAAATATTTCCATGTGTAATAACACAATTTAATTTTTTATAAAACAAATTCCTCTAATAACATGCATTTAATAATTTTATCTCATTTTTCAGCATACAATTTTTTTTTTATTTTAGCTAAGAGGTAAAACAAAATGCAAAAGGTATATTTATATTATGTTATAAATTTTTAAAAATGCAACTTGATTCTCTGACTGTATCCTGAAAGAAACAATAATAGAAATCTGTGAAAAAAACGGAATTCATACTTTTTTGTTGCATATACGAGGGTCGATCCAGAAATAAGGTTCCCATCAAATTTACAAATAGACAACATTGTTAATTCTCATAGAAATTTACATTGCTGGAAAGAAGAAAATTTGCTCTATTTCTCTCTACATAATCGCCATCTTTTCTACGCATTTTTGTAGGCGATTCTCCAATTTCTGTATCCCAATGTCGTAGAACACCGCCGCCAACCCATTCAGGAAGCATTTCACTTCTTCTTTGATGTCATCGCCGCTTCTGAAGCGTTGGCCACCCAAGTGTTCCTTTAACTTGGGGAACAAGTGATAATCACTAGGGGCGAGGTCCGGACTGTAAGGTGGGTGGCGCATGTCAGTCCACCCAAATTGTGTCAAAAGTTCCTGGGTTTGACGGGAGACGTGAGGTCGGGCGTTGTCGTGAAGCAATGTTACACCGGATGCCAGTCATCCTCGCCGGTGGTTTTTCCACGGATGGAGTCCCTTTGGCATGCAAAAAACTAATTAAGGAACGAATCTTGCACTTGGCGGCATAAACAATGGGAACCTCTATCTCGGACGGCTGCTGAGCCGAGAATGAGAGGCGCAGCGAAGCGCGGCAGGGGGAATCGCGAGTGCGGGAACAGCTGCACATAGCATTGTTGCCGTATTTCGCCTCGCACCTTCCCGTGCGGCTGGAGCTCTATGGGAACCTTCTTTCTGGATCGACCCTCGTAATAAAGGAGAATATCCATATACCGGCTAGGGTCCAAATACCGGCTATTAGCTGTTCGGAGAACTGCGCGCAGATCAGTCGAGCTGTGATAGGCAGAGTTTGTACCTTTAATTGTGAAAACAATGTCAAGTGAAGTACTTCACTAGAGTCTGTGTAATTTACAAACAGTAAGATTAACAGTGTTGACACGACTAAATCTGATATATCAAAACTTTTCGATGCATTTGTTTCTCTTTTTTTAAAAAAAATATACTGAAGTCTATGTTGACGATTAAATTGATTTCTATATTTAACACCCAAATGACGCAAGTACGTTATTAGTAGTTTACTAATAAATGAAAACTGTTAAAAAATTGCAGCAAACTGTCCAGTCATTTGACCGTTTTTAAAGAAAACGGTAACAAGGTCCCAAATTAATGCTATTCTTACCGTTTTATTGCCCATATTATGATTAGTATAGAGTTAAATTACGATTATGTAATGATTTTCTATAAAAACGGTGAAATGACTGGAAAGTTTACTGAAAATTTTTAACAGGGAATAACAGCGGTTTTAATTTAAACATAGAAGTAGTCCAAATACTGGCCACCGAGAGTAGTCTAAATACCGAGCAGTCGGTATTTGGACCTCCCTAGATTTGCTCAGTCAAAAAAGTAATTTATGGTTTCATGGATACGTTATGGCTTTGTTGCGTCATTTGACTGTTACAATATGGCTACACTGTTGAAAGTTTGCAGCAAACTGTCCAGTCATTTGACCGTTTTTATAGAAAAGTGTTAAAAAATTTAATGGAAACAAAAATTTAAACGATTTTAAATTTTACAAATATTTTTATGAAAATGCAGGAAAGCCCTCAGACGCTCAGAGGGCTAGACACGACGAGATCGACATTCGAAACTGCCGAGACTGCAGAAAATATCATATTCCAATAACATTTGCATCTTCAGATATTTTTATTCAGATTTCATTATTTTTCCAGTTGCATTGTCAACAAATTTCATAATTATAACGCAGGTTTGAATTTTTCCAGAAAAAGCGTCGAGAAGCTCATTGGTGGACTTTAATACTGCACGAGCTGGCATTAAATGGAGTCTAGAGCTTTTCTGCTAAGCGAGAGTTTCTACTAAAATGAATTTTATTTTTAACCTCTATCTTTGTAGATAAGATAATGAGTTTTCGTTTTGAATACATTGTAGATGAAACAAAATTACTTAAATTACATTTTTAAAATATTCAAATTATTTTGCATTTAAAAAAAAATTCACATTTTTTCCTGGACTTTTATGTTAATGCATTGTAATCTCCTATTTACCCTTCATTTAGGAAAGATATATTTTTTCTTCAAAACACGTTTAAAGAAGAACCGTTTCTAAATGTTTGAAGCCAACAGTAATTCAAATATAATAGATTGTTTGTCGAAACTTAAGAAAAGCAAAAGAACCCACTTAATTAACGAACTACTGCATGAACTTCAAATACCTATTGTTTTCTCGTTTTTTTAGTAGGACACCAATGGCATAGAACGTTTGCTGGAAACATGGATATTATATTCCATAGGATATATGATATCTCCTCTTTTAAAGTATCAGGGTCCATAAGCCAGGTTTTTGGCCCATGAAATAAGACTAAAATTCGATTTTGTTATACTGAATTAATTATTTCACTTTTTAATATTAGAAGGTTTATACTGTACGATTTTGACAATATTTTTTGCATTTTGTTCGGATTTATATAACTTACACAAGCTCAAAGTTCGTATTATTCCGAGTTTTTGATGAAAAAATATGCAATTTTTCCTTAATTTTACCCCAATTTTTAATATATTTTTAAATATTTTACTATGAGCGCAGATTTGCAACACTTTTATTTTTACATATATTGTACATTTTGATGTATTTTATAATATATGTAAAGAAGAAAGTGTTGCACGATTGCACTCATATAAATAATTGAGGTACAATTAGGAGAAATTGCTTATTTTTATCAAAAACTACGAATAATACGAACTTTGATTTTGTGTAAGTCATATAAATCCGAACTAAATTAAAAAACTATTGTTAAAATCGTACAGGATAATCCTTCTAATATTGAAAAGTGAAATAATTAAGTCAGTATAACAAAATCGAATTTTAGTCTATTTCATGGGCCAAAAACACGGCTTATGGAGCCTGATCCTTTTCGTAAAATTGTTTGCTAAAACAGGAAAAAATTCTTTTACGAAGTATAAACAATATGAAGTATGTCTAATATGTATTTAAATTGTATATTATGCTGTTAAATTTTGAAGTACCAGTAAACGTCTTAAAACTTTGCTTTTAATTTAAAAGTCTCAACATTCTTTTATCACTCTTGGAAAAAAAATGTAAATCTTTTGACAGAGAATTCCGATACTTGACACTTACTTAAAAAACAAATTCTGGTGACTTCCAAAGATTTGTAATTTAGAATAAGAAGGAAAAGTTTCGTCTGGAAATAGAAGGTCTTACAGTAATAAGGAATCTTTTACAAAAAAGCACAAAAGTGCAAAAAAAAGGAGAGATAAAATATAAGAAACTAAAAGATTTCCTTTTTATCTTCAAAATACTAATCCAAAAATAATGATTCCGATTTCTTCTCAAAAACTAGATGTGTCAGCAAGAAAGATGAAGTTTCCTGCTGATGATAAAATTCACTGGAGTGTAACTTATGTGTAATTCAAAATCTTTTTATAGACTTATATAAGAATCAGAAATAGTATTTTCTTCGAAAAAATTTTTTGGAAAATATGTTGAAATATATATATATATGTATTAAATGTATTAAATGATATTAGATAAAAATGCATCTTTGGAAATTAACTTTCTTCATTAAAATTGTTAAATAAACCATAAATATACATACAGGGTGTTACACAAAGAACCCCTAACTTTAAAACTCAATAACCCGGAAATGGTGATACATAGAAACCAGTGGTATGTTTATTAAAAAAATCGTAAGAATCTTATACATAAATCTCAAAATTTAGTTAAAAACAGCACCGATAGAGGGCACTGAGAGCGTTAAGAATCCTTCTAAAGAGAGTTCAGAAGCATAGAAAGACTAGCCGTCGAAGATTTTGCCATTGAAATCTGACCGCTATTAGCGTATATTGAAAATAATTCGCATCGGCCACGTTGCCTGTCTGTTGAATTTTTCAAAAAGCTCACGAATTGTTTTCCTTTCTGGGCCTTTTGCAACTTGAAGTCGCGTTTGAAAACTTCCTCTTGTGGCGGTAGGACTCTGATTTAATCGGTGGTTCTCCAACACAATAAACACACGTTCCGCCACGGTATACATCATTTTCGGGATTATTTTCACTATACGCTAAAAGCGGTCAGTTTTCAATGGCTAAAACTACGACGGCTACTCTTTCTATGCTTCTGAACTCTCTTTAGAAGGATTCTTAATGCTCTCAGCGCCATCTATCGGTGCTATTTTTAACTAAATTTTGAGATTTATGGATAAGATTCTTACGATTTTTTTAATAAACATACCACTGGTTTTATGCTTTTATCTATCACTGTTTCCGGGTTATTGATTTTAAAAGTTAGGGGTCCTTTGTGAAACACCCTGTATATATCTGCATAGTTTTTATGTATAAAAAGAAAACAACTATGTCACTGTTTGACGTAATAAATAAACAGAAAACATTCAAAATAATTATTGTGTATAATTTTCGATTACATTTTTCTTTTTTGTAAATCTCCATTATCATTTAGTCATTTAGGGTTTTGTTCATCTCAAGAAACCCTATTCGTCCCGCTAGGTTGTCTGTCCGTCACAGACACGGTTATCAGAATCTATATAACTTACAGACTTGAAATTTTGTGTACTTATAGCGGAATACCTACTATGAAGCTAAAATTCATAAAATTAAAAAAAAAATCGCATTATTTTAATATAAAGAGATAAAAAACCAAAAATCTAACAGCATTTTCCTATTAAATGTAAACATTTCTTGGTATAGCAGTTTGCAACAATCAAAAATCCGCAATAAAATTTATTCTACGATAATTAATTTATTACAATATTTAAAATTAAAGAATGAAAATGAAATAAAAAGTTTCACCAATTGAAAAAAGATTAATATGACGTCATATTGTTAATAAAACGGAAAATTTCAAACATTTCTCAATAATACAAGGATTATGACTATATGTAAGTACAGAAAGCAGGTTAATAGGATGTCATTAGAGAATTAAAAAGAAAATAAATCTGACGTCATATTGGAAGTTCAACGGACTTTTTCAAATGTATGAGAATAATACAAAGAGAGTATCAGTATGAGTAATAGAGAAAAGGCAAGTAGATATGATGTCAGCAAGTGATTATAACATCATATGAGTGTGTGGAACGTATTGAATCATTATAAAATCCCGATTATGGAAATATTGGCATATTTTAACATTTTGAAGGTCTCTATACAACATGTTTAATTTTGAAATTCATTTTTTTAATATCGCATTTAGTCCACACGACAAATATTATTATGATAGAGTATAATAGCGGGCTTTTTTTAAAATTAAATTTATTTGGATTTATTAAAGAAAGGATAAAGTGTTTTGAAAGGAATATCAAACGAAACGCTTTGTGCGATCTTCGATCACACTTAGCCACTTCTTTTTTTTTTTTTTTTTATTAAATAATTAAAGAAAATTATACGATCATAAAGGTTTCTCTTCCAATGATCTTTATATGTTAATGATAATAACTCATTTCTAGATTCAAGAATAACAAGAAAAGTTTCCTGAGATCTACAAATGAACTCACAATCTTACTAACGGATACAAGGTACACTTCTACAAACTTCCAAAAAATCTGGTATCATTTTTTCTAATTATAATTTGTTTCTAATTATTCATGTACACAGTAGTAGAATATCGGAAGTAGACATTCATTCTCAAAGGAAACATTCGCATGGATTCGCATTATACGAGCATAAAGCATTCTCTTCCAACGATCTTTATATGTTAATGATAATAACTCATTTCTAGATTCAAGAATAACAAGAAAAGTTTCCTGAGATCCACAAATGAACTCACAATCTTACTAACGGATACAAGGTACACTTCTAAAAACTTCCAAGGAGTCTGACATCAATTTTTCTAATTAGAATTTATTTCTAATTATTCATACACACCGTAGTTGGATATCGGAAGTAGACATTCATTCTCAAAGGAAACAATCGCATTGATTCGCATTATACGAGCATAAAGCATTCTCTCACAACGATCTTTATATGTTAAATATAATAACTCATTTCTAGATTCAAGAATAACAAGAAAATTTTCATGAGATCCACTAATGAACTCACGATCATACTAAAGGATACAAGGTACGTACACTTCTAAAAACTTCCAAGGAATCTGGCATCCATTTTTTTCTAATTATAATTTCTTTCTAATTATTCATGCACACCGTAGTTGGATATCGGAATTAGACATTCATTCTCAAAGGAAACATTCGCATTATACGAGCATAAAGCATTCTCTACAAACAATCTTTATATGTTAATTATAATAGCTCATTTCTAGATTCAAGAATAACAAGAAGAGTTTCATGAGATCCACAAATGAACTCACGATCATACTAACGGATACAAGGTGCGTACATTTCTAAAAACTTCCAAGGAGTGTGGCATCCATTTTTCTATTTAGAATTTCTTTCTAATTATCCATGCACACAGTGGTTGAATATCGGAAGTAGACATTCATTCTGCAAGGAAACATTCTCATGGAGCTTTATAAGTCTGACTAACGAGCGCTAACGTTACAAGGCTTTTTAACCAACATCCCAAGTATTGCACTTTGATTTTTAAACAGTTACAATTATAAAATATCAATATGAGATTCGATAGATCCAACTGTTACTTAACAGGTGACATTTAAAAGACAGAAATACATGTTAATATAATGTTTAAAATGTTTTAAAACTGTCTTAGTACTTTCGGCCGGCTACCGCGACCCTGTTCAGGGAGCGAAAATCCTTATTGACTGCCGTCTTACTGATTGCCATCTACTGATTTACGTCTTTTAAATGTCATCTGCTCAGTAACAGTGGGACCTATAGAATCTCGTATTGATATTTTATGAATAAAATAAGATAAAATGTGTATTTCGAACAATGTGTTTTGAGTTACAATTATTTTATTAAAAAAATAATTTACGTTTACATTTCATTAAACAAATTACAATGTTTTAACCTATTAACAGTTTAATTTTCTAATTTTAGAGCTATTATAGTAACAAAATTTGTCAATTTATTTATTAGGCGTTTTAATCTTAAGATGCTTTCTGAACTTTTGAAATGTAATATATATAATAATACGTAGTGTAGTTTAATGGAATATTACAAAAAGTTTGCACAATAATTTAAAAATTCAGAATGGGACCGATGTTTCAAAAAGTAAAAATAAATAAAATACTCAGTCGTATGTCTGACGGCGGACACTGGTAAGTGTCTAAAAAATAAACTTTTAAAAAAATTAATGGTACTTAAGAGTAAAATTATTCTGATTTACTGCGTTGCGGAATAACAAGATGCGGTGTCATAATCCAAAATACCTAAAAACTAAGTTATGTTACTTGATGTTAAAAATAGTAATAAAGCTTTATCAAAGAAAAAAGAAACACAAATAAATAATAATAAACTTACAATATAATGGTACAAATGACAAGTGACAGTACGAATAACTTACAAATGATAGTGCTGTATAACAAATGAGTTTACAACAAAGTATTCTTAAAGAATAAATAAGAAAATATGACAATTAAAGTGTAATTTTTTTATATATTGAAGCAATATTTAATACAAACATTTAAAGGATGTGCTGCAACAAATGTTTTATATTTAATAAAAAAAGTATATATGTAATAATAAAAATATTTCGCCATTTTACCTTAATTAATTTATTACAAATTCTTACAATATCTACCATTTTCCCTGTTTTTTAATAATATCTTAAATATAATTCATATTTTAATTCCATACCTTTAATCAACATATTATTTTAATTTTTATTCTAAAAACTTTATTCTACTAAAAGCGACACTTCATTGTAAAAAAAAACCCTGATTTATTCCTTCATATTGAGACATTGAATTTTTATTTCTTTGGAACATTTCTTAATACCATTTTTATGTAAGTTCTTTGCAAGTATTTTCCGCGTCTAATTTTTCACCTTTTTATCTCTATGCTTCTGATAAAGAGTACCGACTTTATGTCAGGAATTATCCAGCCTCACTAAAGCTTGTCAATTAATTAATTAGCCAGCCATACCTCTGTTTTCCCCTACCTCCCTCCTAACGACCATCCCGTTGGCGTGCCCATAAGTTAAACGTCAACATATTCTTGAGCAAATTACTAGTATATAATATGCTTATACAGCTTGGAGATCAGAATTTTTAAGTTTTTCGATTTGCTAAATAAACCTATGACACTTGGCGGAGATGTTTTTCAAATCGGTGTTTCTCTAATATATTAAGATCTTCGTTATTTTTCTATGACGTAATACAGCCTAGATATAAGTTTTTAAATGAACCATTAGTGGAATTGTCTCTGCTTTGATAAAGTCAATAAACTCATTCATGATAATGCAGCTTCCTTTTATTTTGATGTGAAAATTTCCAGTGATTTCATAAACATCGCCTTCCATCTTAATCACTTCGACCGAGAAAATATGTGATTCTACCAATAAATCGCGTGCCATAAGTCATTTGTCAGTGGTTATCCAACATCCTTTACTATGAAATGGAAGATATTTCATATATTATCCTGCTAATTAGTTAACTAGTTTTGAAATTATATTTTTAATTTGTGCAGTTTCTTAAAACTTCTTAACATTCGTCAGGATGTTCTAAAAATAAACATACAATTTCTTTTAAACGCCCGTTTTAGTATTTAAGAAATTTACTTTTTACACAATATTTCAGATTTTCATTGATGATGATGCAGAGTAAAAAATCACGGAATTTGATAAAGATGTATTCTTAATATTATAAAAGAAAAATAACTAAAATTTCAGTGATCTATCAGTGGATCATCTATATTTCGCATTAACGTTTAACATATACCGTGTGCCCAAAAGTCTCCGAACACATTCGATTTGAAATGTTTTATCGAATAGCTTGAGAAATACTTGACAAACCCTTCTGAAAGATCAGAAATACGAAGATCATGGTTGGCATTATATTTTTTCAGCGAAATATTGACCATTGGCAATTATTGACCATAATTGCCTCAATTGCAGAGGGCAATTGAGGACCAACAACAAAATAAATAAAAAAATAACGTTTACTATCAGTCTGAAAAATAAAATGCTCATAAGGATCTCTATGTGTAGCAAGTGTCTATAACATTTATGTTCATTTGTGTAAGAATATCAGGTATATTCATGGCGATAGAAAGCTGTATTTGAAAAAAAAATTAAGAAATATTTTCAATTTTTATGATTGCTCTATTAACAAAACTTAACGTCGTTCATAGAAAATTTGACAAAGTACAGCAGAAACAACATATCACAATTCGAATGTAAATATATTAATAATTTGATGAAATACGGATTAACTGCACATGCGCTGTCGATAACACTTTTTTTAAAGATAAATTAGTAGTAAACTATATACGGCAATTTATGTATAACGATCAGTCGAATCTTGGAACAATTGATAAAGATATCAGCGGTATACTGAGCTGAATTTTAATTGCTTTATAAAAGTAGCTCGATGATAAGCTCTATTTTAATTTGAGCTCTTCTTAGAAGAAACATCAGAATGTCCTCATTCCAACAAAAAGAATTATCACAATCGTAGCATCCGCTTCAAAGCTACGCGCGGACTTACGTTAAATAGCAGCATTTTTCTTGAAGGTCATTTAATAACAAGTTGAAAATTGTACGTCAAAAAAGACAAACGAGGTGCGTTCGTACTATAGCTAGTCATATAAATATTCAGATCTTGATGATTTTTAGTTCTGTAAAATGAATTATATCGTCTGCAGATTCATTTCTGTAAGAAAATAAGTATCTCGGTCGCTTGACGATTAAACCTCGGAAGCTCCCATAACAAGAAAGCCCCGATTTTTTTTTTTTAAATTTCTTAATAAATATTTTTATTAATATCTTCAAAAGTATTGATTCGATTTTCATAAAATTTGAAATGTCTCGACAAAATTTTGCAAAGATAATATATCTTAAATTTCAAACCATTTGTTTGGGAGTTTTTGCGCTGTTATATGCTGACAGACGGACGGATCAGACAACGACTATAGGTGCTACGTATTTATATAATTACGAACGCACCTAAAAAATAACAATTTGTGATAAAACACTTATCATGCAGCTACTTTTAGAAAGAAAATGGAATTCAGTTCATTATATTGCCGATAATTTTAAAAAAAATTCGTGACATTCCACTGACCTTTTCAAATAGGTTGCCCTACATAAATGACTACTAAATCATGCAATTTGTTTTCCTATGCCTTTTGCAAGCGCAGATAAAACAAAAATCAAACATTCTTATATTTTATGAAATATTTAACTTATTTATTTTCTAGTTGTTATATGTTCTTCCTACTGAACTTTGCCACATTTTCTGAAAGCTGTGTTAAATTTAGTTTAAAACCCTGCATACAATACCCATAATTGTGCGATTTTTTAAAGATAAATTTAAATAAACTTTTATATCTACATAAATATACGTATAGCTGTTATACAAATGAAAAGAAATGTTACGCAAAAACCACATAGTCATGTGCGTTATCAACATGCCATTTCGAGAATTTTATTTTACAGGGTTGTCGCAAATATATTTTCCATTCAACTACTTCTTAGTTCCCTTATCATTAGTTACATGAAATATATGACGAAAACGAAACTCAAAACTTTAGTAAGACCTGGAAAATGTTATGTGTCAGCACCTGGGGATTTTCGAAACGATGAGACATTCGACTTATTTATGGCTCACCTTGTATATCTATAAAGAAAGTGTTGTACCATGTAACGCTATCATAATTGCTGTATATAAAACGATTGTGAAAAGCCAATAATTTTCACAAATTAAAAGAAACATTTCTTAAAATAGCATGATGTTGGAAATACTTTAACATAATATTTTTAGCACTCAAAAAATTAAAGAGACTGCTCAATGTATATCGACAAAAAGACTTAAAGAAAGATTAGCCGTAATGTTATCATAACGGCTAAACAAATGTATAGTCGTGGAAAAAAAAGTGAACACCCCTCCACTAATTCTGCAACATCTATTGTGGAAGAAAGTTACTGGTACCAAACGATTGGAAATGAAGTCTATTTTTAAATGATGTACATAAAATTTTCATAAGGGGTCATCTACATATCAAAACAAATCCAAACTTTGTTTTTTTTTTTTTTCAATAACAAGACCCAATTTTAACAAGATATTTTAAATCTTCAATTCAAATTATGTCTAGATACCAAAACTTCATGAAATTCCTACGATTAGTTTCAGATAAATTAATTATTTTATAATAAGCATATTTTAAGTGCTTATCCGGATTGAAGTTCGGTATTCGATTGTGGAAATACTAGAGAATTACTAAATACTTCTATTAATGTGTTATTATTTCTTGCAAATATGACCATTTTACTCACTCAATATATATTTTGGCTAATGTTAATGGATAGTATGGACTGGAGGGAAAAATTATTTTATTCTCATACTCCAGTCTATACTATCCATCCATAATAAGAGAAACCATAGAGATACTAACAAGAAAAATGCAATATGTAACGATGCCGCATCTTTTAACTTACCGAAATTGTGGCTCGAGTTACTCCATGGTTACAGATATGAAAATACACAACCAATTAAAAATAAAATATAACGTGAATAATTTTTAAAAAGTACATGTAAATTAAATGATAGGATTATAAATAATAACTTCACAGACCGTGCAATTATGGAATATTATCATTTGTTTTTTAAAATGCTCGGAAAGAGCCGAAGCATGCCACACAACCTAATAAAAGTTTTTCTACTGTGTATTTATTATGTTGTTAATTTACACCTTTTAGCATTTAAAAGAAATATATTATTACAAAGTGTTATAATTAATTATATTGTTATACTTAATTCAGTTTTACAGAACTCTGTATTCCCTATAATACACTGTTATAAACTTAATGCTAACTGTCCATTCTTTCAACCGTTTTGTAAATAACACTGATTTGACTCTATTAGGAAGTGTTCTCGTTGGTTAGGATCTATTAAAATTAATGTTAAGTGACTATTATCTATAAAAACTGTTGAATGACTGGACAAACTTCTGATTTTTTTTTACAGTGTACATTTCTTTTACCAAAAAAGATTTATTTTTCCTTTTTTGTAAAAGATCCCGCAGAAGATACTTTTCAAGATTAAGAAGAAAGTATAGTAAGTAATGATTTGTCAAATGACTTTTCTGATCGCGTAAATGTGACCTAGAATTTCCTTTCATCCATTATTCATAAAACTCTTGTAATGAGTTTCTGCTGCTATATATTTTAAAAAAATACATTCTACATGTGAAGATACTTTAATGCCGTAAATTCTTTTTCTCCAATAAACTATTATCCATTTATTTTCCCTCATTCATAATGGATGTTAGAGTAATGAAATAACCAATGTCAAAGGATAATGCAAAATTACAAAGATTGTATTTAGGAAAATGTAGGAAATTGGATTTGTCAGAATAAAATACAATCTTTTTAAATGATATTAATCTTATAGAGCCAATTTAATAAAGAAAAATGTTTAGTGAGAAAAATTGTAACTTAATTTTTTTTTTCTACAGGGTGATTATAATTAAAGTCCTACTTTCAAAATGCTGTAAAAAAGGAACCACTGATGAGAATGACTTCAAATTTGAACTGCATATACTGGAAGAAGGGGGAAACGGTATGGCATAAGGGGTCTCAGGAGTCTTTCTTTCCCTCCAAAGATGCAAGTTTGCATCATGTCACATTTTATTTTATTTCTGATTTCATGTAACACACAATAAAATGAAATTTTTACCACTAATAGATCAATGTCTTTCTTGATTTAACATAATTATTTCAATGTTGTACAATAGGGTGGAACGAAAAAACTTTTTTTTTAATTTCAAAATGCTATAGTTTTCAAAAGTTGCCAAAATAAGTAATCAAAAAAGTAATCAAAATAAAAACAGAAATTAAATATTAGCGTAATTGGATTATGTTTTCAGGTGCCGCAAGAAGGTTAAACTTTAGGTTTTTATTAATATTTTGAAATTTTTTGCAGTTATGTAGAAAAAAAGAATAATAATAATTTCAATATGCTATAGTTTTCGAAAGATGCTTTTGATCAAAATAAAGACGGAAATTAAATATCCGCGTAATTAGATTATGTTTAGAGGTGCCGCAAGAAGGGCAAACTTTAGGTTTTTATCAAAATTTTGACAAATTTCTCAATTATGTTTAATTTTTTTTCAATATGCTATAGTTTTCATAAGTTAACTTTTAAATCCGTTTTAATCAGTTTTAAATCTTTTTAATCATAAAACATGGTAAACTTACTGCATAATACATTTTAATTACAAAAATAATGAAACATAAATAGTATACAATGAGGTAGAAACAGAACAAAGCTCAGAAGAGAACACTATACTATCCCAATTTTTTTATTGCCTCTACGTCCAGTGTCTCTGAAACCTGAAGTAATCAAAATCATAGTCAAATGCGCATGAAACTGCGATTTGTGACTTCTACTTGCGATCGAACTTGAGTATCAGAAAAAATTGCTGCAACAATTCCAAGCGCCGCTCTGTAGGATATTGGTCTGATTAGTGATGAAGATAGAAGTATGACACAGAAATGTATTGACAGAATGAAAATTAGATGCGAACAAATGAAGAACCGAAAAATATATGTAGAAGAAACTGTAAAACTAGTTACAGAAAGTAATTGGGTTTTTTTTTATGTAAGAAAAGACAAGACAATTGTGCAAGAAAAGAAAGGAACTAAGTATTACAAAATAACTGTTATCGAAGAACATATATCACTTGTTCCAGAACTTGGATCAAAATTTTCAAGACACGTAAAACCGATTTCTGGCACTAGAAAAGGTATAAAAGACAACATAATGCCATTTTTAAATGGCAACAACCAATACTTAAACATTACTGCAATTGGATATGATGGAACTGCCTCAAACACTGGATTGGATAATGGTGCGATTGCTTTATTGGAAAAAGAATTATGAAAGTCACTTCAGTGCTTGATTTGTTTGTTTCATGAAATGAAATGAACTGCCCGCAAATGAACCTACCATGCAAATGAACTACCCGTTCGTCCTCTATTTTCTTTCCTAGATAGAAAAACTAAAAATCCTAATGAATTTGGAGTGAAAATAAGGAAACAACTGTGAAAAGTGTTATGAACTTCCAGTGACTGAGTTTTCACCTATTGAAAATAACATTCCATTGCTAAAATTTAAGGATAATTTAAGTATGGACCAAATATATTTCTTAGAAATGTGTAACACAATTATAAAGTTGAAACCATATATCTATGGACGAAGCACTTGTGAAAACGCCTGTCAGCTATTTACATTACCTCAATTACACTCCTAAAAATGTAATTATCCAACCAGCCAAAGTAATGCATACTTTGCTGCACATGAAAATGTACTCCATTGTATGCTATCAGGTGATAGAAGTCATTAAGGAGTTTTCATTACGCCGAATTTTAAAGCAGGGACTGGAAATGAAGAATTTATTTTTTTTTTACCATCAGAATTTTTTTAATTCCTGTACGCATAAACTTTGATGTCACTGATTATATTGATATGATTCAATGGCATGATGTTAAAGTAACATAACCACCTATGACGATGGATATTGCTAACGACAAACTAAAGCAGTAAATAACGCAAGCAGAAAAACCTGATCATGAGAGTCAACTTCAATTTTTCCCTATGTCACACACAAGCAGTTAAAAGGATTGTTAAATTAGTTACCGAGTCATCCTTGTCAGTTTGCAGCACTTCTGCAAGAGATGCAGCAATAATAACCAAAATAAATTTTTAAAAGATAATGCCAAGATTTGAAACAAAAAAAAAAACACTCCAATGTGTCAGTGTGATTATTATGGACCATGTGTGATTACTATGGACATTAGAGAAAAATTAATGTTTCTTAAAAATAACGTTTTGCCTTTAAAAACAATATAAAGTCAAACCTCTTTTAACGGATACATTTATATACGGCCACCCCTCTCTTACGGCCAAATTAAAATTTCTCAGCGAACATTAACCTGTCTTTATAACTAACAACCAATCTCCTGCAGTCACCTCATTTTTTCAGACCATTTTTTTGGTCACATAGGTGTTTGTTAATCAGAGGTTTCACTCTTTTAAAGTTTTTCTAAATAAGTGTGATTTGTTTTATTAAGATACGATAATTAAAGATTCCATTTATTTCATTTCAATGTAGTACTATAAGAATATGTTACTGTACAATTAATAAAAATTAATATGGTGAAAATCGATAAATTCTAGAAAATAATTCTTTCTGTAATGACATCTAAAAATTCGTAATACATAGAATGTGCAAGTTTTCTGCAAAAATATCATATTTTGAATATTATGTTTACAAAAGATATGTATATTATGTTAATAATCAAGAAAATAACTTTTTTTTTTTTTAAGTCAATTTTTATCGTTTTTTCATAGAAAAGTCATTTTTGAAGCTCTTTGCGGCACCTGAAAATATTTTAGTACAGCAACAAAATTTTATATTCTTCATTTTAATCCCAAAAGGCAACTTTTGCCGACTATAGCAAATTTCTAAATGAAAAAAAAATAATTAACCATTATTTTCGTTCCACCCTATTGTACAATTCATATTTAATTATTTTAAAGTTTAATTAAAAAAAAAAACTTTTTCGTCTGGTATCCACTCCGCACAAGTTTTAAAAAATATATTGCTTCAAAAATAACAAACAAAACTGATAATGATGTAAAATTGATGTATCTTTAACTTTTACATCAATTTCCAGAAATTAAAAATGTAACTTTTTTAATTTAAATGTTTGTAATAATTATAATAAAATCAGTTTTTATTTTTTCTTCTTTCTTTTTCTTTTTGCAAAGTAATTTCAACGTTTATAGTCTAACGTAGCTTCCTGTTTTTCAAATACGAAAAGCAGACAGCAAGGGAGGGATGTTTTGTCAGTAGACTGCACAGGTGGAAAATTTGGAGTCATCTAGTCTGACTTTGATATAAGAATGACCGGCCGCCCTGTATAAGAATTACGTTATCTTATGAGTGTACTATACACGCAATTAGGCTTTGTAAGTTTACGTCAGGCCTCAATTGGCTCTGCTATCAGGCGGATAGCTGGCGCCCATGTAAACAGAGGCTAACAGGACCCCCCTTCAGCACACGCCATGGGGGTGATGCATGGTTTCCTTCCCCCATGAAGCGGCCGGCAGAGTGGAGCGGCAAGCTGTAGTCTTCACGATGAGTCCATTTTTCCTTTTGTTTCCATTCCCGTACCCCTGGCAGAGTGGATCGGTCCCGTTTTTCAAGCAGCGCGGGAGAATGAATGTTTACGACACTTGTTGCTTGGCCAAGAGACCTGTCGTTTGACTCGTAAAAAAAATTCGACTTATTACGGGGCTCGAAGATTGGCCTGTGGGCTGGATCGCGAAGTTGTTGAAGGCGGACAGGTTTCTGGAAGATTTTTTTTTTTGAGAGTGGGGCATTGATGGCCCTACATTAACCATCCTAAATCATGATGTTATGATGAAAAGAGGCTATAAGGGCATTTTCGAATTGCGGATCTATAACTGTTAACGAGAAATTAAGAAGAAGATATGTGTAGCCTATTTTTTTTTGGCGTAGTGGCGCTCCAAGATTATGACTTCTTAACCATCAGAAGTGATCATAGATATTGAACTAAACCGGTCGTTAGAAGTCGTAGTGTTCTGAGTTACGGTGATGGCTATCTTCGAATAAAACACATGCTTCAGGAAGGTGAAATTACTGACTCCGACGGTGAAGTTCTGGACCGTAGAACGATTTTCCCCTCCGGACTAGATGATGGACCTAGTAGTTGATGGCAAGTGATGCAGTGAGATGAGAGGATTGATGAATGTTAGCTTGAAACCACGTCTGAATTTTTCCCCAGCCTGAATACTCCAGCTTAAGTGCTTCATCAGATTTTGAAAAAGGAGGAAATGCTCCTAAGTGCCCATTGACTAAAATTGTAGAACTCTCTACCTGTTGTAAGTACTATTTGCATAGTTTTTCTTTTTATTTATTTGTACCTCTTTAAAAAAAAAAAAAAATATATATATATATGTTTGCTATACCAGAGTTTAAAAGTGAAATGAATATCTTTGGATAATTTCAATAAGAATAAACATTATGAACAGAAATAGTCTGTAGGTTAATATATAATGTTTGTATGTTTGAACGACCATTAAATGGTAATATGATGGTAATTTTAAAAATATGATGTGTAATTTAAAAGTAACCAGTGAGTGGTTTCAACTTAAAAGATCAGCTGTTATATTGCTTTATTAAGATTATTTTTGATAACTTAGTTGCTTCATTATTTTAAATGTTCAAATAAATTGTGTTTTTTTTTTGTTTATTATCAAAGATGGTATGTTTTTCTTTGTATAAATCTCTAAATAATTAATTTTTTATATTCACAGTAGACCTATAAGAATGGCCTAACCTTTCTGTGATTAATTAAAAAAAAAAAAAGGGGGAGAGAAAATTCAACTTTATTAAATTAGGACTTTAAAATTTCTTAAGTTTAAATTCATAACTGACTGTTTTAATGAACATAAATTGAAGTTCACTCAATGTTATACAATCGTATTTTTGATCTTGATTTAAGGATGGATAGATTAATAAGTGAAACAGTAATATTAAATTTAATTTCATAAAATGTTAAATTAAGCTTTAACTCTCCTCTTTCAGAAACATTGTTTTTCTAAAATATACACCAAAATTGTTTTATTTTAAAAAGTAAAAAAGTAAAAAAAAAAAAAAAATATCCAGTCATTATACACCACTATACGATTCTTGGTTAACCGATCGGATCTTGTTCAGAATCTCTATGGTTGTTCTAAAATTTTAGTACATCATCATATCCCTATTCTATTAACGGATTTAACTCTTTCCCCTTTTGGTCCTCATATTGGAGGAATTTCAGGTTGTCTGCATTTTTCCAAATTATATGATGATTACATTTTTGTTAATTTAATGTGTATGGAGATTTGAGCTTGATCGGGTTGGAGTGGAGTTGGGTGTTCTTTATGCAATCCAGTATGCTACTTGATTTAGAAATCTGTTGCCCCTTACTACATTTAATATTGTCTTAAAATGATGAGTTCAAAATTATCATTGTTGTATTAACCTATTCGGATTCTTAAGTTTTGATATTTTGATTAGTTTAATATAATTTGCTACCTTTTCCATGGCAACAGATTTCAGTGGAGCTAATCAGGGTATACTTATTTTTTTCTAAATATTTAATTGTCAAGTGAAGATTGAGTAATAAATGAGCTTTTTAAGTTTAAGTAAGTTGTGTTTTAGAAAGAACCCCAAAACTCCACAACAAATGGAGCCGTAACAATTCGGTCTCTGGGTTATTGATTTTTTTTTACTTGTATGTATTTATGTATCAAAGAGCAACTGGGTGTTTTTGCAATTAAAATTTTATTTATATGTTCAAGTGTAAAAAGAGGTCTAGGCTCTCTCTCTGTGCTAGTAAGCTACAATTCCCAGTCAAAATTATGCCTTGTGAGCATAACCTTTTCTTATTTACAAAAAGCATAGTCCTGTACTTAAGTTTTATGTATTTATAAGGTTTTCCTTTCCCCTCTCTTTTTCTCATTTTTAAGTTGTCCCCCCCCCCCCTTTTTTCATTTTCTTTTTGGTTTGTTTGTCATTTTCTAACTCTAACTATGGCTGATAAGCACTCGGAAGCAATTGCCACTATTCAGCGAAAAAATGCTTTAGTGGATAATTTGTCAAACATTCCCCCATTCAATGGAGAGGCCAGCTCAGTCTGCTTCTCAGATTTTTCTGAGAAATTTGAGAGTTTTGCCAAATTATTCGACTGGAATGAGGAGGAGAAAAAATTCGTTTTGTTAGCTAGATTATCAGGAGCTGCTTCTAGGCGAATAAAAATTCACAAAGCAAAAACATCTGATGAGCTATTAAAAATCTTAAAAGAGAGTTATACTTCACAGGCCACACCAGATGTTGCCCTCAGTCATTTTTTAAATTTTAAACAGCCACCCAATATGAGTGTTCAGGAGTTTTATGACAAGGCATATGATATGTCATTAAGAGCCCTTGTAATTGAAGGTATCCAGGGTGAAGTAGTCGATAAAAGCCGAACGGCTCTACTACACTCCATGCTGTTGAGCAATCTTACACCAGAAGTGCGAAAGGGGGTAATTGCGAGAAATCCACAATCCCCAGAAGAGGTCCTCAAAATTGCGCTTCTTGAGGAAAAGGCTTATAGGAGCATTAACCCTTTCTACAACCACCGCGAGGAAATTCTCAACCCTAATTTGACCCAAAACCTACCCTGTGCTGCTGTTTTTCAGCAAGATAGATCACAAAAGAAGGAGATAGACCAACTAAAATCTCAAATTGATGTTTTAGCAGCTAAGATAGACAGTTTAGTTGATCTTAGGGCTAGGGATATGCAGGAAAATAACCAGGAAGTAAGACCCGTAACCTGCTATAGGTGTTCCGTACAAGGCCACTATGCCAGAGATTGTATCCACTAAAATGTAAATCCACTAAATTTTGTCGATTATAATTTTAGAAGGGGAGGTGGTCAAAATTTCAGGAGCCGTGGGCAAAATTATAGAAACAGAGGTGAAAATCCTAGAGGGAACCACAATCAGCGAGGCGGATATAGGGGAAGAAGAGGTGGTTATTACCAAAACAATAGGAGCACAGCTGCGAACAGAAATGAAGTGCAGGCGGTAAATAACACCCCAGTAGCTAACAGTGAAAGTGAGGCTTTAAACTATTAGTGGCCGGATCAGATGTGGTCAACTCGATCCCCCACAGGCCCCTGGACCCCCCAACTGTGTATAGTATGTTTCAGCCCCAATCATATACATTACCAACTGCAAGAATTTACATAAATAAAGTTTGCCTAAATGCATTATGTGACACGGGTTCTGCAATTAATCTCCTGAGTGGTACTGATTGTAACTGTTTAGAGAATTTTGAAATGGAGAATTGCAATATCCCCATTATGACTGTCACCGGTGAGAAAGTTCACCTAAATAAGAAAGTATTTTTAAAATTTGTTTTTGATAATGTTCAATGTCAAGCTGAATTCTATGTAGTGGAAGGTAAATTAGCAGAGGAATTTAATATGATTTGGGGAATGCCATTTTTGAAAGAGTACCGGGCAAGTATAAATTGTGATACAAATGCTGTCGCTTTTAAAGTGCCAGTTTCAGGCCAATGTAAACAAAGCGTAGAAACCCCAAGTAATACTTCAGGGTGTAATACTTGTCTTGCTACTAATTCTGTAAATATTTCTAACTCTGTATATAGTGTAAATTCTAATAATAATTGTATAAATAATGATTGTGTTAAAAATAATTCTGTAAATATAAAATGTGTCAACAAAGTAGGGGAGAATTCAAAAAGTAGTAATGCCAATAGCCCTCCTGAAAATTGTGCATGTGAGAAAGTTCATGACTCAGTTAATATTGAAAATGGGAATCATAGTAGTGAAAATATGGTAGTTCAGGACCCGCAGTTGAGTAATATGGGAAAAGATGTTGAGATAGTCATTCAAACTGAGTCAGATAAGGAAGTTGAAAGTGTTGCGCAGAACTTTTGCATGCAAACAACATCAGGCGGTAGCTCTGAGGGTAATAACACTGAAAATTTTTCAAGTATTCAAAGTGTCGACAACATTCTTTCAGCAGCGAGTCAGGTAACTCAGGGTAATTTAGCTGAAGAGACTACTGAAATTTGTAATATTGATGAAAGTGAAGATTTGGTAAGTATAGAGGATAAGGTACCTGAAGTCGAGGAGGAGAGCAATGAAGATAGCAGTAGTGATAAAACCAATAAAAATAAAAATATAAGTTTCGCTGTGTTATGTAGCAAAATTTCAATTCCCCCGCAGTCAAAAATGTTAGCCCAGGTTAAAAGTTATAAGGAAAATTTTATTAAGGAAAATGATATTGTTATGTTAGAACCTTTGGCGAAAAATTTAAATCAAGGTCTCCTTACCTCCAGAGCCATTTGCACTAAAGAACATGGCCTATATATCTCATTTGCAAATTTTTCAGACAATAGTATTCATTTAAATAAAGGAACATTTGTTGCCAAAATTCAAAAATGTGTAGACCAGTCAAATATACCCGTAACTTATAATAAATTAACCTATAATATAAATTTGGCCCCTCCAATTGGTGACTTTGATCACGCTGATCTCACTTGGAGCTCTGAAAGTAATTTAGATCATTTAGAACCCCCATTAAAACTTAAAATGCAAAATTTTCTAGACAAAAACAAAGATGTATTTGCAGCATCGGTCTTAGATTTACCCGGCTGTGATACAATCCCGCATGAAATTAACTTAACTTCAAATAAACCAGTTAAAGGCAAAGCTTATATAGTCCCCTACAAATTACGTCAAGAAATGGAAGACCAACTTAATACTTTGTTACAGGCGGACATATTTCCCCCTTCCATGTCTGAATTTGCTTCTCCGGTTATTCTGGTTCGGAAATCAGACGGTTCCTATCGACTTGCTGTTGACTACAGAAGATTAAATAAAAATCTTGTTAAAGATGCTTACCCAATACCTAACATTACCGACTCTGTTGATGCTTTAAGTGGGGCTAAATTTTTTTCAACGCTAGATTTAACTAGTGGGTTTTTTCAACAGGTTATTCGCCCAGAGGATAGGCATAAAACTGCTATAATCACCCACAAAGGACTTTTTGAGTGGACCCGTAACTGTTTTGGGCTCTCAAATTCAGGTAACAGTTTCCAAAGACTTATGAATGCTATTTTCGGTGATTTAGGCAATCTTGGAATTCTTGTTTATATCGACGACATTGTAATTGCCTCCAGTGATGTTAATTCTCATTTTGAGAAGCTTAGCATGGTCTTTGAAAGGTTAAGACTGCATAAACTTAAACTTAAGCCCAGTAAATGCACTTTCCTTTCGAATAAAATACAATATCTAGGTTTTGAGATTTGTAGTGGCCAAGTATCACCTATCAATAAAAATATTGCCGTAATAGAAAATTTTAAACCTCCAACTACCCGAAAGGCTGTTAGGTCATTTATTGGAACTCTATCTTTCTATAGGAGATTTATACCAGATTTTACTAAGAGAGCTAAAAATCTAATCAACTTAACGAAAGAGACAGGAAAATTTTCGTGGAATGAAGATGCACAGAAAGAATTTGAAGACCTTAAAATGGCTCTTATTTCAAAACCATGTCTTGCACTCCCTGATTTTGAGAAAGAATTCCATTTATATACTGATGCCAGTGGCGAAGCATTAGGGGCAGTGTTATCACAATTAGATGAAAATAACATGCTCCATCCTGTTGCCTTTGCCAGCAGAAAATTGAAAGATGCTGAGACCCGCTACTCCACCACTGAAAGGGAATTACTAGCTTTAGTTTGGGCTACTGCCCACTTCAAATGTTACATTGCTAATACCCATTTTTTCATCTATACAGACCATGCGCCTCTAACATTTATGTTAAAAATTCACGACCCTACATCTCGCATGGCTAAATGGATCTGCACTCTCTCAGACTTTAATTTTACAATCAAGTTTGTTAAAGGTAAGTGTAACAGTGTCGCAGATTTCCTTTCGAGGTATGTCAACAATGATAACTCCAATGATACTGTTAATTGTAATTTTTGTATACAAGTCGAAAAGGAAGTTACTTTTATGCCTCATTCTAATCTACTTGAAAAAATTGGTGAATTACAAAAATCAGACAAGAAATGCTGCGAGATTGCAAGAAAACTAGACCAAGGTGTAGAAATTGCTCCTAAATACATGAAATTTTTTTTAGAGATGACATTTTAGTTTGTGAGGATACAAGGGAGTCAGCTATTTTGAATAAATCTGTAAAGTTAGTCGTGCCAAAAGAATTGGTTACTCAAGTTTTTGCACTAACACATGAGTCCCTAGCGGCTTGTCATCAAGCCTTTCAAAAGACCATTGATCGCATTCGTGAGCACTTCTATTGGCCAGGAATGTCGTCAGATGTCAAGCATCTAGTGGAGTCATGTATTAGTTGCCAGCAGAAGAGAGCTTATAGAGCGAACCAGCTCGCCCCTCTGCAACGTATGCCGACCCCCCAGTTTCCCATGAACAAGGTTCATTTGGATCTCATTGGACCCTTACCGCAAACTTTTTCGGGAAATAAGTATATTGTCGCATATATAGATTCATTTACTAAGTGGCCAGAAGCATATGCGGTTAGTTCAACCACTTCAGATGTCATTGCGGACACTTTAGCTGATTTCATATCACGCTACGGTGCGCCCTGTTTTATTACGACGGACAACGCGAAGAATCTAATTTCAGATGCGATAGAGCACGTATATAAAATGTTTGGTATTAATCATATTAAGACCTCATCTTATCACCCGGCTGGCAACTCGCAAGTGGAGAGACAGAATCGTACTCTTAAAAATGCACTTTGTCACATAGTCAACCAAAATCAATCTGACTGGGACACTAAACTCAAATTTGCACTACTAGCTATGCGTTCAGCTGTCCACTCTTCAACTAAACTTAGCCCAGCTGCAGTTATGTATGGCAGAAATATGAATCTACCATATAATCTCTTTTCTCAACCACCTTCTTTTAATTATAATGATGCACCCTCTTTTTGCGAACTCTTAATCCCAGCTCTTCAAAAAGTATACACTGAAGTACATAGTAATTTAATTAAAGTTTCTGAGCAGCAGGAAAAATACCGTGAAAAGACAGCTGTTGATAAAAATTTTAAAATAGGAGATCTTGTGTGGTTATTTACACCCACAGTCGCCCCTGGTAATACAAAAAAATTAAGCAAGCAAAATAATGGTCCTTTTACTATAATTGAGAAGCTAAATGAGGTTAATTTTAAAATAGCGCTAGTTGCTAATCCCAAAAATTGTCAGGTTGTCCATGTTGACAGGTTGTCTTCTTTCAAAGACAGACTCCCCATCTGGTCCAGTAAACCAAAACAAACAATTGGCCTGGGATCGACTGAAAACGTGACCATCGATTCACCACACCAACCGCGCGATTCTCCTCCTGTACGCAGGTATAAGCGTAACCGATTCATTCCCTGGGCACCATATGATAGTAACCGCGCACCAGCAGTAGTGAACGTCAACAATAACGAAACTCCGGTAGCGCCGGAAGTGGAGGAAACAGACAGCGACGCGACTGAAATCATAAATCCCTCTCCCCCACCTCCCATTTCTCCGGAGATTGCAGCGGCAGAGAATAACGAGATGTGCGTAAATAAAAATTTAGCAACGGCAGAAGGCAGTGAAATGCGCGTAGGTAAAAATTCACCCACGGCAGAAAGCAGTTCAACTGCTGAGCACAGCGATTCGCGCAGGTCTCGTTCATCGATTCGTCCAGCTGCTAAATCGAATAGAAGTAGTCGTTCAATATCGATTTCTAGAACCGACTATTCGCTACGGGATAGAAGAGACCGTCCGAGTTATAAATACTAACTACCTTTTTTCGTTATTCAAGCATTTTTATTCAATTTTACCTTGTTTATTTGTATTTATTTATAGTTTAGTTAATGTGTATGTATATTTAATTTTTTTTTTTTGACATTTTTAAAACGGAACTTAGTTTTTCTAGCGTATTAAAGGTTTGTTTTGGTTGTGTGTTGATACTCTCATGTAGGCATTTTTAACCCTTTTTATGCCTATACTTAAGGTTTTTGTCTGTTTTATGGTAGATTATGTGGTATATACCCGTCCGCACCCCGTTTTCGTAGATTTTGGGTATATTTTTGCAAAAAAAAAAAAAAAAAAAGAAACGAATGTAATTTTTGTTACTTTAAAATTTTTTTAGGATGTTGTGTTTTGTATGCCCTTTTGCCGAGGTAGATCTGTTTAGTTCAGTTTTTTTTAATGCATCAGTGTTTTGTATATAACTTTTTAAGTATGTGTTTACTTTAATTTCTACATTTTAACTAGATAGATTTATTATTTACTATACAGTTTGTGGTTTTATTTGAGCTTAAACTTTAAGGAGTGTGGGCCCTTTTTCTTTTTCTAGTACATACTGTCTCATGTACATGCCTGTATGTTGTTGTGTGTGGCTAAAAGTGCTAAAATTAACTATTTTATTTATTCTACTTCCTATTTTTGTGGAATGTGTGTTTTCCTTCCTGGTGATATATGTCACCACCCCTGTTTTTTATTTTATTTTGTGGAATGTTTTCCCTGTAGTGCCCAAAAGGCCCGAAACTGCTTTTTGCTATAAGTAGCACAGAGGCAGAGATACTCTTTCCCATTCACATTACTTGTACGTGCATTTGTAAAATCTACATAATATCCCGAATCATTAGACTGTGTTCGAAAACAAACATGTGTTCTCATATAAAATTGTTACAATTGTGTGCGTAATTCTCTAACATGGTCTGTGATACCATAATTTGTGTCTTACAGATGTATATGTATATATTTTTTTTGTGTGTCACCAGTTGCTCTTGTGTATTTTTGTATAATAGAATTAATATGTGTTTTACAAATTTCATTGACATTTACAGTGTTGTAACTATGATATTACTAGTACTTATTTACATTAATAGATAGTGTTGTAATATACTGTGATGCCAATTATTGAAGTTATGTATATAAGCAGTATAGTGACAATTAATCAGTGGGCACTTCTCTTCTTTTTCGGCTAATTTTTTTTTTCAAAATTCAATTTATGTATTATTTACAGTTCTGTTGCCAGAAGTCTCAGGAAGGATGCAGTTATGCGTAGGAATGACAGTAGTAGGGAAGTGAGGTTTCACAATCAGGTGGAACATGTGTTCTTTTACAGGTGCAGAAAATATCTTGGTCATTTTCGTGGTAAAATCAGCCTTGTGGTCCCTCCTCTGGTTGTACTCTTTTATGGTCATGTTTCAGGTAATATTTTAGGTAATGGTTTCTACGGATGTGCGAGCTCTGGTTGTATATATCCGGAATATATTGTCAGGGTGGTATTTCAGCGGTGAACTCTCTGGATCCCGTCCCGGATCGATGTATGATCTGTGTTTGTGGGTCAGTTTTTTCAGTGTTGAGGTCCCAGCATGCCATGTGGTACCAAGTTACCTTTCAAAAAAATAATTTGTTTTCTCAAAAAAAAATTTTTTTTAATTAGCCGGGGGGAGCAATCTTGTTACGGTTGGTTTCAACAATTTTTTTTTTTTTTAATCTACATTAATTATTTAAATCACTTTCTCAACATTTATTTAAAAGCACTCTTTTTTTCTGTTTCTAATAAAAATTTAAATAAATAAAAGTAATTGTAATAATTATAATAAAATCAGTTTTTATTTTTTCTTCTTTCTTTTTCTTTTTGCAAAGTAATTTCAACGTTTATAGTCTAACGTAGCTTCCTGTTTTTCAAATACGAAAAGCAGACAGCAAGGGAGGGATGTTTTGTCAGTAGACTGCACAGGTGGAAAATTTGGAGTCATCTAGTCTGACTTTGATATAAGAATGACCGACCGCCCTGTATAAGAATTACGTTATCTTATGAGTGTACTATACACGCGATTAGGCTTTGTAAGTTTACGTCAGGCCTCAATTGGCTCTGCTATCAGGCGGATAGCTGGCGCCCATGTAAACAGAGGCTAACAGGACCCCCCTTCAGCACACGCCATGGGGGTGATGCATGGTTTCCTTCCCCCATGAAGCGGCCGGCAGAGTGGAGCGGCAAGCTGTAGTCTTCACGATGAGTCCATTTTTCCTTTTGTTTCCATTCCCGTACCCCTGGCAGAGTGGATCGGTCCCGTTTTTCAAGCAGCGCGGGAGAATGAATGTTTACGACACTTGTTGCTTGGCCAAGAGACCTGTCGTTTGACTCGTAAAAAAAATTCGACTTATTACGGGGCTCGAAGATTGGCCTGTGGGCTGGATCGCGAAGTTGTTGAAGGCGGACAGGTTTCTGGAAGATTTTTTTTTTGAGAGTGGGGCATTGATGGCCCTACATTAACCATCCTAAATCATGATGTTATGATGAAAAGAGGCTATAAGGGCATTTTCGAATTGCGGATCTATAACTGTTAACGAGAAATTAAGAAGAAGATATGTGTAGCCTATTTTTTTTGGCGTAGTGGCGCTCCAAGATTATGACTTCTTAACCATCAGAAGTGATCATAGATATTGAACTAAACCGGTCGTTAGAAGTCGTAGTGTTCTGAGTTACGGTGATGGCTATCTTCGAATAAAACACATGCTTCAGGAAGGTGAAATTACTGACTCCGACGGTGAAGTTCTGGACCGTAGAACGATTTTCCCCTCCGGACTAGATGATGGACCTAGTAGTTGATGGCAACTGATGCAGTGAGATGAGAGGATTGATGAATGTTAGCTTGAAACCACGTCTGAATTTTTCCCCAGCCTGAATACTCCAGCTTAAGTGCTTCATCAGATTTTGAAAAAGGAGGAAATGCTCCTAAGTGCCCATTGACTAAAACTGTAGAACTCTCTACCTGTTGTAAGTACTATTTGCATAGTTTTTCTTTTTATTTATTTGTACCTCTTTAAAAAAAAAAAAATATATGTTTGCTATACCAGAGTTTAAAAGTGAAATGAATATCTTTGGATAATTTCAATAAGAATAAACATTATGAACAGAAATAGTCTGTAGGTTAATATATAATGTTTGTATGTTTGAACGACCATTAAATGGTAATATGATGGTAATTTTAAAAATATGATGTGTAATTTAAAAGTAACCAGTGAGTGGTTTCAACTTAAAAGATCAGCTGTTATATTGCTTTATTAAGATTATTTTTGATAACTTAGTTGCTTCATTATTTTAAATGTTCAAATAAATTGTGTTTTTTTTTTGTTTATTATCAAAGATGGTATGTTTTTCTTTGTATAAATCTCTAAATAATTAATTTTTTATATTCACAGTAGACCTATAAGAATGGCCTAACCTTTCTGTGATTAATTAAAAAAAAAAAAAAAAGGGAGAGAAAATTCAACTTTATTAAATTAGGACTTTAAAATTTCTTAAGTTTAAATTCATAACTGACTGTTTTAATGAACATAAATTGAAGTTCACTCAATGTTATACAATCGTATTTTTGATCTTGATTTAAGGATGGATAGATTAATAAGTGAAACAGTAATATTAAATTTAATTTCATAAAATGTTAAATTAAGCTTTAACTCTCCTCTTTCAGAAACATTGTTTTTCTAAAATATACACCAAAATTGTTTTATTTTAAAAAGTAAAAAAAAAAAAATATCCAGTCATTATACACCACTATACGATTCTTGGTTAACCGATCGGATCTTGTTCAGAATCTCTATGGTTGTTCTAAAATTTTAGTACATCATCATATCCCTATTCTATTAACGGATTTAACTCTTTCCCCTTTTGGTCCTCATATTGGAGGAATTTCAGGTTGTCTGCATTTTTCCAAATTATATGATGATTACATTTTTGTTAATTTAATGTGTATGGAGATTTGAGCTTGATCGGGTTGGAGTGGAGTTGGGTGTTCTTTATGCAATCCAGTATGCTACTTGATTTAGAAATCTGTTGCCCCTTACTACATTTAATATTGTCTTAAAATGATGAGTTCAAAATTATCATTGTTGTATTAACCTATTCGGATTCTTAAGTTTTGATATTTTGATTAGTTTAATATAATTTGCTACCTTTTCCATGGCAACAGATTTCAGTGGAGCTAATCAGGGTATACTTATTTTTTTCTAAATATTTAATTGTCAAGTGAAGATTGAGTAATAAATGAGCTTTTTAAGTTTAAGTAAGTTGTGTTTTAGAAAGAACCCCAAAACTCCACAACAAATGGAGCCGTAACAATTCGGTCTCTGGGTTATTGATTTTTTTTTACTTGTATGTATTTATGTATCAAAGAGCAACTGGGTGTTTTTGCAATTAAAATTTTATTTATATGTTCAAATGTAAAAAGAGGTCTAGGCTCTCTCTCTGTGCTAGTAAGCTACAATTCCCAGTCAAAATTATGCCTTGTGAGCATAACCTTTTCTTATTTACAAAAAGCATAGTCCTGTACTTAAGTTTTATGTATTTATAAGGTTTTCCTTTCCCCTCTCTTTTTCTCATTTTTAAGTTGTCCCCCCCCCCCTTTTTTCATTTTCTTTTTGGTTTGTTTGTCATTTTCTAACTCTAACTATGGCTGATAAGCACTCGGAAGCAATTGCCACTATTCAGCGAAAAAATGCTTTAGTGGATAATTTGTCAAACATTCCCCCATTCAATGGAGAGGCCAGCTCAGTCTGCTTCTCAGATTTTTCTGAGAAATTTGAGAGTTTTGCCAAATTATTCGACTGGAATGAGGAGGAGAAAAAATTCGTTTTGTTAGCTAGATTATCAGGAGCTGCTTCTAGGCGAATAAAAATTCACAAAGCAAAAACATCTGATGAGCTATTAAAAATCTTAAAAGAGAGTTATACTTCACAGGCCACACCAGATGTTGCCCTCAGTCATTTTTTAAATTTTAAACAGCCACCCAATATGAGTGTTCAGGAGTTTTATGACAAGGCATATGATATGTCATTAAGAGCCCTTGTAATTGAAGGTATCCAGGGTGAAGTAGTCGATAAAAGCCGAACGGCTCTACTACACTCCATGCTGTTGAGCAATCTTACACCAGAAGTGCGAAAGGGGGTAATTGCGAGAAATCCACAATCCCCAGAAGAGGTCCTCAAAATTGCGCTTCTTGAGGAAAAGGCTTATAGGAGCATTAACCCTTTCTACAACCACCGCGAGGAAATTCTCAACCCTAATTTGACCCAAAACCTACCCTGTGCTGCTGTTTTTCAGCAAGATAGATCACAAAAGAAGGAGATAGACCAACTAAAATCTCAAATTGATGTTTTAGCAGCTAAGATAGACAGTTTAGTTGATCTTAGGGCTAGGGATATGCAGGAAAATAACCAGGAAGTAAGACCCGTAACCTGCTATAGGTGTTCCGTACAAGGCCACTATGCCAGAGATTGTATCCACTAAAATGTAAATCCACTAAATTTTGTCGATTATAATTTTAGAAGGGGAGGTGGTCAAAATTTCAGGAGCCGTGGGCAAAATTATAGAAACAGAGGTGAAAATCCTAGAGGGAACCACAATCAGCGAGGCGGATATAGGGGAAGAAGAGGTGGTTATTACCAAAACAATAGGAGCACAGCTGCGAACAGAAATGAAGTGCAGGCGGTAAATAACACCCCAGTAGCTAACAGTGAAAGTGAGGCTTTAAACTATTAGTGGCCGGATCAGATGTGGTCAACTCGATCCCCCACAGGCCCCTGGACCCCCCAACTGTGTATAGTATGTTTCAGCCCCAATCATATACATTACCAACTGCAAGAATTTACATAAATAAAGTTTGCCTAAATGCATTATGTGACACGGGTTCTGCAATTAATCTCCTGAGTGGTACTGATTGTAACTGTTTAGAGAATTTTGAAATGGAGAATTGCAATATCCCCATT
Organism: Maratus michaelseni; assembly: GCA_963931845.1. Classification (NCBI taxonomy): domain Eukaryota; kingdom Metazoa; phylum Arthropoda; class Arachnida; order Araneae; family Salticidae; genus Maratus; species Maratus michaelseni. The sequence goes on along the minus strand of OZ007589.1, from coordinate 444,858,541 downwards.
ATGACTGTCACCGGTGAGAAAGTTCACCTAAATAAGAAAGTATTTTTAAAATTTGTTTTTGATAATGTTCAATGTCAAGCTGAATTCTATGTAGTGGAAGGTAAATTAGCAGAGGAATTTAATATGATTTGGGGAATGCCATTTTTGAAAGAGTACCGGGCAAGTATAAATTGTGATACAAATGCTGTCGCTCTTAAAGTGCCAGTTTCAGGCCAATGTAAACAAAGCGTAGAAACCCCAAGTAATACTTCAGGGTGTAATACTTGTCTTGCTACAAATTCTGTAAATATTTCTAACTCTGTATATAGTGTAAATTCTAATAATAATTGTATAAATAATGATTGTGTTAAAAATAATTCTGTAAATATAAAATGTGTCAACAAAGTAGGGGAGAATTCAAAAAGTAGTAATGCCAATAGCCCTCCTGAAAATTGTGCATGTGAGAAAGTTCATGACTCAGTTAATATTGAAAATGGGAATCATAGTAGTGAAAATATGGTAGTTCAGGACCCGCAGTTGAGTAATATGGGAAAAGATGTTGAGATAGTCATTCAAACTGAGTCAGATAAGGAAGTTGAAAGTGTTGCGCAGAACTTTTGCATGCAAACAACATCAGGCGGTAGCTCTGAGGGTAATAACACTGAAAATTTTTCAAGTATTCAAAGTGTCGACAACATTCTTTCAGCAGCGAGTCAGGTAACTCAGGGTAATTTAGCTGAAGAGACTACTGAAATTTGTAATATTGATGAAAGTGAAGATTTGGTAAGTATAGAGGATAAGGTACCTGAAGTCGAGGAGGAGAGCAATGAAGATAGCAGTAGTGATAAAACCAATAAAAATAAAAATATAAGTTTCGCTGTGTTATGTAGCAAAATTTCAATTCCCCCGCAGTCAAAAATGTTAGCCCAGGTTAAAAGTTATAAGGAAAATTTTATTAAGGAAAATGATATTGTTATGTTAGAACCTTTGGCGAAAAATTTAAATCAAGGTCTCCTTACCTCCAGAGCCATTTGCACTAAAGAACATGGCCTATATATCTCATTTGCAAATTTTTCAGACAATAGTATTCATTTAAATAAAGGAACCTTTGTTGCCAAAATTCAAAAATGTGTAGACCAGTCAAATATACCCGTAACTGATAATAAATTAACCTATAATATAAATTTGGCCCCTCCAATTGGTGACTTTGATCACGCTGATCTCACTTGGAGCTCTGAAAGTAATTTAGATCATTTAGAACCCCCATTAAAACTTAAAATGCAAAATTTTCTAGACAAAAACAAAGATGTATTTGCAGCATCGGTCTTAGATTTACCCGGCTGTGATACAATCCCGCATGAAATTAACTTAACTTCAAATAAACCAGTTAAAGGCAAAGCTTATATAGTCCCCTACAAATTACGTCAAGAAATGGAAGACCAACTTAATACTTTGTTACAGGCGGACATAATTCCCCCTTCCATGTCTGAATTTGCTTCTCCGGTTATTCTGGTTCGGAAATCAGACGGTTCCTATCGACTTGCTGTTGACTACAGAAGATTAAATAAAAATCTTGTTAAAGATGCTTACCCAATACCTAACATTACCGACTCTGTTGATGCTTTAAGTGGGGCTAAATTTTTTTCAACGCTAGATTTAACTAGTGGGTTTTTTCAACAGGTTATTCGCCCAGAGGATAGGCATAAAACTGCTATAATCACCCACAAAGGACTTTTTGAGTGGACCCGTAACTGTTTTGGGCTCTCAAATTCAGGTAACAGTTTCCAAAGACTTATGAATGCTATTTTCGGTGATTTAGGCAATCTTGGAATTCTTGTTTATATCGACGACATTGTAATTGCCTCCAGTGATGTTAATTCTCATTTTGAGAAGCTTAGCATGGTCTTTGAAAGGTTAAGACTGCATAAACTTAAACTTAAGCCCAGTAAATGCACTTTCCTTTCGAATAAAATACAATATCTAGGTTTTGAGATTTGTAGTGGCCAAGTATCACCTATCAATAAAAATATTGCCGTAATAGAAAATTTTAAACCTCCAACTACCCGAAAGGCTGTTAGGTCATTTATTGGAACTCTATCTTTCTATAGGAGATTTATACCAGATTTTACTAAGAGAGCTAAAAATCTAATCAACTTAACGAAAGAGACAGGAAAATTTTCGTGGAATGAAGATGCACAGAAAGAATTTGAAGACCTTAAAATGGCTCTTATTTCAAAACCATGTCTTGCACTCCCTGATTTTGAGAAAGAATTCCATTTATATACTGATGCCAGTGGCGAAGCATTAGGGGCAGTGTTATCACAATTAGATGAAAATAACATGCTCCATCCTGTTGCCTTTGCCAGCAGAAAATTGAAAGATGCTGAGACCCGCTACTCCACCACTGAAAGGGAATTACTAGCTTTAGTTTGGGCTACTGCCCACTTCAAATGTTACATTGCTAATACCCATTTTTTCATCTATACAGACCATGCGCCTCTAACATTTATGTTAAAAATTCACGACCCTACATCTCGCATGGCTAAATGGATCTGCACTCTCTCAGACTTTAATTTTACAATCAAGTTTGTTAAAGGTAAGTGTAACAGTGTCGCAGATTTCCTTTCGAGGTATGTCAACAATGATAACTCCAATGATACTGTTAATTGTAATTTTTGTATACAAGTCGAAAAGGAAGTTACTTTTATGCCTCATTCTAATCTACTTGAAAAAATTGGTGAATTACAAAAATCAGACAAGAAATGCTGCGAGATTGCAAGAAAACTAGACCAAGGTGTAGAAATTGCTCCTAAATACATGAAATTTTTTTTTAGAGATGACATTTTAGTTTGTGAGGATACAAGGGAGTCAGCTATTTTGAATAAATCTGTAAAGTTAGTCGTGCCAAAAGAATTGGTTACTCAAGTTTTTGCACTAACACATGAGTCCCTAGCGGCTTGTCATCAAGCCTTTCAAAAGACCATTGATCGCATTCGTGAGCACTTCTATTGGCCAGGAATGTCGTCAGATGTCAAGCATCTAGTGGAGTCATGTATTAGTTGCCAGCAGAAGAGAGCTTATAGAGCGAACCAGCTCGCCCCTCTGCAACGTATGCCGACCCCCCAGTTTCCCATGAACAAGGTTCATTTGGATCTCATTGGACCCTTACCGCAAACTTTTTCGGGAAATAAGTATATTGTCGCATATATAGATTAATTTACTAAGTGGCCAGAAGCATATGCGGTTAGTTCAACCACTTCAGATGTCATTGCGGACACTTTAGCTGATTTCATATCACGCTACGGTGCGCCCTGTTTTATTACGACGGACAACGCGAAGAATCTAATTTCAGATGCGATAGAGCACGTATATAAAATGTTTGGTATTAATCATATTAAGACCTCATCTTATCACCCGGCTGGCAACTCGCAAGTGGAGAGACAGAATCGTACTCTTAAAAATGCACTTTGTCACATAGTCAACCAAAATCAATCTGACTGGGACACTAAACTCAAATTTGCACTACTAGCTATGCGTTCAGCTGTCCACTCTTCAACTAAACTTAGCCCAGCTGCAGTTATGTATGGCAGAAATATGAATCTACCATATAATCTCTTTTCTCAACCACCTTCTTTTAATTATAATGATGCACCCTCTTTTTGCGAACTCTTAATCCCAGCTCTTCAAAAAGTATACACTGAAGTACATAGTAATTTAATTAAAGTTTCTGAGCAGCAGGAAAAATACCGTGAAAAGACAGCTGTTGATAAAAATTTTAAAATAGGAGATCTTGTGTGGTTATTTACACCCACAGTCGCCCCTGGTAATACAAAAAAATTAAGCAAGCAAAATAATGGTCCTTTTACTATAATTGAGAAGCTAAATGAGGTTAATTTTAAAATAGCGCTAGTTGCTAATCCCAAAAATTGTCAGGTTGTCCATGTTGACAGGTTGTCTTCTTTCAAAGACAGACTCCCCATCTGGTCCAGTAAACCAAAACAAACAATTGGCCTGGGATCGACTGAAAACGTGACCATCGATTCACCACACCAACCGCGCGATTCTCCTCCTGTACGCAGGTATAAGCGTAACCGATTCATTCCCTGGGCACCATATGATAGTAACCGCGCACCAGCAGTAGTGAACGTCAACAATAACGAAACTCCGGTAGCGCCGGAAGTGGAGGAAACAGACAGCGACGCGACTGAAATCATAAATCCCTCTCCCCCACCTCCCATTTCTCCGGAGATTGCAGCGGCAGAGAATAACGAGATGTGCGTAAATAAAAATTTAGCAACGGCAGAAGGCAGTGAAATGCGCGTAGGTAAAAATTCACCCACGGCAGAAAGCAGTTCAACTGCTGAGCACAGCGATTCGCGCAGGTCTCGTTCATCGATTCGTCCAGCTGCTAAATCGAATAGAAGTAGTCGTTCAATATCGATTTCTAGAACCGACTATTCGCTACGGGATAGAAGAGACCGTCCGAGTTATAAATACTAACTACCTTTTTTCGTTATTCAAGCATTTTTATTCAATTTTACCTTGTTTATTTGTATTTATTTATAGTTTAGTTAATGTGTATGTATATTTAATTTTTTTTTTTTGACATTTTTAAAACGGAACTTAGTTTTTCTAGCGTATTAAAGGTTTGTTTTGGTTGTGTGTTGATACTCTCATGTAGGCATTTTTAACCCTTTTTATGCCTATACTTAAGGTTTTTGTCTGTTTTATGGTAGATTATGTGGTATATACCCGTCCGCACCCCGTTTTCGTAGATTTTGGGTATATTTTTGCAAAAAAAAAAAAAAAAAAAAGAAACGAATGTAATTTTTGTTACTTTAAAATTTTTTTAGGATGTTGTGTTTTGTATGCCCTTTTGCCGAGGTAGATCTGTTTAGTTCAGTTTTTTTTAATGCATCAGTGTTTTGTATATAACTTTTTAAGTATGTGTTTACTTTAATTTCTACATTTTAACTAGATAGATTTATTATTTACTATACAGTTTGTGGTTTTATTTGAGCTTAAACTTTAAGGAGTGTGGGCCCTTTTTCTTTTTCTAGTACATACTGTCTCATGTACATGCCTGTATGTTGTTGTGTGTGGCTAAAAGTGCTAAAATTAACTATTTTATTTATTCTACTTCCTATTTTTGTGGAATGTGTGTTTTCCTTCCTGGTGATATATGTCACCACCCCTGTTTTTTATTTTATTTTGTGGAATGTTTTCCCTGTAGTGCCCAAAAGGCCCGAAACTGCTTTTTGCTATAAGTAGCACAGAGGCAGAGATACTCTTTCCCATGCACATTACTTGTACGTGCATTTGTAAAATCTACATAATATCCCGAATCATTAGACTGTGTTCGAAAACAAACATGTGTTCTCATATAAAATTGTTACAATTGTGTGCGTAATTCTCTAACATGGTCTGTGATACCATAATTTGTGTCTTACAGATGTATATGTATATATTTTTTTTTGTGTGTCACCAGTTGCTCTTGTGTATTTTTGTATAATAGAATTAATATGTGTTTTACAAATTTCATTGACATTTACAGTGTTGTAACTATGATATTACTAGTACTTATTTACATTAATAGATAGTGTTGTAATATACTGTGATGCCAATTATTGAAGTTATGTATATAAGCAGTATAGTGACAATTAATCAGTGGGCACTTCTCTTCTTTTTCGGCTAATTTTTTTTTTCAAAATTCAATTTATGTATTATTTACAGTTCTGTTGCCAGAAGTCTCAGGAAGGATGCAGTTATGCGTAGGAATGACAGTAGTAGGGAAGTGAGGTTTCACAATCAGGTGGAACATGTGTTCTTTTACAGGTGCAGAAAATATCTTGGTCATTTTCGTGGTAAAATCAGCCTTGTGGTCCCTCCTCTGGTTGTACTCTTTTATGGTCATGTTTCAGGTAATATTTTAGGTAATGGTTTCTACGGATGTGCGAGCTCTGGTTGTATATATCCGGAATATATTGTCAGGGTGGTATTTCAGCGGTGAACTCTCTGGATCCCGTCCCGGATCGATGTATGATCTGTGTTTGTGGGTCAGTTTTTTCAGTGTTGAGGTCCCAGCATGCCATGTGGTACCAAGTTACCTTTCAAAAAAATAATTTGTTTTCTCAAAAAAAAATTTTTTTTAATTAGCCGGGGGGAGCAATCTTGTTACGGTTGGTTTCAACAATTTTTTTTTTTTTTAATCTACATTAATTATTTAAATCACTTTCTCAACATTTATTTAAAAGCACTCTTTTTTTCTGTTTCTAATAAAAATTTAAATAAATAAAAGTAATTGTAATAATTATAATAAAATCAGTTTTTATTTTTTCTTCTTTCTTTTTCTTTTTGCAAAGTAATTTCAACGTTTATAGTCTAACGTAGCTTCCTGTTTTTCAAATACGAAAAGCAGACAGCAAGGGAGGGATGTTTTGTCAGTAGACTGCACAGGTGGAAAATTTGGAGTCATCTAGTCTGACTTTGATATAAGAATGACCGACCGCCCTGTATAAGAATTACGTTATCTTATGAGTGTACTATACACGCAATTAGGCTTTGTAAGTTTACGTCAGGCCTCAATTGGCTCTGCTATCAGGCGGATAGCTGGCGCCCATGTAAACAGAGGCTAACAGGACCCCCCTTCAGCACACGCCATGGGGGTGATGCATGGTTTCCTTCCCCCATGAAGCGGCCGGCAGAGTGGAGCGGCAAGCTGTAGTCTTCACGATGAGTCCATTTTTCCTTTTGTTTCCATTCCCGTACCCCTGGCAGAGTGGATCGGTCCCGTTTTTCAAGCAGCGCGGGAGAATGAATGTTTACGACACTTGTTGCTTGGCCAAGAGACCTGTCGTTTGACTCGTAAAAAAAATTCGACTTATTACGGGGCTCGAAGATTGGCCTGTGGGCTGGATCGCGAAGTTGTTGAAGGCGGACAGGTTTCTGGAAGATTTTTTTTTTTGAGAGTGGGGCATTGATGGCCCTACATTAACCATCCTAAATCATGATGTTATGATGAAAAGAGGCTATAAGGGCATTTTCGAATTGCGGATCTATAACTGTTAACGAGAAATTAAGAAGAAGATATGTGTAGCCTATTTTTTTTGGCGTAGTGGCGCTCCAAGATTATGACTTCTTAACCATCAGAAGTGATCATAGATATTGAACTAAACCGGTCGTTAGAAGTCGTAGTGTTCTGAGTTACGGTGATGGCTATCTTCGAATAAAACACATGCTTCAGGAAGGTGAAATTACTGACTCCGACGGTGAAGTTCTGGACCGTAGAACGATTTTCCCCTCCGGACTAGATGATGGACCTAGTAGTTGATGGCAAGTGATGCAGTGAGATGAGAGGATTGATGAATGTTAGCTTGAAACCACGTCTGAATTTTTCCCCAGCCTGAATACTCCAGCTTAAGTGCTTCATCAGATTTTGAAAAAGGAGGAAATGCTCCTAAGTGCCCATTGACTAAAACTGTAGAACTCTCTACCTGTTGTAAGTACTATTTGCATAGTTTTTCTTTTTATTTATTTGTACCTCTTTAAAAAAAAAAAAAATATATGTTTGCTATACCAGAGTTTAAAAGTGAAATGAATATCTTTGGATAATTTCAATAAGAATAAACATTATGAACAGAAATAGTCTGTAGGTTAATATATAATGTTTGTATGTTTGAACGACCATTAAATGGTAATATGATGGTAATTTTAAAAATATGATGTGTAATTTAAAAGTAACCAGTGAGTGGTTTCAACTTAAAAGATCAGCTGTTATATTGCTTTATTAAGATTATTTTTGATAACTTAGTTGCTTCATTATTTTAAATGTTCAAATAAATTGTGTTTTTTTTTTGTTTATTATCAACGATGGTATGTTTTTCTTTGTATAAATCTCTAAATAATTAATTTTTTATATTCACAGTAGACCTATAAGAATGGCCTAACCTTTCTGTGATTAATTAAAAAAAAAAAAAAAAAGGGAGAGAAAATTCAACTTTATTAAATTAGGACTTTAAAATTTCTTAAGTTTAAATTCATAACTGACTGTTTTAATGAACATAAATTGAAGTTCACTCAATGTTATACAATCGTATTTTTGATCTTGATTTAAGGATGGATAGATTAATAAGTGAAACAGTAATATTAAATTTAATTTCATAAAATGTTAAATTAAGCTTTAACTCTCCTCTTTCAGAAACATTGTTTTTCTAAAATATACACCAAAATTGTTTTATTTTAAAAAGTAAAAAAAAAAAAAAAAAAAAAAAAAAAAAAAAATATCCAGTCATTATACACCACTATACGATTCTTGGTTAACCGATCGGATCTTGTTCAGAATCTCTATGGTTGTTCTAAAATTTTAGTACATCATCATATCCCTATTCTATTAACGGATTTAACTCTTTCCCCTTTTGGTCCTCATATTGGAGGAATTTCAGGTTGTCTGCATTTTTCCAAATTATATGATGATTACATTTTTGTTAATTTAATGTGTATGGAGATTTGAGCTTGATCGGGTTGGAGTGGAGTTGGGTGTTCTTTATGCAATCCAGTATGCTACTTGATTTAGAAATATGTTGCCCCTTACTACATTTAATATTGTCTTAAAATGATGAGTTCAAAATTATCATTGTTGTATTAACCTATTCGGATTCTTAAGTTTTGATATTTTGATTAGTTTAATATAATTTGCTACCTTTTCCATGGCAACAGATTTCAGTGGAGCTAATCAGGGTATACTTATTTTTTTCTAAATATTTAATTGTCAAGTGAAGATTGAGTAATAAATGAGCTTTTTAAGTTTAAGTAAGTTGTGTTTTAGAAAGAACCCCAAAACACCACAACATAAATTAATTGTAAAATGTTTAAAAAAAAATTAATTTTTAATTGCTTGAAATTGAAGTAAAAGTTCAAGAAACACTAATTTTATATCATTATCAGTTTTGTTTGTTATTTTTTAAGCACACCTTTGAAGAATACCTAAACCCTTACGCGCAGTAAATACCAGGTAAAAATGTTTTTTTTAAATTTAAACTTTTCAAAATAATGAAATATGAATTGTACAACATTGAAATAACTATGTTAAATCAAACACATATTGACCTATTAGTGATACAAATTTCGTTTTATTGTGTGTTATATGAAATCGGAAATAAAATAAAATGTGACATGATGCAAACGTGTAAGACTGCTGAAGTAAGACACCTGAGACGCCATAAGCAAAAGAAAATCCAAAGTATATCAATAGATGGCGCTGTAATCGGAATACTATGCAAATTAAAAGAAACTCATGCGCAATTAAAAAACGAATCATTATGTGCTTTTTATTTGGTTTTTGGCCCAAAGATAATTAAAAACAGATGTTTCCCATCCAATGCGGTACGACCTTGCCGTGGTAAGTGGGCTTTCCACTAACAATAACACAACTGTTGACTGATTTGGAAGTAGTTTTTTCCGTCAAACAACCGAAACACTCATGCACATTGAACAGTACGGATGGTTTACTGTGCAACTCATGCCAAAGCCGTCATATTTCGATTAAAAATGTATTTTGTAGCCGAATCCACTTTTGTTATGCCACTTACTGCGCCTAAATTACCTCCGCCATCTATTGATACATTTTGGAACTTTTTATTTCTTATGCCATACCGTTCCAGTATATTCAGTTCAAATGTGAATTTATACTGAGAGGTGGTTCCCTTTTTACAGCATTTTGAAAGTGGAACTTTAATTATAATCAAAATGTATACATGATTATTACCAGTAAAATTGCGTGTATCATTAATATAAGAATATATTTATTAATATTAAAAAAAAAAAAATATGCGTACACTTTTTTTTACATTACTTAAAACATGAATTTTAGAATAACATCTCCTTTATGAATTTGTTTGGTAATCATAAAACTTTTTTCCTCGAAAATATTATGAATTTATGAGATTTGTTATCATGTATACAATATTAAAAATTTCAAATATAGATGTTATTATTGTTAAGCTTCAGGTATGAATCATAATTGAGGGGGTCCGGGCAAGATAGTGCCAAGCCACATTTTTGAACTTCTAAGATATTTCAATTTGAATATTTGATCAAATACTCAAATCAAGATACATAACCTAAAGTTTTTTCGCTAATGTCTTAGTAACATTTGAGATAGTCTTAGTAACAATATGGCATTACTTTAATGATATTACTATTACGTTTTTTGCAAATTAGCTATCTTCGTTGGGGGCATACACGCATGGGGCAAAAACAAAACCTTTCACATATGCTACCACCAAGTGATATTAGAAACAAATTAAATGTATGATATTATAATATACAATATTAAGCAACAGATTACAGTGTTAAATTTATTTCACCAAAAATGTGGCTTGGCGTTTTCTTGCCCCAACCCCCTCAATTTTGTGTCATGCATAAAAAAGTATGCAAATTTAATTATGTATATATGTTTACATTTCAAATATGCTTAATGTTTATGGTATTTCTCTCTCTCTCTCTCTATATATATATATATCATTCTTTGATATAAATATAGTTAGTATTTTTTCAAGTCCCAAAATCGCATGTTAAATAATATTCCGAATATGTAAATTTCATTTTATTTAAACAAATGGGAAGATTATTGATCAGCATTGTTGTTACACAAGGTTTTCTTCACAATTTCACTTACAGTTTTGCCAATTATTTCTACGTTCTTTTGAATTGAAATCATAGTTTTCAGTCAGGAATTTGTTTGAGTTGATGTCCGAAATGTTAATTTATAATTACAATGAAATTTTAAAAATTCGCCTATTTAAGATTTTTTATATTGACTCCGTATTCACTATTACATCTGTCATATTCTGTAAACATACAAACAGGTTTTTCAACACAAACATTTCAAACACAAAATTTTCAAAACCTTATAAATAACAATTCAGTCTGATCTGAGAGTAAAAGAATATATATTTTTTAACAGTCTAAAAATCGAGTCCGCATTGTCTTAATTGTAAGTATAGATGGGCAGTATGAATATGTAATTACGTATTTTAATACGGATACCGCTCTCTGAAACACAAATGACATGCTTAAAGCTATATTTTGCATATTTTTTGTTATTGAATGAAATTTTATATTTTGAGCGGTTTATCATATAATTGCTATAACATCTATTTTTCAGTTACCTGCTAAATATATATATATCTACACTGTTAAAAATTGGCAGCAAACTGTCCAGTCATTTGACCGTTTTGATAGACAATGGTAACGTAACCGTAATTAACTTTATTCTGACTATAATATGGTTAGAATAAAGTTAAAATACTGTTATGTAGTCGTTTTCTATAAAAACGGTCAAATAACTGGACAGTTTGCTGCAAATTTTCAACAGTGTGATGAACACATATGTTCCAAATTATATGGTTTTCTCTAAATTACTATATTAACAATTCAAATATTTTTAATTTGTATATTACGCGTTTGAGCTACAATCCACAGAACTGGAATAATTCTTTTTCATTCATTTTCTTCTGATTCTACACGTATTAACTGCAAAAATTATTAAAAAATATTTCAATAAGAAAATAATCATATTTTCATTATAAGGGAAATCAAACGGCTATGGAGCCTTCGGGACCGCCAACTCATATCCATGAATTTAACAAAAAAATAACAAATTTGTTTCACAAATTAACAAGAACAAAAAAACCAAGCGTCAAGCATATTATGTAACACTTTCCAACACTTTCAAAATACTATTTCAAATCTTTACCGCTTAATAAGGTGAAAGATTATGTCTAGGTCAATAATTTGGAAAACGCATAACACATTTAAAACCCAATTTAAACAATTACCAACAATTTTCAGAAAAATATTAGAATTATTTTGTGCAGCCGTGTATATGATCTATAGATTTGTATATATACTACAGAGAATGCTAAAATTGAGTTCAGTAAGGAAACGCCTGGAGCAGTTTAAAATTTCCCTTCTGGAATTTCCTTCAATGAACGGAAATGTAATCGAGATATTTTGTGCTGTCCTGTGCATGGTCTGTTGCATTTATACATACCAAGTAATAGAAAAAAACTGTGTTAAATTTAAAAACCTATATCGCACTAAAAATGCACTTCCAGCAATAATTTTTCATAAGAAGTACTGTAATTAGATTACTTTGTGTGTCCCTGTAAATGAACAATGAATGTTATACACATAACATTCTACAGTAAGCCCAAAGTAATACATCTCAGTGACATATATCAATTTCAATATATTTGAAATTGTTAAACATTCTTAAAATGGACATGATTAAACTATTTTTCCCAATAAATCCTAATTTAATCTAATAGTTTTGTGCGCCCTGTAAACAAGCTATAAATGCAACTTACTCACATATATCAATTGCATGGCAATACGAGTATATTTAAGCGAGTTAGAGCATGGGCAGACGTGTGTGTGTGTATTTGAAGGAGATAATAATATTACAATATTATATTTTTTCATATCAGGTAATAAAACTTATATGAAATAATGGGATTCCGTTCTAATATCTAAAAACAAACACCTGTAAATATACATTAAATAATAACATTATATTTCGTTTGTTTGAGACTGTTTTTTTCCTTTACGATAAATCTAACTTAAACGCAATGTACCTCTTTCGCAATATGCTTTATATTTTACAAAAACACCTTGGTCCTAAAAAGATCTTGAAAATCCAATCAAATATCTACTATTTCTTTCGTCCCAAAATAGAGGGTTAACATTTATTTGTCAAAAGCCTTTCGAGATTTAGCAAATGGTACCTACTATTATCGTCCATACATTATTCATAAATCTCAGATGATTTTTTTAGAAGTGTCAAGATAAAAAGTTAATTGCATTGTTTTTGAGAAGTTATATTGAGAAGATTCTTTAAATTCTATATATTTTTTTGTTTGTGGTAGCGCGCGGACAGACGACAGACGTGTGTGGTGTGTATTGGAAGGAAATAACAACATTGCAATATTATATTTTTCATATCGGATAATAAAACTTATACGAAATTTTAGAATTCCCCTGTAATATCTAAAAGCATACATCTGAAAATATACATTAAATAATAAAATTATATTTCGTTTGTTCGAGACTGTTTTTTCCTTTACGATAAATCTCACTTAAACGCACTGTTACCTCTGTCGCATTATACTTTATTTTCTACAAAATCACCTTCATCCTATAAAAATCTTGAAAATCAAATCAAATATCTACTATTTATTTCGTCCAAAAATAGAGGGTTAACATTTATTTCTCAAAAGCCTTTCGAGATTTAGCAAATGGTTTCTACTGTTATCGTTCATATATTATTCATAAATCTCAGGTAATTATTTCTTTTAGAAGCGTCAAGAGAAAAGCATAATTGAATTGTTTTTGAGATGTTATATTGAGAAGATTCTTTAAATTCTATATATGTTTTTTTTTTGTGGTTGACCACGGACAGACGGCAAACGTGTGTTTGTATTTTAAGTAAATAATAATATTGCAGTATTATATTTTTAATATCAGGTAATAAAACTTATACGAAATTATGGAATGTCCTTGTAATAACTAAACACATACACCTATAAATATACATTAAATAATAACATTATATTTTGTTTATTTGAAACGGTTTTTTTCTTTACGATAAATCTTAAACTCAATCTTACATGTTTCGCATTATACTTTATTTTCTAGAGAAACACCTTTATCCGAAAAAGATCCTGAAAATCTAATAAAATATCTACTATTTTTTTCGTCCCAAAATAGAGGGTTAACATTTATTTCTCAAAAGCCTTTCGAGATTTGGCAAATGGTATCTACTGTTATTGTCCATACATTATTAGTAAATCTCAGATAATGATTTTTCTAGAAGCATCAAAATAAAAAATTAATTGCATTGTTTTTGAGAAGTTATATTGAGAAGATTATTTAAATTCTATATATGTTTTGTTTGTGGTAGCGCGCGGACAGACGACAGACGTGTGCGTCTGTATTTAAAGGAAATAATAATATAACAATATTATATTTCTCATATCAGGTATTAAAACTTATAAGAAATTATGGGATACCCTTGTAATAACTGAAAACATACCGTTGTAAATATACATTAAATAATAACATTATATTTCGTTTGTTTGAAACTGTTTTCACCTTTAGGACGAATCTCACTTAAACTCAATGGTACCTCTTTCGCATAATATTTTATTTTCTACAAAAACACCTTGATCCTTAAAAGACCATGAAAATCAAATCAAATATCTACTATTTCTTTCGTCCCAAATAGGGGTATAACATTTATTTGTCAAAAGCCTTTCGAGATTTGCTAAATGCTATCTACTGTTATCGTTCTTACATTATTCAGAAATCTCAGATAATGTTTTTTTAGAAGTGTCAAGAGATATAGTCAATTACATAGTTTTTGAGAAGTTATATTGAGAAGATTCTTTAAATTTTATATATGTGTGTTTGAAGAAAATAATAATATTGCATTATTGTATTTTTCATATCATTTAAAAAACTTATACGAAATTATAGAATGCCCTTGTAATACTTTAAAACATACACTTACACATATACATTAAATAATAACATTATATTTTGTTTATTTGAAACTGCTTTTTTCTTTACGATAAATCTTACATAAACCGATTATACTTTATTTTCTACAGAAACACCTTAATACGAAAAAATATTCGTAAAATCTAATCAGATATCTACTATTTTTTTCGACCCAAAATAGAGGGTTAATATTTATTTTTCAACAGCCTTTCGAGATTTAGCAAGTGTTATCTACTGTTATTGTTCATACATTATTCATAAATCTCAGGTAATGACTTTTTTTTCAGACGTTTCAAGAGAAAAGTTAAATTCCATTGTTTTTGAGAAGTTATATTAAAAAGATTCTTTAAATTCTATATATGTTTCGTTTGTGGTTGACCACAGACATACAGCAGACATGTGTGTGCATATTTGAAGGAAAAAATAATATTACAATATTATATTTTTCATATCAGGTAATAAAACTTATACGAAATTATGGAATGTCCTTGTAATAACTAAAAACATACACCTGTAACTATACATTAAATAATAAAATTATATTTTGTTTATTTGAAACTGCTTTTTTCTTTACGACAAGTCTTAAACTCAATGTTACCTGTTTCGCATTATACTTTATTTTCTACAGAAACACCTTTATCTTAAAAAGATCCTGAAAATACATTCAAATATCTACTATTTCTTTCGTCCCAAAATAGAGGGTTTACATTTATTTCTCAAAAGCCTTTCGAGATTTTGCAAATGGTATCTACTGTTATCGTTCATACATTATTCATAAATCTCAGGTAATGATAAATTTTAGAAGTGTCAAGAGAAAAAGTTAATTGCATTGTTTTTGAGAATATATATTGGGAAGATTCTGCAAATTCTATATATGTTTTTTTTTTGTTGTAGACCAGAAACAGACGGCAGACGTGTGTGTGTGTATTTGGAGAAAATAATAATATATAATATTACAATATTACATTTTTCGTATCAGGTAATAAAACTTGTACGAAATTATGGAATTCCCTTGTAATAACTAAAATCAATACACCAATAAATACATTAAATAATAATATTATATTTTGTTTTTTTTAAACTACTTTTTCTTTTACGATAAATCTCACTTAAACTCAATATTACCTCTTTCGCATTATACTTTATTTTCTACAGAAACACCTTGATCCCTAAAAGATACTGATAACCTAATAAAATATCTACTATCGAGATATAGCAAATGGTATCTACTGTTATCGTTCTTACATTATTCCTAAATCTCAGGTAATGATTTTTTTTCTTTTGGAAGTGCCAAGATAAAAACCTAATTGCATTTTTTAGAAGTTACAGTGAGAAGATTCTTTAAATTCCATTTATGTTTTGTTTGTGGTAGAACACGGACAGACGGCAGACGTTTGTATGTGTTGTACGGAAATAATAATATTACAATATTATATTTTTCATATCAGGTAATAAAACTTATACGAAATTATATAATGCCCGTGCAATAACTAAAAACTTACCCCTATAAATATACATTAAATAATAACAATATATTTTGTTTGTTTGAAACTGCTTTTTCTTTACGAAAAATCTCACTTAAATTTATTGTTATCTCTTTCGCATTATACTTTATTTTCTACAGAAACACCTTAATCCGAAAAAGATACTGAAAATCCAATCAAATATCTACTATTTCTTTCGTCTCAAAATAGAGGGTTAACATTTATTTGTCAAAAGCCTTTCGAGATTTAGTAAATGGTATCTACTGTTATCGTTCATACATTATTCATTAATCTGAGGTAATGATTTTTTTTATGTGTCAAGAGAGAAACTTAATTGCATTGTTTTTGAGAATTTATATTGAGAAAGTTCTTTTCATTCCATTTACGTATTTTTTTTATGGAAGACCAAAATCATATTTTTTATTAATGTTTTAGTCTAACTTTTTGCGTTAAGAAAAAAAAATTAAGGGATAATGCTTAATACCGTAGGGGAGATGGGGGATGAATGGAACATTTTCACAAAAAATATTTATTTTAAATATTTAATTTAAGTTATTATCAATATTATTTATCTCATGTCATACATTAAGTGTTTGACTACATCTTACGCACAATATTTGTTCAAGATTATTATTATACAGAAATATAAATGAAATTTAAAAAAAAGTTCTTCTATGTCCCAATCATCCCCACAGCAGGGATGAATGGGACACAAACATTTTCCTCCCCGTATTCAATGTTAAGGACTAAAAGCTGACAAAAATGGCTCCTTGGCAAAAGCTGAGAGATTATAAATTGTAATATGATCTCCAGGATTATTTGTTAGCCAATCATCTTGGACTCATATCAGCTTTGCCTTAAAAGACCCATAAACGGAACCATTCAATGGCTGAAGACGATGGCTACAATGAGGATGAAATGTTAAAAGAATAATTACCATAAAGCATTAATTTATCAACCTATATAATATTATTTAATTAATAAATATATTTTTCAGCATCCTCTAGGGATAAATGAAACAGTTACATCCATCCCATTTGAAATGTCCCAAACATCCCCATGATGCATATATTCAATTGTCAACCATTTTGTCTCATGCAAATTAGAAGAAAACTGAAAACAGCCATGTGCTATTGCTATTGGTTCTGAAGTACACTATGGTAGTGAATTCTATGAGGATTGGAAGCAACTAAAAAAAAAATTATTGCCTGCAATATTGAGAACGTCCCATCCATCCCTTGTCCCATTCATCCCCCCATCTCCCCTATATTCGCGCTGTATTTACGCATAAATATCTGTTTCACGAAATGGGCACTTTTATCTACTGTTATCGTTCATACATTATTCGTAGATCTCAGGTAATGATTTTTTTAGAAGTGTCAAGAGAAAAAATTAATTCCATTGCTTTTGAGAAGATTCTTTAAATCTCATTTATGTTTTGTTTGTGGTAGTCCAACATCATATTTTAAATAAAATTTTTTAGACTAACTATTTTCGATAAGAAATTTAAAAAAAAAAGGTCAATGTTGATTACCGTATATCATCGGTGTATTTTTATTTTCTACAGAAACACATTTATCCGAAAAACACCCTGAAAATCCAATCAAATATTTATCATTTCTTTCGTCCTAAAATAGAGGGTTAACATTTATTTGTCAAAAGCCTTTCAAGATTTAGCAAATGTTATCTACTGTTATCGTTCATACAGTTTTCATAAATCTCAGGTAATGATTTTTTTAGAAGTGGCAAAAGAAGAGGTTTATTGCATTGTTTGTGAGAAGTTGTTTTGAGATGATTATTTAAATTCTATATATGTTTTGTTTGTGATAGTCCACGGACAGACGGCAGGCGTGTGTGTGTGTATTTGAAGGAAATAATAATATTATAATATTATATTTTGCATATCATGTAATAAAACTTATACGAAGTTATGGATTGTCCTTGTAATACTTAAAAACACACACCTATAAATATACATTAAATAATAACATTATAGTTTGTTTATTTGAAACTGATGTTTTCTTTTACGATAAATCTCACTTAAACTCAATGTTACCTCTTTCGCATTATACTTTATTTTCTACAGAAACACATTGATCCTTAAAAGATCCTGAAAATCTAATCAAATATCTACTATTTCTTTCGTCCCAAAATAACCGGGTTAACGTTTATTTGTCAAAAGCCTTTCGAGATTTAGGAAATTGTATCTACAGTTATCGTTCATACATTATTCATAAATGACAGGTAAGGATTTTTTTTTTAAGTGGCAAGAGAAAAACTTAAATGTGTTGTTTTTTTGAGAAGTTATATTGATAAGATTCATTAAATTCCATTTATATTTTGTTTGTGGTAGTCCAACATGATATTTTTATTAAAGTTTCTATACTAACTATTTGCGATAAGACATAAAAAACAAAAACGAAAAATCATGCGTCAAGCATATATTATGAAACACTTTCCACCACATCCAGAAAACTGTAACGAAAATTAATCGTTAAATAAGGTATAAGAAGATATAAAAGTAAACAGTTAAGAAAACATATATCACACTGAAAAATATAGTTTTCGAAATTATCTTTCATTGCAAAAATGTACTCTATTTATTTTGTGCAGCATATGATCTGTATATTTAAATATATAATACGTAGCATAATAAAATTTAGTTCAGTTAGAAAATTCACATTTATCAATTTTCGTCAATCGATGAAAATTCACTCGAACTCTTTTGCCTTGTATATTATCTAAACAGTTTTGTGCCCACTACATATTAAGCTAAAATTAAATTCAGTCAAAAATTATAAGACTACTAAAAACTGACTTCCAGAAATTACCAACCGTAAACGACGATGTTTTTTGTTCTTATCGTAGCCCTGTATATGACTTTTATATATATTCCACAAACTTATAATAGTCTACTAACTGTAGTTCAGCAAGAAAAAGCGTAACATAATTAAAAACTACCCTTAAGCAATTGACTCCCATAGTCTGTAATTCCCTTGTGTAGCCCTGTATACGAACACTTTATACAGACCACGTAATATGAAAAAATGTAGTTAAACTGAGAAACGCAAACCAAATTTGAAATTGCATTTATAACACATAGACTTTAATTATCACACGAATACTGTAACCGATATCTTTTGTGTGTCCCTGTAAATGAACAATTAACACAATGCACACGTGTGATCATTTTAAGTGAGCAATTTATAGTGCACTTCAGTAATGCATATAATATTCATTATGTTTGAAATAGTGAAAGATCATTAAATTACACTGCAAACGATTTCCCGCCGTAGAACAGTATGTAACAGAATTCATTTGTTTGACCCTGTAAATGAATAATAAATGTTTTGCACCTTATGTTCTACAAAAAACACGTTTTAATGCGCTACATAATTATACATCAATTTATTGTGTTTCCACTGGCGTAAAATCATCAAAATGCAACTGAAACGATTATTTCCCATTGACTGTAATATAACGGAATTCTTTTCACTGTTCCAGTAAAAAAAGTGTAAATTGTACACACTTCATTTGCAATAGGAAACATGCTGTGGTAAACGACAATAACACACAGAAATTTCAGGACATTCCGAATATGTTTACGCGAGTTAGAGCACGGATAGACGGCCAGACGGTATGTCCACGGCCGGTATGTGACGGTCAGACGGCCACGAGTATACTCGTGGTTCTATCTACTTTTATTCAATCTAAAATTACGAATTCGTAACGGAAATTTCGAAAGAAGAACTTTTATTTTACTTAATCATGAAATGTCTGTAATTAAATAAAGAAAATATTGCTATTAGTATTATCTGGCATGAATTTGAACTTTCTAAATAAAATAAATTCCGGTAATTTTAACCCGTCAGTGAACGTTTTTAACACTTTTCAACTAGGTTGGAAAGTGTTAAAAATTAAAGGATAATGTTGATTACCGTATATTCTTAATGTATTTATTCATAAGTATGTATTTCACAAAATGAGCGTTTTTAGACAATTTTTATAATTAAACACTTTCAGCATGTTTGATAAGCATTAACTGTTTAAGTTAGATCTTTTAGTTTAGATAACCGTTTAATAAATTAATTTCATAAACATTATATTACAGAAATATACAGGGTGCTTCATAAATTCGTGCAAACTTAAAAAAATTATCGTAAAATATGTAAAGCTCGGAAAAAAATCTTGGTTTGCCCGAAAATAGTAAGAGCAACAATGGATTTTTTCTCCATGTATAAAAAAAATCTATTTCAAAAGTAACCGATAGCGCTCACACGTCATACTGAAACATTTTATCCAAATCAGGCTAGATATAAAACACCGGGCAGGAAATAGATTCGTCATTCGTTCTGGGCAGCTTGCTATCATTACCAGATCTACCGTTGATGGTTAAAATTTTCTACAAGAATGATGAATCCACAACTGATGCATTGCGAAAGTTTCGCGCGTAGAAAGTACTGAAGGCGCAAAAAAAGCCATATTTCATTGAATGGGATACTGGATATAATGCTTTTTATAAGTGTAAAATTTGTTTATTTCTAAAATTTTGCGTGTTACTCTTGTTGGTCTAGTTTTCATTTATTTTAAATATTGCCTTCTAAATATTAACCCGACAGTAACCGCCTTTTGCGCCAATATCAATTATCACCGCCTAAACCTTTAGAAATACAGTGGGGAAATTCTATGTAGCTGATCTCCATTACCATAGTAAAGTAACATTTTTTTTCAGGAACATTTTTACAAGTAAATTTGACATTCGTGGAAAAGTCTGCGAAACGAGAAAAAGCGTCATGGCAAAATAGTGATAAGTTTGAAGAGAAAAAAAGTAATCAGCTAAACTAGCTAATTCATGTATTAAAATTCTAACAAAATAATTACTTGAGTAACAGAAAATAATTTCTTATGATTGTAAAAAAAATACATGTGTTCTTCGTTCTTGTCCCTGTAATCGCTATGCTCGTAACTTTAACTGATAATATTTATTCTTCAACTATTTTTACATAATTTTTCCCTGGCATACTATAGGAGCAAAAACCCGATTTATTTTTGTAAAACACATATCAATAAAGACAAAAGTTTTTTTTTTCTCTCTCTCTTTGGAAAAAATATAATACAAATGTTTGATAAAGTAATATAGTATCACTTTAGACCACGGAATTCTATTTCGCTAGCAGTATTTTCCCTGAAATGATACGAATTGTAAATATGTTTGCAATTACTCCAGAATTCTTTGTATTTTACGTTTCAATACGCATTAACCGACAAATGTATATTCATTGAAAAAATGTTAATAATCAGCATAACGTAATATCGAATGCACAAAATAAAAAATAATATCTGGCGCTGTGTAGTGATCATAATTTCATAATAAAAGTCTTGTTGTCTTTTCTTCTTTTTATTTAACGACAAACTTAACGCAACAGTAAATTAATATTGATAATTATACTGAAAATTATAAATTTCAGGAAAGCAGCCAAGATATTGCTCCATATTCAAGATACAAAAATTATTCCAACGAAAAAAACAACAGTTTTCTAATCAGTTCGGGGTAAGTATTACGTCACGTTATGTAACGTCGTGAGCTGAACTCCGCCCACAGACATGCTATCAATAAATTCTCAACACGTACACCTACATTGGTGCATTCAAGCATCACGTGACACCTGCGGTCTGTAAAAAAAAGATAAGCGTAAAGCACCGCGGTAGACTTTCTTTTTCGTTAGCCTCGGATAAGGACTTATAACAAAATAGTGCCAACAGGGATTGCAGTTACCGGTGTACAGCCAAACTAATGTAGCGCCATCTACTCACTGCAAATTACACAAACGCCACCTGTTTATACATTTTCTGGACACGTTTCATAATAATCAGCTGGGTTTACGGTTCTTTTAAAACAGGACATAAATTATTATGATAGCGACTATTAATACAAAAAACTTTATTTAACAGATTATTTGTTATATTTGCGGGAATGGAGAGGGAAAAGGGTCTATTTACATTTAATAATTTTAACATTTTTAGCTTCACCCGTAGCATTTAATTGCTGTTTTATATACATAATACCGCTGTTTTAAATCTCAGCTAATAATTCTCCGAACTTCTCCATTTGTTCCATTTTTACTAAATTATCATAAAAATCAGCATTCATTGCTTCAAGGTGTAATTCTAGCGTACCACTATTTCCTACTACTTACCGCTTTTTCTGAATAATAACCTAAGCGAAATTTAAAATTAAGTTCGTAGCTTAACCAAATGAATCAATCTTTAAAGTTGTATAGTGCTCCTCCTAATTAGTTATTTGCTGAAAGTCACTTGAACATCCCCCCCGGGCCCTCCTTCAAGGTTTTTGTCTAACTAATCCCCATTTCCATATCTCAGCATCTATCTTTCCGATTTCAACGCGAGTGATTCCAAACATTATAATTAACTTAATAGACACCCTTTATAACATTTCACATAGTCATATGCTAAATGGCACTTGAACATCACCTCCCCCCGGCCCCTATTTTGAGGGTTTTTTCTCTAACTATGCCCCGTATGTCCGCCTTTCCGATTTCAACGCAACTGATTCCAAACATTATGATTAACTTAATAGTCACCTTCGATAACATTAAAGTAAATTTATGAGTAGCGGTTACCTCTATTTCCAAATAATAGTTTAAGTCAAATTTTTAATTAAGTTCCTAGCTTAAGCAAACGAACGATTTTTTAAAGAAGCACCGTAGTCCTCCTAATTAGTCATTTTCTGAAGGACACTTGAATAACCCATTCACTAGGCACCTCACTCACCGTTATTTTCTCTAACTGTGACTTATTTCAATAACTCGGCTTATCATGTTCCCATTTTCTCGAAACCGTCTCAATTTTGTAGCACGCCTACTATACAGTACCGTAGGCAACGGTGACCTGTCTCAGAGATTCTTTCTGAAAGAAGTTGCACCCCTGGCGGTGGAAGGGGAAAATAAAATATTTTTGGAAGCGTACGAGCATGCCCGGTATACGGTGTCGAAGCCATCGGAGACGATGGCCAGAGTTTCGTTTTTAAGAGATTTGAGTTTATTACACGGACTCGGTCAACGCCGAGCGGGTCAGCTAGTAAAAAATAAATTTGATTTTTTTTTTCGTTTTTTAATCTTTTTTAGTTATCAATTCGTTAATATAAATTCATAAATAAAGTAATATATATATATATATATATATATATATATATATATATATATATATATGTGTGTGTGTTATAATAGCTGAAATCGATGAGATGGAATATTGAGATTAGCAATAAACTTTATATAACGGAAGAGCACTATATCAGAGTAGACAGTCGGCCATTCGAAGTGTAATACTACGGATACAGTCGTTTCGTGGCTGGACAAGGCAATGAATTAAAATAGTAGGTGTTTCTTCAAGATGTAAAAAGCAAGGCGCGGTGTATAATCCCATATGAATTAAACCAGTGGGTGTTTCTTCAAGATGTAAAAAACAAGGCGGTGCATAATCCCATATGAATTAAAATAGTGGGTGTTTCTTCAAGATATAAAAAACAAGGCTTGCATAATACCATGCTTTTATTTAAACAATCATCATGGAAGCAGTCCACATATGATTCAAATGGGCACTACCGTCTATAAGAAATTAGATGTCACAATCTGTTCTTAAAATACTTCGAACATGACTCTTGAACAAAGTATTAGTTTTAAGTAATTTGGAATACCTGCTAAGCCAAACGCACAGCCAGGGAACAGTTTAACAATTGAAAATTCGGCCAAAGTCTATCTGAAGATTGCGAGCACATGCTTTTTGTGAACAAACGGATAAATACCAAATCATGACGTCGCGCGCGCTCTAGCCAATGCGATAATAAGGAATAGGCGGACAGGCTACGTCACCACGTATGGGAATGATAAAGCAAAGAGTCCTGACAATTTCAAGAGGACACATTTTAAAGTAAAAAATAACCCAAAGCGCAAAAAGTCTCGGAAAGAAAAAGAAAATGGCTTTCGAAAAAACATTTGAATTCACAGAAATTATCAGAAATCATGATATAATTTAGGAATAACTAAAAGCTTTATATTTAAGTAAATTGGGCAAAATAATAATTAATTTAAGGGGAATTTAATAGAATTAACGATAGATATTTTTAAGGAATAAGAAATTAGTGAAACGTGGTAATTTAGCATAAAACAGGGAAATATCGCGAAGGAAAATTTAATAACGGAACATATATATATATATATATATATATATATATACAGAGAGAGAGAGAGAGTGAGGGAGAGAGAGACAGAGAGACAGAGAAGTAAGCGCGGGTGTCTGAGGAAGTTAAGTTTTTAGAGATTTATGTTTTTGACCAAGAATGTAAAAATATCGATAAAAAAAAGAAAAGTGCCAAGTTAAACTGATCGCATTGAGATCACAGTCTCTTCACACTAATTATATATTATACTCTTAATTAACAGAATAATGCCTTTCGAAAAATAAAAAAAATCGACAATAAATTAAGGGGAAATAGCCTCCGTCCCCCTTTTATACTGAACCAATGAACACCCAAAACTATTCAGGGAAGCTCCTTATCACAATGAACCTATATGCAAAATGTAAATCAAATCAGATAATTCTGCATGAAAAACAATTTATCTAAATTAAGGGGGGAACCAACCCCTGTTCCCCCCTGTATGCTTAACCACTGAACCCCCAAAATTAATCAGGGAAGCGCCTTATCAGAATGAACCTATATACAAAATTTGAAGCAAATCGGATATTTCTATCAAGAGTTATCGCGTTACGTACATATATACGTACGTGCATACAGAACCTACGGGCACATTAGCTCTTAGGCTTTGATAGTCTGTGAGCTAAAATCATGTAGATTTAAAAAATATAAGAAAACTTCAAAATTGTTTTAGAAGCAAAATGTCTTTATTTTAAGAAATTATTCAACAGTTTAATATTTTTTTAACAATTTTGTTTTAATAAGTTTTGCAAAAATATAATACAGCTTTTCAAATATAAATTTTGAAAATCGCCCTGTTATGTTGAAAAACAGTTAGTATTATTTTACAAACTATGTACATCTATAAATGAGCCAGAATCAATTTCATTTTTTTATATTTTAACGTTTAAATTTTTGAAACATATTTAGTACATAAAAATAACCTTAACATATTTTAGTCTGCTGTCAATTTTAAATAATTGAGATATATTATAGAAAAAAGTTACTTAAAAAATTTATAACTATACTTAACCATATTGACCTTTTCCTTTCAATAAAGAATTGCAAACTTTCGCCTGGAAAAAAGAGAAGAATTTTATATATCATATTATTATTCTTTCATAAAAACTTTTCAGATGGAAAAGTTATAAAAAGTTCCCTGAAAAGTTATCGTTATATACCGTTATGAAAGGAATAAATGTTACGTAATATTTTGTAGAATATCATCAAAACTAGATTTAGAGAGAAAAAATCTTTATTATTTATGAATTATTGAATGTTTAATGCCAAAATAATTTAGAAGGCGATATTTCGAATAAGAAAATATTAGCTTTTACTTGTTTCAATCAAAAGCGAAAACACTTTTGTCCAGAAATTGATGCATCTGAGTGTCTGAGGGCTATTCTGCAATTTTTTTAAAAACATTGTAAAATTAATGTTAATTTAAATTTTCTTTCACGTTTTATTTCTAAAAAAGTACTTCTGGCCCGTACCGGGAGGAAAAGGTAGCTTTCCTATATCTTCGTTTTAAAATTTTAGCTGATGTTACTTGAAAACAGCAAGCTAAAATGCAAAGCAACCTTTTACAGAAGATTCGTTAATACTGAATTTGAATAAGCAATTCGCCAAATTATTGAGCTAGTCCAGTTGGCTTCATTAATGAAGACTTATTTTGGTCGCCAAGTTTGGCGATATTTCGCCAATTGTCGCCAAGTTTGGCGAGAATTTGGCGCTAACGGATATGAATATATAGTTTTATGCGTATGATTGGGAAAATGATTACAACAATGAAAGAAAATAATTTGCGAGAAATCGCGTTTACTAAAACTCATAAATTAATCGTTGGTTTTTTGAAATGGTCTGTCTTGTTTCAAAATGTCAGCCACCCTAGAATTTGAAACTGCTCAATCTTAGCCATTTTTTAAGATAGAGGTAAAACAAAAAATGCTCTGGAATCCTTGTATCAAGGCCTAACATCATTTTTAACTTTTTTGCATATTTATTTTAGTTTTAAAATTTTCAGTGGCAAGATGGCGAACCAAGCTGGCTAACGAACTCGGTCAAGGCATTGGTGAGCTTAATACACACAATTAATTTCATCCAAATTAATTTATAAATACGAGCGTTATCGTATGACATACATCAGATATATATATATATAAATCAACATTTGAACGGAGCGTGGTTTTGGAGTCTGGAGGTTATGATCGGTGAAAATATATCGAAATTTTCCGAAATTGCTTTCCTCCGAACGGTTGCAATAGGTAGCTTTATACTTTTTTGTATTGAAAGTTACCTAATACACTTTATATAGCTTTATCTTACATATGTCTTAAAATACAATTCACAATTTTTCAGTGTTATGCTTATTTTAAACACAAATTAACATGTTTTATGATATGCAATAAGTACATTGTGTAAACATGATGCTGTAATTATATTTGATGTTCGTTTAAATACAAATAGCCATGTAAAAGAGAGTGCCAGCTCTGTATCAAGAAATACAAGATGTCTAATGATAATGGGAATTATAGCTGATGAAGCTGAATTAATTATTAATAATTGCAATAGCAACTTTATCATGATGGCGTTAATTCTTTTTTATATTTAATAAACTATTTAATGCTAATTTGCTGTCCCATATCCTGACTGATTTCTTATTTGAAAATGTTTCGTAGATTATGACAGCGTAAATTATTTTCAAAAAACAGTTGTTTCGAATATCTTTATGTATATTTTTTCTATTTTTGATGACCAAATGTGTAATTCTAAAAGTTACTTTGTAAAACAATTTAAAATAATATAATTAAACGCTTTATTCACATTAAATTTATTTTTCAAGATAAATAATGTTGAATAAAATAAACCATACAATATTTTAAAACTTAACGTTTAATGCAATATTGTAATACGAAATACTCGTGCGGAATATCTAATTAAAAAATATTTCAAGACATTAGTATAAGATATTTGCATACTATTTATTCAACAATATGCTATTGAAATAAAGAATAACAATTCACTTACAAACATCTCAAGAGGTATGTTACTAAAAACCAAATTCACCTTCATATTTATATTTTTTGTATGAAAACTATTTTTTAATGCAATTTTATGTACATTTTAATTCAAAGATTGGGAAAACATATCATTATCAAATATTACAGGGTTCGTACGGATCAGGGAATTTTCCAGGAGTTTCACCAGTATTTTCTTTATAGAAAAATAAATCTAGGTTAAACTCGCGAAACTTCACCTTCTTTTATGGAGCTATTTTCTGTAAGAAAATACTGGTAACGAAAAATTTCTTGGTTCCAAAATTCCAGGAGCCGTACGAACCCTGATATTAGTAATAACACAGAACATCATAGCATATTTTTCAATAATATCGAAAATAGTATACATTTTTGGCATTTTGTTGTTTATCTTGAAATTGAAAAATGGAAAACTTTATTTAATGCAAAAATTGAATGAATTTTAAAAAAAATGCATTTTTATTATTCTTCTTTATATTAAAAATTATTTTTATTTGTAAAAATATGTACTTTGGCTTTTACTATTCATATTATGTATTTATGAGAGTTAAATTAAAATCCAGCAGCAATGTTATGTACTGTCCATATCGAAATAATATATTCAAGTAGACATTGTATAATTATTATATTTTGCATGTTACAACTCCATCACGCAGTGTAAATTATCACGCTAGACAACTTATTAATATATTCATGATAAACGAGTCCCTCGAACCACCAGTATGCATGCATATATTCACATTGCACACAAAATTAAGTGTTAAATGTTCGGTGACGTTGACATGTTGTCAAATTATCATATGATTATCTCGGGTTTTAAACAGCTATTTATGTATTTCCTACAACAAAAGGAATTAATAGAATTTAGTATTGTTACTTAAAGCATGCAGAAAGATGTTAATTTAACACCTGAACTTTAATAAAATAATGCGGGCGTCAATTACTATGCTAAAGCATACTAAAAGAAATTATTCAATCTCTTCATCTTTTAAAATACTAATAATTTATTTAACGGTAAATATCGTAATATTTTTCTACAAAAAATATTCAAACAGTAAAACATTTTTTTTTATATGCTACATTTTATAAAAATATCATGCCGATAATTAAATTTAAGATGATAATAAAAAAATAAATAAAACAATGACAATAGATGCAATTCTAGTACATTCTAGAAGTTTCCAAACATTTTTAGAACACTTTGGTCGAAATATGAAAATACCCTAGGTCGAATACTTTCAATCACCATATCTCCCACACACCCACGGAATGGTGTTCGAACATTCCAGAACGTTCAAGATCCTTCCGGTCCACATGTAAACCTAATACAAAATATGTATACGTAAGTATGAATATATATATATATATATATATATATATATATATAAACTTATTGCAAAAATTAACCATTGAAACAGAAATAACTGACCAAATGCATTGAAATTATTATCCCAAATAGCTATGTCAAATTACACTTTATACATATATATATATATATATATATATATATATATATATGTGTGTGTGTGTGTGTGTGTGTGTGTGTAAAGTATAAAGAACATTCTAGAAATTCTAGTACATTCAAGACACGTCTAGTACAATTTAGAAGATTCCAAACATTTTTTAGAACACTTTGGTCGAAATATGAAAATGCGCTAGGCCGGCCACTTTCAACCACCATATCTCCCACACCCCCCACAGCTACCGATATGCAACTAAAATAGCGCACGATCGGAGACTCGCGGATACTACCATACACAAACACCAATGGTCTGCGCTGGGCAGTTGTGGCTGCAAAGTGATATATAGTGATACACACGCCTATTTTTATATTAAAAATGTGTCGTCTAGTTGCAAAAATGGCCATCTCCAAAAAGTAAAATTTTGAGTAAAAGCTGACTTTTTGCCACACTTAGCCAAAATACCATTAGAATCAAAACTCTTTAGTTTTATAGTCATTAAGACAGAATATTTGAAAACACAAAATAAGGTGGCAGGGGCACATGAAATGAGGCCGTTATTTAAGTCTTTGTTTTGGATTTGGCCACTTTTGCAACTTACTTTGAAGTTGGCCGGTTTTGCAACAAATCAGAAATTAATTTTTGCTAAATTTAATGTGACATTGCGTTTTTAGGGGTAGCAAACACACAAAAATGTTCGAGGAAGCGTTGAGGAGCATCGGTAAGCTTTTGAACAGTGCCCACAGCTTAGATTTCTTGGATTACCAGTAGGGCAGTACCTGAAAAAAAAATGCCAGAAATTATGAGAATGTAATCACAAATGTATTCTCTCAGATTTTAACTGTAACAAAATCCCGTTCATTCCGCATCTACAATCCTCAAAATACAAAAAAATATTAAAAAAATTAAATGGAAGAATATTTTATTAAAAAATTAAATATATTAAAAAATTCTTTAATTTATCAGAGAAAGCGAAGGGAGAGGGCGCAGAAAAGTACTTTGCCTAGAGCATAAAAACATGTTAATCCGCCCCTGGTTATCACAAATTGAACTTTGGCCTTTTTCCCTTTTCTACGTCGTAGGGTCACTTTACCTCTTCCTTGATTGATTAGGAGATACTTCCTCCACAAACTTTGCCATAGTCAGAGAAAATACGAAACTAAATTATTAGAAACTTCGTATGCACCAAGGAGGAGCAGTCACAGGCGAGAGAAAACACTATAACATTAAACTAATCAACAAGTGAGAGGTTACTGTGAGGAGAAGCAGATGTGCCATCTAGCGGATATGGAGATGGCCGCTTTTGAACCTCACTAGTTTAGGGATTTGGCCGGTTTTGCAGCACATCGTGATTTTCAAACGCATATAACACAGGGTTTCGACCAGCTTAGGCTTGTTTATTGTTTCCAGATGGTAGAAACGTTTAATTAGAGCTTAAAAAGCTGAAAAAACACATTTTCAAATTTTGAGGAGTTGGCCGGTATTGCAACTAGACGACACAAATGTCCTATGTTGACCACTTTCAACCACCATATCTCCCACACAACCACAAAATGGTCCTCCAACTTTCCAGAACGTTCTCGATCCTTCTGGTCTATATAAAAACCTAATGAAAAAGTATCTATATGTATTTATATATATATATATATATATATGTGTAAAAAAAAACATAAATGTATGTATAAAATATAAAGAATATTTTAGTACATTGCAGGAAATTCTAGTACATTGAAGAACTTTGTAGTACATTCTAGAAGATTCTAAACATTTTTATAAACATTCGTCGAATTATGAAAATGCCCTTGACTGACCACTTTGAACCATCATATCTCCCACACCCCCACACTGCAAGTGCCAACCACAATAGTGCAATATGGGAGACACGTGGCTACTACCACATATAAGCACCAGTGGCCGGAGCTGTGTAGCTGTAGCTGCAAAGTGATATATAGTGACACACACGTCTACTATTATGTTGAAAATACCCTAGATTGACCAATTTCAGCCACCCTATCTCCTATACCCCCACAGGTACCGACATGAACCATCATAGTGCAATATGGAAGACTCGAGAATACTACCGCCCACAAACACCAGTGGTCTGCGCTGGGTAGTTTTGGCCGCGAAGTGAAATATACGGACACACACGTCTATGGATATATATATATATATATATATATAGATAGATTTGTCGAAATAAATGCTTAATTGTTGTAATTAATGTATGAATTAATTTTAATTGTTGTTTTGCTTTGGTAAATTTTGAAAATAATATATTCAACCACAAATTCTTCTATTTTTGTAAAACAAATATCTATTAATTTAAAAAAAAAATCGCGAAAGAATAAAAAAAAGAGCAAAACTGAAATTTCATGGCGTAAATTGTAAACCTTTATATTTATTTAAATTCTAGATGGTAATGCTTGTTAATGTTCAAACAGTGACCTCCGATAATACTTGTGGAATTTTTGTACTCCTATCATATGAAACAAATCTTGAGGATATTCATGTTCACGTTTACCTAATGTGTTTTAAATTACATTAAAATGACTTTTATATGCATACGATTTTTAAATGCTACATCTTATCTGTTTTTATTAAAAAAAAAGACAAATATTTTGCATCTCACATTTGTTTTATGTATTTTATTAACTAATAATCAGTTTTGATGAGGATTTCTTGACCTTTTTTTTCTTATTAATTATTAATTACAAAGTGTAAATTTGTAAATTAGGTAAATGTGAATTAGGTATGCAAACATGTCATGTTTAAAATCGTACCTATAAAATCTCCATATATCATATATAAAATTCTAGTAGATTTTCTATTCGTAGTCAATTGCATTCACACAACTTCCTAAGGTTCAAAATCATAATATCCCGAAATATATCACTCAATCACTAAGTGTAAAATATGACACAAGACATCTTATTAATATATTCATCAAATATGAGAATTCTCAAATTAACTATACGATGCATATATTCACATTTCACCGACACCTACATCATAAATGTTGCATGGCATTTATAATGTCGTCAAATTATCGTGTGACAAAGGAATCTCAGACTTCAAACTGCAAGTCATATATCTTCCGGAAGAAAATGAATTGCATGAACATATTCTGCTAATTTTCGACATTTAATAATTACATATAAATTATGTACTATCTCTATAATATTGAGAAATGTAAATTAAATAAAATGCTTTGGGTAAAGAATTTGGGTATTTCTATTAAATAAGCACACTATCTGAGATTTCTTCAGGGACTTCTATACTATAATTTAAAGATTAATTAATCATTTATGTCCCAAATTATAAATTAATGAAAAAATCAATTTCCAAAACATTTTTCCAATTCAGTATTTTTTGGGAGGTGGGGAGAAAGTTGGAATGCATTTACAACTCTACTCAAATCATTAATTTTAAATATTGTTTTAATTTTTTTAAATGAAAACTACAAAATATATTAGTTTTATATATGGATATAGCTTTTTTCAAGCCTGAAACATTCAAATCCATATTTTACGATACCAAAAAACTAAACAATTATAATTGGAACAGGCTTTAATCGTCTATTAGTATTGTTTATTTTGTACTGCAAATAACGCTTTTGGAACATCATAAAGTATCGTATGTATTGATCATCCGAAATTCTACTGCGACCAATCGATGAGTTAAATGGATTTTTATGGACAAGTTCTTACTATTAAACTTTAAAGACAGTTTAACTCTAACGGTTTAAGCAACATTTCATTTGATGAAAAAATACAATTCGACAAGTTCTGTGTTAAAAAATGACATTTTTTTATAAATTAAAAAATAATAACACATGTGAGAAAAATATTATATTATTTTGAGCATGTACGACATTTTGCGAATCTTTTTCAAATCATTATATGAAAAAAAGATATTTTTTTATTTTTATTTTTTTAAATAAAGAATATACATTACATATAATCATATCCATACATATCCTTAATTTTATGAATTGCGCCATTCGGATGTCAATTTAAAGTATCTAATCTGTTGAGAAATATATGTTGAAATTGTAGCATAATATTGATCTTTTAAAACAAATACAAACTGAGAAAAATCAAATTAAATATTGCTACTTTGAATCATTTGGAATGAAATGTCTGTATTTAAAAGATTTTTTTTCGCATACTTATAACAATCATATATTTTCTACACTTCATCACAATATAATATTAATATTTCAATTCATTTTGATCTACTCCTGCCAATTTCTCTTATGGTCCTATTACACGAGGTGACAGTGTTGCCTATTCTTTCGAGAGACACAAGGTTAACCTAGGGTGGAACCCACAGTAACTGATACTTTAAGGATTCTTTCTTGTTCAAATCACTATTTAAAAAAACTAAATTTATTTTATACTTACCTTTGATTTTGAAATTATAGTAGAGATATATTTAAAAAAATGTTGTTGGCAAAATTTTGAAAAATTATACATTTTATTATTAAAAATTAATTTTATTCATAAATATGGTTAAAATTCAATAACTGACACCATCCCCATTTTGGAACACCAAGAACTGCCACAAAATGAACCAATGACTGACGCTTTATTTTAAATGAAAAAAATGCTTTAAAAAGCTTTATTCTTTATTATAAAAACAAAATAAATTAATTTTTATGATAAAAAGTGTTGATTTGGTAAGCGGTACTACATTATTAGTAATTCAGAACATATAGTAAGACTATATATAGGAGTGCTATTTAGTACTGTATTATTAGTAAAGCAGATATCCAATAACTGACATTTATGAACCAGTAACTGACATCTGGTGTCAGGCACCGGTAAAACATCTTACATTTTAATGGTGTTTACTACAAAATAAATTTAATTTATTATTACACATTTTTAAACAGTTGAAATAATAGATTTCAAATTTCTTTAATATAACCAATAACTAACAACTCTGTCAGAGACTGGTGAAATGAAATTCTAGGAACCAATAACTTGCACCTCCCATTAAGCTAAATTAGATAACTATAAACCCTAAATCATGGTTTATAGTTCACTATAGGATCTTGAACGTTCTGGAATGTTCGAACATCACCATTAATATATCATATGCATCTTTGAACTAATTTCTACATGTATAACAAGAAAAAAAAATGGGATGGTTGCATTACAAAAAGATTAGAAAAACGCTTCCTTTATTTTAGAAATAAAATGCTAGAAACAAGTATTTATTTTGTATTGTTGATATAGCAACATTATATAGTTTGTAAAATAGCAACGTCCCAACTAAAAGCCAAAACAAGGGTTGGAAAACTGACGTCACGTTCTGTTTGACATTTCATTCCCACAGTCCTCTTTTTCGATAGATGAATAAGGATGTTCTCAGATTTCGTTATTGAAACTATATCACCACGAAATAGAAAGATGGGACTTTGATGGTTGTGTTGCGGCAATTTTTAACGGCTCAAAATATTCACCATAATAAGACATACAAACTTAAATATAGAGACTCGACAAACATTATTATTTCTACATACAGAGGTGTGTTGAGAAAAGTTTTGTAGCAAGGAAAATCCCGCATACATATGTGATAAAAGTTGTAAAAAAACCACATTATCTGTGAAATATATGTTTAACTATCTCTAGTAGATTTTTTATCCTGAATTTCACGCTTTTAACTTAAACTACTGATGAGATATGGTAAAAAGGTGAAATCATCGAAAATTATCGACACCCCCATTGAACCCCCTTAGCAGTTGAATTTCTAAAATCGCCTAAAATACATGTTTAACTATTCTTTAGTAGATTTGTTATAGCGAAATTCACGCTCCTGCCTATAACTTCTATTGAGAAATGGCAAAATGATACAAAACATTCGACCCACTATTTAATCCCCCTTAGTCGACGAATTTGTAAAATCACTGAAATACTTTTTAAACTATTTTTTTAAGGAGATTTGTTATCCCGAAAATTTCACGCTTTTTTCTAAAACTGCTTATAAAATATGGTGATAAGGTGAAATCACCGAAAATTTTCGACCCTTCATTTAACCCTCTTTGTAGTTGAATTTCTAAAATCGCCTTAAATGCATGTTTAACTATCCTTTAGTAGATTTGCTTTCCCGAATTTCACGCTCCTAACTATAACTTCTACTGAGATATGGCAAAATGGCGTAACACGTTCGACCTCCATTTAACCCCCCCCCTTAATTTCTGAATTTCTAAAATCGATGAAATACGTGTTTAACTATTTTTTTAGTAGATTTGTTATTCTGAGTTTCATGATTCTATCTACACTATATTGCCAAAGGTGACCGGTCACCTGCGATTTTAGACGTTTTGTTAACTATCTAGAAAAATACATGAGGAATTAACCTGAAACTGCAGGTGTGTAAACAGTATAGTATATGTTATATATTTCCGCGATGATTTTTTCCCGAAACCCCATAGGGGACTGTCAATAAATTGAAAAATACGAATATCTTTTGGATTACCCTGTAAAAACTAATGTAGCAAAAGCGTTCAAACTCGAGATTATTAATAAGTGGCTTATTGTAATATACTGTGTTCATTTTTATGAGGATAGCATGTATACTCGAAGAAAAATTAAGGTTTTTATAAAAACAGTACCAAATTTCGCCAAGTTTTTTTGCTTATAATTTAAAGAGTTCTTAATATAAAAAAAAGTTATTTTGAGAAAATATGTCCAACAACACTGTACATAATACTCTCAATCGGAATTAACAAATAATAAAAATTGGATGAAAAATGAGCAGGTTTACTGAAAAATGTTTCACTGCGCATGCGCGACTGCAATTAAAATATAATGTGCATAAAGTATTAGCTAAGTATATAGAGCAACTTTTGTAAAAGTCTCAAAATCATAGCTTGAAAATTCTGAAAATGATCGTCGATAGAATAAGCTCGAAATCCGTAGTTCCCAAAAGGAAGCAAAAAGATGAGGGGTTGTATCAAATATATGTTGATTAGTGCCAAGATAGCGTATACAACATTGCACGTACCCCTTATATTTAAATACAATCCCTCATCTTTTTGCTTCCTTTTGGGAACTACGGATTTCGAGCTTATTCTATCGACGATCATTTTCAGAATTTTCAAGCTATGATTTTGAGACTTTTACAAATGTTGCTCTATATACTTAGCTAATACTTTATGCACATTATATTTTAATTGCAGTCGCGCATGCGCAGTGAAACATTTTTCAGTAAACCTGCTCATTTTTCATCCAATTTTTATTATTTGTTAATTCCGATTGCAGAGTATTATGTACAGTGTTGTTGGACATATTTTCTCAAAATAACTTTTTTTTATATTAAGAACTCTTTAAATTATAAGCAAAAAACTTGGCGAAATTTGGTACTGTTTTTATAGAAACCTTAATTTTTCTTCGAGTATACATGCTATCCTCATACAAATGAACACAGTATATTACAATAAGCCATTTATTAATAATCTCGAGTTTGAACGCTTTTGCTACATTAGTTTTTACAGGGTAATCCAAAAGATATTCGTTCTTTTTCAATTTATTGACAGTCCCCTATGGGGTTTCGGGAAAAAATCATCGCGGAAATATATAACATATACTATACTGTTTACACACCTGCAGTTTCAGGTTAATTCCTCATGTATTTTTCTAGATAGTTAACAAAACGTCTAAAATCGCAAGTGACCGGTCATCTTTGGCAATATAGTGTATAATTTCTACTGAGATATGTTAAAATGACCTAAAATATTTGACCTCCTATTTAACCCATCTTAGTTGCTGAATTTCTAAAATTGCTGAAATACATGTTTGTCTATATTTTTTGTAGATTTGTTATCCCGAATTCCGAGCTCCTAACTAAAAATGCTGCTGAGATATGGCGAACAGGCAAAATGACCTAAAACTTTCGATCCCCCATTTAACCCCCTTAATGAATGAATTTCTAAAATCACTGAAATATTTGTTTAATTATTTTTTTAGTAGATTTTTTATCCTGAATTTCCCGTTCCTACCTAAAACTGCTGCTGAGATATGGCGAAAACGTGAAATGACTAAAAACATTCGACCCCCCCCATTTAACCCCCTTAGCAGTTGAATTTTTAAAATCGCTGAAATATGTGTTTAACTAACTTTTAGTACATTTGTTATCCTGAATTTCGCACTTTTAATTAAAACTGTTGTTGAGATATGGCGAAAAGGCAAAATGACCTAAAACTTCAGACCCCCCATTTAACCCCCTTAGTTGTTGAATTTCTAAAATTTTTTTTTAACACTTTCCAACCTTGTTTGTACATAGGAGAGTATTAAATACCTTGCACCATATTTGAATGCGAATGAACATTGATTTCAAGATTAATTTTATTCAGAAATGGCGAGGCGTTCTGTAGAAACTAATTCTAGGAACTTTTATTTACACAGACGTATATTCTTTATGTAATACTCTTTACTATTAAACAATATAATTTTATAATTAGCTTTTATACTTACGTAATACTATAGTTTGTTCATGTTTTAGTTGAAAATAACAGAGAAGAAATTTCGTACATTTAAAGCAAATAAGAAATATATATTAAAAAATTTGTGATTTGTCATTTATTATACTTCTCTGCAATATTTTGCATTTTCTCACAAATACTCTCGTCCATGATAAAAGTAAAATAATTATTTAGTAAAACCACAATTATTCATATTTTGTAATTGTTTAAATAAATTTAATAAATACATTTTTAAATATAATAAAATGACTGTTAGTAATATTTTACTTTTTAACATAATGATTAACAAAATAATCAAATATTAATTCGTCAGAAAAGTAGTGTAACGATTTAAGTTCAAAATGCGTCGTGTAAAGAATTTCTGCACCGCCTAACATTTTTTTTTATTTATTTATTTTGGATAAAAATAATATCATGTTCCTACTTTCCTCTGATAGAATTTGCATAAAACTTTTACACTTGGATATTGATGGACCACAATGTCCAAAAGTTTGAATACTACACTCTAAAAACGACATTTTCAAAACTGAGCAAAAAATACTTAAATCTGAGTATGCAGCATAGTCAAAATGGCTTCGAATCAAAATTACTCAAGTTTGAAACATGTATATACTTATTTCTGAAAACATGCACAACACACTCAAGAATAAAACCAAATGTGTTCATATTTGAGTATGTGAATGTTTAAAAAAATGAGTATGAACTGACTTCTATGTGCTCATTTTTGAGTATTTTCATGTTTCAAAAATTCATTTGAAATGCTTCTAATCATTTTTGAGTATGTGCATGTTTCAAAAATGAGTATGAACTGACCTCTATGTGCTCAGTTTTGAGTATGTCTAAGTTTCAATATTCTTAGTATTTGTGGTATTTCAGAATTGAAAGAATTGGGTAGCCCTACTCCAAACAAAAAGTTTCATAACAAAATGAAAACATCGATTTTCTCAGATTTAAAAGTGTTATTTTTCTAAGTGTATAAGAAGACATTTCTAGTAAGTTACGTTTGTTTTCATTAAGCATAAAAATGTTCTTATCCTTTATTTTTTAGAAAATCGGATTATAATAAAACAATTTTGTAACAACAATATTTATAAATCGAAATTAAAGCTTGACT
Source organism: Maratus michaelseni (assembly GCA_963931845.1). Lineage (NCBI taxonomy): Eukaryota > Metazoa > Arthropoda > Arachnida > Araneae > Salticidae > Maratus > Maratus michaelseni. The sequence continues at coordinate 444,820,210 of OZ007589.1, read as the reverse complement.
GTCGATCCTTTTCATAAAATAAAGGAATTATACAAACTACACGAAAACATTTTAATTCGAAGTAATATTTTGATTTCAAATATATTTACATGACACGAAATATGCATAAGTTTCAATATGCTAATGTTTTTGGCATTAATAATAAAATAAAATCATGTTTAAAATATATAATTTATTAAAATTCCGTATACTTTTTCACAAAATCAGTATTTTAATTTAGTATTTGATATGAATAGTAATATGCTGATGATACAATATACATGTTCATTGAATATTCCCGCTGAGAAGAATTCTTTCATTAACGGAAGAATTTGTTTCAGTTGTATCTTGTATTTGTCGGGGCAGAACCTAACAGTCCGTAGTATTTAAACTTAAATTTGAATTCTCTTCTTGAAACATGATCTTTTAAAAATGGGTTCGTTAAAATGGAATTTTGCCATGACCGAAGCCTTGAGCTGCTTGGGAGGTCTAAGGCAAGATTTTTGTAAAACTGTGAACATTACAACTTTGTACTTTACTTTCATATCAAGTTATATTTTTAATGTTGAATAATAAAGCGCTTTTTCCCCCTAATAAATATAGTCTGTATACCTTTTTTTTAAATTAATTAATAATAATTAGTTTTACATAATATTTTAGTAATTTTTATGAAATACACTAACAATGTAGTGTATTTAACTTTAATAGTTTGAATGGTGTGTTTTACATTATTTTATATATAAGTAGATTGATTTGTTTAGTATGTTAAAATTTTCGGTTAACGTACAGATTAAATATTACTCTCCTGCCATTTACATTTTCTTGCAATTTCCTTTTTTTTCAGGCACATTCCTTAAACTGTGTACAATCGCAGTTGCACTGTATTTTGTTTATCCTTCTCTAATAACTGGCGGTAAATATCTATTCAGTTACTTCATATGAGACATTTTGTAATTAACAAAATTATGGGATCTTATAAGATTTTCACCGTAATAAGTAATGTAATAAAAATAAATAAAATTACAAACACATATGTTGATGCAATTTAAAAACGTATGAAACAAACACGTAGAATAAGAATTCGAAGTAGAAAATTATATAATGTCACTAAAACTGATACCGACATCATTATACTTAAGTCTAATTTTCTTTTGACAAATGTTAAGACTTTTGGTTGTTATTCTATAGTAAAATACACTTAAAAAGTAAACAACACGTGTTTAAAGTCCATAAAACCATTACACACCAACAAACGTGTATTCCATTATTTATCATCTCGATCCATTATAGAAGAGCAAACCATCAAAGATAGGTATTGATTCCTACAATAGAGCCATGTAACTACACTAAAGTTCCAAATTTTTGTTTTCAACTTTAAAGACTGAAGACTAAACGTATAGCATATACGTTTCATATTTCAAAACTTAACTGACTCAACATTCAACGTTCGAGTAAAACAATAATATTGCAATTGAGATTAACAATTTGAAAGATGTTAAAATGTTATTTATAAATTAGTATGCATTTAAATCAAATTAAATTCAGCAAAATCAATTCTCCTAAAATAATAGGTTGGCATTATTTGAATTTAAAAAGAAAAAAAATGACGCATTGTTATGTATCAAGATGAACTCGAAAGTTTTATTAATATAACCAAAAAAAACCAAAACACATCTATTAATTATAAAAGTTTCTTCATATTTGTCCCTTTCGTAAACATAATGATTAAGAGCAGAAAAGTAGTATGTTTTTTTTAATAATCAACGTAATTTGAATAACAAAAAATATAAAGTGTTATCCGATATATATATATTTTCTGATTTTATATCAAAGACTTTCTATTCCCATGAGATTATCTTTAATTCAATTTATTTTATTATGCTATTTAACTTTCGAATATTTTATATCCAGATAAAGGACTTATTTCTCATTACATACTTAGATGTTAGATCGAGTTTTATATCGTTTTCAATTCCATAATGTCGAAAGCTGAATCATTTTTCACTCTGACTGCGGTTTAAGAGATTATTTTTTTTTCTTTCGTTTGAATTAATTTTCGACAAAAATAAATTTAGTTTTTATAATCTCCAATTTTCCGTTTAATTTGTTGAGTGTTTGATTTTATTTTCTATCTATTTGAATACAACCTATTATTAAAAATTTCTGATAAGTAGAAAGTGTGCAGTTTTTCTAGAAATACAATTGAACGAAAAGTAAAATCTCCAAATATTTGTTTCATATTTTAAACAGGTTCTAGTCCTGAGCTCGACACTTTTTCAATATGTTAGTCTTACGCCCAATTAGCAATGTGAAAATGTATGCAATTATAAAAACGAAATATTTCGAACGTAATTCCTTAGTACAAATTTAATATCTATATGTTATTTCACAGATGACAGGGTATTTTCGTCTCATGTTTGCCACAAGGTTGTGGCTCATGAATATATTCCATCTTGTGTTTCAGATGTTACCTTGCCAACATATAAGAGTGAGGTGTGTCAGTCAGGATATCATCCGGGTAGCTCAGTTGGTATAGCACTGGTGCGTTATGCCAATGTTCCGGGTTCAAATACTGACCTAGACACTTTTTCACTCTGTTGGATTGACGCCTATTTAGCAATGTGCAATTGCAATGAATTAAAAGTTCAATATTTCGGGCATTATTCATTACTACAAAACACAACACACACACACACACACACACATATATATATATATATATATATATATACGTATGTATGTATATATATATGTCACTTTATCGATGCTGAATTATTTTTGTTTCATGTTTTCCACAGAGTTGTCGCTCATGACGTTATTTTATCTTGTGCTGCATTTTCTGTTCAAACTTTTTGTACGTATAAATTAGGTTTAAATGGGTGCATTTTTAAAACTTCTTTGTTGAAGATATATTGTGCTTTAAAAATAAGTTTTAACAGTTAAAAATATTTTCAGACATTTCCTGGCAACATTTATATTCCATAAGCAAGTCTGCAGTTTGAATCTGGCAACATACACAACATTATTTCTCTTTAAGGAATGCTTATTATTATTGTATGCCTTATTTATTGTTCTCCTAGAAACTTCCAAAAAACTAATATTTTTCTTTAGTTTGTGACTTTAGTGTAACTTTTATTTGTTAAGAAAATATTCTGAACTGCAGTTTCTCTAAAACAAGAAAGATATATTTTTAATATTTCTTGTTAGATGAGTATTTTTATGTGATAGGGAATATCGGCATACAAATTCATTTCAAATGTTACATATATAAGGCGTGAAAATGATTTTAAATGGTATTAACTGCAAAATACTTAATATTTACATCTTCATTTTAAATTTGGTAGTATTTGTATTTACGTCTTTGAAAAAATAATAATATTCAATTTTGAATTTTTTCTTCATGACATATTAAATATGCTAATCATATTTATTAAAATTGTGCTTGTTTTTATTTTAGAAGTAGCTCTTCTGGAATACATCAAGTTTAGATTTAAAACGTTTTAAAAATGTTTTAAAACCAAGCATACAAATAACTGGAAAACAATTCTAATATTTCATGTCCATGGAAACAACCTGACATACAAAATGATAAAAGAAAAGAAAGATTCAATATTTTTCTTCAGACAAACATAACACATGTCCTACAACCTTTACATGTTGGGGGGTTTGATGCACTGAAGCATTCCTGGTGAAAATTTACGAAGACATGGAACAAAGATCTTCTGAAAGTACCTAAAAACTTTGAAACTCTGAAGTGTGAAACGATTGCTTAAAACTGTCAATAGTGAGCATATCGTGAAACGTTTTAACTCTTTAAATCCCAAGATTAAAAAAATTGAATGACCTCAGAATTCTAACAAAATAGCCCAAAGTAGTCGGTAGTCTCATTCCCTCTTTTTCATTAGATATATAGGGGAAATGACCCCACTCCTTTCTCCCATCATTGAAATTTCCACAGGTGTTAAACCCCTCTGTTTATCATTGTGAATATTGCTCCAGTTATTGAAAAAAATCGTTGTTTATATTTCTGTACTGTCCGGAAAAACCCCACACATTACCGCATCCATCACTGAGAGAGATCATCCCCTTGACAGCACACTAACCCCTTTAGGAAAGGAAAATCCATTCAACTAACGAGGGCTATTACGGGTTTCAGAACTAAATCTAATCGGGTTTAAAATCAAATACAGCAGAGAATCTTCTTGAGCAGGCATAGGCTTCAAGGGTTTTTTCCGCTTCTGGCATTTATATTTCCAACAAATATATTACCCACATTAGAACGAAGGAAAAAGCTTTTTTGATAAGCAAAAAAGAAAGCGAATTCGAAATGAGGCTGGAGAAGTGATGGCTGAATTTGATGTAGTAAGACGCGTTCTGCATGAAAAATCCAATCATTTATTAAAATATGAGACAATAATTTCTAATGTGGAGTGCGTTAAACAAAAAATGCAATATATTGATGAACACAAAATAAGATAATTCCATTTGCATCAAAATCAAACGTTGGCCAAACTAGATTTTATACTAAGGAAAAAATGTACTAATTGCTAGAAATCGCAACATTATTTAAGTAGAAAATAGTCTATAGTTGAAAAGAAAAGATTGTCTTGAAAAAAATATACTTTTGCTTATTAATAATGAAAAACATTGTGTATTGTTCTGATAAGAAAAATAAAGTTATAGTAATTTCAAATTATTTAATGAATTATAAATATAAATGTTCAGCATGATTAATTTACATTCTGTGTTTTTATGAAGAAATCAGGAGTTTCCGTGGTTCCAAGATCTTGGGTACATGCTATTATTTACAAATATTGCGATAGGGCGAACATTTTTTTTGAGCATTCTCTTAAATCATTTCATAATTTTTAAAACGAACAGGATGTATTTCGTCTATATGAATTAGGCAGAAACTAGAGAAAACTATATCAACTTCAGTTTCCAGTTAAAGTTTGTCTGAGATTTTGTTCGGGTATTGAACGATAGTAGAATACGCAGGGGATAAAATCGATAAAAATGATTATTGGGAAGATTACAGACATTTATACCGACGATTTCGTTGTGAAATTCGTCAGTGAATCACCATTTTGTAATTATCATATATTTTCAGAAAATGACGACGAATTTTATAGAAACCTTAGCATAACGATTGTGGACGTTTTAGTTTTTTAATGTAAATTAGTGCTAATTAAACTCAATTTCTTTCACATAACATAACAGGAAAGAGACCCTGTACCGATTGTCGCGATTGGCGAAAAAATCCAAAAGGGTTGCAACGTTCTTGATTCTCATGACAAGTTGCTTAGGGTTGCAATCGGTAGCCTCATCGTGCTGCACTAGTGACTGATTATCTTGAGGGCGATCCAAAACGTTTGCAAATTTTTCAAGATGGTGAAAAAAAATGCTTTTTAAATATACGTTTATTTATAAACATACGCCGTACACTTTATTTTTGCACATAGCACAGAACACGTTTACATTTGGAGGATGTCGCAAGTGTTGAACTGGAAATTTAGCTTCCTCCAAAACCAAGATTTTGCTTGTTTTCCTTACCAAACACGTGAAATTTCGCTTCCTCGTTATAACCTCATTGATCGGCGGCATCGCTATTTTCAAAACAATCTGCATTTTGATACAAAATTCAAAGTACATCTTCTTATCAAGATCCGTCAGATTTTGTAATGTTTGCGCTTTGTATGGAAACATTTGCAATTTCTTTCTCAAACTTCTCCTGAGAGTGAGCAGTGAAATCTGCATCTCACGACTCGCCCTCCGCTTTGTATTTCCTTGGGATTTGTTGCGCAGCCTTGCAAACTTTATTGACGCCATCTTCTGATACACGCTCTCGTCCTGGTTTAAGAAATTGTCACAAAAAGACTGTAAAATGAATTTTTTTAAATCAATTATAAATTGAGTTTTTAGTTGGAGGTCCTTATCTAAATCGTGTTCAAAATTGCCGACAGAGACAGAATCCGTTTGCTCATTTCAAGAACAGAAAACTCGTTCTCCATTGCAGACGCAGCCATTTATATTGACTACACGTGTGACACACTAGCTATCGCCTACGTCACTTCCCTCAGCAGCGGATAGAAAAAACAAGAACGGAAAATCATGCGTTAAGCATAGATTATGTAACACTTTCCAACGCTTCTAAAATAATTTTACAAATCATTACCGTTTAATAAGCTGAAAGATAACATCTAAGTAAACAATTTGGAAAACGCATAACATATCTAAAAACGTAATTTCTGGAATTTCCAATATATACAATATTCGGGAAAATATCCGAAACCTTTTATTCATCCATGTATATGATCTATAGATTTGTATATATACTACATAGGATGCTAAATTTTAGTTTAGTTAGAAAACGCATAGCACAGTTTAAAATTCTCCTTCTGGAGTTTCTTTCAAGAAACGGAAATGTGTTCGCAAACTTTTGTGTTGCCTTGTATATGAAGTACAGAATTTATACACACCAAGTAATAGACAAAAAGTGAGTTAAATTTAAAATCGCGTTCAGCAACTTAAAACGCAATTCTAGGAATTATTGTTAACAGACAGTAGAGGATTATTTTGTGTGTCCCTGTAAATGAACGATGATTGCTATACACACACTATTCTGTAGTAAGCCTCTTGTAATGCACCTTAGTGATATATATAAATTTCAATGCGTTTAAAATAAAGAAACATTATTTAATTAAACCGCAAACGATTTTTCTCCATAGACGTAATGTAACGGAATTCTTTTGACTGTCCCTGTAAAGTAACTATAAGTGCTATGCACACCCTATTCCAAAATAAGCTTCTTGTAATGCACGTTAGTGATATATATCAATTACAATGTATTTGAAATTGTGTAACATCCTTAAAATAAACCGCAAATGATTTTTCCCTATAGACCGTAATGTATCGGAATTCTTTTGAGTGTCCCTGTACAAAAACTTTAAGTGCACTTCCGTTGAAATAGAGAACATGCTATAGATAACGACAATAACATATAAAAATTGAAGGGCAATCCGAGTATATTTAAGGGAGTTAGAGCACGGACAGACGGCCAGACAAACCGAAGTCATAAACACTTTTCAACTAGGTTGGAAAGTGTTAAAAAAATATGAGTACAACTGTCATACGGCTCTTAATTTAGGAACTTAACTCTTCGTTAAACAGTACCTGTTTTATAACATATTGAAATTGCATACTTACTTATGGTTCACCCATTACCATTGTACTTCAATAAATAAAAAAATACGCCTTTTTGAATTCCTACTATTAGCTCACACTATATTTATATATCTTGTTCAAATTTTCAATCGTTAACAAAATATTTTCTATTCATCCTATCAAGTTCAAATAAATTTTTTAAAACTTGTACTGGATGACAATTGATGTTAATACAGGTTTATCAAATATTAATTCATTAATTAAATCTAATTAATTTTAATTTTATATTTCATTTCTGTTCAAAAGTATAGACTCACTCCATATTTATAGTCTCACCTTCATACGTAAAAAGATAATGGGGCTGTTCACGGACGAAGATCAGGCCGCTCACGGGCGAAGGAGACTATAAATGTGGAGTGAGTCTATACTTTTGAACAGAAATGAAGTATAAAACTAAAATTAAATAATAAAATTTAATTAATTAATTAATATTTGAAAAAAAACTGTATTATCGTTAACTGTAACTTCGCTATGGCACTTTATTGTGAAGTTTGGTAATTTTTGAAATTCAATATTTGAAAAACGGCATAATCATTAGATTTTAAATTTACATCAAGAAAAATACAATTTTTTTAACTTTCTAACGCAGTTTGTCTAACAATTTTGTGAGAAATAGTTTTCGAGCTATTAATTTGTGGTATTTTAGCTATTTATTTTTTATTTATTTTTTAATACATTTCAAAAATTTCTCTTATGTATGTAAGATATTTAGCAGGATATAAATTTAGGAATAAATACCATCAGTGGCGAAGCGTGTAAATCGCTGGAAAAAAATTTCTATTTGACCTAAGTAGGAATTGACTTAAAAAAAAAGTTTTTATTGTACTTGTTATTTGTGCACCTCTACTATTAAGATAAGCACGTTCAGTCATAGTCACTCACAAACATAACAAACATAGGTCTAACTTTGTACAGTATGTCTTGAGGAAAACTTCGAGCATCTGATGCTAAAAATTATCATTAAAAAGGAAGATCATGTACAGTATCTTAAAGTACATCTGAGAATTAGTCTGTATTACTAATTCGATTCCAATAATTTATTATAAATGTTAATGACACTACCAGTTGAAGCCAATGTTCATACAATACATATTCCATTAATTACAAATGATATACATGGTGCAGTCAATTGGGTTTATTAGATTTAATTTGGTGCTGTGTAAATAGATTAGTCAAAAAATATCTGATATATATATATATATATATATATATATATATATATATATAAGGTTTTCATGGCTCTAAATATATTTAGGACGATATTGTATTTCCTTTGAATAGGAAAATATCACCGAAATACGGCGCAGCAAATTTTTTCCGTAAAGTCTTTTTTGTGAAAAAATTCGTTTTATGTCGGAAATGAGAAAGAACTACAGCCAAGTGTTTTGTATTTAAAGTTATTGTTTTGCACCAGCATCAGGCTATCTTTAACTATCTGCGGATTTCTGATTCTTATAATTTATGAAGGATCTGCATCAGAAACGTAACGCTAAATAACTTCGTATAGATTAGGTTTGGCTAATTTGCTTATTATTTCGTCAGTAAAATAAAGTTGAAGTATTAATATAATATTGATTGCTCTAAAATTGATTGGGGAAACTTTGTACTTCCTTGAATTGAAATAGGTCACAAGAAAATTCAACACAATATTTTTTTTTTCCGACAACATATTTTGTGAACCAATTCGCCTTTTCTGATAGTCGAAAGTGCGGCCACAGATTATTTTTAGGTAGCTTTCAATAAAAAATGTATAAAGCTACCTATTGCAGCCGTTCCGAGGAAAGCAATTCCGGAAAATTCCGATATATTTTCACCGATCGTGACCCTCAGACCCCAAAAATACCCTCCGTTCAAATGTTGATATATATATATATATATATATATATATATATATATATATATATATCTGCTCTATGTCATACGATAATGCTCGTATTTATAAATCGATTTGGTTGAATCTAATTGTGTGTATTAAGCTCACCAATGTCTCGACCGAGTTCGTTGACCTGCTTGATCCGCCATCTTGTTTCAAGATTGCGCCACTGAAAATTTTAAAACTAAAATAAATATACAAAAAAGTTAAAAATTCAAATTTATTTTTTAATTAAGTGTTAGGCCTTGATATAAGGATTCCTGAGCATTTTTTGTTTTACCTCTATCTTAAAAAATGGCTGAGATAGAACAGTTTGAAATTCTAGGGTGGCTAACATTTTGAAACAAAACAGCACATTAACGCGATTACTCGCAAATTATTTTCTTTCATTGTTGTAATAATTTTCCCAATCATACGCATGAAACTATATATTCATATCCGTTAGCGCCAAATTCTCGCTAAACTTGGCAACATTTGGCGAAATATCGCCAAATTTGGCGAGCAAAATAAGTTTTCATAAATGAAGCCTACTTGGCTATAGTTGACTAATTTGGCAAATTTCTTGTTCAAATGCAGTATTAACGAATCTTCTGTAAACGGTTTCTTTTCATTTTAGCTTGCAGTTTTCGTGTAACATTAGTGAAAATTTTAAAACGAAGATATAGGAAAGGTACCTTTTCCCCCCGGTACAGGCCGGAAGGGTTGGGTTGATTACTGACGGCCAATTATCTACACTTGGGATATAGGCCCGGGGGAATGCCCTTCGTGGGGGTCTTTCTAAGGGAACCTAACCCGTATTTACGCATGGATAAATCCACGGCTCGAAGAAAACCACGAAAACTATGAAAGATTAGGCCAACGGGCGCGATTGGGATCGAACCCAGCACCTCCCGTCTACCAGCTTCGAGAGCAGAACCTCTCAGCCACTGGTGGAGCACAGGCCGGAAGGACTTTTTTCTTCTGAAATCTCTTGTGCAGCAGTTTTATGTTTACATTCACTATCAGACATTGAGAGATTCTAATTGCAGATTTTCCATCTGAAATTATCGAAGTGCAACCCAATTTCACCGTTAGATGGCACAGGTCTATTAAATCATTATATGAATCGGTGTTTGGAAGAATGATCCGTTGATGAAAAAAAGGCTAATGTGGAATGATTACCCAGTGTTAAAAATTACAAATTTATAATATACAAGTTTTTTTTTACTGTAACTAAAAAATGAAAAAAATAAACTAAAAATAATATTATTTGTGCGCTCCCGAAGTTTGCTTAATAGATCAGCGCCACCTAGCTGATAAATTGTAAAACCGTCAGTTGAGCTTCGTTCTCAAAACGAGCAGCATCTCATGTCACGAGTGCCCTTGCGCTCAAACCAGAAGTTAAACAAAACTTCACTTGCCCCTTGGCAATTAATTAAATAAATAATTAAAAACTTACTACAGTCCACTCTCTTACTGCTCCCGACATATGGTCCTAAGCGACCGGAGCACAGTGTAAATGAGTAATTTAACAGCTTTAAATCGCCAACGCGGCGTGTTAAAAACAAAGCTTAACAAAATAACAAAATTCGTTAGTGAATACGTACTCTCAGAAGAAAAAGATCAACAACAAAAGAAAGAACATCAGTTACGATTGGAAGCTAAACGAATCTCAATCTCAGAACTCAAAACGTCATTGCGTGAACTCATATACGCCTATACACAGCTTCCAGAAGATGTGGAATTAAGGGATTCTTTGGATATAACGTCTCAACTCGAAGATGAACTGGAAGAATCAGAGGTAAAGCTTAATATATTTATATCTAAATTAGATTGTTCTAATGTTAAAAAAGATAATTTGACTGTCACGACTAACTTTAAAATACCTGACTTACCTCTACCTAGTTTCTCAGGAAAATATGATGAGTTTCAAAATTTTAAAACTCAATTTATGTCAATTATAGGCAATAATAAAAATCTAAATTCAACTCAGCAGCTATGCTATTTAAAGGGCTGTCTAAAGGGTGAAGCCAAAAGGCTCGAGTCAGCACAAGATACTTATGAATCTCTTTGGTCTTCTTTAGAAGAAAGATACGAAAACAAACGGGCAGTTATTGATTGTCATATTATTAAATTATTAAATTTATCAAAGGTACCAGACTCTCCTAACCATGTAATGCAATTAATTGATAATACTAAATGTAATTTGCGTGCATTAAAATTACTCGAGTTTGAATCAAACGAGCTGTCAGATGCTTTAATAATGCATATACTGTTTCAAAAACTGGATCCTGAAATAAAAAAATGTTTCTAAATGAAATTAATTAAAAATGAAATTCCTAAACTAGATAACTTTTTAAGTTTTTTGGAAGAAAGAGCTAGAATTCTTCAAAATACTTTTCTGCCTAAAGAAAATAGAAAGATTCCGTACAGTTGGAAAACTGGCGCTAAGCCAAATAATGAAAAATCATTTTTAACTAAAGCAAAACATGGAAAAAGCTGCGTGCTAGGATGTGCGGATAAACACTCGTTATATAGATGCGAGAAATTCAAACTAATGGATGTGACAAAAAGAACAGAAATTGTAAAAAATAACAACTTATGTTTTTCATGTTTAAATAATCATTTACCTAATCCCTGTGTATCAAAGTACAGCTGTTTTGCTTGTAATAGCAAACAACACAGCACTCTATTACATCCAATTAATCAAAATAACAAAACAAATCGACCTTTTGAGGAGGAAGACGGACGCCAAAATTCTTCCCCCCCCTCTCTTGATAATCAAACATTTTTCGCGAAGGAAAATAAAACAGATAAATCTTGTGTGATTTTAAATACAGCTGTAATATATTTGAAGGATTGTTCTGGGGAATTTAAACCATTAATTGCAGCATTAGACAGTTGTTCTAGCTCACATTTAATAAGTGCATATGCTGCAAACGTGTTGGGATTGCGTAAACAAAAAACTCATATTCCGATCTCCGGACTTAACGATTTATGCTTAAACGCTAAATCATTTATTAGTACAGAATTAACGAATGAAAGCAAAACTAAATCTTATCAGTTAGATATGGTAGTTGTCCCGAAAATTGCCGAACTTCCCCCTTCATATGTGAATGCGTCGAAATTAAAATTGCCGGCGAATATAATTTTAGCGGATAATAACTGGAACAAACCGAAACGTGTACACGCGATTATTGGAGCAGAGTTATTTTATGAATTAATAGGATCAAATAAAATTAAAATTGATGATTCTCAATTAATGTTAGTAGAAACAATTTTTGGACATGTTATATCAGGTGCTGTTTACAATTCGATCTCGAATTTAAAGGAATCTTCTGATTCTTGTTTCTTGATAACAGAATCTAAGAAATTAGAAAAAGAAATAAGCTCCTTTTGGGAATTAGATCAGGTAAGTGAATTAAAACCCTTAGTTAGTGAGGAGTTAAATTACTGTAATGAACATTTTTTAAAAACTCATTACCGAAAACCGGACGGTAGGTACGTAGTTGAATTACCCTTTAAATCTCAAATGTTAGATAATTCTTTGGGAGATTCAAAACAAATTGCCACTAAAAGATTAAATCAGTTATGGAAACGTTTAGAACGAGATCCCAAATTAAGGGAATTATACATAGAATTTCTAAGAGAATACGCTACATTGGGACACATGGAGGAAATGTCTGATGACACAAATCCTGATGCAGGATATTTTTTCCCTCATCACGGTGTTTTGCGACCGTCAAGTACCACAACTAAATTAAGGGTTGTTTTTGATGGGAGTTGTAAAACTAGTAATGGAAAGTCTCTAAACGATTTATTGTTTAAAGGAGGGTTAATACAGGATGATCTTTTTGCGATTATGATCCGTTTTAGGAAAAATATTTTCGCATTTACTGTTGATGTAAATAAAATGTTTCGACAAATAGAAGTAAATCCGTTGCATACTAGATATCAAAAAATATTGTGGAGAGAGGGGAGGGAAAAACCGGACAGAATCTATACCCTGAAAACAGTTACATATGGCTGTGCAAGTAGTCCATTCCTCGCCACTAGAGTTCTCCAGCAGTTAGCAACAGATGAAGCAACCAATTTTCCATTAGCAGCTAAGGTCGTAATGAGCGATATGTACAGGGATGATTGCCTTTCTGGGTCTTCAGACATTGCGGAATTTAACGAAATTAAAGAACAATTGACAGATCTCTTCAAAAGAGGCCAGATGTCTTTACATAAATGGCAATCTAATGTTGTTGAAGAAATAACCCCTGATTCTCAAATTTTTCCGTTTAACCAAAATTCTGAAAATACTTCATCTAAAACTCTCGGAATACTTTGGGACTGCAGTAGTGACACTTTTAAATTTACGGTGATTGTCAACAGAAGTGCTAACTATACAAAACGCGAAGTTTTAAGTCAAATTGCCAGACTCTTCGACCCTTTAGGGTTACTAGGGCCGGTAATTTGCCGTGCTAAAATCTTTATGCAGAAACTGTGGTTACTAAAGTGTGACTGGAATGATAACATTCCACTTCCTGTTGCTCAAGCATGGGACAAGTTCCTTAATTCACTTGTTTTGATAGAATCATTCAATATACCTAGATGCATTCTCATTAAAGATGTATCAACTATAATATTGCACGGCTTTGCTGATGCTAGTGAAAAGGCTTACGGAGCGTCTCTTTATCTCCAATCAGTATCGAACTCTTGTTCTCCTGCTTCTCATCTCATTTGCAGCAAAAGCAGAGTTGCCCCAATTAAAACTCTCAGCATCCCACGACTTGAACTGTCAGCGTGTTTGTTATTGTGCCAACTTACTCAAAGAGTAGTAAACGCACTAAAGCTTAATTTTGACAAGGTCATACTTTGGTCAGACTCCACCATTTCCTTAGCCTGGATAGAAACTTCACCTCATCTCCTTAAAACCTTTGTGGGCAATCGAGTCTCTCAGATTCAAGAACTGTCAAAAAACTATGAGTGGAGATACGTTCCTTCAAAACTTAATCCATCTGATGCGTTATCCAGAGGTCAAGATGCTACGTCCCTTTCAACCAACAAACTGTGGTGGGAAGGCCCGGATTTCCTGAAAAGGGACATTAGTGAACTTTTTCCTCAAAATGACTCTCACAAAAATGATGAACTCTTTTTAAAGGAACTAAAGTCAGTTCTGGTCTTAACTTCAGTTATAAAAAATGACTTTATTAACTCTTTTCTTAATATTTCAAACAGTTATGTGAAACTAATAAGAGTATTAGCGTTTATTTTCAGGTTTTTTAACAACTGCAAGAATAATGTTAAACTTAAAAATCACTTAATGTTGGAGGAAATAAAATTTGCCAGAAATGTATTGCTGAAAAAGATTCAAGGTGAGTATTTCTCAACAGAAATTTCGGCATTGAAAAAGGGCATGTCTATCCCTATAAAAAGTAAGTTAAGGTTCTTAAATCCATTTCTAGATCAAGATGATCTATTAAGAGTAGGTGGTCGCTTAGCCAACTCAAATTTAAGCTATGACCGATCTCACCAAATTATTTTACCCCCAGGTAGTAAATTAACAGAAATCATCTTTATTTACTATCATAAAAGAGACTTACATGTTGGTCCTCAAGGACTATTGAATACTGTAAGACAATTATTTTGGCCTATTAACGGAAGAAACATTGCTCGTCAAGTTGTTCACGATTGTGTTCAATGTTTCAAAATAAAACCTACAATTGTCAATCAAATCATGGGTAATTTACCCCCTGAGAGAGTAATCCAAAGTCCAACCTTTTCTAATGCAGGACTTGATCTATGTGGTCCATTTTTGATTAAATATCGCAACCAAAGAAAGGGAATGTTTAATAAGGTTTATGTAGCAATTTTCATATGCATGGTGACAAAAGCAGTGCATTTAGAGTTGCTTTCTGATTTAACTTCTAATGCATTAATTGCAACTCTAAAAAGATTCTTTGCTCGCAGAGGCAAAAGTAGTACAATCTCATGTGACAATGCATCCAACTTTGTTGGAGCATCTAGAGAATTGAAAAAATTATTAAATTCTATAGATAAGAATAATGATGATGTATCAAAATTCCTGTCATCCGAGCAAGTTCTCTGGAAATTTCTACCCCCTCGTTCACCAAATTTTGGAGGTCTCTGGGAGAGAGGTGTCGGACAGTTCAAATATCACCTAAAAAGATCTATTGGTGTTATGAAATTAACTTTAGAAGAATTTTTGACAATTACTACCCAAATTGAAGGTATTCTTAATTCTCGCCCTCTTTCCCCACTGTCCTCTGATCTAGAAGACTATGAAGTTTTGACCCCAGGTCATTTCCTTATTGGAAGACCAATCAATGCTCTACCTGAGCCAAATTTGATAAATGAAAAGGAAAACTTGCTCGACCGATGGCAGAAAACTCAAAAAATCGTGCAACTCATATGGAAAAATTGGACCAATTCCTATTTAAGCCATTTACAGCAGAGGTCCAAATGGCTCTTTAAAAAAGAAAACCTTGCACCAGGTATGATGGTTCTTGTAAAGGATGGTGACCTACCAGTTTGTAAATGGATAATAGGTCGAATTTCAGAAATAATAAAGGGAAATGATGATAATGTCAGAGTTGTAGTAGTTCGTACTCCATCTGGACTTTACAAAAGGAGTACTTCTAACATATGTATTTTACCTATTGTAGATAACGATAATATCAATTAATCTTAGCAGTTATCTATTGAATTTATTATTTCTTATCATTGTATTATATTTAGTGCATAATGTGTAGCCATTAATTAATAATTCATTGTATGTTATTGTATATTCATTTGTTGTATCTCATTGAACTATTAGAATACTTCAATGGGGGCCGGTATGTGCGCTCCCGAAGTTTGCTTAATAGATCAGCGCCACCTAGCTGATAAATTGTAAAACCGTCAGTTGAGCTTCGTTCTCAAAACGAGCAGCATCTCATGTCACGAGTGCCCTTGCGCTCAAACCAGAAGTTAAACAAAACTTCACTTGCCCCTTGGCAATTAATTAAATAAATAATTAAAAACTTACTACAGTCCACTCTCTTACTGCTCCCGACATCTGAAATTATCGAAGTGCAACCCAATTTCACCGTTAGATGGCACAGGTCTATTAAATCATTATATGAATCGGTGTTTGGAAGAATGATCCGTTGATGAAAAAAAGGCTAATGTGGAATGATTACCCAGTGTTAAAAATTACAAATTTATAATATACAAGTTTTTTTTTACTGTAACTAAAAAATGAAAAAAATAAACTAAAAATAATATTATTTATTTCCTTACTCACGAAATTATTTTTTTTATTACTCGTGATTGCTCACTATGAGTTTAAAAGCGGGGGGTAATTACAATCGAAGAAAGGACCTATTTTGCATTCTGTGCTCTGGACATTGTTAATCAATGACAATAATATTTTCTCCTCATTTCTGTAAAATTTTAAATTTATAGTATAGGTCCTTCTTTCAGACACCTATGTCATTAGTATTGTCATTTTCATTAAAAAAAAATAAACTGGATCCATCACGGGAAGCTGCATTATTACCAACACAAGAGACTGAAATAATGGAGAAAAACGTGCTGGTATCACTATACAATGTGAACCTTCAAACTACAATACTACATTGCCTATGTTTTACTTGTAGAAATATATGTTAAATGCAAAAGTACAACCAAAAAGATTGTAACTAATGGATATATTTTTATATTACAAAATATTGGTTTTATCCAAATCAACATACATTCTCAACAGACTGATAAACTTTCTTAAAGCAACACACAAAGCCAGTTGTTGCCAATAGTAACGCCAAATTTTGTGATATTCCATTTTAACACTTTAAACGAGCGGCTTTGCTAATTACAAATCAATCTGTAATGCTCATTGTAGACATTTATGTTAAATACGAAATTCGCTGACAAAAATTTGTAACTTAAGAATATATTTTTTATATTACAAAATACTGGTTTTAACCAAAACGAAAAACATTATCAAAACACTGTGCAACCTTATTACAGCAACACACAAAGACAGTAGTTTCCAATAGAAACGCCGACTTTTGGAGAATTTCACTTTAACACTTTAAATGAGCGGCTTAAATCGGTGACAGTCTGTAATGTCCAATGTAGACATCTATGTTAAATACGAAATGCACTCGCAAAAGATTTTAACTTAAGAATATATTTACAAAATAGTGGTTTTAACCCAAACAAAAAAAAATATTCTCAAAACGCCGTGAAACTTTCTTACAGTAACACACAAAGCCTGTTGTTTCCAAAAGAAACGCCAACGTTGGAAAATTCCATTTTAAGACTTTAAAAGAGCGGCTTTGCTACTTGAAGGGATTATAATGACAGTGGTGTAAATCAAAAATTTGGAAAATCCAGGTAACCATATTTTCACTGAAAGCATATCAATCACCGTATGACAGTGAAATCAGTCATAGTTCACTTTTGCAGTCGCTAAATGGGAAAACTAGTTGGACCACTTTGTGCAACGGGATAAGGTAACATTCATTAAAACACTTGATTTCTCAAATCACTAAATTGTGACTTACTCCTCTGTCATTTTAGCCCCCTCACTTACAAAGCAGTATTTTGACATCAATATAACATAACAAATATGGGGCGTACCCAATTGTTTATTCCCGATGATTTTATTTAAAATATAACAAAAGTTAAATAAAAAAAAAATTAAGTCTTAGGTAAACATATATATACAAATTTTTATTTTTTCGAGATATAACATTCCATAGATGGAAATGTAACAATCATTATTATTTAAAGATGTAATTTGAAACAACACTAAAACCAAAAGTCCTTCCGGCCTGTACCGGGAGGAAAAGGTAGCTTTCCTATAGCTTTGTTTTAAAATTTTAGCTAATGTTACTCGAAAACAGCAAGCTAAAATGCAAAGAAACGGTTTACAAAAGATTCGTTAATACTGAATTTGAATAAGAAATTCGCCAAATTATTGAGCTATAGCCAAATTGACTTCATTTATGAAAACTTATTTTGGTCGCCAAATTTGGCGATCTTTCACCAAATGTCGCCAAGTTTGGCGAGAATTTGGCGCTAACAGATATGAATATATAGTTTTATGCGTATGATTGGGAAAATGATTACAACAATGAAAGATAATTTGCGAGAAGTCGCGTTCACTAAAACTCATAAATTAATCGTTGGATTTTTGTAATGTGCTATCTTGTTTCAAAATGTCTGCCACCCTATAATTTCAAACTGCTGTATCTCAGCCATTTTTTAAGATAGAGGTAAAACAAAAAATACTCCGGAATCCTTGTATCAAGGCCTAACATTCAAGCAAAAAATAAATTTGAAATTTTAACTTTTTTGTATATTTATTTTAGTTTTAAATTTTTAAATGGCCGCCATCTTGAAACAAAATGGCGGACCAAGCTGGCCAACGAACTCGGTCGTGACATTGGTGAGCTTAATACACACAATTAGTTTCATCGAAATTGATTTATAAATACGAGCGTTATCGCATGACATAGGTCATATATATATATATATATATATGGAGATATATATAAATCAACATTTGAACGGATGGTGGATTTGAGGTCTGGGGGTCATGATCGGTGAAAATATATCGAAAATTTCCGGAACTGCTTTCCTCCGAACGGCTGCAATAGGTAGCTTTATACTTTTTTTGTACTGAAAGCTACCTAATATTTGCATATGCAACAAAGATTTATTGGCTGTACATTAAATGTCTATATCCTCGCTAGATTATTCGCTATCTTCGCAATATTTCACTTTATTTATTAGGCTGCAAGCCTATAAAATCTTCTCTATCCAGATAAAAAAATATTTCTTCTTTCAACTTTAGTCTTTAATCCAAGTTTTCTTATATTTTGTCATTCTAAAATGTCAAAAGCTAAATCATTTCTTCTTTTGTTAGGGGGTTAAAAAGAAAAACCTCATCTTCTCTACTGATTTGGTTTTTAAAGATAATGAAATACTTTATATATATACTTATCAAAATCGTTATTTTATGATTTTTACGTACGAATATAAGTGTATAAAAATATTTTTAAATTATATATTCACCATCAGTAAAGATTAATAAAAAAAGGTTTTGTTTGGACTTTTAACACATTTACAATTTTTGAAAACATTTTAACACTGTATAATATAATTTGTACATACGCATTGTGAAACGACTGCCATTTACTCTTAACCCCTTCGGGACGAGTGACACGTATACTTGACGCAGAAGATGGTCAGAATCCTCGATTATTCCCACCAGTTATTTTTTATTGTAAGCTTTGCCTTATTTAATGATAGCATTTCTGCGGTCCAATTAGGCGATAATTTCTGTTTTGAAATACCGGTGGTAAAAGAGTAAAAATTCAGTGAAGGACGCTTGTTTGCGAAGGGGTTACGTACACTAACCCCTTACACTAACACGAGTTACACTAACAAAATTCAATATTTTCGGAAAATATATGAAATACCCCAGACAAACCCTTATCTTATAAACCCTAAAGGACGCTCGTTGCGAAGGGGTTAAGAGAGTTACACTAACAAGAAAATACATAATTCAATATTTTCGGAAAATATATGAAATACCCCAGACAAACCCTTATCGAAATGTGGTAACTTTCAAATTTAGTATGTCTGAGACTCACTCACAAGGGAAAACGTCGGACATGCATTTGAAGTAAAATGATTAGACAAAGTTATTTCTTTAAAATGTATCCCATTTGTATGTAAGAAGGTAAATAGAACGTCTAGAGCAGTGGTTCCTAAATCATTATTTACATCTTTCGTAATCACTCTTTCTGTTTAGTCTTTTTATTTATGAGTATCCCCGATTTCTTAAACATACCCCAAAGTGAACATACGAAAAATTATATTTTTGTTATTCAAATAATGTTTTTAGATTTGCTAAATAACGAAGTGATTCACACATTTTGTCTTTAGTTTTATAATTTTATTTTTTATCTTGCATTTTGCAGTTTATATATATTTTTTCATAATTAGACAATAGCAAAAACAAATTAAAAATGTCCGTCACAGCAGTAGTGATGCGTTTCTGCAATTCTTGCAGCGTTGTTGGCATTAGGTTCATATACATTTTGTTCTTTACATAATCCCACATGAAGAAATCACATGGCGTGAGGTCTGGCGACCTGGGGAGGCCATGGTAACAGAGGAACATCATCCAGGCCAGCGCGCCAGAGCCTGCCATCTAGTATTCACGTGAACCACGAGACGGGTGTTTAAACTTGGTGAGTGTATGTACCATATCATTATCACCCGTCTTTGTAGGTCGTATACCTTTCAATACATAGTGTTTTGAAACCTGAGGAATCATGTAGGCTAACCCTGTATTTCCGCGTAACCACAAACAGGTGCGTAAAGTATCATCAAGAGTACAGGTATCCCACACTGGGATCCACTTGACTAGAAAATAAGCGTTTCTATTAGAATATATTTACTGATTTATTTTGTAGAAGGAACGTTAGATCAATAATATATTTTCTTATGTTTGTGCAAGCTGTT
This sequence comes from Maratus michaelseni, assembly GCA_963931845.1. NCBI lineage: Eukaryota > Metazoa > Arthropoda > Arachnida > Araneae > Salticidae > Maratus > Maratus michaelseni. The sequence goes on along the minus strand of OZ007589.1, from coordinate 444,799,623 downwards.
GTAAATTAAGTAAGCCTTTTTTGATTGACTGCCTAGATTAACTGTGATTGAGTAAGCCATTTTTGAAAACTTACAGATTAATACAAATTAATATTTTATTTCCTATCTATAATTTAAGAGATACTGAATTACATGTTCCATCATTATAAAATGGTCCCAGATCAATATACTGAGACTTAATTTATGAGGAAAACAAAAATTAAAGATGGTAATATAATTTTCTGCGGATGTCAACAAAAATACAGTTTTCTATACATTATAGTAAAAATTGCTCTCAATTCGGCTATTTTAATTGATAAGCAGATTTGTATTTAAAAAATTAATGCATATTAACAAATTCAAAGAATTGTGTGTTCCATTATGATTTTCTATAACTTTATTTTTAGAAACACAATACAAAAGCAAAAATTGGCAGTAGACCAGATACAAAAGAAATATGGTCTCTTTATCTGCTTTTCGAAACAAAGCGATTAAAAAATATGGAGACAAATAAAATAAATAAAATTTACGTGACGGAGCTCTTTTATAAAATCAAAGATAATGAGAACCAATGCATAATATTTCTTTTTATTTCAATTTGAAAGAAAGAAATTATAATTGAAACAATTAATTCCAAGCAAAATGAAGGTAATCTAAAATATATATATATATATATATATATATATATATATATATATATATATATATATATATGGTTCTTTTTTAAATAACACTGATTTCAATCAACACAATAGAATTTATATACTAAATAAAGTATTAATTATTTCGAAAATGTAAAGAAATAGGCCTTTTAACTGTATGAACTTTTTAAAACTTGTGAAAAATGGATTTTTATTATCTATCTTTTACATAACTATGTATTAAACTGTATATTTTACAATCTCGCATAATATATGATATATCATACACAGTCTACGACAGTTTAATTAAAAATTTTCTCGTTCGGTATTACAATAGTGCATTGATTATGTAAGTATACAATATGAAAAATATATATATATGTTCCACATTCTAAGGGGACCAGAAATGTTGTGAAATGCCGAAAATTGTCTGACGCTTGATCGGGAATTAGGAAACTTGTAATTAATTTATACTACAAATTTGTTTTGCATTTATGTAGTTTTGCTTTTAGAAATAAGAAATGCTTGTTGTAATGTAAAAAAAAAATAACAAAATATTTAATTTTGTACGACAAAATTAATCTTGAAAACTGCATTTGCCCCGATCTTGAAGTCTAGGTTCCATACTTTAGAGACGTTATTTTTTCCGTATGCGGATAATTGCACTGTCGCTTGAATATACCAGATACAAACAAATTATAATAATGAATTTAAATCCATAAAAATTTATCCTAATTTTTTATAACATGAAAAGAAAATATTGTTTGTTTTCCAAATATAGTTTTTAGATAGTTTAATTTCCTTTATGTTGAGAAAAAAGAAACATGTAATTATGTTAACTTGATCAAGAGTTATAGTGGCCAAATCGTTGTCGGAAAACTGAGTTTTATTTTTTGCCATTCAGCGCGGCGCAATGTTTAAGTCTCATACGGTCATACACTAAATAAAAAGAAAACTGCCCAGTTAAACTGATGGCATTGAGCTCACAGGCTATTAACATTAATTGTATATTATACTCTTATTTCAAAGAATTTGAAATAAGCCCCTCGAAAAATAAAGAAATTGACAATAATATTAAGGGGGGTCCTCTCCCCGTTACTCCCCTCATAGTTAACTAATGAACCCCTTAAACTAATCAGAGAATCCTCTAATTACAATGAATATATATACAAAATTTGAAGAAAATCTGATCATTCTGCATGAAAAACCCATTTATCTAAATTAAGGGGGGATTAGCCCCCCCTTTCCCCCTTTATACTTAACCAATGAACCCCCAAAACTATTCAGAAAAGCGCATTATCACAATGAACCTATATACAAAATTTGAAGAAAATCGGATAATTCTGCATGAAAAACTCTTTTATCTAAATTAAGGGGGGGGGGGGATTATCACCCTTTATACTTAATCAATGAAGCCCCAAAACTATTCACAGAAGCGCATTCTCAAAATGAACCTATATACAAAATTTGAAGAAAATGGTATAATTCTGCATGAAAAACCCATTTATATAAATTAAGGGGGATTAGCCCCCCCGTTCCCCCCTTTATATTTAACCAATCAATCCCGAAAACTAATCAGGGAAGCGCCTTAACACAGTGAACCTATAAACAAAATTTGAAGGAAAACGGAATAATTCTGCATGAAAAACCCATTTATATAAATTAAGGGGAGGATTACCCCCCCCCGTTCCCCCCACTTTTATACTTAACCAATCAATAATGAAAACTAATCAGGGAAGTGCCTTAACACAGTGAACCTATAAACAAAATTTGAAGGAAAACGGATATTTCTATGAAGAATTATCGCGTTACGTACATACGTACATACATACAGAACCGGCGGGCACATAAGCTCTCAGGCTTTGATAGCCTGTGAGCTAAAAAATGACACTTTCAAATTTGCGTAAATCGATGTTTTCATTTTGTTATGAAACTTTTTGTTTCAAATAGGACGGCCCAATGCGTTCAATTCTGAAATACCAGAAATACTCACAATACTAAAACATGGATATACTCCAAACTGAAAACATAGATGCCAGTTCATACTCGTTTTTGCAAAAGAGACATAATCAAAAAAGATTTGAATCAATTCAAACTCATTTTTGAAACATGGAAATACTCACAAATTAGCACATAGAAGTCAACTCATACTCCTTTTTGAAACATGGACATACTCAAATATGAGCATATGATGTTTTATTCTTGAGTGTGTGTATGCTTTCAGAGATGAGAATATACATGTTTCAAACTTGAGTAATTTTGATTCGGAACCATTTTGACTATGCGTCATACTCAAGTTTGAGTATTTTTTGCTCAGCTTTGAAAATGCCGTTTTTAAAGTGCAGGTTTACGAATTTTAATATCGAACAAACCGTAAGAACATTCTTAAATGTTCAAACTTTCGGAAAAAAAAATAAATGTATATTTCCGTCATTTCAGACCTTTATGGCCCCCTTAATGCGAGAGGAGTCGAACAGTCGCATTTTCTTTCAATGCTGGGACTATTTATAATTTATTTTTTAAAAGCATTTTAGAGAAGAAATAATTTATCTTAAACGTGCAAATCCGACGAAAATCTGAAGTAAAAAAAATTCAATTACTATGCTTTCTTATATTATAGATACAGAAGAAAGCAAATACATACAAACTAATTGGATAATCTCCTATGTTTGAAATTTTTTATTAACCGACTTCATCAAATAGATGTATATTTAAGATAAATTTTGGAATTTTTATTCAAATATGTTGGAGTATCAGTTGGAGTATCAGTTGGAGTATCAGTTATCTTTATTTAACTGAATTTTCATCACATACATATAATCTCGATAATTATTAGAAATTTATAATGCGATTTTTAAAATTTCATAATGTGTAATAAATTTAAAAAAAAATAAATCTATTTAAAATGCGCACTTTAATTTATAAGCTTGGGGACTTGTTTGCTACTATCTTAAAGCAAATTTGTCGTTAAACGAAATTAAATATTATATAAAGTAAATTTTTCAGTATTATTTTTCTCTATATTTCTGATATACATAATACACTGCTCAAAACAATTAAAGGATATTTGAAGTTTTATATAAAATAAAGATATAAACGAAATTTTTTTTTGCCGAAAATAGAAGAAGAGAATCACAAATGCAAATTTTTCTGGTTTTCAAACTGTGGAGTATGCAAATTTTGAGTTCGACGTCAAAAACGTCGCTTCAGCGGCAGCGAATGAAATTTGACTTTCAACTGCATAAAAGAAAATGAAGACAAGGATGATCGGCATTCAGTGATTGCTTTGTTTTGATGAGTACGATGTCTCAGCGAAGTCATTTGACAGATTCAGAAGCTTGGAGAATTGTTGGTAGGTTAGAAGGGGGCCAAACTCAAGTCGAAGTAGCGCAAGCCATTGGAGTGTCACAAAGTGTCATTTCCAGGATCTGGAACCGTTTTTTGGAGAGTGGATGTGCAGGCCGAAGACCAGGGCAAGGTCGTAGACGGGCAACAACGTCCAATGAAGATCGGTATTTAGCGTTAACAGCTCGGAGACACCGAAACATGAACGCTACTCTTCTCCAATAACACCTTCACTCGGCTACAGGCACCACGATTTCAAATCAGACTGTCCGAAACCGGCTCCATGCTGTAGGTCTGTATGCTCGCCGACCGATGGTATGTGTTAGATTAACATCAAGGCATCTTCGCGACCGCAGGGAGTCGGCAACCGAGCATGTCAACTGGAGGAGAAATGAATGGAGCAATATTCTGTTTTCTGACGAGTCCCGTTTTTCTGTGCATTCGGATAATAGGCGCATTTTCATCTGGAGGGACCGTGGCAGTAGGAATAATCATGTGTTCGTGCACGAAAGTGTCAGATTTGGCGGTGGAGGAGTGTTGGTGTATGGTGGCATCTCCATTGACGGGCGCACTGACCTCTACATCATTCGAGATGGAGCTCTGACTGGTCGCCGATATAGGGATGAGATCCTCAGACCTATTGTAGTCCCTTACGCTGCAGCAATCGGAGATAACTTCATTTTAATGGACGATAACTGCAGGCCACATCGTGCAAACCTGGTGTAGGATTTCCTTTTCGAGGAAAGAATCGTTCGAATGGAATGGCCAGCGTGTTCTCCAGACATGAATCCAATCGAGCACGTTTGGGACGCTCTAGGAAGACGAGTTTCTGGCCGCCAACAACCCCCACAAACTCACCAAGAACTGGAAAGAGCTCTTCTGGAAGAGTGAGGCAGAATACCCCAACTCGTCATTAATAGCCTCATTGAGTCCATGCCTCAAAGGTGTTCAACGTTGCTGGCCGCCCGTGGAAACCATACCCCCTACTGAAAATGATTTTCTTTGAAGAAAACACCTTTTCTTATTCTTTTTTTCTCATATGCACAAATTGTGTTTTTTTCCTTTTGTACACAAATGCGCAATAAAATGCATTTTTTTCTGCCAAACATGTGTAATTTATTCTCATATAACCTACTATGTCTATCGATCTTGTATCAATCAGCTAAAAAGTTTCCCAGATACAAAATCCACCTAAAACTGCAATATCCTTTAATTGTTTTGAGCAGTGTATTTAATACTTATTTAAAAATCTAAAATAATAAAACAATATTACTGAAAATATTACTTTTAAATCAATGATGCAAAATATTTGCCATGACATAAGTGAATAAAAATGTGTGTTTTTAAAAGAGAATAAATGAATTATGTGTTTACCAAACTATACTTTATTTAAATTTAAACCCCATATGTAGGAATCTAATCATTCGTAAATAGGTCATTTCATTTTCAAAAGTGTAATTTATATAAAGCAAATTTGTATGCAAATATTGATGTTTCATTTTATAGGGGCGATGTATCTATTCATGTAAACATATGCAAAAATGAATTTCCCAGGTTATAAGATAATTGCAAGAACATAGAAGATTAATCCTCTGCAATTGAGGAAATTATATTAATATTTTAAAGTAAAACAAAATAAATGGTTTCTCATTTACAGGATTATTTTATGGCATTAAATGCATCCCGAATAAATTGTATTAACAACTTTCATGTATTGATAAATCCCATGACACTTCAGAAACTCTGCTACTAGAAATTTCGTAGTATATGATGACAAAAGTGTTTTATTTAAATATAAGCATATTTTGGAGAACAGATTAAATTATCAGTGTTTTTTTTGTAATGATCTGAATCATTTCTAAGTTATACATTTATTTTACTCCTGATGGAATCTATTAGACATTCAAATAATTTAATAAAATTTATGAAAATTTAATAAAATATCACACAGTTAGGAAAACCAATTTCAGAACATTTTCATTCAAGAAACCAGTTCCATTCATTTATATCTTAAAAATGCTTATGAAATCGATCATTTTATTTTATTTTTTTATTATAAATGTAGATGTTGGACAAAATTATTTAAATTATTCGTAAAATGTCAGTTTCAGAATGATATTATCCCTTTTACAGCTAAAGAACTGATAAATAACTACCCTAAATATACAGAGGCATAAATATTTTTTAAAACAATTACCACCATTCGGCGCCATTGCTCCCATTTTGGAAACATGCTGTTTCTCATAAATATTCGAATTCTTTTATTTTTTTTTTTTCAAAAATACTTTAAAGAAATTCTATTTATAAGGAAAAAACAACTGTTCCATAAAAATAGGTTAATATATGTAGCAGCACCTAATGAGTTAATGATTCGTTTAAAAAAAACTTTTCTTAAAGTCATTTTCTTAGGATTTTATACATATACGGTTGATATATACGTACAATTATATCTCTATAGTTATAAAAGAACATGTCCTGATGATTCATAAAGCCACAACCAATCCTCTTAACGCAATAAAATTTCTAAGACACGTTTCTTGCACAATGTAGGCACACACTAAGAAGGGGTTTCTAAATATTCAACCCCTAAGGGTGTTAAATGGGGAGTCGAAAGTTTTATGTCACTTCATCATATCTCAGCAGCAGTTCTAGGTAGAAGCGTAAAATTCAGGATAAAAAAACATCTATGCTGCCTTTAATAGATCTTTTGAAAGAGATGATCTAATAAACATCATGCCAAATGTGTTTGCATTTACAACTGAGGACGCTCCGGACCACAGACGAAAACGTTATTGTATAGTGATGGTTTTTATGAAACTGTTGGCCATTTTTTAATGACTATCTATATAATGTCTGCTTATAAAAATTGGTAATGTATACAGATGTTTTTTATTTATGTATTTCACACTGTATGAAAACAGATGAAGCACCTTCTTTTAGTTCTTTAGAATATAGTCAAAATCTAACTTAATTTATTCTCCATTTTCCATAACACTAAATGAATTTAAAATATGAATTCCGTGCAAATGAAAAACAGAATAATAAATATTCAGCGCCTTAAAATGTTACTTTATATTTTTTTTAATTGAAGCTTCTCACCCTTGTTAATACACATTCATAAAACAAAGCTTTAGCATAACTAATTAGTAAGATTGCGCAAAACACAGAAAAATTACTCTTGTTTAATTTTTTCAAAACGTCAAGTAATACGATAATTACAATTAAGATTTTAAAGTATCTGAATGATAACAAGTTTTCTCTCTCATTCTTATGCAACACAGTCACAGATTACAGAAGATTATATAAAAGTAGCGTCACAAAACATCATTTCAAACATAAGATTAAAAGAAAGAACGTGGTTGAAAATAACTGTTATATAAGTTAGTAAATCAATACCATGTGAATATAATTGTTCTTTTTGCTGTCGTTACTAATGCCAAATATTTTTTTGTTTTATTTTATGTAAACATGAGTTAATGCAACAAAAAGCCGTTTTTGACGACACTTTAAATATATAACTCAGTAATGTTCTTTTTTTCCTTTTTAAATTTAAAATAAAATTTGGTTTAGAAAAAAAACAAGACCATAAAATTAAAATTTAAAAAAAATCGAAAATTTTATTTTTTAATTTTGTTAAATTTGAGAAAATGTTTGTAAATAGGTTATACGGTAAATATAACAAATAATTACACCTTATAATTAAATATTTCTTTTTAATTGCTAAAACGTGTAAAATAAGAAGATTATGAAGAGTAAAATAGGTTTTATTAGACTTTTGACATATGTTTCAGCTCAATCTGAGCCATTTTCAAAACAAACAAAAATATTGTATAAATGCATGGTCTATGAAGTTATTGTTAGTTGTTTACTATAAATATGGTGCCGCATCGTTACATATTGTATTTTTATGTGTTACAATCTGTATGGTTTATCTTATAATGGATTGATAGTATTGATTGCAGTATTGATTGATTTGGAAAATTAAAAACAATAATCATTTTTAATGACAAGCAGGAAATTCAGTTTCAGAAAAAAGGCTCATATAGCTGGTATTAAGTATAACAGAAAAACCACAGCCCTTGCAAGATTATATCAAGAAGAACCAAATAAATTTCAATGAAAGCAAAATAATTTTCCCATGCAATCTATACTATCAATGCATTATAAGAGAAACCATAGAGATTGTATTACGTAAAAAAAACAATATGTAACGATGCAGCATCATTTAATCTACAAAATAGTGGATCGAGTTACTCTATGATAAAAATATGGAAATAAACATCCAAGTAAAAAGTAAAATAACGTGTGTATTTTGTTTTAAGTACGAGAAACAATAAATAATAACTTCATGCTTTAACCGTGCATTTATAGAATATTTTTGTTTGTTTTGCTAATGGCTCAGATTGAACTAAAAAATATCAATAGTTTAATAAAACCTATGTTACTGTTTATAATCTTTTTATTTTACATCTCTTAGCAATTAAAAATAAGGTTATAAGGTAGTTATGATTATTGCCTTATCTTTTAAAAAAACAATATTTATTTTCAATGAAATTAATCATTAGATTTTTTTCTTTAATATTTATACATTGCATTAATTCATAACTGTTATACTTCTATATTTGAAGCTATATCATATTTTATATATATATATATATACAAGCATAAGGCATGTATTCATTTTAAACATACAAGATAAGTCGTTTTATCTTTAACCATTATCTTTTATGTTGGTAAAGCAGAATTTTAGGCAATTTAGAATATCTGTTCATGTGCTTCAATTCACGGATGCCAAAAGTTGCTAGGCGATAGTAAATGAAGGCTGATTAAGTTGTTTCCATGGCAATGGCATCAGTATAATTGAGCGAATGAAATTTCTAAAATTAATGTAGGTAAGTATTAAGGTAGTATTTTAAATTTATTCGTCATCCTTTTCAAAAATGTGAAGAATTTTATAAATTTCTTTAAAGCATTTTCAAGCGTAAACTTTCCCAAAAGTTTCCCACACTTACAAAAATAAATATTCAAAAGTAATTTCAGTTAAAGTAAAAAAGGAGACACTATAATGTGTGTGAAATTTTATTTTATGATAAACTGAACTAAAAGTTAAGGTTTATTGTCATGCAAAACTTTTTATTTTAGTATGTATTTTCTCTGTTCATTTTTCGTTCAAAATATAATAATTATCAAAATTGATGCAGCAGTTTCAAATTTTGTATTATCAATACAAAAAATATTTTTAGCGAGCTGGAAACCACTTTTTATTTAACTTAGCTGAAATATATATTTTGGTACAAACGGAAAGCTTTCTACGTTCGTCGTTGCTATAGAATTTCGACAGTAAAAAAAAAGGAAAATCATTAAGGAAAAAGCCGTTCTTATTCTGTAATGTTTTATTTGAAAAAGTCGTATCTAGAACAACTAATATATTTTGAAATATCATTTTAAATATTTTATTGCTAAGTGTTGGAACGTTCGTGAGGATTTTCTTCAAATAAGCTTTATAATTTTGTTTGTGAGAACGAAGCTATGCAGCTATTGGTAACTAACATAGAAGTATCTAGCAATTAGTTATTTAGGGTGAAACCCCCTGTTCTTGACTCAGTAACTGACACTTGAGCAAAAATCTAACTCAAATAAGCTTTTTGTTGTAAAATTCTGCAAAGTAATGTCATCTAGAGGTAAATGAGACACTTATTTTTATTTTGGAGTCAAATTATTCACCACTAGAGGGCCAAGAACATATTCAATGAGGAAGAAACTTTTGAGAATACAAAAAGTGCCATTTTGGAACAAACATCTTACTTCTGAAATTAAGGAAATATTTTTCTAATCTATTTGTAGTGCAACGAACCTAAAAAATTTTCTTAAAGTTATACTTGTAGAAATTAGTTTAATGATGCATATGATATATTAGGGCCATGATTTAGTGTTTATAGTTATTTAATTTAGCTTAATGGGGGGGGGGGTTGCCAGTTATTGGTTCCTTGAATTTCATTTCACCACTCTCTGACAGAGGTGATAGTTATTGGTTACATTAAAGAAAGTTGAAATATATTATTTGGACTCTTTAAAAATGCATAATAAGAAATTACATTTATCTTGTAGTAAAGACCATTAAAATGTAAGATGTTTTACTAGTGTATGATACCAGATGTCAGTTACTGGTTCATAAATGCCAGTTATAGGATATCTGCATTACTAATAATGCAATACTAAATCTTACTGCTATATACTCTTACTATATACTCTGCATTACTAATAATGAAGTACAGCTTACTAAATCCCCGTTTTTATAATAAATATTAATGTATTTTATTTTTATAATAAAGAATATTTTTTTAAAGCATTTTAATCTTTTAAAATAAAGTGTCAGTCACTGATTCACTTTGTGTCAGTTATTAGTGTTTCGAAATAGGGATGGTATCAGTTACTGGAGTTTTTTACCCTAATTTTAAATAAAATTATTTTTTAATAATTGAATGTATATATTTTTTAAATTTTGCCAAAAATAATTTTTGTATATATCTGTACTATCCTTTCAAAAACAGAGGTAAGTGTGAAATATATTTAAATTTTTGTAATAGTGATTTGAACAAGAAAGAATCCTTAAAGTGTCAGTTTCTGGGGGTTTCACCCTACATCTCATAAATATATTTAATCATATATTGCAATTATATTCATTAACCTTATTTTTTATCCTGAACTACTACTCCCTTTAGACGGATACCGCAACATACTTCTTTAAATTAGTTACTGCGTAATATTCACAATTACCTCTTCTTATTCACAAAATAATTACATGATGCTATCAGAGAACGTATTATTTGTAACAATTGTATGCAGCAATAGATCATAGATTTTAACATTTTGTTTAAAATGCTAGAAACGTCAAGCAATTTCGAATTTACTATCAGAATAAAAATGTAAAAACATATGCAACATCACTACATCACTACATAGTATAAAACGAAGTCGCTTTTTCTGTCCCTATATTCCTATGTACGCTTAAATCTTTAAAACTACGCAACGGATTTTGATGCGGTTTTTTTTAATAGATAGAGTGATTCAAGAGGAAGGTTTATATGTATAACACGACGTTCTACGTAGATTAGTTATTGAATTATAATAGAAAGTTTTGTTATTTTGGCCGAAAAGGTTACCATTGCTATTTTTTTTGGCGATCATTATTGTTGCAGAAAGAAATGAAAAGGCTATACATCTCCAAAAATAAAAGAAAAAATGTGTTAAATTAATTTAAAAAAAAAAGAAAAAGAAAGAAAAAAGAGTTTTGATGAGAGAATATTATAAAACGAAAATATTTAATTTAAACATGATTGGGAATGTTCGCAATGCTTAAAAAATTATTCAAGGGGCAAGATTGCTATCGAAACAATATTTCGCGATTTATCTTTTGTTTTTGGCGATTTTGATTTTACTTTTGATCCTAAACAATTTGATTTTAAGCCAAAAGGTGTCTTTTTTTTTATGCAGAAAGAATTGAAATGGCTATACAGCTGGAAAAATAAAATAAAAAGCTGTTATTAATTTTATTTAAAAAAGAGAAAGGAATTATAGGGGGAAATTCGAAAATCAGGTGATATTTTTTTTATCAAATATTAGCTTTTTCAGTATTTGATTCGGATTATGAAAGATTAGCCTTCTGAAAAAGTTCTACTGGACGGATTTTGATGAGAATTGTATTGTTAGTCAGATGCTATTTCAGGAATGGTTTTAATGTACTACATATTGTTCTACGCTGCTTAGTCAAACAGTTGTGTGAAGGTTATACAGTCAGGAGAACCCGATTCCGAAAGATTAGCCTTTTTGAAAGTTTTTACTGGGCGTATTTTTTGCGACTTGCATTGTTAAGTAGATAATTTGTAAGGATGGTTTTAGTATATTTTATATTGTTCTGTTTTAGAATTACGTGGAAAAGTTCTATAATCAGATGAACCCGATTATAAAAGCTTCTTTATAAAAACTTCTACTGAATGGATTTTGTTAATTAGTTTGCATTGTTAGTTCGATAATTTTTAGTGATGGTTTTAGTATATTGCATATAGTTTTATCATTCTTTAGCAAACCTTAACTGTAAATGACCAAATAAAAGAGTTGGTCCTTAACAGCTAAAATTTTGACTGCACATTAGAAAATATAATAGCGCAATCACGTCATTTTTCAGTAATGTGGAAGGATATTCCAGGTAAATATACAGATTGCTTTCAAATACAAGGTCAAATTAAACGATATATTTTGTTTGCTTCAAGGTTCATTTGTAGAAACTGACCAGCGCAGCGGGCGTAGCTTGCTAGTTCATGATAAAAGATGCTTACTAATGATTTGCTGCTCAAAAATAACAAATTATTTTCCCATTTTATCTTTTAAATGCTTCTGTTTTCAGACTCTGATTAATATTTTAAATGAATTATATATATTATCTTCTTGCTATTCTAAGAAGGATAAAGTACACACAATCTAATAAATATTTCTTCTTATTTTACAAAATATAAATAATGTCTACGAGTATATTTTACTAGTATCTCAGTAAATGACCTTTAAATTTAAATAAGATTATAAGCAAATTTTGTGTATTTATTTTGTATGTCTAGCTATCAAGTATGAATTTATCTCTAGTTATCAAACAATCTGAAAATCGTTATGCAAAGGTAATTACAAAATAGTATTTTTAAAATAAATTGTTAACAATAAGTAAATTGTCTGTTGAATTAATTACGAAAATTAATCATTATTATTTTATCAAATTCGTAACTTTTAAACATCATACAAAGATTTGCGGTCAGAGAGATTGCGCACATAGAGATTTGGGGGGGAAGGAGTAGAGTGAGCGCGCTGTGACTCCAGGTAGTTGTACAACATCAGTAGTGGAGTGTCTGCTTGAAAGTGCACGTTGATTGTTTTGAGCGTTTAAGATAAAATAAAGCATTGCTATTTTGTTTTGTTTTCCCAAAGTAAGTGCTTGAATTTTAATAGCTATTCATCAGAATTTCTATACAAATTCAGTAGTACAAAATATTTTAAACTTAAACGATTTCTCATAAGCTACTAATCTAGACTAACAATGTGAACATCAACGGTTCGTTTTAGTAGCAGCCATGTTTATATAAAAGGCCGCGCAATCTCTCCTACTGAAATTGGAGAGTTTGCGCATCTGCTACTTAAGAGAGATGGCGCATTGTTTCCATTAGTTTTCATGCTAGGAGAGATTACGCAGCTTATTGGTAAATTTGCATAAAAAAATTAAAAATGAAAATGAACGAATTTTAAGTTAAACGTGTTTTCAAATAACTTAATGTTATTTTGTAATCTTATCTGGACTTGCTTTTTCTGATTCTTTATTTTTTTCTCTTTAATTAAAACTTTTTAATCGGTTTTAAAATTACTTCCTTTTTCTGATTCTTTAATCATTAGGTTGAAATAATCACTCCTAATTCAATAATATTTGTTCACAAAAACCTTACAACAATGTTATTTAAGTGTAATTATTATTGTTAACAAATTAATTGTAGTTATTTTTAGTTACAATCTCTCCTACCCATGTGCGCAATCACACCAACCCTGTAAGGGCAGATTGCGCAAAAAATCTTTCTTGGTTTTATTACAACTGTTCTATTAAATTACAACATAACAACAAAATAGCAAAGGAAATGCATAAAAAACAAATGAAGTAAAAATTATTCATGGATAGTTTAGCAAAAAATTAATATATATATTTTTTATTGTTATTCTTTTGAATTGTGCGCAGACTCTCCTAGTTTTACCTTATATTTTCTGAAAATGTATTTCTTTTATTCAGCGATTCCAATGTATTGTTCAATTTGGTTCGTTTACATTATTTAGCAAAATAAAAATCACCAATGGATTAATAACAAATATTCTGAGATTTCATGATGCACAATTATTAACTATTCCTCTGCACTAAAATATTCCAAAACTACAAATACATCTTCGTAGAAATATTTCCATTCCAAAGGTTATTTTCAAACGTAAATGAAATGTATTGCATTCATTTTAATAATTTGTATTATCAAGCAACTCCTGAATCATTGAGAGGATATTATTTGCGTTCCCTTTTACATTAAAATGACATTCTAATAATATTATGTGTTATAGACGGCAATTTCGATGTTGTTAAATTTTCAGCATATAGTTTAATGGATATAAAATTCTATAGCTCAAAACACATTTTTGAGTTTGCTGTATGTAGTGTTAATAAAACGAGTTGATAATCCTTATTATTTGTACAAGAAGAAAGTTATTTCTTTATTTATGTCTTTTGGGAAACTAAAATTAACAAATAAAAAGTTAAAAAATAAAGAGTAATTATGCGCCAAGCATAGATTATGAAACACTTCCAACACAGTAAGAATTCTGTAACAAAACCTGTCCCTTAAATAAGGTGAAAGTTGATATTTATCTAAACAATTTTGAAATTCTTAACACATTTGAAAACCTCATTTCAGCCACTACCATCTAGTCCGAAACATATTAAAATTATTTTCTGAAGCCCTGTATACGATCTAAATGTTGTATATATATATATATATATAGATATATATATAACATAGTATGCTAAAATAAGTTCAGTTAGAAAACATATAACACAGTTGCAATTTCATTTCAGCAAATTCTGTCAATAGTAGAAGTATTTTGTGAAGTCCTGTATATAATCTATGGAATTTATATACACGAAGTAATATGCAAAAAATTAGTTAAATTTAAAAACGTATACCACAACTGAAATTGCACTTCCAACAATTCATCTCATGCATTATCCCACTGAAGATGTGTGCTCATGATTGACTTTCATCTTGGCCTGCAAAGTTGAAGCCTTGCCATTATATACGAGAGAGAAAAGCTAGACTGGATGCATTTCGAATAGCTCAAATGGTAGAGCATAGTTGCGTGACACCAAGTGTTCCGGGTTCAATCCTTGGTCTGGACTTTTTTTTAACCTTGTTGGTTGAATGATTGCTAATAAATATAATTCAAACCCTTTTTTATATTTATTAATTTTTGCACCATTCCACGGTAACACTGACTAAATAAAAAAAATAAAATATGTATCTAATATTATTGTGAGGGGGAGGGCGACAGCAAATACATAGAACTCTGCTATTCTACGTGTATTCAAGTAAAACAGTGAAGTGGTTGGGGGTGTTCCGCGAACCCCCCTCAACTTTCCTCATCTCCTCTTCTCCATTGGCGGGGAAGTTACATTCTATGAAATAGAGGTGTTTTCAATAGAGTTTATGACACGCGTATGTTAAAATCGGGGCAAGTATCCGGGTGCCCCGAAGACAAGGGCAAATTTTGGTCATTGATAGAATGGTTATTGTTGCTTTTTGTACTTGTACCATTATCGGATTGTTGAAAATATTTCAAAAACGAGAGCCTAGCCACAGGGCCTGATTATTCAATAGTCACGTGAAGCATATGCTTTTCCCTCTAAAATATAAAAAGGCCCCCGAAATGATTGTGAAGAGGGCCATTTTTGAACACTTTCCAACCTAGTTGAAAAGTGTTTATGACTTCGGTTTGTCTGGCCGTCTGTCCGTGCTCTAACTCCCGTAAATATGCTCGGATTGCCCTGCAATTTTTATATGTTATAATCGTTATCTATAGCATGTTCCCTATTTCAACGGAAGTGTGTAGCACTTATAGTTTTTTTACAGGGACACTCATAAGAATTCCGTTACATTGCGGTCTATGGGGAAAAATAATTTGCGGTTTATTTAAATTAATGTTTCACTATTTTAAACGCATTGAAATTTATATATATCACTAAGGTGCATTAGAAGAAGCTTAATATGGAATAGGGTGTGCATAGCACTTATACTTACTTTACAGGGACAGTCAAAAGAATTCCGTTACATTACGTCTATGGAGAAAAAATCGTCTGCGGTTTATTTAAATAATGTTTCCCTATTTTAAACGCATTGAAATTTATATAAGGTTCATTACAAGAGACTTACTACAGGATACTGTGCATATAGCAGTCATCGTTCATTTACAGGGACACACAAAAGAATTCTCTACTGTATGTTAACAATAATTCCTGGAAGTGCGTTTTAAGTTACTGAACGCGATTTTAATTTTAAATCGCTTTTTGTATATTACGTGGTGTGTATAAATTCTGTAGATCCTATACAGGGAAGCACAAAAGTTCGATAACGCATTTCCGTATTATTTAACTCCAGACGGAGAATTTTAAACTGTGCTACTTGTTTCCTAACTGAACTAAAATTTAACATCCTATGTAGTATATATAGAACTCTATAGATCCTATACAGGGCTGAATAAAAGTATTCGGATTACTTAGATGTTATATTTTAGCTTATTAAAGAGTATGATTCGTAAAATTATTTTGGACTCGTTGGAAAGTGTTACATAATCTATGCTTGACGCATGATTTTTCGTTCTTGTTTACTTTGTATTTATTTATTTATTTTTTTTTTTTTTTGAAAAGAAAGTTTGCTTAATCCAAGAGGAAATCCGTGAACTATTTCTCAAAACTTATTTAAAAGGGGAAATATGTATGTCATCAATAATATTTTAGTTAATCATATAAACAACATTCGGATGTACTTATAAGAAACCCCCTGGGAAATCGAGAATACAGCTATATAATAAAATACATCTGGTTTATATCTATAGTGTAAACAGGGAGAATATAAAAGCTGCTTAATGAAATATATGTGAGTTCGGCGAAGCTGCTCACAGGAATGATATTAATATCATTGGCGAGTTTTCATGAATGAAAAATATTAAGAAAACGTTTTCCAAATGAAAGGGGGCCCCAAAATAATACCTTGCTTCCCCTAGATTTAAAAGTTAATCGGGACCTGCCTACTCACAAAATTTGCTATTGATTTCGCATTCAGAAGAGCACAATCCGTTGTCCAACCCGTGTCGCAAAACCACTGTTCCCCGGTGTAGATTTTAGTTATATTAATTAAAATAACTAATATTTTTTCAGCCATAGCTGTTAAATAATGGATTTGTAATTTAAGCTATTATTTCGTCTTTTGAAATGATTAAATATTTTTACATCCGATTGAAATAATAAGACAAAATTGAAACAAAACAATCAACCTAAAGAATTTTAAAGCTTACATTCGATAATTAAATTACAAAATATATAAAATGTATCACCCACGCTAAATAAAACTATAAATAACTACATTTGTACACATTTAAAAAACTGAAATTTCTATATTGTATAAATCAATACATTTCTCTTCTTTATAAATATATATATATATATATATATTTATATATCAATATAAATGTCGTTAGTGTGTAAATTGTATAATTAGTTGATTTAATGAAATATATCAAAGAATTATTAAATAATGCTTTTCAGATTTTCGTCAAAAGCATATATTGTTCAAAATTTGTTTGTTCGAATATAAGTGTTTCGTATACAATATTGATAAAGTACTTAGAGATGCATGTACTTTTAAATAAACACTCAGGAATTTACAAACGAGGTTGCTTTTTAATAGCAACAAATAAAAGAGAAAATAACACTTTTGCATGATTGTTTACTTTAAAAAATCATGCATTTATATTGGTGTCTGTTATAAGTGGATATAAAGATTTTTCTTGTTTTGACTCATATTTATTTTTCAATTATTAAAATCATGTTTTTTAATATACAAATTTTGTTACTTATGTATGAAGGAATTTGCAAAGTAATAATAAACAATTAAAGAAAAATAAACTAGTGTATAAAATATAATACAAATTTAATGATATAGAAAACTGCGAATTGAAAACATAATACGAACTATCTCGAAAAGTATAAATTGATACTACTATTTTAAAAATAAAAACTACGTTTTAACATTATCGAAATAGATTACACCGATGAGTATAAAGGGTGTACCGTCATTACGATTACTTCTCTAAATCACATATGGGTAATAAATATCAATATATTTAGATATTAGCAGCATACACGAAGTTTACAACTTTCTTTGTGAAAGGGTGTTTGTTATATTTCTTTTAAATGCTAAAAGGTGCTACAACATAAAATAACTTTTATTACGTTGTTTGACATGTTTCGGCTCACTAAGAGCCATTTTCGAAAACAAATGAGAATATTCAATAACTGAATGATCTTTATAGTTATTATTTAAAATGCTATCATTTCAGTTTCATGAACTTTTTAAAAATTACGCACGTTATCTGTTATTATTACTTGTTTGTTTATTTTCATATCTGTAAGCATGCAGTAACTCAAGCCACAATTTTGGTAAGTTTAAAGATGCTGCATCGTTACATATTGTATTTTTGCGTGTTATTATCTGTATTGTTTCTCTTATTATGGTTGGATAGTATAGACTGTAAGGAAAACTGGAGTTATATTAAGAATTATGTAAGGAAATATTTGTTATATTCAGAAGAGTACAAAATCCACAATATATTTCATGTTAAAACAAAAATATTATAAAAGTATATGAAAGCTAATGAAAAATTTGTACTTTGTGTTACATGTAATCTTTTTTGAAATGTGAAAATAGTGTTAAAGTGAAAATAACAATAATAAAAGTTTTGCTAAAAGCTTTAATCCAAAGTTTTTGTTTGTTTGTTTCATAGACAAATATTTTATGGAGATGTCTGTAATCATGTGTTCTCTCTCACACTTAGATTATTTCGCTAATGGGGATTATACGTTGATTTCCTTTCATAGAAAAGTACAAATATTCCTTTACACAAAATAGAATAAATGTAATATTTGTTAATATTTTCTTGTGTTTTATAGTGAGACTAGCTTACCCGCCCGGCGTTGCCCGTGCCAACACAACCTTAAATGTACCTAAAATCAGTGTTGAACATTTTTTTTATTATTAAACAAATCTAATGTTGTGGGCCCCACTACCTTAGACAGCAAACACTGGGCGTGCCATACACACTCCCATATATTACTGTAAGTCGAGTCGAAAGAGCCATACCCCTTCATGATCCAGCCCATAGAACCAGAGATAGAAAAGCACCCCTGGTGGTGAAAATCGAAAAGCTCTATCTATGTAGAGTCGAATGAGTCATACCCCATCGTGATCCAGCCTATAGAACCAGATATAGGAAAGCACCCCTTGTGGTGAAAATCCGAACTAAAATCAGTCAGCTCTATCGATGTCAAGTGGAAAGAGCCATACCCCATTGTGATCCAGCCCATAGAAACAGAGATAGGAAAGCACCCCTTGGTGATGAAATTCAGAACTAAAATAGGTAAGCTCTATTGATGTTGTGTCGAATGAGCCAAAGCGTGTCGTGATGTGACCCATAGAACCCGAGTTAGCTGCAAAATCCTTTAGTTACACCTTCCACCGCCAGGGAGCACAATATGTTCTATACGAACATAACTGAATTCATTAAGGTTATCGATGTCGAGTCGAATGAGGCATACCCCGTCATGATCCAGCCCATAGAACCAAAGATACGAAAACGCCCCCCCCCTGTGGTGAAAATCCAAACTAAAATCAGTAAGCTCTATTGATGTCGGGTGGAAAGAGCCATACCCCGTTGTGATCCAGCCCATAGAAACAGAGATAGCAAAGCACCCCCTGGTGGTGAGAGGAAGTTGATGTAGAATAAATGTGATATTTAATAAAAAGTCGTTCCCACCCGACCCCCTTTATCTCGCCATTTTCGCTAATTATTACAAATATACAAATGTTTCTTAATTACATCTAATGTCCCGATCTGATAATGGGGTTTCCCTATCTATCTATCCTAATCCGCTTTTCCCTATCATAATAGAAAAAAGCATATTTTATCAAAGAATCGCTGGCAAACGCAAATTTCGTCAAAGGTTCGCAAGAAAAACACGAATTTTATCAAATAATCGCTGAAAAAACATGAATTTCGTAAAAGGATCGCTAAAACAACATGAATCTCGTCAAAAGGCAGCAGAGAAAACACGAATATTGTCAAACGATCATTAAAAAAGCAAATTTCATCAAAGAATCACGGAAAATGCGAATTTCATTAAAGGATTGCGGAGAAAACGCAAATTTTGCCAAAGGATCACAGGAAAAATGTGAATTTCTTCAAAGGATCGCTGAAAAAAAAAACACGAATTACGTCGTAGGATCACAGAAAAAACATGAATCTCGACATAAGTATGTGGAAAAACACGAATTTCGTTAAAGGATCACAAAAAAAAACAAATTTCGTCAAATGATTGCAGGAAAAACTTGAATTTCATCGAAGGATCGCAGAAAAAATTCGAAATTCGTCACAGGATTGTGGAAAAAATGCAGATTTTGTGAAAGGTTCACAGAAAAAACTTTCGTGAAAGGGTCGCAGGAAAAATGCAACTGTCTTTATTAAAAACAGCACACACACAAACCTCTACACAAACAAACCTATTCTGTCTTCCACAATTTAATTTGTAAATATGAAGTTAAAAAAAAAAAAATCCCTGTTTTCTCACATATTATGAGTTTTATCAGCAAGTTAAAACATTAAGTAAATATGAATGATTTGCGGAGCTGTTTCTATCAAAAATTCAATCACATCGCCCAAAAACCCTCAACAAAAATAATTATAAAGAGTGCGATGACAACATAAATTTGCATGTCCGTTCTTGGGCGATTCTTATAAAACACAAAATTTGTCACAAATGGTGATTTTTTTACAACATGCTTACAAATTAAAATGGTTTATAATTATTTAAAAAAAAACTCGGCCAGAAATAACATTGATTTTACATTTTTAAAGACTTATTATTTATAATTATTTTGAAACAGCTCCGCAAATCATTCATATTTATTTATTGTTTTACTTTCTCATGAAACTCATAATGTGAGAAAACGGAAAATCACAAAATTGATCAATGAATAGTTGAAAAAAATCTTAAAAATCATCAAATGGTCTCGGGGGGGGGGGGATGCAAATATCGGCAAATAGCTTTAAAAAAAATCACAATTTGTCAAATGATTTGGGGGGGGGGAATGCAAATATCGGCAAATAGCTTTTAAAAAAAAATCACAATTTGTCAAATGATTTGGGGGGGGGGGTAATTGTGAAATGTACCAAATGGTTTTGAAAATAATCAAACGACAGCAGGGGTGAAAAATATTTTTTCAATCAATCATCACAATTGGCGAGTGTGACTATTAAGATGGCCAGTGGTGGCAAAACAGTCAATCGACAAATTTTTAGTATTACTTGCAGATTGGTGAGTGCTAATTTTGTCCTATATGTGAGTGATTCTTATGAAACTCATGTCACAAAATGCACATCATAAATATTTCACGGACTGGGAATTTATAATCAGTTCATCAAAACAATTTAATAATTACCGTCAAATCTCGTTAATCCGCCCCCCTAAATGCGACGGGAAATCGTAAAATAACCAGGGTGGGGCGCTTGCACGGTATTAGAATTGCATTATATGATATTTATGGATGGTGGTGGTGGTTGGATGCTACCGGCCGATCGTCGCAAAGTATGCATTCTATAAAGTGACAAAAGAAACAAATTTGGAAAAAAAAAATCCGTTCTCAGGTGATTAAGATTTAATAATTATTTACTGAATGTTTTCATTTTATTGAAAGTAAAGTTCAAGAAAAACATTAGATTCTTGGACGACTAAAAAAGTTCTTAAATCATAAACATCACTCAAAAACGCCCCAACAAAAAAATCATGAATATATAGAAACAGCTCAGAAAATCTGTTTCATTAAGAATATTTTTCTTGGGCGACTAAAAAAGTTCTTAAATGAAACTTCTTAAATGGAGTTAAAAATGGTTCTTAAATGGAGTTCAATAACAAATCTTAATGAGAACATACATCTTAACAATTTATCGCATGTTATGAATTCATCAATCTCGGGAACTAAAAATGTAGTCCAAAACAATTACAGGAAAAAAATTGTAAACAATAAATTACTCAAAAATTTAATGTAAATTGTTTGTTTCCATCAAAAATATTTAATTTGTAAGTATGAGGTAAAAAAAAAATCACAATGGATTCCTAACCGCCCAAGAACTCAAATTATTTACTGAATATTTTCATACTAAAAATGCTAAAAAAATGAAACAAACTAACTAAAAATACAGTCAAAAACAGTTTTTTAATATATTATAAGCATTGCTCAAATTATTTACTGAATATTTTCATACTAAAAATGTTAAAAAATGAAACAAACTAACTAAAAATACAGTCAAGAATAGTTTTTTTAAATATTATAAGCGTTGCAGGTACATGAAGATATACTTTCTGTTCAGTGAAGTGTAAGATGAAATAGGCCTAAACCCCAGTGACAAAACTAACTATCGGGAACTTAATATGATATATATTGCATATTTCAAACTATTTTTGAAATATTATTAGCGTTGCAGGCACACGAAGATAGTTCTGTCACTGGGTTTAGGCCAATTTCATCTTACACTTCACTGAACAGAAAGTAAATAAATCGTCGCTGGT
Organism: Maratus michaelseni; assembly: GCA_963931845.1. Lineage (NCBI taxonomy): Eukaryota > Metazoa > Arthropoda > Arachnida > Araneae > Salticidae > Maratus > Maratus michaelseni. Next base: position 444,777,195 of record OZ007589.1, on the reverse strand, counting down.
AGCTAGATCCATAGAGTAATGGAATATCTTTAATCTGTGGCTAGATCCTGGATGCTGCACCTGCTCTCATTGGCTGGCTGCTTCGTTGCCACGGATGGTGTTGCCGAGGCTATTTCATGGGATAGCTTGAAATAGCCTCAAACCCAAAATTCCATATACACGTTTTAATTTTTTAAAAAAATCTAAATTAAAATTTAAAAATCCGACCGTGAGGTATACTGTCCGTTGATGACATCTACACATGACAAAAATTTCTGAGTCCTAGGTGGTATAATTACGGAGAAATCCGCGGGCAGGCAGACAGACACTTACTCTTTTATAGAGATAGAGATTACTTTGTCAAGCCACAGGCACAAATTTTATTAAATAAATGAGACCTTGCAGTTAATTAAATTCTTAAATTATAAATTTTTAGAAAAAAATTAATTACTTTAATTTTAATTAAATTAATAATTAACTTAAATTAATTAACTTTTTTTAATGATTTAAATTATTTTTATTATTAATTTTGAAAGGGAAATATTTGACTTTGTGTAAAAATTAATGCATTCTTTTAGATTATGAAGAAACTAAAAGATCGTTTTCGTGTTATTGAGAGCGAAAATTAATACCTATAATTTACTTACCATAGTTAATTATTGAGACCTTAATTAATTATTGAGATCGTTATTAGGATTAAGCTTTTATTTATTCAGAAAAATATTTGGAAATTTTGAGTAGTAAATCAAAAATAAAGGAAAAGATTACGTTTCGTAAAATTTACCATTAACATAAGGTATGTACATTCAGGATGTATTGAATTATTACAAGATCAACTTTTTTTAATGATTTAAATTATTTTTATTATTAATTTTGAAAGGGAAATATTTGACTTTGTGTAAAAATTAATGCATTCTTTTAGATTATGAATAAACTAAAAGATCATTTTCGTATTATTGAGAGCGAAAATTAATACCTATAATTTACTTACCATAATTAATTATTGAGACCTTAATTAATTATTGAGATCGTTATTAGGATTAAGCTTTTATTTATTCAGAAAAATATTTGGAAATTTTGAGTAGTAAATCAAAAATAAAGGAAAAGATTACGTTTCGTAAAATTTACCATTAACATAAGTTATGTACATTCAGGATGTATTGAATTATTACAAGATCAACTTTTTTTAATGATTTAAATTATTTTTATTATTAATTTTGAAAGGGAAATATTTGACTTTGTGTAAAAATTAATGCATTCTTTTAGATTATGAAGAAACTAAAAGATCGTTTTCGTATTATTGAGAGCGAAAATTAATACCTATAATTTACTTGCCATAGTTAATTATTGAGACCTTAATTAATTATTGAGTTCGTTATTAGGATTAAAATTTTAATTATTCAGAAAAATATTTGGAAATTTTGAGTTGAAAAACAAAGATAAATAAAAATATTACGTTTCGTAAAATTTACCATTTACATAACTACCATTAACAGTAATATTTACCATTAACCCTGAACTTAACGGTTCAGGTCAGTTTTCCTTATTGTCGATAAACAGTATATGAATATTTTTATCAATTATTTAAAATTTTAACTGAAAACCCCAATTTCTACCCACCGTCCTAGGACGGGCATTTACACTAGTCTAAATTAAAATTTAAAAATCCGACCGTGAGGTATACTGTCCGTTGATGACATCTACACATGACAAAAATTTCTGAGTCCTAGGTGGTATAATTACGGAGAAATCCGCGGGCAGGCAGACAGACACTTACTCTTTTATAGAGATAGAGATTACTTTGTCAAGCCACAGGCACAAATTTTATTAAATAAATGAGACCTTGCAGTTAATTAAATTCTTAAATTATAAATTTTTAGAAAAAAATTATTCAGAAGTCAGAGAAAGTACTGATAAACATTTCAACAATGAATATAATATTAAACCACAAAAACGAATCAAAAGAAAGCTATATAATCAAACAACTACATAATCGGACAAAAATGAACGAAATTTACACTTGAAGACAATATGTAATACGTAAACAGTAACTATTGGAAAACTCGTCTTAAATTAAATCAAAACTCATTATATATGATGCTACTTTCATTTTCCTGTTTGTGATACCATAAAAATGTCACTTGCAACACAAGGATTTTCAAATTGTCCAGAATCAAACATTTCACGTAAGTAAAAGAAAAGCATCCGCATGTTCACATGAGATTTATAAATTTATCAAAATAGAGACAAAAACCCAAACAATGGTTATAGACAGTGTTACTTTTTGTGAAAACAGAAAAAAAAACCCATAATTTCTTAATTATGATACGTATCGAATCCGTTTGAAGTTATTATTACTTCTAGGAACAGGGCCAAAACTTATGTATGACAGATTTTTGATATAATAAAAAATTGCCTTAAGGGGGGGGAGGGAAGGGGGGTTTTAGAAGAAAAAAATTCATAACTTCGTTAATTCCCAATATTTCAAATCCGCCTAAATATATTATAAATCCTCTTAATATTATCTAAAACTTTTATATTGACATGTTTTTTATAGGACCAACTCTTATAGCAAAAAAAAAAAAAAAAAAAAAAAAAAAAAAAATCCTTGCTGGCTCCGCCTGCAAACAAGTTTCGTTTCGAAGTAGGCGGTTCCAACTGCAGCATCATCGCAAAAAGGTCATTTATTCCGCAATTCCCGACAAACAGTGTCCCCACAACAGTGTTAAGCCCATAAAAGTGACCAAACAATAAACCCTTACAGAGACAAATTAACCAAAAAGTGAATTCAGCCCATAAAAGCGGTAATCAACCCATCTACCTCAAGCTATAGTCTATATGTCGGGTTCAGTAGAATTAAATAGAATAACGCCTTGTTTATTGAAACATGTGCTATATTCTGATTACATGTAACTAATAAATATATATTATTTTATATAGATAAGATATTCTTAGAATATTTTAATAACTGTAATAATGATAATATAATAATTTCAAACAATAATAATAAATAGTTTCTCAAATGAATTATATCTATCAGTTTCACATAAAGATGAAATAAAAAAAAAATTATAATAGTTAAAAATTTATGAACTTATATGTGACATTTTGTAGTTTTAACATTTACATTATTTTCATTTTAATTAATTGAATTTGTATCCTAAATTAAATAATTAAGTGAACATTTAATTTTCTTCACTTGTCAGAAGTTATTATTAAAGATCTATTGTCATCAAAATAACAAAGAATTAGTTTAGATTAAACTAATTTAATAAAAGCTAAATTAAATAATTTAAACTTGAAAGCGCTGCATTTCATTTTGCTGAAAAAAATATAGTACTTTAATATACTAGTTTATAATTAATTTGGAATATTAAAATGTTTCGTTATTTAATAGTTTCATTTTTTTACTAAGTTAAAAAAAATATTAAAACACAGATTGAAATAAAATTTCTGTTGAAATATATTAAACATCATGACATTTAAACTATTTACTACTTGTTTTAAATAAATGTATAGTTTAAGCAATACCGGCTTAAAAAAAAAAAAAAAAAAAAAAAAAAAAAAATATGCTTTATAATTTAATAATAACCATTTCCAAAATTAATCACAAGTTAAACATAATAATATAGATGAAAGAAAATAATTAACATTGAAAACATTTCTCATCTAACAAAACATATTTACATTTCTTCTCGAACTGTCAGTTTGTCGGAATTGAATCGTGATTTTTCAAAATATATTTAATTCATTTTGCATAATAATAAATGCACAGATGAATTTTCATAGAGATTTCATGTAAGAAACAAACATTAGATATCAAAATATATTTATTTATATAGCCGAATGATAAAATATTACAGTTTTTTTTTTTACTTTTTTACATTTTATTCAAGAAACAATTTTCACCTGAACACTGATAAATTACTTGAAACACTATTATTTTGCAGAAGATGATAATCTTCTCGAGATTTATCGTTAACTTTATTTCTTTGTGTAATTAGGCCATTAACTACACAAATAGATCAATTTTTCTCTCCTCTGCACATTACTTCTTGACAGCTTTTGAACACCTGGGCAGATTTCCTATTACGTTATAACGTTAAATATATCCTACTCCTATAACGCATTTACGAACATTAATAATTCGACAAATTTTCGTTGGTGGAATTTTCGTTCTTTATTCAAAATAAAATAAATATTATATTTGCCATCAGAATACTTTTTAGTAATAAAATACTTTAGATATCACTTAACGAATAGTTTTGTAAAATATTTATTGTATCATCTTCCCAGTTTTTTATATTCTAGAAAAATAGAGAACTCTATGACAGATTATGATATTTGGATAAATTATATTATAAACCATAAACATATATGTGAGTTCTGCTAACGTCATATTCACGGTGGCAACATCTGTTCGATACATTTCGAGTTTTCTGCCATCATTTAAAAAAAATATCGCACAATTTCAATATTCACACCATTGTATATAAATATATATATATATGTTCTTTTAAATGCAATTTGTTTGAAAACTATATCTCAATTTAAATTTTTTATTGTACATAAAATAATAAGAGTCTTAAAATTATCAATCATGATTTATTTTAAATCTATCTCTATCTCATGCAGCCCTATTACAAAAGACTAAACTGTTTGCACTTAAATTAATATCAATTAAAATAATAGTTCAGTGTTTGTATTAAGATAACAATCCAAAACGAAATTGGCACTTCATTAATAAATAAATCGATAAAATGGGAAAGATATGTGAAACTCGTTACGAAAATTTCTTCTGCTCTTTATGGTCCTTTGCGATGCGATGGGTTCATGAAAACTTGTCCGGCGTCTTGCAAAAAAAAGTCCAATTTTTGAAACCAAAAAACCAGTAAAGGACTAATATAATACATATAAAACACAAATTTAACAGTCATGCACGCAAACTATGCACTTAAATCATTTAAATTTCAGAATCACGCGAAATATTTGGTGATTTCTTCTTCCGGTATATGGCTAGCACGAACGTTTCTATTTTAATAAATTTCAAAAGTTTATTTGAATGTTTTTCAAAAAATTATTGGTATTTTTTTATAGGAAAATACTTTTTTTATGTTGTTAGATCGATATATAAAAAAAATGTATTAAATGTAAAAAATCTATTAGATTTTTCAGCAACAACAACAATAATAAAATAGTTTTGCTTGTATTCTGTAAACCTCGGAGCCAGTGTTGGATTCCTATTGTGAAATGAATAAACTAAATACAGTAAAACCTCCATAACGGACACTCTCGAAAAGCAAACACTTCTATTTCACGGACACTTTTCCAATTCACACTCCCGAAACCTACATTTTTGCATGTTTAACCTCTAAATAGCGGATAGTAGTTTTGGCAATAAAGGATGAAAAGGGAAATTTAACGGAAAATAAAATGATAAAAAAGTAAAAATCCTCTAAATTTATCATAAGTTTGTGACTACAGATAAATGTGGCCTGCGGAAAAACCCTCTCCCTTCCCGTCGGAATCAAAACATATCTCCTGGGAATATTTTGGATTGTCTGCTGAATAATGTCTAGAGGTACAGATTCCCCCCCATCGTCAGAATTCCATAATACACCATACATCATATTCTTTTTCGTTTTAACTCTCATTTACTGTTACAGAAATTGTTGCATATCTACTGTGAGACCGCTTGAACGAAAGTTGAATAAAAAGCTCGCTTACCTGATAGGATATTGTGTCTTTACTATACATTCTGTACAAAATTGTATAATCAAAATTCACCTATTTAGTAACATCACAGTAAAACAAACTCCTGATATCATATATTACTCTCCTGAAAGAATTTTTTAAATATACGTCACCGTTTGGAAGTTATTGAATTTTAAAATCAGTCAGTCAATTTTAGGACACCCGAAATATTAATTTTTTACAATGATTAGATATAACAAGACAAAAAAAATATCGTAGTCTTAAAGGGGTAAGGCCGATTCCTTAAATTTTTGTGTGGCAGCACAACTACCAAGCTACAGGATTTAAGAAAAATATGGGTATACTGCAAGTAAATTTTAAAAAAAGTACTTACGTTTCTGCATTTGATAGTATCGCTTTACAATCCACCCTCCAAAGGATAACTAAATTTCTTCCATTAAAATGGCTACCTTAACTTTTAAATGTAATCCTCTAATTATCAACATATTTGATTTTAATTTACATCGATACAATTTTATCGCACAATGAATTGAATATAAATCTACATTTCTTTCTGTATTACAATATACTGAGTTACCGAGTTTAGAGATCAAAATCTTTATTTGAAATGTAAATATTACCTCTCAATGCTTTTGAACTATGTAGGACACGGATTTTAAAGGATTAATTATCTAAATATTCGGCTAATTATTCAAGGTTTTCGGAGAGATATAATTTGAATGTATTATTTTCCCAGTTTCATTTAGTTCATAATAACCCAAGAAGCGAGTAAAACATCCTATTAGCAACAATAAGAGATTTCTCTATTTATTTATAATATAATAAAAACTGAAAGCTAATCTAAGCAAACAATAAGCAATAATTTATCTCTTCTTATGTATTTTTAAGATATATAGTTTATGTTTTCCTAATTGAATGTAATTCTTATTTTCTTGGCAACTTTGAACTATCTGGTTTGAAGGAAAGAATTTTTTTTCTAATGTACTTTTTATAATTTTTAGTAGTAAATATAAGAAATATGCTTAAAAAATATTTTAAAATAACAAACCATCAGACTAACAAACAATTAATTATAGTACAGTATCACATACCATTAACTATAGTATAAATATTTAGAATTGGTATTTCAAATTACTCAACAAAAAGTATTTTTACAAATCTAGAAAAGTTGCAATAAATAGGTACACACTTTATTTAATCATATTCAATGATAATGTTTCTTAAGAAACAATATTATATTTTACAAACTTTTTGATTGGGATATTAATTATTTGTAAGCTATTTTTATTTTTAAAACAGCGCAATGAGTTTGTTCCAATACCCATTTCAAAAATACAAAGCCAGTTAAACTATCTAAATGAATTAACGACAGAGGTCGTTGCATCATGCGGTGAAGCCCACACTTAGAGGACATCACCACAAGACACTTGGAGAGTCCGTCTGAGTCACCCGACAGCTTCGAAGCCGGAATCCAAAAGAGGAGACCGGGGAATAAGCCTTAAGCCGGGTTCCCCCGACAAACTTTTGCTTTACCACAGCTTCCGAACATCGAATCCTATGGAAGGAGGAAGCGACTGACTCCATCGACTGCGGCGAGGAGGACGGGTCTTTCGTCGAAGAAAAGCGTCCCTGAACGCACAGGCACGTCCTGGCTTAGATTGTATCCGCGTGACCCACGAGATCTTTTCCTCCGGCAAATTCCGACCGCAGAACGCCGGCGTAGCAATAGGGTGTCATTTAGAAACACATGATTTAAAAAAAAAAAAACACGCGAAAACAAAAACACAATACATTTTACACAAAAACGGGGTGAAAGGTTTGTACAGCGCTGACGGAGTTTCATTTTTGTATGTAGTTACAGTCAACTGCATCAAGAATATATGAAACGAATATATATTAAAGGCGGGGTTTGTAGATCGCTGCCAGTAATGTAATTTTAGTATGTTCTTACAGTTACATGTTTTTTCTTGTAGAGGGTGTGTTTAGCATATATATATACAGGGTGTCTCAAAAGGTCGTTTACAAACTTAACGTGCTGGTCTGTCATATCATGATAAACAAGTTTTACATAGGAACTTTGTTCGAAAATGTAAACTGCGACCGCTAGAGGGCGATGAACGCAGGCTTACGGGAGAGTGGGAAGCGTAATCATTTCAAAGAGAAGGACGTTGCAGGAAAAGGATGAATCGGTTTAGTAACGCAAAATTGGCCGATATGCATTATTTGTATGACGCCAGGAATGGAAATGCACGAGCCGTGGTACGGATGTACCTTGAACGCTTCCCAAGCAGACGTCAGCCAAGTCATGCTTTGTTTGGACAATTGCACCGCAGATTGCAAGCAGCAGAAGCTTTCCAAGTACGTAGCCACATCGGTCGAGAACGCACTACAAGCACACTTGTCGTAGATTAAACCGTGCAACTGGAATTTGACAGAAACCCGCAAACAAGTCTACGAGCAAGCGAACGAGTCTTGGGTGTACATCGTTCCAGCATTATGCACATACTGCATGAGGAGACGCAACATCCCTACCATTTACAAAGAGTACAGGCATTGTGAGTTGACGATTATCCCCAACGTGTTGCATTCGCACGCTGGTATTTGCAACAGCGGGTCGCACAGCAGGATTTTCCATCGTGGATTTTGTTTTTGGATGAGTCCTGTTTTACACAGGACGGTGTCATGAACCTGCACAACATGCACATATGGGTGCATGAAAACCCAAGGTGTACACGTGCCCATGCACGTCAACACCGTTTCGCCGTAAAAGTTTCGGCTGCTTTTATCGGTGACATGAAAATCGCCCTCTAGCGGTCGCAGTTTGCATTTTCGAACACAAGTTCCTATGTAAATCTTGTTTATCATGATATGACAGACCAGCATGTTAAGTTTATAAACGACCTTTTGAGACACCCTGTATATATATATATATATATATTTTTTTTTTACAGGGCCGTTTAAAATAATACTACTGTATGCAAATAATTTTATGAAACAAATATATTTTAAATGAGGGATTTGTACAACGATAACAGTAATGTAATCTTAGTACGTCGTTACAGTCACCTTCAGCATGTTTCTCTTGAAAAGGCTGCATATAGTATTTGTAGTTATTGTACAGATCCACACACAATGATCGGATAACACTGCCGTGTATGGGTGGTAATTATACAAAATGCATTTTAGTGCCATTATATTATTTGAAAATCTACGAAAATTTGCATATGTTACTAAGTATTACTCAGCCTATTCTCCAATGAAAATATGCGTTGTATCATTTATAGTTCACTTATGGTACAACATTAAACAATTCAGATGCATTACACTTTATTGAGAATTACTGTTGGAAGAACTGTTATTTAACTTATAATGTTTCATGTATGTCTATGGGTATTGTTCCGGCTAATTCGTGAAATGCCTATTTAGCCAGCGCATGCGTAATTTGAACTCATCCTTTCTTTTGAATTGAAAAGAAATATTTTTTGTTGATATGTAGATTTCTAAATTTGTTGCGTCGTTAAATGGCGCTAATGCTTTTTTATGTGTTTCTATGTTATTAAATGTTATTTTGTGCTGGAAATGAGATTGATTTGTTTAGATTAGTTTACACTGAACCAAACGTAAGATGTTAGAATATGTTTATCAAAATGTTTAGATTAAGTTGATTCACATTTGAAAGAAATGGAACAATGATCGAACAGGTATAACTATGTCTTCAACTAACATTTCGAACGAGTTTTAACCTCACTTACAACGAACGAATTTCTCTTAATTTTTCAGAAAAAGCTTCCGTGATTGTCAAATATATATATGCATAATTTTTTTCTCATTTTTATTTTTGCGCTGTTAGAACCTCTGATGGGAAATCCCATAGCTAGACTTTTAAAGAGGATTTGTTTTATGTGTTCTCATACAGAAACCATATTGAAGTTAAAATTATGTAGGATAATTTAAACGCAATTTTCATTTACCGTGATACAGCTCTTTTGTCAGGAACATATTAACAAAATTTAAAATAAAGTTATTTTTTTTTCATGTTTCGCTGTATCATGGCCCTATTTAACCTTTCGCCGGGCGCGCAAATTTTCATCACATGAGCGGGCGCGCGTTGTAAATTGTACAACAGGGGGGAAATATTCAATTAATGCTGCTTTATTTTAATTTTACAGATAATTTAGCATACAGATATCATATATGTTATCTCTGATCACAATTTATGAAATTATTTCGCAATACACTTATATTTATTTTGTTAAAATATATTAAATCAGAAGTTTAAATGTGTAAAAGGCTATTTACTACTACAATAAAAAGGATAAAAAAAAGTTAATTACTAAACAATAATTAAGTAATTTCAGACTTAGAGAATTAGTCATACATTTCATCTGCATTATTATCTTCACATGGTAGGCATAAGATTTGCTTTTTTGAATGCTGTTTACAGATAAACCTTACGCATTTGTTGCACTTCATTGTAGAGGAGGAATTTTTTTTTCGGCCACACATGTAACAAGAACCTCTCTTTTGTGGACAGATAAACTTATTTGAAGTTTCCTCTTCCAAATTTTCTGTGGAACGATATATATCAAGGAAAGCCGACACATCTCGAGGTAAAGACGGAATTTGTGATCTGGATATGAGATGCTCTTTCATAAGCGATTTTGAAAGTGTTCTCAAAAAGTAATTCTTCGGCTTGGCTCTTCATCAACATTATTCAGTAGAAATAATACACGTGAGTTTATCCCAGCAATGTTCATCATAGTATAAAATATGACGAGAGGCCATCTTCTTGTTATTCGAGATACAGAATAAGCTGCACACATTTTATCGCAGGTGTCAACACCTCCTTTGGTCATGTTGTAATCAAGAATTAGTTCAGGTTTTCCGCTTTCTGGATCAATTTCAGCTTTATCATGAAGTCTTGATACTAATACCACTGCTTTGTTCTTTTTCTGTACATATGAAACCAGTGTTTTATTTTTCTGAAAACCAAAGATAGAAGTACCCACAACTCTATGTCTCCTGGTAAAAATTCTAAAGGAATTTCTTTTTTATTTTTCTTTACTGTACCAATGAATGTGATTTTCTTCTCTAATAAGTAATCAACTAGTGGAAAACTTGAGTACCAGTTATCGGTTGTAAGATTTTTATTAGAGTTTTCAATAGACGTTACTAAACGTTTGACAATGTATAATGGTCTGTTCTATACAGTAAAAGGTCCCGGAGGCTGTTTACCGACGTAAATTTCCATATTGCTGCAGTAAAATGTTTTAGCATCACATAATGCGAATATTTTGATGCCATACTTCGCAGGTTTGCTTGGGATGTATTGAATCCAAGAGCAACGTCCTCTAAAAGGATGTGACATCTCATCAATTGTTAGAAATTCGCTTGTATTATAAGATTTCAAACAATTTTGAACAAATGAATCCCAATTGGAACGGATAGCAGCTAGTTTATCTGATTTCCTTCTTTCGGATCAAGTATCTATGTCATCGAAACGAATGCAGCGAAGTAAAAACAAAAACCGCTTATAACTCATAGCTGCTCTCAGTATTTGTATTCCAGTTCCATCAGCAGCCCAGAGTGGCTGAACATTTGCATGTTGGCTTTTCATTGTGCCTATAAAATATAGCAAACCATCAAAGCCATAAACTCACTTCTAGACCTCTGTTTACAATCACGCTTCTGATTATACTTAGCTTCAATTCTTTCTATATATTTATTAGTGCAATCAATTATTTCATCAATCATGTTCAGATCAATCAATTTTAGAAAAGTGTCGATTTCAGAAGCAGTTCCTTTCGCATATGCAGTTGGTCCAGGCATTTTCTTTATAATATTTTTGTTCTTGGTTTTGGAGATTTTTACGATTTCCTCTTTTTTCCATTTTGTGACTTTATCTTTTCCTATATAAAAATTTTCGTCATTAATATTTTCAGTAATCTCATCATCTGAGGCATTTAGTTCAGCGTCACTACTGTGATTTCCTCTTCTAAATTTTCATCACTTAAATCTTCGTCACATTCAGGAAATTGCAGATCTTCTTCAATATCAATATTATCACTATCAGTGTCTTCATTCAAAAATTTCGTTAAATAATCCACCATTTCTTTGTTATCTTTAAAATACCGTTTTCGTTTAGACATTATTCTAACTCAAATCCCACTAAAACAACTTAGAAAAAATTTCAATGAGAAAGATTATACTGAGAGAGAATTTCACAAGCAGGCGCGCGTTGCATAAAGTACAACACCGCAGATGTTCACAGATTAAAATGACAGGTGCAGCTAATTGCGCAATCTGAAATGCGTGTAACTTACCGGAAGTGGGGAGGGAGATCCAATAAACGAATACAAATGGTTATTGACGCCCTCTACTGCCTGAATTTTATTTTAAAGAAAAAAGAAAGCTAATGTTGTACTTTTTACAACGGCGCGCCCGGCGGAAGGTTAAGATAAAAATAAGTAGTTTTGATTCAGCACGATTTAGCCTTGCGTCTATAGCGCCGCCGTTAGGATTACTCGTTAGGGTAACAAAATGTAAGTAAAATTTATTTTTCAACGTTTCACTGTATGATAGCTATACTGAAGTTAAAAGTAGGTGGCACAAATTCAACTCAGTTTTATTTATTATTTTTTTTAAATAAATTTTTAGACTTGGCTTCTCTCACGATGGAATATATGTTTTAATTAAAATTTTCATATGATTGTTTTTTACGTTGGTTACGCCCCTGGTGGGAAATTACATAATTATAATTTTAAAATTGAGTTAAAGTTGGGTAATACAGATTCAATTTTCTTTTGCGTTTGTAGCATCCCCTGAATGAAAATATGGTAACCAAATTTAAATAAAATTGATTTCTTATTATTATTTTTTTTTTTTTTTTTAATAAATCTTCAGAATAAGCTTTCGCCCCGGTTTAGTTTATGTTTTGATAAAAATTTTCGCATGATAAGACTTTTACGGTAGCAGATCCCCTGGAGAAAATTGTATATTTAAAACTGAAAATTGTTTTTTTTTTCTTACGGGAATCGTACTACAAGTTAAAATCAGGTATTACAGACTGAATCCAATTTTCTTTTGCGTACATAGCGCTCCTGCTAGCAAATAGGGTAACTAAATTTTAATAAATTGATTTTTATACTCTTTTAATAAATCTTTATAATAAGTCAGTTTTATGTTTTCATAAAAATATTTACATGATAGGTTTTCTTACACTGGTGCCACCCATGATGGTGCATAATTAATCTTTGAAATGTAATTTTTTTACATGCTTTTTATTTGCGACCATACTCCAAGTTAAAATTAAATAGGAAATTTTAAACTCAACTTTCTTTAACGCCGAAAGCGAACCTTACCGAGAATATATTAACCAAATTTCAATTTGTGTTCTTTACGTTTTACTGTATGACGGACGTACACAAGATATAAATATAGACTATTGATTTAACACAACATTCTTTTGCTTTCTTTGTAGCGCCATTGGGGAAAATAAATGATCTACTTTTAAATAAATTTCATTTTCTGTTTTTTACTGTATGAAGTTATTTACAGTAATTACTTAAATTTTAATCTCGATTTATAATGCGTAAATTTTAAAATGTGAATATGGGGATGGATAGAAATTAGTTATTCATTACAGATATTAAACTATCAACTTTGTTGTCATTAAACTATCAACTATGTCGGCACACAAACGCAAGGTATTTTTAATTATTTTGTCTACCGTCCTGTCTATTTACACATAATTTAAATTTAATAAGATGTTCTTAATACATTGAATTTTAATTTGTTATTGGGGCGGATTAGCAATGCATGCATTAAACAAAAAATCAACGCGCAAGTCTGCTGGCAGTCGGGGGGATGGCGCACAATTGGCGCAGTGGCAGAGCGCCGTTTATTAATATAAATTCATATACAACAACAGTAATAAATTTCCTACAATATTCCTGAAGTTATGTCTAAATAATTTGGGTATGTGTTTATAGTTGTTCGGTTTATACTTGAATAATTTATATCTCATTAACCAATTCCAAAACATCGACTTAAATATATGTTACACAGTGTAATTCAAATATGCCTATTTATCTATAAACAAATTATATTTTCTTATGTAGGTAACCCCTTTAACCAATATAAAGCCTATAATTTCAAAAAACTTTTAAAAAGTAAAATGACTTCTTTTTCTTCAAATTTTTAATGATATAATGAACAAAGTCATGATACTTTGTAATATTCAGAACATTATTTTATGTAGAGTATTTAACCCCTTCGGCCCTGATTTTTTTTTTTTAATTTGGGGAAAAAATTACTGTTATGCTAACAAAATTAAAAATAGCTATCGGAATCACATAAGTTAGGATTGAATGAAAGTTAACGAATGCGTTCTTTACCAAAACCTCACAAATATAGTTATTTTGCGTGTTTTTCGTATAACAATAGTCTAAGGAAGAATTTTTGAAGACGTTTGGAAAATGTCGTATTACAACTAAATTAAACAAGCATAAAAATTTAGTAATATTTTTTATCTTTTATCACAAATTACTAATTCGGAAAAGGATTCCCAAATTTTAATTTAAAGAGTGAAACGTATGTTTTAATTAAAAGAAATTCCAACTGCTTGCTAATAATTATGAAAATTATTATTATTATTATTATTACTAAATGCTAAACATAAGTGAAGTCATAATTGGAAATGTAGAGATTCATACCATCACTATTAGGTGCTGTAATTAATAAAAATATTGTTTAAGACAAAATAATACTCAATAAAAGATATGTCCTATTAGCAGGACGTCAGGGCCGAAGGGGTTAAGTGAGGCAACTAAAATATAAACATTATATTCGTATTTTTTATAAAAGAGTATTACATATATCAGTTTTATTCTCTTTGTTCCACCTTTGTATTCTTTATATCACCTTTGTACTCTTTGTATACACCAATGTTATAGCTTAAATATTTTATTTAAGAATGTACTTAAATAAATTATGCTAGGCTCAACCATATTGTGTAAAATCGCAGCATACTCAGAAATGTTTTAATTCTCGTTTAAAATCTTGAAATTTAAATGTATTTACTAAATTTTATCTTTCGAATACTCAGTATTATTAGTTTCAACACCATTTAAAAAATAATTAACATATTAAATAAAATACATATTTTTTACTATAGTATCAGCAGCAGTGTAGCATTTCAAATACTATTTTTTCATGTCTATAAATGTAATTATTTATAAATAAATTGTGTAAGAAACACTAAAATGAAATAAAACTCACAAATTCTCCCAATATATATATATATATATATATATATATATATATATATATATATATATATATATATATAATTATTATATATTATATATAAATATTAACTTTTTCTTTGATGATCTAAATAATGTAATATCTAATTAAACTAATTATTTAAAATTAATATATTTATTTACCAAATACAATATTAATAAGTATTGCATTACTATAATACAATAACTTGATGCGCAAAAAGTTAAGCTTTCTTTAACAATTTAGGTTGTTACTTTTTTATTAAATTATACGCCATTAATATGCAATTTTTACTGCGTAAGTTTGAAAACTTAATTTTTAAGTGACATTAAAAGAACCAGCATAATTTCTGTTTGAAGCTATAATTAAATTTTTGGAATTTTTATATTCACTTACTATAATATTTTTTAGCACTGTTTTAAGAATTTGATTGTTTAATGATCTTTTTTTTTAAATATAAACAAGATATTTTTTCTTACTTAAAGGTGTTTTCCAAATAACATTTTCAGAAAAAAATAAAGATATTTATGATGGTAACTTAATATAATTATTGTGTTGATTAAAATTCTCTAATGAATTTGAAAAAGTATATATAAACAAATAAATGCATCGTTATACAGAATAATGTCATTAAACATGTATTTAAAATTTATCCTAAATTGTCTTTTAAAGATATTTTATGTTTAGTCAAAAAAATACTACATCGGGGAATAGCAATAAAATAAATCTTGAAGAAAAAAAAAAATATATATATATATATAAAGATCTGACGCATGTTAAATATAAAATTCGATTTGATGATTTTAAAGAAATTTAGATTATAAAAGCATAAAAGATGATGGTTTGATGTCGATATTTATGAATATTATATCTCCATTGATGAATCTATATATGAATATTATTATTGTGAAATTATATGAAGCGGTTGTAATTTTTTACTTAGACAGAGGACTGTAATTACAGTATAGCTTCATTTATTTGTAATATTTTTTTTTTTCTGGGCGTATTCTTGATATGAATTTATCCGTATTTTTAAAACTATATTTCATGAATAAATAATTAATCTATAGTTGACTTTGTTTGATTAAAATGATGGTTTAATGTATTCAACTTAATTTATGTATGACTACTTTTAATTAAAAACTTTTTACTATTATATATATGTTTTTAAAATGCTGTTCCTAGATAAATTTAGATGTGTTAGTTGATCTTGTCAAGCAATGTTAGTTGTGTTGCCGTAAACCATTTTTGAAGGTAGGACCTCTTATAAAGGTAGATCAAAAGGATTGTTCTGTTCGGGTTTGAACGTGTCTTTTATATTCTAATATACATGCGGGAATGAACCATCTATTCTGTCATTTTAGATTTTCGAAAAGTGTGATTGAATTTCCAATAATTTGATTGTCGTCATTATTTTTTGCAGTAATATGTTAAATAGGTTGATGTGGTCGACTAGTTTAATAATTCATCTATTTCAAACTGTGAGTAGTGAAACTCCTGAAGGAGTAATTTGAGACCGTTTAAGGCATTGGATAATGGATTTAATTGTTTTGAGTTCTTTTTGTGAAGGGTGCCCTTCAACTTTTTATAAGGACCATCATCTAATTAATCTTATGTTTTCGTCAGGTAATTTGATTTATCTATAACAACAATCTGGCCATCTTTATCAGCTTTGCTGAAAACTATATTTGGATTAGTTTTTGTTTCTGTATGCAACTGGAAGCACCCTTACTAATGTTTGACATAGGTAGTTTATTGTTAAAATTGATATTATTCGCAATTAAGTGACGTATTGAATTCTTCTGTGAAGGGCATAAAGAAACATAAAAAAACTCAAATCTAATCCAAATATAGTTATCAGCTTTGCTGATAAAGGTGGCTAGATTGTTGTTATGGATCATGCATAAAGACACTAAAATCTAATCCAAGTACTGATGATGGGGCTTTAGGGACTCCGAAACAGCTGTTTGCCAATTTAAATATATATTTTTATTTTGTGCTATTTCACGTTGTACATTTATTTTTAATACTATGTCATTAGCCGCTTCAAAATCTTATCACATCGTATCTCATTTATCGTTCTGCGTTTTTTAATTTGCTTAGAAAAATCGATGTTAACAACAGAAATAATATATAGGATTTTTACCAAATTGAATATGGAAGTATAGATGGGACCGTGCCCCAAATGCCATATACAAAATCCATAACCTGGGTGTACAAATAATGCGTAATTATTAGACGATTCATGCAACAGCAATTCTCATAGTTGTATAGGATTTTTTAAATATCTCTATTAGAATACAAAAAAAATTTAAAAGTTAATTGGAAACTCATTTGTGCAATAATATGTCAAAATTGCTTTATGTATGCACATGCATACCTTTGAGCATTCACTAATTTTCACTCACTTTCTATTTATGTTTATGACTTTTTTTTAAGCTCATTATTAAAAATTTTTCAGGATTAATAATTTAACAATACCTTTCATTATCAATAACCTTTAAAAATACAACGCTAAATCACCCAATATTACTGGAATAAATATTTGGTTAAAATAAATTAATTAACATTTAATATCAATTCTTATTAATACAAATAAATTTTATCTTCAGTATATATACATATTTTATTTATTTGATATTAAATACAAACAATTCGTGTGCATTATTTACGATGTGTTTTCCCGTATCTTTTGTTTGTATCTGATTAATTATGCTATTTTTAATTTTAAAGTTGCTTATAGCATAATTTGAATGAAAAAAAAAAATATTTTTAATTAAAATGCAAAAAAGTTGATTATTTTTCTTTAAATTTGAATTCTCTTTAGAAAATATATATTAGATTATTCTTCTACTCGTTCCTTTTTTGAGAGCGGTATGTATTTAATATAAAAATAAGATGTATATAGTTGTATCATTTAATTATCTAAAATAAAAAAAATTACAAAAAAACTTAATAGAAAAATAAATTAAGGAATTCCCTGTACTAAAATGTATTTAATATGTTTAGTAGTGATTTGTGTGAACACTAAAATGAAATAGAATTATAATAACGCCTTAATTCCCCTCAACAATAATATATTTTCTATTTTTTCATATTATATAAAAAATAATCTTTAACTTTTCAAATATTGAGTAAATAAAATGTCTTTAATATATGCAGTGGAAATTGCAACTATAAAATATACAATAGTTTTAACACATACAGCCGTAGATAACCGCGATATTAAGTAATTTTTTTTCCGAAAAAAGGAAAATTATAGCAATAAAATATAATATATGGTCTCTTAAAAATTTTATCTGTGAAAAAATACTCTTTATAAGCATTATTATTTTGTTCTTAGAATATATATATAATTTTTAAATACCGTAGCTGAAATGAAAATTTACAAATTTAAGTTCATGTAATTTTATGTAATTTTACGCTATTTAAATAAAATAAAAAGTAAAATAATAACAGAACAGAAAAAACTCGAAAAACGAATTTAAAATAGAAATGAAAGATTCACCTTGTAGTTAAAATCGATAAAATACACATTAAAACATGCTTAAAAGGTGCCGAAAAAGGATGTTAAAACATATTTATTTACACCTCAGATCTTTCGAACGCAAACGCGTTTATCATCAAGGGGAACTTTTGATTGAACTGGTCATACAATTATTACTCCGTTACGTATTGGCACAGTGAAAGCGACAATTGTATGATCAGTTCATTCAAAAAGTTCCCCTTGAGGATGAACGCGTGTGCGTTCGAAAGATCTCCGATGAATTAAAAATGTTTTAACATCTTTTTTTTCGGCACCTTTTAAGCATGTTTTAATGTGCATTTTATCGAAAATAATTGCAATTAAATATATCATATACTACATAGGAACTCGGTACGGTATTTTAATCTTTGAAACAATATTTAACCTGAACCTTATTCTTTATTCTTTATGAGAATATTTAAAAAAAACGCAGTTGAAAGATCTTTTTTTCTAATTTTAAGCGTTAGTTTAAACTCAGGAAATCTCATTTAATTCGTGTACAGTTATGATTTTGTATAACAAGAAAGAATTTTTTTTTCAAAATATTGCAGTAAATTGCAAAAAAACTTGATAGTACCATAAAAATAAAATTCATAGCTGCTTTAAAATGTTTGAAACCTTTGCAGAATAATTCACATAAGTAAAAAACCCACTTTTAATTAAAGCTAGGTTGGAGAACAGCAATTGGCTAAGTTTTACTGGCACATGCACTCACAGAATTTCTTTCATCTGACACATTTAGTGCTGTTGTGCAAGTAAATGGAAAGTACCCCCCTTGGGGAGGAGGAAATGGCTGATGGACCAAGGAGATGCATACCATGAATAAGAAGCCAAAGACCTTTCAAACGATACGTAACATGAGGGGTGTGTGCAAAATAAAAAAAAGTACCACCTTGGGGGGGGGGCAAAGTGGTGAGATGGACATTGGAGATGCATAATATGATTAAGGAGTCACAGACCTTTCCAACAATATATGACATGAGGGGTGTCAACAAAATTTAGAAAATTGCCCGCTTGGGGGTGCAAATTGGGGAGATGGACATTGGAGATGCATAATATGATTAAGCGGTCACAGACCTTTTTAACGATATAAAACATGAGTGGTATGTGCAAAATTTAGAAAAGTGCCCCTTTGGGGGTTCTAAGACGCTGGAGATGCATAATATGATTAAGTGGCCACAGACCTTGCCAATGATACATCACATGAGGGGTGTGTGCAAAATTTAGAAAAGTACCCCAATTGGGGGGAGTGATGGGGATGAACCACACAGATGCATAACAGGAAAAGGCAGTCGCAGGCCTTTCGAACAATATATCATATGAGTGGTGTCAGCAAAATTTAGAAAAGTCTCCGCCCCGTGTGGCCAAAACATGCTCCCCCCCCCCCGCCGCCATAATTTTTGATGCGGACTCATTTTTAAAATTTGTTCGCATCTCTCCTCTCCCGCAAAATGTTGTGCATTTTAAAAACTCCCCTTCCGAATTTTTTTATACCAAAAACGCTTAGGTCCGTCGTCTGCACACAGAGTTTTGCGCTTACAGACGCCAGACACACAAACACACACACAGACAGACGTTTACCGACATTAATAATATAGATGATACTCAGTGCCTACACATTTCACCCTTTATAATTCAGCCAATGAGTTGACGGTTGTTCATTTCCAGAAACGAAACAATAAATCTTTAGGATGAATTTTGTTTGTTTGATACACCGTGGCAGAATGTGTGCAATGCAGCGACGGGCGTCAGAAACTTTTTAGGGCACCTGCAGACTAAAAACATATAACAAATCTTCGCAGGAAAAAAATCCTAGATTTCGTCAAATGATCACGGGAAAAACAGTAATTTCATCAAAGGATCATGTAAAACGTGAATTTTGTTAAAAGGCCACAGAAAAACGCGATTTACGCAAACGGCTCGCGAAAGATGAGCACATTTTGTCAAAGAATCGCAAAACAGGAAATTTCACCAAAAGATCGCTCTTTTTTCACAAATTTCGTCTAAAAATTGCGGAATAAAATGTATTTTATCAAAAAATCGCTGGAAAACGCAAATTTTGTTACAGTAACGCGAGAAAACTGCGAATTTCTTCAAAGATCGCTGGAAAAACGCGAATTTCATCGAAGGATTGCTGAAAAATCATGAATCTCATCAAAAGGCAGCAGAGAAAATGCGATTATTATCAAAGGATTGCGAAGAAAGAAAATTTCGTCTAAGGATCACAGAAAAACGCAAATTTCGTAAAAGAATCGCGGAAAATAACGCAAATTTCGTGAAAAAAAATCGCAGAAAAAACACAAATTTCGTCAAATTATCGCTGAAAAAAAACACGAATTACGTCATAGGATAGCTGAAAAAAAAAAATGTGAATCTCGACAAAAAAAGTTACAGGAAAAAATGCGAATTTCGTTTAAGGATCACGAAAAAAATGCGAATTTTGTTAAAGGATTGCGCAAAGAATGTGAATTTTTGAAAGGTTCGTGTGAAAAATGAAACTGTCTTTATTAAAAACAGCACACACACAAACATATTATTATAGGTATAGTTTTAATCTGAAATAATATACTGAACTAACTTTTGAAAAATCGAGTTAACCCAAATCCAACTTGCAGAAATCTACACTCAGTCTGAAATCGACTCGAACCGTAAAGACAGCTAACCCAACTTGCAACAAAAATAATTATTGCCGAGAGTGCATTTACCCTCTCTCCCTAAGCTGAAACCTTTCAGAAAATTTTCTGTGAATTTCAGATTTTTTTCTTTACTCAGAAATGCTGTAGTCATTTTGTCCCCAATTTTGCACTTTACAATTCAGCCAATGAGCGGAGGGGGCCAAAGGAGCGTTCCCTATCACAAACATCAGAAACAAAAGATGAGATACGTTCGTTCGACATCGTTGTTGAAAGTTTATGGATTTCTATTATTAAAGTAATTTTTTCATTTTACCGTATTTATTTTCTTTTTGTGTTGTATGTATTTTGCTACTTTGAATTTTTTTAAACTAACCCTTTTTTTTAGAGAGAGAGGGAGAGAGAGATTTAGTAATTTGGTGGCACGAAGTTCCGCAAATTCTTAAAATCCACAAATCGTTTCCGATGTAAACAATGAAATTAACAATTAAGTTGCAAGTGCAAAATTTCAGTTTTTTAAAATTTTCCTGTCATTCTGTACACATTTTAATATGTCATTCTGATCATTATACATATTTAGTTATGAATTATTAATTATTTACTTGACCTTTACTTTTAATAATAATTATAAACTTACAGCTGAATGTAACTATTAAAACATTTGAAATACTGCATTCGAAAAACAAAATTTCAACTTAGAAATGCGACAATTACTATTAGGTTAAAAAATTTAAATAAGAAAAGTACTTATGATATAAAAAGAAGAAAAAATAATACACTAGAATGTATCTCTATTAGGAAAGCGGGAGAAATGATTTTCTGTGCTATACAAAAATATATCCAAATAACTCAATCATGAACATAGAAATAGAATATCGGTTTCTATGTTCATGTGCACTCAATCCAAACTTGAAACTTTTAAAAAGGTCATTGAATGAATGAAATTCATCTTCGACTTTCACCTACAGGGTGAAATCCAGAAAACTTCCTGTGTCGCCAATTATGTTTATATTTTATATAAAAAAAAATTTCAGGCACTTTTCCGTTATACGGACACCATTGTCGCCAAACATACATTTACATACATTTAATACATACATACATACATTTACATACATACTTACATTTTGGAATAGTGTCCGTATAACAGAAAAGTACTAAAGTTCATAGTTTAAAATCACAATAAAATATCATGAAATTTATTGATTGGTTGTGGGAAAATATTGGAGAAATAATGTGGTTTTCATGAAATTTTTTGTTTTGTTAACAATTTGGTTAGAGAGCTTTTGTAAGACAATATATTTGTGTTTAATTGTAAGCATTCATTATAATATGCAGTGCATTATTAAATTCAAATTTTTGTTTCAAATATGTAAACAAAACAGTGACCATAAACCTGCAAAATTCTAAAATCTGCATAAACTCCGGTTTTAAGCTATGCAGATTTAAGGGTATATATATAGATAGATAGATAGATAGATAGATGCATGCATGTAGTACTTTTAATTATTTGGTAAAAATACTGTGATCGCCACTGAGAAAACCTGAATTTAATCTAAAAGTAATTGTCAAGTTTTTAAGCTGAAATTTCATTTTTCGAATACAGTATTTCAAATGTTCTAATAGTTACATTCAGCTGTAAGTTTGAAATATTAAAAGTAAAGGCCAAGTAAATAATTAATAATGCATAACTAAATATGTATAATGATGAGATTTTTTTTTCTTGAATTATTCAGTGAAACTCGCCTTATAAATATACGCAAATAATTCACATCAAAATCTTAAAATAACAAAGTTTTCTTTCGTGTTAAACTATGCTTAATAACCAAAAAAGCTTGATTAATACAAACATTATTTGGTAAAAATACTGTGATCGTCGCTGAGAAAACCTGAATTTAATCATACCACACAGAATTACATATTAAAATGTGTACAGAAGGACATGAAAAGTTTAAAAAACTTAAATTTTACACTTGCATCTTAATAGTTTCATTGTTTACATCGGAAACGATCTGCGGAATTTCGTGCCACTAAACCTCTCTCTCTCTAAAAAAAAGGGTTAGTTATAAAAAATTCAAAGTAGTATGTATTCAAAATACATACGACATAAAAAGAAATTAAATACGGTAAAATGAAAAAAAAATACCTTTATAAAAGAAATCCATAAACTTTCAACAACCACATGGAACGCACGTATCTGTATCTCATCCTAATCCAAATACGCTTCTAAACAGGAAAAAGCCCTCACCTCATTGGCTGAAATATTCCGGGACATTTTTCTGACGTGACTTGAAAAAAAAATGCCCTTGCTTTTAAACATATAGATAATAAATAAAATAACTTCAAAATACGTAATTTTTATCACCAGAACCGCGTACAATAAGCCATGTAAATAGCGATATGTGATTCTTCAATCCAAATCCGTTTTTGGACAGAACAGTCCCTCAGTTGATTGGCTGAATGTTGACGCATGCGTATAGAACCCATTTTTTCACGAGTTGGTAGAAAATACAATCTGTTTTAAATATATGGATAGGATTATTTCTCAATCTTACAAGTTTTAAATGATCAACACTACAATGCACCGCTATCTTGAAACAAGTAATTTTAGAAGAAAATTTATGGCAAAATATTCGATTCAGATATGTTAATAATTTTACAACTTCATTTAAATTAAACCTCCAGCAATACGGATTTGTTTTAGTGTCAGATTCTTGACACCGTATCTTCATATTAAGTCTTAATCATTCTTAAATACAATTTTTAAAAATAATTCTAATAATATCTTATTTTAAAAACTTTTCTTTTTATCGTTTTTGCAATATTATTCGCTTGTCAACAAAGTATATGTTTAGTCAATTAAAGGTTTTTTTTCTTTCCGTAGATGTTTATTTAAATATTGCAGTATTTTCACAATGATCAATCTTAAGACTGTAGAAGTAATTTATGAATTGTTTTTAAATAAAAAACAATGTGCGTGTACTTTTACGTTTCAGTTCTTTAATTCATAAAAGTGTAATAAATTTTATTTTTTGAAATTATGAATTTCAAATTAAATTAATAATAAGTAATGTTACCATTAAAAATTAATGTTTCAAGTTTTTAGTCTTTTACATATGTAATTCAATTTCATTAAATTGTTTTTAGAGATACATTCTATGCATGCTTAATTTTGTTCTGGACAAAAAAATAATAATCCAGAAAATATATCTTTGTAAAAAACTAGAAATAAGAAAATAATTTATTTCTATTCATTTGTTCATTACTTTTGTTCGAGGGATACTAGTTAATTTTGATGAGTAATATTAACGATACTGCACTGAAATTGAAAATTCGTGTAGACGTTACTTTACATCAAGAGATGAGCGATTGCATATTTTGGGAAAAAATTGTACCATTTTTAGGAAGAAATAAAAATAAATATACCTCTCCGGAAATTAATAAGAACTAATTTTATTTCAAAGCAACAAAAATACTTATTTTATTAGAAAGTTTATCGATCACTAAAGTTTCTAACGATTCGTGGTTAATTATTTACTTAATAGAAATATTCTGAAATTTTTGAAATATCGGTGAATAAATTGCTTTTCCCCCTTTATTTCAATTTTAAACACAGTAAATACGGTTGAATCAAATATAACTCAGTTATGTTATGACTATTTCAAGTGGAGTTAATCCATCAAGTGGAGCGTCCAGAAATATATAGAAAAAAAATAATATAGAACAAATGAAAACGACTTATCTCCTTCGAATATAATAATTATAGTTATATCAGAAAAGCATATTCGAGTAATTTTAAGATATTTCAATTCAATATATTTTTGCACTTGAAATAGGAGTAGGTTTTTTTTTTTTTTTGAAAAGTGTTTATGACTTCGGTTTGTGTGCCGTATGGCCGTCTGTCCGTGCTCTAACTCCCGTAAATATGCTCGGATTGCCCTGCAATGTTTATATGTTATTGTCGTTATCTATAGCATGTTCCCTATTTCAACAGAAGTGTGTAGCACTTATAGTTTTTTTACAGGGACACACAAAATAATTCCGTTACATTACGGTCTATGGGGAAAAATCATTTGCGGTTTATTTTAAAGATGTTACACAATTTCAAACACATTGTGATTGATATGTATCACTAAGGTGCATTACAAGAAGCTTAATACGGAATATGCTGTGCATAGCACTTACAGTTACTTTACAGGGACAGTCAAAAGAAATCCGTTACATTACGTCTATGGAGAAAAATCGTTTGCGGTTTAATTAAATAATGTTTCACTATTTTAAACGCATTGAAATTTATATACAAGGTGGCCATAATTAAACTGACGGTACTCAGAGTGTTCTGTAGCGCGATCTAATTGTGAGAATGGCGCCAAATTTTGTAGGAAGATTAAACAAGACGAGGAACGAAGGATTCCGGGAAAAAAAATTGTTCCTAAAGTCACCGCCAGGGGAATATGTGGCTCTGTGTATTCGAAAAAGAGAGTTTCAAAAAAGAAGAATCAATATTTAAATAAAATTACCGTTTATTTAGCACATCCAACTCAGGTTCGATTTGGCCGCCGTTTTTGTGGACCACATATTGCATTATGTGCACATCATTTACAACAGCAGATAAAAACATGTCTGCAGGAATCTCCCGTACAGGCGCGATACGTTATTCTTCAACGTAGCCTGGTCCTGGACACCTCCGTGATAGACCTTGGACTTTAGGTAACCCCATAGCCAGAAGTCGCAGGGTGTAAGATCAGGGGACCGAGGTGGCCATGCAGTTGGAAAACAACGGCTAAAGACTTTTTCTGTTGTGAATTTCTGTCGCAGCAGCTGCTGTACCCGCAAAGCAATATGTGGAGGGGCTCCATCTTGCATGAAAATGATTTTCTCTAGGCACTGTCTTTGCTGAAGTGCCGGAATAACAAAGTTGTTTAGCATTTGGCGATATTTGTCTCCGGTAACAGAACAAGTTACAGGTCCTGTCGGAGTAATGTTCTCATAGAAGAATGGAGCTATGATCATATCTGCTGTGAAACCACACCAAACAGTTATCTTTGGTGAATGCAAAGGAATTTCCTTGAATGCTCTTGGTGACTTGTTATCCTAAATTCGGCAGTTCTGGGTTTTTACAGTTCCATTCAGGTAAAAGTAGGCCTCGTCTCCCCATAAGAATTTCCAGGACGAAACATCATCCAACTCCATTCTGGCAAGAAAGTGAGAGCAAAAGTTACAAGAGGATTACTACAGAATATTGTGTGTATAGCAGTCATCGTTCATTTACAGGGACACAAAAAAGAATTTTCTACTGGTTCTTAACAGTAATTCCTGGAAGTGCGTTATAAGTTTCTGAACGCGATTTTAAATTTAACTCACTTTTTGTCTATTACTTGGTGTGTATAAATACTGTAGATCATATACAGGGCAGCACAAAAGTTCGCGAGCACATTTCCGTTTATTGACAGAAACTCCAGAAAGAGACTTTTAAACTGTGCTACGCGTTTCCTAACTAAACTAAAATTTAGCATCCTATGTAGCATTATATACAAATCTATAGATCCTATACAGGGCTGAATAAAAGTATTCGGATATTTTCCCGAATATATGTTGGAAATTCTTGAAATTGCGTTTTTAAATATGTTATGCGTTTTCCAAATTGTTTACTTAGATGTTATCTTTCAGCTTATTAAACGGTAATGATTTGTAGAATTATTTTGGAAGCGTTGGAAAGTGTTACATAATCTATGCTTGAGGTATGATTTTTCGGTCTTGTTTGAAACATAACAGAGGTCGACATTCTGGATTCGTTTCAACCCCGCTGAAAACAAACGTCATGTTTTCCATACTCTTGTATATACTGTAGGCGAATTGAAAAATCCAGCTCTTTAGAAAGAACCAAGCTAATTCCAAAACCATTTCTCATTTTCCAATCAGCCTAATATTTTTCAGGTTTATTAGAATAAGCCTATGCAGCTTTAGGCTAAATGGAAAATGGGCATCTGTTTCTCAATCGGTAAGTAAGTTGATTTTGGTATCTGACGTACTAGTTTAACAGCTAAAGAGCCATAATAATATAAAGAATTTCCAATGACAATTTTCGTTTTCATCTATACGATACAAAGTCCTGTACTAAAATCGAATCTTTGTAATTAATCTCCAGTAATTGTTATAGGAGGAAAGTGTGAAATGTGGTGTTTATTTTCCGTCAAAACGGGCCGATCTCATGGATAGCGGATAATCACTGTTTTACTGTATATTCATACATTATTGTTATTCTTAAACACCGTAACCTCTACCTTGTTGGTTATTTTTAGATTTTTTTTTTAATCTTTTGGTGTACTTTATCTAAAATAGGAAAATGGAAAATTTTTAATTATAGTTCACTTTAAAATATTAAGAATTATATACCACTAGGAAGTACAGAATGCTCTTGGAGGTACTAGTTGAGAAATTTAAACCACCAAAACAAACCAAAGAAAACATTTCCAACTTTTTGCAACATTCCGATAACATCTTTACACTAGTAAGTCTAAACAGATTTTTTCATGTGTTTTATTTTTTATTTGATTTTATAATTTTAATTGTGACATGGTAGTAATAGTAACACAAATTCGAAGCAAAAATGGAAAATGTTCAGCAGATTCATTATTACTGTTATTTTTATCTGATAAAATTCAATAACATTTAAAAGAATATATTTTACAAATTTATCTAAATTTGACTATTTATCTGTCGGTTTGCAAGTAACAGAAGTTATGAAATTAAACAAAATCGTATGTTCGATTAAATGTATTAAAACGATAAAAATGCAGCAATAATTATGCAAATGTTAAATATATTTTAGTGTAATGAAATTTTGTGCTGAAGTACTGTTAAAAAACAGAATTTGGGGGCAAATGCATGTAATACTAATTTATTATTCAAATAAACATTTGAATAAACATTAATTATTGATGGCTTCTAATATTTTTTATAGTTCACCATGTTCTTGATAGCTTCTGACTTCACCATAATGCCAAAAAACAAAAATATATTTTGTTGTTTTCTGTGTATGACATCGATTTTCTTATTATTACTTTAATCAATATAAAAGAAATATAACTATATTTAAATTGTGCCTATGATAAAATCATATATTTTTAATTAAATTTTTCAAAATTATCTCTCATTTATTCTAAAATTGATGCCCTCTTTTATTAATAAGAAATGTAAGTTCTTGTAAACTAACGCATTTGTTCTCCATTCTGTGCTTCGCTTTCTTATCTGCTCAAAATGGACATCGCAAATAAATAAACGAAATAAAAATATGAAAACTAAAATAAAGTATCCTGCATGTGAGATTGTAGTTTTCTTTTTCTGACTCATACTTTGTACAATGATTAAACACTCATTTTATCAACATGTGCGTTTAGAATGTAGGAACAAAAAATAAATAAATATAGGATATAGATCGAATATAACATACTGTGATTAATTTAACTTCGCGCAGATGCTTTCTCGCACAAAATCATAAACAAAATGAGTACACGATTTCCGTTTTTGTCAAAATACTGATATATTTACAGCTGTAACTTTTCTGTGGGTTTTCAGAGTTTCCAGGCTTAAAAGGAATTATGGAGGCCTCTCTTTCTACGCCATATAATTCAAACGCACCCCATGGCTTTACATTCAACAGTAATATTTTTGGCGATTTCTTTTTACACCATTGGTTCGTCTGGATTTGTGCTTGGTTAGAAACATGTACATTATTTTTAATCACTTCTTCACATGTAACCATTGCTCTAGTAACGTGTAATGACCAGGAAGCCACCCTATGAAGTGTCTTCATTTATAACTACTACTTCTGCAAAATAATAATGGACTTCTATGTAATGATTGTCTACAGATTTTTACTTGTTTGTTTACAGTAGATGGAATTCTGTTAGTTATACTTTAAGTGAGAAGAAAAAACAACTCGTATTGTACATCCCATTTATATACGATCAATGGCTTCTAATTACTTTTTGATAGCTCACCATACTATTTATTGATAGCTCTTGACTTCACCATAATGCCCAAAATTATAGAAACGAAAATATATTTTGCTGTCTTTCGGTGCGTTCGTAATTATATAAATACGTAGCACCTATAGTCATCGCCTGGACCGTCCGTTCGTCCGTCTGTTTGCATATAACAGCACAAAAATTGCCCAACCGAATGATTTGAAATTTAATATACATAATCGATGCACAATTTTGTCGAGTCATTTCAGATTATATGAAAATCGAATCAAAACTTAAAAAGTTATTAATGAAAGTTTTCTTTATCCTGTTAAATCATATCACACGTAATCTATATAATACAAGCGCAAGTCATGTGACCGAGGAAAACGAATACGGGCAAACCATTTTTTTTTTCATATGCCAAGCGGCCATTTTTATTCAAAATTATTTTTTGGAAAAAAAATTTCAGAAAAGTTACATTTTTAGAAATATTATGCAAAAACATTTTTTGCTTGAGAGATGAGCTACATTCAACAATGTATACATTATGACAAGGAAGGCCTCCTTAAAGCGCATACTCAGAAAATTTTGAAAAAATTGCTAATGAAGCTACTCATGTATATAATAAAGGAACAGTGATATTTAGCTGCAGAATTATAGTGGAAAATCTGCAAAAAAATAAAATACTTTCGATTACTGGGAGAATTTGACGCGATTTGGCTAGCCACAAATTTTCCTCGCCAAACGCAAATGATTTTAATGCATTTGAAAAATGCTTGTAAAATTATTGGAATACGCAATACTTAATAATTTAAACTGAAACAATGAAATAGTTTATTATTTTTTGTATAATATATACAAGCTGCTTGTTGTTGCAGTTATTTAATTTCACCATTGATGAAATATGTTCTATGTTTTAAAAGCCGCAAATATCGATCATATGTTATAGCAAAGCTGACATTTAAGTTATGTGTATTATTGAATTATTGGATATGTTTTTCAGTTCCAAATGTTTATTTTCAGTATTAGTTAAAAATCGAAATTTTAAAAATATATGAATCTGTAAGGCATATTAAAGTAAACGAAGAGTTTGAAGGAATTCTTGTTATGAGACCTGTCTATGAGATTTTTGTAAAATCTGAAAGCGTAAAATTGTCATTAGCTAAAAAAAATTATACGAATGGGTTAATTCTAGGGCTCATGATACCTTCTTCTTTAGAACCCTTTGCATTTTGCGTTCAACATTTTCAACTCTCTGTACTTTTGCAGTAATATTAATTTAAAATATTCTTTGAATCAGATTAAACAAATCATTTATTTTTTTTTCTCTATTTATTACCGATTGAATGAAATTTTGATATCGTTTTATCCTCCATTCCACTATTCTTTGCAAATTAAACGGCTTATACAAGTAATTTTTAAATGTATTTTAAAAGGAAAAGTCCTATGACAAACGGATTCGTTTTACTTTTCCATATCTAAGAAGTCGTTATATCCCTAGTAACAATACTTTTTTTCTTGAATTGACAATGTTCCGAATCGGGCTTATTTTTGAGCTTGAAACAATTTTAATCAATTTAAATTTGGTTTTAAATCGTAAAATATAATCGTTAAATTTCATTATATAACATATAAATGTGTACACAAAATTGTTGTCATAAAAATTTATTTATTATGTAAGTTAAACTTACATAAACAAATTCAGTAGGAAAAAGTTTTAATAATTGGTGTATTTGTCAAAAAAGCGTTCTTTTTTTTTTTTTTTTTTTCATTCCGTCGCCAACCTGTGCTAAATCGCCAAATAAACGAAATTTTAATAATTTGTTACGGACGTTATATCAAGGTTCCGCAGAAAATTGTAGTATAGACGTATATATCCTCATGAGAAGAATATTCTGTAATTTTTTCAAAATTTTCTGAGTATGCGCTTATGGAGACCTTCCTTGTGAGATAACTTCAGTGGAAATTAGGTTAACCGAGTGTATCAATCCATTAGATTTAAATTAACACAGGGGATTCATTCATTATGTGTCATAAAATATTAAACCATGGAGGTAATCATTCGCAAAGCAAGATCTCCTTGATGAAATATAATTGCATTTGTAAACGTGGCATACGTAAAATGAAAAAAAAAATATCATGCTCATTTTGCTCCTAGCAGATGACATAATTCATTTCATTTAAATAATGAGGATGATTTTGTTTTTACATTATGAAACTACTTAGAAAACGAACGCACCTCATATGTTTAACGTACAATTTCCAACTTGTTATGTTTAAGATAGTTACAAGAAATTATCCGTTAAAGGAAGGCATTTTATCAATATAATTTGGATACTTGGACCATAAAATGTTAATATTAAGAATGTAATCATAAAACATACACAGTTGCTCAATGGTACACAAACTAACCACTTTAAATTGAACTTCATCCATAAAAAACGAGTTAAATCTACGTTTAGTTCTGCATACGAAGACGTCATCAGTATAAAAAGTTGTTTAAGTGAATTCAAAGACAAGAAACAAGAACATCCTGTAGGAGAGATGACCAGTCAAGACTTGACCAATCACAGGCCTTCATAAAATGCAGCTTCGCCGTCTGGTGAAAATATTAGTTATAGGTAAATTAAAAAAAAGCTGGAGAAGTATCAAACAATCGATTGAAGCATATTGCAAATCGTCATCTATGAACAGGGAACTGGACTATTCAAGCAAGTTCAAAGTGAGAGGGAGGGGATTAAACAAACACAAAAAGAGGTATTAAGACTTTTTCAAAAAAATATACCAAATACTTGGGATATCATACGACAAATTGTCGTTGCAGGAATTACGTTCCCGCGCAATTTCAGCAGACTCCCTGATCATACTTTTGAGCGTGTTATTGCAAGGGAGAATTATTTTCGCATCATTAAATCCAACTGAAAAGCCCATATTATCTAAATAAAAATGAGTAGAGCAGTATTCTGTGTACTCTGTTTAATATCACGACGTTCAATATCACAGTCTGCTGAAATAACTGAACGTAATAATGGTACGTAATGCCTGCAACGACAATTTGTTGCATAATATCCAAAGTATTTGGTATAATTTTTTGAAAAAGTCTTAATAACTCTTTATGTGTTAGTTAACCCCCCCCCCCCCTTCTTACTTTGAAATTGCTTTAAATGTAGTACAGTTCCCAGTTCATAGATGACGATTTGCAATATACTTCAATCCATTGTTCGATACTTTTCTAGCATTTTTTCAATTTACCTCTAATTAATGTTCTCACCAGATGGCGACGCTTCATTTATTGTAGGTATATGATTGGTCAAGTCTTGGCTGGTCATCTCTTTTACAGGACGTTCTTGTTTCTTGTCTTTGAATTCACTTGAAAAACTTTTTATCCTAATGATGTCTGCGGATGCTGAACGAAACGTAGATATAACTCGTTTTTATGTATGATGTTCAATTAAAAGTGCTTCGTTCGTGTACCATTCAGCAATTGTGTACGTTTTATGATTACATTCTCAATATTAAGACATTTTTTTTTTCATTTCATAAATGCAATTATTTCCGGATGTTAATTATTTCCAATCATATTATTGTAAGTCCCCAAACGTTAGCCTTAATATTTCATTGAATTTATTTTCTTTACTGAAATATATAAATCTCAGTTTCATCTCTGGCATTCCTTTGTCATACGAAAATTTGGAGTCATTACGAATGCCATAGAACATTTATGACTTATTTTTTGTGTAGAATTTGAATACGTTCGGTATATTGCTCATTCCAGCAAACTCATATATAATGAATAAATTAATTACACGATTTTTGTGAAATTTATAGGGCGTCATAGAGTGATATTTTTGCATATTATAATAACTTGAATATTAATGTTCATCTATACACTGCAACTTAGAAGAAAAAAAAAATACTGCTAGCATTTATTCTTAAAATATCAGTCATAAAGGAAAATATAACTATAAGAGATTATATTGCATATTTAAGCTTACATTTTAATATTTATAATATAACATTTATGCATCAAAAAGTAATAGTAGAATATCGAACATTCGATTAATAAATATTTAAATTATCATCAAAAAGTTTTATGATTTTATTGCACGAAAAAAAATTACTTTAATGTATTATTGAAAGCATTGAAAATTAACAGTATCTCTGTATATATATATAAAAAAAAGTCAATGCATTTTTTGTCTCCGGAGGTCTTTCTGGGCTGATATTCAGAAAGCTATTGCATATAAAAATATTAACATTGGTAGTTTTATAGAGAAATGATCCTGAAGCAAACAGTTTTTAAATCAAATAAGTATTTTAAGAGATATTTATTATTAAAATCGGTCAAAATAATTTTCGTAAAAAAGTTTTATAGAAATTAAAACTATGCACAGGAATTTAACCGCAATTTCAAAGGAAATAGTTGACAAACGTGCGGTGTGCAGAGTACAATTATTATTTTTTTAATTTGTCTAATTTGTTGATACTTTATTTCGATTTTTTATTCAAATTTCCAGTAATTTGATGGAGATTTATTTTACATTCCACAAAGTCCATTATTTATATTGTTGCCAATTTGTAAATTAACACACATAATAATATTCCCTTTCAATTAAAAAATGTATTTACACGTGACTATTAAAAACAGAAATAAAACTTTAAAATAATAAATAAATGATCACATATTAAAAGCAGTAAATGTAGAAAATTGCATAATAAAAAATATACTTGAGCGTGAATATTAAAAAGGGAAATAATTAATTTATTACGCGTTCAAAGCATGAAATAGGGAAGCTTGCGTCATGTTTAAAATACGCGCATAACAATATTTCAAAACAGTTTCAATTAAAAAATATATTTTCACGAGAGATTAATTTATTTCGACAAAATATTTTACCTATTATTTCAAATTTTAAAACAGCGTAAGTTACATTCAATTAAAAACTATGTTTTTATGCTTCATAATTACGTTTAAAATAACCAAATCCCTAATAAATTGATAAAATATCATTAAAAATACACAAAAACGTTGAATTAAAAATCACGCGATGACATAACTAACACGCGTAACGCATCTGGTGTCTTGAATACGACGCCACAGTCATGCATCTTTTGCATTAAATCCTATATTTGGACGACAGTTTTCGTTCAATTACAATTTAATTTTCAGTAATTGTTGTAAAGTTGATCAGTTCAGAGTGTTTTTAAAGTTTGTGGTGTCAGAGTTTGTGGTTGGCGAGCGTAGTTCGTAGCAAACCTAGCGCCCTAGTTATATAAATAATAATAAGAAAATATTGCTCTTGATTTTCTAAAACAAATGTACTTGGCTTTTATAATTTTATTGACAGTATTGTTATTTAATCCTTGCTAATAAATATATTTAACAGACACGCCACTGAATCAAAAGAAGATAAAAAATCATTTTCCCCAAAGCTCGTGCAGAATAGAAGAAACATAGCAGACCAAACAACTCAGATTTAGAGAGGAAGAAACTTTACACATAAAGGATATTTGCTGCCTCCATAGTATGTAAGGTTAAATAGCTTCAATAATAAACCTGTATGGAATGAGAATCAAACATGCAAACATCCTAACTGAAGCATTTGTTATGCGTGACAAAGAGAGCTCCTACATTTCGTAAGCCTACTATATTTCGTAACTGCTCTTTGATTTATTTAGAACTTGCTACTGGAGAGTTCTGCAAGAAATATGTGATGCGTACATAACTGATTTTGTATGGCATCAATTGTATGAGCAAATATTTTCAGAACTGCTAATCAAAACAGCGCACTTTATGCCGGTTGTGCAGTGAAACATTAATTAGTTTTCTAAATTAACAATTTCCCATTGTATTTTGTACTTAATAAGATAGTTATCATTCATTTCATTACGCGATACATATATCATTGGATTCCCATTCCCATCCTTAGTTAGATATCGAATATCCTTTTCCTAATTATTACATTTGCCGCCTTAGTTAATTGTCTTTCCAACATTTGAGCTTGTGGTGTTCGTCTAACAAAAAAGTACCCCAAACTAAAACAAAATACATTTTAATAATTTACATGTTGTAGATTACATATTAAATAAACAACGTAGTCAATTAAATAAATTGAAATATCATGCTTTTTTCATAAAGAAATGTTTAAACGCCATTTGAAATTGAAATAGGCAACTTGAATTAAAAAATATTTTTTAATTGTAAAATACAATATTTTCTAATTAAATATCCAATTTTATATATTTCATTTACTCCTAAATGCATTTAATATAAGGTAAAGCCAGGAGAGATGGCGCGGTCGGATAGATTGCGCACATAGAGGTTCGTGGGGAAGGAGTAGAGTGAGCGCGCAGCGACTCCAGGTAGTTGTACAACAACAGTAGTGGAGTGTCTACTTGAAAGTGCACGGTGATTGCTTTGAGCATCTAAGATAAAGTATTGCTATTTTTTTTCTCAAAGTAAGTGTTTGAATTTTCATAGCTATTCATCAGAATTTCTATACAATGTCAATAGTACAAAATATTTAAAACTTAAACGATTTCTCATAAGCTACTAATCTAGACTAACAATATGAACATCAACGGTTCGATTTAGAAGAGGTCCTGTTTAAATAAAAGGCCGCGCAATCTCTCCTACCGAAATTGAAGAGTTCGCGCATCTGGTACTTAGGAGAGATGGCGCAGCGTTCCCATTAGTTTCCATGCTACGAGAGATTACGCAGCTTATTGGTAAATTTGCATAAAAAATGAAAAATGAAAATGGACTAATTTTAAGTTAAACGTGTTATTAAGTAACATAATTTTATTTTGTAATCTTATCTGGACTTGCTTTTTCTGATTATTTAATTTTTTCCCTTTAATTAAAATTTTTTTAATCGTTTTTAAAATTATTTCCTTTTTCTGATTATTTAATCATTAGGTTGAAATATTCACTCCTAATACAATAATATTTGTTCACAAAAACCTTACAGAAATGTCATTTAAGTGTAATTATTATTTTTAGCAATTTAATTGTATTTATTATTAGTAACAATCTCTCCTACCCATGTGCGCATGCGCAATCACACCAACCCTATAAGGATAGATTGCGCAAAATAACTTTCTTGGTTTTATTACAACTGTTCTATTAAATTACAACATAACAACCAAATAGCAATGGAAATGCATAAAAAACAAATGAAGTAAAAATTATACATGAATAGTTTAGCAAAAAATTAATATTTAGATTTGTATTGATATTCTTTTGAATTGTGCGCAGACTATCCTAGCTTTACTTTACAGACCGGTATATTTGCTTAGGGAGCTTATGAAAAACAATGTATAGACCCTTGTTCCACATTATAACAAAACTTTAAAAAACCATTAATAGAAAGGATACTTCTTATTGCTTTCAATTCTGCTGGTATTTTAGATATTTTTTTTCAATTTTGGTACAAGATCCTGAATAATTTACCTTGCTCGTACATAAAAAGGATATAGGTTTATAAGCATGGAGTCTTGGCTTCCAAAAAGCACATTGTTATCATTTTGTTATCCAAAGGTACAAATTTTACCCTGTTTAAGATTTTACCCTTTTTCTAGTTTTTGATTAATGTTTTTCAAAAATTATTTTTTGTAAATTTATGAATTATACGTCATTTTTATTATTATTATTATTGATATTATTATTTATTATTTTTGCTATTATACCATTGCTTTATCACTGTTATCTTATTGATTATCGGAAACATAGGATTATTTAAAAAATAAATTAATATATATAAGTTTTTTTTATTTGATTTCGTTTTGTGGTAAAAACTACGCCTAACACCATCGTAGTTTATATATAATTTATTATAAATATAATAAATTAAAACATATGCGAAAATTATGATGGTGTTATGAGGACCTTACATAATATATCAAATTTATGTAATTGAAAATGAATTTAGTACTCAGAAGAAAAATTAAGCTTATCAGGGAGCTGAAAATCAAAGCTTATTTTTCCGTCTGATTTATTATGAAGATAAGAAAATAAATTCAGGACATACAGTAAGACAAAAAATATTCCAAGTAATTTAGAAATAAATGTATTTATTGAAAAATCTGCATATTACAATATTTCAAGAATTATTTCACGAATAATTCTAATTTAAATCGTCTAATTTTGAAATAAATAATAAATACATCTAAATGAAAGAAAATAATAATCTGTAAACATTCGTTTAAACTTTCTTGTGTGTGCAAATATTATTAAAAATTTAACAGTTTAAAATACATTTATGTTACCAAATTTTAATATCAAATTAATTCACATATATTGAGATTATTAAATCTAGAAAATCGTTTTAAGGCAAAATTTAAAATTGGATAAATCTGACTGCTAAGATTGTTATCATAAATTACTTAAATGAACATGAGTTATAAACAAAGCGCATTGAAACCTATCTTAACATATTTCAGACTTTCAGTCATTCTATACATTTTGATATTTTTACTACAAGTGCAGAATTACTGTTAAAAAAATAACACTGTGTTGCTGTGTGAAAAGGAACAGTACCTAGTCGAATTGAAACACGGTGTAAACTACAACTAATATTTCTATTTTTTTTATAGTTCAAGAAGTTTCATGCTAGTAAATATAAATTTGATTATGGCAAACGTGTGACATTAGTACGAATTATTTTCTTGTACCTCCCCGCGACAAAACTTGGAAGTTAAAAGATATATTTCAGGAGAAAAGACGTAATATAGTACTGATAGCCTTTGTCAACATAAAAAAAGACGGCTTGCCAACTGTAACATAAAATAATATTTTTTCCTTCATGTTCGTTTCATTTAATAAATGTATTTCCTATTATATATTTCCTAGCGTGGGAAAACAGACAGTTTTGCCATATCGATGTTTTCGTATTTTAAATATTTTTTTGTAATCGTCCTAATTATCC
Organism: Maratus michaelseni; assembly: GCA_963931845.1. Lineage (NCBI taxonomy): Eukaryota > Metazoa > Arthropoda > Arachnida > Araneae > Salticidae > Maratus > Maratus michaelseni. Next base: position 444,739,160 of record OZ007589.1, on the reverse strand, counting down.
AACTAAAATCTATGAAATTTTATTTTCGGATCCAGATGCAAAAGACTGAGTAACGTGATCAGTTTATTTATGAATTATCTGAATTGCATTGATCAATTATATTAAAATACTAGCTGTTACCCGTGACTTCGTTCACGCAACATTAAAAGAAGAATAAATACATTAATTAAGAAAATATTTCACTCCCGATAATTAAAAACGTTAAAATTAACTAACTATTTATCACATTTCATAGGCGACAATACGGTATTTTTTTGTTATAGGGACCTTGACATAATGCGGTCTTTAAAAAGTGAAATTTTGTGCCAAATGATCGCGAAAATGAAACTGCAACCAATGCAAAAAGGAGGGCCAAATAAAATCGTGGAAATAGACGAATTGGGTAAAAACAAATGTCAATTTTATCTGATAAACAATTTTACTTTTAACACCTTTATGAAACGTTTTAACAGCCATCCTTCAAAAAAACATTAATTGGAAATAATACATGCTTTTTCTTTAAATTCAATTCTGCCTCCCTGGTTTAATGTATAGCTGAAACAAATCTTATTTTCTAAATGACAGTATGTTGACAGGCAATTTTTGTTCTCCAGAATAAATTGATTCATGAAGTTTGAATATGTGAAAATATGTTTTTATTTTTCGGATAATTTACTGAAATCAAGATTTTGTTTTCACCATCTATTCAAAGTGAAAATCAATTCTGTTTTCAGTTTTAATGAGAAAATGGTGTAAAAAATATACGGATCTATTTTATTTCTCCTTTTTTTATACACAAATATGGAGTAATTTACTTTCCGTTTTTAGAGAAACTTCGTTAAAATTAACAAAAAAGAAAAAAAAATCTTGGCATCTAATTTAATTTTTTAAATTCTGACAGTTTGTGTAACATCCTCGGATCAATGATAACCGGTATAAAGTAAATCACGTTCGATATTCTGGCACTGTAAATGAAATTTGTAAATTCACGGGCATTCTCCCTGAATTGCTGCCGTAATTTTACGGGAAATGCCCCCTTTTCAAGGTAAACGGTCCATTTCAGTAAATTGCATGTTTTTATGGGCAAAAACAGTTTATCTAATAACAAAGCTCGTTTATCTAGTCACAAAACCTGTTTTCTTATGGACATTGCCTGCAATCTCTGCTGCAGTAATTTTGCTGCAGCAATTTTTTACAGTGAGGAGTAGTTGCGAAATACAAACATAGATTCGTGTTCATTTTCCTTTTCTTAAAATTATGATGGGATTTTTAGCAGAAAATTCTCATCTGTATATAACGGATATTCATGCTTAATAATCAGTATAGATAAAAAAAAACATTTAAATTTTACGTTATAAATATGGCGGGAAACTCATCTACTTTCTATACTTACTGATCCTTGTATTATTAATGTAAGGAATTGATTCACACTCATTTTAAAACACATTGGAAAATTCCCGTTTTATTTCAAATATGACGCCTCTTTTTCCCGCAGAGAAATCCCTTTTAAATAACATAATTCTTGTTAATTTTCTTTTCCAGGCAATTAATTTCAGTACTGGCATAGGGGAAATTATGTTGCTTTAACGAAATAATATTAAATCTTTAGTTTTTATCAACAAAAATGGAACTATTAATTCGTCATTTGTTTTTTGGTAATCGAGTTATTTCTTTTAGTTTTAATAATGAAAATAAATATTTCTCGCTATCCATGACATCATTTTCGATATGAATAATTTTGCGGAGCATATTATTGACATTTGCTGACCATTTTCTTTTGAAACTTCTTTTTACTTTTTTAAAATTTAAATAAAAAAATACGGTATAGTTATATTAGCCCTGCGCAGACGGTAAAACGCCAAGAATTATTACCATACAAAAGAAAAAAGCGAAGAAAAAGAACCCAAGATCATTTTATTTCACCAATCAAAGATATCCGCTTTATTTTTGATGTATGGCGTCATATTCGCCTGTTTCCTATGGTTACTCATATTGAAACCTTGTATTATTATTAAAAACTAAAAAAAAGTACGTTTTATTTCTAATAATATTATTTAATCTTCTTTTTAATTCTTTAATTTTTTTAATTCATTTTTATTTTTCACGTGAAAATTTTTCAATTGAAACTAAATTGTTGACTAAAAATTATTATTCCGGAATTCGAATTAGTTTTGGCAACGATAAAGTATTAGCAACGGTAAAGTAAATTTAACCATGTTAAAATATTATACGAAAAAAAATGTCCATTTACTCTCTATGAAAAAACGAAATTTTTAATTATTAAGAAAAATATTTGAATAAAATAAACAAAAACCAGCCTATGTTCAAATGAGGGTTATAATCAATCTGTATGCAAAAATACAGGACCATTAAAGGCTCCATTTTGACGCTGGCTTCAGCCTAACATTTGCGCACAATCAGATTTATAATATTATTAGGATTTCATGCTCGTATACTTTTAAGTTTGTATTATGTTTATAATTAAAAATTTTAAAAGTATCTTTGTTTTAATTTTTTGCACTCTCAATCTGTCTTTACTGCCCATCTTCTGAATTCATAACAAAATATCCCAGTTAAAAATGAACTGCAGTGAAGCTTAAAAAAAGTGCAGTTCCAAAACTGTGGTGATTTAGCACAAATCACTGCAGTTTTTTTTTTAAGTTGATACAACTGCAAAATAACTGCAGTTTATTAATTAATTGTTAATTACAGTTATTAGTTTTGAATTTTAAAGTTTAGTATCTTTGAATATTTGTTTTGTTTCACTTAAAGAAGGGGAAAGGGGAGGACTTTTACAGGTGCTCAAATTAGAACCTTAAAAAAAAGTCTTGAAAACAGTAGTAATTATTCGTAATAAAGTAAATAGTGAGTCATGGAATAATAACAAAAACTGAAAAGCTTTAACATCACTTTTAAAACTGCAGATAAAATACAGAAAATATAACACAAGCTTTTATAAATTAAGTTCTGTAAAATTACCTCACAGTAACTACAGTTATACTGCAGATACATCAGAAATTATACTTCTGAATTAATAACTGTAAAAATACGTCAAATTTACTGCAGTTCTTGTACAAATGTAAAGTCTCATTATTTTTTTTTAATTCATGGTTCTAAAATGATTTCACATAAACTACAGTATTTTTGCGGATAATAGCTCAGAGTATTTTTAAAATAAATCACTGCAAAATTACTCATTAGCTACAAAATAACTGAAGTATTTATGCAGTCAAGATTGCACAACGGAAAATCTACAGTTGACTGTAGAAAAACTTCAAAAACACTTCAATTCTGTAGAAAAACTACAGTTAATTTTTAGCTGGGATAGCTTTATAAAGTTATGAAAGTCTTCAATCAATGTATCAGTAATTGCAGTTTAAAACATCCAGTCAATGAGAGTTACGAGGGATGCACGATGACAAATAGCGCGCAATAGCGAAGGGGTTTAATAATTTCACTGATGTGTTTATTAATTGAAAACTGTTATTCAGGGTTTTCCGAAAACTTTGAAATGCGCTTTTTTTTTTTACCTGACCAAAATATGCTAGCAATGCGAATTCCAAAAATTGTTCAAAGTAAAGTATGAATAAAGATGAATAAAATAGTCCTTAAGTTAGTTTTGAAATAAGTTATACTTTTAAACTTTTATTCGGTCCTTGTGTCCTATATATATTTAGAACATTTTTCCCCATGGTATAACAAGTACAATAGTAGAATTTCCGATCTTTTATGACAAAAACATACCAAGTTTTGATAATTTGAATTTTATGAATTTTCAATGCATTCCATCCCTAAAAGCAAACAAAAACGCGTTTTTTTTTAGCAGGAAAGCTCTAAAATTTCATACAATTCAAAGTAGCAAAACTTTTTAATATTGGTCGCACAAGAACAGAATTTCTCTGTTACCACTGTGAGAGCATGTATATTATATATATATATATATATATAACTTAGAGAACGCTGATACCATACATTAATTAAAATATATATAACTTAATATATATGTTATATGTACCTTTATACAAAAACTTAAAACCTATTTTAATCTTTTTAGGATCCCCGTATACGAGGATAAACTAAATATAAGCTGGAATTTATTATTATTTATATATAATTTAATACAACACAATATTACTGATACAATCTTTTTTCATTTACATATACTTTTGTTTTTAAAGCACATTTGCCTAAATCGTATGTAACTTTACTTCTTATTTATCATAGAATGAAGAGGGGTTGTTCTCACGCCAAATGATGCCAACGCATTGAAAGCTGCATTTTCAGTGAAATTGTTGACATTCGAGTATCTCTTTCATTTTCTGAAATATATAATATTTACATTGTGACTAGTCTATCCTATAGGTTGAATATTGGAAAATTAATTGACTTGTTTCTTCTAGTTTTTTTTTTCTTAATTTAACGGCATCAGGTCGAGCATTGTCATTGCTTAAGATAGCGTTGTTAAACAGAAATCTGTAACTTTTCCGTCGATATGCATGTTTCGATTCGTCCAACACTGGCAAAAGTATGCTGGTTTTGAGTGAGGTTGCAATGTGCATGGATATTATCATCACACACATTTGTGTAACGGGTATTTACGTATTTGATTCACACATTTGTTGGAGTCATTTCTATGGTTGGAGTATATGTATGAAATATCACTCTACATTAAGTAAATCGTTTCCTTTAATGAAAATTTATACCGGTGCAATATTTGAAGATAAAAAATATTTCATTCCAAATATGTTTAAAGTAATAAGTTATCATACCAGTTTTATGTATTTGAAAAAACCCCATTCAACTCATGTTCTCCATTACCGTTTGCTACACTATTAATATCGAGATACCTAATTATAAGCTGTTCTTATATAATATATGCATAATCTGTAAACATGAAACCACTCTATTTATTAATGATGTTTCTGTGAAAAACAATTAAAGAGTTCCAATGTTTAATCATATCGATAAATAAAGGCTAAAATACGAAAAACTGTTTATTAAAACTTATAACACTGCTAAAATATCAGATGACTATTTTAATAATACAAAACTCATTTTCTCCGATCATTTTACTTAACTTACATATTTATATTTAAAGATTCTTAATTATATTTCTTAATTTAATATTTATAAAATAAATAATATAGTAAAGGAAAGTAAAATCTGAAATAATTTATATTGATTAGCATAAGAGAAACAGTGTTTTGTGAAGAATTAAAGAAAAATATGAATTCCTGAATTTTTACTTTTCTGAATGTCTCACAATGAAATGACAAACAATAATATGATTTTAAAATTAATTTTGTACAGTAACATGATAATCTTAAGTCGCGCATTCAGACCCGAAATTGCGATTAAATATAAGTATTACAAAATCTTTCATATTTTATTTAGAATTAAAATGTATTTTTGGTGTCTTGGGTAAACGTATAGCAATTGAAAATTTTAAGTAATTTTTAGAGGACTTCGTAAATAGTACTTTAAGTTAAGGCTTTTGAAACACACTACAAAAATCATTGATTTGAAAAAAATACTACATATTGCTTAGTTGGTATTATTTTTTTTGGTAGTGCTTTTACTATTGCAATATATGTTTAGGATGTATTTTTTATGCTTGCGTTTTCATATTGAAGTTCATGTTCAAAAAAAGGATATTTTCAAGAATCCAATAAGCAAGAATTTGAATATCGGAATTCAGGTTTTTCGATATATAATTCAAAATATGAAAATACTAGATCATATTTTATGAACAACTTCCTATTTCTTTGTTCACGCTTTTATGTATAGATATTTCTTAGGTATAAGGAACACAAATTAAGTATAAGTTGTTAAAGTCCAACAATCATCATGTTTTTTAAATATACATATATATCATCAACAACAGCAACAAACATTTTCACCGCTTTATTCGACCGCTCAACTCCAGCCAGTTAAAGCGGTCAGATTTGAATATGAAAAGGTTATGGAATCGAGCAGCGTTTAACATTTTTTGATCAATAAATTGCTAATTGAGTTAGCTCCAGGGTTCCGTGGTATAATTTATAAATGGATATATATTGTCACATATCATCATTATCATCGTCAACCATTTTCAATCAACTTCTGGATGCAGGTCTCCCTCAGATTTTCCCCTGTGCTTTAGTCATCCCATTAACACCCGCCACTTTTCTTATTTCGTCACCATATCTTAACTGGGGTCCGTCGATTATCATCTTTGAAATGTCACTGTAGGTTGTTTATACTCCATCAATTATCTTGTCTTCTTGCAGTGTGTATAGCACGTTTCCATTTTAACCATCTTATTCTCACGATGATTTCAAAAACTTTCGTTCTAATTATTATCCACGTTATACATTTTCTGTCTATTCTAATTAACTTTCTAGCTATCTTTCCATACTTCGCTGCATTGTTTACAATCTTTGTATCATCCGTTTTGTTAGCGTTCATGTTTCCACTCCATAGGTTAGTGCTGGCAAAACACATTGGTTAAACACCTTTCATTTCAAGCAAAGACGCTTGTTATACTTTAGTATAACACTGTTTTGCCAAAAATCACTACATTCATTTGTTATTATTTTATTGTTTTATCTCATGATGCTGTTGTCCGATGTTATTTATTGTCCAATCTACAGATAATACTGCACTTGCTTTATATCACAGTTGTTGTAGACGATCTTCCTTTTTGAAACAAATGGATTAAATATCACCGTATTATTTTCCAAATTTATTTTTAATTACACGTTAACGCTAGCTTCTACCAAATATTTTAATATATCTTCCAAGTTTTCAGGCTTTTACTGAAAACTAAAATATTGTCAGTTAACTGGACATGGCTTAAATATTTCTATTTATTATAAACCTTTCCATTTCCCATTCCATCTTCTTCAATTGTCTTCTAAGGCAGCAGTAAAAATTTTAGGCGAAATGGTGTTCCCTTTTCTAACAATTCCTCATCCATATTTGCTTTTTATCTGTCTCAACGAATAGTTGCAGTTGCTTTCGTGTAAATCAAATTTATAATATCGGTGTAAGGTTTGTCTATACTGATGTCCTCCAGAAATTTTAACACTGCTGATGATAAAATAACATAAATGCTTTTTCATAATCAATTTAAACGTGGCAGATATAGAAATTATATTCCTTGTATTTCTCTATGAGTCGCTTTACTTTTTGATTAGGATGCATTGTGCTAAATCCACTTCTGAATCCTGTTTGTTCTCTAGGTTGAGCTCTATCTAGAACTAATTCAAATTTTATCGAGCTTTGGAGAATATTTTATATATTACTAACTGTAAGCTGATCAGATGGTAGTTTTCAATGTATTTATTTTCCCTTTTCCTTTAAATCAGCATATTCATTTAAAATAGCATTATTGCAATCTTGTGAAACCTGCATGAGTTAGAAGAAAGCTATGTGATTGACACATACGACTAGTTACCATTATTCTGTTGCAACAACCAGGACTGAAAAACTGAAAATGTATAGTGAGTTTACCATTAGTCGTCGAAAGTAAATATTACCCATGTTTTAAAACATACGCTTGTGATCCGATAAAGGTTTAAACTTTTTTTTTTTTTTTTTTTTTAATCTCTACAATAAAATAGTACTTATATTTCAATAACAGAAAAATACAATCTAATATTTCGCAAAATTGAAAGAAGAATCGTAATTGTTTAAATATCATGTAGCTGTATAAAAGTTTTTAGTTAAACCCAGCTAAAAATGAACTGCAGTTTTTCTACAGAAGTGAAGTATTTTTTAAGTTTTTCTACAGTTAAATATAGATTTTCTGTAGTGCAATCTCGACTGCAAAAAATACTTGTGGTACGTTTATTTTGTAGTTAATTTGAAGTAATTTTGTAGTGATTTATTTCAAAACTACTCTGAGCTATTACCTGCAAAAATATTCTGTAGTTTATAAAAAATCATTTCAAAACCACAAGTTTAAAAAAAAATCAGACTTTACATCTGTAATAAAACAGCAATATGATGAAAAGCAAATTTGAAATATTTTAACAGTCATCAATTCAGATGTATATTTTCTGATGTATCTGCAGTATAACTGTAGTTACTGAGAGGTAATTTTACAGAACTTAAGTTATAGAAAGTTTTCTGTAGTTTTTCTGCAGTTTTAAAAGTGATTTTAAAGCTTTTCAGTTGTTATTCTTGCATTACTCACTATTTACTTTAATAATAATAATTAATACTGCTTTCAAGACTTATATTTTAAGGAATTATTTTTAACACCTGTGAAAGTCCTCCGCTCCCCCCCCCCCAACTTTAAGTGAAATAAAACAAATATTCAAAGATATTAAACTTTAAAACTGAAAACAAATATACATATAAAAATCAATCAATGTTCCTTATGGTTAAAATGTTACCATAACAAAGACCGACTTTAAGATTTCAGGGGCACGGGACACAAACATAATAACGGCCCCCTATATCATTTTAAGTGCAAAACTATTGCATTAAAACCACATATTCCATTATACTAATTTGCTATTCATACAATACTATATCACTATCTTACACATTAATTAAAGAAATAATACAGCTATGAACCATAGACGTATTATAAATCATATTAAAAATTCCATTATACTAATTTGCTATTCATACAATACTATATCACTATCTTACACATTAATTAAAGAAATAATACAGCTATGAACCATAGACGTATTATAAATCATATTAAAAATTTCAATAAAAACATCTAATTATATAAAATAATTAAATATATAAACTTAATCGTACAAAGAAAATAAGACTAGTTCGCAAATTAATTCAACTTATTTTTTAAATTACGTATTAATTTACACAGCAACAACAATTTTTCTTACTTAATTCAAAAATTACTAATTATTAAAATTAAATTAAAATTGTTTTACAAGCTATAACTATATAAACAGGTCCCTTCATAATAATAATAATAACAATAATAATAATAATAATAATAAAAGAGAAAAAACTAACTCGCAAATTAATTCATTTTTTTTTTTTTTTTTTTACGCATTAATTTAAAAAGCAACAACTATTTTTATTTTATTTAAAAGTTATTATTTATTAAGATTAACTTAGAAGTATTTCACAATCTATGAAAATATAAACAGGTACCTTCATAAAAAAATATTAATAATCTTATCAATAGTCACTTCACTAAATTACTTTTAATAAAAAAGGGCCTTTCACAAAATTCTCTTAATAAAATTTGTCCCTACACAAAATCTATTTTTATAATAACATTCTCAATATTAATAATTTTTCTATTAAATTATGTTTCTCAAGTTAAAATATATAACACATTTAAAAAATATATATCTTATGAATTAATTCTGTATATAAATAATATCTGCTAAGATATTTATTTTACAGATTTACCTCAAAATCCCATATTTCACATCGTCAAATTACCTACCAACGAAAAAAATTACTGCTTATCTGATCACCCTCCCCCTATGACCACATGCAATCAACACATTTCTAAGACACATTTCTAATGGATAAGACGCTCAACTTCCAAACATTAGACACTTAGTCCTTAATGTTGGCAATTGGGAAGAATGTTCTTTTAAAATATTAACAAATGTATTAACAAATAAATATGCTTAGAAAAAAGAAAGAAAAACAAAATAATTTTTTTACAAAGTTACCGCAGTTTTAAACTACAGTACTTTTGCAGCTGTATCGACATCAGAAATTCTGTAATGGAATCGGTCAAATCACTGCTGTTTTCAAACTGCATTTTTTTCCTGATTTTCTATAGTTCATTTTTAGCTGGAAACTAAGTCGGCGTATACAAAACGGGTGGATGAAATATTTAAAAATAACTCCTTGTCACTTTTTTTTATTAATTTGTACTTTGAAAATATTAGTTCCGAAATACAACATTCCAATATTAATACTTTTTATCAAGTTGTGTTTACCGGAAGTCAAATTTCCTAGCTGTTTTAGAAAACCGATTCACGTTAAGATTAGTTTTACTTGAATCAAAAAAATGAAATTCTCATTCCTACCATAATTTATTTCTTTTTTCCCCTTTCTTTTTAAATATAAAATCTGTTATATTACAAAAAACCTTCTGATATCAGATCATCTAAAAAACCTTTTTTTATATATCGCTAACTAGCCGGGCATGAGTGCCTAGCTTCACGAGTTAGTACTTATGCGTGGTGTGATATTCGCCTGATCAGAGCATGGCTGTTATACACCTGACAAGAGCCTTGTTTGCATCTCTGCAATGATCTCTAGTGGTTTGCTACAGTTTGCTTTGTTTGCCGGTTCAAGGTTTCTATTTAACTTTGTTGAATTGGCAGATTTTAAAAAAAAAATAAACAAGAGAAATGAATCGGTCTTGTAATTTAAAACCTTGATCAGGTGACGAGACCTTCAATCATTTTATTGGAAATAAAATTATCTAGTGCGTGGGACTCCTTTAATCTCGAAACGTTGCTGTTGTTATTGTTTCTGAAAAGTACGGATGCTCTTTAAAATTGTTTTTGTTACACGCATTTTAGGTGAATGAAATGGAGTCGCAAACTTTTTCTATGCATACCTTAGACGTAAATGCACACGTCGTGCTCGAATTTCTCTAGTTATAGCTTTTGAATAAAGTAGAAATAGAGCGTGGTTTGAAAATAAAATATGTCTTTATATTGATAATTTTCAGTGTGACAAAATTATATTGCATAATTTTATGTATTTTGTAATAATACAATACGATATTTTTATTGTTATTTGCAAGTTATATTTAAATGATGTAATTATAGTTGAGGAATAAATATACCTAGCAATTATGAAGCATTGTGAATTATCCTCTTCTTAATAGAACTGGATACGGCAGCACAGACAATCACCTCATCGACTTCACGGCTGAAATTCCAGAATTAATTAAAACTCGATTCGTATATTACAACGCAATCGGTGTGCCAAGTCATATCCTGGTGGAAAACACCTTAAAACCCGATTTTAGCGGTTGACTCGTAGATTTACCATTGTGTTTTCCTGCACCCAAAGGTATGAAAACATGGAGGACTAGGAGCAGGAACACACATTAGTAAACCTACGAGCCATCCGCTAAAATCGGGTTTTCGGGTGTTTTCCACCAAGATATGACTTGGCCGACCGATTGCGTTTTAATATGCGAATCAAGTTTTAACTAATTCTGCAATTTCAGCTGTGAACTCGATGAGGTGATTGTCTGTGCTCTCGCCTCCCGGTGTATAAGTTATAAGGTCACTTTTCTTTTAATAATTATTTAATGCAAATTAAAATGAATGTATTTCACTTTTATTTTTGTATCAATAATTTACAACACGCCAATTTTTGATTGATAAGTAAGTTTTCAAATTATGTATCTGAAATATCGCTATTTTTGTTAAAGGGAAGTTCTGTTCATTCACAGAAAAACAGGTGTTTCTCTTAACCCTTCCCGGCACAGTGGTCCCACTCCGGGAACACCTAAATTTAATTCCAAACTTGCATTCGACACCAAGAATATTTAATAACATTTTGTTTCTACAATGAAACTTTAAAATAAAGAGTTCTTATTTCTTAAAAAAAAAAGTCGTTTGGAAATTCTGGTGTCAGTCAGTAATTTCTCATTTTACCAACATACTTTATGCCGTAAAGGGTTAACACTGCCAAAAATGTTCTCTTTTGTGCTCAAGTCAGAACTTTGAGCAATGAAAAATATATTTTTAATAATAGGCATAAAAAATCGAGTTTTTTTTTCTTTTTAACACGTAATTTAACGAATTAAATTTGCTATGAAGTTCCTGACATTTCCCAAAAGACATTTCTATGAAATGAATTAGCAGAAAAGGTCATTTTATTTTTGAAAATATTTTGCTCCCTTATTTATTATCCTCTTTTCCCTATTTTGCCTTACATAATTCGTGATGTCAAATAAAATGTAACTGAATTTTTCCTTCAGTTATTATTATTTTTTAAATATACCATTGCTTTTTCCAACAAATTTTGCCAATGAAAAAATAATGCACAATATTCGTACTTTAAGATATATGTATTGCCAATTTTAAAAATGCGTTGCTTTTCAAAAATTTTGCATTCTTGTTCCAGTTTTCAATAATATTAAAGTTGTTTATAAGCTGAACAACTCTTATATGTTATTTTAGAAATAAGAAAAATAACACATTTATTCTAGAAATGAAACTTAATTCTGTAGTTGCCATTTTCTTTTGAAATTCATTTCGTTTATATAGTATTTAGAAATTATCCTAACATTCAGAAAACAGCTTTAAAAAAGCGAAACTTTCTGATGGATTACAAGAAAATTACTCTCGAGTTTAACAAAAAAGTATGTTTAAAATTCTGAAATCTAAATTACTTTTTAATCAAAAAAGTTTTCTTTTTAAATGTGTTCGGAGCAGAATTTCGTAATTTTAAATTGCACAAACACATTTTATTAAACTTAGATTTCTTATAATCCGGAATGTTTTTTTAATTAAAAAAAATATTTTACTTTTCCATAAAAGTATTTTCTATAATAAAAATATATCAATTATTATAAAACATTCTTATTTCCTTTATATAATATTAGTACAATGGGCACAAATAGATAACTATATTAGAATTTCGAATTACAATTTTGAAAAATATAATAAAAAATATAAAAGATATATTTAAAAATATGAAATTAGTATTATATAATTTATATTAGTTCACACTCAAGGTGTACACAACTAAACTGGAAAAAACGTGTTAAATTTGTAAGAAAAAAATGATTATGAAAACTTTTCATTTTTTGGTAGTTTTGTTCACTACTCTTAATTGATATGAAAAGTTTCGAAGCAATTCCTGTCATATTTATTTATTTTTTTAATTATGCCACCTCTGTAAAAACTGCTGAATAATAATGACTTCCCGGATCATCAATATCAACTGCCAAAACTAGGAAGAACAAAATTAAAACTAACTTTTTTTCTAAAAATATTCGATGTTTCGATATTTTCAAATATATTCCATGAGAAAAGTGCAAATACTCTCAAATATCATCAGAGAATGTAAGAGGAAAATAATTTGATATGCACATGAACTTTAGGTAGCTTTCAATACAAAAATTAAAAAGCTACATATTGCAGCCGTTCAGAGGAAAGCAATTCCGGAAAATTTTGGTTAAAATCACCGATCATGGCCCCCAGACACCAAAACCATCCTCCATTCAAATGTAGATTTGTATATATATATATATATATATATATATATATATATATATATATAGCACTCGCATTTCAAAACTGATACTGATTTGGATGGAACTAAGTGTGAGTATTAATCTCACCAATATCTCGACCGAGTTCGTTGACCAGCTTGGTCCACCATCTTGTTTCAAAACAGCGGACACTAAAAATTAAAAATTCAAAAAAATATACAAACAATTATTCAATTTTTTTTGTTTAAATGTTAGGCCTTGATACGAGGATTCATGAGCATTTTTTTGCGTCTATCTTAAATACTGGCAGATATAGCAGTTTGAAATTCTAGGTTGGCTGTCATTTTGAAACAAGACAGCGGATTACAAAAAAATCAGGAATTAATTTAATAGTTTTAGTGGCCGTGATTTATCGCAAATTATTATATTTCACTGCTGTAAACATTTTCTGAATCATACGTAAAAAAAACTATATTCATATCCCTTAGCGCCAAATTCTCACCCAGTTTGGCGACACTTAGCGAAATATCACCAAATTTGGCGACTAAATTAAGCCTTCATAATTAAAGACAACTCACCTATAGCTCTATAATTTGGCGAATTTCTTATTCACTTTCAGTATTAACGAATAACCTGTAATCGGATTCATTGCATTTTAGTTTGCTGCTTTCGACTAACATTAGCTAAAATTTTAAAACAGAGATATAGGAAAGCTATCTTTTCCTCCCGGTACAGGCCGGAAGGACTTTTCTTTAAAAGCTTTTGCATAAATCTTATTCATACTACAATAAAATTTCCCATCACTAAATACGTGTACTTTGGCAGTAATTAAGAATGTATTCATTACAATATATACAACTGCGAAGATTTCCATACTAATAAATTGATAAAAATGCCTCAGATCTTATTGAACATCAGAAAAAAACAAATCTTTTGATACATGTTGTTTCATTCCCACACATGTAATTCTAAGTGACAGAATAAAATCATTTCTTGATAAGTATCATATATTTATATTTGGTGAGAATATATTTTTCTTGTCTATCATCTTGATTTTTTATCCATTGTGTTTTTATTTTTGGAAAGGACGTGTATTGGAAGAGGATAAATGAATTTGTTTCCTTTTCGTGAAAAAGTGTTAACCGAAGAATCTTGCTTGAAATATTGTCATGACAAAAATGTAATTTTATCGAGTAAATAGAGAAAAAGATTCATTGTGTTATATGTAGGCGAAAGGTTTTTCTCGTTCAGCAGCAATTTAGCTTTTTATACCAAGTTTGAAATACGATTATATGAACATAATTTTGATATTCTAAGATCTTTAAAACGAAACTTCCTGAGTGTGGCATAGGTAAGAATGTCTTTTGATATTCACATACATTTTTAGTAATCGTAATAATATTTTCCGAAATTAAAATATTAATACTTTTTTTTTTCCCTGCAAGGAAATTTTAAGCATTTGATTAATGTTTCTCTAAACGTAAATGGAAGTTGGTGGGTTGGTTGATTTATGACTCGAGGGATATAGGCGCTAGGGGGGAAGTGCCCTCGGTGGGGGTTTTTCTAAAGGAAAACTCCGAACAGTTAGGTCGACGAGCGCGGCAGGGGTTTGAACCCAGCACCTCCCGTCTACCAGGCTTGAGATCAGAAACCCTCAATCACTGGTGGGGCCATAAACGGAAGATAAGTGTATTTTTACAATATATGTTTTAGCGTATAAATACTCCTTGTTTTGTGTATTGAAGTAAAATATCAATGAATTTTAATGTTATTTGGAAAAAATTGTTTTTGCTCTTGACTTATTGAACTGTTAACGTGGAATTATTAACGTGGTTTTTTGAATAACTTTTATTATTATTATTATTATTATTATTATTATTTTAATACTAAATTTTCCATTTTCAAAATTTTAAATAAAAAACCGGGAAATATCCAAATATTCAGGAAGTGTGTTTTAAAATTCATCATTTCAAACATGTTTATATAGAATTTATACTTAATTAAAAATCCAGATGAAACATCCGAATTCCAGATATAAACAAACGAACACTGTTGCCATTCAGCCTCACAAATTCAATTGAATCACAAATGAACGACGCTTTGAAAGCTTCACATCCGATTCTGCTCTTAAAATATTTATAAAAGCATATTAAAGCTTTTAAATATTTTAATTTTGTTTAAAACCTTCAAAAACTATTTTAGCCATCATCTATCGAGAAATCCAAGTGTGGGAAAGTATATTGTAGGTAATCATTCTAGAGCGAAACTACTTCCATGTCATCCTACTATGATGGCGAACCCGAGCGTAGCGAAACGCCATGTTAGGCTTAATGAAAAATATATGACAACTAAATTATACTTTCTTCTGCCTCAAATCATGTCTGTTCAGCATATTTTCATATAAAACATCTATATCAACATTTCTGTAATAAATTTTTTTCTGTAAACACCTTTTTTCAGAAATAGTGGTGACAGGTTTTGTAGGTGTATGAGGCACACAGAGTTTGCAGAGTAGATCATCATAAGACATTTATTTACAATTAAACGAAGACAAAATATATACAGCTCGTATGCGACTGAGAGCCGACATCTTTCTTAAAGTAACAACCGCTCTCGTTCCCGGAGCATCATCATCGTAACTGTACGCGCATGCGCCATACGTGCGGAGAGGAGAATATGAACGTTGTTTTCCAACAATTCCCCCCTTACAACGTGCATTTTCTTAACAAGGCATTAATTACTCTCCTATTATGCAAATATTATATGCAAATTACAGAGAAACAAAATATAAAATTACAAATACAAACAGTATATACTTTAAACTTATATGGAAAAAGGATACAGAATAACATTGAATATTTTTAAATACTTAGTCCTATTAAATCACAACATTTTTTATGTTTATAGGCACTTAAATCTTTTGTTAAAATGTCTGCTACCATATTTTCAGTTTCTAGATATTTAACTTCTATTTCTCCATTCTCATATATTTCGCGCACAAAGTGATGGCGAATGTCAATATGTTTTGTGCGAGAATGATAAAATGGATTCCTTACTAATTTTTGAGCAGACTGATTATCGCAGAATATTAAAGTAGGTGCAGACACTATTTCAGGAGAAAGTTCATTTAAGAACCGTCTGAGATGTAAAGTCTCTTTAGCAGCCTCTGATAAAGCCATATATTCTGCTTCAGTTGTGGATAATACAACAGTTCGTTGCTTTCTCGATTCCCAAGATATAGCACCACCGGCATATGTAAAAATGTATCCGGTATAGGACTTTCTATCATTGACATCTGAAGCCCAATCAGCATCAACAAATGCAACTAAGGACTTAGTATCACGTTTAAAAATCAGTCCTTGATCTTGAGTACATCTTATGGTCAAATATAAGATAAAACCGAAAAGAATAAAAAGTACTGCGATCATTAAATTTCAAAATGTCAGAAAAAAATAAAACATAGACAATATATTCGTAACAGAATATATTGCATATATAATTATTTGTCTTTAACGTTAAAGGTGTAACATTAATACTTCATAAACTAATAGGCGATGTATATTACTTGTTTCAAAAGTATTTCTGGTTAACACTGAATATGTGATTAAAATTGTTCTTAACTATGTCTAAATATGATTTTCTGTAGCAAATTTTACTTTAAAAATTACATATATAAACTATATACGATTAGTATGAGGCTCTGCCTCCTGCGCCCTTTGTGAGCAAACCCCCCATATTTTCAGCAGACTCGCGCGTTATAAACTCCTTTATAATTTAGCGATTGGTGTAAACACACTGTAATCTACCCCAATAACAGATTTAAAATTGTTGAGTTTAAGAGTATTTTAAGAAATTTTAATTGTTTATGGATGAACAGGCCGGCAGACAGATTAATTGAATATACCATATGTTTGACGTAATACTTATTTGATAATTTAGAATTACTAATGAATTAATAATTTGTAATTATTTACCATACGTACCATGTTTGACGTAATTCCTTATTTGATAACATAGAATCACTAATGATTTGCTATTTTGTAGTTATTTACCTGCCTTTATATGTTAAAATATTGATGTATTAAAAATATAACAATTAAAAAATGGTAGTTTTATTCTTTACAAAGTACACAGTCTCCTTATAATTTTTAAGTCATGAAGACAAGGATCTGTTTTATTAGAATTTGAACGAAAACCTTTTCAATCACGTTTACAATACGTATTTCATGCTAAACTACACCTAGCACGTACTATTGTGTTCAATGTTTGATTAATTTAACTTTCTTCAATTATCGGATTATATTGAACTTACTCACATTTAACATTTAATTGTGCTCAACATTTCTAACCTGTCCAAGCATATGTGAAAAATTTGCACAGTCAAAATGATGTACATTTCTTCTAATTAATATTTTCTAAGATACCTATTTCCGTCACATTGTTATTTATGTACAAGTTTGTTTTGTGACTACCTGTATTTCATTAGAGAAATTTTCGTGGTAGGTTTCTAAAACATTTGAAACAGAAACAAGCTTAGGATTAGGTCTCTACAAAATTGGCAAGAAAATACTAAAAACACAATTCTTGTTTAAAAAAGTGCTATTTATAAAGCGAACCATTTTTGAGATATGCAAGTGATCAATCGACACGTAAAAGTTATTGTGTAAAAATAGAGCAAAAAAATAAAATGTAAAAAACCCATTAATCAAAACATGCCTAAAGGTATCCCCACCCTCTCCTTATATGTATATTGTCATTTCGAATCGCATGAATTAATCATCTTATAGAACTTCAAGGTAATTTCTTCTGATAAGGAGTTCGTATAATCTAGTTTGCACAGTTATAAAGATTTAGAAACCGGGGTTAATATATTTGCTGAATGGTATGTTTATACATCCCTACTATTTTTTGCCCTTAATACACTATAAAATTATTCGAATGACTGAGTGTTTTTTGTCACTTGCGCAAATCGTTATTCTACTTTCTATTTCTATTTAAAATTATTAAAAAATTATTATTGTACTAGATGGAACCCGTCAAAACTTGACGCAAAAAAATACTATAACAATATCAGTAAAATAAGCATCTTTATTATTTATGAAGGGGCGCGTATAAAACAGTCTTTCAAATATTTTATTTAATTTTTCCTCAGTCAAATACAGTACTATTTCCGATGCAAACTCCAAACAAACAATCCGTAAATAACTATGTAATGCAAATCAGTTTGACATTACCACCATATTCCCCACGGCAAGAAAAAAAATTCATGGATCTATGAAGTATGTACAAATAGTATATTCCTACGTTTATATCATATTCAGTAAATAACAGAACATAGTAAATAAAGCACACATCTCCCCCCCCCCCTCTGTGATAATGCAACCGAATGAGCTCCTATGCCAATGTGCATTGCATCTGGCCAAAAGCACCATCGAAATTCGACGTTAAAAAAGTTTTAAAATGATTAAATTAAAAGTTTTAAAATGTCCTCTTTAATCATTGTTCGTTTCAAATCCATATCTTCTAAAACGCATTCATTGTTTTAAGCTAATCAATTTTTATGCAAAGATTAAGAAGTTTTTTACAGTAATAAATCTATCTGCAGATGAGGGAGATTTTTAATGTTTTCAAGTGTAATTTATTTGTATGGTTTCTTCGGTTCCTTGACATAATCAGGATGATTATCCCTTTTCCATCACAGTCGGGGATATTTTTCCTCTTATACAGTTGGTAAATGTAAAAAAAAATTAAAAAAAATGCAATTCCTAGCATATCCTGATATCTGATGGAACACATTCATCAACGAATTCAACATATCAATTTTATGTTCAACATAAACTAAAAAATCTTTTTTTTTTTCTGACAGATTTTTGTTTAGCGCCAAAATGTTCGATCTTATGGATAATCTGATCTTATGATTTATCACTTTTTTTTAAAAATTATTATTCACTTTTTATGATGGTTAGGGAAATCTATTTTCAATTGTGGCAACTTTCCCAAGGGCTGTTTTACATTATTGAAGTAAACTGGTGGTCATTGATAAGATAGAATTGAAAATCTTTTCATGCTTGAAAATTATTTAAAAAGTCGTTAAATTAATCGGCAGTTTTCAAATAAATTTCAATCGAAAGCTAATTTTTTTTCTAATTGATGATGTAAGAATTGAAATTGTAAAATGTAGTAAAAAAATAGAAATTTGTAGTATTTCGAAGTGATGTATGGCGCGATGAAAGCTAAAGCGATAGCGCCTTTGTTGTCACAACTGTTGTACATTTCTAAAAATTGCCACTGTATTTTGGCTGGCGTCCAAAAGTGGAAAAACATTTTTTGACATCGAAAGAGAAATTCACAGTGAAAGAAATAGGACTTTGCGCTAATAAGGAACTGTTAAATGAACTTATAATAAATCTACCAAAATAATTCCTATGAAATACTAGTCTTACATTGTTTATTCTAGCTAAAAATACAATGATTATTTCAAGATTTTCTTCTACCATAACACTATTTTTAATAACTTTAAATTTCCTGAAATCCTTTACTTTTGTGATTTTTTTTATTAAAAAAGGAAATCTTCTAGCCTATAATTAAAAAAAAAAAGCAATTGGTAACATGTAATCAAGGTATGCAATCAAGATGAAGAAATCAATGACGGCTCCAATTCTAATCTTTATAATCATGAATGCAAAAATCAGTAAAATTATGTCATGTTAACACAATCATATACATTTTTCTCTTTAGTTTTATCAATGTTAAAATGCACTTCAAGCTAAGCATAACGTCATTTTCACCAGCGCAAACTTTTCACACGTACTTTATATACCTTACATTAATGCTTAAACACCATGCACACAAATATAAATATATTTTGTATTTAATTGTAATGAAAAAATGGCATCAACAAAGTTATAATGCATAATGATAAAATAAACCCAATGGACAATATTCCCGTGACGTCACAATAAATATGAATTTTTTTTCGCTTATAAAACACGCGGATAAGTATTTTTACCGAAATTTAACTTGCAAATTAACAAATTCGGCCTTAAAACCGCGTGCTTTTAGTATTTATTATTTCTCTTTTATTCAACCACAGAGTTTAGAAAATAAACTCTGTGCTTCGGAACAGTAGGCGTTATCCGATTATGACGTCATTAGCAGACGTAAAAGTTTAATTGAAAATTACGGTTAATTAATTAAATTTTCGAACAAACGAATGCACGATAACAAATCTGTGTCCAAATATCTTTCATTTAAAAAAATAATGATGTAATTTGATGCAGTAGTTTGTTCTCACGGATTGTCGAAAGAAATCGCTTAGCGTTTTAAATATATAGATATTTAAATTCTATATTTAAATTTAATAATAATAAACTTGTGAAATTTAGAGTTATTATTTTTTGTTTTACATTCACCGATAGGTCGCTTCAGTATGTTAAAAAAATTAACAAAAACTTTTTTTTTTCATATGTGTTCCAGTTTTTCGTGTAATGAACCGCTCTTAATTATTTCTGAACCGTCCTAATGCTTTGAAATGAAGATTTTGTTATATTTTAATTTCTGTAAAAAACACAATTAGACAGTTTGATTATAACCGAGATTATTAAACCTATACGAAAGTAAATTTTTGTGAAATTAAGAGTTATTATTTTCTGTGTTACATTCACCGATAGGTCGCTTCAGTACGTTAAAAAAATTAACAAAAACTTTTTTTCTCATATGTGTTCCATTTTTTCGTGTAATGAACCGCTCTTAATTATTTCTGAACGTTGCTTAATGTCTTGAAATGGGGATTTTGTTATATTTTAATTTCTATAAATAGCACAATTAGACAGTTGGATAATGACCTAGATTTTTAATCCTCTACGAGAGTAACTTTTTGTGAAATTTAGACTTATCATTTTTTGTATTACATTCAGTGATAGGTCGCTTCAGTATGTTAAAAAAGTTAACAAAAACTTTTTTTTTCACATGTGTTCCATTTTTCGTGTAATGAACCGACTCACTGTTCTAGATAGACCATAGAACACTTTAGTCACGCCTTCTGTCCTTACTTTTCCCAATTCTCCTTCAAAAGTAATAAAACCTATATTTCTGCAATTTCTGGAATTTACTATATGAAATGACTGCCTTCAACGAGGGATGGTGGAAGATGCATTAAAGTGAAGGAAGCTGCTTATTTTGGTTTCCGTTTGGTTAGCCTAGTTCTAGAGGAAGAATTAATAAAAGTTTTTCAGGTTACAAGTTAAGAGGCTGACGCTGAAGCTCAATTAGTAAGAAGACTTTTTTTTTTATAGTGCTTTCACTGCAATTATGGGTGGATAAGAGCTACAATGCACTTTATATTTAAAAATAAAATTACTTGTTTACTTATAAATTACTAAATATATTTAAGTTTCTATACAGTTATTAGTATTGTTATATTTTGGTTTAATTTTATTAATTTGGAAAGCTATATTTTGCTTAAATAGTTATTTATTTTACTAGATGGAACCCGTCAAAAGTTGACGGGAAAAAATTCTATAACAATGTCAATAAAATAAGCTTTTTTAATGTTTAGGAGGTGGGGGGAAAAGTATGAAACATTGTTTCAATTTTTCTATTTTAAAAGCCTTTTTCCCTCAGTGAAATACAGTACTATTTTCGATGTAAACTCCAAACAAACAATCTGTAAAAAACTGTATAATGCAATTCAATTCGACATTACCACGAAATTCACCACTGTAAGAAAGTAAATTTCATGGACCTATGAAGTATTATACAAACAGAATGTATAATCCTATGTCCATGTCATACTCATCAAATAAAGAAGATCGTATTTAAATTGATAGACTAATTTCATTATATTCAGGAGTATAAATATTTTATTATGTTATACATTGAACAGGAGCTAATACGTGAGAAACACTACTATATATATATTTGTATATACTAGAAATAAATTCAGTGAGTTTTATGAGATCTTTGTGCACCAATTTTAACATTCTGTAATAAATGGAAATCAAAATTAGTTTTGCGTAGCGAAATTAAAGTTTTTGTAATATAAGCTTACAGAAAGGTAAACATTTAAAAAATAAAGTAATACAAATATCAGTTTCATCATCGGAAAGATTGTATTTATCCTGTCAGAATGCAATTTGAAAATATAACTCAAATTCCGATTCCAAGGAAACGCCAGATTAAAAATGAAAATAATAGCGATCGCTGCAGTTTAAAATCATGATATTTTATTTTATCCTTCAAAGATATTTTATTTTTTGCTTCTTGTTACGTAATTCATATAGAAATTGGTAGGAATTGAAAATGTTTCAAAAAATGATAAATGTTACATGAAATCAAGAGTTTCAACAATTTTACATTGCAATTACGAATAAGATTTTCTTATAGGTGCTTTGAGACAATAGTCTGGAATGATCATGAATTTTATTAATTAACATCAGAATTGAAATATTTTGCAAGCAAACGGTACACAAGAGAGCTACAGCAGGAATTTGTGGAAATCAGTCCGCACATCACCAGGATGAAGCATCAAAGTTTAAAGCTCGCGAACATGGATTCCACAAATTACTACGGTAAGTATAATGATCAATAATGAAGGCCCGTATAAAAATATGTAATAAACAGTCTATTTGCTACAACAATGAATAATATTTTTATGAGTTTTACACAGTTGTTACGAAATAGATTAACTACATCCTGATATAGATACCTCATTTGGAAAGTAAATACAAAAACTTTGATTAAACCTGCGATTGTCTTCACGAAAATGTTACTTTTTAAAGCCTCACAGGTATTAAGGAGTGAATGGACCTCCAAATTAAGGAAAATAGGCCACAAAAATGATTTTTTTTAATTCATAAATTTTCGGTATAAAAATATTTAACAAAATATCTATTTGTAATACACTTTTTGAATTGTGATTTATACAATTAAGAAATAGATTGCCTACATCTTGATTTAGACACAGCCTTTGAAAAATAAACAGAGATAAACTTTGAGAAAACCGTGAATCTCCATCAGGAAATTATTAGATTTTAAGGCTCCGCGATAATTAAGGAGAAAGTGGATCTCCAGCCTGAGGAAAATATTTCTCCAAATTGATTTTTTTAATTCATAAATTTTCTGTATAAATATATATAATAAACTGTCTATTTGCTACTAAATTTAATATTCTGTTATGAATTTTAGATAGTTAATACATAGACTGCCTGCATATTGATAGATAACACCGCATTTGGAATGTAAACATAAATACAAAATCTTTGCGTTAACTTCTGTTTTCTTCAGGCAAATGTTATATATAAGCTTCAACGATTTTTAAAGAAACAATGGACCTCCAGATTAAAGAAAATATGTCTCCAAAAAATTATTCGTATTTTCGGTATAAAAATATATAATAAAGTGTTTATTTATTGACACACTGAATGATTACATATACATTTAATGGTTATTTATTACATGTTACATAGTTAGGAAATAAATTATCTACATCTTGATATAGAAATCGCATTTTAAAAGTAAACAGAAAAAAAAACCCTTTGAGTAAACTGTGATTCTCTCTTTCACGAAAAATGTTATATTTAAGGCTCGACGATGCAAAGAAGATAATGTTCTTCCAGGATGAGGAAAATATACCTCAAAGATATTTTTTTATTCACAAAATGTCATCAGAATTCAATTAAAAAGTGTTGATCCGATTGTTCTTAGCCTACACTTCATTAAGTGACGTTTTATAAAAACTTAGTTTGGGGGCGATTGGGCAACTGAGACTGTTTCGGGTATTTTAAATTCTCGTGATTCTATTTAAAGCTTAATAAAAAGTTTTGTTATGCATGTTAGCATAAAATGAATTTAACAATTTTTATATATATTATTTAATTAAATGAAACAATTACAAATTTGAAATAAGTTAGACGAAATGCTTCTGAAAATCCGCTATATTTATCGACAAATATTGTTATTTCTTATGATTATGATTATAAATAAAAAAAATGTCTACTAATTTCTATTATAGCAGCTTGAAAGTCGTTTGTGATATCAATTACGGTGTTTTATATCACACTTAATTTTAATCATAATTTGAAGCAGAATTTTTTAACACAATTATATTATAATTTTGATTTAAATTAAAAAAAAATTGTGAAATTTCATTTTTTGATTTCAAGTTTTGTTTTCGAAAATTCTTGTGAGAATTTAAGATTACAGAGCCACAATTACTTGTCTCTGAAAGGCGTTACTGTAGAAAGGTACGATACAGTTATGGTAAGGCATAAAAATAGACAACCTGGAAAATTGTTAAATTGCATGGTTGCTTATCAAATAGTTGTTAAATCATTTTCAATTAAATTTTAATCCTAATTTTTATTTTTGTATATTTCATACAAAAAGCAACATTATATTGATATGTTCAGTTTGATTATAATTGATTTATACATTTTAGAATTATATATATATATATATAATTAGACAGTAGTGCAGATCTAACAGATTGGTGGAATGATCATATAAAATCAAATAATCGTAATAATACACGAGGCATTCAACGAAACAATCGTATTAAAAAAATAAATATTGAGTTACAGCATTCAGTAAAATTATATCATATTATACCATAAAATATATGAAAACAGATTTTTTCAAAATTATTTTGATTGTTTTAAAAATACATTGAATATATATATGTATCTTGTTCTTCATATTTTGTATCTTGTTTGTATCTTCATATATTTGTTTTCATATATATATAAATAAATAAATAAATAAATATATATATATATATATATATATATATATATTTAAAACAATCAAAATAATTTTGAAAAAATATGTTTTCATATATTTTATGGTATAATCTATATATATAAAAGAAAGTCCTTTCTAGATAGATGATCAACGCACAGCCAAAACTACTGAACCTACAATGACGAAACTTGCAGGAAAAATACTTCTTAGTATGTAGAGGCGCACTAAGACGGGATTTTCAAAAAGTCCATCCCTAAGGTGGGTAAAAAGGGGAACAAACTTTTAAAAAATTCCTTACAAATCGGGTATTATAGTTACGTGACAAATGATAACATAGTTTAATGTATTTTTGTATGCTGAATCGAATGGTATCAATTAAATACTCATAAGTCAAATAGTTCGTGAGATATTGGACATTTGTCTAATTTAGCGAAGTCTTTGACGTCAAAATCTAACAAGTCTAACAATACAACTGATAATTTCTAAAAATACGTCCGTTACTATAGCAATGGAAGAAATTCAAATTAGACATTTTTGTTCATTTTTGCAGATAGAAACATTAACTTCTCAATTGGGAATTGAATATTATTTTTACGGATATTTATGTAATTGTGTATTATTATTATTTCTACAAACGCCACGATTTAAAATAAAATGTGATTGCTAAAATAAAGGGTACATCTCAATTATACCGTCGACCATTTTTCATTTAAAAAAAAAATCATTGCCAAACATTAACTCCAAATAAACAAATGGAAGAATGTTGCCATTGGAACATCAAAATGAATAAATAAAATAAAATAAAGTCGGAAAAGCCCCACTCACCAAAGTGTTCAGTAAGTTATAACACAAAAAATTACAATATATTAATGAAAATAGAAAACAAATCTTGGATATTTATTTATTTACATTATTTTTCTTAATTATCCTTCTCGTCTGGTGAATAAATGTTTGTGACGTCAGTTGAAATTTATCTATTGCACTTAGCTATGAAACACAACATGTTAACAATGCATTTTCTCTTTTAATGTCATGGCACAGCCGTTTAAGGACGGAATTTTTATTTTAATTAATGAAATAACTGAAATATCAGAAAAACAAAATGAAAAATGCAGGTAAATGTCGAATTAAAAACCGCTTCATGACATAACAAACACGTTTCATACTTCTGACGTCAAGTGAACGAGACTGCATTTTTGGCGTTAAATCTTATAGTTTGGCGATAGTTTTTTTTATGAAAAGTCGTCGACGGGATAATGGAGAAGTACCAAATAAAGTGTCGAAGGTCTGATTGGTATTATGTATTACTTCTTTATTTGTTTTCAGTCTTCAGCCTTGTTTCTCTTTTTCTTTGGGTGGTTATTCATATGATTTCGGGCTAATTTTCCGCAATCGGATACCTCGCCAATTGGCGTATTAACCACAAGGTTGAAAGCATCGTTTATGTTTGAAGCGAAATCTTCATGATGAATCCTGTTACAGAAAATCATATCATCATCTACTATGAGTATAAACCGCATATTCACATTTTAATCAGGTAATGTTTTTTGAAAGGTTTTAGCGTATAGCTATTCTACGTTGCTTTGTTATAGAGCTAAAGAGGAAAGCTCTAAAATTATGTGAACCCGATTATTAAAGATTACTTAAAAAAATTCTACTGAACAAATTTTAATGGAAGTGATTTTTCAGGTATGGTTAATGACCCTATAACATATCATTCTATGTTGCTTAGTGATAGAGCTGATGGGAAAGTGATTGGGAAAGGTGAATGCAATCATGAAAGATATATCTACTATGTATTTAAAATGCAAATTCGTATTTCATTCCGACCGTTTATAAATTGAGTTCTGCTGTACGGACTTTGGTGCGATTTACACTGTTAGCAGGGATGAGATTTCTCCGCTTTTTTCATACCAGTATAATCTTAGAGAAAACGTTGTTCTTTTAAATCGCAGAATGTTCCGATTAAATAAAAAATCATTTTCTGTAAGATTATACTGGTATGCAAAAAAGCGGAGAAATCTCATCCCTGGCTGTTAGTTAGGCAATTTTTTAGTATTGGTTAATACTGGTGCAAACTCTGGAGCAAAGTTTTCATCTGCGTTGTGTTTTCTGAAGCGAAAGCTTGACAACGAATCCGATTACAAAAATCATATCATATCCATCTATAATATTTATAAAACGCAAATTCTTATTCCATTCCGATCGGAAGGTTTTAAAATAAAGTACATTGTTCTACATTGCTTATTTATAGAGCCACGGGAGGAAGTTATAGATAAAATTAGGTGAACCCGATAATGAAAGATTACCTTTTTTAAAGTTCTACTGAACGGATTTTGATGGGAGTTTCGCAGTGTGATAATATTTCAGGAATTGATTTTCTACATTGTTTAGTTATGAAGCTATAGGAGAAAGTTGTCAGTGGTGTAGTCGTAAATAAAAAACAGTGCATGGTTGACAGCGTATACCAGCATATACTTTCTACAAAATCCCTGAGAGTTCTATCAACAGGTGAAGATGATTATGAAAGATACATTTATCTGTCTACTGTATATGTATAATGCAAAGGGAATTTCGATCCTGCCGCTTATACCTTGAATTCTGCTGAATGGATTATGCTAGAACTTGGACTGTTAGTTAGGGTGGGGGGTGGGGGATTTCTATAATCAGTTGAACCCAATTATGAAACATTAGACTTTTTTAAAGATTCTTTTGAATGGATTTCTATGGAACTTGCATTGTTAATTTTCCAGGGATAGTTTTAGTATATTGCATATCGTTATATCGTTCTTTAGAAAATCATACTGTAAATAATTAAATAAACGAGTTCGTCTTTAACAGCCTAAATTTTGTGTGACACATTAGAATTTATAACAGCGTAATGGATTTCGTATCGTTTTACACAATGCGGAAGGACATGAAGGTAAAAGTTCGTGTTTCTATAAAACACACAATCAAATTCACCGATATATTTCGTTTGATTCAAATTATTTTTGGAGAAACCAACCAGCGTAGCGAGCAAAGCCTGCTAGATAATAATAATGGTTAATTTTATCTGTATATAAAATTCTATATTATATAAAAGGAAGTCCTGACATGGGAGATCGTCAACGCACAGTCCAAACTACTGAAGCAACAAACACGAAATTTGCGGGGAAAATACATCTTCGGATGTAGAGGCGCAATAAGAAAGATTTCCTAAAATTCCATCCCTAAAGGGGTTAAAATGGGAACAAACAATAACAAAATTTCTGAAAAATCGGGTTTTATATTTATTTGTCAAATGATAACATATTTCAATGTATTTTTGCATGCTGAATCGAATGGTACCAAAAAAAAAATATTCTACCTCCAACAATTCGTGAGATATTGCTCATTTTCGAATTTGGCGTTGCCTTTGGCGACAAAACCTTAAAATTTATTGCATTGATCGCCAAGTCACATTTTCTAAAATACATTCGTCATTGTTAAAGATCAAACAATAATTGGCGATTTATAAGATACTGGATAAGAAAAAAAAATCACCTGATATTTTGATTAGACGAAATCTCAATAATGCCAGTTCTCGAGCTCTTTGTTTTAACTTTTTCGTTTGCTTCGGGAATTTGGAATTGAATATTATTCGGTATTTTTATGTTAGCTGGGTGCCAGAGATCGCCAAATTTTTTTAAATCTCGCCAATCCCTTTTTTTCTTTTTTTTTTGCTAATTTTTTAACGTTAGCTAATAACAACTAGCCATTATTTTAACATTGCGATATAATAAAAATATATTAAAAAACTTATTTAAAATAACTAAAATATAATCATAATAAAATACATAAACACAAACATATCAATACAAATAAAATGTCATGCAAAATGTTTCAATTCAAATGATGACAATTGAAACAAGATTTGGTGAGCTTTTACTGGCGCCCAGCAATATGAAAGTACCAATTATTCTTAAGGATATTTATGTAATTGTGATTTTTAAATAAAATATGCTTGCTGAAGTAAAGTTTCGAGGGTCTGTACGGTTTCGATATTGCAGATTTTCTAGAATTTGTTGATGTTTTTAGCGCCAACTCATCAATATTTCTAACATTTCAAGTTATAATTTCTAAAAATGCATTCATTACTATATCTTCTTTACTACCGCCACTGCAACATATACAGGGTGTATCATCCTTCCACTTCAAGGCACGGCACGAGGTGCAGGGTAACTGAGATCCAAGATCAACAGCCTTATTCCTGGAATAATCAATATGAGGATCATAATTAAAGCCAGACAAATACTTAGTAGTCCAAGGCAATAATTTGATATGCGATCTCTTTTCATATTTTCCTGTAGCTGTCTGACCAAAAGCGTACATTGTTGGATGAATGCAATTCACCGGTATATTTAGTTTGATTCAAAATTCGTTTGGAGAAACCGACCAGCGTAGCGGGCGAAGCTTGCTAGTATGATATAATTTTACTGAATGCTGTAACTCAATATTTATTTTTTTAATACGATTGTTTTGTTGAATGCCTCATGTATTATCATATATGCTATTTCTCCTGTCAACATCCCTTTTTCTAAGAAATTACGAAACGCAGAACGACGAACGATATAGCATATGAAAGGATTTTGAACAGGCTTCTGACATACCACACTTAAAATTTCGTTAAAGCATGTTTTTGATTAAAATTTGCTGAAAATTAAAAATTAAATCGCCATTGTTTTCATAAAAGAAATGAAAGGTTTTCTTCAAAATATTATTGCCAGAAAAATAAAATACCACATTATACGATACTCAGCAAATATAATAAAAAACACCACACTGGTTTATTTTTTATTTATGTTTAAAAAACGAAATTGAAATTGAAATATTTAGATTTATATTTCTATGTCCCATGTTTTTCCCGAAGTGGATGACGTCATCTTCTAATGCAGTTAAAATACGATTGTTATTTTTTTTTCTCGCACGTGCCTTTTGCAATCTTGGATCAGTTTTTACTCTAACTTTGATGGAATAAATTAGATGATATTCTGGCTTGACTAAAAACTAAATGTTGTTTGCATTTATTTTTATCCTTGCTTTTTTTAGAAGTTTAAACCTGCATCTAATAAATATTACATATTGATAAAAAATGGTACTTCTCTATTATCCCGTCGACCACTTTTCATAACAAAAACCTATCGCCAAATAAACGGGAGAACGTTGCCATTGGAATATCAAAATAAATAAATGAATAAAATATAAGAATTTAAGGACACAATTGTTATTTTAATTAATGAAATAACTAATAAATCAGTAAAACATAATGAAAAATATACGCAAATGTCGAATTAAAAACCACTTGATGACGTAACAAACACGTATAATGCTTCTGACATCAAGTAAATGAGACTGCATTTTTTGCGCTTAATCTTACAATTTGGCGATAGTTTTTTGTTATGAAAAGTGGTCAACGGGATAATGGAGAAGTAGAAGTACCTAAACAATATTAGATTTCAGTGCGAAATCCTCGCACGGGCCCTCTTTTTATGATTATTTGATTTTATATGCTCATTCCATCAATCTGTTAGATCTGCACCACTGTCTAATAATAATAATACATATAGTGGCCATTGCATAATGATTACAGAACATTCTATAAATTTCGCAATTTTTTTTTCCATTAGCAAAGAAGGAATTAATAGCAAATTACGAACATTTTGCAGGATATTCAAGTTCAGTAATTATATGAATGGAATAAATCACTTTTAAATGACAGCTTCTAAAAAAAACACTATTTAATGTACTGCCTACTAGACACTAAACGCAATTTTTTGTACATTTCTTTTGATAAATTAGAGTAATTATTATAATACTAGGGCATCAAACTCGGGCTTCCCGTGTTAAAAAAATATAGCTGAAAACTATATATATATATATATATATATATATATATATATATATATATTATTAACAGAGTTTTATGTTTATTATATATATATACTAAAATAAATGGCGCATCTAGCGCTTGTCGAGAATTAAATAAAAACTAGATGGAACCCGTCAAAACTTGACGGGAAAAATTACAATAACAATATTAGTAAAATAAGCATCTTTATTACATAAGAAGGGGTGCGTATGAAACAGTCTTTCAAATATTTTATTTTAAAAGTTTTTTCCCCCAGTGAATTACAGTACTATTTCCGAAGCAAACTCCAAACAAACAATCCGTAAACAACTGTGTAATGCAAATCAGTTTGACAGTACCGCCATATTCCCCACGGAAAGAAAGAAAATTTCCTGGACCTACGAAGTATCATACAAATAGTATATCCCTACGTTCATCTCATATTCAGTCAATAAAAGAACATAGTAAATAAAGCTCACATCACCTCCCCCTGTGATAATGCAACCGAATGAGCTCCTATGTGCATGTGCATTGCATCTCACCAAAGGCAACGTCAAAATTCAACGTTAACCCCTTCGGGACCGACGGCTTTTACACAAATTTTATTCGGTTGGCACCCCTTTTTTTAAAAAAGTCACCTTTACTTAAACTATTACAAAAATGCTCCAATTAGAGAAAGCAAATATTACTTTTATTTTTTACTGGTGCCTAAAACACATTCTGTATGCTCTTTTTGAGGGTGCATATATGCACCCATGGTCCCGAATTGGTTAAAGAAAAGTTTTAAAATGTTTAAATTAAAAGTTTTAAAATATCTTCTTTAATCATTGTTCGTTTCAAATCAATATTTTCTGAAACGCATCCATTGTTTTAAGCTAATCAATTTCTATGTAAAGATGAAGAATTTTTTTTTAATATATAATAATAAATAAATCTGCAGATAAGGGAGATTTTTAATGTTTTCACGTGTAATTTATTTGTATGGTTTCTTCGGTTCCTTTACATAATCAGGATGATTATTCCTTTTCCATCACAGTCGGGGATATTTTCCTTCTTACACAGTTAAATATCCAATGGATCTTTAAAAAAAAGAATAAAATACAGTTCCTAGAATATTCTGATGCAACATATACATCAACGAATTCAGCATATCAATTTCATGTTAATCATAAACTATAAATAGTTTTTTATCTTGACAGATTTTAGTTTAGCGCCAAAATGCTCTTTCTTTTGGATAATCTGATCTTATGATTTGTCAGGGGTTTTTATTATTTTTCTTTTTCAGTTTTTATGATGGTTAGGAAAATCTATTTTCAATTGGGGCAACTTTCCCAGGGACTATGTTACATTATTAAAGCAAACTGATGTTTATTGTTGAGATAGAATTGAAAAATATTTCATGCTTGAAAATTATTTAAAAAGTCGTCAAATTAAGCGGCAGTTTTCAAATAAATTTCAATCGAAAGCTAATTTTTTTCTAATTGATGATGTAAGAACTGAAATTGCAAAATGTAGTAAAATGTAGTAAAAAATTGAAATTTGTAGTATTTAGAAGTGATGTAAGCGCGATGAAAGCTAAAGCAATAGGGCCGTTTGTTGTCACAACCGGTATTCATTTCTAAAAATTGCCACTGTGTTTTGGCTGGCGTCCAAAAGTAGACTATCATTTTTTGACATCGAAAGAGAAATTCACAGTAGAAGAAATAGGACTTTGCCACTAATAAGGAACTGTTAAATGAACTTATAACAAACCTACCAAAATAAGCCCTATAAAATATTAGCCTTACATTATTTATTCTAGCTAAAAATACAATCCTTATTTCAAGTTTTTTTCCCATAACACTATTATTAATAATTTTAATTTTCCTGAAATTATTTACTTTTGTGAATTTTTTTATACAAAAATGAAATCTTCTAACCTATAATTTAAAAACAAAGTAATTGGTAACATGTAATCAAGGTATGCAATCAAGATGAAGCAACCAATAAAGACTTAAATTCTGACCTTTAAAATTAAAAATTGAAAAATCAGTTAAAATTACGTCATGTTGACACAATTAATTTTTCTTTTTAGTTTTATCAATATTAAAATGCATTTCAAGCTAAGTATAACGTCATTTTCCCCGGCGCAAACTTTTCATACGTACTTTGTATAAGTTACTTTTATGCTTAAACATCATGTTACAAATAAAAACATATTTTGTATTTAATTGTAATGAAAAAATGGCATCAACAAAGTTATAATGCATAATGATAAAATAAACCTAATGGACAATATTCCGGTGACGTCACAATAAATATGAATTATTATTCGCTTATAAAACACGCGGATAAATATTTTCACAGAAATTTAACTTGCAAATTAAAAAATTCGGCCTAAAAGTTCTCATCAAGTGAATTTTATTTCGACGTTAAATGTATTTATAATGATGTTTTACTGATTTATTAGTTATTACATTAATTAAGATAAAAATTACGTCTTCGAAACCGTGATATTAAAATAGAAAAATCATTGAAAACTTTTGTGATTCGTAGTTTCGTACAATCGATAAAATTCAACTGACGTCACAAACATTTATCCAACAGTCGAAAGGAATAATTAAGAGAAATAATATAAATAAATAAATATCCAAGATTATTTTTTATTCTGTTTTCATTAATATATTGTAAATTTTATTGTTTAAAGTTACTGATAAATGATACTTTAGTAAATGGGGCTTTTCCTAATTATTATTTTATTATGTTTTTTATTTTTGAGATTTAATGGCAACATTCTTCTGTTTGTTTATTGGGCGCTACAGTTTGGCGAATAATTTGGGGTACTTTTCGGTTAGCCGGGCGCCAGTGAAGTATATATATATATATATATATATATATATATATGACATTCTATAAACATAATGTATTCTAGGCGTTGTAACTGGGATTAATTTTTGTCGCCAAAATGACGATTTTTGCTTTGTATGGCAACCTGGTGTTTTATAATAAAATTGAATATGTGTGTAAATAAAATAAAATTGGTACTTTCATGTTAGCTGGGCGTCAGGGATAACTCTCCAAATCTTCTTTCAATTGGAATAATTTAAATTGCAATATTTTACGTGAGATTTGTTATTCATATTGATATGTTTATGTTTAGATATTTTATTATGATTATATTTTAGCTAATTTTAAGTGTGTTTTTTAAGATTTAATATTACAATGTTAAAATATTACTGTAGTAGCTAATGTCAAAAGGTTGGCGAACCACAGAGTTCAGAAAATAACTCTATGCCTTGCAACAGTGGGAGTTGCCGACTTTATGACGTCATAAGCAGCTGTAAAAGTTTAATTGAAAATTACGGCTAATTAATTAAATTTTCCAACAAACGAATGCACGATAACAAATCGGTGTCCAAATATCTTTCATTTAAAAAAAGAATGGTGTAATTTGATGCAGTAGTTTGTTCTCACGGATTTTCGAAATAAAACGCTTAGCGTTTTAAATATATAAGATCATGCACTCGTGACATCATAATTCACTTTTATATTTTAAAAGAATAATAAGGATACTATAATTTGTGACTCGTGCTATAAGCAGTATACATGTCAGGACACATTGCCGTTGTCATTGTCTTTTTATGCGTGAAGGTTTCGCTATGGTACTCGATTGTGAAATTTGGTATTTTTTTAAGTTCAATATTTGAAAAAAGGCACAATCATTAGATTTGAAATTTATATAAAAAAAAATACAATTTCTTACATTTCTGACGCAGTGTGGTTAACAATTTTCTGACAAATACTTTTCAAGCTATTATTTTTTTCAGTAACTTCAAATGCTTCATTTTCTGAGATTAATCTGTGGCAACGATTAGCGAAAAAGGCAACTGTCAGCAACGCGTAGCTTTTTATTAAAGAGGATTAATCTTTTCAGATATTAATTTACCATTTTAATGAACTATAATAAATGTGGACATTAAAAATTAATATATTGAATTTAAGAATTTATTATATTTTTTTTTTAATTTTATTATTTTTTTTATAATTTTATTATAATTTTTTTAATATTTATTTTTTTTATTAATTTTATAAACAAAAGTTTAAAAACATTTGTCAAATAATTCGTTATATGATAAATTTAATGTTGGATATTGCCTTTATTTTATTATTTCACTCGTATATCTATGCATGAATTGGAAATTAGAATTCTTTGTTGTATTCATTAACTTCTTTTATATAAAAATAAATCTAAAGATACCATACTTCTTATGTCTTTTCGTCGAACAGAAAAATAATTAAGAATAACAAAAGTAACTTTTTTAGTCGGAAATTCAAAATTAATCAAGTCGTACCTGCACATTACGTTTCTAGAAAATATAATAACACCGATATAAAATTGATAAGTACACCCCTCCGGAAGTTAATACGAACTAAATTTCAGAGGAAAAACGTAATCTAATTAGGAAAGAACGTAGTAAATTTTTATTGGATTTATTAGTGAATAGTGTACTTAATGACTTATACTTGGAAATGTGTCTGAAAAAAAAAGTTATATTATTTTAGTTCATTTCGATCTTTCCCCTTAATACATTAGGTGAAAACAAATAAAACTAAATTATAGTTTGACAAATTCAACTGAAATACTGAACGCCCCCAAGTACATATGTGGGTTTAATCTAAAGAAAAATCTCATAAAATAACTTGATTTCAGACTAACAGTAATAGATTTATAGTAGACTATATTTATTCAGACTAACAGTAATAGATAAATTATCTATTTAATTTATTAGAAAAACTTAAATAACGTTATTAATATATATATTAATTACGCATTAATATAAATATATATAATTATATTACGCATTAATATATTATAATGCGTATTTGCATTATATTTCTAGCAAATAATAAATAAATAAAGTAGTAGAAGTGATAATAGAAAAAAATATGGTATTTTATTTCTGGTATTGTATTTCTTTTTTCAAATTGCAGACATACGTACTTTACTGGTGTATAATACACACACTTTTATCAAAGGGAAAAAAAACGTTAAAAAATAAATATATAAATCTATCTTGTCAATACGCACGATGGGAAAAGTCCCATATCCTGTACCGGTAGATTTGGCGATAAATTTTTTATGCGGTTGTTGCGATTTTCAGCTTTTGGGGATGGTTTTTTAACTACTGGAATGTACTTTATCTACGTGACATCACACCCCTTTTGACGCCATTTTGGGTTTTTTTGCCAATCAAGCCAACCAGCACAGGATATAGAACTCTTCCCCGCACGAATCATAAATATGCCCACCAACATGGATAACTATGTATACTGTAGCAATTTGGTTGGTTGGTTATTTGATACGGCCGATTATCTATACTAGAGATACAGGCAGACGGGAGGGATTGTCCTCCGTGGGGGTCTTTCTAAAGGAACCCAACCCGTATTTACGAAGAAAACCGTTGAAAGCTCCAAGCGGTTAGGTCGACGACCGCGACTGGGGTTTGAATCCAGAACATCCCGTCTGTTATCTTTGAGAACAGAACCTCTGAGCCACTGGTCAGGCAGCGAATAACGGAAGGTATAGAAAAATTATGTTGAAATCCTCAATCATACTTTTTTTTTCCTTTAACCTGAATTACCGTATTCTCTCAATTTACCGATTTATGTTCTGTATTTTTAAGATACCATAAAATGGAGATTTCTTCAATGTATTCTTACTTTTAATTGTACATTGTGTTTTATTTATCAGCATTGGAAATCAATCATAAGTGTAGGTTCAGACCAATCCTGCATTTAATGTTTATTAAAGTTTTAATTCGGTGAAATAATCTCCTAATATATCACAAAAAGTTATTTTTGTACGTGTGAATTCCATATATACAGAAATGGAAGTTAAAAGAACGCATGTCAAAACATTGAACAGGATTATTTAATTTGGGCAATCGCCAGGTAACATGTACTTTATGTTTTTAGTTTGAAAATAAATTAAGAAACAAAATAAAAACTATGGTATTTAGATAAAAAAATTAGTAGGTCTTGTATAGTTTGTGTTCTTAAATACATTCATATTTAGAAAATATGCTTGTTATATCCAAATTTCAGTGTTCCTCCTTGTTTTTCTTCTCTTATCTACATAAGGTTCAAAAGTATTCAGGTGATTTAATCTAGTATCAATTTTTAGAAACTAATTTAATTAGAAAATATCAATTAAGCATATATTTTGATTTAGGAAGCTTAAATAACACTGAAGTTTTGTTATTTGATTTCCATAAGTTTAGGCACAGAAAGAAAAAAACATGTTCTCCGAATAGATGAAAATTAGCTGGTGTCTAAATTTTGTTCTCTTTTAAATATTAACCATCATAAGTTTAAACAAATAAAAATTATTATTTATGAATTGTTTAACAGGAATACAAAATATCCAAAAAGATTTCTTGATTTGAAAATTTTATATAATTTTACTAGAAAACACTAAGCTAAAATGCGGGGAACCCGATTACAGAAGATTCATTTACAGTTCGCGTCACTATTTAATTTGAATTAATTTGAATTTAATTTCAATTTAAAATTCCTAAAGGTCCCGAACCGGGATGAAAAAGTAGCTTCCATAATCCATGCTTTTAAAAAATTCAACTCACTTTAATCAAACACCCGAAACTAAAATGATTAGAACCCGATTATAGACGATTCATTCCCAGTATTTGTTAATACCGAATTTTAATGCAAATTTCAGCATGTGAGTTACAGCATAGCAAACATCCGATTGTTTAAAAAAATCAGCCAACCTAGAATTTCAAACAGCTATATCTCAGCCGTTTTTTAACATAAAGCCAAAACAAAAAATGCTCCGCAGTCCTTGTACCGCGGTCTAACACTTAACGAAAATAATCTTTTCAGTTTATAATTTTATACATATTTTTGAATTTTAAAAACATTTAATTTTTTTTTAACTGGCTGCCATTTTGAAACAAGATGGCGCATGAAGCTGGCAAACGAATTCGGTCGAGACGTTAGTATGTCCTGTACACATGATCACTCACAGTCATATCAGTTCATAAATACGAGAGTTATAGCATAACAAAAATCAGATTGTTTCAAAATGTCAACCACTCTAGAATTTCAAACTATCATTTCCCTGCCATTTTTTAAGATAAAGCCAAAACAAAAAATGTTCCGGAATCCTTGTATCACGATATAACACTCAACAGAAACAATTTTCTCAGTTTATAATTTTTTTTGTACATCTTTTTGAATGTTTAAATTTAAAAAAAAATTAAATGACCGACATTTTGAAACAAGATGGCGGATGAATCTGACCAACGAAATTGGTCGAGACGTTGGTATGTCCTATACACATACTGAGTCTCATCCCAATAGGTTCATAAATAAGAGAGTTACAGCATGACAAATGTCAGATATCTATATTAATAAAAGAAAGTTTCGCTCTGTGTGTGTGTGTTTGTCTGTCTGGGATGACTAGCAAAAATTAGCCCACCTAGAAGTCTGTAAATTTAGGTGTGGATAGTCCAAGATCTGGCCATGTGCACCTGAGTCTCAGAATTTTAATTTTTTGTAAATTACCCAAGATATTAATTAGTTTCTCATTAACCATCGCTTCTAAAATGCCATATTTTTCTGAAAATGGTGCAAAAGAAATGTGAAACCGTAAAATGAGTTGTGTGTTGGGAGAAGGAAGAAAAATTTTAGGTTTACTGAAAAAAGGTTGGGATACCACAATGACTTTTAACTACGCCTTTTCGACACATGTCGAAATAACAGAGGGTATTAGGTCTTTCGACAAGAAAATTTGTAGATCTATATGAACAAACAATTATTATCAACAAAAAATTATTAAAAATCTTGGATTTTTTTTATTGGAAAATTATGCATCCTTATGGAGTTAAAGATATAAAATCATACAAACTTTTGGTTTGTTTAACTTTATTATCACGGCCCGTGCAACGTCGGACGGGTCAGCTAGTATATATATAAATCAATATTTGAACTGACGGGGGGGTTTGGGGTCTGGACGGTCATGATAGGTGAAAATATTTCTTTTTTTTTTTAATTATTTTCTCCTAACGGCTGTATTAGATAGTTTTTTACTTTTTGTAATAAAGGCTACCTAATAGTCGATGGCCCATTCATTGAGTGTATAAATGATAGTTACAACACTCACTTTGTAAAAATCAGTTATTGCTCTATATGCTGAATAATATTGCTCAAATTGCATGATGACGTTTAATGAACAAATTTAAATGATTGCGATATGCACGATTTTAGAAAACATTATAAAACGAACTTTTTGCTCTATAAATTATTATTATTTTTTAAATATCCATCTAATACAATAAAAACATTCTTTTGATACTCTCTAACGCTGGCTATATTTATTCAGTGAATTTATTTGTAGAAGAAAATATCCGTAAGAATTTTAATAAAAATTTATTCTTAAATATATTTGCTTATTTGGGTAACAAACATAAAATTGCCAGATTAAATTAAAAGGTATTCTTAGCAATTTTATAGAGCGACATTAAATAAAATGTCAGAATCACTGTAAACAAGCGGGGTAATTACCACATATGCGTGCTTCAATTACATATTATTAATCGTAGAGTACCGTGTTTTCTCGTGATTGTTTGTGTGAATGTGGAATAAAAAAGGAGGAATCATTTACTCTGGTAGTAAATTAAGGTTTAAATATACGGTAACTAAGGATGGATTTATTTGTAGAAGAAAAGGTTTGTAAGACTATTTAACCGAAGTTTATTCTTAATTATGTTTACATATATGTAACATGGTAAGAAACAAAAAATAGGTAAAATGAAAAAGGTATTATTAGCAAGATTACAGCAGGACATTAAATACAAAATGCAGAATCACTGTATACAAATGACGTAATTATCTCATATGCGTAATTCAATTAGATATTATTAATCGTAGTGTAATATGTTTCCTCATGTTTCTTTGTGCGAATTGTGGAATAAAAAGGAAGAAAGCACTTACTCTAGTTGTAAATTAAGGTTGAAAAAAAAAACAATTTCTAAGGATTATTAACAATAATATATAGCATATAATATTATTGTCTATTAACATTATCTATCATCAATTGCGCACGAAATATTGTATTGTGACTAATTCAATAAGATATGTCTCAATGCTCACTTGTATCACAGAAATATTACACATTAACTTTAGGATGTGTCGGCTGCTCTGATTATAATAGTAGGGGAATTTTCGATTGTGAACGTAGTTTTTGTCCAATAATGTGCGTAAAAGTTATCAAGGGTATATTTCTGTAACTTTCGATGAAGGAGTGTGAAAACCTTAGGACGTGTGATTTTTCTCTTCGTATTAATATTTATGCAAATTTCTGCATATGGTCAATCGATATAGCAGTATTTAAGCACTTGCATGCTCTGAGAAAGTGGACTCAGGATCGGTTCTTGCCCTTGTTGGTACCTCAAGATCTGTTTTAGTTGCCTCAACTAAGACGTCCCAAAGAAGGAGTATTGGCCATTGGTAAGAGTATATTTTACTTTGATTCGGTGATACTTGAACAAAATTATTTATCGCTCACGGAGTGCCGTTTCTAGCCATCTGGAAGTTGGAGTTGAATTTCGGTATCTGGTTCGCATAGTTAAATTGACTCTTGTGGAAGTCAGTTTAACAGCCGTTTGACGTTACGAAATCTTGAGTTATTTTAAGTTATCTA
Source organism: Maratus michaelseni (assembly GCA_963931845.1). Taxonomy (NCBI): domain Eukaryota; kingdom Metazoa; phylum Arthropoda; class Arachnida; order Araneae; family Salticidae; genus Maratus; species Maratus michaelseni. The sequence goes on along the minus strand of OZ007589.1, from coordinate 444,698,696 downwards.
ATTACTGATATTGTTGATTTGAAGATTACTCGTTTCTTTGAGTGAAGTTTTGTTGGCTACTGATTTCTTTCCGGCCTGAGGAAAATTGCAGAGCTTTTCTCAAACCCCTGCATTTTTTAAGAATTTAATAAAAGTGGTTTGATTTTACACAACTTGTGCTCATTTTTGTGCTAGCTAACATTGACCCTCACACATAATAGCGACATGGCTGTTACAACTTGTCCTTTTTCCCAGTTAGTTCCTTGTAGTAGATGTTTAAATGTTTTAATTAACATTCTTAAATATATTCATTACGTAAAAGAGAAATACACAATCCAATATCAATGTTTACAAGTACATTTTTTAGAGATAATTTTAATTAATTTAAATTTATATTTATCAACTGTGATTCAGGTTCAACACGATTGCTGCATATGTTACTAAATTAAATGTAAAAAAATTCCTTCACACATTTTACAGCCAATATATGATTACGCCAAATTATACATGATATCCCGCGCATCTTCCATTAGAAATCTCTTTGTATTAATGTGTATATCAAAATAAATGGATACCATAATAGTGATAGGCAGAGAAACGCTGAAAAGATTATGAGGGGCGGATCCCTTGTATAAGAACAAAATGTTCACAATATCAATATTAATTGATTTGTTTCTTAATTCTAGGTAGTAAAGGTTAAAACGGTTTAAATTTCACCGTGAATGTATTGCAAAAGAAAAATAATACATATGATTTCCAATCTGTTTTGTTGTTGCTGTTTTTTGTTACTGTTAATTTGTTTAGGAAAAAAAAAAAATATTTTTCAAACGTATACTTCTGAACATTGTTTAAATGTATCACAATTGCTGCATTATGTAATTAAATTACAGTGAATAAGTTCTTTTTCTCACATTTTATGCCTATGTTTAACATAAATTATAGATGATACGCCGTGTATTTCATATTACAGAACATTCGGTATTAATGTTAGTATTATAAATGAATGAATATAATAATAGCGAAAGGCGTAGTACAGATAAATAAAATATAAGAGTCGAAGAACATCCAAATAAATGCAATAATATGTTTCATGCGTATAGTTTTATTATATTATTATTATTCATAAATTAAGTAAACTTAAGAAAATTGCAACTAAAATTTAATTTTATGTGCAGGTTTTACATTTTAATATAATATTTGACGATATATAAATATCCGCTTATCTTACTTATAAAAGGACATTTTATTATCTTTTATTAGGCTTAAGTAAACGTGGAACTAAATATCTGAAATTCTCGTTGAACGACCAAATAGCATGACAGCTATATTTTGACATTGAATTCATTGTAAAAAGATAATTTTTTGATATATCTTGCACAAATAGTACTCTTTGATGTGACAGAATATGTATATGCAGTTTATGATATATGGATGTAATAATGGATATTTATTGCTGTGAAATGGTCATTTGAAATCTAGATTAAATTACTAAATATCGGCATGTATGATAATTTCCATTGCGTGATGCTAAGCATTTTACATACGCAACACATACAGCTGAAGACACTAATAGCCAAGTGCTTAATAATACCTTTTAGCTTAACAAAATATATATAGTCACGAAATTTTACCAGCAAAAATTTATAAAAAACTGATATTTCTGTCATGAGAATTACTAATTTCTTTTTTAAACACTTGCAAAGATTAAAAATATGATTTTGAAAATTTAATTATGTTACATTTTAGAAATGATAATGTTATTATAAAAATCACATCATTATATTACAGGAACTTCAATTATGGAATAAAGACAACTCACATATAATTAAAAATTTTTGAGTCCACATTGCCAATCTTACTTTCAGAAGGTATGACTTCACATTGGTCAAAATTGTAAATAATCTAAAATCGTAAAATAATGTACTGCACATGGAAGGGCCATTTTCCCAGAAACGTACAGTTGCAATACTGATTGTTTTGTTTCCTTTTTTAAGCAAATCAAATTATTAAAATATTTTCACATTGCTTTAATTTTATCTAATATCATACCAATATTTACTGAGATCATGAAATGTTTTCATTAAAATTGAATACATACATTATCTGGATGCAATTATTTATCTTGTGTAAGAAATATATTTTATATGAAAAGATGTATACGGAAATTAAGACATAGGTATGTAATTAATGCATGGATATATGTATGTCGCTCCTTCATGAGTTTTTGAAATCTAGATTTATTTCAAAATATCGGAGCATAATATTAAATTTGTTTTTGGTCCGCCTGCGTGTCAAATCACTTGAACAGTGAGTACTGGACAAGTACTGCCGGATTTGAATCCCATCTCTGACATGGGTTGTCAGATTTTACTTTAAACAGTTTAAAACCCGGTAAATTTAAGCTCGTGCGAAAACTATGACCGTGGCGCCCGCAATCAATCAATCAATTTCATTTTGCTGTACAAAATATTTTATACATTTTACTAAAACAGTAGCGTAAAATGGATAGCCCCACATGAAATAATAACTTTTAATTTATTAAAATCCTTATAAGGATAAATTTCTAGCAGAGAAAAATTTATAAATGTAATACTTCTGTCACCAGAGCGTATCATTTTCTATTATAAACTTTGGAAAAAATATATGATTTAGAGAAAATAAATAATTTTCCTTTTAGCATTTGTTATTATACAATTCTTATACATTATGATGTAATCTTCCATTATGACAACACAAGCAAGACACTTACCATTAAAACTTTTTGCGTCCGAATAATTGCATTTTTATTCTGAGAAAAAATGACTGCAAATTGATTATGGAAAAACGTAAAACATTTACAAACATACTGCACATGAAAAAGTCATTCCCCAGAAATGAATGTTTCCAGTACTAAATGATTTAAAATATTGATATAAATGTTTTTGTATTGCATAGCATTTATCTAACATCATGCAATAATGAACAATATGAGGAATAAAAATATTCAAATTAAATAGTTCGATTATTTGGATGCTGTTATTTAACATGAAAAAATAAATCAATTCTGTAGGATAATCATTGGTAAAAACTATGGTTGTGATAGTCCATGAATATGATTCGTCTTAAGCTCCTGCACGCCTTATTCTTATGAAGAAATAATATATTTTATTGTTTTAGTGATTGCACGTATTTATAATTGTACTCAACCATATGACCATATACCCCTTATATCATGCTTTTAATTGAAAATAGTTTGCGTAGTAAACAAATGTGATATATTTTCATTGCATGAGATCTTTTCACTTTTAAGGGGAAAAAATCTAATTGCCGAAAAGTCAGTTGAGGCTCACTGTGAAGACGCGAAAAGTGTTTGGTTTCTGTCTGTCTGTCTGTCTTTCTGTCTTTTCCGCGATGATTGCCGCTGATAGGTTGATTTTAGGTATGTATGTTGGTGAGATACCCTTGAATTATCTGTATACTTTTTGGTTAAATTTGGTTCATTCGTCCAAAAAATGTAGAACATTTCTTTTTAGGTCATAATACTTTTTTATGGGAATGCAGACGATTTTTTTATTTTAACATTCATCGAATGGAAAATGATGCATTGGGATAATTGACATATGAAATTATGGATGCTGAATTTCCGGAATGGAGATCTTAAATTTATACGATTGCTTTAAAATATGACAATAATTTCTCAGAATTTTGAAATTGATTGTATCCCGTAAGGCATGGTGACGTCACGGCGACGTCATTGTGAAGTCACACTGTAACTTTGTGACCGTCGTCGTGACGTCACGTGACGTCGATGTGAAGTCACTGTGACCTAAATGTGAAGTCGTTATGGCCGTTTTCAAGGCTTTCTGTGACCTCACAATGTGACTACTTTGTGAAGTCACCGTGCGACTTCAATGTGAAAAAAGTGACGAATGTGCATCGGATAGGGTGACCAGATTTTACCCGAATACTATCCGGATTGTTGAGATCGACATTTTTTTATGCTACATATTTGTAACGTTTGTGACGACACTGCACCGGGTCGGGTGACCGAATTTTACCGGAATCCAATCCAGAAAGTTCGGATCGATCTTTTTGGATTTGTTTGGCTACAGAATAGATTTGGATTAGTGGTCGGGTGACCTGATTTTCATGAACCCGAACTAACCCGAGTCGGGTATAATGTTTTTACTGTAAGTCTTGTTCGGAATAGAATCTTGCATACGACAGAGTAACCAGATTTTATCAAAAATTGGTGTTACGACACAATTTCTGATGTCGGTTCGGATCTAGAGTCATGCACGAATCCGGTTATATACTTTTTGAACATGGTTGAATGTCTACTTGAGCATGGATGATGATTGACTGAAATTATATTTTGATTCAACCCATAGTTAAGTCTTTTTCAAACCGGAAATTTTATTGAAAATAAGAAGTCAAATAAGTTCTAAGCAGAAGTAAGTCACATTTTATTTAAAATAAATTCTGGTAGGAAATCGAATTGTCTGAGGTACGGCGTATACGCGCGACATTACGGTAATAGATGAATCCATCAAAAATTATAATAAAAGTAAATATTTCAATAATATGAAATTCTATTGTGCAAATAACAACTTTTTAAATTAACTCCTACTTCTATTTGTTTTGTGTAACCACGAAAAATATTGACAATAATTAAAACTATGCTATTTTGCTGTTAAGTATTGAAGTCTTTAAATGTACCATATTTCCCTTCTCTCAGTAACACGAAACTTTCTGACACATTTATGAACAAATTTTTAAACGTGTGGCACTTGCATGCCTGATTATTAAAGTGATTTGGAATGAATAGCGTTTTCCATTTTTTAGATGTTATTCCATTTTTAGTCCTCCTATAAGTACCAAAATAAGTATATTAATCCTACCCTAGCTTTGATCGACACATTACCAAATAAAATGGAATCTGTCTGACACTCCATACATTCATATGCATTGACTACATTCAAGAAAAAGAAAAATCATTATCATCAACCTAACCAAATTTTACTGCTTTTTTCTGATTATTTGGCTATAATGTTTGATAAATTAATTAGAATTAAACAAACTGTATTGCCTGATATTTTTGATTAAATTATCTTTCAAGCGGTATAAAGCTTTTATGGTATAACTAAGAAATATTGGGTGTTATGAGCCATCAAACTTTAAAAAAAAAAAACATTGTTCCCAAAAGGTTTCCACAATTTTGGCCATTACTGTATATACAGCTAGATACGAGATTCATTGGCGATTTCAGCTGTTATGTGAAATGTTTTGTTATTCTAAAATCATCACATTTCTGGAAGATTCAGAATGGAAATTGAAAAAAAACTATGAATTTTTTGAAGGGTCCTATGTTTTAAGTTGAAAAAATTATAAAGGATTTTTTAAAGGACTCAAGTTCTTCTTGAACTGCTTACATATCATATTTTCTATGTTAACATTTTAATGGTAGTCACTGAACATGAAAATATATAAAGAAAAAAGTATCAGAATGCAGCCATTACATTTTGAATACATTATTTTATAAATTAAATTAAAATTTTTCCAATTTGAAAAAATTGAAAAATACCCCTTCAGAAAAAAACGGAAAAAACCCAGTTTTTTTCCCTCAAAGTTTCCGTTTTTTTCCCGAGTATTCCCATCTCTTATCTTATATATTTAATTAATAAAAATATCAACACAATGTATTCTATCATATTCTGGGGTCCAGATTTTAGATGATATTTAAAAAAAATAACGATACGTTTAATTTATTAAGGATGATTTTGGAAAAATATTTGATTAAAGTTGTCCTTTTTGAAAGAGAAAAACAAAAATTTAACCTACAGATCAAAATAGACTATTATTTATAATTATATTTTAACACTTTGGGGCTCAACAACATCGATTTGAAAAATATATACTCACATGATAGAATACATCATTTTAAGAAAGTAAAAAGTAATTAAAACAATTAAATCATAAAAATAAAAATTATTGGCTAAAAGAGTGTTTTTCATATTTGTAATAAACAGAAAATTACATAGCTACTTCTCATAAATATTGTCATTTTTTAATACAAAATTCTAAAGTGTACGAACTTACCTTTGTAAAAAATCTATTTTTGAACGTATCTGGACTTTTAAATGCAACAAAATTTAGTTTACAATAACGGGGTGAAACTGTTCAAATGATAAATAAGACTTTTATATGAAAAATTAATTTAGCATTGTCGTATGTTGAGAATTCTGTGAACAATTTATATTAACTTCTGTGTTGAAATATAACAGTAATAAATAAAATCGCCTTTTTAAGCTCACTGTAAAAAACTTTGACTTTTGGGTATGTGTACAGATATGCAACACGGTGATACAAAGGGTTAATTCATTTTGCAACAGGGTTTGAATGCAGTAAAATATATTACTTAAAAACAATATTTTGGTTATTAAAAATATAATTTTATTAATTGATTGTCAAATTTATAATTTTATTTAGGAAATTATATATTTATATAAGTAATAGATCTTACTAGGGATTATTTTTTGAAAACACAGATCATAATTGTTTATAATGACACAGCACCACACCTACTCTGTTTGGCGTCTAATGTGAGTCATTTTTTAACGTTTTACTGCAGATTTTAGATGCATCGATAGTGATACATATATGTATCATATGACGCCGATGAAGGATCCATCTGGTTTGTTATTTGGTGACGGGACAATAACCACAATAACCTTCTGTAATTCTGATATCACCATCAATAGAACAAGTAGATTTAATAGAATCTGAGTAGACAGAATATGACAGAATATGATAATTAAAAATAACATGCCCCTGTTAATAATAAATGTTTAATAATAGTGCCTACATATTTTGAAATTTATAACTATAAAATGATTCAGGAAATGAAACAGTAACATTAATCATCTGATTAAAATCGTTGACATACTGCTATTTATTTAAAAAAAAACATTCTAAATTTAATAAACTTTATTTTTATAAAAATTAAATTAATGAAATATATAGCTTTTGTAAAAAACTCATATGGAATTAATTGAAAACTTTATAATTTAATAAAAATATAACAAGTAAAATAATATTTCTTCATACCAATTTTTCTTTGTCATCATCTTCAATATTCTGTTTTGATATAATCCAAATAAGGAAAGCTTCGCTTCTTTCGGCGAAAATAATTCGTCCAAATCTGGTACAGTATCATTGACCGGACTCAAATTTCACCGCGCCAATAAAAACTGTACCTTTCTCGAACGTAATTTTCAATCAAATATGTATATGCGAAGTTCTGTGCAGGTTTTTGTTAAATTTTAATTCCTCATTCATTTTACACGTCTATTGTCCAAGTACTTCATTCACATCCCACTTCCATCCCTACACTGTTATTTTTTACTTATTAAGAATTTCGTACTCTGACGTCAATCTGCAGACGATATTTTCAAAACATCTGCCTACTTAGAAGGGCAGATGATTTTTTTTTCTTTTTATATAGTTTAGGTTAGAGTAGAAAGTTAAATACGGAATATTTTTTTGAGACTCTCTCCAATTAAAATTTATTATTTGAAGAAGTATTTTTTATGCATTTGATCTTATTTTTTTTTTTGGATTAGTTTCACAATAATTTCAATTTAAATGAATTGTAAGTTCCTTTTTTGTAAACTAAAACAATGATATTATAATATTTATGGCATATCAAATAAAACATTGTTTAAATTTTGGAGTATATAATAAATATTTTAATGGGCAATAATGCAAGATCGGTTAACAAAAACAGTAACATTTGTATCACGCGTAATAAATGCAAAATATGATCATAAAAAATAGAAAAGGTTTATCGCGGGAGATGGGAGGAGGCATTTTTCCTTTTCCACCCTTTCTTTTTTTATTTATTAATATCCTGTAGAATAAAACAGCTTGTAAAATAGCAATATTTTTTAAAATAAATTTCTGATAAATAAAAAGGGAAAATATAAATAATTATTTATGTCATGCGTTTTGCATACGTTTCGTATATTTCATTTTATTTTCGGAAAATGTTAAATTTATTTAAGAAGTATGAAACAAGTATCAAAATATATATTGGCAGAGGTACTTAATCTACTTAAACACTAACAGAAAAACAATTATTATTGGAAATATACAAGGGTTTTTATTATAATAAATGTTTGTTTATCACAACCTACCTCCCTTCACAAACACAAATCTTTAATTACCCCATCTGTATATTATTTTCTGCCGTAATTTACAATTGAAACAAATAGGGGATCCAACCCGGGTTCCTAGGGTTATAGAATAGAGCAGATATATAGATAGATATATTCTGAAATTGAAAATTCTAATTTTACATTTAATACTTTTTTTTTTACATTTAATACATTATTTTAGATTGTCCACTATCAACACCAAAAATAATTTTCATATGAAAATTATCAATTATGTATTTAAATAAAGTTTTAAAATTCATTAGTGATACTTTTGTATTAGTCGCATGTCAGGTTTAAATTAGTCGAAAATATCGCCAACTGTATATATATATATATATATATATAATTTTGTTTGTTTGTTTGTTCTAATAGTTTTAGTGGTTTAAGCGAATAGTTTGATTTTATGTCTATTAAATTTGTGTTTTAAAAGAATATGAAATCATATTTTTATGAAGTTTTTAATTTCTATGTTGAATATTAGTCGGAAATAAACGCTGAATTATGGGAAATTAATTATTGTAACATTTTGTATTTAAATATAAACGTTTTAATCCGTTTTGATTGGAATGGCCTCAATAGAGAGATTTAAAAATAAAAACATGCTTGAAAATTATTTTTTAAAACCATAAAGAATAGTAAATTGCAGTACAGTTTCAAGCATATTGCATTTGAAAGAATATTTTTTTTTCCTGACGATTAAATATCGAAATTGTGCAATGTTTGGAAATTAAAAAAATCACAGTAAAAGCGTTATTTAATGTTCACTTGTTGCCACCGTCAACATACCGTCATTGTTACTCTCATATATGATTTCGCTATATAATATAGATTGCTGTTCTAATTTTTAAAAAGTTGTTAGTTTTTCACATAATATGAAAAGCAAATGAAAATGTGACTTAATTTTAAAAAAATTGTTCATGGAGTACATGCAGAATTATGTTTGTATTATAATTTATAATTTCATATTGATTGAAATTTATCTATTTACGAAGTATTTTCCTGTAGGTCGATAAATAAATAAATAAATAAAATTATTTTTAGGGGTCATAAAAATCACTCAGAATCAGACCTTTTAAGTGCATAGGCATTCCTGATAAATATATTTCTCCTCTTTTTCATATATATATTTCAAATTCCCATTTTGGTCAAACTGTGACTTCAAAACATAGTATTCTTTTGACCACACAGGTGACGTAAAGTTTGTGACTTGCAGTAACGTCACAGTGACATCACTAAAATAAAAAATAAATATCAGAAACATGTTTTTTACATTGAATATTTATTTTGTAGTGTTTTTGCAATTTTTTTAAGGTTTCTAAGCAATTCACATTTTAGTCACAGTGTGACTTCACTGAATGGTGGTAATTCGGTCACATATGTGACGTGACGTACGTGACTCGCAGTGACGTCACTGTGACGTCCCTGTGAACATACATGCTATACGGGATAAATTATTGGGAAATTTTACGCATCAATTGGAGAGATTTAAAATGATTTTAATTTCTATTTTTTCACAAAAATGTCCAATGCATTATTGTTTTTTCCTTTCTTTCATTAAATGGTTGCTTAGCAACGTATTTCAGTATTTCAAAGAATATCAAAAAAAAGAAAATTCGAGTAAATCGCATTAGTTTGATGCAAAATTTTATTAACAAAATAGCTTATTTTCGGGAGATTTTAGTTTTTAATATGCTGTTTCTAATGAAATAGATGAGGGTTTATTTTAACTACTAAAGAAAGATGACCAAATCGGTTTTCCAAGCGAAAATTATAAAACTGTTGAATGTGTAAGATTAATATAAATATCATAAGAGGAATTTACATTTGTATAAGTATATTTAGTACTCGAAATTGTATCAATTTTAGCAACATATGATGATTCTTAGTGGTTTAAAAGTAAGTATTCATTTAAGGATATGATACAATCTCCTGTACAAGTACATGCTTAATTTAATGAAATTACAACAGTAAATGCATTCAGACATATACTCGAGTAATGAACGATCACAATTACTGGAGATTGAGAACGTAAAATTAAAGCGATAATATGGGGCTCAGAGGGGCGGAGCCCACTGAAGGAATGTATTCTCATTATGAAAAAATACGATAATAAGTATTTTATCATATCATTGCATAAAATTGTGCTTAATCTAATACTTCTAAAATTTCCGGAAGTTCCGATAAATTCTATATGCTTACAAATACGATATCAAATATTATGGAGATTATAATAAAAATTAGTAATATTAATGTACAATGATTTGTAAGTCTGACGTTGAGGCCTCTGATCTGTATATTTACTAGTTTAATTCTACATTTAGAAAATATTTATAGTATTAATTTTATACTTCTTTTTAATTGCTGAAAGGTGTAAAATAAAAAGATTATAAACAGTAAAATACGTTTCATTAGACTGTTGACATATGTTTCAGCTCAATCTGAGCCCTTATCAAAACAAACAATATTTTCTTATGTGTTGATAATGGCTCAAATTGAGCAGAATCATATGTCAATAGTCTAATAAAACCTATTTTACTTTTTATACTATTCTTATATTGCACCTTTTAGCAGTTAAAAAGAAGTATACAATTACAAGATGTTATGATTTGTTATATTAGTATTAATTTTATTAAATTTCTTATTATAAACAAAAAAATCATGCTTACAATGTAAAGGGCATGGGATTTACGAATTTTACATTTTGCAAATTACCTGAGTTTTATGCAATTATAGCAGTATGTCTTTATCAAAAATGACGATATAAGAGCAATAAAATTCAAATGGTTAAACGTATTTTGTATAATAACTCGAAGAGATTTTCATTATTGCCGAGTTAATGTTTGTTTACTTGTATAACTCGTCTAAGAAAATGCGTTCATGTGAGTATCGTGAATTTCTGTAATGCGAGTTGCTATGGTTGAGACAAAAATGTTCTATCTGTCCATATGTCCTGTACGCATGTTCAGACTCCATGCTCAAAACTCCATATTTCATCCTATTTATATTTTAAATAAATGCAGAAAATATTTTTTCGTACAGATCAATAATTTTATAAAACCTAATAAAATCACTAATTATAAGTAAAATATAGATAAAATGCTTAAGTGATACAAAGAGGAAACACAAAAGACTTATAAAAACCTTTTAAAGATCGATATATGTTTCAGCGCTCATATACAGCGCCATATTCAAGATATATAACGATAAACAAAAACATTCTCACAAATGTTTGAAAATAAACTTGAAAATATAAATCACGAGCTCATATATGTAAAAAAGCAGTTGTTTGAAATAGTCAACTGTAAACGTGTAAATTAACATTTCATTATTGTTTTTTAAAAACTGAAAAGTACCTCCTGCCAATTGTTTTTCAAGACTACGTAGAACCGAGACTTTAAAAATTTATTTTAAAAATAGTAAAATAATTTATCCATCAAAGCTTTATTTCCCATCTTCGTGATGGGAAATAAATTCCAATTTATTTTGGCCCCAATTCGTGATTCAATAGAAATCTATATGCGTAACATGAACATTTGCAATGAATGAGCCTCATTTGAATTACCTAACATTTGCGGACAAGGTACTTTTCACTTTTCAAAAAGCAATCACGAAATGTTCATTTTAACTTTTACAGTTCACTATTTCAAGCACCCGCTTTTTTACATATATGATCTCATGATTTATGTTTCGTGATTAATGAAAATTTCGAGAATATTTTTGTTTATCGTTATCTATCTTGAAAATGGCGCCATATATGAGCGCTGAAACATATGTCGATCATTAAAAGGTTTTTATCAGTCTTTTGAGTATCCTCTTTGTATCACTTAAGCATTTTATCTGTATTTTAATTATAAAAACTTTCAAGCTGCTTATATTAACTTTTGTAAATATGGATAGAAATCATTCGAATATTCTTTATATCGCATTAAGGAAAATGTAAACTAAAAATCAATTAATCGATTTGTTCAAACAATAACAGCAAGATATTTATACACTATTTCGGATACAATACAATATCCAATTATTTACATTTTTTTTCTTTTTCAGCAAACAAAAAAGTGAAGTTTTTTAGTTGCTATCTTTAGAACAACTTCGGTAAATGTTACAAAAAATTTAATATCTCGGAAAACTGCTCAAATTTAGAAATTTTTAGAGATTATATGACATTTTTGAATCCATGCGTATGGTGTTAATTTTATCTCGCTGTTTTAATGTTCCAGTAGGATTGGTTGTGAAATACAAACATACAGTCAAATTTTAACCTCTTCAAGGGGGAATGGACAGCATCTGTCATGCTTTAACATGCCTTCCTGAAAGAGCATTTTCAAAAGGTTAATTCGTTTATAATTATGTTGAACTTATTTTTTGTTTGACCCTTATTTTTTGTTTGTACCTTTCTGAGAAAATGGTGTAAAAATAAAACCTACATGTTATTTTATATTTTGTTCACGATGTATGTATTCCAGATACAGAAGAAAGTAATTTCCTTTATGAATCAGAAATTGTAATTTCTACTTTTATATTTACATAGTGGGAGGATTTTCAATCTCATATGAGATGTACTTTTCTAATTTATATTTCTCTTTCAAATTTTATTATTAGAAAGTGAATGTATTTAAAGAGGGAAAAACTAAAAATATTTCCTTTCGGCGGAAAATTTTTACGTTAAAAAACATTTTTTTTAAAGTATTACGTTGATAAAAAATTTAATTTTCTGGAGTAAATAAATGAAGCGATGTCGTTATCTTTTTTTATTTTATTGCATACTTTCGAAAGATTTTCTCGTTCAGTTGCAATTTAGCTTTGAAAAATAAATTCGAAGAAATGTTATGTAAGGAGTCATCTAAACATTTTTCGAATGTTAGAGAAATCTAGAGAAGTGTATATTTGAGACGTACATTTGAAAAATATTTGAATTTAAGAAATATTTCGTTTTCTATAAACTAGATCTACAAAATCTATAATATCTCAAAAATACACTCAGCTATGAAAATAGATTGGAGGTCACACATGTGAACATCGGGACTGAAGAGTTCAAATAATTCAGTTATTATCACCATTAAAATGTTTATACATTTTTATATTTATATATATCTACTTAAATGATCAAAGAAAAAAAAATCTAATTGAAACGAAACTGGATAATTTAAATAAATGTGTCATTTCCATCATATTTTTGTCCAATTATGTTGTAACAGGTATTTTGAAACGTTAAAAAGAAAACAAAGTATTCTCTACATTTGCTTTAGAGTAAAATATAGTGAAGTGGCATTGAATTAGATGCACACAGTATTATGGGAAAAAGGTGATTATGCCATTAGTTCCTACGCAAGCATTGAAGCTGCCATATCATATATAGGATTTTATTAACTTTTATAAATATCTGTTAAAAGTTACATGATATGAGAATCTGGTGATTTCGATGTTTTCGGTTGAAGACAAACAATAGGTGCTTGCCACGAGAGACATTCGTTTTCAGAAATAACTCGATAATGCGGTCTGCTGGCTACACAATATGAATAAAAGATTCATAACACAGGGATAGCGGAAAAGGAGATAGTAAATGGATACAAAGGATAAGCAGGATTGATTTAACTTTAATTTCTAAAATACTACCTTATCAATGCAGCCAGTCAGACCAAACCTTTAGCTCAGGTGGCCATCCAATTGGAAGGAGCGAATACAGAGATATTTAGTATAATTTTATCTATCACTTGCTTCAACAAATACATTTCAGATAAAGAAGATGTACCAGGATACAATTTCTAACTTCACGTTACGGGGATCAATGTCTTGCATGGCTCACAGAAGCACGTGAATGGAGTTTTGACAATTGCATACGAGTAGCATCTAGTTGTGAAATCCAAATTCTCTTGTGTCACGCTGTAAGTAGGATAAAATATTGTATATATCATGTAACAATGGAGCTGGCATGAAATATTGAAAGTATACAAAATTACGGCGGCGCAGAGATAACAGGATGAGTTTTACATAGAACCCTCTCTGCTTTAACCCATTCGGGACCATGGGTGCATATATGCACCCTCAAAAAGAGCATACAGAATTTAGTTTAGGCACCATTAAAAAATAAAAGTAATATTTGCTTTCTCTAATTAGAGCATTTTTATGATAGTTTAAGTAAAGGTAGCTTTCTAAAAGAAAGTGGTGCCAACCGAAAAAAATTTGTATAAAAGCCGCCGGTCCCGAAGGGGTTAAGTAGATTGTATGCTGTGGCATCACATTAATATCTTTATTGTTTTTGTCTTATAATTAGAAATGGAGTTTCTATACAAATAACTACTTTTGCTTTTGGGAGAAATCTTTTGCGAGTAGTCACATGTTTCAAAATGTATTCCTCTGAACTGTCCATTCCGAAATGACAGTCACGAATGACGGATATAAAACCATTTTCAGACCATTGGGATACTTTTAAAATGCGATGAACCAGCACGTGATCCTACACCAATGCCTCCATTTGATTTTTTTACAAGAATTGCCATTGAAACCATGACTCTTTCTTCATATGGGAATCTTTATAAAGGCTAGAGAAATGGCAAATTATCTCTGAACAGGTGATTTACGGCATTAAAGTATGAGAAGAATATTGTATTGCTATTTCTTACTTGATTTGAATATACATTTAAATATTTTCTTCAAACTTGATACTTTTGCCATAAAGCATAAACTCTGCATATTTATTGGAATTAAATGAATATAACTATTGGAACGAAATGCCAATAGTTAGTAAAAATAATTGAAGTATATGTTATAAACATTATGGATAAATGATAAAATAAAAATAAAAATAATTGTATTTTTATATTTTTAGTGTAGTAAATGTCATTGTATATATACGTTTTCTGTTCTCTATATTGTACATTTTAACTGTTCTTTTAATGATGTAAATATATATGTAGCTGGGAAAAGGCAAATCCTATTTTACTTTGCGAGCAATGAAAATGCAGCAAAGTGTCAGTTTGTGACAGGCGAAATGATATCGTCCACAGAGCCAAACGGACACCGTCCCATCCCCTAGTTTTGAGTTGTCAGCGATCGCATTGGCAAAATACACATGCAACAGAATTCACCGAGAGAAATATATGCAAATGAGCTCAAGGTACAGGTCACCAATGACCACATATCGTACAAAAATTTGCAGGTCAAAAGGTCGACCAATCAGAGAAGACGAAAATTTACATACAGATACGCCTTAGAATCTCGGGACAGTCTGGATGTAAAAATAAAGCAGTTCTCTCAAAAACTTCAATCAAAGAAGAATACTGGTTTTGATGAGATATCCTCTCCATCATGAAAATACACATAAAAAAGAAAAAAGAAAATCCAGAGCGAAATCTTAACTTTGATAAGTCTCTATGCCTGTCAACGAATGAACAATTTCTGCAAACATCTTTCCGAATACAGACAAGATCCCATGCTGTCAGATTAAAAAGAATTTTCTTGAGCAACTATAAAGATGAGAATTTTCTAAAGATTCCGTCGTCATTCCGAACAGAATTTTCTTGAGCAACTATGAAGATATTCGAATGAGAATTTTCCAATGGCTTCGTGGTCATTCCGAACAGAATTTTGCTCAGAAACTATGAAGATATACCGAAGAAAATTTTCCAAAGTTTCTGTGGTCATTCATACGAGAGATTTATAGACAGACGGACGGATTAGACGACGAGTATAGGTGCCACGTAGTTATATAATTACGAACGCACCTAAAAATCCAGTTTGTAATACGAAGTTTAAAAAAGCAGCAAAAATTTTAAAATTGTTAAATTAAGAAGAAACGTTATTTTTAATTACTGACTTATTCAAGGAATTTTGTTATATTTTATGATTTTTCTTTATTGAAACATGATTTAAAGACTTTAAAATAGATTTTATTTACAGAATATATATTTTTTTTGGTACCGAGTCCCCTTAATATTAAAATACAAAATCCATATGTAAGTAACAAACATAAATATAACTATGTGGCAATTTATTATTTAATTAAACAAAATGTATTTTTGACTGAGGATATAGAAAATTAGTTGGAAGATAAAAACTGTTATTGTTTAATTATTAATAATTATCTAGCTTATGCCTGAATTGAGCAAGAGTTCAATTGATTATTTTATGTTTATACTGGTGTACATACTGGTTGATATACAATGAAAGTGCAATGCTTGTCAATGAAGAAGACAAATAAAATTATAGTTATAAGCGTTTTTTCTATTGAATGCCTAAAACCCAGAAAACAAATATCTGTAAATATTTTGTGCATGCATGTTGTAAAAAAAAATGTTTATGTTCAATATTTTATTTAAAATGCTCAGAAATGCTCAAAATTAACATTTAGGTTAACAATTCATAAGATTAAACATCGTTAGAAGGGCACAAATGGTAATTTTAAGACATATTAGAGACAATTCTGATAAAATAGTGTAGAGTTTTTTTATGAGATATATATATATTTTTAAGATTCCGTAGAATCAACCGTACTTCTACCTGATTATTGACAGTTTTCAATAGCTAAGACATTTTTTATCATGAAATAATATTACAATAATTCTTAATCTTAGAAAAACATCGGCGTTAATTCTATGATGAATTTAAAGGCTTTTAAAATTTGTTAGAAGGATAAGAGCAATTCCTATTAAATTAAAATCTAAATGGAAATGGAAATGCAAACATATTTTTTTTTAAAATATCTACCTTATAGTTATAGAAAATAAAAATAAAAACCACGAAGTGTAATTGTTAACATCTGGTTAACATTACATTTCGAAAAAAATTCAATTTCTATATAAAAGCTTCATAAAAACGTAAATGAATCTTCAAAATATTCTTTTATTTAAAAAAAATACTTCACACCAATATAAAAAAATAATAATAATTTCAAGCTATCTGAATTTCTCCTATGTAAAAATATTTCAAAGAAGAGAACGTGCGTTCGTATTTTTCTTTCTTATGATATTTTATAAATGATCTTTTGTAAATATTCAGTGGTGGTTGAATCCACATTTTTTTGTCTGATAAATATTTGAAAACAGAACGCAAGATTCCAGAAATTCGGATTCATACATGAAACTATTTCCCTAAGTTCATTGTTTACATTTTTAATCTAAATTTGACTTTATTATTGACATTAAAAAGAATCTCATATATCTCATTAAAATTCTTCATGACATTGACTTTAATTTGAAAATAGTTAGAGTATATAATATAATGGTGGAATAAAATAATTAACATACTTGCATTAATCTACCAAAAAGTGTCAATGAATAAAACTCTATTACATAGTGTTTTATTTTATTTAAATAAAATTCTATTTTTATTAAAATACATATTTATCTTTTGATAATCAAGTATTTAAATGTAAATATGTATTTTATTTACTAATTCGCCTGACTAAACACGTATTTGTGGCAAGCAAGTGTAACATTTTTCATGTTTAATTAAGTATTTATTTTATTTTGTTGTTTTTTATTTGTAATACCGATTTCGTATAACTACATTTTTTCTATAAATAAAACATAAAAAAGTGCTTATGTTAATTTTTTCATAATATCATTGAAATAAAATACTTTTTTCCGCTTTTGTCGCTTAGAAAAGAACAAAAAAATATTTTCGAAACAAAACTTAAAAATGTAATCGTAATAAATAAAAGCGTTTTTTTTAAATTTCCGCAACACAACTGTATTCATATGTTAATTAATTCATACTGAAATATCTCAAGTCGAAAATTAGCTAAAAGGTGACGTTCAATCCGTTTACCTGCACGAAATATGTAATTTGGATCTTAAACTTTGACATTCCTTTGTTATATGAAGTATTAGCGAGAATACAAATGTCATGTAACATTTATGACTTAAGATTCTGTAAACGTGAGTGCATGCAACATATTGTTAACTCGAATACGCCGGTACATAATGAAGATATATATAAATGTTTTGTGTACGATTTTACACAGCGTTATAAAATTATAGTATTATAAATTTTAATAACGGGGCTTCTTATGTTTTAATAAAATTTAAAATTGAAAGAAAATAGCAATATTCTTTCTTTTAAATTGTAAAATTCAAAACCGGAAATATAACTTAACTTTTCAATGGTAACAAGTGTGACTTTACTCCTTTATCAAATTTGAAGCTTCAAAAGCTAGTAGTAAAGTTCTGATTTCTTCCCGATACTTCTGAATTTAAATCAATAGAGGAATGTAATGAGACGCATGCACATTTTACTTATTTTGCCCCCCCCCCGTTTTTGTGTTCCGACATAGAGAAGTGTCTCAACTCCCAAGGGGTAGTACAGGGTTGTTATAATATAAGTATCTTTACGGTCTGTAGCTCGAAGGAATAACCCGAATGAAATCAAAATCGTTGCATTTACTATTCGAGAGGGGGAAGAAAAATGAAAAAATAATTAAAATAATCACCGACAGATGGCGCTACTAGGTGTGAAATATAATGTGTAATACAAGAACAAATAATTAAGGCGTCAAACCAGATGGCACATCTAATTTATTGGAAAATGTCACATTGAATGTCTTTACGTTTTCACATGGCGGTGCCGATCATGTTCAGATTCCACATGGCCATTGTGCTGGAGGACACATTCCAAGCGGTGCACGACGTGCTCAACTGCAAAATGAATTATATCAAGATTGATATTTCGCACATGTTGTGATATGTGGTAAAATCATTGAGGTTTGCTACATCTCCACGTTATACAAGATTACACATTACATTTCACAATAAAAAACGGCATCTGTCGGCGATTATTGCAATTAATTTTCTATTGATCAATTCTTCTTCCCCTTTCTCGAATAGTAAGTGTACCAATTTTGATTCCATTCCAGTTATTCCTTCAAGCTACAGACAGCTCCAAATAGAGATACTTATATTTTAACCCCCCGGTGTATGAAAATTTTAACCCCGATATTTTTAAAAGCTTTACAGCAATTTAAACATCTTTTTTAAAGACCCTCTCCCTCGTCTTCAGCCCTGAGTGGTGGTAACCCGTCAGTTAGAAACCCCGTTTGCGGAAGTTTAATGCAGAAAGGTTTAACGCAGAAAGAAAATAAAAAGCAAAAATAAACAGAGGGCCTTGGTCTACCCTACCGACAGAAAGCAAAAAACTAATCTAGCGGAACCTAACCCAGTAGAATAGAGTAATTCCGATAATTCAACTCAAAATTATAATAAGAGTGAAAATAATTAAAATATTACCAGTAATAAACCCTCAAAGTTAACGAAAAATTCGCAGTTAAAAACCTCTATATTTCGTCTTCACCGAGAGATAGCGCCAATAACCCACCTAAGTCAATCATCATTTGCAATATCGAGAGTATTCCAGAATTCACTAAAGAACTAGGGAAAAAAACGCGATATAAATTTTTATGTTAAGCTGGTAGACAGGTGGTGTTAGCCGACACAATAGAGATAAAAAATAAAATTACTGGATTCCTCAAAGCTAATCAAAATCAGTTTTACTTCCTACCAGACACAACTTCCCCTTTAAAGGCTGTGTTTAGAGGCTTCCGCAGTAGGAACAAACCTGAAGAAATACTAAGTACTCTTGGAGCAGAAAGTATGGAATTTATTAAGTGTGTGCTAATGGCGAATAGAAAAGACGGCATAATTTCCCCGCTCTTTCTACTCTCTCTTCCGAGTAATGACGATTCACGTCGCATTTTTAAACTCAAAGCACTGTACCATATCAGAGTGGAAATACAAAATTACAGGCCCCCCAAAAAAGGCGACACAGGGCTTTGAATATCCGAATTTCTTCCACCATGTGAATATGTGCTTCATCCAGCACAGGTGTTTAAGTTGCAGCATAAACCATGACTTACTTGCCCAAAAGAAATTCCAACTGACCCAGGACAAAAACCCAAACCCTTATGTTGTAATTGCGGCATTGCCATTCTCGCCAATTAGAAAGGTTGTGAAAAATACACTGTCAAAAACCCCACTAAAAATCTTATGCGGCGATTGAAAAAAAATCGCCCCGAGTACATTCAGACCCTACTGTTCTTCAACATTCCAAATTCCTAATTCAAGTTTTCAGTCCAAGATGGCGCTACAAACGCATCGACTTATTTACGAGGATCCTGAAATCGGGAACGAAGTCACTAGACTTTTTTGAAATCCTTAATAAGATTAAAACTGAGCTGCAAGTTGGCTCTTTCATTAATCTAGTTAATTATCTTGAAAAACTTTGTGTCCAAATTGCTCAACAATCTCATATTGACACAAGTACACGCTTAGAAATGGATACTCAAATATCATGAAATTTGCTTCGTTTTTGACGAAACTGTTTTCTGGGAAATGCTCCGAGCGAACATTTCGTCAAATCGAGTAAATTTATTTCCTCAAAAAACGGACGAAATTGATTTCGTCAAATTTCTTGTTCGAAAGAAATTGCAAAAAAAGATTGGTGGTGTCACCATCTATTGACAACTGTTGAAGCATCTATAATTGACATCGTTAAAAAGGAAACTTCTCAAGTCTTCAACCGGTTTCGATCTCACTATCTTATGTGTGGGAGACCGCTGCTCTGTGTCTTACGCCAGAAGGACTACGAATGAATTCGATTTAAAAATGTAGCTATGGGATGTCGATGTGTGTTTACATTTTGAGAAGTATTTTTATCGGTGCTGTTATAATTTCTGCATGTTTTAATTAATAAGGCTAGATTATTATTATTATTATGGTTTTTCTATGGTTAATAAATAGTTAGAGTACGGCTTGATTAATATAATTTATTAGAGAAATTTCCTTTGTTCAATGATAATTAGAATATAGTCTAATTAATTTGTTGGTCAGTAATAATAAATTTTAAAGTGTATATTGGAGAAGAGTTCATCAATTATAGATAAAAATTTAACACGTTACTGTTTATAGAGGGTAAAGAGATTTTTAAAATTGATTGTTATATGAATATATTTTTTAAATAAAAAAGAGCTCCTAAAATTTTGATTTAAACTATTGGGAAAATGGTTGTTGCTTTCGGTCGAAAATGGACCAAAGGATGTTCGCATTTTACTATTTTAACCGTTTTTAATGAAATTCTGCAACTTTAGAAAAAAATATCTTTGAATAGGCAATAGAAATGCATAAAATCGCTACAAAAATGTTAAAGTTACAAAAAGAATATACGCTACTTATCAGATATGAAAAATAAAGTAGAAATTTTGTAATTTCATGTTATAGCGGCCTCCAAGGATGAAATATTTTTGTTTCTGTTTTCATTACTATATTGTAAATTTGGTAATTTAATGTAATTTTTTTTGAACGATTTTGTAACGACAAAAATAATCTGGCCGGGGATGGGGAAACATTTTTGTCAAATATTTGAGATTTTCCATTTCATTAAAAATCACTTAATTTTGAGACGAAATGATTGTCAAAAACAACGAAATGAGGCCTGAGGATTGCGGAATCGTCAAAATTGAGTGTTTTATTTCTGAGAGTGTACATTAACTTTCATGGATAGATAAACGAAATTTCCATTCAAAGATGTAAGTAAAGAATTGAAGTAGATTCTTCTCTCTTGCTCACCCGTTTTTAGGTGCGTTCGTAATTATATAAATACGTAGCACCTATTGTCGTCGCTTGGTCCGTCCGTCTGTCCGTCCGTCTGTTTGTCTGTCCATCCGTCCGCATATAACAACGCAAAAACTACCCAACCGAATGGTTTGTAATTTAAAATATATTATCTTTGCAGAATTTTGTCGAGACATTTCAAATTTTATTAAAATCGAATCAAAACTTTAGGAAATATTAATAAAAATATTTATTAAGAAATTTGATTTTTTTTTTTTTTTAATCGGTGCTTTTTTGTTATAGGAGCTTCCTAAGTTTAATCGTCAAGCGACCGAGATACTTATTTTATGACAGAAATTAATCTGCAGACGATATAATTCATTTCACAGAATTAAAAATCAGAAAAGATCTGAATATTTATGTAACTAGCTATAGTACGAACGCACCTCATTTGTCACGTTTGACGTACAATTTCCAACTTGTTCAATATTTTTTTTTTTTGCACTTTGAGTAAATTCTCTTTAATGTTAGAAAAAAATTTATATGGCCATGAAATTGGTCTTAGTTTTTAGTTTTTGGGTTTTTTTTTCTGAATTTTCTATCTTTTTCTGATCGTCACGCCAGCTACTTCAAGTTTGGTTGGAAGCAGTTCGCTCCGATCATCGGAAGTCTACATCCAGTTATGGCCGCGGTGTTCACGTCGCTATGCTTCAGGGATGTGTGACAGAGGACACAGGCACCTCGAGAAAAATCCACCATCCTTTCTGCTGGCGAGGAATTAGGCTTTTTTATGCATATCTCAGCAGAGAATGCACCTATAAGAAATATTTATGTACAAAGTATTAAGAAGTATGTATGTTGTATGTGTATGTATTTTTATAATATTTAATTGATAATGTAATTATGTTTCATATTTTTGCATGGTTTTCTATAGAAATCTAATATAAAGATAAAATGAAATTATTACATAGTTAGAATTAACGAAGAACATTCAATATGTCTGCATAAGTGAGTATTAAAACTTTTGTTATCATAACAATTAATAAAAAAAAATCAACTTGTCTTAATTCCACGTGTTTTGTTAATATCATAATTCAGTATTTTAATCTTTAATTTAATTATGATCTAAGATTAATTCAAAATACAGCAATGTGACACGCACTAAACTCCGCAAAACGAGGTATCTCCGTGTTTTACAACATACATTAAATAAATATTTTTCCAGCCTAACGTCTTCTATTCACTAAAATTAATGGGTTATATTTAATATATGACTTTAAATATTAAATCATAATATTGCAACTTTAATTATTTTATTTGTTTTCGAAATATGTAATAGTAAGATCTAAACAAAAGAAGTCGTACAAGATGAAATCATATTCTAAGGATTTTATGTAAAAAAATCTCTATTGATATATGAATCTTATTGGAAAGTTTGTCCATACCGGAAAACTCTATCATTTAATTATTAGACATTAATTCCGATAGCTAAATCAAGATTTTCCAGCATTCTGGACTGTGAGCATTAGTGCTCATCATACACTCAGAAAAAAGTTTTGTTGAATCAACAAAAATTTGTTTGACCCAACAAAACTTTTCGTTTAAATATGGGTCAATGGAAATTTTGTTTGAATCAACAACAAAATTATTGTTGATTTTTTTTGCAATTCCAAAAAAAAATTTTGTATCGTCAGCAAAAAAATATTTTGTTAAGTCAAGTAAAATGGTTCAATTTTACTTGAATTAACAAAATTATTTTCGTTACATATAGATATATGCTATATGTTATTTTAACAATCTATTTTCTTTTTTCAACAAAACATATTTTGTTTGTTTAAATAATAAAATATGTTATATTATGAACTTGTTTCGTTTATACTACAAAACCTTTTGTTAAATGAACCAATCTGAATATGCAATTTTAATTATTTTTTAATCAGTGCCAGCCTAACGTCCACTGCCAGCCTAACGTCTTCTATTCACTAAAATTAATGGGTTATATTTAATATATGACTTTAAATATTAAATCATAATATTGCAACTTTAATTATTTTATTTGTTTTCGAAATATGTAATAGTAAGATCTAAACAAAAGAAGTCGTACAAGATGAAATCATATTCTAAGGATTTTATGTAAAAAAATCTCTATTGATATATGAATCTTATTGGAAAATTTGTCCATACCGGAAAACTCTATCATTTAATTATTAGACATTAATTCCGATAGCTAAATCAAGATTTTCCAGCATTCTGGACTGTGAGCATTAGTGCTCATCATACACTCAGGAAAAAGTTTTGTTGAATCAACAAAAATTTGTTTGACCCAACAAAACTTTTCGTTTAAATATGGGTCAATGGAAATTTTGTTTGAATCAACAACAAAATTATTGTTGATTTTTTTGCAATTCCAAAAAAAAATTTTGTATCGTCAGCAAAAAAATATTTTGTTAAGTCAAGTAAAATGGTTCAATTTTACTTGAATTAACAAAATTATTTTTGTTACATATAGATATATGCTATATGTTATTTTAACAATCTATTTTCTTTTTTCAACAAAACATATTTTGTGTGTTTAAATAATAAAGTATGTTATATTACGAACTTGTTTCGTTTATACTACAAAACCTTTTGTTAAATGAACCAATCTGAATATGCAATTTTAATTATTTTTTAATCAGTGAATTACGCCTGTAAACCTTGAATAATAACAAGTTAATTTTTATCCTGCATTTTTTCACGCGAAAACCGAGAGAGTGAAAATTGCCGAAGCCGATCCCGGGTCCTCAGAACAGCGGTCTGAGGTTCTACCACTGAGCTACAAGGAACGATATCTAAGATCGGCAATTCTCACTCTTATGTATGTCGGAACGGCTGTAACCGCAGCACAAGGTAGAAATGTCATCAGGAGCACGCAAATTTCTGCGGCAAACATGAGACGACATTACAAAGCCCAGCATTCGGCAACACATAGTTAATTTTTAATTCATTTTCAGCAGTAAATTACGCTTGCAAAAAGCAGGCAACACATAGTTAATTTTTAATTCATTTTCAGCAGTAAATTACGCTTGCAAAAAGCAGGATAAAAATTCACTGTTATATTTTACCAGTGTACTTTCTTCCAGTACGAGAGTACTTATGTACCAGAGTACTTTCTTCTTGTAAAGATAGAAGAAAGTAATAAATGGGACAGGGGGATTTTTAAAACTACCTTGGTCCGTCCCAATGAAAAAATGTTTTAATTATCCAAAAATTATGTTAATCCTTTAATTATATAGCTATATAAGTCAAATAAACTGAGTTGCGTTCAAAGATTACAGGCGAAATTCACTGCTGAAAATGAGATTAAGCTATTGCACAAATCGCAAAAAATGCAACACAGCAGCACCACCTGTTGCGCGATTTACACCAAAAACTAATAAGCAACAATTTATATCAGGAAATAATTGAATATAAAGTTTTATTAAATTCCGTGCATTACTTCTTGAGATAGAGCGCCCACAAAATTTTTGTCACATACAAACAGACAGAGTCATTGACAGTCATTTTCTAAAAACAGTCAAATCGTGTTCAGTTCCCTTCTAAAATCCGTCGGAAACCGGAAGTCGAAAATTTTCATGATTTCAATACTTTCTTCGTGTAAAGATAGAAGAAAGTAATAAATGGGACAGGGGGATTTTTTAAAGTACCTTGGTCCGTCCCAAGGAAAAATAGTTTTAATTATCCAAAAATTATGTTAATCCTTTAATTATATAGCTATATAAGTCAAATAAATCGAGTTACGTGAGAGAGTTATGGCTACTACACAACAATTTAAATTTTGCAAAAACAACAAAATTTTGCTGGAATTACAAAATTATTGTAAAATTAAAAAAACGGATTTTGTTAAATCAAGTAAAATTGATGACATTTTGTTAAAATTTTTGAAGAGTGTTAACATAATTTTTTTGTCCAAGCAACAAAACCAATGTTTTTACCTCAACTAAAAATTTTGCTAAAACAACCAAAATGTACTCAACAAAACATGTTTTGTTGTTTTAATCAATTCCTTTTTCTGGGTGTAACTGTAAATTTCTCTCTCTCTCATATTTTTTACCTAGCAATTTTTTCCACATTATAACTACTTAATTTATTAATTCAAACTTAATAGCTAAGCTATACCAAAAACAAATAAATAAATAAATAAATAAATAAATGTATGGCTCTTTTGAGTGCCTTATTTTTGTTTAAGCTTTGCCCGCATTTTCACCACCTGGCATTTATGTGCTGTTTCACAAACATGTTCCGAACCTTATTTTTTACTTTTTCAACTTCCTTGCAAGTAATTAGTTATAACTACAGCTATACCATTTCACTTTCTTCTCAATATTTAGACTCTAATCTTAATCTCGTTCGCTTTACTTTATTATTCCAAATTTTATTATCATATCATTTCTTAATTTTACATTTATCCTTTATATTGTAGTTGTTCCTTTATCATGTAGTTAATACTAAATCTTAAATTTTACCAACGGTCCAATTTAATACAAGACACTCTACTTGTAATAGAATGGGCGTTAATTTGACTGCAACTCGGAAGCCCCTTAACCGACATCAACTCTTCGGCAACTGCCTAATAATTAACGGGCAGAATTTCCCGGTACCAATTGGTTTTCCCAAAAGGAAGGAACTTTCCAAACAGACCAATCCCTTTTTATTTAAAGTATGCCGCTAATATTTGGTCGTGACATGCGCAATTAAAAAAGAAAAGAAATAATTTTTCTTTTAAAGTCAAATATGTTCAATGTGCGCAACAACAATGCATCAATCTGATAGCGGACACATTAAGCGTTATTAACTTGATTTTCTTGTTAAAAATAAATTGTGTTTGTCTTAAATGTTTCAAGTTTAATATAATTAAAATAAATGATCAACGTAAAAATAGCACAAATAATATATAAATTGTCAAACAGCTGTTTCGAAGCCCCCTAAAGCTCATTCATCAGTGACAAATGTAAAAGTTTCAAAAACTGATTTAAATGTTTAAGCCATTTAAGTATGCTCGCGTCTCCGCACGCGACCAAGATAGAATGGCGGCGAGTTTTTACAAACAACAGCTGAGTCAGGGAGTCACATGTGACGTAAGTCGAGTTTATTCATAAATGTTCTTCTGCCTTATAATGACATATTTCTGGCGCATTGAAATTCGTGATTGTATGTAAAAATTTTACATTTCAGGGATTCCAATAAAGTTGTTTTCGAATGTGAGAAACAATTTCAGCTTAAATAATGGACACTGTATAAAATTGTAATTACGTTTTCCCGTATCTCCTAGGTTTAAGTGATAGGAAGCCTGATTCCGCAGTCTGCTACTAGGGCCGTTGCTAGGTTCCTCATAATATAAGGCATATCCATTTTACTGTACTCAAACACCATTTTTCATTGTTATAGCTAGTTCAGTTCACCAGTTACTTGGTGTGAAATGGATTTAAGGAAATTATTTATAAAATATAAATATTATCAATTTAAGAAGATTATAAAAATTTTAAATATAGTTATTCTTTTAAAAATTTGAATATTCCATTAAGAAATGGTTCTTTTTGTAGGAATAATCGAAATATTTTCAATTTGGTGAAGGGATATTTGTAGATGTATAGATTTGCGCTATTTAAATAAAAAGGGAAATCATTTTTCCGTTAAGTGATTAATTAATCAAAATAAATGTATTTATACTAATAAATCATGAATGATTACCCGCATAGCATGCACAGTCACAGTGACGTCATTGTGACGTCAATGTGAGTCACGTACGTCACGTCACATCTGTGACCAAAATGCCACCACTTTGTAACGTCACACTGTGACCAAAATGTGAACGTCTTGGAGATCTAAAGAAAACTTAAAATAAACTTTAGAACATCTTATAACATAAAGAAAATTACTTTTTGACAGTTTAAAAAATTTTTGTGACGTTGCAATGACGTCATTGCAAGTCACATAAGTCACGTAAAACCTATGACCAAAATGCCAACACTCTGTGACTTCACGGTGTGATCGGAGAGTGAATTTGAAAAAAAAAAAAACTCATAAAATATAGATTTGAATTATGTCATGTACCTAAATCATTAATAAAAATATTGTCACACACTATTTAAATATATTGAGTATTTCCAAAATAAAATAATAAATAAATATCTGTCTACATATATGAGGCAGATAATTTTTTACAATTTTCATTACCATTTTCTTGAAATTTAACAAAATATACTATATAATACAAAGGTAAAAATCCTTAAATAGAAATTTAGTTATTTATCGAGTTATAAGCAATTCGTGTCACGTGACGACCAGTTTTTCACTGTCACGTCGGATATTCAAATCAAAACGCCGACTTTGACATTCTTTTCTGAAAGATCTTCTGCTTTTAACAAAAAATGGAAAAGGTTTTTCAATAACATAGTTTCTGAACAAAACACGAGCCTATTTCGTGTATTTCCGAGCAAAAATGAATTAAAAACATGTTATAAAGTATATGTCATTCCTATAGCAATTTATCTAAAACTGGCCAGTGCTTAGTAAGATGTCACCTCTATTAAATATATTGCTCTTTTCGATAGAGTGTGAAAAATGAAAAATTTGTACTTAGGAAATTTGATTGCAATTTCAATTTATATCGAAATTACTTTATAAAGCCTATTAAATCAATTATTATTTAAAATATATCTTTACTTTTGACGACTAAAGCAAATGCAATGGATTAAAAAATATATAAAAAAATCAATTATTATTTAAAATATATCTTTACTTTTGACAACTAAAGCAAATGCAATGGATTAAAAAATATATAAAAATGTAAATTTTCACAGCTTATTTCTAAGAATACAAAACTCTCTCATATAAAAAAAGAATATTATAGCATCATTAGAAGTTCATTTTTCAGCCATATAAATTATAAAGGTTTTGAAATGTCTTTATTTAAATTATTTTCTTCCTATATTATTTGCGGTAAAAGTTGGAAACATCTGCTAGCTGTTATTTTGTTGTGTTTAAACAATACTGCGCGCGCATATTGAAGGCAGACGACATTTTCTCATTAGAAGCTAGGATTAGCGTGTGTTGGGTTCTTTGAAGTTTGTAGATTTATACTGTGTAAGTAAATTAACGTTTTAAAGTGAACCATCTCCATTTTAAAGTAAAGCATCCATTTTAACATCTCCCTGTGTCTAGCCGGGTGTGTTCATAAGGCCTGGGTTATATTTGACTTCTCAGATCTATGAACACACCTCTTCTGCTGGAATAATTTGAAAATTATTGTAGTGGATTTACAGTCTAATTTTTCAATGAAAGGGAAGCAGATAAGGAGCATTCCATCATAACCCCTTTATCTATAGATCAGCAGGTAACTTTTAATGTCTTCGCAGTTTTGTTAATAGTGCATGTTTAGTACTAGTACATTTAATAGTGAATTATTTAAAAGTTAAGATGTTTAAATTTTCTTTTAAAAAATCACTTGTATTAAATTTTATCTTTAATGTTTTATATTTTTTAAAATAGATTGTTTGGAAAAGCTGTATTTACTAAGAATATGTATTCCAAATGTAAAGTGTTATATAAAATGAGGAATTTATTTAATATTTTGCGTTTCTTAGTTCAATTTTCATAGTTATTCATTATAATTAAAAACATTGCAATTTTTAAAACTATTAATATTTGATTTGCAATTTAATAATTTCGTTGCTAGTGTATGTTTCCAGAAATAATTTTCCGGTATATTTGAAAAAAAAAAGTGACAATTTAATGCATTGAATAATTTATTTGTCGAGATATGTCAATGTTAGATGCACAAAAATAATAAATATTGATGAAACAATAAAATAACTGTTTAGTTAAGGTAATTTTTCCAGCTGTGTTATCGAATGTTTTTACTGTAAAAATTTATATTTAAGTTCTGCATTTAGTATTCTATCAAAAATTATAAATAAAATAATTTGTAAAGAAAAAAAAATATATAATTTTTTTTTTTTTGTCATTTATGATCTTAAGTTCTATATTTCATTTACAACGAAAACTGTTTTACTGCTTGATACAATGTTTATTATTTAATAATATCGCACAATAGGTATATCTATTATTTAAATTGATTCCTAATATAAATTTTTCAGAATGCTTATTTGAAAATGTGTACTTATATTTTCTTTAAAGTTGATCTCAAATACAAAATAGCTAATTTCTGGCATATTTCTGAATTCATTTTTATTCGGAAATACATGAAATTGGCAGGTGTTCTTATTCAGAATAGGGTAGATGTGCCAGTAATGGACCGCCTTCCAGTAATGGGACACCTTCAATGTTTTTGGTTTATAAAAAAATAACCAATAAAAATTCAGCTTTATTTATTTCATTAATATGCTATCTTTAAATTCTAGTTTTAAATGCAATCATAATATCAATTATCTATTATTTTTTGTGAGGTGTCCATTACTGGAATTTAGGGTGTTTTGATTTATTTCTGTTATTTACAATTAAATTTAGATTCACATTGGGAAATGTGACTATGAGCATGGTTAAATATTGTTGGTAGAGTAATATAATATTAAAAAATGTTAAATACAACAATTATAACTATTAATTAAAAAAATAATTGTTAAAGAAATTCCTTAAGGGTGTGCATTACTGGTACATCTACCCTATATATAATCGAATGGCGTTATCCATTTTTTGGTAACGGCAGATGATGTTTCAGAAAACACTATCAAAGTCGGTGTTATGAACCAAATTTCCGACGCGCAGCGTCAGAAACGGGTAAAACGTGACAGACATTGATCTTAAGTATTACATTTATCTAAAAATGGAAAACGCTATTCATTCCAAATAGCTTTAATAATCAGGCATGCAAGTGCCATGCGTTTAAAAGTTTGTTCATAAATGTGTCAGAAAGTTTCGTGTTAACCGGTTTCTCAATCAGATGCAAAGTTTTAATATGAATACGAGTTGCATCAATAAAAATGATTGCCGATCCAATCCTTATCGTCGATCTTATCCGTATTTGGTGAAATCTTGTTATCCGAATCCATGCGAAATCATTTATCAGGTTCGGTCGAGTTGTGGGCTTACAGATTTTTTTGTTGTTGTTGTTGCTGGGTTAGGGTAAGAATACGGGTTGAATCAAAATATAGTTTCAGTCAACCATCATTCATGTTCAAGTTGACATTCAATCATGTTCAAGAAGTATATAACCGGATTCGTGTATGACTCTAGATCCGAGCCGACATCAGAAATTGTATCGTAACACAATTTCTGATAAAATCTGGTTACTCGGTCGTATGCAAGATTCTATTCCAAACAAGACTTACAGTAAAAACATTATACCCGACTCGGGTCAGATCGGGTTCACGAAAATCAGGTCACACGACAACTAATCCAAATCTATTCTGTTACCAAACAAATCCAAAAAGATCGATCCGAAGTTTCTGGATTGGATTCGGGTAAAATCTGGTCACCCGACCCGGTGTAGTGTCGTCACAAACGTCACAAACTTGAACCATAAAAAAATTTTGATCCGAACAATCCGCATAGGATTCGAGTAAAATCTGGTCACCCTATCCGATGCAGATTCGTCACATTTTTCACATTTAAGTCGCACGGTGACTTCACAAAGTAGTCACATTGTGAGGTCACAGAAAGCCTTGAAAACGGCCATAACGACCTCGTATTTACGTCACAATGACTTCACATCGACGTCACGTGACGTCACGACGACGGTCACAAAGTCACAGTGTGACTTCACAGTGACGTCGCCGTGACGTCACCATGCCTTACGGGTAGATTCCGAATGCTTTGAAACACGGGATATAATTATTTCTAGTAATCGATTATGCATTTTTATCGAGCCATTTTCCGGAAAACTGATTAATGAAAATCTTTATTTAGAGAATAAAAATATTTTAATCATTTGTATGTTACATAAATGAACATAAACTTATATTCCTAAATGCAACACATGGTGACTTAAAACTAATGTAATATAAAATTACAGGGAAGTAAATATTTTGAGATTAAATAAAATCTCCGGAGAATTTTGATTATGAAACCATGTTGAAAATTGAGAAAATAGCTTAAATTCTGCTCCTATGGAAACGGTAAAATGCCGACGAAATTACACATACTTCAGAGCGCAAATTTTAAATCTCGAAGGTTCTTTTTAGGTGAATAATTTAACAAAATGATAACAAAAGTCATTTTAAAAGAGCATGAGTTAAATTTCTGTGCAAAGGATTAACCGATGTTTGTGAAATTCGAAGATTGTTCGAATCGTAAAATTGCTGTGTAGTAATTCGTTCAAAGTTATGTCTATTAGGTATAAGCATTTATATCTAGAAATGGATTATTAAACCATTCTTTAAAAAATACATGAGACATCTTCGTAGTTTATATATATTTTTTACCATTTCTACTACTATAAACAATTCTAAATTACATCGAAAATTTATGCTACGAGTGAATTTAATAACATATTATTAAATTGACCCTCTGACCACCCAGCAAAAGGGCAAAATTGTAATGTTTTCTTGGTATGTATTTTTTTTTAAATGCTAAAAAAATATGATATTTCAAACATGAGATAAAAAAACTTAATTACGTATAGGAATATAATCTTCGAGATCATTACTTAATATTTTAAGACTACATTATATTTGTAGAATTATATTAATATAAAAAAAATGCTAATATTGCAGTAAAACCTATATATCAAGTCGGATATATCACTGCTTCGTGAACGATTATATCAGTTCACGACGGTGAGAATGTTAATAACCAGTTATAATTAATCTATAAATAAGGTAATTGACATATTTAGCTACTCTTTCCATAAAAAGTCAATTCAATAAATGCGGAATGAATGTATTCAGGAAGTATGAAACATGATGAAATGTCAACCTAACGTTTTAGAAAGGTTTCTTGACTGAGGAGTTTTTAGCTTTTAGTTATAATAAAAATTAATCATCATAATTCAAGCACCATGTTTTCCTAAAA
Organism: Maratus michaelseni; assembly: GCA_963931845.1. Classification (NCBI taxonomy): domain Eukaryota; kingdom Metazoa; phylum Arthropoda; class Arachnida; order Araneae; family Salticidae; genus Maratus; species Maratus michaelseni. Next base: position 444,665,971 of record OZ007589.1, on the reverse strand, counting down.
TTTTAACATTTTATTCTCAAATATGCATCTAAACATAAAAAGTGTTGCACCAGTTCTAGATAAATTTGTTACGTAGAAAAAAAATGTGTAGCATTATGAAATATTTTAGGAATTATTTCTTCAGGGTAAATAATTATTATATTTCTAAAAATATATCATTATAGTAAAACAGAACGCATATTAAGAGGTAAATTAAATAAAATATTTAAATTCACCTGACAAAAGTTTTGTTTACCAGATAATTTTCTGTTCATTGAAATTTAAATAAGATTGCTATAACTCCATTAAATTTCATGCATTGGCTGTAAATTACACAATAATAAGGTGCACAAAAATAAACAAATTTACTGAATGTTGTGCTAAAAGGTGTACAATTCTACAAGTTTTAATAAAATTTTAAATCATTGGAAAATTACAACAAAATTAAAGGAATATTTCAATATTTAAAAATTTGTATTATTTCTAAGATTCCAAATTTCACTAAGTGTGCAGTGATAGAAAGAATACAGAGATACGTTAATGTACAGTGGATTTACCCTGATCAAGATAATAACTTTAAATAAACATAAAATTAGTGTTGAATGCTTTTTTATTTTATTAACAAAATGCTTTTCCAAACGAACCTAATGCTTGGTTCGTTTGGAACTGTCTTCTGCATCGTACATCCTGATTTTATATTTAACCCTTTCACGCTCAAGGGAAATATTTTTCCCTTCTACAAAAATCGTTATCGATTGTTCAATTATTATTTAATCGATATTTTGTTTACTCAATGTCAAAATAAAACGTATGTCCAAGGCGGCAAATGTGTTTCTGAACGAATAAAAAAAAAGAACTGTCAAACTTTATTGCGCCAAAACCAAAACATTCGCGGGCTGAACTAATAATATCTTGAAAGTGTTTTGGACTTGAGAAAATTAGAATACCATAACTAACTATTTATTTTACTTTTCTGATAATTTTTATTATGTTTTTTGTATTACAAAGCAATAAATAAAATACCGATATAATAAACCTAACTCTTCGTTTATTTACTTTTATGGTCCATAGAGAAAAATATTTACCATGAAATTATAGGAAACCTATACACCCTGCTATGTTTTTCTGTTGATATTCTCTTACTTTACACCCACAATAGCTAAAATATTGTGTTGTATTGGCATATTTAGTCTTGGACATCTTATGGTCCTGTAAGGGTTAAAAGTGAAAATATATACTACCAAACGCTATAATTGTGGTAAAAAAAAACTAACAAGGAACTATTATGATAAAATAGATTTTTTGAAATCTGATATCATATTTTTTTTTCTATGAAGAGTTCTGAAGATGTTAAAGAGGAACTACAATAGACATAATTGTAAACCGTTTCGAATTATAGGATCTAAGCTTAAATAAATTATGATGTGTGTTGTTTCTTCCTTTGATATATTTTTTGGCGTCATCATGCGGAAAAATCATGTGTTTTGAAAACGAAGTGTACAGTATAAATGTCATAAAATACATGAAAATCTGTAAAATGATTGGAAGCTAAAATAGTTTATTTAACACATACATTTATGAAAATCAAGAACTCTGCAACTTAATGTTCAGAAAGGTAAATTCTAATTTATAATAAATTTATCTATAGTGAATTTATTTGATATTTTTAATACATTTTCTGCATATATCCGTACAAGTACACAGGGAGAGCTCTGAGATAATAACCAACTGACAGGGATGATTATATATTGTAATGTCCTCTAAAAAAATCCTATTTTTTCAAATTTTCTCTAAAAAAAGTCTAATAAACAATTTAAAAAAATTAAACATGACTAAATTTTCACAGCATGTTCTGACTAAGATTTTGATGTTGAGCATTTTTCATTTTATCACTTTATTACAAAATGGCAGCCAATTAACTGATAATTACAAAAAAAATGACACTTTCCGTAAAAATAACCCATGTTACCCGAAAAAAACCTACACCTGACATAATCAGTTGAAAATGAAGCATTTTATTACGTACTAATGGTTTAACATAAAAACAATCAAAAACTTAATGTAGATCCTCCTAAATTTCTATTATAACACAAAAATCCGTAAAAATTAAGCTCATGTTTAGCCAGAATTCTGCAATTTTTAGATTAAATATTTTTTTAAAACTAAATAAGCACTTCTTGGACAGTTTAAACTATTTTTATTATTCTAAATGTTGCATAAAAACAGAACAGAACAAAAAAATAAGTCTTTATTGAAATATTTGATGTTGTACTTGATGTAGTGTGGGTCTTTTTACGAAACATTTCACTGTGACTATATTTTAGAGGGCAGTACAATACATATATGGGTCAAAGCACATTGTGCAATAGAATAGAATACAGCAAAGAATAGAATAAAATCCAGTGTCAAGAATAGAGTACTTTACAATCGAATGGAACTGGGGATTCCATTATTAAATATAAGGATAAAAGATATATATAAGGATAAACAATATTGTAATGGATATTTCAAGATATTTTTTCTTTGTGCGAAACACGATAAAGTAAAAAAAAAAAAAAAAAAAAAACTCTAGAATTTTCCATTATGCGCTATCGAACAGCGTTAACCGAATTCTACACATTTTAAAACATCGTTACCAATCCGTGCGGTATCACTGAAATAATTACGGGGATGCTCAAATTATCTGCAGCTAAATTAGCTTATTTAACACATATATTTATCAAAATTGACAACTCTGCAACATTATTTTCAGAGAGGTAAATTCTATTTTATATATATTTATTTGATATTTTTAATACATTTTCTGCATATATCCGTACAAGTACAGAGGGGGATCTCTAAGATACATTTACATATATTCGTCAAGACACATTGTACAATGGGTTTGTCAAAATTACAATATGTTCCAATCGAATGGAACTGGGCATTCCGTTAATAATTATAAGGATAAACAATATTGTAATGGATATTTAAATAAATTTTTTCTTTGTGCGAAACACGATAAAGTAAAAACAAAAAGCGCTAGAATTTTCCATTATAAGCTATCGAATAGCGTTAAACGAATTCTACACATTTTAAAACACCGTTACCAATCCATGCGGTATTACTGATTGAATTACGGGGATGCTCAAATTATCTGCAGCTAAAATAGCTTACTTAACAGATACATTTATCAAAATTGACAACTCTGCAACATTATTTTCAGAGAGGTAGATTCTATTTTATATATATTTATTTGATATTTTTAATAAATTTTCTGCATATATAGGTACAAGTACAGAGGGGCATCTCTAAGATAAGAACGGACTTAGAGGGATTATTATACATTTACATATATTCGTCAAGACACATTGTGCAATGCGTTAGTCAAAAATTACAATATGTTCCAATCGAATGGAACTGGACATTCCGTTAATAATTATAAGGGAAACGATATTGTAATGGATATTTCAATATATTTTTTCTTTGGGCGAAACACGATAAATTAAAACTAGTTTTTAGGTGCCACCGTAATACCCATCATGGATATGCAGAATATAAAATACAAAAATAAAACATGTGTAAACTATTTATAAAATACATTACAATTCGAATAAAATTGTGGCTTGACGACGTCATAAACTTTAAAGGCTCTATTTCTGAATTGCACAAAAGAAACATCCTTATAACTCTAAAAATAATAATCGTATTCACTAATAGTTTACTGCGTCGTATTAAGCGACTCATTTCCAATTAAAATATATCTTTTATTTGAAATTCGAATGAAATACAGGGTCATGAAAAATCGAAGAGCCTGGAAAATAGGATTACAAATATCTCGGAAACTAATTATCCGATGGACTTCATACTGTTTGCAAAATTTATGTTTTTTTATTGTCTTTTATATCCACTCGTTAAAATAAACAATTTCGAAAATTTTTATACATCTTTTATCAGAACGATTATTTCGAGAGTCCAAAATATAAAGTTGCGGATAATCGAGGTTACTGAAATTCAATAGGCTTCTTTCCATTATTACATATTAAGTACATACCAAATTTCACGCCTCTATCCCAATTTGTTCGGGAGATAGAGCGTTTACAGACACACAGACAGACGGACGGCATTTTTTTTCTAAAAATATGTTTTTCGGAATCTGTAGTGTCTAAAACGTGTAAATCTGTCAATTGTTTTCTATTTTCAAAACTATTACAAGACTTACCCTATACTACGTATGATGGGTAAGTAAAACGATATTGTAATGCATATTTCAATACATTTTTTTGTGGGGGGGAAACAGGATAAGGTAAAAAAAAAAAAAACACTCTAGAATTTTCCATTATACGCTATCGAACAGCGTTAACTGAATTCTACACATTTTTAAATATCGTTACCAGCCCATGAGGTATCACTGATTGAATTACGGGTATACTCAAATTATCTGCACTATGTCTGCAGAACACCAGTCCAAACTCTTGGCGTTTCGTTGTATTAATTAAGTTTTCTAAAGTTAAATTTTTGTCATAGGGATGAAACAATAACTTTTCTAAAATACAACATTGCGATAATACTGGGCATACAGAAAAAACACATATAATAACATGTAATTCCGTATATATATATATATATATATATATTATTGTCTCTCTATATATTTATATAATAATATAAAATCAATAACTAACCATAAAATGTATTGAATTTAACGCATCAGATATACTTATCCCCTAATAAAACATGATATTTTCTTTTAAAAAATAACTATAACTGTTTAATGAAACATCAGTTTCTAAATGTTAATAAAACTGAAAAAAATCTGTTAGTAAAATAAAAAAAATAAAAAAACGACAACTTGTATGATAATCAAATTAGAATCGCTATTTTTTCATGCGTCATTGGAATATTTTTTTTATAAATGGAGCAGATAAAAAAAACTAAGAGAAAAAGCTATTTCAATACTTTATCGACTGAGCAGAAATAAGCTCATTAAGACGTATTGACATTTTTATTCGAATCTGCGTTTTTTTTTCGATTAAAAAAGTATTTCTCTTGTCGTTTATCCTTCTTGTAATATCATTAAACCCACACAAATAGACGTAAAAACAGTTATATAAGGGTTATTGAGACTTTGCATCATCTAATAATAAATTAAAAAATCAGAATGGTTAAATTACAATAAGGATAATTAGACAATTATTTCTTTTCGTATTTTAATTTCTTTTCTTTTTAAATCTCATTTGTACATGAATTTTTAAAATTGTTACCAGATGCGGTTGCATGTATGACTTTATATATATATATATATATATATATATATATATATATATATATATATATATAATTTCTTCTTAAAAATGCTGAAGAAAAAATAAGTAATATAAAAAAAGCGTGTACTTGATTTAGGGGTTCATAGGCTTTAAATTACTTATATTATTATTAATGAATATGATATTCAGAAAGTTTAATAAAATTGCACTTTTTATACAGTTTTTATAGCACAGCAGACTTCTTTATACAGCTATACATCAACAAAATCGTCAAAACATTTAATTAGATTTAATGATCCGTTGTTACAATAAAATCAAATGAAATGTTTATTAACAAAAATCTCCCCTATGACCACATTGTTTTTGTTATTGTTCAATAAAGTCGGCTGCATTGTTAAATTATTCCATACTAGCTGACCCGTACAGCGTTTAACGTGCCGAGAATAATAAACTTAACTATACTTAAATTCGGAGTTGAATTCAGACTATTTTTTCAGGGAGGAATTTAGAGTATGGCTTCCACAGAGTATCCCCTCGGATTTCTCTAATTATATGTTTTTAAACGAAAATCCATTCAAACAAACTTAGTGTTAGGGGCTTCATTATTTTCGTCAGCGCACACTTGGTCTGCAAAGTACACTCTCAGAAAAACTGTAAATTTATGAACGTATGCCCTTCAATTGTCACGGGCAACAGCCTTATTTGATGAAAAATGGTCTGATCCTCTAAATAAGCGGCCTTATCCCTTAGATACTTAGAAAATTAAGAGCACTCCACATATTCTTACAGTTCTAGCCCATATGTTAGCAAAAATACGGTACGACCCCATACATTGTCCTCCGCTAGGGTGTAACACTTCATTTTACTCGTTTTTCAAAAATTTTAACCCGGCAAAAAAGCGATTCTGTGATGATTATCTAACGTGCTACGTGCTACGGAGCAGTAAGTAAAGTGTTATTGTGTTTTAAAGTGCATTGTATCCTGTGCATTATAATGCTGTATTTCTTTGCCCCGTAAAATTACAGGCTGCACTAAATGATGGGCATGGATTGTTTTTTTTTACGTGGTATGACTGGAATCTCTGCTGCCGGCCTCTGCCCGTAATTTTACTGCGATTTTTTTACAGTATACGCTACGGTATGTTTCTACAAACGTACCACGAATTCGTTTGATTATATATTCTTAAACGGAAATCTTTCCAAAAAAACATAGTGTTGTGTGGCCGTGTGGCCCACTGCCTTCGGCCGGATACACCCTCGTGTTTCTATTAATTCTTATTTTTAAACCAAAGTCCCTGGAAACGAATGTAGAGTTGGAAAGCCGGTTTCGGCAATGTGCACCAGAAGTTTTACGCACATTCCAGTCTGATTTTGCAAACGACATCGAGATTGTAAAACTTAAGAAATCAAAATTGTTCCAAACGAAATAACGAGGCCCTTTTATAGTGATCGGTGATTTAATTTATGACATTTAGATATATTATACTGCCAATTTGGACTACATTTTCTTGAGAAAAATCTGAACTAGCATCCGTCAGGCCGAAATGTCGGAGATTTGAGCCACATAAATCTAAAATATAACATTTTAAAATAAAAAAAATTAATATTATGTTTACTGTTAATAGTCTAAAACTATGTTTGCAATAACAACGTTTAAATATTCATATTCAAGTAATTATCCACTCTTTATTTGCCTCGGGTAATGCGCAAAGGCTAAGCTATCTGCAAGTACCTCTATTCCTCTAATTTGGTCGGGCCTATCCTTTGTGAAAGGCACTTCAATGAGAATATCCTTTAAACAACGAACACTACTAAAACGGACATAAGTTGCTCCAAGTGACAACTCTTTAGGACCAATGTCTTCAGCAATTTTTGACAAAGTTAAACCTTGATATTTGTGTTTGGTGACAGCGTATGCAACTGACTTTGGACGTATGTGACAGGCAAAATATTTTCAGTTATTTTTCCCATGATATTCATCAAAATGAATCATTACAGTCTGTGGCAAGCATGGAGGCCGTAGTCCAGGACCGTAGACAATATATTTTATCGTAACAAGGGCATCGTTTACCAGTCTTACCTCTGTGCACAGATTGGGACGTAACATAATTCTGCATCCAATAGCTAAGAAAAGTTTCACCTGAAATCGAGATGAGTTATCGTCTTTACTCCATCTTGCTATTTGATTGTTGTGATCTGCTAATATTCTTGCCACTGGCTATTTTGATTTACGAAGTGTTTCATGATTAGTTCTTCAGCTTGCTTGTTTCTGGGGAAAATGCGTATGGCATCTTGAAATCCGTCAAATTTAGCCGGAAGTAGTATAGCTTTACATATTTGCATAAGGGTTGCGTATTGGTACCCTGTAACTTGTCCCTCGGAAAGTGAATCAAGAATTTCTCGAAAGTATATTTACTGATCGCAGTTTTGTCTCACTTACTTTGTTAAGGTGAAACATTTCTCAAATATCCTAAGCACTGTATATCCGCGCAAAGCAAAACTTTCTTTTATAAAATATCTCTTATATTGAGAGGTATCTTTTACATGCTGTAGCTGCATAATATTTTCAAATATTTTCTGTAGCTTCCTAATATTCGTTTACATATAATATGAGGTAAACAAATAAACCTCCAAAATGATCAATGTCATCTCGTTTACCTTCGCGACATCTTTGGTCGAGGGCAGTCATCAGACAACATTCGATCATTGAAAATTCATCAATAATCAGAAATGACAATCGGTCAATGCTGAACTGTAGATTTCTTACGACTGCCTTTCCTAAATCAGCATATTATTTAAAAAACTTTGGTACTTTCAGCGCAGAATGAATTGTGTACTCTTGACATGAATTTCAGCAGCAGTTGTTGTAGCCAAAGTCATCATAGCTTCCAGTCCTAACTGCGTGGTAACTCTTTTATTACCGTACTTTTTCCAGCTCCGGCTGTCACAATAATAAAAGTGAGTTTAGGACAATTAAAACTCTTGTTTGCACAGGTGAAAATCGTTCTGTGTATACGTAAAGTATATTTTGCTGCCCATCTGTAAATCTGAAGTCAGAATTTTCATAATTTTGATGAGCTGTAATCTATTCTTTACAATAGTTCAGAAATGAAGTAAAATTGTGATCAGGATAATTGTAGATTTCATTTTTTCCACTTACATGCATGATCAATCGGGGGTTGCCCCAAACTATCTCTGTTTGTCTGCACAGGGACTATCGCAGCTGCGGACATACAGGAATCAATATTAATCTTCTTGCAGTCTTTCTGGCTGATGTAAGCAGAAAAATCAATTTATTCGTATGTATCAGTACATAGGTCATTGAGTGTCTTCTCCCAGGCCCAATACACAGACGTCAGGCCTTCTTGCAATAGAGAGTCAAAATTTCCTCTCCAAGAACAATTGAGTGATACATACTTACTATAGTATTGTTTTGTTAGAGTTGCGTCGTGGTTGATCAATATAAAAGAAAAACTCTGACAATTCCATATATTTTTCTTTGATGATAGTCAACTAATCTTACCAAGAAAGATTTGGCAAACTGAAGGGGCGTGCAGAAAGTAGGTCTCTCCGGCTGCCCACAATGTTTCTAAGCGATGCTTTTTGATGGTTATTCGTCGCTTGAAAGTTATTTTCTTCTGAATTCTTATCAAGAAGCCGTAATGTAACTACCTCAAGATTTCTGTGATACATTGGCCACCACATTAATATGTGGACTACTAGGTGAGCTGAGTAATACCTTTCAGAAACAGGGGATAAAATACGTTTTTGGACAACTTGAATGGCTGTATTTGTTTCGTTCCTCTTATTTAAAATCTCACATAAGAATTCGTTGCAAGGAACAGAAGATGATTCTGATTTTGACGCATATTGGTAATTTAATCTAAAATAGCATACTTTGATGTAATAAGATTAACATCCGTGTTAGCTCTTCAAACTTGTGACATGAAGCCATTATAGGTATTCATTTTAGGGTCTCTCGTTTTAGCAAAAAGCTAATTATGCTATTTTCTTCGTGATGTTTTGCACAGTCGCTTTTGGAATACCAAATCTGCAGCTATGACTGTTTGTATCTCTCTTTTTTTCTTATGCAATATTTTCTATGCCTTGTGCGTCGTTGGACTTGATATCAGGGATTTATTTTTCACAATCCTCACTGGTAATGTCTGAAAAGCGAACTCTACAGTGGTGTATATCATTTGAAAGAGCGTATTTTACAGGATTAACTACGCTGTATAGTTTTTCAAAATATGCTGTAACAGCTGCTACTTTTTCTGCATTCGTCATGTCTGGTGTTTCGACATTTGGTGCCCTTCTTAACCACAACAAACCATGGACGTCCGGTTTTCCACGAGATTGTCATTCGAAACTATCCCATCAGTCGTCGAGTTAAGAAAAAACGGCGTAAAAAATTTTCTGAAATATATCACAACGTTTTTGAACGAGCCAACAAATCAAGAGAGTGTTGTCGTGTATTAAATTTGAGCGTTCTGTATTAGTCAACTGAGTTGGATCTCTGTTATGCTCTAAAAGTCTGAAACGATCAGGTCAGTGATAATCAGCTGCAGACAGTGTGACAAAAGTTATTGGTTTTCCAATTTGTCCTATAATGGAAAAAAGTTCTCCACTACTTTGGAACTCCAATATCATTTTGCGTATCTTAATTTGCTAACATAAATCATAATGTCCTTTGTCATCTCTGGTCGCCTGTTTATAATACCACACATCTGCTCAACCGTCTTATTATTGAAATTATTTCGTTGAACAAAAGTCGCCTTTTAGCCGAAGACTGCCACCGAAGAATTGAATTCTTGAGAAAATATTTAAATCAGGGGTTTCTAGCAAATTGCCCATCTTCATACTTCATCAGGAACTTAAAATACTTATCAAGAGAGGCTGCTTTTTGACGAGGTTGTCGTAAAAATTCTGTATGTGGAGAAAGAAGAGGAAAAGCTCGTGCGATGTAAACATCTTCTTGGTATTTGTTAATAGGCTATTAATTTACTGAAGTATTAGGCACAAGAATCCCGTCATTTATTAAGTATTCTTTACCTACCAGCTCATGTAGTAGTCTAAAGGACTCGCATATTATTTCCATGTTGAAAGTATTAAGATCCTCAGTAATGTCCGATGCTTTTAGTAATATTTAAAACACGTCACCATTTCAGGTAATGTAGCGATCAAATCTTCATCAATTATTATATTTCAGTAATAAGATTTGTGAGCTTTAAGCCATTTGTGTGCTTCTAGAATGCGACGTGAGTTAAAAGATAATTCAGTACATCCTGATAAAGTATTTCTTGTCACTAACACAGAATTGACAGCCCCCGAATTGACAGCCAGACGCAAAATAAAACTATCGATATGTTGTTTAAAGCTGATTGCATTTCCGTTGTATCCATACAGTGAGCCTCGTATACAGTAAAGAGAAACCACTGGATGCATTTGAGCGATCACCATTTGTTCGGTGTAGTTCAGATCATTGAGACAATTAATAACTGGACCTGGATCCAGCGAGTTAGCGGCAGAAAAGCACATTTCATTTAACACAGAAAAAAATATATTTATCTATTTCAACAGTATGGGAATAAAAAAAAAACTTGTCAATAATTTCCTCAATGAAGAAGAATATTTTTCATTATAAATATATTTTTAAGCACTGTCATTTTTTCTACCGTATTTTTGCGCTTTTTTCGGCATGTTCATTGTTCCGAATGTAAGGTGTTTCCAAAATGCGAGTCATTTTTAAAAGTATTTATGTATATTAATATTCTCCGGAGAAGAGCTTTTTAGAATCTAAAGATATACTCTTTTTTTGAATAAGTAGGTTTTCAGAAGTAATTAATATTAACTATAAAATTTTCGGTTAAAGAACTACATAAAAGTTATATATTCGGTTAAAGAACTACATAAAAGTTATATATTCGGTTAAATAACTCCTATGTTTTACATGTTTGAAAAAAGTTGCGTAGACTAGCATGACTGGCAGAACACAGCATTATTTCATAGGATATAAGGAAAAGGTCTGTGGCACGTATTAAAACACACATAGGTGATCTGCGATACCTCGGTATCAAACTTGATAGCTTCGTTCGTCTGAGTTGTCGTTGCATTGTAATTCGCTAAACATTCGGAATGTAGCTGACTTATTGTTATGCGACTTCTTCGCATATAATAACGTTGCGTAGTTCTTCTCATCTCAAATGATTGCTTTCTTTTAACTGGCATTTTTAAAACTTTATATACAACGTTACACAAGTGAAAATATTTACATTAAATAAAAATACACTGAATCAAATCCAGCTACACTTATTTTATAGGAGACATTTTTATTTTATTTTATTTTATTTTTTGTTAATTTTAAATTATCAATTTAACAGAGAAATGTTAGTACCTAACTTTTTTATCATGACACATTTATTTTGTGATAAAGCTGTATTTCATAAGAATATAATAAATAATAACTAAAACATATAATCCGCTCATATACTACACAAGGCTTGTTCATACCTTTTGTTTACCCTGGATTGTCCGGCCAAAGCTTCTGGCGCGATAAAAGTCTCTCAGGACTTGGGCTCGGTGGTCGTCTGCGCTCCCTCATGGGCGGCTGCGGAACAGCTTACTTTTACCCTGGATTGTCTGTATTAAATCAAAATGAATAGATTGACTTCAGACTTCATTTACAACAAATTAAAAATATATATATTGGTATGGAAAAAAATAGTTGAATTGCATCGATGGCTGAAATCGATTTTAAAAAAATCTATTTCATGTACTTAATACAATTTAAACTTCATTGCACATTTTCTTCGATAAATATTTTAGAGGTTTGTGTTTTAGAAAAGTAAAATACATCTACTGCTGAAAAATACGTCATTATCTTTCATATTTTTCGTAAATCTGCACCATTTTATAACAATTTTATATAATTTTTACTCATTTTTCTTTCAATCCGGATCTTTAATAAAAAATTCAAACCAAATTACATCGATTTGGAAGTTACAAAAAATGTAGGATTTAATTTCGCTACATATCAGTTTGAAAAAAAAGAAAATAAAACATTGTCGTTACAACTTACTAAGTAAAACTTATAACAGTCAATCTATATTATAAATTCCAAATGTGTGTTAGTGAAGTTGACGTCACAACGATGAGGTTCGAGGCTAAGGAAAAAGAAAGGCTACCATGGTGTTTTACGCGTATCATTTTTTACAAACCCCGGGAGTCATGTGATGCTCGAAACCACCAATGCAGGTGTACGAAAAGAGCATCACGTCACTCTAGCGGTCTGTAAAAAAAGATAAGTGGAATGCACCGCGGTAGCCTGTCTTTTTCGTTAGCTTCGGCTGAGGTTAAGATGCATAAGTTACAAAAGGAGCTAAATTTTCAATTAAAAATTCAACAATGGCAATGTTACCTCTATGTGAAAATAGAAAATTTTTGCGCCGGCATTTCAGGGCTTTGAGGTTGATGATATATATTAAAAAATTAAAAATATTTTTTGTTTAATTTGATGTTACAATTTGAAATTTAAACTTTATATGAGATTTTAATGTAGAAGGCTCTCAAAGCTCAATTCAAGCATATCAGCTATTAGAAGACATTGTTCCTTATCGATTGGTACTTTTCGTTTTTCTATCACGATAGACGATCCCTAAAGTAAGCAAAAAAATATATATATATATATATGTATATAGGATTTTTTCTCCCATGACTGTACATTAGTCAAAGAAAAGTAAAGACTGATAATTCAACTAAACAAAATATTCGCATAATTATTCAATTAACACAGAAAAAATATATTTATCTCTTTCAACAGCAAGGGAATAAATAAAAACTTGTCAATAATTTTCTCAATAAAGAAGAATATGTTTCATTATAAATATACTTTTAAGCGCTGTCATTTTTACTATCGTATTTTTGCGCTTTTTTCGGCATGTTCATTGTTCCGAATATAAGGTGTTTAAACCAAAATGCGAGCTATTTTTAAAAATTATTTATGTATATTAATATTCCCCAGAGAAAAGCGTTTTAGAATCTAAATATATAGTAATTTTTTATGAATAAATAAGTTTTCAAAAATAATTAATATTAATCTATAAAACTTTCGGTTAAAAAATGTATATAAAAGTTATATTTTCGGTTAAATAAATTCTATATTTTACATGTTTTTAAGAAAGTTTCGTAGATTGAAAACTACGAAATTTCTTTCACCGTTATATATTCTTCCGCTGTATTAATTCCCGTTTTAGTACGCCTTTATCAGAAAGGTGCTTCTTTTATGTAAATTTTATATTATTCGATATCATATTATTATTTTTTTCAACCAGAAAACAGTTGCAAATTTAAGATCCATAGAGAAAATATTATTTTTCGTAAGTATTATAAATTTAGAGCATGAACAATTTCAGCAATTTCAAACACGTCTCAAATAAAACATAATGCATTATTTTCAATGGAAAATTCTATTAGCACTGAATAACGACGAATTTGCTTCTGAAGTGAAAGTGTGCAATTGTGCATGATATTAACCCACTGAACACTGATATCATCATGAAAAACTTTCATTGACTCATATTTTGGAAATACAGATGTACAAAGTTAAGATTTTACCATAATTGATATTACTTGTGTTGTTTCATAATTTATGTTAATTTTTTATACTTAAAATATATGAGTTGTAACCCATAAAATTCTTAACATAATCTAGACTCTACAAATATGCGAATGTAATCATACATGTAGTCCAGCAAGTAATTTTGGAGTTATGCTTAAAATATTGTCCGCATTGCAGGGTTTTTTTACAACAATATAATAAATGGAATTTAAAATTAAGTGTTTGAAATGTTATATCTGCATAATTTCTAACCTATTTCACCAAATCACTTCTCTTTTGAGGACTCGACGTTCGGCCACCGTGGAAAAGTAACTGTTGTCGGGAGAGCTCAGTTTGTGGCCTAGGGATCGGTTCTTCTTATGGGTTTTCGGCAACGAAGCCGTTGGGTGCCTTCTGGCGATTCATCAGATGCCTTCGTGGAGGTCTACTCTGATTATGGGAACCTTCTGCTTATCATAACGACCTATGTCGTCACCTTTTTGGGTTCAATTCGGGGTGATGCGCAGGTGGCTGTGCCCCGACTGGTCGCAGCGCACGCGTAAGGCAGATCCTGCTGCGCGCGTTATATGTTTCTCACGACATGGGTGCAATGGGTTTTTTTTTAGACCGGCGACCAGGCCCCTACCTGCCAGGTTTCCCTAGCTTAAACGGGTTTAGCGCCTGGCACCGGGGCGCGTAGCGCCACTGAACAGATGCCGCATAACGGCTGGTCATTTCTGGCAGGACGGCTATGTGGAGGTCTGAGATTTGTTCCCGTTTTTGTTTTGCTGCTAATTGATCTGATTCTTTTTGTATGGACCTGGGCTTGGCATCACACCTATACGTCATGCCATCGCTATGCAAGTTGGTCTCGTAATTTAGAACCTTGATCCGGTGACGAGACCTTCACCTGACTAGGCACCTCCAGAGGTATTATTCACAGGTAACTTAGAGGACTTTGCTCCCACGACAGATTTTACATGCACCGGGTGCCATTAGTGTACATGATGAGAAAAAAAAGAAAAACCTGTAAGGGAAGGGGTTAATACATGTTTATTTAACTTTAAATAAAAAAAATAAAAAATTGATTACTTTTACCTGTGTTGGATTTTTTCCCCCTTTCCTTTTCCCTTTTTCCGACTGTACTTAAAGGTTTCCTGTTGTTTTTGTTTTGTTGCTTGATTTTTGTTGCATTTTGTTTCGTGTTTAGGTTTCTCTCATTGCTTTTTGATTTCTTATTTGTTGCAGTTGTTTCTGGTTTCTCATTTGTTGCTTTTATTTTGGTTTCTCATTTGTTACAGGTTTTTCATTGTGATTTGGGATTCTCATTTTTCGCTGTTGATTTTATACTCTGTTGCATCACTGGTAACCATTGAATTTGTTTTCATGATTGCGCTCTAATGGCGATCAGTCCATAGATACCTTATGGCTGTTACCATGAACTCGATGAAGCTATTTGAAGACTTGGTGCGCTGTGGGGTGGGGCATGTTCCTTGGCCATTAGTCCGTTAATTACATTAACTTCCACCCTCTTAGACGCTGAAAGATCGATTTTTTTGTCACAGGAAAGAGGTGTCCTTTACACTGCTATTTTTGTTATATATACACATACACAATATATACATATATATATATATATATATATTCCTGACAGTGAAGGTAAATTAGGCAGAGGTTATATACACTTTGAATATAGAAATATGGTGGCTGCTGGGACTTTTATGTTTTTGCTTGTTTTTGTTGTATTAATCTATGTTTGTCTGTTTCATGTCGTCTACATTGTTCATTAGCCATCTGATCACTGCTCTACCTTTGTTTTGTAAATGTTTGTTGTTTGCAAGTTGTCCGTGCCATAGTTTTTCGTTATTAACTGTGTGGGTGCGATGGTTTAAGCGCTGACGGGCGCCCCTCAGGAACCTGGCGGCGCACTCAAGTTTTATATCCGAAAGTAAAATGTATCAATTAATATAAATATAATGTAAAAAACGGATATAATTACTAAACATTTTAAACTTCGTTTATATTCGAATATAGAAACGGCCTTCTAAGCTTATGTTTTTCAAACATAAACAGAATGAAGACATAAATCCAGATTGAATGATTATGAATGTTTCACTAAGACTATTTTGCAGTTAAAAAAATCAGGATGTTCTCCATCTAACTCTTTCTTTTCTATCCATTTTCGATATTGTACATATCCCAAAGCTATATTTAATAGAGATGTAAAATTATTTACTGTATATAATTTAATTACATCATGTTTACAATTATCGTTTTTGAAAAATCTATTTGCATTGATTATTTCTGTTTGGATTTATGTTTATTAGTCTAATATAACGTAAGCAATATACAGGGTGTCCCAAAAGTCTGGAAACGGTCGAATAACTCAAGAAATATACATCGGATTGAAAAACGGAAAAATGCATGCTTAATATTTTTGAAAAATCTATTTAGAGATATCAAAGTTGCCTCGAGAAAGGAGTCTCGGGGTGAAGACTCCTTTCTTCGTAAATTTGTGGGTTTGTGGATGACCAAAATTGATAATTGCTTAGATTAATGTAGCCCGTTCTATGAAACCAGGCTTCGTCACTAAAGAACACCCGATCTAATGCCATGTTTTCGAACAAAAGTTTTTGAACAGCGACAAAAGTTGAGACGATGCTCTGGATCAGATGCCTTCAATTCCTGCACCAATGTGGCGCGATAAGCTTGCACTTTCAATCGTTTCATGGCGTGGTATGCAGTGACTCGGTGAACGTTTGTTTGTAAATCTAATTTTCTTACTGATGTGGCCGGTTTCTCCTTGATTTTCGTCTCGATTTCATCCATTTTGTGGTCAGTTCGGTCAAAAGACAGGACGGTTCTTTCTTATCGGTTCCACAGTCCATTCTGTTTGAAAATGGTACACGAGGTTTAATTGAGCTTTTATTCGGCACCACCGAGTCTAGAAACTTGTTTTCATATCGATCCTTGACTGTTTTACACGAAGACGTTCAAAAATAATGATCAATAATAAACGCGCGTTTTTCTGCACATAGCACCATGACGCAAAACTACCTTTCAATTCGTTCTCCTTAGCACTGAATTGTCTCGTGCGGTTTTCTAGTCTGTTGGTAGTGTTGCTCGCACGCTAACTACCCTCCACACCCCTACCTGCTTTAACGGTGTGCGCGTGCACTCGTGTTGTTGATTTGCTTCACGTTTACGTGGGTTGAAAAATAAATGAGACACTCTGTATATCCGTAAAATTATACGCAAATATAAAATGTCATGTAGTGAACACCTGTTTTACGTAAGTACTCTGACTATTACCAAACACTGAAAAAGTGATTCTCTCACGTACATGAGTATCCTCAGTTTCAGGTGTTGTATATGTGAGGAAAACGTTTTGTATTTCAATGGGGTTTTAAATGGTATTTTAATATATATATTGTTTTTTATATTCTATAACGAACATCATTATTTCTCATATGAAATTGATGTCAAAAAATTATTCTAAACATTTAAAATGATTGGAGATTTAAAAAATAATAATAATTTTATAAAACCGGCACAAAACACACGAACAAATATATACATGCAATGCGATCTTTAAAATTCCCCAAATAAATAAAAATTCAATGGTTTAAAAATTATAGACATGATCACGGTACGGTTTTCAAATAAATATAAGGAAAGACATTGATGTTTTTTTTTTTTTTTTTTTAACGTGAATTAGTTTGCCGGAATAGCTACATATATCACGGACAGTTATCACCATCGAAGTTTCAAAGATGTTGTGAATTGCTATATTAATCATTATGAGACGTGAATTACACCAGATATGATTTTCGATCTTCTGCAGAAGTTCTTTCTATGACAGACAGTCAATCTCACTAATGTCATTTGTCAAACAGTACACTTTTAACTGCTGTTGCGTGTGATTTTTTTTGCCCCCATATACCCTTATGGAGAGTGTAATTACCATAGCATTAAAATTGTGTTATGAAAGAAACATTCCTACTTTTTTTACTTTCTTCTATCTTTAAATAAAGAAAGTATTGGATTCATTTCGACTTCCGGTTTTGGACGGATTTATACGTTTTAGAAGGTCCTTAACACAATTTGACCATTTTTAGAAAATGTTTGTCTGTGACTCTGTCTGTCTATCTGTCTGTGTGTGTGTCTAATGCGCGAAATTTAATAAAACTCTATATTCAGTTAGTCCCTGATATAAATTGGTGCTGATTAGTTTTGGTGAAAATTGCCCGAAAGGTGGCGCTGCTATTCTACATTTTTCGCGATTTCTGCAATAGCTCTATCTCAAGAACTAATGCACGGAATTTCATCAAACTTCAGATTCCGTTAGACCTTGACATAAATAGATGTTGTTTACGTTTTGGTGTAAATAGCCCAACAGGTGGCACTGCTATGGTACTTTTTCGTTATTATCACGATAACTATAGCTCAAGAACTAATGCACGGATTTTCATCAAACTTCAGATTCAGTTATACGTTGACATAAGTTGTTATTGATTAGATTTTAGTTTAAATCTCCCAAAAGGTGGCGCTGCTATGCTGCATTTTGCAGGATTTACACGATTATAACAAAATTCATATCTCGAGAACTAAAGCACGGAATATAATAAAACTTTAGATTCAGTTAGACCTTGATATAAATTTTTTCTGACTCTTTTTATTGTATGCGAAATCTGTGTGACATAGAAGAAAGTTTTGGGATTGGCACATCCAACTAGTTTTCTATATTTCTGTGAAAATCGCATCCTGCAATTGTTTATACTTTTCGAGTTATTAAATTTATATTTCCTTTGTGCATTTTGGATCACCTTGTGTATATTCCAATTGTATAATGACGATGCGCGGCACCTATTGTTGAAGCAACCATGTTTACAATATTAAGCTAAACAGAACACGTTGTTGCAAATAAAAAATGAGAACTGATGCACAGATTATTGTTTCTTTTGCTTCAAAAATAGACATTTATTCATTTAGTATAGAATTCGTTAGAAATCTTTCGTTTTTTAAACTTTAAGTATTCAATATCTTTCCTTCATCCCTGAAATTAAATCATTTCCCATTAATAAATTTGGGAGATTGAACTTTAGTTTAATTAGTGATCGTGTAAATTAGTTTTATTCCTTTTAACCGCACACTTATATGTAACATATAGAAAAAAAACTTTATTTTCTCCTTCTATTTTAAGAACATTATTTAGTATTTTTTAATCTTAATTTAGTTTCATTAGTTTTTTTAATAAAATAGGTATTATTCCGTCTTTGAAATTAAATTAGTTCGTAATAATTTCCGGGAGGAGTAATTATCTACTCAACGCTCGTGACAATTTACTTTCTTTTTATTTTCTAGATATATAATGTTATATCTTGTGATGTGAAGTAACGGCGATGGATTTTCAATTTCCGAGTAAAATAATTGCTATGGCTATGCTTAATTAATTTTTGGTTCATCCAGAAGATACAAAAATACGATAGTTGCAGAGGGTAATGAATGAGTTAAAGAAAGAAATGCATATGGAGGGAAAATGATAGCTACTAATTTCTAATTTAATATTTTTTGAAAAAAAAAAATCAGATTAAAAGTACTCAGGTAATAAATAAAAGTTGTAATTTCCAGATAAAAATTAAGCATGAACCTTGTGTTCTGATTCAATATAATTAAACTTAAAAGAGATTGAAATGTAGCAATATTAAATTACAATGGCTATATTATTTAATATATATCAAATTTATATATTTATTATACATTTTTAGTATTATCCGAGCTACATATCTAAATTTTTAATTTAGCTCTATTGGATTTTTTAATAAATCACTTTGAAATTAAATTAGTTCGTAATAATCTCTATACAGGAGTAATTATGTACCCTACGATTATTGAAAATTGATTATTTTTTAATAATTGCTTTCCTTTTTCCGTATATATAATGGTATATCTTGTAATGTGAAATGAGGCCAACACGAATTTTCAATTTTCCAGTGAAATCATTCCTATGACTACGTTTAACTGTTTTTTTGTTCATCGAGAAGATACAAAAAATGCGGCAGTTGCAGAGTAATGAATGTGCGAAAGAAAGAAATGCATATAAAAGGAAAACTGATACTTTATAATTTCTACTTTAATATATTTTTGTAAAGACATCAAACTAAATATCCAGGTAATATATAAATGTAGTAATTTCAAGATAAAAATTAAGCATGGACATTATATTATGATTAAATATAATTATCTTTTTCTAAATTTTACTACAAACAATATTTTATATTGATACATTGAGTGAAATTTAGGAATTAAATTAATATTTGTATCCTCTTTTTTTTATGAAACTAATTTATTATCGTATTCTTCGTTAAAATAAATAATGACATTTTGTTTTCAAATATTTCTATAGAACGCTACCAAAGTGTGTACTTAATACTAAAGCAGTGTTTTTGAGCCGCTATGGAACGGCAGAATGTTTCATATGTCACCGATTAGTGTGTCACTGGAAATGATCAAGATCATTAATTAAATTATTATCTTTTGAATAATTTTTCATAATAAATTTTCAAATACTGCAAAAATAACAGAAATATTAGTTCTATTTTCGATGCAATATTCTTGTGAAATGAGTCCTAGTTCAATGAAGAATTTAATTTAAAACATTGCTCACGGCTAGACTTACTTAAACAAACTTAGCTTACGTAAAAAAAATAGCAGTATGTCTACAACAAATATCAATCAAGCAAAGAATAAACAAGGAAATTAATATCAAGTTTATATATTTCCATGAACGTTAAAATAAAAATAATAGTAGATGGAAAAAGTTTTTAAATATTTATAAATCGTATTTATTTATAACAGAAATAAATAATGGTCTTTAATTTAATAACTCGATGGAACCCGTCAAAACTTGGCGGAAAACAACTTATGGTACCATAGAAAAATAGTTTATTAATAATTCAGAATGTTTACTTTTTTTTCAGAATAATCTATTTTAATGATTCAAATAAATAAAAAAACTCCTCCTGTTAAATCCAGGCTGAAAACCCGCAAGTAGCAGAGTTACCCTCACAGAATTTCTGTAATTTCTCTAATCTGATACTTTTCTATTAAACGACACAACAACGATAAATTGTATACGATTGCAATTCTCCAACTTTCGTGTGCACAAAATACATTTATATTCACTACGTGCTATTCCAAATACTCATTCAATAATTAATTTGTCAACATTATAGTGTATATAAATCCATTTTGGAAGCAATCAATGCCAAATAACTAAAATACCAGTGTACAATTTATCAGTGTTGTGTCAGTAAATAGAAAATACACTCTTAAGTTATTTGCGTTAACGTGCATACCAATATGACGCACTAGATGCATAAATCATTTACAGTCAATCCTAGATTTTCATCATGCATATTTTAAAAATGTACTTTTATTCCAAATTTAATAAAACATACCCATCATTTAAAAGAACTTTTATATACGATAAATAATTTACAACTAATATATATTTTTATTTATTCTGCAATACATTACTGGTGTTTCTGATTAAAATTCTGTTTATAGTACACCACTACTGCTTGATATAACATTCTTTATATTAAGAATGTAAGTTTATTGAAAATTAAATAATTAATATTTTGTAATTTTAAAAATCAACTCTTAATTTTAGGAATAATTTACAGTTGTATATTAACAAAAATTATAAAAATTATAAAAAAAAAATCTGCTATCTGTCAAATCTCGTTGTATTATTAATAGTTGTGTACGCAAGCACAATCTAATGCATTTTGTTCAGATCGCACAATCATCAGGATGATATGCTTCTGTCATTACAAATTATATCATTTTCAAAAGAGTTAAACATGCATTTCTACGAATTCCTCATACATTTTTATTCATATATATATATATAAGGTAAAGCTAGGATAGTCTGCGCACAATTCAAAAGAACAGCAATAAAAAATTTAAATATTATTTTTTTGCTAAACTATCCATGAATAATTTTTACTTCATTTGTTTTTTATGCATTTCCATTGCTATTTTGTTGTTATGTTGCAATTTAATAGAGCAGTTGTAATAAAACTAAGAAAGTTATTTTGCGCAATCTCTACTTACAGGGTTGGTGTGATTGCGCACATGGGTAGGAGAGATTGTTACTAATAATAACTACAATTAAACTGTTAACAATAATAATTACACTTAAATGACATTGCTGTAAGGTTTTTGTGAACAAATTTTATTGTATTGGGAGTGAATATTTCAACCTAATGCTTAAAGAATCAGAAAAAGGAAATAATTTTAAAAACGATTAAAAAATTTTAATTAAAGGGAAAAAAAATTAAAGTATCAGAAAAAGCAAGTTCAGATAAGATTGCAAAATAAAATTATGTAACTTAATATCACGTTTAACTTAAAATTAGTCCATTTTCATTTTTCATTTTTTTAATGCAAATTTACCAATAAGCTGCGTAATCTCTCCTAGCATAGAAACTAATGTAAACAATGCGCCATCTCTTCAGGAGAAAGCGATTAATTTTTACCGTGTTTTAAGCAGCTGAGCTTAGGTGGCGGAACCTGATTTATTTCGCGCAGGAGTGAAGAGCAATCTGATTCGGCATCGGAAGCGAAAAAAGCAGCCTTGGCGCTTGCGCGGTGCGAAAGCGGGGGAACAAATGCAGACGGGGGAAGTTCGTTCCTTGGTAGGAGAGAAATGGAAGTGATTGACGCCGCATTTTTTCTTCTTTTGGAAGATAAATGCCATCGCTTGATTTTAAAACACTTCCGCGTGTCGCTAGATTGAGGCACGGTATTCTGAGCGTATACAGTTTAATTTGAGCACAATATTTCAAAAGTCGAAACTTACTCGCCAACCTGAAATATTTACTCGCCAATGGCGAGCTGGCGAGCGGAAATTTCGTGCCCTGATATGTATATTTTTTTTTTCTAGAATTAATTTCCAATGACGTCATTCTCAAAGCTTTTTGGACCTAACTTACTGTTGTTAACTCACATAATTTATTAAAATATTTTAATAAAATTCTTAAAGGCGGTAAACGTATTAAAAACATCCTAATTATAATATAAATTTATATTTATCTCGATTTTTTTAATTAAAAACAAAATGCTATTAAAAATTATTTTTAGACGAGTGGAATAGCGGGTAACAATTAACTAATATTTCAAAGGAAAAAATTAACAAAATAAAGTATTACTTCAAAATGCTGTCATTAAGCTATTACTACTCATAAGCCTATATATTTGGGAAATATTTTACAAAAGTGCGGTTACGTATTATCTCCACATAAAAGCACTTATTTTTTCAGTCTTTCATGGATGTAAAAAAAACGAAATGTTTGGTTCCGTGGTATTTGATTTTTTTCTTTTTAGATATAGATTTAAAAAAAAAATTTTCTTAATTTCTAGGAATAAAATTTCCTATCACAGTAAAAAATTGTGAATTTTCCATTGTTACGACTAATTATACTACTTATACAACTAATAGATAATTTTTATCATTCCTTTGAAATATGTTGATATCTGCACAGGTACATTTGAGCAGTTTGTCACAGTTATTTTACGATATTTTATATTTTTTTATCCAATACAATTGATGAAGGGATATTTCGCAATAGAAAACATTTTAAAAACTATTAAATAATTATAAACTGATATTTTCATGAATGTAAATTACTCAACCGAACCAGACTATTTTTAAAAATTAATAGAAAACTATAAATCAGACAAAAGTTTACAATAAAATATTTATTAAATTCGAAAATGAAACATATTTTTAATCACAGTTGAATATAATATACATGCAAGGAAACATATATCATATTCATTGTTAATTAAAAATTTATACTTCTCGAAGAGAAGAAAATATTTCATTTTCCGAAATTTCTTACGCAAAAAACATACCAATTAATTAAACTGTATGAAAATATATCACATTCATTACAATTTTTTTTTTTAATTTCGAGCATATATAATTTTTTTCTAAAATTAATGAGGGGATATTGCATTTTTCCTGTTCTTTCATCTAATAACTAATCAGAAAATTAAAGTATACTAATTTAATATCTTCAATATTGCAATGGTATAAAATAAACAATTACCAATTTTAATTATATGCATAGACATTTATATTTTTCGATTAAATTATGCATTAGTTTAAATTGGACAAAAAAAAAAAGACATTTAATATTTAGATAGAAAACAAAAGCTAGAGGAATGCTATTCATGATTTTACAATTAAATAATGAAATATACAGATGTAATACATAATAGTAGTAACCATCTTTATTTACATTAATTAATGTTTTTCAATTTTAAATATTTAGACTTTAATTAAAATAATTGCACAAAACATTGTTTGAATTCCGGAATATTTCATTATTTTGATATTCTATTTCAAAATATCATTGTTCATGAAATTAATTAATAAAACTAAAAGCGAATTATTAATTGTATACAAAAGGTACAAATAGCAAATAACGTAAACAAAACAAATGAAATTAAGGAAAATTAATGTAATTGCAAATATTTATATGTGCATATTTAAAAAGAATTTAATATATGTTTGCAGATTTTCTATCATAAATTTGTGATTGTATCAAAATACATATGCAAATCAATATTTAATAAGCGGCATAATATTACATGAATAATGTAATCATCTTTATATATTATGTGGAAACATTTTAGCAAACTTTACAATTAAATAGCTTTAAATTTCATTATTTTTTCTTGTTTCACGAATTTTATATACGTATTAAATGTGTTTCGGAATTTGTATCAAACGAAATAGGGTGAATCCCTCCCAGTTATTGACACCTAACCAGTAACTGACACTTCAACAGAAATCTAACTCAAATAAGCATTTTCTTGTAAATTTCTTAAGTAATGTCATTTAGTGGTAAATTATTTTTCTTAACTGTTGTAACTTATTTTTCAGGAACTGTTTTTTCAAAAAAGGTATTGTGTCAGTTACTGGAGATATTGACCATATTTATGACAAAAAATAATTTTTAGTAATAAAAAGTATATTTTTTTAAAATTTTGTCAACAATAATTTTTAATGTATCTTTACTAAACTTTCAAAAACAAAGATAAGTATAAAATAGATTTAAAACTTTGTAATAGTGATTTGTAATAGTGTCAGTTTACTGGGGGTTTCGCCCTATGTTTCTTTTCCAAAACTATGCGTATTATCTATAATAATAGAACATTAAAATGTTACAGATGCCATGAATTGCATGTTTTTACATCATAATTGAATTATTTTTAATCAACACGACTTTTATCAATTGTATAATTAGTTTCGTTAATTTAATTTATTCATAATGTATAATTTATCTGCTAATGTTCTACAGGAGTATTGTTCAGGCACTTATATATATATATATATATATATATATATATATATATATATATTAGGTAAACCTGTAAATATATATATATATATATATACATATATTTATATACATTAGCATGAAGCAGTATAGATGAAGTTCACCATATAGTGGGAAATCCTAGCGCATTACACACAGAAAATGTTTTGTGCAATATCTAATTTTCGATTAATAATGTATATTTTGCAAAGAGATGTCGTTACTAGTCCATTTGTTTCTATAGGCTAATGAAGTCTATGGAGTTAAGGAGGGTAAAATTACGCCATCATTAGTCAGTTACTTACTAAATGTAATTGTGCACGAAACAAACTTTTTAATATCTTTGAAAATGTCGAATTTTGTACCAGAAAAAGACGTTTTTTTCCGGGATTTTTTTTTTCTATTTGAAGAAAACGGTTGCTGAAAGTTACCCATTGTTGGTTTGAGCTTATGGTAAACATGATCTAACATTAAGAACTCTTGAATGGTTGTTTAAACGCTTTAAAAGTGGTGATTTTAGTATAAAAACAAGGAGCGTTTACGATAGCCGAAAAAGTTTGAAGATGAAGATTTTTTTAAGCATTAATGGATGAACACTCAATTAAAACGTTAAATAATTAGTAGAAGCATCGAATGTTGGCCCATTCACCATTTCCGAACGACGACACACATTGGGAAAGATCCAGAAGGAAAGAAAATGGGTTCCATATAAATCGTGGTAAAGAGACATGCTGTTAAATGCGTAAAAAAACTATTTGGAAAACGTTAAATGGGACGTCCTACCAACCCCCCGTTTTCACCAGATAGTTAGCCGCTTCGGACTACTACTTATTTCGATCGATGCAGCGCGGACATTCAGAACGGCACTTCAGTTATTTCGAAGAAGTAAAAAAAATGGTCGATTCATGGACTGCCAAAAAAGGATAGCCGAAAAAGTTTGAAGATAAAGTGTTTTTCAAGCATTAATGGATGAAGACTCAACTCAAACGTTAAATAATTAGTAGAAGCATCGAATGTTTCCCCATGCACCATTTCCGAACGTATACACACATTTTGAAAGATCCAGAAGGAAAGAAAATGGGGTCGAATTTTCGACTGAATTGGTCAAATTAAATTTTTTTTTAAATAGAGGGAAAACAAAAAATTCCCCTGAATTCTTGCATCAAGGCAGAACACTTAAGGGTCTATTAGAAATATACACTCAGTATATTTCTAATTTCTTTGTACATTTTTTTCTAGCCTGACATCTTTAAGTGTCTGTTCAGTCACGTTCATATCAGTTCATAAATACGAGTGCTATCAAGACAAAAATCATATATATATATATATAAATCAACATTTGAACAGAGGGTGGTGTGGTGGGCTTGGTGTCATGATCGGTGAAAATATACCGATAGTTTCCTGAATTGATTCCCTCCAGACGTCTGGAATTTGTAGCTATCTACTTTTTCTATTGGAGTTTACCTGAAAAGTCAGGCATTACCAGCAATCTAAAAATATTAAAAGATTACACTTTAATATAACTGTAAGGAAGTAAATGTTACTTCCTTTAAGCAATGTTGCTCACAATCAAATTTTTTATAAAAGGGAAACTAAAATATAATTTAGATTTACGAAATTTATACCAGAGTAAATTTACCGGTGTCCTATAGAATCATTGTTTTCTTTACTACAATTTTCTAAATGTTCTCTTTTGAAAAAAAAACATTTTATAACAAAGGAATATCCGTGGAAAAATGCAATGATAGAATTGAGAGGGTCGAGGCAAGAGAGTGCCCAGCCACATTTTTGAATTTCTGAGATATTTCAATTTGCAAATTTGATCAAATACTCAAATAAAGATATATAACCTAAAGTTTTTTTGCCGATGTCTTAGTAACATTTGAGATATTCTGAGTAACAATATGGCATTACTTTAATGATATTACTATTATGTTTTTGTAAATTAACTATCTTCGTTGGGGACATAAACATCTGGGGCAAAAAAGGAAACCTGTCACATATGTCGCCACCAAGTGATATTAGAAACAAATTATATGTCGGATATTATAATTTACAATATTAAGCAACAGATTACAGTGTTATATTTATTTCACCAAAAATATGGCTTGGCACTTTCTTGACCCGACACCTTCAATTAAGTTTGATATTGGAGATAATTGTACTCTAGTTAATCTTTTGTAAACATGAAAAATAATTCTCTATATTTTTTTTTCTCTTTTTTGATATTAACAATGTAGTAACAGTTTATGTTTTGTCTATGAATGGTACTGCACCAGATCTTGATTTATTTTCTATTATTTACACTTATGAATTAAAATATTATGGTTGCTCAAATGAAAACGGAACAGGAGCCAATGAATGAAATGGCTTAGTTTATTTCAAATGTAATCTCCAATGATACACAAGCAATTGTCCCATTGTTTCACAAAGCGGTGGATACCTTGCTCATTGAAGTCGTCTGGTTGAAATCGTAACCAGTTTCGAACATTGTCCATGACTTCTATCCGAGTAAAAATGATGGCCCATGAATGCCTTTTCAACGAAACGAAGATCGGAAAGTTATATAGCAAAATATCCGGGCTATACGATGGTTTTCTAACACTGGCCACCAAAACTTTACCAGATTACCTCACGACAGAGCTTGTGTCCGTCTTGCCCACGAGTCAATGACAATGCATGCTTTCAGTACACTGTCTTCATTTGCCCCTGCACTTCGCGAAATGTAACTCCTTCTGCACCTAAATAACGAATAAAATTGCGTTCTTATTTTATATTTGCAACCCTTCTTCACACGCAGAAAAATAACTACAACAGCCGATTGCATTCCGATCGATATATTTGGGCGACCGCCAGCGCATATCACGTGCTACTACGTGAGTATCTAGGGCACGTTCTTTACTCCCGCTATTCCTCTACAAAAAGTTTCACCTAACTCATACATAAATAAACCAAATCATAACCACTCTTCCGTTTTCATTTGATGCAACATTTTATTTTTCTTAATTTTTATCGCTTCTTGTTGATGATGAAGACATGCTATAGATGTGTAGACATTGCCATCCAGAAACATGTCATGCTAGGTGAGGTAAAATGTAATCAGAAAATTTCTAAATATTAATAATAATTTAACTTATTATTCTTAGTAATCTTCACGTTTTAATTTTTTTACATCGCATTTTACAACCTGTGCATGTCTATCCATCTCAGACAGATATTAGAAGTCTCTAATCGTGTTTTATATTTTTGTTGTTTAGTGCAGTACCTCTATTTTACTCGCTTTAATGTTTACATAAGAAAAACAATCGCCAAACAGAACATTTTTTTTCATTCTAAGTGAGTTGCTGTCGCTTGATTACGAGAGATGATAAATAATTGCTCTCTAAACTGCTGCCGTTACATTAATCATTTCATGGTGAAAAGAGAATTTTTTTCTTGGTATATTTTCCAACTCCAGTAAATATAATATTTCTTATGGTTCCTTACTCCGGGAACAGAATATTTTTCATATTCTGATTTGTAGCCACTTTTCGGAAATTGTCCTTTTCTCTAAATATATTTAAAATTTTAATGTAATTCTCTTAGTTATACTTACGCATTCCCTTTTGGATGCATCTCCGGTTATAGGGCATGTGTGTGACATATTTCTCAGGCATTCCTTTGAAGCCTTCGTTAGTACAGATACTATTAGTAGCTTCTAGTATTGAACTAATTTTTCAATCCGTACTGATACCAAAGAATCTAGTACGGGTTTGTAGGAAATGCTTTTATTTTCACCTCTCTCTGTATTATCATCTGATTGTGAAAGTTGATATATAATTGCTCTTGAAACTATACTAGCTTTATTTAAAATTGATGTGAATAAAAAATGAGATTCACTTCCGCATGTTTTGCATTTTTAGTGAATATATTATCCCTAATGTGAGTACTAAATAAATAATTCTTAATTGTAATTTAACTAATTATAATCTCAAGTATATTTACCAAAAGCTTTTAAAATTACTTAATGCATCATTTAGAAATATTTAGTTTCCGTATAAATAAACTGAATTAAAGTTTGCCTTAGAAATTTTAAATATTATTTTGAAAAAGGAAAAATCTCAAGTACCACTTTACACATCCATTTACATTAAAAAATTTAAAAAAGACACTACTAGTTCGAAAATCTTAATTTTTATTAAAGGTAATTTATTTGCAGCCCCATCTCAGAAATAGTAATTGAAATGAATTAAATGCAGGGTTCAAAATATGAACTGTAAACATCATTCCATAACATGGTTCATTACTTCAAGAAATCAGTTAAATATTAATGATCTTTTTGAAAAGGCTAAAAGAATACATCGTTAAAATAGAAATTTACATTCATATACAATTATTTACGTTATTCTTATGCATTTCGAATAGCCTCAATTTTCATTATATTTATGCTGTGTTAGATAATTTTAATATGCTAAAAATAAATCATTATAATAATTATAGTTTAAAAATAATATGTATAATATATATATATATATATATATATATATATATATATATATATATAAGTATAATGATTATTTTAAAATTACCGGAATATCATAAGTTGTTTGTTTCTTTAAATTGCGCTTAAAATATTATGCGTTAGACATTATACATGAAATATATATGTAATTTTTAATTTACAAAGATTACTTTATATCAAGAACGGACTTAACTAATCTATATTTCATAATTACAGTTACATTATTGTACTTAGAAAAGTCTAACTATACCGATATGAATGTACGCATGTTTAACATTTAGAACTTTCATTGTATTGATTTCCATCTTAAAAATAACTAAATGGAAGATTATATCAATCATTTAAACAAATTATATATTTTTTCGTTCGTATTTCCTACGAAATGAGAAAAAAGTAATTATTTAATTTTTTTGGAATGATTTATGTCTAGTTGAGATGGTCATGTGTGTGTTTTATTCTATATGATTAACCCTTTCAAGGGCAAATTACTTCAATTATAAAATGTTTAAATCATTGAATTACACCGTTAGTTAACAACAAATTTATTTCAAAATAAGTAAAAACTTTAAATCACGAATATTATAAAAGCAAAATTTTATTCCAAAATTCCGGTGTCAGTGTTGCGTTTGGGAATTAAAATTAAGTGGGATATATTATATCCCACCGCCCTTCAAAAGATTAAAACAAAAATTCTCTTGTATATAGATATTTCGGTTATTGGCAGTTTTTGAAAAAAATAATAATAATTTGAAATTATAGTCAATTATGCAGCGAAATATCGAATATAAAAATATATACTGCAGGACCGAAACATTTTGACCATTCCTGTTGGTGAGACATGGAAAACTCATTTTGATGTAATGTGTATGCGACGGCAATGCCAATGTATAACCTGTGCGAGGGGATCAAAGCTATAACATTTGGAGTATTTAGTTCTCGCACCAGTCATGGTTAAACTCCAAGACATATGGTAGTTCGCCTTGTCTGACGTAGTGAATTTTAAATTAATGAAAAATCATATCAACAAGTAATATCAAAGATTGCACGAACAAAGCCTCGTTCAGCACCAAAGGTAAGTACTGTATTAGAAGACACAGTTAAACTGAGGCTGTTACGCATACCGTTGCAGCAGTCATCAAAGTTTCATTTGACATCACATCATCGATGTTTACTATTAAAGCGTGTAAGTGAATATGGTCATTGGTCTCTCTAACAGTTAACACGTGTTGAATTTTCGGACAATTTCCTACTTCTTTAACATCATGTGGATGGCAAGGACAGAATACGCTGGTTGGCCTTGAATAGATTCTGTACTAATGTATGTCCTCACCTCACGCTGACTTTTTAATGGTGTGGAATACATTAATGTTGTCCATCATAGACACTGTTCTTTAGTGTACTTCACCAAGAAAGCTTTTGTCAACTTAAATGTCACCAGTTTTATACATTCATGGCGTCCGATTTCCCAATCGTTGATAGAATGTACTTAATGGAAAAGGCTGCATGTCACAAAATCTATATTGTGTCAGCCGGACCATTCCGAAAGATGACTAACTATTTTTATCTACAGTTTTGCTCATCTAATTGCCTAGATCGGAGACATTTCAGCTTCTGTGGTACGACTTAGGAAGGGCCATACAAATTGATAATTCTCAATCCTGTAATTTATGAGTATTAACACACCAGTAATTGAACATTTGCTAAGATTTAGATACAAACACATGCGAATTTTTTTAGTGTCCATGCCAAGATATAGAAAACTTTTTTCTCAAGCCAAAGTTAAATTTACGACAATTTAGGTATGTGATCATAATGTTTTAGATCTTCTTTGTTTATTATAGCTAAGGACACACACACACACACACACACACACACACATATATATATATATATATATATATATATATATATATATATATATATATATATATATATATATATATATATATATATATATATATATATATATATATATGCACACTTTATATGCGTGAGTGCGTGCATGCATATGCATGCATATATATGCACACACACACATATATATTAAACATTTTATGGAGATGGTCATATGAAAAACTTAAATTAATTTTCCTTCATATAATTTAACCTGTAAAATACATATTTATAACATTTAAAAGTTTGAAATGATTTTTGAAATTTTATTTTAAATGAAGAAACCAAATAATAATTGCCTCTGTGAAGCTAGGCATGCTTTTAAATAAATGCTTAAATTTAAAAAAAATCATTAATAACAAATGCTGCCGTATTTTTATAGGTGACTTATTAAGATATTAAAAGATAGTATTAATAACTAACAAGATTTCTGATATTTGACTCCTTGATATTGCTATTAAAATTTGGAATTTATAAGAAATCATAATGTTTATGAGAATTCCATTAATGATTCCTATTCTGTTTTAATTTTGAGTGGATATATAACAACTATATACGTGCTTTTAAATCTTGATTGTTTATATATGTATACAGAAACTCTTCTTTTTTATCGTTTAACAATTGTTACTTGATATTGCTATTAAAATTTGAAATTTATCAAAAATCATGTTTATGAGAATTCCATTAATGATTCCTATCCTGTTTTAATTTTGAGTGGATATATAACAACTATATACGTGCTTTTAAATCTTGATTGTTTATATATGTATACAGAAACTCTTCTTTTTTATCGTTTAACAATTGTTACTTGATATTGCTATTAAAATTTGAAATTTATCAAAAATCATGTTTATGAGAATTCCATTAATGATTCCTATCCTGTTTTAATTTTGAGTGGATATATAACAACTATATACGTGCTTTTAAATCTTGATTGTTTATATATGTATACAGAAACTCTTCTTTTTTATCGTTTAACAATTGTTACTTGATATTGCTATTAAAATTTGAAATTTATCAAAAATCATGTTTATGAGAATTCCATTAATGATTCCTATCCTGTTTTAATTTTGAGTGGATATATAACAACTATATACGTGCTTTTAAATCTTGATTGTTTATATATGTATACAGAAACTCTTCTTTTTTATCGTTTAACAATTGTTACTTGATATTGCTATTAAAATTTGAAATTTATCAAAAATCATGTTTATGAGAATTCCATTAATGATTCCTATCCTGTTTTAATTTTGAGTGGATATATAACAACTATATACGTGCTTCTAAATCTTGATTGTTTATATATGTATATAGAAACTCTTCTTTTTTATCGTTTAACAATTGTTAATTGATATTGCTATTAAAATTTGAAATTTATCAAAAATCATGTTTATGAGAATTCCATTAATGATTCCTAATCTGTTTAATTGTGAGTGGATATATAACAACATATACGTGCTTTTAATTCTTGATTGTTTATATCTGTACACAGAAACTCTCCTTTTTTATCGTTTAACAATTGTTACTTGATATTGCTATTAAAATTTGAAATTTATCAAAAATCATGTTTATGAGAATTCCATTAATGATTCCTAATCTGTTTAATTGTGAGTGGATATATAACAACATATACGTGCTTTTAATTCTTGATTGTTTATATATGTACACAGAAACTCTCCTTTTTTATCGTTTAACAATTGTTACTTGATATTGCTATTAAAATTTGAAATTTATCAAAAATCATGTTTATGAGAATTCCATTAATGATTCCTAATCTGTTTAATTGTGAGTGGATATATAACAACATACACGTGATTTTAATTCTTGATTGTTTATATATGTACACAGAAACTCTCCTTTTTTATCGTTTAACAATTGTTACTTGATATTGCTATTAAAATTTGAAATTTATCAAAAATCATGTTTATGAGAATTCCATTAATGATTCCTAATCTGTTTAATTGTGAATGGATATATAACAACTATATACGTGCTTTTAATTCTTGATTGTTTATATATGTATACAGAAACTCTTCTTTTTATCGTTTAACAATTGTTACTTGATATTGCTATTAAAATTTGAAATTTATCAAAAATCATGTTTATGAGAATTCCATTAATGATTCCTAATCTGTTTAATTGTGACTGGATATATAACAACATATACGTGCTTTTAATTCTTGATTGTTTATATATGTACACAGAAACTCTTCTTTTTTATCGTTTAAGAATTGTTATTTATTCAATCAAACAGTTTATAGTATTTTCGCTATAAATATACCGTCTTTGGAAAACATATGTTGTATATGTGTGTATAAGATACTGCATTAGATTCCGATTATAACTATAATAAAATAGTATAAATCAAAAACTTCTGAGTTTTCAATAAACAAAATATGATGGAAGTTTCTAGTGGTATTTTATGTTTTCTATAAATTTACAATTGTTCAACTGAAACATTGTAGAAAGTAATGCGCTATTTCTTTAAATTAATATACGTAACTTATTTCTATGAAAACATCTGTTTAATATAATGTATGATTTTAAGACGATTTAGCTCATATAAAATTATTCATAGAATATAATCTTGCAAAAGGAAATCCAAATTTTTCCTACTTTGGATTACATATAGAACAAATTTGAATTGCGATATCCAAAACACCACTCCAGAGATTCTTGCAACTTGCATTTTCTTGAACACGAAGCGGTATGAGAGATAAAACTACTACCATACAGTGACAAGCTAATTGAATAAAACAAAAATCTTTTTCCAAATTTTAAATTCTAATAAAAGGAAAACCAATGTTTTATATAAAATTTGGTTTAAATTCTTTTTTGGTGAAATAAACAAATTTCAAGTAATACAAAAATATATAACATCAATATAGCGTGATATTTAAAACTCTTCTTACAAAATTTTCTTAAAAATGTATGTAAACAATATGTAAGGATAAATTAAAACATATTTATATCAGCAATAAATATATAATACATTTTAAATAATCAAGACCTTTGAAGACATTATTTATTAACTTTTTTTCTTTCTTTTTTAATATATTGTCAATATGACTACACTTTGTTATCCTTTGTGCTATTTTTGTTTTAATTTAAATTTCAAAAAGAAAGCTTATATCATGCGATGTGACACATACAAATAAACTGTTACTTTGTAAATTTTTATTAAAATATATTTGAAATAACCCTTTTCTCATTCTTCTTTAAATTTAATTGTTAATTAGGAACTTCTAATTGGAAAATTGCATTTTAAATTAACCTAATCATATGTTTTAAATATCATTTTTTTTATTCAAGCCATCATTAATGAGTTTTAATGCGTTAAATATATCATTTGGAAAATTGACCAGCGCAGCGGGCATAGACTGCTAGTAGATATGTGCATCATATGTGTATCATATTATGTGTATCATATTTGTTAAACAAATATAACAGAAAATAAATCATCAATTGGCTAACAATATATATATTACGTGTTTATATTTCTTTTTCCTTTTGTAAAAATAATTATATCCTTACTGTACTTGTACATAAAACTTTATCGTCATAATATTTAAGATTTCTTTATAAGCAATATATCAACCTCTTTTAAAGGTATTAAGCTCTCTTTTAAAAGTAATTAAATCCACTTTCAACACTTCCTATCTCATAAATGTAATTAGAAGTGAATGATAAAGTATTAAACAACAGTTATCTGCCTTTTTAAAACAACCTTCCAGAATATTTTTTTCGGAAAAGGTATTTAATTTTTATATGATTATGAGTTTATGTAAAAAAAATTTAATAACTTAAAAGTAAACACGACTCTTATCTCAAGTTAATGAAAAGAAATTACATGTCTTGATTAAAATTTATTTTCATCACATGAATGCTAATTTTTTATATTAATCTTTACGTGCTCTTTAAAATGTTTTGTTAAGGTTATGTGAAAATTAAATTATCGAATATATTTTGGTGATAAAAAACGTGGAAATGTGTATAGTAATTTTGCTTTTGACTTTGCAATTT
Source organism: Maratus michaelseni (assembly GCA_963931845.1). Taxonomy (NCBI): domain Eukaryota; kingdom Metazoa; phylum Arthropoda; class Arachnida; order Araneae; family Salticidae; genus Maratus; species Maratus michaelseni. Next base: position 444,630,338 of record OZ007589.1, on the reverse strand, counting down.
GGACAGCAATTTAATTATAAGACAAAATTAGAATCAGTGTTGCGTAGCAAGTAAAAATAACTTTAATAGCATTTTCTTTCTTTATCACTAATTTTTGAAGACTTATACAGAACAGACTTCTATTCATAAGGTAATCGAAGCACATGCGTTTGAATGTATGAAAATGACAATATAAATATTATTTTCTTGAAATATATGTACATCAAAACACAAATCACTCCTTAAAAATACATTTTTAAAATTTATTTACTGAAAATGTCGCAGTAACCGTAATATTTTTTATGAATAATTGGAATTTTAGAAATTGGGTTATGCTTAACGAATCATAAACATAAATCAAACTTTTCATATACTATTTATACTTCAGAAAGTGTAATTTAAAATACAGATATTTTTTAACTCTAGCCACTATAAGTGCGAATAATTATACACGATCACAAAAATAAGTTGCCTCTCCTATAAAGGCATGTTTAACGTAATGAAACAACACTTTTTGTGGTAATTTAACGATACTTAACAATTGAAATACTCTCAGACACTTATTAAAACAAATCAAGATAGAAAAAAAATATTTGGGACAATAAACCTGGGTTATTTACTAATTTGAATGACGTAAAATATCATAATCACACACTGTTAAAAATTTGAGAAAAATACTGAAACTACACTGTTAAATATTTGCATCAAAGTCATCAAAGTATCTCCAGTCATTCGACCGTTTTTATAGAAAACGTTTACATAACCGTTATCTAACTCTATTCTGACCGTAATATCGGCACTAATATTATCAAAATAGAGTTAAATTTCGGCTATGTAACCGTTTACTATAAAAACGGTCGAATGACGGAATAGTTTGTTGCAAACTTTTAACAGTGCATAATAATTGAGAGACAAATATACATGTGTTTAAAAAAAGTTACAATGCGAAAATTTAAATTTAAATTTTGTAACTGGACCTTCTGGGTCCTTCATTGACTGATTCAAATTTTCAAACAATTTCTATTTGCATAAAGTATTGTTTATGTACAGGAAATTCACGTTTTGTTAAATAGAAATTCATATCAAAATGAAAGGAAAATGTTAGAGCCACAGCAGTAAACTGCCATTACTCTCTACTGTAATGTTACAGAAGGCTGTAACGGGCCAATATAACGGTAACTTCAATTTTAAACTTTTAACTCCGATGCCGGACGCATCCGGCTAAGGGAGTTAAACGTTGATATGGTTTGTGTTTTAAATATCATTCTTTTATTCAAGCCATCATTAATGAGTTTTAATGCGTTAAATATGTTATTTGGAAAATGGACAAGCGCAGAGGGTATAGACTGCCAGTAGATATGTGTATCATGTGTGTATCATATTATGTGTATCATATTTGATAAACAAATATAACAGAAAATAAATCATCAATTGGTTAACAATATATATATTACGTGTTTATATTTCTTTTTCCTTTTGTAAAAATAATTATATACTTACTGTACTTGTGCATAAAGCTTTATCGTCATAATATTTAAGAATTCTTTATAAACAATATATCAACCTCTATTAAAAGTAATAAGCTCTTTTTTAGAAGTAATTAAATCCACTTCCTATCTCTTAAATGTAATTAGAAGTGAATGATAAAGTATTAAACAACATTTATCTACCTTTATAAAACAACCTCCAGAATATTTTTTTTGGAAAAGTATTTAATTTTTATATGATTATGAGTTTATGTAAAAAAAATTTAATAACTTAAAAGTAAACACGACTCTTATCTCAAGTTAATGAAAAGAAATTACATGTCTTAATTAAAATATATTTTCATCACATGAATGCTAATTTTTTATATTAATTTTTACGTGCTCTTTAAAATGTTTTGTTAAGGTTATGTGAAAATGAAATTATCGAATATATTTTGGTGTCAAAAAACGTGGAAATGTGTATAGTTATTTCGCTTTTGACTTTGGAATTTGGACAGCAATTTAATTATAAGACAAAATTAGAATCAGTTTTGCGTAGCAAGTAAAATTATCTTTAATAGCATTTTCTTTCTTCATCACTAAAATGAGAAGATTTATACAGAACACTTCTATTCATAGGGTAATCGAAGCACATGCATTTGCATGTATGAAAATGATAATATAAATATTATTTTCTTTAAATATATGCACATAAAACATACAGCACGGCTTAAAAATGCATTTTTAATATTTATTTACTGAAAATGTCTCAGTAAACTTAATATTTTTTATGAATAATTGGAATTTCAGAAATTGGATTATACTTAATGAATCATAAACATAAATCAAACTTTTCGTATACTATTTATTACTTCAGAAAAAGTACAAATATGTTTAAACTCTAGGCACTATAAGTGCGAATAAATATACAACAATCTCAAAAATAAGTTGCCTCTCCTATAAAGGAATCTTTAACGTAATAAAACAACACGTTTGTGATAATTTAACGATACTTACAATTGACATACTATCAGACACTTATTAAAACAAATCAAGATAGAAAACAAAATATGTGGGACAGTAAAATTCGGTTATTTACTAATTTGAATGACGTAAAATATTATAATCACACACTGTTAAAAATTTGCAGCAAACTCTCCAGTCATTCGACAGTTTTTATAGAAAACGTTTACATAACCGTTATCTAACTGTATTCCGACCATAATATGGGCACTAATATTATCAAAATAGAGTTAAATTTTGGTGCATAATAATTGAGAGACAAATATAAGGTAAAGCCAGGAGAGATGACGCAGTCGGAGAGATTGCGCACATAGTGGTTTGGGGGGAAGGAGTAGAGTGAGCGTGCAGCGACTCCAGGTAGTTGTACAACAACAGTAGTGGAGTGTCTACTTAAAAGTGCACGTTGATTGCTTTGAGCGTTTAAGATAAAGTATTGCTATTTTGTTTTTGTTTTCCCAAAGTAAGTGCTTGAATTTTCATAGCTCTTCATCAGAATTTCTATACGATGTCAATAGTACAAAATATTTTAAACTTAAACGATTTCTCATAAGTTACTAATCTAGACTAACAATGTGAACATCAACGGTTCGTTTTAGAAGAGGTCATGTTTAAAAAAAAGGCCGCGCAATCTCTCCTACCGAAATTGGAGAGTTTGCGCATTTGCTACTTTGGAGAGATGGCGCAGTGTTCCCATTCGTTTCCATGGTTGGAGAGATTACGCAGCTTATTGGTAAATTTGCTTAAAAAAATGTTAAATGAAAATGGACTAATTTTAAGTTAAACGTGTTATTAAGTAGCATTATTTTATTTTTTAATCTTATCTGGACTTGCTTTTTCTGATTCTTTAATTTTTGTTTCCTTTAATTAAAATTTTTTAATCGTTTTTAAAATTATTTCCTTTTTCTGATTCTTTTATCATTAGGTTGAAATATTCACTCCTAATACAATAATATTTGTTCACAAAAACCTTACAGCAATATCATTTAAGTGTAATTATTACTGTTAACAATTTAATTTTAGTTATTATAAATAACAATCTCTCCTACCCATCTGCGCAATCACACCAACCCTATAAGGATAGATTGCGCAAAGTAACTTTCTTGGTTTTATTACAATTGTTCTATTAAATTGCAACATAACAACAAAATAGCAATGGAAATGCATAAAAAACAAATGAAGTAAAAGTTATTCATGAACAGTTTAGCAAAAAATTAAAATTTAGATTTTTTATTGCTATTCTTTTGAATTGTGCGCAGACTATCCTAGCTTTACCTTACGTGTGTTTTAAAAAAAAAGTTACAATGCACAAATTTAAATTTAAATTTTGTAACTGGACTGATTCAAATCTTCAAACAATTTCTATTTACATAAAGTATTGTTTACATACAGGAAATTCACGTTTTGTTAAATAGAAATCCACGAGCAGGGAAGACCGAGCTATGCTCGGTCAAAATTAAATTTGAGTTCAAATATCATGACCCATGACCAAATTGACCCACTAATTGAATTTTCTCGAACATGTGACTTAGCCCAACAGTCTTCTTGTGCCGGAAAACCATAGGATGCAAAATTTAATGTAAATTGAGCCGCTTTTTAGATATTGACCCACAATGACCCAGAAATGTCCCACTAATCGAATTTTCTCGAACATGTGACCTAGTCTAATGATTTTCGCGTGTCCGAAAGTCGTAAAATACAAAATTTAATCAAAATCGTTAGAGCCGTTTTTTTAGATAAAATTAATTTGACCCGCTTTGACCCAAAAATGACCCCCTAATCAAAAGTTCTCGAACATGTGACCCAGCCCAATAGTCTTCTCGTGCCCGAAAATAGTCGGATACAAAATTTCGTCAAAATCGTTTGGACCGTTTTTTAGATACAATTAGCTTGACCATGACCCAAAATGACCCAAAATGACCCACTAATTGAATTTTCTCGAACATGTGACCTAGCCCAACAGTCTTCTCGTGCCCGGAAACCATTGGATGCAAAATTTAGTGTAAATTGAGCCGCTTTTTAGATCTTGACCCACAATGACCCAGAAATGACCAACTAATCGAATTTTCTCGGACATGCGACCTAGCCCAATGCTTTTATCGTGCTCGAAACTCGTAGGACACAAAATTTAATCAAAATCGTTAGAGCCATTTTTTAAATAAAATTAATTTGACCCGCGTTGACCCAAAAATGACCCACTAATCGAAAGTTCTCAAACATGTGACCCAGCCCAATTGACTTCTCCTTCCCGAAAATGGTCGGATACAAAATTTCGTCAAAATCGTTTGAACCGTTTTTTAGATACAATTAGCTTGACCATGACCCAAAATGACCCAAAATGACCCACTAATTGAATTTTCTCGAACATGTGACCTAGCCCAACAGTCTTCTCGTGCCCGAAAACCATTGGATGCAAAATTTAGTGTAAATTGAGTCGCTTTTTAGATCTTGACCCACAATGACCCAGAAATGACCCACTAATCGAATTTTCTCGGACATGCGACCTTGCCCAATGCTTTTATCGTGCTCGAAACTCGTAGAACACAAAATTTAATCAAAATCGTTAGAGCCGTTTTTTAGATAAAATTAATTTGACCCGCGTTGACCCAAAAATGACCCACTAATCGAAAGTTCTCGAACATGTGACCCAGCCCAATTGACTTCTCATGCCCGAAAATGGTCTGATACAAAATTTCGTCAAAATCGTTTGAACCGTTTTTTAGATACAATTAGCTAGACCATGACCCAAAATGACCCAAAATGACCCACTAATCGAATTTTCTCGAGCATGTGACCTAGCCCAATGGTTTTCTGGTGCCCCAAAATGGTAAGATACGAAATTTCGTCAAAATCGTTAGAGCCGTTTTTAAGATAATTTTTGCATATATATATATATATATATATATATATATATATATATATATATATATAACCACCCACAAGATTTGCTCGTATTGGAATATATGATATCAAAATGAAAGGAGAATGTTAGAGCCACAGCAGTAAACTGCCATTACTCTCTACTGTAATGTTACAGAAGGCTGTAACGGACTAATATAACGGTAACTTCAATTTTAAACTTTTAACTCCGATGCCGGACGCATCCGGCTTTGTGAGTTAAATATTGATATGGCCTGTGTCGGTCGGGTATTGAAAAAATTGGTGGGGTAGGTATAGGAAGAGACACGTTTCACCGTTTGGTGTGGGATTCGTTTTTATTGTCGCCGATGGCTTTGTATGGATTACAGTGCACTGTAAAAATTTTTTGCAAAATGTACAGTCATTTGACCGTTTTTATATAAAATAGTTACATAACCATAATTTAGCTCTATTTTGACCATAATATGGGTAATATTATGGTCAGAATAGAGTTAAATTACGGTTATGTAACTATTTTCTATCAAAACGGGCACATGACTAGACAGTTTGCTGCAAATTTTTAACAGTGTGATTGAATGGTTTGTAATGGCTGCAGGTTTGTCATTACATTTTTTATCAGCTAAGTGATTCTATTCAGACGATCCGTTTTTTTCCCTTATTTTTTTTTACTTCAAGCGAAGTATATAGTTGAAGTCAAGAGTAGTATATAAGTTATCGAGATTATTTAGCGCTGGTATTTAGATATTTACACAAAATTTAATTAAAAATGACTAAATGGAAAGTATCCCTAACCCAATTAGAAATAGATGAAATAATTTTTGGATAACATGATAGTAACAGCTATATAAGAATTTTAGATGATGAATGACTCATAGAAGCCAACGGAAATCGTTCTTCCGTTAATAATCGGGTTTCCGATCAAGAAATTATCAGTGATATAACGGTAGAAGAAGATAATGATTATTTTCTAAGAGCGGATGGTGACATCATTAATTCAGTGTGAAATGAGGTTTGTGCTGACGAAGATAAATAAATACTCATAAAAAGGAAATGTGATACATTGAATGGGGATAGCATTATGTTTAATTGGTCAGACATTATCATGAATCAATTCCTTCTCGACAGGTCAGAGAAAGCATCAGAAGATCCAGACCATAATTTATCGGTGGCATTGAATGCCAAAAAGTATTTCAAACTATTGTTTTCTGAAGTAAGGTGCGAAATTTTCATAATAAACCGAAATATTTATGCTGATTATATTAAAGAACTTTTTAAAGATGGTTATGAGCCAATAAGAACAAATAAATGGAAATGGACCTCAATAAATCATGTTCAAGAATTGTGGATCTTTTTCTCACTAATTCTTGTCATGGGAATTAATAAATTACCAAGGCTAAGAGACTATTGTTCAACACATTCCATGCTAGAAATGGAAAAATTAAAAGAGATTATTCCAAGAGACACATTTCTCTAAATATAGAAATTTTTCTATCTGTCTTAATGATGTACAGAACTCTATTGCAGCGCATGAAATGTACTGCACGATGTAGAAAATTGATATTTTTATAAAGGGTCATAGTGTGCATTTTCAAAAGCAAACTATACCGTATACTGCTTTATCGATTGATGAAAAAATTGTAAAACACCACGTCCAACTAGGCATTGTTGAGTATATAAGCAAAATATCAGTCAAGCGAGCTACTAAAACGTTTGGATGATGTGTACCGCTGTCCTTGGATACATTCAAAAGTTTGAAATTTATTGCGGAAAGAAAGGTTGGTTGGTTGATTTTATGACGGCCGATTATCTACACGAGGGATATAGATCCGAGGAAAAGTGCCCTCCGTGGAGGTCTTTCTATAGGAACCTAATCCGCATTTACGGCAAGGTTCGAAGAAAACCACGGAAAGCTCCGAACGGTTAGGTCGACGAGCGCGACAGGGGTTTTGAACCCAGCACTTTCCATCTGACAGCTTTGAGAGCAGAATCTCTCAGCCACTGATGGGGTGCGGAAAGAAAGGACAAATGCCACGATCTATATGGTCTTGTACATGATGTGATAAATCTATCTGAATGGCTAAATTACTTGAAAGGGGTAATCATTTATACTTTGATAGGATTTTTTTTTTTTTTTTTTACCCCAGCTTGTCGAATGATGCACATATTAGAAAAATGAATTTCGCGAGTGGAATGAACATGTATAATGAAAAATTATATCACAAAAAATATTTAAAAGTTAGTGATAGCATTTTCGTGTACAGAATTTACATGCCTAACATGTACTGTATGGAAGGACAGAAACGAAATTCTCATGCTTTCGAATAATACTCAGCACCGTGAGACAACAGTAAAACGCCGATTTAGAGGAATTACTAGCAGTGTCCCATATAAACTGTACTTCATTAATAAAAACTTTCACGAATATATATTAAATTAAAAAGTCTAGTTTTAATAATGAGTCGAGATACAACCTGGTGCTAAATTGCATAATAAATTTGTATGATTATTCTTGAAATTTCAGACTTGATTGCATCTTTTTTTTAATATCTTATATACATTTCAACTATAAACCTTTTACTATTAAATATACTATAAGATGTGTTCAAGGTATTTTGATAGATAGACAAAATAATAAAAAACGGAAATAATTACGTGTTTTGAAAACAATTATAATTTTTTTTTCGCGGTCTAATTACGCTGTGCTAAACCAGACCAGAGAGCAAAAATTGTTATAAAAATATCCTGCAGTATGTACAAATGATAGTTTAAGAAATTCAGTTATAAAAGTTCTCAAAGGCAATATCCTCAGATATTAATCAAATTGAAAATATATGGAACTACATAGAAAAACAAGCAAAATGGAATGATGAACAACCGAAAAAAATATGGCTTTTTATTGATATAAATATCATCCACGTGTTTCTCTATTCAATGCTACGACACATTTCAATTACTGTTTGTGCAAAGGGTGGTGCAAAAAATATTAGTTTCATTGCATCAGTCTATTTTTTATACCCTGTCTGTGCATACATGTTCTGTTAAAAAACGACACGTTAATAATATAAATATGTGATCCAATACGTTTGCGATATTATTAATTTATTTTTTTATTATATTAAAATAATTTAATCGTGATTTAAAAAATTAACAGTTAAAATAACCGAAACGTAAATAAACGGAAAATCCGTCAGATTTGTTATTTTCCACATATGGCGTCTCAATTGAACATTTTTTCCAAAAAAAAAAAAAAAAATCTGTATGCTTTAAACAAAAATATTTGCTGCTATTTGAAGAGTAGTACTAGCACTATATGTATAAAAATATTATCTTCCAAGCATGTAACATCTTCAGCCACTATGCCATTACTTTCACGGCGCTTTTGAAAATAACGTTTTAAACAATGTGCTTTCTCATCAGTTTCATCAAAATTTTCTGAATATAAATTTAAATTTTCATCGCTATATAAAGGTTTATGGATATTTTTATGATCGTTCTAGTTCTTTAAATATAAAAAGCATTTTCCATTAACTATTGTAAAAAATTATTCATCAAAATTTTGTGAAAATGTAACAGGAAAAAAACAAACGTTATCGAGCGTGTAGTATCTAACAGATACAAACCCGAAAATTAAACAGAAAATACTTATTACCAGAAAGCTGATCTGACAACATTCAAGATATAACCGAGAGGGCAGATCGTCAAGATTAAGATCATAAGAATCCTGTTGTATTTAAAATATGGAATTTTAGAGCTGTATATCTGTGAGATACAGCGCGGCTGATGCATTGTTACTTTAAATGTATTCTCCCAGACATATCATACTACTAGTTTTGTTTTCTAGCTATTTATATAGATTGTAAGCAAAGTAAAATTTTGCATTACTTTCCACAAAATAGATTTTGTCTTTGTTAATCGTAGCCTGTTATATTAATTGTAAATACACTTAATGAATATAGTATTTCTACTTTAAATTGTCTTTATTATAGTTAGGATAGTTAATTAGAACATGGAAATGCTACAGCCTCTTCATAGTTTGTTTTATCAAAATAGTTGCTGCATAATATTTCATTCAATGTATTTGTGGGATGTTTAATGCGGATCTGACCTCTTATTTTTCATCTAGGGTAAATTATTACATTCTAATATTTGGATTATAATTTATCAAATAATACTTATTAACTTATCATAGTAGAAGATAGCGATTTAAAATGAATGCAAAAATATATTAATAAATCTTGTTAAGTATAAATTCAAACAAACCAGTTTCACATTTAAGCTCGAATAAATTAGAATATAGCTGAATAAATCACAAATATCTACATAATATTCATATTTCGCAGAGTTTGAAATACAAAATATTATGTTTAAAAGTTGAAGCAACATATTTAACAAATGCACAGTCTTAATACTTTAGATGACTGAATTATAAAGCCTGTATAATGGAAGGTGGTAAACAAAGATATTTTTATTTGTAAAAATAATTTTTAGCAGTAATCTGATATTAACAAATATTGCCATATTTTGAATTTGAATTTATTTTGAAATGATACCACAACTCAGATATCTTCAATACTGAACAAAGAACATAAATGTGAATTTCCACAGAGATGAACATAATATTGAGATAAACCTTTGATTTTGTAGAACAACCACAGTCATCAATGGGATTGTCGGTCTTCCATCATTTGATTAGTGATAAAATATATAGGAAACTTACAGGAAACACACCCGCGCTTAACTCTTTCATTAAAACAATGTGTACTGTTTATTTAATTAAGCTTGGGCGCCTCGTACGTCCTTGTACTCTACTTTGTCACATAATACACTGTTAAAAATTTGCAGCAAACTGTCCAGTCATTTGACCGTTTTTATAGAAAATGGTTACATAACCGTAATTTAACTCTATTCTGACTATAATATGGGCAATAATATAGTCTGAATACAGTTAAATTATGGTCAAGTAACCGTTTTCTATAAAAACGGTCAAATGACTGGACAGTTTGCTGCAAATATTTAACAGTGTAGAGGAGTGCCAATCCAGTCGTAAAATAATCTAACATTGGACGGGTGCTGGTTGTTGAATGCGGCACTTTGCCAAAAACATAATATGAAGAGCCGTCAAAGGCATGAATCTTTCGTTGTTACACTTTAGGGCAAGCTGATATAAAACCACACCATCTCAGCTGCTGGCTACAAATAGCGGTGAAATACTCTGCGAAAGAAATACTCTGCTATGCTAAAAGTTATATCTCTTTATTTTATTTTAAAAATTTCAAACGAATATTATTCGTTTCGAACGAATTGAATTCAAATGAACACTTCTGTGTACACTTCGTTTCCGCAAATGAATGTGAGTACACTTGAATGCCCCTAATCCTGGATGGTGGTCGGCTGCTCCATTAGTCTTAATGGTTGGAGCTGTTTTCCCCGCCCTTAAGACCCGCTTGCCCTAGGTGTAAATATAAATGGTAAAAATGTACTTACATATTATGTTACACCAAATATGTTATATCAAATATGTTATACCAGTACGCTATGTTATACCAAAGCACCAAAGCAATTTTATTTTGTTTATCAGTTGAAATCAAATAATGCAAATGATCATAAATAATGAAAACTATTTCTATTTAATATTATCTATATTAAATACATAAAATCGAATTCAGGTGATATCTCTAGTTTATTTATTTGGAAAATATATATTGTTTCACTTCATAGGCATTGCCAGACTGATACATTGCTGAATTTTTTTTAAGTATTATTATTGTCAGCTGCAGACTAGATTGAAGGCGGGATTCCTCTCTAAATTGTAAGCCCTAAAGTTCTAAAACATATAAATGCTTAGAATTTCCGTATAAAATGGAAAAATGTTAAAAATATACAAAAACGTAATAAATAGAAAGAAATAATTTATACACTATTCTCAAGATTTCAAATATACAAAAATTTTAATACAGTACTTAAAATATATCAAATAGCATTTTGAAAATATTTAAAAATTAAAAGAATTATTACAATATTTCATTCAACTATATACTGTTTTTAGTTATTTACATAACGAATTACATATTAATAACATTCTAAATTACATATAGTCTTCTAAAAATCTATATGTTTCATTAAAAAAATATTTTGACATAAAATACATATTTTATTATTATTATTATTATTTATTATTATTGTAATTCGAAAATTTTCTTAATTTCTTAGTTTTTAATCAAACTGAAACTAAACAAATACTTTTTAATTATATCTATTAATTATAGGTATAATATATTATGTAAAAATGTACATTATCTTTAATTTCGAATAATATTGGCAAATAAAAACGTTTAACTGAATGAAGATCTCAAATAAATATGTAATATTATAAATGTGTGTAAATACGTACTAGTGACAAAATATCCTTGACATTTTAATGTAATCGCATTTCTGTCAGGGTTACGGAACTTGTCAAAAAGTAATGTTAAGAGGATAGAAAAATGATTCTACGCGTACAGTAATTGGCTTTCTTAAAACCATGTAATGAATAGATCCATAAATCTCAGAGAAATTATCACCTGAACCGCAAGAGTAATGTTTCAAATAATTTGTCAGTCTTAATATAGTAACTCTTTTTCAGTCAATTGCAAGCTGTAACGCTGTATTATCGAGTAATCATATCTTTATTCTTTTAAATATCATTTTTCATAAAAAAAATATTATTTGTTAAATATTAAGGTAAAAAAAATTCATTTAAAAAAATGAAATACTTATTAAGGGTGCTAAATATATACTAAATAATTATAAATATAATAAACCATACATTTTGAAGTATCAATTTTTGCCGATATACATATTTTTCATACTCTGAGTTATTAGATTTACAGCTAACGGTAATAATACTTCAAAATATTTTAATCAACATTGTCGATCATGTGTGTAGTAATAATTGTTAAATGTAAAAAGTGCTGTTTATTTTAATTTCGATATTTTTAAACTATAAAATTATAAATAATATAGGAATATTTAGATGTATTCATTTTCCTAGCCCTTAAATGCACATTTAAATTTCAATTGTGTTATATTAGCATAGCATAAAATTAAATAAATAGTAAGTTATAATTAAAAAAAATTCTTTCAAATATAAGTCCTTTGAAATTTGAATAAAGAATCAATCTATTTAAAATACATATTCTCTGTTTTTCAATTAAAAATTTAGAAAATACCTCCAGTTTTTTTTTTTTTTTTTTTTTGGGGGGGGGGAAGGAATCATATTTTAATTGAGAGCAATTATTTTATTTGGCTAGTTAGGTACGTTCATGGTATCCTTAAATTAAAACATTTTAATCTATAAATCAACTTAATATAAGCATAACTAAGAATTTAATGTTTGTAAATAAGTTTAAAATAATGATTTATGTATTAGAACACGATATCGGATTCGGTTATTTTCTGCACTTCAGATTTATGCACATTTGTCTTGAATATCACATCTTAAAAAGATTTTATACCTCTTTACGAAAAAAATTTTGATATAGATATTAAGAACACATGTGCGTATAAAATGGTCTACTTTTATGTATTTACTGTGTTAAGGTTTATAATTATGACTATTTTAATTCATTAAAAAGTGCAAAATTTTGAAATTTGTTTACAAAAATGTTTTTTTTACATGGTTGATGAAATACTTTTGACATAAGAGTTGATCATTTTAAAAATACATATGTGCTTATTATCTACATCAAATTTCCTAACAATCCATGCATACGTTCTTAAGATATCATGCACGCAATGAGCTACGGAGTGAAAAAAGAGCTATTTGAAATACAACAAGTTGGAAATTGTACGTCAAACGTGACAAATGAGGTGCGTTCGTGCTATATCTAGTTATGTAAATATTCAGATCTTGATGATTTTTAATTCTGTGAAATCAATTATATCGTCTGCAGATTCATTTCTATCATAAAATAAGTATCTCGGTCGCTTGACGATTAAACTTCGGAAGCTTCTATAACAAGAAAGCAACGATTTAAAAAATATATATTTCAAATTTCTTAATAAATTTTTTTATTAATATCTCCTAAAGTTTTGATTCGATATTTATAAAATTTGAAATGTCTCGACAAACTTCTGCAAAGATAATATATCTTAAATTTCAAACCATTCTTTTGGGTAGTTTTTGCGTTGTTATATGCGGACGGACAGACCAAGCGACGACAGTAGGTGCTACGTATTTATATAATTACGAACGCACCTAACAATGCACAAATTCAATAAAAGACAAGTTTGTTTCTAATGGTATATTCAAAAGCAAAATATGTTTAATATGTAGTGAAAATTTCATGTTTATACACAAAAGCTTTTGAAGATACACTAATTCAAACTTTGAATGTTTTTATGGATTTTCGGCAAGTTTAAAAATTATAAGCCCCTTGAAAAAAAAAATAATTTAATGTACATTCATACATAGAGAACTCGAAATAAGTATTTAGAACTCTTGTGTATAATATATCTGTTTTTATTAAAACAATTATTTTATAACAAAACGCTGAAATTGAATCACACAAAAGATGAATAATATATGTTTTTTAATACAAAAAAATGCATATATATATTATTAAATAATTCCCATAATTCAATTTCATATTTCAGAAATGTTTGATTATTGAATGATTAGTTCTTCTATACAAACAGAAATATTTTGTTAATTATAATAGGAAATATATCTAAAAATTAAATATTTCAATAAAATAAAAATAAAAAAACATAATAACCATAAATTAATAAAAAAAATCATTTTTCGGACAACAATTTAATATTTTCAAAAGTCAAAGTTACCATTTTTATAATCACTCAGTAAAGTAACACAAACATCCTTATGGTTTTATTCAATTTAAATATGTAATTTAAAACATATTTCTGAAGCATATTTCTGAAAATAGTAACTATCTTTTTGATCTAGAATGCTGTCTTACTGTAAGAAAGATAATACTTATAAATATTTTAAGAATATACATAAATTATAAGTTAGTAACCTATAACGGCTGAGGTAACGCTCGTAAATTATTAATCAGCTTATAAGAAATATACATTATCTCATGCGTAAAGTAATTATATTAAATTTTAAGTATGGCTTTACATTTTCGAACAGCAATTTTAGACATTTATTCCCTTAACACAAAACACCCCTCACGAATATCCTTGTGTAATGACTTTAATTACTTTATCTTTTCGTTTTCAGTATTTATTAAATCTCAACGGTTTCAAAATTAGTTTGAGAAGAACACCTGCATAATCGTGATTGCTATGGGATATGTGCATCTTTCAAGCTTAACCCGACAGAAGGCGCGCACCCAGCACTGACGTTGGAGACTGTCGCGGGGTGACTGGGTCCCCCCAATCAGTTTTATACAAATAATGTGCTATAAACAAGTAAAATATCATTTGATTTTAACAATAAGTTCATTAAATCATTAAGAAAGTATGCTTCTTTAGTTTAAAAAAAATTGTAATGTTTAAGAAAACTTTACAATCAAAATAATTACATACCTTTATCAGGAGTTTTAAATCTACATACATTTCTGGTAAACATAAGAAGAATGATTTTCACAGGTAAAATTATCATACTTTATGCAAGAAATCGTAGTTTTATTGTCTTTAAATCTGTCTAGTTCTATTATATTGCGTGCGATAATTTTTACTCCTGCTAAATGACTTATTATATTTTAAGATCACCTTTTCACTTTTTCATTTGTTTTTTCTTTTTCCAAAACTGTTTTCTTTTTGCTAACAAAAATACTTTCTTCTGAATCAGAATTTTCGTAATCTTTATCCTTGTGCTCAAACTCACTTTCGCTGCCGTGAGAACTGTATATTTCCTCATCAGGTTCATTTTCACCAGCTTGATCAATTTATTCTTCAGAAGTCTAACTTCATCTAATAAATTTCTCAAAAGTTCCATTTATTTTTAATAGTCTGTAAGTTTAAGTTTGCACGCCATTATTTATTAAATAATTCAACGCAAAAAACAATATAAACACTTCAGAACAGAAAAGTACGCTGCTTAGAATGAGAAATTTCGAAGCAATAACAGTCGCGTGGGGAGACTGAGTCACCCCCTTTTTTTACATGGATTCCAAAAAACGATTGTTTCACGCGCAGAAAGGAAAGGAATGTAAAAATAACATTACACCTAGCAAGGGGACAGACAGACAGGAGGATACGGTAAGGATGATTGATTACAGATAAACATTTTTCGCGGGACTGATGTTTTTCTAAGACTGGGGTGACTCTGTGCCCCGCGCGATCTCTTTCGGGTTAAACCTCCCATTTTAGAAAGATGCACCAAATGTTTTAACATCATCTATTGCTTCACATACGAGTGATAAAGATTTGTATAAGGTGTTTCTTCACCGAATAGGAAAGTTCATTATGAAATGAATATCTTTAAATAAAACAGTGCTAAAATTCGTTTCAGTAAACGGATTTTTAAAATATTAACACTTATCTATTTTAATTATTAAAACTTATATATAAACCGGTAATGATGAGCAAGATCTCCTGATTTCTGGCTACCAAGAAATTATAATACAAATATTCACTTTATCTAATCGCGGAAAGTTGAGATTATGTCAAGTAAATACTTCTATGTTGAAAATGTGCAGAATTGTTCTTTGCTATTTTTTTATAAAGGTAGTCTAGTGGTCGAGTGAGTTTTGATATTTTGTGTGCAATCGTGGTGTTCCGGATTATAACACTTTTGCATTTCTCAGATCTTTGAGAGTAGTCTTATGAGCCTATTATACACTCTAAAAAAATCCGCGAAAATACAAGAGATTTCCCGTTAAATTTTACGGAGAAGTTTCGTTTTTCCAAAACAACAGTACAATTTCCGTAAATGGCATTAGTTCCATAAAGGAGATTTCAAATTCGTAAATATGCAGAAAGTTTTCCGTAAATTTAATGGATTTTTCCGTATTTCTTACCAAACTGTACAATGTCCGTATTTCTTTCAAAACAGTGCCATTTCAGTAAATGGCGTTCAGAGGTTTGCGTACAGAAATCGCCTTAGTTGAAATGCGAATTAAGATTGTTTTATTTACTAGAGTTTTTCCAGGATCCAAATATGAACCAGTCCTACCCGTGGGCCTATTTTTGGTCATTAGACTCGGGCCAAGCCTGGAACTCATTCTAACCAGGGTTGTGTCTGGGCGGTAATTTTGTGTGAAAATAATAGTAATATTTTTATTTTTTAGGAAATCTATAGAAATTTATTTTATTTTCATAAGTTACAGAAAAATATTTTTTAAATCGACTTTTTTTCCTTTAAATTGTGAATTTTTTCCCAGACGTTTTAAAATTTTATTTTAATTTTATTAAGGCAATATTAGGTTATTAAAGGTTTCATAAAATATTATCTTTGCAAATTATCGATATGTATCTTGTATTGAACAAAACTGATTCGTCTTATAAATTTGTGAATGAAACTAAAATGTAATTTTTAATAAATTATAATTTTTTACAAAGTTTATATTTTTTTCTTTAAATTTATAAAAGTTATTAATCATTTTTTCTTTACTTTCATAAAAAATGAAGTTTATGATTTTATAAAATTTATAATTTATTTCGTTAGTTTATGATTTTATAAATTAAACTAAATTAATTTAGACTAAATTAATAAGTCCAAATTTAAACTTACTTATCCCAAGTTCATTAATTTCAAAATTTTCTCTAAAAATCTATTTTTTTTTATTTTAATATTTTTAAGGTTTCATAAAATAACATCTTATCAAATTATCGGTATGTGGGTATTAAACTAAACTGGTTTGTCTTATAAATTTGTGAATTAATCTAAAATTTATTATTTTATAAATTATAATTTTACAAAGTACCGCTACTTTTTTTTTTTTTTTTTTTTTTTTTTTTTTTTTACTGCTGAGTGTTGACTTAGCAGGTACAAGGCATGATAGTTGCTTCTGGACGTAGGTGGAAAATAAAGTAATCCAATGATTAATACACATACTATCGAGTTCCATTAATTCACTTGCTCTAATTTAAAGAAAAAATAATTAAATACTTACGTTGTGATTTTTTTACGTCTCCCTACGTCGTATGAAGCGTGACTAGACAAACTACCTTTTTTACATGAGTGATCGGAATAATTATTTTATTATTAAAATTGTTATTGCCCCCCCCCCCCCTAATTGTACTCGCGACCAAAATCTTCACTGAAATACATGAAGTCAAACATGTCCCTTACATCCTCAAAGTTCAAGGGCATTCCCGGCATTTCCTCATCAGTTTCAATCAGATATTCGACGAAACGTCTGAAATTGGTCACTGCCCCTTAATTTCTGGATAATAATTTAGTTTTTTCTAAACCCTATTTACAATTTACAACTGTTTTATTAGCTGCAGTCATAAATGTAGTTAAAAAATAGTTAAGGGTTATTGTACCTTTTAAACGCTACACAAATTCAGTACACTTTGCATGCACAAATTCGGTAAAATACAAGTCTGTTTCTAATGGTATTATATCCAAAAGTAGAATCTGTTTAATCTGCAAAAAAATTTCATGTTTATACATTAAAGCTTTTGAAGATACACTAATTTAAACTTTGAATGTTTTTGTTGATTTTTGGGGAGTTTAAAATTTTCAAGCTCCTTTAAAAAATAATTCTTTAATGTACATCCATACATGGAGTGCTCCATAAAAAGTATTTAGAACTCTGGTGAGCAATATATCAGTTTCTATTAAACCAATTATTTTATAACAAAACGCTAAAATTAAATCACGCAAATCATGATTAATATATATATATATATATATATATATTAATATAAAAAGAAAAAAATATATCATTCAATAATTCAAATAGTTCACATTCATATTTTAGAAATTGTTGATTATTGAATGATTAGTCCTTCTATACAAACAGAAATATTTTGATAATCATGATAGGAAACAGATCTAAAGAATAAATATTTCAATAAAATAAATAACACATAATAACCACAAATTAAATAAAAAATCATTTTTTTCAACTATAATTTAATATCTCAAAAATAAAATTTACCACTTTTATAATCACTGTGTAAAGTAACAAAAACATAATTAAGATATTATTCGATTTAAATATAGATTGAGAATTATATTTATGAAAATAGTAACTATCGTTGTGATATAGAATGGTGTCTTACTGCAAGAAAGGTAATACTGATAAATATTTTAAGAATATACATAAATTATAAATTCATAAGCTGTAACGACTGAGGTAAGCCTGGTAAATTATTAATCAGCTTCTTAGAATTATGCATTATCTCATGCGTAAAGTAATTATATTAAATTTTAAGTTATGGCTTTACATTTTCGAACAGCAATTTTAGACATTTATTCCCTTAACACAAAACACGCCTCACGAATATCCTTGTGTAATGACTTTAATTACTTTATCTTTTCGTTTTCAGTATTTATTAAATCTCAACGGTTTCAAAATTAGTTTGAGAAGAACACCTGCATAATCGTGATTGCTATGGGATATGTGCATCTTTCAAGCTTAAGCCTCCCATTTTAGAAAGATGCACCAAATGCTTTAACGTCATCTTTTGCTTCACAGACGAGTGATTAAGAATTGTATAGGGTGTTTCTACACCGATTAAGAAAATGCATTAGGAAATGAATATATTTTAATATAAAAAAAATGTGTATCATATAATTTAATTCTCTTATCTTACGTAAATCAATAAATCTTATAACCTTTTTTTACCTCAGAGAGTGAATTCGAAGACGAACATTTTATGACAAGATTTTAAATGGGGAATCTTGATGACAAGTATTTATTCAAATGGAAAATGCATGGTTAGATGAAAACTAACATTTAATTCACGAAAAACGTACACTAGCACAATACATAAAACATAATATTTAGATTAAAAAAAAAAACTTTCTAATCATTTTTAATCTATGTCGTAATTTTTTACTCACAAAACAATTGAACAAATTTCTTTCCTAAATTTCTTTTTCATCTTAATATAAAATTAAACATCTTGTAGTTTACGAAAAACAATTTTTCAGATATATTTTTTCATTATTGAATGCATCTAAATATTTTATTGTCTCTATGTCAGGAAATAATGGAAAGAACATATAACAGTGAGAATATTGTTCAAGACTAATAGCATTTATCAAAAATTTATATAAATTTGGCACTTCAATATGGCAGTATGATAAAATAAAAACTAAATCGACGATGCATTCTGTACGTAACATTTACATAAAAAAACTCATAAGTTGTATTAAAAAAACTTACGTTTATAATGTTGACGTTAAAAGCAAAGTATGATGTTAATTTAAAAGAATTAAATAAAGTAATTATGAAAATCTATATTTTTTATATCTGCATTTTTTAAATCTGCATTATATATATATATATATATATATATATATATATATACTAGGGGGCCTACTCCCTGCAAGCTACGCTCGCCAACCCCCGCTCAGACTTCGAGTGCTCTAAAAACATGACAGCGTTCTTTATTTTAAAAATATTGGTAAATCTGTAATTGGGTTGCCATGCTTTTAACGTTTTAATGGGGCCTTTTTTGATTATCATGGCCTCATACACAGTTGTTGCGACAACTGACGACTGTTTTCGGGATTCATAAGTAAAATTAATTACAACTTGAAAATCAGCTTGTATAAAATGGTTAGGTTTAAATTGTGGCTACCTCTCGGACTTTTATAACAAAGATCTGTATTCTATTCTTCCTTTGCGTTTAAGGATGAGAAAAATTTTATATGCTTGTGAATAACATTAAGAACCACGGTATCTAAAAGTACTATGTTATAGATATTTTCAGTAACAGGTTTTAATTTTCTCTCTATTTTATTGCACCATCATGCATATTTCCATGTTATTTTAAATATGTAAATTATTTATTGTAATTAATATGTATATACGAATTTTCTAATAATTATTTATCATACAAAATCAATTAAATATTTTGTGCTCGGCATCAATTGATGAGATATTTAAACAAATTTGCTATCCGCGATAATTTTACACCATGTTATGTCACTTGAATAGTGTCCATAAGAAAATCGGGTAACTTTTCCAGTATAGGATCCTTTGCTTTTAGGTTTGCCGTAATTCGAGCTTCAAAAAGGGATAGACTCGTTAATATACATAGATTTGTTGCCAAAAGTTATGAAAACAAATCCAATGAACTCTTGGTGCTTTTCTATTATAGGGGACTTGATGCTTTTTTAAAAAGCTTGGCGGAAAAAACCAAGCAGTATAGAAAACCAAGCAGGATATTTTATTCTCCTTCCGTTCAGTTGGACAATTATTATTTTATATATTCGTTTGAAATATCCGAATTAGTAATTTTATAAATTCGTTTAATTAAATTTTACAAAAAAATAACAATATGATATCAATAAATAATAATTATTATTAATTCCTTTTCCCCCTTTCTTTTGCGTTTGCATAAATGACGTCATTTGGACGAATTTATTCAAAATATTTTCAGTTTATAAATTAAATTAAATGCTGACAGACGATTGAATCCTAACAATAGAAATGGGATTTTTTTTTCAAATTTTCCTGAAAAACATAATTTAATTACAATCTTGTCTTCATTATCGATTGAAATAAAAGATAAATTCAATTTTAATTTGAAAATGACGAATAAAAAGAAATCAATAATCCCTATCGGGATCCTTTTCAATTTTTTCCCTTTTTTGTCACAAAAAAACTGAGTAATTAGTTGCCATCATTACAGAAATGTCATTAAAATTAGAAAAAAATTAATATCTCGAAAACTAAATCCAATTTCAGAATTCTATTACCAGTTTTGACATCCGCGGATTTTTATGGACAATTGGTATTAATTTCACCATCAAGCGTTTAATATTTTATTAAAAATAGCCCTGAAACATAATCAGTCGTTTAATCAGTCGTTTCATAAAATCGTTTCATAAATTCGTTTCATAAAATCGTTTCACAAATTCGTTTCATTAGGATTTTATATATATAGGGTAGATATATATATATATATAAAGCAGAATAATCAAATGCGACATGCAAAAAATATATTACTTCAAGAAATAACAAAATAGAAAACTTAACTTTGTATATTTTTTTCTTTAAATGGAATCAAATCATCATATATAAGTGATTAATGTTATAAACGAAATTCTTTTTTCGAATATTTTTGCAATAAAAATCTCCTTAATTTTATTATCGTTGCAATGCTTTTTTATGTTATATATATATATAAAAATGGGCTTTCTTTTATGAGATTCAATGATTTCTGTGGCTCATTAATGCGAAAAATTTGGTAAAGCATAAATGATATTTCTAGAAATTATTTTCATTTTAATTTGTATATCAATATTTCTTTTTTAATGTCCACCAGAACGGTGCATTTTATTTTTTAAAGCAAACAATTTAAATGGTAATTAAATTCTCATATAATGTTTTGTATTTTTATTCTCGAATTTCAAATATTTTAATAGAACACAACTTTATGCTATTTTTAAAAAGGTTGATTTTTTTATTTGCTTTTGCTTGTCACTTCGAGCATGAAGATTGAGTTTTATAAAATTTAGTTGTTTCTTTATTTTCTTCATTATATTTTAATAAAATGGAATCATTACCATTTTTATATGACATTTAAAAAAATTAAAACTTAATTATTTACTTAAATCGCTGCTTTTTTTACCAGGTCATTAACACATAATCTTTGATAATATTTGAATTTTAAGCAAAGTACTATCCCTTTAAAGCCCATATTTTTCATTCATTAATATATGATTGGTCGTTTTTTGGCTGAAATTGAAGACATGTTGTTTGGAAAAACTTCAGTCAAATCACGTGAAAACCCATGGGATAATACCAAATGTAGCTTTATGCAGAAAACAAAGACTAAATGTAATAGTTAAGTCATACAAATAAGTAGTGAAATGAATTTCTCTGACTTTTGCATGAATTTGATAAGGGTGCAGCAATCCTTGTTCGTACTGTTTGAACTTTCGAATGTCAGTATTTTTAATTAAGAGTCGTCTTGTTATTTAATAACAAATCTCAGTCTCTAAAGGCGATAAACATTACTTTTAGAAAAAAATGGCACGCTTCCTGAAAATAAATGTTCAAAAGATATACTGTCAAGCAGAATAATTTCATTAATAAAGGTTTTTTCTAATTTTCATTTTTGGTACGAAATTTGCTACTGTTACATCTTCAAATATTAATTTTTATATTTTACCCTTTCATATTACAGAACAATATACTGTGTCTCCAAGAAATGATACGTATATATTCCATAAATAGATTTAATTAAATAATTAACTCAGAAATTAAAATGAAGATTGGTGTCTCTTATCAAAAGAATGAACATATATAAAAAATACATTTATAACGTAAAATCAAATTAATTTGTGTCGAATATTCACCAATATTAATATTTTAAATTTCACTTCACGACACACACACTATTGATTGCATATTGGTATGCATGTTATGTAGTAAATATATTAAAAATATCTTACTAAAAATTAACATGTTTCAGGTAGCAAAATGCTTTTTACATGGTTATAACAATAATGTCAAAATAATTTTATGTTTTTTTCGCATACTAAATGATTTATTATTTCGAGATCGAATTTGGACATTTAAAAGTATTTGTTTTTCCTTGTATCCTAACTTCAAAACCTGGAAGGAACATACATTCATTCTGTTGTTATTTATTATGGTTTTTTGTTTTGTGGGTTGATCTTGGTCAAAGTCAAAATGGCTGTGAAACTATTATTTGCTTCATACGAATTATAAATGTTGAACAATTGAACATATAGAAATTAGTTTGTTATAAAATTTTTAAAATAGTATATACTGTAATGATCACGTCCTTGTGGTGCTAAAGATAAGTAATGAATGAAGACTTTGGCAAATATTTCTTTCTGCAAAAAATTTGGTGTGTGAGTTTTTTATGGTAATTCTAATTTTCGAAAGATAAATTCGCTTTTCTTTAAGAAAAGAAAATACCAAGATTAATTTTTCTTATTTTGGCATTTTTAATGAAAATGATATTTTATCAGAATTCAATTTACGCGAACTTTTAATTCAGAGCTTTTTAAAATTATCCATATTATTTTATTTATAACAGTCTTTGGCGAAAATAGGAAATAAAAGTATCTATAATAATTAACATTCTCTGACCACTTAAATAGTGAATCTTTTTTTTAGATATTTATTTCACACCATATAATTTTACATTTAACACTTGAACGGCGGAAAAATCTTACCTAATAGAACAGCGAGAAGGAGTCATTTTGACCCCTCAATGAAACTACTGAAATGACAATGATAAACCAATTTTAAATGCCATACATTGGCAAATGTATGTAATTTATGCGTATTTCATAATTTATATATAAATTATATTTAATATTACTTGATAATTTATTGAATTTTTAATGTTCTGTAAATGTAACGCCTACAGGGTGATTAATCGGATCAAACTACAACTACTCAAAAATCTCATGCGTTTTATATAAATATTGATTGGTTTAACAAGTTAAAACTAATGCTAACTAAAATGAAACATAATTTATAAAATAATAATTTTTTTCATCAATATTTCATATATACATTTTTTCATACATATATATATATATATGCAATATTTTTCAGTATTTCAAAAACTAACAAATCTAGAATGTTGAATTTTTTTTTAGAAATTATGGTTATCTATTTAGGAAAAGTAAAAAAAATTTCAAACGATTTCTTCCAGCCAAACAAAAGTAATCAACGGACAAAAGTGCTCAGGGGTAAAAATGACCCCTACCGCCGTTCAAGTATTAATATATTTAGGAATTATTCCAAAAAATATATCGAGATTTAATATTTAGATTTCTCATCAAAAAAATATTGACAACATGAAAAATTACATTTCGCTCTGTTGAAACTAGCAATCACAGAAATATGTGCTTTGCTATTTTTTAAATTTATTTTTTAAAAAATTATGTTGCATACAACACTGCTTAATCATCTTTTATATGCCATCAGCTAGGAACTTTCGATATCCGGGAATTCAAGCACATTAACATGGTAACTAAATTGCTTCAGATGTCAAAATACATAAGCAAAAAATGTCGCAGTGATCTAAAATATTTTATCTACATTTTTCAAAAGCAAATACATTTCTTATGCATTGGTATAAAAATGATAAAGCTCTAAAAATAGATATGCAATAGGTATGGATGATGAGTTACTTTACTGAATAAATTTAAATGTTAGTTACTTTAAAAAATAAAGAAATTGTTTAACAATTATATCATTATTTAGGCAATTGTTTCATTTTATCAAAGATAAAATAAATATGAAAGTAAAATCATGCAACAAGCATAGATTATGAAACATTTTTTCCACACTTCCAGAATACTTTAACAAACCTTCGCTGTTTAATAAGGTAAATAAGATACCTGAGTAAACATTTTAGAAAACGCAAAACACATTTGAAAACCAGATTACAGCAATTACAGTTCATAGTCAGAAACGTACTACAATTCTTTTGTGCAGCCCTGTATATAATCTATATGTTTGTATATATACTCTATATAATATGTTACAATTCAGTTTAGTAAAAATATACTTAACACATGAAAATTCACCTTCAGCAGTTTCTACCAATAGACGGAAATGTATTTGAATTATTTTGTATAGCCCTGTATATTACATTAAGATTTTTATACTCCCCAAATATTCGGATAAACTTTAGTTCTGGCAAAAACACGCTGAAATCTACTGAAATCACACCTGCAGAAATTATCATACATAAGCGGATATGTTTCCAGTTCTTTGTGTGGCCCTGTATATGATTTTATTTATTTTCAACAGACAGCTCTTAGTGTACTAAATGTATTTCACTTTCAAAATGCATAACTCGATTAAAATAAAAACCTTAAGCAACTTACGCTGATACACAGTCATACTAACTAATTCTTTTGTGTAGCCCTGTATATGATCATTAGAATTTTTACATACCACGTAGTAAGAAAAAATTTAGTTAAACACAAATCTAACTGAAAACGCATTTCCAGCACTCATCGCTTATAGACAATACTTTGGATACAGTACTGCATCCGAAATCTTTCATATGTCCCTGTAAATGAAAGATAAATGCTATGCGCATCATATTTACAAGTGATATCTTGCAGTAAATCTTAGAAATATATACCATTTTCATTATAGTGTAACGTAATTAAAATACTCGGCAAACAGTTTTTCTCCATAGACCATTATGTAACTGAATTATTTTATGTGGCCCTGTAAATGAATGAGAAATGCTGCATGCTTCATATTCTACAGAAAGCATGTTTTTGTGTACCTCACAAACTGATATCAATTTCATTATGTTTATAATAGCATAACATGAATAAAATGCACGGCAAACGACTTTTCTCCATAGACCATGATATAAGGAAATTCTTTTGAGCTTCCCTGTAGACTAATTATAAGTGGTACATGTACCATGCTCAAAAGTAAGCATCTTGGAGTGCACTTCAGAGATGTATACCAATTTAAATATATTTGAAATATTGTAACTAAAAAGCTCTCCAAAGCATTTTCTTCCATAGACTATAATGTAATTCCATTATTTTGAGTGCGCCTGTATACGCGCTACATACTTTATTTGCTATATCGAACATGCCATGGTAAATCTCAATAACATATGTAAATTGCATAGCAATACGAGTCTATTTACGTGAGTTAGAGCACGGAAAGTCGACATTCAGACAGTCGGACAGACAAGCAGACAGACAGACTGACAGACAAACTGAACTCATAAACACTTTTCAACTATGTTGGAATGTGTTAAAAATATATTTTTATTGTATATTAATGTCCAGATTATCCGTAGACTAAAGTTTATTAGAATTAAATAAAATAAAATAAAATTTTAATTACTTACATAAAAACCAAAAGGACGTTTGAGTACAGTTTAATATTTTAATATGTTTTGCATACATTTTAAATGTAAAGAAAAATGGTTGTTTTAAAATATATGCTTAAAACATTCAGAATTGCTATTGATTTTAAGAGCACAATAATCTATACATGATATTTACAAAATCCACCGAAAAGTCACTTTAACTCAGATACTTTAATTTAAAATATACAAAGATAAATCTTATGTTTCAAACAGGATTTTAAATGGTTACTTTGACATAATCTTCTGCAATCTTGGAATTCTCAGAGTAAAAGGCGGATTTTTTTTTTCTTTTTAAGATTTGTTTGTTCTTCTTTAATTGTAAATTATAATCAACGTGTTATTCATCGTTTTGCCAAGATAAAGAAAGAAGTTTCTGTATTTTGCATTATCTTAGTAATTATCAATACCAAGGCTTTGTTTTTAGAAGCATACCTTTTTAACGTAAGGAGCTTAGTTATACGAATTTAAACTAACGATGTTATTCATTCATTTTTATTGTTTTTTATTCATTTAGTCGTACACCCAGAAAAAGGAATTGATTAAAACAACAAAACCTGTTTTGTTGAGTACATTTTGGTTGTTTTAGTCAAAATTTTAGTTCAAGTAAAAAAATTGGTTTTGTTGCTTGGACAAAAAAATATTGCTAACACTCGTACAAAATTTTAACAAAATTTCACCAATTTTACTTGAACTAACACATTTTTTTTCTTTTAATTTTACAATATTTTTGTAATTCCAGCAAAATTTTGTTATTTTTGAAAAATTTAAATTCTTGTGTAGTAGCCGTATCTCTCTTACGTAACTTGATTTATTTGACTTATATAGCTATATAATTACATGATTAACATAATTTTGGGGTAATTAAAACTTTTTTTCACTGGGACGGACAAAGGTAGTTTTAAAAATCCCCCTGTCCCATTTATTACCGTCTTCTATCTTTGCAAGAAGAAAGAATTGGATTCATGAAAATTTTCGATTTCCGGTTGTCCTGAACGCGATTTCGCTGTTTTTATCACAAGAACTAATGCACGGAATTTAATAAAACCTTTTATTCAGTTACTTTCTGATATAAATTGTTGCTGATTACTTTTTACTTTAAATCGCGCAAGAGGTGGCGCTGCTATGTTGCAGTTTTCGTGATTTCTGCAATAGCTCTATCTCATTTTCAGCAGTCAAATACGCCTGTAATCTTTGAATAATAACAAGGAAATTTTTATCCTGCTTTTTACAGGCGTAATTCACTGCTGAAAATGAATAAAAAATTAACTATGTGTTGTCGTATGCTGTGCTTTGTACTGTCGTCTCATGTTTGCCGCAGAAATTTGCGTGCTCCTTATGACATTCCATCTTGTGCTGCGATTGCAGCCGTTCCGACATATATAAGAGTGAGAAATGCCGAACTCAGATTTCGTTCCTGGCAGCGCAGTGGTAAAGCGTCAGGCTGCTGTTCTGAGGACCCGGGATCGGCTCCCGGCATGGGCAATTTTCATTCTCTCGGTTTGCGCTTGAAAAAAAGGTCGGATAAAATTTACTTGTTATTGTTCAATGTTTACAAATGTAATTCACTGTTGAAAATAAATTAAAAAATAGTTAAAATTGCATATGTAGATTGGTTTATTTAACAAATGTTTTTGTAGTATAAACAAAACAAGTTCGTAATATAACATATTTTATTGATTAAACAAACAAAATATAGTTTGTTGAAAAAAGAAAATAGATTGTTAAAAAAACACATAGCATATATCTATGTAACAAAAATAATTTTGTTAATTCAAGTAAAATTGCACCATTTTACTTGAATTAACAAAACATTTTTTTGCTGACGATACAATTTTTTTTTTGGAATTGCAAAAAAAAATCAACAATATTTTTTTTGTTGATTCAAACGAAATTTCCATTGACCCATATTTAAACAAAAAGTTTCGTTGGGGCAAATACATTTTTGTTGATTCAACAAAACTTTTTTCTGTGTGTAATCCTAATTTATGGATTAATTTACTGTTATGGCATATAGAAAATAAACTATGTACATGTTGACTCCAATAATAATAATAAAAATCACAAATATTTTATTGCCTTTTCAAAAACCCATGAAATAAAAGATACATTTACTCCACTTTGTCCATTGATTGTATCTTCCTGCGATGAAGAAATTTTTTCAAATGTAACCTAAAAGTATTGTTAGTTCATTTAACCTATTAAACGTATTACAGAAATAAAGTGCTTCCCATTGTGTATCAACTTTTTGAAACAAATTTAGTCTAGAAATTATTCTTGTTTAAAGATGCAGATTGTAAACTGGAATTCGTGACATTAGAATTGGAATTCATGCAACATTATATTTTTATGCTTTTTATTCTATTTATAATTTATTGTAGATTATAAATTACTTGTACATAAAATTTAAACTTAAATCTGGGTTTTAGATTTTCTTTCTATCTGTATATCTCTCTTCATTAGTGAGCTATTAACAAAATTTTGCTAAATGCACGGTAAAGGAGTTCGCTTGGATATAAGAAAACAGAGCATCCACCACGTCACTAAATTGAAGATTAATAGACAGTCACAACATCACGGTCATGGAAAAAAATTGCTAATACAGACGATCCCCTAGGTTTAAATGGAATCAGCCATTATAGACGGTAGGCATATTTTTAAGATGACTGAGAATTGTAGTAACACGGTATGATCAAAGAAAAATAGAATACGATAATAGTTGATACTTTCAAACTACATTACAATAATCCCAGATTGCAAAACATAAAGCTTTTTTTTCACCAGACTAGGCATGTATTTGTTAGCCAAGACAATCAGCAAGGCAATTGGGCATTATCATATGTGTAAAATCATAAAAAAGAGAAAAGAATCTCCATAAGTTATATAAAAAACAAATGATAAAAATTACTAATACTTTGATAGATCTGACAATTTATTAACATTGCTTCATTTGCGCAATCCGTATTTTCTTACCAGTAGCAATTTTCCAACTGTTTAAAACGTATCCAGGCAAGGATTTGAACCAGGGACCTTTGGCTTAAGCTTCCAATGCTCTACCAATCAATACGTGAAGAAATCTTGTGAACAGAATTCACTCGGACAGATTTTTCATAATGACAGCTAGTATGTTATCTAAAAAACTCAACAGAATAAATCGCATGTATTGGAATTCCAATGAAACGCTGAATATGTAAAAACAATTCATTAATTTAACAGAATTATTTTAATTGGTATAGAGTAAAACCTGTTTTTAACGATACTCTCAATAGGAGTACCGTTAAGGAGATAATATTCACTGTAAACAATTTGTAGCAAGGTATCCGGTCATTCAAACGTTTGTATAGAAAATGGTTACATAACCGTAATTTAACACTATTCTGACCATAATATTGCCCATATTATGGTCAAAATACTGTTAAATTACGGTTATGTAATCGTTTTCTATAAAAACTGCTGAATGACCGGAAACTTTACTGCAAATCTTTTACAGTCTTGTCCATAGCATTTTGAAGGCGATAGTAGCATTTGCATGCAAACTAACATAAAGATTATCTGTATATAGCTATAATTCGTTTTATTATTAACCTGTCTATAATGATAAATTTGTCATATTCAAACTGGCCCTGTCAACGTATCTTTAAAATTAAATATAAATATATGTTAAAATTGAAACTACTCGCTTTGTACATTTCTAAGCTAAATGTAGAATTTCCTGAACAACGTTTTATAGAAAACAGATTCCGCGCGATGCAGACTAGCTTTCACTTCAGGCTGACAATGGATAATTATCTTACGTGAAGCCTGCTATATAGCCTTAGATGTTTAAAAAGATGTCTCGACTGAAAGTAAAATTTTATAGTGAAACACGTTTAAAAGGAAACCTTCATTCATTACAAATATCTTATAATCCGCTTATTTCCAAAGTAAATATTTAATCACATTTGAATGTATTACGTTCATTTCTCTACACATATTTAAAAAAAGTTTCATCACATTGAGTATTGTGATCAGTTTAATCTCGAATTATCAAACATTTATTGTGAAATAATTAATTGAAATTTTAGCTTATCTTTCTGTATTAGAATAAAGCGGTAAATCTGTCCTTTGTTAAGGGAGAAAAGTGTTACTTTTTGTCTTATGAACGTGCGTAAGACAATATAAGAACCGTTTCTAAAGATTTTATGTTCTATCGTGGGATTTTGAAATTGTAAGCTTTAGAAATCTCATTAAATGTGGAATTTCAATTTTCTAACATTATGTGGCTGCATGCTTTTTATTCTTTTTATAGTTTGTTGTAGAATATAAATTACTTTTATACCTAGAATTTAAAATTAAATCTCAGCTTTAGATGTTCGTTCTCTCTATATGTCTCTCTTCATTAATGAGCTGATAACAAAATTTCGCTTAATGCATAGTAAAGACTGCAATTGGTTATAAGAAAACAGAGAATCCACCCTGTCACTAAATCGAAGTTTAATAGGCAGTTACAGCCTTACGGTCATGGAAAAAAATTGCTAATAGAGACGCTCACCTAGTTTTACATGGAATCAGCCATTATAGACGTGAAGAATATTTTGAAGATCAGTGAGAATTGTAGTGACACGGAATGATCAAATAAAATGGATTTTCTAGTGGATACCTTCAAGCTACATTACAATAAACCTAGATTGCAAAACATAATGTTTTTTTCAAACAGACTAGACATGTGTTTGTTAGCTAAGAAAATCCACAAGCCAATTGGGCATTATCATATGTGTGAAATCGCCTATTATCGTAAAGTGTGATTAAAACAATTAAACTAGAAAGTAATATTGACGAATAATTCCAGGAAGTGTAAAACAAGAGGGCAAAGTTAATTTTTTCAATTGAAACATATAAATGTCATGTTCCACATACAGTGGCGGTCAAAAGTTTCCGGCCAGTGCAAAATTTTCGGTTAATTTGTAAGTATACCCATATGAAGAGGAATCTCAACGTGGTACTTATACATTTTATTGATAAAATAGTTAGGAACGTATTTATGAAATAACAAATAAATATCAATAAATTTAATTGACAAAATTAATTGCAAAGGAAAACGCACGTTCTCAAATGTTTCCGGCCAACTTGACAAGTTAGAAAAAAAATGGTGGTATAATAGAAAATAACAGTCATCAACAACATTTACAATTAGTATTTTGTCGTCATACCTTTAGCAACAAGTACTGCGGAGCAGCAATGTGGCATCAAGTCAATAAACTGTTGAAAATATTCTATATAAAATTTTTGCACACTTCTTGCATTTTGGGGGGAATTATGCTGAATTTGAATATTTATAATTCTGCACAAGCTTGTCAAGTTCGTTCCAAAGATTTTCTATTGGGTTCAGATCGGGTGATTGGGCTGGCCATTTCAAAAGCGGATTTTTTTTGCGGCGAAAGCCACTGCTTGACGATCTTCCATGCATGCTTTGGGTCGTTCTCATGCTGAAACAAACAGTTGCGACCACAATTTTTCCTCCCATAAGGAAGCAAGTGATCTTGTAAGATATCCTTATATACTACACCATTCATTTTGCCGTGGATTTCAACTAACGGACGACACTTTTTCCAGAAAATCTTCCCACAGCAAAGGTTGTCTTCCGCCATGCTTCATTGTAGGAATAACATACCTCGTATCATATATTTTGTTTGTAGGTCGCCGGATGTAGTGTCTACCATCACTTCCAAAAAGGTTTTTCAATTCATCGGAAAATAGTACTTTTTTTCAAATTGTCACTTGACCAGTCCTACGTTATGTAAGCTTCTTGACATGGTAGACCGACTTATTTCAGCAATATTTTCACTTTATAAATCGCGTTATATAGCAGCGGAATTTTTTTGCGGGTCATCAACTGGTTTTCTCTTGATAATTCTGTCCACACGAATAGTCGTTTTCCGGGATTTCCTTAACCGTGGCATGTCCTAAAGACCATGGCCATCTTTATATATTTTTTAAATATCTTTCATAGTAGATTTTTCGATAGATAACTTTGCCGCAATCTCGCGAGAAAATTAGCCCTTTAGCGAGAAACAAATCACTCGTTTACGAACAATAATTATTAAACTGTTCATCTTTGAATTTCATCTATATTATTCACGTTGATTAATTAACAAACATGGCCAAAAAATCACTTTACAGATAGCAAAAACTAACGAATGACGAATGGCCGGAAACTTCTGCACACGCCAATTACGAATTCTCCCCATTTGCATCAAGTGTCTTCAGTATCCAATCAAAATGATCACGCAGTCAGAGGTCATTTGCGTGTTCCTAGCTTTTGGAGCAATTGCGCTTCTTCTTCGCTGAAACGTTCTCCCAAACAAATCAAAGAAACCTACTGGCCGAAACCTTTTGACCGCCACTGTACATCGAATGGTGTAAGACAAGTTTTATATATGTATTCTTATGAAAGATATTTCTGAACATACTATTTCATTTTATATCTGCAGTTCACTTTCTTTGTATTCCTGTGCTCAGAGGAGAGACAAAATCACATTTTTTATGTTTACTAAATGTAATTGTACTGAAAATGAACGAGGCAGTATGACAGAATGAAGCTTTAATAGATGTCTGAGAGCCATTAATGTAAATATAATAAATCGGTTTTATGTATAAGCAAGGTTTTAAACCGAAGGTTTTGAAAGAACATCAGTCTATAGAATATTTGTGTAATGCATTAATATCATTTACAGTCATATTAAATAGTCATATTTAATATTCAGTACTTTCAAATTGTAAGGAGTACTTAAATTTAGACAGTCTGTTATTAATTCTTAGTGTAGACTCTTCAACTGTAGACAGAGGTTGCTGGTAAGTTATGGGTCCCCTAAGTGCAGTAGGTTACTTAGCCCAATTAAACAATAACTATCCACATTTAACCAAATGAGGCACTCGTTAATACCTCTCTCCGGCACCGCTGGTTGTTGACTTAGTGGATAAAAGGCGTGATCGTTGCTTCTGGACGTAGGTGAAAATTAAAGTAATCCAATGAATAATACACATACTATTGAGTTCCATTATTTTACTTGTTCTAATTTTAAAAAAATAAGATACTTACGTTGTGAATTTTTTACGCCATTCTACGTGGTATGAAACGTGACTAAACAAAGTACCTTTTGTAACATTTGTGAACGAAAATATCATTTTATTAATACATTTTTTGCCCCTCCTCCTAATTGTCCTCGCGACAAAATCTTGACTGAAAAACATGATGTCAAACATGTTCTTTATATCCTCAAAGTTCAAGGGTATTCCGGGAATTTCCTCACGAGTTTCAATAAGATATTCGGCCAAACGTCTGAAATTGAACACCAGTGTACTTTTCCGTAAAATCTATTTAAAATTAACCACTTTTTTATAATCTGCAGTCATAAATGCAGTTAACAAAATTGTTAAGATTTATTTTACCTTTTAAACGCTATGAAAATCAACAAAACAATCAAAGTTTGAATTATTGTATCTTCAAAACAGCTCTTAAAATAGGTTTTTTATTTACTCCGTAAGTAATTGCGCGCATAATATCTTTAGAACAAATTTATGAATTGTTAGGAAATTTGATACAGATATTAAACATATATGTGTGTTTAAAAGGATTTACTTTTATGTATTTACAGTGATAAGATTTATAATTATTACTATTTTAATTTTTTTTAATGTAAAATTTTGAATTTTTTTTTTTTTACAAAAATCTTTTTTTACATGGTTAATGAAATACTTTTGCCATAAGAGTTGATCATTTTAAAAATATATATCTCATCAAAAACAACTCGTTGTAAATGATTCCGCCAAGCCACAAACCTAAAACGTCAGCCATAAAAAGAAGTGATGTCACATAAAAAGAAACGATATAGAAGTGCATACTCCGAGTCCCGTGTAAAAATCTATCACCACTCATAATGTTTCCAAAGGACTCGGAGTGAGGTACAGTATGTGAAAACTGCTTGGCGACCTGCAGGCTTTTATAATGTTCGCGTTTCCTGCAATTATATATGACTATATTATTTTTATTTTTATTTTATTTTTTTATTTATTTAATTATTTTGCTCCCATAAAATTGTAAAAAGCTGAAGCTTCTGTGTTTGCATGTCTTTTGTTATTTATGAGCTTGAAAAATTAATTTGTTGTTTTTATTTACCATTATTTAAACTAGAAACACCACTCTTACGAAGAAGATTTCTTAAGTAAACATGTAAAGATTTTGAGTTTGTAATATATATATATATATATATATATATATATATATATATATATATATATATATATATATATATATATATATATATATATATATATATATATATATATATATATATATATATATATATATATATATATATATATATAATGATCATGCGCATATTAATAACAATGCACCTTATAATAAACGTTAACTAAATTGAGATATATTGCAATAATTCTAGCGTAAGTGGAATCGCATAGATCTGGGGAAAAATCCGTTCTGTCAGTTCTTTCGCATACAAAAATATTTATAAAAGTGATATAACAAAAATTAAAAATTTATTTTTTCGATTTTCAAAATTGATATACTGCATATATTATAAAAGCCTGCAGGTCGCCAAGCAGTTTTCACATACTGTACCTCACTCCGAGTCCTTTGGAAACATTATGAGTGGTGATAGATTTTTACACGGGACTCGGAGTATGCACTTCTATATCGTTTCTTTTTATGTGATATCACTTCTTTTTATGGCTGACGTTTTAGGTTTGTGGCTTGGCGGGATCATTTACAACGAGTTGTTTTTGATGAGATATCACTCCTTTTTGTAAGGTGTTTAATTTCAATTACACAGATCCCATTTTTATTCAGAAAAGAAAAGATAAAAGAAAGATGAAAGGGACAAAATAAAAGAATAATTGTGATGCTATAAACAGAATTATACATCAGAATTATGCAATTTATTGAGTGACTTATTCCAATGTACATGTCGCTACCATAGCAACGGGGAAACTTTTATATTCGTTTCCTTACATTGTATCCATCAGATTATTTATGACATGTTTATTTTCCTTTTTCTTTTGTTAATATCACTCTTCCGTTTATATACATTCAAAAAACAAAAAAATAGAAAATTTTACAGTAGTTTACAAAGTAATTAAAATACTGCTGTTTCAGAAAAAAGTGGAAAAATAAGAAGCACCTTTTTTTTTTTTGGTCAATTATAACAATGAGTTTACTTTACCGAGAATAATCAAATTTGTTTTTCTACGAACCATTGTAATTTACAGGTATTTTTATACTAGTATATTAAATATTATTTTTGAAAATTACTGAGCACCTTAAAAGTTTTTTAACTCAACGTTTCGAGAATCGGAAAAATATAAGATTCGCAACGTTTGCAAAAGTATAAAAACTATTAAAGTGATTTCAAAATAGAAAATGTTCGTAGGACGACATGTATTCCAAAATTTTGTGTGATTTTGTAAATATACCACAAAGACTAATGCGTTTACATAATGAACCGTTTAAAAAATAATGTAAAATTTTATTAAAATTTTTGATCTGATAAATCATAAAGCTTTAAATTAGACTTTAAAAAGGAGCGTGATTAAACCAAAAAGGATTATATTTACTAAATGCACAAAATACATAAAGACACAAAATACATAATTAATGTTTCTAGTCTGTCCATTCCAATTCGGGGATACTAAAATATAAGTCCTCAATCCTCGACAGTCCATGAATTAATTAAGACATATGTATGCAACTGTTAAAATATTCCCAAAGTCGACAATAGAAGCAATAAGTATAGCTCGGCAAATATGAAACACGGCATTGCTTCATCATGACTTTGTTTCGTGAGGTGTTCGTTCTCCAAACATAAAAATCTCTTGAAAGTGTCCGTTAACCGAACATGTGTTCGTTATCCGAACATAAAAATCTCACGCGAAATTGTTCGTTAATCGATTTGTTCGTAAACCAACAGTTCGTTACCGATCACCTATTGTATACGAAATATAGCATTTTTAATTTTTATGGGGAATTTAACCCGTCAGCACACGCGCTGGGATAAAATCTACCCCAGCATACAACTATTACTTAAAAATGTGCGAAAATAGTTCGTGATCATTCTGAGCTTTATAGTACCTTTCAAGCTGAATGATATCAATATGTGGCCAAAAAGAATTTACCTCCGGTTGTGTATTTTCCATTCTTTTATTATAAAAATATCACGTGGGAGGAAATTTACCCCACGCGTGTTATAACGTAACCCATAATGATAGGAAAATGTTAATGCAAATGTTTATGTAAAAAATATAGTGTGCAAATAATAATATAATTTTTCTTTTAAACGTTAACAACTCTAGCACATACAGTTTCCATATATCAGTTTTATACTTTTTTTGTATTTTCATGACTGAATTTGGATTGTAAAAGCTTTGTATGTAATGATATGCAAAAAAAAAAAAAAAAAATACGAGATTTTATTTTTTTTATTTTTTATTTACTTATTTATTTATTTATTTATTTATTTATTTTGCTTTAAGTATAAAAGAACTTTTTATTTAAATTTAAATTATGTCCTTTATTGATTTACAGTTTATTTCAAAATATAAATTTCTTGTTTATAATCTAACAGGGAGAAATTGACACAATTACACTTTGGGGTAAAATTTATCCCACGCGTGTAGTAACGTAATGGAAAGGGGCGCGTGTGCTGACGGGTTAAGAAGATATTTCCTTTTCATTGTGCTCTAGGCCCGTTTTTAGAGCATTTTAAGTTCATCATAGCCGGAGATTCGATGAACGGCAAATATTTAAACGCAAAACTTCTAATCTTGGTGTAGCAACATTTTTACATTCTATTACTCAGCGCATGAATGTAAAGTTGGAATTTTTTAATCGCTTTTTCAATCAATTCCTGATACATTTATTAATAAACACATTTTTTTAATCGATGAAAATACTATATTTTAATAGATTTAGAGCTTAAGATCGATGAGCTTTCAGGCGGACAAAATGAACGCGTATTAAATTTTAAAGCAAGATAATAAAACCTTACAGAGATTGTAACAGTATAAAATCATTAAAATACATCTCACTCAGTAAATATACATCGGTTGTAATGTAATCAAGATCTTCTAAGAGACTCTGTAAACGAACGTATATGGTTCAACAATACAAACAATAGAGAGTTTAGATGAATCGGATGTAGTAACATATTTGAATATCTTCTATATATAGCCACTTTGACAAAAATTATGCTATTTATACTATTGTTTTTCCTCTGTGTTGAGGAATCAAGTACTTCAACGTAAAAATTAGCTAATTACACAACTATTTAGTCTTATTAAAAAATCTTTTGAATTACCCTGTAAACGAACAGTAAATTCTACAATTCTGTTTTACAATAGGAAGCTAACTTAGGTCGTTCGTAGTAACATACTTTAACATCCCGCGCATACGTTCTTTTTTAAAAGAGTTAAGACCATTTAATATTTCTTTTCTTCATCTTAAGTATAGGAATAAATCACTTTAAAGTGATATACATAAAAAAACTAATTAATATTTTTACACGAAATATTAAACATTTGAACTACTCATAAAAACAATGCAATTGCTGAAAACAGCGTAAAAATCGGATAATTACACAATTCTTTAGCCCTATATCAAAAGATCTTTTGTGAGAACCTGTAAACGAACCTTAAATTTTACTAGTTTTTTATAATAGGGAGCTTACTTGGGTCGACTGCAATAACATATCTTAATATCATGTGTATACGACCATTTCTAAAAGAGTTGGGTCATTTATTATTTTTTTGCTCTATGTTAAGTATAGGAATCAATAACAAGGCGGACAAAATGAACGCGTATTAAATTTTAAAGCAAGATAATAAAACCTTACAGAGATTGTAACAGTATAAAATCATTAAAATACATCTCACTCAGTAAATATACATCGGTTGTAATGTAATCAAGATCTTCTAAGAGACTCTGTAAACGAACGTATATGGTTCAACAATACAAACAATAGAGAGTTTAGATGAATCGGATGTAGTAACATATTTGAATATCTTCTATATATAGCCACTTTGACAAAAATTATGCTATTTATACTATTGTTTTTCCTCTGTGTTGAGGAATCAAGTACTTCAACGTAAAAATTAGCTAATTACACAACTATTTAGTCTTATTAAAAAATCTTTTGAATTACCCTGTAAACGAACAGTAAATTCTACAATTCTGTTTTACAATAGGAAGCTAACTTAGGTCGTTCGTAGTAACATACTTTAACATCCCGCGCATACGTTCTTTTTTAAAAGAGTTAAGACCATTTAATATTTCTTTTCTTCATCTTAAGTATAGGAATAAATCACTTTAAAGTGATATACATAAAAAAACTAATTAATATTTTTACACGAAATATTAAACATTTGAACTACTCATAAAAACAATGCAATTGCTGAAAACAGCGTAAAAATCGGATAATTACACAATTCTTTAGCCCTATATCAAAAGATCTTTTGTGAGAACCTGTAAACGAACCTTAAATTTTACTAGTTTTTTATAATAGGGAGCTTACTTGGGTCGACTGCAATAACATATCTTAATATCATGTGTATACGACCATTTCTAAAAGAGTTGGGTCATTTATTATTTTTTTGCTCTATGTTAAGTATAGGAATCAATAACTTTAAACTGATATAAATCAAAAACTAATTAATATTTTTTTCATGAAACTTATAAAGGTTTGAACTACTCATAAAAACAATTCAAATGACGTAAACCACGTAAAAATCCAATAATTACACATTGCTGTAGCCCTGTCAACAGTTTTTTGCTATATGTTAAGTATAGGAATCAATAACTTTAAACTGGTATAAATCAAAAACTAATTAATATTTTTTTCATGAAACTTATAAAGGTTTGAACTACTCATAAAAACAATTCAAATGACGTAAACCACGTAAAAATCCGATAATTACACATTGCTGTAGCCCTGTCAACAGTTTTTTGCTATATGTTAAGTATAGGAATCAATAACTTTAAACGGATATAAATCAAAAACTAATTAATATTTTTACATTAAACTTACAAAGGTTTGAACTACTCATAAAATCAATTCAAATGACGTAAGCCACGCAAAAATCCGATAATTACACATTGCTGTAGCCCTGTCAACAGTTTTTTGATATATGTTAAGTACAGGAATCAATAACTTTAAACTGATATAACTCAAAAACTAATTAATATTTTTACAGGAAACTTACAAAGGTTTGAACTACTCATAAAAACAATTCACATGACGTAAACCACGTAAAAATCCGATAATTACACATTGCTGTAGCCCTGTCAACAGTTTTTTGCTGTATGTTAAGTATAGGAATCAATAACTTTAAATTGATATAACTCAAAAACTAATTAATATTTTTACATGAAACTTACAAAGGTTTGCACTACTCATAAAAACAATTCAAATGACGTAAACCACGTAAAAATCCGATAATTACACATTGTTGTAGCCCTGTCAACAGTTTTTGGTCTGTACAAGATTTAAAAAGGGCAAAAAACAGCACTTTTAAAATCTTATTTCCTGAAAACCTATTCGACAGATCTTGCTTTTCTTTTGATGTTTTCGTCTCGTGGCACGCCCCATTCCATAGAATCAAAAATTTTGTTTCTATCATAAATAGAACGCGAGATATAGATGTGTCAAAAACCCGTTTTGTCCCGTCCGCAAAATATAAACTAGACAGAGTTTAAAAAAAAAAAAAAATTGTAAAATCGTTTGGCATCAATTGGCGGAAATTCCTTTCATTTACGGTTCAATGCATTGCTATTTCTTATGCTTGGCGAGAAACTCTGTCGAGTTTCTATGATGTGCTTATTAGCCACATGAAATTTCCTAACAATCCATACATACGTTCAAAATATATCATGCGCTCAATGACTTGTGGAGTAAAAAGAAAGAGCTATTTTAATTACAACAATGCACAAATTCAGTAAAAGACAAGTCTGTTTCTCATGGTATTATATTCAAAAGCACAATCTGTTTAATCTATAGTCAAAATTTTATGTTTATACATAAAAGCTTTTGAAGATACACTAATTCAAACATCGAATGTTTTTATTAATTTTTCGGCGAGTTTAAAAGTTACAAGCACCTTAAAACGAAACACTTTAATGTACATTCATACATGCAGAACTCGATAAAATTATTTAGAACTCTTGTGAATATTATATCTGTTTCTATTAAACCAATTATTTTATAACAAAACGCAAAAATTGATTCACGCATATCATGAATAATATATACATTATTTAATATAGAAAGAAAAAAAAACATTGTTCACTAATTCCCATAATTCCCATTCATACTTTCGAAATTGTTTATTATTGAATGATTAGTCCTTCCAGACAAACAGAAATATTTTGTTAATTATGATAGGAAATAGATCTAAAAAATAAATATTTCAATAAAATAAATAACACATAATAACAACAAATTTATAAAAAATAATTTTTTTTTCCAACTATAATTTAATATTTTCAAAAGTCAAATTTAACACTTTTATAATCACTCACTAAAGTAACACAAATATAATTATGATTTTATTCAATTTAAACATATAATTTAAATCATATTCCTGAAGCATATTTCTGAAAATAGTAACTATATTTTTGATTTAGAAAGCTGTTTTAATGCAGGACACTGATAAATATTACTGATAAATATTTTAAGCATATACATAAATTATAAATTAGTAACCTATAACGGCTGAGGTAACGCTTGTAAATTATTAATCAGCTTCTTAGAATTATGCATTATCCCATGCGTAAAGTAATTATATTAAATTTTAAGTATGGCTTTACATTTTCGAACAGCACTTTTAGACATTTATTCCCTACACAGAAAACACCCTTCTCGAATATCCTTGTGTAATGACTTTAATTATTTTATCTTTTCATTTTGAGTATTTGTTAAATCTCAACGGATTCAAAATTAGTTTGAGAAGAACACCTGCATAATCGTGATTGCTATGGGATATGTGCATCTTTCAAGCTTAAGCCTCCCATTTTAGAAAATGCACCAAATGCTTTAACATCATCTTTTGCTTCACAGACGACTGATTAAGAATTGTATAAAGCGTTTCTACACCGATTAAGAAAATGCATTAAGAAATGAATATCTTTAAAT
This sequence comes from Maratus michaelseni, assembly GCA_963931845.1. NCBI lineage: Eukaryota > Metazoa > Arthropoda > Arachnida > Araneae > Salticidae > Maratus > Maratus michaelseni. Next base: position 444,588,841 of record OZ007589.1, on the reverse strand, counting down.
ATAAAATAAAAATATGTTTCATATAATTTAATTCTCTTATCTCACGTAAATAAATATATCTCATAAACTTTTCTTACCTCAGAGAGTGGATTCGAAGGAACGCTTTTAAATAGAGAATCTCATGTATTTATTCGTGTATTTAAAAAAAAAAAAAAAAAAAAAAAAAAAAAAAAACATGTGTCATTTTTTACAGTGTATTCAAATAATAATGATTAACATTTCTTATAAAAGTGCTTAAAAAGCAGACTGGGTCCTGGCATTTTATAACCTGTATAGAACATTTCAAAGGTGTTCAGCGTCTTTTAGATTTTATGAAAGAATGCACTTTTAAAATTCTTCTTATGTGAGGAAGGTTGAATAAGGTTTGTTCCGAAAGCTTGGGCAATTCATTGCTAATTGTGATAACACTGTTACTTTTTCCTAGTTTTGCATATTTACATAGTTACAGGGTATTTCATTTGGCATTATTGCAGCAAATAAAGTTCTTTATTGAATTAGATTTTTAACAAATCAAGCGTGATTTTTTAAAAAATCATAAAATATTATTCAGTTTTATTAGTTTTTAAACATAAGCTTTGAAAGTAAATTTTTTTTGTATTCGATGTTATAAATATTGAAATATTCAATACTTATAATATAATACATGCTCGATAATATCAATAGGAATTGTCCAGGTCTTTGTCACCTTCGTTATATCAGCTGTGCTAGAGCACACACGTTTCTGATTTATAATAAAAATACTACTCCTGTATATCATAAGCTTATGTTAATGTTTTATGATTGTGGTTTTGGGAGCTAAAATATTAATAATGTGAATTTGACAGCGTTTCTACAATTAATCACGTATAAGACAAACCGCAATTGTCTCGGTATAAAAGAGACGTAGCGAAGGAAAATCACGCGAAAGGCCGCTCTCCGCGAATTTTGTGGCGTAATATTCGTGTAGTATTTATTCAAATGGAAGATGCATGGTTAGACGAAAACTAATATTAATTTCACAGAAAACGTACACTAGCACAATACATAAAACATAATATTTACATAAAAAAAACCTTTCTAATCATTTTTAATCTATGTCGTAATTGTTTACTCCCAAAAGCCATCGAACAAATTTATCTTAATATAAAATTTATCAACTTCTAGTTTACGAAATACAATTTTTCAGAGATATTTTTTCATTATTACAATGCATCTAAATATTTGATTGACTCTACGACAGGTAATATTAAAAAGAACATATAACAGTTAAAACATTGTTCAAGACTAATAGCATTTATCAAAAATTAAATTTGACACTTCAATATGTCAGTAAACTAAAACTAAAAACTAAATCGTCGACGTATTCTATACGTAACATTTACAAAAAAAAAAAAAAAAAAAAAAAAGAAAAAAAAAAAAAAACTCATAAGTTGTATTAAAAAAACTTACGTTTATAATGTTGACGTTGAAAGCAAAGTATGAATTTAAAAGAATTCAATAAAGTAATTAATAAAAATCTATATTTTTTATATCTGCATTATATATATATATATATATATATATATATATATACAAAGCAAAATGTTTAAATGCGGCATGCAAAAAATATATTACTTCAAAAAATAAGAAAATAGAAAACTTCACTTTGTATATTTTTTCTTTAAATGGAATCAAATCATCATATGTAAGTCTTTAATGTTATAAAAGAAAATCTTTTTTCGAATACTTTTGCAAAAAAAATCTCCTTAATTTTATTATCGTTGTAATGCTCTACTCTGTTATATACAAAAACGTGGGCTTTCATTTATGCGATTCAATGATTTCTGTGGCTCATTAATGCGGAAAATTTGGTAAAGCGTAAATGATATTTCTATAAATTATTTTCATTACATTTTGTATATCAATATTTCTTTATTAATGTCCACCAGAATGGTGCATTTTATTTTTTAAAGCAAAAAAATTAAATGGTAATTAAATTCTCAAATAAGGTTTCTTTATTTTATTCTTAAATTTCAAATATTTTATTAGACCACAACTTTATGCTAATTGTAAAAAGGGGGATTTTTTATTTGCTTTTGCTTGTCACTTCAAGGACGAATAATAAATTTTATAACATTTAGTTGTTCCTTTATTTTCTTCATTAGATTTTAATAAAATGGCATAATTTTCTCTTTTATATGACATTTAAGAAAAATTAAACGTAATTATTTACTTAAATCGATGCATTTTTTACCAGAACATTAACCCATTTCTTCGATAAATCTCTTTGATAATATTTGAATTTAAAGCAATGTACTATCCCTATAAAGCCCGTATTTGTCATATTCATTAATATATGATTGGTTGTTTTTTGGCTGACTTGAAGACATGTGTGTCGGAAAAACTGCAGTCAAATCACGTGAAAATCTGTGGTATACTACCAAATGTAGCAACCAGGTTTTATACAGAAAACAAAGACTAAATGTAACAGTTAACATATAAAAATATATAGTGAAAAGAATTTCTGTGACATTTACATGCATTCGACATGGGTAGAAAAATCCCTATTCGGGCTGTCAGTTTTGAATGCCACTTTTTTAAAGTTGCAGTCGTCTGCTTATTTAATAACAAATATCAGTGTCTAAAGGTGATAAACTTTACTTGTCGAAAAAAAAATTATACGCTTCCAGAAAATAAATGTTCAAAAAATATACTGTCAAGCAGAATAATTTCATTAATGAAGGTTTTTTTCTAATTTTCTTTTTTGGTACGAAGTTTCGTACTGTTACATCTTCAAATATTAAATTTTTATATTTTCCCCTTTCATATTTCAGAACAATATACAGTGTCTCCAGGAAATGATACCTATGTATATATTCCATAAATAGGTTTAATTAAATAATTAATTCAGAAATTTAAATGAAGATTTGTGTCTCCTGTTAAATGAATGAACATATGAAAATAAGACATTTATAACGTAAAATCATATTAATTTTCTTAGAATTTTCACAAATAATAGTATTTTAAATTTCACGCCAAGACACACACTATGCATAGCATATTGGTATGCATGTTAATATAGGAAATATCTTACTAACAAGTGAGTAAGTGTGATCGAAAATCGCACAAAGGTTTTTTTTCCCTTTCAAAACACTTTAACCTTCCTTTTATAAATCCAAATAAATTTCATAAAAAAAGTCATGTTCTTTATAAAGTAAAAATATACCGGTCTATTTTTATTCCCGCTATTATACTCTGTCATAATAATATCTGTCATGTGGACTAAACGCGATATAATAAAAAAATCTATTTCGAAATGAAACATGTTGTATAGAGACCTTCAGAATGTTAGACGTCATATTAATTTTCTTTTTAATTCTCTAATGACGTATATTAAGCTGCGTTCTGTATTTACACATACTCATCCTACTTATATTATTGAGAAATGTTTGAAAATTTCCGTTTTATTACCAATATGACGTCATATTAATATTTTTTCAATTGGTGAAACTTTTTATTTCATTTTCATTTTTCACATGGAAATCTTTCAACAGAAAACTAATTATTATGGAAATAATTTTATTGTGGATTGTTAATTGTTGGCAAAAGCTATAACGAAAAATGTTTAAATTTAATAGGAAAAGGCTGTTCGATTTTTGGTTCTTCATCTCTATATATTAAAATAATACGACGTTTTTTAAATTTTATAATTTTGAGCTTCATAATAGGTATTTAGCTATAAGTACACAAAATTTCATGACTCCAAGTTACATAGTTTCTGAGAAACGGTTCTGTGACGGACAGACAACGAATCGGTTGTAACACGGTTTCGTGAGATGAACGAAACCCTAAAAATTAACATGTTTCAAGCACTAAAACGCTTCTTACATGGTTATGACACTAATATCAATATAATTTTACGTTCTTTTCCCATAGTATACAATTTATTATCTCGAGATCGATTTTGAACAATTAAAATTATTTGTTACTCCTTGTATCCTACCTTCAACACCTAGAAGGAAAATACATTAATTCTGTGGTTATCTAGTCTGTTTTTTTTTGTATGTGTGTGTGTGTGTGTTGATCTTTGTCAAGATCAAAAGTGCCGTGAAACTATTATTTTCTATACATGGATTAAACATGTTGAACAATTGAACATATAGAAATTAATTTCTTATATAATTTTAAAAAAGTATATATTGTAGTGATCACGTTCTTGTGGTGCTACAGAAAAGTAATGAATGAAAGCTTTGGCCAAATATTTCATTCTGCAAAAATTTTCTTGTGTGAGCTATTTAGGGTTATTCTAAATTTCGAAAGATAAATGCGCTTTTCAGTAAGAAAACATAAAACCAAAATCAATTTTTCTTATTTTGGGATTTTTAATGAAAATAATAATTTACCAGAATTCAAATTACACGAGCTTTTAATTCAGAGCTTTTTTTAATTATCTGTAGTATTTCATTTATAACAGTTCTTTCGCAAAAATAGGAAATAAAAGTATTTACAATAATTAACATTATTTAACAACTTAAATAGCAAATAATTTGTTTTATATATTTATTTCACACAATATTATTTTACAAATATTGTATTTAGAAATTATTTAAAAAAATATATCGGGATATAATATTTAGATTTCTCATCAGAAAAACAGGAAAAATTACATTTCGCTCTGTTCAAACCGACAATCACGAAAATATATGCTTTGCTATTTTTGTAATTTATTTGTCAAAAAATTGGGTTGCATACAAAACAGCTTAATCATCCTTTTTTTGTCCTCATCTAGGAACTTTCGATATCCATGAATGGAAGCACATGAACATATTAAGTAAATTGCTTTTGATGTCAAACTACATAAGCAAAATATGTTGCAGTGATCTAAAAGGGCTTATCTACATTTTAAAAATGAAGTAAATTTATGATGCGTTGGTATAAAAAAGATAAAGATCTAACAATTGATATGTAATTGGTATGGATGATCATTCACATCATTGAATAAATTTAAATGTCAGTTACTTTATAAAGTAAAGAAATTGTATATCAAGTATCAAATTATTTAAACATTTTTTTTTTTTCATTTTATCAAAGAGAAAATAAGAAATGCATTTTTATTGTATTTTTAGGGTTTAGATTCTCCGTAGACTAAAGTCATATATTAAAATTAAATAAAAAGACAATTAAATTTTAATTACTTATATAAAAACCAAAAGGATGTTTGAGTACAGTTTAATATTTTAATATGTTTTGCATGCATTTTACACGAAAAAATCGTTGTTTTAAAATATATGCTTCCAACATTCAGAATTTTTATTGATTTTAAAAAACAATAATCAATACATGATATTTAGAAAATCCACCAAAAAGTTACTTTCAGTCAGATACTTTAATTTAAAATGTACAAAGATAAATCTTATGTTTCAGACAGGCTTTTACATTTTTACATTGATATAATTTTCTGTAATCTTGAAATTCACCGAGTAAGAAGGCAATATTTTTTTTCTCTTATAAAGATTTGTGTGTTCTTCTTTAATTGCAAATTATAATTAACATATTATTCATCGTATTGCCAAGATAAAGAAATATGTTTTGTCTGTGATTTGCATAATCTTAGTAATTAGCAATACCAAGGGTTTGTTTTTAGAAGTATACCTTTTTACAGTAAGCAGCTTAGTTATAACAATTAAAGTAACGATGTTAGGCATTCACTTTATATTCTTTTTTATTCATTTAATCGTAATCCTAACTTATGGATTAATTACTGTTATGGCATATATAAATAGAAAATAATTTATATATATGGTGGTTTAATAATAATAATAATAAAACCCAAATATTTTATTGTCTTTTCAGAAATCCATGAAATAAAAGATACATTTACTCCACTTTGTCTATTATTTATATTTTCCTGCGATGAAGAAAATTTATCAAACGTAAACTAAAATTATTGTTTGGTCCTTTAACCTATTAAACGTATTACAGAAATAAAGTATTTCAAGATCACCATTGTGTGTCAACTTTTTTTAAACAAATTTATTCTGGAAATTCTTTTTGTTTGAACATAAATATTGTAAACTGGAATTCATGACATTAGAATTGGAATTCATGCAACATTACACTGTTAAAATTTTGCAGTAAACTGTCCAGTTATTCGGCCGTTTTTGTAGAAAACAGTTACATAACTATAATTTAACAATATTCTGATCATAATATGGGCAATAATATGGTCAGAACAGAGATTAATTATGGTTATGTAACAGTTTTCTATAAAAACGGTCGAATAACTGGACAGTTTGCTGCAAATTTTTAACAGTGTATATTGTTGCATGCTTTTTATTCTATCTACAGTTTATCGTAGATTATAAATTACTTGTACACCCAACGTTTAAAATGAAATCTTGGTTTTAGATTTCTTTCTCTCTGTATGTCTCTCTTCATTAGTGAGCCGATAAAATTTTGCTAAATGCTCAGGAAAGGACTGCGCGTGGATATAAGAAAACAGAGCATCCACCCTGTCAATAAATAGAAGGTTAATAGGCTAACACAGCCTCACGGTAATGGAAAAAATTGCTAATGCAGACGATCACATAAGGTTTATTTGGAATCAGGCATTACAGATGGGAGGTATCTTTTGAAGATGACTGAGAATTGTAGTGACAAGTTATGATAAAATAAAAAGAAATTTCTAATAGTGGATACATTCCAGCTACATTACAATAAGTTGGAGTTGCAAAGACTAGAAAAAAACCAGTTTAACCTTTTGCTTACGGTGGGATTACCGTAGTCCCAAGAAAATGACTATTGAAAAATACGGGGTTGGGATTATCGTCATCCCGAAAATTTCCACCCCTCAAAGATGGAGTGCAGGAAATCCTTAATAGCGTTTGGCTCAACGGGGGTCTCATTGGGTATCGGAGAAGGGAAATTCTATAGGGAAGATATTAGTTATCATAGGGAAATACAGGGAAAACTTATGCAGCAAAGAAAGTAAACATTGTTCAAGCATACGATTTGAAGCTGTTTCTATCTCACTTCCTCCAAATTAGTGGAAGATAATTTTTGTTTGTGATATTAATATGAAGAGAATAGATTATTTTCAGTAAATTGTTTTAGTATTTTAGTATCGCTGATTTTGATTAAGTTTTTGTTCTTAGAATGTTAAGTATTGCGGGTTTTTTTTCTTTCGACAGTAAGACACTAGATATCTTAAAATAATATACGTAACTTTATTTATTGAATTCAACAAAAATGAAATTATTATATATATATATTACTATCTAATAAAAATACAGTTAATTTTGTAAAATTTTTATGTATAAATTTTTATGTAAAATTAATTACTTTTACACAGTAGAAAATAGTTTTATGCTCACACACAACTTAACAATCATGTTTTATATTCTTTGCATGGAAGTGAACTTTGTCTGTTTCAGAATGATATTAATAAGTAAGGAAATTCTAACGATATTTACAATTAATTTACTCCGCAATCATCTGATTCGAAAAAAAGTAATTTCAGTTATGCAGAAAATAATACAAGTTACATTAATTGTTCTTTATATATTTTTTAAACATATGATTATAAACAAATATAAATGTCGTACGAATGTAAGTCCTAAGCATTTTTCTGCTATGTTCAAAGAGGCAATAGCTGTTCCAAAATCGTTTCGAAAAACAATTGTTATTGCCGTACTTTTTTCTCGGAAACTTCTGAAGCGAATTCAATACTTTATTTTATTTTTATTTTGTATTATACTTAGGTATTATACTTATTATATAATTAGTTTTATGTTTATTAAACTTTGTATTATACTTATATATAAATAAGTATTGTCTCTTAAAATTCATTCATTTTCAACAAAGTTAATTAACGCTGTTCTCAAATACAAAGGGCCTACTATCAGACACATTTTTAAATTCATTTTTGTTCAGAAACGCATGAAACAAGCAGATGTTGTTATTCAGAAACTTTGCAATCGAAACACGTTTTCCATCTTTCGGTAAAGGATAGAAAACACTGTCAAAGTCCGCGTTTTGAACCGAATTCCTGATTCTTCATCGCACGAAAGGAGAAAAACCTGTTGTCACGTGACACGAATAGCTTATAACACGATAACTAATTTATTTATCAAAAAATTGAAAACTCATTTCGATTCCAAATTCCTTCAATAGTCAGGCCTGCAAATTTTATGATTTTGCGTTTAAAAATGCGTCAGAAAGTTTTGCGTTGTTCAGCAGATCATTTGAGAACCACATTCAAAATAAAGTAGAATGTTTAGTTTGTGAAATCGTACACCTATTGCACTTTTTAATTTAATTTATTGCCGAATGACCATTTATTGTTTAACCCCTTAATCGTCGTGCCCGAGACATTCACGGGCAGCCTAGGCTACGCCTGTTTTATTCAGATTGTTTCATTACCACCAGTTTTTTAAAATAGTATAATTGGCTTTATTCTCGCATTATTTTATCTGCCTATTAAATAAGGCGAATATTTCTACTTAAAAAAAACTGGTGGTAATCAAGCAATCTGAATTTTAAAAAAGTAGCCTACACTTTTCGGGCGCGACGATTAAGGGGTTAAAAAACGTCAAAAATATTAAAAGGAATTTCTTTTAAATCGTTTGAGTAATTCTCGAGAAAAATGAACTTTACTCCCAGCTATTTTCTATATGATTTCTCTAGTGTTATTGATTGCTTTAGTATTATTATTCTAAGGTTGGCTGGGAAGGGGGGGGGGGCATTAAAATGAGAGAGACTCAAAATCAAAAAAGCACATTTCAAAGCATAATTTAATTTCAACACAGTGGTTTTAAATTCCACGTATGGAAAATGTAGTATTGAGTTGTTAGAAAATACACAGCACACACGTAAAATGTACATGTTTAGTTTTATTTATTTTTTAATTTATCCATAAAAGTTATATATATATATATATGTGTGTGTGTGTGTATTAACATTTAGTTTAGAGGAGGCCCCACTAGTGGCTGAGAGGTTCTGCTCTCAAAGCTGGTAGACGGGAGGTCCTGGGTTCAAACCCCTGTCACGCTCGTTGACCTAACCGTTCGGAGTTTTCCATGATTTTCTTTGAACTTTGCCGTAAATACGGGTTATGATCCCTTAGAAAGACCCCCACTGATGCCATCCGCCCCCTAGGGCCTATATCCCTTGTGTAAATAATCGCCCGTCAATAATCAACTAACCAACCAACCATCAGTTTAGAGGAGCTAGGTATTTTTTAGTTAACTTCTCTCATTTTTTGCACATTGAAAAAAAATGCTTATTTAAGGAAATTTTTTTTTTTTTTTTTTTTTTTTTAGTTATAATTTAAATCGTGACGGGAAAAAACTTTTATTTAAATAAATTATTTTTGTATTACTTATTTAATTTTTAAGTGTATCTGAAAGTTTACAGCTATTTTTAAATAGTATTGTGCCTAGTTGTTTGTGTTATAAAATGAGTTTGTAAATGTTTTGCTTATCACATTATCTTAATTGTTTTTATTCAGATTTCTGTCACTATTTCGGAATTTTCGCCTAATTTAAGTACAAAATAAATTATAAAACACTGGAAGTGCAAGTTTATTTCTGAATGAAAAAAGTTAATGCCTTGCTAGGAACACCAATTCCGTTGGATAAAACTTTATTTTTCCTTACTGTTCTTTGTTGCGATACCCATACATTTATTTTTACATTTTTCTTCTCATGGAATTTATTTTTTCTTATAATCTGAATCATGATAAAAAGAAAATAAATGTTTATTTAAGGAAATTATTTTTATTTGCTTATTTAATTTTTTAAAGTATCTGAAAATTTGAAGCTATTTTTAAATAAAGGATTTTTATATTAGCATAAAAAATTCTTCTTCTTTTTTTTTTTTTTTTTTTTTTTTTTTTTTTTTTTTTTTTTGCTTGTAACATAACATTTTCTTTTATATTCTCCTTTTCAGAATATAAACCACTATTTAACCGTTCATTGTAAGTGTTTTTCTGCTTATTTTTAAGAGACATCACTCAATTATTTCAAAACCTAATCACTTGAATTTAATGACTTCACAGAAAAAGTGCAATTTTCATGTCTGTATAACATTTAAACCTCATTTATAACGATAAGCTATTACTTTTAACAGATAAAAAGGTTTCCTTTAGGGAAAAGTAAATCCCGAAATTTCTCACGATTGAAAGTCGTTAGCGGACGCGCCTAATGATATCCAGATGATCTACCATCACCTGGGGTGTGATGCTTCTGAAGAAAGGGGGATGAAACGGTCAAGTTTTTCCCGTAATCGGAGGATATTTAAAGTATTCATTTCCCGTAAGCTACAGGTTAACATCGCAATAAACCAAGTTTTCTGGGAATAAACCGGGTTTTTGGGGAATAAACCGGTTTTTTGCAACTCTACAATAGGATCAGATTGCAAAACATAAAGGTTTTTTCACCAGACTTGATATGTGTTTGTTATCCAAGACAATCGGCAAGCCAATTGGGCATTATCATATGTGTAAAACCGCCTATTATCGTAAAGCGTGATTCAGACAATTAAACTAGAAGTTAATATTGACGAACCTTTCCATGAAATGTAAAACAAGTGGACAAAGTAAATTTTTTCAGTTGAAACATATAAATGTCATGTTCCACATGCATCGAATTGTGTAAGACAATTTTTTATATATGTATTCTTGAGAAAAAATATTTCTGTACATCCAATTTCTTTTTATATCTGTACTTCACTTTCTTTGTATTCCTGTGTTCAGAGGAGAGACGAAATCAGATTATTATGTCTACTTTAGCTAATTGTACTGAAAATGAACGAGGCAATATGACAGAATGAATCTTTAACAGATGACTGACAACCGTTAATGTAAATATAATAAATCGGTGATATTTATAAGCAAGGTTTTAAACCGAATGTTTTGAAAGAACATCAGTATGTAGAATATTTGTGTAATGCATTAATATCATTTACATTCATATTAAATGGTCGTATATAATATTCAGTACTTTAAAATTGTAAGGAGTAATTAAATTTTGACAGTCAGTTATTATTTCACAGTGTAGACTCTTTAACTGTAGACAGATGTTGCTGCTGATTTATGGGTCTCCTAAACGGAGTAGGCTACTTAGCCCCATTAAATAAAAACTTTCCACATTTAACCAAATGAGGCACTGGTTAATACCTCTGTACGGCACCGCTGGTAGCTGACTTAGCGGGTAAAAGGCGTGATCGTTGCTTCTGGACGTAGGTGAAAATTAAAGTAACCCAATTAATAATACACATAATATTGATTGCCATTAATTCACATGCTCTAATTAAAAAAATAAATAAATAAGATACTTACGTTGTGATTTTTTACGCCACCCTACGACGTATGAATCGTGACTAGACAAAGTACTTTTTGTTACATGGGTGATCGAAAACATTATTTTATTAATCCAATTATAATTGCCCTTACCCCTAATTGTCCTCTAGACAAAATCTTCAATTAAAAACAAGAAGTCAAACATGTTCCTTACATCTTCAAACTTCAAGGGCATTCCGGACATTTCTTCACGTGCCTCAATAAGATATTCGACTAAAAGTCTGAAATTTGTCACTGACCCGTAATTTCTGGACTTTCTCCTAAACCCTATTTACAATTAACCACTTTTTTATAAGCTGCAGTCTTAAATGTAGTTAAAAAATTGTTAAGGATTATTGTACCTTTTAAAGGCAACGAAAATCAACAAAAACAATCAAAGTTTGAATTATTGTATCTTCAAAACAGCTCAAGATATCATGCGCGCAGCTACTTGCGAAGTAAAAAAAAAAAAATTAAAAAGAGCTATTTTAATTACGACAATGCACAAATTTTGTAAAAGACAAGTCTGTTTCTAATGGTACTATATTAAAAAGCACAATCCGTTTAATCTATATTCAAACTTTCATGTTTATACAAACTTTCATGTTTTTGTTTATTTTCACCGAGTTTAAAATTTACAAGCCCTCTTAAAGAAAAATTATTTAATTTACATTCATACATGGAGAACTCGATATAATGTATTTAAATTTCTTCTGAATAATATATCTGTTTTTATTAAACCAATTATTTTATAATAAAACGCTGAAATTGAATCACTGCAAGTCATGAATATTATATATTTTTTTTAATATAAAACGAAAAATATGTTATTCAAAAATTCCCATAATTCACATTCATATTTTAGAAATAGTTGATTATGGAATGTCTAGTTCTTCTATACAAACAGAAATATTTTGTTAATTATAATATGAAATATATTTAAAGTTGAAATATTTCAAGAAAATGTATAACACATAATAACCGTAAATTATAAAAAAATAGTTTTTCTTACAACTATAATTAATTATTTTCAAAAGTGAAATTTACCACTTTTATAAACACTTACTAAAGTAACACAAACATAATTATAATTTTATTCAATTGAAATATATAATTTAAATCATATTTCTGTAGCATATTTCTGAAAATAGTAACTATCTTTGTGATTTAGAATGCAGCCTTACTGCAAGAAAGATAATACTGACAAATATTTTTAGAATGTACATAAATTATTAATTAGTAACCTACTATAAAATCTGAAGGAACGCTGGTAAATTATTAATCAGCTTCTTAGAATTATGCATTATCTCATGCGTAAAGTAATTATATTAAAATTTTAAGTATGGCTTTACATTTTCGAACAGCAATTTTAGACCTTTATTCCCTACACAGAAAACACCCTTCTCGAATAACCTTGGGTAATGACTTTCATTACTTTATATTTTCGTTTTGAGTATTTATTAATTCTCAACGGTTTCAAAATTAGTTTTAGCAGAACACCTGCATAATCGTGATTGCTAAGGGATGTGTGCATCTTTTAAGCTTAAGCCTCCCATTTTAGAAAGTTGCACCACATGCTTTAACATCATCTTTTGCTTCAGAGACGAGTGATTAAGAATTGTATAAAATGTTTCTACACCGATTAAGAAAATGCATTAGAAAATGAATAACTTTAAATAAAACAATGCTAAAATCCGTTTCAGTAACTGGATTTTTAAAATATTAAAACTAATCTATTGTAAATATTAAAACTTATCTATATAACTGTAATGATGTGAAAGATATCACGATTTCTGACTACCAAGAAATCATAATATATATGTTCGCTTTATCTAATCGCAGAAATTTGCGATTGCGTCAAGCAACTACTTCTATGTTAGAAAAGTGTAGAATAGTGCTTTGCTACATTTTTTATAAAGGTAGTCTAGTGGTCGAGTGAGTTTTGACATTTTGCGTGCAGTCGTCGTGTTCTGGATTATAACATTTGTGCGCTTCTGAGCTCTTTCAGAGCAGTCTTAAGTGCCTATTATAAGTTGTATGCATATAGTGTTGCGAAGGGTGAAAAAAACGGGTTTATTCCCGGGAATAAACTGGGTTTTTTGGGAGGGGAATATTAATCCTTCCTGGGAGTTTTCAGAAAGTTTTAGAAATGGATTTTTTTTTTTTTAATGTAAAAAAACAACAACATAAATATAGAAAATTAGCACAGTTTACAGGAAAACTAACGAAATACATGCTTAATCTGCAGAAATATTAAGCAAGAGAAAAGAAAAAAAATAAAGTAAATTGATATTATAATCATGGTTATGTAAAAATTGCGAGACGTTGATGACAGATTCCCCTTTCCCGACATGAATATAAACATCATCTCAGCTCTTGGATTCAGACAATGTCAGCAAAAATGAAAACGAACAAAACTAAACGAAACCAATGCAAAAATAAAATGCAACTCACATGAATAGTAATATACAGTATGCCTGAATAGTAAATATGCCATCTAACAAAAATTAAACAATATTAAGTTATAAAGAAACGTTTAAATCCTTACCAATTCACAGCCGCCAATGTTGTAAAGCAAATCAGTTATAATCTATATATTTAAAACGCTAAGCTTTTTCTTTCGACAATCCGTGAGAACAAACTACTGCATCAAATTACATCATTCTTTTTTTAAACGAAAGATATTTGGACACAGATTTGTTATCGTGCATTCATTTATTCGAAAATTTAATTAATTAGCCGTAATTTTCAATTAAACTTTTACTTCTGCTAATGACGTCATAAAGTCGGCAATTCGGATAACCCCTACTGCTGCGAGGCACAGACTTTATTCTCTAATCTCTGTGGTTGCGAAGGATAAAAGAGAAATAATAAATATTAAAAGCACGTGGCTTTTAGGCCAAATTATTTAATTTGCAAGTTAAATTTCGGTAAAAATATTTATCTGCGTGTTTTATAAGCTAATAAAAATTCATATTTATTGTGACGTCACGGGAATATTGTCCATTGGGTTTATTTTATCATTATGCATTACAACTTTGTTGATGCCATTTTTTTATTACAATTAAACATAAAATATATTTTTATTTGTGTACATGGTGTTTAAGCAATAAAGTAACGTATATAAAACGTGTGAAAAATTTGCGTCTGTGAAAATGACGTTATGCTTAGCTTGAAATGCATTTTAACATTGATAAAACTAATGAGAAAAATGTATATGATTGTGTCAACCTGACGTAATTTTAACTGATTTTTCCATTCTTAATTATGAAGATTAGAATTGAAGCCGTCATTGATTGCTTCATCTTGATTGCATACCTTGATTACATGTTACCAATTATTTTTTTTTAATTATAGGTTAGACGATTTCCTTTTTTAATAAAAAAAATCACAAAAGTAAAGGATTTCAGGAAATTTAAAATTATTAAAAATAGTGTTATGGTAGGGGAAAAAATGAAATAACGATTGTGTTTTTAGCTAGAATAAACAATGTAAGACTAATATTTCATAGGAATTATTTTAGTAGGTTTAATATAAGTTCATTTAACAGTTCTTTGTTAGCGTAAAGTCCTATTTCTTTTACTGTGAATTTCTCTTTTGATGTCAAAAAATGTTTTTTGACGCCAGGGCCAGCCAAAATACAGTGGCAATTTTTAGAAATGTGCAACGGTTGAGACGACAAACGGCGCTATCGCTTTAGATTTCATTGCTCTTACATCACTTCTAAATACTACAAATTTCTATTTTTTACTACATTTTACAATTTCAATTCTTACATCATCAATTAGAAAAAATATTAGCTTTCGATTGAAATTTATTTGAAAACTGCCGCTTAATTTAACGACTTTTTAAATAATTTTCAAGCATGAAAAGTTTTTCAATTCTATCTTATCAATGACCACCAGTTTGCTTCAATAATTTAAAATAGCCCCTAGGAAAGTTGTCCACAATTGAAAATAGATTTCCCGAATCACCATAAAAAGTGAATAATAATAATAATAATAAAAACAATGATAAATCATAAGATCAGATTATCCATAATATAGAGCATTTTGGCACTAAAAAAAAAAAAAAAAAAAAAAAAAAAAAAAAACTACTTTCAGTTTATGAATAGCATAAAATTGATATGTTGAATTCGTTGATGTATATGTTCCATCAGATATCAGAATATGCTAGGAATTGTATTTTTTTTTAATATTTTTTTAAAGATCCATTTGCCAACTGTATAAGAGGGAAAATATCACCGACTGTCATGGAAAAGGGATAATCATCCTGATTATGTGAAGGAACTGAAGAAACCAAACAAAAAATTACACTTGAAAATATTAAAAATCTCCCTCATCTGCAGATTGATTTGTTACTATAAAAAAAATTGTTCATCTTTACATAAAAATTGATTAGCTTAAAAAAATGGATGTGTTTTAGAAGATATGGATTTGAAACGAACAATGATTAAAGAGGACATTTTAAAACTTTTTTAACGTCGAATTTCGACGGTGCTTTGGGGCAGATGCAATGCACATGCGCATAGGAGCTCATTCGATTGCATAATCACAGGGGGGGGGAGATGTGAGCTTTACTTACCATGTTCTTTTATTTATTGAATGAGATGAACGTAGGAATATACTATTTGTATGATACGTCATAGGTCCAATGAAATTTTTTTCTTGCCGAGGGGAATATGGCGGTAATGTCAAATTGATTTGCATTACACAGTTGTTTACGGATTGTTTGTTTGGAGTTTGCATCGGAAATAGTACTCTATTTGACTGGAGGAAAAAACTTTTAAAATAAAATATTTGAAATACTGTTTCATACGCACCCCTTCTAAAATAATAAAGAAGCTTATTTTACTGATATCGTTATAGTATTTTTTCCGTCAAATTTTGACGGGTCCATCTAGTAAATTATAAAAACTTTGAGGTCAAAATTATAAGTTTTGTGAATTCAAAATGGAAAACCTATTTTAAACACTCAGTGTCTAAAGTTTCTTAAAAAAAAAAAAAAAAAAAAAAAAAAAAAAAAAATACTAGTTTTGTTTACTTTCAAAACTTGTTCATAATTTCTAATATTCCCCAAAATTCCGAGTTTATTCCTTAAAATTCCCGGGTTTATTCTCATCCCTAAAAAACTGTGGGTTTTTTGCAACTCTATTTGCAATTCTATATGAATATCACGACCACTAAATTGGTTCACAAAAATAGCAAAATGCAGATTTCATTCATTAAACTTGGCATGCCAGTATATGCCTTTATATCCCTTTATTTGTTTTTATTTATTATCAGTTTCTATACTCAAATATAAATAGTTTACAATAGATCCATGTTCGTTAACAGAATATTGATCTACCATTTTCTTCAAAGCTAACATTGAAAATTTCATACATTTATGTAAATGTATAGGTATGTCTCATTAATATATTCTTTTAATAGTAGGTAATTAAAAATCATTAAATCATTTATAAAATTGAAAAATAAATCACGAAATATATAAGTTTGGTAGATTAAATAGCAAACAGTAGTCATGACAAAGCATCTAATCAAATTGAAAATTTTTTCTTTTTATATTTAACCAAAAAATGCGAACAAAACATTATAATATTCTATTATTCACCTTTTCATTCTTTTTTTTTGGAGAATAACGGAATAACAGAGTTGTTAGTAGTTCAGAAATGTCAAATTATTTCTTTTTAAATGGTATCTTAGAAATTAATTTAAATATCGAAATATAGACTTATAAGTTTCTAGTATCAATGCAAATGATTCATAACAGTATCGCAGCACTGTCTGCCACCTTATTAGAGGCGGATTATTTTTATACAAATACGCAGTCCTATTTTAGTACAAAAAGGAATAAAATAAGTGTTTTCTATAAATATCGTATAGTGAAAAACGTTTTATGTAACGCTTTTATTAATTACAAATGAATAACTTTAAACGATTAAATAAATAAAATTATGCGCAACAAATGATATAATTATGTTTTTTGTAAAAAAAAAAAATACTAATTTATTATTTCGAGATCGATTTTGGACAGTCAAAAGTATTTGTTTCTCCTTGTATCCTAACTCGAACACCTGGAAGGAAAATACATTCATTCTGTTGTTATTTATTCTGGTTTTATTTTTTATGGGTTGATCTTTATATTACTTTTAAATGCTAAAGGTGCAAAATTAACAACATAATATTAATTAAAATAACTTTTATCAGTTGTTTTACATGTTTCGACTCTTCCCAAGTCATTTTCAAAAACAAAATGAGAATATTCTAAAGCTGTGCGGGCTTTGAAGTAATTATTTTCATGTATTTTCTAAAAAAATACGCACGTTATCTATTATTTTTTACTTGGTTGTTTATTTTCATATCTTTGACCATGGAGTAACTCTAGCCACAGTTTCGGTAAATTAAAAGATGCCGTATCGTTACACATTGTATTTTTGCGTGTTAGTACCTCTATCGTTTCTCATTATGGATGGTAAAGAAAAACTGGAGGGAAATATTTTACTTTCATTGAAATTTATTTGGATGGTTTCTTCTTGATATAATTTTGCCAGGGCTGTAGTTTTTCTATTGTATTTAATATCAGCTATATGCTCTTTTTTTCTGCAATTAAATTTCCTGCAGGTCATGCCTATGTAGTCATTCTTGGATCCGTCTTCTTTCATAAAAGGTATTTCATATACTCCTGAATAATTCTCTAAATTAATTGGGTCAATTTTACTGCAAATGATATTCTTTAATTTCTTAGGTGGTTTGGCTATTAAGCAGATATTGAAACGTTTAAGGCTGTGTTTTAATTTTTCAAAAAAGCTTGGATAATATTGGAAAGCGTATAAAGTTTGTATTTTTGCGAATCACCTTTCTTTTCTGGTTTCCTATTATTGGTGATATCCATGATTAATTTATTAATATGGTGTACTTTAAAACCATTATTATAAGCAATTTTACGAATATTCATTATTCAATTTATTTTCAGTACATATTATAAAGGCTCGTCTTATGAGAAATCTGTAGATCTTTGTTGTAGATCTGTAGATCTTTTTAGATTCGGGTTGATCTTTGTCAAAGTCAAAATGGCTGTGAAACTATTATTTGCTTTATACGTGTTATAAATGTTGAACAAATGAACATATAGAAATTAGTTTGTTATATAATTTTTAAAAAAAATGTATATAATGTAGTAATCACGTCCTTGTCGTGCTAAAAAAGTAATGAATGAAGACTTTGGCCAAATATTTCTTTCTGCGAAATATTTGGTGTGTGAGATTTTTAGGGTTATTCTAATTTTCGAAAGATAAAGGCGATTTTCACTAAGAAAACATAACACCAAGAGTAATTCTTCTTATTTTGGAATTTTTAATTAAAATGATATTTTATCATAATTCAATTTCGGAATTTCAGAATTCAATATAACTTTTAATTCAGAGCTTATTAAAATCATAGATCTTTGTTTGATCTTTTTTGAAACAGTATTTCATCTATAACAGTTCTTTCGCAAAAATAGGAAATAAAAGTAATTATAATAATTAACATTATCTGACGACTTAAATAGCGAATTATTATTTTTTTTACATATGTATTTTACACCATATATTTTTACAAATAATATATTTAGAAATTATTTCGAAAAATATATCGGGATTTAATATTTAGATTTCCCATCGGAAGGATACTTGAAACAGGAAAAAATATACTTCGCTCTGTTCATACTAATAATCACAAAAATATATGCTTTGCTATTTTTTTAATTTATTTTTCAAAAAATTAGTTTTGTACAAACCAGCTTAATCATCTTGTATATGCCATCATCTAGGAACTTTCGGTATCCGGGAATTGAGGAACCTGAACATATTAAGTAAATTTCTTTTGATGTCAAACTACATATGCAAAATATATTGCAGTAATCTAAAATGGTTTATTTTATATACATTTTTAAAAAGTAAGTAAATTTATTATGCATTGGTATAAAAAAGATAAAGCTCTAAAAATAAATATGTAATAGGTATGAATGATTAGTCACTTCATTGAATAAATTTAAATGTTAGTTAACTTTATAAAATAAAGAAATTGTTTAACAATTATATATATTGTTTAACAGCTATATTATAACAATATATATATCTAGAAATTATTTAGACTTTTTTTTTTTCATTTTATCAAAGAGAAAATAAAAAATACATTTTTATTGTATTTTTATGGTCCAGATTCTCCGCAGACTAAAGTTTATTAGAATTAAATAAAACACGGTGAAATTTTAATTAGTTATATAAAAACCAAAAGGTTATTGTAGTACCGGTTTTGTAGTAAACGTTTAGTAGTGATGTTTTGTGTACAGTTTAATATTTTAATATGTTTCGCATACATTTTAAATGTAACAAATTGATTGTTTTAAAATATATGATTCAAACATTCAAAAATTTTATTGATTTTAAAGGAACAATAATCTAAACATGATATTTACAAAATCCACCTAAAAGTTCCTTTTAGTCCCATACTTTAATTTAAAATATACAAAGATACATCTTATGTTTCAAACAGTATTTTACATGGTTACTTTGACATAATCTTCTGTAATCTTGGATTTCCCAGAGTAAGAAGGCGGAATATTTTTTCTCGTTTAAAGATTTGTGTTCTTCCTTAATTGTAAATTATAATTAACGTATTATTCATCGTATTGCCAAGATAAAGAAAGAAGTTTTGTCTCTGATTTGCATAATCTTAGTAATTAGAAATACCAAGGCTTTGTTTTTAGAAGTATACCTTTTTAAACTAAGATTAGCTTACTGATAAGAATTAACGTAACGATATTAGAAATTCACTTTTTATTATTTTTTACTCATTTATTCGTAATCCTAGCTTATGTATTAATTTACTGTTATAGCATACAGAAAATAAATTATATATATGTTGACTCCAATTAAAAAAAACAAAAAAAAACACAAATATTTTATTCTTTTTTCAGAAATCTTTGAACTAAAATATACATGTAATCCCCTTTGTTCATTAATTGTATCTTCTTGTGATGAAGAAAATTTATGAAATGTAACCTAAAATTATTGTTAGGTCCTTTAACGTATTAAACGTATTACAGAAAGAATGGGTTTCAAGATCACCATTGTGTATCAACTTTTTTGAAACAAATTCAGTCTAGAAATTATACTTGTTTAAAGATACAGATGGTAAACTGGAATTCATGATACAAAAGAGAAAAAAAAACCATGTTATATCAAATGTTGTTATATAAAAAGAAAATAATAACAATTACTAATATTTTGATTGATCTGACAATTTTGTAACATTGTTCCATTTGTGCAATCCATGTTTTTGTACAACTTGTCATTTTCCAACGGTTTAAAATGTGTTCAGCCAAGGATTTGAACCAGGAACCTTTGGCTTAAGCTTCGAATACTCTACCAACTGGTCTATTCAAAAGAAATCTTGTGAACATAATTCACTCGGATAGATTTTTGATAATGACAGCTGGTATGTTATCTAAAAAACTCAACAGAATAAATCGCAGGTATTGGAACTCCAATTAAACGTTGAATATGTAAATACAATTCATTAATTTAGCAGAAATATTATAATTGGTACAGAGTAAAACCTGTTTTTAACGATACTCTTAATAGGAGTACCGTTAAGGAGATAATATTCACTGTAAATAATTTGCAGCAAAGTATCCGGTCATTCGACCGTTCGTATAGAAAACGGTTACATAACCGTAATTTAACGCTGTTCTCACCATAATATTACCTATATTATGGTCAAAATACTGTTAAATTACGGTTACGTAATCGTGTTCTATAAAAACAGTTGATTGTCCGGAAACGTTGCTGCAAATTTTTTACAGTGTTCCCCATAGCATTTTTATGGCGATAGCAGCATTTGCATGGAAACTAGCTGAAACAATACTATAGCTATAATTCGGTTTATTATTAACCTGTCTACAGTATGACCACAAAAGTCCCTTGCCACCCTCTTAACTTCGGAACGGCTGCTGCTATATTCATAAAAGTGGTGTCTAGGTATAGTGAAGTGGCCGTGCGCTACTGAATGGAACCGCCTATGGCGCTACCTGGAAAACGGAAAAAGATACGGAAAAAAGTGATTTACAAACTTGTAGAGCATCATAGATTTAGTAAGAAAAGACACCTTGTGGACATTAATGCGAAGAATAGAACGGTTAAAACGCGCGTTTTTTTTTCGTGATTTCTTACACTGTGACGTCACGAAACTTGAACGGAAGGGGAAATGATTATATTTCGAACAAAAGACGACACCGCAATTTGTCACAGTGGTATTGTTTGTGATTCCCAATCAAAACGACGCATTACGGGCGCTTGTGCCAACGTGTCACCCTCTATGCTCCAACGTGTGCAACGTGAAATTCAAACAAGGATCTAAATGTGCATTGCAGCTGACGGTGAGTAGTTTGAACATCTCAAATAAATGTATATTGTTGTAGCTAGTTGTTTTTTTTCTTTCTAAGATCGTTTTGTCACATCACAGTGTAGGAAATCACGAAAAAACAAATGTGCGTTTTAACCGTTCCATTCGTCGCATTAATGTCCGCAGTGTGCCTTTTCGTACTAAATCGATGGTGCTCTACAAGTTTGTAAATCACTTCCCCCCCCCTATCTCTTTCCGTTTTCGAGATAGGAATGCTAACTCCGCAGTTTTCCACCAGGTGGCGCTGTAGGCGGTTTCATTCAGTAGCGCATGACTACTTTACTATACTTAGACACTACTTTTATCAATATAGCAGCAGCCATTCCGAAGTTAAGAGGGTGGCAAGGGACTTTCAAGGGCATACTGTATAATGATAATTTTGGCCTATTCAAACTGACTCTGTTTACGTATCTCTAAAATTAAATATATATATATATATCATGTCAAATAAATGTTAAAAATATTTTTAATTTACCTATAGAGGGGGATTATCTCTTATGTATTTAAATTTTACTTTTAAAGATTAAAATTAAATGGAAAATTTCTATATTCACAAATATAAATTTGTTTTTATCACAAAAATAAATTTGTGTGTTTTAAATCAATTTGTGTTAAGGTGTAATAATTGAGGTGTTATTTCAAAATATGTTCTGTCAACTTGACTATCTGATCAAGATTATGATATTTCATGATGTGCGCCATGTTGTCGTATTGGTATAAATGTAGACCTTGTGATGTTTACGGAATTTTGATATTTATTGTGAGTAATATATTTTATCTATTCATTAAAAGTTTTTTATTTCCAAATTTACTATTTCCAATTGTTTTCTGGTAATAATACAGTATACCTGGATGAATATAGTGATCTTAGCATAAATGCCAGTATATTTATGAAATAGTGTATTATTTTTAAAACACGTGTGGATACTTCCAGGCTGATGATTATATCTACGCCAGTTTTTTCATATCCAATTATAATTTAAATCTCTTGTTATCCAATTTGCTATTATATTTAGTTCATATTTCTTTTCAAAATCTATTTGTATTCACTTGATATCAACTTCAATTTTTTTTCTCTCTCGCTCTCTTTTTAAATATTCTTGATATTTTCAGTATTTTTGGCAAATTACCATTGAAGCAAATGCTATGGTAAAATTATGATTGCACTTGTCAATTTATTAACAATGTGGTATTTTGTCTACACTTTATTACTAATTATCTCTTAGGAGATTTAAGTAGAATGTTACAAGAACATGATATGTTTTTTGAAATTCACAGATATTATAATTATATATTTATATATGTCAAAATTGAAACTACTCGCTTTATACATTTCCAAGCTAAATGCCTAATTTACTGAACAACGTTTTATAAAAAACAGATTCTGTGCGATACAGTCTAGTTTTCACTTCAGGCTGACAACAGATAAGCAGCTTATGTGAAGCCTGCTAGCCTTAGATTTTGAAAACGATGTGTCCACTGAAAATAAAATTTTATAGTGAAAGATGTTTTAAAAGGAAATCTTCATTCACTGAAATATCTTTTAATCCGCTTATTTCCAAAGTAAACATTTAATCACATTTGAATGTATTACGTTCATTTCTCTACACATATTTAAAAAAAAAGTTTCATTATATTGAGTATTGTGATCAGTTTACTCTCGAATTATCAAGCATTTAATGTGAAATGATTAATTGAAATTTTAGCTTATCTTTCTGTATTAGCATGGAGTTGTAAATCTCACCTTTGTTAAAGGAGAAAAGTGTTACTTGTTTTTGTCTTATGAAAGTGCGTAAGACAATCTAAGAACAGTTTCTAAAAATTTTAGTTTGGATTGTGGGATACTGAAATTGTAAGCTTTAGAATTTCCCTTAATCTTAGAAGAACAATTTTCTAACATTATACTGTTGCATGCTTATTATTCTATTTTTAGTTTATTGTAGATTATACACCTAAACTTGTACGACTTGTACACCTAAAGACTTGCCCTATTAGGACTTGAGACGCCCATTAAGACTTGTACACCTAAAATTTAAATTTAAATCTGAGTTTTAGATTTACTTTCTCTCTGTATGTTTCTCTTCATTCGTGAGCTGATAACAAAATTTTGCCAAATGCACAGTAAAGGACTGCGCTTGGATATAAGAAAACAGAGAATCCACCCTGTCACTAATAAAGATTAATAGGCAGTCACATGTACACGGTCATGGAAAAAATTTCTAATACAGACGATCACCTATTTTTAAATGGAATCAGCCATTATAGATGGGAGGCATATTTTAAAGATGACTGAGAACGGTAGTGACATATGACTGTATACATCTTGTATTTGATCTGTACTTTTCAGTACTATCTTTTTATTTGATTGTAGTCAAATAAAAAGAATTATCTAATATTGGATACCTTCAAGATACATTACAATAAGCCCAGATTGTAAAACATAAAGGTTTTTTTTTCACCAGACTAGACATGTGCTTGTTAGCCAAGACAATCGGCAAGCCAATTGGGAATTATCATACGTGTGAAATCGCCTATTAAGCTAAAGTGTGATTTAAACAATTAAACTAGAAATTAATATTGACGGACCATTTCATGAAATGTAAAACAAGCGTGTGAAGTAAATGTTTTCAATTGAAACACATAAGTGTCATTGTCCATATGTATGGAAGTGTGTAAGACAGGTTTTTATATGTATTCCTGGGAAAAAAGTATTTCTGTCCATACAATTACATTTTATATCTGAAGTTTGTATTCATCTGTTCAGAGGTGAGGCGAAATGACATTTTTATGTTTATTTAAGCTAATTGCACTGAAAATGAACCAGCCAGTTTGACATGCCAAATCTTTAACAGGTGGCTGAGAACCGCTAATGTAAATGTAATGAATTGGTGATAATTATAAGCAAGGTTTTAAACAGAAAGTTTTGAAATAACATCAGTATGTAGAATATTTGTGTAATAGATACATTAAACTTATCTGCAGTCATATTAAATAGTCATATTCAATATTCAGTACTTTAAGATTACAAGTAGTACTTAAATTTAGACAGCCAGCTATTAATTCTTAGTGTAGTAGAGTCTTTAACTGAAGACAGAGTCCATGAAAGGGACCGCAGTTAGTCTTCAGTGGTTGAGTGAAGGGATAATTTTCAATATAAAATCTTTCACATATCTAGAATAAGAAAGGAATTCGTGAGCAAAACGAATAAAAATACAAATAATATTGTCGATACGCAAAGAACTGGATGCATTGTAACCCATTATTTTTGAAGGTGTGTTTTTAGTTGTGTTATGCAATTATTTCCTGAATGAAATGTTATTTTAATATGAGGAGTGTATAATAATCTATAGGTAATATACAGGGATATACGAAATATTCGAAATTGCTGAAGATGAATTCTTTACTGTGTTATCTGAACTGTAATTAAAATATACTTTTACATACTATGAAGTATATATGCAGATTGTTAGTTCATGTACAGGGATGCATAAAAGAATTCGAGCATCTTTCCGGCTATGGATTATAATTGCTAAAATCTGGTTTTGAAATGTACGATGCCTTTCTAAATTGTTTGGTTAGATATTTTCTATCATCTTTTTAAAAAGCGAAGCTCCGTTACAGTATTGTGGCGGTGTTGGAAAGTGGTTCATAATCCACGCCTTATGCATGATTCTTTTTACTGTTTCATTTTACTTTTTGACTGCATTCTATACCTGTATATGTACGTGTATATATATATATATATATATATATATATATATATATATGTATAATATCTGATTTTGTCATATTGTAGCATTCTTATTTATTTATTTATGATTGTGACTGAGCATGTGTGCAGGTCATACGAAGGTCTGGACCGAGTTCATTGGCTAGCTTCATCTGCCATATTGTTTCAAATTGGAGGCAACTTAAAAATTTAAAATTCAAACAGATGTATTAAAAAAATAGAAATAAAAAAATTTTTTCATTTCAATGTTCGACCATTGTACATGGATTGCGGAGCCTTTATTGTTTGACATCTATTTAAAAAAAATGTCTAAGATATAGCAATGAGAAATTCTAGAGTGGCTGACATTTTCAAACAATTTCATTTTTGCCATGTGTTATCACTCGTATTTATCAACAGATTTCGATGTCACTAAGTATGTATGTAGGACATACCAATATCTGGCCAGCTTCGTTGGCCAGCTTCATCGGTCATCTTGTTTCAAAATGACGGCCACTTATACATTTCAGATACAGAAAAGATATACAAAAATATAAAAATCTAAAAATTTTATCCTTAAGTGTTTTGCCTTGATACAAGGAACCCGGAACATTTTTTTTTGTTGTTGTTTTTGCTGTAGGTTTCATTTATGAGCTTAATTGTTGTACCCGTTGTGTGTGTGTGTGTGTTTGTGTGTTGCTACCCTCCTATGCTTAAAACTACATTTTCATATCCTCCAGCGTCAATTTCGCGTCAAGTGCCTATTTTGGCGACCAAAAATAAATCGCAATAATGAAGCGAAATTGGATATAACTGACTAATTTAGCGAAATTCTCATTCAAATTCAGTATTCACGAAAATTGAGATTCAATCTTCTATAATGTGGTTACACACGGTTTAGCTTCATTTGTTTGGGATAAATTAGCTGTTTTTTGAATGAAACTATGAATAAGTAAGCTACTTATTTCTTCTGGTGCAGGCTGGAAGGAAATTTGTATTTTTTTATTGCTTTAATTTATTTAGCCATGGAAACGTATTCATTCCGTCTGTCATAAAATGCGGAATTTAAATTTAAACTAAATAAATAATCAAGTAAAGTAAGTGAAAATGTTTTAGGTAGGTATTTGTTCACTTTAAATATTTAAAGCTTTGAAATTAGTCCATATAATTCATTGACTAGATATTAATATTGTATTAGCGATTTGTTTATGTTAAATGATCTCATCAAATGGTGTTTTTTCACATATATTATCTGTCGCTTTTTATTGTCTATAAAATTACTCCTATACATTAAATGTATAATTAATAACATAAACCAACGAAATAATTTCTAAAAAATAACGCAAATCCTAAAAACAAATTTAAAGTAATAATTGATATTTAATCAAAAACCATACCCCAAGTTTCAGTCAGATTTAGTGAATAAATCTAATTTTATGTGGTAAAATCACAAACATTAAAATAAAAAAAAAACAGAATTTAAAAGTAAGTTAAAATAGTTATTTATCACGATGATTTCTAAATAAATTATATTACTTTTAACCAAATATGTTCTGGAGACATTTTTCATTCTATGGTTTTCGGAAACTAATTTTCTCAAATAACGTAAATGAAATGATAAAACCTTTTTAAAAATCCATTGGAAAATGTAGACTAATCAATTGTTTCACACAGAATTTTCTGAATGCTTTACCGTTCTAGTACATCGCACCAAATGTCTTACTTAATTTTAGAAAATGTAATCAAAATTTGAATACAGATGACGATACTTGCCATTGTCAGAAAATCGAAATGCAAATATTTTCCTATCACTGCTTGATATAATGCTTGTTGAGGCAAATTCTAATGGAAAGGACACAGCGCTGAAATATTATATTTTTAAATCCGATACGAAACTTCAAATATATATATTTCTGCGAAACTCTATTAATAAGTTTCTAATTGTTAGCGCAGTATAATAGATAATTATTATGCATCAACAGATCTTGAAATATTATGACACTAATTAGTTTATTTATGCAAATATATGCAAATCTGTTTTGTTGCATGTCAAATAAAATTTATGTTTAAAAGGAAAATATTTTATCAAGCGCATATCGCATGTTCTAATTACCTTTTGTCCTAGAACAGAAAAGATACAGGGTGTCCAAAAACTTTTTGACAGATTTTACAATTCAATAAAAAAAATTAAGCAATTGGCATACGAGAGTGCGATTTCAACGAAAATCTTTCTTATAATTAAAAAATTTATTTAACAACAACAAAAAAAAATTTCAAACATTTCTCATAGATGGCGCTACTTCTGCAAAGTTACCGAAGAGGTATAATGCCTTTATACATAACAGTCGCGAAAGACACGCAGTGCTGATACACAGTTTTTGCCCAAACTATACAATCCACATATGCACGCCTTCATGAATTTAATTAGACGGGTGAGACAAATCAACAAACAATTTGTTTGACGTTTGACGATAATGATTTATTGGATCGCCAATATTTATAGGATGACTCTGAAATATAATAGGGACATACGGACAAAAAATTAGATTGGTCATTACGATTTTGTAAAAAAAAAAGAATCGCCAAATAACTTGCCGAGCTCTCTATTATCGTCAGACTAATGTTTGTTGCCTCGTCTCACTCGTCTAATCGAACTCATGAAGGCGAGTATTGTTTAATTCTGGAATGTGAATTGCCTTAGTTCGGATGAAAACTGTGCATAGGCACTGTGCGTCTTCCGCCACTGTTATGTATAAAGGCATTCTACAACTTAAGTACATTATCTGATTAGGTATCATTAGGTTACATTAGGTATCCGATATTTACTTCCCAGAATTGTCCATGCTTATTGTTATATAAACATCAAATTCTAAAAAAAACTAGCATTTACAAACGTAACGTCATCTATGAGAAATTTTTGGAACTATTTTTTTTTGAAAGAAAATTTTCGATTATAAGAAGCATTTTCGTTCAATCCGCACTCTCGTAGGCCTGTTGCTCAATTTTTTATTGAATTTTAAAATGTGTAAAGCAATTTTGAGACACACTGTATTTTAAAATGATAAATATTTGCATCAAATGTAATCTATTTATCTATAATAAGAACAGTGTAATAAATTTTATAAGTTCTCCCTATTAGTGTGCTAGGTTTCCTTTATCCAAAATATTATTTTCTTCTTTCTATTATTTTAATTGTTCTTAGAAATTTATCTGTATACTTTAGCTATGATATTTATATTTCTCCTCTTCCATAAATATTGTTCATGTGCATACAACATTTTAAGAATACATATATTAAAATGTTTTATGCACATGAACAATATGTATGCATATAATGATATTTACTTCCAGAATTGTCCATGCTTATTGTTATATAAACATCAAATTCTAAAAAAACTAGCATCTCTAGTTCTAGATGCTTATTTTTATTATCTTTTTTAATTAATGCATATTTATAATATGCTTAAAATGTTTTTAAACATTATAAAAAAATACTTCTTTAGTTTTGAAAATAAACGATTCCATATATTAATATTAAATAATGTTTTTATACAAGTGTAATTATCGTTTTATAATAATGTATTTTTCTACACTGCATTATTTTAATTTAATAAACTAAATAATATAAGTTCAAAATAAATTTTACATGATTCTCCACTCGTTGGAAAAAGCATAATATGCAGCTAGAATATATATTGAACATAACTGTCAGTGATGCGTGTTTAATAAGGAATAATTAAATGTAAAACAAGAAACCACGTGCTATATTGTCCCCATAATGCGCAGAAAAAATGCTTTTTACATATGTTTAAAGGGTAAAGAATTATTCCATGCATATTTGAACAAGAATGAAGAAATCTTCCTTTCTCTTATTTTTTCTATTATTGCTATATTTGTATTATTGTGTAATTAGTTTTTTCTATAATAACACTTCTTTAATAGATTTATTTTTGTAGATTTAATAAGAATGTTATAAATTAAAATAATAGTAACTTTTACATGTAAAATGCATTTAGTTTGGAAAATTCATGTCAGCTGGGAATATCAATTCGTAATGGAAAATTCTGGCCGTTACTTATTAGACATTAGATATCGGAATCAATGTCTAGTAATTAAATGATAGAATTTTCCGGTACGAATTTATTTTCCCAAACGGTACGAACTTCCGGACAACCCAACACATATATATATTTATTTAAATACGATAGTTCTGACCGTGTATTTTTCTTACATAAACTAATATTACAAGAAAACCCTTTTTTTTTTTACATTTATAATCCTGACTGAAAATGTATTAAAAAATACTATTATCAGTATAAATATTTTGTAAGAGAATTTACAGGAAGGCTTGACATGAATTAATTAAAAATAATCAATAAAATTATTCGTTACATTTAAAAGCTTTAATAACTGCTATATTTAATTGATTTAAAGTTTGGATTACAAAGTAATAAATTAGTTAGAAAAGTAATTAGATATTTCTATAAAAAGATAAAAATGAAATAACTGCAGAATAATCATTACAGAGTGAAAATTACATCTAAAGTATTTCTTAAAATATGATATGAATATTTGCATATTTAAGTGCAATTATAAGTGCAATTGACAATTATTTATCTTTTCCCCAACATTAAACTATACTCTATGCTTCACAGACATTAACTGTAATCTACTTTCTCTAACACAATAGAAACTATTTACGAAGCTTAATATTCTGGTAAACATTGTAACACCATATTTAGATATAACAGTAGTTCGTACTACTATTTTAAAGCAACAAACAAACATCTCTTCGCGATCTTTTTACACATGCGTTATTCTCCATTCATGAGAAACAATATATTTATAAATAATTTACTTAATACTTTCTAAAACTAAGATAAATATTGTTTGCATTTGTTTTTTGATAAATAATGCAAATACATATATAAATATGTATATAGACACAGAAAATGTTTATTATATGTATAACGGAATAAAAATATTATACTAACATATTCAGAAAACAATTAGAAATATCATGAAAAAAGTATACCCAATCAAAGCAATATCAGAATAATGTAATTGCTGAATTTTTTTTCATTTCAATAAAATAAAGTATTTACATTTTATAGCTAACATAACTTTTTTGTTAAAAACATATTTATTTTAAAAGCAGTACTATAATAAATTTGATTATGAATATTTTAGAAAAGAAAATTAACTTTTTCTTTATGTTTGCTAATATTTTAATTAACCTTAGGAGATTTCGTTTATTATGATGCTCCTGACAGTATGAAACATGTTTAGTGTAGATTTTAAAAGCGAGAGGACACATATTTTTCTAAATTGTTTAATTATATATATTTGCTAACGTAAACAAAAATATTTTTTAAATATAATATTTTTATATCTTGTTATTCGATTTTTTTAATTTATTTTTTTAATTTAATATATTTGACAATGTAACATATTCTGGCGTATAATACACTTTTTTTAAAATAAAAAAGGTGTCACATTTTACAATCACACTTTATATGCCGGGTATAAAAATTAAAGCATAAGAATTCAAATTTCTACTTTTTTGAACAAGACAGGAGACTTTGTTTATGATTTTACTGCCCGAGAAGGACTGTTCTGACTATGAACCAAGTCTGTAGAGCATAGATGACACTTCAGGTCCCCTTTATTACCCAATTGGCTGCCAACCATAAGTATACTCGTGGTTTTTAAATCTAAAATTAGGAATTCGTACTGGAAATTTCGAAAGACGAATTTTTACTTTAAGTAATTACGAAATGTCTGTAATTAAAGAAATATTTGTAATTAAATAAAGTAAATATTGCTATTAGTATTTTCTGGTATGAATTCGAACTTTCTAAATAAAATAAAATTCTGGTAATTTTAACCCGGCAGTGAACATGTTAAGGTTAAATGTATTAAAATATCCCTACGGTAAACACGACAGAGGGCGGTGTCATGAACGATAGATGTGAATATATCAAAATAACGAAAACAATATTTGTGAAAAGATAAAAATACAAAATAATATCACTGCCGGTTGAATCAACTAGAGCTAGATTCCAAAGATTTGTAGGCATTTAAGCGTATTCAAGGTTTCAAGGCGTATGTCATCACATTACATTTGCTTAATTTTTATGGTTGTAACCATGGAGTAAAGAGGAACTGGAGGTGAAATATTTACGTTTGGTGTGACGCCAAAGATGTAACTCTACATTCGGCACAAACAACTGGCGGCTTCCTTCGAAAACCTCTCTCCGTCCAATAAAATCTCTTTTTTGGGCCAAATGATATAAGCGATAACCGGTTTCACCTTGCAAGCCGTTTTTACGGCTTATTTCAAGTTACTTTCTCTTAACTCTGTGGTTTGTACTACTATCAATAAACAAAATATTTAAAATTACGCACTGCTTATTCTAACATTTAAAACCCCTTGCTATCCGCGATGCAAATCTAAATTCTCTCTTTAAACACCTACGTTCTTCAGGCTTACATTTCTTCCTGCCGCAAGCAAAACTGTCCTTACTTTCTTACAGGAACTTTTTGGTGAACACACAGTTATTCGCCATATGACATTGTCGGCTCGAGAAGTTTTTGCTGCTGGCTGACCAGATTGTTCCCTTTCAGTACATATCCAATCATAAGATGGTGCTCAAATCCCCTGCTCAACAATGCGAAACCCCCCGACACAATTTCTGACTCATTTTTATTCGCAAAGGCATAAAATTGGCAGGCCTGACAGTTGAAGCGATTTGGAATCGAAATGAGTTTTTCATTTTCTGATAGATAAATTACTTGTCGAGTTGTAAGCGATTCGTGTCATGTGACGACCGAAGTTTCTCCTTTAAAAAAAAAAAAAGGAAAAGTCATTTCGATGTCAACAAACAGCCTTGTTAAGAACAAACAGCCTTAAGCTAAACAGAAGCAAAACATAATTCGATAGTGAAGCCGGAAAAAAGCGAGATATTTACACCAGGGGAACGATCAGGTTGACCAAGCACAACAACTTCTCGAAACTAACATACAATTCTACAGCGTCTAGAACGCTTAGTGTGTAAACCGGCTATTCCAGTAATGCTTTAAAAATTGCTAAAAAATTATAGCCGATGAATGTGAAACGATGCTGTACTATAATAGGGCGATCGCAGCGATATCTGCTAGCTCTTTTCAACGTAAACAAAAATTTAGTAAATTATCATTTAGTAAATATCGTTTCCTTAGCCATGATCACTATCTTTCATAATTTTAAAGCTTATGAAAATAACTATCTAAGTCAGAGGAAACAGGATATAATTTAAGAATTTGAAATACTTACTGGCGGAAACATTTTCTCAGTTTGATTCTTATACAATGTTTACGTTGAAAATTGCTAGCAGATATCGCTGTGATCGACCTCTTATCGTTCAGCATCGTTGCACAGTTATCGGTATCAATTTTTACTTACCCATCATACGTAGTATAGGGTAAGTCTTGTAATCTTTTTGAAAATCGAAAAATTTTTTTTGACGGATTTACACGTTTCAGACACAAAAATTTGCCGTCCGTCTGTGTGTCTGTGTGTCTGTGTGTGTGTGTGTGTGTGTGTGTGTGTGTAAACGCTCTATATCCCGAACAAATTGAGATAGAGACTTGCAATTTGGTATGTACTTAGTATGTAATAATGGGAAGAAGCCTATTTCATTTCAATAACCTCGATTAACCGGAACATTTTTTTTCGGACTCTCGAAATATTCGTTCTGATGAAAGGTATATAAAAATTTTCGAAATTGTTTATTTTAAGTAGTAAATATAAAAAACAATAAAAAAACATAAATTTTGCATAAAACATGAAGTCGATCGGATAATGAGTTGCCGAGATATTTGTAATCCTATTTTCCACACTCTTCAATTTTTCATGACCCTGAATTTCATCCAAATTTCACTTCAAAGATATATTTTAATTGGAAATTTGACGCTTAATCAGATGCAATAAACCGCTAGTTAATAGGAGTATTATTTTTGGAGTTATAAGGAAAAACCTCTTTCAAGCAATTCAGTAATCGAGCCTTTTTATGACGTCATCAAGCCACGATTTTATTTGAATTGCAATGCATTTTATAAGTAGTTTACACATTTTTATTTTAATATTTTACATTATACATATACATGATGGGTAAGTATTACGGTGGCCTCCAACGACTAGTTTAGTACTATTTTGTATCCGATTTTCACACTATTTATTCTGGGCGCTGTAACCATACGGTTAATAGGTGTGTGTTCTCCTACTAGTTCCAGTAAGGTAGCAAAGATAGTTTTTTCTTGCGGCAAAAAGAAACGTTAGTCTGATGAACGTAGCTGGTCGTATAAACAAGGAATTTGGATTTTCGTATCGATAAGTAATTTGTCTAAAATTATCTCATAAATAAACATGGAGTGGTTTAAAACTGACTGCAGTCATTGCTTTTTAATTCTTTTTAGTGTATATTCATGCTACACATCTCATGAAATATTCTTTGAAAAAAGGGGTCTTGCGCATAATACAGTTAATATACCTAAAAACAGAAACATTAAGGATCAAATCGTAGATGCTTGTTATGCGCCGAAGGCACGATATACGCCGAACGCGTTATACGGCAGATGACGCTATACACCGGTACATTAATTTACAACATGCATTTGATAACAAATGCAAAAATATATTTTGTCGTATAAGGAAATGGTAATGCGTTTATTATTTAATAAATTATAAAATAAATACTGATTCTTATTTTCCAAATTGCTTTAAAAAATTATTTTAAATTATTTATCTCAAAAAAATAAATTTCTTCTATTTCTAGGTCACAAGAGAATTTATGTTTTATAATCTACTACTCGAAATAAAATCTTTAACTTGTGTTAAATACAGATTGCTATTTTTTTTCTAGTCTAGGTGGCTCTGCCCCCTACGAGCTACGCTCGCTAACCCCCGTTCTGACACCGTATGATTTAAAAACACTCTGATTTGATTAACTCTAAAACGATTACGGAAGATTGTTTTATAATTAAACGACGAGTGGAGATCTGCTGTAACCGGGTTTTCATTCATTTTCCTTTGATTGAGGGATTTTAAGGTCGAATCAACTGCTGTCGAAATAGCTAACAACTGTTTTCCTGATTCATTAAAAAAGATCAATTAAATATTTAAAAATCAACTCGTGTGAAGTCGTTAAGTAAACAATGTCGCTGCATCGGAGAATTTTATAAGGATGCTATAGAAAATTGGTTACTTCGCCATTATCTCGTCGACTACTTTCTATAAAAAGAAAAGAACTGTCGCCAAAATATATCATTTAACGCCAAACCTGCATGATCGTGGCGTCGCGTCGCATTCAGTTGACATGAGATGCGTTACACGTATTATTTATTTCCTCGAGGGATTTTTAATTCAACATTTATTTGTCTTTTTGATTTTTCTCCATTACCCCGTCGATCAATTTTCATTAAAAAAAAAAAAAAAAAAACTATCGCCAAACTGTAACGCCAAATAAACAAATAGAAGAATTTTACAATTGGAATCTCAAAAATAAAAATAAAAATATAAAATATAAAATAAATAAATAAATAAATAAACAAATAAATAAAATACCAGAAATTCGGAAAAACCCCACTCACCAAAGTGTCAACTATAAAAATAATCTTGGATATTTATTTACATTGCTTTTCTTAATTATCTCTCTCGGCTGGTGAATAAATGTTTGTGACGTCAGTTTAAACTGATCTATTGTATGTAACTGTTCATTGCAACATTTTTCAATACCTTTTCTTTTTTAATATCATGGCAGTGCCGTTTAAATATGCAATTGTTATTTTAATTAATAAAATAAATAATAAATGAGTGAAACATAATGGAAAATATATGTATATGTCGAATTAAAATCCACTTGATGCCATAACAAACACATGTGATGCCTCTGACGTCAAGTGAATGTGATGCCACATTCATGCATTTTTGGTGTTAAATCCTATAATTTGCCGATATGTTTTTCTTATGAAAAGTGGTCGACGGGATAAAGGAGAAGTACCATATTGTTAATGATATTTTAACAATTTATTAGTTATTTTGGTATTTTAAAGTTAATTATTAAACGTAAAAATATAGTTTTTAATTGAGAGGAAATATTATTTACGCTGTTTTAAAATTTGCAACAATAGGTAAAATATTTGTCCGAATAAATTAATCTCTCGTGTAAATAACATTTTTAATTGAGATTGTATGAAATATTGTTATTGGAGCATTTTAAATATGACGTAAGTGTCCCTACTGAATGCTTTGGAAACGCATAATAATTTATTTATTTCTCTTTTTAATAATCAAGCGCAAGTATATTTTTTATTACGTAATTTTCTACATTTACCGCTTTTAACACGTGATCATTTAATTATTATTTTAAAGTTTTATTTCTTTTTTTAATAGTCACGTGTAAATACATTTCTTAACTGAAAGGGAAAATTATTATGTGCGCTATTTTACAAATTGGCAAAAATTCAAATAATGGATTTTTATGAAATACGAAATAAATATTCATCAAAATAATGAAAATTTTAAATAAAAAATTGAAATATCTCCTCAAAAAATTACTCAAATAAAAAAAAATAATTGCAGTCTGCACACCGCAACCTTGTTAACTATAACCTTATAAATTATGGTTAAATTACTGTGCAAATTTTTAGTCCTATAAACTTTTTTGAGAAAACTATTTTCACCAACTTTAATATTAAATATCTCTTAAAACAATTCTTCGTTTTAAAAACTGTCTACTTCAGCGTATTTATCGAACATTTCTTTATAAAACTACCAATTTTTAAATTTCTAGATGCATTAGTTTTCTGGATATTAGTCCAGAAATAATTCAAGGCCTAAAATCTTTATTGACAGCGGCTGCTTTTTTTTAATATAGAGAGAAACGTTTCTCGAAAAAATGGGGTAAAACATAGAATCAAAGAATATGGCTAAAACTAATAAAATACTTTAAATTAAACTAACTATATGAAATTTCGAATGCCTAAATTTCCATCCATGCAGTACAGGTAGTTGGCTCGTACAAAATATTAGATTCGGTGTAGTATCAACAATGAGTAAACAAGTAAGTTTCATTTTTAGGGTTTCGTTCATCTCACGAAACCCTATTACTCCCGCTGCGTTGTCTGTCCGTCACAGAGCCATTCTCAAAAACTACATAACTTACAGAGTTGAAACTTCGTGTATATAGATGAATACCAGCTGTAAAGACCTCAAAATATTAAAATTTGAAAATTTCGCATTATTTTAATAAATAGAGATAAAAAAAAAAATTCTAACAGCCCTTTTCCTATTAAATTGAAGTATTTTTCGTCATAGCAGAAACCAAAGATTAAAAATCCCCAATGAAATTTTCTATCAGACGATTTCCACGTGAAAAATGAAAATGAAATAAAAAGTTTCACCCATTGAAAAAAAGATAAATATGAAATAAAATTGATTGACGTCGTAGTCGTAATAAAACGGAAAACGTCTACGATTTCTCAATAATACAAGGAGTATGAGTATGAGTAAGTACACAAAGCAGATTAATATCACGTCATCAGAGAATTAAAAGAAAATCTGACGTCATATGGGAAGTTTAACTAATTTTTCAAATGTTTCAGAATAATACAAAGCGAGTATCAGTATAAATAATAGAGAATAGTAAATATATTAGTTTGAGAAACACATTGAATCGTGATAAAAATCCGATTATGGAAATACTCGCATATTTCAACATTTTGAAGGTGTACAATTTGTTTATTTTTGAAATTATTTTTTAAAATATTGCATTTAGTCCGTATGACGGATATTATTATGACAGAATATAATAGCGGGCTTGGCCCGCTATCCGGCTGGTTTAGATATTCGAAAAAACGAAAAAAATAGATCGGTAAATTTTTACTTTATAAAAAACATAACTTTTTGTTGTTGTTGTTGTTGCTAAATGAAATTTGTTTGAATTTATTAAAGAAAATATAAAGTGTTTTGAAAGGAATATTAAACAAAACCCTTTGAGTGAACTTCGATCACACTTACCCACTTGTTAAAATAATACTTGGACAAAAATACGTTCATTCAGTTGGCACTCTTAAGATGCACGAAAAACTGTACAATTCATTGTCGTGTCCTTTTTGGACAAACCCTCATTAATAAAGATGATTAATGCATGCTTAATGTATGTAAACCAACAAAACAACGGAGTTCCAACGCAGGGGTCGCAGTGTCCAATATTTATATATATATTCGCCAACACTATTTTAAATATATAATATTTGTGTTAGCTTCCTTTTCAAATATTAAAGAAATCTAGCACGAAGATAATAGTTTTGAGATTTTGGTTGCAAATATTTAAAATATATTGAACGCTGCAATCTCAACAGCGCCGCCATCCGTTACTGCAAATATCGCCATTAAACTTCTACATGCGCCAGTGAATATATCTTTGTTTTGTGGTGTTTGTGAAATGATTATATTTAAAACTGAAATAGAAATAAATGTCGTACTGTTTTTTAATTAAATTTTATTAAATTACATATTCTAACAAATAAAATAAAATAGATCATCTGTACTGTAGATATTTTAATTCTAAATACGAGGGTAAGTCATTAAGTAAGTCATAAAAGATAATTAAATAATAATTTACAATGATATTCACTTCAAAACTATATTTATTTCTCAAAATATTCTCCACCAATATTTATGCATTTTTATAACCATTGTATCACTGCCCCAACACCAGCTGCATAACATTCTTTGGGTTTCAGTCTCAGCCACATCAGGACTTCCAATTGAACCTTTTCATCATCTGTGAACATCATCTTGCAACTTCTTCAACATCTACCCTACAGCTTCGACTTAGCCCCAAGTTATTTTCATCTGTTTAGTCCACTAAAAAACTATCTTGGAAGCAAGATGATGATCACAGATAATGAAAAGGTTCAACTTGAAGTCATAATGTGGCTGAGACAGGAACCCAAAGAATTGTATGCAGCTGGTGTTGGGACACTGATAAAACGGTGATATAAGTGCATAAATATTGGTGGAGAATATGTTGAGAAATAAAAATACTTTTGAAGTGAATATCATTGTAAGTTATTATGTAATTATCTTTTGTGACTTTTCCTCGTATATAATTGAAATTTGTAGGTTGGGTGTTGATTTTAAGTTGGTCCGATAGACTTTCCTTATGAACTCTAGTTTTCACCTATTCTGTTGTACTCCTTAGTACACACAAATAGTTCGTTTGACAACAGTCTACGAAACGGATATATCTAACCGGTACCGAACAGAGGGGCACTGGCCCATGAAATTGTGCTACTTCAGCAGCTATTTAGAAGGATGATGAAAAATAATTATTCCATTTCGAAATGAAAGCCATCATCAAAAGAAACTAAATGATAAACTGTAGTTATTATTGGTCAGATACATAAAATAAATCATTTTTAAAGGCATATTCAGATACATACAAGCAGCGTTGAAGCATTATAAAAATATATTCTTAATGAAAGTCAAAATAAACAAATGAGTTTCAATCATAAAAAAGAGACAGGATTTTCTAAAATTGTAAAAAGAATTCGCTGCATGAAACATTTCTTTTATTTCACAACTTGTAAACGTACGGGACGATTAGAAATTATCACTATCGTTAAAGTACTATGTGACAGTGTAAATGTTTTTTTATGACAGGATAGATGCTGTTGAGGCAAGTTCATAACTCGTCGCGAAGGCACAAAGTTTGATTAGCAACGGAGACAGTTATCGAAATCCAGATAAAATATCCAACACACATCAATACAATAGAGACAGAAACTAAATTAATTTCAAAAGTTACCTCACTGATTAGCATATATTTAGATTGAATATTTGTCAACAGAAATATGAAACAGTTTAACAGCAGACAAAGAAAACTTAATAATCTCACTAAACCAATGATGGTTTCTTGCGCGTATAAAAGAGAATTTGAATATAATACTCGTTGTGTTTAAAAAAATATAAAAAAATAGAATATGATATATTTCGTTGGTTTAAGTGATTTAAAATAGACAGTTGCGCAGAGCATTAAAAAAAGTTGTTAGTTAATATTTCAAATTTTAATTGCTTAAAATACGTCATAAATGCTGCCAACATAATGAAAAAGTGCCCAAGCCGGGAATCGAAACCGGGTCATCAGTATAGCACACTGACGTTCTACCAACTGAACCACTTGGGAAAGATACTCAGCCTGGCAGTTTCTCGCTATAACATGGTGGAATGGCTAAAAACGCAGCACAAGATGGAATATTTTCCTTGAGCCACCAACCCTGGGACACACACGAAATCAAAGAAAATCCAGCAGTGATAATTGAATAAGTCTATATTTAATACTAGGAAATTTTTCCATAGAAAAATTCACACGCCTTTCATTCATAATATTTCAAATTCTAATTGCTTAAAAGGCGTTTAGCCAACATAGTGAAATAAACTATACTGATGACGCGGGTTCGAGTCCCGTCTTGAGTACTTTTTCACTCTGTTGGCTATACGCCTTTTAAGCAATTAAAATTTGAAATATTATGAATGCAAGATGTGAAAAATTTTGCATGGAAAAATTTCCTAGTATTAAATATAGATGGTAGTGAATTAAATTCTTTAATGTTTCGAAGATTATGAAATTAGAAAGGTACGGATTTGCATTTTTGAAACAAAATCGGTATCATTAATGCTAAATATACCGGAAATTTTACTCAAGTTTTTTTTAAGTACTTTCCACCATAAATTTTGTTTATATCTACTCAGATTTTTTTTTATTTAACTTATTTTGTGTGATTTATATTTTTATTTATTTTACGAAGAAATTGCTAGAATGAATCGAAATATTTTCATATGCTGCCGGTCGAATGACCGGAAGTTGGTACTTTTATTTTAACCAATACACTGATAATATAGTTCCAAAAAACATTCATTTATTTTATAGGAATATTTTTAACATACTATTTAAATTATCTAATACCTTTCTTTGTAATGTTGCATGAAATTAAACTACAAAAGAACGTCGAGAACAGATATGAGTCAGAACATTTTTAATGTTATTATTTTTATGCAACAGTGAATTTCCCCATTTCTAATATATTTGTCTTTGAATTTCGATTTTTTTTTCGTAGTAGATTAGAATATAGCAGTATAAAAACAAAACAAAAAATGACACTAAATCAATGTTCGCACAGGATTTTCTTTTGAAATAATACTTACCGATTCTGTTTCGAAGATGTCATTTTCTATTTAAGTAAGATTTTGTAATTAAATATGGAGATTTCAATAATGTAAAGCATAGATTTAATATATGATATTTAAAAGTTTTCAGGCATTATTTTTTATTACTTATTATTAGGATAGACATATATGACACTTGCATTGAGTGTACATGCCTAATATTTTCTGACGTATACTTTTGTTATATTAGTTTATTTTTTGTTTCATGCTGTTCCAAATTATTTGTAGTAAAAGTTTAATATCATTTTAAAATTAAAGCAGGCAATAAAAAAAATAGAACGAAAAGTATAAATCTATTTTTTTTTTTAAGAATGTAAAGCAAAAACTCTGAAAACGAATGTTGTATTTTTATAAATTAACTAGCGGCCCTCCCTCGCTTTGCTTCGGGTTAACCTTGAAAACCTTCATCTCTTTGTGTTTTCTGTAGACCTTTTTAATGTGTACAATAATTAGTACATTATTTTGATAAATCTTGTAGGGTTCAGCCTGCGTTTGCAATGTATAAGCGGAAAAAATGAAATTATTTACGACATCACATTAAAAACCTCAAAAATAACACTATTTCTCCACTATTTAATGGATGTTATTATACATATAAACCTTCCTCTTGAATCACTCTATCTATTAAAAAAAACCGCATCAAAATCCGTTGCGTAGTTTTAAAGATTTAAGCGTACATAGGGATATAGGGACAGAAAAAGCGACTTAAACCTCAAAAATAACAGTATTTCTCCACTATTTAATGGATGTTATTATACATATAAACCTTCCTCTTGAATCACTCTATCTATTAAAAAAAAACCGCATCAAAATCCGTTGCGTAGTTTTAAAGATTTAAGCGTACATAGGGATATAGGGACAGAAAAAGCGACTTAAACCTCAAAAATAACATTATTTCTCCACTATTTAATGGATGTTATTATACATATAAACCTTCCTCTTGAATCACTCTATCTATTAAAAAAACCGCATCAAAATCCGTTGAGTAGTTTTAAAGAGTTAAGCGTACATTGGGATATAGGGACAGAAAAAGCGACTTTGTTTTATACTATGTTAAGATATTAAAATGTTGCTTCGTTACCATTTGCATGTGCTTTTCTGCTGTTTGTTTTCAACGATACAGATATATAATATATCAATATTAGTTTAAAACAAAACTATTATCTGTTTAAACTGTACTTTCTTTTCTCAAAATTAATGATTTAAAATTAATTAAGTAACAGTGTGTTTTTTCCTACAGCATTTGCACGTATATTTGTTAGTAAAAGACAGATTAAGATTTTAAAACATTGTTTAAATTTTAATAATTAATTAAAATATGACTGATAAATAAAAAAAACTCTCATGTTGCTCTAAATTTGATGACTGGGTGTTTTAACAAGAAAGTGCTTATTTTCAAAGTTTTAAATTTCAGTTACATTATTTTACAATTTACGTTGTTATAACATGAAGAACCATGCTGGCGTTATTGTGATTATATTTCATACAAATATCCAATTAATTGCATGACTTTAATTGCATGATTCAACTAGCTTAATTAAGAATATGACATAGAATATCGTACAGAATGCATTGTACAAAATGACCCATAATATTGTAATTTGGCTGTCCATTAATATGGTTATGAAAATCTTATGATTCAGAATATCCAGTGGTTGGAGTATCATAATTGAGATTTTTTTCTCCAACAGGGTGAAAATGTGCCGGGACAAGGTTATTCAGATTACCAAGTTGAATATACTTTCCTCAATTCATTTAGAATGTGTTACTATTGTAACTAATTATTATTATTATTATTATTATTGAAAAAAATTTCAATAATTTACACGAATTTAACATAGTTGCGTTATTCATGACTGTTAATGGAATATTAGCTAACGTTTACATATTTGTTTCAGATAATGGATATTCATATAATTTATTAAATGAATACTTAAGTAGTTTTCTAAATTTTCAATTAATATCCATATAAATGTTCCCTTTACGGCAAATTCCTTTTATGAATGTCCCAAATCGTCAACTTTAATTACTTTATCTCGCTTCTTTCGGGTATTAAATACATCTCACCGGCTTTAAAATTAGATTCAGCAGCACTCCCGCCTAATCCCAATTGCAACTGATACAAGCATTCACCAATAATATTCTTGGAAAGCTATTACAAACTGTTTAATTTAATCTTTTCCTTAGGAGGAAAGAGTGATTAATATCTTTAAATGCTGTCACCATATTCATTATTCCATACGCCATTATGAAGTAATTTAAACGAAACTAAACGAATTTTACTTATAGACAGTATTAATATCAATAAAAAAAACAACTATCTAATTTTTATCAAATAAAAATTATGATAAGATACATTCAAAGTTAACATATAATGTTTCAAACTCTTTGCAAATAAAATACAAAAAGCTAAAATTCAAAAATTCATAAAACAAAATGAAAAAAGTGCTAAAAGACTTATTAGGTAGCTTTCATTACAAAAAAAACTACCTATTGCAGCCGTTTGGAGGACAGCAATTTCAAAAAATGGTGGTACATTTTCAACGATCATGACCCCCACACCCCTAAACCACCCTCCGTCGTTCAAATGTTGATCTTACATATGTCATGCTGTAACTCTCTTATTTGTGAACCGATTTGGATGTGACTGAGTATGTGTATGGGACATATCAAGGTCTCAACCGAGTTTGTTGGCCAGCTTCATCCACCATCTTGTTTCACAATAGCGAACAGTTAAAAATTTTTAACTTTTTTAAAATTCAAAAGGATATACAAAGAAATTATAAACTGAAAAAAATGCTTCAGTTAAGTGTCAGAACGTGATACAAGGATTCTTGGACATTTTTCGTTTTGGCTTTATCTTAAAAAATGGCTGCGATATGGCAATTTGAAATTCTAGGGTGGCTGACATTTTGAAACAATCTGATTTTTGTTGTGCTGTAACTCTCATGCTGAAATTCACATTCATTTAGCGAAAACCGGGATTGAATCTTTTATAATCGTGTTCCAAGCATTTTAGCTTCGGGTGTTTGAGTAAAATGACTTGAATATTGAAAAACATGGCTGAATTTTTAGAAACATGGACTATGAAAGCTACATTTTCCTCCCGGTGCAGGCCGGAAGGACTTTTAACCAAGTAAAGAGAGCGGTCGAAATATATTACGAGATCGCGTATGAAATATGAAAGCCAATTCACTTAAACGGTATTCTATAAAAATTTATTTTAAACACCATTTTTTTAATTATTTTTATCTTAAAAAGAGATATTTATATAAAAAACATTCGCATGGAAGTTTGCATGAACAACCACAAGATGACTAGAATAAGAAAGTAAAAATGCGCCTTCAAAAAAGATGACGACAATAGTGA
Source organism: Maratus michaelseni (assembly GCA_963931845.1). Lineage (NCBI taxonomy): Eukaryota > Metazoa > Arthropoda > Arachnida > Araneae > Salticidae > Maratus > Maratus michaelseni. The sequence continues at coordinate 444,544,748 of OZ007589.1, read as the reverse complement.
ACTCTATAATGAGAATCACGAATAATACAACTACAAAAGAAACATATTTCTTTTTTACAAATACTGAATGCAATTTCTGCATATTTAAATGCTATGTCATCATTTCTGCACCTTTATCCTGAAATTTTGCCAAGAAATTCGTGAAACATATGCGAAAATCAATTTACATATATCAACACTAAACACATTAAAAAAAGTATATATAAGTACGTTTCTCTGAAAAATATGCATATGCATCATGAAAAGCAATACTGTTACAGCCGTAATGCCGATTAACTTTTCAAAGCAAGGAACGCAAATTTACACACTGGCGTTTTCAACTTGAATTCTTGTCCTTTCAGAAAGGAGAAAATATCTATGAATAATTAAAATTAATATTTCTTTATTACGTTTGTTTTATGAAGATAAGTATATATTTGTATATTTACTTACTTATTCAGTCACAAAAAATTTCAAACTATATACCTTTTTTTTCATATTATCAAATAAAATAAGTAGACATGTAATAATAGATGTTTCCATTATAAAAAGAGAAAAATAGAAGTAAATGTAACTAATAAATAAAGTATAACTTTTTTTTCTAATTTTGTTCTTATAATGAAGTATTTTTGTTAATTTTATGATATGAGAGTTCTCTTTTGTTGCTGTTGTTGGGAAAAATATTGTTATTTGATGATAATAATAATAATAATAATAATAATAATAATAATAATAAACATGAAACAGAATTTATTTATTTTGCAAATATAAAGCTACCTTTTATGTCATATTTTGTACAGTTTTAATTTTTGCATTACGGACAAATACTGACTACTATATTTTTTTATTCAATCGTAAATTTCTCCTGAAATTGGTTTCGGGCAACTTTTCTCGAGGAGCCTGTCGTCATCTACAGTGTGTCCCAAAAGTTTATAGACTTTTTAAGAGCTAAATAAATGAACAAGAAAGATGAAATAAATTATGCAAATATATAATGATAAAATAAAATTAATAAAATTCTCAAACAACTTTTAACAGTCAAAGATTTAATATAAAAAATAAAAACAAAAAAATGCTGTCCTAAAACATATAGACAACCGTCATTAAAAGTATTTTTAAGTACTGATATCCAAAATTTGCATATATCAAGGTCATGTACTTGTGACGCAATAGTTTTCAGAGATAAAACCTGATCTGTCTTTCCGTTTCCGACTGATTGCAAATATGCCTTGCAATGTGCAGTTTTCCAAAGAGGAAAATTTTGCAAATTTAACGTTTAATGTTTCGTCGATGGAAAGTTGTGGACATTGCAAGAAAACTTGGACACAGCAGGGTTGGCATTTACCGAATTCAGGCAAAATATGACAATTTTGAAATAAAATCCCATTCTGGACGGCCGAAAATAACAACTAAACGACAAGACAAAGAGATTTTGAGATTAGTTTCAACCCAAAACCTGTCTATATGGTCAGTTTCTAAAGAAGCAAGCATTCCAGCATGAAAATTCAAGGTCCCCCGACGGCAGCCGTCAAGTACATTTCTTTATTATCTCAAAAGTCTCTCAAATTTTATAAAACTGCATAAAGATGCTCGTGTTCAGTGGGCCCGAATTCACATGAATTGGACACATGAATGGTTGAGTGTTGTTTTTTTTCAGTGATGGAAAGAAATTTAATTTAGATGACCCTGAAGGTTGGAACATTACTGGCACGATATTCTCAAGGAATCACGAACGGTTTTCAGCAGGCAACAAAGAGAGGTTCACTCATGGTGTGGGGACAATTTTCTTATAATGAAACAACTGATACTGCTTAGGATCGTCAATGTTCCAAAGATTACCAGAAAACGCTTGAAGTACATTTACTTCCATTTGGAAAGTTGTTATTAGGGGACAAATGGTTACCAGCAAGACAACTACTTGATTTACGTGTCCAACTCTACGATGCAGTGGTTTATACAAAACTAAGTAAATGTAATTGACTGGCCAGCCATAAGTCCTGGCCTGAACACAATAAAGAACCTCTGTGGAATATTATCTAGAGACATATATGCTAATGGGCGTCAATTTGAAATGGTTCTCAATCTAAAGCTACAAACAGAACGAAGTTTGTTTTATTGAAAACCATAATTTCTTCAAACTCTTATTTTGAGTATGCCTGATTTAGTTTTTGAAGTGATTAGAAAAAAACGGATTACAAATTTTAACGTTAAAGGAAAAAAAAATGAGTTGTCTGTAAACTTTTGGGACAATAAAACTTAAGTTTTAATTTTTATCACAAAGTCTGTGATTTTTGATTTCCTGGATACAGTTTTGGACTTGTGCCTTAAGTGTATTTTGTGGTTTCCAGAATTAACATTTTGTTATGAGAACTGGTACTGACTTTGCTACTCTGCATTACTTGTGTTGCTGTCTCAGTGTGCAGTTCCACAAAATACATTTATTTATGTAATTTTCTTTGATATTTAAGGCCCTGTTTTACTGTATTGTTAAAATTTCATTAGTTTTAGCTAGTTTTATTATAGGCTAGCTAGACCTTTGTAACTTTAATGGTATTTAAAGTTGTTTTTATTTATAATTTTATTGTTAGTATATGTTAATGGACCTGTGGTTATACTCTGGTCCTTAAATCCTGTTAATTTATTGCTTTTTATTTTCTTTTTCTGCATTGGTGTATTCAGTATGCATTTACAATAGCTCTGTGAACATGGTTCATTAACTGTTCGTTGATTCCAGGCCCGTTCCGGGGGAGGTTTTGCTGTATGTAGGTAGGGAACTTCTGTAGGAGATTTTATCACCTCTGCCTCACGGTTTGTGTTCCTGCAGGTGATTTAATCTTTAGCCTGTGATTGTGTAATATTATTTTTAAATAGTATTATTTATATTTTCAAATTATTTTGAAATTGTTACTCCTCTTTTTCAATTGAAAAAAAAAGTTGTCTATATAGTTTTGCGACGCACTGAACCACAAATCCCCAGCACAGAGCAAATGTTGAAATAATTCTTATTGTGAAACATAACTGGCAGCATCGGGGGGGGGGGGAGGGGAGAGCATATTAAAAATATAATAAGGAGCTCATAGAAATAGGCAAAAATAAACACTTTAAAAGAGAAAGGTTAAGGTCAGCATTTGAAAAACTAGATATAATTTTTTTTAATATAGATAAAATGTTTTTAATGTTTTTGTATATATATATTTTTTAAGAAGATGATAGAAAAGTAAAAGAAAAAGTGAGCAAGTCTGATTTAAATCACTGTGCCTGCATAAATTGCAGTTTGGAACATTGATAAGAGATCAGGATAGCACGATCTTGTATATGTTTATGGCAGATATTATTTTTCAGAAAATGCTACAAATAGAATAAAAATAAATAGTTGATGTGGCGTATGGAGGCCCAACCGCACAATAAAAAGATTAATTAATCTCAGGAGGTTCCATTTGTGATCTCGTTATAAATATATATGGTACAAACAACATAATTGTTTTGAATTTTATACATTTAACCATGCAATTATAAGAATTACTTTTTCAACAGTTTCTCTTAAAATGCGTAAAGAAAATTCTAAACATACATGGATTCACTTTATACATAATGTGATCTTAACAGTTCACTCTTATCCATGTTGTTTAACACTTTCCAACATAGTTGAAAAGTGTTTATGCATTCGGTTTGTCCATCTGTCTGATGTCTGTCTGTCTGTCTGTCTGTCATCTGACTCTCTGAGCTGTAACTTGCGTAAATATATACGTATTGTCATGCAATTGAAATATGTTATTGAGATTTATTATAACATGTTCGGCATTGAAAATGTTAGTTATAGTTACTTATAGTTTTTTTTTCAGGGGCACTGAAAATAATTCCTTTACATTTCCGTCTATGGGAAACATCATTTTAGGATTATTTTAATGATTTTACACAATTTCAAACATATTTAAATTTATATATATCACTGAGATGCACTAAAAGATGCTTACTATAGCATACGGTCTGCATAGCACATACAGGTTCACGCTCTCAAAACAATTTTGTTACATTACGGTCTATGGAGAAAACTCTTTTGCAGTTTATTTTAATAATGTTTCACTATTTGAAACATACTGACATTTATATACATCACTAAGGTACATTACAAGAGCTTACTATAGAAAATGGTTTGTATAGCTTTTATTGTTCATTTACGGAGACACACAAAAGAATTCAGTATTGTCTGTTAACAATAATTGCTGTACGAGCCTTATTAGTTGGTGAACGCGTTTCTAAATTTAACTCAACTTTCTTTTATAATTCTATAGATAATATACAGGGTAGCACAAAATTTCTCGAGTACAATTAACTAAAGTTCCATAATATCACAAGAAATATATTGTTGTAAGTAAATGTTTTCGAATTTCAAACATGTAGCGTCATTTTCAATTTTGAAATGAGTTTACACATCTCATATGATAAACGTATTAGGAAAACATATTTTTACATCAAAGTTTAAAGTATTTTTTAAGTCTAATTTTACAGCATATTTTATAAATTAATTTATTAAAGAGAAATATGTGGAAAATCCCAAAGTGACACATTTAACTGTTATATATTTAGATGTTTATATTGTATGGCAATTACTTTGATGCATGGCGCTTTTCCAAATAAATGCCGAGTAGTATAAATAACATTCATTATACCGTGATCAATGTAAATAATGATCGAATTTTGCTATATAAATCAGGGATGCCACTCGCGACTATTTATATATTTTATTTGCAGAACTATTTTTAAAAAATAAATTTTATAGCATATTTCTGTTGCACATACTGTTAAAGTGGATGTAAAAGATTTTTGTCTGGAAAAAGTGGTGCGAGATAGATATAAAAAAATAGTCGCCAGTGGAAGTCCTGATGTATGGATGAGAAGCAGATACAATCCCTATCCTTTAAAACCACCTCTTCTCCATATATATGGACAAACTTGAATAATTCATTGCACTTCTGACGATACAGTGAATGCTACCGAAACTCGTCCGCAAATAGTAAGACGTTCTTGTGCTTAAAACGCCATTTTATCGGCCTATCCTTGTTGGGATGTCAGGAAAGTTCGTGCCGGTTGGGAAAATCAATTCGTACTGGAAAATTCTGCCCGTTAACATTAAGACATTAATTATCGGAATCACTGTCTAAAAAGTAAATGTTAAAATTTTCCGGTACGAATTGATTTTATCAACCGGTTTCAATTGTTTTCCCATCTGGGCCTTTTGTGACTTGAAATCGCGTTCGAAAACTTCTATTTGTGGCAGTAGGCCTTTGATTTAATCGGTGGTACTCCAACACAATAAACACACGTTCCTCCACGGTATACATCAGTTTCGGAATTATTTTCAATATACGCCAATAGCGGTCAGATATCAATGACGAAATCTTCAACAGCTAGTCTTTCTATGCTTCTGAATTATCTTTACAAGGATTCTTAACGCTCTCAGTGCCATCTATCGGTGCTATTTTTAACTAAATTTTGAGATTTATGTATAAGATTCTTACAATATTTTTAATAAACATATCACTGGTTTCATGTTTCCATCTATCACCGTTTCCGCGTTATTGATTTTTAAAGTTAGGGGTCCTTTGTGAAACACACTGTACATAGGCAGATAAAATGACGTTTTAAACACAAGAACTTAAAAACTAATTGCAGGCTAGTTACGGTAGCATTCACTGTATCGTCAAAAGTGCGAAGAATGATGGAAGTTTGCCCATATACAGGATGTCCATAATTAAATGACCCTACATTAAGGTTGTTTACAGACGAACCTAGTTGAAATTGTGTGAAGGACATAATGAAGGAATGGGAATTTGTTTAAATGAAAAAAAAAATTGTTCAAAATTTCGCCTCCAGAAGGCGTTTTTTAATGAATTCCACATTTAGCGGCCATTTACGAAAGGTTACACATTTTATTGCAACAAAACATGTTGAACAAAACTTTTTCCTCGATGTGTTCTCAGCTCTTCCCAGAACACACTGCGGTCAACTGTGGAACATGCTATCTTACGATTCCAGATGTAATGGCTGTCATGTGGAACATGTTTTGTTGCAATAAAATGTGTAAAATATCCTAAATGTATGCAAAATGTGTAATTCATTAAACACGCCATTTAGAGGAGAAATTTTGATTTTTGTTTCTTTGCTTAAACAAAATCCCATATCTTCATTATGTCTTTAACAAAATTTCACAACACTCTGACCAATAGTTTCGTCTATAGACAACTTTAAAATAGGGTCGTTTAATTATGGCACCCTGTATATTGTATGGCTTAGATTGTAGTTCATTACATTCTTCATAACATAAAATTGCGGGAAAAAAAGGGAACATGTTATTTTTGACGTAAAGACATTTTCAATTTTTGACATTTTCGGTGAGTGTTAAATCTTGCATAATTTTTACTTAAAATAGAAAAAAAAATGTAAAGAACCTGCACCAAAACATTTTATTGACAAAATAAATTATCTGTATTATACTAAATTAATTTTAGCAATCCATTTTATTGTCCTATTTTGCTTTATATTAAAAAATTGGCTTCAGTCTTATTAGTCAAACTTAACGTTAATATTTTTTTAATCACAAAAAAAAAAAAAAAAAAAAAAAAAAAAAAAAAAAAAAAAAACATACAATAGAACTGTTTATAGTAAATAAGTAATAAACTAGTAATAAGTCATACAGTACAAAGATTAAACTCTTGAATTATAATTTATTTGTATTTAGTAATTATTATGCTTGAATTCTATTTTTTGATGAGTATCCCACGAAAATATCGGCTGAAGAGTTAATATTAAATTATTTAATTATTGAGAAGAATAATGTTTGATGAATTTTATATAACCAGACTATTTTTTTATAGAAATAAAATCCACATAATGCATTTATTTTTATTAATCTACTTCATCTTAAATTTTTAATTGGCAAGAACAAAGCAATAACCTTCTTCAAATATAATCTCCTTATAGTAAATATTTTCGTCAACATACTTTAAACAAACATTTCATTATATTCCTTTCAGAATACTAATAAGCTTTGATAATAACAGAGAAATTTTATTTTCCCCATAAATATTTGTGGCAGATTACTTCGAATCATTTATTTTATTTAAATAGTTACATAATGATTTTATTTGTTTTGAATGATTTTTTAAAATCATTTGTTATTTAATGATTTACATAAGCTTCTTACAATTAAACAGTAGTGAATGGACTAAATAATGTTTTAAATATTAGATTAAGATATTTTATGTGTCGTTTATATCCCAACTTAATACCCAACATATATGAATTTTTTAATTAAATATTTTATTGTCTTTTATGCACCTAGATTTAAATAAAGCAACAAATTTACATTATAAGCAGACGTAAAAATGAAATTATCTACCAGTTTCCGAAACACGTATATATATTTTTAATGTAATTTTAAAAGTACCATTCACAAAATATTTTTTTAAGGAGTCCCCTTTTAAAACATTTTCTAAAATGTGCAGGTGTTTATTATAGACCGGAAGGCGGCAGCACAGACAATCACATCATCGAGTTTACGGCTGAAATTCCAGAATTAGTTAAAACTCGATGCGCATATTAAAACGCAATTGGTCTGCCAAGTCATATCTTGGCGGAAAACACGTGAAAACCCGATTTTATCGGTTGACTCGTAGGTTTAGCATTGTGTTTTCCTGCACCCAAAAGTATGAAAACATGGAGAACTGGGTGCAGGAAAACACAATGGTAAACCTATGAGTGAACCATTAAAATCGGGTTTTCACGTGTTTTCCACCAAGATATGACTTGGCAGACCGATTGCGTTTTAATATGCGCATCCAGTTTTAACTAATTCTGGAATTTCAGCCGTGAACTCGATGAGGTGATTGTCTGTGCTGCCGCCTCCCGGTCTATTATAAACATTAAATTTTCATTGAAAGTAAAATAGTTTTCCCTCCAGTTCCCAATTTTTCGATCCACCCATAATAAGAGAATCCATAGAGATAGTAACACACTAAAATACACTATGTAACGATGCAGCATCATTTAACTTACCGAAATTGTGGCTCGAGTTAGTCCATGGTTACAATTATGGAAATAAACAACCAAATAAAAATAAATAAAAAATAACCTGCGTAATTAAAAAAAAAACCATGAAAATTAAATGATAGCATTTCAAATAATAATTCATAAACAGTTCAATTATAGAAAATTCTCATTTGTTTTTGATAATAGCTTGGAGTGAGGCAAATTATAACAATCTAAAAATGGTTATTTTAATGTATATTATGTTTTAGGAAGCTTTCATTACAAAAAGCTACCTATTGTAGTCGTTCAGAGGAAAGAAATTCCCCCAAAAAATTGGTATATTTTCATCGATCATGACCCCCATACCCCCAAACCACCCTCCGTTCAAATATTGATTTACATATATATATATATATATATATATATATGACATATGTCATGCTGTAACTCTCTTATTTATGATCCGATTTGTATGTGACTGTGTGTGTGTATAGGACATACCAAGGTCTCGACCGAGTTCGTTGGCCAGCTTTATCCGCTGTCTTGTTTTAAAATGGCGGCAGTTTAAAAATTTTTAATTTTTAATATTTCAAAAAGTTGCACAATTTTTTTTTAAATTAAAATATTTGTTTTTGTTAAGTGTTGGAACGTGATACAATGATTCTGGAACATTTTTTTTTTTTTGTTTTTGCTATATCTTAAAAAATGGCTGAGATATGTCAGTTTAAAATTCTAGTGTAGCTGAGATTTTGAAACAATCTGATATTTGTTATGCTGTAACTCTTGTATTTATGAACCGATATGAATGTGGCTGATCATGTGTACAGAACATTCGAAGGTCTCGACCGAGTTCGTTGGCCGGCTTCATGCGTCATCTTGTTTTAGAATGGTGGCAAGTTAATTTTTTTAATTTTATTTCAAAAATGCAAAAATATGTATAAAAAATTATAAATTGAAAAAGTTGTTTCCGTTAAGTGTTAGATCGTGATACAAGGATTCCGGAACATTTTTTTGTTTTGGCTTTATCTTAAAAAGTAGCATTTTTAAATTCTAGGCTGGCTGGAATTTTGAGACAATCTGATTTTTGCTATGCTGTAATTCTCATGCTGAAATTCGCATTCAAATTCAGTATTAACGAAAACCGGGATTGAGAATTCTAAAATCGAGTTCCAAGCAATTTAGCTTCGGATGTTTGAGTAAAAGACTTGAAATTTTAAAAACATGGACTATGAAAGCTACCTTTTCCTCCCGGTACAGGCCGAAAGGACGTTTTAGATTACACCTTTTGAATTTAAAACAAGTATATCAAATTTTCCTTTAAAACAATACTTTTGTTTCATAGACAAATAACCAGTTTAGTCGATACATTAGACCGCTATTAAGTGAATTTATTCGGCAATCTGCAAACAGATCGAAAGATACACTGCAAAAATTATTTGATAAATTAAAGTATCCCAAGTTCAGACGAGGTAATAAAAAACTCCACTACTCCATGGTTACAAACATGGCAATAAACAACCAAATAAAAAAAAATACCCTGCGTAATTAAAAAAATTACATGAAAATAAAATGATATCATTTCAAATAAAGACAGTGCAATTATAGAATATTCTCATTTGTTTTTTATAATGGCTCAGAGTGAGCCTAAATTATGTCAACATTCTAATAAAAGTTATTTTACTGATATTATGTTTTTATATTACACATTTTAGCATTTAACCCCTTGAAGGGCACCGCTATATTATATATACCACTTAATTTTAATCCCAAAATGCCACATTGACACCAGAAATTAATAATCAAATTTTGAATTTTTAAGGTAAATGAATAAAAGCTTTATCTCATTTAGAAATAAATTCGTTCGTGAATCCTGGTGTCAATCAATCATTTCAATATTTTAGCTACAAAAGTACTTTGTCCCTGAAGGGGCTAAAAGAAATATATTAATTTTTCTTTTAAAACAATATTTTTTGATTCACATAAAAATATGGATATTAAAAAATAACCACTGTAGTCGTTGCATTAGAGCGCAAATATAAGTAAATTTATCCAGTAATTTGCAAAGAGATTGAAAAATACACTGCACAAACAAACTTGATATTAAGTAAAGTATCCCAAGTTCAGACGAGGTAATAAAAAACTCCACTACTCCATTTGATATCAGAAATTTTTATCTTACGAAGATATTGATAGCCGAAATTGAGGTAGGTACCGAGCTAGTTACATAATTTCAAAAGAGATGTTTACAGGGTGACAGCAACAACACGAGTGCTTAGAACATTTTATCCCCGATTATACGCGTATACAAACAATTTATAAATTTTACGCTAAACGGGACAAATGAGGTGCGTTCTTGCTATAACTAGTTTTACAATGTAAAAAAAAAATATCCTTATTATTTCAATGAAATGAATTATATCGTCTGTTATGAGTTAAATGAGAATGCCCTTTTTTTCTGTTTATGCATGCCACGTTTACAGATGCGAATTGTTTTTCGACACCAGACATGGCTACAAAATTCCCCATGGATATCTTGCTTTGCGAATGATTACCCACATGGTTTAATATTTCTATGACTCGCAATGAAAAAACCTCATGTGTTTATTTACTTTAGTTGGTTTGAGATATTTGGCTAATTTCCACTGAAGTTATCTCAAACTCTATACATTTTTTAATGTAACTCATCTCTCAGGCAAACAATTTTTTTTGAACGATCTATCTAAAAATGTAACTTTTATGTAATTTTATTCGAAAAAAAAAATTAATTAAAATAGCCGCCTGCTATATGAAAATACAAATGTTCAGCCCGTATTTGTTTTCCCCAGTCACTGCTAATAAGAAATCCTTTAAAGTGATTCACCGATTCTAATAATAATTAAGCGCACAAATATTCAGTTTAGATTCTATTCAAATATATTTATCTAAAAATTTTGTAATTAACTAGCAGCAAACTTTTGCTTAAAAAGACAGCCACATACTATCACTGTCTTATAAAACGTCTGTTTACACAACATAAAATTTCATGTATATAATTAAAGGTTTACTTTTAAAATACACTGTTAAAAATTTGCACTAAACTGTTCATTCATTCCACCGTTTTTATAAAAAAAACGGTTACATAACCGTAAAATAACTCTATTCTGACCATAATATAGCCAATAATATGGTTTAAATATGGTTAAACACGGTAATAAAAGTTAAATTCCGGTTATGTAACAGTTTCCGATAAAAACATTCAAATGACTGGATACTTTGCTGCAAATTTTAACAGTGTATAAGGTATTATTTCGATTAAAGCCATATGCGTAATCCTATTAATCGTTTATTGTAAAGTGTAGATATTATATGTAAGGTATATAAGTAAAATAATACGTAGAAAAATGACACGTACTATTCCAATTAGAGGTCTAAACGGGCCGAAATTTCCAGGTCCGGGCCCGGCCCGATACAAAAGTTAAAAGTTCGCCCGAGCCCGGCCCGGCCCGATTTAAAGGTTAAAAGTTCGGCCAGAGCCTGGCCCGGCCCGATTTAAAAGTTAAAAGTTCGGCCCGGGCCCGGCCCGGAAAAAAATTAAAATCTCGGCCCAAGGCCGGCCCGACCCGGTATAAAAGCTAAAAGTTCAGCCCGAGCCCGGCCCGGAAAAAATTAAAATCTCCGCCCGAGCCCGGCCCGGCTCAAGTGAATTTCTACAAAACATTGATTTTTACGTCGATTTGGTTAAAAATTTGCCTCGTAGGAGGAGATCTAATCAAAAATTCCTATCTTAGCCTTTTTTTTTCCTGTTTATAATCTTCATTTTTATAGAAGTGCCACAGCCAGCAATATTTATATTTTTAATAAATCTCTATTTGTTCTATGTATGTGTTTATGTTATCATTAATATTGTTAATCCATATTCCATGTATTGAAGTGTTAAAAATAAGAAAAATGCTATACAGTAAAATCTTCTAAGATGGAATTGCATAGGGAAGAAAAAAAAATGAGTTATCGACAATTTGCCTTCTTAGCATTTGTAAATGTATTATATATTATTCTATTACGTATTAGTATATTCATTTTGCATGGATCAACACATTTTTCAGTTTAAGACAGGATTCCGTCATAAGCAGGTTCTTTTTCACACGTTTCACTATATTTTAATTTAGCCATATTTTAATAAGCGTATAAATCTACTATTCTTTTAAAATAATAAATTTTAATGTTTAATTGTAGAATAATGGCGATTTAAAATTGTATGCATGTTTTGCAAAGATTTTTGTGTCAGGTCTTATTTTACTGAACTTCGAACGGACCAGGCCACGCCGAGACAATGATTTTCATACGGGTCAAAACCAGGACTGAAAATTTTGGGGCGTGAAAACTCGGAAGAATGAAACCAGTCCCGGCTCTGTACCGTAAAAATAATTTAAGGCACGCCCTGATCCTTCAGGAAAAAAGCAAGGCCCGGTCCGGCCCGTGAAGAGTATTCACTAGGCCCGGCCCGGCCCGAAACGAGTGGAGACCAGGCCTGGCCCGGCCCACGGGCCAGGCTTCGGGGCTTAGCGCGGCCCGTGCAGATCTCTAGTTCTAATATTAATAAAGGATGCCTCGATTGACTTTTTTCAAATCGAAGGTAGCTATCTTAATGAATTTCAAGTATATTTCTAGAGAAAAAAATATGTTAGAAATAAAATTTTAGTTCTAATTTATATTTAATCAAATCTTACTGCAACTTAATTTAAATATTTCGAATTAATGTTAATTTTTCAAGTCTTAAATATTAAACTGTTACCTTGAAAAATAATTTATTATTATTTTATTAAAGCCCAAAAACCCAATAAAATATTTCTAAATTATCTCTTACACAATTATGTGTATCAATCACAAATGACGAATTATTTTACATGAAGAAAAAAAACGAATATAAACATAAATATGTAGGTGGTGAGCATTTTTAATTATATAAAATCGGTTTAATGTTGTTTTATAAAGAATTTTTGTAGTAGTTCTTTTCCTTTTTCTTTTTCTTTTATTGTATCAAAAATATTTTCTTCCTGAGAATAACATATTACAACGCAGCTTTTAAATTTTACACACAACCGTCAATAGCAATATTGCAATTTGATACTGCATTATAATGTTTAAATTTCAAGAATAAATTTTGAATTCAAATGTCAGATTTTTGAACGTTGTAGGAATATATTAAATATTAAAATGTTCCAGATTTTTGAAAGCTTTATATTTTATTAAATTTTAATATTTATATTTCCTGCAATATTTACATTTCTAAAATCATTTGATTTAATATTTGTAGAAATGAAATTATTACAACATTTTCGTTTTATTTGTCCTTTTATCTTCGTATTATGTGTTATATTTTTCAAGCATAAAACTGATTAAACAAAATTGTAGGAAATAGTCCTAATTGTTTGCAATAAGGGGGTTGTGGGGAATTAAAATTTTCAAAGATACCACACCCAAGTAAGTAAAATTCAAACTATATAGAAACATGTAGATTTTCGTTTTGATTAAAAATATTTGGTGAAAATATAGAACAGAGAATTTCATCTGAATTGGGTTCTTTGCGTTTTTGTGCATGCCGTTTATGCAGATTTTTAAAACTATGTTTAAACTAAATTAAACAGTATTTACAATTATATATTTTATAGAATCTGGAAATCAGAATTTTAGTAAGATGTATGCAGAACAGAGGAACAAAATAACTTCAAAGTTTATCTTACACAAGGAAAAAATTAAATTGACTAGTTATTCGAAATCATAATGTAATTCACCTTTTTAAAGTAAATATATATATATATATATATATATATATATATATATTAAATTTTAAAAAGATACTAGATGGAACCCGTCAAAACTTGACGCAAAAAAATACTATAACAATATCAGTAAAATAAGCTTCTTTATTATTTATGAAGGGGTGCGTATAAAACAGTCTTTCAAATATTTTATTAAAAAACATTTCCCCAGCCAGTCAAATACAGTACTATTTCCGATGCAAACTCCAAACAAACAATCCGTAAATAACTGTGTAATGCAAATCAGTTTGACATTACCACCATATTCCCCACGGCAAGAAAAAAAATTCATGGACCTATGAAGTATATACAAATAGTATACTCCTACGTTCATATCATATTCAGTAAATAACAGAACATAGTAAATAAAGCACACATCTCCCCCCTCCCTGTGATAATGCAACCGAATGAGCTCCTATGCGCATGTGCGTATTGCATCTACCCAAAAGCACCCTCGAAATTCGACGTTAAAAAAGTTTTTAAATGATTAAATTAAAAGTTTTAAAATGTCTTCTTTAATCATTGTTCGTTTCAAATCCATATCTTTTAAAACGCATCCATTGTTTTAAGCTAATCAATTTTTATGCAAAGATTAAGAAGTTTGTTACAGTAATAAATCTATCTGCAGATGAGGGAGATTTTTAATGTTTTCAAGTGTAATTTATTTGTATGGTTTCTTCGATTCCTTGACATAATCAGGATGATTATCCCTTTTCCATCACAGTCGGGGATATTTTTCCTCTTACACAGTTGGCAAATGTAAAAAAATAAAAAAAATGCAATTCCTAGCATATCCTGATATTTGATGGAATATATTCATCAACGAATTCAACATATCAATTTTATGTTCAACATAAACTAAAAATAGTCTTTTTTTTTTTTTCCTGACAGATTTTTGTTTAGCGCCAAAATGTTCTATCTTATGGATAATCTGATCTTATGATTTATCACTTTTTTTTAAAATTATTATTCACTTTTTATGATGGTTAGGGAAATCTATTTTCAATTGTGGCAACTTTCCCAGGGGCTATTTTACAGTATTGAAGTAAACTGGTGGTCATTGATAAGATAGAATTGAAAAACTTTTCATGCTTGAAAATTATTTGAAAAAGTCGTTAAATTAATCGGCAGTTTACAAATAAATTTCAATCGAAAGCTAATTCTTTTTCTAATTGATGATGTAAGAATTAAAATTGTAAAATGTAGTAAAAAATAGAAATTTGTAGTATTTCGAAGTGATGTAAGCGCGATGAAAGCTAAAGCGATAGCGCGTTTGTTGTCACAACTGTTGTACATTTCTAAAAATTGCCACTGTATTTTGGCTGGCGTCCAAAAGTGGAAAAACATTTTTTGACATCGAAAGAGAAATTCACAGTGAAAGAAATAGGACTTTGCGCTAATAAGGAACTGTTAAATGAACTTATAATAAATCTACCAAAATAATTCCTATGAAATATTAGTCTTACATTGTTTATTCTAGCTAAAAATACAATCATTATTTCAAGATTTCTATCTACCATAACACTATTTTTAATAACTTTAAATTTCCTGAAATCCTTTACTTTTGTGATTTTTTTTATTAAAAAAGGAAATCTTCTATCCTATAATTTAAAAAAAAAAAGCAATTGGTAACATGTAATCAAGGTATGCAATCAAGATGAAGAAATCAATGACGGCTCCAATTCTAATCTTTATAATTATGAATACAAAAATCAGTAAAATTATGTCATGTTAACACAATCATATACATTTTTCTCTTTAGTTTTATCAATGTTAAAATGCACTTCAAGCTAAGCATAACGTCATTTTCACCGTCGCAAACTTTTCACACGTACTTCATATACCTTACATTAATGCTTAAACACCATGCACACAAACATAAATATATTTTGTATTTAATTGTAATGAAAAAAATGGCATCAACAAAGTTATAATGCATAATGATAAAATAAACCCAATGGACAATATTCCCGTGACGTCACAATAAATATGAATTTTTATTCGCTTATAAAACACGCGGATAAGTATTTTTACCAAAATTTAACTTGCAAATTAACAAATTCGGCTAGGCGCTGTAATTCGGCCTTAAAACCGCGTGCTTTTAATATTTATTATTTCTCTTTGATTCAACCACAGAGTTTAGAAAATAAACTTTGTGCTTCGGAACAGTAGGCGTTATCCGATTATGACGTCATTAGAAGACGCAAAAGTTTAATTGAAAATTACGGTTAATTAATTAAATTTTCGAACAAACGAATGCACGATAACAAATCTGTGTCCAAACATCTTTCATTTAAAAAAAGAATGATGTAATTTGATGCAGTAGTTTGTTCTCACGGATTGTCGAAAGAAATCGCTTAGCGTTTTAAATATATAGATATTACCAAAATACTTTCCTTTACAAATGACAATTTTCTGATATTATTTAGTGTTTATAAATTACAGAGTTTATAGGAAGTTTCATAGTTTTTTTTAGAAATAAATACCTTGTTTATAAAAATTACAATTACGCTTACATGGCTATTTAAATGTAAAAATGCACAATCTATTTTAAGTTTTATACACAAACAATATTTAAATAATTATGCTGACAGGAAATTCGCACCAGACCAGCCATGTCTTGAATCGATTACGCTTTGAAGTAAATTCAGCGTAAACCAAGTATTAATGAACAATATTTAGAAAACAGAAAGGCGTATAGACTGATATTAGATATTAAAATGAAGGTCATTATCAGTGTAATAGCACATGTAAAATTGGTATAATTATATAATATTGCGTATATCTTTACTATTTTGTAATAGTCTTCCATTCCTTTAAGTTGTAATGGAAAAAGAAATATATATTTATCAAAAATCGAGACGAGATGGCTACAATTAGTCATTAAAAAATAATACCTTCGACTGATTTACGACCATGAAATTTATTGCAGTTATTGGGGATTGCAACCGAAGAGCAGCAGACGGAAGTATCACCAGCTCCTGTGTTTGTATTCCATCCTCCGTTGCGATGTAGGCATTGAAGTTTCCAGATTTGTCTAAATAAGAGTTACAAGCAGAGAATACCGAGCTATGCTCGGTCAAAATTAGCTTTGAGTTAAAATATCATGACCCATGACCAAAATGACCCACTATTCAAATTTTCTCGAACATGTGACCATACCCAATTGTCTTCTCGGGCCCGAAACCCGTAGGATATAACATTTAGTCAAAATAGGCTGAGCCGTATTTTAGATAAAATTCTTTTGACCCACAGTGACCCAAAAATGACGCACTAATTGGATATTTTTGAACGTGTGACCTAGCCCATTAGTCTTCTCGTTCCCTAAAGCTGTAGGATACTAAATTTAGTTCAAATCCTCTGTGCCGTTTTTAAGATAAAAATAGCTTGACCCATAATGACCCATGATCCAAATGACTCACTAATCGAACGTTCTCGAACATGTGACCCAGACCAATTGTTTTCTCGTGCCCTAAAATGGTAGGATACAAAATTTAGTCAAAATCGTTTGAACCTTTTTTAGATACAATTAGCTTCACACTGGCCCATGGTGACCCAAAATTACCCACTAATGGAATTTTCTTGAACATGTGACCTAGCACAATGGTTTTCTGGTGCCCCAAAACAGTAGGCGACAAAATTTTGTCGAAATCGTTAGAGCCGTTTTTAAAATAAAATTTGCATATATATATATATATATATATATATATATATATATATATATATATATATATATATAAAAGGAGTTGCTGCATTCCTTTTTCATTTTAATAAAATACAGTATTTGTATTTTATAGCAAAGATGCATTTTTTTCGTTTAAAAAATATTTATTTTATAAAGCAGTAAAAAAATAAATTTAATTATGAATTTTTCAGAAAATAAAATTAATTTCTCCTTCATGTTTGGTATTATTTTAATTAATCTTAAGAGATTTCGTTTATGATGGCGCTCCTGTAAATTATTCTACAAAAACATGTTTAGATTTTAAAAGGGAGAGGACATCTTTTGTAATATATTTCATCCATACTAATATTATAAAGGAGTAAACATTGTTTGTTTGTTTTTTTGTAGGTGGTAATCTCTGGAACTACCGAACCGATTTAAAAAATGATGGTAGCAAATTGATGGTGACAACCTGTGCTCCAACATAGGCTATATTTTATGTCGGTGCCACTGACCCCAAGGGGGTGCAGGAGCAAAAAACGTTCTAAAATTGCGATTTTTTTTTTATATTGAAGGAGCTAGAAATTTGAAATTTGGCCTTGTAGTTACTTATAAGATGTAAATGCTCTCTAAGAACAAAATTAAAAAAATCGAAATTTAAAAGGGTGAAATGAGCAAAAAGCGTTCTAAAAACATTCTAAATTACAATTTCTATGGAATCTCTGGAACTACAGAACCGATTTCAAAAGTGATGAAGGGAAATTGATGGTGACAATCCCTGCTACAACATAGGCTATGTTTTACGTCGATGCCACTAACCCCAGGGGGGTGCAGAAGCGAAAAATGTTCTAAAATTGCGATTTTTTCATACTGAAGGAGCAAGAAATTTGAAATTTGGCATTGTAGTTACTTATAAAATGTAAATGCTCTCGAAGAATAATTTTTTTTTAAATCGAAATTTAAAAGGGTGAAATGAGCGAAAAGTGTTCTAAAAACATTATAAATTACAATTTTAATGGATTCTCTGGAACTACAGAGCCGATTTCAAAAGTGATGGAGGGAAATTGATGGTGACAATCCCTGCTCTAACATAGGCTATATTTTATGTCAGTGCCACTAATCCCTGGGGGGGGGGGGTGCAGGAGCGAAAAACGCTTTAAAATTGCGACTTTCTTATACTGAAGGAGCAAGAAATTTCAAATTTGCATTGAAGTTATTTATAAGATGTAAATGCTCTCTAAGAATAAATTTAAAAAAAATCGAAATTTAAAAAGGTGAAATGAGCGAAAAGCGTTCTAAAATCATTCTAAATTACAATTTATATGGAATCTCTGGAACTACAGAACCGATTTCAAAAGTGATGGTATCAAATTGATGGTGACAATCCCTGCTGCAACAGCCTTTTTAATAAAAATCTATGCGTTGCTGACGACTGGTTTTTTGCTATTTATTGCCACAGATTAATCTCGGAAAATGAAACATTTGAAGTTACTGAAAAAAATAATAGCTCGAAAAGTATTTGTCAGAAAATTGTTAGACAAACTGCGTTTGAAAGGTAAAAAATTGTATTTTTCTTTATATAAATTTCAAATCTAATGATTATACCGTTCTTCAAATATTGAATTTCAAAAGTTACCAAATTTCACAATTTCTTTGGAGTACCATAGCGAAACCTTCATGCGTAAAAAAATAATGATAAGGGCGACGTGTGCTGACGTGTATATTGGATATTTCACGAGTCATAGTAGCCTTATTATTCTGTTAAAATATGAAAGTGAATTATGAAATGTCAATATTTTGTTTGATTAAAACTTCGTTAAGAGAAATTGTCCAGCGTAGCGGTCGTAGCTTGCCAGTATTTTATATAACTCTTCATGGTTTGATATATGTATATACCCGTAAGGCATTGTTACGTCAAGGTGACTTCACATTGACGTCTCACTGTGACTTCACGTGACGTGGATGTGAAGTCGTTATGGTAGTTTTTCAGTCTTTCTGTGAGGACATGCTGTGACCAATTTTTGATGGTAAGTGTGATATGGAAAATGTGACAATCGTGACGATTAGGCATTGAGTGAAAAATTTTTACCCGGTTTCAATCCCAAAAATTCGGATCGGTATTTTCATCTTTTGCTACAGGTTTGTGACATTTGTGACGATTTCGCATCTGGTTGGGTGACCAGATTTTACCCAAATCGGACCCGGAAAGTTCGGATAAATTTGTTTTGGCTATAGGTTTGTGACAATTGTGATGATTCTTCATCGGTCGGTGATCATATTTTAAAAATATTCGATACCGAAAATTCGGATACGTATTTTTCTTTTCTTTTCTTTTCTTTTTTTCTGATATATGTTTGAAAGAATATTCAACTTTTTCTTTTGATCAAGTTATTCTTTTATGAAAGTTTTCAGATAAATCTGAACCCGAGCTGTAAGGAAAAAAAAATTCGAAATCGACCCGAACCAACTCCCCCTAGATAAGAAAGCCGTGACACTCGTCAAGAAAGCGTCAGACCAAGCAGGCAAAACAAAGAAGAAAATTCGAACAACTTGCATGTTTCGATTTCATTGGCTCATAGAATTAATAATTATTATTTGTAATTAAAAATATCAGCACGATGTATTATCCCATATTATTCATATTCTTGGGTCCAGTATGTAGATGATATTTAAAAAATAATAATAACGGTACGTTTTAATTTATTAAGATGGATTTTTGAAAAATATTTCATAAAAGTTGCCACTTTTGAAAAAGAAAAGCAAAAATTTAACCTACAGATCAAAATAAACTAATGTGCATGGAACCTTTATTTTAAAGCTATATTTTAACACTTTGTGGCTCAACAACATCTATTTGAAAAATACTTACTCACATATTCGAATACAAAATTTTAAGCAAGTAAAAAATAAATAAATAAATTAAATCATAAAAATAAAAAATATTGACTAAACGAGTATTTTTCTTATTTGCAATAAACAGAAAATTACGTAGCTACTTCTCATAAATATTGTCAATTTTTTAATACAAAATTGTAAGGTGTACGAATTTATCTTTGTAAAAAATCTATTTTCGGACATATACAGGCTTTTAAATTCAACAAAGTTTGTTTTATCAATAACTGTCTAAATGATAAATAAAACTTTAATATGAAAACTTAACTCAGTATCGCAGTATGTTGAGAATTCTATGAACAATTTATATTAACTACTGTGTTGAAAGATAACAGTAATAAATACAATCGTCTTTTTAAGCCCATTGTAGATAACATCGACTTTTCGGTATTTTACAGATATGCTACACGGTGATACAAAGGGTTAAATCATTTTGCATCAGGGTTTGCCTGCAGTAAAAAATATGCTTTAAACAATCTTTTGGTTATTAAAATTGAAATTTTACTAATTGATAGTCAAACGTGTATATTTATTTATGAAATTACATATTTATATAAACAATAGATCTTACTAGCTATGATTATTTGGAAACCGATCCTTAATTGTTTATAGTGACACAGCACCGCACCTACTCTATTTGGCGTCTAATGCGAACCTTTTTGTATGTTTTGCTGCAGATTTTAGATGCATCGATAGTGATACATATATGTATCATATGACGCCGATGAAGGCTCTATTTGGATCGAGTTTTGGTGAAGGGGCAATCACCACAATAACTTCTTGTTATTCTGATATCATCATAAATAGAACAAGCAGATTTGACAGAATCTACCACACAAGTCTTAGAATAAAGAGTGGGGAAAATTTTAGATATAAAGTCTATTTGAAAACGCAGATAATTGTAGTTACATGACCCAATAATAAAAAAAAAAGGATGAACATAGTATCAAATATTTAACCAGTTTAATGTGAATAAAGTATAAAAATTCTGACCAAAACACAAAATTGCTTCTTTATTATTATTAAAATTGTCGCCAGTTACAGTCCTGCCTGCGTAATAATGTCCATTCTAATTTTTTATTGGAATTTCGTAAAATAAGACTTATTGTTATATTTACAAATAATTAAGGTCGCAATGTTCATTCCATCCTTGTGAGGAATTTATATTAATACTTTCCATAATAAAAATTTAAAATCTACAAGTGCCGACATAGTAAAAAGGAATTCTAAAACTCATCATGTATGATCGAAGACATTCCCGCTATATCTAGTTGAATATGTAAAGCCAAAAACACACTTTTGTAGAATAACTTTTTATAGATGCGTTTTCGGCCATTCAAAAAGTGTGCCTGAGAAATTTAAATTGATATGTCCTATAATAAAGGTGAATTCGAACTAATAGTTCTGTTTTATTACATATATATTTATATATATACGTATGTATGTGTATGTAAGTGTGAAAAATAAAATTATATACACATAAAATATCCATTAATAATAAATAAAAATTGAAATGTCAAGAATGTGAAAAAGGATGCTATAAAAAAAAGACCATAAAAGAGTTTATTTTTCTGTTTTTATTTAATTGGAAAAAAAAGGAAAAATTTACTACTTGAAAAATTTCTCGTTGAAAAAGAAAAGAAAACTATTGTTCTAAAGATTAATGAAAAAAATTCTGTATATGCAACAACATTCTTTTATTTTATATAATCAAAATTATCTTTTCCATAATGTTTGTTTAAGTTTTAATTAATCTCGTGAGATTCCATATATTATATCCGTCTTGTCGTTATTGTATCAGATGTGTATTTAAGATTTTTCTTTATGTTTGAATGTGATCGTAAAAATCCCTTCTTCTGGAACATTTTATTTGTGTGTAAATGAAAACATAACATAAAAAGGTACATTTTATACATAAAATTTCCTTAAATTCTATTATTATTTTGAGCATTTGAAGCGAGTTAAAATATAATTATAAAGATATATCAAGCAAAAATTACAAGCAAACAAAAAAGTGTATTATAAAATCTAAAATATGTAAATGTATTTTTTCTATAATTAATCATTCACTTCATTTAGATTACCTGAATTTTTTTATTAAAATGAGTACATCAAGATTAACATTTCTGTATTCTGTCTTAAGTGTTCATTCATTATGTTTTTGTTTTTTTTCATTTTGTTTGAAGAAACATTCTCTTAATTTCTGTAGTGGATATATATTTTTTTAAATTCTAGATGTGTATCCATGTACAAATAGATAAATGAAAAGATAAATAATTTTAAAGCAAAATTTCTGTAATTCTTATAAGATCTGGATTGTTGAAACATTTTATTTGGTTGTTCGGAAAGTTCGTGAAGGTTGGGAAAATAAATTCGTACCGGAAAATTCTACTAGTTAATTATTAGATGTTAGATATCGGAATCAATGTCTAATAATTAAATGATAGAATTTTCCGGTAAAAGATTATTCTCCCAACCGGCACGAAATTTTTGTACTACACTGTTAAAAATTTTGTGCCAGGTTGGACCATCATTTGGTGCTTCAGTAGGTGCAACCATATGATGGTGAAATCACACACCAACATTTGGAGCTCCTGTTGAAACATCGCTCCAAATGTTGGTGCGAGATTTCTCCATCTTATGGTTGCAGCTACTAAAGCACAAAATATGGTTCAACCTAGCACAAATTTTTTAATAGTGTACCCAATAGTACGTTCTAATAAGAGTAAGAAATTCAAATAAAACCGCTATAAAAATTCACATTGAAATCTTACCATACATAATCTAGTGTAAAGTGATTCACTTTGCTCTTCATAAATACAGTCGAAAATTGAATTTAAAAAACAAATTAAGTCAAGAACTGTTACGTAAATTGATTTTGAAACGCAAGAAATAATTCTTGTTGCATATTCGGTTTGAAATAAAATATTAAAAAAAATTCAATCAATCTACAAATGCGGTCTTTGGGATCAAGAAAATTATAGTTCTGTGCCCGTGCGCCAGACAGTTCAACAAAGTATTTTCATGATAGTTGAACATCGTCATGCATATTATCTGTCTCATCAATGTGTATGGTGTGTAAATCACTTTCATTGTCACATAAAAAATCATTATTTTTCCTCTTATCCGTGAAGTTCGATGCTCAAGTACCCTCGTTTAAAAGACCAGATCATTATATCTATTGGAACATAGCGTAAATGCATATTTCAGACTCCGTGTAATCAAATAATTCTTCGATTATCACATTTATTTTGGGATGGTAAACATAATCCAGTGTTTTTTTTTATACTGCTATTCAACAATGGGATGGACCAGACATTTAGAAGTTTTAGAAATGACGTGAAATCTCTGAGGAAGACAGCAAGAATTTCTTTAATGTTTTTAACTTGCTGATTTATAACAGTCACATTGGAGTGGCAGAAGAATCTAAAATTAAAAGCGAATTTCTTTTTTCAAACGTGCACCTTAGTGTTTGTTTTCAGCCAGTCTTTCGTAGAAATATTGTCCATTGAAACTTTTTTGAAGGCACAGACGAAAACACCGTATGTAAGTACATCATACTTTGAAAGTCTTTTTTTTTTGTTTTGTTTCAGTATTATTACTGAAGGAGACGACCCATTTTCAAGTAGAGCATAAAGGCGAAACACATAAGTTTATTTATATATTTATTTATTTAGTTAGTTAGTTATTTATTTATAATGCACACTACAGACGAATCCATTTACAGTGTTGCAAGAACATCATAAGAGAAAGAAAAAAACATATACGTATATATATATATATATAAACACATATCATATACACAAACACATCACATACAACATGAATGCAAACACAAATTAAGCGATTAAAAGCTCAGAACATTTATCACTGAAGGCAGAAAAGGATATATTAAAATATCAAGATGCACAGAGAATTCATTAAATATTTTGTAAAATTTATATAAGAAAAATTACCAATATAATTATATTTAAGAAATGGTAATTTAAAAATTTGATTACATCTGAGGGATCTGTTCGGTACAGTGAAATTAATAGAATTAAGTATATCGCTGCAATCAATCATGTTATTAATAACCTTTTAAAAAAATAAAACACAAAAAATATCACGTCTAGATTTCAAACTTGGAATGTTAAAAATACTACGTAGATAGGAAAAAGAAATATCATAAGAATATATATGGTTACTTTTAAACAATCAATAACGTGTTAATTTAGACTGTACTTGCTCGAGAATTTTAATTTTATTATTATAGTGGGGATCCCAAATGAGACTGCAATATTCAAGATTAGGACGTACCAAAGCAAAATATAAAACTTTTAATACTTGTTTTTTGGAGAAATCTTTAGCTTTACGCTGAAGGAACCCTAGTTTTTTATACGCTTTAGAAACAACAGTATCAATATGCAGTGAAAAATCAAGTTTAGTATCAAAAGTAATACTATGATAGGACGTCTATTACTATGATAGGACGACATAAGGCCAGATTACTAATTTGATAAGAATAAATTAAGGTATCAGTACTACAAGTATAACTTAAAACATTACATTTATTAATATTAATGAATAACTTGTTGTAATCGCACCAATTATAGTAGTTAAATTATGACATTGAAGGCAATGTGATAACGTATTATTGCACTACCTTCAGTACATTGTGCGTAATATTTAGTTATTAGTGTTAGCATTAGTGTTTTGATTTTTTTTTTTTCGAAATGTTACGGTTACATTTCAACTTTGAATTGTACTTTTTGTCTCACGTATTCCCCTCACAGTTTGCATCTTCTTTTTCTGTCTAAATAGTCGAGTATATACGCAAAATACAATGTTTTTTAATTGTAACTAGAAATTTCTTTAGTAACCTGTTTTTTTTAAAGCAAACACATAGCTTTCAAAATATTGACATATTTTTTTATCTTTTATTTCAAAACTTATCAAAAAATATAAATAATATAATGGAATTTAAAATTCTGCTGTATCTAAAATCATTATATAATTTTTTCCTATTTAATATATTTTTTCTAATCCTAGTTATTAAATTTCTCTACGATAACATTTATTTTTCCAATGATGCATGCTACCCTATTTCCAATTCATCTGAATGCGTGCGATATCGTTATTTTTCTTTTCGGAAACGTATTTTAAACAATTCACATATTATCATTTTATTTTCAAAGTCTATATGTCTAGCTGGAAGGTTTTTAAATTCTTATTGGCCGATCTTAAATGCCGATAGGATATTCAATTCTTTACTAAATTAACTACTGTGCTAATTTCATTTTATTTTGCCATTTTTTTCTTTTAATATTCTAAAAGACTTTCTGCGATTTATCGGAAAGACCTTATCACGCATGTTTTTCTCCGCAGCAGAAATCTCTATTACACTATATTTCGCTTTCTAATTCGTTGAAAGATATTTGCGCGTTGCGGTATCGTAGACTAGCGCAGATGGTATTTAACTTCTTGCAAAAGTTTCAGATATCGAATTTTATGTTGTGTTCAATTGCCAACATCTGAAACGACATCAGGAAGTATGGTTTTGAAAATAATTTAGAATACCTCTTATAAAATCATTTCGTAATGTAAAGGCTGATTGAATATTACTTTGAGTATAAATCGGATAAATTCCGTAGCACATAATAAATGCTGAATTTTTAGCATGTGTTGAGTGCTCTGCACTTATGAACTTTAAAATTGGAATAATTAACATAATAAAAATATAAGTGTTTCTGATTTATTTAATAGAAGGGGGGAAGGCACCACGGAATATTCTATCCTAGCTACTTTCTTTTTTAAGAAAGGCACCTGTGACTTTAATTTACTTAATATCGTACTGTTAAAAAAAAAAAAAATCAAATAAACGTTTAAAAGTATAAAGTAGTTATCATTACTTAAAAATAAATTTATTTAAATTCTACATGTAAAAATATATATATAAAATTTAAATAATTAAAAACAAAACGTGTCATTTTTTTCATTAAAAACACTTAATATTTCAATATTAATTACAAGTATCTATCTAGAGCATTTTTCATTTTTATTGCCTGAAAGTCTTTTTGCCCATTTTGGATGTTTCATAAAACGGAAAACTATTATCATGATTTCATTCCTCTGAGTCATTCCAAGATTCTGTTTTTAAAAATTTTCTTTATACTCTCTTAAAACTTTGAGGTTAGAAAGCAATATTTATCTAAAAAGTAACAGAATTCATTAAATTTTCTACTGGATTGCCGCAAGCAGTTCTGTAATTAAAATAGGATGTAGAATATAGTAGCGTGTTGAACTAAAAGTAAAAATAAAGTAAAAATGAGTAACGAAAACTAATATTTCAAGATTTGTATTTCATAAGAATAATATGGTATGAGGTGAATTAGAAAAACTGTTAGGATAAATGTATTTGTTTTACTGCAAAAAGGTGATATATATCAAGATATATTGCAGTGATAATAGGATTTAATCAAACAGCAGTGTTACAAGTTTAGAGTATTTGGAAAGAATATGTGGTAAGCTAAGAAAAAAATGACTGAAACAGGAATCTATATATATATTTCTCTTACGTGGCGCGGAAATAAGGCTGAATTTCTAACGCACCGTTTGGAAACAAACATAGTTTCCAGAGCTTAGACCAATGATCAGACTAAATTGGGTAAGATCAGCTCTGCGTGCAACGCCAATATGCCGGTCAGTGTTAGAGCAATCAAACTTAAATTAGCAATTATTAAAAATAAAATAACATGTAGGTAATCCAAAGCGTTTGAGATGATTCCTCATTTCAATCATGAGTAATATCGTTAATTTCAAATAAACTATCAGCTCTTATTTAGCATTTATTTACGCATTTAACTCACACGAAAATCGAAGAATAAAATCAACTGTCTAGATTGCACCTGCTGTCATTTGTTGCTATCTTAATGAAGTAAAAAATAATTTATTTTGCAAAAATCTATAATACAATGATCGATGATATATATAAACTATCTTCATATCTCGTAGTTTTTTTTAATGACTTTAAGCCGTTCTATGAAGTATCCTAGGTGCAATGAGTATTAAACTAATTGTGTTTCCGAGATAATTTTTTCATAGTATTTAAATGATATATGCCCACTGGTAGCACCAACTAAATGCATTTTTAATTGTGTTTTCAACTTAAGTTTTCATGTACTTTTTTTACATTTAAAAAAAACTGTCAATTTCACATGTTAAAATTATTTATGATAGCATTCATTCTGGCAAGAGTTGCTGAAAAAGTTGATGAGCGAGCGAAGCGAGCTGGGACCAAGTAGAGTTCCCAATGTGAATTGCGTCGCAATTCACTGGGGTTGGGGAGCGTTAGCTAGCAGGAGGTAGAACCCCCTAGTAACATATAAGCACCGCAGTATAATAAAGATTCTAAGTGCCTCTTACTACCATAGAAGAATACTATACTGAAACGTGTTTGACTTTTGAATGTGTAATGGTGCGATAGGACTACCTATAGTCTTCGGAATCTATATTACTTTCCTGCAAGCACAAAAAAAGCTGTTGTATAAATAAAAATATTTTTTCTGATGAAAGTGGTTTATTGTAGTGTGTGAGAAGCATAAAAAGTGGAAGAACAGGTAATATTCTCCGATGAATTGAATTTAAATTTACACGGTTTGATAATATGGAGTAGAATTAAGATAAATGTATTTGTTTTATTGTAAAAAAGTTGATATATCTCTATATGTATTGCAGTGATAATAGGATTTAATGAATCAGCAGTGTTATAAGTTTTAAGTAATTGGATATATTCTATTTTGGTCTAAATAGTTATAGTTTAGTTATAGTAATAGTTATAGTAATAGTTATAGTAATATTTATAGTTATAGTAGTTATAATAATACATATAGTATTTAGTATAGTTATAGTAGTTATAGTTTAATATAGTAGTTATATTAGACTAACTAACTAACTGAGTCTAACTAATAGTAATAGTTATAGTAGTAACAGTTTATTTGGACTATCACACCTTGATGTTCATAGAAATGCAATCCGGATATTATTTCAAAAAAATTATAATCTTTAATTAGATCAAAATTTTTGGAATATATTTATCATGGAGAAGTGTTTCAGTTTTTCTTCATATATAGTAGGATGCTGATAAAAACCTAGAGATTCTTCGGAATCTTTTAAAATGCTTCATGTTAGCAAATTAAAAAAAAACTCTATATGACATTTTTCCATAGAGCCAAGGAGTCATAGAGCCAAACTAGAAATTATTTCACCACTTTTTTTTCTTACATCGTTATTACACACCTTTATAAATTCCTCATTATATTTTGTTTTCTCTAAAAAAAAATCAGGTAGAAAAAAGCGTAACTCTATTACACTCACCCTGTGGATGATTATGTCCATTCTAGACCCGTGCGTATGGACATTGATTTTAGTAGCCACAAAGAATTGTGAGTATTTCGATTTTAAAATACTATTATGTCTATCTATACAAGGCGTAATTATCAAATTTTTTATTGAAAGAAACTTTACTGAATATTGAGAAAGAGAGAGGAATACAAAGAATTAAGTACATTTAATATATGTATTTATTTTTCATTCCGAATTATATCTTTACGCCTATGGTATTTAAAAAAAAAACCGACTTACTAAAAAAAAGTTTTCTGCAACCTCCATCGCTAAAAAACAAATACGGGAGTGGGGAGTGCAAAACGTTGAGGAGCTGCGAGTAGTGGTTGGTTGGTCCCGAAAAAATGCCACAACTGGTGTCCGGAAATGAATTAATCGGGTATAAAATATCTTTTTAGCATGAAAGTTTATAACATAATGAGAACTGCTAGCTTAAGAAGTGGAACAAGAATAAACTAGTTGTTAGGGGGCCACTGTAATACTTATCCATCATTGACATGCATAATATAAAATATGAAAATAAAACATAGTAAACTATTTATAAAATACATCGGAATTCCACCATTAAATTTAAACGTATTTTTAAATACTTTTAAAAGATTTATTCATGTAAATAATTACTGAACTGCGTAAAAGAAACAGCCTTATAACTCAAAAAAATGATAATCATATTAACTAACAGTTTACTGCCTCGGATTAAGCCTCTCATTTCCAAATAAAATATATCTTTGAATTGAAATTTAAATGAAATACAGGGTCATGAAAAATCGAAGAGTGTGGAAAATATGATTAGAAATATCTCGGCAACTAATTATCCTATCGACTTCATTCTTTATACAAAATTTATGTTTTTGTATAGTCTTTTATATGCACCCCTTTAAATAAACAATTTCGAAAAAAATTATATACCTTTTATTAGAACGAATATTTAGAGAGTCCGAAAAAATAGTTCCGGATAATGAAGGTTACTAAATTTCAGTAACCTTGATTATCCGGAACTATTTTTTTTGGACTCTCGGAATGTTCGTTCTAATAAAATGTATATAAAAATTCTTGCCGAGGTACTTAGAATCTCAGCAACTAATTATCCGATCGACTTCATTCTTTTGCAAAATTTATGTTTGTTTATTGTCTTTTATATTCACTCTTTAAAATAAACAATTTCAAAAATTTTTATATACATTTCATCAAAACGAATTTTTAGAGAGTCCGGAAAATTCTACTAAAATAACGGTTAAACATGTATTTTAGTGATTTTATAAATTCACACACTAAGGGAGTTTAACATTGAACATGAAACCGATTATGGAACATTAGACAAATTAGACAACTAGTGCTGATTTTTGATTAGCTATTTTGCGTAAGACAATTTTAAAAGGAAAAATAAATTAAATCATTTATAAAGCTATGAGATTGTGTCAAAATGAAATAAGTTTTTTCTGATTGTCATTTTGACAGTTCATAGATGTGAATGCGTTACTGTGATTTGCATAGTTTTAGGATATTACATTTTTACTTATGTTACCCGGAAGGCCAAGGTTAACTCGGGCGAAGTCAGATGGTTCTGCTATATTAAAATAAATTTATTAGTTTCAATATGTTCATAAACAGAAGAAAAAATTCTTTAAAATT
This sequence comes from Maratus michaelseni, assembly GCA_963931845.1. Lineage (NCBI taxonomy): Eukaryota > Metazoa > Arthropoda > Arachnida > Araneae > Salticidae > Maratus > Maratus michaelseni. The sequence continues at coordinate 444,514,373 of OZ007589.1, read as the reverse complement.
TTTATTTAAAGTTTTAAATTTTGTAAGTACTGCAATTTTGTCTCATTTTCGCTTTTATCCGATTTATATATATATATTTTTAATTGCCTACCTATCCTTACCATGCATTGTAGTCGGCAGACTGTCCATCTTCGCGAAGCCGGGACGGGCCACTAGTATATATATAATAGTAAAAACATGAAATTTTTTTAATCAAGTTATTATGGTTATTATAATGTTCAGAAATGCGGATTATTTATTTAATATGTGTGAAAGTATAAAACATGTAATACATTTTAATAAATGTCAGTTCTAAGAAATATATATCGGAATTTATGTGATAGGTTATAGCTATTTTAAATACTCATTATACCGTCTCTTTTTAATTAAATGTCTAAAACTGAAGGAAAAATAAGCACACTATGCACGATAAATTTTGTCATCCAACATATATATATATATGTGTGTGTGATGGTCGTAAAGTCTGTCCTGATTACAGTAATTTATTACAGATATACTAATATAATTGGGAATATGCTTGTTTCAATATATTGTAAAGACACTTATGGCGTTTTTAATACAAGTAATTACGTCAGAAAATTTCAAAGTGCGCACCCTTGGTAGCTCGAAGAATGTCAAGGCGGTGTTCAATTTCTCGCCACGTATTGCCCAACATTTGGGCTGTCACACTATACACAGCATCTGTGATACTGACCTTGAGAGTTTACGTGTTTCAGTATCTTTCACTGGCGTTGCAAGCACTCTGTCCTTTATGTACTCCCAAAAGAAAATATTTAGAGTAGTAATATCGGGTAATTCGAACTAGGTATCATCGTTTAAGGGAAAATGATAAAAAATTGTATTCTGATTTTTACTTAAAATATTGTTTTAAAAATATAATTATGCATTTTTTGCTTATATTAATTTTCTTAATTCACTTATAAAAATTGTAAAATCAAGTAACCAAAATTATAATTTTTCAAAAATTTCAAATACAAAATAATAATAATAATGATAATACTCTAAATGGAGCAATAAGAGATATTTTAAACTGAAATGAATTAGTGTGATAGTCGATATATACATCGAAATTGTTTTAAAGCGTATTTTATTTTATTTTAAAGACAGAATGTTGCATTTAAATATCTAGTCCTCTTTAATCTTATAAATTTAAGAACGGATACGAGTGCATTTATTTGGATCACAATTTACCCAACTATCATCGTATAATCATTTATCTCCATATATGAATGTATTTTGAAAAATAAAATAATTTGATCCCTCCACCCCAAAGAATAAAAATGTATTTTTGAAAATGCGTACAAAAATTATTTGCACGTTAAACGTATATGTTCAATTATGTAATATGCTTTGGGAAGATAGGACACTTAATGTGAGAATGCTTTGATCTCGAAATATTTGTAAATAAAATGAAGTATATTTTCCTTTTAAAAATTATTTTATATCCCAAGAGTAAATGATAAGGTCTGAAGATTTTATATCACTTATCTTTATGCCCTGAAACTCTTTATGCTCATATCATATATCTTATTAACTAGAAAAGAGTTATTAAGATATCATTCCCTTGAAATACTTGAACTTTGTTTAAAAAATTGCTCTTTCGGATTGTTAAAACTTTTTGGTTTCAAAGTACTTTTTTTCAGTATTGCAGATGAGTATATATATATATATATATTATATATCTAGAAGAACTTCAGCAAACGAAAATTGGCCTAATATAGTAAAAGATACTAAAGATTTACACGCAAGTTACACGAAAGAATAATTACTAGGTTTAATAAAATCATTAAAAAAAATCCTTAAAATATTAAATGAATTTTATATCCTAAGATATCCCCGTATGTTTTTGTTGTTTGTATCTCATTTGCATGTTGTATAAATTAATTCGTTTATTTCGATGTGTCACTGTTGTCTGTTTCATATCACATGCATCTTAGTACAAAATTCATTAGTGGTGGGTTAGGGTTGATGGGACAGTGAAAAAAAATGAAATCGGGCAAACGTTCTTAAATTATATAAATTAAATAAGTTCAAAATTTTAAATTTTAAAGTTTTCAAAAACTTCCATATTTCAATAGTATCCATTATATAAAGACGCATTTCCGGAAAACAATTCATTAAAAAAAGTCTACAAAAAAAAAAAAAAAAAAAGAAAATTATGAACCCCGTACCACATTAAGCAATCATGTGAGTGTTAGAACAATCATTACATCAATGAAAGAAATTTTGCGGGAAACCACAATCAATAAAACTTATAACTTAAACCCGTTTATGGAGGAGGTCTTTCTAAAAGTGTCTTACACCCTAGAATTTCAATCTGCTATACCTCAGACATTTTTAAAGATAGATGGGGGAAAAATGAACCGGTATCCCTCGTATAAAGACTAAACACTTAAGGATAAACGATGTTTGGATTTTGAATTTTTTGTACATCTTTTAAAATTTGAAATATTAAGTGGCCGAAAAAGGATGAGCGGATGAAGTTGGTGAATGAGTTCGGTGAAGACTTTGGCATGTCCTGCAATCAACCTCAATCACAGTCAAATCGGTTCATAAATACGAATGCTGTCAAAAATCAGATATCTATCTATCTATCTACATATATATATATATATATATATATATATATATAATTGTAATACCTTTGAATTTCAAAATACATTAAACAATTTCTTGCATCAAATCTAACCTAATCTCCTATTTAAAGATAGGTAATCATAAAGTGTATACGGAATACAATTAAATTAATACAAAAATTAAAAAGTGAAAACAACAGATTACCAATGCGCCATTTCACTGATGGCGAGCAGCCAAAAATACTGAAAGTTTTAAAGAGAATTTAGAAATATATATATATATACAGGGTGGTTATAAAATAAGTATCTCTATTTGGAGATGTCTGTAGCTTGAAGGAATAACCGGAATGAAACCAAAATTGGTACACTTACTATTCGAGAAGGGGGAAGAAGAATGGAACAATTTTAAAAAATAACTGCAATGATCGCCGACAGATGGCGCTTTTGAGTGTGACATGTAATTTGTAATATTGTGTACCGTGGAGGTGTCCCAAACGTCAATAACTTTACCGCATATCACAACATGTGCGAAACATCACTCCTGATGCATTACATTCCTCAGTTGAACACGTCTTGTACCGCCTGGATTGTGTCCTCCAACAAAATGGCCATGTGGAACCTGAACATGATCGGTACCGCAATGCGAAAGCGTAGTCACATTCACTGTGACTTTTTCCAACAAATTAGGTATTCCATCTGGTTTGACGCCTTAATTTTTTGTTCTTGTATTACACATTACATTTCACACTCAATAGCGCCATCTGTCGGTGATTATTGCAATTATTTTTTTATTGATCCATTCTTCTTCCCCCTTCTTGAATAGTGAGTGTACCGATTTTGGTTTCATTCGGGTTATTCCTTCAAGCTACAGACAGTTCCGAATAGAGATAGTTATTTTATAACCACCCGGTATATATATATAATAATGATATAAATAGCATATAATGTAAGAAAAATGGAATTTATATGTACATAAATCAACATTTTAACGAATTGTTGTTTTCTGTTCTGTGGAGCAAGATTGGTGAAAAGATACCAAAAGTTCCCGGAATCGAGTTTCCACTGGACGGCTGCAATAAGTATCATTTTGCCTTTTTAATGGCATCTACCTAAAAGGTCGAATATTAGCAGCATTCTAAAAACATTAAAATATTTAGCTTTACAATAAATTACACAATGTTGCTCAAAATCAGTTTAAAAAACGGAGACTAAATTTTAATTTAGATTTACGAAATTTGAACACACTATTCTTTTGTATTTCAGAGTAAATTTACCTTAGGCCATTAGAACCATTAGTTTGTTTACAAAATTTTTTAAATGTTCTATTTTTTCTAAAACGCCTTGTAACAAAAGGATTAAAAGATTTAGGAAGACTTTTAATCCTTCTTAAATAATGACTTTGATTTCAGTAAAAGAATTTAGTTGGAAGTCTGGAATTGTGATATTGTTAAAGTTTTTTAAATATAGAAAAGAAGTCTTCTTTTTGTAGAATTTTAATTTGAAAAAAATAATTTTTTCTTATGTCTATGTATAGTATTGCAAAATATCTTTATTTCATTTCTAGTATTTACACTTAAAATTTGATATATCGGTCTTTAACTTTATGGCCTTATGCAGATGATGTACAGTCGTGGAAAAAAAACTGCACACCCCCACTAACTCTGCAACAAATTGTAGTAGAAGGAAGTGACTGGTACCAAACGATTGGAAATAAAGTCTACTTTCAAATTATATATCTAAAATTTGCCTAAGGGGCCATCTACATATTAAAACAAGCCTAAAATTTATTTTTTTCAATGGCAACACCCACTTTTTACATGATATTTTAAATCTTCGGTTCAAACTATGCCTAGATACAAAATTTTAAGTCATTTGGATGATAAGTTTTTGAGTTATAAACATTCAAATTTTAGAGCCTCTAATGTTAAATTACATTTTCATATTTTTATTAATATCTCCTGAGATTATAATTCTAATGTGTTAATTTTTTTTTTGGTTATAATACTAAAAAGCCCAAACATAAATATGTCAAATTTGTAATTTTTATAATTTTATAATATGAATTATGAATTATGAAATTAATATTCGAAAAAATTATGAATTGCAACCTACAATTTTTTTGATGGATTTATATTTATTATGTCCTGCTTTATGTGTATTCAAAATTTTAAATTTTTCTACCAAGTAGTTTACAAATTACGCTTAAAAAACGGCAAGATGCTGCTTTAAGGGGCCGTCTATGATGTGCATTAAAGCATAGTTTGAACAGGGATGGGAGCGCTCCGACTCGAAATCCCGATTGACACCACTAAATTTTAATAGTATTTGTTACCTTATTCAAGAACAAAATTTCTGAAATTCTTTACGTTGGAGAATACTATTAAAATTTAGTGGTAAGAATCGATATTCGGGTCGGAGCGCGCTCATCCCTGTTTGAGAAAATATTATACTCATAGGCTGGGATTAAAACAAGATTTTCTCAAATCTTGTTAAATTGTTTGCAATATTACACTAAATGGTTGTTAGATAAAGTATTAACGCGAAAGTATCTGTTACTTAAAAATGCTAATTTAAACTTTTATTAACTTTTGTATATCAATCAAAAATTGTAATCTTTACAAATATGTATGGATGTTCAGTTTTTATTCCATTAATAACGAACTTAAAATAATTAAACATTTTCTTCTATAACTTTCGTATTTAGATCTATTCGATTAAACAGGCTAATTGAAAAAAAAATACAAGTTATTTTTATGGTTTTCTGATAGGCAAGATTATTTCCCAATCGCTAGCAGTGTGCAAAAAAATCTAATAATAATAATAAATGGCAAACTGTAAGTTTTCTTGCCAAGAGGCATTAATGAGTTAATTGTAAAATTTCAAATGAAATACCAGAATAGGTTTAATCATAGAATTATTAACCCTATTCCGAAGGAGAATAACGAATGTAAAGTTATTCAGATGTCTTTATAACATAGATTTAGTTTTAGGTCTTCAAATAAATCGGAATATAAATCCTGCGACACCCCCGCCCCCCCCCCTCGCTACTAAAAAAAAAAGCAATGTCTGGATTTATTTTCAGACTAAAAAACAATTTATCTGCGGGTTTTTTTTTTTTTTTTTTTTTTTTTTTTTTTTTTTTTTTAAACTTTGATTCCTTACGCTGCTTTATACTATTTTTTAAATTCTACATTTTGTATTTGTCACTATTATTCACGTTTCTGACAATAAACTAAAAAAAAGGCGAGTTAAATAGATGCAAAATCTGAGAAACAGCATTATAAAAGCACATGTAAAATTCCAATAACATTTACATATTCTAAAACTATTTTAATTACAAATAATCTTATGGTTTTTTAACCCCTTCGTGAAGTGCGTCTATTACAGAATTTTTAATAATTTACCACCGGTTTTTTTAAACAGAAATTTTCGTCTGATTGAATCGTGGAAATGCTAAGATATAGTAAGGCAAAGCTTACAATAAAAAATAACTGGTGGGAAAAATCGAGGATTCTGAGCATCTTATGCGTCACGTATACGTGTCACTTGTCCCCAAGGGGTTAAAATCGGATAATTCAACAGTTGTAAACATTATTTTACCGCATATAACAATAACCGAAACTTATTAAGTGAGTAAAATGGTCATATCGGTAAAACATAATACATTAAAAGAAGTGACATTCTGCAGCATTTCAACAATCGAGAACCGAACTTCAATTTGGATACAGCCCCTTAAATATGCTCATTATAAAGTAATTAATTTCTGAGAAACTAATCGTAGGAATTTTATGAAATTTGGTATCTAAGCATAGTTTGAACGGCAAATTTCAAATATGTTGTCAAATTTGAGTCTTGCTATTGAAAAAAACAAAGTTTGGGTGTGTTTTTATATGTAGATGTCCCCCTAAGCAAATTTTATATACATCATTTAAAAGTAGACTTTATTTTCAATCGTTTGGTACCAGTCACTTCCTTCTACTATAATTTGTTGCAGAGTTAGTTGGGGGTGTTCAGTGTTTTTTTTCCACGACTGTACATATGGTCGAGAAGGTTTGACATGGCAACTCAGAATCATGCCATACTAGGAGAATAATAAAAGTTCTAAATAATAATAAATGAATCCTAATAATATTATAAATCCGATTGTGTGTGCGTAAATGTCTGGCTGAAGCCAGTGTCAAAATGGCGGATTTAATAGCCTTGTATCTTTGCATATAGATGGATTATAACCCGGAAATGAACATAGACTTTATTTTGTTAATTTTATTCAAATATTTTTCCTAATAATTCAAAATTTCATCATTTTCATAGTGAATAAATGGACATTTTTTCGTATAAAATTTTAAAATGGTTAAATTTGTTTTATCGTTGCCAATACTAAATCAAAGCCCGGAATAATAATTTTTACTCAACAATTTATTTTCAATAGAAAAATTTCCACTTGAAAAAGGAAAATGAAATAAAAAATTTAAGAATTAAAAACAAGATAAATAACATTATTCGAAATAAATCGTATATTTTCAAGCATTTCTTAATAATTAAAAATTTCATCATTTTTATGGAGAATAAATGCACATTTTTTTCGTATAAAATTTTAAAATGTTTAAATTTACTTTATTGTTGTCAATACTAAATTTAAAACTCGGAATAATAATCTTTACTCAACAATTTATTTTCAATAGAAAATTTTCCACATGAAAAATGAAAAAGAAATAGAAAAATTTAAGAATTAAAAATAAGATGAAATAAAGTTATTTGAAATAAAACCCACATTTTCAAGCATTTGATAATAATACAAGATGCATAAATGAATACAAGTATAAATATGAAACGCAGGCGATTATGACGTCATAAATATCTTAAATAAAACGGATATGCTTTGATGTTGAAATAAAATGATCTTGGCTTATGAAATTACTTCTTATTATTTTTCTTTTCTTTTCTTTTTTTTCTTTTGTTGTCTTTTATTTTTCATTTGAAATGAGTATATTTCAAATGTATATATTATATATTTTTTAAATGTATGTAATATATGTATGTTAAATGTATGTATTTTAAATTAAAGCTTTATATTTTAAATTAAATGAATGCAATAAGAATTATGGCGAGGCTTATTGTCTGCGCTCAGCTAACATAAACATACCGTATTTTTAATTAAAATTTTTAAAAAAAGTTTAAGAAAATGTTTGAAAAGAAAATGGATAGCAAATGTTAGTAATATGCACGCAAAATTATCCATGTCGAAAATGACATCAGGATTAACGGCAAGTAGTTATTTTCATTCATTGAAACAAAAAAATAATAACTCAATTGCCTGAAATAAACAGCATTTGACGGGCGTTAATTCTTAAACCGTTCATCTCAGGAAATCTGAATAAAAATGACTTTTTTTTTAAAAAGAAAGTGGCATTTTCGTTCATAAAAACGTAAGATTTAATATTATTGCGTCAAAGTAATATCATTATCCATCTACAGCATTAAAATTAAGACTCGAGGACTGGACGTACATTGGTGTAATCGAGACATGTTTGTAGATCGTGGTTTGGCAACCGGATTTTAATTCCACGTTTCTTTCAGCTTTAAAGGAGCAAAAAGTTTATTGTCATTTTTAAAAATGGCCTTTTCTTTTCTTTTTCTTTTTCTTTCTTTTTTTTTCTTGTAAAGTTTTATAGAATTGGAAATATGACATAGATTCCATTAAAATATTTAAATGTATTTGCAATGTTTCTAATAAATTTTAATAAATAACGATGTTATCGAAATGAAAATAAAATTTATTGAAAAATTTGCTTCATGCAAGAGCAAAGAAGAAATAAAAAAGTAATGAAAATTTTCCTTAATCTGAATTGCGTTGACGTGAACAAGCCGATCGTGCCAACTCCTAAAGATAAGCATATTCCTAATATTATAAACGTGAAATCGGAATGTATATAGTAGAATTTTTTTCATATATAGATAGAAAATAGCCAGTAATAAGATGGTTAGGTTCTGTAATAGGGTACGTAGCCTATTTGCTTTCTTTAGTGAGCGAAAATTGTCGCAAAAGTAAACACATTTTTGTAACCAAGTTTTTTTTTTTTTGTTTGTTTTTTTTTTTTTTTTTTTCATGGTAAAACACTTTATGGTATTCTAGATGATAATTTCTTCTTTCACCTTGGACTCCTTTTTTAATTGGTTGCAGTTTCGTTTTTTTCGATTGTGTATATTCTTCAGAGCAAAATTTCCCTTTTTAAGACGGGTTATATTAAGTTATATTAAGTATAAGAGTTATATTAAGACCCTAAAACCAAAAAAATGCCGTATTCTTTACTTATAAAAATGATAAAGCGTTGGTTAAAATTATACAATATATTTAATTATCAGGGGTGAAATGTTTTGCTTAATTAGTGCATTTATTATTCTTTTAATGTTACGTGAACAGCTAGTAATTTATAATTCTTAATTATCTTTAAGTTTTTCGTTTCTTTTCAACTGGACTTGTATAGCTTGTGTCTCGGGCAGTCCTGAGAACTGTCCGATTTTATTATATATTTTTGTTGCTTGGAGTATTTCTTCAGTTTTCATTTTTTCTTTTCTGTTTACATCAAAGAATCTAATATCTCCAAGCGAAACATTTTATTTTATACATACACCAGTGTTTACTCTATGCTATTGTAACATTATTACGATAGATGACAAATAATTGCTCTCTAATTTATTGTTGTCACTATAATCATTTAATGGTACAAAAAAGTATATTTTTATTTCCATACTTTCCACCTCGAATAAAAATATTATTTTGTACTGTATCTTAATCTGGGGGTACAGAATATTTTTGTTATACTTATTTGTTGCTACTTTCTAGTAAGCGTATCTTTTCTCAAAATTATAATTTATATTTTAACATAATTTTCATAATTATATTTATTCATTTTTTTTCTTTCATCTTCAATAGTACGACATGTTTATGAGTAGACAACGTTTAAGCTTCTCAGGCATTCTTTTGAGTCCTCTGTTAGTATAGATATTATATTCCTTCTACACTGGTGGAAATTGAATTATGAAAACACGATTTTTTAATCGAAACATTTATAATATTAACTAAAAATGAATGAATTTTCATATATTATACATGTTATGTGCAACAAATAATTTAGAAAAATAAAATTTCATACAAATTAATAAACTAAAACATAACATCAAAAATTAGATTTTAGTAACATAAAAATATGGAAGTTGATTTATGAAATGTCACATTTAATTGAAATTAATAATTAGTTAAGCCGCCTTTATTCATTAGAGTTTCTTTTATTCTAGATGGCATTGATAAAACAAGATTTTGGATGTATTTCTGATCAATTAGTTTCCAGTTTTGACAGATTGAAGCTTTTAAATCTACAAGTGATGTGTACTGCATCCCATTTGCATAAACCACTCGAACAAGCTGTCCCCAAACGTTTTCAATGGGGTTCAGATCAGGACTAATAGGTGGATGATCTAAAAGAACAGTATTCTGTTCGTCAAACCAATCTTTCATTGTATTTGAAATGTGAATACTTGCATTATCTTGCATGAAGATATAATCTAAACCATAATATTGCCATGCAAATGGAAGAAGTGAATTTTCTAAAACTAAACTATAATCAAAAGAGTTCTGGCAACCGTTTAAAAATACAATTTCACTGTCATCAAACTTCCGCCACTAAAATTTCTGCTGAATATAGATTTTGGTTCTTTTCGGAGATCTCTCCAATTATACCTCAACCTTCTGGGCCATCCAAATTAAATCTTTTTTCGTCAGAGAAAATGACTTTCTTCCAATTGTCACCCATTGCCATGTACTTCTCGCAATACTGCAAACGCATGTGTTTGTGACGCAGAAGTAACTTTGGACACGGCTTCATTTTCGACCATTTCAAGCTCCGTGAAGAATGTGAAATTTGTATAACTCTTCTAGAAGTAACAGGCAGAAATAGATCTGCACAAATCTGCTTTGAACTGTGACCAGCTTTCGATGCAAGTTGAAGAATCCCCCTTTTCTGTCTCTTGCTTAAACTTGGATTACCTTTTATGTTAAAATTTTTGCCATAATTTTCTGGATCTTTTCTACAGTTATATATCACACCAACAGATCTTTTAATTAATTTACTAATTTCCGGGACAGACTTTCCACATTCTAAATATGCGTCGATTTTTCCTCTTTCTTGCTCAGACAAAATTTTTCGTTTACCCATCGCGAAAATTGTAAATGAAACGTATTGCTTTCACTGTACAACGCTTTTTATGTCTACTTTGCAGGTCACGTTACCTTGTTTTATGCAAATGTTTTTCACATTGCTGCGGAGTAACCAATGAAATGTGATATTTCATAAATCAATTATCATGTTCGCATATTACGAAAATTTAATTTTTGACTTTTTGTTTATGTTTAATATTAAGTGTGAAAATTTATTTTTGTAACAGATTTGTCATACGTATAACATATAGCACATTTGCTTCCCCAGGATATCCCCAGGAAGAGTTACATTCATCCTCCAGGCATCCTTGAGGATGCAGAAAATTGTCAAAGGGAGGTCCTCAGGAATAGAAAATGTCCGCCTTATAGCATCCTGGGGAGCTCCGGAGCTCCCCAGGTCCTCCTTCAGGTTCCTCCTCAGGAGGTTGTAGGGAAGATTTTAGGAGGTGATACTGGAACAGTTTGGGAAACTTCAAGGTCACTTAATACGATTATTTTTTTTAATTATGATTTAAAGAACTATAACAGTATATAATTATTTTTTAAATAAAAATGCATATTTTTTTTCTTAATCTATTACTTAAACGAATTTTCATTTAGCAGATATCACATCTACTAAGCACGATACGTGAAACAGTTAATGGGAACAACTTTCTGACCGAAATTCCATCGTCAGGATTTGAACCAGGGTATTCACAAACACTAGACGCGTGTTCTATCCATTGCGCTACAGGGCCGTTATTCAAGAGATGTTTGTAAGGTATTGATGCATTCTTTCTCCTCTTATGAAACTGGATAAATAGAAGTACATATTTTTTCGTGCTTCATATAAGGAATTGTATAACTTTTATTGAAAAGCAAAATGCAAAGCCTTTCATATTTATACAATAAAATTTTAAATCATAATTAGAAAAAAGCGCGTCTACAATTATTTAAGAGAAAATAAATGTCTTTTAATTTTCGAATTCCTGCATAAAACTTTTTTTTTAAATGACAATAATATATTTCTTATTTACATCTATATTTAATAAAATATGAAAAAAGAAACTGTTAATAAAATCCGTATCTGTAATAAAAACATTTTATTTTTTATTGTAATAAATAAAACGAACTTACAGTTAACTGTCCATTATGCATTTTTTTAAATCTTAAAATCCTGAATCTGCACGTAGAAAATTCTTTATATACTAGCTATTCAAAAAATTAATGCTGTTGCACCTTTTTGAGGATTTCTTGCAAATTACTTTAAATTTAATAATAAAATAATATTTCCGGATATTTAAAATGCAAAGTACGGATAGTTTAATTTAAAATATTAATTATTTTCATCATTGTCAAAGCAATACTATCAAAGTAATAAATTTTTCTTTTATTTCTTCCTCTTTTTCTTTTCTTTCCTTTTACTAAACATTCGACATTTCATTCGTTGACATTTTATTACGCTTGTAAAAAAGTTCTATTAAGTGCATTTATTTTAAAAACATATATTTTTGCTCTGTTTCATTTTTAAGTTAATTTAAAATGGTCAGGGAAAAAATAATAAATCGAATTTATATTTTAAAATTAAATATGGATCCAAAAATTATTTATATATATAATTCAAATTAATATTAAATTATTAATTAGTTAATACAAATAATATTAAAAATTTAATATATAAGACTATATTTAAAGGATCAGAAGAAATATTTTTTTATATTGAAATAGATATTTCTAATGCTTAATCTATAAAATATGGTTATATACAAATATATATTAAACTTTTGATAAATTTCGTGTTTCTAGAAAAATAATAATTATTTCTTATAATTGAAAAAATAAATTATTTATTAGGAGAAAGTAAATCAATTTTATATTTAAAATTAAATTATTTCTATAGAAACTAATAAAGTATATAAGTTAAATTAATGTCAAATTATTAGTTAGGTGAAAAAGTAATAGTAAAAATATATAAATATATAAATAATTGTTGAAAGATCAGAAAAAATAATTAATAATTGAAATAATAAAATGAATTAATATATACGTTAATTTTTAAAAGATCAGAAATAAAATTAATAATATATTTTCAATTTATATTTAAAGAATAATTTATTTTAATTATTAAATTATGATGTGGAAAAAATTTAATTTTCTAAATTCAATGTATTTAACTACATTTTAATTGCATTTTATAAATTATAAATATATCTAAATAAGGATAATTAAATATTATAACAATAATTAAATGTTAAACAATAACCAGATGTGCTTTGGAAATAAAAAAAATCAAATAATAATATAAATTTTATTAATTAAAATATCGAACCAGATCAAATGAAATAAATCTTTTAAAATAAAATTTAGTAAGTTATCTTAGTGTCAAAATCACACATGAGATGGCACCAGCACCGTCTCTTCCTAGGTACTTCCCCAGGAATATCGTCCCGAGGAGATTGCTCCCAGGGAGGGATCTGGGTGATCAGTCCTGGGGAAGTGATTGAAGTCTCTTCCCCAGGAACGCCTCATAGCGTCATTGCAATTTCAGGAGAAATTAGGGATGAATTGGAGCTCATGGGGAGGTTTTCAGGAACTTTGGTGCTATATGGGCTATGTATATCCCATGAAATTTCATTCATTTTTAATGAATATTATAGAAGTTTTTGTCAAAAAACTGTTGTTTTCATAAATCAATTTCCACCAGTGTAGTATTTAACTCACTTTTCATTTCCTACTTGTATCAAAAAATCTAATACGTTGTTGGGGAACTTCATTTTTATCCTTACCGTGTGATTACTCTATGCTATTGTTATATGAATAGGAGAGATGTTAAATAATTGCTGCTGAAACTATTGTTGTACACTGTTAAAAATTTGCAGCAAACTGTCCAACATTTGACCGTTTTCTCTAAAAACGGTTATGTAACCGTAATTTAACTGTATTATGACTATAATGTGGGCTATAATATGGTCAAAATAGAGCTAAATTACGCTTATGAAACCGTTTACTATAAAAATGGTCAAATGACTGGACAGTTTGCTGCAAATTTTTAACAGTGTAACATTAATAATGTAATGGTACAAAAAGGTACAATTTTATTTGTATATTTTGCATCTCCAATAAATATATTATTTCATATTGTACGTTACTTTGGGGTACAGAATATTTTTGGTACTCTTATGAGTTGCTATTTTCCGGTAAGTGTACCTTTTCTGTAAATATACTTTATATTTCAACTTAATATTCTTTGTTATATTTACGCATTCTCCTTTTCATTTATCTTCAACTATGCGGCATGTGTGTGAGATAACAATGTTTGCCCTTCTCAGACATTGCTTTGAACCCTCCGTTAGTACTTATATTATTATTGCTTCTAGTATTTAACTTACTTATCAATTCCTAGTTATATCAATGAATCTACTGCGTTGTAATGGAACCTTTTTTTTTTTTATCCCTACCGGGTGATAACTCTATGCTATTGTAATATGATTACAAGAGATGATAAATAATAGTTTCCGAAACTATTCTTGTTACATTAATCATTTAATGGTACAAAAAATAATATTTTTATTTGTATATATTCCATTTCCAATGAATATTTTATTTCTTATTGTACCTTTCTCTGGGGTACAGAGTATTTTTTATACTATAATGTGTTGCTACTTTACGAAAAGTGCACATTTTCTCTACATATATTTTAAATTTTACGTAATTTTTTGAGTTATATTTAAACATTCTCTTTTTTTTAATTGTACGGCATGTGTGTGAGATGGCAATGTTTGCCTTTCTCAGGCATTCCTTTGAACCATCCGTTAGTACTGATACTATTAGTAGCTTCTAATATTTAACTAACTTTTCAATTCTTACTGATATCAGCGAATGCATTGTTGCAGAAAATGCTTTTTTCCTCATCAGGATAACTACTAAAGTGGGAGGATTGAACTGTGTGCCGTTATGTATACTAATATTATAAAGAAACAACGTTTTTTTTGTTTGTTTGTTTGTTTGTTTGTTTGTAGGGGGACTCTGGAACTACCGAACCGATTTCAAAATTGATGGTGGGAAATTGATGGTGACAACCCCTCCTCCAACATAGGCTATATTTTATCTCGGTGCCACTATACCACAGGGGGGATGCAGGAGCGAAAAACGTTCTAAAATTGCGATTTTTTTTATACTGAAGTAGCTATAAACTTAAAATTTGGCATGATAGTTAATTATAAGACGTAAATAATCTCTAAGAACAAATTCTAAAAAAATTCGAAATTAAAAAGGCTGAAATGAGCGAAAAGCTTTCTAAAAACATTTTAAATTACAATTTCTATGGAATCTCTGGAACTACAGAACTGTTTTCAAATGTGATGGGGGTAAATTGATGGTGACAGTCCCTGCTGTGACATAAACTATATTTTATGTCGGTGCCACTACCCCCAAAGGGTTCAGGAGCGAAAAAAGTTCGAAAATTGCGATTTTTGTGATACTGTATGAGCAAGAAATTTGAAATTTGCCATGGTAATTACTTATAAGATGTAAATGCTTTCTAAGAACAGTTTCTAAAAAAAATCGAAACTTGAAAGGGTGAAATGAGTTAAACGCGTTCTAAAAGCATTATAAATTACAATTTCTATGGAATCTCTGAAGCTACCGAATCGATTTTAAACGTAATGGTTGCAAATTTATGGTGACAGTCTCTGCTCTAATATAGGCTATATTTTATGGCAGTGCTACTACCCTCATGGGGTTGCAGGAGAGCAAAACTTTCTAAAATTGAAATTTTTGTGATATTGAAGGGATTGGAAACTTGAAATTGGGCAAAGTAGTTACTTATAAGATATATATGCTATCTAAGAACAGTTTCTAAAAAAATCGAATTTTAAAAGTGTGATATGAGGAAAAAGTGTTCTAAAAACGTTCTAAATTACGATTTCTGTGGAATTGTTGGAGACAGAACTGGAAGTTTGACATGACTGATACTTTTTAAGACGCAAGTTTACACACAAAACAGTTTAAAAAAATCAAATTTAAAAGGGTGAAGGAGGAAAGAAGTTCTAAATTACGATATTTTTTTTTATATACTGACAGGACTAGAAACTTCAAATTTGGCATGGTGATTACTTTTAAGATACAAATGCTCGCTAACAATGGTTTGTAAAGATATTCAAAATTTGATATGGTGAAATGAGCGGAAACCGTTTTAAAAGCGTTCTAAATTACGATTTCTATGGAATTGTTAGGGATAGAAACTTGAAATTTGACATGGCTGTTGCTTTTAAGACATAAATGGTCGTACAGCACAATTTGAAAAAAACTGAAATTGAAAAGAGTGAAATGCGCGAAAAGCGTTTTAAAAACGTTGTAAATTCTGATTTCTGTGGAATTGTTAATGTTAGAAACTTGAAGTGTGACATGGCTGTTGCTTTTAAAACGTAACTGGTCGCACAGTCGAGTGTTTAAAAAAATGAAATTTAAAAGTGTGAAAGCGTGAAAAGCGTTCTAAAAGCGTTCTAAATTGCGATTTATTTGGAATTGTGAAGGTTAGAAACTTGAAATTTCGCATGGCGTTTACATGGCGTGATCATGTAAATGATCACGCAGAACAGTTTACTAAAAATGCGAAATATAAAAGGGCAGGAGAAAAAAAAAAGGCTCTAAAATTGCAATATGTGGCATAGCTATAGAAGCTTCTTATTTGGCATGGTGGTTAATCTATGTTCGCTACGACCGGTTTAATTTTTTTAATTTAACAGGCTGAAATGAGCAGATTAACGTTTTAAAAATATTCAACGTTATGATTTAATTGGATTTATTCTGGTTATAAACTTGAAATTTAGTATAGTGGTAACTTTTAAGATGCGGACGCTCGATATAAACAGTTTATTAAAAATTCGAAATTTAAAGGTGTAAAATGAACGAAAAATGTTATAAATTATGGTTTATTCTCAATTATTAGGGATAGAAATTTAAAATTTGACATGCCTGTTATTTTTCAGACGTAAATGATCCCACTGAATAGTTTTTACGAAATTCAAAACTTAAAAAGATGCAAAAGCAAAAAAAAAATAAATAAATAAAAAATTAAAATTAAAATAAAACTTTCTAAAATTGCGATTTTAGTGATGCTGCTGGTCTAAAAAGTTGAAATTTGGCATGGTGGCTAAATTTAAGATTTCAGTGCTCACTAAGAACGGTTTCTAAAAAATTCGAAATTTAAAAAAGTGAAACGAGCTGGATACGATCTGAAAATCTTCTAAACTATGATTTGTCTGAAATTCTTAGGGATAGAAACTTGTAACTTTACATGGTTGTTACGTTAGAGACACAAATTCATCCACAGAACAGTTTTTAGAAATTTTAATGCGTCCAGGATAAAAAAATCTCTAAAATTGCAATTTCTTTGGTATAGTTATTACAGAAATTTTCTTAACTAGAAGATTTAAATTTGGCATGATGCTTACTTTTAAGATGTAAATACTCGATTACGACTGTTTCTAAAAATTTCTAAATGAAAAATGAAAAGAGCGAGAAACTTACAAAATATATTCTAAATTACCATTTATTTGGAATTAATGTTAGCTCTTCTCATTCATTTAAGTCCCATGTTTGCCTAAAGCTGTATAAGAATGAAGTTTACTCAAAATGTGGCATAATTAGTAATTTTGTAATTATCTGTGGCAGTAAAATTTCCCATAATGAAAGTAGGCCCACGAATACCACTTGGTACTTTTCAATAATTACGCAAGCAAAGCCACGGGTTTTGCTAGTTTTCAATAATTCAGAAGTGCTCATCGATTTACGACCTAGATTTTTGGTAATCTTATCATATACGGAAGAATTCAAGTAACTTATTTATTGATATGTCCAGTACACCAAAAATTTCAAATGTCTGGCTCCCTTGCCTTTGCTTTATTTTCTTAAAATCGCCCTTCCCCTTTTTCTCCTCCGTACTTAAACTCGTTCAGAGTGGTGGAATGCTTCTGATTGGTCCCCTCCATCACATGCGACTCCTGACTCCACTGTTGTTTTTAAACACTCATCGCCATTCCATCTTGGCCGCATGCGGAGACGCATGAATACTTATATAGCCTAAACTTTTAAATCTGTTTTTAATATTTTTAACGATAGTGCTTTAGAGGCTCCAAAACAGCTGTTACTTTATATGTATGTTATTTTTGCTATTTTTTATGTTCATCATTTATTTTAGGATAACTACTCTCTGTAGTATCAATTGATGATGAAATGTGATATATAATTGCTCTTGAAATTATAGTAGTATTCTATCTTAATGAACATATTATCGCTAATGTGGGTACTTAATATTTTTTTAGTAAAAATTCAAAGAATCGCAATCTTGAGAAAATCAACCGAAACATTTTAAAATTACTTAATGCATCATTAGAAATATGTATTCTCCTTATGAATAAATTAAATTATTTTTTACCTTAGACATGTTACATAATATTTAAAAAAAGGAAAAATACTAATTACCACGTTACACATTCATTTGCATCAAAGAATTAAAAACATACATATTAATATATCCAAAATCTAGTTTTATTAAAAGTAATTTATTTTAAGCTTTATTTTAGAAATGGCAATGGAAATGAATTAAACGTAATGCTCAAAATATGAACTGTAAACATCATTTCTTAACACGGTTCATTACTTCAAGAAATCTGTAATACATAAATGATCATTTTGGAAAGGATATAATTATGCATCGTCAAATTAAAAATATGCATTCATATTAGTTATGTTATTCTTATGTATTTCTATTAGCAGTATTTTTCATTATAATTATGCTCATTTGGATAAGCATAATGTGCTAAAAATAAACCATTAAAATCATTATAATAAGAAAATATATTATAATAATTATTTTAAAATTACAAAATATCAGAAGTTTTAAAAAAAAATGTTTAAAAAAACCATTATACATTAAAAATATATGTTTTTTAACTTACAAAGATTAATTTATATCCATAACATGTTTAACTAATCTATATTTAAAAGGTGTGGCCTCATTATTATACTTCCAAAACTCGAGTGTTTTACCTCTATGTACCCAAATTTAACAATTAGAACTTTCCTTTTATTTATTTACATCCTAAAATTAAATAAATGAAAGATCGTTAAACCAAATCATAAATTTGTGTTATTCATGATTCCGTCGAAATGACAAAAAAAGTATTTTATTATTTTTTCTAACGATTTATCATTAGTTTAGATGATCACATAAACGATTCATTCTGCAATATTAAAAGAATAATAGTGTATACAGGTGCTTAGGTTATTGGCAATTGTTGTACAGAATCGTAGTCTAAATCGTAATCAAAAATGCTGTGAAAGATTGAATATAAACCTATATATACTGAAGGACCAAAATATTTTGAACAGTCATGTTATCGAGGCACGGAAGGCCACTGTTGAAGTAAGGGGACGTGAAGACAACGGCAGTGTATAAAATATGTGCGAAGAGGTCACATCTATAACAGTTGTAACATATCGTACTTGTTCTTGCCATGGTTAAAGACAAAGACAAAAAGATAGGTCGCTTTGCCTATCGCAGTTAATTATAAATTATTAAAAAATAAAATCAATAAATATAATGTCAAAGAATTTGATAAGAAATTCTCGCACAACTCCAATGGTGAAAAGTGTATTACAGCATACAGTTCGACTCCGCATAATCTATGTTTACTCTTACAGAGGCAAAGAGAGCATTGTGATTTCTTTCAAACAATTTCCTATTTCTTTGAAATCATGTGGATGACAAAGACAGAATATGTGGGCTGACAATCAGCAGGTGCTCATCTAATGTAAGTGCTGATGGCGGCCTTTTAATGCTGTGGGAAACATTAATGTTGTCCCTCATAGACTCTGATCTTATAGTATGCATCACCATTAAAGCTTTTGCCAACATGGATGTCACTGGGGTCTTGTAGTATCCATTCATGGCGTCTGTTTTTTCCAAATGCGGTACAGTCTACTAGATGGACAAGGAACCATGTCACACAACCAATATTGTGTCAGCCTGAACAAAATGCCGGCAATTGTCTCAGATTTCTATCTAGAGTACTGCCCATCTAATGTTCCAGATATGAGTCCATTTAAATTACCTTTCCTTCATGCCATGTAAGCTCTAACATACAATATTATAAAATTTAAGATTTTGTAAATTTTATATTTGAAATGAAGAAATTAAATAATAATTGCCACTATGAAGTAGCGCAGGGTTTGAAATAAAAGTAGACATTTTTAAAGTAGTAATTTCTGTTTACCGTTCATTAATAACAAATGCTGCACTCTTTTTATAGCATTTGACATGAATTATAATTATAAAAAATCAGGTATAAAGTAAAAACTTATGATCTGTCAATCAAGAAAATATCATGCAAGTTTCTATTAGTATTTTTATTTTCATTTAAAATTTACAATTGTTGAACTGAATAATTTTAGAAAGTAATGCCTTATCAATTTAAACAAATATACGGAATGTATTTCTGTAAAACATCTCTTTAATATAATTTAGGATTTTGAGAGAATCGTAAGCATAGAAAATTATTCAGAGAAAATAATCTTGCTAGAGAAAATTCCAAATTTCCCATATTTTTGATTATGTATAGAAAGTGCTTGGATGTCGAGATCTGAAACCCTCCTCTAGGGATTCTTATAACTTGCGTTTTCTTGAACTCGAAGAGGTATCAAACATAAAATATTATCGAGTGACAAACAAATGGAACTGTCGAATTTTAAATTGAAATATAAGAAAATTCGTTGTTTTATATTACATTTGTTTTGTTTTGTTTTTGATAAAAATAAACAAATTTCAAGTAGCGTAAAAATATATTACCTCAATATAGCATTATATATAAAACACGTGTTAAATAATATCTTTAAAAAGGCATTAAAGCAATATAAAGAAAACAAATAGTTATATCAGCACATTTTAAACTTATTGTCAATATGACAACGCTCTTGTTATGCTTTGTGTTATTTGTTTTTTTCATTTTATTGCCATATAAAATTTATCTAATTGGATATGACACGTACGCATAAATTGTTATTTTGTAAATTTGTATTAAAATATATTTGG
Source organism: Maratus michaelseni (assembly GCA_963931845.1). NCBI lineage: Eukaryota > Metazoa > Arthropoda > Arachnida > Araneae > Salticidae > Maratus > Maratus michaelseni. The sequence continues at coordinate 444,493,510 of OZ007589.1, read as the reverse complement.
AATAATTGTTTTTCCTTCTTCCTTACTTTTTATTAGGAATTAGACACTAGTTAAAATATTTAGATATTAAACAAGTTAAAATATTTAGGTATTACATACAATAAAAAAAATTAAGTATAGATTCGTATGTGTTACTTTTTATATACAAGTTTTAAATTTAAGTATCTATAAGCTCACATTTCATTTAATTATTCTGTAAATATTCTTTTGCCATCATACAGGCTTTAAAATTCGTAGAATTTATAAAAAAAATAATAAAATGAAATCTAAATTTGTACGTAGAACTTTAATATGAAAAAAAAAATTATGATTTCAGAAGTTCATATTTCCTTTAACTCTTCTGTAAATACTCTTTCTTATATTCTAATTACGATATTAGATTCGAAAAGCAATATCAGATGTCAATGTATTAATTATATCAGTGATAAATTTTTAAGTTTATTTACAAGTCTTCAGTGAAAAAGCAATGAATTAAGAAAGATAATAAGAAAAATAAATTGTTTTTTAGATTGATTATCATTTGACTCACCGTCTACTTATATATAAATTAAAAACTAACTTTCTTCCTTTTTTTTTATTCTTATTTATAAAAGAATAAAATTATTAAATTATATAACTGTTTGGCAGAAAATATCATTAATTAATCTCGTATCATGTCTAATGAGATGCTTTATAAAACATATGTTAATTCAGAAAAGAAAAATATATTTCTTAATTAGATATCGCTATGTTAATATTTAAAAAAATGAAGGCAGAGCAAGAAATAAATGTAAATTGATACAAAAACCCAGAATATTTAAAATATTATAGTCATAAGAATAAAGCATAATTATTAAAATAAAGCTCGTGGTACTCTTCTAACATTAATATTTTGCATAAAAGATATCTACATGAAAAAATGGTCCAAATTTAATGCATGCCATTTATTGTAAAAACGAATTTTAGATTTTTTTAAAAATTTAAATCATAAAACTAAGTTTTCCTTTCTCCCTAAATTCAAAATCAAATTTTTAACTTTATATGTAGTGATATTTATGTGATTTATAGTAATGCTGCACTGAATGTAATAATGAAACAATTAATAAAATGCCAATCTTTCGCATCACTAAACTAATAGAAGACACCTTCCAAATGCTTACAGTTTTTCAATATATGGTAACTGTATTTATTTTGTAATTATCTTCAACACCTTATAAAATGTTCATAATTTTCTAAAACTAACACTTATTCTAAGTACATGTGATGGACAATACTAAAGCATTCAGCTTTAAAAGTAGAAGGTGAATGCTTTATCACATTAAAAGCGTTTAATTTCTTCTTCTGAATATACTATCTTCTTACATTTCGCAGAGATATATTTATGCAACGAGGGTTGACTATAAATAAATTAGTGAAACTCAAAGCAACTTGTATTTTTATATATTACCTGATATTATGTATATTTAGGTAGGTTAATTTGAACTAAAAACCTTTTAGTCCCGAAACGATATCAGCGGTGAAAAGGGTAATTTAATGTCTTTGAAATAGATATAACATAATGATAAAAATAGACGAATGTAAAGGTTATACAGAAATTTTTTTTTATAATGGCAAGGTGCAGATATTACGTATTGACAATGCAACTCATATGGATAATTATTATTTCCCCCAACAAATTATCCACGGCCAAAACTCATTCACGTGCAATATAACGTTGAAAATCCTACCATTGTCATACCAATGTCATAATTGTGTTTATTTTTGTAAGAATAAATGAGAGTTTAGAAGTCGATAATTATCCCTTCTCTAAACCGTGTTATTAGTTTTTAACGACATGTTTTATCGTCAATTAATTACTCGGCATTTCGCGCCTGCTAAAACATTAAGACGGATAGAATGAGAGAAAAATGTTTTAATAAAAGAATTTCAAACGTTTAAAGAGAAAAAGATCATTTGTGTAGTATTATTTTTAATAATCTTGAAATCTTGTACACTGTTAAAAGTTTTGTGCTGGGTTGAAAATTTTGTTACGCTAAAGTAGCTACAGCCATAAGATGGTGAAATGTCGTACCAATAGTTAGAGCTATTGTGCAAGCGGAGCTCCAAATGTTGGAAAGAGATTTCATCATCTTATAGTTGCAGCTACTGTAGCACCAAAATTCCGTACAACCCAGCACCATTTTTTTAAAAGTGTAGTGCGGAACTACTTATATAATTTATATTATTATCATTTACACATTTATAAGGAAATTTGTTTTCTATATTTAGTAAGTTAAATAAAATTATATTGTCTTTTTATGACACTTGGCAAGGGAAAAAAATCCAATTACTGCAAAGAAAACGCATAATAAATACAAACTGGAGTAAAATGCGCTCAAAAATAACTAAATAGCACCAACATGAAGGAAAGGGTAATAATCAACAATAGGTAAAATAAAATATTTTATCAGATTTAGCATTGTCTTAAGAAATTTTCCTGTCTTTTGTGATTTTGGAATAAAAGGAGTTCTGTACGCTTTATTTAAAATATTTTTCATATTATTACATAAACTATTAAAGATTAGTTACATTGTTGCTTATTATAAATTTTTTTGTAGATTAATCATTTGAAATAAAAATCAAGAGATTTTTTTTAAAGACAAAATGTTTAAAATTAACATGTAACAGGTAAAATAAAGTTTGTGGTATGTTGAAATTTAGATTTGTACAATAAACAATGAGAAATTTAAATTTGATACTAGTACTGTAAATCAAATAATCTAGAATTTCGTCCTTTTAAAATATGCACAAACGTGCATAAAATCATGCTGTTACAATTGAAACAAAGATTATTTTCATAGGAAATAAGCATTTTCCCTTCTTTTAAAGTTTCGTTAAAAGTTTTCTTACATTAAAGGATATTAACCTACAAAAACAACAACCAGTTTTTCAAAGGAAATAAGAACTTTCCCTTCTTTTGATGTTTCGTTAAAAGTTTCCTTACAATAAAAGATATTAGCATACATAAACAACAACTAAATTTTCAAAACCAATAAAAATGCTCCAAAATCAACACTCCTTTTATTTGAGGTATTTACTAGTTCTTTTATTGTGCATTGTATTCATTTTAATACCAAAAACGAATGATTTAGTTTAAAGTTTATAATAAAAAGCAAGCTTTATCCCATTTTTATTTTTAAAAATTTAATACTTGAAGAAAATATCTAGATGACTTCTATCTAATTTAATTTTGAAACAGGATATCGGATAAAGGTTTATTTTATGAATGTCAACTTTTAATATATTTTCATTTTGCGTATAATATATACAAAATAATTTATTTAAATATTTCTTATTTCTCAAACGTATGCTGAATATACATATATTTATGTGTATCTTCTCTGATGAAAAAAGTTGATGATATAAATTGAATGAATAGATTTGTTAACAACGCTTTTTTTCCTGTTTATATTAAGGGTTGATATTTCATTGACTGTTCTAAATATAATTACATGCTTACTGAACATTTTCATAAAGCCATATCCTCATAATGTTTCAGATTTTTTTTTATAAACAATCTATAAACATCTTTTAAAGATATGAAGACCTTATTTAAAATTAATGAAATTTACTTACACCACTTCCTGTCACTTAAATGTAATTATAATTGAATGATAAAGTATTAAATAATATTTATCCGTCTTTTTATCTCCCATAATATATTTATTTCCGTAAAAAGGAATTTATTTTTTATATGATTATGTCGTTTCGTAAAAATTCTGTAATAATTTTCAAGTAAACACTAGTCCTATCTAAAGTTAATCAAAACAGAATTGCATGTCTTAATTAAAATTTATTTTCATCACATGAATGCTAACTTTTTATATAAATCTTAAAGTTATCTTTAAAATGTTTTGTTAAGGTTATGTAAAAATTTAACTAAATAATACAATTTTGGGATTAAAAAACGCGTAAATATTTAAAATAATTTTGCTTTTGGCTTTGGAATTTGAATAGAAATTTAACTATAATAAAATAATATAATCGATTTTGCGTAACAAGTAAAAATAACTTTGATAGATTATTTTTCTTTTCTGTATCACTAATTATTGAAGACTTTCAATAAGCAGAATCTAGTCATAGGGAAATAGAAACACATGGATTTGCATGCATGAGAATGTCAATATAATTGCTATAATCTTTAACTATAGGCACATAAAACATACATTACTACTTAAAATTGCATTTTTTAATTTATTTATATTTTATATTTTATATTTTATTTATATTTCAGGTTAAACATTGTAACTTCGCGTGTTGCAGTAAAATTTGTTGAAATTTTGAAAACAGGGAATATGGAAACTACATTTTCCCACCGATACAGGCTGGGAGAAATAAAATTGTGAATTAAGATGGTGAAATCAAAAAAGCTCTATTGTTATCACTGTTAAGTATTGACGTTCTTGCATCGCTTCAATCTCAAAATATTGCGCTTAAATCTGGAATAAATTAGAAAGCATCTATGACACGAAACTAGTGCTCTCGATGCGATACGTATATCAGTTATACGTTTAACCGATATACGTATATACGTATAATACGTATTTAAGAAATACGTGTACCCTAAAATATACGTTTAAACGTATCCATATACGTATAAGCGTATATCGGTTAAACGTATAATTTAAGTATACGAAAAATTCAATTATACGTATATTTTAAATACGTATTTACTTTTAATACCAATGAACCTCATCAGTATTACGTCACAAAACGGGGAACAAGCTGGAAATCGGTAGTATTGGCGAAATAATTTGCATAATATGTTTCATACATAGGATTTTGTTATTTTTTCCTATAAACGATTATTATAAGCATATAACGGAAGAAAACACTTTTTGAGAAAAGAATGAGAAAAGACACGTTTCAGATTTATTGTCACTTCTTGTTAAGTAAGTTTATTTTTCTTTTCTAATTTTTTGAAAATTCTTTATTTGTGAGTGCGTGTACTCAAGATTTCGTCCGTTTCAAATGTTATTCTTTCGACGGGGCTAACATTTTCCACTCTGTGTTAATGTGTATAACGCGAGTTCATTTTTTTAATCATGACATTCATGGTATACAAGGTGTATGGACATTACGTTTAAAATTTTTTGTTAATTTCGACAAATTTTATTTTTTGTGTGAAGTACTTATAAATTTTGATTTCTAATAGCCAGACAAATAATCGACAATGCAGATTTTAGAACGCAATCACACATGCATAAAATGACTTGCCTTCTCATTTCTTTTTTAATGTAGGACGTATTTTCAAAATATTTTAACACGGTGACTACCGGGTTAAAATTAACGGAATTTTATTTTATTCAGAAATTCCGAATTCATACCTGAAAATACTAATAGCAGTATTTGCTTTATTTAATGACAGACATTTCGTGATTACATAAAATAAAAAAAACTTCTTTCGAAATTTCCGGTATTAATTCGTAATTTTGGATTAAAAGTGGAATGTCAAATAAGTGACCAAGTGACGACGCCACGTATACGTCCTCGGTAGCAACCGTGTTAAATAGAGAAAAAAAAAATTCTTAAATACAATAAAAGTATGAGTGTGAAACTTCCCAGGAAATAGATTGGTCAGTGTCACTATAAGATAAAAAGCTAATGCATGCCTATGTTCTGCGGTCGCATTAAAAAATAAGTTTTCGCGCGAAATGTCCACGCCATAAATCTAAAGAAGTTGTGTGTGGAGGTGTTACAGACATGCGAAAATTTGCTTTGGAGCTACCCGCTACCCATAGTAAAACATTTCATAATTAATAGCTTAGATTTAAGGGAAAAAAAAACTATATATCTCAACTGAGGAAAAAAACTTTCGATTTTTAATAGTTTTTTGGAATACCTTTACCGCTAGACAGGTAAATTAGGGACTTTCGTGGATCTTTGAACAAGTAATCACGATGGTCCACTTAAACTACGAGAATGTGGGCCTCAGTGGGTGTTTCTCAATTTCTCTGATCCGCAGACCCGGTAGGTGCCATTTCCCTTTACTTCTGGCATCAGGGTTTTGGTTTTTCTGACGTCACTGGCGGTGCTAAGGTGCATTCTTCCAATGGGAAAGAACCTTTTTTTCTGATTTAAAATAGTATTTATGCTAAAAAAAATTCGTTTCTTTGGTCATAGGAGAGCATATTTCTTCAAAAAAAAAACTTTTTTCATTAGGCACAAAGTAAAGTATTTTTTTTTTCTAGGAATAAAGCGATTTAAAGGGGATTTTTTTTTCCTTCAAATGAAATAATCGTGTATTTTTTCTTTGCTGATATGGGAGTTTATAGTGCTTGTTATCTTTGGTCGATCTTTCAAAGGGACGGGGGTGCAATGTAAACAATTATTTTCATTTCTTTTGACAGCAAGAGCAGTTTTCCCTCACACGAAGCTTTAATTCCTTCTCAGAAAGAGAGATTTCCGGTCACATTTCCTAAATACGTGGCAAATATTTTCCAGCTTTTGTTAGTGCTTTTGGTCTTAGCTCTTTAAAATAATGCATTTTTGCATTGATTTTGCAGAAAATGCCTAGTACTTATGCTATTGCAACATGTACTAATCGTTTGGATAAAACGCAAAATGTTCTACATCATACATTTTCGAAGAAATCTGATATAAAAAATTGATGGATCATTGCATCCAAAGGAACAGATAATAGCTTTAGAAAAATCATGCATCAAGCACAGATTATGTAACACTTTTCAATTCTTCAAAAATACTTTTATAAATCTTTACTGTTTAATTAGGTCTGATATCTAAGAGAAAAATTTGTACAAAGGCATAACACATTTAAAAATGCCATTTCAGGAATTACTAACAATATTCGAAAAAATATCGAATTTTTTTGTGCACCCTTGTATATGATCTATAGATTTGTATATAAACTATGCATACAAATTACTAATAATATTACTAATACTATACATACAGCGGCATAAATTGCTAAAATTTAGTTCAGTTAAGGAGGGCATATCACAGTTGAAAATTCACCTTCAGCAATTTCCGTTGATAAACTCACATGTATTCGAGTATTTTGTGCTGCAATGTGGGTGATCCATAGAATTTATACACAACAAGTAATAGGCAAAAAATTCGTTACATTTAAAAAACAACTAAAATCGCACCTAAAATCGCACTTCAAGGAATTATTAGTAACTGACAGTACTTTAACCGAATACTTTTGAGTGTTTCTGTAAATGAACGATACATTATATGACAGTAAGCGCCTTGTAGTGCACCTCAGTGATCAATTTGAATATGTATAAAATATTGAAACATCTTTAAAATAAGCTGCAAACGATTTTTCCCCATAGACCGTAATGTAACGAATTCCTTTCAGTGCTGCAATAAAGGTATAAGAGCTATGCATACAATATTCTATAGTAAACCTCTTATAGTGCACATGTTATATATGTAAATTTTAATATGTTTGAAATATTTTAACATCATTACAATAAGCCGCAAACGATTTCTCCATAGACCGTAAAGTAACGGAATTCTTTTGAATCTCCCTGTAAAATAAGCTGTAAGTGCTACACGCTTCATTTTCAATACCGAACATGGCATAATAAAGCTCAATAAGATATATAAATTGAATAACAATGCGAGTATATTTACGGCAGTTAGAGCACAGATAGACAGGACAGACAGACGGCATACAGACAGAAAAACCGAATGTATAAACACTTTTCAACTATGTTGGAAAGCTTAAAAAAGAAATACGCTGCCAAAAAATGAAAAATGTGGAGTCAATCAACTATGTATGATCAGTATGTGTATGATCAATCAACTCATGTATTTTATCACTGCATGATAAAACAGTACGAAAAATTGTAAATAATAGAACATACATCCAAAATACATCTTCAAAATACACCCTGTAATGAAATAAAATGCTCGAAATGAAAGCATATTCTGAAGGTATACTTGAAGGTACCTTAATATATTAATTATTAAAATATTTTTATATAATTTTATCATCATGCAGCATTAAAATATAAATTAACATAATCCTTTTGGAAGATATTTTTTAAAGTATATTATTTTGAATTTCAAATTTAATTTTGTTATATCACATAAATCTTCCAGTTTTAAAAATGCGGCAATTTAAAATATAAAGTTTCTATTTTTATTTGTATTTTAAATCTCTTTTAGGAATACTGCTGTCTTACTTTTTATTTTATAAAACATATATATATCAATTATTTGATATTTAATCACATCAATTATCTGAATGGAATCTGAAGAAACAGTAAATTTTAAAATTAAGTTTAGAACACTGAAAAGAAATGTAATTTTAAATTTTAAATATTATTAGGAAATAAAAAAATTTGCGTAAACGCAGAACTCTCTTTCACGCAATAATTTATCTTCCTTTCTTTCTTTCTTTTTTTTAAATTATGTATGTGCATTTATGGTTATCGTGTAGCATTAAAAAATACTTTATATAAATATTTCGGAATTTGTTTATAAAGTATATTACTCTGAATTTTAAATTTTATTTCCATTAAATCATCTAATTGTATCTTATGTATATTTCGGTTTAAAAATACTAAATATTCAGCCATTTACTTATTAAAGTTTTTACATTATTTGTATTTTAAATCTAATTACACAAAACTCAATCTTGTGTATATGTGGTATGAGGTTGAAATCTAAGTGATTTTTTTTAAAAACTTTTTTATAGGTTTTTATGAAATACATGTCACAATTATTAATAATATTAGAATTATTATGTATTTCAAATAGAATACTGATCAAATATTAATAATATACTATATTAAAATTATTAACATGATATTAACTGCACTCATATAAACATTAAATTTTCTGCTCTTGTAGGTCTTTAAGATTTTATTTATAAAAATTACTATTTGCTTGTTTTTAAAATGAAAAGGAACTTTTCATACTGAGGTACAAATAAAATGTAATGATAAAAATAGCAAATTCAAAAATTATATATCGTAGAATTGAAAAGACATAATAGTTTAAATTTTGGATGTGTTGTTTGTCCTATGTATCAAAAATATTGTTGTGAGCTCGGGGTTCGAAAGGACTGATGCCAATATATAAGAACAATAAAAAGGCTTTATTCACTATAAACAGTGCAATACGATCACAAATATCTTCTGAAAATTACAAGATATTCAGTAATCTTCAAATCCAATAAAAGCTAAGCAAAATTTCACACAGAAACAATGCGTTCAATACGACGTATCAACGACAAAATCGATCCGAGAAACACAGTTCTCAATGCAAAGCCTCTCGTATGAATTCAATCGCAGTTGACATACAACTAACTAACTGGACTGGTGGAGGTCCCTTATATAGGCTTCAGAGATCTTTCCAGATTATTCCAGAGCTTTCAGATGCTAGAAATTACCAGAAAGTGCTTTAACTTTCGATAGAGAACCAAAGCGAGAAAGGATCCCAATGTACAGGTATAAGGGGGGGTGGTTGCACAAAAAGTCGCCAAATCCGTCGCCAACTTGGCGACATTTGGCGATATATCGCCAAATTTGGCGACAAAAATAAGTCGCCAAAACCATCGCCAACTTGGCGATAAACCCATTCCTTGGCGATTTTACCATAGACTTCTATTATAAAGATGAGGGTGTAAGGTTGTTTTCCTTGCAAACCATCTGAGGCCTTTAGCATTGAGTTACATGATGCTCAATAGGAAATACATTAATAATACTGCAATTTTCACAATAATAAAATAAAATAAATTTAAACAAATGGAATATTTACAGATATATACAAAATTCATAACAATATTTTTAAAAAAATTTAAACTTCTTCACTCGAAAATTTGTATTGATACTTTTCAATTAAAAATAGGGCTTTTCTAAACCAAATCAATTGGAAAACTGAATCGAGCAGGCTAAGATTCCTATAATAGTAGTTCTAGAGCTGAGAGCAGGCTAAGTGACATCAAACAGCAAATCGCTCCCTATTGATTGCAGGGTGAAATGGGGCACAACCTTATGATATAGTAACCTTGCGCAGACTAGCAGGAGAAAAGTATCTTTTTCACATGAACGAAAACCGTTTAAACGTTTATACGTTTAACCGCTGGGGTAAGATCCGTATATACGTTGGATCGTATAGAGTGTTTCGTATAATACGTATAACCGACTGTGCCGTATCATACGTATAAAAAATCTGCACCCCGTATAATACGTATTATACGTATACACGTATAAACGTATAATAGGGAGCAGTACACGAAACGTGGAGGGAATCAAATTTTGATTCCGAAGAGATTCGCAACTATTAAGAAAGATCCTGCTGTGTATATGACAAGTCATATTGACGAAGTAAATAGATTAATTTTGGATATTAAAATCTGTGGAGCTGAAGTAATTGAAACCGATACCAATTTTTATATTTTAATGTTATTGCTTCAAAAATTTGAAAATGTTAAGACTGCTTTAGAAAAAAAAAACTAATGCTGTTTTAATGTTGAATGTTGTCACACAAAGATTATTAGATGCTAAAGCACTTCTACTCGATTCAAGGAAAAATAAATTACACACCAAGATCCTCATGTGTTTGTATCGTCAACTTATATTGCACTAAAATAATGCGCAATCAGAGATTATTTTAAAATTTGGCACACTAAACTTTAATTTTTAAGTAAATGCAACGAAAATAAATTAAATTTAACATTTTAAATTTTTTTGCTGAAAAAGTTCAAAAATCAACATTTTAGAAAAACTTCAATACATTTGCGGTAAATCAAAGAATTGTCCTAAAAATTTCAAACTTTTTGTGTGAACTTGGTGCCATCAGTGGCACCTTTTTCGCACTACCCATCATCCAAAATCGAAAAAAAGGTTTTTTCGGCCCACCCTAATTGTACAGGGCCATGCAAATAAATAAATACATGGACGCCTATGGATGATAATTTCTGGAAGTGGGATTTAAGCAGATTTAAGTGTGTATTAGCGAGAATTAAATTTTAGCTTAACGTCTGAAGGGATCAAAATTTGTAAGTAATATACAGGGCTGTACAAAATATGTCAAGTATGTTTCCGTCTATTGGTAGAAATTGTTGAAGGTGAATATTCAACCTATTATGCGTTTTCTTCATAAATAAATTTTTAGTATACTATTTAAATTACATACAAATCTATAGATTAAATACAGGGATCTACAAAAGAATTTGAATACTCTTCCGGCAATGGACCCATTTCTAAAATCTGGTTTTGAAGTGTATTATACATTTTCTAAAAATTTTACTAATGTATCTTATCTACCTTTTTAAACAGCGAAGTTTTGTTTAATTATTCTGGAAATGTTTTAAATCATATTTCTAATACAATGTATAAAGAGTTGTTTCATAATCTATGCTTGTCGAATGATGTTTCTTTCTTGATCCGTATGGAAAAGAATTGACTATGCATATTTTTAAACAAATAAATATTTTCCAATACTACACATTTACAGGCATACAGAACTCTTTTACGTTGCGCGTTATATTTTAATATTTCAAATTACATTAAATCGCTTTATTTTTCATTTCATTCTAGCTTCCAATTTTATCAAAATGTTTATCTTCTAATTTTTTTTTTAATAACAGTTTCATATTGTACTAACATTAACAAGCAAGGTCTATATATTATTCTAAGACACTTTGTATGGCATATGGAAAATCAACACATAAAACGTAACTTTCAAAAAGAAGCAAACTGTCTTTCATTTATATAGGTATGGATAAACTGGATTTAAGGTAAGAAAAATTTATTTTAAATATAAATATATTTCCATTTTACAAACTATTGATAAAACAACAGATGAAATCATTAATAAAAGATAAAAAGATATTATATTGAAAATACATAATTATCGCACATTGCTTTCGCAATCTCTAATATATTAAAGCGAGAAGCAAAAGTCTTAATTTTTCACTGCAAATTCGACCTTACTGCGCATGCCTCAACTATTTTTGAAGGGTGAATAAAGCAGGAAAGAGAATTAAGAAGAATGAAGAGCGCTGGGGAAAGAATAGCTTTCCTATTGACCTGTACTGCTCACATTTATACCTCTGAAATACTAGTTCTAAATTCTTCTTAATTCTATTCTTATTTCCCCTTCCTGGAGGGAGCATCCGTTCTTCCACCAGCTTTGTTTGAGAGAGGGGTGAACAAAAGGGAATTTGTGATTGCAAGGGGAAGGGAGGGAGGCGTTTTCACTTTTTTTAAAGGAAGAAATCGAAAGGGAAATGAGAGAGTGAGTTTCCCTTCTATAGAATTTGAAAAAGGGTACTTTTCCCAGGAAGAAAACAATTTATTTTACAACCAGATAACAGTATTTCTGACGTAATTTTTACCAGAACTGTAAAACTGCGTAACCATTAAAAATTTTAAATGTTTTGGACAACAAAATCTTTTTTTTAATATTTTCTTACGAGAACTTTTATCACTAATTGTAATATTTTTTTATTTCGGATTCATTTTTGGTTTTATCACGGGACCGGGCAAAACCGTGCGGGTCAATTAATTTCTGTTTAAAACAGCTGTAATAAAAATGATAATCCGGCTCGCATATTTTTTGTTACAGTTATGTTTATAAGGATTCATAATTTACCTTTATATAAATTTATTAACATATTTCAAATCATCAAAATTATTTTAGCTGAAAACTACATGCATATTTATTAAAGTAATTTTTATTTCAAGGTGGTAATTTACTTTTTCCTATATCCTATTTATGAATAAACATTTTTTGTTTTATAATCTGTAGTCATGAATAGCTTAAAATTGGTTTAGAAATATACTCCAATATGCAGAAATACATTCTTACAATGGAGAATTTAATAAAATGGATTTTTCATTCTTATGAGTAATATGTATGTTTCTATTAAACCAATTATTTTATAACAAAACGCTGATATTAAAACACAAAATTCATGAATAATATATATTTTTTAAATGAGAAGAAAACATGCGATTCCAAATTTTCCATAATTCACATTCGTATATATTCTTAATTATATACTTCTTACAAATAATTAGGTATTTTGTAAACTAACCGATTACATATTTTTAAAGAAAGAACAATTTGAAAATGACGTGAAATAAATGTTTCAGTACCAAATACATCTTAACATTTAAAATATATTTAAAAGTAAATATATTGATGTGATTAGCTATCTTTAAATATTTAATACATTCCAATTATAATTTACCAAATTTGTTTTTTTTTTCATAATGGAGATCATAATTACACTTCTAAAGAGCTTTTGCTTTAAAATATTTGTAAAGATTAATAAAATTACATAACACTTTGAATTTATTCTATAATTTTAAAACCATGTTTTTGGAATACATTTTAGTTTACATTATCCAACTGTTATTTATAAGCCAATAGATAGGAATTTAAAAAGTCCATTAATTAATTAAAAAAACTATAAACGCTTGCACTTCTGATTGCTTCATTCTAGTTTTTGTTCTTCAAACCTAATCCAATTATCAATATCACTACACTTCCTAGCCATATTTACTGTAATTTACAAGTCTGAACACAATGTTTTCAATTACTTTGAAACTGAAAGTAACACCATGTTCACATTACGGTTTAAATAGTCTATGTATTTTTATTCAAGTTTATTTACTATTTCATTAGGGCATGTATTTTTAACAATCTGTAGCAAATTTCTCATCACGTTTGATTTTGATAAGAAATCAGTCTACATAATAATAATGTGTTTGTCTCAATTATAAATGTCCCTACCAATACATTTTATTCTAAATGTGGTCTAAAATTGGTTGTTTCTTCTAAAACCAATTTATTCTGTTTCGTAACGATACAATATTAAAGTAAAATATTGAAAATACTGAAAGACAACATAAACTTTAAATTAAGGTCTAAAGTTTTAATGTATTAAGTTAAAGTTAAATACAATCCTAGCGTAATCAAAAATTTAAACTTAAAAGATTTAATTGTAAAAAATTAAATGAAAGTAAGTCAATAGATTTTTTTTGTCACTTTATATCAGTATTGTAGTTGTTTTACTTTCATTTATTAATGTATGCAGCATACATGTATTTATTCCACATTTTATATACATAAGGTAAACAGCTATCAATGTAATTTGATAACTTGAAAATTGATGCATTTTATCTTCAGGTGAAACAAAAACATTTTGTTAATAATGATGTGAAATATATCTACAAATTAAATATTTCAATTAATAATAAAATATAATAGAAAGGTGATCATATAGTTATACAAAAACCTTTGTTTTAACTACAGAATATGTTAAAAAGTCAAATTTATAAGTTTTATAAACACATATTAAAATAACAAAAACTTAATTCTGATATTTTTCGATTTAAATATATAATAAGAAGTACATTTCTGAAGCATATTTCTGGAAATAACAACTATATTTGTGATTTAGAATGCTGTCTTACTGCAAGAAACGGAATACTGATAAATATTTTAGGAATATACATAAATTATAAATTACTAACATATAACGGCTGAGGCAAAGCTGGTAAAATGTTAATCAGCTTCTTAGAATTATGCATTATCTCATGCGTAAAATAATTATATTAAATTTTAAGTATGGCTTTACATTTTCGAACAGCAATTTTAGACATTTATTCCCTTAACACAAAACACCCCTCACGAATATCCTTGCGCAATGACTTTAATTACTTTATCTTTTCGTTTTGAGTATTTATTAAATCTCAACGGTTTCAAAATTAGTTTCAGCAGAACACCTGCATAATCGTGATTGCTATGGGATATGTGCATCTTTCAAGCTTATGCCTCCCATTTTAGAAAGATGCACCAAATGTTTTAACATTAACATTTGCTTCGGAGACGAGTGATTAAGAGTTTTATAGGTTGTTTCCACACCGATTAAGATAATCCATTGTGAAATGTAAATGTTTAAATAAAACAATGCTAAAATTCGTTTCAGTAAACTTATTTAGAAAATATTAAATATTTATCTGCTTTCTTTTTATTTGCTCAAAATAATGATAACAGTAATGATGTGAAAGGTCTCTCGATTTCTGACTTTCGAGAAATTATAATAGAAATATTCAATTTATTTAATCTCAGAAATATGCGATTATATCAAGCAAATACTTCTATATGTAAAAGGTGTAACATAGTGCATTGCTACTCTTTTATAAAGGTAGCCTAGTGATGGAGTAAATTTTGAGATTTTGCGTGCAATTTTGCTGTTCTGAATTATAACATTTGTGCTTATGTTATTCGATTTAAATATATAATTTGAAGCATTTTTCTGAAGTATTAGTAAACAGAATGAAATTAGCAACTACCTTCAAGATTTAGAATGCTGCAATAAAATACATAAAACTGATAAATATTTTAAGAATATAAATTATAAATTATAGTCTATAATTGCTGCCACAACGCTTGCTAAGTTATTCATCGGCCTCTTCGAATTATGTATTATCTCATGCATAAAGTAATTATTTAATTTTAAGTAGGGCTTTACATTTTCGAACAGCACTTTTAGACATTTATTCGCTAAATGGTAAACATCCTTCTCGAATATCTTTGTGAAATGACATTAATTTCTTTATCTTTTACTTTTGAGTATACAGTAAATCTCGACGGTTTTAAAATTAGTGTGAGCTGAACGTCCACATAATCTTGATTGCTATGGAATGTGTTCAACCTAACTTATCCATTCCGCCTTTTCTCTAGAAAGATGCACCAAATGTTTTAACATCATCTTTTGCTCCATATAGATGAGTGAGTAGAATATATATAGATGAGAATTTTATAGCATGTTTCTAAACCGACTAATATAAAACTTAAGGATACGGAAATCGTTAAATAAATCAACGCTATATTTCCATTTCACACAACATATACTTAAAATATTAAAATTTGTTTGGTTTCTTTTTGTTTGTTTCAAATTATGGATAACCAATTAGCCAAGTCTGAATATATTTTGACTACCAATAATTCATACTGGAAATTTTCGCTTTATTTATTCGCACAAATATTCGATTATGTAAAGTAAATACGGAAAGTATAGCACAACGTCTAGCTGCTCTTTTATAAATGTAGTCTAGTGGTCGAGTGAGTTTTACATTTTTGCATGGGAACGTGATGTCCTGGATTCTAACATTTCAGAGAGTTAGAATGACAGTGGAGTAATTCAAAAATTTAAAAAATCTCGAAAACCATATTTTTACTGAAAGTATATTAATTTCTGTTCAGTGTGACATTCAAATAAGTCATAGGTCACTTAGGGAGTCGCTGGATGGCAAAACAAATTGGACCACTTAATGCAACGGTATTACTATAAGTTTCAAAAAACTCTCCATTTCTCAAATTACTAAATATCGACTTACTCCACTGTCATTCTAACCCCCATCATTTGTGTGTGAATGAGATCATACATTTCTTTAAAGTTCACAAAGTGTGTCCGATTATCCTGTAATTCAGTTGTTAATTTGTGCAATGGTACGATAATTAGGCATATGTGCTTTTGTAGTTGTTATAGACAATGGTAGGAGTTAGATCCGATGGATTTGGACATATCTCACTTTTAATGTACTTCAGTCCGGGATTTTCAGCGCATATTACCGCTACTGCAATTTAGCTCTGTATTTAAACGCAACCTGTTTATCCATATGCTATTTTCGAACGCAGTTTCCAATTAGCAACCACCCCGATTATGTAAGCCCCCGCACTTTCCCATTAGCATTTAATAATTTTCTTTTTGAAATTATTCTTAATAAAATATAAACAAAAATGTTACTAGGATCAATTATGAAAGATCGAAAATTTGTCCCTTTAGTTTATTTAAAAGTGTTTGTAATTTATTCCTATGGCAATTAATTATATCAATTTAACTTAGTTCAAAATTTAACACGCTATAAAAGAAAGGCAAATGAATCGTAATCGAGAAATATATAATATAACTACGAACGAAAATATACAATAACCCCTTTCGAGTTACCGACGATTTCGGAACGCTTTCTATATCTTTAGAATATATATATATATATATATATATATATATACATGTGTGTGTGGGTGTGTATTTTCCTAATGATATTCGGAAACGGTTCCTCGTCGTTTTTATAACTTAAGGAAAAGTTTTCTCAACCAAAAATATCGGTTTTTCGAATGCTATCAGTTCTCAAGTAGACCTTCTCATGTTTAACGAATATATTTTAAAGACAAACATGATAAATAACAGAATTATTATTAACATTAAAATTAATATTATTTTGTCGATCTTGCATGTGTAAATTCAATTATGTTGCTGAAAATGTTTAGTTGAAAATTGATAGCATCATAAAATTCCGATTGTACAAAAGTGATTAATACACTATAACACTCACTCGGCAATGGTTACAATAATCAGTGGCAGCAAAATAAACATTATTTTTATAATTTTTTCTTTAAATCTCAAAAATATATTGGTTTTTGAGGCTTCTAATGATAAATAACCATTTTCGGTATCGTGGCTAACTCGAAAGTTGTCTTGTATCCTTCTATTCCTAGTTTTATTATATTATTAAGAAACTTTTATCTTGTTTTCCAGTGTTAGGCTTATAAGCAACCATTACTTATGGCCATAAAATATAAGACATATATTTATTTTTTTAATATCGTAGTAGTTAATAATAGAAATAGAATCCGGCATAGCAACACCGATTGCAAGGATTGAGATCTTTCTAAGTCGAAAAAAATATACATCTAATTTTACTTCAACTTAAAAAATTTTGTTTTTGTTGCTAATTTTAATAAATCTGTATTAAATTAATAAATTAATTATATAGAAATAAACAAAAATACGCACAAAAGACATGTGATTCCATTACTTAAAAGATTACTAAAACATTAATTGGATTTTACAAGATTAAAATATATCGAGCACTTTCTGCTGCGAACCCAGCCTTCATCAGGATTTATAATTAAAACTGGTGTTAAAACAAAAGTCCAGAACACATTCTTGTAAACAGTATGCTTCTGTACTGCGAGCCTATACAAGAGTTCAAATCATCCGCATTCGTCCAAGGGCCGGTACCATTGTATGGCAAACAAAGGTGAGGAAAGAAAGAAAAAGGGGAAAAATTACATTTTACTGTTTCTTGATTAAATTAAGCCATATATTAGGATTGTTGTAAGACAGTACATCATTTCATACTTTTGCATGCTTATTTATAACTTTCACTGATTCTCGAATTGTTAAATCATAGTAATTTATCATATGATATATTACTTTAGCATTATTAAAATCTATTTTAACGTTTCGGGTTAGGTTTTGATAGAGCAGTAGATGGTCTATTAAATTTTACATCTCTTTTATGTTCTTTAATAGGGTCTTTCAATTTTCTTGTTATAATTCCTGTATATTCTAGTTGTCCATCCTCTTCGGTATTAAATGGGATGACATATACCCCGGACATTTAGGTAATGGAATCACATTTTTTTGTGTGTATTTTTATTTTAATTTGACAGTAAATGAATTTAAGCATTCCGAACTTGTGTTATTTAATTTAATAGAGTTAATAAATTTAACAAATTTCTATTATTAAGTAATTTCTATTATTAAGTAATATAGAAATTTATTATCATTGAATCTTTAATAAATTTCTATTATTAAGTAAGAAAAATATATAAATTATGCAATTTTACAAATTACGTGATTTTGATGCAGTTATCGTAAAGTACTTTTATGTTAAGGAATTTACAAACGGGAAGTAACTTGGTAATATGTTCTATAAAAAAATTTAAAGCTCACCATTGTCATGATGATGGTGAGTCTACTATTTTTGCTAAGGTAATTTTTTAACTGAGTTAGTGAAGCAAACGCGCCCAAGGGAATATCGCCAAATAGATTAGACAAATATTAATTTACTCCCTGTGCATCGCTATTCTTTAAAAAAGGCAGAAAACGTTTCAGCATTTTTATTGTATGACGTCATTCGTGTTATTTTCTAAATGTGACCTCATTTGTCGAATAATTTCCACTAACGAGTGACTTCGAAGCTGGTGGAATGAAAATAACTTAATTTTGTCATTTTTGTCTTTTTAAAAAGGCAGAAAACCAATGAAGGCGTACCAAAAAAAAATCACGTCACTCTTGCGTCTGTAAAAAAAGATAAGTCGAATGTACCGCGGTAGCCTGTCTTTTTCGTTAGCCTCGTCAAAAACATTTCCGCTAACGAGTAACTTCGAAGCTTGTGGAATTAAAATAACTTAATTTTGTCGGTGGTATTGAAAAATATTACATGATTTTTTTTTTAAGGAATGACATTTTCCTAAAATAAAGCATCCCACTTCTGAGATTATTGAGGATAATTTTAAACAACTACTATAGGTTGTATGCATATGATATCACGACAACAAAATCTGTTTTCAAAACATCAAAAAGCAGACTTCATTTAAGTAACATGGCATGACAATTGGGAAACTAATGCTCTATATGCCTTCATTTGTTTGTATTATCAGTTTCAATACTCAAAGATAAATAGTTTACAATAGCTCTACGTTCGTTATATAACAATGATCTACCATTCTTTTCAAAGATAACGTTGAAAATTAAAAATGTTTTGGTAATTAATTAAATATAGAGGTAGGTCTTATGAATAGTCTTTACAATACATTATGTAAGCAGAATTAAATGAAAAATCATTAAATCGATTAATAAATCGATCATTAAATCGATCATTAATCGATCATTAATCGATCATAAATCGATCATTAAATCGATTAATTAAATATAGAGGTAGGTCTTATGAATTGTCTTTACAATACATTATGTAAGCAGAATTAAATGAAAAATCATTAAATCGATTAATAAATCGATCATTAAATCGATCATTAATCGATCATTAATCGATCATTAAATCGATCATTAATCGATCATTAATCGATCATAAATCGATCATTAAATCGATTAATTAAATATAGAGGTAGGTCTTATGAATTGTCTTTACAATACATTATGTAAGCAGAATTAAATGAAAAATCATTAAATCGATTAATAAATCGATCATTAAATCGATCATTAATCGATCATTAATCGATCATTAAATCGATCATTAATCGATCATTAATCGATCATAAATCGATCATTAAATCGATTAATTAAATATAGAGGTAGGTCTTATGAATAGTCTTTACAATACATTATGTAAGCAGAATTAAATGAAAAATCATTAAATCGATTAATAAATCGATCATTAAATCGATCATTAATCGATCATTAATCGATCATAAATCGATCATTAAATCGATTAATTAAATATAGAGGTAGGTCTTATGAATTGTCTTTACAATACATTATGTAAGCAGAATTAAATGAAAAATCATTAAATCGATTAATAAATCGATCATTAAATCGATCATTAATCGATCATTAATCGATCATTAAATCGATCATTAATCGATCATTAATCGATCATAAATCGATCATTAAATCTATTAATTAAATATAGAGGTAGGTCTTATGAATAGTCTTTACAATACATTATGTAAGCAGAATTAAATGAAAAATCATTAAATCGATTAATAAATCGATCATTAAATCGATCATTAATCGATCATTAATCGATCATAAATCGATCATTAAATCGATTAATTAAATATAGAGATAGGCCTTATGAATAGTCTTTACAATACATTATGTAAGCAGAATTAAATAAAAAATCATTAAATCGTATAATACAAACGAATGAAAAATCACAAAATATATATGTTCGGCTGCTTAAATAGCAGGTAATAACAGTGACATAAATAATCAATTTAAAATATTTATTACTTACTTATGAAACGTTGTATACACTGTTAAAAATTTGCAGCAAACTGTCCAGTAATTTGACCGTTTTTCTAGAAAACGGTTACATAACCGTAATTTAAGTATATTCTGACCATAAAATGAGCAATAATACGGTCAGAATATAGTTAAATTATGGTTGTATAATTGTTTTCTACAAAAACGGTCAAATGACTGGACAGTTTGCTGCAAATTTTTAACAGTGTAGGGTACGTAATGTGATTGTTTTAAAAATCGAAAACATTTTTTGATGGATTTACACGTTTCAGATAATGGAGATTCCAAAAAACATACTTTTAGGGAAAAAAAATTGCCGTCCGTCTGTTTCTGTTCATGTAAACGCTCTGTGTCCCAAACAAATAGAGAGACTTGAGAGATAGAGATTTGAAATTTGGTATGTATTTAGTATGTAATAATGAAAAGAAGCTTATTGAAATTCATGAACCTCGATTATCCGGAACTAATTTTTCGGAATCTCGAAATATTCTTTCTGATATAAGGTATATACAAAATTTTGAAATTATTTATTTTAAAGAGTGAATATAAAATACAATACACATATATAAATTTTGCATAAAGAATGAAGTCTATCGGATATTTAGTTGCCGAGATATTTGTAATCCTATTTACCACACTCTTCGATTTTTCATGACCCTGTATTTCATTCAAATTTCAATTCAAAGGTATATTTTAATTGGAAATGAGACGCTTAATCCGACGCAATAAATTCTTAGTTAATATGATTATCCTTTTTGGTGTTATAACGGATGTTTCTTTTACGCAATTCAGTAATAGAGCATTTAAAGCGAGGCTAACTAAAAAGAAAGGCTACCGCGGTGCTTTAATCGTATCTTTTTTACAGACCGTGGGAGTCACGTGATGCTTGAATGCACCAATGGATGTGTACGAAAAGAGCATCACGTCACTCTAGCGGTCTGTAAAAAAAGATAAGTGGAATGCACCGCGGTAGCCTGTCTCTTTCGTTAGCCTCGATTTAAAGTTTGTGACGTCATCAAGGCAGAGCTTTTTTTTTTTGGAATTGTTTGTATAAATAGTTTGCACAGGTTTTATTTTCATATTTTATATTATGCATATCCATGATGGGTAAGTATTACAGAGGCTCCCAATGACTAGTTTTTCTTTTTAATTATAACAAGGAAATTAAAAAAGAAAAGTATAATATTCTCATTTTCTCTCCACTTTTTTTTTTCTCACAACAATGGAATTGTACCATAATTACTATTACATAAATGTAAGAAAAAAAATATATAAAATAAAACTGAGATTTTGAAAATTAATTAAAATTTCCAAATACAGACATAATATATTTAGTATCAAAATAAATAATTCTCAATAGTATAACAACGCAGTCTTCTATCTCTTTAAAAGATGATAGGATAACTACAAATACCCAAAGAGATTTTAAATACAATACTTAATAAAGTAAGTATTTGTTATTATTATCGTATAGTGAAAAATGTTTTATCTAACGATTTTATTAATTACAAATGAATACGTATAATGAATAAATGAATACAATTATGCACTATATTTGATATATAAATATGCTTTTGGTAAAATTTTGACATTCTAGACTTTTGAAATAATTTTATACTACACACGATATATTGTGATGTGTAAATAACTCTATATGTTCAAAACAATTTTCTGTGTGAAATCTCGAGCTGAGTAAGTTTAAATATAGCTTTGTATACTATAAGTTACTACAAATGCATAAAACGATAAAATAAATATTGTATAGTATTCTTCTAGTCTAAATTGTCTTTTCTTACAAACGTAGGTAAATCGAATGTTTAGTATTTTTGAAAATAAGATCAAATGTCTTATATTTTAAGAAAAAACAATTTTTCAGATATCATTTTATTACTATATTGCATCGAAATATTTCATTGACAATATGTAAGGTGATAATAAAATATGTATAAGAGTGAAAATCTTGAAAAATTTTAGCGTAACTAATAGCATTTATCAAAAATGTAATTAAATTTGGCACTTCAATATGGCAGTATGATAAAATAAAAACTAAATCGTCGATGTTTTTTATATACAACAGTTACATAAAAAATTCATAAGCTGTGTTAAAAAAAACTGTTTTTCTGATATTAAAGTTGCTAAGCAAATATTGATGTTAAGTTGAAAGGATTAAATAATCTAATTATTTAAAATATTTTTTTAATAAAGAAAAATTATTAAATGAGACATGTTAAAAATGTTTTACTTGAAAAAATAAGAAAATTAAAAGTTTAACTTTGTATATTTTTTCTTTAAATGGAATAAAATCATCATATGTAAATGGTTAATCTTATAAACGAAATTCTTTCTTCGAAAATTGTTTGTAATATTTTTGCAATATAATATGCTTTTCTTTAATTTGATTATCATTTGAATCATTTTTTTCTGTTGTCTATGAAAAAAATATGCCTTCATAAAATATATTCAATGTTGTTCTGTGTGGCGCATTAATGCAGAAAATTTGGTAAAGCATAAATGACATTTATATAAATTCTTCTTCATTATATTTTGTAATTTTATCAATATTTCTTTTTGCTGTCCCAGAACGGTGCATTTTATTTTATTTTTAATGAAATTTCATTGACCATTAAATTCGCATATAATGTTGGTATTTATATTCTTAAATTTTAAGAATTTTAAAAGACCAAAACTTTATGTTGCTTTTAAAAATATCGTGATTTCATTAAATGCTTTTCCTTGCCACTTCGTCAGTGACTACCTTTTTTATAATTTTTAGTTATTATTTCCTTTTAATTTTCGTCAAACGTTTTCTTTTCTTGATGGATTTTTAATATTAAAACTGAATTGATTATTTAAATCGATGCCTTTTTGTCAGAACATTATGCCATTTTTTCGAAAATATTTTTGAGAATATTTATATTTAAACATACCTTTGTCACATATTTTTAAAACTCTATGATATATTTGACATTCATTTTTATATGATTGGTTGTTTATTTATCTGACAGGAAAATATGTCTATGAGATACATCGTAATCAAATAACGTTAATTTCCATGAAATAATATCGAATCTAGGAATAAAGTTTTATGCAGAAATCAAAGATTAAATTTAACATTGAAGAGTAAAAAAATAAATCTAAGTATCCCTGTAAAAATCTCTGTTTTAATTTTTAACTGCCACTATTTTAAAGCTGCAATTTTCTGCTTAATTAATCGCAAATCCTTGTCTCTAAATGAGATATGTATTACTTTTGGAAAAAAGTGGTACGATTCTTGGAAAATAATTTTGGAAGGATATCCTGTCAAGCAAAATAATTTCATTAATAAAGGTTTCTTGCTAATTTTCATTTTTGTAAGAAGTTATATACTGCTACATCTTCAAATATTACCTTTCAGAATTTTCGCTTTCATATTACAGAATAAACACTATCATTTATATACAGGTCGACCGACAAATTAAGAGGAGTGATATAAGGCATCAAGAGGATGAAAACTTACAATAGAACATGGGGTCGCAAACCACGTTTAGTGGGAAAAAATCGCAAAAATATTTATGAAAGGTGTGACATCGAGTGGAACAAAAAGGGCCAATAATAAATATAACATCATTTATTTGATATAAAGCATGCTTACAATGAATTAAACTTCAACGCCAGAAAGCATGGTTACAATGAATTAAACTTCAACGCCAGAAAGCAGAGAATGAGATATTTTTATAGGAATATGTTTTAACGCGTTCGGGAACTCTGTCGGTGTCGGCTGTGAAATGAACTTCGTGCCCTCAATTTTGAACAATGTATATAAAAATGTGTCGTCGTCTCCTTTCTGATATTGAACTGCAATGCATTGTAATCATGCTTTACGTTATATAAATGTTTTTCTACTTATTATTTTCCTTTTTTGTTCTAGTCGACGTCACACCCTTCATAACTATTTTTGCGATTTCCTCCCAATAAACGTAGTTTTCGACCACATGTCCTATAGTAATTTTTCATCCTCTTGAAGCCACATTATTGGTGAAATAAATCGGACACTGTAATCTGTTGCTTAATATTGTATCTAAATTATAATGTCTGACATATTATTTTTTCCTAATGTCATTAGGTGGCAGCATATGTACCAGGTTTTTATTTTGCCCCAGATGTTTCTAGAACTTTTTTACCAGATGAAAATGTATATCATTAAAGTAATATCATTAAAATAATGCCGTATTCTTATTCAGAATATCTTAAATGTTACTCAGAAATTGGCAAAAAATCTTTGTGTTTTATATTTTTATTTGAGTATTTAATCTAATTATCAAATTGATATATCTCAGAAGTTCAAAAAGGTAGCTTAGCACTCTCTTGCAGAATTCAGAATTTAAAATGAAGATTTATAGCTGTTATCAAATGAATGAACATATTAAAATTAAGACAATAAATTATTTTCTATAGATTAGTGTAAAATTATAATCAAATTGCTTCCAGCTATCACCAATAGTATTTTATCCAGGGATAAGATTTCTTCATTTTTTGTTTTGCATACCAGTATAATCTTAGAGAAAACGTTGTTCTGTTAAATCGCAAAATGTTCCGATTAAATAAAAAAAAAACATTTTCTGTAAGATTATAATGGTATGCAAAAAAGCGTAGAAATATCATCCCTGATTTTATCTGTCACTTCACAATACGCCCTATTAATCGCATGTAGGTATGTGTGTTAAGTAATAATGTTATTGAAAATATCTTACTAAAGTGTAACGCATTTGAGACGTTAAAACGCCTTTTACATTGTTATGACTACTATGTCAAAATATTTTTACGTACGTTTTGTATAGTATATGGTTTATTTATTTAAAGATTGGTTCCAAAATCTTCGTTTAAAGTATTTGTTCGCGCACGTATTCTAATTTTAACCTGGAAGGGAAAAAAAATTCTTCGTGTTGTTACATGTTCCGATTTTGTTTTTTGTGTGTTGAGCTTTATCAAGTCAAAATGGGATTGAAACATATATTTTCCTTATCCGGATTAAAAGTTTGATATATCATTTAAAATTTATTTTTTTAAATATCATAAAAAAAGTATACATTATTGTCATCACGACACTGTCATGTTATAGAAAAGTAATGAATGAAAATTTTAGCCAAGTAGTTCTTTCTGCAAACAACTTAGTGTCTGATATTTTTAGTACGTTCTTATGGTTTTAGACAATCTGGTTTTTGAATATTAAATGTGGTTTTCACTGAAAATACGTAACACCAAAATTAATTTTTCTTGTTTATGCACTTTTAACGTAAAATAATATTTTATCAGAATTCATCATAGTATTTCCCTTTAACCCTTTCACTGACACGCCCCTGTTAATATGTGCACTAAGCTCCAGGTTTCACAGAAATTAAGCATTATTTAAATTAATGTAATTCTACGGATAAAATGCAATTTAATACATTGAGTGGTGGATAATACTCTCAAGGATTACATTCATATATATAATTAAGGTTTTTTTAATATAATTCTGGAATATTCTCCCTTTTTTACCATTTAAAATCAAATAGAGAGAAAACACCATACATTTTGCATTTTTGCTGTACAGTCAGAGGGTTTTAAACAGTTCGTAAGCGAACTTATGAACAAAAATAATCATAATACAGTAGAACCTCGATTATCCGACGTAACTGGGACCGAACTTACATCGGATAATCGAAATTTCTGGATAATCAAGAGTTTATCACTAATAATCCACTTATAATATGTAACATCGTCATCGATCTGCTATTATGACTATTTAATCTGCTAAATAAATATCTTAACTCAACTTATACATTAAAATAAATTTATTTTGAAACAAAAAACTTACAATGATTTAAATGGAAGCTTATAAGTTTTCTTAAAAACATTACTTCAGAGGAATCACACTGTTCTTATTTTTCCAACCAAGCAAGGCATTTTGAGAAACATCCAAAAGCATCATTCTTACCAATCTTTACGTGAGAATCATTCTCGTCTTCATCACCATCTTCTTCTTTTTCGTTTTGTTTTGGAAAATGTCGGACTTCTGCGATAATTTCCTCATCATTAAGCAACTGGAAGACTGCACTGTAATATTTTCATCTACGCCAATTGAAAAAATTGGCAAAAGTTTTCGCCAAATTCGTTTTAGTGTCAATTGCGGCATAGATTCCTATGCTTCATTGATCATATAAATGCAGTGATCATATAAATGAAAAAAACAGATCCGGAAACCGACGTAGGTTTACGGAGAGTTCCGGTCAAACTAGGGTCGGATAATCAATGTTCTACTGTATTTATTTATATCTAGCAATGTAAATAGCAAACATTTATATATTTTTTTCAAATTTATTTTACATTATAATTTTACAAATAATATATTTAGAAACATATTCAAAGTATTTTTCAGGATTTAATATGTTGTTTCTCAACGGAAAATATTCAAATCAGAAAAAAGAAGATTTTGCTTTGTTTAAAATAACAATCAACAAGATATATACGCGTTGATATTATTGTATTTTCTTTTTTTAAAAATTGATACGTAGAAAAAATTCTAATAAGGTTGCGAAAAAAACAGCTTAATCATATTCTATTTCACATCAGCTAGGAACTTTCGGTATTCAGGAATTGAAGCATAGGAAGATATTAAGTAAATTGCTTTTGATGTCAGACTACATAAGCAAAATATGTTGCAGTAATCTAAAATGATTTATTTAAGATTATTTTAAAAGTAAATATCTTTCTTATGTCTTGTTATAAAAAAGAAAGAACGCTAATGGATAATCAGTCCCGTAATTGAATACATTTAAATGATAGTTATTTTATAAGATTAAGAAGTTTTTTAACTGTTATATAATTATTTAGAAAACAAAATTCTCAATTTATCAAATATTACGTTAGCAGTTTATTGGCAATGTATAATCCATGCAGATTTGATTTTTTTAAATTATTTTATGCCGAAAAACTGAAAATAGTTCCAACATTATATCATATTCTATATACTGTTACCTATAAAAAACAATATTACTGATAACTATAACTGTAACAAACGATTAACAAATACCGCTTTACCCCAAAGGGCTAACGCACAAAAAAGAAGGCGTAAACACGCTTAGAGCGATTATTTTGTTATATTCTGATAAAATTTCGCACACTGTATGTGAATGCTATGTCTAAACTAGTACACTGTATTTAAATCTGGACAGGATAAAAATCTGTGTCTGCAGCCACCACTAATGAAAGTCTATTCGCTGATCCACGTCCTGGGAAATCAACGTGTTAAAATTAAATCAAACATGATGAAATTTTAATTACTCATAGAAAAACCAAAATAATTTTTGAGTTCATTTTAGTATTTTAATATGTGTTGCATACATTTAAAAAGTAAAACCATGATTGTTTAAAAATAAACTATTTCAAATATTCAGAATTTGTATTCATTTCAAAGGAACATGAAATATACATGATATTAACAAAATCCACCTAAAAGTTATTTTCAGTCAGGTCCTTTCTCTTAATATATACAATGATAAATCTTATGTTTCAATCGGGATTTTACATGGTTACTTTGACATAATCTTTTGTAATCTCGGATTTAACAGACGAAGAAAAAATTAAACCTTTTCTCGTTTAAAAATGTGTAATGCTTTAATTGTAAATTGTAATTAACGTATTATTCATCGTTTTGCCAAGATAAAGAAAGCAGATTTTGTCTGTGTTTTGAATAATCTACAATAATTAGCAATGCTAAAGGATTGTTTTTGGAAGTTAAATTTTAAAAGTCAGGAGCTTAGTGATAAGAATTTAAGTAACAATGTTAGACGATCTATTTTCATTATTTTTTTTATTTTCCTAATCCTAACTAATTGATTAATTTTCTGTTATAAGTATCTTATTTACTGTTATTAGATATACGGTTTTACAAGGATGTCTGAAGTTATGTGGCAACAGACATTGGACGAGCATGGACTGATTATGAATCACTGGATGTTTTTTGTTGTTTATTGTTTTTTGTGGCTGTGTGGCGCAGGCTTAGATAATTCTATCGCTGTTTCAGTGTAGGTTACACATATGTTTTGAATCAGCTGTATCTTCGAGATGTGCTGTTTATTTGTGGCGTCGTGTCCGGTGGGGGAGTGTTCGTGATATGCTTTCAATTGTTTTATGCATTTGATTTATGCTTAGCAACGCTCTGGCCGAAACCCACCGCCACTACTAAATAATAGTTTGTTGTGTATGGTAATTAGTCTGAAACATTGCTGTGTTTTTATAATATGCCCACTGCTGACGAGGCCACAGCTTATTGGTTGTTTTTCTTTGTTTTTTCTTGTTCAGGTTATATTTGTTGAAATTTCTTTGATGTTTGTTTTTTATTCTTAGTTTAATTATGGTCCGAGATTCTGGGTCATTTTGTAATTTTATTCAGCATATTTAATTTAACAACATATTCGAATTTCATACGGATTGGTTTCTTTTTGAACGAGTAGTGATTGTCCCCTATTTTTTGGAAACCAGTGTATGATAAAAAGAAAACAAATCTTCATATATTTTGTTTTTTAAAAACAAATAATAATAATAATTACTATTATTATTATATAGATCTCACAATATATTAGCTTTGTTCATTTGTGCAATAACTATTTTCTTGTACATCAAAGTAAAGTTATTGCATCTGTTAGTGTGTTTCATTTGCTGTAGGCATTATCTATTTTTATTGATGTATTATAGTGAGACATTTGTTTTACGTTGCTGCATTTTATATATTTAATGTACTGCAGTTTTCTTTAGATTTATTCGATTAAAATGAACTCTTTAGAATGAATTGACGCAAATTTGACATCATATTTGGCTTGTTTAGTAAAATTTATCTTAAGATACCAAGTGGAAAGTGATTCGGTTAATTATTTTTTGAATTATGAGGGTATTAAGTTTGGAACTCATAATGTTAAATTTGGAACTCATATTGTTAAAATTTGTAGTCGTTGCAAAACAGATTACAATGTGTATATTTTTTTAACATAAATAATAAATTACTCGACGGGATTAGCTGTAATTTTGAATTCGCTTATTTGAAACTTCTAATTACAATTCATAACTTTCTCAACAGTTAATTAATTTTTTTTCGAAATACATTTTAAAAACAAATATGTGTTGCAACCTATGTATTTTTTCTAATCTAATACGACATCTGGATACAACAAGTATGATATTAAAAATAAATGTGCAACGTTAAATTAGCACAAATTAAAATAATTTCTAATGGCAAACAGCTGTTTCAAAGCCCTTAAGCTCCATCTTCAGTGCCAACTCAAAAGGTAAAAACAAATTAAAAACTCCTGAGCCATGACCGCTTGCCTGCCATCTCTCGCCCCGCGGCCAGATGGAATGGCGTTGAATTTTTCAAAACAACAGCGGAGACGAGGAAACACACGTGACAGAGAGACCAATAGGAACACTCCACCGACCGGGAAAGTTTAAGTGTGGAGGCGAATAAAGGAGGGGGGACGAAGAGAATGAACTAAGCGAAACGCAGCCAGACGTTTGAAACGCTTTGTACGGCAGAGAAAAAACCAGAAAAGGGGGGGGGGCAATGAGGATGAATTAAATGAAAGGTAGCCAGACATTTGAAAAATTTGGTGTTACTGGACAAATCATTAACCAAGCTGCTCGAATTTTTCCATATGTAATAAGCTTCCCAGAAATTTAGGTCGTAAATTGATGAGCATTTCTGAATTATCGCACCTTCCGAAAAATTAAAACTGTGACTTTCAGACCAACAATGTTTAGCTATTGCAGATCGTTTAATATCACAATTTTTAACATAGTTTTTATGCTCCCCTAAACGGACTCTAAGCGGTCTCTTAGTTTGACCTATGTACATTTTATCACATTCGCAGGATATTTTATAAACTCCCCAATGTGAAAATCTGTCTATTGGATGTTTGAGGTCTGTAAATTTGATTTTGTTAAACGGTACATAAACTATTTTAAAGTCGAAACTTTTCAAAATTCTAGATATTTGATGGCTTATTCTCGGAAAATATGGAAGTATAATTAAATTTTCATTGCGAACATTGTTAACATTAGAATGCGTACGTTTAATTTGTTTATTATGAATTGAATCAACTATTTCAACAGGATAACCCCGGTCAAAGGCTATTGATTTGATGTAGTCTAACTCCGCTTTGAGTAAACTCTCAGATGAACAAAATTTTAGGGCGCGATGAACATATGTATTAAAAGCAGCCAATTTTTGATTCGGGGGGTGAGATGAAAGACGGTGTGGCGGTAATGAAACTGCGAATGGTTTACGATAAACTGTAGTTTGAAATGAGTCATTTTCGCGGTAAACCATGACATCAAGGAAAGGTAGTTGGTTGTTATTTTCAAGTTCAGATGTAAACTGTATATGTTCATCTACAGAGTTCATAACAGAAAGGATATGAGGAATATCTATATCACTAGGATCAACTAAAGCGAAACAGTCATCGACGTAGCGGGTGTAAAATGGAAAATTTAACTTATTGAAAAGGTTTGATTCGTAATAATGCATATAGAAATCACTGAGAATTGGGCTCAGGGGCGAGCCCATAGACAACCCATCGGTCATGCGATAAAAATCACCATTAAAAATGAGCGTGTTTTGTGATAGACAACTGTCCGTAAGGCGCAATAATTCATCTATTTCAAACTGTGAGAAGTGAAATTCCTGAAGGCGTAATTTGAGACAGTTTAAGGCACCTTGAACCGGTACATTTGTAAAGAGGGATTTGACATCAAATGAAAACATACGGCTTTGAGTAAAGGGGAAGTTGCGTAATTTATTTAAGAAATCATAAGAATTTTTGCAGGTATGAATATTGTTGGAGAGTAACGGGGAGAAAATAGTAACGAGATATTTCGCTAATCTATAGGAGGAGGTACCAATATTTGAAACGATCGGTCTGAATGGAATACCACAGAAGGAATGTGACACAGAAGGAATGAGGGAAGATTTAGTGCTATTGGAAATGAGGGGGGAATATTGGATAGCGGATTTTATTGTTTTTAGATCATTTTGTGAAGGGTCAGACTTTAACTTTTTATAAGGACCATTATTAAGTAAATCTTGTGTTTTTGTCATGTAATCCGACTTATCCATAACCACAATCTGACCACCTTTATCTGCTTTGCTAATAACAGTTTGAAATAGATGAATTATTGCGCCTTACGGACATTTGTCTATCACAAAACACGCTCATTTTTAATGGTGATTTTTATCGCATGACCGATGGGTTGTCTATGGGCTCGCCCCTGAGCCCAATTCTCAGTGATTTCTATATGCATTATTACGAATCAAACCTTTTCAATAAGTTAAATTTTCCATTTTACACCCGCTACGTCGATGACGGTTTCGCTTTAGTTGATCCTAGTGATATAGATATTCCTCATATCCTTTCTGTTATGAACTCTGTAGATGAACATATACAGTTTACATCTGAACTTGAAAATAACAACCAACTACCTTTCCTTGATGTCATGGTTTACCGCGAAAATGACTCATTTCAAACTACAGTTTATCGTAAACCATTCGCAGTTTCATTACCGCCACACCGTCTTTCATCTCACCCCCCGAATCAAAAATTGGCTGCTTTTAATACATATGTTCATCGCGCCCTAAAAATTTGTTCATCTGAGAGTTTACTCAAAGCGGAGTTAGACTACATCAAATCAATAGCCTTTGACCGGGGTTATCCTGTTGAAATAGTTGATTCAATTCATAATAAACAAATTAAACGTACGCATTCCAATGTTAACAATGTTCGCAATGAAAATTTAATTATACTTCCATATTTTCCGAGAATAAGCCATCAAATATCTAGAATTTTGAAAAGTTTCGACTTTAAAATAGTTTATGCACCGTTTAACAAAATCAAATTTACAGACCTCAAACATCCAATAGACAGATTTTCACATTGGGGAATTTATAAAATATCTTGCGAATGTGATAAAATGTACATAGGTCAAACTAAGAGACCGCTTAGAGTCCGTTTAGGGGAGCATAAAAACTATGTTAAAAATTGTGATATTAAACGATCTGCAATAGCTAACCATTGTTGGTCTGAAAGTCACAGTTTTAATTTTTCGGAAGGTGCGATAATTCAGAAATGCTCATCAATTTACGACCTAAATTTCTGGGAAGCTTATTACATATGGAAAAATTCGAGCAGCTTGGTTAATGATTTGTCCAGTACACCAAATTTTTCAAATGTCTGGCTACCTTTCATTTAATTCATCCTCATTGCCCCCCCCCCCCTTTCTGGTTTTTTCTCTGTCGTACAAAGCGTTTCAAACGTCTGGCTGCGTTTCGCTTAGTTCATTCTCTTCGTCCCCCCCTCCTTTATTCGCCTCCACACTTAAACTTTCCCGGTCGGCGGAGTGTTCCTATTGGTCTCTCTGTCACGTGTGTTTCCTCGTCTCCGCTGTTGTTTTGAAAAATTCAACGCCATTTCATCTGGCCGCGGGGCGAGAGATGGCAGGCAAGCGGTCATGGCTTAGGAGTTTTTAATTTGTTTTTACCTTTTGAGTTGGCACTGAAGATGGAGCTTAAGGGCTTTGAAACAGCTGTTTGCCATTAGAAATTATTTTAATTAGTGCTAATTTAACGTTGCACATTTATTTTTAATATAACGGCACAAAGTTTTAATCCACCTTTTAGAAACAAGTATGATAATCCAAAATTAATGTACATTCCTCAAAATAGTTTTCTTATGTTATGCTTAAAAATTATACGCATTGTAATCTCATTTGTAACAATTACAAATGAAATTCAAATTAGAATTTCCAAATTTCAAACCTTCATAAATCTTAACTATTGGACCGAATTACTTACTGTTTGGTATCCTTTTGTAAATTTTACCAAAAAACCTAAATATGATGTCAAAAAAATCGCAATGCTAATATCAGACATTGTTACAATTTCAATATTAAGGCAACCTCGTCAGTTATTATTTAAAAATAAATTTACGAAGTCATAAGAACCAGTTGCATAGTTATTTCCGCTTGTTTCTGAGACAATATGATAATTAAAATATATGGAGTGTTAGCTTCTTTATTTTCGCTTACTGTACAATGTGTCCACCAAAAAGCGCTAGTAACGATTAAAATAATACTCTGTTAATAAATGATCGAGAGACTTTAGAAAAATGTCAAATACAACACTATATAAAAAATAACGATTACTTTACACTGCAGTGTGATGTTAGCGTATAAATCGGTGTAGCAAACGGAATACAGAATAGTTTCAAGAATTGTGCATTCGTGAAAATTTCGACTTGGAATTTCAAACAAATTTGAGTTCGAATCCCGGCATAGATTCTTTATCACTCAATTGGAACAATATATATATATATATCCGTATTGTATATTTACCAATCAATTTTATTGAGATAACAATAATAAAGCATATAATTGTCATTCAGAAAATATGTTAAATAAACCGTTACTATATATATATATATATATTTATTTATTTGATTCTCAAAATATTTAAATTTTGCTTTTGACGTGCTTTAGATATGCAATTCATTTTTAAAGAGAATTTTCTTTTACCTTTTTTATATTGCAAATAGTTCTACACATATTTTACATAAGCTTTCTGTGAAAATTCTATTCCATATTTAGCAATAGCAAAAATTTATATTCCGTAAAATATTTAGCATTATAAGTAACAAATTTTTTAATATGTCATGAGGCTGTGAGAAGTTTTAAATAAATGATACAAATAAGTTCTTATAACAAATTTATATATTTAAAACCATTTACACGCACATGCGATCTTGAAAAAACTACATAGAATTAAAAGAAAGAGACTGGCAGAAAGTTTGACAAAAAATACAGCACATATGTTTATACGTTAAAACCCGTCTTTTGTGATACTTTGAATAGGTATACCGTTTGCAGATGTCAATGTTCATAGTATGTTTGAGGCTATTGCTGAGTTTGCATAAAAACTAGCTTAAAATATACCTGGTTATAGCAATAACTCGTTTACGTATTAACCTGTGTTTAAAGATAATTTTTTCCTATTCGTATCTCTAAAATAATATATATATATATAGATATATATCTATATATTTGTTAAAATTAAAACTGCTCGCTCTATAGATTTCCAAGCTAAATTCAGAATTTCCTGTAGAAAACAGATTCTCTGCGATACAGTCTAGTGTTTACTTCAGGCTAACAACAGATAAGCAGCTTAAGTGAAGCCTGTTAGGCGTGGATTTTAAAAAAAGATGTCTGGATCGAAAGTAACATTTTATAATGAAACATGTTTTAAAAGGAAATCTTTATTCACTACAAATCACGTATAATCTGCTTATTTTGAAACTAAACATTTAATCACATTTGAATGTATCACGTTCAGTGCTCTAGACCTTTAAAAAAATCATGACATTGCTTATTGTGATCAGTTTACTCTCGAATTATCAAAAATTTAATATGATATCAATAATTCAAATTTTACACTATTATTTACTTCTGTATTAGCATGATAATTTGAGACTGTGTTTCGTTAAAAGAGAAAAACTGTTTTATCTTTTTGTCTTAAGAACGTGCGTAACACAATCTAAAACCATTTCTAACAATTTTATATTGTATTGTGGGATACTGAATTTTTTATCTCTCTATATTAAAAAATAACCACCGCCGCGGCCGCCGCTGTCAATTAAGATTTTGTGCCTTGAAGTCTTTCTGGACTAATATCCAGAAAACTATTGCAAATAAAAATTTAAAAATTGGAGGTTTTATAAAGAAATGTTCGATAAACACGCTGAAATAGACAGTTTTTAAATCGAAGAATTATTTTAAGAGATATTTAAAATCAAAGTTGGTCAAAACAGTTTTCTTATAAAAGTTTTATAGAAACGAAAACTATGCACAGGAATTTAAACATAATTTGTAAGGATATAGTTGACAAGGTTGAGGTGTGCAGACTGCAATTTTTTTTTTTCAATTTGACTCATTTTTTGAGGTTATATTTCAATTTTTTCTCTCTATATTAAAAAAAAGTAACCACCGCTGCCGCCGCTGTCAATTAAGATTTTGTGCCTTGAAGTCTTTCTGGACTAATATCTAGAAAACTATTGCATGTAAAATTTTAAAAATTGGTAGTTTTATAAAGAAATGTTCGATAAACACGCTGAAGCAAACAGTTTTTAAATCGAAGAATTATTTTAAGAGATATTTAAAATCAAAGTTCGTCAAAACAGTTTTTTGAAAAAAGTTTTATAGGAACGAAAACTATCCGCAGGAATTTAACCATAATTTGTAAGGATATAGTTGACAAGTTTGCGGAGTGCAGACTGTAATTACTTTTTTAATTTGAGTAATTTTTTCAGGTTATATTTCAATTTTTTATTCAAAATTTTCATTATTTTAACGAAGATTTATTTCATATTTCATAAATTCCATTATTTGAACCGTTGCCAATTTTTTATTCAAAATTTTCATTATTTTGACGAAGATTTATTTCATATTTCATAAATTCCATTATTTGAACCGTTGCCAATTTGTAAAATAGCGCACGTAATAAGATTCCCTTTCAATTAAGAAATGTATTTACACGAGACTATTAAAAACAGAAATAAAACTTTAAAATAATATTTAAATGATCACGTGTTAAAAGCAATAAATGTAGAAAATGACGTAATAAAAATATACTTGCGCGTGAATATCACAAAGAGAAATACGAGTAACTAGGGAAATTTACGTCACATTTAAAATGATAAAAAAAACAATATTTCCAAACAATTTCAATTAATTATTATTTTTTCATGAGAGATCAATTTATTTCGACATATCTTTTACCCATTATTGCAAATTTTAAAACAGCGTAAATAATAATATTTCCTTTCCAATGTCAAAATGCTTCTATTTGTTTATTTGGTGTTACAGTTTAACGATAGTTTTTTTTTTTTTTTTTTTTTTTTTTTTTTTTAATGAAAATTGATTGACGGGGTAATGGAGAAGTATCAAAAGACAAATAAGCGTTGAATTAAAAATTCCCCGATGAAAAAACTAACTCGTGTAACGCATCTGATGTCAACTGAAAGTGACGCGACGCCACGATTATGCACGTTTGGCGCTAAATCATATATTTTGGTGACAGTTACAGTTGTAATCTGTTTCAACAGCAGTTGATTCGACCTTAAAATCCCTCAGTCAAAGGAAAATGAATGGAAACCCTGTTACAGCAGATCGCCACTGGTTGTTTAATTATAATACAATCTTCCGTAATCGTTTTAGAGATGATCAAATCAGAGTGTTTTTAAATCATGCGGTGTCAGAACGGGGGTTGGCGAGCGCAGCTCGTAGGGAGCAGAGCCCCC
This sequence comes from Maratus michaelseni, assembly GCA_963931845.1. Taxonomy (NCBI): domain Eukaryota; kingdom Metazoa; phylum Arthropoda; class Arachnida; order Araneae; family Salticidae; genus Maratus; species Maratus michaelseni. The sequence goes on along the minus strand of OZ007589.1, from coordinate 444,456,364 downwards.
TAGTATTAAAAAAAAGTAACCACCGCCGCGGCCGCCGCTGTCAATTAAGATTTTGTGCCTTGAAGTCTTTCTGGACTAATATCCAGAAAACTATTGCAAATAAAAATTTAAAAATTGGAGGTTTTATAAAGAAATGTTCGATAAACACGCTGAAATAGACAGTTTTTAAATCGAAGAATTATTTTAAGAGATATTTAAAATCAAAGTTGGTCAAAACAGTTTTCTTATAAAAGTTTTATAGAAACGAAAACTATGCACAGGAATTTAAACATAATTTGTAAGGATATAGTTGACAAGGTTGGGGTGTGCAGACTGCAATTATTTTTTTCAATTTGACTCATTTTTTGAGGTTATATTTCAATTTTTTATTCCAAATTTTCATTATTTTGACGAAAATTTATTTCATATTTCATAAATTCCATTATTTGAATCGTTGCCAATTTGTAAAATAGCGCGCGTAATAATATTCCCTTTCAATTAAGAAATGTATTAACACGTGACTATTAAAACCAGAAATAAAACTTTAAAATAATAATTAAATGATCACGTGTTAAAAGCAATAAATGTAGAAAATAACGGAATAAAAAATATACTTGCACGTGAATATTAAAAAGATAAATAATTAAATTATTTCGCGTTTTCAAAGCATTAAGTAGAGTAAGATTAATTTATTTCGACAAAATATTTTATCTATTATTGCAAATTTTAAAACAGCGTAATTAATAATATTTCCCTTCAATTAAAAGCAATATTTTTACGTTTAATAATTACGTTTAAATCAACGAAATAACTAATAAATTGGTAAAATATAATTAAAAATACAGATAAACGTTGAATTAAAGATCACTCGATGACATAACTACCACGCGTAACGCATGTGGTATCAATTGAATGCGACGCTACAGATATGCACTTTTGGCTTTAAATCCTATATTTTGGCGACAGTTCATTTCTTTTATAGAAAGTAGTAGTCGGGATAATGGAGTAATACCCAATTTTCAATAGCATCGTTATAAATTTTCCCGATGCCATGACATTGCTTACATAACCATTTTGCACGAATTGATTTTCAAATGTTTAATTAACCTTATTTTATCAACAGTTGTTAGCTGTCTCGACAGCAGTTGATTCGGCTTTAAAATCCCTTGGTCAAAGGAAAATGAATGGAAACCCGATTATAGGAGATATCACAGCGAGCAGCCCGATTACACAAGGCCGATTATAGCAGCCGATTACAGCAGGTCGTTTAATTATAATTCAATCTTCCGCAATCGTTTAAAGGTTGATCAAATCAGAGTGTTTTTACAGTTTGTGGTGTCAGAACGGGGGTTGGCGAGCGTAGCTCGTAGGGGGCAGAGCCCCCTAGTGCTTAAAAAATTTCTTAAAGCAAAATTCAAATGTTGCTTCAGGATTTTTATATTCATCTATGAATTTTGTCCCCATAGTTTTATTCTAGTTATAGTTGTACTTTAATAAATAAGTTACTTGTATACTTTAAAATTATACAATTAATCTGAATTTTAGATTTTCTCTTTCTCTGTCTTCTTTGGTGAGTTTTTAAGAAATGTTTTAAAAAAGAACATTAAAGGGCTGCGCATGTATGTCACAAAACACAGCAACTACTCCGACACTAAACTTGAAGATTAATAGACAGTCACACTCTCAATTTTCTGGAAATTATTTTCTATTACTGACCGTCACATGGGTAGGAGTGGAATCATCAGTTACAAGCGGAAGGTCTCTTTTATGGATGACTGAGAATTGTGGGGACCTATGATCAAAGAAAAATACTTCTTTAATAGTGGATACAAGCAAGCCACGTTACAATAAACCCACATTGTATCACCACACAATTTTCCACCAAACTAGACATGTTTTTATAACCAAGACAGTTGCGCATTTTCATATGTGTAAAATAGCATATTATCGTAAATTATGATAAAAAAAAATAAACTACAAAAATACTATTGTCGAGCCATTCCATAAATTGTAAAATAAACGGGTGAAGTAAACTTTTACAGTTGGAACACAAATATGTCTTGTTCCATATACATTGAATGGTGTAAGACAGGCTTTGATGTATGACTACATAACGTGTCCCCAACGTCCGTTTTCATATGTATTCATTGAAAAAAAAATTTAATGCATAATATTTCATTTTACACCCGTATTTCAATTTCTGTTTCGCCCTTCCTTCATAGGAGTGTTGATTTCATTTTATACCTGTTTCAGCTGATTACACAAAAAATGAACGAGTCTATAACAGTCTATATAAAAAATCTATAACAGATGACTCAAGACCGTTTAAAGAGAATATGCACTGATGTTATTTATAAGAAAAGTCTTAAAACGAATGATTCAGAAGAACATTATTATGTAGAATATCTGTGCAATAGAGCAATCTTATATGCAGTCATATTAAATATTCAGTACATGTAAATTTTAAAGAGTTCTTAAATTTACAGAGTCAAATATTACTCCTTAGTGCAACAATTCATTAAATACTCAACTTTTCATACACCTCATTCCATCTCATTTGCCTGTTTAATTCAAGCGTCTACAAATTCCAGTTCGTTTACCTTTTGCCATGTCGATCAATAAGGCACAGGGGCATTCTTTACATGCAGTTGAAGTTAACTTGGGATCACCTTGTATTTCTCATGCTCAGTTTTATGTTACGTGTTAAAAACTTCACTCTTAAAGAAATGTATGCATTTAACCAGAATCAAGAAGTGAGAAATACATTTTATGAAGCTGCTTTCAAGTACGGTGTTTTTCAGTTCGTTTTATCATGTAACACATGGGCTAAAAAGTTCCTGGTCTAGTAAAGAAAACACCACCTTTTAACAAAACTTTATAACTTTAATAAATAACATAACTTAATAATAAATGATAATAATTTAATAATAATAATAATAATTTAATAATAATAATAATAATTTAATAATAATAATAATAATTTAATAATAATAATTTAATAATAAGGATTGAATAAATGATTTATAATAACAATTTAATAATAAATAACATAATTTTATAACAAAAAAGCTCCAAACAGTGATCGACCCGTTGTTGTTTTTGGTCAAAAGTCAACACGCGCGGCAGCCACTTTGACAACAGCTTTTTCATAGACAAATGTCCATTCAAAATAAAACCTACACGTTCCTTGGATATCTTCAGAGTCTGAGCTATCTCCTGCAACTTCACTTTAAGGTTCCCCAAAACGATTTTATGAACTTTTTTTTATGTTTTCCGGAGTAACCACCTTTTTTGCGTGGTGAATCACTGGTGTCCGTACGACCACGTTTAAATTCAGCAAACCAGTCAATAATGGTTGATTTACCTGGTGCAGTGTCCGGATAATGCTTATCAAGCCAAGCTTTTGTTTGAACGGTGTTTTTTCCCATCAAATAGCAATTCTTGAAATTCTTGTTTATCAACAAAGTTTTTCAAATAAAACCACTCTAACGTTTTATCCACACGGCGAATCGTCATGACATTTTTTGTGATACCTTTTAAAGGTTAGTATTTACTAAAAAAGCATCGGTTCGGTGACTGCAGTGCCATCTGTGTGTCAGACCGGGAACTTATCAGCCGATGTGTTACAGTTCAAAGACATTTTGACATTTATCGTTTTTTAGAATGTATTGCTGTAATGATGAATGGAAGCAAACTGATTTATAGTAGAATTCTGATTAGTTTATTATATACATTACTATATATTTATAATGGGTTTTCATTCGAATCATATGTATAACATTTCTACGGCTTTCTTTTATTATATTTTTATGTGCATTCGTAATTATGTAAATACGTAGCAACTGTAGTCGTCGTCTGGTCCGTCCGTCTGTCCGCATATAACAGTTCAAAAACTAACCAATCGAATGATTTGAAATTTAATATACATAATCGTTGCAGAATTTTGTCGAGTCATTTCAAATTTTATGAAAATCGGATCAAAACTTAAAAATATATTAATAAAAGTTTTTTTTTATTCTATTAAATCCTATCATACGTAAATCTATATAGTAAAAGCGCAAGTCATGTGACTTAGGAAAACAAATACGGGCTAACCACATCGTTTTCCATACGCCAAGTGGTCATTTTTATTCACATTTTTTTTTCGAAAAAAATTGTTTAAAAGTTACATTTTCAGAAATATCAATAAAAAAAATTGTTTGCTTGAGATATGAGTTACATTCACAAATGTGTAGTTTCTGAGATAACTGCAGTGAAAATTAGGTTAACAGCCGAATATCTCAATCCATTAAGGCGGTATTAAAAAAAAAAAATATTTTTCCACGCTCAACAACTCAAAATTTTGAGAGACATTCACAGACTCATTTTTAAAAGTAACAACAGGAAACTTGGCGCGTGATTTATAAAGACATTTATAAGGGCCCCATGTTTTTATTTTTCGTTCAATTAATTAGAAATTGATTTACAGACAATTATTTTCACAGTATATTTTTATTTGTTTATTTTCACAGTTATTAGTTATTTTCACAGTCATATTTTTTTTTGTTTCCAGCGCTATCGCTTCTGGAAATTCGGTTCAAAATGTCCACTTTGACAGCATTTTTTGAAATATATTCGCCTTTATCAAAAAATCGAGACAATACGGACATTATAAAGTTTCTGAATAAGAGAACCTACCAATTGGATGCATTTTAGAGCAAAAATGAATTTAGAAATCTGTCTCAAAATAAGCAGTTTGGATTTGAATACACCCTTAAAGTAAATAAACAAATGATTCATTCATCGTGAGTCATAGAATTATTAAACCATGGAGGTAATCATTCGCAAAGCAAGATCTCCATAGTAAAGTTTATAGCGCTGCCTGGTGTCGAAAAAAATTCTCATCTGTAAACATAGTATACTTAATAAGAAAAAAAGGCATCTCATTTCGCTCATAGCAGACGATATATTTTCTTTCACTGAAATAATATTAATGATTTTTTTTACATTGTAAAACTATAACAATATAATAAATTATAACACCTTGTAATAATATATTATTTTTAAATGCTAAAGGTGTAAAAATAACAACGTATAAATTAAAATAACTTTTATTAGTTGTTTTACATGTTTCGACTCTTTCCGAGTCATTTTCAAAAACAAAATGAGAATATTCTAAAGCTGCACGGGCTTTGAAGTTATTATTTTCATGTACTTTTTTAAAAATTACGCACGTTATCTATTATTTTTTACTTGGTTGTTTATTTTCATATATTTAACCATGGAGTAACTCTAGCCACAGTTTTGGTAAATTAAAAGATGCCGCATCGTTACATATTGTATTTTTGCGCGTGAGTATCTCTATGGTTTCTCTTATTATCGATGGATAGTATAAACTGGAGAGAAATATTATTTTACTTTCATTGAAATTTATTTGGATAGTTTCTTCTTGATATAATCTTGCCAGGGCTGTAGTTTTTCTATTGTATTTAATATCAGCTATATGCTATTTTTTCTGCAAATAAATTTCCTGCTGGTCATGCCTAGGTAGTAATTCTTGGATCCGTCTTCTTTAATAAAAGGTATTTCATATACTCCTGAATAATTCTCAAAATTAATTGGGTCAATTTTACTGCAAATGATATTCTTTAATTTCTTAGGTGGTTTGGCTATTAAGCACATATTGAAAAGTTTAAGGCTGTGTTTTAATTTTTCAAAAAAGCTTGGATAATATTGCAGAGTATAAAGTTTGTATTTTTGCGAATCACCTTTCTTTTCAAGTTTCTTATTATTGGTGATATCCATGATTAATTTATTAATACGGTGTACTTTAAAACCATTATTATAAGCAATTTTACGAATATTATCTAATTCATTATTCAATTTATTTTCAGTACATATTATAAAGGCTCGTCTTATGAGAAATCTGTAGGTTGAAATTTTGTATGTAAAGATATAACATGCGTTATTTTATGCATTTATTTAAAAAATAAATATATAATACACCGTTTACTTAATAGTTTACTGCTTAAATGTGGAAAGTAATTGTTGATATGTTTGTTTCATTTACAAGATATGTTTAATTAAATGTGGTTAATTTTACTACACATAAATGTTTAATTATTTATATAAACCATTGTATATAATATAAATATATATATTACTTGAATTTAGTATTTAGCAAAGTTGAGTCTCTACAATATAAAGATGCTGGTTTTTGAGTGTTTTTAATAGATTTGCATTCCTCTTAAAGCACATTCATATCTAAAAATGGAAACAATATGCGGAAAATAAAATTGGTTTCAAAATTATAACCATTGCGATAATAATTATAAAATGATTTGACAAACACCGACACTGCTTTAAAAGGTTTTTAATATAATAGATAATATATTTCAATAATTTAGTTACAATAAATTAGATCTAAAATTACTTAAAAATAACCCCTTTTAAATTGTAATTATTTTTTATTATATGAAAAGTAAAACTATTTTCAATTGCAATTATTTTTATTTTATTTTATGAAAAGTAAAATTCTTTAAAAGCGCATGTCAAAGTATACATTTTAACACAATAACGAAGCTGAAATATTACAAATAAGTACGTGTTCTCACAACGAAAACTCATTTCAACTGGGGCTAGTACCTTCCATATATTACTCAGAGATAGACATAGATTGACACACTAGTTACACAGCTATTATAAAATATGCTTTCTATAATTTTTGAGCAAATTACAGCCACGTTATGGAAACCTGAAAAAAACGAAATTGGTTAGTGTTGCAACATTTTGGCCCCAGTTTCACATATTTATCTTATATATAGCGGATGTGAACACATTTTATAATCAAGGAAAATATCTTTCTGATACCCTGTATAATAAGGAAATTTTAAATCAAACTTAAACTTCAAAATTACTTTTATTTTCATTTCGAAAATGTTTACTCTGAATAAATACTGGAAACTATTACATAATTTATACCACGTTATTGATATAAAAATAAAGAAAAAATATAGTACTTCATAAATAATTAAATATTTAAATAATATTCTCATTTAAATATGATTAATTTTTTGATTAATTTACTATTATTTTATATAAATATTTGAATTCATATCCATCCCTCTAAAATTTTAAAGAACACATTCAATTTTCAAATGCATAAAACATGCACAAAAATTCATGCATAATTGTAAAATGTTTGTCTAGACTAGATTTACAAATTGTGAAAAGTAATATATTTTTTAATTAAATTTTTGAATGTCGTATTTTTTATATTAGCATATAAATATTTTATTTCTTATATGAGCTTACTAAGGGAGGAATATTTATTTGATTATGTACAATGAATTTTATTTGAGAAAATACGCTTTTTATATTTAATTATTTCATATATTTTATATATTTTATTTATATCACTTTATTATTTACATTTGTATTCTATTGTCTGATACATAATTTAATAAAATAATATTACTCAGTCAATACAGTTTAATAACATACTTGTATGTATACATTAGATTATTTAGATATAATTATTTAGTACTTACATATTACGAATGGTCAGTAGAATGTTTACATATTACTCAGCGTGTATAAATTTTATAGTCATATACAGGGCTACACAAAATAATTCAAAACCATTATTGTGTAGGTGTCCAACATAGTTAAAAAGTGTTTAGGACTTCGGTTTGTCTGTCTACCGTCAGTCTGCGATGTAACTATCTTAAATATACTCGAATTGTCAAGTAATTGATATATGGCATTGAGATTTAAAATTACATGTTTGTTCTAGATATTGGAGTAAGTAGTATTTATAATTGTTTTACAGGGGCGCTCAAAAGTATCACGTTACATAATATCTATGGGCAAAAATTGTTTGCTGTGAATTTATTGATGTTACACTAATAGAAACATGGTGAAATTATTTAGTACTTCTGTTGTGTACTAAGATATTTCTTTTGTATAATATGGAGTGTAAGACATGTATAATTAATTCAAAGGGTCGGAAAAAAAGAAGCTATTTACATAATGGTCCACGGTGAAAAAAATTCTGCAGCGTATTTTAATGATGTTACGAACCTAATGTAATTTATCAACATTATTGGGGTATATAACAAAATGATCCTTGTAGAATATGGTATGCAAAACAGTTATCATTTATTTAAAAGGTAGCAAAAAAAATGCCATGACGATTCGCCGTGTTACGTTAGAGTGGTTTTGGTTGAACGACTTTGTTGATAAACAAAAAAATGGATAAACAAGAATTTCAAGAATTGTTATTTAATGGGAAAGAACACCGTTCAAACAAAAGCTTGGCTTGATAAGCGTTATCCGGACACTGGACCAGGTAAATCAACCATTATTGACTGGTTTGCTGAATTTAAACGTGGTCGTACGGACACCAGTGATGCACCACGCAAAAGAGATTGTTACTCCGGAAACCATCAAAAAAGTTCACAAAATCGTTTTGGGGAACCGTAAAGTGAAGTTGCAGGAGATAGATCAGACTCTGAAGATATCCAAGGGATGTGTAGGTTTTATTTTGAATGAACATTTGTCTATGAAAAAGCTGTTGTCAAAGTGGGCTGTTGACTTTTGACCAAAAACAAGAACGAGTTGATGATTCTGAGCACTGTTTGGAGCTTTTTCGTTATAAAATATTGTTATGTATTATAAAATGATTATTATTATTTATTTATTAAATTATTATTATTAAATTATTATTATTATTATTATTATTATTATTATTATTATTATTATTATTATAATTATTATTATTAAATTATTATTATTATTATTAAATTATTATTATTATTATTATTATTATTATTAAATTATTATTATTATTATTAAATTATTATTATTATTATTATTATTATTATTATTATTATTATTATTATTATTATTATTAAATAATTGTTATTTAATTATTATTATTATTATTATTATTAAATTATTATTATTTATTATTAAAGTTATAATGTTATAAATTTATAAAGTTGTAAAATTATGTTAAAAAGTTGTGTTTTCTTTATTAGACCGGGAACTTATCAGCCCATGTGTTACTAATTGGTGTGTATAAATTTTATAGATCATTTACAGGGCTTCACAAATAATTCGAAACGATTACTGTCTGTGAGAGTGATTGTGTGAGAGATCTTAGTGCTGCTTTTTCATTGCATAATGCATTTTCCAGTTGAACTAATTTTATTACTCTAAAAGATTTTTGTAGAATATAAAAAAAATACATTTACAGAACTACGCGAAGAATTGGATACATTGTAATCTATGAATGGTTATTTTAGAAATTGCATTTTTAGGTGTGGTAGGCTATTTTTTCCTAAATTAAATTTTAGTTTAATATAAGGAGTGAATAAAAATGTATAGGTAATATACAGATATATAACAAATTATTCGATTGCTTTTACGTCTATTACGGAAATTACTGAAGATGAATTTTCGACTGTGTTATCCGAATTGTAATTAAGTTAAATGTTTACGCACTATGTATTGTATATACATATCTATAGATCATGAATAAGATTTCATAAAATAATTCGAGTACATTTCAGGTTATGGATGGAAATTGCTAAATTCTGGTTTTGAAATGGGTAATGCGCATTCTGTGTTGTTTGATTATATATCTACTTTCACCCCTTTTGAAATGGCGATGCTTCATTACAGTATTTTGTTGTTGTTGAAATGTGTTTCATATTATATGCTAGGTGCTTGATTTTTCTTTCTTATTTCTTATTACATTTTGACTCCATTCTGTACCCTTTATTTGTAATTGTGACGGTTATTTGAACTTATTTTCTTTAAATTAAAAGTAAAAAAATAATAATTAATTGAAGTAAGTAAAAAAAGTTACATATTCAAATATTTGACATTATTTTATTTAAATGATCATTAATAAACATTGACACATTGTAATGGACGCCTTTACTTTAAATGATCACAACGAAATATTTTTATACCAAAAAGGAAATTTTCCACCATAATCTAAAACTATAATTTTTCTATTCTGATCCAGTATTTACAGTTTCAAAAAATAAATTGGTAAATTGATTTCTTGGGACATCTTATACCGGTATAGGAAAGGCAAATTCATTTAGGAAGCCGAATTTAATTAAATATATTTAAAAACTATAAATTAGGAAAATGTGCTTGTACTAATCTTTCAACTATTTTATACTATTTTTTTAGTTTACCCATTATCGACTATAGTGCAATTATTTGCACTAGGTAATGAAGATGTACACCAAGGCGGTTGAGGCAAAATAGAGATAAATTTTCAGAACGTATAATAAAAAAATCTGGCAACTATCCAAAAATTTATAATATTTTTAGGTAGCTTTCATTAGAAAAAGATACCTATTGCAGCCGTTCAGAGGTAAGCAGTTCCAAAAACGCTTGGTATATTTTCACCGATCATGACCCCCAGACCCCAAAACTACTTCCGTTCAACTGTTGATTTATATATATATATATATAACTCTATATATATATATAAATTATATATATATATATATATGACATTTGTCATGCTGTAACTCTCTTATTTATGAACAGATTTGGATGGCGACTGAGTATGTGTGAAGGACATACCAAGGTCTCGACGTTGGCCAGCTTCACCCGCCATCTTGTTTCAAAATGGCGGCCTGTTAAAAAATTTAAATTTTTAAAAATACAAAAGGATGCACAAAAGAATTATAAATTGGAAAACTTGTTTCCATTAAGTGTTATAACGTGATACAAGAATTCTGGAAGATGTTTTGTTTTGTCTATATTTTAAAAAATGGTTGAGATATGGCAGTTTGAAATTCTAGGATGACTGAGATTTTGAAACAATCTAATATTTGTGATGCTGTAACTCTCGCATTTATGAACCGATATGAATCTGACTGATCATGTGTACAGAACATGCCAAGGTCTCGATCGAGTTCGTTGGCCAGCATCATCCGTCATCTTGTTTCAAAATGGCAGCCAGTTAATTTTTTAAAAAAAATTCAAAATTCAAAAAGATGTACAAAAACGTTATAAATAATAAAAAAAGGTTTCTGTTAAGTAATAGATCGTGATACAAGGATTCCGGAACATTTTTTTTGTTTTGGCTTTATCTTACAAAATGGCTGAGATATGGCAGTTTCAAATTCAAGGGTGCCGGCCATTTTGAAACAATCTGGTTTTTGTTATGCTGAAATTTGCATTCAAATTCAGTATTAACGAAAACTGGGATTGAACCTTCAATAATCGGGTTACAAGTATCTTATCTTCGTGTATTTGAGTAAAATGAGTTGAATTTTTAAAAACATGGACTATGAAAGCTACCTTTTCTTCCCGGTACATGCTGGAAGGACATTTTAAAATAGCAAATACTGGATCAGAAAAAAAAAATTATAGTTTTAGATTGTGGTGGAAAATTGCCTTTTGGGTATACAATCTTCAGTAGCCTATTGGAAATATTAAATGTATGCATATACTCATATCTGTTTTTATAATAGGGATAATAAAAATATTAGTATTATTAATTTAGAAAAGGAGAATGAAAACTGTATTTCTTAAGAAATCAGCGCGATAACATTAAAATGACAACATATTTAAAAAGAAATATTATTTACAATTTTCAATGTCAAAATATTGATATATTTTTCAGAAATAACTTATTCGTTTATGGAAGAAAATCAAAATACTTTCTTTTCTAATTGCATTTTTAAATTTTCTTCAAATTATGATTTTAATTAGGAGGCTATAAAATTTTACATAAACCATATAAAAAAAAGTACATAAATATCGTTATGTACTTACTTTTATACAAAGCCGCGGGTTTTGTACTAGCAAAACCCGTTGCTTTGCTCGCGTAATTCTTGAAAAATGCCAAGTGGCTTAGCTGCCAACATTTACGCTTTTCTGATACCACTAAAATTTAACAGAATTTTTTTCCTTATGTAATCACACGATTTTGTCGATTTAATAAGATAATGTTTACTATAAAATTTTAGTGGCAGGAAAAAAGCGTAAAAGTTGGCAGCTATGCAAGTGGTATTCGTTGGCCTATTTTCATTAGAGGCAATTTTACTGCTACAGATAATTCAGAAATTACTAATTAAACCACACTAATGTCGAAAAAAAATCGAAATTTTAGATCTTTTTTTTGCTCTTTTACCCCCCCCCCCCCTGTGGTAGTGTCGCCGATATAAAATATAGCCTATGTTACAGCAGGGACTGTTACCATCACTTTTGAAAATGGTTCTGTATTTCCAGAGATTCCACAGAAATTGTAATTTAGAATGTTTTTAGAACTATTTTCGCTCATCTTACCCTCTTAGATTTCGATTTTTTTAGAATTTGTTCTTAGAGAGCATTTACATCTTATAAATAACTACCATGCCAAATTTCATGTTTCTGGCTACTTCAGTATTTAAAAAAATCGAAATTTTAGAACGATTTTCGCTCTTGCACTCCCCTGGAGGTAGTGGCACCGACATAAAATATAGCCTATGTTGGAGCAGGGACTGTCAGCATCAATTTGCCACCATCACTTTTGAAAACAGTTCTGTATTTCCATTGATTCCATAGAAATTGTAATTTAGAATGTTTTTAGAACGCTTTTCGCTCATCTCACCCTTTTAAATTCTGACTTTTTTTAGAATTTGATCTTAGAGAGCATTTACATCTTATAAGTAACTACCATGCCAAATTTTATGTTTCTAGCTCCTTCAGTATAAAAAATATCGAAATATTAGAACGTTTTTCGCTCTAGTATCCCCATGGGAGTTGTGGCATCGACATAAAATATAGCCTATGTTGGAGCAGGGACTGTCACCATTAATTTGCCACCATCACTTTTGAAAACGGTTCTTTAGTTTCAGAGATTCCATAGAAATTGTAATTTAGAATGTTTTTAGAACGCTTTATAATATTAGTATAGATGGTTATGGGTATGCATTATATATTATTTTAAATTACATAAGATAAATTTACTATTATTCAGAATGTCCCTATCATTTTAACTACATATGAATATATATACATATGTGTGTGTGTGTTTGTATGTAGATCAAACACTTACAGCTATCAAGTTTTTCATACGTATGTACAATTTACAGGAGCCGTACAACTATTTAAGTTGAACTCTATACACATATCACATTTAAATACCACGAATTAATGTTACTATCATATAAGAATTACGTATTCTTTTTGGAATTCCTGTTTTATATATGATATATTGATAGTGTAAAATTTTATTAATTTTGTGTTTGTACCTTTTGAAGAAAGTACTGTACGTTGTTTAAGGTATTATGATGAATGGGAATATATTTAGTTTGTTGTAAATTGGACTTCAGAGCATTTTACCGTGATAAAATTTAAAATCACAACTTTGCACAGTTTAAAAGTTTAAATAAAATAATTTTGCATTTTTTGCTGACTCCATTAAACAAACAAAAAACACTATTGCGATTAAACTACTATACAAAAATTATAAGTAACTTCTTAACTGTAAATATATTAAGTACATATTTGACACAAAATGTATTGACATACATGATATAAATTCTGACCCATAATATTTTTAAATTTAACATCCCGATAGCTAAAATATTTTAATATGCAACGTCATTAATCATAATTAGTGTCATTATTTTAAATAACATATTTGGCTATGACTTCCCAGGTAACATTACTTTATCTTAGCATGTTTGGTTAGTATAATACATATATTCAATTCATCAAATAACTATATAAAGAGTGTTTTAGCTTTTCAATTAATTTCAACATATATGGTAACTTTGTTCTAAATACCTTTTATGAATTACTCAAACCGTTGATGTTAATTGCTTTTGGCCGTTCTTTTCGAGTAACATATACGACTCAACGGTTTGAAAATTATACTCAGTAGTATTCTTGCATAATCTCTACTGCTACTGATATCTGCATTCTCTAAGATTATTCTTCACAGAAAGATATTCCAGATGGTTAAGTTTTATCTTTTGCTTCAGTGTCAAGAGTGATTAACAATTTTAAAGTGTATCGGCTTAGACATTACTCCGTACAGAACTGAGATATATTTTAATGAAACAGATGAAAGTTTTCCCGACGGACAAGATCAATTTAAATATGAATATCCATAAATCTTATTTTAGGTTATTGAAAATTGGGATAAACGACAGTTAAAGTTTTATTTAAATTTTTTTAATATGTATTGATTTAATTTTTTTCTGTTAACCCTCTAAGCGTGTGAAACGTAATATTCCGTTCACTAAGCTCCAGGTTTCACTGCAATATATGCAATGTTTAAGATAATATAATTCATAGATTTAATGAATTTTCAAAACATTGAAGAATGATTAATACTCTCAAGGGTTACATTAATATTTGTAATTAAGTTTTATTTATAATGCTGAAAGTATCTTATTTTTTTTAGCATTTAAAACAGAATGCAGATAAAACAACATTACAATTTTACCCTTTTTCAAAACGCTGATGAAACATCTTTCATAAAGGATTGAATTTAAATTAAAAGTAAAAAAAAAAAATCAGTTGAAGTAAAAAAATATAATATATTAGATATTTAAATCTTCGACATTGTTTTATTTATAGTATCATTAATAGACATTAACACATTGTAATGGGCTCATTTATTTTAAATGATCACAACGATTTTGTTTGGCGAATATGTTCTTCATTCCTTTTGTCTATAAAATTGTTCTTATACAGAAAATGTATAATTAACAATATAAATCAACGAAATAGATGCAAAAATTTAAGCGCAGTCATTGATAAGTAGTCTTTAAAGAAATCCACCCTATTTAATAAATAACCATTTCGAAAGTGTCAAGTATCAAATTTAGTAAATAAATGTAACTTCAAATTTTAATTGCTTAAAAGGCGTATAGCCAAGAAAGTGAAAAAGTATTCAAGCCGGGACTCGATCCCGGGTCATCGTTCCAAGTGGTTCAGTTGATTAAACGTCAGTGCGCTATACTGAGGACCCGGGTTCGAGTCCCGGATACTTTTTCACTCTGTTGGCTATACGCCTTTTAAGCCATTAAAATTTGAAATATTATAAATTGCAAGTCGTGAGAATTCTTTGTGGAAAAATTTTCGCATATTAAATAAATGTATTCAATTATCGATGCTGGATTCTCTTTGGTTTCATGTTTGCCCCAGGGTGTTGGCTCACGGAAAAATATCCCATCTTATGCTAAGCTTGTAGCCTTGTCAATCTGTGTAGTGAGGAAGTGCCAGGCTGGGTATCGTTCCAAGTGGTTCAGTTGGTAGAATGTGAGTGAGCTATACTGATGACACGGGTTCGAGTACCAGCTTGGATACTTTTTCACTCTGTTCGCAATAGGCCTTTTAAACAATTAAATTTTGAAATATTATAAAATGCAAGGCGTGAGAAAATTTTCAAGTATTAAATAGATTTATATCTAATTTCATGTAGTAAAATTACGAAAAAGAAAAACACATTTTAAAATGTAAGTTAAAATATTTAATGATGACAATTCTCCTTAATTATATGTCAGTTATAACTTTCAGCAAAATATGCTTTGGGGGGTTTTGTTGAATACATGGTTTTCCTAGACTAAATTTGTCAAATGACATGATGAAATGATAAATACATTTTAAAACATATACAAAATATAGACAGCTCAAAATTTTTATACAGTAATTTAAGAATTTATTATTTTCTGAAATCGCACCAAATGTCTTACTTATTGTCGCGTGCCAGAACTCTAACAGAATTCAAGACTTTAGAAAATGTAACCAAACTACAAATACAGCCGACATTACTTGCTATCATATAGATTCTGGTAGTATGATTGCTTCTGCCAGTCTATTGCAGTTGTAACTATTAGAATTTACTTGACCAGGCTAAATAACTATTTGGTACGCTCATGAAGTGTGGAAAAAATATATAGAAATAATATGTCCAAACTCAATTAATTTGTTTTCTGTAAAAACAGGCTTCATAACGATAGATGATTAAAATAGCCGTGCCACAGAAATGTCAGAAGTACGAAAGAGAGTCCCAAACGGCACCAGTTGGTACTTAGACCAGAATCAGAGAGTGAATGCCATAAATATACTCTCAAAAGTTATAAACATATATGTACTTCAAATAAGATACATAAAGCTCTCTGATCTATTATCACCCTAAAACGTAAAATATTTTATTGAAAATTTTAATTGCAATTTTGTCAAAATTTGATTTTATGATGCAACGGAAATTTTAACGTGCGAACGTTAGGAAACTCCATATTAATGAACATAAGTAAAATGTCATAAATTATAGAAAATGAATAGAAAACGTCCACTAATATGTTTCCATGGTGCATGCTGTTAAACACAGTGTAAAATCATTAAGGGCTAACTTGCAATGTTAAGACTTATATTTATATAATATATGTATATAATATACGTATATACAATAAATTATGAAGATTATTGAGAGATTAGATTACTTTTCGAGATAAGGCAAATAATCAAAGATTTATTATTATTATTATAAATTTATTGAATTTAATGGTCAGAAAAATATGATTGCACTGTCGATAGAAAAGTTTATTTGCTTTTTATTTACTTTTTTACATGCTTTCTTTTAACTTACATTTCTGTATGTATGTGGCAGTCAAATCTTGTGACTCATTTTTTACCCTCTTCCTGTTGACGTAGAGCTTTGAAATTTGGAATATATATGTATTTCTGACAGAAATACACGAATTGGTTATTATTTTTCAAAAATTCGATCCCTAAGGGGGCTCAACGTCTGCCCAAAAATTGCATTTTTCCATTGAAATAACGTTACGATCGTTTAATTGAATAAAATATCTCCATTATTGCAACATTAATCCATTTTCACCGCATTGTTGCCCGCTTTTTTTATGACGTCAGCATTGTGCGAAACACACATTTGTGCTTTATAATATAAGTTGACTTGTTTGAGAATATTAATGAAAGTATTTTTTTTCTAATTTTTACATTTAATTATTATTTTATTAACAACTAAATATTTCGAAATAATTAAAAATATATTTATTAGCTGCAAAAGCAATGTAGGATGATTTGTTAATTACATCATCATAATTTCAAATGTCAGGAAAGCGATTTAAAACCAAAATGCAAATATTTCGCTATACTCCTTGATATAATGCTTTTGCTGTCGCAAATTCAAATTACACAAACAAAAGGCTGAGATTTTATGTATTTAAATCCAATATGGCACTTGAAATATAAATATTTCTACGAAACTGTATTAATGGGCGTCTAATTGTTAGAGAAATACTTTTTTGTGTATCAACCGATCTATAAATATTATGTTCCTAATTAATTTCTGTAAGGGAAAACAAATTCGTTATGATTATGTTACATGAAATTCATTTTTAAATGAGATATACATCAAGTGCATATATCAAGTTCTAATTATATTTTGTTCTACAGTAGAAAGAAAAATATTTTTTTTAAATGGTAAATCTCCTATTTTCAAATGAAATGTAATCTATTTATCTTTAACAAGAATAGTTTATTAAATTTCAAAAGTTCATCCTATTAATATGATATGTTTTAGTTATTCAAAGTATTAATATCTTCTCTCTATTATTTTAAAACTTCCAAGAATACTTCTAAGTATTTGTATACTCATGTAAATATTTATATTTCTCCACTTCTAGAAATAAATATTTAAAAAAATATTTTGTTCAAAGGAATAGTTTTTATACATATAATGTTTTTGTCTCTTCAGAATTGGCCCTGCTTATTGTTTTATAAACGTCAATTTCTAAAAATAAAGCATCTCTTTTCCAAAAGCTTTTTTTAATAGAAAAATATTGTAATATATTTTATAATTAATGTTTATGTTGCAGCTGAAGCAAGAATGGAGGTAAGCCTAGGTTTAACCGGTTAAAGAGAGGATTACCAAGGCTTTGATATTAAAGCTCGAAAAGTTACAAATTCCTCCACCTTTATCCAGCTAAAACTGGGTCTAACCAATCCTAGTCGGTAAAAACCCGATAAATTCCCAACGCTTTCACTTTTAGCCGAGTAAAACCAGGTCTAACCGATTCGTCAGCAAATCCAGATCATGTTAGATACGCATTTGATTAGTATTGTATCATCCCTTACCAGTGCGTGTTCGTTTTGTAACGTGTGGACGAATTTATCTAAGAATTGGAAATGGAAAATTTCTTCAAATCAAGTTCCTATGAACAATCAAAAAACATTTTGTCCGCTAAGGAAAGTAATAATACTTTCTACTTGAATAGTGTACAATATAATCAGCTAAAAAGCTAAACAGTGTGCTAAACAAATTAAGGCGGTATTCAAAAGAAATATTTTTTCACGCTCAACAACTCAAAATTTTGAGACACATTCCCAAACTCATTTTTTAAAATAACAACAGGAAACTTGGTGGCGTGATTTATGAAGACATTTATAAGGGCCCCATGTTTTTATTTTTCGTTCAATTAATTAGAAATTGATTTACAGACAATTATTTTCACAGTACGATCAATTTTTTTTTGTTTCCAGCGCTATCGCTTCTCGAAATTCGGTTCAAAATGTCCACTTTGACAGCATTTTTTGAAATATATTCTGCCTTTATCAAAAAATCGAGACAATACGGACATTATAAAGTTTCTGAATAAGAGAACCTGCCAATTGGATGCATTTTAGAGCAAAAATGAATTTACAAATGTGTCTCAAAATAAGCAGTTTGGATTTGAATACACCCTTAACGTTGCATTATCGTCGTTTGAAGAACTTTGACATATGTAATGTCGGTAGCATTGATAAATTAATAGCTCCACTTTCTACAACCAATCCAGTAATTAAATATTACGGGAAAATGAGGACATGTTTGATATAATTCGCGAAATACATATGTCCGTTAAGCATAGTGGTAGGAACAGAAAAAAATACATACGTATATATATATATATATATATATATATATATATATCACTTAACAAGCTATAATAATATACCATCGATTATGCAAGTCGTGTCAAAGAAATTAAAAAAGGCCAAAAAGGGCATTGTGGTCAAATCGATTTTATTAAATGAAATGAATAGTCGTTGCCAAGCTTATTTGATTGACATGCAGAGTAATACTGATGACAATTATAAATTAATTCTTGTATACCAAGATCATCTGACGAAGTTTGTGCAACTTAAACCATTGAATAGTAAAACTGCTCAAGAGGTTACTACAATTTTGTTGGACATTTTATGCATATTCAGAGCACCATCCATTTTGCAGTCCGATATTGGGAAGGAATTTGCCAACAAAATGGATGAAAATTTAAGGTCTATGTGGACAGCGTTAAAATTAATATATGGGAAACTACGTCACAGTCTGATCCAAGGCAGCATGGAAAGGGCAAACCAGAATGTTTAGCATATGCTCACGACCTGGTTGAAGGTCGGGAATTGCGAAAAATGGTCTGAAGGACTTAGATTTGTTCAGTTGATGAAAAGCAGAGCCAATTATGATGGTATAAAGCGCTCGCCATATAAAGACCTGTTCGGCTGCGATGTGAAAGATTGTTTGAATTCATCTTATCTCCCGTCCAAAATAATGGATGATGTTCTTAACGAAAAGCGCTTGTAGGAGCTAATTATGAATCTGGAAGAACAAGAACAAACAAAACTCAAATTGAAGAAATAGTGGTATCTAGTATTGAGTGTAATATGTGCAAAAACAGAAATGAGATATGCGATTTATGCTCAAAAAAAGATGACATTCTTAATAATAGAATCGAAACGAAGGCAAACTTAGCAGAACAGGCTAAGAAAATGAAATATCTGTCCAATATTAAGTATCCTCCATGCAATGTTGGTGATAACGTTAGAATTAAAAATTAGTGACGTAGTGGCACGGGTGATTTTAGAAATATTATTTTAACAGTTCTTGAATGTACTGAGAATGGATTCTATAGTTGGGAAATTCGAAATAAGAAATGTTTTCAATAAATCAATTTGCTGTATGTAAATCAAAATTTATAAACATTAGCAATGTTTCGCCTGAAAAACCAGTTCTTTTCAGCAACTCGCAAATCTACAATCAACTTCTGGTAATCAAGGATTTAAAAAAAAAGCGAAACGGAAATAGTTATTTGCAAAGTTGCAAATATTTTATGTAACTTTAAATTCTATTCAAGTTTATTTTGCCATAATAAATATATATTTAAATTACTTCTGATTAATTTAACTTTAATTTGTATTTTTATTAATAAATTATTGTTCTTATTCACGGTTTACTTTTTTGTATGTATTACCTTAGAATATATTGTCTTATAAACATGTATAACTTAACTTCGTTCGTTAACTGATTAGGATTGGTTAGACACAGTTATTACCGGTTAAAGGTGGAATCATTGGAACTTTTCGAACGTTAGCCGCAAAGTTTTGGTAATCCCCATTTTAACAGGTTAAACCTATATTTACCTTCATTCTTGCTTTAACCGCAACACATGATTCCATATAATAAATATTAAATAATGTTTCTAAACAAGTATCGCAGTTGGTATGATTATCGTAACAAATTATTCCATATATAAATAGTTATTAATGTTTCTAAATAAGTATCACATTTGGTTTGATAATATTTTGTTTTTCTAATACACCATGATTTTTATTAAAAAAAAACTAAATAATGCAAGTGAAAAATTACTTTTATATGATTCTCCACGCATTGGGATAGCATAATGTGCAGCTAAAGATTGTATTTTATTCTTAATCAAAACTGTTAGTTATACACGTATAACCAGGAATATTTAAATATAAAACAGGAAACTGCGTGCGATATTGGCCTCTTTCACTTGTTTTTTATACTATTGTTATATATTTAAATTATTTTGTAATTCGCTATTTCATTTTTTCTACAAAAAATCTAATGACGATTTAGTAACTTTATAAATTAAAAAATAAAACTATGTTTTCCCCCTTTAAAAATTTATTTCAAAAACGACATTTCTGATCGTGTCTTTTTTTAAAAATTTAAACTAATGTAAAAAAAAGAATAAACACCCATTTTACTCCACATATTTGTACCTATTACAAGATCATAAAATACTATTATTAGTATAAATATTTTAAAAGAAAATTTGCATGAAGTCTTACCATGAATATGTTAACCCATTCCCTGCTAATGGTGCGTTTTCGCACCATTCAAAATAAAAGTGTATGAAAAAAAAAAAAACGGGCCAAGCTACCACTATTTTAATATGTTAAAATATACTTTATTTAATGACAAAAACTTTGCAATTAAAGATACCGAATATTATCTTTCAGAATTTTTGGTGGCAAATGAATTTCAGTAAAAAACATTGATGACACCTTCCACATAGTTTCGGCAGTTAATGGGTTAAATACCATAACAAACATTGTACGTTAAATTTGAAAGCTGTTATAACTCCTATATTTATTGATATTAAACACGAGGCAATACGATAAAGGTTACGGAATAATGAAATAGTTAGGAAAGTCGTTACAGATTTTGAAAATAAAAGATAAAAAGTAGTATCTTCACAAATATCAGTAGGAATTGTAAAATTACATCTAAACATTTTATTAAAATATGATATGAAAATGTTGCAAATTACAGTTTAATATGAATTACTTATCTTTACCCAACATTTAACTATATTTTATGATTCACAGACATTAACTCTACTCTACTTTCTCTAATACAATTGAAATGTTATTGTGTAACATAATATTCTGGAAATGATTGCAACATCAAATCTAGATAAAACACTATATTAAACGAACACACATTTCCCCTTAATCACATTTCACATGCGTTATTCTCCATTCATGAGAAACAAAATATATTTGAATATTTTAATTAATAATTTCTAAAACAAAGAGAAATAAAGTTTTTTTTTTTTTTTTTTTTTTTTTTTTTGCGTTTGGTTTAAGAGAAATAATGTAAATTCATGCTTAATAATGTATATAAACAAGAAAAGGACCAATTTTATTATTGATTTTGGTAACGAAATAAAAATATTAAAATAACATAGCCAAAAAAAGAATTATAAATATCATGAAAAAATAATATTCATTCAAAACAATAATATAAAAAAGGAGTTGCTGCATTCCTTTTTCATTTTAATAAAATACAGTATTTGCATTTTATAGCACAGATGCATTTTTTTCGTTTAAAATATATTTATTTTATAAAGCAGTAAAAAAATAAATTTAATTATGAATTTTTCAGAAATAAAATTAATTTCTCCTTCATGTTTGGTATTATTTTAATTAATCTTAAGGGATTTCGTTTATGATGGCGCTCCTGTAAATTATTCTACAAAAACATGTTTAGATTTTAAAAGGGAGAGGACATCTTTTGTAATATATTTCATCCATACTAATATTATAAAGGAGTAAACATTGTTTGTTTGTTTTTTTGTAGGGGGTAATCTCTGGAACTACCGAACCGATTTAAAAAATGATGGTAGCAAATTGATGGTGACAACCTCTGCTCCATCATAGGCTATATTTTATGTCGGTGCCACTAACCCCAAGGGGGTGCAGGAGCGAAAAACGTTCTAAAATTGCGATTTTTTGTATACTGAAGGGGCTAGAAATTTGAAATTTGGCATTGTAGCTACTTATAAGATGTAAATGCTCTCTAAGAACAAATTCTAAAAAAATTCGAAATTTAAAACTGTGAGATGAGCGAAAAACGTTCTAAAAACGTTCTAAATTACAATTTCCATGAAATCTCTGGAACTACAAAACCGTTTTCAAAAGTGATAATGCCAAATTGATGGTGAGAGTCCCTGCTCCAACATAGGCTATATTTTTATGTCGGTGCCACTACCCCCTGGGTGTTGCAGAAGCGAAAAAAGTTCAAAAATTTCGATTTTTTGTTATACTATAGGAGCTAGACACATGAAATTTGGCATGGTAGTTATTTATAATATGTAAATGCTCTCTAAGAACAAATTCTAAAAAAAATCGAAATTTAAAAGGGTGAGATGAACAAAAAGGTGTCCAAAAACATTCTAAATTACAATTCTATGGAATCTCTGGAACTACAGAACCAATTTCAAAAGTGATGGTGGCAAATTGAGGGTGACAATCTCTACTCCAACATAGGCTATATTTTATGTCGGCGCCACTAACCCCAATGGGGTGCAGGAGTGAAAAATATTCGAAAATTGCGACCTTTTTATACTGAAGGAGCTAGAAATTTGAAATTTGGCATTGTAGTTACTTATAAGATGCAAGTGCTCTCTAAGAATAATATTAATAAAAAAATCGATATTTAAAAGGGTGAAATGAGCGAAAAGCGTTCTAAAATCATTCTAAATTACGATTTCTATGGAATCTCTGGAACTACAGAACCGATTTCAAAAGTGATTGTGGCAAATTGATGGTGACAATCCCTGCCCCACAGCCTCTTTAATAAAAAGCTATTCGTTGCTGACGATTGGGTTTTTCGCTAATTGTTGCCGCAGATTAATCTCGGAAAATGAAACATTTGAAGTTATTGAAAAAAATAAGAGCTCGAAAAATATTTGTCAGAAAATTGTTAGACAAACTGCGTTTGAAAGATAAAAAATTGTATTTTTCTTGATATAAATTTCCAATCTAATGATTATGTCGTTTTTCAAACATTGAATTTCAAAAATTACCAAATTGCACAATGGAGTACCATAGCGAAATCTTCATGCGTAAAAAGATAATGATAAGAGCGACGTGTCCTGGCGTGTATATTGACACGAGTCACAAATTATAGTAGCCTTATTATTCTGTTAAAATATAAGAGTTAATTATGAAATGTCAATATTTTGTTTCATTAAAAGTTCGTTAAGAGAAATTGACCAGCGTAGCGGGCGTAGCTTGCTAGTTATAACTATTTCTAAACGAAAACATAAAAATATTCTCTTAAATATAATATGTTTATAATTTGTTCTTTTGTTTATTTTATTTTTAATTTTAAATATTTGACAATGCAATATATTCAGTGTTACGAGGCACACTTTTGAAACAAAAACAAATGTCACATTTTACAGGTGCGCTTTTTATGGTGTGTATAAAAATGGAAGTTTACGAATTAAGATATGTGTTTACTTGAGTGAATTAGAATACGATGTATGTTGTAAAATAATTTTAAAATGTCGTTATATTTTATGTGATAATGAAACATTTATCATTGTAAATTATCAATGTTAATAACAAGATATATTACATTTATGTTTTTGAAAATCAAATCTACTACAAGTAACGTAAAGTTATGACTTTTTTTATAAACAGATTAATAGTTATATGTGCCTTGCTTCTATCTGTTTTAAATTCTATACATATATAATAATTCAATATCAGTTTAAATCATTATATATTTAACTTGTTCTCTATTTGTGTCAGAATTCATGATTTAAAAGAAATGTAATTCTTTCTAGAGCCTTTGCACGTATATTTGCTATGGAAACATCTCGTCGGTTAAGATTTAATACTAATTTAACGCAATACGGAAGAAAACAATATTTAAATTACATTATTTTACAATTTATGTCATTACAATGTGAAGAACTATACAGACGTTATTGTGACTATATTTTACGGAAATATTCAATTAGTTGCATGACTTTTAAAATTTAAAGGCATGGATGGCGTGATGAGTCCACCGCGCAGTGAAAAAAACAGTTACGAGTTCCAAATTAATTACATGATTAACATTTCTCCTTCATTTACACTCTTTCCAAAGACCCTTCAATGTTCAACTAATATTTTAAGCTGTTGTTAGTATTTTTTTTTCTGTTTTCATTTATTATTTTTATTGCCCACTTGCGTACGAAATACGTCGCCAGTGTATTTGTGTAATTTATTCTATTTTCTTATTTAATTTAATATTTGTTTTTTATAAATGTGATATCAATTACTTTTATAATATTACTAGATATTACACGTTGTTCTTCTTTAGAATCATAAGTCCATATTTAGGCTTAGGCTTTTAAAGGCGTTGACGCATGTAGTACACATTCCTTTATGTTACTAAAAACTATCAGTTCCACATTAATTCTAATTAAATTAGTCTTTTTTAACAATTATACGTTGTTGGTTACTTTTATACTACAAATGGACATTAAAGACTGATATTATAAAAATTGTTATTTAGTCTTTAAAATACCTTGACGTATACAGAATGTAACACCGGGTTTTTATGTTACTACAAACCGACCGCGTCTTTAAACGTTAATAAATTAGAACATGACATAGAATATAGTGCCTAACACATTATTGAAAACGACCAACAATACAGTCATTAAGAGATTCAATTATGTGGTCATAAAAAGCTTATTATTTAGAATATTTTACTATTGTAACTATTTTTTATAGTAAAATGTACTTTCAAGTATTTTCAAAAATTTACAAATTTTTACACAAATTTAAAATAGACCCATTGATCATGACTACTAAGATAACGTTTGTATATTTGTTTCCATAATTTATTAAATAAATTCTTAAGTAGTGCTATAAATTTTCAATTAAAATCCATATAAATGTTCACTTTAATGCAAATGCCTTTTATGAATGCCCCAAAACGTTGACTGTAATTACTTTATCTCGTTCCTTTCGAGTATTAAATACGTCTCGACGGCTTTAAAATTAGATTCAACAGTACTCCCGCCTAATCCCAATTGCAATTGATACCAGCATTCACTAAGATTATTCTTGGAAGGATATTACACACTGCTTAATTTAATCTTTTACTTAGCAGGAAAGAGTGATTAATAATTTTAAAGACTATCCCCAAATTCTTTATTCCTTACACCATTAAAATCTGAATAAAATTAAACTAAACAAAGTTTTCCTTATAGAAAGTATTAATTTAAATGAGAAAATCCATCTATCTTACTATTATTATCTCTTGTGAATTAGTATAAGATGTTAAAGAGGAATGTAACTGAAATTCAAAATTTCAAAAAACAAAATATAAAAAGTTCTAAAAAACTTAAATATACAAGTAAAGAGGTCGGAAACATATTAAGAAATCGTGTACACTGTTAAAAATTTGCAGCAAACTGTCCAGTCATTCGACGGTTTCATAGAAAACGGTTACATAACCGTAATTTAAATCTATTCGGACCATATTATTGCCCATATTATGGTCAGAATACTGTTAAATTACTGTTATGTAACCGTTTTCTATAAAAACGGTCGAATGACCAGACAGTTTGCTGCCAATTTTTAACACAATGTATATGAAATATGAAAAGCAATTAATTTGAGCGATCATTAATAAATATTTATTTTAATCAGCAATTTCTTTATTTCATTTGATCATAACAAGCGGCATTTACGTAAAAGATATTCGTACGAAATTTTGTAGGAACAACTACAAGATGACTAGTATAAGAAAGTAAAAACTGACCTTAAAGAAATATGAAAACAAAAGCCTACTATATAATGAGACTCATGAATAATAAAAGTACAATATATATTACAAATAGTGAATGCTGATTCTGCATATTTAAATGCAATATCATCATTTATGCACCTTTATCATGAAAGTTAGCTAAGAAATACGTGAAACATATGCTAAAATTAATCCGCATACACGTTAAAAATATATTGGGTTGTCCGGTAAGTTCGTGCATGTTGGGAAAATTAATTAGTACCGGAATATTCTACCCGTTAATTATTAGACATTAGATATCGCAATAGGTGTCTAATAATTAAATGATAGAAATATCCGGTGCAAACCAGCACGAACTTTCTGGACAACCCAACATATAAGCAAGTAATAGCGGAATTCTCTGCATATATCAGTGGTGATTTTGCTCCGGTATTTTGCACACCACTAAATATATATAGCAATCTTTTTCTTCTTTAATCGCTAAATTCTGGGATGACATACAAAGAATATTGATATATATAAATTTAGTGGTGCACAAAATACCGGACACACAGTCACCCCTGATATATACCGCCAAAAGAAATACGGCTACAGCTTTTGGTTTTCGAAAGCAAACAACACATGTTTAAACACTGTCATTTTTTAATTACATTCTTGTACATTCAAAACTGAAAAAATATGCCTGAATAAATAAAAATAATACTTCTTTGTTACCTAAGTTTTAGGTAAATAAATAAATAAATATATATATATATATATATATTTACCTATTTATTCAGTATCAAAATTGCTCAAAATGTACTTATTTATATTTATATACCGGGTGATCCAAAAGTCAGGACGAACTTTAAAAATGAATAATTCGAAAACGAATCAAGATAAAAAGATACGGTTTGCACCAAACAGATAGAAAAGAAACCGGGTTTTGTGTGGCAACGAAATAAAAAATAGTCGCCATCTGTTGGCGACCAACAGATGGCGCTGTCGGATTTCTGATGTAGGATTATACAAAGCAAAAAACGATATAAAAAGGAGCAACTGCAACAAGTAATGGTAGTCGAAGCTTGTATGCATCGATATGCTGTCCATTAGTTGAGCACTGAAAGACGCCATCCGCCAAAATGTGTCTGCCATAACGCAATAAATGCTACTAAATGCTGTGAATGGTGTGGTGCCTCGTCTCACAGCTGTACTTCTGAATGATAGACAGCACATTAAACATTTACTGTAGTACTAATTAACTGTAATTAAGCTGACTTGTAAGTTATCAACATTTTTTTCATTTGTAAATCATCTTTTGGTGCAATAAAACACTATAGCGCCATCTGTTGGTCGCCAACAGAACTTTTTTTTTTCGTTGCCCCACAAAACCCGGTTTCTTTTCCATCCGTTTGGTGCAAACCGTATCTTTGTATCTTGATTCGTTTACGAATTATTCATTTTTAAAGTTCGTCCTGACTTTTGGATCACCCGGTATATATATTTTTTTAAAGAGAATAAGTAGACTTCAAATAATAGATTGATGCATTATAAAACAAGAACTTTACAATGTAAAAAAAATAAAGAGTCTAGCATTTTTTTTTAAACTTTATATATTTGTATCTCATAACTAAGTATTTTGTTACATTTTATGAGCTGAGTTTTTTTTTCTGTTCTTTTTGTTGAGAACAAAATATCGTTTTTTTTTGCTATAAAAAACTAAATATGAATAAAAATATATTAATTTTTTAAATACAAAATTATCTTTTCCGTGATGGTTGTATTAACCTTTTTATTCCGTGCAGTTACTAGCGCAATTTTTTATATTCAATCGTATCCTGGTTATTTTTTTTTCTCAGAGATTTTTGTTGAAAATATCCTAGTTTAAGTTTATGGCAGAAATTATGTTTCAAAAAGTGGTACGAATAGAATTAAAAATAGTCACTGGGGCGTAAGGTATCCCAACACCAATAATCAATCTCCCGTTAATTAAACTCAGGGGATTCCAATTGTGATCTTGCTTATATATCTATGTCATAAAAAACATATACGTTTTGAATTTTATATATATATATTATCGCAAAATTTTAAGGATTACTTTTTCAACAGTTTTACTTATCACGAGAAAAAAATATATAAACATACATAGATTCCTTTTGTACTGTTGAAAATTGAAAATATCCCAGTTTATGTTTAAGGAAGAAATTATGTTTCAAAAAGTGGTACAAATAGAATTTAAAGTAGTCACTGGGACGTACGGTATCCCAACACCGTAATCAATCTCCATTTAATTAAACTCAGGGGATTCCAATTGTGATCTTGCTTATCTATATCTATGTTATAAACAACATATATGTTTTGAATTTTATATATATTTTATCGCAAAATTATAAGGATTACTTTTTCCACAGTTTTACTTATCACGAGTAAAATATATATATATATAAACATACAGAGATTCATTTTATACTGTTGAGAATTGAAAATATCCTAGTTTATGTTTATGGCAGAAATTATGTTTCAAAAAGTGGTACGAATAGAATAAAAATAGTCACTGGGACGTACGGTATCCAACACAACCATAATCAATCTGCCATTAATTAATCTCAGGGGGATTCCATTTGTGATCGTGTTTATCTATTTATGTTATAAACAACATGTGTGTTTTGAATTATATATATATTTTATCGCGAAATTATAAGAATTACTTTTTAATTTTTCTTTATTTACCAATCATACGTAGTATATGGTAAATCTTGAAATCGTTTTGGAAATCGAAAAACAAATTTTGACGGATTTACACGTTTCAGACACTGGAGATTCCGAAAACCATATTTTTAGAAGAAAAAATGATGTAAGTTTGTGTGTGTGTCTGTAAACGCTCTATTTCCCGAGAACAAATTGAGATAGAGACTTGAAATTTGGTATGTACTTAGTATGTAACAATGGAAAGTAGCTTATTGAATTTCAGTAACCTCGATTATTCGGAACTATGTTTTTCGGACTCTCGAAATAGTCGTTCTGATAAAAGGTATATAAACATTTTTTAAATTGTTTATTTTAAGGGGTGAATATAAAAGACAATAAAAAAACATAAATTTTGCATAAAGAATAAAGTCGATTAGATAATTAGTTGCCGAGATATTTGTAATCCTATTTTCCACACTCTTCGGTTTTTCGTGACCCTGTATTGCATACAAATTTCAATTCAAAGCTATATTTTAATTCGAAATGACACGCTTAATCCGACGCAGTATACCGTTAGTTAATATGATTATCAATTTTAGAGTTATAAGAATGTTTCTTTTACGCATTTCAGTAATAGAGCCTTTAAAGTTTATGATGTCATCAAGCCACGATTTTATTCGAATTGCAATGCATTTTATAAATAGTTTGCACATGTTTTATTTTCATATTTTGTATTATGCATATCCATGATGGGTGAGTATTACGGTGGACTCCAACGACTAGTTTTCTTATCATGCTTAGAGAAAATTGTAAACATAGATGAATTTCGTTTATACTGTTGACAATATCCTAGTTTAAGTTTATGGTAGAAATTACGTTTCAAAAAGTGGTACGAATATAATAAGAGAAATAGTCACTGGGACGTAATGTATCCCAGCCCCATAATCAATCTGCCATTAATTAATCTCAGAGGATTCCATTTGTGATCTTGTTTATCTATGTTAAAAACAACATGTGTGTTTTGAATTTTATATACATTTTATCGCGAAATTACAAGAATTACTTTATCAACAGTTTTAATTATCGTGCGTAAAAAAATATAAACATAGATGGATTCCTTTTATGCATGATTGGATCTTAACATTTCACTTGTATTCACGTTTTTAACTGTATTTCCAGACTTTAAATCAATTAAAATTTAAATAGGACGAAAAGCATTACTTAGCATAATTAAAAAAAGTGGGTAAATTGTCTGACTATACAGGGTCATCGAAAAATGTTGAACAGATATGTAATAATAATAACTCTAAAAGTAACTGAGTAAACTCAGTTATTTTCTTTCCAAAGTATTCGGCAATTATCCAAGATTTGATAGGTGTGGCTGTTCTAAAGTCGTGACATTCAGACGATTCAAAATTGATAATATGAAAATGCAAATCGCACCACACATTTGCAATTTTCACTTTTTGTTTAGGTTATTGGTGTACGTACATAGTAGATCCTTTCCTACTAAATCGAAGATGCTGAAGTACTTTATAATTGACATTTTCTCAATACCTCACATACTTTTAGACTTATACGCTTTCCACTTTGAAGGAATCATAACTCTAAAACTAATTGAGTAAACGCAATTATTTTCTTTCCAAAGTACTCGTAAATTATCTAAGATTTGTTAGACGTATCTGTTTTAGAGTCGTGACATCAGACGAAACGAATAAGCATTTGCACGGTGACTGAGGCCTTCGTTCTGTCCTACATTTTTCGATGATTTCGAAGTGGAAAGCGTATAAGTCTAAAACTGTTGTAGGTATAGAGAAAATGTCAATTATAAAGTTCTTCAACATCGTCGATTTAGTAGGAAAGGATCTACAATGTACACCAATAGTCTAGGCAAAAAGTGAAAATTGCGAATGTGTGGCGCGATTTGCATTTTCATATCATTGATTCTGAATCGTTTGAATGTCACGACTTTAGAACAGCTACATCTATCAAATCTTGGATAATTTCCGAATACTTTGAAAAAAAATAATTACGTTTAATCAATTAGTTTTACAGTTAAGATTCTTTCAAAGGGGAAAGCGTATAAGTCTAAAACTATTTGAGGTATTGAGAAAATGTTAATTATAAAGTTCTTCAGCATCGTCGATTTAGTAGGAAAGGATCTACTATGTACACCAATAGCCGAAACAAAAAGTGAAAATTGCGAATGTGTGGTGCGATTTGCATTTTCATATCATCAATTTTGAATCGTCTGAATGTCACGACTTTAGAACAGCCACACCTATCAAATCTTGGATAATTTCCGAATACTTTGGAAAGAAAATAATAGCGTTTACTTAATTACTTTTAGAGTTATGATTTTTCAAACCTGTTCAACCGTTTTCGATGGACCTGTTGTTATAATTATGTGTTACGCTAAATTAATTTCGATCAGAATAAACACAAAATACAAAAAACACAGTACTAAGTAAATCTATTTGTTAATTTTTTAAGTAAAAGTATATTTATTTTAATTAAATAAAATTACAAGCATATTAAAATATTAACAAATTTCCTGAGTATTCATACTCTTAAGAAAAATATTTTTCTCTTGTGTCTGCGTAGCTGTATGTATTTCAATGCACATTTTCTTTCAAATAACAACATTTCTAAAGTACAGGTAGTCGCAAGAATATTTATTAGCAATAACACAAAATAACATTTTACTTTCAACTGCGAAAGTAAACATACAAATTATATTAATAAAATTTAATGCAGAGTTCTCGGTTTCTTAAAATTCCAATTCAACTTTAAAATCTGATAATATTAAATGTATCTTCTAGATACCTCTATTCCATTGGGCATTTATTTATATATTTAATTTTCATTTCATTTACATTTTATAGTGTATGTGCACTTGCACTTTGCATAATATTAGTCATATGTGATATGGCATTTATTAATAATAACATTTATTATTAACAAAGTATTAATATTTATTTAAAAATAACTTTAGTTAAACATTGTTTTTAACTTACTTGTGCAGTCTAATCCTATATCGAAAACAAGATTTTCCCTTGTTTCTAAAGCTCTGTTATTTAAAATAATTTTCATTTGTATAATAAATAAAAGTGTGATTTTTATTTAAATTAATGGTATTCATTAATATTTACTTTACTTATAGTGCATATTACTTCACCGCTTGCGTTGAGAGTAAAGATATGAACATTTTATTGTGTTAATAACTTTTAAACTGCAATTTGCAGTAAATCAAATTTAACATTTAAATAATATGCTGGAAAAATTTTCCTTTTAAGTATATATGAAATAAAATTTAGAGTAATATATACGAGAAATGTACAGCAGAGAAAAAATAAATTTCTCTGTTTGTATCCGGAATTAGCTGTATAGTTTTTGGTTAAATTTGGTTCATTCGTTCGGAAAATATAGAACATTTTTTTTAGGTCATAATGCTTTCCTATGGGGATTAAAAAGGTTTTTCAAATTTCATTTTTATCTGAAATGAAAATGGAACATTTGCGTAATGGATTTAGACGTAAAATTATGAATGCTAAATTTTCGATATGGATTTCCAATAGTTTTAAAATCTTGCCGATAAATTTAATAGAAATTATAAATTAATTGCTTAACATATTTGGGAATGTTTTTGCTTCTGTTCGGGAAATATAAACATCTTATTTTCATATTTTTTACAATTTTTAAAAGTGTTTAATTTTATTTTCCTCCACTTTAATTTATCCGTTGCTTCACAACCATATTTGAAAGAGTATAAAATAATGAACTCGCACTATTTTGGTGAAATATCTTTTTTTTTTTTTAATCAAAAGGAATGTAAATTGAATGAGACAACCTGTTTATTTAAAAAAATAAATAAAAGAAAAAGCAATTCATCAGAATTTCAGAATATCATTGTATAACACCGTGTTTAATTTAATGATTCTAATTTCTGGAACATTTGAAGAATTTTATATGCTTATAAATATGCATGCAATTGAAAAAAATAATAATTGCGGATTGTGCGATGTTAAATGATTTAATAAATGAGATTTAAAAAAACAAGCAGCAACAAACAGTCGCAATTTTTTCCCCTTCCCTCATTTGTCGCCAAGAAAGCGATATATAGCCATATTAGAAACCTCGCTTCTGTTATGGCTGTAGTTTCCGCGTCACCCGCCGCAATCGCCGCTGTCTATGTGTAATCCCATTTTAAAGAAATTGCCATTGCAGTGTATGAAAGATGATTCTCTTTTTAAATCTCCTTACTTTGTGGTGAAAATAAAAGATAACTTGCGTAAATTTTAAAATAGTACATAAAAATTTAAATAATTACTTTATGGAACAAATGGAATATTCTCATTTGTTTTCGAAAATGACTCGGAGTTAGTCGAAACATGTCAAACAACCTAAAGAAAGTTATTTTACCCTGTATTTATTAAGTTGTTAATGTACACCTTTTAGCATTTAAAAGAAATATATTATTACAAGGTGTTATAATTTATTATATCGTTAAACTGTTAAATTATGATTTATTTATTTTAGTAATCATTTTGTTGTAATTTTTTTTTTCTATTTACTATTTTAGAAGGAGTATCCAACGAAATTATTGGCTGATTAAAGTTTTGAGTTAAGAGTTAATAATAAATCAGTTAATTAATAAGTACAATAATAATATATTAATACTATGTAACCAGAATATTTTTTTCAAGAATTAAAATACATTTTAATCTGTATTGGCAGAAAAATTCATTTATTTTTACTAATCTATTTCATTATAAATTTTTAATAGAGAACAATAGAGCAATAACCTTCTGAAAATATTATCTTCTTATCGCAAATGTTTTCGTCAATATCCTGTAAACAAATATTTCATTATATTTCTGTAAGAAAGCTTTCATAATAGCATCTCTTTAGCTATTCTTTTCTTTCATAATAGCATCTCTTTTTTGTGCTCATAAATATTTGTGACAGACGACTTCAAATCATTTTGTTCATTTAAATACTTAAATACTGCTTTTATTTGTTATGAGTGATTTCTTTTAAATAATTTGTTATTTAGTGATTTACATAAGCTTCTTACAATTAAAGAGTATTAAGATTTGAGAATGTACAAAATAACGTTTCAAATCTCAGATAAAGATTTTTTTTTTTATGTGTCGTTTCTGTTAGAACTAAACATCAAACATATATGTAACGTTTAAAAATTTAATATTTTTATACGATTTATGTACCTGGTTTTAAAAAAATAGTAACAAATATACATTATGAGCAGAGATAAAAATGAAATTATCTCCCAGTTCCTGTGTTTTCGCAACACGTATTAAAAATTTAAAAAAAAGTAATTTTAACTGTATCAATGTAACATTCAAAAAATATTTTGTTTTTTCAGAACCACATTCCATTAAAATATTTTCGAAATTGTACATGTACTTTATTATAAACATTAATTTTTCCTTTGAACAATTTTCGGATAAAAATATGGGCACATTAAAACATAAAAAAGCCGTCTAACCATTCAAATAAAAGCATTATTAACTGACTACAATTACGTAAATTTATCAAGCAAACTTCGAAGAGATTGAAACATACAGTGTATAAACAATTTCGATATTAAGTAAAGTACTGTAAGTTCAATAGCGGTAATTAAAACCCCTTTACTCCATTTGGAATGCAGAAATTTTTATTTTACCAAAATATTCACAGCTGAAATGGAGGTAAGTACTAAGCTAATTAAATTATTTTAAAACATATGTTTACATGATGAACGGAACAGCAAGAGTGCTTAAACTTTTTCACTCCGATTATATGCGTTGGCGTAGGACGATACAAAATAGGCCAAGCGACGTACGATTTGACGAGATAAAATGAAAAGAGGTACGGTCTTGCGTGGACACTAGGATATTAAATAGAACTTAAAAGCGCCTAAATTTAACCTTTTGCCTCCGCAAGTCCTGGTACACAATTCCAGCAAAGCTGCTCAGGGCGATGCCAGACGTTATTACGTTTGTCAAGACAGCAATGTACGTGGTAAATTACAGGAACCGAACCATCTTTCTACATTAGATTAAAACAGTCCACAAATCAGATAAATAAAGCACGCAATAATTTGATAAGTTGAGGATATCAGACGTCCTCAACGTACAGATGTGTAGTCAAAATCACACTTTTTAACACTTTCCTACATAGTTGAAAAGTCTTTATGAATTCGCTTTTTTTGTCTGTCCGTCTGTATGTCTGTCTGTCCGTGGACTAACTCGCGTAAATACAATCGGATTGCCATGTAATTGATATATGTTATTGAGGTTGACCGCATATTCGGTATTGAAACTGAAGTGTGTAGCATTTATGTTTAGATTGCATGGGCAATCACAAGTATTCCGATACATTACGGTCAATGGGGAAAAATCGTTTTCAGTGAAATTTAAAAATATTGCACTATTTCGATCATAACAAAATTGATATGCGTCACTGAGGTAGACTAGAACACGTTTTCTATAAAATATGGAATAAGTAGCAATTATAATTTGCATACTGAGACGCTCAAAAGTATTCTGTTACATTACAGTCAATGGGGAATAATCATTTGCAGTACATTTTAATGATGTTACACTGTTTCAAGCATAAGGACTGCGGTGGTTGAAAACAGGATTAATATAGATTAAGTAGCATTTTTATAATTCGTTCATTGCATTAATATATATGGGGGGAAATCGTTTACAGTGTATTTTAATGAAATTTGTATACATTACTGAGGTGTACTACAGCATGATTTCTGTAGCTTTATTGATTGCGTAGAAAATTTCGTTTATCTACAGAGACACGCAAAAGATTTCGGTTACAGAACTGACTATGAGCCATAACTGCTCGATTTAAATTCTAAGTTGTGATATGCATTTAAAATGTTAATTTTTAATGAAGTGTGTATTTTTATGAAGTGTGAATTTTTATGAAGTGTGAATTTTTATGAAGTGTGTATTTTTATGAAGTGTGAATTTTTATGAAGTGTGTATACAGAGCATATACAGAGTTGCACGATATGTAATTCGCACATATTACCGGCTATGGACAGCAATTCTTGATAATGAATTTTTACTGTGTTGTGGTTATTTTTTAATGTTTAGTTAGATATCTCATTCCATTCTATGAACAAAAATGGTATTTCTTAACAATATTTCGATAGTGTCGGAAAGTGTCTCATAATATATGCCGTGTGGCATGATTTTCCGTTCTTTTTAAAAATAGTGTTGCAGATCAGTCGAAATCAGGGAAAAATAATTTATGTAACATTCCAAGGATAAAATGTATCAGTTCGTTACGAAGAGAAGCACAAAAGCTAACCGAAATCTTTATTTCTTATATATTCTTAGATATTTCTGATATTAATTCTTAGAGAAAAAAGATGGTGACTCGCATTTCTAGTGTGAATCATTTCTTTTATTTATCGTTAGTGCAAAATGCAGTATCGATAAAATGGTGAATTGATTGTATTTAAAAAGAAAGAATTAATTTTATCACTGGGCACGAAATACTAAGAATTAAACAATTTCTCAAATAGAAAAATGACAAATTATGTTTTTCAGAATAAAATTTAAGAATAATTAAATAAATTTAAGACAGAAAAAATTGGTAATTAATTAATTTGAAACAAAATGTGCGACTTTAAAATTGTCTTCACAGCCACCATCACAAAAAACAATAAACAATCACTTTTTAAAAAATCCTTACATATAGTTCACCAACGCGAATACCTGATTGGCACTGGCGATCAGACCAAAGTAATATGGCATTCACTCTTGTTAATATTATTTGAAATTACAGTTACTTAATTAAATTACATAATTTTTTCGATAGCCTGAATTTGATCTCGTTAGATATAATATTCAGGAGTAAGGCATAATATTGTCTATTTTATGTCGTTTTGCAAGATTGTGTATACGACATATAACTTTTTTCTTTTTTCTCTTTATCAAGAAGTGTATGCGGAATATTTTTATACGCGCATATTACAGGGATAAAAATTGTATCGAGGTAAAATATCATAAAACGTATTTTACATTGAAAAGACCTTTAACAAAAATATCATGTTATGATTTAAAAACGAATGCATGCCAATTTGCACAATAACTTGAATATATTACAATAGATTACACGAAAGAAAATGCATATTGTTTTCTTTAATCTAGACTCTATTTAGAACGTGCATTTCACTGGTAGATATTATAATAGGATATAATATTACACCTTGACTGAAATTATCCGAAATTGCATAAGCCATAGACAAACGAATATATGAAGAAACGAAATCATCAATTTGTAACATTTATATGTCTAAAATAAAGTTCAATCCATGGCGTTGGAAAAAGCTATTGTATAAATTTTGAATTTAACGCGGACAATTAATGTATATAGAAATTATAATAAAAGAGTATATTTTTCAAAACATACTTAACTTTAGCAAACACTTTTTTTCGTATGTTTACAGACAAAAGGTCCGATAACTTTCATGCAGTTGAACAGAGAATTGAAAATTTAAATCAAAACGAACTGTATTAGGTAGGAGAAATAAAGGTTTGAAATACGTATGTTTATTGATTTATTTCCCAAATTTTTAAAAACATAAACAAACTTATGTTTGTGTATTTATATACATTAAATAAGTTGTCTTCTGTATAAAAATCCATTTTCATATTAATTCATTGAAATATAAATGTATAGACAAGTCTTCAGTAAAACATTAACCACCTAACTAATACAAAATATTGTAAATGCAAAAAGTGAATCAATTGATCGCATATCGTTTGCTTTCAGTTGTTACGAAAAGGACGCTGCAATTTATACAAGTTAATGAGAAATGTTCGTTTAAAAAACATTTATTTTTAAACACTGAGAAAAATGACACTTTCAAATCTGAGTAAATCAATGTTTTCATTTTGTCATGAGTTTTTTTTTTCAAATATGACAACCCAATGCTTCAATTCTGAAACACAAGAAATACTCAAAATATTGAAACAAGGACATATTCAAAACTGAGGACATGGAGGTTCATACTCATTTTTGAAACATGGACATACTCAAAAATGATTAGAATCAGTTCAAACACATTTTTGAAACATGGAAATACTCACAAATGAGCACATAGAAATCAGTTCATGCTCATTTTTGAAACATGGGCATTCTCAAATATGAGCGCATGATGTTT
The DNA here is from genome assembly GCA_963931845.1 of Maratus michaelseni. NCBI lineage: Eukaryota > Metazoa > Arthropoda > Arachnida > Araneae > Salticidae > Maratus > Maratus michaelseni. The sequence continues at coordinate 444,418,166 of OZ007589.1, read as the reverse complement.
TATTCTTGAGTTTTTGTAAGGTTTCAGAAATGAATATATACATGTTTCAAATTTGAGTAAATTTGATTCGGTGCCATTTTGACTATGCGACATACTCAGATTTGAGAATTTTTTAAAATCTCGTTTTTAGAGTGTGAGTACTTAGTAGCTTAATGATTCATTATTTAGCTGAATATGTTAAATCAAAAGAACGTGTACTACATTGTACACTGTACAATATATTTCTCGGAAGAAATCTAGAAAATGAGATCTGTATCTTCATAGATGTCTGCAAATAACTAATCATTTTAATGTAGTCACCGATTCATGTAAAGATACAGTTTATATTCTAAGCAAAAGTTTTTACCTGAAAATTCTGTAATTAACTAACAGCAAAATGCTGATTGGGTAGAAATGCAGATACCAATTTATTACTCTTTGATAAAACATCCACTTATGCAAAATATAACATAACATATCTATAATTAAAGGTTTCCTTTTAAAATTGAAGTTAGTATTTTAAATAATGGTAGTTTCTTAATCCTTAGTATGGTTTATTGTAAAGCGTAGAGAATAAAATATATTAAACTAAGCAAGGTAATACATACAAAGATGCCACGTACTTCTCCTATATTAATATAAAATGCCTTAATTTTTTGTCTTTTATCCTATAAACTTTTGTGTTTTAAAAATCGAATGTAGAGATCCTAATGAATCTCAAGTACAGTTCTAGAAAGGAAAAAGCATGTTGGAAATAAAATATTCCTTCCATTTTATTTAATCAAGTCTTAGTGTAACTGAATTAAAGGTTTATATCTTCGAATTATTGCTAACTATTCCAATCTTAAATATTAAACTGATATCTTGAAACATAAATTTTTGTTATTGTACTAAAGGGCAAAGCCGAGTAAAATATTTTTAATTATTTTTAAAATAAAATATCACAAATGACAAAATATGTTTACATTAATATAAATGATAAATATATCAGTATTAATATTAATGTTTCAGATTTTTTTTTCACTCCTATTTTACAATGTAGCTGTCCAGCCTTTTTAATGATTTAATATCGATTGAATGTCGTTTATTAAAGAATCTTTCTAATTGTCTCTATTCCTTCTCTTTTATTATACTATCGAAAATTATTTCTTTACTGAAAATAACAGCTTACAACGCAGCTTACAATTTTTACACACAACCGTTATTAGAAATATTCCAATTTCATATTGAATTATAACACTTAAATTTCTGGAATAAATTTTGAATTTAGATTTCAAATTTAGAAATGTTGTAGGAAGATATTAATTATTAAAATATTGTAGTTTTTTGAAAGGTTTTTATTTAAATAAATTTTAATATTTATATTTCTTGCAATATTTACATTTCTACAATCAATTTACTTAATGATTGAAGAAATGTATTTCAGATTTTAATTTTATTTATACTGTTATCTTCGTGTCATGTGGTACATTTTTCAATCATAAAATTGTTGAAACACAATCGTTGGAATGATTCATGATTGCTTGCAATAACAAGGTCGTGGGAAATTGGCTCTAATAAAGTTTTCAATGGTACCACATCCAACAAAATACAATGTAAACTATATACAAATATGCAATATTCTTTTTAGATTAAACATAATTGGTTTTAAAAAAAGAGTTTTAAAAAAAGAGAGATAATTCTATCTGATTTGAGACAGTTGCGTTTGTGTACGTGCAATTTGTGATGTATTGAGAAACTATGCCAAAATTTTTCAAATTATATTTTGTAGAGTCTGGGAAATAAGAATGTTAATAAGATTTACGCAGAAGAGAGGTGCATTATAACAGCAAAATTTATCTAAGCAGAGGTAAAAATAATAGCTAGTTACTCAAAGTCATAATATATTTCACATTTTCAATAAAAAATAAAGTTATATAAATTTATGTAAACATTATTAATTTTTTAAAACATATATTTCAAAAATACTTTTGTTTAAAATGATAATTTCCTGATATATTTTAGCGTTTATATATTAGAGAGGTTATAGAAAGCTTCTACATTTTTTTAGAAATATAAATATTCTTTATAAAAATTACAATTACGCTTACGTTACAATTTAAATGTAAACATGCAAAATTAATTTTAAACTAAAACACATATAATATTTAAATAATATTGCTGGTAGGGAAGCCACACCACACCTTCCCTGCCTGTACCGATTTATTTTTGCTAAAATTCAGCGAAAACAAAAGTTTAAAGAACAATATTTAGATGACGAAAAGAGCTATAGCGTCATATTCGATATTAAAATGAAGGTCATTTTAAGTATAATAATGTGTGTAAATTTGATATATTTGTATTTATTGAGTATATGTTTACTATATATTCGCATTGGAATATAATGTAATGGGAAAATACATTAAGATATATGTATATTTTTTCTGCTATGGAGACAGGATGGCTACATATACACTGTAAAAAATTTTGGTCAACAATTACGGTACATATACTGGCAACTTTGTGACCAGTATATATACCGTAATTTAACTGGGCAATAAATGTACCGTAAAATATTTAAAGTATATGTACCGGCTGCACTGCGCCCTCTCCTCAGGCCTGTACTCATTACGTAACAACAGCAAAAGCAACACTTCAGGGGTGGCCGTACACCGAGGCGGGGCTACCAGCATTTTTCTTACTGAAAAATAATTATTTTATGGTATAAATAGCTATTTTTTACTGAAAATCAATCATTCTACGGTATAAATACCGTTCATAATCGAAATGGCACATATACCGTTTTTTTACGCTTAATATACCTTAGAAGTACGGTACATATACCTTAAAAACGGTACAAGTACCAAGTGGAAACGGTACAAGTACCGTTAATTTACGGTACATGTACTAAAATTTTACGAAACATTTTTACAGTGTAGTCTTTAAACACATAAAGAAATCTGACCTTCTCAACTAGAATCTAAGTTGTGGTTCTAGAAAAAATAGTTCCATGTCATCCCTATAAATTCTAGTTAGCTTTACTAGAGAGTTCTAGAGTCTCCTAATAGAATTCAAGTGTGTTTTCCTTTTTTTTCGTGGTCAAACTTATTTAAAAATGTCTGCAAATAGATGCGAACACAAGACTCTAGTTATAGTAACTATAATGCTAGTTCATACATTCATTCAAGAAATTAAGTGATAATTTCTAGAGATTTACACTATTCATTATCGTTTAGTCACCTAGAAAACAAGAGACTAGAAATTCTCGATCATTTCGTCTATTCAGTTTAGTTGCTTACCCTATTCGCATAGCTCGGACTTCTATATTTCTAGTTTAGGGATTTAGAAACAGTCTAACTATTCATTCTAGTTGAAGGAGGTATATTTTTTTTTCTCAGTGAAGCATAATACCCTAAACGGGTTTGCGACCAGCTAACTTATTTTATATCATTGATTATTGGGGCCCTCAGCCAAGGGCTGTAAATGGAGGTGTCTCTAGTTCCAATGTTGGTCGCCCATCCCCTTTGACGCTGTAGGCTCTGAAGTTTCCAGATTGGACTGCACAGAATTATTACCAAAGAAATGTGGGTCTATAATTGAGAAGACAAGCTAATTGTGTGGCTCACTATTGTTTAGCCCCAAGAATATTGTGTCAAGTAAGACATAATTTTAGACATTATGATACGCATTCAACTTCTCCTTATTAGGAATTGCCTTACATTAATATCCATGCATTATTATGTCATCATTTGCAGTTCCCGGATGACTGAGCATCTATTTTAATAACATTATCTTACCACGAGTCATTTTCATACGTCCTACGTATAATTAGAGTATTAGTCTCTATACTTCAGCTCAGATTGGTTTTACATAAAGTATAAATTTTTGCTTATAGTAAGTATATAAATTTGATATTTTACCATTTGTCGTCGATGATGTTCCTGTGTGAAGCTTCTACGTCTCAGAGAATTTTCATGATGTGCACGCACAACTACCTTTGTGGATATATGATATTCCAGGTACCCTTATGATATATTTTATTTTGTGATATTTTATTTATATATTTAATTTAGAGTGTACTAACTGTGATACATGGAAATCTTAAGTATTTGTGGAATATCGATTAATAATGTCCGTACTTGATCTATGAATATAATTATTTTCACTAATGTAATTGTCTAAAGAATGATGTGAATGTAAATCACAATTATTACTAAATTAAATATGCAATGTTTAAATACAACCACGAAGGATAATGTCATAAATTTGAATTCGTTTGAATAAAATGATGATTCTAATAATTTTTACGTATTAGCTTTCGTAAATTTAAGTTGTTAATTTTCCTTTATTTCTTGTGTAATGTGTATATATCTATAAATTTTACTTTTAATAATGTTAATTATGTGTCGACTTTTTATAAATTTTACATAAAGTATCTGAGTTCGTTTAGGTTAGATATAGAGTAATGTTGTTTGATTTTGTTTTAGTTATATGTAATCAATCCCTGATTCATAGGCGATAAATTATGTGTAAATAATCACAATACGTAATTTGTACATATAAGGTATTTAATAATTTTAGAGTAATTGTTTTAATGTTAACTTACCCTTCCAAGATTCCGTGTTAGAGTGTCTTACAAAATTTTTGTTCTAAAGTGTTTATTTGCTCAATAAAATTTGTTCATTTAGTATTATAATTGAATACATATATTTGATGTAATTTTGTATAGTTTGATATATAACAAGGAAGTAAAATTGTAAAATTTGCCTTTCAATTTGAAGGAATACATGTTTAACAGAATGTAAAATATAACGTTTGAAAAAACAATTGGAAATATAAAATAAAGTTACTTTATGTATTGCAAAATAAAAAGCACATAAATTCTCGTCATCCTTTTTCGTACATTTATCCACCTAAATACATTTATTTCAATTATAATAAGCAATAGATTATGTTAAAAAAGAATAATATACTAAAATACGTTATTTAAACTGCCCAATAATATGGTTTGGATTTAGAACTGTTTGCTATTGTAACTAAAACAAACGTAATAAATTTCAATTACTTTTATAAATATAATTAACGCATCGTTGGTTATGATGATACGGTTAGTTTTGGTATACTTTGGACTGTTTCTTTAGGATAATGAAAATATATAACCAATCAAATTAATATTTTATAGGTGATCCGATTTTCAACCTTTAAAATCCTCATAAATATGTATATCTCACATCGTTCATTTTAATTAATTTTTATCGTTCTTTTCAAATAATAAACACGTTTCTACGGTATAGAAATTAAACTCAACAGTCCACCTGCATAATCCCGATTGCTCTAATACCTTTATTCTGCAATATAATTCAAACTAAATAGATATTCTAAGTGATTTAAATTATTAATTCGCTTAAGAGACAATACTGATTAATTATTTTAAAAAGTACCCACATGTTCAATAATCCATTCACAATTAGGATGTGTATGAAATTAAACAATACAAACTTGCAGACTACAGTATTTTTTTTTCTTTTAACTGTCCATCTATCTTATTTTAATCTGCTGAAAATTTTGATACAAATCTTTAAAAGTTACGTTTACTTTTCTAGTATAGCTTGTCGAGTTTTAATTTAATTTAAAACTTAATAATATTAATAATGCTTGTAAAGAAAACTAAACGTTCACAAAATATGGAATACAATTTCTATAAAAAGGGAAATAATTATAATATTCAAATTTTAATTGCTTAATAGGCGTATAGCCAATATAGTGAAAAAGTACCCAAGACGGGACATCAGATTAGCGCACTGACGTTCTACCAACTGAACCACTTGGGAACGATACTCAGCCTGGAACCCTTTCACCATAACATTGTGTTTCACTTCATTGTAACCCTTTCACCATGTTATGGTGAAAGGGCTCCAGGCTGAGTAACGTTCCCAAGTGGTTCAGTTGGTAGAACGTCAGTGCGCTAATCTGATGACCCGGGTTCGAGTCCCGGCTTGGGTACTTTTTCACTATATTAGCTATACGCTTATTAAGCAATTAAAATTTGAATATTATGAATGCAAGGCGTGAGAAATTTTCTCATGAAAAAATTTCCAAGTATTAAAATATGCATTTCTGGGAAATAATTATTTTAAATAAGCAAAAACATTTAAAATTCGTCTAACATTTATAATTTTACTAATTAATGGCTTTTAACTGTTTACACTTCATCACAATTTAATACATTTTTATATATTGTAACGAAATAGCGTTATCTAATTTAGCATTATTTGTTTTATTTTTATATGGTTTTTCAAATAATTTTTCTATCAAAAATACGCATGTTCAAAAATTTATACTCTATTATATGCAACTATAAAATGTTTGCAACAATTAAAGGCATTGATTCATGTAGTTGTTAATAAACAGCTCAAGATTTCGCCTTTGTCAAAATATCCATGCCAAATTCCTTAATAACATATGCTTTTTATTACCTATCCTAAGAATGCGAAATTGTCGGAGAAAACATTAACGTAAGTAAACTTCGTTACATGAAATTCGTCAGAAGTCGTTAAAAATGCATGTTTTTAAATTTTTAAAAGAGTTTTATTTTTTCTGGATTGTTATATTAGGTTCAATATACGAGATCTAACTTAAAAAAATACTAAATGATATATTAATTTTATACCATTTGACTGTTATGTTATATGTTTAAATGTGTTTTCTTAGCGTCTCGTATAGACTCTTTGTGTAAAGATGTTTTCAGCTCTCAAGTTTATGGCCTGCTAGCAAATGTAATGTCGGCAGTTACCTTAAACGTCACGATACAGTTGAAGTTTTTGCAACAGTGAAAGTGTGATGCATGGTCGCTCTAAGTGAGGTCCGAGAAAAGTCTATAGCTGGACCCCAGACTAAGGGTGACCACATCGCCCCTATTAATCAGAGCAAGGGAACCCGATATCAAACGTTGAGACGCGGTTCTAAAGAGCAGCACTCATTGCCGTCCCGCTTCGGTTTGGGTGACACCTTTGTTCCCCTGGTTTAAAACGAAGTGTTTTAAGATTTTCCCGACATAATTAGATTTTTTTTAGTTTTTTTTTTTTTTTTTTATGAAGAATAGGTCTTATTTATTTATTTTTTTATGCTTGTATATTCTCTTCGAAGAAATTCTTCTGAAATTGGATACATTTCAGAGATTGCGAGAGATGCATCCTCTCCTGTTAGACTTCGAATTCTACGAGCTTAACTAAGCATATATGCATCGTCCAAGTACCCTAATTGATGCGTTTCCTTCTTGCGAAGATTTATTTGAAGCTCACTGAAAAATAATAAAGAGGCCGATTTTTGATGAACAGAAGAGTTTCACAAGACATGTTCATTATGATAAAATTTTGCAATATGTGTGCACAATGGCAACAAGTCTGAACTGGTGTGATTTTTTACCACTTCAGCCCTCTTCCTAACTTTATTACATTATCTTGAATTCTATATAGGATTTTTTATGTTTTATTTACGTTAGTGAACTAAGCGTGAGGCGCGGTATTTATTTAATTAAATGTATTCTTATATTAATTAATAGTTCATAATGATCTTGATTTGAAGAAAGCTCATTCGGATTGAGATCTTTGTGAATCAGTTTAACTAAGTGTAAAATAAAGTTTATACTAAATATCCCAAATGGGATTAATAAATTTAAAAACTATGTATAGATCAAAAGATCGTATCAGTGAGCTACTGTTTAGTAAAAGAAATTTTAATATTTCTCACTTTTTTAACACTTTCCAACCTAGTTGAAAAGTGTTTATGACTTCGGTTTGTCTGCCGTATGGCCGTATGGCCGTCTGCTGTCTGTCCGTGCTCTAACTCCCGTAAATATGCTCAGATTGCCCTGCAATTTTTATATGTTATTTCGTCATCTATAGCATGTTCCCTATTTCAACTGAAGAGTGTAGCACTTATAGTTTTTTTTACAGGGACACTCAAAAGAATTACATTACATTACGGTATATGGGGAAAGATCATTTGCGGTTTATTTTAATGATTTTACACAATTTAAAACACATTGTAATTGATATATATCCCTAAGGTGCATTACAAGAAGCTTAATATGGAATAGGGTGTGCATAGCACTTATAGTTACTTTACAGGGACAGTCAAAAGAATTCCGTTACATTACGTCTATGGAGAAAAATCGTCTGCGGTTTATTTAAATAATGTTTCACTATTTTAAACGCATTGAAATTTATATATATATCACTAAGGTGCATTACAAGAGGCTTACTACTGAATACTGTGTATAGCAGTCATCGTTCATTTACATGGACACACAAAATAATTCTCTACTGTCTGTTAACAATAATTCCTGGAAGTGCGTTTTAAGTTGCTGAACGCGATTTTAAATTTAACTCACTTTTTGTCTATTACTTGGTGAGTATAAATTCTGTAGATCATATACAGGGCAGCACAAAAATTCGTGAACACATTTCCGTTTATGGACAGAAACTACAGAAGGAGAACTTTAAACTGTGCTACACGTTTCCTAACTAAACTAAAATTTAGCATCCTATGTAGTATATATACAAATCTATAGATCCTATACAGGGCTGAATAAAAGTATTCGGATATTTTTCCGAATATTGTATATGTTGGAAATTTCTGAAATTACGTTTTTAAATATATTTTGCGTTTTCCAAATTGTTTACTTAGATGTTATCTTTCAGCTTATTAAACGGTAATGATTTGTAAAATTATTTTGGAAGCGTTGGAAAGTGTTACATAATCTATGCTTGATGCATGATTTTTCGTTCTTCTTAGTTTCTTTATTTCCTTTGTAACTGTAAGAAATAAAAGTTAATAAAGGTTTGTTTACTCTATTTGGACATTACACTGTTGATTAGTTATTTAAAAAAAAAACACAAATTGCACAAGCTGTGCCTGTTAGTTGCTAAAATCAGTGTAAAAATTGGTTTAAAATTTATAAAAAGTTAAAATCCGACATGTTTCGGCTTTAAACGCAAAGCCATCTTCGGGGACGGAAACAAAACAAACGACTATTGACCTTTTAAAGTTCGTCACGGAATTCTGAAACTAACAGTTTGGAAAAAATAAAACAAGTTGGCGCCCTCTGTTGAGCAAAGCGTAAAAGACTTAAACTATGAATTGAAAACATGGGGGGGGGGGGACATAAAATTTGGAAAGTTATCCACTGAACTCTCCCGGTTTTACGCTAAAAATAATGATATTGTAATTAATTTCTTGAAAGTAAGAATTATCTATAGGTTCAATAACCCATTTAAAAGTGCTATTAGAGAATCATTGGAGATTAAAATTAGGAAGGATTATAGTTGTAACGATAACTTATTTTTTAACATACCTAGTTCATGGAATACATTTTTAACACCCCCCCCCCCCACGTTTTCAATTCATAGTTTAAGTCTTGTGCGCTTTTTCCAAACTGTTAGTTTCAGTATTCTCGTGTCGAAATTTAAAAGGTCAGTAGTCGTTTCTTTTGTTTCCGTCCCCGAAGATGGTTTTCGTTTTAAAGCCGAAACATGTAGGATTTTAACTTTTTATAAGTTTTAAACCAATTTTTACATTGATTTTAGCAACTAACAAGCACAGCTCGTGCAATTTGTTTTTTTAAAATGATTTTTAACTATTTAATTTGTGCCTATGTCTTTTATTTCATTTAATTACCAGACTAAATTATTTTAGAATAACTTTGGTAATTTGTTGTATTTATGGCTGGTGTGATTTGAATTAATTGCGAAATTAATTTCCCGGATATCAGTCCATAAATTAGAAATCGTGAAACCACACAATGCTGGTAACTTTTATCAATAATTTATAGAGCATTAAACGTTAATTACTTTTTTAATTATAACCATACTATCTCGATCACATTATTTAATGTTTTCTACCTAAGATATTGGCAAAGTAAATACGTCGGACTCACCTGTTCCATTATAGATGTTTGTTGCGGTCTAGAGAATGGATTAAGTAGCTACTATTTTTTAAATATCCCAGTTCTTCCCAGCATATGCTATTTTCATACAAGACAGATTATGACAAGAATGAGACAGAATTTAAGACTGTCTTCAGGTATTTACGTTCTTGATACTCATGGATGTCGCAATTGCGAAGAAAAATAATTCAAAAAATATGGAATGCAATTTTAAAATAATTAAAGGCAGTATCAATATTTTCTTCATATATTTTGAGATTTAGATCATTTTTATAAACAGACACTAAATTCATTGTACAAGTACTAACATAGTAAAGAGCAATTTTAAAACTCATCATGTATTTCATAGTAGTCATATGCTTGTATCAAAGATTAAGCTATGCATGTCTAAGTACTTGCCGTATTAAGACTTAACCGCAACATCTTTAATATACGCCAAAGGAGCTTTAGTTTTTTTTAGACCGGCGACCAGGCCCTGCCTGCCAGGTTTCCCTAGCTTAAATGGGTTTAGCCCCTAGCTGAAATGGGAACCAGGGTGCATAGCGCCACTGACGAGATGCCGGCAGGACGGCTGTGTGGATGACTTCGTTTTGTTCCCATTTTAGTTTTGCTGCTAATTGATGTTATTATTTTTGTATGGACCTGGGCTTGGCATCACACCCATACGTCATGACATCGTTATGCGAGTTGGTCTCGTAATTTAGAACTTTGATCAGGTGATGAGACCTTCACCTGGCTAGGCACCTCCAGAGGTATAATTCACAGGGAACTTGGAGGAATTTGCACCCATCACGGATTTTACATGCACCGGGCTCCATTAGCGTACATGATAAAAACAAAAAAACTGTAAGGGAAGGGGGTTAATACAATTTTATTTAACTTTACATGAAAAATAGAAGAAAATGATTACTTTTACTTCTGTTGGATTGTTTTTTTCCCTTTTCCTTTTCCCTTACTTTTTCCTACTGTACTTACGGCTACCTGTTGTTTTTATTTTACTGCTTGATTTTTGTTGCATTTCTGTTGCATTTTGTTGCGTATTTACGTTTATCTCGTTGCTTTTTGGTTTCGCATGTGTTGCAGTTGATTCTCTTTTGTTGAATTTATTTTGGTTCTCATGTGTTGCAGTTGTTTCTCTTTTGTTGCATTTATTTTGGTTTCTCACTTGTTGCAGGTTTCTGATTGTGATTTAGGTTTCTCATATTTCGCTGTTAACGAGGCGACTGGCACCAGACTTGCCCTCATATGGATCCTCATTAGAGGATTTAGATTGTACTGATTCCAATTATGGGGTCTTAAAAGGGTCCCCAATTGTTATTTTTCGCCAATACCGATCGATCTTCATCCGATCGATCTTCATCCGATCTTATCGGATGAAGATCTTGATGACTTTATAAAAGATGACTTTATAAAGATGACTTTATACCGATCTTATCAAAGATATTCCCGCTTTAACACCACAAGATGCCTGAATGGTATGAGCCCCATTTTTTTCAAAAATATACACGACCTGATGATATTTTTTATTCTAACAAAACAAAAATATAACAACTAACAGCATTTAAACTGATTATTCAAAATATCCAACGTTTTCTTTTACAGGGATCACAAAATTGACGGTGCGTCGCAGGTAACTCTGATCTAAATCGTCTCAAGCCTTCATAAGTTCACGCCGCATTTACTCAAAACTGAAGATTTTCTTGTCTTTAACTTTTCTTCTATGTAGCCCCAAAAATAGAATTCAATGCATTAAGATCCGACTGTTCGAAGGCCATTCAAACTTTTTTAAATATCAAGGCAGATGGATGTCGAGGAAGATCAATGTCGCTTTTGCTCTACGCTTAGCCCCTAATCCTGCTGGAAGATTCCATTCGGGTTATTTTGTTTTCATGGATTCACAATCATAGCAACGTTTCGTCTCGTTATGATTCAACATTAATATTTACGTTTTTATCAATAAAAATTAAAGGTGTTTTTTTTTTTTTCGTGGCGTTAACTCTGGCACAAACCATTAATCCATTTCGAAAAAAGCGATTGTGTGACGATTTTTGTTTTGTTTGCATTTTTTGCATTTATCTTTTAAGTTGTCGAGCATACTGACGCTTGTGCGCATTTCCGATTACGCAATTTATCAATTGACCACGAAACTTCTCGGAACATTTAGAATCTTTGGAGCATTTTCTTTCATCTCGTTAGTCTCCTGAGCTTGGCATCGCTTGACAAATATTCCCCTCTTTACAAACGATAATTACGAAGTCCGGGAGACTTTAAAAAACTTTTCTGGACACTTTGACGAAAAACATCTAGACTCTTTTTAATGAAATTTAAGCTTACGGTGTCGTTTTGGGGAATTCTCTTCTTGATGATGTTGCAAATTCTTTGAATATTGACAGAAAGCTGCCGTCCTGATTTACTTTTTACATAAACGTTTCAAACTGATTTTCACTGCTTAAATAACCTTCTTGCTAGTTCGAAGCGAGAGAAGCCTTCTCATCATTCCTTCCTTGAAACCTTCTCATCATTTGCCGCATATTGAGCGGTGGCTAAAAGATGAACACAATGCTTCATAAAAACCTCGAAAGTAAATTCATAATGTATTACAAGTAAGCCAATAAAAATACTAGAAGATAGAAAAAATAAGCATGCTTTCTCCGATCTTAGATGTGAAATATCAACACCAAACAACGCGACCATATTTTTCAGCCACCATGTAATTATTGTTGAATTTTTAAAGGCAGCAACACAGTTTTGCTCAGTACCTGTTTATGCATGTGTTTCTGGTCATTCATAGGAAAAAACTTTGCCCGTGAAAATTAAATTAATACTTACTATAATAAAGTAAAATAAAACTGGCATGTTCTTTTCATTAAAAGGGATATATATATATGTATGTATGTGTGTGTGTGTGTGTGTGTGTGTGTCTGTGTGTGTGTGTCTAAGAAATAAAATTATATTAATATAAAATGTTCTTTAATAATAAAAAAAAGTCTACCTTACAGCCTTAAAAATTTTTCTCTTTAAAAAAAATGAAACTATTGTTCTAAAGAGTAATGGAAAAATTTCTGCATGAAACATCATATTTTCATTTTATACAAACAAAATTATATTTTTCATAATGTTTGTTAACGTTTTAATTAATCTCATGAGATTCCATATATTATATATTATGTGAATCTTGTCAGTTTTTGTACCAGATGTGTATTTAAGACACTCTTTTTTTGTTTGGATGTGATCGAAAGATTACATACTCCTGGCACTTTTCTTCATGTGCAAATGAAATATAACATAAAAAAAATAATTTTATACATAAATATTTCTTAAATATTTTTAAAATGTCCTTAAATTCTTACATTGTTTACGGAATTTGAAACGATTTAAAATTTAATTATAAAAACATATTAAGTAAAAATTTTTAGTAAACGAAAAAGTGCATGATAAAATCTAAAATAAGTAAATGTATTTCTCCTCTCACGTCTACCTAATCATTTGTTGTATTTAGATTAGCGGTATTTTTTTTTATTAAAATGTTTAAATTCGGATTTACATTTATTTATTTTTTAAGTTTGAAAAATTCATAATATATTCATAATATTTCCTTCATGGAAAATACATTCTCTTAATTACTGCAGTGAGCTTAGACAGTGTTTTTTTTTTAATTCTAGGTGTGTATTCCGATAAAAATAGATAAATGAAACGGGAAATAATTTTGGAAAAAAAAATCTGAAATTCTTGTACGCTCGTAATTTTTTTAAACAATTTAGTACGTACTAATAACAGCAAGAAATTAAAAAAAGGAAAAAAAAACCGCTATACAAATTTTTAATCGAAAACTTGTCGTATATAGTCTAGTATAATAGGACCTACTTTGCTCTTCGTAAATTCAGTCACAAAATAAATTTAAAAGACAAAATCTTACGCATATATTGATTATCGCATAATTGATTAATTTCCAATGAAAAAAATATATATATTGTTCCATATTTGGTTGGAAATAAAATATAAACAAATTCATTCAACATAAAAATGCAGAGTTTGGGAACGTTCTAGTTCCAGTTCTATGCCAGATTCGCCTGACGTTACAACAATTTTTGTTTACTCTATTTGCACATCGTCATATATATTACCTGTCTCATTAATGTGCATGACGTGTAAATCCCTTTCATTGTCACATAAAAAATCATACTTTTACCTAAGAAACATCACGTTCGGTGCTGATGCACCAACGTTTATTTGACGAGATCGTTATATCTACTGACATTGCGTCCATAAATATTTCAGAAATTGTGTAATCCGTTAATTCTTTCGATTTTCACCTTTATTTTCAAATATCGAGCATAGTCCTGTGTTTTATGACGCAGACGTGTAAATATTTTTTAAATGATGTAAAAACTCTGACAATGACAACAAGAAAACATTTAATGTTTTTGACTTCCTGAGTTATGACAATCATATCGAAGCAGCAGTAGAATCCAAAATCAAAAGGTTTTTTTTTTTTCAAATGTGCATCTAGTAATTTGGTTTCCGACATTTCTTAGTCAGTCCTTTGAGGATATTTCGTTCAAAGAAACTGTTTTTCAAATCACAAACGAAAACACTATGTGGAAGTACATCATAAGTTCAAAGATTTTTTTTTTACCTAAATATTATTACTGAATATTATTACCATTAGCGTTTTTAATCATTGTTTTTTTTTTATATTTCGAAACGTTACATATACATTTTATCTTTGAATGCTATTTTTTGTCTCACGTATGAGCTGACCCCCCCCTTCCCTCTCCTCCCACGCACACCTCATTCATAAATACTTTTCATCTTGTTTTTGTATCTAAAATTACTTGACATATCGTCGAGTATATACACAAAATACAAAACATTTTTTTAACTGTTAGTAGAAATATCTTTATTAATCAGTTTTTAAAGCAAAGATATAGTTTTCAAATTATTGACACATTTTTTTATTCTTTCTTTCCTTTCGCACCTTATCAACATAACAATATATTATATGAGGACTAATTATTTTTAAAAATCTTCATTACACTTTCAATAGTATTCTTTTTATACAGAACATAAAAAAAATCTAATAACTGTGAAAAGTATTTTTAGTCAACGCCGATTTTTATAAACTAGTATAATTTTGCCTATTTATATTTAACTTAATGACACAGTCAAATATATTTGTAATAAACTTCACAATTTATAAATATCATTTCTGGTGATCGGTATTAATGAGTATCGGTTGATCCTACTAAGAA
The DNA here is from genome assembly GCA_963931845.1 of Maratus michaelseni. Classification (NCBI taxonomy): domain Eukaryota; kingdom Metazoa; phylum Arthropoda; class Arachnida; order Araneae; family Salticidae; genus Maratus; species Maratus michaelseni. The sequence goes on along the minus strand of OZ007589.1, from coordinate 444,403,010 downwards.
AATATATATTCGAATAACATTAAACTACAATGCATGAATAATCATAATATTTACCTAAGTTATATTGCTTTTAAACTATCATCAATATAAGTTTTAATCTCAATTTAATGTACATATACATTTTAAAGAAATTAACATTTAGAGATAAAATATAACTAAAATGCATGTATTTAACCATACCCCAGATTAAATCTATACTGATCAGTATATGACATTAAAAAACTATACATTTTGTTTGAAAAATGAACCAAATATAGAGATAAATTAAAGGTTTTGAGCATATTGTAACAAAAAATAACAAAAGAGAAAAAAATGTATCAAATAAAATATTTTGAGCAAGGGATTACATATTTTCAAAAATACATTTAAAGGTTAGTATATTTATTTTCCTACTATACATTTTTACAAGCAGTAAATAAAAATAAAATTAGAAAGCTTAACTCTGAATTTAACAGTTCTAACAGTATTTGAGAGCATTTAAATTTTCTACTAACGTACACATTTTGAGGAATCTTGAATGATTTTTAATATATAATTACAAATTTAAAAAAGTATGTGAACAGTATATTTATGAGTATATACGGTTGCAAACAAACATATATTATAACTTATATATATATATATATATGTATGATAGTTCTGTCATGTTACTTAAAGGTTATATATATATATGTGTAAATGTATAAACATGTTTATCATTACTTAAGCACAATTTTATTTAAATTATCTATGTAAAAATGATTTAATTATACATTTTTAAAAATAAAGCATGTATTTTGTTTTTTAAAAAAAGTTAATGTTCCAAGAATAATTCCAAGCATCTATCTAGAAAAGTTCTATGTTTATACCTTGAGAATCTTTATGCTCGCTTCGTGTATTTGATAAAATGGAAGAGTATTATCATGATTGCAATCCTCTGAGTCATTCCAATATTCTGTTGTTTAAATTTTTCTTCATACTTTCTTAAATCTTTAAAGTTAGAAGGCAAGTTTTATCTAAAATGTAACAGAATTCATTAAATTTCCTACTGCATCACCGAAAGCAATTCCGTAATTAAAATAGGATGTAGAATATAGTAGTGTGATGATATAAAGTTAAAATGAGTAACAAAAATAATACTTGAAGATTCTGATGATATAGTAAGAGGAAAATTAGAAGAATGCGTTATAGTAAGATAAATGTATTTTTTTACTTAAAAAAAATACATGTATCTCTAGATGCATTGAAGTAATAATAGGATTTAATCAATCATCAGTAACACACCATTAAATAATTTGAAAAAATAATAAAAAAAAAAAACAAGAACGAAAAATCATGCGTCAAGCATAGATTATGTAGCACTTTCCATCGTTTCCAAAATAATTTCTCAAAACATACCGTTTAATAAGCTAAAAGATACCATTTAAGTAAACAATTTGGAAAACGCATAACATATTTAAAAACCTAATTTCAGGAATTTCCAACAGATGCAATATTCGGAAAAATATCCGAATACTCTTATTCAGCCCTGTATATGATCTATAGATTTGTATATATACTATATAGGATGCTAAATTTTAGTTTAGTTAGGAAACGCGTAGCACAGTTTAAAATTCTCCTTCTGGAGTTTCTGTCAATAAACGGAAATGTGTTCGCGAACTTTTGTGCTGCCCTGTATAGGATCTACAGAATTTATGCACACCACGTAATAGACAAAAAGTGAGTTAAAATTAAAATCGCGTTCAGTAACTTAAAACGCACTTCCAGGAATTATTGTTAAGAGACAGTAGAGAATTCTTTTGTGTGTCCCTGTAAATGAACGATGACTGCTATACACACACTATTCTGTAGTAAGCCTCTTGTAATGCACATTAGTAATATATATAAATTTCAATGCGTTTAAAATAGTGAAACACTATTTAAATAAACCGCAGACGATTTTTCTCCATAGACGTAATGTAACGGAATTCTTTTGACTGTCCCTGTAAAGTAACTATAAGTGATATGCACACCCTATTCCATATTAAGCTTTTTCTAATACACCTTAGTGATATATATAAATGTCAATGCGTTTAAAATAGGGAAACATTATTTAAATAAACCGTAAATGATTTTTCCCCATAGACCGCAATGTAACGGAATTCTTTTGAGTACCCCTGTAAAAAACTATAAGTGCTACACACTTCCGTTGAAATAGGGAACATGCTATAGATAACGACAATAACATATAAAAATTGCAGAGCAATCCGAGCATATTTACGGGAGTTAGAGCACGGACAGACGGCAGACGGCAGACGGCAGACGGCCATACGGCCAGACGGCAGACGGCCATACGGCCAGACGGCAGACGGCCATACGGCCAGACAAACCGAAGTCATAAGCACTTTTCAACTAGGTTGGAAAGTGCTAAAAAGACAAAAAACGGGAGAATTTATTATAAGCATCACACGATCATAAAGATTATAACATATTCTTACTACAAAATATGAACTAGTCGTTGGGGAGCCACCGTAATACTTACCCATCATGGATATGCATAATATAAAATATGAAAATAAAACATGCGTAAACTATTTATAAAATGCATTGCAATTTAAATAAAATCCTGGTTTGATGACGTCATAAATTTTAAATGATCTATTACAGAATTGCGTAAAAGAAACATCCTCATAACTCCAAAAATGTTAATCATATTAACTAACAGTTTACTTCGTCGGATTAAGCTTCTCATTTCCAATTAAAATATATCTATGCAATTTGAATGAAATACAGGGTCACAAAAATCGAAGAGTGTGAAAAATAGGATTCCAAATATCCCGGCAACTCATTATTCGATCGACTTCATTCTCTAAGCGAAATTCAAGTTTTTGTATTGTCTTTCATATTCACCACTTAAAATAAACAATTTCGAAAAATTTTATATACCTTATATCAGAACTAATATTTTAAGAGTCCGAAAAAGATAGTTCCGGATAATCGAGGTTACTGAAATTCAATAAGCTTCTTTCCATTATTACATACTAAGTACATACCAAATTTCAAGTCTCTATCTCAATTTGTTCGGGAGTTAGAGAGTTTACAGACACACGCACAGACACACAGACTGACGGACGGCAAATTGTTTTTTGTTAACGCTTTCCAACCTAGTTGAAAAGTGTTTATGACTTCGGTTTGTCTGCCGTCTGCCGTCTGTCCGTGTTCTAACTCCCGTAAATATGCTTGAATTGCCCTGCAATTTTTATATGTTATTGTCGTCAACTATAGCATGTTCCCTACTTCAACTGAAGTGTGTAGCACTTATAGTTTTTTTACAGGGACACTGAAAAAAATTCCGTTACATTACGGTCTATGGGGAAAAATCATTTGCGGTTTATTTTAATGATGTTACACAATTTCAAACACATTGTAATTGATATATATCACGAAGGTGCATTACAAGAAGCTTCATATGGAATAGGGTGTGTATAACACTTATAGTTACTTTACAGGGACAGTCAAAATAATTCTGTTACATTACGTCTATGGAGAAAAATCGTCTGCGGTTTATTTAAATAATGTTTCACTATTTTAAACGCATTGAAATTTATATATATCACTAAGGTGAATTACAAGAGGCTTACTACAGAATATTGTGTGTCTAGCAGTCATCGTTCATTTACAGGGACACACAAAATAATTCTCTACTCTCTGTTAACAATAACTCCTGGAAGTGCGTTTTAAATTGCTGAACGCGATTTTAAATTTAACTCACTTTTTGTCTATTACTGGGTGTGTATAAATTCTGTAGATCATATACAGGGCAGCACAAAAGTTCGCGAACACATTTCCGTTTATTGACAGAAACTCCAGAAGGAGAATTTTAAACTGTGCTACGCGTTTCCTAACTAAACTAAAATTTAGCATCCTATGTAGTATATATACAAATCTATAGATCCTATACAGGGCTGAATAAAATTATTCGGATATTTTTCCGAATACTGTATATGTTGGAAATTCCTGAAATTACGCTCTTAAATATGTTATGCGTTTTCCAAATTGTTCACTTAAATGTTATCTTTCAGCTTATTAAACGGTAATGATTTGTAAAATTATTTTCGAAGCGTTGGAAAGTGTTACATAATCTATGCTTGACGCATGATTTTTCGTTCTTGTTTTTTCTAAAAATATGTTTTTCGGAATCTCCAGTATCTGAAACGTGTAAATCCGTCAATTTGTTTTCGATTTTAAAAATGATTGCAAGACTTACCCTATACTACGTATGACGTGTAAGTAATACAATAGACACTGAACTACGTTTGTCTTTGGAATGTGTACTTGGGCGAGATAACTACACCCAGTCTACGGAAACGGTTCTTCGTTATATTCTTCAAAGCACAAAAAAGTATATTGCTATTTACAAAAAAATATATCTTCTGATAAAAGTGGTGTACTGGTAGTGAATAAAAAACATAAAAATTGGAAGTGAATAAATTTGAAAAATGTAATATTCTCCAATGAGTCGAATTTAAATCTACACATTTTTGATATGTAGATTGCAGTATATGACATTTTAAGAGTCATAAAAATACCATCCAGATATCAATACAAGAAAAATTCAGGAGGTCAGAAGGTCAGAAGGTTTGGGAATCTATTTCCCACAAAGGAGTGTTTCATGTTTACTTCATATATAGAATGATAAATGCTAATAAAAACATAGGGATTCTTCATGGTCCTTGAACATGCTTCTTGTTAGCACGTTAAAAAAAAACCCTGCATGACATTTTCCAAAATAATGGTGTCGTCCAGCCAAACTATAAATCATTTCACAACTTTTTTTTCTTTGTTATACAAGTGATTAATTCATGCTTATAATTTATTCTCCCTTGCTATATTTTGTTATTGGGAAAAAGTAATCCGACTGAAAAAATAATAACTTTATTGCACTGACTCAGTAGGTGTTTATGGCAACAGTTTTTACATGCGTACGGCCCTAGATTTTGGGAGCCACTAAGGAATTTGTGCGTTTTGTTTTAAAATCCTATTATTTCTATATATACATGATTCAAGATATAATTACGAAAATGTTTTATTAAAGGTAATTTTACCGAACCTAGAGGGAAACAAAAGGTAAAATACTTAGATGTTTTTAAAGACAATTTAATATAGTTCTCCATTCAGAACAGAAGTTTTAATTTATTGTATTCAATCATTTTGACTCAATCCAAAAAAAACCCTCCAAGATTTCCTACAAACTTCCCCGTTTATAACCAAACAAGGGAATGGGAAGTGCAATACGTTGTTGGGCTGCGAACTTATAGTAGTGGTTGGTTTACCCCTACAAAATGTCGTACCTAGGCACCGGAAGAGCCTTAATCAGGACTCAGTAACTATAGTACACTACTGGTCATTAAAATTGCTACACCAAGAAAGCGACATGCTACAGACATGAAATTTAAACGAAAGAAAGATGTTTCTGTGATATGCAAATGATTAGCTTTCCGGTGCATTCAGACAAAGCAGGCGCCGGTAGCGACACCTACAATGTGTTTAAATGAGGAAATTGTTCAGCCGGTTTCTCATACACAAAATGCATTTAAACGTTGTTGCCTGGTGAAAAGTTGTTGTGATGCCTCGTGTAAGAAGGAAAAATGCGTACCAGCACGTTTCTGACGTTGATAAAGATCGAATTGTAGCCTACAGGGATTGCGTTTTATCGTATCGCAGAATTGCTGCTCGTGTCTGTCGAGATCCAATGACTGTTCGCAGAATATGGAATCGATAGGTTCAGGACGGTAATACGGAATGCCGTGCAGCATCTTAGCGGCCCCCTATCACTAGCAGCCGAGAATACAGGCATGTTATCCGCATGGCCGTAGAGAATCGTGCAGCCACGTCACGAGCCTTGGGTCAAGAAATAGGTTCATTTGTAAGACAATAAGTGTCTGCACGAACATTTCGACGACGTTTGCAGCAGCATGGACGCTCGGAGACCATGGCTGCGGCTTCCCTAAACGCTGCGTTATAGACAGAAGCGCCTTCAATGGTGTGATCAACGACTAACCTGGGCGCACGAATGGCGAGACGTCATTTTTTTTCAGATGAATACAGGTACTGTTTACAGCATCATGATAGTCGCATCCGTGTTTGGTGGCATCGTGGTGAACGCACATTAGCAGCTTGCATTCATCATCGTCATACTGGCCCATCGCCTGGCGTGATGGTATGGGGTGCCATTGGATAAGCGTCTCGGTCACTTCTTGTTCGCATTGAAGGCACTTTGAACAGTGCACGTTACATTTCTGGTGTATTAAAACCCGTGGCTCTACCCTTTATTCTAGCCCTGCGAAACCCTACGTTTCAGCAGGATAATGCCCGACCGCATGTTGCCGGTACGGACCATCCTTAATACGGTATTTTAAGAGTCCGAAAAAGATAGTTCCGGATAATCGAGGTTACTGAAATTCAATAAGCTTCTTTCCATTATTACATACTAAGTACATACCAAATTTCAAGTCTCTATCTCAATTTGTTCGGGAGTTAGAGAGTTTACAGACACACGCACAGACACACAGACTGACGGACGGCAAATTGTTTTTTGTTAACACTTTCCAACCTAGTTGAAAAGTGTTTATGACTTCGGTTTGTCTGCCGTCTGCCGTCTGTCCGTGTTCTAACTCCCGTAAATATGCTTGAATTGCCCTGCAATTTTTATATGTTATTGTCGTCAACTATAGCATGTTCCCTACTTCAACTGAAGTGTGTAGCACTTACAGTTTTTTTACAGGGACACTGAAAAAAATTCCGTTACATTACGGTCTATGGGGAAAAATCATTTGCGGTTTATTTTAATGATGTTACACAATTTCAAACACATTGTAATTGATATATATCACGAAGGTGCATTACAAGAAGCTTCATATGGAATAGGGTGTGTATAACACTTATAGTTACTTTACAGGGACAGTCAAAATAATTCTGTTACATTACGTCTATGGAGAAAAATCGTCTGCGGTTTATTTAAATAATGTTTCACTATTTTAAACGCATTGAAATTTATATATATCACTAAGGTGCATTACAAGAGGCTTACTACAGAATATTGTGTGTCTAGCAGTCATCGTTCATTTACAGGGACACACAAAATAATTCTCTACTCTCTGTTAACAATAATTCCTGGAAGTGCGTTTTAAATTGCTGAACGCGATTTTAAATTTAACTCACTTTTTGTCTATTACTGGGTGTGTATAAATTCTGTAGATCATATACAGGGCAGCACAAAAGTTCGCGAACACATTTCCGTTTATTGACAGAAACTCCAGAAGGAGAATTTTAAACTGTGCTACGCGTTTCCTAACTAAACTAAAATTTAGCATCCTATGTAGTATATATACAAATCTATAGATCCTATACAGGGCTGAATAAAATTATTCGGATATTTTTCCGAATACGGTATATGTTGGAAATTCCTGAAATTACGCTCTTAAATATGTTATGCGTTTTCCAAATTGTTCACTTAAATGTTATCTTTCAGCTTATTAAACGGTAATGATTTGTAAAATTATTTTCGAAGCGTTGGAAAGTGCTACATAATCTATGCTTGACGCATGATTTTTCGTTCTTGTTTTTTCTAAAAATATGTTTTTCGGAATCTCCAGTATCTGAAACGTGTAAATCCGTCAATTTGTTTTCGATTTTAAAAATGATTGCAAGACTTACCCTATACTACGTATGACGTGTAAGTAATACAATAGACACTGAACTACGTTTGTCTTTGGAATGTGTACTTGGGCGAGATAACTACACCCAGTCTACGGAAACGGTTCTTCGTTATATTCTTCAAAGCACAAAAAAGTATATTGCTATTTACAAAAAAATATATCTTCTGATAAAAGTGGTGTACTGGTAGTGAATAAAAAACATAAAAATTGGAAGTGAATAAATTTGAAAAATGTAATATTCTCCAATGAGTCGAATTTAAATCTACACATTTTTGATATGTAGATTGCAGTATATGACATTTTAAGAGTCATAAAAATACCATCCAGATATCAATACAAGAAAAATTCAGGAGGTCAGAAGGTCAGAAGGTTTGGGAATCTATTTCCCACAAAGGAGTGTTTCATGTTTACTTCATATATAGAATGATAAATGCTAATAAAAACATAGGGATTCTTCATGGTCCTTGAACATGCTTCTTGTTAGCACGTTAAAAAAAAACCCTGCATGACATTTTCCAAAATAATGGTGTCGTCCAGCCAAACTATAAATCATTTCACAACTTTTTTTTCTTTGTTATACAAGTGATTAATTCATGCTTATAATTTATTCTCCCTTGCTATATTTTGTTATTGGGAAAAAGTAATCCGACTGAAAAAATAATAACTTTATTGCACTGACTCAGTAGGTGTTTATGGCAACAGTTTTTACATGCGTACGGCCCTAGATTTTGGGAGCCACTAAGGAATTTGTGCGTTTTGTTTTAAAATCCTATTATTTCTATATATACATGATTCAAGATATAATTACGAAAATGTTTTATTAAAGGTAATTTTACCGAACCTAGAGGGAAACAAAAGGTAAAATACTTAGATGTTTTTAAAGACAATTTAATATAGTTCTCCATTCAGAACAGAAGTTTTAATTTATTGTATTCAATCATTTTGACTCAATCCAAAAAAAACCCTCCAAGATTTCCTACAAACTTCCCCGTTTATAACCAAACAAGGGAATGGGAAGTGCAATACGTTGTTGGGCTGCGAACTTATAGTAGTGGTTGGTTTACCCCTACAAAATGTCGTACCTAGGCACCGGAAGAGCCTTAATCAGGACTCAGTAACTATAGTACACTACTGGTCATTAAAATTGCTACACCAAGAAAGCGACATGCTACAGACATGAAATTTAAACGAAAGAAAGATGTTTCTGTGATATGCAAATGATTAGCTTTCCGGTGCATTCAGACAAAGCAGGCGCCGGTAGCGACACCTACAATGTGTTTAAATGAGGAAATTGTTCAGCCGGTTTCTCATACACAAAATGCATTTAAACGTTGTTGCCTGGTGAAAAGTTGTTGTGATGCCTCGTGTAAGAAGGAAAAATGCGTACCAGCACGTTTCTGACGTTGATAAAGATCGAATTGTAGCCTACAGGGATTGCGTTTTATCGTATCGCAGAATTGCTGCTCGTGTCTGTCGAGATCCAATGACTGTTCGCAGAATATGGAATCGATAGGTTCAGGACGGTAATACGGAATGCCGTGCAGCATCTTAGCGGCCCCCTATCACTAGCAGCCGAGAATACAGGCATGTTATCCGCATGGCCGTAGAGAATCGTGCAGCCACGTCACGAGCCTTGGGTCAAGAAATAGGTTCATTTGTAAGACAATAAGTGTCTGCACGAACATTTCGACGACGTTTGCAGCAGCATGGACGCTCGGAGACCATGGCTGCGGCTTCCCTAAACGCTGCGTTATAGACAGAAGCGCCTTCAATGGTGTGATCAACGACTAACCTGGGCGCACGAATGGCGAGACGTCATTTTTTTTCAGATGAATACAGGTACTGTTTACAGCATCATGATAGTCGCATCCGTGTTTGGTGGCATCGTGGTGAACGCACATTAGCAGCTTGCATTCATCATCGTCATACTGGCCCATCGCCTGGCGTGATGGTATGGGGTGCCATTGGATAAGCGTCTCGGTCACTTCTTGTTCGCATTGAAGGCACTTTGAACAGTGCACGTTACATTTCTGGTGTATTAAAACCCGTGGCTCTACCCTTTATTCTAGCCCTGCGAAACCCTACGTTTCAGCAGGATAATGCCCGACCGCATGTTGCCGGTACGGACCATCCTTAATACGGTATTTTAAGAGTCCGAAAAAGATAGTTCCGGATAATCGAGGTTACTGAAATTCAATAAGCTTCTTTCCATTATTACATACTAAGTACATACCAAATTTCAAGTCTCTATCTCAATTTGTTCGGGAGTTAGAGAGTTTACAGACACACGCACAGACACACAGACTGACGGACGGCAAATTGTTTTTTGTTAACACTTTCCAACCTAGTTGAAAAGTGTTTATGACTTCGGTTTGTCTGCCGTCTGCCGTCTGTCCGTGTTCTAACTCCCGTAAATATGCTTGAATTGCCCTGCAATTTTTATATGTTATTGTCGTCAACTATAGCATGTTCCCTACTTCAACTGAAGTGTGTAGCACTTACAGTTTTTTTACAGGGACACTGAAAAAAATTCCGTTACATTACGGTCTATGGGGAAAAATCATTTGCGGTTTATTTTAATGATGTTACACAATTTCAAACACATTGTAATTGATATATATCTCGAAGGTGCATTACAAGAAGCTTCATATGGAATAGGGTGTGTATAACACTTATAGTTACTTTACAGGGACAGTCAAAATAATTCTGTTACATTACGTCTATGGAGAAAAATCGTCTGCGGTTTATTTAAATAATGTTTCACTATTTTAAACGCATTGAAATTTATATATATCACTAAGGTGCATTACAAGAGGCTTACTACAGAATATTGTGTGTCTAGCAGTCATCGTTCATTTACAGGGACACACAAAATAATTCTCTACTCTCTGTTAACAATAATTCCTGGAAGTGCGTTTTAAATTGCTGAACGCGATTTTAAATTTAACTCACTTTTTGTCTATTACTGGGTGTGTATAAATTCTGTAGATCATATACAGGGCAGCACAAAAGTTCGCGAACACATTTCCGTTTATTGACAGAAACTCCAGAAGGAGAATTTTAAACTGTGCTACGCGTTTCCTAACTAAACTAAAATTTAGCATCCTATGTAGTATATATACAAATCTATAGATCCTATACAGGGCTGAATAAAATTATTCGGATATTTTTCCGAATACTGTATATGTTGGAAATTCCTGAAATTACGCTCTTAAATATGTTATGCGTTTTCCAAATTGTTCACTTAAATGTTATCTTTCAGCTTATTAAACGGTAATGATTTGTAAAATTATTTTCGAAGCGTTGGAAAGTGTTACATAATCTATGCTTGACGCCTGATTTTTCGTTCTTGTTTTTTCTAAAAATATGTTTTTCGGAATCTCCAGTATCTGAAACGTGTAAATCCGTCAATTTGTTTTCGATTTTAAAAATGATTGCAAGACTTACCCTATACTACGTATGACGTGTAAGTAATACAATAGACACTGAACTACGTTTGTCTTTGGAATGTGTACTTGGGCGAGATAACTACACCCAGTCTACGGAAACGGTTCTTCGTTATATTCTTCAAAGCACAAAAAAGTATATTGCTATTTACAAAAAAATATATCTTCTGATAAAAGTGGTGTACTGGTAGTGAATAAAAAACATAAAAATTGGAAGTGAATAAATTTGAAAAATGTAATATTCTCCAATGAGTCGAATTTAAATCTACACATTTTTGATATGTAGATTGCAGTATATGACATTTTAAGAGTCATAAAAATACCATCCAGATATCAATACAAGAAAAATTCAGGAGGTCAGAAGGTCAGAAGGTTTGGGAATCTATTTCCCACAAAGGAGTGTTTCATGTTTACTTCATATATAGAATGATAAATGCTAATAAAAACATAGGGATTCTTCATGGTCCTTGAACATGCTTCTTGTTAGCACGTTAAAAAAAAACCCTGCATGACATTTTCCAAAATAATGGTGTCGTCCAGCCAAACTATAAATCATTTCACAACTTTTTTTTCTTTGTTATACAAGTGATTAATTCATGCTTATAATTTATTCTCCCTTGCTATATTTTGTTATTGGGAAAAAGTAATCCGACTGAAAAAATAATAACTTTATTGCACTGACTCAGTAGGTGTTTATGGCAACAGTTTTTACATGCGTACGGCCCTAGATTTTGGGAGCCACTAAGGAATTTGTGCGTTTTGTTTTAAAATCCTATTATTTCTATATATACATGATTCAAGATATAATTACGAAAATGTTTTATTAAAGGTAATTTTACCGAACCTAGAGGGAAACAAAAGGTAAAATACTTAGATGTTTTTAAAGACAATTTAATATAGTTCTCCATTCAGAACAGAAGTTTTAATTTATTGTATTCAATCATTTTGACTCAATCCAAAAAAAACCCTCCAAGATTTCCTACAAACTTCCCCGTTTATAACCAAACAAGGGAATGGGAAGTGCAATACGTTGTTGGGCTGCGAACTTATAGTAGTGGTTGGTTTACCCCTACAAAATGTCGTACCTAGGCACCGGAAGAGCCTTAATCAGGACTCAGTAACTATAGTACACTACTGGTCATTAAAATTGCTACACCGAGAAAGCGACATGCTACAGACATGAAATTTAAACGAAAGAAAGATGTTTCTGTGATATGCAAATGATTAGCTTTCCGGTGCATTCAGACAAAGCAGGCGCCGGTAGCGACACCTACAATGTGTTTAAATGAGGAAATTGTTCAGCCGGTTTCTCATACACAAAATGCATTTAAACGTTGTTGCCTGGTGAAAAGTTGTTGTGATGCCTCGTGTAAGAAGGAAAAATGCGTACCAGCACGTTTCTGACGTTGATAAAGATCGAATTGTAGCCTACAGGGATTGCGTTTTATCGTATCGCAGAATTGCTGCTCGTGTCTGTCGAGATCCAATGACTGTTCGCAGAATATGGAATCGATAGGTTCAGGACGGTAATACGGAATGCCGTGCAGCATCTTAGCGGCCCCCTATCACTAGCAGCCGAGAATACAGGCATGTTATCCGCATGGCCGTAGAGAATCGTGCAGCCACGTCACGAGCCTTGGGTCAAGAAATAGGTTCATTTGTAAGACAATAAGTGTCTGCACGAACATTTCGACGACGTTTGCAGCAGCATGGACGCTCGGAGACCATGGCTGCGGCTTCCCTAAACGCTGCGTTATAGACAGAAGCGCTTTCAATGGTGTGATCAACGACTAACCTGGGCGCACGAATGGCGAGACGTCATTTTTTTTCAGATGAATACAGGTACTGTTTACAGCATCATGATAGTCGCATCCGTGTTTGGTGGCATCGTGGTGAACGCACATTAGCAGCTTGCATTCATCATCGTCATACTGGCCCATCGCCTGGCGTGATGGTATGGGGTGCCATTGGATAAGCGTCTCGGTCACTTCTTGTTCGCATTGAAGGCACTTTGAACAGTGCACGTTACATTTCTGGTGTATTAAAACCCGTGGCTCTACCCTTTATTCTAGCCCTGCGAAACCCTACGTTTCAGCAGGATAATGCCCGACCGCATGTTGCCGGTATTGTACGGACCATCCTTAATACGGGAAATGTTCAGCTGTTGCCCTTGCCAGCACGTTCTCCAGATCTCTCACCAATAAAAAACGTCTGGCCATTGATTGCCGGGCAACTGGCTCGTCACCATACGCCAGTTACTATGGTTGATGAACTGTGGCATCGTGTTGAAGCTGCATGGGCATCTGTATCTGTACATGCCATCCAATCTCTGTTTGACTCAATGTCCAGGCGTATAATTACTGTTATTACTGCCAGAGGTGGTTGTTCTGGGTACTGATTTCTCAGGATCTATGCACCCAATTTTCATGAAAATTTAATCACATGTTATTTCTAGTATAATATATTTGTCCAATAAATATCATTTTGTTACCTGCATTTCTTCCTGGTGCAGCAATTTTAATGGGCAGTAGTGTACCTTTTTAGTATTTAATTTTATAACAAAATCAGAATTGCACTATTAACGAGTGAGAGAAACAATATAGAGTTTTGCAGGGAATACAGTAATATCGGGTGAAAATGATGTCTCAATTTTCAGCAGCCCTCTAACGAGTAATGTTTAAAATATTTAGGTTTAGGACAGAAGATGAAGCGGCAATTACAATATCTCAATATTATCATTTACATGTCATTAATTTATAATTTTTCTATCTTTTTACTATCTTTTTCTATTTTTTTACTTTTTAAAATTCTTAAATATGAAGACATTTGAAGTTACTGAAACTATTTATATTATTGTTTTTTTATAATCCATATTATAAAGGACCAACGTGTCCGTTCGTAACGCTGACTTCATTATGCGAATGGTAACACAGATTTTCGGTTTTGCGATTTTTTCTACTGCAATTTTATTTAATTTATAAACATCTCGCATTTTAAATTTTTACACTGTCGTATACAGAAAAAACTAGTTACAAATTCAATTTATTTCTCTTTTTGTTCTATAACTGATAATCAGGTACAATTATTTTCTGCAAATTCGCAAATATTAATGAGATAATTTTGTCTTTAAAAGTTAAATCCATCACATTTAAAAAAAATATATATTAGTTTAGTTCCTTAGTTAAAGTTTTAAAAGAAAATGTAATATTCCTTTTTAAATGAAAGCGTACATTTTTACATTTCCTAAAACATTAAATTATCCCTTTGTCATTAACCCAACGATGAGGTAAGACCGGATGATTTCAGTTTTTATAATCAATCATTTATTAACTCCTTGCCTGTGGAATATACTTGACAAAAATGTGCCAAAAATGGAAAAAAAAATATTTCTTTAAAAACAATACAAAGAAACTTTTCTCTCGCGAAAAATTTATATACCTGCTTGTCAAGCATAATGTGGTTTGAACGAAATTTGGGAAGAACTGCAATATTACAAACATCCGAAAAATTGAGCGAAACTGCTTAATTTTCGCGGGAAAGTATCGCCATCTATTGGGAAAATGGTAAATTACATATTATGCATTGGACGAACTAAGTTCGGGCTTCACGGAATTGTAATACCGATTTTCATCTTGCCCGAACTCTGGTCGGGTGTTCCAAAATTGTTACATTTGCTTTTACCGAACTGAGTTCGGTCTTCATGGAATTGAAACACCGATTTTTCTCTTGCCTGAATTCAGATCGGGCGTTCCAAAATTGGCACATTTGCGCAAACTAAGTTCGAGCGTCGCAGGCAAGGGGTTAATAAAATTGTAATGAACTAAACAAATATTTAAAATTATATTAGAGTACAAGGTTAAGCATATACGCAAACTTTAAATTATGTATAACATTAAATTATGTAGAGCATTCTTGTTTGAAGAATTAACTAATGATAATGTACCTGGTTTTACTGTAATTTTTTATTAAATTATATGTATGTTAATATATTTAAGGTAAATGTTAATTAATTAAGTTAATGATAATATTTAATAAAATACACATCTATATTAATGCTGCAAAAACTATATTAAAGTATCGTTATAATAATAATGATATAACAACTCCCTTTTTAGTAGTAAAAAAAGTAAATAGATAGGAAACTGAATTAAGTTAAATACAAGTGCTTTAATAAAAGATTAATGTTACGATGAAAGTTTTTGATTTTAAATATTTAGACATAAATCATATTAAACGAAAAATACAAAAATAAAATGGAATAAGAACAAGTAAAGAAAAATATTCTTCAAAATTAAACTATTAAATGTTACCGGAAAAAATAATATTTTTCTTTAAATACAGAATAAAAACTAATGTTTTATATGTATTATTCTTTCTGCAGAAAAAATCAAGTCGAATATAATTACCATATGTAAATGGTTAATTTTATGACCAAAATAGTTTTCGTTAAAATAATATCGTAGTTTTTCTTTTTATTTCCCTTTTTTTACTCCTCTACCGCAAAAACATGAACAGCTGCTCGTTTATTCAATTTTTTTATATACTACTTTGTTTTTTTATAGAAAAATAAATATATAATCATAAAAATATTAAAATATCCTTCATAATATCTGGTTGGATGCTTATTAGAATGTTCAGTAATGCGATTTATTTTAATGTGTGTGAAAGTATAATACATTTAAAATATTGTAATGAATGCCAGTTCTACGAAATATATAACGAAATTTATATGTTAAGTTTCAATTATTTTATGTATTCATTATACCGTCTATTTTTAATCAACGTCTAAAACCGAAAGCGAAATATGGAGATCATGTGCTATAAAAATTGTCTTCCAATAGAGTTTTCGAAAAGTCTGGAAACGTTCAAATAACTCGAAAAATATACATCGGATTAAAGAATGGAAAGTATGTATTCAATATATTTGAAAATCTAATTGGGGGTATCAAAGTTTCCCCCCCCCAATTCTGCACCTGGTGTGAAAGGGGCCCACTTTGAATTCTTAAATGATAACCCCCACCCCCGTCCTTCTTTTTATTGCATATTCGGATTCTAGGGGAAGAAATACATAACTTTTGTATTTAACATTATCTTCGAGAAATCGTAGATGGCGCTGTAATCTAGTAATATCCAGTGAGAATCGTTTCCATTGAAAAGTCTGGAAATGGTCGAATAACAAGAAAAATATACATCGGATTAAAAAATGGAAAAATACATTTTCAATATTTTTGAAAGATCTATTTTGGGATATTAAAGTTGTCCCCCAACTCTGCTCGCGCTGTAGGAAAGGGGGGGGGGGAAACTTTGAAATCTTAAATGATAACCGTACTTCATATTGATTTTTTTTATATCAAAAAGAGTGATCCGGCCCTCAATAGTTTATAATCTATAATAAAAATCAAGTTCGTGAGCTCAGTTATTGCCTAATTATTGTACCAACTTCCTGTGATGTCGTTCTCTTCAAACACCTTTTCAAGCGACATCTCTTGTCTTCAAATCGATATTCTTTTGCTATTGGTATCCAAATAGTCTCTAAGTAATATTTTTTTTCTCGCCAGAACGTATTGGCAACACCAGTGAAATCAGAACCTGCAGTGTGTGAGCTTGACACCTTAATGTACTACTACGTGTACGTTAGGTTTAGTTAGAGTTGCAAAGACTAGAAAAAACCCGGTTTAAACCTGGGAATAAACCGGGTTTTGGGAAATAAACTCGTTTTTTTTTTAATAAACCAGGTCTTTTAGGAAATAAACTCGTTTTTTTGGGAATAAACCAGGTCTTTTGGGAATAAACCAGGTCTTTTGGGAATAAACCTGGAAATAAACCGTTTTTTTTTCAACTGTAAGTTTAGTGAACAAATCACATGGCATAATCCAAGTATCCTCATCCGTTTCCAGTTATAAAATTTATCAGAACTGTCTCTTCTAAACCTATAAAAACCATCCTACCACATTGGTCTAATAAGGATATAGAAATTGAACGAATGGCAAATTCTTGTGGTAGATGCCAAATGTTTGCTAGAGGAGGGATCCCTAAAATGAATCCTTTGAAACGGGAACTAGAATTAGCTTATTAAAGATTACATATAGAAAATATTGCTCATTTTAAAGGTAAATATTTTTCAGAAGTCGTCGATTCATAGTGGTACTCAGTTTAGATAGTTAGTCAAGTTTCAGAGTATTACGGAGAATTTTTGCTACATTTTCTTCATCCGTAAAATGCGTCGTTGAAAATGGAATTTTGTTCACTATCAGTGATTTTTGAGAATTTCGTAAGTAAACTTGCTTTAAACTTACATTTATGCAACTATACCAACAATCGGCTAACGGAAAAGGTTAAAGTATATACAAACTCGGAAAAAATAATTGTTTTAAAATCCTAGACAAAAATGACATAACGTTGCCAATTTTACGATTTTTGATGGAAAGACATTCTACTTACCTATCATGTGGGTTGAAAGACATAATTATTGTTTGAATTTTCGCTTAGAACAACTCTTCATTTGCTATTACCATTCAAACCAAAGATAGACCAACCTTTACTCAATTTATAATCTTCTTGAATTTGTTTTTTTGTTAAAAACTACGGGAAAGGAGAAAAATGGATTGTGTGTGGAATTATAAAAGTAATGGAGAGTAGGCAGGTTTTAATAAATAGATGTGATGGAATAATATGTTAATCATGTTAACCATATTAATCAATTGAGGCATAGCAGAAAAGTAAGTCATGAAAGGACAGAAAAGGGTGAAGAAACGGGTCAGAATGATAAACAATAGATTGATTATGCAGATATGAAGGGATTAATAAAGACAGATAGTATCGGTAAAATGATATTACAAAAAAGCAAATTGTTAATGAGAATGTAATAAAATTTATACAATCTCAGTTTTTGGTTGATATTGTACTTGTTCAGTTATAATAAAGATTGCGAAAATACTAATGGTAAATATGTAAAGGTCCAAACTGTAAAAAATAATGATATTTACTTAAAGGATTGCTTCATCAAAGACTGACTTACATTGTCAACCAGTTGGAAGAAGTAGTCGACATAGTAAACCAGGGGTTCGTTCGAGGCTAACGAAAAAGACAGGCTCCCGCGGTGCATTCCACTTATCTTTTTTTTACAGACCGCTAGAATGACGTGATGCTCTTTTCGTACACCTGCATTGGTGCGTTCAAGCATCACGTGACTCCTGCGGTCTGTAAAAAAAGATACGCGTAAAGCACCGCGGTAGCCTTTCTTTTTCGTTAGCCTCGGGTTCTATTGAACTACGAAGGGAAGGTTGTTATATCCCTATAAATATCAAGTATTTATGGCTAAAGATGACCCCACTGCGCAGTCGTTTGTAACATTGAAGCATTTATCCGAAGTATCATGGAATCCTATCATTTCTGTACAGTATTTTTGATAGGTTTTTACCGTGTTATTAGACAGCATACAAGTAAATCAATTATATGTTAATAGAGATATCGCCTTTCTGACATGTACAAAACAGTTATACTAAGTATATATTTTGATATATTTTTAATGTTAAAAGTATTACAAACCCTACTTGAATATTCCATTAATATATCTTCTGAATGATCATAAGATAAAATAATAATAAATGTCTGTGCAAAACAACCTAATTGTTTGTTCATAACACTAATTTCATCTTTGCTTTAAATCGTAAATTTCATCATTACAAATATCGCATTATGCATTAGAAAGGTCAATAAAAATAACAAACAAATAAAAAAATTCATTGCAAAACATTTGAAATGTTCATCCTAAAAAAAAAAAAAAAAAAAAAAAAAAAAAAAAAAAAAAAAAAAAAAATGTATTTAATATATCACCAAATATTACAAAAATATATTTTTAGATTTTAAAACACTTAAAAAATAACAGAAATTAAATTTAAAAGGTTAAATGAAGAAATACATCATTATTTGAAAGTAATTGAATAACCTAAAAGCAAGGATGATGAAGTTAAATTAAAATTTGCTCTTGGGAAAACAAAATTTGAATAATAAAGAAAATTCAGTAGAAAACTTGGATAGAATGTATATTACTTTTTAAATAAGGAACTTAATTTTCCTAATTTACTAAAATTTTTCCCTTTTACCTTTTTTTAATTTATATTCCTCAGAAAATTATCAAGATCTAATAATATGCTTGAAAATTTATTTTAATAATTTATTAAATTCACTGCATTATGAATTCATACTTTTTCTTTATTTTTAAAAATTATTAATCATTTAAAATTGTTTTTATCAATGAGTAATTTCCATTACATATTTAAATGTTTTAATATATATTAAATGCGAATAATTGTGTTTATCATGTGTTTAAAAATCAGATTTCATTTACTAAATGTTGTTATACATGAGAACTCAAAATGCTTTTAAAAAATTATATATATTTATATATACATCTATATCTATCTATCTATCTATGTATATATATATATATATATATGTGTGTGTGTGTGTGTGTGTGGGTGTGAGTGGGTGGGTGGGTGTGTGTGTGGGTGGGTGTGTGTAAAGTGAGAGAGGGAGAAATAGAGCAAGATAACGTAATAACTTTACAAAAAAAATCATTTATTTGTTATTGTTACAAAAAATTTTAGGAATTGGCTCAAATTACTTCTAGCTTTGTGTTTCGATGGAAGAAATAACTACAATTGTTTATGTTTCAACGGAATTGATATATATAAAAGGTAGACAAGCAATCATTTTAAAATCAATTCTATTGTTTTATTTTATTCGAAATTCTAAACGACAAAAAAAAACTTTTTTCCGTTGTATTTTAATTATTTAACCTGTTGTCATGTGTAATAATGGTTTTAAAATAATCTTACAAATAAAATAAAATTAATCATTTTATCGGAGATATATCAAATTTAATGGCCTCTGTGTAACAAGATCATCGTAAAAGAACTATCTTAGAAATTAATCAAGTAAAGTGTTTTTCTTTTTATTTGTTATATCGCCAGAAATGTAATTTGTGACAGTATTTCAGATTTGCTCTCAATAAAATTATGTTTTAAAAACAGTAATGTGATTAATGGATATTTTTTTTCTTTTGGCACATTGTGTTTAGAAATAGTGATAGATATATGAATAGAATGTTATATTTTGTATTTAGAGAATTTTGTATACATTTATCGATTTCTGTTATAAATATAAAAACACTTATGAATTCCGATATTTTCAGAAAAAATATATCGTTATTTAAACAAAGTATTGTAAAATGATTTAGTTACTGAGATCTTGAGTTTCAAAACTTTGCATAATTAAAAATATCAGAAGAAGATTTCCCATTGGAAGAAAATCATGTACCTCAAAATAATTTAGATAACCTGTTAGAAAAGAGCATAAAAGGTCTATATATATATATATATATATATATATATATATATATATATATATATATATATATATATATATATATATATATATATATATATAACAACTACAAAAGGGGATTTTTGATATTCAGAAAACATTATATGGCGACACTAAAATGTCTTGCATCAAACTACATTCGAAACAGAATTCAAACAAAATATGTTTAAGAAAAAAGGGTAGAGAGAATTATAAAAGGATGCGGATAATTTTTTTAAGCATAACTAACAAACGCTTTTGCGGAATTAACTGTAATTTTTGTTTCTATTTTTAAAACTTTCAAAAACCAATTTCTTTTTTTTTTTTTACTATGTAAGTTAAAAATAATATATTTTAGAAAAATAATTTCAAAACAATATACTTTTTGATATTGTTTTAGAAAAAAAAAAAAGATTTTTAATGTATAAATTCGTTAACATAAATCGACATCCAGGAGCTTCAAATATGCGAACCCCAAAATACAACTCATTCTGTTATGTAGTTTTGAATTTGATTAAAAATGTACCAAACATTCAGATTGCTTAAATTATCTGATCGAAGAAAATAGCGTTTGATACTAAAGAACAAAATGTAAAGAACAACATGTAAAAAACAACATGTAAAGAACAACATTACAAGAGAAATGTCCAAGATGAAATTTATTGAATAATCTAAACATGATGTCAAAATTATGAGTTAGTTTTGAAAATTTTAATGTTTTAATATTTGTTACAATTTCTATAGGTACAAGAGAACTAATCAAAATATATGTACATCATTAATTAGTATACGTTCTGACTAACCGATTGCTATTAGACACATTTTTATAAATTCAATTATTAGGAGGTGATCTCCTATTTTCTAGGAGCGAACATTTTTGTCAGAAGATTTACAAAGGCATAGAAATTTTTGAAGAATTTTATAAATGGACAGGTCAATGCCACTTGAAAAGGCACCTTCATTATGCACCTTCATTATGCAACAGTGAAATATTATCAAAAATTACCAACAGAAGACACAGCATCTTACATCAAACTGCATTCGAAACAGAATACAAACACAATATGTCTGTATTCTGCTAACTGTTTTTTTAACCCCATTTTTAATATTTTTTACAATTTCTATAGGTACAAGAGAACTAATCAAAATATATGTACATCATTAATTAGTACACGTTCTGACTAACCGATTGCTATTAGACACATTTTTATAAGTTCAATTATTAGGAGGCGATCTCCTATTTTCTAGGAGCGAACATTCTTGTCAGAAGATTTACAAAGGCATAGAAGTTTTTGAAGAATGTTATAAATGGACAGGTCAATGCCACTTGAAAAGGCACCTTCATTATGCATATAGTGAAATATTATCGAAAATTACCAATAGAAGACACAGTAGTATTCAAAGATGTACACAATAATTAGGCAGAATATTCCCAGAAATATCGACGTAAACTTGTTATAAAATTTTAAAAAAAATGAAAACATGGAAAAGGTGCAATTTTTACCGGATAAATTAAAACAGAAACAGAAAATTTTCAAAATTCTAAAAGAAGTCTTCGAGGGATGTATTAATTGGCAGTTAGTCCCAGACGAATGGAAGATTGTTTGGTTAACATACATTTTTAATGTATTTTAATAAAAATCGTGCATGTTTCGACATGTACTTGCAGGTCTAATAGTGCAAGAAATATTTGCTATAACATGGAAAAAAGTAATTTATATGAGAATTACAACAGCAAAGAGTTTTATCAGCAACTGTAAATATATTTACAATGCAAAAATACATTTCAGTGTAAACACACATTTCGTTTTTGCACAGTTTTATTTAGGGCTCCCAAATGGTCTGCTTTTTGAATACCGGTGTTTTCTTAAAAAAAAAAAAAAAAAAAAAAAAAAAAAAAGTTTTTTATGAAATTTTGCTGAAACCACCTTCGGAGGTACATTTTTGCGGAAATGTTGTAGAAACCTACCATGAAATTTTCTGTCAAGAAAATATTGGTATTCAGTTGGCGGTCCATTTGGGAGCCCTTTTTTATTGCCTTTTAAAGTAGTATAAAAAAAATCTCACTAAAATAATACTGAATTTAAGGTATCCGCCTACGTTTAAAACGTCAATTTCGATGAAAATTCGAAAAAAAAAAATATTTGATTTTCTTATAGAATGAACATTTCTGTTTCTAAATCTGTTTTTATTTTTCCTGTACGCCTATTAGAAATGAAATTAGAGACCTTTAAAAAACAGCTGACGTCGTTAATTTATACCGGAAGTGGAGATCGAAAATTGAGGTTTATTAAACTGTTTTCGCGCATTTTTTTTAGTTTTTACAGTTAATATTATATTTTATCTTTGTCTATAGCACTGTCTGAAAGGGTTTATTTTTCTTTTTACTACTTTATCAAGTTATTAGCATTTTCTGCAAAGTTTGATTTTTATCAAGAAAAGTTGAATACTATTGCTCTAACTCAAAATTTCATTATTCTATAACCATGAAATTTTTTGAGTAGCTATTTGATGATGTCTAGAGCGTAATGAAGTAAAGAATTGATTATAGGTAAATAATTTGTTAATATGTAACTACTTTTATGAAAAATTACACGTAAAATTACAGAAATTTTCTATGTAATTGTATATAATAAGCTGTACCTCTTTTAGATTTCAGCATATTGGCTAGTTTTTAGTTCCTTACACTCAAGACTGTCTAATATGCATATGTTAAAAAAGTATACGTGTTGTTATATGCATTTTTGTTTTGTTTTTAGAACCGGAGCCGTTTTTATAAAGAAAAAGCTAAAAAATGACTATAATTCTTCAAAATTTTTAAAAGTTGCATAAATATTTTATATTTTGTTCATTCTTTTTCTTATTTTGTATTATACTATACTTAAAAGTGCCAAAACAATACCAAAATTACAGTTTATTTTTAAAAAATGGCTTTTTAAATAGTCGGATAGCAATAAATATTAACATAACGACTTAAGTAGTAAACTCGAAAATGCTCCAAAAAGAATTAAATGCATAAGAATTAAATGCATAAAAATATAGAAATATGTGTAAAATAAGCAAGCAGAAGGCTATAGTTATAAATTTAGGGATTTTTAAAGTGTTTATTTAATTAAAAAAGTTCTTTTAAACTCATATGAAAACTTTAAATGCGTTTTCTGAAAAATTTGATTTTCATCGGAAAAGGTAAACTACTATTGCTCTAACTCAAACTTTTATCATCCTATAACCAGGCAATTTTTTGTGTAGCTTTTCGATAATGTCTAGAGTGTAATGAACTAAAGAATTAGCTCCAAGTGACTTATTTATTTTATATATAACTATTATTATGAAGAATTACGCTTAAAATTACTGAAATTTTTTATGTAATTGTATATAATCAGCTGTATCTCTTTTAGGTTTCTGTATATTGACTAGTTTTTAGTTCATTACACTTAAGAGTGTCTAATATACATATGTTAAAAAATATTTGTGCTATATGCATTTTTTTTTTTTGTTTTTAGAGCCGGATCCCTTTTTATTAAAAAATGCTAAACAATGACAAAATTCTTCCACATTTTTAAAAGTTGCACAAATATTTTATATTTTTTCATTATTTTTCTTATTTTGTATTATACTATACTTAAAAGTACCAAAATTACAGTTTATTTTTAAAAAATGGCTTTTTAAATAGTCGGATAGCAATAAATATTAACATAACGACTTACAGTAGTAAACTCGAAAATGCTTCAAAAAGAATTAAATGCATAAAAATATAGAAATATGTGTAAAATAAGCAAGCAGAAGACTATAGTTATAAATTTAGTGGTTTTTAAAGTGTTTATTTAATTAAAAAAGTTCTTTTAAACTCATATGAAAACTTTAAATGCGTTTTCTGAAAAATTAGATTTTCATCGGAAAAGGTAAACGACTATTGCTCTAACTCAAACTTTTATCATCCTATAACCAGGCAATTTTTTGTGTAGCTTTTTGATAATGCCTAGAGTGTAATGAACTAAAGAATTAGCTCTAAGTGACTCATTTTTTTATATATAGCTATTTTTATGAAGAATTACACGTAAAATTACTGAAATTTTCTATGTAATTGTACATAATCAGCAGTATCTCTTTTAGATTTCCGTATATTGACTAGTTTTTAGTTCATTACACTTAAGAGTGTCTAATATCAATATGTTAAAAAAATATTTGTGTTATATGCATTTTTTTTTTTTTTTTTTTTTTTGTTGTTGTTTTTAGAGCCGGAGCCGTTTTTATAAAAAAATGCTAAACAATGACTAAAATTCTTCAAAATTTTTAAAAGTTGCATAAAAAGTTATTCTGAAACATGACATTTTGAAAATGGAAAACTTTAAAAATTAAGACAGTTTTAATTATTTTATGTAAAGGTTTTTGAGTTTGCTTTAATTTATCTTTTTTTGTTTTTGTTTTTGTTTGGAGAAAAATAACAAAAGACAAATTTTTCTTTGAAAATAAAACAAATAATATAAATATAATCTAATCTATGAATATATAATATAAAACGAAAATATTCATACACTATCCTTTTTCGAGTTACTAATGATTTAAAAAAACGTTTTTTATGTTTAGAAACCTCATAAACAAATATATTAAAGAAACATTTATAAAATAATTAATATCCGTGATGTATTTGTTACTTAAAAATGTTATATATATGCATAGATTTTCTTTATCTTACAGTTAAACATTATTAATATTTGCATATTGTACAAAGAATGCTTTAAATATCAGACTTCGTCTTTTAAAAAAATAAATAATTTTGATTAAATCTAAGTAAATATGATATATGAAAGTTTTTTTAAATATACTATTTTTATACGATTTAAACCTAAAATTAAATAAAATGATAAATACACATTATAAGGATTATTAAAATATATCTATCCTTTAATTTATATTATTACGTATTAAAACTTGGAAACGTTAAATATAAAATTTCAAAGCATCCTTTATAATTTCAAATAAAATTGCTAATTGAATTTATTTTCTCTAAAATTCTAATCTCTAAAATTTTAATTTCTAAACTTTCATGATTTTTATTTATTTTAAACATTTAAACGATTATTCCAAGTTGTTTTTTGTTTTTTAAATTTTATATTTGATATCACTTAGTGAAAAAATACTTCCGCTGAAGCAAATTAAACAAGAGAAAATGTATTTTCTGTTTTTATAGCTGTGTAGAAACTGTCTAAAACATTTCATATGATATTTTATCATTTTAAGTGACATTATGCAAAATTGTAATAGCGCATGTCTTTAACTAGAAAACTTTACGAGCAAATGATAGCTTACAATCTGAAATATGTGCATTGCATCACGCAGAGATTTCAACAGATGTTTATTTTTTTGTCACTTCAATTTTTAGTCTCGTATGCAATACAGAAAAATTAGATTCATGAATGTTATGATGCAAATTTTTATAAAAATTTAATATATAATTTTACATTATGAAATATACTTTTTTTACAGACAACTTCTTTTAGACAATTCATATTCATGGCATTTATATTAATTACAGGTAATTAATATTTATGTAAGATATACCTCAAAATATTACAAAAATTAAATATTTTTTTATTATATTGTATAATTTATTTTATCTTATTAAGAAACGACAAATTTAACATTTTTCGAAGAAAGAATATTTGAATTGGAGAAACAATACTCAGTTTTTAATTGTTAAAATATGTTTTCGAAACTCCTATATTATTTATTAATCAATTTATGTCTTAATTCACACCTTGTGAGAAAAAAACAAATAAATTATTCGATATTATTCCATATATCTCCATAAATAGTATTTTATCAAATTCCATATTATTCCATCGAAAACTGAATACATAATTATTTTCTAAAACATTAGTTTTTTAGTCAATATAAAAGCAAAAATTATGTAAAAAATGGAGTATTTATCACATAGAGTTTGCCCACGTTCGTCATGAGGAAATAATATAATATAAATAAGTGTACAAAACTTCTCATTCCAATAAGCGTTTTAAAAAATAATTCACAACATATTTATACATTATTTATCTACTTAATATAAATAGAAAATTATATTATGCAAAATATTTCTTAGGCAAAATCTTGAAAATGAGATTTGTATGTTTATAATTATGTGCATCTTCGTGAAACTAATCCTTTAAATTTATTCACCGAGTCGAAAAATTCTAAAGAATACAGAGAGAATACAGTTTGCATTCTAAATGATTTTTATCTAAGGTTACGTTATCTCACTAACAGCATTTTTGAATTCCATTTTTCTCCTATAAAATGTTTGTTTACGCACAATAAAATTAATTTATCTATAATTAAGGAATTGCTTTTTAAAATTAAAAATACCTATTTTAATGAAAATTGTTGATGGTTTGTTGTAAAGCGTAAAAAATATAATACGGTAAAATAAGTAATTTATTTATACAGAGATCACATATTATGTTCTGATTAATATATAATGTTCTTTTAGATATTTGTAAATTGAAAGTAGGAATTTAAATAAAACACAAATATTATTCAAGAGGGAAAATATGCTGAAAAAAAAGTATTATGTTTCTAAATTATTAGATGTCTTATTTGTTTTAAAAACTTTATTTCAGATATTAAAGAAAGTTATTTGAGTGTCAAATAATTAAAATTACTATCTTGAATTTTTTTTTAAATATTCGATTAAAGCCTGGAACATAATAAAATACACCACATAAACCTTTGTTTTTAGTTAAAATGATAATAGAAAATTTCGAAAGAATGAGGAAAATAAAAAAAAAATGTGGAAATTTATGAAAATTGTTAAATGTATGAAATAAATATATTAAGATTAATGTTTTGGATTTTTTTTTTTAACTGTACCGAAAGAATATTTAATTTATTTGACTGTAGTTTATTTTGCTGATATTTTCAATTAAAATTTGTTTCTTAAACAGTTTTATAATGCAGTTAATATATATTTATTTTTATGTTTTTTACAAAAAGCTTATTTATAAAACGAAATAACATTATTTCGATAATTTATCAAATTAATTAAAGGAAACAAAATTAAAAATTTAGACTTTCAAATTTAAAATTCTTAATATATATATACCCAGCAAACACATACCTTTCGGCACATGATCGGACCGCAGCCGGCAGTGTCGGTTGGGCGTCGGCATCGGGAAAGTGGTATCGGTCAAGTGCCGGTGGTATGTCGGCAACTGATACTAAGAACCGTGCTTTTTCAAATGCCAGTTACTGTAATCGGTCCCCTTATGGTTCGATATCGGCAAGCGACTTAAATCGGCAAATGACGCTGGACCGATATCTGGTATCCGTTAATGGTCCGATTACATTTGCCAGCATCGGTCCGAATTTGGAATGTTTAGTCTTAGCCGTCAAGTTTTTTTTCTATTGTGGTTAACCGGCAATTTTTAAGTTAGATTTCTTAAGAAATACTACCTGTTACATTCTCCCCTTAGTTGGAATTTTTGAAATTTTTTTGCAGAACTACGCCGATTATGACTCCCAGAACCCAAAACCACCCCCAATTCAAAAGTTTATTAATTAATTTATCTATCTATCTATGTCACTTTTTTATGGGCACGATAACTGCAATAAATCTGCACAAATATCTTCCAAACTGATACATAAAATCAAGGGGCATAAAGTCACAGTCAAGTTCGTTAATGGGCAAAATCGAACCATTGGGGGGGGGGGATGGGGGCTTTTTGTGAAAACAGAAAAAAACACCATAATTTCTTAATTATGATACGTATCGAATCTGTTTAAAGTTATTACTACTTCTAGGTAAAGGGGCGAAAATTTATGCATGACAGATTTTTGATATCATTAAAAATGACCCCAAAAGGGGGGGAAAGAGGGGGCGGGGGGTTAAAAGAAAAAAATTCATAACTTCGCCAATTCACAAGACATCAAATCCGCTTAAATTTATTATAAATCTTCTTAATATTATCTAAAACTTTTATACTGAGAAGTTTTTATAGGACCAACACTTATAGCAAAAAAAAAAAATCCTTGCCGGCTCCGCTTGCAAAGAAGTTAAGTTTCGAAGTGGGTGGTTCCAACTGCCGCATCATTGCAAAAAGATCATTTCTTCCGCATTTCCCAACAAACAGGCGCCCCACGGTCTGCGTCTTCGAAATCTATCTGTGCCTGTAGGCCGAGCCGTCAGAGATTTTTTTTTTCGATTGTGATTAAGTCTGAGTTTTGTTAGTAAGTGCATGGTTTTAAATAATGTATATTATATATTTTTACTCTTCTTTTGAAGAATTGGGGCAACAATATCGAAAAAACAAACTATTATTATATTTCTCTCTCTCTCTCTCTCTTTTTTTTTTTTTAATAATAATAAAAATTGTGGATATATTTTTGAAAATGAAATGTAAAATGTATTCAATATTTTACACACATTTTAAATAAACATATTTGACGTAATAACAAACACATATATGGAAAGATATTATTTGCTTTGTATGGGGGCGATATTAAGATGATTAATCACATATTAATTATTAAAATAATCTAAAAATAATGTATTGTAAAAGCTGTGAAAACGCAATCTGTCTCAATAAAAACCTGTCTTAAACGAAAAAATTCATGTCCCCAATGATGGAAGTTTTACCATATAATTATACCTGCTAAGACGGAAAACTGTCTAATAAGGAATTGTTATGTTTTCAGCGTTTCAGTCATTTTAAAAGATTAAAATTATGTAAGTATCCATATAATAATTTTAATAAACATGAAATAATAATGCATTTCTTGCAAGCATTTATCAAGAAAGTTTCGGACTTTGGTGTAATTTGATGATGATTTTCAATCATATGAGACGCTTTCACATCCAAAAATTGATTATGACAAAGACATTGATTATGACAAGTGCAATTTACGAAGCTAACACGCCAGACCTGGAATGTTATCCTCCACTTTATTGTCTACCTTGGGAG
Organism: Maratus michaelseni; assembly: GCA_963931845.1. NCBI lineage: Eukaryota > Metazoa > Arthropoda > Arachnida > Araneae > Salticidae > Maratus > Maratus michaelseni. The sequence continues at coordinate 444,373,568 of OZ007589.1, read as the reverse complement.
CGTACTAATGGGAAAGCAAAGCGATCATCTAGTAAAACTGCGCGCGCATGCTTTCCAAACTGGATTTTGAAGTTCAAATTGCAACCATAGATTCCCGCGTTTTCATGTAGTAGTTGCCTGATGTGAGATGCGTGAAGCATCACGCGGGCTGAAAAAATCATAATATTGGTAAGTCTGCTTAATTTTCTTTTATTAAATCCAAATTAATCTGAATTAAGTTCATTATTTTTGCATACATTTAATTTTTTAAATATTTATTCTCTTTTAACGATTAACTCTGCGTAGGAATTTTTGTTGTACAAAATGATAATAGGGTGAAATTAGAAAAATATGTTTATGCAGTTTTTATATTTTTATTATTTAAGTTTTTGTGACATGTAGCATATTTTTAATTATTAATAATTAACAAATTCTTTGAACGTTTCTTTATTATAATAAATGCTGAATGACATTTGGTTTTCTTATCCATTTGATGCTCTATAATTTTACAATACTCGTATAGATCATGTATTTAAAAAAAATAGTCAAAATTTTCGATTGCTTAGTAATGGTAATTTGCATTTTTTGTATTTGAACTTTCATTTATTCAAAGTTACTAATTCATTCATTTTTTAAATTACTTAAAGCGATTTCTTTTTCACGTATCCTAAAATTTTTACGCAGCGGTATAAAAATTCCTTAATACTATTCAAATTTATTAAATTTTAGTCATGCAAGATGTTTGAAGTTTAAATTATTACTATTAAATTGGTTTAATACGCATTTCATTTCTATCAAATTTAAAATAAATGAATTTTAATCAATGTATATAAATATTTGACATTTCCAATGTACATAATATAACTGAGCGATTTTGAAAGTGTATATTTATATTTGAAAAGGAAATATTTAGAAACAAATTAAGAGAAAAAGGAAAAACAATATTATAAATAATGTTACTTTATTTTATAAAAATTAATTATGGAGCATCAAATTAGATGTAATAATAAATGATTTTGAAAAACAATTGTCCTTCTGTATAAATGAAAAAATATATAAAGAATTTAGAAAAACTAAAAATAAGTAAATATGAAACATGTCTATCATATAAATTTTTTTAAATAAAGTTACAAAAATATATTTTTCTAATCTTGCCCAGAAATTACATAAGCTCTAAATTTTGTTTTTTATATTTTTTTAAAGAGATAATAATGTTTACTGAATTAAATTATGCAAAAAATATTTAACTTAGTTGAGATGTTGATGGATTTAATAAGGCTAAAACAATTTAGCATAATTTATAGCAGACTTATTTTAAGAGACATAATCACAAGAAAATCACAAACATTCATTTAAAGCGTTCATAAAATAAAATAATAACAAACGGTACAGAATTTTCTTTAACTAAGTTATTTAAACTGATTTTTATTTTCTGTGTAAAATTAAAGTTCATTTTTTAAAAATTTATTAATAAATAGTAAATTAACGGAACGGAATTTAGTATATTTGACTTTAAAATATTAATAATAATAAAATTAGATGTATTGTTTTATACTTTCCTAGAAAATATTTTGTTTTTTTAAATCAACTTTTACAGCGACACTTAAAAAGAAAAATATATGGAAAATGTATTTTTTTTTAATGGCAAGGGCTATTAATGGTAAAACGGTATTCGTGAGGGGGGGGGGGTTGCTTACATCTGAAAAATAAATTTCACCATTTTTACAAAAAATAATCAAAGTTAAAAAAAATTAAGTACCATTAAGTGGAGTGCCCCCCCCCCTTTCAGCTGCTAGTTCCCAATAAAAGGGATTGCTTGGGGACCACATTCGACAATACTACGGATTTGTTATCAGTATACGGCCGGCACAGCAACTCGCCGTTGTTAGCGTTGCCGGTACCGGACCAGATTCGGTAGATGTGCGGATAACTGTTGGTATACAATCGGCACAGCAGAGTGCCGTCGATTCTACCGGCGTTGCCGATACCGGACCGACTATGCGCCTATCTATCGGACGTCAGTCGCGCGGCGTGTCGAAAAAGTTACGGAACCGGTACGGCAGCGGTGTCGTGCCGATACCGTCGGAAACGGCAAAACGACAGTCGGCCGATTGCTTACCGATAGCTCTGTGTTTGCTGGGTATATATATATATATATTTTTTTTTTTCATTTACAATATTATTTAAGATTATTTTTTTTCACGTTTTCTAAACAGGCATGTATCACTGCAATGATAATAAACATGAAGGTTAAAGTTCATATGCATATTTAATGTATTTTTTTTAAATTATTATTTTTAATTCATAATTTCTCTTTATTAATATTTCCATTACAGCTTTAATTGTATATATGTAGTAAATTATAAGTATTTTAATAATAACAGGGAATTTAAGAAGTACGGATGGCTTAATACAAGTTTTTATAAAGCATCATAAACGTACGTATCGTAAACGACCTTCTAAAATATTGTATTTCTTTCAAATCCAAAACTTCAGATCTATTGGTGTAAATAGTTAAAAGAAAAAGTGCGAAATTAAACTCCTAAAACTTGTATACATGACTTGAAAAAACCCTTTGAAAATGTATTTTTTTTTTGTATATTTTCTCTGATCCAAATTATTGCCTCTTTCTCATAATAAAGAGTATATTTTGTCATGTTAAGGATGTATAATACGATTTTTCATTATGAAAATATGGCACTTTATTTCCTAATGTCCTCTAAACAGTTTACGTGAATCTTGTTTCACTCAATTTGTGCATTAAAAAACTATATAACTATGTTCCAAAGCATATTTAACGTGAATAAAAAGAAACTGCATTTAAGCATCGTACTGCAAAAGAAATTTAAGTTAATCGAAATTTCAAAAGAATTTTTAAGGAAATGCATGAATGCTTTTAGGAGCTCGGAGATTTCACAAATAGTTAAATTAAACAAAATATGATTTGAATGTGTTCAATAAAATAAGCAGCAGTTAAATCGAGGATTTAAGCATGATATTAATTTTTAAAATGTCTAGTTGTTTTTAGAATTAGATTTTGAATAATACATAAAATCCGACACTTTTTATTTTGTTTAACAGTGAATTAAAGCTTGAGTTTAACTTCAAATATTTATCTTTTTAACAAAGCAAAAAATCATTAAAAAATCAATTTAAATATTTAAGCAAAAGTAAATTTCTGACAAAGCTTCTTATATAATTAGAAATACACAATTTTACAGTAACGGAAGCTGCTAGGACATTATCAAAAATACTTTAACACAAAAGTGAAAAAATTTAGAAAAATACTGAAGCTACTCTGTTAAATATTTTAGAAAACTGTCCAGTCATTTGATCTTTTTTATAGAATACGGTTTCATAACCATAATTCAACTCTATTCTGACCACATTATTGTCCATATTATGGTCAGAATAGAGTTAAATTAAGGTTAGGTAACCATATTTTATAAAAACGGTCAAATGACTGGACAGTTTGCTGCAAATTTTTAAGTGTGCTAATTTCCTTTTAGTATGGAAGTACATGAAATAAGCAAAGGTAATTGCAACGTAAATTAGATTTATTTTCATAAAGATGGGGTTTCCACTTTTGAATGTATAATAATACTTAAAATGTTGTAGAAATAGAAAACGGAATGCTTTCTAATTCACATGGCTGTATATTGTGTGCCATGTGTTGCTGTATAGTGACTTTTATTAATTTCGAAGTGATTGAGCTAGTTTAACAGATGCACCAACGTAACTTCGATATCCCGTTACCAGTGTAAGTGTAGATGAAATAGCTTGGTCCATTCTGGCACTGTCAACTTAATCAGCACATACTTGTTGAAGAAGCTTTGTCTCCTCTGGCACTGGCAGAACTGGTAGAGTATGACAGAAAACCCTGCAAAATTTGGAACGCAGTTTTCTCGAGGTTTCTCCACACTAGTTCTCAACGTCTTGTTTGTACAACAGGGGTACTCCTTAGAACATGTAATCGTTTAATGAGTCGTTTTTAATAGGAAGGAGAGATTTAGGTATAAGACTAGGTCGAGGCGGAAGAACATTTTAAAGCAAGTTATCTAAGTCGTCTGGGTCAATTTATAACATTGCATCAATAAACCGCCTAAATCAATTTCAAAGATTGGAAATGCAAAAGTGATAGTTCATTCTTTAATTGATGAAAGAATAATATAATTTAAAAAGTTGATGGTTATTTAAAAAGGGCAATTAAAAATGCACCAAACAGAATCATTTTTCGTGGTTTGTGAAAATAAACTATTTTATTGGTCCTTATGCATTCCAGGCGTTAATCCTTTTACAAATTAGTTATTTTGCAGCAAAAATTGTTTTCTAAATACGTGAAACACCAGAATTACTCAATCCGCATATATGGAAAATATGTTCCCATTCGGACTCTTTGTTTAAATTGATATTGACAAAGTGGCAAGCGTATACTTCCCAAAAAGTATAAAAAGGCTTAAAAACTAAAAATGAAGTATATTCTTTAAAGTAGAGTTATATGACAAATTAAATATAAACTTTGTTAGAGTAAAAGTTTTTCTAAACAAGTTCTGTTTATGCTATTTTTTTTATCCTTACTATAAGTGGCTCATTCTTCATTAACTATATTTTATTAATTTCACTCCATTTTAAAAAGTATAAAACACTGTGAGCAGAAAATAAAAACTTTAAAAGTGAATTATTCTGCCAAAAACCGAAAACGTGTTTTCTGGAATAACATTACATAGTGCAATTTATTACTACATTTGTTCAACTTATTTAACAGATAACGACATTATGTAGCCAATATGAACGTTACAATTTAAAAATATTTAGTAAGTTTTTTTTTTTTTTTCATCAGCGTCTAAATGTTTCTCAAATTCAATTAAGACAGTGATATTCAGAACAATATAAAAAATTAATACCTAAGATTCTTTCTATGAAAGAATTAAATATAAATATTTATATTTATATACTTTTAATATTAAAATAATTCAGATTGATAATACACGCGATATATTCATTAAATTATCTAATAATCTAAAAAAGTACATTTTAACATAAATGAATAAATTAAAATCTCCAATTTTTATTTAACTAAAACTTAATTGAAGTTTTTTTTTATTTATTTAGTGTGAAAAAAAGAAAAAAAATATATATCATTAATAACTTTCATACATTTATATTTCCTCATACATATATATTAAGAAATAAAAACAGAGCAGTACATTTTTATTACACACTGGTGACAAAACAATTGTAATTAGACATTTTTATATCACAAAAGGATAATAAAATAATTTTATCGAGGAATTAACGTCATAAGAAGTATATAATGAGCATTTTCTGCACTGCCTTTTATTCCTTAATAAGATGATATCTCTAGTACTAAATTTTGGAAAAACCGATTTGTGTGCAAGTGTAACCATGTGAAAGTATAGTCTGTAGACTATCAATTTCCAAAATTTTAAGTAGATGGATAAGATAATAAAGGATAATAAAATGGATGGATAATAAAAAAAAAATATTTTTCCCACACTGCCTCTCATTGTGCGGCGACAGTAGCGCCCCAGATGCTCCTTGTACTAGCTGTCTCCTTTTAGTCACTCTCCAAATAAATGTCGCCAAAAACAGTAAAAAATACAGACAGCAAGTTGCCGGAACACCCCTGTGATTGGAAGAGATTTTTCTGTTATTTGAAGAAATCTCTGTTTTGTGATTGGTGAATTTCAGGAAAATTTTACCTAATACGGAAAAGAAGACGCAGCACAGTTGCCGGAACATGAATGTGGTTTGAACAAATTGCAGACTTAGATTGGAGAATCCCAGATATATTTTATGTTAGATTGGTGAGTTTTTCATATTTTGGGGGAAGCGAAGCAAATCAAAGCGGTTTTAACGAAAAAAGACAACTGAAAAATTTGTTCAATTCACGGATTTTTTTTTTAGAGTGTTCATACAAGCAACTGTTCTGTTTAAAATATAAAACAAGTGTTATATAGCAGCGTTTCTTATTTATGTTATATATACTTTATTTAATTGAAAACTTTAAATTTGTTTTTATCGAAACGGCATTTCTTAAGTCGGTGGACATGATTACAAGTTCTTAACCGATTTCAATGTAACTTTGCGAAATTGTAGCTATTAAAATTCCCTTATCCTTGAACGAAAGAATTTAATTTCTGATCAACATTAATATTTATGCAAAATAGAAAAGCGAAATTTTAGGCCAAAAAAAATCCTGCCATTTCAAAAAATAGTCATTTTGTTTAGAATTACCATAAATTTATTTGCTTCGCTCAAGGACAAATATGTTTATTAAATTATTAAAATTGATTGTCGTCGTTTGTTTCTAATGAGTGGTTTTGAGTAATCATGTCTACAACACAACACTTGGCCATAACTCATTATTTTTCATTATTTCTGTACACAAAAATTTGAGAATAAATACTACGACTGGCGTATTTGAACTTACTAATTGTCGTTTTTTATGTATTGTACACTTTCGGAGAAAAAAAAATTACCTCCGATCCGAGATCGTGACTGAACGTAACCCCATAACTCATTTGCATCATTATTATCAGGAGCGTCTTTTTTATTCAGAAATTTCGGATTCACACCAGAAATTCTAAATGGTATTTTTTCCTTTAATTTGGTGACAGTTTTTTGAGATTGTATGAAGTAAAAAAAAATTCTTCTTTTGGAATTTCCAGTATGACTTTTGAATTTTCGAATAAAAAAAATTCTTGAAATGCACGAATTTATGCTCAAATAATACAAATGCGCTAATGTGTATCTACGATAGCATATAAATATATGGAAGTCACCAATGATATAGAAAAAAGTTTAAATTTTCTCAGTAGTTTTAAGAACTTGTACTTTGTATTGTGATTAAATTGAGTTTTAGTTGTTTATTTATAACATTCTGAAATTATAGAATTTTAACGTTTGTGTTAAATACACATAATATGAGATTCTTCCTATTAAGTCATTAAAGTGACTCTATTATACGTTTAATTACTTTTTACTTTAAAATTTATTATTAGAAATGGTAAAATATATTTACTGTTAAATAATTATCGTTAAATAATGATAAATGTTATAATAATCATACTGTTACGTAACACAATATATTTACAACTAAACCAACTCAATCAAAAGAGCGTGTGACGTCAAAAGATCAGAAACTAGAATTCACATTACTTTATTTTTAAAATTGCTAGAATATTTATTTTAATTAATATAAATTATTCCTTATTGTATTTGTTCGTAACCTTTGTGAAATGCCAATACCAAAAGAATGGTCTTTGTAAATAAATTTACAATATAATCTAATTTAATTATTAAGCTATTGAATATTTGAATTTGAATTTGAATTTTTATTTGTATTTGTACTTTTAACACCACCAAAATATTTAATGGCATTTAAGTATTCTTTATATTTCTCTTTTAATAGGTAATTACATAAAGCGTTAAAAAAAGGTTTATTAAATTTTGTAATGCATGATATATTCACTCCATTGTGAAAATTCTATGCATTAGCATTTCAATTTTTGAAGCTGATTTTAGATTTTTTAAGTCATACAAATATCAGTTATCCTTTAGTTGGTATATTTGACAGTTGCCTCTAAATAGGAGCAATTTCGTTCTTTTAAACACAGAATATTTTCTATTGAATCGGTTAATAATAAAAAATACTTTGGAGTACGTGTCCGATAAGATAAATATTCAGATACAAATTTCATATTCGAAGCGATATACCTGCTCTTACCTGCTCTTACCTGCTCTTACATATATTTCAAATGTTTTTAAAATTTACTAAGAAAATATCAGAAATTTTTCAATTAGGTTTACAAAAAATATTAAATTAAAAACAATGTACTTTTTTAAACTGTAACTTGGTATTAAGTGACTATACAAGAATAATGCCATTCAGTTTTTAGCTGCATTAGAAAATGCCAAGCATGCACTGGCGTAAGTCAGGGCTTATAAGTTGATTTTCTACGAAGTTAATTACAAAGGAAAATGCATCTTCTGTGCAAAACATTTTCAGATTAAAAGCAATCAGTAAAAAGAAAAATATTTTTTTTAATTTTATTTATTTATTTATTTATTTTGAGTCAGTTGCGTATATTTACGCAACTATTTGGAGAATTATGTATGGAGAATTACTGTTACGTGTCAGAAATGCATAAAAATAATACACTGAAAATGGGAAACAAATTATCACAAGAATGCGTAATGTATAAATGAATGCCTAATTTATATTAATTTGAAAGTACTGAACAACAACAAGAAATAATTAAAAACAACATTAGGATTTATGAAAACATGTTTATTTTTAAGTAAGATTTTTTATAGTTTCAGACGGAGGACATTTTAAAATATTTAAAGACGTTGTTTTAAATAGCGAAATATTAATATAAAGGAATCATTGTTTGACTAATCGATGTATTGGCTTTTAGTATTCTAACCGGAGTGCTTATTTTTTTTTTACGTGACAAAACTTTGGAAAAACCACGTTTGTCGCAAATTTTGCAATAGCGTTCCCGCTGTAAGATTACAGCTTCTAGGTGGAATATTCTGATAAACGACTTTAGCTATATTTTATAAAGAAACAGCCATATTAGTATTTCTAATTATAAAAATACATACAAATCAACTATAATTCATTTTTATGCTTTTTTGATACAATACATTCTGTTTTTTCCGGGTCAAATTATAGACTGTAACATGGAAATTGACTGTATTTGGTAACTCCTATGAAACATAAAACGGTACATTTCCACTATAGAGATATTTGTGTTTAAAAAAAAATCTTAGTGCAATTTAGACTTCAGAAAGTAAAATTTGTTGCAAAATAATATAAACAGTTATGAAAACAAACATAATTAACTTTTATGATTTTTTTTACTATTTTATACTTGTTTATACTATTGTATTGTTTGTTTATACTATTATATTAATGTATATATCAACATTTTATTTATACAAATATATTATTAATGTTTTTCATCTACAGTTTACTTCTGTTTGTATATAAAAATAGATACGGTGTAATCCCCAGTTATTGACACCTAACCAGTAACTGACACTTGAGCAAAAATCTAACTCAAATAAACATTTTGTTGCATAATTCTGCAAACTAATGTCATCTAGTGATAAATGAGACACTTATTTTTAATTTGGAGTCCATTTATTCACCACTAGAGGGCCAAGAACATATTCAATGAGGAACAAACTTTTGGGAATACAAAAAGTGCCATTTTGGAACAACCATCTTATTTCTAAAATTAAGGAAGTGTTTTTCTAATCTATTTTTGATGAAAACATCCTAAGCATTTTTTCTTAAAGTTATACATGTAGAAATTAGTTTAAAGATGAATATGATATGTTAGGGCCATGATTTAGGGTTTATAGTTTTTTAATTTAGCTTAATGAGGGATGGCAGTTATTGGATCCGAGAATTTCAATTTCACCAGTCTCTGACAGAGGCGTTAATTTATTGGTTATATTAAAGAAAATTGAAATCTATTATTTGAACTGTTTTAAAATGCATAATAATAAATTAAATTTATCTTCTAGTAAACACCATTAAAAGTTAAGTTGTTTTACCAGTGTCTGACACCAGATATCAGTTACGGGCTCATAAATGTCAGTTATTGGATATCTGCATTACTAATAATGCAGTTCTAAATATTACTGTTATATAGTCTTACTATTTACTCTGCATTGCTAATAATGCAGTATAGCTTACTAAATACCACTTTTTATAATTAATATTAATTTCTTTTGTTTTTATAATAAAGAATAAAGGTTTTTAAAGCATTTTAATATTTTAAAATAGAGTGTCAGTCACTGGTTTCACGTTGTGTCAGCTATTGGTGTTTCAAAATAGAGATGGTGTCAGTTACTGGGCTTTTTGACCATATTTATGAATAAAATTAATTTTTAATAATAAAATGTATAATTTTGGAAAATTTTGGCAACAATAACTTTTTAATATATCTCTATTATCCTTTCAAATACTAAAGTAAAATATAAAATTGATTTAAATTTTTGTAATAGTGATTTGAGCATGAAAGAGTCCTTAAAGTGTCACTTACTGGGCTTTTCACCATAAATAGCTTGTTCATATTAAATAAATTGTATAAATATTGAAAAATATACCTGTGTATATGAAACAGTCGATACGTTGACACAAAATATGGCACCAAATTTTCTTCAAGAAACACAAACATTAAACTATTATACTACATTCTTATGCTCAAAAATTGCTTCTGAATGGGCGTAATATTTCTGGATTATTTTTAATAAGTCCTGAAATATGAACCCTCTTCCTTTACTTTGACAAATGGCTCACCAGTCTAATGAAACTGCATAGTATCATTGTTCAATGCAACGCCTTTTATAAGCACTCGAGTAATTGTGAAAGTAAGCATTCAGACGTATGATTGATTTTGAAGCATCGTAAAATTTTAATCTGTTATAAATCACTAGTAACTGAAGTATCAAGATTTATTATTTGGAACCAATGGCAAATGGGATTAGAACTCAAGTATGGGATTTATATATCTTGTCATAGAAGTGGAATTTCAGGTTAAACGTGATAAACGACTAAAAAATACTTTATGGTTGTTAAATATTATTTTTGTATGTTAATAAATGTATTATGTTATTTTTTAACAGTATTTAATTATTTTAATATGTATGATATGATTATGTAAAATTCTCAGCAAAAATGTCACATTTTTATAAAACGTGATACTATTACAAAATAACTTCATTTAATATATATATATATATATATATATATATATATATATATATTTAAAGATTAAATTATATGAGAGATATGCTAATACGAATTTGTCAGGACTGAACATAGATAATAATTTTGTACAAACAATATTTTTATTAGTATTACAATTTGATTTAAACTATAAAATATCGAACGTGTTACTGAACTCTAATTTCCGATTGCAAATAAAAATTTAATAACTAAATTAAATCAAACCATATTTTTTAAATATAATTATTTTGATATATTTTTTTTTGTTTTATGTATTAATTTAAAGGTTAACAGTAATGAATGTATGTTCAATGATGTGGAATAGCTATAATTTTTAATAACGATACATGTCATCAGAAAACGTTTCACTAATTGTTTGCCATGCCTAAATTATAATTAATCTACTTGATGTTTTATTGACACGTTGGGGTCACATTTAAGTAACTAACACATATGACGGAAATGCACATTTAAAATTTATAAATTAATATTTTTTATTATGTTATACAACTTATATCTTGGTAAGATGCACAAACCAAAATACAGTAACACTAATTAAACTAAAGAAATCTCGCTCATTAGAAGACAAAAAGTCCTTCCGGCCTGTACCGGGAGGAAAAGGTAGCTTTCCTATATCTTCGTTTTAAAATTTTAGCTAATGTTACACGAAAACAGCAAGTTAAAATGCAAAGAAACGTTTACAAAAGATTCGTTAATACTGGATTTGAATAAGAAATTCGCCAAATTATTGAACAATAGCCAAATTGGCTTCGTTTATAAAGACTTATTTTGGTCGCCAAATTTGGCGATATTTCGCCAAATGTCGCCAATTTTGGCGAGAATTTGGCGCTAACGGATATGAATATATAGTTTTATGCGTCTGATTGGGAAAATTATTAACAACAATGAAATTTTTTGTAATGTGCTGTCTTGTTTCAAAATGTCAGCTACCCTAGAATTTCAAACTGCTCTATCTCAGCCATTTTTTAAGATAGAGGAAAAACAAAAAATGCTCTGGAATCCTCGTATCAAGGCCTAACACTTAATTAAAAATAAATTTGAATTTTTAATTTTTATGTATATTTATTTTAGTTTTAAATTTTTAAATGGCCGCCATCTCGAAACAAAATGGCGGACCAAGCTGGCCAACGAACTCGGTCGAGACATTGGTGACCTTAATACACACAATTAGTTTCATCAAAATTGATTTATAAATACGAGCGTTATCGTATGACATAAATCATATATATATATATATATATGACTTATGTCATACGATAACGCTCGTATTTATAAATCAATTTTGATGAAACTAATTGTGTGTATTACATATATGGAGATATATATATATATATATATATATATAAATCAACATTTGAACGGAGGGTGGTTTTGGGGTCTGGGGGTCATGATCGGTGAAAATATATCGAAATTTTCCGGAACTGCTTTCCTCCGAACGGCTGCAATAGGTAGCTTTATACTTTTTTGTATTGAAAGCTACCTAAAAGGCCCAGTGTTAAAAGCAAAAAAAAAAAAAAAAATATGTAAATGAAAAAGATAGTTAATATTGTTATTTAGAAAATACATATAATCGAATTTTAAAAGAATTATCACTTAATGTTAGGAAAGGGGAACTATTAAAGAGAAATCGCTCGTTTTTAATCCACAATATATACTTTAGTTACAACTTTGCGTTCAGATCTCAAATTGCATGATTTTAAAATAAATCTTACTTCCTTATTTCTTGATGAATTTTAAAACATCTTTATGCTACCTAGTAGTAATGACATTCAACTTGAGATAACAGCAATATTAATGCCATATGCTAATAGTAAGATTTTTATACATATCTCAAATATGATTTTTAGACAATAATTTAAATCCTTATTTTTATGTTTCCGTGCAACAAAAGGAAAAACGGAAACCATATAGTTTTGCTTCGGAAATCCCGATTATGGAAAATAACGTAAGATATCGTCATAAAATTACACATTTATGAGTTTCGGAGTTTTTTTTCTTTTTACATATTTTGTGCAATTTTCTTTCGTCCCAAATTTCACGGTTTTATGTCAATCGGAAGTGCTCTTTTGAGAATAAAATCTTACTTCAGTTTGACCTTTTTTGAGTACTTCTGTTTGACCTTGAAAATTGAATGATGACGTAGAAAATTGGCACGAAGGAATGTTTTATAGCATATGCAAAGAAAAAATCCGAAAATCATTAATTTATAAATCTATGGCGATTTAGTCCGTGAAAAACACACGAAAGTTTTAATCGAAAATACTGATCATATATTAAAAAAATAGGACAACGGAGATTAGTACTCGTACCCTGAAGGTTCCGTACTGATATGCTATATTACCGTTACAAAACAGTCCGTTAGACTGTCTTAATTTGGAGTTAGTACCAATTTTTTAAATTCATGTGTTTTACACGTAATAAATTTCCATAGTGTTACAAATTAGTGATTTTCACATTTTTTTCCTTTACATGTGCTATAAGACGTTCTTACACACACACACACACACACACACACACATATATATATATATATATAGATAGATAGATAGATAGATATAGATATAGGTATAGATATAGATATAGATATATATTTATTTAATATATATATATATATATATATGTGTGTGTGTGTAAGAAGATGATATGTAAATAGTTGCTTTACTGGAATTATATGAATAAATAGACGATGAATAACATAATATGCACTTTAATACAGTCCTAGGCAGATAACTCTACAATACTTTCCTCATAATTTCTCTTCAACTATTACACATTTCGTGCAATATATACAATATATTTATATTCCAAAAAGCCAAATAGGCCTAACAGCGCCTTTACTGGCTATATCTCACGTTTATGCTTGCTTCACAACAAAAATTAGAAGACTGGCTCTTTTCCAATTTTGAAGATATTAAAATCTTGCTCTCGCGATCCAAAATATTTATACCTCGTGCATTTAAATCATGGATAATAATAGTACTAAAGCGTCAGTTAATTTGGTGATCATGGACGTCATAAAGCAAATACAGTGTTAAAACTGAAATCCTAATAGGTGATCCTGACGTGATGGCGTCTCGACATCAGTATCTTGATTTATTATGTTTTTCATGCCTAAACAGTTAATTTTTTGAGATTTTTATTTCTTTCTGGATATTGCTCTCCATCATTAGAATCTGCATATCTAATATCTCTGTAATTTCCTTCCGGATATTGCTCTCTATCATTAGAAGCTATATACCTATTGCTTCTAGTATGATAAGAATTTGAATAAGCATCTCTTCCACTACAAGCTCCTTTAAATCCATGATGAGAATTATTCTTATGTGATGGTTGTGAATATTTTTGCTCATTATAACTAGACTTGCATGATCGTTGGCCAACATAATTTTAATTATTTCAAACATGATAGTAGCATCTATTCATGTATCAAGGGGGAAAATTTGGATTATACCTTGCTTTTGAATTAGGTGAAGTATTTTCTGTTATGTCTTGAGGTATCAAAGAATTTTTAGTCTCAAAGTTTTCAGGAATCTCAGATTCATTTTGGTAAGAATTCTTGGAACTCTGTTTCCCATATCTATACGTATTGTAATTTCCATGGTTAAATGACTGTTTACAATATCTCTGGCCCTATTATTGCTTCTGTTATCAAATGGTCTTTTAAAATTTCTGTTCTTTCCCTTATGATCAAAATTCCTACTGTGATCTTTCACATAGTCTTCTCTACCATGTGCAGGACTACTACTTTCATAATTTTCTTCTGTAGTTGGATAGTCAACATTCCATTCATCGGATAATCCTGTATATTTTGTTTTATTCGGCATATATGTTTTTATTAATTTTCTTATTTTTTCTCTGTTTGCTAAAATTTGTAATATGATTCAAATTCACCGTCATTTACGCAGTCGATATTAACCATATCTTCCCAACCTCGATTATCGTTGTTTATACTTGCTTCATCGATTTTTGTTGGTACTTCGTTAATTTTAATGTATCCTACTCGTACTGTGTTGCCGCTTATTATTCTAACACCATCTTCCGTTACTTTTAACGGCATGCCTTCTACTGCTTTTCTGCCTATTACTAAATCGCAGTCCGTCTCTTGTACCAAGTAAAATTTATCCTGGATTTCTATGTCATCCAAGTAGATTTTATGCTAGAAAAAACCCGTTGGCTTAATTTCTTTTCCAACTATATTGTCGCTGGTTAGTTTTGGCGCATTTATTGCAGTATGATATCTTGAACTGGCGATTGAAACATCGCTTCCTGTATGGATTATTACGTTTGTTTTTATTCCGCGAATATCTAGGATTCTTCCTTTTTTACCATTTAACATGGCCATATTAACTATTTTTCTTTGCGTGTTTTGGGTCTCATCTTGGTATTTTGTTTCTCGCCAATTTTGATTACGTTGCGAGTAAAAATTTTAATATTCTTGTTCTGTATTATTCGCCATGGCGCATTTTGCACTCATGTGACCAGGGTTGCCACACGTAAAACAGATTATATGCGACTCTTTGCTTCCGTAATCCCCACTGTGTCTATTTTCAACTTGGCGTCTTTTCGAATTGGCGTAGTCAGCCACTCTCAATCTTCTGTCATCAAAATCGCCGCTTGTATCCTTAACTGGTTGTTTATTGTAAACCCTTGGTGCTGTTCATAATTATCTAATTTATTAACTAAGTCATCAATTTTCTTTATTACTAACAATTCCTCGGCAAAATGTGTCTTCGTTTCCGCAAGTAAATTATGCCGAATTTGATTAACTACAATTAATTCCGACAAATCTTCAAAGTTATTTACTTGAAGACCTTCAATCCATTGTTGAAAATACACCTTTATTTCACAAGCGAAATTTCGCCAATTGGCTGATGGCTCCTTTTTAGAAGAGAAAAATTTCAGTCTAAACTCTTCTGGCGATAGGTTGTAGCGTTTTAGCAGAATATTTTTTATGTAATCATAATTGTGAACTTCGGGTTCCTTTTCCCTTTTTATTATATTGATCACATCTAACGGCATTAGATTAATTAAATAGTTTACCGATTCTTTTTTATCAATGCCCGTTTGCGCCATTTGCCTTTCGTACATAGCCAAATATAAACTAATACCATTTGAATTTTCGTGTTTAGTTAATAAACTAAGCAATTCAAATTGCTTACCTGGATGTGTCCTTGGGTTTTCATCAATGTGTTCTCTTGAATTTTCTTGCATCTGATTTTTTTTAATTACGAAATCTCTTTCGCTTCCGCAGTCTTTTTGCTCCAATTCTACTTTCCATTTTCTCTCTTCCATTTCCATTTATATTTTCCATTTCTTTCTTCAATCTCTTCTTGTAAGCTTTTCTCTTCCATTTCTATTTTCAATTTTCTTTCTTCAATCTCTGCTTGTAATTTCTTCTCTTCAAGTTCTGCTTGTAATTTTTTCTCTTCTCTTTCTTTTTCGGTTTTCTCTTTTCCAGTTGCTATAACTACTTCTAATCGATCTTTTATAAACTCTTCTTCGTATCTCTCCCAGCTTTTGATCAGCTTTATTAGGACAGGTATCGTCGGTTCTTCTGGTCCTTCAATTCCGCATTCTTCGCAGAGATTTATTAGATCAATTCTCTTAGCATTATTTAGAGTTCCCATGTTTATCTTTCAATATTGTACTTGGAGTAATATGATTACGGTTTCACCTTGCCAATTCGTAACCCAACTTTTGACACTGACGTTTTACAACACTTTAGCTTTGGTTTCCATTTCACTACTAGTAGCTTTTACTTTTAATTATCCCGACCGAGCCCCCAAAAATGTAAGAAGTTGATATGTAAATAGTTGCTTTACTGGATTTATATGAAAAAATAGACGATGAATAACATAATATGCACTTTAATACAGTCCTAGGCAGATAACTCTACAATACTTTCCTCATAATTTCTCTTCAACTAATACACTTTTCGTGCAATATGTTTATATTCCAAAAAAACAAATAGGCCTAACAGCGCCTTTACTGGCTATATCTCGCTTTTATGCTTGCTTCACAACAAAAATTAGAAGACTGGCTCTTTTCCAATTTTGAAGATATTAAAATCTTGCTCTCGCGATCCAAAATATCTATACCTCGTGCATTTAAATCATGGATAATAATAGTACTAAAGCGTCAGTTAATTTGATGATCATGGACGTCATAAAGCAAATGAAGTGTTAAAACTGAAATCCTACATATATATATGATTAGTATTCCCAATTATGGTAATTCATGAGTTTGTCGCGTAATAAATTGGCATAGATTTATAAGTTAACGATTTTTTTATTTTTTCATTTTCTTGTATTATAAGACTTTCCTTCGTGCCAAATTATTTCAAGGTTCTACACAACCGGAAGTACTCTACTTTAAACTAAAAGCTCTATAGAATACTTCCAATTAACCTAGAACCTTGAAATTTGGCATGGAGAAGATTTTATAGCACATGCAAAGGAAAAAAAAAACATTAATTTCTAATTTTATGCCGATACATTACGAGATTTTAGGTACATATTAGCGATTTCCAAAACGAGAAGCGTTCCGTTTTTACATTCTTAGGTACAGGACCCTTAAAAAAGCATAATATTATAAATTAATCTTTTTCGGATTTTTTCCTTTACCTGTGCTGTAAGACCTTCCTTCGTGAAAAATGTAAAGCTTCTAGTCAAACGGAAGTAGCCTATAAGTTTTGAGAGTAAAATCTAGAGGATTACTTCAACTTGAACGCAGAACCTTGAAATTTGGCAAGAAAGGTAAGTCTTATAACAGGTGTAAAGGAAAAAATCCGAAAATCTTTATGTCACTTTATTACGTGAGAACCGCATGAATTTCCACTGTCGCTACTAACATCAATTTATCAAATTGATAAATATATATTTTTTTAACAATTATATAGTATAACAGTACGGATACCTCAGGGTGCGAGATTTACTCGCACGTCCTGATTTTTTTAATAAAGTCTATCTTAAAAGTATGCGGCCTATATGTATATTTCATACATACGTAAACCTCCCAACATATAGGAGAAGGTGGCTTAAAATGATCCTAACGGGTAAAACGATCCACATATGTTTTCTTCCAGACAAGTAGCGCTATCTACAGGGTAACACATAAACTAGTTTTGATAAGTAAAGAAGAAACAATGGTGGTATTCAAGCGATCGCAGTGTTACTCGTCTGAATAGAATTCTTTGAAAAATTAGTTTTTATAACATCTTTCATAAGGTAGGCACTAACTTCCATATATTTAGATATACAGTCTTTCATGTACAGAAATATGACTTGGTTTACTTAATGGAGTATATTTTTAGAAGTGAATTACACTTATGTATTGTCATAATTACTTTTATATCCTTTATTTTGCATTAAAAAACAATTTACAATTATTTTTAAATGAAGGATCATTTTGCCCTTTGGTGAGGGTAAAATGATCTTTTGGAAACTTTTAAAAAATCAATTTTTTTTCATTACTCAATTTGGCTTCAAAATATTATTAAAATATATTTATAATGCAAAATATAGTGTAAAACATACAAGCAAAGGCCCAAAGTTTTATTTAAATAGTTAGGTTGTTTTACACAAGTTTTTCCCTTAAGGGGTTCATTTTAAGCCGCCTTCCAAAAAAAAAAAAAAAAGAATATTAGAATATTTGATTTTTCTTTTCTGTGCGTGCGTGTGGGCTTATTTGTCAGTATCTGACTGATTGGCTACATCTAAGTAATTTCGGCAATATTATAGGCCTCAATACGAATTTATTCAACTCGAGTAGCGAATATCAAATTGGATTTTTTTAATTACATTATTTTTATATAATTTCCTAAAAATTCAAACTGTAATTTTGTCAATCCTAAGTCAATCCTTCCACTAAAACTGGCCGAAATTAACCTACCTAGAATCTTTGCCTAGAATCTACCTAAAATATTTACATTTGATCAAGAAAACTTAAAATTAGACTAATTAAATTTACTGAATAAATCAGTTAAGTTTTTATCCCTTGTGTTGTCTTGTTTTGTTTCTAAAAATAAGGATTTTTACTAATTCGTAAATTTACTTTTGAAGCGTACTTACAAACCGAATTATTTGAACTATCCTGGATCGCTTTATATTTCATAAAATCCATACATTTTTCTATCGTTCAAAAGTCTACATTTTCTTGTCTCAAAATGCGTAGAATAAGCAAAATAGTAATGGAGATTTGCTTCACAACATTTTAAAATACATGCAAAATTGATCCTAAACATTTTATATATTTGTAAACTTTAATCCAACAACACAATTTTTTTAAACAACAGTGCAGTAAAAAACGAGTTTGTCCAAAGTAACAGCAAAATCCTTAAAAATTGTAGATTTTAGAAATGTTTTTAATTTTTTTTACTATTTCTTAAGTTTAATTTTGAAGCGTACTTACGAAACGAATTATTTGAACTATCCTGAATCTCGTTATATTTCGTAAAATCCATACATTTTTTTTACTAAATGACTACAGTATTTATCTATAATGTCTAATATAAAACTTTTCATTGACATATCCCTTTCGGGTATGGTGTACTATTTATAGTACATGTCTATCTATTGAGTATTATTTTGTCTTAATAATTATTTTCGTTATTATCTTTCTGTAATAATAGTAGTATATGTCGATACATTTATTATTATGACTTCTTTTATGCTTTATCATTCAGTAATTATAATAATAGTTTTCTTAATTCTCTTTTCACCGTTGGCGATTTTTTGTATTCCAACCATCTGTTTCACTCTTTAAATTTAAAATTGGGGTTACTTTTCAGAACGTATAAATTGTGATAGAATATAAAAAAATATTAGAAAATGTTATGCCTGTTTAATACTGTTGTAGTACGACATTTTCCTAAATGTCTTCAAAATTTTGTTCCTTAGTTTATTGTCCCATGAATAGCACACAAAATAATTATTTTTGTTAGATTTGAGTAAATGATATATCCATTAAATATCGATAACCTTTAAATTTTGAGATTTGGATTGCTACTTTTAATATTATTAAGGTAAATGTAAATTTTCACAAAAATTGAAAAAAAATGGAATCGAAAGAGTTAAGTCTGTGTCTACTATTTTATGTTTTAAATTTGTTTAACATCTAAAGAAATCCTTAAAACTGTGCTATTAAATATTCCCCTTTAATTTAGTTTCTGATATTGGAAAGCAAGATATACTGAACGTCACTCCATTACATCAGTGAAATCTGTTAATTGTAATTTCAACAAAATATTTTTTTTATTAAATTAAAAATAATAATTATTATTATTTTAATTTGTGACACTCTAATAATATGACATAACTTTAATATTAATATTTGAACACTCCTTTCACATTATTATGTGCAAATAATTTAATATTATCTCTAAATTTAATACATATTTATTGTATTGGATAATTATTTTGATTTCATTATTCATTTATATATATTCAATTTCTTTTGAATCTAATTGTAATTTAGATCTAATTATAAAAATATAAATTTCCATATCTAATTGCCATTGGCTTGCTAAAGTTTCGAATATAAGGTATCATTCAAAACATAAAAGAATTATTTTGTGTAATCAATTATCCCTTTAGTTTCATACAACGTTAAATCAATTACTTTGAAATCAAATAATGCAATTAAAGTTGTCACGTTTTCTTTTTTCTTTCATGTCATTTAACGATAGTTAATTATTAAAAGGAAAACAATTGCGATAACATTGCTGGTTTATTTTTCCGATCCTGAAAGATTCTATTTGTGTATTCTATATCTCGATATTATTAAGAATTATGCAATAAAAACGATAAATAATTAAAATGAATTATAGTATATGAATTTAAGATTAAATAATAATCAATGCTATAAGACTTAGTAGTTGAAAGTAGTTGATTTATTTGGGAAATACGATTGGTTTAAAAATTCATTTATCACTTTTTCACATTTATTTCCTATTTCGGAAAATATTATAGTTATAGTTAAATAAATTCTCGCTTTGGCAAAATGCTTTGTAATACTTAACGAACATTTGTTTTTATAATCTATTTTCCTATAAATAATGTTTCATAATGCAGAATAATATTTTATAAAACTTGATAATCTACTCGCATTTGGTATGTTATTATTTTGGTATAGATCAATAAATTATTATACTAAATAACATCAAAAAACAAATTTTAAAATATTGTAAAATATTGTACGTTTGTAAAAGTCTGTGAAATATTTTAAAACATTTTTCTTTTGTGGCAATTTAAGTTTTTATCATTCTATGTAAATATCGAATAAAAATTCCTCTTTTCTTATAAGTTTAATGTTTTCTTAATTTTAATTCCAGCTCAAAAGCTTGTTTAAAATATTTGGAATTATAATTTAGACATTATATTTTGAAACGTTATGGTAAGTATAAACTTTTATTGAAGGAAATACAATTTTATTGTAAGACACCTGATTTAGAATGCCTTCTCGAAGATGTTATCAATTAACATTTTCATGCATGTAAAACTCTAAAAACCGTTCATTGCCGTATTGCTCGAGCCGCGTGAACCGTTTTCTAAATGTTAGTATTTAGCTTATGTTTGTGATTAGATTGCTAAACTCTGACATCAATAGTGCATAAAAATGATTGGAATCAGTAAAATTATTATGCTCATCTTGTACACCAACATTTTTTTTTGTTTACATTTAAAATAGAACAATTATAGATATAGTATGCATAGTTTCTTTACAAACCAAAAAACATTATTCTGCATGTATCATTGTTTATTGAATTTTTTTTTTCAAGTAAAGCTTACAAAGATATTATCAGATTTCTTTTTATTGTCCGAAGTGAAAATTAGAGCTCTACCAAAAATTCGGTTCTGTTTACGTTTTCGACGATTTTCGGTGAATATTCGGTTTTGGTGAATAAACATACAAACATTCAGTGCATACCGTAATGTTAGTCGGATATTTCAGGATTCTGTTTATTAAAGAAGCTTTCCACAGCCCGTAGTGTATTAGAATAATTTTAATTCATGCTATCATTGTTTGACAATTCGGACAGGATTGATGACTGTAAAGCACAATAATAACAATTGTTCATTCGCAATAACAATAAAAAAATAATTTCTTTACAAAACGAAAAACATTTTTCTGCATGTATCACCATTTATTGTAATTTTTGTTTACGTAAAACAGAGACAAAGATATTATCAGATTTATTTTTATTGTCAGAAGTGAAAATTAGAGCCCTAACAAAAACTCAGTTTTGTTTACGTTTTTGATGATTTTTGGTGAATATTTGGTTTCGGTGAATACACATACAAACATTCGGTGAAAACCTTGAAGGTAGTCGGGTATTACAGGATCTTGTTTATTGAAGAAGCTTTCCACAGCCCATAGTGTCTTAGGATAATATTCATTCATGTTATTTGTGTTTGACATTTCGGACAGTATTGATGACGGTAAAGTACAATAATAATCATTGTTCGCACTAATAATAAAAAAACAAATATGTATAATTAATATAATGTGCTGAAAGTTGAAGCTGCACTGAATCTGAATACCAAACAACGTGGAAGTATTTATTATTTCTCTGTTAATTGAGTTGAGGATCACTGTGGAGACGCGAAAAGTTTTTGGTTTCCGTTTGTTTGTTTGTCTGTCCGTTCCGCGATTTTCAAATTTCATTTTTAACTGAAATGAATATCGCATATTTGAATAATGGATTTAAACGTAAAATTACTAATGCTAAATTTTCGGTACAAAGGTTTTGAATATATCCAATAGCTTTGAAAATTTGCTGATACATTCATTAGAATTTAGAAGTTAATTGTTTAAAGTATTGGAAAATTGTTTGCATCTGTTCGGGAAATATAAAACATTTTATGTTCATTTTTTTTTAATTTAAAATGCATTTTTTAATTTGCTCTTTAATTTATTAGTTGCTTAGCAACCATATTTCAAAGAATATCGAAATAATAAAATTTAAGCATTTCACCCTATTTTGCTGCAATATTTTATTTTTGCAATTATTTTTGTATTCAACTGACATAATCGAAGTATTTATTTTAATACAAGCTCATTTTTTTATGTAAAATTTTACATGAATAAAAATTCATAAGAATTTCAGAATATCATTGCATAAACCGTGTTTAATTAAACGCTTCTAATTTCTAAAACCTCCGAAGTATTTTATATGCCTATAAATATGTATGTAATATAAAAAAATCAAATTTCGGATTGTAAGAGGATAAATAATATGAAAAGTGAGATTAAAAATCAATGACTTTTAGAGCTGACGTTGAAGCTCCTGATCTGCAGATTTGCTAGTTATAATTACGTTGATGTATTCGTTTGTATCTTCAAGAGGAAAGAATATATATTTTTCAAAGAATTTTTATATAATTTTACAAAACATTTTACATCGTTATCAAGCTATATCTATTCATATTCTGGTTTTGCTAAAAAAAAAAAAAACCCTCATTTTTCTATATAGTAATTTACTAAATTACTCTTTATAAATATTGATTTATCATATTAAAATAAATGATCAACGTAAAAATAGCACAAATACAAAATATATAAAATAGCAAAAAACTGTTTTGGAGCCTCTGAAGCTCCATCATCAGTGACAAAGTTAAAAATTTTAAAAAACTGATTTAAAACTTGTAAGTATGCTTGTAAGTATGGTTGAGTCTCTGCTTGCGGCCAAGATTGATTGGCGGCGAGTGTTTAAAAACACCAGCATATTTCATTCCATCTTGTTTGCGAGCGAAGACGCAAGCATACTCGCATATCCTAAACTTTTAAATCAGTTTTTAATCTTTTTAACTTTGGTACTGATGATGAAACTTTAGAAGCTACGAAACAGCTGTTTGTTATTTTATATATATTTAATTTGTGCTGTTTTTACGTTGATCAGTTATTTTAATATAAATTCAATCCACCTATTTTAAAAATGATTTATCATAGTCCTGGATTATATTTCTATATTTACGTTTGACTACAAATCTCAAGTAAATGTGACTTTAAATATGACATTTTTTCCAATCAATTAATTTATTAAATATGAAATAAAAATATAAATAACGATTAGTTTCTGAGAAGGAATAATGATTTTTTTTAAATTACTGTTTAAAATAAATATGTCTAGCTGGCATTGGAAAGAAAAATATTGGAACATGTTTTAAATATACAGATTATATACTTGATTCCGTTCTTCTCAAACATCTGGTAAAGTTATCTGCACCAATAAATTCAGTTTCTATATATATATATATTAAAATGTTAAGGACAATAAGATGAAATAACTGACTTCGACCGCAGAAGTAAATGCTGAAGTTAGATTTCGTATGCTGACAAATTAAGAAAACACGAAAAAAGAATAATTGGCATTGTTACAGATTATCATTTAATAAGCAAATACATACATATTGTATGCACATATATTATGAATAATCCCCTGTACAGTTCAATCAAAATATTCGAAATCCATGCGAGATGCATTTGTTACACGAAAATCGAATTTTCTACGGAAACGCATTAAGATTATACAGGGTCATTCATAATTCCCTCCGGGGCTTCGAAACGTTATAGTAAAAAAACGACGACGAATATGAAAAAAAGAAACATATGAAATTATTCCGAAACTATTCAAGTTTTACTTACATACATTACAGGTGTTCTATGTGTGAACCCTTGGTCACACGGCATACATCCATGCGATAGTCCAGTTCCTACCATACTCCATTTCTTTAAATTTCCGGTACCACACATGAATTGTTTTGTCAGTTGGTCCCTGTTTTCGATATGTATTACGAAAGGCCCGTTGAACTGACACCAATGATTCAGATTTAAAGAAACGGAGTATGGCAGGAACTGGACTATCGCATGGATGTATGCCGTGTGACCAAGGGTTCACACATAGAACACCTGTAATGTATGTAAGTAAAACTTGAATAGTTTCGGAATAATTTCATATGTTTCTTTTTTTCATATTCGTCTTCGTTTTTTTACTATAAGTTTCGAAACCCCGGAGGGAATTATGAATGACCCTGTATATATATATATATATATATATACTTAATTAATGTAATTATTTTATATATATGTATATATATATGTTACGGTCAATATGATTAATCCGTTTATTATTAATAATAACCGGCCTTTATGTCCGTTCATTATTAATAATAACTGGTTATTATAAATAATGACCAGATTAATCATATTGACCGTAACATATATATATATATATATATATATATATATATATATATATATATATATATGTATAATTTATATATACTTAATTAGTGTAATTATTTTTCCAGTTTTCATAAAAGTATAAAAAAATACATTTGCATTGTTATATATTTGAAAAAAATGCATTATTTATAAATAATTATCCCTTTGATCTACTTCGTCATCGAAATCCGTATAGCAGGTTTAATTCAGTTTCTGCATTTCGATACCCGTATTTTTTATTTGTTAATATTGTCGTATTTAAATACAGAATTTCTATCGTTAAAAAAAGCAAACACAGTTACGTTTAACATAGAAATCAATCATACAAAAAATAGGTTCCATATTATAGTAAAAAATATTTTAATGGAAAATGAAACAATCTTGTCTTCTGAATCTCACTTTAAATATTGTTTTAAAAAGATCATTGTGTATTTATAGTTTATATTAATTTTCATAATTTATTTATGACATTTCTAAAATTCCATCAATTCACTTAATTTATCAAAATTTTCAATTTTTAATATATGTACTGCAATAAATAAATAAATAAATAAATAAACAAATAAATAAACAAAATAAATATCTAACAAAAATTAACAATTGTTAATTTTTGTTCGGATGCTTGGCTGCCTTTGAATTTACCCACTGCTGATGAGGTCGCAGCTTGTTTCTGTTTGTGTTTATTTTTACATATATTTTCTACTGTGTTTTCTTGTGTTGTCTTGTTTCTGGTGAGGGGGGTGGTGCTAGTTCAGGCCAAAATCCTGTTTTTGCTGGATTATATATATATATATATATATATATATATACACGTGTGTGTGTGTGTGTGTGTGTAAAAAGATGGTATGTAAACAGTTAATTTACTGGACATATTTGAACAACTAGACGTTGAATAACAAAACATAAAGTTTAATACAGTCCTAGAAAGACAATTCTACAATACTTTGTTAGTAATTTCTTCAAAATATTTTACACTTCTCGCTCAAAACATACAATATTCTTATTGTCACATAGTCCAATTAGGCCTAGCAGTGCGCTAATTGACTCTTCCACACTTCGACGCTTCCTCGATGATAAAAATTGTAAGACTCCCTCGTTTTTCCGATTTTGAAGATATTCAAACCTTGAACTCGTGATCCAAAATTTTTATATCACGTGATTTGAAATCATGGATAATAAAAATACCAGAGCGTCAGTTAATTTGGTGATCATGCATGCCATAAAGGAAATGAAGTATGTTTCAACTCAAATCCTACATATATATCGAAATTAATTTAATGTTGCATTTAAATATCTAGTCCTCATCTTTAGTCTTATAGCTTTAAGTACGGTTAGGAGTGTATTTATTTGAAAACATAAAAAAAACAACTTCTTAACCCCTTGGAGACGAGCGACACGTATACGTAACTCATGAGATGCTCAGAATCCTCGATTATTCCCACCAGTTAATTTTTATTGTAAGCTTTGCCTTATTTAATGATAGCATTTCTGCGATTCAATTAGCCAAAAATTTCTGTTTTGAGAAACCGGTGGTAAAAGATTAAAAATTCTGTAAAGGACGCTCGTCGAGAAGGGGTTAATTAATTATTTAAATATTACTTAATCAAAATAATTAATGGTTATTTAGATATTGTTTTAATCTTTAACTAGATGGCAGCACCATATAATGATTTTAAAAAAAACTATTACTACTATTCTTTAGTATTATTTTTTAGTTATTGTTTATTATAAAACCAGATGGCATCACCATATAAATTTTCACAATTTTTTTTTTCTCTTTTAACTGAAAACTTGGAATACAAGTGAAATTTTTAAATATTCCAATAATATAATATATATATTAAAATTATTTAAGTTAAAAAATATTTTTAGTAAATGAATTTATAGTTTTTATATTATTTATTTGTATTTTTATATTTTAAATTAGAAATAGTTAAAATCACAATGGTTAAATTAATAACCTGCTACTTTTAGAAAATTAACTGTAATTTTAACTTGTACGTTTGAATTCACTTATTCACTTTACCATGTGCTTAGCACAAAACATTTTTGGCTTCGGATTCTGGACAAATTTATGTTGTAATGTATAGATTTTCTTTGTCTTCCTTTGTATTTATTTGTTTATAAATGGATTTATTTTCTTCCGTTTGATTTGTAGTGTTCTATTTTCAAAGGTATCCCTTTTTTTTTTTTTTTTTTTTTTCCAATTTCTTTCCAATGATTGTTAGGGCTAGGAATTGTCACAAAATTTTGGCTTTAAGCTTGTGACAGTTACAGAAAACAATCATTCTTTGCTTATAATGTGGTTTCCCAGCCCTTGAAAAAGTAAATTACATTATAAGCTTGCATTTGTGTTTTTTTTTTTTTTTTTTTTTTTACTTATGTTTCACTTTTTGAATAAATACTTCATTTGTTAGGACTATGTTTTATAATGTGTAATTTGACATAGCTATTTGGGATAATAATTTCATTGCATTTGGTCAGTTATTTCTGTTTCAATGGTTAATTTTTGCAATAAGTTTATATATATATATATATATATATTATTTGTTCCGGCAGAGCTGTCTGTAGCTTGAAAGGATAACCGGAATGAAACCAAAATCGGTACACATACCATTCGCGAAGGGGGTAGAATAATGGAACAATATGGACAAAATTAATTGCAATAATCGCCGGCAAATGGCGCTTTTGAGTGTGAAATGTAATTTGTAATATTGTGTACCGTGGAGGTGTAACAAACCTTAACCCCTTCGCGACGAGCGTATTTTACAGAATTTTTAATCTTTCACCACCGGTTTTTCAAAACAGAAATTTTCGCCTAATTGAATCCCAGAAATGCTAGGATTAGATAAGGCAAAGCTTACAATAAAAAATAACTGGTGGGAATAATCAAGGATTCTGAGCATCTTATGCATCACGTATACGTGTCGCTCGTCCCCAAGGGGTTAATAACTCCATAAAAATAGGTAATGCGCTAGGCCTTTCGAAAGAACATTGTCTTTCTTCGTCAGGCTTGCAACCACTCAAGCTGCGACGCAAAGAAGACTTGCAATCACTTTCAAGGCATGAGCAAGACAGGAGGAGTCTTTCTCCTATCTTCAAAGTGGTTGCAGTCACCAGTTTATTCAATACATTAAAATGTGTATTTAATTCATTCAGAATGTGCCCAAATATTATCGTTTTAGCATTTATTTTTACATTTTAATGTATTTAACCCTCTGAGCGTTTTGAAAAAGGGTAAAATTGTAATGTTATTTTCTCTGTATTTTATTTTAAATGCTAAAAAATTATGATTCTTTCAGCATTATATTAAAAAACACTTAATTACACATATGAATGTAACCCTTGAGAGTATTAATCATTCTTCAATGTTTTGAAAATTCAATAAATCTATAGAATTATATTATTTTAAACACTGCATATATTGCAGTGAAACCTGGAGCTTAGTGAACGGAATATTACGTTCCACACGCTTAGAGGGTTAAAAAAATAAAATAATCTTTAATAAAAACATTTATTTTGTAACAAGAGTACAAGAAATTTTGCATGTAAAACTTATAAGTTTATTTATGGTAATGTTTTGAAAAGATAGAATACTTCATGTTAGAAGGATATAAGCTTGAAATATTTGTAAATAAAATGAAATATATATTTCCATTTGAAAAAGCATTTTATATCCCAAGAGTAATTCATACGCTCTGAAAATTTTTATATCATTTATCTTTATGCCCTGAAACTCTTTATGCTCATATCGCATATCTGATAAACTAGAAAAGAGTTATTATGATTTCATTCCTTTGAGACACTTGAACTTTACTTAAAAATTTGCTGTTTCTCATTGTTAAAACTTTTCGGTTTTAATACTCTTATTTTCATTAATGTACATGTGTTTATTAAATTTTCTATTATATCACCAGAGAAGGAATTTTGCAAATAAAAATCGGCTTTATAAAAAATAGGAGACAAGAGAAGTATACAGAAGTTACACGAAAGATAGTTGAGAATATTAATTTCATAAAATAAAAGCATTAAAAAGGTCTAAAAATACCAAATGGACTTTATAGTCTGCGTTGTGACGCATCATGTTTTTGCTATTTTTATCTTAATTTCCAGCCTGTTGTGCAATTTTATCTTTTTATTTTGATGTGTCGCTGTTTCCTGTTTCATATTACTGGCATCGGAAAACAAAAATTAATTACTAAAGGATGAGAATTGATTGGACCTTTTTTCTTGCTGATGCTGAAAAAATTCTTGAAAATGTAAAGTCATTAATTAAACCAAGTTAATTTCTATTTCAATTGCATAATAGTATGTTTAATTTAACAAATGAGATGGGTGAAATAACAAAAAAAGTAAATATATCGATAATTTCAAAGACCGTTACCAATCTTTAATTGAATGATGCGTAATTAATTTATTTCATCCTATTTTAATTTTATTAAATATTTTATAGAAAGTTTATTTAAAGTTAAATACTTGTTGATTAATTCAAGAGTTATCTTTATGACGTGATGTAAAATTGAAAAACAAATGCTGCAGTATGACCTTGTTCGAATAAATATTTGTTAAAGATGATTCCAATTACAAAAATGCAGTATGAAGACTTTTCTTTTGAAACTGAAGGATAAGTCTTGAAATGAAAATGGCTCTAAAATATTGCATTATTAAGAATATTTCCTTTAGTTACAGTTGAATAGGTAATTTCTATGCGTCACTACAACAGCTCCTTTATAAATTAGTGTTCTTTATTTGTAGAGTAACTCAAATGCATGATTTTTTAATCAAACATTTTATCTGAAAAGTTCGTTTAGAAATAATATATTTCAATATGTGTGGGTGTCTTTTTATTTTAAAACATAGATTTATGGACTTTTAAAATAACATTATGCAATATGAATAAACTTTCATTTCAACAGAACCAATATTGTAAATTTGCAATGTTAATTAGGTTAATTATATTTTTTTCGTAACCTTATATATAATATTAGTAAATAGTCCTCTCCAAATTAGTCTGACCTTAAAAACTTTTCACAAGATTTGAAATATTTCAATGTTCAATTAGCATGCATTTTCTTTTATGGTTTTAATTGAAAAACCTTTAAATATTTATATTTCTCCTGACAGAATGATAAAACATTAAAGCTAATTTTGATTGTCATTTATTAATTAGATAAAATCCGTGGAATTATGATTTATTCTGTGGATTTTTGTTAAGTTAAAACTGAAAAATTCTACGTAGCATTCGAACATATTATTTGCACACAATATCTCTTACTATTCCATATTTTTGATTTACCTTACTACTTTTATTAGTACTACCTTACTATAGTACTACCTTACTAAAATATAAAGCTTACATGAAAAAAAAATTATATATTTCAGACCAAGAAATATAAAATTTATTTTAGTAGGGAATTCAAAACGATATATTCTGCAAAATTGAAAATTACAGAAGAAGAGTGGGTTTGACGAAAATATTGACTCAATATTCTTGACGTTTTTATCAGACACTTTCATTAAAAGGGACGTATGCTGAAAAACTTTCGATAATATTATTTGTCGATAATATTGAACATCTCTGAAGATTTTTGTCCGTCCTCTTTTTTCTTGTAGAAATTTCTTTTTCTCTTTTTTAAATTTAAAGAAATGTTTTGGAAGTTGTTACAAATGGAATATGTAGTATTTTAATTTATTTTTTTAAAATAATACATATTGTAATTAATGTGTGCAATGAATGGTATTATTGTTTAACTTATATTTAAGACTACATAGATATTGATATTTTAATGTGTGTAAGCACATTGAAAAAATATTAAGATAAAAAAAAACATTATTTTTAATTGTATACAATTTATCTTGTTATAAGGATTAACTTACAAATTAAATATTAATCTTATTTTTTAAATTTCTGTAGTAGCAGTTGAAGTTGAAGACACGTAGGAATAATATGAATTTATCAACTTTGTATAAGCATTTAGTAAACTCTCAATTTTAATACGTTCATGTAAATACAGGTTATTTAGACAAAGAAACATGTTGTATATATTTTTTATCGCTTTTGTTTATTTATTTCATGCATTCTAAAAATAACAAATTCTTAGAGCATGCATTTTCTGTTTGTTAAATATCTACTTTTGGATGATTACATAGATATTTAAATTCCTATATATATATATATATATATATATATACACAAATTCAATTATAAATTCACACCAAACCACACAACGTAGACGAAAAGCAAATAATAACAATTTACCTAAACTTAAAAAATATAACCAACTTAAACTATAATTCGATTAACCAAACACAAAATTAATGACAGTAAGACAAAACCTAAAAGAAACAAACCAGAATACAGGAGGGCACTGCTAGCGACATGCACAGCAGGATTAAAACTCGTTTTGATGCATTCAACGTACCGTTCACCTGCCGAGACCGAAATAAATTATACAATAAACTGAAATTCAGAATAACACTCAACAGAACACAACCCTAGCTAAACTCAACTAACAACTGTTCAAGACCTCCTTTAACATCTAAAAATGAATTCAGTTCAGCTCGATATTTACTTCTCCTTATAAAATTAAACATATTTCTCCTTACAAAATTCACAGGATAACCCTGCATCACAGACTGGGTATTCCACTTCATAAATTTGCCAACCGCATCGCTAAACATTAAACTCAATCTCTCAATACGATTTAAACCATTCGTAAACACATTTCTAAAAAATGAAATAGAAACGATTGGATCAAAATGTAAGATGTTTATAGTTTTGAAACCGAATTCGTTTTTTTTTGTCATAAACCCTTGCAATCAAATTGTTATTTTCCAATTTTAAATTAACATCCAGATAATTTAGGTATTTATTATCCCGGGAGTAGAGTTCTGGCTTTAGTCTTAGGATGATAGATGTAATTTAGATTTAGATTTGCATTATTTAATCCAACTATTAAAAATCATCAATGTACCTGTATCTCAATATTTCACTATTTAAATTATTGTTATTCTCATATGTATGTAAGTATATATCAGCTAAAATTGAATTGCAACTCCCCCCCCCCCACATTGGGTTTCCAAGAATCTATATAAATACTCTACTCCCCTCATACAATTAATTATATTGCACCACCAACTGAAACAAGTTCTGAAACTAATCTTTATCGCTATCTCCATTGTTATTTTTGTTATAAAACTCAATAACTTTGTCATTTAAATCTATTATGTCGAAAAGCAAGTGCAAAATCATATGCAAACAAACTTTTTATGTTTTGTTGTTTTAATAAACGTAGATTCTGTACTCAGCACTCTGTGAATCACTCCACTCAAAACCCCCAACAATTTCTTATTAGCGGACTCTATATATGAACCATATCCAAAAGTTACAATTCTAAATTTCAGAGGTTTTTTATGAAATTTGAACTAGAACTAGATTTAGGAACCATTAGTCCAACAGATCGTTTGTTGTCCGGCTTTAATCGATTGCTCATTTTTAATCATGAATAATATAATCCGTCAGGTAGCGCCACAAATTTGTAACCAATTTTAGTGTCCATGATTTTGGTGGATATGATATATTATATGACGAAACAACCTGTCAGCTGGTGCACTAGTGAGGGATGTTGCCATAGCAAAATCACACGCTGCTCTGTAATTTGAAATGTATATAAACCCGATTACTGGTGATGTATCCGAGCTGGAGTAAATCATCCAATCCTGACCTTGATAATATATAATAAATCAGCAATAACAAAAACAAATTCTAAGTTTTGTGTGTGATTGATTTGCTTTGTTGGATAATAACAATGACTAAAGTTTAAATTATATCTGCTGTGTAATGAAGAAAGTCTCTAAATAATAGAAAAAATAAACGAATGTTAATTCGCATGAAAAACAAATATGATTTGGTTATAGAATAGTTACTTTAATACAGTACATCGTTGCATTATAAGTGTAATATAATTTATATAATGGGAACAGCAGCATTAAAAACTATATAAGTTTAAAAAATTGCTATATAAATCAAAAATATACTATATAATTTTAGAAGAAGTATTCTCAATTTCTATTAAAAGTGCTTTTAAACTTTTAAAAATAAATTTGTTGTAAAGTAGTTGCTATTGGCCAAGGGCTAATTTGAGTACTAATAGTTAAGACGATTTTATATGGATTAATTTTGTTTATTATTTCCTTCAGAATGGATATTAAGTTTAATAGAAAAAACTATATTGCGTCCTAAAATTTAATATCAGATCTGTATATTATAAAAACATTTATTTATTTATTTATTTATTTATTTATTTTACATTCTCTCGATAAAAAATAATTTGATACTTCGTCTTCATGTATATATCGATAAATAATAAATGTATTTTAATAATAGTCATTTTCCTTTTCTAAAAAATCCAATTTATTTGATAGTATTCTTTATCTCATTATCCATGCATTTTCATTTACCAATTACTTTTTAAATTATATTTGATTATAATGTTACTAATTCCAATATCTAATTACCTTTGATGTACAAAAAGTTAAAGATATAGCATTCCATCCAAATATTAAAAACATTCTTTTGGTTAATCAATTTTACCATTGACTTTGAGTTATTGTTAAAACAATTACTTTGTAATCTATTGAAATCAAATAATAATATTAAGAGAATGCCATGCTTTCTTCTTTCCGCCATGTTCGTTAATGATAGCTAATTATTATTCAAAGGAAATTGGTAGCGGTTACAAAAGAGAAATATTTTACCCATTCCAAAATTTGTCTGTCTGTGTTTTATAGATATTTACATTCTTAAACGTCTTATAAAATATATATATTAAAAAAATGTATCAATTTAAAATTAAATATTTTTCTCCGCTGAGCCTTTTCAAAATCGAAAAGCTATATTGCAAAGAAGAACTGCTTTTGAAATTGATTTGATATTATTGCTTGTTTTCTTAATTATAAATTCTTTACAATATTTCGACTTTAGTTAAATAAATATAAACTTTGTGTATATTATTTTTATTGATGACTTTTCTATGAGTCTTGTATTTTCAGACAAGATATTTGAGAAGTCGTTTATATCCAACTCTTATTATTTTCTCATACAATAAAGTAATGCAAATAATGGGCATATGAGTATAATTTTCAAATATTTTTAAATATTTGAAATTCGCAGGTTAAAAAAATTGTAAGAGATAACTTTTCTTATGTAGTTTAAATTTTCGTCATTCCAAAACGAGAAAAATTGATTACAATAAAATGCTATTTTTACTTTTTTCTATCTATAATAGAAGAAAGTATTGTAATCTAAATTTTTTTCGACTTCCGGTTTTCGACAGATTTACACGTTTTAGGGGTCAGAGATTCCGAAAAACATGTTTTTACAAAATGTCTGTCTGTCCGTCTGTCCGTCCGTCCGTCTGTCCGTCTGTGTGTCTTCATTGTATCATCGAAAAATGTATAAAGCTATGCTTCAAATTGAACCACATTTTTTTTCTATGTTTTTGGCTATGGCAAGCAGGTTCTATTAGAATTTAAGGATATTTCGACGAAAGGGATCGCTGTGATCGATATTTTTATTCCATTTTCACTATTGTACCATCTAAAAGTGTATGAAGTTATGCTTCAAATTGAACCACATTTTTTTTTCTATGTTTTTGGCTATGGCAAGAAGAGTCTATCAGAATTTGGGGATATTTCGACGAAAAGGGGCTCTGTGATCGATATTTTTGTTTCCATTTTCACTATTGTACCATCTAAAAGTGTATGAAGTTATGCTTCAAATTGAACCACATTTTTTTCTATGTTTTTGCTTATGTCAAGCAGGTTCTATTAGAATTTGGGGATATTTCGACGAAATGGGGCGCTGTGATCGATATTTTTGTTCCATTTTCACTATTGTACCATCTAAATGTGTATGAAGTTATGCTTCAAATTGAACCACATTTTTTTTTCTATGTTTTTGGCTATGGCAAGTAGATTCTATCAGAATTTGGGGATATTTCGACTAATGGGGGCGCTGTGATCGATATTTTTGTTCCATTTTCACTATTGTACCATCTAAATGTGTATGAAGTTATGCTTCAAATTGAAGTACATTTTTTTTCTATGTTTTTGGCTATGGCAAGCAGATTCTATCAGAATTTGAGGATATTTCGACGAAAGGGGGCGCTGTGATCGATATTTTTGTTCCATTTTCACTATTGTACCATCTAAAAGTGTATGAAGTTATGCTTCAAATTGAACCACATTTTTTTTTCTATGTTTTTGGCTATGACAAGTAGGTTCTATTAGAATTTGGGGATATTTCGACGAAAGGGGGCGCTGCGATAGCCATTTAAAATTTCAAATTCAAAAAGATGTGCAAATTCAAAAAAATTAGAAATCCTAAAACTTTTTTTCGTTAAATGTTCGGCCTTGATCCGGAGAATCCGGAACAATTTTTGTTTTGCCTCTATCTTAAAAAATGGCTGAGATATAGCGGTTTGAAATTTTAGGGTGGCTGACATTTTCAAACTAGACAGCAGAATTCATCCATAAACGGGTTTAATTTATGAATTTTAGTTAACATGGTTTCGGCAAATTTTCTTTCATTGTTTTAACCATTGTTCCTATTATATGCTTATCACTATATATTTATATTCGCCAACGTCAAATTATCGCCAAACTTGGCGAAAGTTTCCGGAATATCGCCAAATTTGGCGACAAAAATAAGTTGCCATAAATGAAGCCAACTTGGCTGTAGAGGACTAATTTGGCGATATTCTCATTCAAATTCAATGTTGACGAGAACTGGGATTGAATCTTCTTTATTTAGGTTCCACGCATTTTAGCTTCGTGTTTTCCAGTAAAATTAGCTAAAATCATAAAACCAAGGAATAGGGAGGCTATCTGTTCCTATCGGTTCAGGCCAGAAGGACATTTCGTAGTTTAGTATACATCGGTTGTACGCATCCCTGTAACCCGACGATTCGCAAGCAGCTGACGTACAACAGAATGACGAAAAATATTGATTTATTGGCGATGTGATAGCGAATTTTGAAGTATTAATATGACTGAGATAGAAGAAAGTTTTGGGATTGGCACATTAGACTAGTTTATTTTTGTGCTCAGTTCTATCTCTAAATGCAAAAGTAACATTTATCACTTTTATTTACTACTTATTTATGTACTATTTTAATCTTAGACCGTAGTTTGTACATTGATAACACTTTTTAACTCGTTGTACAGTCATAACACGGTTTAACTCATTGGACACCCATAACACGGTTTAACTCATTGTACACCCATAACACGTTGTAACTTTTATCAAATGAATTACCATTAGACCATTCTGTCACAGTAATTTGAACTGAATATGGATATTCTACACTTACGTTTCACTTCACAAACATCACATATAATCCACATTCAACATGATTGCGACATACGCGCAACATCGAAATTGAACGAATTTTAGATAAGTAAACAAATATTAACTTGACGAGAATGGCAGATTCTCGAACTTTGGTGCTGTCCAATAAAATAATACAGACCGTATGCCAATACTACTATTATAAAAATGGTACTCTATTTGGAGGTCAACATGCATAGATACTCTAATGAGACCCTCAAAATTATTTTATTTTATTTTTCATTAAAGGGCTAGATTAACCAAAATTGCTTTGCTTGTATTTAAACGCATAATCAATTTCCTATAAAATGAGGTATATGTTATGCCTGTTCATGAAGTCTTTTTAAGTACTAGGGGGCTCAGCCCCCTACTCGCTAACGCTCGCCAACCCCCGGTGAATTGCAAGGCAATTCACATTGAGACCGCTACGCGGTCACTGCTCGCTCGCCTCATTTTATTTTTCTAGTAATTCTAGCCAGAATAAGTACTACAGTAAATCATTTGAACATATGAAATTGACAATTTTTTTAATGTAAAAAAGTAATTGAAAACACTGTTGAAAACGCAACTAAAAATGCATTTAGTTGATGCTACTAATGGTCATATAAATAATTTAAATACTATGAAAAGAGGATCTTGGAAACATAATTAGCACCTATAATATTGTACAGCACGGCTTAAATTCATTAAAAAAAAAAACACTACGTGGTAGGAAGATAGTTTATCATCAATGATTGTTTAAATTTCGTTCAACATTTTATTATTCTAATTGATTATAATTTCTGCAAAATAAATTATTTTTACTTCAATAAAACGGCAACAGATGGCAGCAGGGAATTCTAGAAAGTATATATTTTATTATCTTCGATTTTTTGTGTGGGTGAAATTCGTAAATGAATTCTAAGTGAATTCATTTGAAAAAAAAAATGAATTCATTTGAAATTAACACTATTTATAATTAAAATGAGGAATCATCTCAGACGCTTTGGATTACGTTCATATTATTTTATTTTTAATAATTGCTAGCTTCAGTTTCACTGCTCTGACACTTTCCGCCATATTGGAGGCGGGGCTAACACAATCTTTCTGCTCATTGGTCTGAGCTCTGGAAACTACGATTGTTGCCAACGATAAGGTAGAAATTCAGCCCTATTTCCGCGCCACGTAAGACAAATATATATATAGATTATACGTAATAGAAATTCGAAATCTACCTCGAAACATAAAAAAAAAAAACATGTTAATTTTAAAAGCCTACTTTTACAATTTTCTTTTGTTGTTTAGACTTAAAACGTATACATATTTAAAACACAAACATCCAAATGTAAAAATGGCGTTTACTAAATCAATGGGCGAAAATACACTGTAAAAAATTTTGGTCCACAATTACGGTACATATACTGGTAACTTTGTGGCCAGTATATATACCTTAATTTAACTAGACGGTATATGTACCGTAAAATATTTAAAACATATGTACCGGCTGCACCCCCCCCCCCCGTCTCCTGAGGGCTGCACGCATTACGTCAGAAGAGCAAGAGCATCACTTCAAGGGTTGCAGTACACAGAGGCGGAGCTACCAGCTTTTTCCTTACTGAAAAATAATTAATTTACCGTATAAATAGTGATTTTTTTACTGAAAAACAATCATCTTACGGTATAAATACCGTTTATAATCGAAATGGCATATATACGGGTTTTTTACTCTTAATATACCTTAGAAGTACGGTACTCATACCGTAAAGAATGAAAAGGGTACAAGTACCGTTAATTTACGGTACATCTACTGAAATCTTACGAAATTTTTTTACTGTGTATACAGTGTATGTACCTTTTGTCCTTTATGTATTAAAAATTATACTGGATATTTAAACATGACATTAAAACTCGGCGCTTTTAGTAATATTTATTATTGGGATGTGATATAAAGCAGAAATGAGAATGGTACTCTTTGATTCTTAAATTGCCGTTTGAAACAAATTTTAATTAAAGAAACACAAAATAAATATTTTTGTGTTGAAAATTGAACGTAACGTTTGAACTGAAAATATTTCTACTATTGTTAGTTTTAAAACATATAATCTTAGTGTAGTCAAATAGGTGATCAATATGCATCAGGAGATTTGTGAATATTACGTTGTTTATTTATGAATTTTTCCGAGTTAAGCAAATATATGAATATTTATTAAGTGGAATTATATTTGAAACTTCGTTTAGGAACAGTATATTTTAACACGTGAATAAGTAACAGCATTCCATTTTACCATTTTTTTAAAGTAGATATAGATTTATTTTAATATGCATTTTTTAACATTAACGGCGTTTGCCTATTTGATGCGAAATAAGATAATAAAATTCCATCTTATATATGTTAATCCATTTTTTCTTCTAAAAAGTATATATAACACTTATATCATATGTTCCTGCAGGCATTTATATAATTTGCATTAATAATGTTTTAAATAAACCTTGATAATTCAATATTTGTTTGCTTCTAATAATCTTCTAATATAATGAAATATTTTTCATTATGTCCATATATGAATAATGCATAAATATGTTAAGTCTTTTTCTAATACTTAATTATTTGCATGTTATTATTTTTTCGAGCTTTGATACTTTATTGTCGTTGCTGTCATTATGAAAACATTTCGTACAAATAGATATTTAGTCCAATTTTTTCAAGATATAATCTTATAACAATTCAAAATATTTACTAATACACACTGAAATAAAGAATAAATTAGGTTTATTGTTTTCATGTCTAAAAAGAGTGAATACAGATAGTCAGGGAAAATATGTTTCTCAAAGATTATGAAATTTTACACTCTAAAAACGACATTTTCGAAACCGAGCAAAAATACTCAAATCTGAGTACACTCTCAGAAAAAACTGTAAATTTATGAGCATTTGCCCTTCAATTTTCACGGGCAACAGCCTTATTTAATGAAAAACGGTCTGATCCACTAAATAAGTGGCCTTATCCCTTAGAGAATTAGAAAATTAAGAGCAATCCTCACATTCTTACAGTTCTAGCCCATATGTTAGCAAAAATACGGTACGACCCCATACATTGTCCTCCGCTAGGGTGTGTCCCTTCATTTTACTCGTGTTTCGAAAATTTTAACCCGCCAAAACAGCGATTCTGTGATGATTATCTAACGTGCTACGTGCTACGGAACAGTAAGTAAAGTGTTATTGTGTTTTAAAGTGCATTATATCCTGTGCATTATAATGCTGTATTACTTTGCCCCGTAAAATTACGGGCTGCACAAAATGATGGGCATGGACTTTTTTTTATGGGTTATGACTGGAATCTCTGCTGCAGTAATTTTACTGCAATTTTTTTAACAGTGTATGTCGCACAGTTCAAATGCCTCCGAATCTAAATTACTCAAGTTTGAAACATGTATATACTCATTTCTGAAAATATGCACATATTCAAGAATAAAACATCATGTGCTCATATTTGAGTATGCCCATGTTTCATAAATGAGTATGAACTGACTTCTATGTGCTCATTTTTGAGTATTTACATGTTTCAAAAATGAGTTTGAAATGATTCTAATCATTTTGGAGTATGTCCATGTTTCAAAAATGAGTATGAACTGACCTCTATGTGCTCAGTTTTGAGTATGTTCATTTTTCATTATACTTAGTATTTCTGCTATTTCAGAATTGAAAATATTGAGTCGTCCTATTTGAAACAAAAAGTTTCATAACAAAATGAAAACATCGATTTACTCAGATTTGAAAGTTGCATTTATTTTAAGTAACATAAGATTTTAGAATTAAAATATTTATAATAATAATTTTGAACATCTTTTGAAAATGGCATATACTTTTATCTTAGAAAATCGATATGGAATCTTCTTTATACATTTAATTAATGACAGCATTATTTTAAATAATTGTCAAATAGATATTGTTACTTTCATCTATCTATAATAGCAGAAAGTATTGCAATAAAAAAATTTTTCGTCTTCCGGTTTACGATGTATTTACACATTTTAAAAGTCAGACATCCGAAAAACATATTTATACAAAATGTAGGCCTGTCCATTTGCGTATATGTCCGTCTGTCCGTCCTCATTGAATCATCGAAAAGTTTATGAAGTTATGTATAGACTTGACCCAAATTTTTTTTATAGATTTATGACTGTGGACACGAGGTCCTTCTTGAATTTGGAGATATTTCGCCGGCTCTGTATTAGCGATTTTTGTGCCATTTTATTATTGTACTATTGGAATGTTTATGACGTTAAGCATAGAATTCAATCAAATTCCAATTATAGGTTTTTGGCTCTGGCCAGCTGGTGCTTCTTGAATTTCGAGATATTCCGCCAGAAGAGGGCGCTGTAATACTGTTTTTTGTGCCATTTTCATTATTGCACAATCGAAAGGTGTAGGAATTTACACATAGAATTAATGACTATGGCTAACAGGTGCTTCTTGATTTTGGAAATATTCCTACGAAAGAGGGCACTGCGACAGCGATTTTTGTGCGATTTTCTCGATTTTTCGTAGTTTTGTTGTAAATCGGTCGTTCGTGCAGCTGATAGGAGTGTATCGCTGTTAATAAATATCAATACTTTATTTAAATATATAATTAATATTTCTCATATGAAAATGTATTTGGTATTGTTAGCGGATAATCTGAGAAAATATATTAAATGGGAATAATCTATTAGAGTTTTCAAATTTAAAAATGTTTTAGCTATGTCTGTACATCAGGCAGTGTGTTCTGTAACCCGGTAAATCCGGGTTTGATCCTCTGGTGAATATACTAATTATATGATCAGTATATACAGTACTTCATTTAAGGATTCTTTAAACTTGAAATATTTGTATAGAATTAGAGATATCTTTCCCTTGAAAAAGCATTTTATATCCCAGGAGATAGTCATATTCTCAATCTTATTTCTTTATATGTAATTTTTCTTTATACCTTGAAACTGTTAACTCGCATATCTGATAAACTAGAAAATGAATTATGCCGAATTCAATCATTTGGGACACTCGAAATTTGCATTTAAATTTTGCTCTTTCACATTGTTAAACTTTTAGTTAGTAATTTTTTTTTGTTCTGTAAAGTACCTGAAAATTATTTCATGTTTCATCACAGAAAGTAATTTACAAAGCCAAAATATGGCTACAAAAATAGAAGATATTTCTGTTAACCCATTCGTTGCGAACCACGAGTATACTCGTGGTTGTATATTATTATAATAATATATGTTATATATATATATATATATGTCCCATTTACTTGATGTCAGAAGCATTATACGTGTTTGTTATGTCATCAAGTGGTTTTATTAGTTATTTCATTAATTAAAATAATAATTGTGTTCTTAAATTCTTATATTTTATTTATTTATTTGTTTTGGTATTCAAATGGCAACGTTTTCCCGTTTATTTGGCGTTACAGTTTGGCGATAGGTTTTTGTTATGATAAGTGGTCGACGGGATAATAGAGAAGTGCCATTTGTTTTCAACAATCTTTCTAAAAATGTACCTCTTTTGCAATTTTATTCGAAAAAATAATTTTGAATAAAAATGGCCTAATGGGAAAAAGGAAAGGTCAGCCCATATTTGTTTTCCTCAGTGACATGTCTTGCGTCCTTATTATATAGACTAGCCGCCACTGGCGACCAGTTTGGTCGCCCTTAAATGTATGTTAAGCATTGTAACAAATTATTTTTATTCATAATTTATTTTTTTCCTTAATCCTTCGCCAAACCGGAAAAATCTAATAGACAAATCAAGAACTTTTGCGATCGTGGTGGCATTTCGCATATTTTTTGTTGTTATGTATTTCATCTTTCTTGACAAAAACCGCTTAACCCACTTTATAATAAATTAATCATTGTGTGTGTGTTTTTAATATAAAATAAACTATTTCATAATAAAATAAAAGTATATGCTGTTTTAGTAATCTCTAATAAGTACCTGAAAATGGGATTTTCTCGCCAAAATGGCGCAAAACAAAAATTCCGCCAACCCTGGTGCGTCCGTGACAGCTGTTCCAATTTAAAATACATGACGTTCACATTTTTCTTTAAAATAGAAAATAGATAAATAAGAAATATTATCATAAATCAAAACATTTGATTTCAAAATTAAAATATCGTTTCTAATTAATACACACGAAAAATAAAAGCTGACAATTTGTTTCGAAATTTGATCCATTAAATATTATTACATGAGTTCAACCACGGAGTTCAACTTACATCAAGAAAAGATCCGAAGGAAGTTGAGTTGTATGGAACAGAATTATGGTAAACTTTGACTGTCTCACTGGTGCTGATTATTATTTTTTACACCAGGCAGCGGTCCAAAAATTCATGGTTTAATATTTTAAACGTTCACAACGAATGAATCTTTTTTTTTTGTTGTTGTTGTTTACTTTCATGGATAGAGAATTTGAACAGCGAACCTAATTGAAACTGAAGTTATTGCAGAATGTATTACATAATTGAACGTAAGTCATCTCTCAAATATTAATTTTATTTGAACGATCTTTCTAAAAATGTAACTTTTATGCAGTTTTATTAGAAAAAATAATTTTGAATAAAAATGGCTGCCTGGCATATGAAACAGTGAAGCGGCATCCCGGAACTGTTGAGGACAGTCACATGACATACGGTTTTATTATAGAGATTAGGTTATGATAGGATTTAATAGAATGGAGAAAACTTTTATTAACCCGGCAGTCGTCGCACGTTGGTCATTTCCCCGCCAAAATTCGCTGTCTTCCTT
Organism: Maratus michaelseni; assembly: GCA_963931845.1. Taxonomy (NCBI): domain Eukaryota; kingdom Metazoa; phylum Arthropoda; class Arachnida; order Araneae; family Salticidae; genus Maratus; species Maratus michaelseni. The sequence goes on along the minus strand of OZ007589.1, from coordinate 444,330,423 downwards.
TATATCATTTCCCCTTAAAGCTACAATAATGAAATGTAGTGTAGCTGACCTTGACCGTTGGTTCTTTTGTGTACTAAAGTTGCAAGGCATTCCAGCGTTTTCTCAGAAATTTATTGCATTCTAAATTTGAAATCGGTCTAAAAGACCGTGGCGCGAGCACTGAGGATCAAGTAATTTTTTCCCCTCCCAATTCTTCATTCCCTTTTCCGCGAATTTCTCGGCAGGAAAGTTTCTGGGAAGGGTTCGATTCTAGTTTGCTCTTTCATTCTTCTTTTCATCTTTCTTTGAATAAACTGTTATTTATTATTATTTACTTCATATGTACGATTATTATTTACTTCATACATAAGAAGCTTCTAACAGGAGGTGTGACTCAAGAGGCCTGCCTCTATCCTGAAATAAGTAATAAATGGATCTTCATAAATTTCATTTCAAAAAGGGCGTTTAAGCATACAATCGCTAATAATGCCACCCCCCGCCCCACATACACACACAGGCAGCAGCAGCACACACACACACAAAAAAAAAACTGCTGCTTTTATATTAATAATTTATTTGGCGTTACAGTTTGGCGATAGGTTTTTGTTATGATAAGTGGTCGACGGGATAATAGAGAAGTACCATTTGTTTTCAACAATCTTTCTAAAAATGTACCTCTTTTGCAATTTTATTCGAAAAATAATTTTGAATAAAAATGGCCTAATGGGAAAAAGGAAAGGTCAGGCCGTATTTGTTTTCCTCAGTGACATGTCTTGTGTCCTTATTATATAGATAGGTTATGATAGGATTTAATAGAATGGAGAAAACTTTTATTAATAGGTTTTTAATCGATTTGTATAAAATTTGAAATGACTCGACAAAATTCTGAAACGATTATATATATTAAATTTCAAACGATGCGGTTGGGTAGTTTTTGCGCTGCGCTGTTATATGCGGACGGGCGGAACAGACGACGACTAAGGTGCTACGCATTTATATAATTACAAATGTACCTAAAACATGTATATATAAATCAAGAGCACCTCAATAATAATAACAATAAAAGATGATTTAAAAAAAACTATAAAATGATGCTAAAAATATTTTTATTTGGTGGTTTATACCATAAAAAAATCTGACATGGCATTAAGTGAAACATATTAACATTCATTTTTTTTAACTGAAACAAATTGCTTGTTTTCTTATCGAAAGGATAATATTGTTGTGAGCTCGGGGTTCGAAAGGACTGATGCCAATATATAAGAACAATCAAAAGGCTTTATTCACTATAAACAGTGCAATACGATCACAAATATCTTCTGAAAATTACAAGATATTCAGTAATCTTCAAATCCAATAAAAGCGCAGCAAAATTTCACACAGAAACAATGCGTTCAATACGACGTATCAACGACAAAATCGATCAGAGTAACACAGTTCTCAATGCAAAGCCTCTCGTAAGAATTCAATCGCAGTTGACAGACAACTCACTTACTGAACTGGTGGAGGTCCCTTATATAGACTTCAGAGATCTTTCCAGATTATTCCAGGCCTTTCTAATGCTAGAAATTACCAGAAGGTCCTTCAACTCTCGATAGAGTACTCCAAACGTGAAAGGATCCCAATGTAAATGTATAAGGGGGGGGGGGGGGGGTTGCACAAAAAGTCGCCAAATCCGTCGCCAACTTGGCGACATTTGGCGATATATCACCAAATTTGGCGACAAAAATAAGTCGCCAAAACCATCGCCAACTTGGCGATAAACCCATTCCTTGGCGATTTTCCAATAGAACTCCATTATAAAACCGATGCTGTAAGGTTGTTTTTCTTGCAAAGCACCTGAGGCCTTTAGCATTGAGTTACATGATGCTTAATAGGAAATACATTAATAATACTGCAATTTTCACAATAATAAAATAAATAAAATTAAAAAGAATGAAATATTTACAAAATTCATAACATTGCCCCCCCTCTCAAGAACTGCACGTCCCGGGCAGTTCAACCTTTGATCGGAAAGCAAACCCGTTACCAACAAATGCTATACTATTCAAAGCACTTAAAGCAAACATGGAAAATAACAATTAAACACATTCATAATGCTGAATTATACAAAATATACACTTATTTAAAAAAAACTAAATTAAATTAAAGCATAGACATCATTACATACAAGTATTTAAATAATAATAACATTAATAATGATAATGCTAAGCAAAAGAAATTATTACATTAACTTATATACAAGACCATGGTCATACTAATTTACATTATTTACATTACACTATTTACAATCAATGAACTAAGTACTATGGCCATAGTATGGAGCCAGCCTGTCGTAATGAACGACTCTAGGCTTCGAACTTGGTGACTTTCGGATCCGAATTACGACATCGTTCAGTCTGTTTAGGACTGTATAAGGACCGTCCCAGTGCGATTGCAGTTTGGGAGAAAGTCCTTTACGTCGAGTCGGATTATAAAACCAAACCTTGTCACCTTCTTTGAATTGATGTCCCGTGGCTTTCGTGTCGTACCTGGTCTTCATCTTCGCCGTCTGTATATTGATCCGCTCTCGAGCCAAGTTGTGGACGTCTTCAAATCGTGCCTGGAGATTCTGCACGTATCCCTCTGGCGATGAAGGCGCATCTGGAGGGCGACCAAAAATCAGATCACAAGGTAGACGAAGATCACGACCGAAAAGCATCTGAGACGGGGAATAGCCGGTTGTTTCATGGACGGCGCTGCGATAGGCGAGAAGAAACAAGGGAAGTTTTTGGTCCCAGTCTTGTTGGTTTCTTGAGACTAGCAGTGAGAGATTGTTGAGGATGGTACGATTAAAACTCTCAACCATGCCATCCGATTGTGGATGTAAAGGCGTCGTCCTAGTTTTGTCCATTCCGAGAAGTTGACAGAGACCCTCAATCACAGCAGAGATGAAATTTCTCCCCTGGTCAGAATGCATTTGAAGGGGGACTCCATACCTTGATATCCACTGGTGTACCAAGGCATCCGCAACCGTAGAAGCTTCTTGATCAGGGATGGCATAAACTTCAGGCCATTTCGTGAAATAGTCCATGACAACAAGGAGGTATTTGTTGCCATCAGCACTTCTTGGCAGAGGACCTAGGATGTCAAGGGCGATGCGTTCAAAAGGTGCTCCTACATTGTAGAGATGTAGTCTTCCTCGGCTACGTTTCTTTGGTCCTTTCCGAGCTGCACATGCATCGCAAGATTTGCACCATTGTTCGACGTCAGTTTTCGCTTTTCCCCAGAAGAAGCGCTCTCGGACTCTGTGTAATGTTTTCATGACTCCAAAATGGCCACCAGTGGGACTGCCATGTAATTCTTCGAGGACCTCTGGGATTCGAGATCGACGAAGTACCAACTGCCACCGAGATGTTTTCCCATCTTCCGATTCGAATTTTCGGAACAGGACACCATTCTTGACGTGGACGGAGTTCGAAAGAGCCCAATATTGCTTTGTCGTAGGACTGTAAGTCGAGATGTCTTTCCAACTGGGTTTCGTGCTAGAAGATTCTAATAACTCCAAGATTGGTTTGATGTCAGAGTCTGCCATTTGATCTTCGCGAATCTTCTCATCACTCCAGGGATCTGGTGGCGTTGATAGTGAAGTCTTCGTCTGGCGTATGACATGTTCGGGATTATACTTGTTCTCCGCTCTGGAACAATAGCGAAAACTTTCGGGACACGCTCTTCTTGATAAGGCATCAGCATTTCCATGCGATGAGCCTTTACTATGCTTGATGTCAAAGTCGTATTCCTGGAGTCGTTGTATCCATCTGGCTACTTAAAATTCATCAGCCATGTTAGGGATGCGTGATCAGTACGAAGGAGAAATTTCCTGCCATAGAGATAGTGATGGAAGTGTTCTATGGCTTTTACTATAACTAATAACTCCTTACGAGTGATGCAATAATTCCGCTCTGGTTTCGATAAACATTTGCTCCAGTACGCTACGACTCGTTCTTGGCCATCTATTTCTTGGGAAAGTACAGCGCCGACACTTTCATGACGGGCATCGGTGTCCACAATGAACTGTTTCTCGGGGTGCGGATAGGTAAGGACTGGAGAGGATGTGAGAGCTTCTTTCAGCCGCTGGAAGGAATTCTCGCATTCTTGTGTCCATAGAAACTTCTGCTTGCTTTCAGTGAGCCTATGCAATGGTCTTGCGATGTTGGAGAACCCCTGGACAAACTTTCTGTAATAAGTGCATAGTCTCAGAAAGCTTCGCAACTGATGGACATTTTTCCGGACGCTTCCAGTTCTTTACTGCGGACACTTTTTCAGGATCTGTTCGAACACCTTCAGCTGAAATGATGTGTCCTAGATAAATTACTTCCCGTTGGAAGAACTTGCATTTCAAAGGGTTCAGCTTTAAATTCGCCGCTCTTAGCTTCGTTAACACTTTTCGAATATTTCCAAGATGTTCTTCAAACGTGCGGCCACCAATGATGACGTCATCTAGGTAGATGAGACAAGCTTCAAAAGTCAGGCCTTTTAACACTGTCTCCATGAGGCGCTCGAACGTTGCTGGAGCATTGCAGAGCCCGAACGGCATAAATTTAAATTGCCAAAGTCCTTGTCCAGTAGTAAATGCAGTCTTCTCTTTGTCATCAGGATGGATCTCTACCTGCCAATATCCACTCTTCAAATCCAGGGTGGAAAACCATTTATGTCCTGAAAGAGTATCTAGCGTATCGTCTATTCTTGGTAGAGGATAGCTGTCCTTCTTCGTGATATCGTTAAGCTTACGATAATCCACACAAAATCTTGTAGAGCCATCTTTCTTTCGGACCAACACGATGGGAGAGGCCCACGGACTTGATGACGGTTCGATGATGTCACTATCCTGCATCTCTCGTAAGAGCTTAGAAACCTCTTCTTGTTTTGCGAACGGCAAGCGTCTTGGATGCTGTTTAATCGGTGGATGGCCGGCAGTATCAATTCTATGACGTGTCAGAGAAGTGCGACCTATATCATTCTCGTTTTGTGAAAACACATCCTTAAATTCCTGGAACAGTCTTTCTGCGGCATGTCTCTGCTCAGGAGATAAATTATCATTTCGTCCAATTTCAGGTGTTAAACTTGTAGACGGCTCCGACAACGTCAAGCTCGGGTCTTTGCAAACACAGGTGACTGGAGCACAGGTTGCAAGCACTTCACCCTTCTGGATAATTCTAGATTTTTCACTTACATTCGCCATCCTCACGGGTATCACATCTCTCGACAGATCTACCAGCGCTGATGCTATTAGCACTCCTTTTGGGCTCTTCTCAGGATATCCAGTCAAGCCATACTGGAAAATTCTTTCGTTTCCAGTTAATCCAGGTATCATCATTTCGGTCCGAGGAGGGATGATAACATCTGCCTTGGCTGTGATCCGTTGAATAGACCCGGACTTATTTCCAAGTTTGAAAATAGTGACATCTTCTTGAGCAGAGCTTAACTCATTATTCTTAAAGTCCAGTGTAAATCCATGCTCTTTTAAAAAGTCCAGTCCGAGTATGAAAGGGTCTGAAATATCGGCCACGTAGACTGTATGGCGATAAGCGGCGTTCCCAAACTTTATTTTCAGTGTCATTCTTCCATGTATATCGATCTTATCTCCGGTCACAGTTTGAAGAATAACACGCGGCGGGGTCCAAAAGAGTTTTTCTTACAGCCGCTGAGCTAGATCTTTCCGAATGATGGTCAGATTGGCTCCTGTATCGATGATCATATTACAGGGCAAATTATTCACACTTCCGACTAGAAAGACTCCGTTCTCGCCGCAACTTCTTGCAGAAATTTCACATACTTGAAAATGGGGCTTCTCAAAATCTGGCAACCTCCGCCCCGCAAGATGGCCATTAATCAGTTTTCCTGCTCCTCCGTTAGCGGGAGAGATATTACCTTCGGTGCTGGGTCGTCTTGGGCAGTCGATTTGGATATGGCCTTCTCCACCGCATTTCCAGCACTTGATCTGCCTGTAAGGTTTGTTGGCCACTAAGGAGTTCATCTGTCACATCACGTCCTTCAACTGCTGCTGTAAACGCTCCACAGCTGTATCCGACGTCTCAGGCATGTTGGCTACTCGCACAAAGTGCCGATCTTTCTTTGTAGCTTGCTGGGCTGCCTCGAATTTCAGGGCATAAACTAAAGCCCCTTTTAAGTCACTGAGATCTGCAATCCGGAGTTGTTTCTAGATCTCAAAGTCACGCACATCATCGATGAAATGTTGCAGAGCTAAACTTTCTCTAGTTTCAGTCGGGCAGTCAGGATAAGCAAGATGGGAAAGTCTCTCGACATCCGTTGCAAGCTCTTGCAGGGATTCAGTGGATTTCTGCTGTCGAGATTTGAGCTGGAGTCTGCTATATTCCTTCATGCATTTCTCGCCAAAGCGCAATTCTAAGGCACTGACGAGCGTTTCAAAATTCAGCGGTTCATTTGCAGGCAATGTCTGTAGGACGTCGGCAGCATCAGCTCGTAGAGAAGCAGCTAACTGGCAAGCCTTTGTCTGGGAATCCCATCCATTGGCGTCCGCTACGATCCCAAATTGTGTCTTAAAAACTGGCCATGAGGATTTGCCGTCATAGGTCGAGAGTTTAATAGAAGCCCGAGGAAGCATAGCTTGATACTTCACATCTTCCGGATAGTTTTCGGCAGTTATCTTTTGTTTCTTCACATTTTCCAACTCCTTTTCTACACTCTCTATCCTTTCTTCTACGGTTTTGGAGATCTTTTGAACTTCTTCTACGGTTTTGGCTGTCATTTGAACATTTTCTTCTATTTCTTGAAACCTTCCTTCAAATTTGTTTTCCACGCTGCCAATTCTTTCATTTAAAGATGTTATTTTATTATCTATTAATTCTTTCAACTCACCAAGGTTGGTTGACATATCCTTCTTCATTTCTTCCGACATATCCTTCATTTCAGCCTGGTTTACGGTCATTTTCTCATCTATCTCAGGCATTTCCTTCTTCATTTCAGCCTGATTCGCAGTCATTTTCTCATCCATCTCTCCTAATTTCTCCAATAATTTAGTCAGTTGCGCCTCCATTGCTCTGGTAATCGGCATTCAACCCCACTCCTGACACCAAATGTTGTGAGACCGGGGTTCGAAAGGACTGATGCCAATATATAAGAACAATCAAAAGGCTTTATTCACTATAAACAGTGCAATACGATCACAAATATCTTCTGAAAATTACAAGATATTCAGTAATCTTCAAATCCAATAAAAGCGCAGCAAAATTTCACACAGAAACAATGCGTTCAATACGACGTATCAACGACAAAATCGATCAGAGTAACACAGTTCTCAATGCAAAGCCTCTCGTAAGAATTCAATCGCAGTTGACAGACAACTCACTAACTGAACTGGTGGAGGTCCCTTATATAGACTTCAGAGATCTTTCCAGATTATTCCAGGGCTTTCTAATGCTAGAAATTACCAGAAGGTCCTTCAACTCTCGATAGAGTACTCCAAACGTGAAAGGATCCCAATGTAAATGTATAAGGGGGGGGGTTGCACAAAAAGTCGCCAAATCCGTCGTTAACTTGGCGACATTTGGCGACATATCGCCAAATTTGGCGACAAAAATAAGTCGCCAAAACCATCGCCAACTTGGCGATAAACCCATTCCTTGGCGATTTTCCAATAGAACTCCATTATAAAACCGATGCTGTAAGGTTGTTTTTCTTGCAAAGCACCTGAGGCCTTTAGCATTGAGTTACATGATGCTCAATAGGAAATACATTAATAATACTGCAATTTTCACAATAATAAAATAAATTAAATTAAAAAGAATGAAATATTTACAAAATTCATAACAATATTAAACGCGACGTGCCGAGTTTTCTGTAAGTAATAATAGAACGAAATGCACCATATTTTTAAAATTATTCTTGCTACAGAGGAAAAGCAGTGTGTTATTACCATAAGTAAATAGTTCATTTTATTGTAAATGATTTCTTTTTCAGTTAGAAAAATATTTACGGATAAGAACAGCTGTTCTTTTATTTTATGAGATTTTTAATGATATGCTCTGCTAAGAAAGGATGTGTTATTCCTAAAAATAAAAATTTAAAAAAATGTTCATTTAGGGAAACCGAATTGAATATTTATTACATAGCTCACTAATTCAATGAAAAAAAAGTTGTCTTAAATGCTCTAAATACATTTTTAAAATATTTTAAAATAAATATATTTTTTAGAAATTATGCTTTTTATTTATTCTTTAAAGTTTCTTTGTTTTTACTTACCCATCATGTGTAGGATAGGAGAAGTCTTGTAATCGTTGAAACATTTTTTTGACGAATTTACACGTTTCAGACATTGGAGATTCCGAAAAACTTATTTTTGAAAAAAAAAATTGCTTTCCGTCTGTGTGTTTGTGTGTCTGTGCGCTCTAACTCCCGAACAAATTGAGATAGAGACTTTAAATTTGGTATGTCCTTAGTATTTAATAATGGGAAGAAAATTATTAAATTTCAGTAACCTCGATTATCCGGCACTATTTTTTTCGGACTCTCGAAATAATCGTTCTGATAAAAGGTACATACAAATTTTCGAAACTGTTTATTTTAAGGAATGAATATAAAGACAATTAAAAAACAAATTTTGCATAAAGAATGATGTTGATCGGATAATTAGTTGCCGAGATATTTATAATCATATTTCCACACTCTTCGATTTTGCATGACCCTGTATTTCATCCAAATTTCAATTCAAATATATATTTTATTCAAAATGAGACGCTTAATCCGACGCAGTAAACACTTAGTTAAAGTGATTATCATTTTTAGAGATATGGGGATGTTTCTTTTACGCATTTCAGTAATAGAGCAATTAAAGTTTATGACGTCTTCAAGCCAGGATTTTATTCGAATTGCAATGCATTTTATAAGTAGTTTACACATATTTTATTTTCATATTTTATATTGTGCATATCCATGATGGATAATTATTAGGGTGGCTCCCAACGACTCGTTTTAAAACTTAATCGTGTCTCTTTGGAGGTAAAAGGAAAGAAATCCCATTTCATGCACATAAATTTTACATTTACAAATAAAAATTGCAAGTGTTTATTTTTCTCTAGAAACTATACATATTTGAATGTAACTCATTTCGCAAAAAAACAATTTTTTTGAACGTTCTTTCTAAAAATGTAACTTTTATGCAATTTTATTCGAAAAAATAATTTTGAATAAAAATGGCCTAACGGCAAAATGAATGGTTTTATATTTGTTTCCCTCAGTCACATGAAAAACAAGTTGCATTAATAAATATGTAAATAAATATATCACATCATGTATAATAACAGAGCGTCATTATATTAAGATTTTTTTATATCGTTTGAAATACATAACAAACATTGTAATGCTTTTCTAACATAGTTGAAAAGTGTTTATGAATTCGCTTTGACTGTCCGTAGGTCTATCCCTGCTCTAACTCGTGTAAATATACGCCGATTGCCAAGTTATGAATATGGTTTTATGAGATTTATCAAGACATGCGTTGTTGTAAATGAAGTGTATATTATTTATAGTCCGTTCACAGAGGTACTCAAACAATTTCGTTGTGTTGTGGTCTATGAGTAAAAATCCTTTGCAGTGTATTTTAATGATGTTTTAATTTTTCACACACATTGAAATAAATATGCATTACTGATGTGAAATTCAAGATGCTTACCATAGAATATGGCGTGAATATCATTTATCGTTCATTTACAGAGACACACAAACAATTAGGTTAGAGTAATGTAGACGTACAGTAGACTATAGTAGTGTAGTGTTTAGCTTATAGACATCTATGAGCAAAGCTTGCAGGAAATCCGTAAACAATTGTGGTATGCCTTTAAAAATGTAACTTATTTTTGCATATTACCTGTTGTATGCAAATTCTATAGATCATATATAGGGCAGCACAAAAAAATTCGAGTGCATTTCTGACAGTCAGAAATGAGAGATTACTTAGACAGATGTGTTTGCCCAAACTATGACAAACAACTCTGCATCCGCCCACAAGGACAGAATACAAAACAAATAAAAATAAAAAATAAATTTAATTAATTAATAATAATAATAATAATAATAATAATAATAATAATAATAGTTGGAACGATTCTGGTTACAATGGTGTTATATGTATTATGGTTTAATTTAATATTAATATTAACCCTTTGAAAATAATATTTTCCCGATACAGTTTTCTCAATTTTCTTTTTTTTTCTGTCATTTTTAAAAAATACCCATCGGCTCTACTCACTGAAATACGAAAACGCCAAAAATACCCACTTACATTTGTCTTTGTAACGACGTCTTCTATTAATACACATGTTATATTTACTATTACAAAAATAATATTTTCTGTAAGCCCTTCCACGAAATCTCCAGACGTTTTTTCTCTCTCTCAGTGTTTTGAAGATATAAATCTCAGCTGTTTTATAACATATTTGGAGAGGTTTCATTTCTTCGCATGCGCTGGGGAACATCTACATTTTTAACATTGGAAGATTTTTTTTTTTTTTTTTTTTTTTTTTTTTTAGAGTTTTAAAAGAGGAGGAGCGTGGTATCCACAAGAACGTTTGGTCAGATTTGAAATTTTAATATAGCTAAATGCCACAATCTAAATCAGCTATAACGAGGTTCCCTTATTTCGTTTCTACAGATTTTTTTTTTTTGTTAAATATAAAATCTGGTATACACTTCCGAAAGCATTAGACGCCCCAACCTTGGGTTCGTTTGGAACGATTTCCGCTTAAAAAAAATAATTTATTCAATGTTGATTTTAGATAAACTTCAGATAATTATCAAGGTCACGGATTATGTCACTGTTTCGTTTAAAAATATAAAATCAAAACAATCCGGAGAGTGCAACTCAAGGTTCATCTGTATAGATTTTCATTTAACCTTTATATACATGAATTTGTCTTTTAGAATTGCGTTTTATTATACTTATATTAAGGATTAGAAACCAGAAATTTTAAGATATATTCTTAACCTTATTTAGTAGCATATTTATGTAATTTATGTGATTTTTTCATGATTAATATTTCTATATAAATTTAGAAGTTGCGAAGAACTTTATTTATTTATTAAACGTTAAATAAAAAGTGTTGCAAATTAGATACACTATGCATTTAAGGGTTAAAAATATAAAATCATACAAATTCGAGGTTGCATTATGACAAAGGCAGTGACGCCTGAAACATTAGGTTTGATTGAAAAGATTTTCGTTTAAAAATTTAAAAGGTATTTATTAGGTATATTTAAGTTTATGATCCGGAGACTGGGCAACGCCGGGTGTGTCAGCTATCGAAAAACAATAATAAAAAGACCTTAGTGTTGGTCCTTATAATGAAATGATATTCTTAAATAAGAAATAAAAAAAATGGTAGATCTAAAAATATGATTGGAAAAATAAATATAAAATAAATTATCATTAAATTATATTTAAAAATTAAAATATAATTTAAAATAAAATAACACAATTTCATTATTTTTAAAATACAAACAAACAGAAAGAATACATATTAAAATAAAAAGATTAAAGTGAAATTATCAAAATTTAGTTTTTAAAAATTATTTGAAAACAACAATTGATAAGTCAGAACGAAAAAAAAATCAAAGTTAATAATATTGGAGTCACTCTATATAATTAAAATTAATAACTCATGTTATAAGGAAAAGTAAATAAATTAGACAAATTTATAAAAGGAAATTTAAATTAAGAATATTAAAATGAAAAGATTGAAATTGTTAATATATAATATAGATAGAAATTAAAAGAAATAACTTATTGTTTGTTTTTAAAGAACTAGTAATAAAAAAGTATATTAAATGAAAAATATAATATCCATTCAAAAAATATAAAACTTGAGATAACAGACGACGTTAATTTTTAATTCAGTAATCAGAAAATACTAATGAAATTGAATTGAGTATTCCATCGGCATAATAAAATCAATTAAATAAAACAGTCTAAAACGAATATTTTCAGAGAAAATAAATTAAATTTTCTTAAATACCGAAAATATAACTTTGTAATATGTTCTATAATTTTATTGTATTATTTAGCTTATATATATACATATATTTTTTGCTTTTCTCATGAAGTTATCATAATAAAGATTGGGATAATAATCATAATAATTGAAAAATATTATAATAAAGTTATATAGATAAACATAAAAATTCCATCTTCTACATTAGAAGAATCTTCCTCGAATTAAATTACTGATTCATTTTATTAGCTAAAAAAATATACATTTTATCAATTTAACCTTTTATTACTTTAGGTATAACCCATTTAAAAGTATTCAAATTTATTTTCAAAACTTACTAACAAGTTTAGTCTACAAAACAATATGCATAATTATTAAAAGTTTGTTTTGAAAACGTTAATGAAATATTTAAAATTCAGCACGTGATTAAATTTATTTTTCTTTCACCAATTACCATAATCTGCACTTGTAGTGTGTCACGGAAAACAAATAACAACTTTTAGACTTAATATCATTATACATTTTATAAATTATTTTATAATAATACTTTTTAGAACTGATGTTATAGAAACAAAATTGTACACTTTAACTAAGACAAAACCTTTTCTTCAGCTCCATATAAATAATTTTAAGAATGTATGTCATGTATGTTCATCCAAAAAGATGGTTTTTAAAGTGAATTAAATATCATAAAAGTTTTAGAATAAATGACCTCTTAGTACAGAAGTTCTTTTTTAAAAGGTCTTTCTTCAGACCAGTAAATGGGCTTAAAAAAATTGGGTTCTATTTTTCCATAATGTATTTACAGACTAATAAATAAAATCAGATTGTAGATACTTTTCAAGGATCTATATTCACTCATTAAATCTTGACAATGTGAGATTTTAAGAGATCTTGCGATATTTTTATGGCTGCAAGCAGCAAAATATACAAGTGCTTCAATGTTTCGCAATTACACTAAACAATTAAATTAAAGCGGTATTAAAAAAAATATATATTTTTTCCACTCTCAACATCTCGAATTTTTGAGACACATTTTCAGACTCATTTTTAAAAGTAAAAACAGGAAACTTGGTGGCGTGATTTATGAAGACATTTATAAGGGCCCCATGTTTTTATTTTTCGTTCAATTAATTAGAAATTGATTTACAGACAATTATTTTCACAGTGCCATCATTTTATTTTGTTTCCAGCGCTATCGCTTCGGGAAATTCGGTTCAAAATGTCCACTTTGACGGCATTTTTTGAAATATATTCTAACTTTACCAAAAAAATCGAGACAATAAGGACATTATTATGTTTCGGAATAAGAGAACCTGCCAATTCGATGCATTTTAGAGCAAAAATAAATTTAAAAATGTGTCTCAAAATAAGCAGTTTGGATTTTAATACACCCTACGTTAACTGCATGTATGATACAGCCAGTTTTATTGAAGTTTAACTTGCACTTAATCTGCACTCCAAATAGTGGATGAAAAGTTCAAGGGGTATACTTTATTTACAGTTGGATGGTGAATGGGAAACGATAGATGATGAGAAAAAAATTTGCAAAATGCTATTGTTATTATTAAATTATTTATGACTTATAGACTTTAAATTAATGCACACGAAGATCCTTAAGGTGGGACACTATTTTGAAAGTCTAAAAAAAGCCTTACTTTAGGGTGCTTTTGCGGGTTTTAGTAACAGCACAAGTTTTCTGCGTTTTTTTTTTTTTTTTTTCAATATTAAGTTATGTAAGATGAAAGTTCCGTGATTTTTTATATAAAAAAAATCCTACTTCTTAGAAGTTCTAAGAAGTTAACGTCTTCTAAATCTAACAGTCTACGAAAGACCTATTGGACAACTATAAGAGAGACATATATAATATATATGTTTGCAAGAGGTACATACAGATTTAACTATGAAATATTCTTACATATTATAAAATTAAAAAATATATATTAAATTAAATTAAATTAAAAAAAAAATATTTAAAAAAATGTAAACATAACATACCCTAAATAAATATTGATTTTCAAGGAGTACATGCTGGTTTAACCATAAAAAATGCTTATAAAATTAAATGATTATAAAATTTAAATTTTAATTAAAACATTTGGAAATATAATATTATTTGTATAATATATTTGTTTTCAAGAAGTAAATACAGATTTAATTATCAAATATGCTTACATGTGATAAAATTTAAATAAAATTTAAAATTTAATTAATTATAATTAAAAACAAATATTTAAAATGTTTTCAAATATAACTTATCTTGTGTAATATATTTGTTTTTAAGAAGTACATGCTGATTTACAAATCAAATATGCTTATAGATAACAAACTTTAAACAGGGGATACATTAATTACAGGTGATTGAACTTGATTAAAAATTATTAGTGTATAGTTTATCTTTTAACAGTATATTTTGAGATTTTTTATTATATATTTGCATGCATATTTGGCAGTGTATATGTAGATATTATCCGGTGTTTGCTTTTTATTGTTCTCGTGTGTATGCTTTGTACGAAAATTTCAGAATTTCCTAGCATAAGTTGTCTAAAATACTATCTATATGTACATATTAGGTGGAACGCGTAACAAGTTTGGGATCTACTGCATTAATCTATGTATTCATTCATTATATTGATTGAGTAATTTATTCATATTTAAGATAGGTGGATTGTATTTTGTGCCGTTATATTAAAATAAATGATCAACGTAAAAAAAAAAATATATATATGATAGAATCCTATGTTCATCGCGCCTTAAATTTTTTTTTCATCTGTGAGTTTACTCAAAGCAGAATTAGACCACATTAAATCAATTGCCATTGACCGGGGTCATCCTGTTTAAATCTTTAATTCAATTCATAATAAACTAATTAAAAGTACAAATTCCAACGTTAACAATGTTCGCAATGGAAATTTAATTATACTTCCGAGAATTAGCCATCAAATATCCAGAATTTTGAAAATATTCGATTGTAAAGTCATTTATGCACCATTTAACAAAATCAAATTTACAGATTTCAAACATCCAATTGGCAGATTTTCATATTGGGGAATTTATAAAATATCTTGCGAGTGTGATAGAATGGACATAAGTCAAACTAAGAGCTTGGGGGAACATAATTTTTTTTAAATATGACACTAAACGCTCTGAGATTCCTAACCATTGCTGATCTAGCAATCACAGTTTTATTTTTTTGGAAGGTTAAATAATTCATAAGTGCTCATCGATTTACGACCTTGATTTTTGGGAAGCTTATATTAAATGGAAGAATAACAGGAAACTTAGTAAATGATATGTCCAGTACTCCACAGTTTCCAAATGTCTGGCTACCTTTAATTTAATTCATTCTCTTCACTTCCCCACCCCCCTTTTCTCCTCCGTACTTAAACTCATCCAGTCTGGCAGAACGCTTCTATTGGTCTCCTACGTCACATCTGACTCCTGACGCCACTGTTGTTTTTAAAAACTCACCATCATTCTATCTTGGTCGCGTGTGGAAACGCAAGAATATTTACATGCCTTAAACTTTAAAATCAGTTTAAAATCTTTTTTAATTTGTCACTGATGATAGAGCTTTAAAGAACAGCTGTTTGCTATTTTTATATATTTTTATTTGTGCTATTTTTATGTTGATCATTTATTTTAATAATCTATTCATACTGTAGCAAATTTAAATTGTAAACGTTATTATAACATTTTTATATGTTTTTACAAATCCCTTGTTGTATATTGTGTAGAAGTTTTAAGATATGAAATATAGCAGCACCTTATTTTAATGGAACTGCATAAAATGGGATTATTAATATTAAAAAAAAAGAACTTTTTGAAAAGAGAACCCATGACTTTTAAGACTTTTTTTTTGGTATGCGTAGCTATTTTATTTTATAAAAACAAATTTTCTTCATAAATGTTAAAAAAAAAAAAAAAAAAAAAAAAAAAAAAAAAAAAAAAAAAAAAAAAAAAAAAAATTTGCATACTTTGTCAAAGAGTGGCCATTATTTTTTTATTTACTTTACATGTCTGTTTTTCATCGTGGGAAATAAATAGCTTTATGTGGGGAAAAAAATCGAGTGTTAGAATTTGGGAAGCAAAGAGAGACTTTGAAAAATGTTCCTTTTTGGTATCATTGATATGTTTTTTTTTTTTTCATCAGATAGCTTTTTGTTTCCAGGAAACGCATTAATTCTTTTAATATTATCCAATTAAACGGATTTTTTTAAAAATATATTCATAAATTTTTTTTTATTTTTTTATATCCTATTTCAACATGAAGACCTGTGTAAAATGCTCCTTTCCGTTGAAAGCAGAATCTTTTTCAGATTTCAAATAAAAAGGCTTTTTTTTTTTTTTGGCGTGGAGGGATGGATTAATGAATTGAATAATTGTAAAAAAGAAGTACTTTTTTTCACGCCCAGATAAATAAGATCTTTGATAATCAAACAACCTAAAAATATATATTGAATTGAATATATTTGTACAACGATAAATGGGAATATACGTAAACCTAGTACTTTTTCATTATAAACTAATAATTTTAAGTATATCTATCTATATAGCTTTAAATACATATGCTTTTTGAAATGTATTGTTTACTATAAATGTTTTTAATAAAGTGAACAGTAAATGCAATACACTATTTAAATAAAAATAACCTGAAAATATCTTAAATCTGAAGTCGTATGGAAGTTTTGAGCATTATATAATTTTTTGTTTGGTTTTTGACTATACTTTAGCAATTGCCGCAGAAAACGGTATGTCAAAATTTGTAGTATTTTCCAGTTTTTGTTTATAAATGACAGCTGAATATAGCAGTTAAAAGTAAATTATTTAAATTTAAACTACTTGGTTTGATATATTACCAGATGTAAGAAGACTATAATTTAAAGTAATCAAAAATATTAAATATTATAATTTCTTAATCTTATTTCGGCTGTTGCTTAAAAAAAAACCCAGTTGTTGATACTATAAAGTTACAAAAATGAAATAATTTATGTGAACATTATGTGATTATATTTAAGTATGTATCTGTAAAACCTAATTATCAAAATCATGATTGCAAAGCCAGCACAAAAGAAAATTCGTGAAAAAATACATCAATCGCAAAAATTTGAACAATAACCAAACGTATTTCAGAAAATTTATAAATAGATTTCAAATAATGACCTTTGTCTGATCTTTCTAAAGTACCTTAAAATAAATTATTTCCTGCAGTAAGACATTTTCCGTAACCATATTGTGGTAGATCAGTAATATCAGTAAAAATATTTTAAAGGTTATGCAAGATGTTTTAAAGGGGAAATTTTAGCCATCTCTAATAATACATATTTTAAAAGTATTCCAAGTTTTTTATTCTCAAAGTTCAAAAGACTCTAAAAACATACCCCCCCCCCCCCCTAAAAAATCCATAGAATTAAAATTTCCCCCTAAATCTTGTAAGATCTTATATCTATTTTTTTAAATTGTTCAATAAGAATTACGTATTTTTCTTTTACAACACAATAAAGATATAAAAGAAAATATATAAACAATATACTTTCATGGATTGACTAGATATAACGAATTCAAGTTAGGTATCACTAGTGGGCCTTATAATCAGTGCACAGAGAGCCAACTTGGGCAACGGAGTTAAAATTTTCTAGAGCGGCCCTTATACATGTAATCAGATAATCGGAAGGATTTTAGAATAATGAACAATGTTTATCAAATTCGATATTTTTCAATTAAACTAAAATTAATAAAATATATATGCTTTTAACATTTCATTTTTTAATTATTATTTTTAAATCCAACAATATTTTAAGTAATAAGTTTTCAATTTTCTTGATTTTTGTGCAATACGTGATAATGATACGCTAAAAAAATTATATATGTATGTATTGCAAGCTATGGAATAAAATTGGAGCAATTTTCAATACAAACGTAGACAGAGTATTCCTAAAAGCGCTTTGCTTTATTTTTACGGGAAATGTATGATTGAAAGACCAACTACGAGTCTTGTAAAAGTATATTTTAAATCAAAATAAGCTTTAGATTACTTTGAGTAGGGTATGTTTCATTACCTTTCTTCAGAAAAACATGATTTAGCAAAAATATTTCTTCTATCTGATTTTATAAAATTTATAGTAGTAAGGAGGCATCTTTTTTCAGGGTAGTGGGAATTTTTCCATGTCCGACTCCCACTTTCCTTCTTCTCTATGACACTGGTAGTAATTTGAAAAAGAATATCGGGGCAATAATTAGTTATAAAAACAAAAATGCATTCATATAGAATAAGAAGATATTATTTCAAATCCATTGATACCCATATATATTTTAAACATACATTTGCTGCGGAATTAGTCGGGGCTATGTCTTTTTTTAACAGGATTTTTACTTTATTAATATTTGAGCCCATTTACCAGTGAGTATTTTGAAAAGTTACAAATGTAACTATCTAAACACTGTATTATTTTATAATATATACAAATATATTCAGAATATTGAATGATCCAATAGCTTTAAATTATTTTTAAAAAGAATAATTAAATTATTTACTTCATAATACATAAACATGCAGGAGCAATAAAAAATAATTAAATAAACTGTCTCAAAAGCAGGTACTTAACAGCAAACATTTTACAAATTTTTCAATTTCTAAAGTATTTTAACGACTTTGGAAGACGCAGGAACACCTTGAAAGTACTTGAATGTCATTAAAAGTTGAATAGAGAGCTTGTTGAAAGTTACTATAAGTTAAATAAAATAGATTTCACGATCTGTATTCCAAAAATTGTAATATTGGTTTTCAATTTCTGTGGTTTCGTTCAACGTTAGAACTAGTCATTTGAAAAAATAAATATATATATGTATTTAGAACTATGAGAAATGTAAAAAAATATATATATTTGCAATGAACAAAACTATAGTTTAAACTCTGTTTGAAGAAATTTTTAATTATTTATATATTTATACATAAACATGCAGGAACAAGAAAAGAGAAACGTATTATTAAAGTAACTGTTTCAAATGGAAGTACTTAACAGCAAACATTTTACAAATTTTTCAATTTCTAAAAGTATTTTAACGACTTTGGAAAACGCAGTAACACCTTGAAAGTAGTTGCATGTCATTAAAAGTTGAATAGGGAGTTTGTTAAATGTTACTAAAACTTAGATAAAATACATTTTACGATCGGCATTCCGAAAATTGGAATATTGGTTTTCAATTTATGTGGTTTCGTTCAACGTTAGAACTAGTCATTGAAATATATATATATATATATAAAGAACTATGGGAAATGTAGAAAAAAAATTAATAAATAAACCTATACTTTTAATTTATTACTTATATATATATATATATATTTATATATAAACATGCACAAACAATAAAAGAGAAGCGTATTATTAAAGTAACTGTTTTAAACGGAAGTATATAACAGCAAACATTTTACAATTATTTCACTTTCTAAGAGTATTTTGACGCTGGAATACATTTTTGGGAGAGCCGCAGGAAAACAGTGAAAGTTGTTGCATGCCATTAAAAATTGAATACAGTTCTTGTTAAATGATATTAGAACTTAGATAAATTTCATTTCATCATCTGTATTTCGAAAATTGGAATTATTGGTTTTCAGATTCTGTAGTTCAATTCAACTTCCAACTATTCATTTGAAAATAAATAAAAAAGACTATTCAGAACTGTGAGAAATGTTAAAAGAGTAAAATATTTTAACTATACAATTTTTTATTTATTTTTATAACAGATATGAATCCGTTATGCACTATGTTGAAAGGAATTATTTACATTATTAATATTTTTAATAATATTAAGTTTATGTAATTTAAAAACACTTATCACAGTATTTTTCTAAAGTAAAGTAATTTTCATTGATAATTTCAATTGTTGTAAAAAAGGGTTATCGATTTACTATTTTCTTATGTAGTTAACTATCTGAGATAGTTGTTCCCTACAAATGTTATAGAACAACAGCCACTAAAAAAACCATTTGCATAAAGGTTAAATATTATAAGTTACTTTGCAATTGAATACAAGGAAATGCTTGTTTGCATACCAGTGCATACAATAAACAGTTGCAAAAATTGACGTAAATATAGAAAAATAGACAGGCAAGTCAAATCATCTAAGTAATATTTATGCTTTCGACCATAGTAAAAACACGTTGTGTAATAACAAAACAAGAAATACAAATCAAGAGCCTTTTTGCTGTAGATTCTTATTTGAAAATTTGAAAAAAAAAAGAAACTAAACAGAAAATGCTGCTTCCCACACTACATCGTGGATAGGATAGGAGCCACTGCTTAAATTTCAAATGAATGCACTAATTTAAAAATTACCCAAGAACAACGATTTAAGTCTTAATCATAGTAGCTTCCTGTTCACTTCGGCGAGCAGTATAACACGACATTCTGCTCGATTACATCGCCTGAAAAAAAAATTAAATACAAAGTTACTTATTTTTGCCATAGAATCCTAGTCTGCAATAAAAAATGGGGATTATTATTCAAAATTTCAAAGTTGGACCAAATCTGACAACCATAAAGTCGGGGTGAAGGTCAATTTTGGTATCACTGAATAGCTTTTTTAAAATATTATTTAACACGTATTTTTTCATTTTTCAATCGGATGTATATTTCTCGAGTTATTCGACCGTTTCCAGAATTTTCGGACACACTGTATATGTTTAATAGTTATTTTCATTCAGCATCCCATTTTCCCTACTTAATGCTAGGGGAAATTAAAAATTTGTTCATCTGCAGATTTCATTCATGCAGCAATTTTGTTATATATGTGTTATAATTATTTTCATTCAGCATCGTATCTTTTCTACATAATGCTTAGTAAAAAATTAAAATCTGTCTCATCTGCAGATTTTATTCATACTTCTGAACAAGGTGTTTGCGAAAAGTATATCCAGAAAAATAAATAAGTATTTAATGTCTGTAGACACTTGAATGAAATGTGCCAATAACACATTTTTCTTATACATTTTTATAAGCTAAAATGCTTATACATAACATTTTATAAAGTAGAGTTAATTTTTTTTATAACAGAATGTAAAAAGAATTTCGGTTTACCGACTGCATCAACGAATTTACTCCAAATCATACAGAAAATAGCCTATTTATAAATTGCGCATAAAGCTTCATTCTAGAAAACAATTCCAATAGCTTTAGCAAGATTCTGTATGAATGTAAAACAGACATTTTTTATAATAGTAAACTATATATCTGAAGGTTTCATATATTTTTTTTCTATAACATATACAGGGTGTCCCCAAAATGGCTGATGGATTTTAAAATTCAATAACTTGCAAACGGTGACAGATATTAAAAAATTCTTGCAAGGGGGTTATGTATGATGTCAGGAGTTTTCTTACTGTGCATCTTGATTTTAGTTCGAATTTCAAACAATAGATGACGCTGACAGCGATTGGCGCTCTGTCGAGGCTGAAACTGACGCCTCTCAGCGTTGATGCACCGCCCTCTGAATACTAGGCCAGCACGCTGACAAAAATGACGGATTTTGCTTTTCTAAGTTTGTACGGTCTCTCGAACTTCAACACCAATAATATCAAGTTCAAGGGACCGTACAAATAATAAAAAAAAAAATCCGTGATTTTTGTCAACGCGCAGGTGGGGCGGTGCATCAACGCTGTGGGGCGTCAGTTTCGGCATCGACAGAGCGTTAATCACTGTCAGCGTCATCTATTATTTGAAATTCGAACTAAAATCACGAATCACAGTAAGAAAACTCCTCACGTCATACAAAACTCTCCTGCAAGATTTTTTTTTAAATATCTGTCACCGTTTGCAAGTTACTGAATTTTAAAATCCATCAGTCATTTTTGGGACACCCGGTATATATATGTATGTAGGGAAAATCAAGGTAAGATGCCCTTGTCACTGTATTTCAGCTATTGGACGTGTGTCGAAGATAGTGATGTTCTTCTACTATTAATCGTTGTAAAAAAGCATAGTAGACGAATTTACAGCGATTTAGTTCTTCAAATAAATGTTTTATCCATCCAAGAAAGGTAAGTTTGGTTCTTATTGTATGCTCTTGTAAGATACAGAACAAGTAGAAGATGAAGTATAATGTACTTACTAGAACTTTTTAATAAAATACTTAGTGAATGTCGTTGAAACAGGCGTCGAATAATGTTTTAGGTATAAGTTGCAGCCTTTAATATTTCTACTTCCAGAGCTACTGGCTGTAGCATTTATCCCGGATTAAAAGGATACATGCCCCACCTGCATCGGGGATATATGTTTCACTTGCGATTGATGATAAAATGACCCATTTAATATTATCAAATATATTTGTTGCGTGATAATTATTTTTAACTTTTCATAATTGTGAGAAAAAATATGTTTCTTCAATTGGTTGACCATGATCCTTCAGTGGGATCATTACCTAACAAATCAGGGGGCGGTGTTAGCAGTGATAAATTCTCAATTTAAACAATGATATAAAAAAATTCGTTTGTTTCATTTCAGAAAGTTGTTTCAAAATATTACTATTCCTTACATTATTAAGTGGAAAAATATTTAAGTGGTATTTATAGTTGTGCTCAGAACATTTAAATTTGTACATTCCGAAATTTTCATCTCTTTATAACAGAATATATTAAGGAGCACTAAATAGAAATCTTAATACAAAACAGAAATCTAAAATCCCTTAAGTATATCATTCTGACAGGAAATTTTGAAAGAATATACGGAGCACAATATCAGAGGTATATGCTCTTTCTATGCTTATTTATCTATTTAATAATGTTTCTTTTATTGTTGGTAAGTTTTCTACCCCTCTTCCTTCTTTAATTTAAATTATATAAGTTGAATCTTCTGTAGAATATATAAAATATTTTGAACTAGAAACATTAGAACTAGAACATTAAGAAACATAAAAATCTAACGCATTTAATTTGAGAATATTAAATTTGCTTCCTGAATTAGTTTTTAGAGTTTGTACATCGAATATAAAAAGAGTCGGGGGATAATATCTCTTAGTTTACATTAAACAAGTTTTGCTTTCGTTAGAATTTTGCGATTGGCTTCAAATTTTTATTCGAAAAATTGGGAATAGCAAATATCCTTTGAAGTGGGAGTGTAATGGAGGATTAGTATACAAAAACTGTAACTCAATTTCCTTTTTAAAAAATCGTAAATTTGATATAAATAGTCATCAAATTAAGTCAAATGCAAATCCATATTTGGAATTATAAATATTAATTACCCATGCTTCCTGTTCTTTTACGAATGGGGCGTCTAACCCTGAGATTCAGCTTATATGGTCAAAACCATTGATTAACTTTTTTGATAAAAACATCATCTTATATAGTATTTATATTAAAGTAATATTTTACATTATGTTCTACATAAAATGTGTAGTAGATAAGTTGCATGTGCACTACAAAAAACTTCAAGGTAACGAGATCAGAATGACCGTTTCGCATGCTGCATACATAAGACATTACTTGCTCATGTGCATTTCCCAATTTAAGCACCGACTTGTCAATTTGCACGCCCCGAACGGGTTTCATATGAAAACGCATAATAAATACTTCTTTAAATATCAAAAATATATTTGTCTCAGACGTTTCTAAATATAAAACACGCTTCGTTAGTAAGTCGGAAGAGATTACTGTACATTTTTGCTGAAAATTAAAGCTTTAAAAAAATTATATTATATTTTCCTAGTTTGAGAAACATCTAACTTTTTTTTACTGTGTATGCAGCGAAAAATGAGGTATATTTCTTATTAGGAATAAACATTGTCGCAAATACCATTAGAAGAAAACACTACTAGGTAATTCAATTTGTTTAGTCTGAATTACCAACCATTTATATGACTATAATAAAGCATTGCACATTTAGTTTTCGCGTCTGTTGGACTAAGATAAAAGTGATACAAAAGTAAAATTGGATGACAAATTATGACATTCCCAAAAGTAAAACCTTCGTATTTTTCTTCTAAAAATATTAAATGAAAAAAATCTCGATATGAAAAAAAAATATGAAAAAATAATGTATTAGGGAGATAATTAAAAAAATATATAATGAATGTATTTAAATTTTATTTCTAGCAATATTTTAAATATAATTTCAATAAACATGTCCTTTGGGAATGTATGTAAAAAATAAAAGAGATGGAAATATTCAATTAATTTTAATTACAGTTTTTTTTCGAAAAATTAAATTTATCATTGAATTTAAAAGAAATTGATAAATAACTTTAAAATTAAATCAAACATATTTAAAAATGAAAATAAATAAAAAATAAAAAAAGTAATTTTATTTTCTTTGTAATAAAAATGGAAGAATTTATTGTATTAACATAAAAAGAAAAGCAACTAATGTAGAAGTAATAAAACATGAACTTTTCCCATGCTATGGTTTTCTTTTTTAAAAAAATAGTGTTTTTTATGTGCTTATTGCTTATTCACAAGGAAAACAATTGCAAATAAGTTTTATAAACGCTATTCTTTATTACCAACACAATATATTTCTGTAAACAGAACAACAGTATGTATTTTTTTTAAAAATCATTAACTATTCTTCATGGAGCCTATTAATGTACATTTTTTATTCTTAATTTCTTTATTAATTAGACTACTTACTGATTTAAGAAAGCGTGGACATGTTTTCACATTTCTTTTAGAAATATATTTATATATATATATATATATGTGGTGAAGAGAAAGAAAATTCGCATCAGGAGTGTTCCGAAAATTTGAAGGACATATCCCTATATATATATATATATATATATATATATGAATATGTCCTTCGAATTTTCGGAACACTCCTGTTGCGATTTTTCTTTCTCTTCTCCACATGTTCCTTTCTTCTATTTTTACAAGAAGATGGCTGTTTGTGAAAATGTCTGTTTGTGAGTCTGTGAGTTTGTCTGTCTGTATGTGACAAAATTTTTGCGCTCTCTATCGCAAATATTAATGCACAGAATCTAATAAAACTTTAGATTCAGTTAGAGCTTGATATAAATTGGTGCTGATTCGTTTTTAGCTCACAGGCTATCAAAGCGTGAGAGTTAATGTGCCCGCAGATTCTGTTGTATATACGTATGTATGTATACGTATGTAATACGTTGTAAATACGTATGTATGTACGTAACGCAAAAGTTGTTGATTAAAATATCCGATTTGCTTCAAATTTTGTATATAGGCTCATTCTGATAAGGTGCTTCCCTGATTAGTTTTGGTGGTTCGTTGGTTAAGTATAAAGTGGGAGATTGGGGGCTACCCCCCTCCTTAATTTGGATATATGTGTTTTTCATGCAGAATTATCTGGTTTTCTTCAAATTTTCTATATATGTCCATTGTGATAACTCGCTTCCCTGATTTGCTTTGGGGGTTCATTGGTTCAGTATAAAGGGGGAATTGGAGCTAATCCCCCTTTATTTAGATAAATGGGTTTTTCATGCAGAATAATCAGATTTGCTTCAAATTTTTTAGATAGGTTCATTGTGATAAGGCGCTTCCCTGATTACTTTCGGTGATTCATTCGTTAGGTATAAAAGGGGGAATGAGAGCTAATACCCCTTTTAATTAAGTGGATTTTTCATGCAGAATTATTCGATTTGCTTCAAATTTTATATATAAGTTTATTCTCATAAGGCGCTTCCCTGATTAGTTTTGGGGCTCATAGGTTAAGTATAAAGAGGGAATGGGTGCTAATCCCCCCCTTAATTTAGATAAATGAGTTTTTCCTGCAGAATTATCCGATTTGCTTTAAATTTTGTATATAGGTTCATTCTGATAAGACGCTTCCCTGATTAGTTTTCGGGGTTCATTTGTTAAGTATAAAAGGGGAACAGGGGCTAACCACCCCCTTAATTTAGATAAAAAGGTTTTTCATGCAGAATTATCCGATTAGCTTCAATTTTTGTATATAGGTACATTGTGATAAGGCGATTCCCTGATTATTTTTGAGGGTTCATTGGTTAAGTATAAACGAATGCAAGGGGCCTCCCGGGTTTCCTCCCTTAATATAGATAACTGGGTTTTTCATGCAGAATTATTCGATTTATTTAAAATTTGGTATACCGGTTTACTCTGATAAAGCGCTTCCCTGATTAGATTTGTAGGTTCATTGGTTAAGTATAAAGGGGGAGAGCTAATCCCCCTTAATTTAGCTAAATGGGTTTTCCATGCAGAATTATCCACTTTGTTTCAAATTTTGTATACAGGTTTATTCTGATAAGGCGCTTCCGTGATTAGATTTCGAGTTTTATTGGTTAAGTATAAACTGGGTAACGGGGGGGGGGAGCTTAACCCCCTTTAATTTAGCTAACTGAGTATTTTATGCAGAATTATATAATTGTGTGAGTATAATATACAATTAGTGTGAATAGCCTGTTAGCTTACTGCTATCTGTTTAACTGGGCACTTTTCTTTTCATTTTAAGTTAATTACTGTTCTGTATTTTCTTTTTAACATTTTCCAACCTAGTTGAAAAGTGTTTATGACTTCGGCTTGTCTGGCCGGATAGCCGTCTGGCTGGATGGCCGTATTGCTGTCTGTCCGTGCTCTAACTCCCGTAAATATGCTCAGATTGCGTTGAAATTTTTATATGTTATTGCCGTTATCTATAGCATGTTCGCTATTTCAACCGAAGTGTGTAGCACTTATAGTTTTTTACAGGGACAGTCAAAAGTTTTCCGTTACATTATGGTCAATTAGGAATAATCCTTTTAAGTTCATTTTGATGACGCTACGTCATTTAAAACACAATGAAATTGATATATAATTATGAAGCGCATTAAAACATGCTTTTTTTAGAATATGGGGTGCAAAGCATTTATTATTCATTTACAGGGTCAAACAAAAGAACTATGTTACACAACGTTCTATGAAGAAAAATCGTCTGCAGTGTAATTTAGTGATATTTAACTGTTTCAAACATAATGAAAATTATATGCATTACTGAGGTGCACTATATATTGCTCTCTTGTGTGCATTGCGTTTATTTACAGGGACACACAAAAGATATTGGTAACAGTACATGTGCGATATTTACAGTTTATGTGTGATAAGTGCATTTTCAACTTTGGTTTGCGTTTTTAAGTTTAACAATTTTTTTTTCATAGTACGTGTGTGTTTATAAACTCGGCTCATCATATACAGGGCTACACAAGGGAATTCATAAGTATTACAGACTATGCTAGTGAATTGTTTAAGGGTAGTTTTTAATTGTGTTTACGCATTTTCCTGCTAAACTATATTTAGTAGACTAATAGAAGATTGTGGAATATAAATAAATTCATATACAGGGCTACGCAAAAAAGATACATTGTCGTTTACGTTTGGTAATTGCTGCAAGTGAGTTTTAAGTTGACTTTTAGCTTAATAGGTGGCGTGTACAAAAGTCTTCAGATAATATACAGGGCTGTACAAAAGATTTCGAGTGCATTTCCATCGATTGGCGAAAATTGCTAAATATGAACATTCTAACTGAACTCAAATTTATCATGCTATATATCCCCATCTACTGATCATATACAGAGCTGCACAAAATAATTCGACTACTTTTTTAACACTGGAAGGTAATTTCTAAAACTGTATTTTTCAATGTGTTATATGTTTTCTAAGTTGTTTACTTACATATCTTTATTCACCTTATTTAACGTTGATGTTTCGTTACAGTTTTCTGGCTGTGTTGGAAAGTGTTTCATAATCTATGCTTGATGCATGATTTTTCGTTCTTGTTTATTGGTGTATATGAGACCTGTATGAGATAGAACAAAGTTTTTGGATTGGCACATCCGACTAGTTTTTAATTAGAAGCATCTTTATTCCATGACCTTGTATAAGGATGTCCATTATATATATATAATGCAATATAACAATGTTCTATGTAAAATGCATTAAAATTTCATAAAACTAATATAGTAACAATATTCATCGGTTAAAATTAATGAACTGTTTAAGAATTATTCTAAATTCTGTATTGTAAGTTATTTAATTCATTTCAGTGTATTGTCTAAATTAAAATTTACTTAAAGGAATTAAGGCATTTGTTTATTCGTGCCATACATTAGTAGACCGTACATTATTATTTTGTTGTTATTTTTTCAACTACATTTTCGTTTCGATAAAAATGTAATATTCATGGTCATATAGATAATTTATAATTATTTTATTAAAATACACTCTAAATGTAAAAATATATTAAATGTAAAAGGACTCTACAAATTTTTTTCAGTAGGCTGTAACTACGTACGATATATGCATTTGCTTAGCTTTTCAATAATATTAGGTTGTGAAAAAGTAGTTTAATGTTTTATGAAATCTTATATGGGCAGCAACATCATTGGAGAAATCATATGAAGGACCGTTGATAGTAATGTACTTTTTTTCTTGTGAACTACTGAGAAATTATACTAATTATTTTGTAATTTTTTGTTGTATAAATAGATGTAATTCAATCGGTTTGTCCTTCTGAAACTGGCAAAATGTTTGGTAATAATCTTATTAAAAATAATCCTAGTAATATGTATGCGTAACTATTGCGTTTTTACTCTATTTCATGGCGAACGATCAATTTAAATTTTATCTACTGTCAAAATAAGATATATAATAATTGCTGCATTAGTTTAGGAGAAAATGTACTTTAATATCAGTTACGTTCCAAAGGATTTCTCAGGTCATATTACCTCCATACGTGAACATAAATTCATGAGAACTAAACTTTTGAATAGCCTAATAACGAGATAAATAAATAAAAAACAAATGTTACGCTTAATTCTACAGCAATTCTAAACATTATTCAGATATCTAGCGGTTTATCTGAAAAAGAATGTTTATGATATTATTAAATAACCAAAATCCGCATTAAATAAAATATTCGTGTTTCACTGAATACACAGTCATTAAAATTACAGATAAGTCTTCATAAGACTAAGAAGTAATGGATCATCTCGAACCGCGGTTGTAACCTCGTTTATTTTCAGAAGATAAACACATAATATAAGTGTAACACTAATGTGCCATGTACCTATATTAGGCCATCTGTTTTAATAGATGAAAAGTATGACTGAAAATTAATAAAAATGAATTTATTTGTCGCCCTCAAAAGCAACCAAAATGACTGGTAATTGGTTGAAACCTTTCACCAGTTATATTAATTGCTTGTGATTCAAATATATATATTTGAATTTCATTTATCAAAGCAGGTGAACAATTTAGGTATTCTGCACAATTTTGGTACACTTACATATATTTTTTGAGATCAAAGAAATCTCCCTTTAAAAAAAATAGAATTCTATAATTAAAACGTTTGCTTATGTTAAATGTGCCGTAAAATCGAGCTGAATCTGTAATTAACAACTACCAAAAGAAGAGCAAAGAAACACAAACATATATAAATAATAAGTTTCAAAAATTAGAAATTCGTAAAAAACGGTGAATAAATGTGACGGGAATGTGAGATGTGACTACAGAATTTCACTTGTATCTACATATAATCAAATGCATGTTAAGAAGAATAAGTCAGAATTCTTCATATAAAAATATGTGGAGTAAACTTAATAAAATGTATTTTTTTAAATCATGAAATATCCCGTCAAATTTAACATACTTTGGTCATTTAGAATATTTTCTAATATTAATGACAAACTTTCATTCACGTATTCAATCAATGTTCAGTTTAAAATAATAAATAAAATAATTCATTAATGTACTTCATGTTATAGCAAAAAAACAAACCTGTCATTATCACCCATACTTTAGTATTAAAATTAGTATAATTGGACAATCCCAGTGTGTATGCATTTTAATTTTCATATACGTTGAGTTATACTACAATTTCTTTTTGTTATTTTGTAATTTATGTATCAATAATTTATTTTTTGTTTACCTAATTATAGAGTTTTATACACATTTTAACATGATTCCATTTTGGAACAAAATACATTCTCTTTATATAAAATGTAAAAGAAAATGTTGCACTGTAAATCTTTTATAATCTAGGGAAATTCACTTCATTGAATAAAAAAAAATGAAGATTGATTTTGTAAAGAAAATATCAATGCCACATACTTCAAAAGAAAGCATACATAAAACACGGCCAAACGTGAAAAGTTAAAAAAAATAAAATATTACCCTTATCTAGATAGAAGAAGCTAAGAAAATCAAACATTCTAACGAAATAAATTGAATTAAATGTAATCACAAGAGAATAAAACGGCTTTGAAGTAAACCTTGCAAATTTTGTAGAATATAAGCTTATTACATTTTCTTCGTTTTTTGAGATTCGTTTTAAATTTTGCAAACATAGGTAGTATTCACTTTTGTATTTTTTAAATGCGCGTCAAATGAGCTTTTGTTAATGCAATAAAGGAGTTTAAACACAAGTATTTTGATATAGTTTACAAATTTGTTTTGTTTGTGACAAAAATACATTTATTTTAATAACACACAAAGTAATCTATCCTTTTTGAACAAAAATACATTTTTTTTATACTTAAAGAAGGAAATTTGATTCTTGTTTTATTGTTACCTATATAAAAGTAAATCTAAATATAATTTTCATTTAATTCCACAATTTAAAAACATACTTCATTTTAAACTTGATTACATGTTTGCATAACTTATTACATCACATTGACTATACAGTGGGTTGCCAAATTAATGTAGTAAAAATATGTGGTTTGAGTATATTTTTAAGAAATGACACATAACGTGCATTAAACTACCAAATTTAAAGAGAAAATTGTAATTGTCAGTTTGTAAGATTTGCGTATTTTCGCCGGCAAAAATAAATGTATTGTGTACTTCACTTTTGTAGTTGTATAGCCTGATAATATTAAATGAATGACTTTATTTGTTTTGAAATATGGAATGCGAGTGAACATAACTACTTCAGCTACAAAGTTATAAAGATAGAGAGCGAAAATGTCTCATGTCCAGTGGTAAGTTCCAGTGCTTGCTTCAAACTGAGAATTGATAGTGAATATGTACACTATATAGGAATATTACGAGATAGTTTACATATAGTGATTGTACTCAAAATGCTAAAGAAACAAATCTTCATAGCGATACTACATAATACTCCTGATAGTCTTCCTCCAAATAGGAAATCTTATTATTAGGCAATAAATAGGGAAAAGAGAAGGCAGTACGACAAAGTGAGTACAAACCTCGTTCAAACATGTATGGAAGTGGTGAAACATTATGACGTGGATTAGAATATTATGAAAAATTTCTGACAGAAAACACAGCATTATCTGTGGGGAGCAAGGCAACGTGGACACTAGCTCCCTTGCTTCAAGCCCAAAACTTGGGCTCATGCTGATTGTTTTGGTTGGGGATGTTGATACAGCCAGACATAGACGCAGGTGATATTATTTTGGCTTTTGAAATTTCAACAGAATATTGAAATACAGAAATTATTGGAATACAGAAATTTTGAAATAAGTTAGGAATGTGTGTGAAATGTCATAATATATGTTAAATAAAGTTTTATAAGTAACTTGATAATATTGCTATCTATAATCATTATTGTTTCCTCTTCGTCATCTTGTTTCCTATGCAGGCCAAGATGACAAAAAAGACAGTTCTTTGGAAAATGTGTTTTTTTTTAGCTGTTGGGGACAGATGAAAATAATTAAAATATTTTCTGTTGCATATAAAGGTTGTAAAAAGTGCATCATAAAATTTTTAATTTTTAATCACTTTATTTAATTTTAAAAAGGCTTGAAAACATAAGCTCGTCATCTAACTCTTCTCTACCCATTTTTGGACAAATTATATGCTATCGAGTTTACTCGAACTCTATGATTCTTATAATTTTGATACCCTTTTTATTATTAAATATTTACTTGAACTTTAAAATGTTTTATCGGAATGATAGTAAATATTTTTTAAAACATACCAGATTACATTCCTTAAAATAATTAAGTGAATTACTCATTAAATATCAAAATGTTTCTTAAACGAGAGAAAATATTTTCATATTAATAAATATTAAATATTAACTCTTTTGCTTGTATTTAATTTTTTTCCGACGTAGGGAAATTTATATAATTAAATTACATTTTTTTAATTCGTTTTACGCATTATTTATTTTAATAAATGACATTTAAAAACGAGTATTATTACCTCAAATATTTATTAGTTTTATTTTATTTGGGATACAAATAGTTAAATATTTATCATATAATTTAAACTTATAAAAATTTTATAAAATGGAATTAGAAACATTATTTATCTTCTTATCTGAATCTAAAGATGTGAAAATTGTTTAAACTGATTCAAGCTATTATAAAGTTATGATTTATGCAAGATGTTTATGATATATACAAACATAGAAACATTTAAAAGAAACACAATTTTAAAACAAAAGTCTAAAATACACTGTATACCTTTAATAAACTCTACAACTCTAAAAAATACACCTTTAATAAACTCTTCAGAAGAAAATAAATAAAATAAAATATCGAAAAAAAATAGCATTTTCCCGAAATATCAGAAAATATCCATAATATACTTTAAAAAATATGACTAATTAAATAAAAAAACAGTAATTATAGTTTTGGAAAAACTCTAACGTTTTAACTCTAACGCATTTTATTGGTATAAAAATAATAATTTTTAATATAATTTATTATTGTTAAAAAAAAATAAAATTCCTAATTCTTAAGAGAAAATAAAGGAAAATTGCATTTAATACATTTAAAAAAATTATGGGCAATTAATGTTTTAATAATTATATCATCTATTGTTGAAATAATAGATGTTGTTGATAAAAACAATATTTTAAGAAGTGTTTTCTAGGACTCATCTTAATAATAATTTAGAAAATTTTAAAGCATCCAAAAGTTATTTAAAATAAAAATATATTAATCAAATTATATTCTTCTTTTAAATACTGCTTTAATTATTTATTATTATTTTAGAGAAAGAAAATCTTTTGTTATAGAAGAACTTCTCATCAACGAGCACAGAAAATTTTGTTTCAACAAAAATCTAAAATTTAGTTTGAAATATACCTTATTATAAAGCTTATATTGCAATCAAGCAATATGTGAAAGAAGCTATGTATATTTTCAGCAAGAGTCAAAAGATTGAACAATTTGTCAATCAAAGAAGTGAGTGATTAAGACTTTATCTCACGTACTTTATAAAAAAACAAGCACGTTTCACAAAAAAAAAAAAAAAAAAAAAAAAAAAAAAAAAAAAAAAAAATCGGATGATAACAAAACTTACAGAAAATTTACTTTTTGTGAAACAGTGTCCCAGGCATTTATTTTTGGGAATTCGTCATTTAATTCGCCAGTATTACTTCAAAAGGAATAACATTTTCACCTGAACTAATAAACAAATCATTAAATGATTCTCGACTCATTCATACACTGAGAAAAATGACACTTTCAGATCTGAGTACATCGATGGTTTCATTTTGTTATGAAACTTTTTGTTTCAAATATGAAGAACCAATGCTTTCGATTCGGAGTTACCAGAAATACGCAGAGTATTGAAACTTGGACATACTCAAAACTGAGCACCTAGAGGTCAGTTCATACTCATTTTTGAAACATAGACATACTCAAAACTGAGCACATAGAAGTCAGTTCATACTCATTTTTGAAAGATGGACATACACAAAAATTATTAGAATCAGTTCAAACTCATTTTTTAAACATGGACATATTAAAAAATGAACACATAGAAGTGAGTTCATACTCATTTTTGAAACATGGACATACTCAAATATGAGCACATGATGTTTTACTCTTGAGTGTGTGCATTTTTTCAGAAATGAGTATATACATGTTTCAGACGTGAGTAATTTTGATTCGTAGCCTTTTGGGCTATGCGACATACTCAGATTTTTGTATTTTTTTTTCTCAGTTTTGAAAATGTCGTTTTTAGTGTGTGGTTATCAATAATATTTAAGTACTTTTAATTTAAGGAAAAATGTGTAAATTTAAGTAAATAAAACAGACAAAGTAAGAATAATTATAAATGCCGTTGGACCATTATGAAAAACGGAGCACTGATTTAGTAATTTTTAATTCGTTCATTAAATCCCATCATTTTTACACAACAATTTGATTTTTTTTTTCTCAAAACTATATTTGAAATGTGACTTTTTCTTACTGTAAGTGAATTGGAAAAAACAAATAATTAAGTTATTTCCGCTTTGTACAATTTTTTATAATTCAATGCATAAAATAATCGATATGACATACATAAATTTTATTAAAAAATCGTAATAGGATTATGCATAGATAATTAAAAATATCCTCTGTAAAATCTTCCAATAACATAGATCTTTGCCCAAAAAATAATCCCAAAAGTTTTATAAAGCAATGAAAAATATTCCGAAAACCTTAAGATAACAGAGAAAAAGTAAAGAAACGAAAATCTTGGAATGTAAACAAACCATTTGACTTCTTAATGAATACTTGGAAGTCTGCAATCCTTTTTCTTTTTCCTACCTCAATGCTATAAAAGAAAACGAAAAGAGTTGTATTCATTTATATGTATTATCTTTTTAAATCTTCACGATAGGAGTTCTTTTTATGGCGGGTAGTATTATTTATCAAAGATCCTTTTATTAACTGGTAATGCTGATTAGCCATACCATGTATTTTATGTACAATTTAATTATCATATTTTGTTTTTTCTTGTTTATATGTAATTCAATTAATACATTTGCCTAATCTAATCTGACTAATAATTAGAGGAAAAGAGGGATTTTAAATCAGAAATTAATTTGACGATTTCCTTTTATTACTATTTTATATATGAAAATTAGGATAGAATATTTAAGCATTAACATACATTTTTTTCTATGTTTATATAATTGGGACTTTAAAAGAATATTTTGAGACATATAGGTAATTAGGATTGTTTTACATTTCTGAATCGTTATGCATTAAACTTTTTTGTAGTTAATTTACTATGCTTAATAATTTGAGAATATTTTAGAAAACTTAGGTAAACTGAAAATTTTTGAATTCGTTTCTTAGTAATATTTTATGCAAACTACATAGAATACATTACCAAACATTACTACACTTACACTTTTTAATCATCAAGGTACTTAGTATTGAAACAGTCAAATTTATTCTTTATGGCTTGAATTTTTGTAGTCTTAAGCGAAATTTACTGAAAAATACAGAGCCGAAAATTATGGCTATTTTTCTGCCTAAGGAAAAGAGACTGAAATATGTTTGCTAAACGCTTGTATTAATTTACTGAATTCTGGAGTCCTAGGATGGCATAAAATCGTATGTAGTGTATTTTAATGCTGTTACAATATTTCAAACATAATAAGATTGATACTAATTTCTAAGGTAAACGAAAACAATATTTATCTTGTAAATGGAGTGTAAATCATTTATCATTCATTGGCTGGGTCACACAAAACATTCAGTAACATAATGGTCTAAGGGTAAAAATTGTTTGCTGGATATTTTAGTAATGTTATTCTATTTCAAACACAATGAAACCGTTATACATTATTGATACATACACTCTAAAATAAGTGTGTTGTTTTTACACATATTCTACGGTACTTTTAACAGAATATCTCTATTTTATGTAAAGTACAGATTTTCTCTGCTACACAGCGCAGATATCGTTTTCGCCCTCTGGTGGAAAGTTTTATTGACATACAATTATTTGCTTTTAACGTGTATTGCCGGTAAAGTTATTCGTCTACGATCTTCGGATCTCTACTCTAGACTAGACTTTAACAGATTTTCTCTGTAGGATCTACAGGATGTAATCTGGTAGCATAGCTGACAGATTTTTTCCGTTAAATCTACAGAGTTTTTTTTAGAGTGTATGCTGAAAAATACTATGGTATATCATTTACCTTTTAGTTTCAGAGACAGACAAATTATTTCGGTTATAATACTGTGTATCAGCGATAACTAAATTTTTGAATAACTGTTTTAACTAAATTTTTGCAGACTACGGTGTTTTAAATTCTACAGTTAACATTCAGGTATACACAAAATAATTCGTAAGCATTTCTGAGTGTGAGCTTGAATTGCTTAAGGAGGTTTTTTTTTTTTAATTGAGCAATGAATTTTATATATTAACTATAAAAGTTTACTAATAAGCAATCGTTGCAGAATATAAACAAATTTATATACAGGCATACGGAAAGAATAGAATATAATGTTATCTATGCACTCCCTAAAATACTTTCTTCAAAACACGGAAATGTCAGTGGCAGAACTGCTGCCGCGTTATTTCAAGATTTTCCGTTTATTTTATCTCTGTTATAGGAGTGAAATATGCCGTTATTTGAAGAATTTCCGTTTATTTTTATCTTACTTACAGGAGGGAAATTTTCCGTTATTTGAAGAATTTCCGTTATTTTTTTTCTCTGTTACATGAGGGAAATTTTCCGTTATTTGAAGAAAGTCGGTTTTAAAAAACTGTCTTCCTCTTTGTGCTGTCATCTATGGACGGTTGCGGAAGTATTCATTATTTAATACATTTTAAGAATATTTCCTGTCTCACCTGAGGATTGAAATAGAAACCTGCCGGTCTGGAGTCAAGTATGTTACCGATATGGCCAGTGGGCACTTGCTGGAAAAAGAGCTTGGAATGATGATAGGGTTTTCTTCAAATGGCGACTTTGGTCTTTAAAAATTTGGGGTTTAGAAAGCTGGCAAATTGGAAATTAATTGCTGGGAGATTTTGTCGTTATGAGAAACGGTTGGGGTTTTAACAATTTATTATTAATAGAGGATAAAAGTATGAATTATATATATTCTTAATTCTATTGTTAGACGTAAAATATGGATATTATATTTTTAATTCATTTCGAGAAGAAATGTTTGCTTTTTTAATAAAATCGATTTCTTTTTCAAGTATTATACAGTTTTTTTTTTAAGGTGTTCGGTTTGATGAAATGTGTTCAATGTTTTAGAATATATCTTAATTTCGAATGTTTTTTTTATAAATTTAAAAAAATAAATTGCGAATAATTTTAAATAAGTGAGAACATTATTTGTTACTTTTTTTTAATTTGAAAGTATTATTTTTGTTTGTTTCTTTTTTTGAGTAAAACCGATTTTTTTCAACTATTATATATATATTAATCTGTTTGATTAGAATATATATTAAATGCGATTTTTTTTATATAACTTTTTAAAAAATAAATTGCAAATAATTGGAAATTAATGAGGAAATTAATTATTACTTTTTTAAATTCGAAAGAACAATTTTTTTCCTTTAATAAATTCGAAATAATAATTTATTGAATTTTTAGTTTTTCATTTTTAAAATAAATTCAAACTTTAGTATTAATAGAGTAATACGCATGCGCGCAGGGAATAAACGTACATTTTCTCTCTTCTTCAGACTTTCGAGAAGAATTCACGGAAAAAGCATGTTTCTAGGAGTACGGAAATTATTTGTTAAAAAATGAGGAATTATTTAATGTATAAAGACGGATTTTTCTGACAGTGTGGTTAATGATTTCTCTTAGCGTGGTTTGAGTAGTGTTCTGCGTTTTTTTTTTCAAGGAATTAAATTTTAGCTTGACATGAGAAATTTTCAAATTTTTTATGCAATATACCGAGTTGTACAAAATAATTGAAGTACATTCCATCTATTGGCAGAAATTTTTGAAGAAATGGAGAAATGGAGAATTTCTGAAGAAATCTGTAAAAAATTGCTGCTATAAAATTATTGAAGCGGAAATTCTAGGCAATGTATATAAGAAAACGGGTTTTGTCCCTAGATAAACGAGCTTTGTTCTTACATAAACGGCTTTTGGCCGTAAAATAATGAAATTTATGGAAATTGACCGTTTACCTTGAAAAAGAGGCATTTCCCGTAAAATTACGGCAGCAATTCATGGAGAATGCCCGTGAACAAACATTTTTTTTTTTACAGTGTAATATTTCCACAGTGTTATTATTATTATTTTTTTTTACTAAACTAAATTCTAGCATACTATGTAGAATATTTACAATTTTATAGATCCTATATTAGGCTGATACAATTAATTCGAGTACCTTTTCTACTGGGGATGGCAATTGTTTAAATATAGTTTTCAAAAGTGTTATACGTTTTCTCAAATGTTTACATAGTTACCTTCTTTACCTTACTTAATAGCGAAGTGTTTTGTTAAAGAATTCTGGAAGAGTTTCATAATCTGTAGGTGACGCATGATTTTTATTTCTCGTTTTACAATTTACAGGGTCTTCTTTGCTTTTCAGACCGACAATACGGTTATTCGACATCCCATATGAACGTAAAGTCACGAAACAGAACTTACATTGTGCAATCTTAATTAAATATTTCAATAAGTGCTTAAAGTAGTCACAGTTTCAAAGGATTGACACAGACATGCTTGGTATCATTAATTTCCATGAACTACTGCTCACTATAAAAAATATTTTTTAAGGGAGTTCTATATAAAAAAATAAATAAGAATAAATCATAAATCATTATATAAAACAATTTTAGTAATTAAGGAGGAGTGAAATTGAATTAAAGAAAAAAACATGTGAAGTTTAATTAAAATATTATTTTGGCGAAAAATAAAGAAAATGATTAAAAAAGCACAAAGGGATTATTTCAAAGAAAACATATTAAATTTTCTCAGAACATAAAAAAAAAGAAAAATACTTTCAACAATGTTTAAATATGGAAACATTTTTATTTTAAATTTGGTTTTCCCTTGGAGATACATAATAAAGATTATTGGATAGATATTTAAAGAATACATCTAATATTTAAAAAAAAATTCTTTTTGGAATTAGATTAGATATTTATTTTATTTGCTAAGAAAATTTTCAATTTGAGCAAATAAATTTATTCTTACTTTTAAACATAAAATAAATGTAATATTTTTTATATATGTATTTTAAATTTAAAACCATATATTTGCGAGAAAACTTGTATATTTAAATAGATGTTTCATTCATACAACTTGTATATTTAATTAGATGTTTCATTCATATAAGCCAGCCTTCTGGGAATCACAAAAAAGTGTATTAAAACAGTTAAATTGCACAGTGGTATTTATGAAAGTTTTCTTTGTAACAGATATCATCACAAAAATTTATTAGAGTCTCGTACAAAAATATCATAAGAGTGTTATATTAGAATATTTATATTTACATTTATATTTATATTTATAATTTTAGTTCTGGTTAAAGTTATAGTTATAGTTTTTTTTATCTTACCTTTGCATTGACTCGATTTAAATTAGTTAAGTTCCAGATAACATATATTCATAAAATTTTAAAACAAATACAGAGCTTTTACTTATTACACAGCAAACAATTAAGAAAGTTTGGTGTTTTACTGTTATTTAAATTTGCAATAAAAAACTATTTTTTTAAACGTAATTTTAGATTTTCTCTGTACGAATAAATAAAACCCTTTCAATGTTTAACTAGAAATGCCCTTATTTTTATTTTTACAAACTTTCATTGTAAACAAAATGTATAATATCAGTAATAGTTTGTATGAAACACTCGTTTCTCATTAAAAGCTTTAAAGAATGTCAGAAAAGTTTCATTTTACATAATACATTAGAAAGAGTTATCAAACTTTGTTGTGTTAACATTAGGTAGCTTTCATTACAAAAAGCTACCTATTGCAGCCGTTCGAAGAAAAGCAATTCCAATAAATGTTGGTATATTTTCACCGATAATGACCCCCCGACCCCAAAACCACCCTCAGTTCAATTGTACAGTAGAACTCCAATTATCCGAACTCCGACTATCCGAATCGCTGATTATCCGAATCTTCTTTCAGAATTTCAGGAAAAAAATTAAGACGGAAACGTACTGCGATTCGCAAAATAATGATTCTGTTTACGCGCGCTATTGTCCTTCCCTCCGCGAAGCTACTGTAGGCGCAGCGCGAACATTATTGGGATGATGAGTCACCGTCTCATAGTGCAGTTCGATTATTGGCTGTCCTCCGTCACCAGGTGGTCGGCCCGGCCCACCTGTCACTGTTCGTTTTGATTAGTCAGTCACTGTGACGTGACCTGCTAGTTGATTACTTGACCTGCTACTGTGAGGGTACTCTTTCGCGTCGGTGCGTTGTTTTGTTTGTGTGTGCGTTTCGTCATTCACCATGGCTTCTAAAAGAAAACGTGTGGTGCTATCGTTAGCGAAGGGTAGAGGAGCGAAGGAAGAAGAGAAGGAAAGGGAAAGAGACAGGAAAAGATGAGGCTCACGTGCCACTTGAGGAATTCAGAAATATTCTTTTGAAAATTCCTGGATGTTCAGACGTTAGTGCTGAAGATATAGGAGATTGGATGGTGTGTGATTCGTCAGACCCTGCGTTTCAAATTCTAAATGATAATGAACTTATTGGAAATGTGAGAGATGAATGTGTCAAGGAAGAAGACGACCTTAATGTTGAAGCAGACACGGGACCATCAGCTAGTGAAGCATTTGCCGGCCTTGAAACTGCGTTGAAGTGGATGGAGCGTCAGCCTGAGTGTGACCACATGAAACTTCTCACTGTCAAGCGGATGCGCGACTTGGCTGCTCGAAAACGGATGAAGACTGTCAAACAGCTTACTTTGATAGAGATGTTCAGCAAGCAATGACTTTCATTTACAGTACAGTACGTACATACTGTACTAATGTGCAGCACTTGTAAGTACGCTTAACATGTAAAAGTGCTCCTTTTTCATTTAATTAAATAAAAGCTTTTTTTCTTTAAAAATAGTTTTTCTCCCATTTATATATATATATATATACTAGGGGGCCTACCCCCTGCAAGCTACGCTCACCAACCCCCGCTCAGACTTCGAGGCCTCTAAAAACATGACAGCGTGCTTTATTTTTAAAATATTGGTAAATCTGTAATTGGGTTGCCATGCTTTTAACATTTTAATGGGACATTTTTCGATTATCATGGCCTCATACACAGCTGTTGCGACAACTGACGACTGTTTTCGGGATTGATAAGTAAAATCAATTACTACTTGAAAACCAGCTAGTATAAAATGGTTAGGTTTAAATTGTGACTACCTCTCGGACTTTTATAACAACAATCTCTATTCTATTCTTCCTTTGCGTTTAAGGATGAGAAAAATTCCATCTGCTTGTGAATAACATTAAGAACCACGGTATTGAAAAGTACTGTGTTATAGACATTTTCAGTAACAGGTTTTAATTTTCTCTCTATTTTAGTGCACCATCATGCATATTTTCATGTTATTTTAAATATGTAAATTATTTTTTTTAATTAATATGTATATACGAATTTTCTAATAATTATTTATCATACAAAATTAATTAAATATTTTGTGCATGCATGCCTGCATTTATTCGGCATCAATTGATGAGATATTTAAACAAATTTGCTATCCGCGGTAATTTTACACCATGTTCTGTCACTTGAATAGTGTCCATAAGAAAATCGGGTACTTTTCCATTATAGGATCCTTTGCTTTTAGGTTTGGCGTAATTCGAGCTTCAAAAAGGGATAGATCCGTTAATATACA
The DNA here is from genome assembly GCA_963931845.1 of Maratus michaelseni. Lineage (NCBI taxonomy): Eukaryota > Metazoa > Arthropoda > Arachnida > Araneae > Salticidae > Maratus > Maratus michaelseni. The sequence continues at coordinate 444,288,965 of OZ007589.1, read as the reverse complement.
TAGATTTGTTGCCAAAAGTTATGAAAATAAACCCAATGAACTTTTGGTGCTTTTCTATTATAAGGGTCTTGACGCTTTTTTAAAAAGCTTGGCGGAAAAAACCAAGCAGGATAGAAAACCAAGCAGGATATTTTATTCTTCCGTTCAGTTGGGCAATCCCTATCGGGATACTTTTCAATTTTTTTCCCTTTTTTGTCACAAAAAAAACTGAGTAATTAGTTGCCATCATTACAGAAATGTCATTAAAATTAGAAAAAAATTAATATCTCGAAAACTAATTCCAATTTCAAAATTCTATTACCAGTTTTGACATCCGCGGATTTTTATGGACAATTGGTATTAATTTCACCATCAAGCGTTTAATATTTTATTAAAAATAGGCCTGAAACATAATCAGTCGTTTAATCAGTCGTTTCATAAAATCGTTTCATAAATTCGTTTCATAAAATCGTTTCACAAATTCGTTTCATTAGGATTTTATATATATAGGGTAGATATATATATATGTAATAATAAAAACATTTCGCCATTTTTCCTTAGTTAAATTATTCCAAATTCTTACAATTCTAAATTTTTTCCCTGTTTTATTCCAATTTACTACTCTATATTCATTAAATCCTTATTCTTAATTTAGCTCTATCGTTAACTCTATTAAATTATCTTTTATTTAATTCTAAATTGTCCAAATTTACTTAAATATAAAGCTTTTAGTTATTCTTAATTTCTATCATGATCCCCGATCATTTCTGGGTTTTAGAATGTTTTTTGAGAGCCATTTTCATTTTTATTCCGAATATTAATTTCCCGCTCTAAAGTCACTTTACTATAAAATTAATCCACTCCTCTCTGTCCGAACTCTTTTACGAATTATCATTCATTGGTCGTGACGTAGCATGACGCGTCTTCTTTAATTCTTCATTGGTTCAGTGCGCGTTCTACGTCATAATTTATGTTATTGCGCGGGGTAACAAAAAGCAGCTACCTGCGGCGCTCCCTGAGAATTAAGTCGTATTTTCACTTGTAAACAACTCCCTGGCTGCTCGTTTTGAGAATTATTGAGATGTTCTGATACTTACCCTCTATACCTTGATGATGTAGTGATGCAAGACTATTATGGTTATGGTGGAAACTGCCCAAGAGAAACATTTAATAAAGGATTGAAATGGAAAGCCTTGTTCGTTCTGAATTTATGGAGAAACGCCTCTGGGTTTTAAATTCTACTGCCGCTATGGCCACGTCGAGACTGCAACTAAATTGTTACGACTGCTTCTAAAAATTTATATCATCAATAACCACCGACGTTCTTAACTTCGTTGTGCAACCATGTGTGCTCCTTCTATAATCCACGTTACTGCAACTACAACATATGACGGTAAATCATCGTAATATAATATATATATATATATATATATATATATATATCTGGCATTTGTCCTGCTGTAACTCTCTTATTTATGAACCGATTTGGATGTGACTGAGTATGGGTATAGGATATACCAAGGTCTTGACCAGCTTCATTCGCCATCTTGTTTCAAAATGGATGCCAGTTATTTTTTTATTATTATTTTAATTCAAAAATATATACAAAAACATTATAAATTGAAAAACTTGTTTCCGTTAAGTGTTCGAACGTGATACAAAGATTCTGGATTTTTTTTTTGTTGTTTTGGCTATATCTTAAAAACTGTCTGAGATATGGCAGTTTGAAATTCTAGGGTGGCTGAGATTTTGAAACAATCTGATATTTGCTATGCTGCAACTCTCGTATATATGAATCGAATCGATATGAATGTAACTGATCATGTGTACAGATCATACCAAGGTCTCGACCGAGTTTCTTTGGCCAACTCATGCGCCATTTTGTTTCAAAATGGCGGCCAGCTATTTTTTTTAATTTATTAAAAAAATTCCAAAAGATGTATAGAAAATTTTAAATTAAAAAAGTTGTTTCCGTTACGTGTTAGATCGTGATACAAGCATTCCGGAACATTTTTTGTTTTTGATTTATCTTGATTGTTTTTATTTATCTCTTTGATTTATTAATGACTGAGATATGGTAGTTTGAAATTCTAGGGTGGCTGACATTTTGAAACAATCTAATTTTTGTTCAAATTCAGTATTAACGAAAACTGGGATTGAATCGTCTATAATCAGGTTCCATGCATTTTAGCGTCGGGTGTTGCTGTAAAATGAGTACATTTAAAAAAAAAAATGGAGTATGAACGCTACCTTTTCCTCCCGGTATAGGTTGGAAGGTTTTTTTGAGTTACAACAAATATTTCTTTTTAATGGATTTTAGACGCAGCGACAACTTCGTATGTACTCTAATAGTAAAATGATTAAGGCTGTTCATGCTTAAGTACCATGCGATCCTGTAATTAATTTTTCTCTTTACACACTTTTTTCCTAGCTAAATTTAATTTTTTGTGACATTGTTGATCATTGCATATAAAGCGTTATGATACTTTCTTGAAGATTAAAATTTCGTATAAATACACGTTTTAAATAAGATAAATTTAAATCAGTTTATTAGTAAAAAATGCATTTTAAAATGTACAAGAACGTTAAATTAATACATGACATAATTATAGAAAAAATACCACAAACTGAATATTACAATATTTATTTTTACAAAGACTAAACTTGATCTACTAATACAATATTTTACTAAATTTCAACGATATTTACTGCAATATATTTCGATTATTTATAAAATTATATTGAGCAAAACATTGTTCCATTTTATAATGAAAAGTATTCTGTCATCCTATTATACTATGAAGATGTCTTCTTTCGTAAAGAAATCGAAAAAAATTACAGTTTTATCACCAATGACAAGTAAAACAAAAAAATAAAAACTTATAAAATTATTAAAATTGAAATTTCTTCAACTGCCTCTAATATAGGTTTTTAAACAGTAAATATTTTCTCTAGACTTTTAATTTTCGGAAAATTTGTAACGATAAAATACTTTTCAAGATACATTTCAAAATATAAAAAACGTTCAACTAATACATGACATAATTGCAGAAAAAATACAACTAACTGAATATTACGATATAGTTTTTCACATGGACTAAACTTGATCTAATGATACAATATTTTACTAAATCTCAAAGATATTTACTGCAATATATTTGGACTATTTATAGAATTATATTGAGCAACATACAGTTTCATTTTATAAGGAAAATTATTCAGTCATCCTACTGTACTATTAAGATGTTTTCTTTCGTAAAGAAATCGAAAAAAGTACTGTTTTAACACTTGTGGAAAATGAAACAAGAAAATAAAACCTTATAAAATTATTAAAATTTAAATATCTTCAACTGCCTCTAAGACAGGTTCTTAAAAAGTAAATATTTTCCAGACTTTTAATTTTCGTAAAGATTCTAACGGTAAATTACTTTTTAAGGGGCTGTGGAATGAGAGAAAAAGTAGTTGAATTATATTAAAAATTTAAGTGAAAGTACTACTTGAAAGATACTGGAATAATTAGATAAAATAAATTTTGCTAAATAAATTTCAAAAAAGTGAATTATTGGTTTTTAGTTTCCGGGATTTTATTGAAATATAGAAAAATTAAATAAAGAAATCTTCCGTAGTGATAGAAAATATGAAAAATGAATACATGTAAGTGAATTAGGCTAATGTTACTTTATATATACTAGGCCATAGAAAGCGGGCTTCCCGGGATTGGGAATACGGGTGAAAACCATTTTTTTAAATTGAAAACACTAATAGATTTTTTACATATAATATATTTTTTTTAGATTCCCATCTAACAACACCAAAGAGCATTTTTATATGAAATATGTCAATTATATATTCAAATAAAATTTTAAAATTTATTAAAAGCAGTAAATTCGTATAGGCCTCAAGCCAGAAGTTAATAATCGAAGACATCGCTAACAATTTCGTTATATACAGCATTTTTTTTTTAATTTTCTGATAATTCTGACGGTTTTAAGCACTTATTTCAATTACATATCGGTTACATTCGTGTTATATTTATACTATTTTATTTATTGCTTAATGAAGTTTTTATTTAGTTATATTAGAATAGTATATTTAGAATATTAGCGGAAAACAAATGCTGAGATTTTTATATTGTTTAAAGTTCAAACGGATTAATATTTTTTAATCATCTGCAAGCGATAGAGATAATCATGCTTGAAATTTCCCAGCAAACACAGATCTATCGGTAAGCAATCGCCCGATTGCCGCTTTGCCGTTACCGACGGTATCGGCACGATACCAGCTGCCGTACCGGTTCCGTAACTTTTTCGACACGCCGCGCGACTGACGCCCGACAGATAGGCGCACTGTCGGTCCGGTATCGGCAATTCCGGTAGAAGCGACGGCACTCTCCTGTGCCGATTGTATACCAACAGTTATCCGCACACCTACCGAATGTGGTCCGGTCCGGCAACGCTAACAACGGCGAGATGCTGTGCCGACCGTATACTGATAACAAATCCGTAGTATTGTCGAATGTGGTCCGATATCGGCAAGCATTAAACTGCCGAAAGCATCCCTTTTATTGGGAACTAGCAGCAGAATACGGGGGGGGGGGGGGGGGGTTACTCCACTTAATGGTACTTAATTTTTATTTTAACTTTGATTATTTTGGTAAAAATGGTGAAATTTATTTTTCAGATGTAAGCAACCCCCTCCCCCCTCACGGATACCGTTTTACTATTAATATTCCCTGCCATTAAAAAAAAAAAAAAAAAAAAAAAAAAAAAAGCTTCAAGCTTTACTTTTTTACATTATATTAGCATAGATACTTTAACAATATCTGAATCTTGTGTTTCTAAACGCAATAATGATAAAGTAATTTTTTTTCTTCACTTTTACAAAATGTGATAAGTATTATAAATACATTTAATTTTTGTTCTATAAAGCTGTATAAAACAAATTTATTATACAATAAGTAAAATTTAGATACATTTTCCTTTCTAAGTGTCGCTGTAAAACTAGATTTAAAAAATAAAATATTTTCTAGGAAACTATTAAACAATACATCTAATTTTTTTTCAGATTTTTTTTTTAATTATTATTTTTTAAGTCAAATAAACTAAATTTCGTTCCGGTAATTTACTATTTATTAATAAATTTAAAAAATCGAACTTTAATTTTACACAGAAAATAAAAAATGAATTTAAATAACTTTGTAAAAAAATTTAATCTACCCTGTTTGTTATTATTTTATTTTGTGAATGCTTTAAATGAATGTTTGTGTGATTTTCTTTTTCCTTTTTTATTATTCTTAAAATGATAAGTCTGCTATAAATTATGCAGGGGTGATTGTGACACAAGGTAAAAAACCCTGAATATTATTGACACACAGGTGAAAAATCCTGAAAATTACTGATGCAAAATACTGATATCCATTTACACCATAACTTATTATATAACTGCATTTCTCTGTGGCCCTTTGATGAAATTCGCATTTTTTCCACGATCCTTCAACAAAACTCATGTTTTTTTTTTATTTTTTGACGAAAATCAAGTTTTTCCGCGGCTCGAAATTTGCATTTCTGACGAAATTTGCATTTTTATTGCAATCTATCAACGAAATTAGCCATTTTCTTAGATCCTTTGATGAATTTCGCGTTTTTTCTTTGGCCTTTGGACAAAATTTGCGATTTTTCCGCGATCCTTCGACGAAATTTACCGTTTTTTGGCGATCTTTCGACGAAATTTGCCGTTTTTTCGTGATCTGTCGGCAGAATTCTCCGTTTTCCGCAATCCGACGACGAAATTTGCCGTTTCTTCGACGAAATTGACCGTTTTTTCCACGTTCCTTTGACGAAGTTGGCGTTTTCTCCGTAACCCTTCTGCAAAATTCGCATTTTTCCGCGATCCTTCAACAAAACTCATGTTTTTTTGACGGCATTTTGACGAAATTCACGTTTTTTCACGGCCTTTTGACTAAATTTGTGTTTTTTTCGCGATCTGTCAACGAAATTATTCATTTTTCGCTATCTTTAAATGAATTTCATGGTTTTCCAACGAAATTCGCCGTTTTTTTAACGATCCTTCGACGAAGTTTGCCGTTTTTTCGCTTAATTTACGCGCTATAGCACGTCCGCGGCATCGCTGTATGTTTTTAGTCTGTGGGTGCCCTAAAAAGTCTGCGACGCCCGTCACAGCGGCGCGTACATTCTGCCACAGGGACCGTAAAATTATCCCATAATATATAGAATCGTATATATAGAATTGTATGTTAAGAAAAATCTGATTTTTTTAGATATTGAGTCAGGCGTGGTTTAATGGATTTTCCACGGGCCGGGCCTGTTTTCACTGAATTTTGTATGGGGCGGGAAAAGGTAGCTTTCGTTCGGCCCGGCCCCGGAAATTCCGGCCCGTGCAGACCCTAATCTACAGTCTACTTATTTTTTTCTTCTTTTCAAATTATGCTCTACCGAGAGCCATTTCGCCACAGAAAAGCACAAATTTCGAGGGGAAGGGTATTGAATGAAGGCTTACGAAAAATATGCACTCATTGACATCTGGTGCAGCCCATAACAGAATTTGGGGAGGATCAGCATTGTTAAACAAAAGGGAAGGGGGAGGAATGAAGATTCATACTCAGGTATCTTTTAAAAGACTGGTTTTTGTCTCCTGGTTAGGGGTAGGACAAAGAATATCTTTCGGTATGGGTATTCTCGTTTATATTCTTTGGTTAAAACAAGACAAGGGGTTAGGAAAACGCAGGGCAGAGAGTTTGCTAGTTTCACTCCGATCAGGCTCTGGGTAAGGGTTGACGTAACTGAAACGTTTATCGCTAATTTGGCGAATGTTTTGCACTTTTTTCAACATATTTTCAGTTTCGATTAGTTTTTTCCACTAAACAGGACGATTTTATGACCCCGGAAGAGCCGAAAGAAAAACCCGGAAGGGTCGATGGAAAAACCCGGAAATCCGGGTACCCCCGGAGCACAATCACCCCTGATTATGTTCAATTGTTTTAGCCTTATTAAATCCGTCAGCATCTCAACTAAGCTAAATATTTTTGCATAATTTAATCTAGTAAACATTATTCTCTTTTTTAAAAATATAAAAAACAAAATTTAGAGTTTATGTAATTTCTGGGCAAGATTAGAAAAATACATTTTTGTAACTTTATTTAAAAAATATATATATGAATGACATGTTACATATTTACTTATTTTTGGCTTTTACTAAATTCTTTACATATTTTTTTATTTATACAGAAGGACAAATGTTTTCTAAATCATTTATATCTTGTATATTACATCTAATTTGATGCTCCATAATTACTGATGGTGAGAAATACCACCATCTAGATCTAAACTAGCACACACTATAAAAAAAAAAAGTATTTGGTTTTTTTTCTGCATATTAACAGAGTATTTGGTATCATTTTAATCAGTGAACAGTGAACAATACAAATTAATGATCCATTTTAGGATCAGCGCATACAGATAGATAATTGTGGAACAAAGTGAACCACGGCAGTCAAGGAAATATTTGGTTTTCCGTTCCCACGAATGATTTAACTACACCTAATAAAAATGTCATGGAGAAAATTGTCAGAACAATAATATGACACATTTATTTATGAGAGCTTAAATAGGCACGAAGACCTCACAAGTCAAAGCATCTTTACCTCCCAGACACAGCACGGCGTCAAGAGGAATCGCTATTGTACCGACGGACCTATGAAACACTCAAGGGGAGTACCAAATTTCTCCCGCATGCCAATGGGCATCTCTCTAAAATCAGAGGTATGGCCGAAACATGCAAATTTTCAAGAAGTTAAAACGTATAAGGCCTTAATTTTATGTGAAAAGGGAAAAATGGTTCCATCCCTTTTTTTTTGCTCCACGAAAAGAATGTGATTTTTCTTGAGAGTTCAGATTCAAAAAAGATGGAAAAGTAGAAGGTTGACTGCTCTCTAACTAAAAAAACAGATTTTGAGTGTGTGTGCCAATAGATGGAAATGTACGCGCTAAGAAAAAGCGAAAACGCGTCAGCCATTACCTCCTGCTGTCAACGTTATCTAGTAATATAAGGTAACAAACAATCCTCCTTCACCATTGTTCCATTTTATTTAATTAAGCTATATTCTTTTAATAATACGAATTTAAGTGTGTATGAAGATCCTACCCCGATCTAAACATAAAAAGGCTAATCAAAGAAATACTTCTAGGGTATGGAACCCTGCCTTTCAAAATCGAATTTTTTTAATTCAGTAAGACAAACTGTAATTCTCAGAAAATAAATGTTGAGAATACAGTTCTCAACTAGGATTGAATATTTTATTTTTTTTAAACATTTATGTTTGTTTTTAATCGTATGCTTATAATTACCTTGTAAATAAACTCAATTTTATATTCAATTAATTTTAGTCAGTTTTCCTTTTGTTTACTTAATTTATTGAATTAATATTAAGTCTTTTATTTTAGGAAATGTTTTCTTTAATATTACAATCTAGGTTTTAAAATAAGCCATTATATATTTAATGTTACATAACTCTCTGCAGGTAACCTTTGATGATTGTAATTGGCTCAAAGAGGATCCGAACTTCAAAAATAATTCACAACGCAACTTTTTCTTTTCTATAATTAATTGATAATTTGTCTAATAAAATTTTCTAAGTATAAACTATCATATCAGATCCTTAGAGTCATAGGTGCAAAATAAATACTATACGTCTCGGATAATTTAAAATACTCATATTAATCAATTAACAGCAATATAGTGGTAAATCCTATGCAATCAGACTTAAATTCAAATAATTTAATTGATCACTCTGTAGCATTCCATCATAGGGTTTACCGAATTAGAAGTGGTACCGTTACCTCTTTCTAAATTATTTTAATATATTAATTTAATTTTAGAAATAGAACTTTAGGTTATTGTATAATTTTTTAAATATAAAAATATATATGCAATATTAAGACTAACAAAAAAATTTTTTTTTTTTGCTAACATAAATGTTCTTAATTCTAATTCTTTTGAAAAAAATTTTTTTCCTCTTTTCAACAACTAATTAAAAAAAAAAAAAAAAAAAAAAAAAAAAAAAAAAAATTTAAGCATTCATTGGGGAATCTTCATACACTCTGTAACATGCATATACCTGGCAATTCTTTTTGGGTACCTCACTAAATATATAATGATATATTAAATAATAATAAGTGTTATTGGATTGATTTGTATTAACAAAGAATTGAAAATATGACTTGTGTTACATATACTGCAACAGCAGCAAATATAAAATAAATACATAATAATGCTCAAATATTGAAATGATATATATTATATATAATTAATTTCTCGAACAGTGCATAACAATTCACCATTGGGTATCTTTTATTTTATGTTAAACAATTTTTTTTTTGCTCTCTCTCTATTTTATGATTTTTGTACTTTAATTGGATGAATAAGCGTAAAAGTCAAAGAATTAGTAGAATAGATACTGGTGTCAAAACTAGACAACAATTACGCGAATTAAATAATCAAACTGTAGACACTAATATTATTTGTAATAATAGTAATAATAATAATAAGAAAAAAAAGAAAGAGAAGAAAATTATAAATTCTGAAAAAGCTACTCCTAAAATTACTACAATGGACACCCCAAATGCAGATAGCCTAATTAATCTGATTCCATACTATGATGGAAAAAAAGAAGCAAATATTAACCATTTTTTCTTACAATTTGACAATCTCATCAATAAAACTGAATTGAATAATGATTCTAAATTAACTATATTAAAGGCGAAAATTGTAGGACCTGCTAAAGATAAATTGATGAGGGATCAAAATTTGTTCGTGGAACAGAACTTAGAAACCTTTAAAACAAAGTTAAAACAATTATTCGAACCCAAAACCACATTTCTAGAAGCGCAAAAGAAATTTTGCAATCTCAAACAAAAACCGGAACAAAACATGAACGAATTTATATTAGAGTTTAATGCGGCAGCAGACCTTTATCTAAAAAAAAGTGGGCAAGATATAGGAGCTAACAACAGCTCTACATTCATGGAAATGATCAAATTATCTCAGTTTTTGGAATCAATTCGTAGTGATTTAAGTCTGGAAGTAAGAAAAAACTCTCCGCCGGACTTTAAAACAGCGTGCAACATAGCCTTAAAATTAGAGGAGGCTTATTCACATGTCAATTTAAAGGACATCAACAACATTTCCAAAACTAAAGATTCTGATTTGTTAAATGAACTGCTTAAACTCAATGTAGAAAGTGCAGAGAATATAAAATTATTAACCGCGGAATTAAATAACATAAAATTAAAGGTAAATGCCACTAACAATGATACAACTAGGTTTTGCAAGTACTGTAAATCCACATCCCATACGAACCCACATTGTTGGTTTTACAAGGGCAACGAACAAAACAGCAGTAATTACGTGGACGAAAATAAAAAAATTCCTGAGAATATTCAAATCGAAAAACCAAATTTTTATCAAGGGGGAAACCAACAAGCTCAGGGAAACTTTCAGCAAACCCCAAATTACACGCACCAAAACTTCAACCCTATGCAATATTCTGCTCCTCAGTACATGTACTATGCACCACCCCCACCCCACCAACAATTTATGCCGATATCATATCCCAGTTTCGAAAATTATGGAGGCAATTTCAACGAACAGAGATCATATGACCAGCGAAGAAATTATAGAGGGCATAGAGGGGGCTACAAGCAAAATAATTATAAAAAACATGATTATACAAAAAAAAATAATTCACAGCAGACATTTGAAAACAATAAACAAGATAAAGATCATGATCAGAATTCTAGTAACAATAAGGGAAACTAAAGTCGGGACTTACATTCTCAAATACAAGGCACCCGCGTAAGTCTCACTGCGGGTCTAAAAAAATAACAAAATTATTGCTAGTGTCAAAAGTAATGACAATTCTCAACTTCCGATTATTACTTTTGAAATTAATGGTGTTAAGATTAATGCTTTGACAGACAGTGGGGCGGCAGTAACTTTGGCATCACCTATATTGTTCGAACAATTAAAGAATGCACACGTAAAATATAAAAATCTCTGTAACCAGGTAAAAATTCAAACATTAACAAATTCGACAATCTCTTTTAAGCAATGCATTAAATTAACTTTCAAATTGGAAAACGTTTTTGTATCGGGGGCATTCTATGTTACAACTCAAGATTTTGGTCGGAACTACAATATGCTATTGGGATTCGATTTCCTCAAAACAAATAATATTATCCTAGATTTTGAAGATAAAACCATGAAATTAAAAAACAAAAACATTGCACTTCAATTTCTAGAAAATGAACCTCAAAGTCTGATAAGTAACTTAACTGCTAACTCTAATGAGAATCAAAATAAAGAAACAATACACAAAAAGAAAAAAAAACGTATCTCGCACAAAAATTTTGTTACAGCAAAACTAACACAGACAACGGAGTTACTACCAGGCGAAAAAAAAATTGTTGCATTACTATTAGATCCAGATAAATTCGCAACTACAAATACAATACTCTTGGAACCGATTAAACATAATATGAAAATTTATTATAAAACATCAATTCACGAAATTGCCAAGGATAATAAAATTCATATAATAATCACTAACAAATCACAACAAAAATTAATCTTAACAGAGGGAATGAACATTGGCAAAATTTCTAAACATTTTGAAATAAAATCAGTTGACACTGAGGGTCAAGAAGTAACGAAGCAGGTAGTGCACATTAATAATCTGAATTTAGAGCAAGTTCGTGAACGGAGAAAAGCAGAACTTAGATCAGACGACTTTAATTTACAACATTTAGACTCGGACACAGCAGAAAAATTAAAAAAAATACTTCTAAATAATGCACATGCCTTTTCTAAGAATTACGATACACTCGGACAATCTTCATTAGTCGTCCCAAGATTTAATTTAATACATAATTATCCTCTGCAGACTAAACCATACAAAACTGCACACAATGTTAAGGAGTATGCTAAAAAAGAAATTGAAAAACTTTTGAGAGCAAATATCATTCGTAAATCCAACTCTGATTACGCTTTCCCTGTTATTTTCGTTAAAAAAAAATCTTTGCAGAAAAACGAACAGGCTAATGAAGTTAAATATCGTATGGCGGTCGATTATAGACTTTTAAATGAAATACTTCAAAATTATGCGTACCCCATACCCGAAATTAAAGAGATTCTGCGGAGAATGAGTGGAAAAAAATATTATACAGTACTGGATCTACACAGTGCGTTTTTCCAAATAAATTTACGTGAAGAAGACACTGAAAAATTAGCTTTCATAACGGAGCACGGTAAATTCTCCTTTTTAAGATTGCCTTTCGGAACGCGACTCAGTACTGCGGTGTTTGCAGAATTAATTGATAAAGTGTTGGGCCACTTTAATGAAGATCAAGTCGCTTATTTTATTGACGATGTGATCCTAGCAGCCGACTCACTCGAAGAAATGTTAGATCTGTTAGACAAAGTCCTTAAAGCTTTTATTGAAAATAATTTAACTATTGAGCCTACTAAAATACAAGTCTGTATGTCAGAAATCGAATTTCTCGGTTTCACCCTAAACAGCGAAGGATACTCTCCTTCAAAAAGAAACATAGATAAAATTCAAAATTTAGTTAAACCTAAAAATAAGAAGGGAGTTAAATCTCTACTTGGTCTTTCGAATTATTTTAGATCGCTTATTAAAGACTATTCTAAAATAGTTGACCCATTAATTAATCTTACTAAAGACAAAGTGAAATTTAAATGGTCTGACATAGAAGAAAATGCTTTCAAAGAAATCCAAGCAGCGATAGTTAAAAATCCCACATTAAAACCCCCGGATTTCTCAAAAGATTTCATTTTAATCACAGACGCTTCTAAAACAGCTATTTCTGGAATTTTAGCACAAGAATACGACGGAGAACAGCTGCCAATTGAACATTTTGGGCGAAAATTAAGGGATCCCGAAAAGAACTACCCCAGTTTCAAACTCGAACTACTGGCGGTTCATGAAGCGGTGATGTATTTCAAGCATATTCTCGCAGGGAGAAAATTTAATATTTATACAGACTCCAAAGCGCTAACGTATTTTTTAAATTTGGAAAAGCAACCAGACATTGTAGCAAGGTGGTTGGACAATTTGTCCCCTTTTAACTACTCTTTTCAGCATATCGAGGGATCTAAAAATCCTGCTGATTATGTTTCGAGGAACATTAATAATATAATTTCAAGAGAAAAATTGCAAAATTCATTGTTTACGGTAAACAAAGCTCTATCAGATGAAAACATTAAACTACAACAATTAGAAGACGAAAAATTAAATAAAATAATAAACAAAATTAAAACTGACAAACAAAACAAAACCACAAAAAAATTCACTCTCAATCAAAAAGAAATATTAATATTAAAGCCAGGCTCTGATACAAATGAACTATTAATTGCTCCGGATAAACTTAAAGCTGAAATAATACAGGAAGCTCATAAACCACATTTCGGATTTTTTAAAACTTATCAAATAATAAAAGCTAGATTCTACTGGTACGGGATGTACAGGGATGTAAAGAATTATTGTACTAAATGTATACCATGTAACACGACTAAACAACATCAAACTATTAAAGTTCCCACACAAAAAATAATCAAAGATAAAGAAATCGGATCAGTTTTGCATATAGATTTAATTGGTTTGCTTCCAATGACGCTACGCAAAAATAAATTTATATTTATGATTATTGATTCCACATCAAGATTCTTGGAGGCTGTACCGGTTCGCAATTGTGAATCACAAACACTTCTAAATGTATTGAATCGCTATTTTAGTAATTTCGGATTGGCGCGATCCATAAAATTGGATAATGGCCGGTATTTTCACTCTGATTTATTCAAAGAATACATGGATTCTCTTAACATAGACCTAGATTTTACGTCCGTGAATAATCCACGCAGTAATGGGCTCTGTGAAATCAGTAATAAAATATTAAAAAATTCAATTGTGGCTATGTGTAAAAACTCTTTAGAATGGGATACCAGGATTGATTTTTTTAAAATTAATTATAACAGTACGCCGCACAGAGCTACGGGATTTTCTCCGGCACTTCTATTTTTCGGTAGAGAAATAAGAACTCCTTTTTCCATACACTTGCCTGACCAAGACATAATTGTCAAAACCTACGTTAAAAATAGAGTCCAACATATTGAGGAAATAAAGAAATTAGCCTTACAAAACCAAAAAAAAATGATGGCGGAGTACATCGACAGTACTCCAGTCCAAAAAGTAAAATTTCTACAAACGGGACAAGAATGCTACTTAAAAGTCGTGGGTAAACCAGGTGTACTTCAGCCAAAATTCTTGGGACCATTCGAGGTGGTAAGGAAGCTTAGGAATAACAATTACCTATTAAAGGAAATTGCATTCCCAGATAAAGCGACTATTAAACGCCACATAAATAAATTATTCTCACCAACGAAAGTGGAATCACAGACTATACACATAAATTCCTAGATAGGGAAGCGAGAAATTTTTTTTCTCTTTTATTGCTCTCGAGGCAATATGTATATATTTATTTTAAATTTTTATCGTTTATAGATGTCTTATTTTTCTTTAGTTTAGTACACATTTTATAATTTTCCATTATTGTTTATTTACAGTACATTGAGGAAAGGTTACTATTTAAAAAAAAAAAAAAAAAAAAAAAAAAAAAAAAAAAAAAGATCATTTATGGAGGATACTGCAAGTTTTTTTTTCTTTGCTAGACAGTGTACTACTGAGGGATTTGGCTCGTCAGAGGGAGTTATGAACAAACATGCACGTTAAATAAAAAATAATAATAATTACGGTAAAAATAAAAACAGAGGCAGCCTTGCCAGGGTATCACCCTTTCAAACCCATTTTATACTAATTTATATAACAAAACAAAAAAAATTTTTAATATATAACCTTACCCCCTCTACTAAAAGTGAAAATAAAAGTCTTTATATGTAGCACAAAACATATAACTAATCGATTTAAAATTACAAGTCAACATCTATTCACTCGGCGACACAAATATAAATAATAATAATACAACATTTTATATTGACCAATATTTATAATAATTCATCCTTTGCTTAAAGCCACGGATTGACGAATCCACTTGAATTATTATAACAAAAAAAAAATCGGTCAGATTTTACAAAATTATTTTAGTTTAATATTTGATATAATCTATAACTGGGTTAGAACAACGCGTTTCAATTTTAATTTTAGAATAATCGTACGATTTCATATTATAAAACAAACAAGTAAAAAAAAAAAAAAAAAAAAAAAATTTTTAGTTGTCCCTAAGGATTAACATTTCAGATAATTTAATTACAAAAAAAAAAAATAAATAATAAAAAAAAAATACCATTGAACGTTTCAATTATTACAAAACATAAATTGGATGTTTAATTTATACCTTAAATATTTAGGTAAATTATTTCATACTTAAAAAATAATAATAATAAAAAGGTGTTGGATACATGTCAATGATCATTTCAGCAATTTATTGGATGTTAAAGTCTCGTTTTTGCAGGCGAAATTGAGACTATCTGCGCAGAGCATCTAATAATGCATTTAGCTGAGATATTTCTAATTAACTAAATTTCCAAACTTTACAAAAAAAAAGAATTTGTTTAATTTTTTTTCTAACTATATGTAATATTTTATAAAACAAAAAATAATAAGAGAAAAGAAAAGCGAACGCTCGCTTTCGATTCCTTAAATATGTATATTTACACGTTAATATATTTTAAAATAATAATAATAAGAAGAATAAATAATTAAATAAATATTTTACAATTGCATGCACATTTTCGTTTGTGCAAAGCAACGCTCGCTTGTTCTCGCTAACTTAAATTGTAACTAGAAAATCAATATTATATTAAAAAAATATATATATTATAATACATTACGTTTTTATACACAATATAAATAAATAAGTAAATATATAAATTGACGAGAAGATAGTGCGATGCAAACGGATTTGACCACGTTACACGTGTACCGATTTTTTTTTTTTATAGAAAATATTAAGCAGATATACAGATTTAAACATACCTCATTTTTTTTTTAAATCCAAGCCGGGTATACACGACTTTTTTTTATTTTAATCACACCTGTAATCTTATTTCAACAATAAAATACAGATAGCTGAATTTTGGCGAGTAATCCAAAATCTGCACAGACACACGTGCAATCAAATCGTTTCACTGATTTTTTTTTTTTTTTCCCCCACTGTCAGTAATACAGGAGTTTAGTAAACGTCACCCACAGGTGAGGAAAGATACCTAATACACGGCTTATCATTTCGCAAATCGTCCCCTCGATACAACTGAATCCGAAGGTAGGGAGATGAGTCATTGTCCACAGGTACGGTCACCTAGCTGTCATTCTCTATCCTTCCGCTTAGCGGTGATGGATTAGAGGGAGAAAAGATTACTTTTTTTTTCTTTTTCTTCTTCTGCCTTGTTTTTTTTTTTTTTCCCAACCCCGTCCATTCCAAGGCAGGCAGTTTAAAAGGGTATTGTGTTTGACTTTATAGATGGATATTTAAATTTTTGGTATCGAAAGAAGAAAACAAATTTTCATTTTTTCGATCTGTTTCTTTTATGAAAATATATTATTATTGAGAATATCTTTCATTCAGAAAAGTAGCCTTTTCACATATTCCAAAACAATTGTTTTAGTAAGAATGATAAGATTTTTTTTTTAACATAACATTTTCTTTATATATATAAAAATAAAAATAAAGAAGTTTTCCTTTCTGCTCAAGAGAAAATAATTCATGTGAGAATTAGATTATAATGTTTATAATACAGATTGTAGTACAACAGACATGTGATTATATAGATGTGTTTTCTCTCAATGTTTTTCATATATTATATAATTTTTTTTTAATTGTATGGTATTCATTATCAATGCATACAGCTTACTGATTATATTGAGTATTTGTTTTAAATGATTCTGTATATTGTGTTTCAACGTATGGGTACCTAATTAGCCTGTAATAATTAAAATAAAAGATTTGCCAATTTATATGTATGTAATAACTAAAAATATAAGAGTGGAAAAGAAAATTAATTTTTTTTTTCTTTCTTCTCTCGGGCATTTTATTTTATTATTTGGCTTATTCAAATTTTCCTGCTTTATTTGGATTTGGACCTATTAAAACTCAAAATTTTAATAAATGTTTTTGGAACAATGGAAATTGAAACCAACTACACATGATAACTTGCTGAAGAAGTCATGTCTTTCATCAGATTTTTCAACAGTGAACTTTTGATTACGCTTTATTTCACCAATGTGTAAAACTTTTTTCTGGTGTTGCAAACCTACTTACACTCCAAACCTAGTGACACCCCAGCTTATCCCAAGTTCCTAGACTTTTCCATGTGAACATTTTCAGTTTTGATCTTCAATATAATACGACGATGGACTTTCATCGAGTACTTTGTGGCTATATATATATATAAAAAAAAAGATACTGTGGACCTTTTTTTTTCTAATGTCGGGGGAAGAGATGATGGTGAGAAATACCACCATCTAGATCTAAACTAGCACACACTATAAAAAAAAAAAGTATTTGGTTTTTTTTCTGCATATTAACAGAGTATTTGGTATCATTTTAATCAGTGAACAGTGAACAATACAAATTAATGATCCATTTTAGGATCAGCGCATACAGATAGATAATTGTGGAACAAAGTGAACCACGGCAGTCAAGGAAATATTTGGTTTTCCGTTCCCACGAATGATTTAACTACACCTAATAAAAATGTCATGGAGAAAATTGTCAGAACAATAATATGACACATTTATTTATGAGAGCTTAAATAGGCACGAAGACCTCACAAGTCAAAGCATCTTTACCTCCCAGACACAGCACGGCGTCAAGAGGAATCGCTATTGTACCGACGGACCTATGAAACACTCAAGGGGAGTACCAAATTTCTCCCGCATGCCAATGGGCATCTCTCTAAAATCAGAGGTATGGCCGAAACATGCAAATTTTCAAGAAGTTAAAACGTATAAGGCCTTAATTTTATGTGAAAAGGGAAAAATGGTTCCATCCCTTTTTTTTTGCTCCACGAAAAGAATGTGATTTTTCTTGAGAGTTCAGATTCAAAAAAGATGGAAAAGTAGAAGGTTGACTGCTCTCTAACTAAAAAAACAGATTTTGAGTGTGTGTGCCAATAGATGGAAATGTACGCGCTAAGAAAAAGCGAAAACGCGTCAGCCATTACCTCCTGCTGTCAACGTTATCTAGTAATATAAGGTAACAAACAATCCTCCTTCACCATTGTTCCATTTTATTTAATTAAGCTATATTCTTTTAATAATACGAATTTAAGTGTGTATGAAGATCCTACCCCGATCTAAACATAAAAAGGCTAATCAAAGAAATACTTCTAGGGTATGGAACCCTGCCTTTCAAAATCGAATTTTTTTAATTCAGTAAGACAAACTGTAATTCTCAGAAAATAAATGTTGAGAATACAGTTCTCAACTAGGATTGAATATTTTATTTTTTTTAAACATTTATGTTTGTTTTTAATCATATGCTTATAATTACCTTGTAAATAAACTCAATTTTATATTCAATTAATTTTAGTCAGTTTTCCTTTTGTTTACTTAATTTATTGAATTAATATTAAGTCTTTTATTTTAGGAAATGTTTTCTTTAATATTACAATCTAGGTTTTAAAATAAGCCATTATATATTTAATGTTACATAACTCTCTGCAGGTAACCTTTGATGATTGTAATTGGCTCAAAGAGGATCCGAACTTCAAAAATAATTCACAACGCAACTTTTTCTTTTCTATAATTAATTGATAATTTGTCTAATAAAATTTTCTAAGTATAAATTATCATATCAGATCCTTAGAGTCATAGGTGCAAAATAAATACTATACGTCTCGGATAATTTAAAATACTCATATTAATCAATTAACAGCAATATAGTGGTAAATCCTATGCAATCAGACTTAAATTCAAATAATTTAATTGATCACTCTGTAGCATTCCATCAATTACATTTTTTAAAAATAAAGTAACATTATTTACAATATTGTTTTTCCTTTTGGCTCTTAATTTTTTTTCTAAATCTTTCCTTTTCAAATATAAATATACACTTTCAAAATCGCTCATGTATATTATATACATTGGAAATGTCAAATATTTATATACATTGACTTAATTAAAATTCATTTATTTTAAATTTGATAGAAATAAAATGTATTAAACAAGTTTAATAAATTTAAAGCACAAATGAAATCATCTGCTCTTGAATAGAAAGGCATTTTTAAACAGCAGCGTAAAAGTTTCAGGATACGTGAAAAAGAAATCGCTTTAAGTAATTTAAAAAATGAATGAATTAGTTAACTTTGAGAAATTAAAGTTCAAATACAATAAAATGCAAATTATCATTACTAAGCAATCAAAAATTTTGACTATTTTTTTTAAATACATAAACGACACGAGTATTGTAAAATTGTGGAGCACCAAATGGATAACACATAACCAAATGTCATTCTGCATTTATTATAATAAAGAAACGTTTTAGGAATTCGTTAATTATTATTAATTATTAATAATTAAAAATATGCTACATGTCATAAAAACTTGTATAATAAAAAGATAAAAACTCCATAAACATATTTTTCTAATTTAACCCTTTTATCATTTTCTAAAACAATAATTCCTACGCAAAGTTAATCGTTAAAAGAGAATAAATCTTTAAACAATAAAATGTATGCAAAAAAAATTAACTTAATTCAGATTAATTTAGATTTAACTAAAGCAAAATTAAGCAGACTTACCATTATTATTATTTCTTCTGCATGTGTCACGCCACGCTTCACGCATCTCAAATCAACCAGTATATAAAAACGCGAGCGTCTATTCTATGGTTGCAATTTCCCCTCTTCAAAAGTCAAAACCTAGTTTGGCAAGCATGCGCGCACAGTGATCGCATCGCTTTCCCTTTACTACGCGCCCACCTTATAGACAATAGAGTAGCAGATATCATCCCAGATTTGGCGTGATAGTTCTGTATTGGCGCTTTGTCATAATCAATTTTTGGATGTGAAAGCATGTCTCATATCATTGACCATCATCAAATTATCCCAAAGTCCGAAACTTTCTTGATAAATGCTTACAAGAAATGCATTATTATTTCATGTTTAATAAAAATATTATATGGATACTTACATAATTTTATTTTTTTTTAAATGACCTTTGAGTTGGGGAAAACAAAAACAGGTTTAATGGTACAGTACTTAAACATTTTTAATAAAAAATCTAGAATTTAAATTTTTTAGATTGTTGTAAAATTAATGTATGATCAATCATCTAAATATCGCTCTCACACCGTGCTCGTTAGTCGGAGGGGAGGAGGGGGGGGGGGGGTGACAAAGCAAACAATCCTCCTTCCATATATGTATTTGTCATCACGTCTAATACGTTTATTTAAAATTTGTGTAAAATATTGAATACATTTTACATTTCATTTTTAAAAATATAAATTATTATATTTCCACAATTTTTATTAAAAAAATAAATAAAAATAAATAAATAATATTTTTTTTCGATATTGTTACACTAATTCCTCAAAAGAAAAGTAAAAATTTATAATATACATTATTTTAAAAAACATGCATTTAGTAACAAAACTCAGAATTAATCACAATCGAAAAAGAAGTCCCTGACGGCTCGGCCTACAGGCACAGGTAGATTTGGAAGACGCAGACCGTGGGGCGCCTGTTTGTTGGGAATTGCGAAGAAATGACCTTTTTGCCATGATGCGGCAGTTGGAACCACCCACTTCGAAACCTAACTTGTTTGCTGGCGGAGCCGGCAAGAATTTTTTTTTTAAATATATATAAGGGTTGGTCCTATAAAAAACTTATCAATATAAAAGTTTTAGATAATATTAAGAGGATTTATAATAAATTCAAGCAGATTTAATATCTTTTGAATTTGCGAAGTTATGAATTTTTTTCTTCTAAAACCCCTCTTTTACCCCCTTTGGGGCCATTTCTAATGATATCAAAAATCTGCAATACATAAATTTTCGGCCCTTTTCCTAGAAGTAATAATAACTTTAAATGGATTCGATACGTATCATAATTAAGAAATTTTGGGGTTATTTCTGTTTTCACAAAATGCCCCCCATTTCCTCCCCTCCCTTGGTTTGATTTTGCCCATTAACGAACTTGACCGATGTTTTATGCGCTTTGATTTTATGTATCAGTTTGGAAGAGATTTGTGCAGAATTATTGCTGTTATCGTGTCTATAAAAAGTGACATAGATAGATAGATAAAGTTTTGAACCGGGGGTGGTTTTGGGTTCTGGGAGTCATGATCGGCGTAGATCTGCAAATATATTTCAAAAATTCCAACTTAGGGGAGAATGTAATAGATAGTATTTCTTACAAAATCTACCTAAAAAATGCCGGTTAATCACAATTGAAAAAATAAATTGACGGCTAAGACTATAAATATTCCATTATTTTTCCCACATCAATTTTTGATAAAAAATGAAAAAAAAAAATAAACCAGTAAATATTATTTTAGTTGTTATTTTATATTGTTCCACTGATTCTTCGAATAAAAATTAGAAAACGTATTTAACATTCCCAAGAAAACACAAATAACGAACAAAAACATCAGCAAAAGAAAAACATCGACTACGATTCAATATTCCGAATTACATAAATATTCTATTATTTATCCCAGAAAAATGGGGAAAAAAAGTCGAGTATCATGTTTTTATTTCATGTTGTTACACTGATTCCTCGAAGAAAAATTAGAAAATTTTAATATATATTAAATTTAAAAATATGTATTTAATATTCCTAACAAAACGCAAACAATGAAAAAAAGCACCTGCTACGATTAAATACCCCACTACTAGCTGATAAGTTCTGTTCTCAATGCTGGTAAATGGGAGGTGCTGCGTTCAAACCCCTGTCGCGCTCGTCGACCTAACTGTTCGGAGTTTTCGGTGGTTTCCTTCGAACACTGCCGTAAATACGGGTTAGAAGACCCTCACGGAGGTAACCCCCCCCCCCCCCCCTTTCGGCCTATATCCCTAGCGCAGCTATACTGCTGTAACAAATCATCATCATAACATTATAGTGATTCTTCTAAGAAAAATTAGAAAAAAATTGCATATGTTAATTTTTAAAATATTTATTTAATATTTCGAACGAAGAGCAAACAATGAAAAGGAGAGAAAAAAAATCGGCTACGATTAAACATTCCATTATTTTCCCTACATCTGTGTTTGTAAAAAAAAAAAAAAAAAAAAAAAAAAAAAGTAAAAAAAGGGAATATTATAAGTTTTATTTCATACTTCTACACTAATTTTTCGAAAAATTATTTATTTAATATTCCCAAAAAATTTAAACAAATTTAAAAAAAGCATCGGCTAAAATAAAATATTCCAAATTCGGACCGATGTTGGCAAATCTAATCGGACCACTTTCGGCCATCAGATTTCGGTCCAGCGTCACTTTGCCAATATGAATCACTTGCCGATATGTAACCGTTAGGGATCCGATAACATTAACCGGCATACGAAAACGCACGGTTACTTAGTATCACTTGCCGAAGAGGTACCGACACTGGACCGATACCACTGTGCCGTTGCCGACACCCAACCGACACTGCCGGCTGCGGTCCGATCGTGTACCAAAAGGTATGTGTTTGCTGGGTTAACTTAAATACCATACTAAATGAGTAAATTGCGATACAGTTTTCAAACAAATTGCATTTGAAAGTAAATTTTTTTCCTATATAACGATGTGAAAATTAAAAATGTGTTATGTTTAGAAATGTAAAAAAATTGCGGTGGGAAAAATCGCTGAACCGATTTATGTTTTGAATTTCATCGTCAATTCGAACCGAAATTTCATCGTCAAATGTTACCATTAGCAAAGGGACGTCGGTCGGCGTTACGCACGGACACGTTTGTCATTTATAATATATAGATATATAAATTAGAATATAGTAAATTTGGTTAAGGCAAGTAAAAGGACAATTTAAAAAATACAGAAAAGAAGGTATTTTAAATCATTTGCGATCGTTACATTCCATATATATATATATGTGTGTGTGTGTGTGTGTGTTTGTGTGCGTGTTTGTGTATGTGTATTTATGGGTATTGTAAAATATGAATATTTTATGTATATTCTACTGTCTTAGATAAATATTGTTAGTAACAGTTATATAAAGTAACAGTTTTCCGAAAATTAAAGTCCTTCAAATGTTTTTTTTTTTTTTTTTTTTTTTTTTTTTTTTTTTTTTTTTTTAAGAAAAGGTTTATGTTGTTGTATAAAGTAAATGAAAGAAAAACAAATGCTGTTTTTATATAAATACAATAAAATAAAAAATAAAAAACATTTTCCTGATGTACATGGGTTTAGAAGTAAGGTCAGCAATATCAGAATTTTAATGCATCCAAGATTCACCGTTGCTAAATTGCGAAATTGGTTTATTCAAAAGAGTTTTTCCTACAACAAATTTCCAGTTATTTTATCACGGGATACCTGTCGTTCAATAAAACGAAATTTAGAAGATTCTGAAGAACGTTTAGTTATTTAAGGTATCGACACACCTTTAAATTGTCATTTTCGATGAAAATATCGATTTTTCATTTTTGAAATAATATTAAAATCCGATCCTTTATCTATCGATTTCTGCTTTAATTGTGTCTGTATCTGAATGAGAACCCGATTTACAGCTGTTTAAAGTTACATCTATTACAGCTTACCAATGAATTTTACAACCGGAAATATCGTTCTGCAAACCGGAAGTAAGCTGAAATGCATGTTTACATTCTTTGTTTTTCAGATTTAGCATTTAAATTTGATTATATGTTTAAGAAAATACATGGAGTATATAATTAAACCTTTCAAGAATATTTTTTTAAAGCAAGAACTGCCTTTAAAAGTTATTTTTAGCTTTCTCTCAAAAAGAATTTTTTCAGATTTTTACTGTACGCAAAACGTCTTATAGCAAAAAATTATTCATGAAATGCCTTGGATTTGTTTTTACTTATTTTACAAATGTTTATTGAGCGAATAGACTACAATCATGATGATATATTAATTAGTTTTATATTTACACTGGTATAAGTTAAAAAGCTGCAAGAAATGTTACAAATTTTCCGTTACATTAGTACTTAGTACCATAGCTTCTGCGATAGAGATGATATTATAATGCGACTATTCTATGTCCTAAAGAATGTTATTCTCTTTATTATGTAATTTACAAAATGTGAGTGCATTGATTTAATTTTGAGTTATCATGGTTTGCACAAATGTCAATTTTTCACATAATTTTGACTATTTTTTTACTTTAAAAAAATTATTTCTGTGTAATTTCTAAAATATTTATATTTTTTTTTCAAAGTTTTAACTTAAATGACATTAGTAAAAAAATGTAAAAGAAGAAAATTTAATTTTTTTTTTAATTACCTCCGAAGGTGTGCGGATACCTTAAATGAAAGAATTCCTCATCTTGGAATCACTTTCGAGATGCATCTGTAGAATTATATAAAAGTCAAAGTGTGTGTTTATGTTATTTATAAAAATCTACAATTTTTAACCGATTTACTCGAAATTGTATATATGTTCATTTTAGAACCCAAAAAATATTCTGCCTATTTTTCATAAACAAAAAAATGAAATTTTTACTATAAGTACGTTAAAATGAAGTAGTATTTTCATTTAAATGTATTTGAAATTAAGACATCTACTTTAATACAGATATACCAATTTCAATTGTAAAAATGAGGGAAAAAAATTAATGCAAAATCTAATATGTATGACGTCGCATACGATGTAAGAAAATATTTTAGGATTTTCACAATATGATATGCACTAATTAGAAAAAGCAAGGAAAATATTAAATTTACATCATTGTCAAGTAATAATTGTAGACTCAAATTTATAATTCAAAATCAAACTTTTAATTTAATAATAATGTTTTATGATCAGTGGAGGGTACCTCTTTTTCTGAAATTGCAATTTATTACATATAAAGTAAGGGATTAATTTTCCGGCCATACGAATTCGATTGGTACTAAATGATACACCAAATGCACTGTAAAAAATGACCAATGTTTCTTTTTTTATGAAAATATACTATAACCACGAACGAAAACATAATATAATCTTCTGAGTTATCCAAAATTCCAAATAGCGTGTTCCATTGTCTTTTGAATCCCCAGAAACCAATACATTTCCAAAATTTAAAGAATTATTTATAAAAACAAATTATTTTTCGCTGCCCGTATTTTTCAGAAACGTTTCCGAAGTTTTTTTATATTGTATTAATTAATATCCTTAGCCTGGAATACCTGTTTTTCGAATACTATGAATTCTCAAGTAAATTTTTTCATGCTCAAAAAATATGTTTAACAGACAAACATCAAAATAAACAGAGTTAACAATAACATTAAATTAAGATTACTTCTTTACTCTTTCGTGTATAAATTAACTTATGCGGCTGAAAACGTTAACTTGAGAATGGATGACATTCGAAAAACAGGTATTCCAGGATAAGGACACTAATTAATACACTATAAAAACCCTTCGGAAACGTTTCTGAAAAATACGGGCAGCAAAAAATACTTTGTTTTTATAAATAATTCTTTAAATTTTGGAAATATATTGGTTTGTGGGGATTCAAAAGACAATGGAACACGCTATTCGGAATTTCAAATAACTCAAAAGATTATAATACATTTTCGTTTGTGGTTATAGTATATTTTCATAAAATAAGAAACATTGGTCATTTTTTACAGTGTGGATGCATTTTTTTCTTTGGTGTTGTCAAGGTATCGTATATATTTTTTTTATTACATGCGTCAAATAAAACTTACATTCGAATTTATAAATCTGAGAGATTTTACTATGATTGCATCAAAATAGCGTTACTCTTTCTGATTGTCGTTTTAACGCATTATGGGTGCGAATGCACAGAGTCCGTTATTGTGACGACCATATATTTAGGGTATTACATTTCTATTATTTTACCCGGAAGACCCATAGTTCAATCCCGCAAACTCGTGAAGAACTGAAAGTTCATATATAAAAAACTAAAAGCTCCAAAAACTGTTTGATGTAGAAATAATAGAAAGTTACTGATATTTCTTATAATGAGAACTGTACTTTTTTAATCAAACATTTTTTAACATCGATTTATATTTAAAAGATAATCCCTTATACGAACAAATTCTGCAAAAAATCTGAAGTCAAAACATATGTAAATATTTTCCGAAAAAAAAAGTACTTGAAATGTCATAGACAATTGAATTAAGCCGTCCAATAAAATCAGCTGAAAAGAAATAAATGACGTTTTTTAAATAACTATAGAAGAAAACATTACGTGATGTAGATGGTTTTAAAAGTCATGTCAGGATAGAAATGTAAGTTTATAGTGAATCATATGAGGAAATTTTTATTTAAAAAATTGAAAGCCGAATAAACATGCTTAAATAATAAATAAATAAATAAACTTCTGATAATTTCTTATAGTGACTTCTATAATATCTTAAGCTTATGTAAAAAAAATCCAAAAAAGTAAAGCTCTTGAATTGTTATAGAATATTTAATGCAGCTATTAAATAAAATGTGCGAAATGGACATAGGCCATATAAATGCTAAGTTCACGTTCTGACAAAAAATGTCGGATGTCTTAAAAATGTTTTTATAACATTTCGTATGCTTACTTGATATTGAATACCAATATTTTCTAATAGTATTACGTTATTTACTTTATCGTCGAAAAAGAGTGCGAGATTACCTTTCGAAATTACTGGTATTTCAATGCAAGTGATCGAACGATATGTAAAATAATATGCTTATATGTAAAATAATATTTTAACTGCCGCTTTTTATAATACAGCGCATAAATCTCGTATTCCGAAGGCTGTGGAAATAGAAATAAATGACTTCTTTAGTCAAATAAGTTAGAAAATAATTGTACATAATGGATATGATTTTAGAAGTCACGTCATGATAGATATAACAGAATGATGCATGACTGAATTTTTATCATTATTCGAAAAGTATGGTTGCTCTTTTCTAGAAATACATCCGGAAACTGTGTATGCTGATTGTTATGCTAATTTGGCAAAATGGAACTTGTTTGGGGAAGCTCTAAACATTATCATCTGCGTTATGGATACAACCCACAGTTAGAGTAACAAACGTTACAGAGGGGCTGCTAGGGGACGCGAGGTCAACAACAAATCAATAACTTTGGCTTTAGGTATGCATCAACTGAATATGGGTTATGTACTTTTATTAGGAATGTAAATTTAAGTTTTACAAAAATTCTTTTTTGAAATATTCGGTATTCTCTATGTATAACAGCAAGTAAATGGTACTGATGAAGCTAAAAATGTCAGATTTGTTAAATGAAATTAGTTCTGTCGAAATCAGAGCAGTAGATATGTATATCTTAAAAAAGGGTGTCAAATAACATAAAAACTGGCACCAGAGGGCGCGCGGTGAAGAACAATGAATTCGAGATTTAATAAAAAGTTGCTAACCCCCCCCCCCCCCGAAAGAAAACTTTGATGTAAATTAGGGGTCCGATAACAGGCGAAGTTCGTTATCTATCTCGTCTCTATTATAATGATATCTGTCATGTGGACCAAATAATATATTTAATAAAAGATCGTCCCCCCCCCCCACCAATCCCCGGAAATATAAAAAATGAAAACGGATCCTTAATTATTAAAGCTATTTTCAATTAATTTGTTTTTCCAGGACAAAAAAAAATGGATTTTTACAAAAATAAAAACTTTCCGGCCAAATTTTTCGATTTTTAGAAAATTTTAATGGACGTATCAATTTGAGCCTACATCCTAATTTTGAAAAATCCGTGTCTTATATACATTTTAAAATATGTATTTACTTTAAAATCACTTAGTTAAAATTGCTGAGTTTAAAAACTGGCAGCCCGTGTGTCTGGCAACCCTTGACTCATTTCTTCATTGAATGACAGTTGTGCTTTTGACATCAAAAAAATGTCTATTCATTAACGAAAAATTAACTTATAACTTTGGTTGTAATTATCTGTTTCTTATGAAAACTATATTTCTGGTTACATCGTTT
Organism: Maratus michaelseni; assembly: GCA_963931845.1. Taxonomy (NCBI): domain Eukaryota; kingdom Metazoa; phylum Arthropoda; class Arachnida; order Araneae; family Salticidae; genus Maratus; species Maratus michaelseni. Next base: position 444,260,825 of record OZ007589.1, on the reverse strand, counting down.
TAACCGTTAAAACCGTTTAAACTGTTTAAAACTACGTATAAATGCATAATTTTTAAATTTAGAAATGCAATATTAAAAAAAAAAAAAATGCCGAATATAAAAAACTGTGAGTTGACTTTTAATCTGGCAGGCCCTATACAGTAACCCTCTTTTCTGTCTGTGTCTAATTCTCAAGTCTGGTCAGTTTTTGGCTGAAAAAAAGTTACAGTCCGATTATCACACAATTTTTAGTTTTGGAATCACATAAATAAACTACTTATATACTGTGAATCGCTACCACCAATATTTTTTTTTAATATTCGAGAGTATTTTGTTGTCTGGAATTATCAAAACAGTAATTTCTTCTGTGGTTACGAAAAAAATAATCATTTTTGAAGGGCATTTTAATGGTTTTTTGATGCGATGTTTAATGGGTTTTTAATTAATATCGAAGCTAATTTTCAAAATATTAAAATTCTGATTCTCAGGTGGTTTTGGACTATCCTCACCTAAATTTTCAGAGTTCTAAGTGCAGTAGATTTTGTTATCTGACGCACATACACAGGTAAACAACTTTCTATTATTTGTATAGATAACATTCTAAGTGATTTTTTTTTTTTTTACTACAGTTCCGCACTAGGTATTTTCTTTCGCCATTCTCATCTTTATTTCGAAATACTTCCTAATTTCATTCTTTACAACACAGAATGGACTGAAAAAAGTCGCTTTCAGATAAAGTTTACCTCAGAACTGAAACGGATTTTACGAATTTTTAATAATTAATTAAAAAAAAAAACTGTGAAATGGGATTTTTTGTTTTTAATTCCAATAAACGTCAAAGTGGAAAAGAAAATTTTGTTGGGACATTTTATTTCTTTGAAAAGCACACAGACATTAATAATGACACGTTATTTTGCTTTTTTAAATGTTTGGTAAATAAAAATGACAAATCATACTATATGCGCCATTTTGAAATTGATAGTGAAAATACTTTATTTTAGCGCAGTCGTGAGTACAATGCTTCAAATTCATATATCAAACTGTGCGTTTTCCTTAAAAAGGATTCAGGATCAATGACGAGGTTTCGCCGTTTAACCACTTAATGAGATTCAGTGCTTGGTTTTTTTCGTGAACATTTCTTTAATTACATTTGTAATGTGCGATTTAAATCTAGTTTGGAAATAAAAGAAAATAGTACACCTCATTTAAAAAACCGATGTAATATGTTTCATCTTTATGGATGGAATTTCTGATATAGTGGAAGGGGGTCTAAAATGATCCTAACGGGCAAAACGATCCATATATGCTTTCTTCCAGACAGGTTACGATATTTACCAGGTAACACAAACTAGTTGTGCCAAGTGAAGAAGAAACAATGGCGGTATTTAAGCGACCGCAATATTACGCATCTGAATAGAATTCTTTGAAAAATTGGGTTTTTTAACATCTTTTATAAAGTAATCACTAGCTTTCATACTTATATAGATATGCAGTCTTTCATGTACACAAATATGACTTGGTTTACTTAATGGAGTATGTTTTTAGATGTGAATTACACTTATGTATTGTCATAATTACTTTTATATCCTTTATTATCTGATAAAAAAACAATTTATAACTATTTTTAAATGAAGGGTCATTTTACCCTTTGTTGAGTGTAAAACGATCCTTTGGACACTTTTTTTAAAACATCTTTTTTTTCGTTACTTTGTTTGGGTTTAAAACATTATTAAAATATGTTTATAATGCAAAATATAGTGTAAAACATACTGTCAAAGGGGCAAAATTTTAGTTAAACAGCTATGTTATTTTACACAAGTTTCCCCCCTTAAGGGGATCATTTTAGGCGACCTTCCTCTACTTTTACACATCTCATGTTCATCAATGAAGCGTTGTATCTTTCTTTGTTAAAGTTGGTAAGTGCATTTTTTAAATTATCTCCGTGCGATGAACGGGTTTACTCCTAGCAAACAATAAAATATCGTAAATTTAAAATCTTCTATAACATATTTCTGTTAAACTAAACAAATTAATCTAATTTACATTTCCTGTTTATTTATTTATTTATTTATTTATTTTATTTTATTTTTTGTAGAAAAATTGTAAAATGCGTGTAATAATGTATCAAGATGAAACAATATATTTTCTTTCTATATGTAATGTAATCATTATTTGCAAAACAAAATGTAAATGTCGGAATGCATGAGAAATTATCAAACAGAGCATTTACTAGTCTAAAAAAATAAAATCATAAAAACATGCGTATAATTATTTTCCATTTGTTTTATAGAGTACATGGAAACAACTTTTCACTGTAGAACTACCTAATCCTAAGCTACTCTGTTACTCTCATATCTCTCACTTAAATATATTTCAGTGAAACACACACACACAAAAAAACGTAATAAAGCAAATCAATACACTATTGTTGTAAATTTATGATGCATTTTTGTGCGCATGTTGTCACAAGATAATATTGCTTGACTCAATAAAGTATTACTCTACTTTTATGTAAGTATTTTATAGCATTGTAAAATACTTGTCCAGTTTTGAACTAAAAAATGCGATGTAACGTTTGCTGAAAAAAATATGGCATTTACATAATTAAAATCTACTTATAGTTTTATTGTTAAAAAATAATAATGTATAAAAACTATTTATTCCATTAAAAACAATTATAATAAATCTTTATAAAATGAAAGTGGGATATCTTATAGCAATAAATGACACTTTAGAAATATTTTTAGAAAGCTAAATGCAAGAATTATGTGTATTCACAGACAACAGCTAAATTACTTGTTATATATATTTTTAACACTTTCCAACCTAGTTGAAAAGTGTTTATGACTTCGGTTTGTCTGTCCGTATGGCCCTTTGCCGTCTGCCGTATGGCCGTCTGTCCGTGCTCTAACTCCCGTAAATAGGCTCGGATTGCTGTGCAATTTTTATATGTTATTGTCGCTATCTATAGAATGTTCCCTATTTCAACAGAAGTGCATAGCGCTTACAGTTTTTTTACAGAAACACTCAAAAGAATTCCGATACATTGCGGTCTATGGGGAAAAATCATTTGCGGTTTATTTAAATAATGTTTCACTATTTTAAACGCATTGAAATTTATATATATCACTAAGGTGCATTACAAGAGGCTTACTACAGAATATTGTGTGTATAGCAGTCATCGTTCATTTACAGGGACACACAAAAGAATTCTCTGCTGTCTGTTAACAATAATTTCTGGAAGTTACTGAACGCAATTTTAAATTTAACTCGCTTTTTGTCTATTACGTGGTGTGCATAAATTCTGCAAATCATACACAGGGAAGCACAAATGTTCGCGAACACATTTCCGTTTATTGACAGAAACTCCAGAAGGAGAATTTTAAACTGTGCTACGCATTTCCTAACTAAACTAAAATTTAGCATCCTATGTAGTACATATACAAATGTATAGATCCTATACAGGTTTTAATAAAAGTATTCGGATATTTTTCCGAATATTGTATATGTTGGAAATTTCCTGAGATTATGTTTTTAAATGTGTTATGCGTTTTCCTAATTGTTTACTTAGATGTTATCTTTCAGCTTATTAAACGGTATGATTTGTAAAATTATTTTGGAAGCGTTGGAAAGTGTTACATAATCCATGCTTGACGCATGAATTTTCATCCTTGTTTCTTTTCAAGCCGTTTTATTCTATTATTCCGTTTCTTTCTATACCGTTCTCCATATGCTTATTTTTTGCACTAACAGGATATTTAATTTAAAAAAAAAAAGTGAATGATTTTTTCTTTGAAAGACGCTTCTCTCTCTCTCTCTAACGCTCTCTCCCCGCCCCTCCCCCCCTCTCTCTCTCTATCTATCTATCTGTCTCTTTTTAAAAAAAAAAATATTTTTATTTTGGAGAACAAGAACCTTCACTTAAACAAAATTTTTATGTGGCTATTCATAAAACCTGAAAAATAAGACTTTTTTCAGTTTTTAAAGAATTTGTGTTTAAAATAATTTTTTTTATACGAATTGTTTATATTTGATTATTGTTTATATTTTCGATCGTTTGTACAGAGTATTTATCAATAATCATGCTTCAGTCTATATTTTTCTCGTTTTAAATTACAATAATTGCTTTAATTATAAATATATAGTTATACTTTTTAGTATTTTCTCTTAATGTTACATATAATTTTAAGCATACTTAAGTCTTACACGATTGCATTATTCTGCAAATATCATTTTAAGGGGGGGGGGGGAATGCAATTTTGAAAATTAGTAGGGGATAACTTTTGTAAAATATAAATTTATTAATTTATGAGACAAATAAGGTAATGTTATGAGATTTAAAACTCGTTTGGGTCTGCAGAGTACCCAATATAGTATCATATTGTATAAAAGGAATCGTGCCCCTATTAAATATTTATTGTATTAATCCACAATTCAAATATAAAAAGGACCATTACATTTCATAAAATTTTAAACTGTAGTAGGTCACTGTCAATTAATTTATGCATGGCTGTTTAGCAGTTAAAAAGAAAGCAGAAAGACTGTTGAAATATTTTATGTAGTCTAATCCAAATGTAAGATCATAGTCATTACAAAAAAGAAAAGTTTGTTTGTAAGGGTACAAAAATGCATTTTTGAAAATTAGTAGATGATATATTTTTAAGACATAAAATTCCTAATTTATAAGATGCATCAGGTAATGTTATGAGATTGAAAACACGTTTGGGTCTGCAGAACACCAAATATAATACCACACTGTATAAAAGGAATCATGACCCTACTAAATATTTATTGTATGAATCCACTATTCAAATATAAAAGGACCATAATATTTCATAAAATTTTAAAGTGTACCATGCCACTGCATACCCAATTAATTTATGCGTGACTGTTTAGCAGTTAGAAAGAAGGCAGAAAGATTGTTGAAATATTTTATGTAGTCTAATACAAATATAAGTTCATGATAATTAAAAAATGAAAATATCTTTTTCATTCAGATTAGATTTCTAAAGAATCTAAATTGAATCTATAGAATCTTAAATCTTTAAATAGAATCTAAGAAGGACATTTTATTTTGGAATAAAAGCGGAATATTTGGAATGTAAACAACAAGGAAAACATTGTTTCAGTAAAAATCTTAAATATTACTGTAAATTAAATTCATTAAAAAAAATTCAAATCTGCAGTAGTAAACAAAATAAAAATGCGTTATTTCACATTCTGTTGATGAATACATGCATAAAACACGCTTAAACTTTAAAAATTAAGGAAATATATTTTTATTATCGTCATGTAGCAAAGAAATTCAAACAGTCTAATGAACAAAACTCAATTAAATGTAATCAAAGGGAATAAAGTCTTTCATGAAAACTCTGCAAATTTTTTAAAAGATATAAGCTTATTACAATTTCTTCGTTTTTCGAACAGCATTTTTAAAAATTTCTAAACATGGTTAGTCTTTATTATTTTTTTCTATGTGTGCTGAAATAAGAATTGAGTTATATAGTTAGATACATATATATGTAATTAAACATATATATGTATACATATATATATATATATATATATATATATATATATATATAGTTTTATATATTTGAGCTTGACAACTCTGCCATGGTTCCACAATAATTTCATTTCATCTATTTCAAAATTTCTTTTTTTTTATTCAGTTGTTCTTTTTGGATATATTTCATTAAAGATCTGTGTTCTCATCATTCAGGTTTTTCATTTTCTTTTCATTTTCCCCTCCAATTTATATTATATTCTGTTTGTTTTAAATTCTATTAATTGTTTTTTCCTCTACATATTTATGGATATTGTTCAAACAGGTACATTTTCATTTTCATAGTTAATATTTTAGTTTTTTCTCCTACATGTTGTATGATGTTTGCGTGGTGTATTAATATTTATATATATATAATTATATATATATATGTGTGATATTGGTTCTGCATGTGTTTTTTCATTGGTGTTTATTATATATATATACATACATATATATATATATATATATGTGCATACACACACACACACACACACATATATATATATATATATATATATATATATATATATACTGAAATGTGTTATATATGATACTGCATATTGTTTTTTAAAATTTCAAGAAATCAGGTAACTTATAAATAATTTGGGTATATTCAATTTTATATTAAAAAACATTTTTTAATCCCAATCCATCAAGAAACGGCTTTCAATGTGTTACTTGAGAAAATTAAAGTCATCTTTAAACATGCTAAAATCTATTACATCCAGTAAAATTGAGAATTGATTTATCTGCTTTTCAATATTACTCCACGGATATTCTTTATATTTAAGAAAATATACAATGTCGCTAATCCTAACTAAAGGTCTGTAGTTCTAATACATAGATTTTTGGATAAACTTTTATCTATGAACTGCAAACATTTAAGAAAATAACCGTTTAATGTCATGTGTGTATTTCAAGTATTATTATAAACTGAACAATCTCTAAAAATTATTTTTTTTATCAAGTGAAATTTCTTTAAACATTCAAGAAAGAGCACATTTTGATTTCACAAGCAAAAATAATGCAACAGATGACTTCGGTAACGCCAAGTGTACTTCAAACGTTCTGTAACAGGTTAAAATTAACGAAATTTCATTTTATTCTGAAATTCCGTATTTATACCAGAAAATAATAATAGCAATATTTGCTTTATTTAATGACAGAAATTTCATGATTACAAGAAATGAAAAAAAAAATTCTTTCAAAATTCCCGGGATGAATTCGTAATTTTGGATCAAAAATTCAATGTCAAACAAGCGACCAAGCGACGCACAGTGGAGTATTTGAGTTAAAATCTTGTCTAAAATAAAGTTTCATTTGTTTTAAAATTAAAACCTATGTTTTAGACTTACTATTATTAAATACATTTAATTAATGTTATATATGCGTAAATGTATGCATTTCTGCAAATAAATAAATAATAGTACAATGTTTACTTAATTGATTACTGTTTATAAGTGAAAATTGACTGTTGATAGGTTTGTTTTATTTACAAGTAATGTTTAATTAAATTTGGTTAATTTGACTACAAATAAATATTTATTTTTTTATAAAAAACAATGCATATATTATATATATTACTTGAATTTAGTATTTACCAAAGTTGAGTCTCAATAGTATAGAGATGCTGGTTTTTGAGTGTTTAATAGATTTGCATCCATACCTGACATCGATATCTTAAAATGGCAACAATATGCGGAACATTTTATTTTTAATATTTGCCTTCAAAACTATAACTAATACGATTATAATTAAAAAATGGTCCACAAAACCCCGACACAGCTTTAAAAAGGTTTGAATATATTAGATACTGTATTTCAATAAATGTATTTCCTGATTGAGCGTTCATCATCGTGAATTAATGTCCTACCATGTTTAAATTCAGCAGCCCTCTTTTTTATCGCCGAATTTAAAGGACTAGAGTTCTTTATGGTGAAATGTAACTCTTTTAGTATGTCCGTGGGGGTTAAACCTTTTTTAACAAACTATTTTCTGACAGTTCGATCTTCATTTTTTCACTTTTTAGAATATTTCAAAATTTCTTTACTTTACTTTATCGCCCAGCAATAACCAATAAACTCACGAGTCTGAAACTCAGCAGCATTTCATATAAAGGATCATACTTTACAAACATCATTGACATTTGGTCATACTTGTTTCATCTCTGTGTCGGGCAGAGAACTTATCAAAATGCCCTCGTATAATATTTTCTTTAAATTTCGTAATTTGGGCATTTTAACTTGACATTTGTTCGGACAGACAATGAATAATGTCGTTGCGCTAAACAGTTCTTGTTGCTCCTAATTTTATTTGAATTAAATTCAAGAGTAAAAGAAAATGTGTTTAAAATTTTATCTTTTATCTCTGTTTTAAATGTCAAATTTCAAAACTGTATTGCGTTTTTGGATATCCATAATTTCCAAAATTAGCAATGTAAAGGGAGAATGGGAGAAGAAAACACACTAACACGTAAATACTTATTATTTTCATTATTAAATTAGTTATTTTCATTATTAAATACTTATTAGTTATTTTAATTATTAAATACTTAATAGTTATTTTCATTGTTAAATACTTATTAATTATATTTCATTTTTATACAAGATTGATTACCTAGAAACTTATGTATTTGTATATATACTACAAAGTTTATAAGATATGTTAAAAGATATGTTTAAAAGATATGTTACACGATTCTAAATATTTCCATTGGAAATATTTCGTTTTAAAAATTCAATGACCAATATGGATTTCCGTTTTGAAATTGATCAATAGCATTAACTTTGTAACACAAACATATCGAATTTTTCCATGATTACATAAATAATACCTTTTAAAGACACTAACATATTTAAACCTAAATAGGTGTGTTTTTACCGTGATTAGTCATATACTCAATATTCTACCGCGAGGAAGAACTGGAATACTGGGAGAAGGGTATTGAACATATCCTAATTCTTCTTCTGTGTAAATTTAAATTTATTAAAAAAATTAAATTAGCGTATATGACATTGTACATATTTTATAACAAATATGAAAATCCATTTCAAAATAGAATGTACTTCTTACTTTTGATCTATAACACACAGATAATTCAAGTACAGATATATTTTATCTTTGTTCTCCAAAGTTTGTACACATAGTAGTAATAAACAAAGCCAGTTTATGCTTTTATTGAGCTTACATCTGTGTACGTGTAATGTTCTTTAAATGTAAATATGTAATGTTTTTCTAATTCTTTAGACGTGTGTTTGACAACTTTCGTACTCAAGGTTGTATTCGAACAAAATTTTCGCAATATTTGAATTGTAAGAAAATAAAATTTTCAAATATTTTCATTTATCTTGTTTTTTTTTTGTTTTTTTGTTTTTTTTTTCAGATAACAATAAACATTGTTATAAGATCACCGATTCCAAAACTAAAGAGAATATGTTATATGAGATATGTTTTAACGAATTTTTTCCAGTAATCTCTCCTCTCCCCTACATCAACATTCTTCGAAACCCTTTGATAAACCTTTTGATACCGGAAGAAGACTGGTCGCTATTTTTGTATTCAATTGTGTCACAATTTACATTTTTATACCTTGTTGTAGATTTCGCTTGAAAACATCCTAGAATAAGTATATGGCAGAGAATATTTTCTAAAAATATAGTACGGATAAAAAAAAAAGAAAGTAGTTCACTGGAACGTCTCGGACCGTGGTCAAAGGTTAAATGTTTTACTTGTAATTTATTTGCGTTACATTCTATGCATATCAATTTTATTCTTATTATTTTAATTTTTTTAAATGCAATTTAAATTAAATTTGACTGAACAGCAATATTTATAATATATCTATTTTATTATAAAAGGCAAAATAAATTGAACATATGCGACAATAAACTGAAAATAAAATATCTTATTTTTAAACATTTTATATAAAAGTTTTTGTTTTTTGATAAAGAAATATAACTTGGGAGAACAAAAGTCACACTTAATTATTAACAATAAAATAATTCAAGTGCGGAAATATTTAAAGCCGAGGTGGTCAATTGTTTCACATAATTAACAGTTTAATTTTTCTACCGCCAGCTGATATCCCAATAAATTTATTTAGTGATTGTAGAAATACTTATAATAAGTATAAAAGTAAAAATAGTTGCTTAAAGAAGACACTGTTTTACATGCATTAAATATTTATCTTAAAAACCACGCCTAATTTTATGACTGCAATTAATGTTGTTCCAAACAATTTCCAATTCACATTAATGGTTTTGGGGGAATCCTGTACCATGCATTCAAAAAATATTAAATTAAATAAATAATTATATCTGTCCAAAAAAGTGTGATTAAAAAAGGATATACGACTTTTTAGAAATGTGTAATTGCTTGCATTTCATGGCTTTTGATAAAATAAAATGGCTGCATTCCTGGAAAAAATACGCAAATGCAGTATATTATTATATAAAGGATGGTCATAATGTCTTTCTCTGAATACCATAATTTATTGCAGAAAAACTAATCAAAGGCATATGCTTGTTTCAATATATCGTAAAAACATTTATGAAGTTTATAATACAAGTACTTACGTCAGTAAATTTCGATGTGAACACCCTTGGTAGCTCGAAGAATGTCAAGACGGTATTCCATTTCTCGCCACGTATTGCGCAACATTTGGGCTGTCACATTAGACACAGCATCTGTTGCCCTGACCTTGAGGGTTTCAATATATTTTACTGGTGTTGCAAGCACTCTGTTCTTTATGTAACCCCAGAAGAAGAATTTAGATCCATCCCATCCAACCCATCTTTTGGGAAATTTGTCATCAAGGAACTCACAAACGACGGAAGAGAATGGACTAAGAAAACTTATGAACGTGACTTTTCCATAATAAATATTTTACAGTATTACATTCAATGGTTATTTCGTAATACCTTTTTGTAATCAGGGAAAGAATCTATGACCATTTGTATGTTAAATATATTATTTTTTGCAATAAAATAAATATTAAATAAGATTTGGAATCGACGCATAAATAAAAGAAATGGCCAATTATCAATTTAAGAATATCAGATTAACTTCACTTCAAAATTTGCAGAAAAAAACAAAAAAAAAACTGTTGCACATTATAAAGTGATAGTTTAGTGTCGAAGTATGGAGAAGAAGTATCAAATAAAATATCATGTACTATATGTGTTACGTTGACGTTTTATAATTAAAGTAAACAAGTCAGCAATGAAATATGAAAAACAAATTAGTAGTGTTAAAAAAACAAATACATTGGAACAGAAAATTATGATCAATTTGCAGCATAAAATGAGATGTAATTAAACAATTAATTGAAAAAGAATTTTTATACCATTCTATTCGTTGATCAAAAGCTAATTTCTAAACCGGAAATATTTGAGGTATACTTACAATGTGTTTGGGTGAGTAAACAAGCAAAAATGCAATGTAAGTTTCTGAATGATTGATTTTAACCTTTTTCCTAACAAATAGTCTATTTGTTTTTTTTTAAGTCTTGCATAATAATAATAAGTCAGTTTGTTTTATTTATTATTGATTAAAATATTCGTAAACACTGGTAGGATTATTATATTTTCCAGATTTCACTAAGTTTCTGTTCTAATCAAATGCCTGTGCATAAAGTATGCTTTCTTTCAATAAGCAAAAATATGAAAAAAATATATTCTTTCAATGTTTTACATTGAAAATATTCTTAAACGTTTGTTAATGTTTTTCGTAATTCAAATTTATCAGAAAAATCAGAAAGAAACGTATCAGAAAAAACAGAAAGAAACGTATCAGAAAAAAACAGAAAGAAACGTATCAGAAAAAATAGAAAGAAACATTGCGCGGTGAATAGCAATTAGAAAACGACAGGCAGTAATTATATTTTTATTTCATGCGAAGAACTGATGAAAAAGGAAAGGAAAACACTAATGGAGATTTCTTATAGATTTGGTTTTACGATTTATGCCGAGGAATTTCTCATGTATTTAATTTCATTTAAATATTCAGTAAAATTGTAAACACTATGAAAAAACAGCAAAAGTAATAAAAATGGAATGATGTTACTATACCTGCAAAAAAAAAGTAATGAAACTAATAACTAATTGCAACAAAAATAATATATTTTTCTTTCATGGGGATACTATTCTTTATAATACTCCATGAGAAAAAAAGATACTTTTTAAACTGTAGTAAAAAATTACGAAAGAAAATCTCTTACTTAAATAATAATAATAATAATAATAATAATAATAATAAACATTGATAAAAATAATCGAAAAAAATGCACCAACGTTACTTTATCATATATCAAATTTATGCTGTGATTTAATATGCACCTCATCAAATAAATGTAGCATATTTAAAAAAATAGCTTAAAAATTATATTTTTGTTGATACTTCTATTATAACATATGTATAGATTCTTCTTTTAAAAAAAGAATTTATTCTGAATCAAAGTACTTTCTTTTAAGGTTTTCATTTTTGTTCTGAAAACTTTCCTCTGTTTTTAAATACGAGAATTACGCAAATGGTAGTACATGTATAAAAAATACCTCGTATAAGAAAACGTGACTTGAAAACTAGTCTTACGAAAAAGAAATATTCCCTTGAAATAAGATGTAAGTCATGCAAAATACTTACTACTGAAATAAATTCGGAATTTATATATATATATATATATATATATATATATATATATATATATCATTCAAGACTTTCTGTGAAACTTACAATCTCAAGATATTATATTATCTATATTTTTGTACAAGAAAATTTAGCATTTGAAAAATCATTGAAATAAATAATATTAGTGTATTACTTTACTTTAAAAAGCTGAAATTTAATTTGCATCTAAACATTATTCATTGCAGAAAAAAGCATTTCTTAAAACTATATTTTATACGGCGAAAACATATATATATATATATATATATATATATATAATAAAACTATTGAAAATAATAACCATTAAACCACATAAATAATCGAAAATAGATAAACCGATAATTACAGTACAATACATAAATATATCCAAAATTTTAAGATTCTCAAAATTAAAGTAAGTGGTAAAAATACTTAAGAATCTCAGATGCAGAAAAAAAACATGTGACAACAGCTACTGTGGACAATCTCTCATAAGTCACTCTAGCTGCTTCGGCTGTGGATAGTTCTTACCAGCTCGACCTACTGGAACTGCGAAATAAAAGCACTCTAACATCACATGATAGTGGACTTTCGAGTCTTCTACACGCCACTTCGATGGTTATGCTTTGCGATGCGAATTTTCTCGATGCAAGTTCTCTCGGACTGGACTCATCTATTAGTTTCTTTTGTGAATGACAACTGTTTAATGAACTTATATTAAAACTGGAATTTTCGTTGTACAAGACAGAGATCTCTGCAACACACAAAAAAAAAAAAAACGATGGTATTAATTTTTTTTTCTATGCAAAGCACAATATAATTTTGTATCTAGAAAATTCTAAATCTTATGTTTATGAGGTTAATAAAGAGTTGTTGTTGATGTTGTTTTGACCCAAATTGAGCCCGGTGGTCAGGTTTCTATTTCTGTATAGCTGTCATAATCCACTACGAATGATCCATAAACCATAGAAACGAAATCTCCTAATTTTGAACCAATTCCAGATGAGAGATTTGCATCTGGATTGGCGCCCCCAGAGATAACGCTTGTATAAAACTTGGAGGACTTTAGAGCCACGAAGAGATTTAACGTGCAACAGCTCCCATTAACGTACACGGTCCCACAGCAGAGGCAGAAGAGAGAGGTTGTCACCCTCCCAAGCACTGAACTTAGTCGATGCTGCTTGGCTTTCGGTGATCTTACGAGAACCGAGCTTTTCCGTCCGCGCCACTGCGGGACAGGTTAATAAAGAATTATGTTTAACCTACATCCCTCTGGAATTGCTACGCCAAATTTCTACACGCAGCTGCATTAAGCTGTAGGGATATGTTGGTATAACTTCTTTACAAACATGCTTTACCCGCATCGTCTACACAGTGAAACATGTTTCACTTTATAGCCAACATAGTCTACTACAGTCAAAAATCGAAAATATAATTTTCTACAGTTGAGGAAACTGCACGGATAAAAATGTCGAGCGCGTACCTTGAAACACCTTTTAAGATAAAAAAAAGGTAAAATGCTTGGGCTTGCTGCGTGCGTCCCCCAAAGCCAAAAGTCACATGAGTTGAGGTCCGTGGATCGGAGAAGCCAAACATTGCAAAAAGTGATTCCTAAAGATATTTTTTTCTCTAAACTGTATTTTCAAAACATTATTAACACTCAGTATTGATCTTTTTAGGTGTTATAACAGCTGGTGTGTGATATCAAAACACTTTTTGTGTGTACTGGGGCTGTTCAATGAAATACGCTCTCATTTGAACATATGGTAGCAACTATATATTGATTTTTATTTTCTATTTTTTTTCGCTGCATCTTTTTCTATCACTTTACTAAATGATCTACTTATTTGGAATATTTTCTGATGAATTGTTATGACCGTAAACATCCCTGAATACAGATCTGTAGTTATAGACACCATGTGTGTATTTGCAAGTAAAGTCGAAAATCGTCGAAAAGTGTACAACACTATTGATTCATTTTTATTCTTGCCCAGTATTGGGAGCAAACTGTATAACTGCAGTAAATTTTAATTTACAGTTTCGTTGTGAAATAATATTTCAATATTAAATTAAAGATTTATTTTTCTATCATTTTTCATCAGCAGGCTCTGGTGGATAAAATAATAAATACCACCAATCGCTTTCAAAAACATATTCGACTAATTTCTATTTAAACTTCTTCTTTTAGACAAGCCCTCAACAGTCCAGTTTATGTACATGGTGGAAATGATATCATCAGATATATTTCCACCGTCTATGGAATTACATGACAAAGAACTCAATATTTCTCATCAATTTCTATGATCAGAATATGTTCAAAGGTAAATAAACTGAAAGTTTCAGAAAACCTCGTATAAAATATATGATTAATGTTGTACGAATATTTATTATGTTATGTTTTATGCGATTAGACCCTTTTTTTCTTAGTTTCCAGAGAAGAACATATATCATACCTGATTGCAAGGATCTTAAAAATTACAAAACACTTTTCAGGTTTTGAAAAATTAATGTGGAAGTTGAAAAATAATTCATTTATTTGCCTCTAAATTACTGATTATAAGAATTTAGACACTAAATAAAAGTCTAAATATAATAAAAAACATAGACTAAAAAGCAATAGATTAAAAACAAAAATATAATACGAACATGCGTGTATTTAGAGTGTTATCAAAAGCTTTACAGTTATTCCCCGACTTACGTAAGTAATGTGTTCCGTAAACATTTACGTAACTTGAATTTTACATAAGTGAAATTTCTAAATTCCTCAAATATAATTTCGTAAGAAACTGCAATATATATATATATGTATATATATATATATATATATATATATATATATATATATATATATATATATATTATCATTCATATATATGTATTATATATATATATATATATATATTATTTACACAGTATTAATTAAAAAATAAAGCTTCATGCAGCAGTACTTACTCGGAAACAAACTATGAAAGTATGAAAAAAAATAATAACAAACTGAGAGAACTCTTTTCAAATAACAAATTTCTTGTAGATAACGGGATTTATATGTAATTAATAAAGCAATAAAATAATTAATAATATATTAAAGTAACTAGCAAAAGTTTGCAAACACGTATCAAACGCGCTAGTATTTTCATCAGTCTAATTTTTTAGATTTATTACGTAACTGCGAGTTTACGTAAGTTGAGAGATGCCTGTATTTGATTCGTAAATTTTCAATTGAATGGTAAAATAATAACTACCTAATAACGACAGAAAAAAAAGGAAAAGAAATGACGAAAAAAATTACAACTAATTTGATGATCCTTTGGAATATGTTCGTAAATTTGGAATAATATCATGATTAAAAATATGGAATATGAAGAGCTATTCAATGATTGACAAATAAATGTTATTAAGTATTCAAAAAAAAAAAAAATTCAAGTTACCATTTTTATAAGTTTTACAACATTTCATTTCATTTAAAGCTAAGAAGGTTTTTAGATCTCGTCAATGCGTTATTTGAATTTATATTTATGAACCTATGTATGTGAAAAATGTCACTGTTTTCACTAGCAATGTGTTAAGATTACGAACATTGAAATTGTTGTTCCATTTTTTACATATTTGATCATAAAATTCAAAATAAATAAAAATATGAGACACGTACACTGAATTCAAATAACTCTGTGAATTTAAAATGGAAATAATAGGCGAATAAAATTAGCAAAATATTCACTCTTTATTATTTAGAAGACATGTAACTTGGCCAAAAAGTAGTTCCAAAAGCTTTTATAAATGATTGATAAAAAAATAGAATTTCTGAAGATCTTAAGATAACAGAGAAAAAGAAAAGAAACGTAAACAAAACATTTGATTCTTTAATGAATCCTTCCTATACTTTTATTTTCCCTATTTCAATGCTATAAAAGAAATCGAAAAATGTAGTATTTATTTATATGTATTCTTTTTTTTATCTTCAATGAGATAAGTTCTTTTAAGTGAGCATTGTAAATTATTTAAAGGATGTTTAACTAATTAGTAGCGTTGATTAAGCATGTCATGTTTTTTATGCATAATTAAATTATAACCAGTTTTTGCCGTAGAGGTGTATAACTTAATTTAATATTTTTGAGAAATCTTCACAGACTAATATGTTAAAGAAAAGTGATTTTACATTTAAAATATTTTATTTATGTTTCTACATTAATAGAGTTTTGTACATACAAAAAATCTTTAGTATAATTATTTTTATAAACATTGCCAAATGCATTGATTCTGTTTTTTGTTTTTTGTTTTTTTAAAGTTATAAACAAGTTTAAATGTTCAGGGTTTTTAATATCTCAGTCTTTGTGTATAGTGTTTTGGGGTTGCTTTACTATGTTACATTTTATATGAACATTTTAAATTATCTTGAAAGTATTGAGAATCGAATAGGTCGAGAATAGAAATCCATTACGAGTACCGTAGTCAAAAGAGTATTTCGATGAAAATTTGAGAGTCATGTCACTGTTATTCCAAACACTCTTGCCCCTGTAGGATATGGATATGAAAAGTTGCATTTTTCTTCTAAAATTTATTTGATGTACTCATATGTCCAGGCAGTATGTGTAATTAAATAAGATTAAGGTATGTGTAATTAAATAAGGCTTTTTTAGGTCAATTTCAGAGTTTATCTCTGGAATAAAACGAACAAACTCAAACAAAATCCCACACACCTTTAATTTTTAACAGAATTTCTTGCACTAATGATTTTTTTTCAAACTAATTTTGAATTTATGTCGATTTATCTAGAAAACACATTATTATAGTAAAACTGCCTAGCATTTCAAATGAGACCCAAAAAGAAAATTTATAGTTCAGCTGCCGGGTATCTTTCACATTGATTGAAATTTTTTCTGTTAAAAAATAACGGAACGTTAGATTGGTAGAATGAATTTTGTGCCGTTATATTAAAATAAATTACCGACGTAAAAATAGCACAAATCAAAAATATACAAAATAGAAAACAGTTGTTTCGAGCCTCTCGTCCATCATCAATGCCAAATTAAAAAAAGCCAAATTTCACATTTTAATCTTTTTTGAATTTGGCACTGATGATGGAGCATTAGAGACTCCGAAACAGCTGTTTGCAATTTTAAATATTTTTTAATTGTGCTATTTTTACGTTGATCATTTATTTTAATATAAAGGAATATAGTCAGAAGTTCATAATGAAGACTTGGAACTTCCTGGTTTTAGGATAGCCGACTCCTTACGTTGATGATCTAGAAGACTTCGATGTAGGATTTATCGTCCTTGTAGCTGTAGTCGAAGCAGAAGTAAACCTTTGGGTCTGAAGTCCTGTTCTATATTGTTGACTTTGACCATATCGTGCCTCAATCTATTGACTGTCGATTGAGCTAAGTTAACTATGGAATGGTGATGAAGTCTAGCACTCGTACCCTCTTGAACAGTGTTTGAAGTTCATTTTTGCGCTTTCGGCTAGAAAAGAAGGCAATGGCTGTTTCCTGGTTGTGTTATGTTTGTTTTGTTTGCTATAAACAAATTGTTAGAATTAGTAAAGATATTACGTTTCTTTCGTAGGTGTGCATTGTAGTGCAAACGTTTTTGTTCTGCCCCAGTCCATTTCGTAGAGGATTTGATATTACGCTTTGTTTTGAATTTCATGTATAGTATTCAAAGATTTATTATAGATTGAAGGGGATTTAGTGTTATATTAGTACTGTATAATATTACCACTTTTGTCGTTTATTCTGAACAGAATTTGAAAAATAAAATTACATGCTTTGCTTTTGGAACTTTGTTTTCTAAAATGTTTTCGCCTTATAGCTAATTTTTCATTTTTGACTATTCGTTGCTAGTTTGTGCACAATTTTCATCGGGATAGTTGTAGTAGAATAATTTGAAAAATATAAGTAACAGGAAAAATTTCTTGTATAAAAGTCTATCAAAGATCTACCATTATTCTAAAACACATGCTTTGAAGAAAAAAAAGATGTAGAATAATTACGTGATAGAGGGATTTAAAACCCACCCGACATTTGAGAGGACACGATATCGTTAATACATTTATATTCTTTGACCTGATTCTACTTAACCGTTGTCTTTTCACCCTCGACATGTATAATTAAGAGATTATTTACCATTTCTAATACTTTACAATGACCCACAAATGTCTATTCAAAATTTATAACTCATTACTTAGTAAGCGATGTGAGCTAAGCCAATGCTTTTCTAAAATGTTTTCGCCTTATAGCTAATTTTTCATTTTTGACTATTCGTTGCTAGTTTGTGCACAATCTTCATCGGGATAGTTGTAGTAGAATAATTTGAAAAATATTCACAAACTCCACAACAAAATCACAACCGAACACAAAATCTCCAACCGTTTTTTCTAAATATCTACTTCACATTATAGTATAAAATTTCATAATTTTGTACCTTAGTTATATGCATTTGAGCCTCATTAACAAGCTTATCATTAACAAGTACTGACAGACAATTGCTTTTCAGAATCACCTTTTCAGCATGGCCAACTGTTGAAAATATGTGATAATTTTTCGACCAATAAATAACTCAGTAGGAGTTTTCCCTGGCGACTCGGTTATAGTCACATGAAATTCATAAGGAAAGTGATGCATAAACAAACCCAGTTTGTATTTTTGTCAGTTTTGCCAAAATAAGATAAAATCGTTTATCTTAAAGTGCGGGTCAAAATATCGGCTATATTACATTGGTGTCGACAAGCCTCTGTGAAAATATGGGATCTCCAAGCACAAGGCTTTAAATATATCACATAGAAACAGAGGCTATGATCATTGACTAATCTTAAATGCGCAACTTAATTTAAAACTAAGTAATCAAAAAGACATGGACAACAGATTTGGAGACGCCAACTTCTACCCACTTACTGGAGTACTCTACTATTTCAAGGTCATTCTTTAAGGAGTAAAAAAATGGGGTCTAATTAGATAGAGACCACATTTTTGAAGTAGGTATATTACTTTTATCGAAATAACTTTGCGGACGTACTTATGTTACTATATTTAAATCTTTAGCAAATTCTTTAACAGGTGACATACTTGCGCAATATTTTCCTCATTCTGTGAAAGTAGAAACAATTTTTTACGGGAATATGAATTTCTAAATCAAAGGTGTCCTACTAGTGGGTTATCATGGATTTCTTTAAGAATGATCTTACAAAGATTAAAAGGGCTAAAAACTATAAGTAAACCTCTTTATTTAACAGTTTTATAAAAACCCACAATATCACAATTAATTTAAATTAATTGGACCAGTTTTCGAAGATGGATGCATTTTTCAAATATCAACCCCGTCTGTATTCTCTAAATAAATAGACAATACTCCAAATTCAGTGGCTTTCCTTTCCTTCAAAATCAACGGAACCCTCGTCTCAATACTACGACAAAACATACATTGTTATATTCTCCATATCTTCAATACATTCCTGTATGTTTACAAATAAATCATCAGGAAGAAAAAAATTCTTGTCCAGCAGTATATTCAATATCAACGTTATACGTAGCTGACTATAAACTATTACTACGCACCATTCTCGCACACAAACGTTTACAGTTCGTTAACTTAGTTACACGTGGAATATCAGTATTTACATTTAACGGCAGTTCACTAAAATAGCAATAGAAATTATACAACGCGCAAATAACCTCAAAAAATGTGATGATTTTATTTACCAAGATTCCTGCTTTTATGTACAATTATCTATTGGTGACGGTGCAGCAAATAGGAGTACCAATGTGTCAGAAAATGGCAGACAAAATTGTTCACATTTAGATTGGGTATTATTCTAGGAATGGGTATTTAAAACTACGAGTCACACCGAGTCATCCTCTCAAAATATCCATGGACACATAGAGTTATATTCTAAAACCATTTCATGAAATTGGAATGGAATTCATTTAATAAGCTCAATTCAATTTGTTGGATGATTTTATATTTATAAAACCTTTTTTTGTATAGGTTAACTTTTTTTTAATTATGTGATTTCGAGTAATTTCTTTACTTTGCATTTCAAAAAGCCGATAATAATAAAAAAAAATATTCTGAAAGAAATTTCATAAAAATTATACGTTCCCAGATATTTGATTATTTTAAAACGGAAAGTAAGAAGTGTGATTTTCTATCAATAAAACATTGATGGATATATTGACTTTTTAACATGTACTAAATGATATTTTTTTGCATCAGCATATATAACTGTCTATTTCAAAATATAACAAAAAAAATAATTTAGTATAACAATTTAAAGGAACACAAGTATCTCGTATTATACAGCTGGTCCGAGAAAGTTCTTTATCATTCTAAACAATAATAACAAAAACACTAACAGGTGAAATGGAATGCAGTTTTCTGCAAAAAGAATGATGAAATCTAGAAGTTTTTTTCACAATTGGAACATTTGCAGCCAAATTTTTTATTTCAAAAGGATGGTGCTCCACGTCACTGGAAATGTCGGCAACTGTTAAAAAATACTTAGAAGGGAAATCGAGTACAGACTCTACATTCTTCGTGGTACTAACGGAGCTCACGTACAGCTTCATTGAGGGTACTGTAACAAAAATTTTAGATTTCTCCATTCTTTTACAGCAAAAATACTAACAGGTGAAATGAAATGCAGTTTTCTGTAAAAGAATGAAGAAATCTAAGATTTTTGTTACACTACCCTCAATGTAGCTGTACGTGAGCTCCGTTAGTACTACGAAGAATGTCCAGTCAGTACTCGATTTCCCTCCAAGTGCTTTTAACATATGTAGACATTTCCAGTCAGGCGGAGCTCCATATTTCTGAAATAACACATTTGGCTGAAATTATTCCAATTATGAAAAAAAACCTCCTAGATTTCTTCATTATTTTGCAGAAAACTTCATTCCAAATAACCTTTCAGTGTTTCTGCTATTAATGTTTAGAATGATAAAAACCTTTCTCGGACACTCTTTATTTTTAAGGCAAATATCCAAAAATAAAAACGCATTCATAAAATGATTTCTATCTGGATTTCACGGCCTTAAAAAGATTATGCATTAAATAAATATTAAATATTGTTCGTATTTTAAATTTAACATTATCTGCATGTTTAATAAGTATAATTATTCTGTTCTTAAAAAAAAGATATTAAATCTATAATTTGAATGTATTTTTATAAAAATATTTATATGTGATTTAAAAAAAAAAAAAAAAAAAAAAAAAAAAACTTTTTAAAAATTGAATTAAGGTTAAAAAAAGTATTTAAATTCTTCAAAACTAATTCTTAGTTTTGGAAAACAAAAGTACTTAAAATGCCCTCGTAGATGAAGAGAATAAATGCAAATTTATTTCGACTAAAGAAAGTCAAAATTGATTCAAGTGTACTTTCAAACAAGAAAATGAAAGGAAAAAACATAAATTTAGGATTGAGTAACATGAAAAGGGTAGATCGGCATAGTTTTAGTTCCGAGTGACTTAGCTTTTAAAAGAGCTTCAATATTTAGAAAAATTGAAGAAGTGGGGATTTTACAAAAAATGTATTGATTTCATTTCACTTTTTTAAACATACACTTTCATGTAAAAGCGGAAATAAAAGAAAAAAAACATTGTAATAGAGTTTGAATATCTGGATCTAACATGTTTTGTTTTTCGCATATTCTTATATACTGATAATAAACAGTACTTAACTTATTCCAAAAATAATAAATATACATGAAATATTAATGGAGAATACATAAAAGTAAAAACTTTTCTTGCTAACCAAGGGCTCAAAATCATGCAGTAGGGCTGGATTATGAGTCCCTTTCCAAAACTAAAAGAATAGTATATCTCTATTAAATGCTAAAAGGTGTAACTTAACAACATAATAAATGCACAGTAAAATAACTTTTATTTGGTTGTTTGACATGTTTAGACTCATTCCGAGCCATTTTCAAATTATAATATCCTACATATAAATTGTTTCTAATATAATTTGGTGGCAGCATATGTCACAAGTTTTGTTTTTGCCCCCAATGAAGATAGCTAATTTACAAAGAACGTAATAGTAATATCATTAAAGTAATACCATATTGTTTCTCAGGAAATATCAAATGTTACTAAGACACTGGCAAAAAAACTTTGCGTTAGATATCTTGATTTGAGTATTTGATCAAATTTTCAAATTGAAATATCTCAGAAATTCAAAAATGTGGCTTAGCACTCTTTTGCCCCAACTCCCTCTGTTCTATTCGGAAAATTCCCAGGAATGATTTTCACACATTCATTCAGAATCCGCCCCTAAATAGCCGAGATATTAATTCAAAACCTTCATCCAACGCTAATTAATGTGACTAATTAATGACTACCATGTCATGTACGCTGCCGAAGGCATTGAGTTACCCAAGCCTAGGTTCAGTTGGAGAGTTTATCGTTTAAAAATAACATTATTTAAAAAATATCATGTTCGATTGGAAGCACAAACCGAAGTTGGTGAGTCCGTACGGGTGTTGGCTGCCGAAGACAGTGAGTCGACACTTCTAAATACGTTGGTAAAGATATTTATCTATAAATTAAAATTTTAGTAATTCGAGACACTATATGAATTACCATTCTTTCAACTGAATTAAAATTTTTCCATGTCGAAAATTGAATCCAAAACCACTGGCTTAAAGTGCCAACGCTCTACCCTACTGATCTCCTTAGACCAACAGCCAGACGAAACAATTCATTTAGTCTTCAGTTTGACTCCCTGCCAGGATATTTTTTTAATCAGTTGGAAAATGTAAATTCATATTATATCTTTACCAAACATTATGATTCCGTGACTCAATAATTACACTTATAATTAAATACTTAATAATTATAAATTGACTCAATAATATTTTGTTTTCAAAATTCGATTTACGGAATGGGGTGGTTAAAAACTTTTTTTTTTTTTTGAATTTTGTAGAATCAGTGCACGGAGGAAATTCTTAGTTTTATTGTTACTAGACGGTTTACATATTTTTAAATATATTGGACAACAATGATCCATTTTATTTATTCTG
The DNA here is from genome assembly GCA_963931845.1 of Maratus michaelseni. Classification (NCBI taxonomy): domain Eukaryota; kingdom Metazoa; phylum Arthropoda; class Arachnida; order Araneae; family Salticidae; genus Maratus; species Maratus michaelseni. Next base: position 444,237,641 of record OZ007589.1, on the reverse strand, counting down.
TAACACATATATTTTTATTTCATATTATGAATAAATTATGTAATATATATATATATTCCTGTTGTATTTTGAACTTTATAATTAAATTTCACAGTTTTTTTCTCTTTTTTTCTCGGTAAGGTTTCTTTTCTTTTTAATATTGTTTTTATTTTTTGAACTTTATGTTTTTTTTTTTTTGACAGATTTTTTTCTCTATTATGGTATGGTATTCCCAAAATCATATTCTTTAGCAATGTTATGGCTAATATGATTATGAAACCACACATTTTATTTGTGGTATTTAGGCATTTAGGACCTGAATATTCTGTCTAAATTCCACAAATTTCATTATTTCAATTTTTAATTTAATTTCTTCTTCCTAACACTATTGTTGTCAATTATTACATACTAATTCATAATTTCATAGTTTTTGTTGGTGTTTCGGTAATGTTTCATTAATGGTTATATATATATATATATATATATATATATATATATATATATATATATATTGTAAATTGACAGGGCTCTTTGGTATCGGGATTTCAGTGTATGTGGTCAGTTTCTTATGTTTCAATGGTTAAATTTAACTTAAAGTTATATATATATATATATATATATATATATATATATATATATTTACATTGAAATTTATCTTAATTTTATCATAAACTTTTTAATGTTACAGAAATGTTATCATTAATGATGCATACTACTGCTTTTACATATTTAAAAATCATTTTTAATTCAAATTTCTTTATTTACTGCCTATGTCCAAGTACAATAAATGGAAGTTTTACTGTAGTTTATGATAAATATTATATCATGTGGATTTATTCTTTCTTTTTTAATAGAATTTAGTGCTTAGACTTCATAGTATATTTACGCAATGATAACTGCATTCTGGGGCTTGAAAAAATATTTGAAATGAATACCATTTTGATCTTAATTAAAAATATATATACACCCCCTATAAAAAAAAAAAAAAAAAAAAAAAAAAACTAAATTATTACATGTTTGACGTGCCAGCAGTACATTGAACGGATAGATAATCTTGAAAATGTAGTCTTCTACGTTTAAATAAGATATAATATAATTCATATTATATCTCATATATATATTTATCTCATATATATTTATTGAATTTTATTCAATTATCAATGCTGGATTTTCTTTGATTTCGTGTTTGCCCCAGGGTTTGTGATTCACGGAAAATATTCCACCTTGTGCTGCGTCTGTAGCCTTGCCAACATGTTATAGTGAGGAAGTTCCAGAATGAGTATCGTTCCCAAGTGGTTCAGTTGGTAGAACGTCAATGCGCTATACTGATGACCTGGGTTCGAGACCCGGCTTGGGTACTTTTTTACTATGCTGGCTATACGCCTATTAAGCAATTAAAATTTGAATATTAAGATATAATATTTTTAAAATCTTTATTACGAGAACAATATATTTTTTATATAATGGAAATATTTAACAACATCTATTGAAATTCTCAGAACCTAATAACTATTCTTCTTCATAAAATTTTCGAAATAATACCCTTTCCAATATTGGTAAGAATAAAGTTTAAAACAATATTTGTTTTTTGATAATGTTTCCAACTTACTTTTTGTTAGCTATATTTGAAGATTTATTTTTAATCATTTGGTAAATTACATAAAACATAGGGATCATTATATATCACATGATCTACGATTTATGATCGGACATTTTTAAAAATTTACAATGGTATATTTACAATGGTTTCTGTATTTTTTTAAATTTAAAATGAATGTATTTTATTTTGTTTTATTCTTTATGTTTTACAAATAAGTTATCCGATACAAAATTATCTCAAATTTGTCTTCATAAACTCATCTTTATCAGAATACATTATTTCGCGCAGAACAAATTAATTTCTTCATATGTTAGTATGAAGTACATTGGTAAAACCTTAAAATATAAAGGTAAATAACAGTTTTTTCAAAGGTATTTATTTCTAAAGATTATCTGGAGAATAATATGATTTGACAGCTAAATAATTAAAAATATATGAAATGATATGGCAGATAAAAATTTTAAAATTCTCCACAACATTTTTTTAGAATAGTGAATTTTTGTTTACTTATATAATATCGAACTATTTATTAAATCCTTTTTCTTTGTACTACATATTTTTAAAAAAAAACACACTAATTTAAACATATGTGTCATTTGTTTAATGTAAGTAAACAAATATATATATTTATTCATTTTTCTGAAATTAAAAAAAGAAAATAGAACATCTTTAATGATGTATTTACTGATATAAATAATTATTTTATGAAATAATCTCGAATTGATTTTTATTGATTTATATTAAAGATTTTGTATGTCATACAACAAAGCGTTGTAAGTTCATAAAACTTAGTTAAGACTAAGAAAAACTGTTTTTAGGTAGGTAGTACTCTGGTAAATGAGATTCAGAAGAAAAAAAATTAAAGTATAATATCCAGAATGAGTATGCTTAAATATAATACACAGTAATTGGAAATTTAACAAGCAAAAGACAAATTATATGGAAAGAGTATTTATTATATATTAAAAACTATTTCTAACTAATATATAACTCCCGTCATAAATGACGGAATGTTGATCTGCGTTTCATTTACATAAGACAAACAAACAGCATGAAGATTTTGTTATTGAAAGGTTTGTATTGTACAAATGATGAGGATATTTTCTTTTACCCAATATTCAATTTCTGAAATAGTTCAACAATTGGACAAAACATTCAAAAATGTTTAAAAAATAATCCATGTGCGAAAGGTTTTTAAAAAAATATATATATTAATGAGTTTCTAAAGAACTTGACTTACAGCTCATTGTTTGGTTACATAAGAAAAATTAAATGCAAATTCTGAAATGGTTTAACGATTGCACAAAACATTAAAATTTTGTTCGTTTTAAATTGTCTAAGTTAATAGTATATAATAGAGTTGAATTTTAATATTTCTTGAAGAACAAAGTTATCCAGTCGTGAAGAAACAACTACATAGCAGAAAGACATAAAAAGATACAGAAAATTGAATGTTTATGTATATTAGCTTCTTAATTCACAGTAGGAAAATATCCCATTTAAAATGACAGAAAAAACGAAGTTTTCCAGTAATGAAGAAATAGTTAAAAGAAATACAACGATGAAAGTAGATTATATAACTTTAACTTTTAAAAGTATTCATCAAAGTAAAACCTGATTTTGTCTTATTTTAAAAATATGCCTGAAAAATCTATAATAAATTTTGATCATTAAAAATCTTCTTATTTTATTTCATAAGTAAATTGAAATTATTAAATGCATTAGTATAACTGAAAAATATCTTTTCACATTCTCTTATTAAATTATATTTTTTTTTCACTACAAAGTTAGGTTTAAATGTTACTATGTTAAAAATCAAAATTTGATCTGCATTGATATAATTAACATATGTGGTATGCGGTACTATATATTCCTTATATTTTAATTGTGTTTCATAAGAAATATTCATTTTACAATGCTAGCAAAATTTCCGATGTAATTGGATATAAGCTAGGCGATTAAAATTTGATTTAACCAAGTTAAATTTTTAAGAAAGAAATTATATTAAGCTAAAGCTTTTAAAAGTTGATCTTAAAATAAATCAATACACCCTGAATTTTTCTTAGTTTAAAAATATGCTTACATGCAGTTTATATTATTTTACAACTTTATTATTATGCATAGCTGCCAACTTTTGCGCTTTTTTCCTACCACTAAAATTTTACAGTAAATTTTTACTTATTAAATTGCCGAAATCATATGATTCAATAATACAAAAATTGCTATTAATATTTAGTGGTAGCAAAAAAGCGTAAAAGTTGGCAGCTATGATTATGTTACATAAAATATCAACTATCAACTATCAATTATCAAATAAAAAAAAACAGAAACCTTCTTCGTTTATATTTATTGCCAATAGATGGCGCCAGAATGTAATTGCTGATAGATCATCGCAAACAAAGGAGTGGATCAAGACAGCGGATATTTGGAGCTAATCGTCATCGATTACACGTCCTTTCTATCATCGATTATACTTATTTTTTTAAATATCATTGTAGCGCCATCTATTGGTAATATATATTAAGAACCCTTCTCACGAAATTGTATTATTTTAGGATCATTTATTTAAAAAAAATCCATATAACTTTAACATTTTATTCAATATAAATAACATGAAAATTATTTTTTTTCATAAAATTTTAATTTAGTGTTATCAATTTTTAAAATCTTAGCTTATTTCCACTTAAATTTTGCTTGCATTGTAAATAAAAATGAATATTTCTTTTCAAATGTAATTAAAATAGTAAATATTAAATATTAAATTTTGTAATGTATAAAATAATTTTCTGCCATACTAATGTAATTAATAGTTGTAATTAATAATTTAGTTATGGAATAAAAAAATATTTTTATGATAATAATTTAATAAAGTGTTCTTTAAATTAGGCATATTAAGAAAAAAAAATAAAGAAAAAAATTCAAGATTTATTTAGGAATAAACTGCTATAAGTTTAAATTATATAAATTTATATAAAATGAAATAGAATGAAAATTATTATTATTATTATTGTAAATATATATTCACTAACTATAGAAAATCCAAATTCTGAAAATTATTTATTTTCAACTTTCACCTTTTAATCCATTTTTTTCAGTATGTTTTTATGATAAATAAAATAAGTATTTTTAAAATGTAATATAAAAAATATAAGGAATATATAGACTCCTTATTTTCCTTATATTTCTGAATTACCTTTAAAGAATGCTCATTTTATTTATAATGGAAACATAATGAAAAATAATTAAATAGATTAAAAGGTGAAAGTTGAAAAAAAATATCACAATTTGAATTTTTCATAGTTTATGAATATATTTACCAATTATATTCACTAACTATGGAAAATCCAAATTGTGATATTTTTTTTCAACTTTCACCTTTTAATCCATTTAATTTTTTTTCGTTATGTTTCCATTATAAATAAAATAAGTATTTTTAAATGTAATTAAAAAATATAAGAAATATATAAAAACATTTTCTGATTTATTAATGCAGATAAAATTCTAATTTTAATATAATACTTGAATTTATCTTTGATATGGAAAAAACAATTGTAATTTAATAAAATAATGTGAAAAAAGTAATTTTAAGCCATAATATAGCAATTAACAGTTGCAATTTACTTATGGAATAAAATTATGATTTTTAATGATAAAATTTTCATGTAGTTTTCTTTAGGATTTTTTTTAAAATAGGAGAAACTCATGATTTAAATCAGGATATTTTTAGTTTATAATGTCAAAAAAAAAAAAAAAAAAAAAAAAAAAAACTGTTAAGAGGTAAAGAAAGATAATTATTTTTATAAACTGAGAAAAATTTAAAATAGGAAAGCAACAATGAATGAATCTATAATAATAATAACAAATAATATAAAAAATAGAATATGTCTATATAATTCGCCAGTAGATGGTGACAAGACAACAAACGTAATCGATGGGCTCCAAATATCCGCCGTCTTGATCCACTTCTGCAAAAAAAGCCTCTCTATAAAAGCTATCACGGCTATTTCTGAAAAAGTACTTGCAGGAAAAAAAATGCTTACAGAAATAAATTAAAGAAATCCTTTAATATATTTAAAGACTTTAATATGCTTTTACAAATATTTTAACAGCATAATCGGATATTTTACTGAAACGTTCAAAGAGTCATTCATTTTTTTTTCTAGATATGGGATTTATGATTCTGAATGGCAACAGTATTTGTTTGTTTACATCAGGTAATGCGATGTTTAATCTGTTATTTTTAATTTAAAACTTAAAACATTATAACTGGATATAATATACATGTTTTATACGAAAATATGCTGAACAGATATTATTTCAAGTAGAAGAAATTATCATTTAGTGGTCATGTGTTAGTATATGTTTTTCAGTAAACCTAACATGGCGTTTAACTACTGTCGACTCGCAAACCAGAGTGGTCCAGCCCGGATTGGTTACAGACACTTTCTTGCCTTCGGATTTTATTATAAGAGATATTTATTACAAGGGAATTTTCGCTTTCAAAGGAAATGAAAACTTTGAAGTATACCTCGAAAACAAAATAAAACATAATATTTATTTCTGTTTAAATTAACAAGCATTAAAATTTAGCATAGGTTGAAATTCCAAAATTCATTCATGGTGCATCGAGTAGAACCACTTTCGAATACAAAAACTGCAGCAAAAAATATGCAATTTCGAAATTTTTATTCTGAAATATAAGGTTTTCTTCTGTTAAAGAAAAATAAAATTTTATGTTGCAGAAAAGTGGCAACATGAAAGAAATTATTTTTATAAGATTGTTTTGTTGTCTATGTTTTCCGAAAAGTTTTTCCATTTTCGATATATAAGAAAAATGAAAATTTTGAAAAATTTACATGCATACACTGTAAAAAATGTCCAATGTTTCTTATTTTATGAAAATATACTATAACCACGAACGAAAATATAATATAATCTTCTGAGTTATCCGAAATTCCGAATAGCGTGTTCCATTGTCTTTTGAATCCCCAGAAACCAATGCATTTCCAAAATTTAAAGAATTATTACTTGAGAATTATTATTAATAATTTATTACTTGAGATTGTTTACTTGAGAATAGATAGCATTCGAAAAACAGGTATTCCAGGCTGAGAACACTAATTAATACACTATAAATACCCTTCGGAAACGTTTCTGAAAAATACGGGCAGCGAAAAATACTTTGTTTTTATAAATAATTTTTTAAATTTTGGAAATGTATTGGTTTCTGGTGATTCAAAAGACAATGGAACACGCTATTCGGAATTTCGGATAACTCAGAACATTATATTATATTTTCGTTCGTGGTTATAGTATATTTTCATAAAATAAGAAACATCGGCCATTTTTTACAGTGTAGGTAACATTGCACATGCATCATTGAAAACTATGAACATTCACATATAAGTCTAGCCTTTTACATGAAGTGATACTTAATTGTGCAAAAATTATCATACAGAAGTAAGGATGTAACACCCCACAAAAAATATACTACATAAAAGAACACGTTTTATTACACAAAAATTAAATAAGATTATCCTGAATAATAATAATAATTAAAAAAAAACTAACGAAATCAATAATGTTTTGAATCATATATTCAGTATTAAAAATAGAATGATACTAAAAATGATATAGTTCAATCACACAGAAAATAATATTTTAAAATTTAGTTATATTGTGCGATACTTAATTGTGCAAGGAATCATACAGCCATAGGGATGAAACACCCCATACAAAAATATACTCCATAAAAGAACACGTTTTTTTACACAAAAATTAAATAAGATTATCCTGAATAATAATAATAATTAAAAAAAACTAACGAAATCAGTAATGTTTTGAATCATATATTCAGTATTAAAAATAGAATGATACTAAAAATGATATAGTTCAATCACACAGAAAATAATATTTTAAAATTTAGCTATATTGTACGATACTTAATTGTGCTAGGAATCATACAGCCATAAGGATGAAACACCCCATACAAAATACACTCCATAAAAGAACACATTTTTTACACAAAAATTAAATAAGATTATCTTGAATAATAATAATAATAATAATAATAATAATAAACTAACGAAATGAGTAATATTTTGAATCATATATTCAGTATTAAAAATAGAATGATACTAAAAATGATATAGTTCAATCACACAGAAAATAATATTTTAAAATTTAGCTATATTGTGCGACACTTAATTGTGCAAGGAATCATACAGCCATAAGGATGAAACACCCCATACAAAATATACTCCATAAAAGAACACATTTTTTACACAAAAATTAAATAAGATTATCTTGAATAATAATAATAATAATAATAATAATAATAAACTAACGAAATGAGTAATATTTTGAATCATATATTCAGTATTAAAAATAGAATGATACTAAAAATGATATAGTTCAATCACACAGAAAATAATATTTTAAAATTTAGATATATTGTGCGACACTTAATTGTGCAAGGAATCATACAGCCATAAGGATGAAACACCCCATACAAAATATACTCCATAAAAGAACACATTTTTTACACAAAAATTAAATAAGATTATCTTGAATAATAATAATAATAATAATAATAATAATAATAATAATAAACTAACGAAATGAGTAATATTTTGAATCATATATTCAGTATTAAAAATAGAATGATACTAAAAATGATATAGTTGAATCATTCAAAAAATAATATTTTAAAATTTAGCTATACTAATTATAAAAAAATAAATATGTTCGTCAATAATGAAGCAAAGTTTTAAAAATATTAAAAAAAAATATTAAGGTAATAATTTAGCTCTAGATTAAAACAGTTTCATTTTAACCGAAAATAATTAAAAATGAAGTGATATTTTTACGCAGTTATGTGAAAGTATTTTCATTAAAAAAAGTTATAGCAAACAAAAATACTTTTTCTTTTTTTTTAAGAACAATATCATAATTCAAGTATTTCTGCATTAAATGGCGCAGCTGTTACATTTATGGAAATGAACCTTTCTACAATGTTGAAATGGCAAAAGAAAATGCAATGCTAAAATAAACGGCTTAATGCGACTAATATTTATTACTTTTTTCTAGCTTTACAAGAAGAAAGTATTGGATTCATGAAAATTTTCGACTTCCGGTTTTCGACGGATTTATACGTTTTAGTAGGTCCTGGACACGATTTGACTGTTTTTAGAAAATGTCTGTCTGTGACTGTGTCACTCTATTTCAAGAACTAATGCTCGGAATTTAATAAAATTTTATATTCAGTTAGTCTCTGATATAAATGTGTGCTGATTAGTTTTTGGTAAAAATCGCCCAGCAGGTGGCGCTGCTATGCAGCATGTTTCACGATTTCCGCAATAGCTCTATCTCAAGAACTAATGCTCGGAATTTAACAAAACTTTATATTCACTTAGTCTCTGATATAAATTGGTGCTGATAAGTTTTTGGTAAAAATCGCGCAGCAGGTGGCGTTGTTCTGCTGCATTTTGCAGGATTTACATGATTTTAGCGATAGTCATATCTCAAGAAATAATGCGCGGAATTTAATAAAACTTGAGTTTCAGTTAGACCTTGATATAAATGGGTGCTGATTCTTTTTAGTGTATGCGAAACCTGCGTGAGATAGAAGAAAGTTTTGGGATTGACACATCCGACTAGTTTTTGTTTTTTATTCAATTTATGGTATGTGATAGTAATAATATTTATTAAAATTTTGTAGAAACCATGTACCGAGGGAATTCCTAGTTTTGTTTTCACTAAATGGTTTACATACTTTAAAAATATTAGACAGCAATGCGGCACTATACTTCTTTTCTAATACCAAACGTTTTACTTATTATTATGAAAAATAACTATGTACAATATATTTCTTACTTTAAAAGTTATCTTCTTAAAATTGCTTACATGTTTCAAAAATGTTATCATTAATCGCGAACACGAATTTTTAATTATTAATTAAAAATAAACTTTTAATTAAAATAATCTTATAAATGTGATTTTTTTTAATTTCAAGACATGTGAAACTCTTATTGAATATTTTGTTTCTTTGAAAAACATCCAGACACTAATAATGACACGTTATTTTACTTTTTTTAAAACAAATTGGATAAATAAACAAGAACGAAAAATCATGCGTCAAGCATAGATTATGTAACACTTTCCAACGCTTCCAAAATAATTTTACGAATCATACTCTTTTATAAGCTAAAAGATAACATCTAAGTAATCCGAATACTTTATTCAGCCCTGTATAGGATCTATAGATTTGTATATATACTACATAGGATGCTAAATTTTAGTTCAGTTAGGAAACACGTAGCACAGTTTAAAATTCTCCGTCTGGAGTTAAATAATACGGAAATGTGTTCCCGAACTTTTGTACTTCCCTGTATAGGATCTACAGAATTTATACACACCACGTAATATACAAAAAGCGATTTAAAATTAAAATCGCATTCAGTAACTTAAAACGCACTTCCAGGAATTATTGTTAACATACAGTAGAGAATTCTTTTGTGTGTCCCTGTAAATGAACGATGACTGCTATACACACAATATTCTGTAGTAAGTCTCTTGTAATGAACCTTATATAAATTTCAATGCGTTTAAAATAGTGAAACATTATTTAAATAAACCGCAGACGATTTTTCTCCATAGACGTAATGTAACGGAATTCTTTTGACTGTCCCTGTAAAGTAAGTATAAGTGCTATGCACACCCTATTCCATATTAAGCTTCTTCTAATGCACCTTAGTGATATATATAAATTTCAATGCGTTTAAAGTATTGAAACATTATTTAAATAAACCGCAAATGATTTTTCCCCATAGACCGCAATGTAACGGAATTCTTTTGAGTGTCCCTGTAAAAAAACTATAAGTGCTACACACTTCCGTTGAAATAGGGAACATGCTATAGATAACGATTATAACATATAAAATTTGCAGGGCAATCCGAGCATATTTACGGGAGTTAGAGCACGGACAGACGGCAGACGGCAGACGGCCAGACGGCCAGACGGCAGACGGCCAGACGGCAGACGGCCAGACGGCCAGACGGCAGACAGCCAGACGGCCAGACGGCAGACGGCCAGACGGCAGACGGCCAGACGGCCAGACAAACCGAAGTCATAAACACTTTTCAACTAGGTTGGAAAGTGTTAAAAAGACAAACCATATATGCGTCATTTTGGTTTTTATAGTAAGGATTTTGAGCGTTGTGGAAAAATGAGTTATTTTTGCAGAATCGCGAGTGCAATACATTTAAAAAGTATTCAAAGACGATTTTTGCCATTTAGCATCTTTAATAGTTTTACTGCTTTGGTTGTCCGTGAAATTTCTTTAAAAATATACCTTTGTGATGTGGGATGTAAATCTAGTTTAGAGATAAAACTGAAAAGTGCACGTCATTTAAACAGTCGATGTAATATGCTTCATCTTTATGGATGGAATTTCATATATACTTTTCCAATATGTCATATACTTTTCCAATATGTACTAAAATAAAATCATTAAAACAAACGTATACTTATTTCTAGTTTGATTTATAGAGAATATGGAAACAATTTCACTGTGTGGAATTTTCTAATATATAATCTCTATTACTACTATATCTTCGACTTAAAAAATATTTTAGTGTAACAAAAAACACAGTAATCAAAGAAAGAAGTACACTACAGATATAAATTTTGTTTACGATGCAATTTTCCACACATGTTGTCAGAAGATAATACTGTAGGGCGTAATTAATTTATGAATTATTACACTACTTTTATATCAGTATTTTATAGTATTGTAAAATATTTGTGACATTTTTGAAGTAACAGAAAAAAGAACATAGAGAATTTGTGGTATAAATTTGAAAAAGTGTGCGAGTTACATAAATAATATGTACACATATACTTCTACCTTTAATAAAAAATAATATATAAAAAATTTCTATTTCATGGAAATCAATTTGCAGAGTTATTTTTGTATTTCCATTAATGTAGTCTTAGACAAATATTAAAAAGTAATCACAATTCATTTGTTCAAGTATTAGTTTCATTAATTAAGTAAATGTAATAAATAATAAACCGGTGTTTTGGGAAAGAGTATAAATAAATAAACGAGAGACAAAAATTCATATAATTTAATCATCAATTTAAAAGAAAATTATTCATAAATAATGATAAATGTTAAAAATCTCAATACAATTAAAGTGGAATAACTTAAGGAAAGAAATGACAATTTAAAAAATATAAGACGTTAAATACAAGAATTATGTGTATTGACATGTTAAAAAAACAAAAGAAAAAACAGCTAAATAATAAAAATAAACTCGTTATGTTAATTAATTTTAAAAGACGTATCATTATATTATTCCCGTTTAGTTCTGTATCGTCCTCCATATGCTTATTTTTTTTAACTCACTAACGGGATAATACTTCAACAATAAAGTGAATGAATTTTATTTTTTGAAAGATCGTGTTCTTTATTATTTTTTACGATTTTTTTATTTTGGAAAACAAGATCCTCTTCTATCTTAAACAAACTTTTTATGTGGTTATTCCTAAAACTAGAAAAATCAGACATTTTCCCTTCAATATAGAGTTTGTGTTTATAATCAGAATTTATATTAATAATTTTTATCCAAATAAATTAATTTTCATGTTTCTGATCGTTTTGTCCAAGAAATTCATCACTAATCATGCTTTAATTTGTTAATCGTTTTAAACAACAATTAATAACTTTAATTATAAAAATAGTTATACTTTTCAACCTTTTCCTTTAATATTGCATATAATTTTAAACTTCCTTAAGACTCAGAGATGATTGCATTTATATGAATATTTCATTTTTTAAGGGAGAAAAATGCAATTTTGAAAATCAGTATATGATATTTTTTGTAAGATATAAATACTTAATTTATGAGATGTATAAAGTAATATTATGAGATTTAAAACTCATTTGGGTATGTATAATTCACAATATAGTATCCCGCTGTATAAAAGAAATCCTGTTCATATTAAATATTTATTATATGAATAGAAAATTTAAGTATACTAGTGCCATAAGATTGTACCACATTTAAACTGTAGAATGCCACTATTTACTAAGTTAATTTATGTGCGACTGCTTAGCAATTAAAAATAAGACAGATAGCTTGTTGAAGTATTTTCTCTAGGCTAATCCAAATATAAGTTCGTGAGAGTTTAAAAATGTGAAAAGTTCGTTTTAATCCACATTAGATTAAAAAAACTTTACATAGAATATATAAAAGATATTTTATTTTGGAATAAAATCGGAATTTTTATTAGATAAACAACAAAAATAAAAATTGCTTCTGTGTAAATCTTAATTATTACTGGGAATTAAATAATTCAAACAATTTTCAAATTAGCCTTGGTAAACAAAATAAAATTGCATTATTTTCCTTCTCTTAATGAGGACATACATAAAACTCCTTAAACGTCAAAAATTAAAAAAAAAATGTATGCATTATCTTTATCTAGGTAAAAGAATCGAAGCAATTCAAACAGTCTAATGAAGGAAATTCAATTAAATGTAATTGCAAAGGAATAAATTGTCTTTTATGTAAACCCTGCATTTTTTTGACAATATAAGTATATTACAATTTCTTCGTTTTCTTAACTTCATTTTAAATTTTATAAACATAGTCTTATTTTTTTTCTTTGTGTGTGCTCATGTTAGATTTCAGTTATATAGTTATAGAATATAAATATAAATATTTTGATTCAGATATTATATATATATATATAGATAGATAGATACAGGGTGTTTTAAAAGGTCGTTGCCAAGCTGAACATGCTGGTCTTTCATACCATGACAAACAACATTTACATCAGCAATATTTACATCAGGGCGATGTTCGCAATCTTGCTTGTGGGAGAGTGGGAAGCAAGATCATTTCAGGCGAGGACGTAGCTGGAGAAGGATCAATCTGTTTCCTAACTCAGAATTGTCCTATATCCATTAAGTTTATGGTGCCGCAGATGGAAATGGACGAACCGTGATACGAATGTACCTGGAGCGCTTCCAAAACAGACGTCAGCAAAGTTGTGCTTTGTTTGGAAAATTGCATCGCAGATTACGTGAGGTAGGTGCTTTCCAAGTAAGTAACAACGTCGGTCGAGAACGGACTACACCCACACCTGTCGTAGAGGTAGCTGCACTGAAAAAAGTTTTGGTCAACAATTACGGTACATATACTGACAACTTTGTGAACAGTATATATACCGTAATTTAACTGAGCGGTATATGTATCGTAAATTATTTAAAGTATATGTACCGGCTGCAACACCCCCTCTCCTCAGGTCTGCACGCATTATGAAACAAGAGCAAGAGTATCACTTCAGGGGTTGTCGTACACCGAAGCGGGACTACTAGCTTTTTCCTTATTGAAAAATAATTATTTTACGGTATAAACAGCGAGTTTTTACTAAAAAACAATCATTTTACGGTATAAATACCGTTTATAATTGAAATGGCGCATATACTGTTTTTTACGCTAAATATACCTTAGAAGTACTGTACTAATACCATAAAAAGTGAAAACGGACAAGTACCGTACAAATTACGCTACGTCTACTGAAATTTTACGATTTTTTTTTGCAGTATGTGCTAAGGGAATTTGAGAGAAACCCGCAAAGAATTCTCCTAGAAAGCGAATGCGTCTTCTGTGTACAGCATTTCAGCGTCATGCGCATACCGCACGAGGATAAGCTATACCCCTACCACGTCATAAGAATACAGGCATTTGCGATGCCAATTATCAACAACGCGTTTCATTCGCACGCTGGTATTTGCAAAAACGACTTGCACAGCCGAATTTTCCATTGTGAATTTTGTTTTCCGATGAAGCATCTTTTACACGGGGTGGTGTCCTGAACCTTCGCAACATGCAGGAGTAGGCGCATGAAAATTTAAGGCGTACACGTGCTCATGGAAGTCAACAAAGTTTCATCATAAACGTTTGTGCTGGTATCATCGGTGACATGCTAATTGGCCCTTACCAACTACTTCAACTGCTCGACGGGAATACCTATCACACTTTTTTAGAAAGAGTGTTGCCGAGTTTCGTGGTTGACGATCCCACAACTACACGCCGAAACATCTGGTTTCATCATGATGGAGCCTCGGTGGAATACCTCGATAGGACATATTCTCATCACTGGATTGGTAAAGGTGGACCCGTCGCATGACCACCACGAGCCCTTGACCCGACGCCCTGGGGTTCTACCTGTGGGTATACATGAAATCCTTGGTGTACGAGACGATCGGAAAATCACACGTCGATCTCGTTCCCAGGCTCGCGGAATGGAAGGAGCGGCACGTGTCCGTGACACACCTGCCCATTTTGAACAGGTCCGTGAATCCATGCGTCAATGTTGTTAAACATGCATTTTAGCGAATGGGAGGAATTTTGAAAATTTTCTGTAAATTAAACCAAGTTCTTTTTAGTAAAAGTCATATTTTTCGCCATCATTTCTTTCTCCCCCTCTACGCCTGCGAACATTGCCCTCTAGCGGTCACAGTTTATATTTTCGGTAAGTGAAGTGTGCCATCTTTCCACTAGCAATGAGTTAAGATTATGGACAGTGGAATTACTAATCCCTTTTTTTTGACAGCGATGATAAATAAATTCCAAATATATTTATTTTAAATGCTAAAAGGTGTAAATTAACAACATCATATACAGTAAAATAACTTTTATTAGGTTGTTGACATGTTTCGGCTCACTCCGAGTCATTTTCAAAAACAAATGAAAATATTCTTATTTGTTTTTGAAAATGGCTCGGAGTGAGCCAAAAAATGTCAACAAGTTAATAAAACTTATTATAGTGTATATTATGTTGTTAAATTACATCTTTTAGCATTTAAAAGAAATTTGTTATTACAAGGTGTTATAATTTATTATATTGTTAAATATAATATGAGAATGATATAAAATTGATGAAACACGTACACTGAATTCAAATATGTCTGTGAATATAAAATGAAAAAAAAATGTGAATAAAATCAGCAATATATATTCTGCTTATTATTTAGACATTTAATAGTTCCAAAAGCTTTTATAAAGGATCGAAAAAATAGAAGTTCCAAAAAACTTAAGATAACAGAGAAAAAGTAAGGAAACGTAAATATTGGAATGTATACAAAACATTGGATTCCTTAATGAATCTTTCCGAAGTCTGCTATACTTTTATTTTTCCTATTTCAGTTCTATAAAAGAAATCAAAATATGTAGAATTTATTTATATATATATTCGCTTTCAAAAGAGAGGAGTTCTTTTAAGTGTCCGCTGTACAGGACACTATTCAAATGAAGTTTTAATTAACTAGTAATGTTGATGAAGAAGGCGAAGTTTTTTATGCACAATTAAATTATCATATTTAGTTTTTTTCTTAGAAGTGCATAATTTAACTTAATAAACGTCACAAATCTCAACTGATCAATATTTTAAATAAAGGGATTTTAAATCTAAATTATATTTTTTTAAGTTTCTGTATTAGTAGAAATTTTAATCTCGGATAGAAATATCCTTAATATATTTTTTAAGCGTTAAACAATGAATTAAGTGTAATTTTTTCTTGCATTTTTAAAGGAAATTAAGTGTTTAGCTACATTTCATGTCTATTTTTTTGTGCATAATGCCCACCAGTGGCTGAGAGGTTCTGTTCTCAAAGATGGTAGACGGGAACTGCTGTGCTCAAACTCCTCTCGCGCTCGTCCACTAAACCATTCGGAGTTTTCCGTGGTTTTCTTGGAATCTTGACGTAAATACGGGTTAGGATCTTTTAGAAAGACACCATGGAGTGTGCTTCCCCCCCTAGGGCCTATATCCCTCGAGTAGATAATCGGTCGTCATAAATAAACCAACCAACCTTGTGCATAATGTTTTGTGGTTGATTTGTTACATTTAATTTCAGATAAAAAATATATATACACTATATTGCCAAAGGTGATTGGTCACTTGCGATTTTAGACGTTTTGTTAACTATCTAGAAAAATACATGAGGAATTAACCTGAAACTGCAGGTGTGTAAACAGTATAGTATAGCTTATATATTTCCGTGAATATTTTTTCCCGAAACCCCATAAGAGACTGTCAACAAATTGAAAAAGAACGAATATCTTTTGGATTACCCTGTAAAAACTAATGTAGCAAAATTGTTCAAACTCGAGATTATTAATAAGTGGTTTATTGTAATATACTGTGTTAATTTTTATGAGGATAGCATGAATATTCGAAGAGAAATTAAGGTTTTTATAAAAACCGACTCAAATTTCACCAAGTTTTTTGCTTATAATTTGCAGAGTTCTTAATATAAAAAACAGCTATTTTGAGAAAATATGTCAAACAACATTGTACATAATACTCTGTAATCGGAATTAAAAAATAATAAAAAATTGGATGAAAAATGAGCAGGTTTACTAAAAAATGTTTCACTACGCATGCGCGAATGCAATCAAAATATAATATGCATAATGTATTAGCTGAGTATATAGAGCAACTTTTGTGAAGGTCTCAAAATCTTAGCTTGAAAATTCTGAAAATTATCGTCGATAGAAGAAACTCGAAATCCGTTGTTCCCAAAAGGAAGGAAAAAGATGAGAGGTTGTATCCAAATATAGTAGTACGTGCAATATTGTGTACGCTATCTTGACACTAATCAACAGATATTTCATTTTCTAGATAGTTAACAAAACGTCTAAAATCGCAAGTGACCAATCACCTTTGGCAATATAGTGTATATCTAGGAAATATTGAGAATCTAAAAGTCATGTTTGTGGTAATATTAAATTCAAAATAATAACAAAAATATTATAAAGAAGATATTCAAAATCAGTTACGACTACCGTTGCCCAAAGAGTATGAAAATTACAGAGTGCGGATCACTGTTATTCCAAACACTGTTATCCGTGTAGAACTGTTGAATGTGGAGATGAATGTTTGTATTTTTGATCCCATCTTTCTTTTACGTGCACATTGTTCCAAGCAGAATGTGAAAATATATCAAGTATGTCTTTCTTTATAGTCCCTGTCCGAGTTTATCACTCGCATAAAATCAACGGACTCAAAAAAATTTCATCCTCATGCATTTGCAAGAGAAAGCTTTGCATCGCCTTGTAAAAGGCGTAATTTTGCAAACCGATTTATTTTGATATTTTTAGTAAGAATGTTATTTCGGAAAACCCGCCTAAAATTTGAAATTTCATCAAAATTAAACGTAATAGTCTAACTGTTGAATATCTTTCACATTCTTTGATATTTTTATGTTGAAGGACAAAACAAATTAGTCATCTAGTTGTAGATTTGCAAAGAACCGGTTTATTCCCAGTGTTTATTTCCAATAGACCCGGTTTATTCCCAGGTTTATTCCCAAAAAACCTGGTTTATTCCCAGGTTTAAACCGGGTTTATTTTAGTCTTTGCAACTCTACCCAGTTGTAAGTAAGTCTCAGAAACTTCGTTTCAGGCTTGATAGTGCCTTTCGATGCTTGTCTAGAGGGCTTGGATAATGGATATATAATCCCTGGAGATGTAAGCGAAGATAGCTTTAGACTTTTTGATCTGAACTCTTTTTCTATAAGGATGACTTCGGCCATGTCTAAAGAATGGTATCTCAGGAATCTAATCTCATCTAAGGAATGGCAATGAGTGGAGTTAACTGTAGAATGTTAAGGTAACTGTTTTAACGTAATAGTCCAACTGGTGAATATCTTTCACATTCATTGATATTTTTTATGCTAATGAACAAAACAAATTAGTTATCTAGTTAATGAAGTTTACGAAGCCTCGTTTTAGGTTCGTTAGTGTCTTTCGTTGCTTGTCTATAAGGCTTGGATGATGTATATATCGTCCTTGGAGCTGTTGGCGAAATCCACTTTAGGGTTTTTAATCTCAAGTTTTGTTCAATAAAGATGACTTCGGCCATGTCGCGTCTCATCTAAGGAATGAGTAGAGTTAACTGTGGAATGTTAAGAGAAGAATGCGTGGAGAACCTCCAAATGTTGCTAAGCTTATTTAGAGGTCAATATGGATTTAAGGTAATGCTCCAATATCAATACAGAAAGTTTCCGGTACAAATCCAGCTAATTGTACTATGTTAGAAGCTCATTTTAACGCATGTGTGATGAAGTTTTTTACATATTGTTAAAATAGTGTTTTCGTTTATCAAACTCAATCGTAAATTAGAATCATTTATTTTATTGTGCTAAATTCTTTTTGTTTTTTAAATTTATTTTTCCTTTTTCTTCATGTTAAAATTAACTGTTTACCGCAAGCCTTAATAACTTCTCTATTAATTTTCTCAGGCATTTAATCTTTGCGTTCTCAATTAAAATTATTACCGAGTCATGCTAGCGCCGTAAATAACAAAAATATATATAAAATAAATTGATTTCCTCTTTCCATACTACTAAGGACAGCTTTAAGAATATATATCATACGGCAGTTATCGACAGACTATATTTTGCCTAATGCATTTTCGCAGACTCGAAAATGTGTTTCAGTTCACAAAGAGTTTTGCTTATGTTTCTTATTCTCACAGTGGCGAGTGTAGAGGTTCAACAGTTCTACATTCTTTCTCTGTAGGCTAGGCGCATAAAAAGAATATACTATTAATTAGATTTAACCGTCACTAATAATCCTTGTCCCGTTGAAATTCCATTTCGCCAAACTTATGTGCTTGGTATTTTTTTTTATCTGTCTGTGAATCACTCACTAAGACTAGTTCCTGTTCACTTGTGGGCCAATCCGGTGCTATGTAAAATTTCTATCCATAGTGCATTTACTTAACAACACAATAAAAGAACTACCTATGCTTGCTAGAGGTATATACAGTAGAACTCCAATGATCCGAATCAATTAGGACCAGACCCTATTCGGATAATCAAAAATTCGGATATTTGGATTTGTTTTCAAAAAAGGGGTATATTTTAATTAATTACTGTATGTATGTTGAAAATGGGAGAGAAAAATATTTTAAAGAAAAAGAGCTTTTAATTAATTAAATGAAAAGGCAACACTATTACATGTTAAGCGTACTTACAAGTGCTGTACATTAGTACAGTATGTACGTACCGTACTGCAAGTGAAAGTCATTACTTGCTGAACATATCGGTCAAAGTAAGCTGTTTGACAGTCTTCATCCGTTTTCAGGAAGCCAAGTCGCGCATTCGATTGACTCAGAAGTTGCATGTGGTCACACACGGGCTGACGCTCCATCCACTTCACCGCAGTTTCAAGGCCGGCAAAAGCTTCACTAGCTGATGGTCCCGTGTATGCTTCAACTTCGACATTAAGGTCATTTTCTTCCTTGACACTTTCTCCTCTCACACTTTCAATAAGTCCATAATCATTTAGAATTTGAATCCCAGGGTTTTGGCGGCGAGAAAGATAATAGCACGCGTAGACAGAATCATTATTTTGGGAATCGCAGTACGTTACCATCTTCATTTGTTTTTTTCTGAAATTCTGAAAGCTATTCGGATAGTCAGCTATTCGGATAGTTGGAGTTCGGATAATTGGAGTTATACTGTATTACAATATTCTCCTTTAACTAAATTTACAACCTGGGTGTATCTCCACTTTACGAAACCGGGACTAAAAAAAGTAAAATTCAAACTATTGTAGACTGCAAGACATCACCATAGCATGGTGCTCTAGAAAGTCTACCGAAAGTAAATGAAATTACATCATTTACTTTCGGTTTTTTATCATTTGTTAAAATTGCTTTTACTTCCCATATACACATTAGGTTACATATATTTTTTTAATTTCAATGTTAACACAGTGTCATTGAAAAGATTAAATTCTGGAAAGAATATTAGAATATATTAAAACTTTAATCTCGTATTGAAATATATTGACATTTCAAATTTTTCCCATGCCAAATATTGTTATATATATATACTAGCTGACCCACCCGGCGTTGCCCGAGCCTTTGTAATAAACTTAAATCTGTTAAAAAACGGAACTCTGGCCACGATCTACGATGGCTTCAGAACCGTATACCCGGCATACTCGTACGCTCTAGAAAATCTTTTATTTCCCCCTACCACCGCCAGGGGAGCATTCTGTTCTAAACAAACTTCTTTCCGAAAGAACTTCTGAGACAGGTCTCCGCTGCCTACGTTACTGTATAGTAGGCGCACTACAAAATTTAGCTGGTTTCGAGAAGATTGGAACATTATTAGCCCGGTTATTGCAATAAGGCACAGTTAGAGAAAATAACCTTGAGTGAGATGCCGAGGGGAGGGGATGTTCGAATGTCCTTCAGAAAATGACTAATTAGGAGGCCCACTATGCATTCATAAAAATTCGTTCGTTTTGTTAAGCTAGGAACTTAATTACAAAGTTGGCTTAAACTCTTATTTGTAAATAGTGGTAACCGCTACTCATAAACTTAATTTAATGTTATAAGGGGTGACTATTAAGTTAAATATAATGTTTAGAATCGCTTGCGTTGAAATCGGAAAGATAGTTGCTGATATATAGAAACGGGGCATAATTAGAGAAAAACCTTGAAGGAGGGTCCGGGGGGGGGGAGGGTTGTTCAGGTACCCTTCAGCAAATGACTAATTAAGAGTAGCACTATGCATCTTTCGAAATTCGTTCGTTTGCTTAAGCTAGGAACTTAATTGCAAATTTGGCTTACCCAATTATTCGGAAATAGTCGTAACCGCTACTCATAACTTTAGTTTAATGTTATAAAAGTGACAATTAAGTTAATTATAATGTTTGGAATCACTTGTGTTGAAATCGGAAAGATAGTTTCTGAGATATGGAAACAGAGCAGAGTTAGAGAAAAAACCTCGAAGGACGGGTCGGGGAGGAGAGGTTGTTCAAGTGCCCTTCGGCAAATTACTAATTAGAAGGACCACTATGCATCTTTCAAAATTCGTTCGTTTGCTTAAGCTAGGAATGTAATTACAAATTTGGCTTAAACTAATATTTGGAAATAGTGGTAACCGCTACTCATAAATTTAGTTTAATGTTATAAAGAGTGACTATTAAGTTAATTATAATGTTTGGAAACACTTGCGTTGAAATCGGAAAAATAGTTGCTGAGATATGGAAACGGAGCATAGTTAGAGAAAAATCCGGGCCGTAGGGGGGGGGGGGATGTTCAAGTGTCCTTCAGCAAATGACTAATTAGGAGGACCACTATGCATCTTTCAAAATTCGTTCGTTTCTTTAAGCTTTGAATTTAATTACAAATTTGGCTTAAACTGTTATTCGTAAATAGTGTTAACCACTACTCATAAATTTAGTTTAATGTTATAAAGAGTGACTATTAAATTAATTATAATGTTTGAAATCGGAAAGATAGTTGCTGAGATATGGAAACAGAGCAGAGTTAGAGAAAAAACCTTGAAGGACGGGCCGGGAGGGGGGGGGGGTTGTTCAAGTGGCCTTCAGCAAATAACTAATTAGGAGGATCACAATACATCTTTAAAGATTGATTCATTTGGTTAAGCAAGGAACTTAATTTGAAATTTGGGTTACACTATTATTCGGAAATTCTGGTAACTGCTTTCTAGAAATACACCTTGAAGCTTAAATGTAATTAGACCCTTGCCCCTCTTCATTCCTGCAAATATAAAAAAGAATCTGTTAAATAAAGTTTTCTGTATTAACAATCTCCATTATAATAATAAATGTCATGTAAAAAAAAAAAAAAAAAAAAAAAAAGAAACCTAAACTCGACTAATTGTCATGAAGAAAAATGTCCCTGGAAAATATTTCAATTAGTGGGACGTATGTGTAATTTGTCATGTACAGGTGGCGCGACATTCGCATGGCTCCTCTACGCTGATAACTTCAATCCATATTGACACTATTTAGTTAGAAATCCTCATTTTTGCATCGCTACTCTGGTTTATTTAATTACTTCTGTGAAGAATCGATGTAACCAACCAGTGAACCAACCAACCCAAGAGAATAAAAGCGTATTTTTGATGAGAGTTCTTTGTGCATTTTAATTAATATTTCAAAAGGTAATTAAAATATTAAAATTCTGAAGTAATGTTGCACCAGGAGAGGGTTTGGACTACCTAAATCTAAATTTCCAGCCTTCTAGGTAGGCTAAATTTTCCTAGCCTTCGCCAACAGACACACAGACACACACACAGAGCGAAACTTTCTTTTATCAGTATAGATATATATATAATTTAATCTGTAGAAAAATATCTTATGTAAATTCAATAATATACATAAATATACACTTATGTATAATTCTGAATACAAATTTTAAGGATAATGAAGAAAAAAGTAAGATTCTGTGAAAAACCAAACGGAATATTTGTGAAAAGACAAGTAACGTGAAAACATATTATTTATACTTCCTACGTTTTCTTTATAGCTTTATTGCTTACATTAGTAGACGCCGCATTGCGATAAAAAAATTTTGTTGAAAATGGTATAAGAAAGATTTCCGTAAAAGTATTGTCGTGTATAAGATAAAATTTGTTTTTTTTTTGGAATGTTAATTTCATTCGAAAATTTTAAATTGAATGTTATATTGTTTATCAGTTTATAACGACCTTAAAAAAGAATTTGAAGAATCTTTTGAATAAATTTATAAACTTGCAATAAGGTGTAAAATATGATGAACTATGAAGAGCTATGAAGAGCTATTCAATCATTATCAATTTTATTCCATTAAGTAGTAAACAAAAACTTAATCTGCCATTTTGCACAACTTTTATTTAAATATAGGAAGGTTTTTATAACTCTTCTATGCGTTTACTTAAATTTAAGTTAATAAACTTACAAAAATGAAATGTGCAATTTTTTTCCATATTATGGACATTTGTATTTTTAATCCATTTTTAAACAGATTTGATAATAAATTTTAACAAAAAATGTATAACACACCGACATTGAATTCAAATACGTCGATGAATTTAAAAAAGGAAAACAAAAATATAGAATAAAATTAGCTAACTATTCACTCCTTTTTATTTAGAAGACATGTTACTGTGCCAAGAAAATAATTCCAAAGGCTTTTATAAAAGATTGAAAAAGTACAAATTCTGAAGACCTTACGATAACAGAGAAAAAGTAAAGAAACGTAAATCCAGGAATGTAAACAAAACATTTGATTCCTTAATGAATCCCTCCGAAGTCTGCTTTATTTTTATTTTCTCTATTTCATTGCTATAAAAGAAATCGAAAATATATAGCATTTATTTATATATATTCTTTTTTTTTATCTTCAAAGAAAGGCGTTCTTTTAAGTTTGCGCTGTACATTATTCAAATAAAATGGGGTTCAATTAACATGTAAAGTTGATTAAGCATGCCATGGTTTAATGGATAATTAAATTATCATATTTAGTTTTTTTCTTAGAAGTGTATAATTTAATTTTAGACACTTCACAAATCCTAATTGGCAAATATTTTAAAGAAAAAATAATTTTACATCTAAAATATTTTTCAGTCTCTGTATTAATAGTGTTTTACTAAAAATGCAAACTAACCACAGATAAAACAAAATCTTTAGAATATTTCTTAAAGATTGGAAATGAAATAATAATAATTATTATTATTATTTTGCATTTTTTAACGAGTTTAATTGTTTAATGATTTTTTCCATTTCTTTGTTTTTACGCATATGTTTTTCTGTTTGCTATGCTACATTTAATTTTAAATGAAAAATTTATATTATCTAGCAAAAGTTTGAGAATCTCATAGTCATATTTGTGGTGATATTAATTTCAAACTTAAAAGCAAAAGATTCATGAAGACGACATTCAAAATCAGTTATCAGTACCGTAGTCTAAAGCGTGTGTTGATGAAAAATAAAATTTCGGGATCACTGTTATTCCAAACATTGCTGCCCCTGTAGAACATGGATATAAAACTTTATATTTTTATTCCCATATTCCTTCGATCCACACGTATTTTCAGGTACAATGTCATTAAATCAGGTATATTCTTCATTATAGCCCTTTCAGAGTTTATCACTCGGATAAAATAAACAAAATCTCACTCACCGTTCATTTCCAAGAGAATTTCTTGTAAAATGCGAAATTTTGCAAAACCAATTAAGAGTTTATTTTGATTTTTTTAGTAAGCACATTATTTCAGTAATGCCGCCTAACATTTCAAATAGGTAAAAACAATAATAATAATAATAATAATACTTCCATTTCTGGGTTTATTTTTCACACTGACGAAAGTTTGTACTGTTAAATAGCAAAGGAACGTAATTAATTACAATGAAATCGCGGAATTGGAACTGGTATAAGGCTAACTGGCGCCTTCTGGCTAACTGGCGTTTCTCTTCTATAAGGTTTAAATGAAGAATTTTTCATCCTTGGAGTTTAAGCGAAGGTCTACGTAAAGTTTTTCTCCTGAAGTTTCGTTCTCACGTAAAAAATGTGTGAAGCATCATTTTCTTATTTTCGGAGTACCTTCGAGTCTATGGCTGTTCCCTGACTGAGTTACCCTTTTTTGGCTACTAGAAGCATAATGTTAGAATATTTTAAGATTACTTTTAAGAGATTGCGTTTCAAAGGTATGTATTGTAGCGCAAACGTTTTTGCTCGAGCTTTGTCCATTTCGCAGAACATTTCATAGTTTCTTGTTTTATGAAGTTCATGTTTATTGTTTACGAATTTATTATGAGGTTTAGGGAGGATTAGCAGATTTTCCTGTATTATATTAACACTTTTGACGTTCATTCTGAACACGATTTGAAAAGTAGAATTGCTTGCATTGTGTTTAGAACTCTCTTAAATAAAATGTTTTCGTCTTGTTGCTGTTTTATAAATTTTGGTAATTCATTACCAAAATTTCATTGGTAATTCATTTGTACATTTTTCGCCCATTGATATGATTATTTTTCTTTGTCATAGAATCACTTAAAAAATAAAAGAAATTGCACAAATTCCTTGTATGAAAGTCTCTGTCAGGATCTATCATTATTATAAAACAGATGATTTGAATAAAAAGAAGATGTAACCAATTTACGTGATCGGGAAAATAATCACCCGACATGCGAGAGTACCCGGTATCGTTAAGAACAATATAAGATAAAATCATTTAAATTAAAGTGCGGTTCACTTACACGGCTATATCAGATTAGTAACGATTAGCGACTGCGAAATTATTGGATTTCTCCAGCTTTTCGAGCAGAGACGTGAATATATCAGATACAAATAGAAGCTTATTAATTTTAAGGGCACTGATTAATTTTAAGGGTGCACCATAATTAGGAACAAAGTTATGAAAAATGCATTAGAATCAACTGTTGCATAGGGCAAATTCTACCAACTTACTGAAATACTCTACTATTACAAGGACATCCATTTATATTTATGGAGTAGAAAAAGAATGAGGACTAATTAGATAACAATTTAATTTCTAAAGGTGGTATGTTAATTTTTTCGAAATACGTTTACCGGACACCCTTATCTTACTAT
The DNA here is from genome assembly GCA_963931845.1 of Maratus michaelseni. NCBI lineage: Eukaryota > Metazoa > Arthropoda > Arachnida > Araneae > Salticidae > Maratus > Maratus michaelseni. Next base: position 444,211,623 of record OZ007589.1, on the reverse strand, counting down.
ATTTAAATGTTTGGCATGTGCTACAGCAGGAAACTTACTCGAGCAATATTTTCTTAACTCTTTAAATCCCAAGCTTTAAAAAACTGAATGACCTTAGAATCCCAACAAAATAGCCCAAAACGCTGGGGTGTTTTTCGTTCCCCTTTTTTCACTAGTTAAGTAGTGGAAATGACTATACTGCCTTCTCCCTGTATTCAAATTTCGACAGGTGTTACACCCCTCTGTTTATCATTGCTCCAGTTACTGAAATAAATCTTTTTTTTTGTACAGTTCAAAAATGACAACACATTATCCCATTCATCATTAAGAGAGATCACCCCCTTGACAGCACCATGACCCATTTAAGGGGAAGGGAAATCCTTTCAGCTATCCTGGGCTATTGTGGGTTTCACAGCATTGGGATGATTTTGGCTACTGCAGGATTCAATAGGTTAATCTTGAGTAGCAGGTATAATAAATTCGGGAATATGGTTTCCTAAAACAAAGTTGCCCTTCTAATGGGTTATCATGCATTTCATTTATATGGTGTTACAAAGACTAAACTAACTAACATCTCTAAGTTAATCTCTTGATTTAACAGTTTTGTAACAACACACAAGACCACCAATTAAATTAAATGAATGGTACCATTTTTTGAAGATTGATGAAATTAAAATACCAACCTCGGTTTATCTAAATAAATGTACAATCCACGAACAGCAGTATCTTCCTTTTCCTACTAAATCAACGGAATCTTCTCGATCTCAAAACTACGACAAAACACACACTTTTACGTTCTACACCTTTTCCATACATGAAGACCATCCAGCTTACGAAATAAAGCATCAGGTTTCTCAGCCCTATATTCAATATCAACCTTATTCTCAAGTATCATTAAACTCCATTGTACACTATCACACACAACATTTTACCGTTCGTTAACTTCGTTACATATGAAAGATCACTAATTATCTTTAACATCAGTCCACTAAAATAGCAACACAATTTGTCCAATGCCCAAATAAACTCAGGACACTTTTTCAGTATTTAAATAACTCCGTTTAAAACTGCATTCAAAATTCTAAAAGCACCAGCTGTAGGGCTGCCTTTTTTATACAATTCTGCACAAACGACACCTGAATTTATGTCAAAATAAGCTTCAAACTGCAGTGAATAACTTCGATGGGCAGAGATAGTGGTAGACGGGTATTGAAGTAACGTCGTCCGTTTGATCGAAATCATCTTTTATTCCAACCTGGTTTCCAAAAATTTAATATCACACCTCAAAAAATTATATTTTTTGAATTTTGCTGTTAAACTAGCATTTGTAATATGGTAAAGTCTTCCTTCAATAATTTTAAATGGTGTTCGTCAGTCTCCGACATGACAATAACACAGATATACCCCAAATGCCATTGTTTAACTAGGGTGTGAGGATTTTATTAATAGCCTTCAGAAGCGTGAAGGGTCTCAGGATAAACAAGACGTGATTCTATTCAATCCAAAACAATCTTTTTCAGAAATAAATCACAATATCATCTGCCACCATGGCTTTCTGAAAATAGTCAGATGTCAAATCTAATGTTGACATAAACATGTTATCTACTATAATTGCTGAACTTTCGTCTATAACAATGATTAGAAATTGAGGTTTTGCACTATACAATTCAACTTACTATAATTAGTCGTGAGTCCTCAAACCACAAGGTCATCTTGCCACTAATTCTTGCCATTAATTTTCCAACACAAAACAAGTGGAGAACAAAAGGGAAATCAGTGGACATAATAATGTTATCTTTTAAAATCTTTTTTTATGATAACCAGTCGTACATTGATTTGGGTCATACCTGCACGGTTTAATAGACACAGGGGCGGTATTAATTGTATTAATTTTCTTCCTAGTGAAATGGTGAGTACCGGCTAATCTCAAAATACCTCTTTAAATTTATGTATGAAATGTTAAGATTTTATTTCCCACATTCACTATGATTAGTCATTCATCTCCTCTAATTAAATAAAACACGGGTGATGACCTTCCTAACTCAAAGGCAGAAAAAGACAAATAAAAAGCGGAATGGCTTAATTCAGGATAATGATATTGATTGCCGTTTTATCGATTAGATTTTGATATTTGATCATACTGAAATGGTACCAAACTCTGAAATTTTCAGTATACGAACATCTACTATTGAGAGTGTATTTGAATTTATGCATAAATTTTACCTTAAAAAAATCAAGTCATTCGCTAATATAGTTTAGTAATAATGAAGGACTCCTAATATTAAATTCATTTTTAAACGTTGACAAACAGATTTCAATGCATGTAGTTTTAAAAGCATAACTTAAAAACTACTTGGTGTGAGGAGCTGTAAATTTGGATTTGCATTTAAAGTTTTTAGAAATTGATTTATGATACAAAAATAAATATGCTACCGTGCATGCACGACAATGTATTACTGCTTATTTTACTGTTAATTACTTTTAATTTTATAGTATAATACTGGCAGCTGGGATGCCAGTATGATTTTTGTATCACGTCACGAGAGAATTTTGATTTTGTATAAAAAAGAGGACATATAGAAAAAATGTTTTCTTTTAACTTGTACTAAATTACATTTATTTTTGCATTAGCATATATTAATAGAAAGTTAGTATATGCTGCTATAGCTGTATAGCTTAAAAATAAATAAAAAATATTTGTTTTATAACTAATAAAAGGGACGCAAGTTTTTAGGTGCTATTGTCATTATATAAATGCGTAGTATCTATAGTTGTCGTCTGATCCGTCCGTCTGTCCGTCTGTCTGGATATAACAGTGCAAACACAACACAACTGAATGTTTTGAAATTTAATATATATAATAGTTGCAGAATGTTGCAGAGTCATATCAAATTTTATGAAAATCGAATCAAAACTTAAAAATATATTAATAGAAGTTTTCAGAATTCCATTAAATTCTATCATAAGTAATTAATTCAATGATATCCCATGATTGGTCATGATTCTAGGTTGTCATGGTCATTATTTCATATTTAAGATGGAGTCATATTATATACGTATAACTGAATTTAAAAACCTAATTTGTATACTAAAATTGTTTAGTTATATCAATCATATAATCTACCGACAGTTTTTTCGATAGAGATTACCGGATAATTAAATATTAAATGGAAAAGTCTAAATATGGATTTCAAGTTTTGAAATTTTCAAAACTTGGCTTAAGTTTCACATTGAAAATTTCAGTAAATGTCAACAAAATATAATATGTTGCCAACTGAAAATGTACTTATTTTATTACAGAAATTAATCATATCATACTGACAGACGAAATAATTCATTTCACTGAAATAATAACGATGATTTTTTTTTCTTTGTCTTGTATTGGATATTTTTGCATAGTATAAACTTAATGTAACATAATTGTGTAATTAAAAGTGTATTTACACTTATTTTCATGATATAAAATTAATATGTATAATATGAAAATCTGCACATAAAAATAATTTTGTATTCAGGCATTTTTTCATAAGAAAGTAACAGTTATTGCACAAATAGCTGAATATTAATAAAACAAGTTATAGGAAGAACGCACCTCATTTATCAAATTTGATGTACAGTTTCAACTTGTCTTTAATTAACTTGTATTATCTTTTTTATGACAAATATTATAAATAAAAAATTCACAAAATGGTTACTATATGGTTCACACGAGCCTAAAACAATTTATACATTAAATAATTGTTCATATTTAAATTTAACATATACTGCATTCGAACTAAGCAAAATTACTCTGTTCTTTAAACAAATGATATTAATTTTATAATTTGAGTATATTTTTATAAAAATAATTATATTTTATTTTAAAAAACTCTTTAAAAACGCCTTTCATTTCTATTTATATCCGAAAGAAGAAAGATATATCTCTTATCTTTATTTTTAAATAAAATACGTTTCAAAGAATAAATTAAGTTAAAGGTATTTAAATTCTTTTAGAACTAATTCTTAGTTTTGGAAAACAAAAGTACTTAAAATGCCCTCGTAGATGAGGAGAATAAATTCAAATATATTTCGACTAAAGAAATGGTAAATTGATTCAAGTGTCCTTTCACAGAGAAAACGAAAGTAAAAACATAACTTTAAGGTTTGAGTAACATGAAAAGGGTAGATCGGCATTGTTTTAGTTCGGGATGACTTAGCTTTTAAAAGAACTTTAATATTTAGAAAAAGTGAAGAAGTTTGGAATAAGAAAAAAGTTATTGATTTCAATTCAATTTTTTAAACATACACGTTCATGTAAAATCGGAAATAAAGAAAGATATTGTAATGGCGTTTTAAGGTCTGGATATAAAATTACAATTTCAACTTGTTTTTAATTAACTTGTATTATTAATTTTATGGAAAATATTTAAAAAAATAAAATTCAGAAAATTGTTAATATATGGGTCATGCGAGCCTAAAACATTTATATATTAAATAATGTTTAATATTTAAATTTAAAATAAACTGTATTCTAACTAAGCAGAATTATTCTGTTCTTTAAACAAATGATATCAATTTTATAATTCGAATCAATTTTCATAAAAATAATTATATTTTATTTAAAAACTCTTTAAAAATGCCTTTCATTTCTATTTATATTCGAAATAAGAAAGATAATTCTCTTACCTTTTTTTAAAATAAAATACATTTTAAAGAATAAATTATGGTTAAAAGTATTTAAATTCTTTTAGAACCCAATTCTTAGTTTTAGAAAACAAAAGTACTTTAAATGCCTTCGTAGTTGAAGATAATAAATTAAATTTTTTTTCGACTAAAAAAATGGTAAATTGATTCAAGTGTCCTTTCACAGAGAAAACGAAAGAAAAAAACATAACTTTAGGGTTTAGAAACATGAAAAGAGCAGATCGGCATTGTTTTAGTTCTGGATGACTTAGCTTTTAAAATAACTTTAATATTTAGAAAAATTGAAGAAGTATGGAATGAGAAAAAAGTTATTGATTTCAATTCAATTTTTTAAACATACACGTTCATGTAAAATCGGAAATAAAGAAAGATATTGTAATGGCGTTTTAAGATCTGGATATAAAATTACAATTTCAACTTGTTTTTAATTAACTTGTATTATTAATTTTATGGAAAATATTTAAAAAAATAAAATTCAGAAAATTGTTAATATATGGGTCATGCGAGCCTAAAACATTTATATATTAAATAATGTTTAATATTTAAATTTAAAATAAACTGTATTCTAACTAAGCAGAATTATTCTGTTCTTTAAACAAATGATATCAATTTTATAATTCGAATCTATTTTCATAAAAATAATTATATTTTATTTAAAAACTCTTTAAAAATGCCTTTCATTTCTATTTATATTCGAAATAAGAAAGATAATTCTCTTACCTTTTTTTAAAATAAAATACATTTTAAAGAATAAATTATGGTTAAAAGTATTTAAATTCTTTTAGAACCCAATTCTTAGTTTTAGAAAACAAAAGTACTTTAAATGCCTTCGTAGTTGAAGATAATAAATTAAATTTTTTTTCGACTAAAAAAATGGTAAATTGATTCAAGTGTCCTTTCACAGAGAAAACGAAAGAAAAAAACATAACTTTAGGGTTTAGAAACATGAAAAGAGCAGATCGGCATTGTTTTAGTTCTGGATGACTTAGCTTTTAAAATAACTTTAATATTTAGAAAAATTGAAGAAGTATGGAATGAGAAAAAAGTTATTGATTTCTATTCAATTTTTTAAACATACACGTTCATGTAAAATCGGAAATAAAGAAAGATATTGTAATGGCGTTTTAAGATCTGGATATAAAATTACAATTTCAACTTGTTTTTAATTAACTTGTATTATTAATTTTATGGAAAATATTTAAAAAAATAAAATTCCGAAAATTGTTTATATATGGGTCATGCGAGCCTAAAAAACACTTCATTTTCAATAGCAGGCATTCTGTAGTAAACTTTAATTACATATAAAAAAATTACATGTCAATCCGTGTATATTTACGCTAATTAATGGATGAATAGACAAACCAAAGTCATTATCTTTTTCTTCAGATATAATATAATTTAAAGAATGAATTAAGGTTAAAAATATTTAAATTCTTTTAGAACTAATTCTTAGTTTTCGAAAACAAAATTACTTAAAATACCCTCGTAGATGAAAAGAATAAATTCAAATTTATTTCAACTAAAGAAATGCTAAATTGATTCAAGTGTCCTTTCACAGAGAAAACGAAAGAAAATACATAACTTTAGGGTTGAGTAACATGAAAAGGATAGATCGGCATTGTTTTAGTTATGGATGACTTAGCTTTTAAAAGAACTTTAACATTTAGAGAAATTGAAGAAGTATGGAATAAGAAAAAGTTTATTGATTTCAACTCAATTTTTTAAACATACACTTTCATGTAAAAGCTGAAATAGAAGAAAGATATTGTAATGGCGTTTTAAGATCTGGATATAAAATATTTTGTTTTGCATAAGTATGCATTTTCTTACAAACGAATAATAAAAAAAGTACTTAAATAATTCCAAAAAAAATAATAATTACACGTTGAACTTTAAATGAGAAATTTTAAAAGTTTAAACAAGGGTGCAAAATCATGCATCCTGCCTAGACTATGAGTGACTTTTCAAAACTAAGACAATGTTCTAGGAAATTTCTTTTTCTTTTTCAGATAATGAAATATATCAATAAGCAATTTAAATAAAATACACCACTGCTGTGTGTTCCCCGTAGAACATAATGTAACCGAATTATTTTGTGTTTCCCTGTAAATGAACTGTAAATGCTACACACTCCATTTTCAATAGCGATAATTCTATAGTGAACCTAATTAACATAAACAAATTACATGTCAATCAGAGTATATTTATGCGAGTAAAAATCCACACGGCCAGATGGCCTGGTGGATAGTCAAACCGGACTCATATACTTTTTTCAACAATGTTCGAAAATGTTAAAAAGGACATTTTTTTAAAGTTAACGTTATGAGTGTATGTTTTATTATAAAATACAGTGGTGTTATTTCATTAAAAACAACAAAGGCAAATTAACAAACAGTTGAAAATTTTTATAACGGGTAACATAATTAACATAATTATGCGTAAGTAAACTTAACCTTTTTAACATATAGACATTTATTTGCATATAAAAACCACTAATATAAAATGCACTATAGGAATTATATTAGTTAGGATAAATTAACCATTCGGAAAATTCATGTTATATCAAATATTTTTATAACGCATATTATTTTCAAAGACATGCGTAGAGGTAATAGCTTAGAGTTTAGGTAAAGCATAAAGAACTATATTTGTGGTTTTCAGAACGAAATATAAAGATGATATAATTTATCTTAAAAGTTCACTGAACAGAAGGAAATTGCAAAAGGAAATGCAATTACATTTAAAAAAAAAATTAATTTTAAAGCATCTCTCTCATTTGCGAATATGATTTGATATTATGTAGTAATTTTCGAAGCAGAGTAAAATAGCTATATCTGATATTAACGTATTATTATACAAAATTGGTATTATTTTTTTCAAATATAAAATCCTAATGAAAACATCATGTCCAAATTACTATATATATGAATTTATATATATTTACTGGTCATGTTATTGTATATAAGATTTATTTTTTTACTCTAAATTATTTTTTACAAATAATCATAATTTTACTATTAAACTAATTAATCAGTTTTTAATTTCAAAACACTAAAACAACAATAACATACATTAAAATTAATTAGTTGTTTCGTGATTTAAACATAGCAGCTCATCAGTAATAATATCAGTATCATAAACAATGTCAAAAGGAGCAATCATTCAGAATTAAAGTTAAAGTTATACATGAAGTAAAACTGTATATTCCTCTGGAACGGCACAAGACTCATTCAGGGATTTCTCTAATTTAGTGTACAATCCTTCCAAAAATTCTGCGTGGATATATGCTGCGTTCTGATCTCAAAACGCTTGTAAAATACAGTTTACTTCGTAAACTATAGGTTGTGATCTGTATCTAGTGCATGTGTGACGGTTTTCGAATGTAGGGTACATTCCTTAAAGGCGTGGTCATGTTCTTTTAATCTACCCTCCAGTGATCGACTAGTTTCGTACAACTACTGTAAACGGAATTGCAGTTATGACATGGGATTTTATAAATCATACCTTTTAATTTTTATTTTGGATATTTACACATGTAAATTCTAGTATATCTACATTAATGCCGTTAAAACTCTAATCCTCTACACATAGTGTGGGGCAGAGGCCGTAGGGGCCACGTGGCATTAAAACAACCTGTAAGATAAATGTTTTTATTTCTACGTGTAGTACAAACTTTCAGATAATGATCTGCTTTGTGCGTGGTTTGTAAAACTAAATATTTCGAGAATTAATTTATGGATTTATAGTCCTTTTACAAACTTTATTTTGCAGTTAACTTTTTCAAATAGGCTCTTTCAGGAATACATGTTAAAGCGTGACAGATGCTGTCTCAGCCTTCGTGTAGAGGTTAAAGTGGTTAAAGTGAGAAAAATAATGCGATGGTTCCATCACGGTCACTTACATTAGATGATGTTTTGTTTAATTATAAACATTTCTGAGTAACTATTAGTTAAAAATTAAATTGTAATATATTTGCGTTAATGTATTTAAATATCTAATCCACTACACGTAAAACGAAGCAGAAGCCGAAGACAAACGTTTCAGCACAGTTTTTGGTCTCCTTGCCCAGGTGCATTTCGAAATATTGCGGTTTAAAAATATCATTATTTTTTTTAATCTGAGGTTCAATTGGAAAGATCAACCGGAATGGGCAAGCACGTGGGTGTGCACTCCTGCAGACAGTGCGACGTCACTTGTAGGTTCGTTTGTAAATATATTCGTCTAAAAATTAAAACCACAATAATGCGGGGTACCAAAAGAATTTACATTTTTCAAGTGAGTGAAAACGTTTCCAGGCCCAGATTCCAGCCCAATACCACTGGCTTAAATTTCAATTTACTACCTGTTGATCTACGAGGACTAATTTCTCTCAGACAATCTTTTAGTAATAGCATCTGGCCTGTTATCTGAAAAAGTTCAACTGAATATACCGGAGATAGTGGAACTTCATCAAACGATGGATACATCGATGCACTTTATCATTTGTAACTCAATCATACTGATTGGTAAAGGTATCATACGAAAAGTAATTTTTCTACCCAAGTAAAAATATTCAATTGACATTTTCCAAGTGATTGCATACGCCATTTGCAACAGTCATTATTAGTAGGAAAAATGACAATTCGTACGACATCTTTATAAATCTACATGATTATGTTAAAACAATAACGTGTATCTACGTCTCCATCGTTTAATGGAGTTCAATTACCTGTAGTGTATTCTTCAGTGCTGTTTCGGATACAATATCAGATGTTATTACCAAAAGGTGTTCACTGCTTAAGCGGGACTGCTCATACGAGGAGGCCAAGTCTGTAGAGCATTGATGTCCCTCCCGGTAACTTTATTAAAGTTTTATTTTTAAAAAATGTTTTATTTTTAATTGTGTAGGCTGTTTGTCGGTCCAATTACCTCAATGATAGTGAAATAAGGCAGAAGTCATGCATTGGACTCTCGGCCAGGATATATTTTCACTGAGTTGTAAAAATGACAATTCTTATGATATAATTACCAATAAAAATGATTGAGATACACAAATAAGAAATTGTATATCCGCATCCATCATTTAATGATGATCTGTTACCTGCAGATTATTACTGGCAACTGTTTCACATAACGGAACAGTCATATTACCGAAAGGTTGTGTGGGTGAGCTGTGCCAGCTGGATGCTGCACTGTCAGAAAAAAGCGGCAAAAATTTCAGCAAAATTTTCTGTAAATTTATGCACCCAAATTGCCAGCATTTTTTGCTGTAAAATTTAATATGATTGCGGTCGTATGTGCAGTAAAATTAGAATGTTTGAAGCACATTTTGCTGTAAATTTCCAAACATAATGTAATTTAAGGCGTATTTTGCTGTCAATTTATAGTAAAATATGCTGGAAATTTGGGTGCATAAATTTACAGCAAATTTTACTGTAATTTCTGCCGTTTATTCTTACAGTGTGGTCCATGAAGCTCAATTGATATAGGGTTGAAATTTTAAGGCATAGGTCTTGTGTTTGACTCCCGGTCAGAATATTTATTCACGCACTCAGTCTGTGTGATATATTTAGCAAGCATTATGATTCAATTTAAGGTAATAAAATTTGAAGTACGATTCAAACAAGACTCAAAACAAGAATGCGCGTAGTTTGTTGGAGTGAACGGTGCCGAAAGAAGCTCCTCCACCCTCCCCAGAATAGGTTCGTTTGGAAAAGATATTCTTCTAAAAAAAAATCACAGTAATGCGAGGTTCGTTTTATTTCAGATTCATTTTGAAAGACCAACCAGTGTAGCATGCTAGTACGTGAATAAAATCCGATTTTTTACACAATATGCTACGTTATGAGCTGCCGTGTATTCCAATTCAGAAAATTTATTTGTATTACAACAGTGATTTTTAAATTATTTCACGTCTTGTCTTTTACATAAAATGACACTCGAGTGTATTGCACATAAGGATCATGTTATTATTAAACCATAAGGACGCAACGCACCGCAGAAAATATTCTTAAAAGAACACTTTTTCCCCCATTAGATTATTAAGAATATAACAAAATTAATGAAATATGTCATTGGATCTATATATATTCAGTATTAAAAACATAATGATACTGAAAATGATATTAAAAATGATGTAGTTCAATCAACAAAAAAATAATATTTTTTAAATTTAGCTATGCTTATAATAAAAAAAATAATTAAGTGTTCTTCAATAAAGTAGTAAACTTTTAAAAAGTTTTTCAATATATTCAAGTAATATTAAAATAAATGATCAACGTAAAAAATAACACAAATAAAGTACATATAAAGTAGAAAACAGCTGTTTCGGAGCCTCTGAAGCTCCATCATCGGTGCCAAAGTTTAAAAGATTAAAAACAGATCTAAAAGTTTAGGCCATGTAAGTATGCTTGCGTCTCCATTCGCGACCAAGATTGAATTGAAGAATTCAAGCAACTTAGTTAATGATATGTCCAGTGCACCAAATTGTTTAAATGTCAGGCTACAGTTCCTTTAATTCATTCTCTTCACTTCCCCTTCCCCTCTTTTTCGCCTCCGTACTTACACTCGTCCAGACTGGTGGATAGTTTCTGATTGGTCTCCTACGTCCCATGGGACTTCTGACCCCACTGTTGTTTTTAAATACTCATCGCCACTCAATCTTGGCCGCGAGCGGAGACGCAAGCATACTTACATGGCCTAAACTTTTACATCTGTTTTTAATCTTTTTAACTTTTGCACTAATGATGGAGCTTTAGAGGCTTCGAAACAAATGTTTGCTACTGTATATGTACTTTATTTGTGATTTATTTTACGTTGATAATTTTCTAATGTAACTGAACAAAGTTCAATCCTCCAATTTTAATTATTCAAGTAATAATTTAGCTCTTGATTATAATAGTTTCATTTAAAAAGAACAAAATTAAAACTGAAGTGATTTTTTTGAGCAGTGATATGCAAGTTTTTTTAAATAAAAAATGTTATAGAAAAAAAGTCCGTTCTTTTTAAGAACAATCTCATATTTCAAGTATCTAAATGCAGCAGCTGTTACATTTATGGAAATTAGCTTTTCTACAATGGTGAAATTACAAAAGAAAAAAAAAAATCTGAAAGTGACGGCTTAACGCGTCGGATATTTATTTTTCTTTTTAAAATTCAATTTTCCGAATGTGAGAGTGCAAATATTTAATACAATTATGTATAAACAGTGTAACGGAGAAGATATTAATCTGTTCTTACTCAAAGGTTTACGTATTTTAAAAGATACTGGACAACAATGCAGCATTATATTTATTTTGCTATTTCTTTCTATTTCGCATCACCTTTTTATTTATTATTAAGAAAAATAAATATACATAATATATTGTTTTACATCAAAAGTTCTTTTCTTAAAATTGATTCCATATTGCAAAATTGTATTCATTTATTCATTTCATAATTGTATTCATTACTGCTGTTATATGTTAAAGCATTTTTTAGTTCAAATTTCGTTGCTAGTGCCTATGTACTGCTACAAAAAAAAATTAATTTTGCCTTAATTTTTTATAGATATCATACGCGTATAAATTTAATTTTTTTAATAGAATTTATCCGTAGGACATCGCAGTAGTTGTAATCAATGAGAAATGCAGTCCGATGCTCAGTACATTATTTAAAATGAATGCCGTTATAAGCATAATTTTAAAACAATTATCTGCATTACAAGCAATCCTCGATTTAATGATATAAAAATAAACAATATAAACTGTTATATGGTAACAAAAGTATATATTACAGCTGAAAACTGTGTTTTAATTCATATTCAAACGAACTCAGAATAAAAAAATGTAATATATTACATATCTGATGCGTAAGAGGTACATTATATATATCGGTAAGCTTTAAAAAGTAATGTTTTGCTTTTTGATAAAATATAATACATTTTTTATCTTTATCACGAGAACAATAACAAAATTTATTTTTTTGTATAATGGAAACATGTAACAGCATCTTTCGAATATCTCAATACCTATTACCTATTCCCGTTCATAAAAATTTCGAAACAATATCATTTTCAATACTTTCTCCAATAAAATTTAAAGTAATAATTGCTATCCCATAATGTTTTCAATTTACTTTTCATGAACTGTATCTGAAGAGTTACTTTTGATCATTTGGTAAGTTATATACAAAGTGGAGGTCACAATATCTCACAAGATCTAAAATGTATAATAGGATATTTTTTTTAGTTACAATTGTACATTTACAAATGTTTCGGTAACTTTTTTTAAAAATTTAAAATGGATGTATTTTCAAATTTATGAAATCTTGAGATAAAAAATACACTCTTAAATTTGTCTTTATAAACTCATCTGTATGTGAATGCATAATTTAACACGCAACAGTTTCATTGTGTCATATGTTTGTTTAAAATACATCGGTAACACTTTAAAATACAGATATATAACAGATATTTCAAAGTTCTTTGCTTCTAAAGATTATCTAGTGAATAATATAATTTTGCTTGATTAAAAATATATGAATTGAAATGACAGTTAAAAAAACGGAAATTTATTGACACCTTTTTATAGAATGGTGGATATTTTTTTATTTATTTAACACGGAATTATTTATTAAAAATTTTTCCTTTGTACTACATGTCTTTAAAAATAATAGTTTATACAAAGTGCAATATTTTGATGTCTTGTCAAAATAATTTTTGATGTTTTTTATGAAAGTAAAAAAGAACATTTTTAGCGATATATATACACTGGTATAAATAGATTGTTTTAGTTAAAAAAATAATCTCGAATTGATTTTTAGTTTTTTTGTTTCGAATTTCCCATTTCCCTTCTTTCTCTCTCTCTATACAATACCTTTGAAATCAAAAGACAACAAACAAGTTATTTTACTAAATCTTTACAAAATCTTTAATTTGAAGATAGCATGTAATTAATTAATATATATAATACCTTACTTTAAATCAAAATCTGACATAGTCGAATAATAAATGACCGAACTCCAACTTAGAGACGTCATATCTTAATAGTACACTCATTTGACACTATACTATTGTTGTTAAACTCACAAAACAAATATTATGTATGTCATACAACAAGTCATGCACTGTAAAAATTCTGCGTAATATTCCTGACGGTTACTGTGTAACATTCCTATGTTTTCTCGGATTATTTCTGCTGATCCGAGAATACCGAGAAACCTGGTGTAACATCTTTTACAATGTTGTTTAACTGTTTGGAATACTTCAGAAAATGGAATTTACTTATCAACTGTGAAACGTTCCATATGTTTTGTGCGTAACATTTCTTAGTTTTTTTCAGATATACAATTGCAATTTTATGTAACTTTTCGGAATTATTGTAAAAGTTAAATTATCGGTGATCTGTGTAAAATTCCATATGTTTTGTGTGTAACTGACTTGTGTAAGTTTCATGGCATTTCTTTTGTGTAGTTCTTGGAAAAACCTGTGGCAGAATAACTGCCACAGGTTTTCTCAGGAACTTTACACCAATTTTTTTACAGTGTGTTGTGAGTTCAGAAAACTTAGTTAAAACTCAGAAAACATGCTTTTACTTAAGTGTAGCTAAGTTTCAGAAAGAAACAAATATAAATTACACAGTATGTTTTAGTAAGGAACTGAAAATAGAGAATAGAAATTTCTATTTATAGACTTTTTTTTTTTAAATTATTTTCCATTTTTTTCCGACGTGTATAAATCAAATCATATGGAAACAGAATTATTATATGCGCAAAACTATTTCTAATCATTCTTACAAGTGAATTTTCTCTTTCAAATGAAATAAACTTTAAAATAAATACCTTGACTAACAAATACAGCATAGCATTTTATTCTGTTTAAACTAACAAATATTAAAATTTAGCATGGGATGAAACTCATAAATGTATTCAATATGCATCGAGTGAAATCAGTTTCAAGTAAAATATTTGCAGCAAAAAATATGCAATTTCAGAAATACATATTATGAAATATATGTTTTTCTTCGGTAAAAGTAAAACAAGATTTTATGTTGCACAAGAATGGCCACATGAAAGAAATGATTCTTTTGAGAAGGTTTTGTTTTCTATTTTTTTTTCCGAAAACTTTTTCCATTTTTGAGATATCAAAAATATGCAAATATTAAAAGCAAAAAATGCATGGATAGGCCATCATTGGAAACTACGAACTTTTACGTTAAAAACATGATATTGCGTTGGCGATAAAATTCATAAATACCATGCAATTTAATATATTATTTTAATATGGCCTGGAATACGTGAAAAATATTTAAGTTTAAAATATTAAACTTTTAGTTTTTAACATCAACAAAGATATTTACATAAAAAAAGATATTTATTTCAAAATAATGTTTCTGAACTCGAAAACACAAGGATCCTTTTCCCAAAAATTTTCCATTTCTTTTTCTTGTTAATGTAGTAAAGTTTTTTTGGTTTTTATTGGTTTTACTTGGTAACGTTTTTAATTTGCGAGTAAAGATTAAATGATTTAGTCTCTTTTAAAAGGTAAACAAGTTGGAAATTATACGTAAAATGCGACGTAAAAGGGTACGTAAAAGATGCGTTCGTACAGTAAACAACTTTTATAAATATTCAGATCTTGGTGCAATAGCTGTTGAACTGTTATGCAAAAATGCACGAATACAAAATTTATTTTATGTGCAGATTTTCATAATATAGATATTCATTTTATTTTATGAAATTAAGTTTCAATACACTTTTACAAAGAATTAATTACAATTCTGTTACATTAAAATTATACTATGCGCAAATATCCAATACAGTACAATGTTAAAAAAAACATCGATTTCATTTCAGTGAAATGAATTATATCGTCTGTTATTATGATATGATTAATTTCTGTAATAAAATAAGTATATTTCAAGTTGGCAACATTTTATCTTTTGTTAACATTTACTCAAAATTCCAGCTTTGAAATTTTCAGAACTTGAAACACATATTTAGATTCTTTTTGTTTCCATTTAATATCTATATCTCAGGAAACATCTATTCAAAAAACAGTCGGTATGTTATATGAGTTTTATAATTAAAGAATCTTAGTATACAAATTCGGTTTTAGGTAGCTTTCAATACAAAAAAGTATAAAGCTACCTATTGCAGCCGTTCGGAGGAAAGCAGTTCCGGAAAATTCCGATATATTTTCACCGATCAGACCCAAAAACCACCCTCAATTCAAATGTTGATTTATATATATAGATATATCCATATATATATATATATATGTGTGTGTGTGTGTGTGTGTGTTCATACGATAACGATCGTATTTATAAATCAATTTCGATTAAACTAATTGTGTGTATTAAGCTAACCAATGTCTCGACCGAGTTCGGTGGCCAGCTTGGGCCGCCAATTTGTTTCAAGATGTTGTTTCAAAAAAGTTAAAAATTCAAGTTTATTTTTTAATTAAGTGTTAGGCTCTGATACAAGGATTCCAGAGCATTTTTTGTTTTACCTCTATCTTAAAAAATGGCTGAGATAGAGCAGTTTGAAATTCTAGGGTGGCTGACATTTTGAAACAAGACAGCACATTACAAAAATTTTCCTTGTTGTAATAATTTTCCCAATCATACGCAAAAAACTATATATTCATATTCGTTAGCGCCAAATTCTCGCCAATTTTGGCGATATTTGGCGAAATATCGCTAAATTTGGCGACCGAAATAAGTCTTCATAAATGAAGCCAATTTGGCTATAGCTCAATAATTAGGAGAATTTCTTATTCAAATTCAGTATTAACGAATGTTTTGTAAACGTTTTCTTTGCATTTTAGCTTGCTGTTTTCGTGTAACATTGGCTAAAATTTTAAAACGAATATATCGGAAAGCTACCTTTTCCTCCCGGTACAGGCCGGAAGGACTTTTTAAATTCAGTTATACCGAAATAATATGACCCCATCTTAAATATGACGTAATCACCATGACAACCTAGAATCATTAGCTATGCAATATCATTGAATTAATTACGTATCATACGATTTAATAAAATGAATAAAGCTTTTATTAATAACTTTTCAAGTTTCGATTCCATTTTCATTAAATTTAACACAACTATACACTGTATTTTATTTCTAAAAAAGAATCAGAAAAATTATGTAATTTCTAAAAGAAAAATTATTGAATTTTTATGGTAGTGTTCTTTTCTAGAGACCCAATTTTCTAAAATGCATATAAAATATATGAATTTATCTGTTTTATTTATTTTTCTATAAACACAATTGTTTTCCTAGAAGATAAGTGCTTTTAAAATGTTTTTTTTTTCTTTTTTTTAATTTACGCAAAAATTTTTCACTATTCTATTGTTTACCGAAAATTTACATTAACGCTGAATGAATTACCTTGAAAAGATTATTTTTTCAAGAGGTATTGTAGTTGTCATTAATTCGATTGAAAAAAAAAATATGCAAAATTTGCAAGAAATGTAAATATGATTTAAGGATAATTTCATTTTGGAAAAAGTACGTACTTGCTACTGACAGAAACATAAATTAACGTCTTTCAATTTGGAATATAAGACGTACAGTAAGTAACATTATTAATTAAGGTATAAGATGTGATGTTTCGAAAATACTCCATTGTAATAGTTGGTTAAGACTTTCAGGGGCGACATACTTCTATTGTTAAAATGTTGAAATAATGGAATGAGATCAGTATTAACACATTATTTAAAATTAGTCAGTGATTTTCCATGCACGCTTAATTAAAACAAACTTTTATTTGAAAATTCTGGTTACATTGTGGCATTTAGAAATTAAAGTTAAGTGGTGTTATAATGTATCGTTGTCCTTCAACTTATTAAAATATATTGTCTGCTTGAAAATATATATGTAATTGAATAATAGCATTAACATCATATATTCTTAAACATACATTTATAAATATAGATTTGGATTTATTAGAAGAATAATTTTTTTTGGTGAAAATTAATTCATGCATGAGCTGAATCATCTGAGACTGAATGAATATCCCTTTGTGTTTTTAACTTCCATATTCAAACCACGACATAAAGTTACTTTTTGTAAACTTAATAACAATTAATTAGAAAATTATCAATGACATATTCTTTAATAAAACAATAAGATTCTTATAAGAAATGTCCTAAAAAATTGTTCGACAATACTTTATTCTTTGTTAAGAGCGCTTCAAAATATTGCTGTTAATGCTAATCGTGCATGAACATTTTTCCATGTACTATATTTTATATGTGAGATATTTTATAATTTAATATATTTAATCAATAGATGCATTATCTGAAATGATGACTTTTAATAAAATCCAAATGTTTATTAAAAATGTTTATTAAATTATTTTTCCCTCTTCCAATTAATCTCCTTTTAATCTTTTTTTTTTTTTTTTAATCTTTTATTTTCTCTAAAACACCTAGTACAGCATTTGCGAAAACTCCGCTTGCATTACCCATTGATCAGTATACAATATTAAGAAATACTGTAAAAATCACGTTTGATTTATTTAATTAAAATGAATGACTGAATATTCTTTCAATCTGTGGTTTCAATATTTTAACAATATATATGAAAGTCCACCTAAAAATATTTGCTGTCTGATGTTAACTCACTTAATGTAAAGTTCAATACATAATTCTTCTTCTTCATTATTTATCGTGCTGTGTTTATGGATATACACATACAGATTGCATTAATATTCAATTATGCTACAAGGTTCTATTACGGGATGTTTAATGTTAAACATATTATACATAACCTATTTATAATTCGTTTAGATAACCCCATAAACTAATTTCGATATATGATTGGATATGTTAGCGAATAGACGTACATATTCCTTACGTTTGTACAAAATAATGTAATTAATATGTGTGATTCATATGCGTTCTTATATAAACTATATACTACAAAAACATGAGTATATAAGGTAAATATAAAATAAACAAATTTGCACACAATAATTCATGTTATTGTTCTGTTTATTTTATAAGATTTTCCTTTTTGTTGAAGCTTTTTGTTATGAGAGAACATGGTCACTTAGAATGTCGAAAATTAAACTCCTCCACATCTCGAAAACTAATTAGCCAAACAAGCTGTAAAAAACACATAGCTATGATTTTAGTGATACTGAAACTTTTATGTAAAATTTATCGTGAGTCATACTACATAATTTTGAATATGATTTTATGAAAAGTTCTAATAATAACAAATACGTTTTTGAATTGAAACGTTCCATAGATTATATTTGGATCCATTCACTGTTTCTCATTAAAAATTATTTTTAAACATTATTTTTAATGTACATTTAACAGTAGCATCTTCAGATTTTGACTTCATATAACGCAATGAAAATTTATGAAAGAAATCACATTTCCGTGATGCTTCTGACCACGGCACGTAAATAAAATATCAAAAGTGTGTTAATTTTTAAAAAGTAATGTTGATATAATATTTATTTTAAGAATTGTTTTATAGTCCTAAGGAAAAGACAGTCCTAATTCTAAATATACTTTTGTTGTCATTTTATTGTAAATCTATGAACAATATGGACAAGAGTATGATTTTTTTAGAATAATATGAACTCAAAAACATTTATCATGACTTGTTTATAATACTGTTTGATTTTTCCGTTGAACAAATAATGAAAAAATATATATATATATTAATTGTGTATAGAACGTCTAGCGTTATACAGACACACAAAGAAACTGAATCCACTCTGTTTATGTGTAGTTATCCCAGGTCGAAATTCATGCTAGTACCAGCAACAAAAAATAGCCTAGTTATTGCTATGTATTGCATTGTATACCAGATGTTCATGCTATTATATGATTTATCATATCGCCACCAGATTTAACAGCAAGTCATGACTTGCTGTTAATTCTGGTGGTACCAGCAAATGTTTATGGTAGTTGCCATTTTATTGCTGGGATACAGCATTTAATGCTAGTCTAACAAACACATACCAGCATGAATTTTGACATAGGATTGCTTAAATGGATTTACTTGTTTCGCAGCTGAGCAAAATTCTGTGTAGCATTTATAGAATTTCTAAACTATCAAAAGATAAAATGTAGAACAAAAATGAATTTCACCGTATTATGAACTGATATTGTGTGAAATGTAATTAAAGATGTTATACTTTTCCCAGTTCTTTAACATTTTAGAAGGTTATTGGAATTGTGTGCATCAGTTGTGTTATTGTTTGGCATTGCAAAATAATTCGTAATCTTGAAATAATTCGTAAGACAGCTAAAGTTTCAAATCTGGTTTCATAAATTATATATGTATTTAAGGTGTACAAACGTTTAGTACGCTGCAGGATGGGTATAGTGTATGTAGATGCTGTACATATCTATAAATTCCCTTTGAGAACATTATGTAAAGTTTACTTTTGAAAAGACATTATTGATAATGAATAAATTATTTAATTTTAACTTTAACTAATAAATTTTATTATATAAATACAATAAACTCATTTCCACTACACTGTTAAAAATAAATCCGTTAATTTTCGGTAAAACTACTGGCAGCAAAGTTTTTCCGTTCCGTTAGTACATTTTCCGTTTTGAAAGATAAAGGAAGGGAAAACTCCGTTTGAAGAATCCGTAAGTTTTCGTTATAAATAAAATCGGTTTTAAAAAATGTCATCTCTATTTGTGCTGCCATCTGTTGATTATTACGGGAGTATTTATAATTTGATATAATGCAAGAAAATTTTCTACCCGACCTGAGGATCGAACTGGGGACGTTAGTGGCTTGAGCCGAGTGCTTTACCGCAAGACCAGCAGGTCCTTGCTAGAGTAAAAGTAGGAAACGATGATACGGGATTTCTTCAAATCGCAGCTTGGAACTTAAACAATTTGGGGTTAGAAAACTGGTAATTTTGAAGCTAATTGTGGGGATATTTCGTAATAAGATGATGGTTGAAAACTATAGTATTAATGGAGGACAAAAACATGAATTATATATATTCTTAATTTGATTGTTAGATTAAAATATAAATATTATATTTTGAACTAAATTCGATTTTTTTTTTTTTTTTTTTTTTTTTTTTGCTTTTATGCGAAAATCGATTTTGAATCTTCTATTATGTATTTTTTTAAATGTGTTCCTTTAGAACATATTTTCAGTGTGAGTGTTTTTTATAACTTTAAAAAATAAATTGCGAATAATTTTAAAGGAATGAGTTTAATTCGAAATTATTATTTTTGTTTGTTGCCTTTTTAAATAAAATCGATTTTTTTTTCACTTATTTTAGCTATTTTATATATATATTAATCTCTTTGTTTAGAATATATTTTAAGTGCAGATACTTTTTATAACTTTAAAAAATGAATTCAAATAATATTAAAAGAATGGAAAAAATTAGTGTTTGCTTTTTTAAATTCGAAAGCACTATTTTCTTGTTGTTGTTTTAAATAAACTCGAAATTTTAAATTATTAAATTTTTATTTTTTCTGTGCAGCAACATGTCAGTTTTTGAAACATTGAAAATAAACATGCAGCGGAATATCTCCGTTGGCTGCTTTCTTCTCCGTCCGTTCCGTTGTTTTCATGAAATATGAGGAAATTTTCTGCTTTTAACTGAAAATGCCCTTTTGTCGTGAAAAGGGGCTTTTTTGTGAAATTCAGGATAAAATACTCGTGAATTTCAGATTATTTTTAACAGTATACTGTAAAAAAAAAAATCATTAATTTACGAAAAAAGAACTGGCAGCAGAGTTGCCGGAATGTTTGCGTTTTTTGAAGAAAGTTCCGTCTTGTAGTCCATAAATGGCGTGATACAGACGCGAAGGAGTTGAAGCGCAGGTGTGGCGATCAAAAATACTGCAATCCCATTAGATGATAGATTTTTACATTAATAATTCTGTATTTGAACTCTGTAATCGTTAATTTCTAAAAAGTGTACAATTTAGAGATACAGTTTATGCACTATTTGTGCAGAATTCAGTTTGCAGTTTTATGCATAAGTAGAGGTGCCAAATATTGCTCGGATTTTGTGCACTTTTTTTGCTAACTTTTTCTAGCTGGGTAGCAACAGATATACGGGAGAGATTCCATTTTTCTAACAAAACGGAAACTTTCTGATCAAAATTAATGGAAGACAACCTGTCAATAAACGAAAATTTTTAACAGTATAAGTCAATAAAAAATGAATGCGTAAAAATTACCTTTTAAGTGAAAAAATGAAATAGGTGTTCAATGTGTATATCTTTTGAATTTTTAGGAAAATGTAAGTTACCCAAAAGATTAATTGGGATACAACGCTTTGTTATATAAAATAATTACTAGTAGATATTTCCATATAAATTAGACTAAAAATTAACTTTGTCAAAAACGTAAAATCGTAAACATACAAATCGAAAAAATAAAGTCATAAAACCGTAAAACGTAAAAATGTAAACGTATTAAAGTTGCCGAAACAAAACATTTTCCATTATTTTACGAAATTTAGTCACTTGAGCGATTGAGCCTATTTTTATTAAAACTTTAATTTCACTAAAAACAGTTCTCTGAATTCTAAAATATTTTACAACTATTTTACAGTCTTCTTTTAAAAATGTAAAAAAAAAAGAATAATTTACAGCATTTTGTAAAGATAAAATGAGGTTATTTGTATCATATTTATGAAAAATTTTAAAACATGCTACAAAAGATAACTTAATATATTCCCATTCATTCTAAGTACTTTTTCAGCTATAAGTACCCACATATTATCATTAAACATCAAAAAATACATTTCCCTTTTACAAAAAAAAAAAAAAAAATAAAATCACATTAAATCAAATATATTAACCTTATTTATGTTTCCTTAATGTTCTTGCTTTAATTCTTTTTTTCTTTCTCACATTCTGTTGTTTTAAATCTCCAAAAACATTTAGTAGAAATAACAGCATTATTATTTTGTATTCTTAAAAATATATTTATAGTAAATGTATCATAAGTAAAAATAAGAAGTAAGAAATAAAAAAAGTTGTGTAAAGAGTAATTGTAAAATATTAAATTTATCCACTGGGTTGCATTATATATTTTCTTTTATAAATAATATTTTAAGGAAAAAGTATATATTTTTATAAATTTTTTTTAATTAAGTTTTGGTAAGCATTAAAGTATTATAATCAATTACTTAAACCATTTTTTAAAAAATATAAGAGACTTCTATGTAGCAGCGTACACATAAAAACAAAATAAAACAATATATGTAAAAAAAACTCTGTTTTCCAGATTTTTGAAATAACCCATTTTGCAAAGCTTAACAGAATTACTTTTCAAAATGTTTTCATTTTGCGTAATTTTCGAATATTGTCATTAAATATAATGAAAAATATATTTGATAAGTAAGTTATAATGCATAGTAAATTTAAGAACTAAAATAACTTCTTAAAAACACCATAAAAATTTTAAAATGCGCTAGGCCTTTCGAAAGATCTGGGTCTTTCTTCATCAGGCGCAAAAAGACGTGCGTCTACTATGAGTCTTGCTGCTGCTTTCATAGTAGACGCACGTCTTTTTGCGCCTGATGAAGAAAGACCCAGATCTTTCGAAAGGCCTAGCGCATTTTAAAATTTTTATGGTGTTTTTAAGAAGTTATTTTAGTTCTTAGTGTTTCACACCAGTTTCAACTTATTTTATAGTAAATTTAAATTTAATTCTTTTTTACCTATCATATAAAAAAAGTGCATATATTTCTGAAGCCTGCAGGAGATAGCTGATTCATTTCATTATTACTTACCCATCATACGAAGTATAAGGTAAGTCGTGTAATCGTTTCGACAATCGAAAAAAATATTTTTGAAGGATTTACACATTTCAGACACTGATGATTCCTTAAAAGATAATTTAGAAAAAATAAATTGCCGTCCGTCTGTCTTAGTGTCTGTGTGTGTGTATCTGCAAACGCTCAATCTCCCGAACAAATTGAGATTGGGACTTGGAATTCGGTAAATATTTAGTACGTAATAATGGGAATAAGCTTATTGAATTTCAGTTACCTCGATTATACGGAAGTATTTTTTCCGAACTCTCGAAATATTCGTTCTGATAAAAAGTGTATAAAAATTTTCGAAATTGTTTATTTTAAGGAGTGAATATAAAAGACAATAAAAAAACATAAATTTTTCATAAAGTATGAAGTCGACCGGATAATGAGTTGCCGAGATATTTGTAATCTTATTTTCCCACACTCTTCGATTTTTCATGACCCTATGTTTCATTCAAATTTCAATTCAAAGATATATTTTAATTGGAAATGAGACGCTTAATCCGACTCAGTAAACTCTTAGTTAATAGGATTATCAATTTTGGAGTTATATGGATGGATGTTTCTTTTACACAATTCAGCAAAAGAGCATTTAAAGCGAGGCTAACGAAAAAGACAGGCTACCGCGGTGCATTCCACTTATCTTTTTTCACAGACCGCTAGAGTGACGTGATGCTCTTTTTGTGCACATGCATTGGTGGATTCGAGCATCACGTGATTCCTGCGGTCTGTAAAAAAAGATACGCGTAATGCACCGCGGTAGCCTTTCTCTTTCGTTAGCCTCGATTTAAAGTTTATGACGTCATCGAGCGAGGATTTTATTCGAATTGCAATGCATTTTATAAATAGTTTACACATGTTTTATTTTCATATTTTATATTATGCATATCCATGATGGGTAAGTATTACGGTGGCCCCCAACGACTAGTTTTTATTATTATTATTATTATTATTATTAATTTTACAGAACTATTCTTTCATTTTACGTAATCACGCCAAGTACGAACTCGCCCAAAAATATTTCAAAGTAAATTATAAAAGAAACAAGAACGAAAAATCATGCGTCAAGCATAGATTATGTAACACTTTCCAACGCTTCCAAAATAATTTTACAAATCATACCGTTTAATAAGCTAAAAGATAACATCTCAGTAATCCGAATACTTTTATTCAGCCCTGTATAGGATCTATAGATTTGTATATATACTACATAAGATGTTAAATTTTAGTTCAATTAGGAAACGGGTAGCACAGTTTAAAATTCTCCGTCTGGAGTTAAATAATACGGAAATGTGTTCGCGAACTTTTTTGCTTCCCTGTATAGGATATACAGAATTTTTACATACCACATAATAGACAAAAAGCGATTTAAAATTAAAATCGCGATCAGTAACTTAAAACGCACTTCCAGGAATTATTGTTAACAGACCGTAGAGAATTCTTTTGTATGTCCCTGTAAATGAACGATGACTGCTATACACACACTATTCTGTAGTAAGCCTCTTGAAATACACCTTAGTGATATATATAAATTTCAATGCGTTTAAAATAGGGAAACATCATTTAAATAAACCGCAGACGATTTTTCTCCATAGACGTAATGTAACAGAATTCTTTTGACTGTCCCTGTAAAGTAACTATAAGTGCTATGCACACCCTATTCCATATTAAGCTTCTTCTAATGCACCTTAGTGATATATATAAATTTCAATGCGTTTAAAATAGTGAAACATTATTTAAATAAACCCTCAATGATTTTTCCCCATAGACCGCAATGTAACGGAATTCTTTTGAGTGTCCCTGTAAAAAAACTATAAGCGTTACACACTTCCGTTGAAATAGGGAACATGCTATAGATAACGACTATAACATATAAAAATTGCAGAGCAATCCGAGCATATTTACGGGAGTTAGAGCACGGCCAGACGGCCAGACAAACCGAATTCATAAACACTTTTCAACTAGGTTGGAAAGTGTTAAAAAGGTTGAATACGATAATTTTATAACTGCCAACTTTCGTCTACACTGGCAAAATTTTACACACTGTTGCTGGTGTGGAATTATAAATTGCTATGCTGGAACTATAAGTCTCACATAAACAATAAATATTTTTTCATTAAAACATATCATCAATTTACATATACAATTGTCAAAATATCAAGTATCGGTAAAGCAATATTTAAATAATAATTTTATAATTCATTAAAAATAATAAAATATTCAGTAATTTGAAAACGTAACTATACATAATTAAATTACCTACAATTATATCATGTTTCTTTGACGCTATGTGGCATAAATAGAACATTTTGTTATTTCTTCAAAATGATACAATCACGTTATTTTAGATATGAAAATTATATTTTTTCTATTTATAATGCATTATTTAAAATGTACCTCTACTCATTAAAAAATTAAATAAATCCAATCATGTAATGATTCAAATATTTTTAAATATAATAAAATTGTACTTCCTAGACTATTTTTTAATATTTAGTAATAGTACTATTCTCTATTCTATGAAACGTTATTTGGCATGGGCTCTGTAAGTGCTGTTGTTTTAATTATGTCTAGTTAATTTCAAGTTATTAAGTTATTTTAAAGTTAACAAAATATTTTTAAAAAACTTTAAACATATCATATTTAATAACCGTAAAAATGCCTGTTTAAACAATATTCAAAAACAAAATGAAAACAACTACATATAAATCACAAAATACTGCATTTTATAAATTTTATATAAATAAAACTATGCTAAGAAAAAAAAATTCGGAATGCTTTTATAAACATTTGTAAAAATAAAATCTCTGCAAGCATTGACATAAGAAGAGAAAAATAAAAGTAACGAAAATCTTCGAATTTAAACAATACATTTTATTTCTTGATGAATCTTTGCAAGTTTTTAGCTTTTTTTTCCAATATCAGTACATCGGAAGAATACGGAAGGAGTGGTTTCCTCTCTCTATAAATATTTAAGTTTTCAAAAAGTGGAATCTTTTTAAAGTTGAATAATAATCTTATTTGAAATAATTTAATTAACTATTAATACTACTTGGATACGTTTCTGTCCAATTTACTAAAGTGTTTCATTTCAGCAGGAACATGCGTAAATAAGAATTTTGCTAATCTAATGTTACCGGTATTCAAAATAAAGTGCATTTGCATCATGAAAAATAAAAATGAAATTTATTCGTCTTAGTCTTTGTAATTGAAGACATTTTCTTATTTTATTTCTTTTGCATTTTATGCATCCATATTACATAGCAAAAACATGTCCGTGAGTAAATACTGATGTCATATTGACGGTGGCACCATCTGGCCAATAAATTTTGCTTTTACTGCATTTTTTAATTCTAAAGATCATACAATTTTAATTTTCACACCGTCGCACAGTGGGGCGTTTTGATGATCTTGGTGGACAAAATTCATTTTTCCGATTATCTGGAAATTTAACAAGACCGCGTATACTGGTAGCTGAATGTCTCTTACGTCGAGATCCGTACGAGTTTTGTCGAAAAACCCGATGTGTCGATTAACTACGACCGTAAAGAAGGCAGTTGGTTTGAGGGAGTTTCAACAGTTGCATTATTTTTCTGTAAGTTCGAAAGCAAGTTGTGACTTTTCTGTTTTATTTGAAATCAGCATTTTACTGGACATATGTCACATGTTTGTCACACGATTTAACATATTGTTGTTTGAAAAAAAGCGCCATCTTGTTTTCAAACTTCAGATTGACTTTCAATATACACTGCTCAAAACAATTAAAGAATATTTGAAGTTTTATATAAAATAAAGATATAAACGAATTTTTTTTTGCCGAAAATAGAAGAAGAGAATCACAAATGCAAATTTTTCTGGTTTTCAAACTGTGGAGTATGCAAATTTTGAGTTCGACGTCAAAAACGTCGCTTCAGCGGCAGCGAATGAAATTTGACTTTCAACTGGATAAAAGAGAATGAAGACAAGGATGATCGGCATTCAGTGATTGCTTTGTTTCGATGAGTACGATGTCTCAGCGAAGTCATTTGACAGATTCAGAAGCTTGGAGAATTGTTGGTAGGTTAGAACGGGGCCAAACTCAAGCCGAAGTAGCGCAAGCCATTGGAGTGTCACAAAGTGTCATTTCCAGGATCTGGAACCATTTTTTGGAGAGCGGATGTGCAGGCCGAAGACCAGGGCAAGATCGTAGATGGGCAACAACGCCCAATGAAGATCGGTATTTAGCGTTAACAGCTCGGAGACACCGAAACTTGAACGCTACTCTTCTCTAACAACACCTTCGCTCGGCTACAGGCACCACGATTTCAACTCAGACTGTCCGAAACCGGCTCCATGCTGTAGTCTGTATGCTCGCCGACCGATGGTATGTGTTAGATTAACATCAAGGCATCGTCGCGACCGCAGGGAGTGGGCAACCGAGCATGTCAACTGGAGGAGAAATGAATGGAGCAATATTCTGTTTTCTGACGAGTCCCGTTTTTCTGTGCATCCGGATAATAGGCGTATTTTCATCTGGAGGGACCGTGGCAGTAGGAATAATCCTGCGTTCGTGCACGAAAGTGTCAGATTTGGCGGTGGAGGACTGTTGGTGTATGGTGGCATCTCCATTGACGGGTGCACTGACCTCTACATCATTCGAGATGGAGCTCTGACTGGTCGCCGATATAGGGATGAGATCCTCAGACCTATTGTAGTCCCTTACGCTGCAGCAATCGGAGATAACTTCATTTTAATGGACGATAACTGCAGGCCACATCGTGCAAACCTGGTGGAGGATTTCCTTTTCGATGAAGGAATCGTTCGAATGGAATGGCCAGCGTGTTCTACAGACATTAATCCAATCGAGCACGTTTGGGACGCTCTAGGAAGACGAGTTTCTGGCCGCCAACAACCCCCACAAACTCTCCTAGAACTGGAAAGAGCTCTTCTGGAAGAGTGGGGCAGAATACCCCAACTCGTCATTAATAGCCTCATTGAGTCCATGCCTCAAAGGTGTTCAACGTTGCTGGCCGCCCGTGGAAACCATACCCCCTACTGAAAATGATTTTCTTTGAAGAAAACACCTTTTCTTATTCTCTTTTTTCTCATATGCACAAATTGTGTTTTTTTCCTTTTGTACACAAATGCGCAATAAAATGCATTTTTTTCTGCCAAACATGTGTAATTTATTCTCATATAACCTACTATGTCTGTCGACCATGTATCAATCAGCTAAAAAGTTTCCCAGATACAAAATCCACCTAAAACTGCAATATCCTTTAATTGTTTTGAGCAGTGTAGTATTAAGCATTATTAAGCAATAAGCTTTTTTTAAAATCAATGTGCCATTCTTAAAGTATTGAAAACTTAAGAAAGCTCCTGCGAAAGTTTGCGAATCATTAAGTTATATTAACTTGAAGTGTGTGTCTGAGTGTTTAATTCAAATCTTGCAAGTCAATTTTAACCACTTTTAATTATTCGATTGAGCTGAAACTTTGAATACATGTGTAGTTTCAATGACAATACTATATCATAATATAAATAAATAATAATAATACAAATAATAATAATAATAATAATAATAATAATAATAATAAAATATGCCAAATATTTATCACTGTTTGATTATTTTATTACTGATACATTCGAAAACCCAGCAAAACCTAATTATTCTTCAACGCAATAATTTTGTCCACTTAGATCCTCAAAACGCCCCATTGTGCGTCGCGTCGAATAGTAAAAAAAAAATTCTTTCAACTGCATTTTGTGTGAATTTACTGGGTTTTTTTGGGTTTTTTTTTTTTTTATATTTTTAAGCATGTTTTTTTTTTTTTTTTTTAATCTAACTTTATCGCGTGCAACCCTACACTGTTGAAATTTTGCATATACTGTCCAGTCATTCGACCGTTTTTATAGAAAACGGTTCTATAACCGTAATTTAACTCTATTCTGATCATATTATTACCCATATCATGGTCAGAAAAGAGTTAAATTAGAGTTATGTAATCAATTTCTATAAAAACGGTCAAATGACTGGACAGTTTGCTGCAAATTGTTAACAGTGTACTACAATTTTTTAACACTTTTGTACTTAAAACAATAGAAATATTTCAGCATTTGTTTCCTTGTAATATTCCATAACGAAAATAAAACTTCATCAATAAATAAATAAAACAATAAAAAATTAAAAATAGAAAAGAAATCTAACAGACATTTAATCGAATAATGCTTGGAATCACTAAAATTATCAGATTTAAAAAGAAAATTGTAAGTAGCGATATCCTTGGCAACGGTTTTTGACTATTAAGTCCTGGCATGCTGCTGACAAGAATGTATCATTTTAATAAATTTTATAACTTTATTTGAATACAATATTAATATTTTTCATATAATATTTGTCCAATGTTTTTTGGATTATCACGAATCTGAGGTTTTCAAACGAATGTTTTTTCTGAAAAATACGTTTTTTTTTTTTTTTTTTTTTTTTTTTTACAAAAAACGTGTAAAAAAAGGGAATTTTCTCTGTTTTTTTTTTTTCAAAATAACTCCAAAACTATGCATTTTGCGTGAAATTCGACAACCTATGAATTAAAAAGAATACAATTATCTACATTTTATGAATTGCAAGTTTTTTCTCTTGTCTGTGGTTTAGCAGTGGGAATGCCTTAAAAATGGGTCTTAAAAACAAAAAAACTGTAAAAAAATGAGAATTACGGCACTGTACGTCGATGTAACATGGAAACTATCCCTTTTACGCAAACGTTAAAATTTAATTATACTAATGATCAGGTGATTGACCATATTTTATGCATTAGAGGTAGAGGAAAAGTGCGGATCTGGCGCCAGAGGAAGGTGGGAGGATTGGAGCAGCTCCACTACCTCTCATGAGTGCTCCTCCTCCGGAGAGCTCGTACTCTAACAGTAGGTCAAATTGGGAGGAGGTACAAGACAAAAAACTGTAAAAAACGGGAATTACGGACCTGTACGTCGATGTAACATGAAAATTATCCATTTTAAGCAAACGTTGACTATTAATGATTCTAAAAACTATGTGATTGACTACATTTTACTATGTAATATTTAGTATAATTAATGGTTAAAGTTTACGTAAAATTGTTAGTTTCCATGAATCATCAACGTACAGTACACACTCACGGTTAAAACATTGATCAGAGAAAACAACTTTCAATACATAAAACGTAGGAAATTATATTCTCTTTAATTTTGTCAACTTTCACGAAAAATGCATAGTTTTGGAGTTATTTTGAAAAAAAGACCGTTTTTTACATGTTTTTGTAAAAAAAAAGTATTTTCCGTGAAAAATTTTTTTGGAAAACCTCAGATTCGTGTTCAGCGACTCAAAAAACATAAAGGAACCAAATATCAAAACTTTCCTTCATTTGCCCTTTTTTAGTTCCTAATGCTTGGACTGTATGCTTTTTGGGGTTGTTAGTGACAATCTCAAAATTTATATTAAATAAAATAAATCTATTACAGTTTTCAAAGAAAAAATGGTTTTCACCTATAGTCTGCAATCCGGGAAGCTTTGGTTGGAACCCCTAGTTTGAATAAATAGAACAATACATTATATGTTCCTTTTTCTGTCTTTTTTATTATTAGGATTTCACATTACAAAAATACTGCATGCAAATGACAAAACAAAGTCAAATAATAAACTCTAAAAGGAGAAATTAAAAAAAAAAAAATTTATGCATTTCGATTAAAGTATTCCTTAATGTAAAAATATTTACTCTAAAGATTAAACGAAGTTATGATTTGGCCGTATATTTTATTAATTAGCGATAAAGCACGACCATGTGACGTCACTCTTTAGCTGCTGGGTCATTTGGGTGGCAGAAACCATCCCTATCCTAGTGTACTTTTCTGCAATAAAACTGTATTAGTGTACATTTATTTCTCTGTGCTTTTTCAAATATTTATTTTAATCAGAGTTTGAAAGATTTTAAACAATGTGCTATAGTGGAACATGCCGGGGGGATGTAGAAAGTTTGAGGGAAGGGGATATTTTAGATGATTGATTATTTAATTATTGTTATTAGTCAATAATAAATACTGCCCTTTTTCTTTTATTTTCAGATTTTAAATTATGCGTGGTGGTTGAGAAGCAGGGGGAAACGGAAACTTCAGATGAGGGGATAATTCATATGACAAATTATTCCTTTACTGTCACTACAGAGCAACGGAAAGGCCAGAAGATATTTTTTTATATATAAAAAAATATCTTAAACGCTTTAACTTGATTTGCTGGGGGGCTGGAGAAGGAGAAGCGAAAATTATGAGATGTTAGGAGGTAATTTAGATGAATATTTATTTACTGTTATTAGTGAGTATCCGAATGTAGCTTTTTTTTAAATAAAGAACTTTAAATATTTGAAAATCTGTATGCTGGAGGGAGGGGGGAAAGGGCAGAATGGAAATTACAGCGATAGGGGAAAAATATTATGATTGATTATTTATTTCCACTAGAGAGAAATAAATAGAAAAGAATATATTTTTTTAAGTAGAGAAATACAGATTTCAAATATTTTACACAACTTTTATATCCTGGGGATAAAAAGGGGTGGCCGTAAATTTGGGAGGTTAGGGGCTATAATTTAGATGATTATTTATTCATTTTTATTATACAAGTTGAAAATTTCCAACTGGACGAACAATGTCTGGGCCAGGATTCGAACCTGGGATCGCTGGCCTGATAGCTCTACTACTGAGCTATCCCGGTCGAATCTGGAGGGCATAATTCATCCGGTTAACCTTATTGATCAAAGCATCTGGTCTGATATTTTAATCAGCACAACAGAAAAGATCACTGGTAATGGAACTCCTTTTTATTAGTGAGTAACGAATGTAGAATTTTTTTAAATAAAGATTTTTAAATATAACTGTGTGTGTTGAAGGGTGTAAAAGGAGGAAGCAGAAATTTTAGAGCTAGGGGGTGATTGATTATTTATTTCCACCAGATAGCAGCAGATTTTTTTTTATAAAAAAAAATACATATATATACATTTGTGTATACTGGGAGTGTGTGCTAAGAGCTTTAAGATAAATTTGTGAGGTTGGGAGGTTAATTTAGATTATAATTTATACATTCTTTGTAGTGAGAGAAATAATGTTGGAGAATATTTTTTTTTAAATAAAAGTTTTAAAGATTTGAAAATCTGCTTTCTGGAGGGCGACAAAGAGTGAAGCAGTAATTTCGGGGTAGGTAGATAATATATATGATTTGTTATTTATTGTCATTGGAGAGCTACAAATAGGGCAGATTTTTTATATAAAATGAAAGATGTAAAGATATTTTTAACTTCTTTTTCTGTTGGAGGGACAAAAGATGAAGCCAGTAAATTAGGTGGTTGGTGATGGGGTGCAACTTCGATACCTTTTTATACATTGTTATTAGTGAGAAACAATTACGGCATATATATACAGTAAGACCCGTATTTAAAGAGGAGCTCGGGACACAAAAAAATGCTCGTTAAATCCGGTCGCTCGCTAAATCCGAATCTAAGTTAATAACTAGTATGTACATAAAAGAAAACTTACGTTAGTTGCTGTTTGATAATCTTTAATGAGAAGGGCAAAAATATTCATCCAAAGTTAATTGTTTGACTTTACAAAATTTCGTTTCATTTATTTTTCTTCGTAAAACTTTAATGCATTTAAATGTTGCATCATCAATATTTTTCATTGCTTCAAAAAACTGTTCAAGATTTTGTAATGACTCTGCAGCACAATCACGTGACGGTGTTTTAATTACAGTTTCTTCTTCTTAGTCACTATTACATGCATTTTTCTGTTCCTGCGCGTTTACCACTTTCATGACGATATCCTCAGTGGAGAGTATGACAGAGGTTAAGACATCATCACCAACGTTATTGTACTCATGATGTTTAAAACATCGATGTTTAAAACATCACATGTTTAAAACATTTGATGTTTAAAACATCGTTAAACTGCTCAATGTTATTTTGTTGCAAACAGAATAAAAGTCACAAGTCATCTTCATCTTCGAAGTCACCATTAGTTCTGTCCATCCATCCAGCTTTCCTGTAACAGTTTTGGATACAGAATTGAGTCACACTTCCCCAAACATCTGTTATCAGGTGTATAGCGTCAAGAATAGAACTCTCTAACATCATCAGAATCAATTGCTTTCTATAACAGCATTTGAAACTGCGAATAAGAACAAGTTCGAGAGGCTGTAACACCGAGGTTGAGTTCGTCGGCAAAAAAAAGAGTTGTATGTTTTTTTTTAAATTGCTGACCAGCTGGTGAACAGAACAATTATCAACGATGAGTGCAATCTTTGTTTTCTGTTTTTGTAGCACTTTATCCCACTCATGAAAATAGAATAAAAATAATTCCTAAGTCATCCATGCTTTTTTGTTCGATTTGTAAGTCACTGATAGGCTTTTTACCCCTTTAAAGCATCTTGGATTTGCAGATTTACCGACGATAAAAAAGTTTTTATTGTCTTTGCCTTACATGTTACAACACATTAACAAAGTTAAGCGATTTTTCAGCAACTTACTACCTACACATTTTTTACCTTTAAACTTCATCGTTTGATACGGGATTATATTGTAAAAGACGCCGGCCTTATCGGCATTGTCGATGTTATCTTCAGTATAATTTTCACGTAAATCTTTCCATATGCAATCCAACCAGTCTTTCACGTCCTTGTCGTTCACATTGGAGCCTCGCCAATAATTTTTCCTGAACAGATGTTGTGCCGTTGCTTCAAACGATGTAGCCATCCATTAGAGCATGAAAAATCTGTGTAATCTACCTGAGCTTCAAAATTTTAACGGTTTGCCCAGTTATCGGCAAACAAGAATTCCGTTGCTGAACAAACCATTTTAACAGAGCTTCGTTCAATTCCTCTTTTTCACACTTCTTCAATCTTTCCGATCCGTCATATTCACTTCATGTGCTTCCATTAAGGACTCCTTGTTTTTCAAACGAGTTGGCACAGTTAAACTGCTTACATATTGCAACATTTTTTTCACCGTTATCTAAGAGATTTATAATTTTTACTTTTTCTCTTATGGATAAAACTTTACTTTTCGACATTTTAAACAGCAGAATAAAAAACACGCTCTCAAGAAAAAAACAGAAGATGAAAATATGTTTTCTTACACATAGTTCTGAAACAGGTAATTACACTTGATTGGGATTGGATCAAGCTATTGAAGGGAGGAGTCGTCATAAATGATGTTACTTGACACTCTGCATCCGTCATCTTTAACTGCGGTAAAGCACCAAGTGTGTTGGAATTCCAATCCTTATCAGTTGGGCTTTTTCATACTCCATTTTACACTTTCTGTAAAAGGGACAATAGGATAGGCGTCCAGTTCACACCACCTCCCATCCAAGAATCGATATCCGCCTCTGGTGGTTTCAACTGTTGTTGGATAAGTTTAAAAAATGGTTATTTTTTCTTCACAGAAGGAATGGGGGAATTCTAGGAAAACTGTGTTTTTTTTTTAATCATTATTTCCGTAATTATTTCTCGCTTTCACAATTATTTTCCTCGTTAAATCCGAGGAAAGTATAAAAGTTTGCTCGCTAAAAGAGTACACTGAATACATTTATAAACATTATACCAAGTAAAAGTCTCCATTTTCCTCGCTAAATCCGGAATCTCGTTAAATGCGGGCTCGTTATAAACGGGCTCGACTGTATTAAAAAAAAGAGTTATTAAGATATGTAACTCAGTACGATAAGGCAGCAAAAGGGAGAAGCGTAAAATTTGACGAAAGGGGGGTAATTTACATGATTGATTATTGATTTATTATCTCTAGAAAGCATCTAGCAGGGCAACATTTTTATGTTATAGAAATAAACAAAAAAAATACATATTTTAAATTATTTTACATGTTTCAGACAAAGGGGGGTGGTAAACGTCAGATAAAATAATATCGTCAGACAAGACTATATTTTGCTGAAAATATTTGTGATCGGATAAAAAAGACCTTATATTAAGAAGATTGCAAAGGATTTAATGGCAACAAGTGAAGAACAACGAAGTTTCTGCCACCCAAACAGTGAAAATTTAAACAGTTTATTTAAAACCATGCCCATTCTCTACGGACAAACAATGTACAAGAAATACATCTCTTATGTATTACATTTTTTACATGAGATATATCACTAAAAGACAATTTGAGTTTTGTGCTTATAGTGAGCATGTTTGGATGTTTGATAAAATGATCATATAATAATGTTTACAAATTATGCTAAAATAAAAATAGTGTACATTTTTGTTATGTTATACAATTCCTAAAATCAAACCAGCGTCAAAATAATATTCTTCAATGCAAAATATATTTTTTATGTTCAAAGGGTACCGAGTTCCCTCAACATTTTATTGGTTTAATATTTTCGTATTATTTTTTTCAATACATATATTAGTTAATTTTTATTTATAAAATGAAATTTAAAAAAAAAAAAGATATCGCACAATATACTGTGATGTACTTTTGCCTGAAGTTAACCTGAAAAGAAGCCACAAAAGTAACAATAACATCATTCTATTTCAAGCAATTAAGCAGACAGACTTGATTATAAATGACCAAATGTTAACTTAGAACTCTAAAAGACTGAGAGAGGAAATCCTTTCTCAAAGATAGTTACTAAATCCAAATACTAGCTCAAAACAAAGCGGCCTCTCTGATAATCTGTGTCCACCAAAAGATAAAGTGATTTTATCTCACTCTAAATTGTCACTTGGAATGGTGTATTTAACGCTATAAAATGTAAATTTCAACACCGTAATATAACTATAAAGGGGTCCCAGTGGATTTCAAACCCTCTTTTATTTGAGATACAAAACTTTAACTCCTTACTACGCTTCCGAACTCTCAGCCGAAGAATCCATTCAAAAACTGATTAACTGACTACTCAACACGTGCGAACATCAACATAAAAGCAGGGTACGGTGGAAATCCATAGCAAATTACTACTATGTCTGAGTTGCGTCTAAATACATGGAATATAACTCCAACATTATATATAGCGGAATATACGTCCGCATTATATATAGCAGCTAAACCGCATCCGTCTAATTATCATATAACTGTACAAAATAATCGTGACAATCAAAACCCCAGAGATTCAGACATATTTCAAGAAATTCAAAGATATTAGTATAGGTTATATATTACAGACATATGTTATAATTCATGCCAACACAATCGCACAATCGCATGCAAAAGTTACTCGACCACAGAGTACCTTCATAAAGCAGTAGCTAGTGACTGTGATACAATAGTACTTATTTTCAAATTAAAGATAAAGCTAGAATATAAAATTCCTGTAGGAATATTTTTTAACATAGCATTATATAAATATATAACACTTAGACTGCCTAAGAAACTTTATAATGCAAAAATAAATTCAAAATATTTTATTAAGTGATTAAGTTGACAGTGGCTTGAAAATTTTCTAATCGCAGAAACTTCGTCAGAATTAAAAACTAAGTAGCGTTACAAAATAAATGATTATTAGATAAGTATTTTTTCTATTTTATGATTACCACCAAAATTCCTCATTTTAAAGTTATTAACATTAACTATACTTCAAGATAATTTTCCCTTACCATTCGCAGTATCTTTTTTTATAATGTTTTTTTTTTTTTTTATCAACTTCTAAGAAGATTGCTTATAGTTTCTTAAATTAAAAATTTGGTAAAAAAATATCCTCGAAGATAACGAAAAATAGACATTAAATGATAAAAAAATATGCTTAAGCTCATATTTCATAGAATTAATTTTACATTGTTATTTAATCTTCATACACGGACGCTTCATTATTCATATTTGACTTTTATAACTTAGAAAAATGCATTGTGCTAAAATTAATATATTGATTCTTCAGATAATATCAAAATACATTAAAAAATAATTACTTTGTGTATTTTGAATACATAGAGAAATTGACTTCCACTCTTCGATAAATTTAAGAGATAAATATAATATAATCATGTTGTATTAATTATAGGGTAAACTACTTTATTAAATAATTAGAAAATATTGCTATTATATTTATACTTTTCCTATTTCTAATAAAAACAAGTGTTGGATTCAAAGTTTGCTTTAAAAGTGCTTTTGCAACTTTGTTTAAATATTTAATACTAGTAATAATTCCCTGTAAAACAATTAAATACAAAAAAAATATTTTAAATTATTTTCAGATAAACTAACCAATAAGCCCATTTAAATAAAAAATCTTTTTATAGCGCTTATTTTTTTTGTAAGTATATATGTAATTAAAAAATAGAAACCAGGCCAATTAATCTTTTAATGAGTAGCCCCCTACTTTAGATACGTTCCCGATGACGCATAATCATGAGTTTGGCAGGGTAGCCAATTTACTCAGTTTTATCGCTTAATTAATAAAACCACATGGCTCTTTGAACTGACAACCCTAATGAGATGTGTAATTTCTAAAATAATTCTACGCCACTTGCTGTATGGAAGCCGTCTTATCTGCAACTATGAAGTACTACTGCTTCATCATACTAACTAAATACTGCCACTTTATTAAAAATGTTTCAGTAATTCTAGTGAGCTGGTTCTATATCCTGTCAACGAGAAAATGAAAAGAAAATTATTTTGGAGTCTACCTATGTTCTACACGTCGAGTCAAAATTCAAACAGATCCGAAAAGGAGTATCACAAAATGCGTTTTCTTTCACTAGCTTTCGTCGAAAAAGTGTATGTGTGCATGAACACTATATATTTTATTCTTCAAAAGGTGCATTGCAAATGTGTTCCTATGCATTGTGTTTCCAGATGGCATGGATAAAAAATCTTAACATCTACATTTGATATTTTCTTCATATGTGAAAAAAGTGTATAATTTTTCTTCGTCTTTTCTGTACATTGAAAATTCGTGTTCTACTTCAGTGATGGAAATGGTCTTTATTCCTCATTCGGAAAATGTATAACCTTCTTCACCTTACCTTCTACTTATCAGGCGTAATTTATGTGAAGTGAAAGTATTCAAGGAATACCTTTAATAGTTTGTTGTAGTGCAACGTTCTGTTACTAATGGACGAAATATAAACGTGATTTCTTCTAAAGTACAGGGTTTTTATAATTAAAGTTCGCCTACTCAGAGGGCTCTAGAACCGGTTCTATGGCTCCAAACGAAAAGAAATTTCACTAGTACGTAGTTGAAGAGATGCGCTCTGCGAAAATCGAAAAAACATAGTTACATTTGTCGTCAGTAGGTGGCGCTGCGCCAATATTTAAGGCGATGTTTGCAGATTCATTATATCAATTTCAGTCAATCCAGACGAAGCACACACATCGAAAAGTTTCAACAAACTTCGACGAACTGCGAATTGTTATAATTAAAGTTCACCTAATCAGACAGCTCTAGAGCCTGACCTATGACTCCAAACAATACAGAATAAATAGAAAAGTGCCCAGTTTAACTAATGGCAATGAGCTCACAGGCTTTTCACACGAACTGCATATTATACTCTTATTACAAAGAATAATGTCCCTCAAAAAATTAAGAAATCGACAATAAATTAAGGGAGAATTAGCCCCCGTTCTCCCTGTTTAGATTTAACCAATGAACACCCAAAACTAATCCGGGAAGCGCCTTATCACAATGAACCTATATGCAAAATTTGAAGCAAATCGGATAATTATGCATGGAAAACCCATTTATCTAAATTAAGGAGGGATTATCCCCCCTCGTTCCCCTCAATTATGTTTAAACAAATAGCAGCAAAATTTAATAAGGGAAGCAATCTTATTACATTGGACCTATATACAAAATTTGGAGCAAATCGAATAATTCTACATGAAAAACCCATTTATCTAAATTAAGAGGGGGGGGGGGTTCCTCATTCCTCCATTTATACGTTATCAATGAACCCCCAAAACTACTCAGGGAAGCATCTTACCACAATGAACCTATATACAAAATTTGAAGCAAATCAGACATTTCTGCATGAAAAACCCATTTATCTAAATTAAGGGGGGGATTACCCCCGTTCCCCCCTTTATACTTAACCAATGAACCCCAAAAACTAATCATGGAAGCGCCTTATCACAATGAACCTAAAAAGAAAATTTTAAGCAAAACGGATAATTCTATCAAGAGTTATCGCGTTACGTACATACGTACATACATACATGTACATACAGAACGGGCAGGCACATTAGCTCTCAGGCTTTGATAGCCTGTGAGCTAATTTCATGTGATGTAATCTGCATCAACAAAAATAAAACATGCCGCTCGGCAGCGAGGAAATAACGAAGAATAACATTACGCATGCTCAATGAATCCTCCACCATTTTCAATAACGCATTCCATTCTCAGAATTGTGCTTTCTACAGCATTGCTTAAAATGTCCTGTGAGATTAAGCGAATATGAAGTCTAATACTGTCATTCAGATCAGAGATTTTCTGACATCTGTCTTTAGATACAGAATCTTTCAAAAATCCCCACAACCAAAAATCTCATGCTGTTAGATCAGGCGATCGTGGTGGCCAGACTGTTTGAAAATAACGACTTATGATGTGGTCTTCTGTAAAATGGCCTGTTAAGAAAGTCCGACCTGCTCTAGTAATGTGCGGTGATGCACCGTCTTGCATAAACACGATATTTTGAAGGCAGCCTCGCTGTTGCAGCTCGGGAATCAGAAAATTTGACAATATATTGAGATACCTTCTCCCATTTACGGAACATGTAATGGGTCCTGTGGATGTTAGTTCCTCAAAAAAATATCGCCCTATCATAAACGTAGCTGTGAAACCGCACCACGCCGTCACTTTACCTGCATGCAAAGGGGTTTCTTGTACAAAATTAGAAATCTCTTTCGCCCAAATTCGACAGTTGTGTGTATTCACTTGTCCATTTAAATAAAAATGCGCTTCATCACTCCATAGAATATTCCAGGGCCAAGAATTGTCCACATCCATTCGTGCAAGAAACTGTAGTGAAAATGATAGCTGACTTTCGGTATCACCCTGTATTAGTTGTTGCACTCTGAATCTTGTATGGATAGTAGCGCAAAATTTGACGAATCACTTTTCTCACAGTGGAAATCGGCATATCGGCTTCATTCGCAACAGCTGACACACTTGCATTACCAAATGATGACTGCCTTGCTATATCCACGTCATCAGTAGCAATATCTTCAATGCTCGAAATGTCTACCTTTTTTCATCCTCTGCCAGGAAGAATGTCGAGTTTTCCTGTTTCCTCGAACATTTTAATCATTTTGTGAACTCCACGATCCGATATTGGTCCACGTCTAACATCTTTTAGTTTCCGGAATTCTCGAAGAGCTGCAGCTGCGTTGCTATTATTTTGATAAAATAACTTTACAAGAAGTGCCTTTTCTTTCAAAGTTACCATTCTTCACAAAGCGTAGATTCAAATGCTTTTCAGAAACAATCAACTGTTCCAGTGTCAAAGAAATCACAGACACACTTTATCAGCAAGTTTTAAATCGTCAGGTGCTTAGAAGGGTATTTCAAGTTTTCGAAGTTGCGACGTCACTTTGACGTCGTTCGTCGAAAATTTGAATAAAATGTGATCTTTTTCAAGCGTTGGGTGAAATTTTGTGATTTTGTGTGTTTCATCTGGATTGACCGAAATTGATATAACGAATCTGAAAAAGTTTACTTTTACCAACTGTGAAATAAAATTTCCTGTATTTTGTTTTTTACAAAATAAAGGAATCTGCAAATATCGGCTTAAATATTGGCGTAGCGCCACCTATCGACAACAATTTTAACAATTTTTTTTTCGATTTTTGTAGAGCGCATCTCTTTAACTACGTACTAGTGAAATTTTGTTTCGTTTGGAGTCTTAGCACCGGCTCTAGAGCCTTCTGAATAGGCGATCTTTAATTATAACAACCCTATATAATTCGAAATAATCTATTACATACAAAATAATAATTGGAATAAGCGCTGTGTGTAGTTCTTTTTAATATTGCGCGCGATGAATGCGTGAAATCCGAAGGTGTTTTCATTATATTTTAAGGAATATTTTTTCTTTGTGTGTTTGAGCTCAAGGATTATCGTTTTATTACATAAATTATTTTTTTTTATTCTGGTTATAATTATAAATAGTTTAAGGTGAGTGGTATGAGAAGTATATATTCACTGATATTGTTTTTATTTTATTATTACTTATGCACACCATGGCTTATTAGATTTTTAAAAAAACACACAAGATTGGTAATATATATCTATATTTTATTTTTAAGTTATTCTGTTTCATATAATTAATGTTTTTATATAATTTATTTTTTTCATGTATATTATTCATATAATTTTATGGATATGTTTACATTATGTTGAGGAAATTTAGAAATATTTGAATTAAAATTCTGATAATATTTAGAATTTTTTTTTAAATTATCTAAAAATTAATTTTAAAAAAACATAAAACAATTCTTATCATCTTAAATTATAAAATTTGTTATCTGTTATTGGGATTATTTTTTATTGGTTTTTTTTCACCTGTGTAAAAAGTTCTTTAACGATAACAAAAAAAAGGGCACTTCTCCATTATCCCGTAGTCTAATTCCTAAAAAACTATCGCCAAACTATAGGATTTAACACCAAAAATCCATGATCTTGACGTCACATTCACTTGATGTCAGATTCACTACACCTTCTTCATTTTTAGACAATTTCGGTGTGGTCAAGAATACGGAGGATGGAGGTTTATGACGAAGTTATCCTCCCGAAAGTTAGAAAAATATTAGGTAAAAATACTTGTCCTAAAAGTTGTGATATTAAGCTGCTCACAAAAAAGATCATTGTTTATGGTGTTTTATACTACTGTTATAATTCAAATTTCTGGGGGAAATAATAAATGCCAATAATAAGGGAAGTTTCGTCTATTTCTACCCTCGTTTTAGGCTCTCCTATTTTTTATACACCACATGCTAGCGCTGCATTTAAAATGAAATGCGACGTAACGGTTATTGGCGTGTTAAATCTAATAGTTCGGCGATAGTTTTCTTATGTAGAGTGGTTGACGTGCTAATGGAAAAGTATTTATAAAAGAAACAAAATTAAAGATATTGTCAACCACTTTTTCTTTCGTTTAAAGCATTTCGTGATTTTGTTAATTAAAGAATTGTTGCGAATTTGTTTAAAACATAGATTGG
The DNA here is from genome assembly GCA_963931845.1 of Maratus michaelseni. Taxonomy (NCBI): domain Eukaryota; kingdom Metazoa; phylum Arthropoda; class Arachnida; order Araneae; family Salticidae; genus Maratus; species Maratus michaelseni. Next base: position 444,169,073 of record OZ007589.1, on the reverse strand, counting down.
GTGTTATGTAAGGGCCTTTAAAATGCATTAAAATAATACCTTCTGAAAGAATTTTGAAAATAGAGAGGCTATTTTTATTGACTTTAGCCTGGAATACGGAAAGAACATTTCATTAAAATGAAGGAATAACCCTTCTTGTAAGGAACGTAATATGTCTGTATATTGGGTGCAAAGTCCTCCAAGTTCCCTTTAAAGAATATCTCTGGAGGTGACTAGTGAGGTTAAGGTCTCGGCACCTGATCAAGGTTCTAAATTATGAGACTAATCCTCTTTTTATATTATTTTTTTTAAATCTGCCATTTCAGCGTGGTTGGTCGGATGCCGTGAGCCGTCAAGCAGGGAAACTGTAGCAAATCACTAGAGAACACTACAGACAAGATGTAATACATAGCGGAAACACAAATAATTAAATTGAATTATATTATCTTGTCTATATTAGCAACCATAGTCAGAGTGAATATGGCCCGAAAGCAAGCCCCTCTCCTTATTCGACAACATACCCAGAAACCCATAATTAATAACAAATTAGAACCGACCAACACAGTAACTAAGTAACTCTCACGAAATAGCGATATGGCCCGAAAGCAAGTCCATCTCCTTATTCGACAACATACCCAGAAACCCATAATTAATAACAAACTAGAACCAGCCAACACAGTAACTAAGTAACTCTCACGAAATAGCATTGCAGCCAAGGACACCCAATGAGCTAATCAGGTGGATCTCCGCAATGAGTAGATTAGGCGAATTTCGACCCGCGGCCAGGTATACAAACTCGTTAAGCTGGGCATAATGCCCGGCAGGCAGGGGCCTGGTCTGCGGTTTCATAATAATAATAATAATATGTTAGTATATGTATGACGCTATGACCGGATACACCGCTTTCTCAAATGTTCTTACTTATTTTAGTCGCTTTTTATTATGCAAAATCTTGAAAGATTCCATGGATTTTTTTTTTCAAGAGTTCTAATGTTCAGAGAATTAATATTTTCTTTTCATAATTTTCAATATTTTGCTTTATTATTTGATTCCTTGTAACAGATAATTTTGAATATATTAAGTATTTTATGCGTAAAACATTGTATTAAGAGTCAAGATTGGTCCTTTTTGCAATAGTAATAACATTTTCTTTTTTCGAACATATACTTTTAAAAGTATTTGTCTGATGATATATGTATCAGTTTCAATAAAAAAAATAATTATTATTATAATAACAATATAAAATAACAATAATAATTAAGCAGACGTATTTATTACATGCTATTAAAATAAATTTTTGTATCTCTTATTTTAAGAAACTAATGTAAATAAACAATTTTATAATAAATTAAATTATTATATATGAGTTATGCTGAAAACTTTTGTGTACGGTTATGTTAAACTGAATGTTTTAACAATATTAAAACAAAAAAAAATTGATTTTTAACGGAAATTTCGAAAAAATTGATATTTTGATAGGTAGGTTTAAATTTGGATTTATTGATTTAGTTTAAATTAATTTAGTTTAATTTATAAAATTATAAGTTAAAGAAATAAATAATAATGTTTATAAAATTATAATCTTCATTTTGAAAATTTGGAAAAAAAACTTTTTTTATAAATTTAAGGAAAAAATTATGAACTTTGTAAAATTATAATTCATAAAATAATAAATTTTAGTTTAATTCATAAATTTATAAGCCAAATCAGTTTAGTTTTATACCAATGTGCATAGCGATAACTTGCAGAAATATTATGTTTCGAAACCTTTAAATAACCCAATATTGTCTCACGTTAGAAAAATTAAAATTAAAATTTAAAAAAAATAGTGAAAAAAAAAATCTTAATTTTGAAGCACTATCAAGGGAAAAAAAAAAGTAGATTTAAAAAATATTTTCTGTAACTTATATAAAAAAAAAATTCTAAAAACAATCCATCAAAAAATATATGTATTACTATTATTTTCACAAAAAATTACCGTCCAGACATGGCCCTGGTTAAAATGGGCCTACGTGTCGAGCCGAGTCAGGCCTGTATCTTTGAAGAACTCTAGTAAATACAACATTCCTGATTCGCATTTCAAACAAGACGATTTCTGTACGCAAACCTCTAAACGTTATTTACGGAAATTGCACTGTTTTGGAAGAAATACGGAAAAAACATTAAATTTACGGAAAACGTTCTGCATATTTACGGATTTGAAATTTCCTTTACGTAACTAATGACATTTACGGAAATTCTACTGTTGTTTTGGAAAAATGAACTTCTCCGTACAATTTTACGGAAAATCTGTTGTATTTTTACTGATTTTTTTTCACAGTATATATATATATATATATATATATATATATATATAATATTTCAAATATTAAAAATATATAATAACTCTTAATGGAACTTTAATTTTTTACATTTATCTATTCTAAATTCATCTTGGACGGATGCCAATAATTTTTTCCTTTATATCTATCTATCTATCTACCTATTTATCTCCGCCCTCTATCTTTATATATATATATATATATATATATATATATATATATATATATATACATGTAATAGCGCTTAGCGCTTACATTAAGAAAATTTCAATTCAATTTCATAAACATATTAAGCGGTTTTTTTAAAAACCCTTTTAAAAGACCTTAAAACAGTTTTTTTTTTTCATTTTTACTGAAACAACTATTAGATATTTTTTATTTATATACGATGAGCACGTTAGTTTTTTTTTTTCGTAATTTTGGTAAAATGAAAAATCCGAAAAATTTCAAGTTTACCTATTTTTTGTAGTTAAAAGCTTCTTTCTATATGGAAAACGAATTGCAGTCACGAACGCTGATAATGAAATAGAGATAATAACATGTACTCTAACTTTTGAGGCTTTTCCTACTATTCTTGCTTTAAACATTATTTTCTTGCTTGGAGTTCTTATTTTATGTAAGTCTTTTTATTAGATTTTATGTGTTGTCAGCAGGTGTCAGGTTTAGTTTACGTGAAATAATAGTATAGTCGTTAACATCTGGAAAACTTGATTTTTTAAATAAGGATCATTATCGTAAAGTCACGCTGATTTTTATTTGAAATTTCAAATAATTTTAAATAAGATGTTCACTAAAGTTTAAATAAATCACATTTTTTATGATGAAGTACAATTCTTATAATTTTTGACCAGATAATCTAAAAAATATTTACTGTTTCTAATAAATATGTGAGCCTTGTTATTTCATACGCAGTTTTTAGTATAACTAATTGTAGGAAATCTGGACAAGGTCTTGTCCCCCAAAATTTCTCAAGTGCTTTGTTCGGGAATGAAATCGTTCCGAACCGGTTTTTCTTTTTGCATTTCGGTCGTAAAGGCACTCTCTTTTAACTGTAACTGTGTCCTTATTTTTTTCCAGTTTGATGTACTTTAGTAAATATATTTAGTGTGAAACAACTCCATGGCATGTGATGATGCGTGGCTGGAAGTATATGTAAGGTAAAGCTAGGAGAGATGGCGCGGTCGGAGAGATTGCGCACATAGTGGTTCGGGGAGAAGGAGTAGAGTGAGCGCGCAGCGATTCCAGGTAGTTGTACAACAACAGTAGTGGAGTGTCTACTTGAAAGTGCACGTTGATTGCTTTGACCGTCTCAGATAAAGTATTGCTATTTTGTTTCGTTTTCCCAAAGTAAGGGCTTGAATTTTCATAGCTATTCATTAGAATTTCTATACAATGTCAATAGTACAAAATATTTTAAACTTAAACGATTTCTCATAAGCTACTAATATAGACTAACAATGTGAACATCAACGGTTCGTTTTAGAAGAGGTCATGTTTAAATAAAAGGCTGCGCAATCTCTCCTACCGAAATTGGAGAGTTTGCGCATCTACTACTTAGGAGAGATGGCGCAGTGTTCCCATTAGATTCCATGCTAGGAGAGATTATGCAGCTTATTGGTAAATTTGCATTAAAAAATGGAAAATGAAAATGAACTAATTTGAAGTTAAACGTGTTATTAAGTAACATAATTTTATTTTGTAATCTTATCTGGACTTGCTTTTTCTGATTCTTTATTTTGTTTTTCCTTTAATTAAAATTTTTTAATCGTTTTTAAAATTATTTCCTTTTTCTGATTCTTTAATCACACCAACCCTGTAAGGACAGAACAAGGTGCAAAATAACTTTCTTGGTTTTATTACAACTGTTCTATTAAATTGCAACATAACAACAAAATAGCAATGGAAATGCATAAAAAACAAATGAAGTAAAAATTATTCATAAATAGTTTACAAAAAATTAATATTTAGATTTTTTATTGCTATTCTTTTGAATTGTGCGCAGACTATCCTAGCTTTACCTTATATATCTTTATTTAAGTTTAACATTTAAGATGAATGCATAAATGTGATTCTTATTTCAAATTAAACTGTTTCATCAATGTGCTATATACTTAGTCACACCACAGACCTTACTCTCTCTATATAACTCTGCTCTATTTCCATCACTATTACTACTTGAATTGTTCAAATTTAACAATTAAAAAATCTATCGCAATTAGAATAATTGTATTAAAACTAATGTAGTGTAATTACGCATACAACGTCTTCTTGGAGTTTCATTACCTGCAATTTATTCTTTTGAGTTGATTTAGATAAAAGACAAGATGTCACAATAAACCAGGTTCTCTTGCTGAATTGTGTCCGCTAGATTTGTCCAGGATAGTGCAGTTGGCAGAGCATGTAGTTGCGCCAAATTTCCTGGTTCGAATCCAGGCTGAACAAATTTTCACTCAGTTGGAAATTACAATTCGTGCGATTTATTTACCCATTAGGATAATTGTGTTAAAATTAATATAGTGTAATTACGTATGCAACGTTTTCGAAGATTCATAGTACCTGCGATTTATTCTGTTGAACTGATTCAGATATCAGACCTGATATCACAATCAATAAGGTTGTCTGGATGAATTGTGTCCGCCAGATTTGTCCATGATAGCGCAGCTGGCAGAGCATTAGCAGCTTACGCCAAAGGTCCTTCGTTCGAATACCGGACTGGGCACATTTTCACTCATTTGAAAAATACAGTTCGTATTATTTAAATATCAGTTAGAATATTTGTGTTAAAAGTAATACAGTGTATTATTCTTTGGCCATTATTCTCCTCTAACCTACAGAAGTATCACTGAAATATAAAATATTATCCTGTAAATATTTTTTTGTAAAGAATAACTCCGTATCTTTATTGTTCCAGAAAAAAAAAAATATTTTGGTATCTATTTTGAACCAGTATCCAGAAGTATCAATTTTTACACTGGAATTCGTAGATGACCAATCTATAATTGCAAAAACTAAACAGCATTTAGAGAAAATGACGATAAAAATTAAGGAATAATATGAGAAATGGGAACTTTACATGGACGTTAGTAAGACCAAATACCTATGTATAGGAGGAAATGAGACAGAACTAAATTTAAATAACAACATAAAAATAGGAAACTTCAAGTATTATAGATACCTTGGTACGGACATGAAAAGAGAAGGCACAGACGCACTGAAAATTAAATCTGTCAAGAAAAAAAGGCTGTAAAACTATTAAATTCTATTTGACGGAGTGAGGAGATCTCCAGGAACAGAAAATATAATATATATACAATATGCTCTTTACAATAGAATTGTAAAGAGCATTTTTTATATGGAGCAGAGGGATGGATAATTATGGAGACAGAAAGAATTAGCAGCAGTGGAAATGAATACACTAAGAAGATCATGCAGGATATCAAGAATAGAAAGAATAAGAAATGAAACAAGCAAAGAAATAATGAAAATAAAGGGAACAATATTAGATGATCTTCAAAAGAAGCAGTATTTTTGGTATGATCATGATAAAAGTATGAATGACGAGTGACTACCCAAAATCGCATCTAATGATAGAACAAACCAAAAGAGGAAACGAGGAAGACCACGAAAGACCTGGATGGATTGGATAAAAAAAGTCCATGAGGGATAGAGGTCTGGAGTAGGAATGGACACTTGACCGGAAGAAATGGAGATTTATTCTTGTAGATATTTCGGATGGCAACACCTGACGCCATAAACCGAGTTCGTATATATCCAGAAGTAAAAATTCCTTTCTGTCGTAATTATATACGAAATAATAACATTAAAAGACTTACAGGACATACAGGATGTACCAAGAAGGTGGAAAATCGCTTTTAATTTTACTTGTTGAAAATAAGTAGGCAATGCACATTTGTAAAATGTTCAAAATAAGGTTGAAATTAAGAATAAATTATTGAATTAGTTTTGCCATTATTACCAAAAAGTTAAACATTTTAACTTTATTTGGGAACCCTCTATACAAAATTGGTCATTTAGAAAATGTTTCTTTATCTAACAGGATTAAAAAAAAAAAAAAAAAAAAAAAAAAACATACATGTATCCCTAAAATTAATTAGATTATTATATAGGGGGGAAAAGTCGACATATAATTTTCTCGTACAATTAAAAAGGCTGTTTAGTCAGTGAAAATAGGGACCATATACAAATTGCCAACGGCATATTGAAAAACAAAAACGTTAACATGTGTGAAAAATATCCATTATAAATGCATCATAATAAATAATTAACACGGACAAAATTCATATAAAAAGACAAACGTTAGTACATGTGTAAATATATATGCACGCTAGGGTAAGGTGAAAATAATAAAGTTAACAATTTCGAAGTACAATAGTGATTTAAAATTGCTTCTTTACTTCATATTTAACAAAATAAAAATCAGGTCATTCGATTACTGTGTTACAGGCCCTCAAATTACGCAAACTGACAGGAAATTGTATTATAGAAAAAAAAGGGTCATAATTTCGAAACTCAACAGTCATCAAAATTTGCTTTTTTATTTCCTATTTAACGGAGAAAAAATTCAGGTCAATCGATTAATGTCTTACGAGCTCTACCAGGTGTTGAAATTAACAAAATTGACAGAAATCGTGACCTATCAAGTAAAAATAAAATGCATAGTTTCGAAATACACTGGTAATCAAAATTTGCTTTTTTTTACTTTCTAGTTAACGGAAAAATGTATGGTGATTCATTAATGTCTTAAACCTTTTACCAAGCTCCAAAATTACTAAAACTGACAGAAAATTATGACGTATCATGTAAAAGTAAAGTTCACAATTAAAAATACAGTACTCATCAAAAATTTGATTTTATCCGCCTAATTAACGGACACACAATTCAGGTCAATCGATTAATGTCTTGAGCACTCTACGAAGCCCTGAAATTAAGAAAAATAATCGATTGATTTAATTTTTTTTCCGTTAAATAAAAAGAAAAAAGCAAATTTCGATGAATATTGTATTACAAAATTTTGAACTGTATTTATACTTGGTACGTCACAATTTGCTGTAAATTTTCGTAATTTTAGGACTTGGTAGAAGGCTCAAGACATTAATCTGACCTGAATTTTGTTTCAGTTAAATAGCTTGAAGAAAAGCAATGTTTGATGGCAATTGTATTTCGAAATTGTGAACTCTACTTTTACATGACTTTTACGTCTACTTTTACGTCACAATTTGCAGTGAAATTTCATAATTTCAGGACCTAGAACATGGCTTAAGACATTAATCGATTGACCTGAATTTTGTTTCCTTTAAAGAGGAAGAAAATAGGCACATTTTGATGACTATAGTGTTTTGAATATATGAACTTTACTTTAACATAATACGTCGCAATTTTCTGTCAATTTTGATAATTTCATACCTTAGTACAGGGCTCAATACATTAATCAATAATCCTATTTTTTCCGATAATAGCAAGTCAAAAATGCAAATTTTGATGACTATTGTATTTCGAAATTGTGAATTTTATTTTTACTTGATAAGTCACAATTTTCTGTCAATTTTCATAATTTCATTACGAATTCATACCAGAAATTTGTGTACTATTGTGTAATGGAAATTAAGAATTTTATTTTTATTTGATGCGTCGACAGTATGCCGGGTGCGCGTTATTTTTACAAGGGAAACTAACCACGGCTACCCGGGTTACAGATGACCGACATCCTGTCCGGTGTACAAAACATAGATGAAAATCGTTTATTAATTAAAACTGTAATAGGTATTTTACATTTAATCAATCGCGGAACATGTCTAATATGTTAAAGCGAGAAGCAAAAGTCTTAATTCTTCAGTGCAAATTCGACCGCACATCGCACGCCTCAAATGTTTTTGAAGGGGAATTAACGCATAAAATAGAATTAAGAAGAATCAAGAGGGTTGGGCAAAGAATATATCGCCTATTGGCTTTTAATGCTCGCAACTCTTCCCCTAGGAAATACTCCTTCAATATTCTTCTTCATTCTATTTTTATTCCCCCTTCCCGGAGGGAGTTCTTCTACTCGCTTCGTTTTAGAGAAGGGTGAACAAAAGGGAAAGGAAGGGATGCACTTTCACTTTTTTGAAGCTTGCAAAAGGGAAATGGGGGGGGGGTGGTTCTCCATTTCTTTAGAATTTGAAAATGAGTCGTTTTCTTGTTAATGCTGGAAATTTGAGAAAGCGAAGTTTCAAAACGTGATCAACTGCAGATGACTGCTGATTAATGAAATATAATATTTTGAAAAGTTTATTAACACGTTCGCTACCGAGGGCGCATACGTGGCGTCGCTTGGTCACTGTTTTGACAATTCATGGTAAATCCAAAATTACGAATTCATACCAGAAATTTTGAAAAAAGAATTTTTACTCCCATTATTATTATTCACTTCAGCATGTTACAGTATTATTACATGAATTATTGCTCAGTATCACATAGTAGTATTTAGTGCTGCTAAGTAGGATTAGTAAATTGTATTTTTAGAATTTGTATTTTCGGAATCTTATATTTTCAGAATTTGTATTTTCGGACTCTTATATTTTCAGAATTTGTATGTCACAATTACATAGTATAATTATTTCTCAATATCACAAAGTATAATTTAGTAATGCTCAGTATAATTAGGTAAACAAACCTGCTGGATGTGACTAGTTGAGCTTAAGCCGAAAGTAGGTCTCCCCGCCCGGTTTGACCTTAACCTTGTGTAATCCCGAAATGTCTGTCATTAAATAACACAAATATTTCTCTTAGTATTTTCTGGTCTGAATTTGGAATTTCTGAATTAAAAAAAAAAAAAAAAAAATCCGTTGATTTTAACCCGGTAGTGAACGTGTTAAATAAATTAAAATTTACATGCAAAAAATAGGGTATTTAAAAGAAACAAAAAATAAGTAATTAATTATAGTTTGAAAAAACTTGCATACAAAAAATGAATCGAGAGGTTCGAATTTTATAAGTGTTTTGATGCTTTCAATTTCTCCGAAGAAATGTTGAATTAATGAATGAATGTTGACTGAATAATTAAATAAAACATGAATTTAACAGTTAGGTAATAGAACTACCCTTCTAAAAACAGAAATAATCCGATTTTTACTAAGCAAAGTTGCATTATACGAAAATACAAGGTATTCGTGAGTACAAACGATACTTATAAATTTTTGATTAATTTTGTTAAATGAAGCACTATTAATTTCTTTAGAAAAATGATTAAATGAATTGTTATTATTTAGTTATTATTTTTAGCACGTTACATTTATTATATGCAATATGAATTTCATTCTGTACAGATAGAAAGAAGATTGTTATTTAAACATATAATAAGTTTCATTTAAACATTACATATTGTTCATCAATTTGAGTCAAAATTAGCCAATTCTTAAGATAAAAAAAATTACTAATAGTAAACATTTATCGGAATACTTATTCTAATTCACTGATCTGCATATTGAAACTTTTTTTTTTATGATTAAAAATGAATAGGTGATTTTAGATCAATTTTTTAAGCTGATTTCAAAAGTAAAGTCGAAATTTGCGTATCACGTCAGGATTTTTTACAAATTAACAATTTGTAAATTTATAAAAACATATGATTTTTTAACTTTCACTTATATAAATTTATAAAAAAAAATTATTATTCAAAGGTAAATAATTAATACAGACTAGGATATGTATTAAAAAATTAATGTATGAAAAATTAAAGTATAGACATAATAATTATACTTACAATATATTTAAATATGGACAAATTTGATTAATATTAAAAAAATCAATTAGTTTGAGAAAAATTCCTTTTAGTTGCTTTTCGTCCACTAGCACAAAGATCTCTCTTTAACATCCAGCAGTAATCTGCCATCATATTTTTATTCCACTTGCCTTGGTACCGTTTTTCCATATCTTTGATGTCTTGGTGAAACCTTTCACCGTGTTCCTCACTCACTGCTCCGAGATTTTCGGGAAAGAATTCGATATGTGCATGTAAAAAGTGTATTTTTATACTCATGTTGCAACCAAGTAATCTCAATTTTTCTAACATATCTGCAACTATAATTTTGTAATTTGGGTCTTTCTTATTTCCTAAAAAGTTCTCCACTACACATTTAAAGCTCAGCCATGCTTCCTTTTCACAATCATTCATTGTTTTTTCAAATTCACTATCTGTCAGTAATTTTCGTATCTGAGGCCCAACAAAAATACCTTCTTTAAGCTTAGCATCAGTAATAGAAGGGAATTTGCTGCAAATATATTTAAAACATTCATTTTCTTTATTTAGGGCTTTCACAAATTGTTTCATTATCCCTAATTTGATATGCAGAGGTGGAAGCAAAACATTTTTAGGATTGACTAAGGGATCTTTAATTACATTTTTTGTTCCAGGGGATAATGATATTCTTGATGGCCAATCTTTCTTTTCCCAATGATTTTTTTTATCCCGGCTGTCCCACTCACACAGAAAACATGGGAATTTTGTGTATCCTGATTGTTGTCCAAGTAGCATTCCAATCACTTTTAAATCACCACATAACAACCATTCATGATCTTTATATTTGACCTGGTCTAGCAAAAGTTCAAGATTTTCATATGTTTCCTTTAAATGAACTGAGTAGGCTATAGGTATTGATGCATATTGGTTTCCATTATGCAACAAAACCCCTTTTAAACTTGTCTTGGAGGAATCAATAAAAAATCTCCATTCTGATGCATTATAAAGGATACCGTAAAAATTCATTATTTCCTTTATGTTATTGCAATATACTAAATTATCCTTTTCAGAAAAGTATGGAACAAGTTCTTTTTCACGATGCCTGTACCAAGAGAATTGTGTCTCTGGTAATAATAAGTTCTTAGATTTAAGCCGAGAACCAAGAAGTTCAGCTTTTATTTTTGGCAAATTTAAATCGCGCACCAAATCATTGAGTTCATGCTGATTAAATAAAATTGGAGCTTTATCATTTACTTCTGGTTTATAGACATCTTGTTCTTGATTTTCATCATCTTCTGAATTATTTGGTTCATTTATGCTTTCCAAATTGGTTGGAGGAGAAGGAACAGGAAGACTTTCATTATGCAATATAGGTCTTATTGCAGAAGGCAAGTTAGGATATATAATTCCTTTTTTATTTTTCGAACTATACCCATGAACATTAGCTAAGCAAAAATAACAATCGTCATGATGATTTCTAGGTTCTCTCCATACCATGGGAATAGCAAAAGGCATACATTTCTTTTTGCCTTTCAACCAAAGTCGTAATCCTTCAACACATGTTCTACACACTTTATGAGGGGCCCATGTCTTATCTTGGTCACCCAGTCTCACACCAAAATAAGCATAATAAGCATTTTTAACAAAATCTGTAATATCCTGCCTTTGTTTTACTACAGTATAATTTCCACAAATGTAACAAAATATATCTGTATCATTTACACATTTACGTGAAGCCATTATTCAATTAAAGAAGATGTGAAATATATCACATATTTCAAATCGAAAGAAACAGACGTGAATAAACAAAGAAATTTATTGTTGTTAAAACCTATGCATTAGATCAAACATTGTTTGGTGCTGCCACCTAGCAAGTATTAATTTAGATATTTTTTACAAAATTAAATTTATGGATTTCGCTTTTTCTTTTTAATTTTACATAAATAATTTTTTTTATTATTATTAAATCATATTAATAAATAATTTCAGCTTCCTAAATACAGTTTCTCATTTATTTAAATTAATGTAATGTATATACATATGGAATCAATTCCTAAAAAATTTGGTGGCGCCATCTAGTATTACTATTATAAAGTAATTTATGATTTAAGAATAAAATTAATTAAAAATAATATTTGTAAAAAAAGTGTACGTGGTGTGCAAAAATGCTTTACATTTTTGAAATCAGCATAAAAAACACTTTCAGAAAAATATATATTTATATGATCATCAAAATGCATGCTGATCAGTGATCTGTCTGCTCAATAATTATGTGAAAGATTTAAACAAAAAAGAAAATACCTATTAAAAAAAACAATATTTTATTATTTTGAAAAAAATCTTATGACTTGCATTTATTCTACAATATGTAATAACGAATGCATTCGTTAGTTACACTAAAATACAGTACAGAATTCAATATACAAATATATATTTTATTTTTGTCGTGATAAATTTTAAAACGTTTCATAAGTTAGCTTAAAAAGAGTTGATACGTATGTTGTCATACCCCTGAAAAAATAAATGAATGTGTTAAAAAACTGTAACACACAACCAACAAATATTTTCCCCCATAATAACAATAAATGTACTTTAATAATCGAAAGATTACTTGAAATCATAAAATAAATTATAACTAGTCGTTCCAGATAAAAAATACTGTTTACACAAAACACCAGTTAAAAAAAATGGCACGTTAACCATTTTCTATGTGTAATTCGATGTTCTAAATTATTTTAGTTTTGGTTATGTGCATTTACTATAGTGACAATAGTTTTGGATTCTGTATCTGAATTATTTTTATGGCAATTTATTGTTTTATTACAGCGTTTTCTCGAACAAAAATAGCAAGATGAAAGTTAGTTTCGAAAATTCCAAGGAAATTTATAAATCCAAAAATATTATAATAGGTTTGTCGTGAAACAATGAAATTTTTTATGTTTTTCTTTCATTCAGGGTGAAAAAATTTTGGAAATATTTGAAAACAACACGTGAAATATTTTTTAGATCAGATGCTTAATTATGAAACAAACATTTATAGGAATTAACTATTAGAGAACGATAAGAAATGATACCCTATATATAAGGTAAGTCGATAAATTCCAAAGTTAATGTGTACGGTTTTCGACATACTATAAGATTTAGAACACAATTTTAGAACACAGTAGATTTTTTAAAAGCAATATTTTGTCAAGGTTTCATTAATATGATTTGTTTAAAGACTGACGTTTATGCCGGAAAATTATTTTTAATATGGATAATTCATGAAAAAGTATAAACGTTTTTTTGGAAGAGAAAAATAGTATTGCATGCTTTTAATGCATAACTGTAAACTGTATTTTTGTCATCTAATTTGCATTATATTTATAAATATATACATATATATATATATATATATATATATATATATATATATATATATAATGTGAGATATCAGAGTTTTAATTTAGAGGTTAAATGCTTAATGGACATCTGCTGCATCATATGTTGACTATCATTTTTTAATTTTTGAAATTTATTTTAAAATTTATTATTATTGTTTAAGTAAATATACTTCTTGCTTTTGTACGATATTTTTCTCTGGGTACACCGTCTTGACATCTGTTATAATAGTACAATTTGTAATATTTCAGCGAATACCTCTGCCTTCCTCAGTATTTTGTTGTGACTTCTAACATTGTAACTTGAAGGCACTCTAAAATATAAAAATTGAAAATTTAAATGAATAGTTTAAAAAAAAGTTTACACAAAAAGACATTTATATTTAAAAAACTAAAAATGCTAACAAGGAAAATATATTTTTTTTTATAATCATTATGATATTTTATAATCCAAAAATTCTGTTATAAATCTCATTTATGCTCCCCAGCTATAAATTCATCAACCTTCAATTTAATAGCTTTAAAACACACTATAGGTTTTATTTTGTAACATCCTTCCCAATCACATTACATTAGACAGAAACATTTTCGTTTTCTTTTCTTTTTATGAGATTTTAAAACTGGAGAAGAAAGGAAGTGGGTGAATTGATTGATTAAAGTAGAAAGCTTTTTTGATTTTATATGAGTAATGTATTTCTGCATAAAAAAAAAATAAATATTTATCGATTAAATGACTACATTCATTTCACCAAAACAAATATCCAATACATGAAGTTGCTGATATCAAATATAGAAAACCTTTCTCGTTTTTTTTCTAAACAGGACATATAACCTAATATTGGGATGTTTGAAGAAAAAAATGTATCTGCGCATTTTTTATCGATTATTGAAAATAATTAAAAGTCTAATCACATTCATTCTTTGTGATATATTTTATTTTTTACATATAGTAAATTCAAAAAGATAAACATATACATACATTCATAAATTACTTATTGAATATGCACTTCAACACTGTATTCCTTAAAGAAAAATGTTCTGATTTTTTTTTCTATTCAATAATATGATGAAGATATATAGGACATGCAATTTGTATACAGCAACTTAAGGAAAAGTAAAAATATATGCCAGTAAAAATTCGACAAGTGGTCCGAATCTGTATGATAACATAAGAGAAGTAGTAAACCTGCATGAAGTGTTATTCCAGTTTTACTCCCTATTCTGTTTATTTTTTTAAATGCAAAAATATAAGTTTTGTATTTATGCGGTGCTCTCGAGGGATGTAAAATGGACATTTACTAGCTAAAATGGGATTTTTGTTATTTTTGTAAGTATAATATTTACGGGTTACTTAACGAATGTACCATTTAATTCTATTTGATTTTTTTTTCTATTAGATGTATTCATTGGATTTACCAAAAATTTGAGTTACAGTTGACTTACTTCAATATATATACATGTTTTGTGATGTCTTGAATAGGATTTGATTTTTTTAAGACTGTCTCTCCATCTGCGTGTGTGCCAGATAAATTTTGAGAGGGCTCGAACTCAAGAACGCATGAATTTAAATTGTCCATAAACTTCGTATTCAAAGAATGCTGTGTTCTCATATGTGCTCATTGCATTTTTTTGTATCTATCATAGAAAAAATTAAATGTAAAAAAAATATATAATTAATGCCAGTTATTAATTAATTGTGTTCCTATCTAAAAACAAAATGTAGCTGCTTTCTGAGTTACTTACAACGTCTGTAATAACTATATCTTATAGAGAAATTTATAGAATTGAAGACTGGATATTCAGTTTGACCTTAACACATGTTAGTGCTTAATACTCTAGCAGTTACTTACTTTATCTACAAACAATATATACTAATTTAGCTATTTAAAAATTTATATGTTAATACTGTCCATAGTAAACTAAAATTTGTGTCCTATTACAATTTCTTCCAAAATCCAACGTTAATCAATGTTTCGAGTTGTGCTGAGGCATTTGTGATAAAAATGACACTGATTTTTTAACGCTGGTTACAACGATTCTAACATATTTTCAATTGCGAGAAAATGAAATTAGATTATTTGTACACGCTATCCATGTTTGATAAGAAAGGATGTAAACAATAATTATTTTGCTAATATACAGGGTTGTTATAATTAAAGTTCGCCTATTCAGAAGGCTCTAGAGCCGGTTCTATGGCTCCAAACGAAACAAAATTTCACTCGTACGTAGTTGAAGAGATGCGCTCTGGGAAAATCGAAAAAAAAAATTAGCTACATTTTTCGTCAGTAGGTGGCGCTGCGCCAAAATTTCAGGCGATGTTTGCAGATTCATTATATCAATTTCAGTCAATCCAGACGAAGCACACAAAATTAAAAGTTTCAACAAACTTCGACGAACTGCGAATTGTTATAATTAAAGTTCACCTAATCAGACAGCTCTAGAGCCTGACCTATGACTCCAAACAATACAGAAAAATGAATATAATTTCATGTGATGTAATCTGCATCAACAAAAATAAAACATGTCGCTCGGCAGCGAGGAAATAACGAAGAATAACATTATGTATGCTCAATGAATCCTCCACCATTTTCAATAACGCATTCCATTCTCAGAATTGTGCTTTCTACAGCATTGCGTAAAATGTCCTGTAAGATTGAGCGAATATGAAGTCTAATACTGTCATTCAGATCAGAGATTGTCTGACATCTGTCTTTAGATACAGAATCTTTCAAAAATCCCCACAACCAAAAATCGCATGGTGTTAGATCAGGCGATCGTGGTGGCCAGACTGTTTGAAAATAACGACTTATGATGCGGTCTTCTGTAAAATGGCTTGTTAAGAAAGTCCGAACTGCTCTAGTAATGTGTGGTGATGCACCGTCTTGCATAAACACGATATTTTGAAGGCAGCCTCGCTGCTGCAGCTCGGGAATCAAAAAATTTGACAACATATTGAGATAACTTCTCCCATTTACGGAACATGTAATGGGTCTTGTGGATGTTAGTTCCTCAAAATAATATGGCCCTATCATAAACGTAGCTGTAAAACCGCACCACGCCGTCACTTTAGCTGCATGCAATGGAACTTCTTGGACAACATTAGGATTCTCTTTTGCCGAAATTCGACAGTTGTGTGTGTTCGCTTGTCCGTTTAAATAAAAATGGGCTTCATCACTCCATAGAATATTCCAGGGCCAAGAATTGTCCACATTAATTTGTGCAAGAAACTGCAGTGAAAATGATAGCCGACTTTCGGTATCACCCTGTATTAGTTGTTTCACACTCTGCATCTTGTATGGATAGTAGCGCAAAATTTGACGCATCACTTTTCTCACAGTGGAAATCGACATATCGACTTCAATCGCAATAATTGGCACACTTGTATTACCAAATGATGACTGGCTTACTAAATCTACGGCAGCAGTAGCAATATCTTCAATGCTAGAAATGTTTACCTTCTGCGTCCTCTGCCAGGAAGAATGTCGAGTTTTCCTGTTTCTTCGAACTTTTTAATCATTTTGTGAACTCCACGATCCGACATTGGTCCACGTCTAACATCTTTTAGTTTCTGGAATTCTCGAAGAGCTGCAGCTGCGTTGCTATTATTTTGATATAAAATAACTTTACAAGAAGTGCCTTTTCTTTCAAAGTTACCATTTTTCACAAAGCGTAGATTCAAATGCTTTTCAGAAACAATCAACTGTCCCAGTGTCAAAGAAATCACAGACACACTTTATCAGCAAGTTTTAAATCGTCAGGTGCTTAGAAGGGTATTTCAAGTTTTTTAAGTTGCGACGTCACTTTGACGTCGTTCGTCGAAAATTTGAATAAAATATGATCTTTTTCAAGCATTGGGTGAAATTTTGTGATTTTGTGTGTTTCATCTGGATTGACCGAAATTGATATAACGAATCTGAAAAAGTTTACTTTTACCAACTGTGAAATAAAATTTCCTGTATTTTGTTTTTTACAAAATAAAGGAATCTGCAAATATCGGTTTAAATATTGGCGCAGCGCCACCTATTGACAAATTAACGACTAAAATTGACTAAATTAATGACTAAAATTGACACATTTATTGAGACTACTGATTTAAAAAATGAGAGTAATTTTGAACAACTTTTGGAATTTTTAAATAATTTTGTAGAAAAACAAGACGAAATAAAATTAATTGATTCTAAAATTGAAGAGCTCATATACAGATAGTACAGTCTTTAAAACTGAAGTACAAAATTTTCTTGATTACAATGATATGATAAATTAAGCAGCTAAATTTAAAATTAAAACAAAATTAAAGAAATCTAAAAGGAATGCTTAAGTAGTACAAGTAATGCATTCAAATGTAAGTACAGTTCCTTATGTTAATATACGATCGCCGACAGTAAATTTGATAAAAATAACTATTCCGATTTTCAAAGGCGATCCTAACACATTTCTAGAATTTATCAATAGTTTTTAAAAAAACTATTGATTCTAAACAAAGTTTGGACAATGTTGATAAATTTATTTATTTGAAATCGTTTCAAGTCAATAAAATCATATCTGGATTTGCTCTGACTGCAGAAAATTATAAATACGCACTTACTTTGTTTAGACTCCTTCTTTGATTTCGAAGGCGTCCTGCGTGTCTTTGGACGACTTGGGAAAGCTGTTTTTTTCAACGGATGCAAAACACCCGATAATTCTTCCGCCTAAAACAAAGTTTTCGGAATTGAGAATTTGGAATGCTCATGCTAGAATATTTCATTCAGCAGTTTCTCACACATTTGTACACGTGAGAGACAAATTCTGTCTACTAATTTGCAAACGGTTTTCTTTAACTCCAGGAGACCAGACGGCAGCTCCATTGTCCCTTGATCGTGTTGAGCAGTCAGCTTCCTTCAGCGTAATAAGAGTCTATTTTGCGGGGTCTTAAGGATACGTAAAGGATAGTGACAATAAGCAATAATAATTACTGGTAACTAGTGCTGTAACAAGAAATATCCACATGAAACTTGTTGATAATTTGTTGACACAAACATTCTTATTTGCCTTTAGACGGTTTATTGCTCGCCGTGGATTGTATTCCGTTGTATACTCCGATAATGCCCATACTTTTAAACGTGCTAAAATAGAACTAAAGAAACTTGGACGACTTGGGAAAACTGATTTTTCAACGGATGCAAAACCGGGCTGCCTGGTGGGGCTGATTTTATAAATCAATGGTCAAAGAAAGAATGGTCAAAGGACGATCAATGAATATGCATTTTTTGATAATACTTTGTAAATAATTAGCTTAACATTGTCTGGAAGCTGCTTTGCAAGGGAAAATCATTTTCCAGAAATGTTGGGCGCCATACTGAAAATTTAATTTAATTTTTATTTCAAACCACATTGCAGCATAAACCAGCATTACATTTTTCACGAGTATTATAATTTTCTGAAATATTTTGTATTATGAGATTCTCGAGGTCAGCCATCGTGCATAGCTGCATTTACCTGGTCTACTGTCAGACATGCCAGAAGAGCAAGTATACATCTTTTATGGCTAGACACATCCCAGCAAACACAGAATTGTCAGAAACGTCACGAATTGATATAAGAAATATCATTATTGTCAGGTACATCGATTTTCATGTAACAGTCCGATATATTTTTCATGGCAAAATACAGTTTTATCATATAAGTGGTGTCCGTACTGTAAAAGAATGGCGATAATCTTACGCAGCACAAAACCCGTATCAAATACTAGGTATCCATTAGCTATACTTACAAAGGACAACATTTCGTTGTGCCACTGCATTGTCGACTGCACGGTTTCCATTTGACACCATGGATATGATAATTTTTTAACAGCCATCGATACATCACCGATATACTATCATCGGCTGGCATTTATCTTTACCGGAGTGGCAACACACTTGACCTTCAATTCAATGGCCGCTGTGTTGTGTCTGCGAGCGCGAGCTTTCCGCGGCGATAAAAGTTCTGAAGAACATCTCAGCTAAAGTAAGTTATTTTTCTAATATATTGTCTGTTTATGTTTCAAATTTTATCTAAGTTTTCTTTTTTTTTTTTTAATGAATTAAGTATTTAATTCTTCTTATGCACCTTAAATTATGTACTAGTGTTTATAAACAAATACTTAGGGTTACACGTGTTTAGCGTTTGCATTAAATTTTGAAAACAAAACAGTACCTAAAATTTTTATCATGCAATGAAATTAAAGTTTCTTAAAAACGGTGACTTGCATATTTTATAATCTGTATTTAAAGTTTTTTTACATCATGTTTGAAATTTCATGTATCTTTAGCATTTCCGTTATACGGACACCGTGCCAAAATGTAAGCTAATGCATAATGTATGTGTATGTATCAGGGTAGAAATTAGCAGTCGTTAGTCGCCAAATGCAACTAAATTATTGCATTTGACGACCACAAAATTATACCTAATCGTCAAATTTAACACCTAGCTTTTTTTTTTTTTTTTTTTACACAAATGCTTTTATTCCTACTTTAGTATAAGTTTGCACCCACCCCCCTTCCGCTGACTGCACTTGAAACACCTGTTTTAAGATACTGTATAAAGAATGTATGAAAATTTCAGTGGTTTTCCTCAAAAAAAAAAAAAAAAAGTATTTATATAGAAATCAATATCTTTAAATGCCATATAAATATACATTAATTGGTATCCAAAAGTTCATTTATTTGTTTCTTTTTTCATTTTCTGATGTACTTTCAGTCATAAGATTTTTTTTTTTTTTTATTAATACCTGCTTGTATCTAAAAGTTCAAATTTTCTTTCTATGGATATAATTGCTTGATAATCTGTTTTGTATACATATTAGCTTTATAAAAAGAATTATTTAAACATTTTTCTAGAATCCAAATATTGTAGTTTAATGCTGTTTTTAAAATTTTATCGAAAGCCAATTTTTATTTTGTTTTAGTGATTAGCGCAGGGATAAAATGTTTAATATGTACAGCCCCCTTGCCTTTAACACATAAAGGTAATTACAATATTATTGTTAACCTGGGTTCGAAAAGAAATGAAAAAATATGATATAACATGAAATGCAGTTTGACACCTATGAAAAAAAATTGCAGGTGTCATTTGACGCCTTACTTAGAATTCCCAATTTCTAACCCTGAATGTATGCTTGGCGACAATGGCGCCTGTATAACAAAGAAGTACCATTAAAAAAAACTTTCCCAAGTTTTATATTTGAAGCTGAATTTTTAAATGTAGAATCAATAATTATGTTGGACCATATTTACTTAGAAAAGCTATTGAAAGATAAACTTGATGCTTCATTAGAAATATTTTTTTCTCGTTTTCGTTTTGTTCAGTTAATAAGATCAAGCTTACTATATTTATGTTAAATTTTTTTTAATAAAAACAAATTATTTTGTTGTGTAAAACATAAAATTTTCTTAACTTGTTTACTGAATCTTAATAGTTTGTTTTTTGTGAGTGTAAAAAGCAAATTGTGTCTGTTTTCAATTAGTTGATCTTAAATTTTGTTAAGTAAAAAATAAAAATAGAAAAAGACATTTTCTATTAGTTGACAACATTGAGTCAGTTTTTACTCTGGAAGGAAATTTTTTAATGCAAAAAGGACACTTTTTCTACTGAGGAGCAAGAAGTGTGCTAATTATTTTTGTGAAGGGCAAGAAGGATGCTATTTTGTAAACCAAAGGGCAGGCAGGGTTCAGCACCCTTCTGAAACCGTCTTCTGGGGGAATCTGATATACATATATATATATGTACATATATCACTGGCACCCGGCTAATCGAAAAGCACCCAAAATTTTTATCATGCAGTGAAATGAAAAGTTTTAAGAAAACTGTGACTTGCATATTTTATAATCTATGTATAAAGTTTTTTATATGATGTTTGAAATTTCATGTTTTCTTAGCATTGAACCCCCCCCCCCCCAAAAAAAAAAAAAAAAAAAAACTAAATAAATAAATAAAATAAAATAAAAAGGTACTTTTCTGTTATACGGACACCATGCCAAAATGTATGCTAATGCATAATGTATGTATGTATATGTATGCTTGGTGACAATGGTGTCTGTATAACAGAAAAGTATCCTTAAAAAAAAATTTTACTAAGTTTTATATTTGAAGCTGAATTTCTAAATCTAGAATCAATAATTATGTCAGACAATATTTACTTAGAAAAGCTACTGAAAGATAAAATATCTCATTTAGATAAACTTGCAACTTCATTAGAGATTAACTTTTTTCTCGTTTTCGTTTACTTAAGAAGACCAAGCTTACTATATTTATGTTAAAATTTTTTAATAAAAACTATTTTGTTGTGTAAAACATAAAATTTTCTCAAAATTTGTTTACTAAATCTTAATAGTTTGTTTTTTGTGAGTGTAAAAAGCAAATTGTCTGTTTTCAATTAGTTGATCTTAAATTTTGCTAAGTAAAAAAAAAAAAATAGAAAAAGACATTTAGAATATTGTTTTATATAAGTTTTTATGCTAAATGACATATATGTTTTAATGTCTAATTTATATTAACTTTAAAAATATTTATAATCATCAATAAGTTAACTATTTTGAAAATATGGGATATAGTATATAAAAAAAATTGTACATTTTTGAAATCATGATATTTACGAATCCTGATTTTTGTGTATATAAGATAAAATGCCTTCAGTATAAAATAAAATTTTCTAGTTTATTATATCGGTACTTTTCAGTTAGCTGGGTGCCAATGAAATATATACACACACCCATATATATGTGTATATATATTTCACTGCCCCCCCCCCCCCTTGGCTAACCGAAAAGTACCGTTATATCTTACCATTTTTATAATGGGCTTAAGTCTAATTTTTAATAGACCCAATTACATGCAATATTTTTTTTTTTATTATTGATATGTTTATTTTTACATGTAAGTTTTTAAAGATACTATATTGCAATGTTAAAATATTGGCTATTTGTTTCTAGCTCATGCTGAATTATTGGCAAGATTAAAATTTTAAAATATGGCTATCACTGGTCAAAGTATATATCTTCATAAGCAGTCTACTAGTGTGGACAAAATGGGAGAAATAAAAGTAAGTTAATTTTTGTTTATTTATTTGATAAGTATTGTGTTATGTGCTTAAATTATAAGCAGGGCGGATTCGCGGTGAAAATTTTGAAATCCCGCCCAAAAAATTTCAAAATTTTCGGAAAATTTTTTAATAAAATGCGTTATTTTATTTACCTGCAACCGAACGATAAATTTCGGGATTTTTTTTTTCCCCCCGCAACCGATCGACGAACTTTGCGTTTCTTTCGCGACAGATCGATGAACTTTGCTGTTTTTTCCGTGACAGATCGCCGAACTTTGTGGTTTTTCTAGATTGACGAACTTGGCGTTTTTCCCACAACAGATCCGCGAACTTTTAGTTTTTTAAGCGACTGGTCGACGAACTTTTCGTTTTTTAAATGACTGATTGACGAACTTTGCGTTTTTTAAGCGACAGACCAATGAACTTTGTTTTTTTTCCGCGATAGATTGGCGAAATTTGCTTTTTTTCCGCTACTGATCGACGAACTTTGTGGGTTTTTTTGCCGATAGATTGACGAACTGCGTTTTTTCCACGACAGATCTACGAACTTTGTGTTTTTTCCGCGACAGATCGACGAACTTTGTGTTTTTTCCGCGACAGATCGACGAACTTTGTGTTTTTTCCGCGACAGATCGACGAACTTTGTGTTTTTTCCGCGACAGATAAGACTAACTTTGTGTTTTTTCCATTACAGATCGACGAACTTTGCGTTTTTTCCGAGATCGATCGGCGAAATTTGTGTTTTTCCTGTTTCTATCGACAAAATTCGTGTTTTCTTTTTCACGATCAACCGACGAAATTTGCTTTTTTTCCGCGATTGGTCGACGAACTTTGCGTTTTTTTCGCGATCGATCGACGAAAATCGCATAACTTTCCAAACACTTCACAGAATACTGTGGGCTCAAATAAATGGCAATAACAAAAATGAAAATCCTAATTATGAATATATATGAATTAATAAAATGAATTTCATCAAAGTATCGCAAAAAAAATCCGAGAAATTAGTCAAATGATCGTGGGAAAAAATTGCGAAATCTGTCAAATAAACTCTGGGAAAAATCAGGAAATTAGTCAAATGATTTCAGTAAAAAAATCACAAAATCCATCAAGTGATTTCGGGGAAAAATCGCGAAAATAATCAAACGATCGCAGAAAAAATCATGAAATTCATTAAACGAATGAGAAAAAAATCGCTAATTTTACAATCGCGTAAAAATCATGAATTTTCTAATGAATAAGTGCAATTTCTTCTTATTTTCTGTTCAGTTGTTCCAAAAATGCAAAATATTTATTCAAGGGAATTTATTTCTGTTTCTGCACTTGATAAATTTTAGGAATGTGTGTGTGTGTGGGAGGGGGGGGGGGGGGACTGAAACTTTGCACAGGGTGCAAATTTTCTTTTGCATGATCCTCCCTTTTTTTTTTCTCAAAATATTTAGCTTTTTCCTCTCCAGTCGCTCCCCCTCTCCCACACACTTTCCTCCCATAAAATGGACTTCTGAAAACAGAAGTTCTGTTGTTCTGATTGACTTATGTGTTGTGAGTTCTAAATAAATGTAAAAAAAAAACTGATGCATCAACTGCATAGTTGCAATATGCATTTTCCATTTCAAAATCATCCCAGAACGGCACGTTTCTATAAGTGGAACATTCAAAAAGTGAAGTTATTTTAATCCGATTATTATGAGATTCTTAAAAGTACAGCACGATTTCAGCTTACCTTGATAATGTGCACTAGTGAATCCAAAGTGTGGCGCTCTGGGTTAGATAAATGGATTTTTCATGCAGAATTATCAGATTTCTTCCAAATTTTGTATATAGACTCATTGTGGTACGGAGCTTCCCTGATTAGTTTTGGGGGTTCATTGGAAAAGTTTAAAGGGGAACAAAGGCTAACCCCCCTCCCTCCCCTTAATTTAGATAAATTGGTTTTTCATGCAGAATTATCAGATTTGCTCCAGAGTTTGTATAGAGGTTCATTGTTATAAGGTGCTACACTGATTAGTTTTGGGGGTACATTGTAAAGGTGAAAATAAGCAGTCGCCACTCGTCGATTAAACTTTAAAAACTGGCCATTAAAAATATGGAAAGATCCAGCCAAATGCAGGATTCCTGATTATCATTTTCCCCTAAATTTCACGATTTTTCCGTTCGACGTAATTTGTACGCCCCGTTGGAAGAAATTTATGATTTTCTGTACATAATCGACGAAATTCATGATCTTTCCGCGTCCGATTGATAAAATTCATGATTTTTTAGGAGTGCAATCGACAAAATTCATGATTTTTATGCACATAATCGAGGGAATTCATGATTTTTACATGCCCAGTTGATAAAATTCATGACTTTTACACGCTCGATAGACGAAATTCAAGATTTTTACGCTCCCGAATGACCAAAATCAAGATTTGTATTTAGCTGTTCGATGAAATTTAAGATTTATACGTAGCCGATCGACGAAATTCAAGATATTTATGTAGCCGATCGACGAAATTAAAGATATTTACGTAGCCGATCGACGAAATTGAATATTTTTCTGCACCTGATCGACTAAATTGAAGATTTTTCTGCACCTGATCGACTAAATTGAAGATTTTTCTGCACCTGATCGACTAAATTGAAGATTTTTCTGCACCTGATCGACTAAATTGAATATTTTTCTGCACCTGATCGACAAAATTGAAGATTTTTCTGCACCTGATCGACAAAATTGAAGATTTCTCTGCACCTGATCGACAAAATTGAAGATTTTTCTGCACCCATTCGACGGAATTGAAGGTTTTTCTGCACCCATTCGACGGAATTGAAGATTTTTCTGCACCCATGCGACGGAATTGAAGATTTTTCTGCACCCATTCGACGGAATTGAAGATTTTTCTGCACCCGATCGACGAAATTGAAGATTTTTCTGCACCCGATCGACGAAATTGAAGATTTTTCTGCACCCGATCGACGAAATTGAAGATTTTTCTGCACCCGATCGACGAAATTGAAGATTTTTCTGCACCCGATCGACGAAATTGAAGATTTTTCTGCACCCGATCGACGAAATTGAAGATTTTTCTGCACCCGATCGACAAAATTGAAGATTTTTATGCACCCATTCGACGAAATTCATGACTTATGCACTCTATCAATAAAATTCATGATTTTCATTCTCCCGATCTACGAAATTCATGATTTTTACGTTGAATGATGACATTTATTATTCTTACGTAGCTGATCGACGAAATTTAAGATTTTTCCTCGTCCGAAAGACTAAATTCATTATTTTTATGCACACTATCGACAAAATTCATGATTTTACATGCGATATCGACGAAATTCATGATTTTTACGCTCTTGAATGACTAAATTTGCAATTTTTTCTGAAACTAATTGCCGAAATACACACTATTCCTGAATTTGTGGAGATTTTGGCCTGCTGGCTACAAGTTGTGCATGTGTAATGCATTCATGATTCATATCATGTTGTGGGTTATTATTTAGTACATAAACATACCTATTTATTATTGTCAGACCTTCATTCTATACAAATAATTTTTTTGAAAAGTACTTATGTAGTTAGTTAAAAAGTACCTAAGCTAGTGTGACTTATGTAGTTAGCTACATAAGCATGTTGTGTAGAACTTTACTGTTAACTTATTTTAAAATAGATTGGAAATTATCTGAAGTTTATTCAAAACAATATAAATTAAAACATTTTTATTTAGTACATAAATTACTTTTTTACTGTAAAGTCATTGTATTTTAAAAAAATAAATATTCAGTGACATACCTGTACTTACTGGCTACTAAAGAAATTATTCTCATTAGCCAGTGGCTACTAAACGAAATTCCTTATTTTCACCTTTAGTTCATTGGTTACAAAGGGGGAACGAGGGGCTAATCCCTCCCCCTTAATATAGTAATAGCCTTTGAGCTCAATGCCATCAATCAGTTTAACTGGACGCTTTTCTTTTTATTTTAATGGTACTATCAAGTTGTTTGCCGTCAAATTTTGGTGGGTTTCATCTAGTTTTCTTTTATTTATTAGGGTTGATGTGCGCCAGGTTTTGTTTTAATGAAAATGTTTGTCCGATTCAGGTTGATGATTTTTAAGTTAATTTTTTTTTGTCCGGTTCAGTTAGAGTTGTAGGTTTACTTAATATAATGTTTAGCAGGCTTATTTTCAGGTTGGTTTGTTGTGTGGCTTAGTTCATTGTGGTCACATATGGGTTTTGCGGGGCTGATTGCAACTGTCTTAATCCAGTGCAGTATTCTATTTTATGTGCATTAATTCCAGGGAAATAATCAAATAAAACTGTGGTGTCTTATTAAAAAAAAAGAAAATCCAATCATTGTTAACAACAGATTATGCAATCTGATGCAGAATTTCATCTAAAAGTGTTAAAAGGAAATTATAACTACAATCATCAAAACTTACTCAAACCAGGGTTGGCAGGTTTCTGACAGTTTAAACTGTCACTTCAAAAACCTAATCAGAAACCTCGAATACTACATTGATATGTAAAATTTCACATTAAATGTCATATATATACAACATTAGATGTAATGTTTAAAATGTTACTATTACTGTAAATCAATAATTAATATCTAGTGAAGTGTTATTGTTAAGTGTAATTTTTTAACTGGGTAAAATTGTTTTTAAGTAATTAAAACTGCTCACATGAGCTGCACATTTTTTCCCTTACTTAAAATATCTTAAATGTGCCCATAATTTAAAACAATATCATCTTCTTCCTGCAGCATGGCTTAAAGAGTGTAAAGAATCATAGAATCCCAGCTGCCAAGTGATACCTGCTGGAATAGTCAACTGAACATTTTATGGAGCCCTGAAACATTTTATGGAATCGGAATATTTCAGAAAATTATGGAAGAGCATAAGGAGGATGCAAGGAATATTAGAATTTCCCAACTAGTTAATGATTTTAATTTATGCAGTGCAAATATCTTATTCTTCAGTTAAAACCCATAGGTGTTTCATTGCATTAGATATTCTTAAACGGGATACTGCTACAATTGCTAATGCATGTCATGTTTGATCAAGTCTTCAGAAAAAAAGTTCACTTCCCATATTGAAAATGTGCATAATAAGAATGAATCAAATCATGAAACTTTGAATATTTTTTGTTTGATTTTGCATCTCAACCATAACAGTGAAGGGTTGACTGATGCAGAAATTTATTCAGCTTGCACATGGACTACAGAAAGCAGGGGTCGATGCAGGTTTTTTTTCTTGGGGCCCATTTTGTAAAAATTAAAGGTTATTTTTGTGAAATTTATTATATTTTTGTGAAAAATATTTTTTAACAAAAGTTGAAATCCAGTTTATAAATGCTTGGTTCAAATTTTATTAACAAAAACATTTTAAAATCTTTTTGCTGAAGTTTTCCTCTCTGGTGAACTTTTTGTTTACAAATTACACATTTTAAAACATCATAAAATAATAAATAGATAATAAATAGTAATTTTTTATGGAATAGAATTTTGTGAAGGGAGCCCATTTTATTAAATACATTTTTGTGAAGGGTCCCCAAATAGGCCCCAAATTTTTCCTGGATCGACCCCCTGGAAAGAATAGATAAATGTTTACCTGTATGCTGGTAACGTAAATCACATTTCTTAATAAGGGTGTATAATTTTAAATTCAAAATTAAATTTAATTACAGCT
The DNA here is from genome assembly GCA_963931845.1 of Maratus michaelseni. Lineage (NCBI taxonomy): Eukaryota > Metazoa > Arthropoda > Arachnida > Araneae > Salticidae > Maratus > Maratus michaelseni. Next base: position 444,140,923 of record OZ007589.1, on the reverse strand, counting down.
ATTGCAATTTAAACTTAAATTATTTACACTAGTTTGTATCTGAAATAGTAAAAACTTTCTTCTGGTCTTTGATAAAAATGCATTTGTAACTTTTTTTTTTTTTTTTTTCAGATTCTCCTTTTTTCAGCTTATGGTGGCAAAGATGCACATAGTGCAACCAGGAAAATGAGGTCCTAATATCTTCGCAGAAGCAGATAATTCTCCAAGTGTCTGCGACGGATATTTCAGCGTCAGAAAATAATCTGCAGGTAAACTATGTTACAATTCAGGATTGGCAGGTCTTTGACATGTGTCCGTTTTTGAGAGTTTAAACTGCTATGTCAAAAACCTCCAATACTACATTGATATGTAAAATTTTACATTAAATAGTACTTAACTTATATTATATGAAACAGTACAACATTATACATAATAAATAAGTCTTTTACTGTATATCAATTAATATCTAGTAAAGTATTACTGTTAATGCAATTTTTTAACTTGATTTCTCGATGCACCGGATATCTGGTTTGGCCGAATACTTCAGTATCCGGTTGCCGAATAGCGACTGATTTTTTTAAATTCATGTTTTTTAACATTTTCAGAAAAAATTAGTACGAAATAAATTTGCTTCTTACCAATATTATCCCGTTAAAACAATGTCAGTAGAAATAAATATTCATATTTTCACAAAAATGAAATTATAGGACTTGGATATAAATGAAAATATAATATTTAAAATATGACAGCTAATTATTTATAATTAAATGCAAGTTATGGTGCTCAGCATTTTCAGGCTCTGTTACTTTTTTTATCACATACACTGGCGAGAAAAATTAAAGGAACAACCATAAAAAGGTACTTTATGTGAATTCTATTGCGGGAACTTCAATGAAATTTGATTGTTTGGTAACTCAATGTTAAAGTCATCATGTAGTCCAATGAGATTAACCTTTGCTACAGAAAAATATGCAAATTTTTGATCCTGTTCTTTTGGTTCGTTTGAAAAGGAGTACATGTGGCTGATTTGAAGTCTAATTTCAAGAATTTTACGTGTAGTTGCAAAAAATTTTCGCTTGTAGCAGGTGGAATATGTCATCCAGAAGACATTTGACCGATTGTGAGAAATGGCGTGCGATAGAGAGAATGGAAGCAGGAAAGACAAACACAGGGGTCTGTAAAGACTTAAAAATAGCTAAATGCGCTATGTCAAGAATCTAGTAAGTATTTAAAAACACTGGTAATGTGCAGAGACAACAAGGTCAAGGTCGAAAATATGCCACAACAGACTGACAGGACCGCTATTTGGCAACGATTGCTAAAAGAAACAGGCAACTGACGTCAGTTCAGATTGCAAGGGAGTTCACTGCAGAAACAGGAACTCGATTATCCAGATTGACAGTGAAGAACAGGCTGCATAAAAGAGGGCTGTATGCAAGGAAACTCATGATTTGTATTCCACTAACTCCGGCAGCGAAATGCGCCCGGGTAAAGTGGCGCAGAAATCATCGTCATTGGAATACCACGGACTGGAGCCGAATTCTCTGTACCGATGAATTCAGATTTTGTTTGGAGAGTGATTTCACACGTGTTACAATATGGAGGGAAAAAATCACATGCAATAAGGTTGCAAACATCCGTGAAAGGCGTCGATACAAAGTTCCTGGAATCATGGTATGGGCTGACATCATTTTGAATAGCCGCACTGACCTACACTTTTTAAACAGTGCAACTGTAAATGCTGAAATATACAGAAATGAGGTTCTTGATTCTCATGTCAAGTTTAGGGGTGCAATCGGTAATAACTTCGTATTAATGGATAATAATGCGCAACCTTATCGTGCTGCACTAGTGACTAATTATCTTGAGGGCGAAGGAATCTAGCGAATTTAAAGGCCTGCATATTCTCTGGATTTAAATCCGATAGAACATGGTTTGGATGCACCAGTACACCGACTTGCATCTCAGCAACCCCCAACTAGTACTCTCCAGGAGCTTCGGAGAACTAATCATCTTGAGTACATATCCTTACCGCAAGCACTTCTGGTTAATCTAATCCACAGTATGGAAAATCGCTGTAAAACTTCCATTTCGGTCAGGAGTGACCACACACCTTATTGATTTTTCCTGTGTGTCTCTAACATATTGTAACAGTAAAATTTCCTTATCTTCTCTTATATCGCACAGTCCTATGTTTTTATGTAAATTTATTTTTTGCAGAAATAGGCAGTTCTGCATTCTGAATATATGTCAGGCATGACAAAATAAAGATCTTGTGCAAGTTGTATGTTCTTATCTGCAAATTTATTCAAGTTCGATGAGTTTTTATGGTTGTTCCTTTAATTTTTCTCGCCAGTGTATTTTCCTCCTTCTGAGAATAAGTGTTCACTCCTCTGGTTGTCTCTTTTTCTTGTGTTTTCAACAATTCTAAATTAAAAATGATTTTATTGAATCTTTTGTCACTATTTTGTCTATGGATGGAAAACCTGATAAAATAATTCTGATCATGAAAAGAAATGTGCCACTTTCTTGAATAGTTCGCTGTCTTCTTTCTACTACAAAAGAAGATACTTGCAGTGAGGAACTTCTCTATTTAAATTCTGTTAGAAAACATTTGTTATAGGAAAAGTAAGTAATAATATGTATGCGTATGTATGTAGGAAAAGAAAAATCTTCTTCAATAGAATGTTTAATATTTAAATATAACAAAGATTTATAAGTATGAAAAACAAAGAAATTACTTAATTGTTTATCTTTTTATGTTGAATGACCCTGAATAAAAAAAAAAAAAAAAAAAAAAAAACTACAGATATGTGTATTAGAATAGGCAAAACACAAAACATGATTAAATTTCTATACTTAATTACTAAAAAGTATTTGTTTTTAAGCAACTTTAACTTAATAAATGAGTTTAAATCTATTGTTAACATTTGAATGACATAAAATTATAATAATTTAAAGTTTTTCTTCTTTAAGCAAGCAATAAATAGAAATATTACTATTGAAATTAAAAACGAAAAAGTATTCAGCCGGATACTGGCTATTCGGTAAAATTTTGTACCGGATATTTGGTATCCGGTATTCAGCAAAAATTCACATCTGGTGCATCCCTAATATTTTCCCGCTATCTATAGATGAATTTTGCGATATTCTTCTGCAGCAGATGGCAGAATTTTTTTTTTTTTGGGTGGTGGGGGGGGGGGGGGGGGTTCTGCGACTGACTGAAGACATTCACGATTTTTTCCTGTAACCGACAGATGAATTTCTAGATAGTTTTCCCACGATCGATTGACGAAACTCGTGATATTTTCCTGCAACTGATTGACGATTTAACGGATTTTTTAATAAGTCTTGCTGGCAAAACTTGGGGGGGGGGGGTTTCACACTATTGTAGATGAATTTTGCTACCTGTGGTCGACTGGTGAATTACGCAATTTTTCCCACACCGACTGTCAAATTTTGAGATTTTTTTCTTCACGCAATCAATTAACAAATTTCGCAATATTTTCACGTGACCGTTTAACGAACTTTGCGAAATTTTTCTGTGCCCGATTGACAAATTTTCGGGTTTTTTTCCGTGACCTATTAGTGAAATTCGCAGGTTGAAATATTCAGATGGAATTTTTTTTTGCAAACCCAAAACGCTATGCAGCTATTAACAACAACAAAAAAAAAAACAGGCAGAGTGCATTTGCAGCTATAAAAGAAGAGACAGGACCTGCTTTTCACAGATTTTCTCTTTTGAACTTTCTGGCAAGATGCAAACACAGTATATGAGCAAACGCTGTTGTTCCATTGAGCAGGGATGTCAGAGAAAAAAAATTATATTTAGCTTGCAAAAAATAAGGAGATGCGCAGAAGATCATAGCACTCCTCCAGATGCGAAGCGAAAGTGCGGCTGCGGCATTGCACCCGCTGATGAAGTAAAAAAATCTGAGCCGAAGAAAATTCCATGGAAAGAAATCTGCAGAAGAGGGGAAAAAAATCTGTGACGTATGTCACCCATCTGAAACTTTCTGCTACAGGCAGTATCTTAATCTTAGCAATAAAGTACAATTGGATCGGAAGTTTTGTAAAGCATTCATTGAATGACATAAAATTATAATAATTTAAAGTTTTTCTTCTTTAAGCAAGCAATAAATAGAAATATTACTATTGAAATTAAAAACGAAAAAGTATTCAGCCGGATACTGGCTATTCGGTAAAATTTTGTACCGGATATTTGGTATCCGGTATTCAGCAAAAATTCACATCCGGTGCATCCCTAATATTTTCCCGCTATCTATAGATGAATTTTGCGATATTCTTCTGCAGCAGATGGCAGAATTTTTTTTTTTTTGGGTGGTGGGGGGGGGGGGGGTTCTGCGACTGACTGAAGACATTCACGATTTTTTCCTGTAACCGACAGATGAATTTCTAGATAGTTTTCAGGAATACAAGCATGTCATCGGGCTTGTTGCAGGTTTGTCTGCCTACCCAGACTTGCCATGTCTCCTGATTTTCACACATTTTCCTGCATTCCTGATTTTTGACATATTTCTTCTGATTTTCTTACATTTTTCCAAGTCTGTTATTTTTACTATCAAAAATTGCCTCAAATAAAAATTTAAATCTTCACTTTTGTTTTGTATGGGATTATGTAGAAAGAAAAATTTCCTCAGTTTGTAGTTTATCTAAATATAAAATGCTTGAATTTTTCTACATTTAAGAAGTAGTATATATTTTTTTCTTGAGTAAAAAGGATATTTAATCTTAAAAAACAGCCAAGCATAATTTTAAATTAAACTTCTACTAAACATGCTTGCATTTTTGAAAAATGTTTTCTACCAAAAAAAGCTTTTAGCTTTCTGAAATAAAATCTGATTTTTGGGTTCAGAACGTGGCAAGTCTACTTGCCTAAAACTTCTTGAAATAAGCATTAATTTTTAATAAGTTTTGTAGTGGAATCGATGCCTAGAGAGGGGGGGGGGGATGTGCCATTCTGTAAATCTTGTGGCAGTAACTTTCTTGTTTGGTGCAAAATTTGCTCTGCTGTGTGATTTGCAAATCTTAACAACAAACCTCAGCTACAGTGTATTCTCTATATGGTCAAAAGTCGTATATTTTTTTTCCCCCATTGACACTTGCTGCTCAAATAGAGTACGAATTCACCAAAGGATTTAATTTGGTTTCTGGTAACATTTGTCTATTTACTCATTATGTCTTCATATTTTAACACCAGGTTTTTTTATTTGGAATTGCTTTATCTATAGACAGGGTTTGAAATTCAAATTTTCCTAGGAGGGGAGTCTCCCTCCCAACATTTATAAATGGAGGGGGGAGTTGAACTGTTTGGAAGGGAGAAAAATAATCTATCCCACTATTTTATATGATATTTGAAGAATTACATTAATACAGACATGACAAAAAGTTTGAAAAAAATTTAAATCGAGAACCGAGAACTCAGAATGATTATATACAAAGTGTTTATTTTTAAAAAAGGAAGAAAATTGAGCTCTATATATACACAACATCTCTACATTTTTCAACTTTCACCAATGTTATGGACCTTTAACAATTGGGTTGCTAAATGAATTTCTGATTTTTTTTTCAATTTTGTGCACTGGAGATGAGTTTCAGAACCTTTACAAAATCTGATGTCTTTATTTTTAACTACTTGCATGAAAAATACATATTTGTGATGATGGCATCAATATCCATTTCTGAATAAAATTGTTTTATTATATCCTTAATGAAATAAAGGTAAAACTTGAATCCCTGGTATTTTCTTAGGTTCTATGTGCATTGAAATTTTAAGCTGATGTCCAAAGTTTGAAAGGGAAACAGTCAATTCATTTTTTCTGTTAGATGAGAAATGTTTGTTGACTTTAAAGCTCTTCTGAAATCCAAAAGAACTACTTTCTGACTTCTAAATTCATTTTTCTTCGCAAATACATGAAATTGCCAGGTGTTCTTATTCAGAAACTATGTATTCAAAAGACATTTTCCCTCTTTTTTTTTTGGTAAAGGCAGAAGTTTTTTCAGAAAAAACAGTCAAAGTCAGCATTTTGAACCTAATTTTGATGCACAAGAAAGGAAAAAACATATTCTCACGTAACATGATTCGCTGACAAGTTAAGTAATTTATTTATCAAAAAACACTATTTGATTCCAAATTGCTTTAATAGTCATGCCTGCCAATTGGGTACCTTTTATGTTTAAAAATGAGTAAGAAAATTTAGCGTTGTCGAGCAGGGAATTTGAGAATTACTTTAAATTGTCAAGTCCTAATTTCTGTAAATTGCAAGGATCAACTAGTTTGTTGTTTCTAAATGTTTCCTTGGAGTTCAGGAAAAATAAAATTCCATGTGCACTACAAGTTCTGCACAGTTCTAATCTCATTTCTGCTTAGTGCTGACTAGGCGAATTTGGTGGGGCGCAGCACATGGTGGACCTTACTGTCCTTTTGGTTCTTTTCCTATTTTGGTAGCAAAAAAAAATCTTGAAATACATCTGTCAGTCATCGGAATGTCAATAGGTCAAGGAAAAAAATTGCAAAATTTCTTGATCAGTTGTGGGGGGGAAAAAACACAAAATTTGTTGATTGGTTTCATGGAAAAAATTATGTATTTCTCCGATCTGTTGCAGGAAAAGTTTTTAACTACTTGCCTCTGTTGTGAGAAAAAACCACACCATTCGATAATCGGTCAAGGAAAAATATCAGTAAATTCGTCAATTGGCCACGGGAAAAATATCGTGAAATTTGTTGATCTGTCGGGGGGACGGGGTGGGTTGTAAAATTCACTGGTTTGTCACTGAAAAATATCGCAAAGTTTGTCAATTGGTCTCGGGAAGAAAGTTGTGAAAATTTTCGATCAGTTGCGGGGAGAGGGATGATAAATCACAAAAATTTTCAGTCTAACGCAAGGAAAATCGCGAATCTTGTCACTCTCGCAAGAAGAAACCATGCAATCAGTCGAGCAAAATATCGCAAAAATTGCCCATCTATCACGGGAAAAAAATCGCAAATTTGTCAATTGGATGCATAAAAATATTTCTAAATTCGTGAGCAGATTGTGAAGAAAAATCCCAAAAATTTTCATTCAGACGCAGAGAAAAAAAAGTGTTCATTTTGTCAATTTATCGGTCAGAAAAAACCATGAAATTCACCAATCTGTCGTGGGGGGAAAATCGTGAATTTCTTCAATCTATCTCAAGGAAAAAATCATAAATGTTGTCGGTTGGTTACTGGAAAACATCTCAAAATTGTCAATCAGTCGCTTGAGGAGGAAAAAATTACAAATATTTTCAGTTGAACACTGGAAAAAAAAATCATAAAAGCATGTTGGAAAAAAAAAGCATGCAAAAAAACCGATCACTCACGGAAAATATCGCAAAATTTGTCAATTGCTCATGAAAAAATATTGCAAAATTTGTTGATATGTTGTGGGAAAAAATTGCAAATTTTGTCAATCTGTCGTGGGATCCTATCGTGTCAATCCCCACAAAATTTTTTGATCGGCATGAGAAAATATTTGTCAGTTGGTTGCGGGACTTGATCTTCGCTTCAAAAAACAAATTTCTTCGGAAAATGGTAATTCTTTTTTGGGCCGGAGCCTTCCGTCCTCAACATTCTTTTGGGTGGGATTTCAAAATTTTGGGCATGAATCCCATCATCCGACCCTGAAATTCAAGCCTTGTATAGATTTATTATTTAGAGTGGTTTTTCTGTAATTTTCTACGTTATGAAATTAGACAACTCAATGTAATTAACTCTTAACAAAACTCAATACAATTAAATATTGAGAGTGTGCTATTGAAGGATTTAGAAACAAATCTATTGGTAAATACTGTTTGATATTAATTTATATCCGAACGGAATAGCTGCTGCAATAATAGTAAATATTTATGCACTGTATGATTGTGCATAAATGTTATATACAGTGTTGTTATAACTAAAGTTACCCTGCTTAGACCTGGTTGACAGATATTGATGAAACTTTGAATATAAGTTATATGGGGGAGGCGGAGGGGAGTTGCAAAATTCACCATTCCATCACTGAAAAATATTGCGAAATTTCTCAAAAGAAGCCGACTCAGACTCCGGCTGTTTTTTTTTGTTTGTTTGTTAGACAGTTTGAAGTGAAATTAAACCAATTCTCAATATGCTGTCTGGTGTACATTGTAGATGAAAACTGTAGTTATTTCAAATAAAATTTTAATCTTTATTTTATTTTTCCTTTCCATCAAAAATTTTTCTGCTCTGGGGAACCTTATTACTCTACTTTCCCCTTTTCAAGTCCACAAATCTGAAATAGTAAAATTTCTGTTTTCTTTTCTTCTTTAGATTTCGATAGTTGGAATTTTTCGGGTTTGTGGGATATGAAATTGAAAAATTAGTAAATCATTTGAGAATTTCTAGCTGAGCAAGTTTATTGGCAGGCATGCCCAAAAAGCTGTTGCATCTGAAAAAAAAGTAAATTTGTTAAGTCTGTGGCAATATTGGAAACTTCATCATTTGATTGCGAAAAATAATTGTGAATTTCATCCATAGATTGAAAATAAATCGTGATTTTCGTCAATGTATCTCAGAAGAAAAAAATATGAATTTCGTCTATCGGTCATTGAAAAAGTTGCCAATTTTGTTAATCGATGGCTGATTAAAAAAACGTGATCTTAGTCTATGAAGTGGTTAAAAAAAGAAAGAAAAATTCTCCAGTCAATTGCATTAAAAAATTGTTGATTTTGTCAGTCATTGTAATATATCTGGAAATTTGTCGATCAGTTGATAAAAATCGTAAATTTCGGCATTCACTTTTCGAAATATCGTTTTTTGTCATTCATCTGTGTAAGAAAAAAAAAAATCTAATTTCTTCAGTCTCATCAATCAATCCCTGAAATGAATCTCAAAATTTGTCGACCATTGGTTGATAAAAAAAATCTCGAAATTTCAGCAGTCGACTCGCTGTGAAAAAAAATATTTTGATTTTGCCAGTAAGCCATAACATATAATTGCGAATTTCTTCTGTGCCTTCAATTTCGTCAGTCAAGCAAAAAATCACAAATTCCTTCAGTTAGTCGTGGTGAAATATCATGAATTTCTTCAATCAGTCTCTGCAAATATTACTGATTTTGTCAATCTGTCATTGAAATATATCATCAAATGTGTTTATTGTTCATTGATTAAAATCTTATTTTTCAGTCACTTATGGCTTAAAAATATCGCTGATTTCGTTAGTTGGTCATTGAAATGAATCAGGAAAATGTGTCGATTGTTCGTTATTAAAAAAATGCATATTTCGGCAATGGTGGAAAAAAAATCTTATTTTGTCAGTCGGTCATCGAAATATATTACAAAATTTGTCAATCATTTTTGTCAATAAAAATAGTAATTTTTGGCAGTCAGTCACGGTAAAACAAAAATCTCAGATTTCTTTCTGTAGCTTTCCGAAATTTCTTTTAATTAAAACCCTATCTTACCACAACTAATTTGTCTTGTTAATTTATATGCAAATAATGTACTAATATTGTATTCTTAAATATTTTCTAGCTTCAGTGAGACACGACCAACTGTTTGAAGATGCTGCTGTTAGTGACATTCAAAGCTGGATAGCCAAGTGGCTGCGATATGCAACAGATAGAGAGTTGGGCTGTCGAAAAAAAAAAACCCTAATGTATCAGAAAATTTTGATTTTAATAAATAAATAAATAAATTACCATGTATTTGTATTGTCATTTCTTTTTTTTTTTCCAAATCTTAATATCAAAATTTTTATTACATACAATTTCAAAGGTTTTGAAATATCAATATTTGTATGGAGTTAAATAAAATTTGTTCCAAAGTTGGATTTTTCTTTTTTTTTTTTCTTTATCATTTCAGAGGATGAAGTCAAAAAAGGATCTTTCAAAGTTTATTATACTTTAGCCAAAAATGTAAAATACTTTATAAAATTTATCTCATGTTTCTTTTAAGTATATCAACAGTTTTAAATTATCTGCACAAACTAAAAAAGTCAGTTTTTATAAATAGCCTTGACTTGACAATAGCTTTTCCTGTTTAATTAAAAATAAATTGTAAGGTAGTTTATTAGTGAAGCTAATCTAAAACATAAAAATCAAAGTACAACCAATATTATTGCAGTTTGATGACAAATTTAAACTTTTAAAGTATTGTTAAGTATGTAAACAATGCCATTTTTGAGAAACAAATTTTATTTTTGGCATAAATATTTTCAAATCTTCAATTATTACTAATTTGATACTCTGCATTTTGTTTTGGAGCAGCTTTTCAGTGTTCTTAAGGTCGAAATGTGAAGCAACAGAAATGTTACTATAGTGATGACTATAGTACATTTTATGATGAATGTGATCAAGTTATTCATGTGAGACATAAATAAAATATAAATAACATACACAGGCAGGTGTGGGAGAATTAACAGAAAATTTTATCAGACAATGATTTACTTCACTAGCCTGCAAGATACAGTTAAACATTGTTATGACCAGATGTAAGTAACTGAAAAAGAAATACTTTATTACTTTTATAAATCATTTCATAATCTTTTGAATAAAAATATTGAAAAAAAAAAAACTGTTTACTGAAGATAATTGAGGTGGTCAGAGCAAGAAAGAGATAAGCCACATTTGTAAACTTCTGAGATATCAGTTTGAAAGTTATATCAAGAACTCAAATCAAGATATATAACCTAAAGTTTTTTCGCCAATGTCTTAGTAACATTTGAGATATTCTGAGTCACAATATGGCATTACTTTAATGATATTAATATTACGTTTTTTGTAAATTAGCTATCTTTATTGAGGTAAAAAACGAAACTTGTCACATAGGCTGCCACCAAGTGACATTAGAAACAAATTATATGTTTTATATTATAATTTACAATATTGAGCAACAGATTACAGTACTAGATTTATTTCACTAAAAATGTGACTTGGGACTTTCTTGCCCTGACCCCCTCAATTGTTGGGTAAAGCCAGATCAACTATTTAAAGTGTAGTACATTTGGAAAATTGTAAAGTTTTCTGAATAAACATGTTAGGAAGTCTGCCATTATAATTTTAGAAAAATTTAGTGTCTAGTGGCTAATTAAGCAAACATCACATTTTGCATAGTTTGTTCAAAATATCAACTTTTATCAAAGATAAATAAAATGTTTAATTTAACTTTTTTATTGTATTTTAAAAGTATAACTTAATGTAGAAATTTTTCTTTTAAAAAAAAATGGTGGTATGTTCATTTAATACTAGTGATGTGAGAAATATAAGTCAATTTTTTTACAGTAAACTTGTAAATAAAAAAAGACCGGCTAGAAAGGTAAAAGGGAGTTGTATCATTTATTGTGTTGTCCTCTAAATGTTTCTTAATAAAAACCCACCCGTACTACATCAAATATTTCACTAAAGTCAATTTTTTTTTTCTCTTTTTCTGCACCATTTATAATAATAAAAATACGTAAGGAATCTTATTTAGTTTTAAAATAATTTAAATTAACAATTTCAGAATTCTGGCAAAGCATGAACTTAGATTTTCTTGTAATAGAATTTTAGAATGATCTACATATTTTATTTTATTTTTACGTTAAACCATTAATATGTAATAAAATGCTCCATATTCCGCTGATTATGTGTGTGTTTTTTCAGGTAACAAGGATTATATATATATTTTTTAATTCTTTATTAGATTTTATACAGAAAGAATTTTAAGTTTTTTTTTTTTTTTTTTTTTTTTTTTTTTTAGATGACAGCAAAATATATAATAATAATATTAAAAAAAAAATCAAAGCATTAAATATTTTTTCTGAATAGCTTGAAATTTGATTTGCCTTAAAACCTTAAAAAAAAAAAAAAAAAAAAAATCTTATGTATGTCAACTAGGAGTGATAAATGACAATAACGGAATAATTTTTTTTTTTTTTTTTTTTTTTTTTTTTTTTTTTTTTTTTTTTTTTTTTTGGGGGGGGGGGGGGTGTCTGAAAACTTTAAATGTATTTTTAGAAGAACTTTGATTTCACTAATTTTAGTATGCGGTAAATTAGGTTACTTGGAAATTTTACAGATATTCTTAAGAAATGTTTTTTTACATTGATTTGCACATAATGTAGTTGTGCTATGAAAGTGGAAGTATCTGTCGTAAATTTTTAATTTTGAATCATTTATATTGAAAAATAGATTTTTTTTAATTTAAAATTGGTACTTTTGCTAAAAGTGGCAAATTTTGACATTTTTCAAATTTCTAGTTCATTGCACTGACCAAGAACAAAAGAATGTGGCAATGAAAAATTTTTTAAATGAATAGACATTTATATAAAAGATTTAAAGAAATCGAAAAAACAAAACTTGGTATCTGTATTTAGTTAAAGAATTGAAGTTAAGTACAACACCATAAAATGATAAATTGAGCATGTGAGTGGAAAAAGCATAACATTAGAGCTGATGTAAATGTTAAGGAAACGCCAAAAAAAAAAAAAAAAAACGCATTTCAAAGTAAAAAACTGATTAATTTTATTTATCAATGAAACTATTTCATTTCATTTTTTGTTTTTAGAATGTTATTCTTTTTCCACACACCTGTTCAGTTAACTGCAAAATATGAAAAGAAAAAAAAATCTTCAGTTAGCTTTTGACAATAAAAGTTTAATTATTTTTATTTATAGAACTAGGATAAATTAACTTGCGTATTTTCCATTTGTTCCTTTCTTTACATAACAGTAGAGGAGAATAAGCTACTATAAATAAACTTGCTTTTATAAGCTAAGAAATTTTTTTTAGTTTTCAATACTATGAAATTCAATTCTTTACTGTTCAATATTAATTAAATCAAAAATATTCGCCGACATGCGTATAAATGTCGATAGATTGTCACAAAATCGATATTGATCATAAATATACGTCGAATATAAGGCACAAGAACGATATTCATCGCATATACGTCGAAAATAAAAGCAAAATGATAACAATTAGATATAAGCAATACCAAATTAGTGTCATTTTGTTTACGTTCTTGTGTCGGTCAAATCGGAATTCAAGCATATTTGTATCGAATACGTATCGGATATATCGCCGGTGGCCGTCGTTGTGTCAGATTTTTGGCTGCAAATCGATAACCAGTCCACGTATCGCTAAAGATACCAGAAAAGTTGACAAAATCGAAACAGTTCTGTTAAGATTTGCTGTTATCGGTATAGCACCTCTAGTATTTGATGATAGGTATCTTTCTTGTATCAATCTGTCAGCTCTGTGTTTGCTGGGATGCGATACAAATATTGTTGGTTAGTACTTCGCTTTTTTTATATCTTTCAGATCTAAAGGCTGAAAAGTTCAGTAAATTGGATAAAATTTGATCCCTGGATTTTTTTCAGAATCTTTTAGAAGCAATCTAATAGGTCCAGAATAAGGACCACCTTTTGCGAAACCGTACATTACCAGAAGGAGTTGTCTTAGTGGCAATTCAATAGTACGTAACATAGATATATTCCATTGAATTGGTCTTCCAATGTAGGTCTCAAGCAAACGTATTACTCCGCCTTTCCATCCCGTGTTCGCATTCGTTCTGTCACATCCAATTACCGATAGGTTCTGCAAAATCATATAGATTTTTGTAAATGTGATAAAACCCTGATCTATTTTTTTTTCCACTTTCACCAGCAATAACCGCTATATACTTGCTACCTGGTTCTTCTATTGATGCTACATGCGCTTCTGATGTGAATTTTCGCTGACCAGATATTTGTTGAAAGTTTTAGTGCCCATCAAAATACAAACTCTTAATGTGTCCCCCTTCCAATACCCATAAATCATTTTCCCTTAGTTACATCCTTTTTTTGCCAGTTCCCTTCTCACTTTGTTTTTATCACCTATAGGTTTCCTGCCCAGTTGAAATTAAATGGAAATCAGCCACTACGACTGTATTAATTTTGTCCACCGCTGTACGTGAGGCACCAGTTAAATCTGCAACCAATGTTGTATGAGGCATAGAAATTTTCATTTGATTTGTCGATATTAATGGCATATCAGTTGGCTTGCGTTTTCCCGAAAGAGGATAAATCCACTCGTAATCTTGATCTGTATTTTTTGTATCCGCTTCTGATTCGAGATCTGTTTCATTATCTTCCAAAATATTATGATATTTCTTATTTTGAAATGTTCTGGACATTGATATTTTTTTTCTTGTCCGGACCAACAGATATTTTCATTTTTCGGCTTACTCTTTTTCCCTTTTTATAGTTGCTGGGTTGTTACCATATCCACATTTCCGATAGCTATTTTTCTTAGTGTAATTTGATCAATTAAAAATTGTTTTTCTCTCTTAGGAACTTTTGATTTTTTTATCCGTTGTTACACGAATACAAGTCTTATCACTTACAAGCACAAATTTAAAAAAAATTTGCAGAATTTGCTTTAAATTTCTGTAGCTTCGATTGGAAAAATGACATATTTCTACTCTTAGCATCTTTCATAACGTTCTTATATTCACAATGACCAGATAAAATCATGTTAATCACTAGCTTTATTGATACAACAGGAATGGAAGCACGTTCTCGTTTTCCAATGTATTTTTTTTAACCACAGCGGCCTTGCAGAAGGCGGATTTTTACTTTATTTTTCTTTTCTTGGAAATCTATTACTCTGATAACATCTAATCTGTCCTCATATGTTGTGAGAAATATAGCATCGGAAGGGAATGAATTATTCTCTGTTCCCGACAGCAGACAACTTGTGTTTTCTGGTGTCACTTTATTAATTAGTGCAATTAATAAAGTGAGTTTCTCCATAACAGTCGTTTCGTTTCATAAAAAAGAGAAATAGAAGAAAAAAGAAAAAATAACACAGAATGCAACGATATCCGAGAACGAGATCTAATTCTATATAATACTTGTGAAAATACAGTTAAATTCACCTTATAAACAATGAAAGCAGAAGAGTGACCTCTATCGTTCTGGAGGGAAACAAAGAACGACCGTCTTGTACAGGATAGGTTTTATTTGCGTGCGTACGGTATTATTAACTACATTTCAAATTTGTATATTATCTGTCTGCGTGCAATTCATGAAAAACTATGTAGTATTAATTTCATAATTAAAAATTTTATAAAAAGTTAAATTGCGTAATAAATATAGAATTATTATTTATAGTGCTTTTTAAGTAGACAAATAATGTCAATACTAATTTCGAAAAATAATTTTCATAGTAGTTTTTTTTAGAAAATTCGCTATTTTTCTCATTTTCTCCATTTTGTTTATGTCAGAGGGGGCACTGTTAAATATTGAGAGAAATTGAGAAATTTTTTTGTGGGTTCTAAATGAACGATTATGTTACATTTTGATTGGATACCAGTAAACATTTTGGAATATTTTTCAAAATATAATTTTTCACGAGAAAAGATTTTTTACTGTTTTTCAATGTCATAGGGGCGCTGTTAAATATTGAGAAATATTGATGAAAATGTTCGTGATTTCTAACTGGCCCATTACATAACTTTTGCTTACTATGCCAAAATAAGTTTCTAAAAAAACCATTCCGACCCACCCTAATATAAATCATCATACCCTATATAAAATCCGTATACCCTAACATATAATCATTCATAAATCATCTTACAAAATCAGGATCATTTATTTTTCTTTCTCTATAGCTTTTTAAACCTTTTAATCTTTAAATTTTTATATATAAATAAAATACAAAATATTTTCGAATACGGAATTCTATTTAAAATGTGAAAAACGAGTTAGCATTATGTAATTAAACTTTTTTTTTTTTGTTTACGCTTTTCCAAATTTAAATTTTCTAATAAAATTTCTATGCGCTGAGCTTGTCGTGCAATGGATAGAAATGGCTGGATAGAAATAAAAAAATAAAAATAAAAAACATCCGCTAAACGGCCAAAAAATATTTGATATTAAATATTTATGTGGCATGTATATCTCTCAGGAAAAGATTTTTTTATTTCTTTTACGTTTTCAAAATAATAATTATAAATATGATAAATAATTCAAACATTTTTGAGTTTGCAAATAAGGATTAAAATAACAGAAAACGTGCAATGCAAACGTTTCATTCTTTAACTAAATTTGAAAGTCGTATACTTTTTTCCCTTTTGAAAACCAAAAATTATAATAATTTATCTGTTTTATTTTTAAATTTTGATTTTATTTTAAAAAGAATAGCGTTGTTTTAATGAATCTTAATTAAACAAATATCGTTTAATTTATTAACGTTAATAAGATGTATTTTGTGTTTTTCATACCCTACTTAAATATAATTCATCAATAGCTTAAATATGGTAAATAAAGATCTTAAAAACAGTTTTTTGGTTCTTCTCGATTATCCCGTCGACCAATTTTCATAAAAAGAAAACTATCGCCAAACTGTAACGCCAAATAAACAAATGTAGAAATGGAAGAAGGTTGCCATTGGAATATCAAAATAAATAAATAATTAAATAAACCTAATACAAGAAATTCGGAAAAGTCCCACTCAAAAGGTGTCAACTATCAGTAAGTTAAAAAAGAAATTACATTATATTAATAAAAACAGAAAAAAAATTCTTGGATTTTTATTTATTTACATTATTTTTCTTAATTATCCTTTTTGGCTGGTGAATAAATGTTTGTGACGTCAGTTGAAACTGCTCTCTTGCACGTAACTATACATCGCAATATGTTTTCAATGCTTTTTCTGTAATAATATCATGGCACCGCCGTTTAAGGACGCAATTCTTATTTTAATTAACGAAATAACTAATGTATCAGTAAAACATAATGAAAAATACAGGTAAATGTTGAATTAAAAACTACTTGATGACATAACAAATCTATGTAATGCTTCTGACGTCAATTGAATGGAACGGCATTTTTGACGTTAAATCCTATAGTTTGCCGATAGTTTATTGTTATGAAAAGTGGTCAACGGGATAATGGAGAAGTACCGAGTTTTTATATATAAACTGTTTACGTTTGTTGGCTTCATCAAAGTTTTTTTCACGATAAATGAGAATTTTCTACAGATGCGCGATCTATAACGAAACTCAATCATTTACGTTTTTCACGTTAACTTTCAGATTACCAACGTTATTTTATTTTATATACTCGTAACCATGGAGTAAGTCAATCCATTATTTTCTTAAGTTAAATTAGGCTGTATTGTTAGATATTGAATTTGTAAGTGCTAAAATTTTAATAGTGTCTTTTATAATATATACATGACGTAGACTGGGAGGGAAAATTATATTCATTTCATTGAAATTTATTTAGATGGCTATTTCTTGATATCACAGATGGGTGATCTTAACAGTATAAGTCTGTTTTTTGTCCAACCAGTATATCTGCATATCTCACAGTGAAAATATAATATCTATGGGCTATTGAAAGAGTATAAGTCTAAGTGGAAGTTGACAAACTGCTTTAGAAAGTGATCATAACAGTACAAGAAAGAAATGCTTGCTATTATAGAGGCATGTACAAATGAAGCTCGCTCGGCAGTTCTATTAAGGAGAAAATGAATAAAGTAAACACTAAATTGAATAGTTACAACATGCATATTTGTATAGAAAAATGTCCCCCATAGCTTTGAGACATACATCCCAATTTTGAGATGGCGCACAGTGGAGTAGTTGACCCAAAAACCTGGACAAAAATGCAAAAATTAAAATTTCGTCAACAATTACAAAAATCATATTTTTTAATAGCTAATTGGCGCGTCGATCTATGTATATTTTTGGAACTTGAGTTATATCTAGTGGCTCCTGGCCTTGGTTGAAGAGGAAGGTATTTTGTGAGAAGACGTGTTTTTTGTTGATTTTAGGCATTATTTTTATGTTTAAATATAATTTTTTTGTGTCTCAATGAATTGTTGAATTGAAACTAAACAGGGCTTGTGTGTTTAACAAAGGTCAGAGCTTAGTGTTAAATTATGTGTAAATTTAAATAGTTTAGTTTTTAATGTAATAAAAAATATTAAATGTGTAAAAGGGTAATTTTTAAAGCATTTTTCGCTCTAATTTAAACATATCGGAAGGTTTTTAAATATGTGCCGGGCTTTGCCAGACGATGTTTGAATTATAATAGTATTAATTATAATCTTGAGTGCCAATTTCTGCAAAAAAATCTTCCGCATATTGTTGCCATTTTTTATGTAATTTTTTTTCGGGTGGACTACTTAAATCCCATTTTTTGTGGCAACCGAATTGAAAAGATAAAAACTTTATTTTTACTCTAGTATTGCATGTTTTTAGCTTACAGGATATTGCCTGAGAGCTTTTGCCCCTACATATCCTGTATGTATGCATGTACGTACCTATGTAAGTACGTATATACCTACGCAACTCGATACCTCTTGATAGAAATATCAGATCGGCTTCAAATTGTAAATACTTATTTACTGAAAAAATTGTCTCCAATTAGTTTCGGTTGCTCATAGGTAGAAAATAAGGGGAGAAAGGAGGGAATTAAAGAAATCTAGAGAAGACGCAGAAATGATTAAACGGTTGTAAATAACACTGGAAGTCATAAAAAGTGGGCATCGCATTGACGAAAAAAGTTCCAAACATCAGCTGATGAAACAGCAAGACTGTATGTGAACCTTTACAATTGCTACCCCATGATTCCAACAATGCACAAGGTTTTGATTAATTGTGGCACTGTAATTAAGAAAGCAGTCGTACCCATTGGCCAACGGTCAGAAGAAGTTGCCGAGTCCATAAACAAACTAGACAGTACCGTACAAAGTACTCAAGAAAGTGCAATAGAAAAGTTCGTAATATAGAAGTTTGCTATAGAGATGTTCCAAATTGGCTTCTTTTAAGCAGTGATCCTTTTATAAATTGCTCTAGACAAAGACCAAGGGAAAAGAGCAAGCCATACAGTAGCGAGACCCTACAACTTCTTCTTCCAGCTAGGTCTGATGGTAGTCCTGATAAACCCAAGAAGAGTGTGATGAAGAAGATGAAAAACAGAGTTCTGAAGAATCAGATTGAAACTGGTAATCTATTAAATACACTGAAAAACCAGCATCTCTATACTGTAGAGACTCCACTGTATTAAATGTATTATCAAATGTAAATAATCTTTATTAAATGTAAATTAAATGTAGTAATTATTATTAAAGTAAATTAAATGTAAAAAATAAATTTTTTGGATAGTACAATTAAATACATTTAATTAAACATTACTAGTAAATAAAAAAATCTATCAACAATTACCTTTCTCTTATAAACAGTAAACATTTAAGGCTGCTAGTCACTCGACTTTAAAACTCCCTTCGAGAATGTTAAGTCTATAGGCATGTGATGTATTCGTATTTTTAAAATATCTACTCAGTAAATTAATATTTTAACTTCTTTTTTTTTCTTTGTGCTCTTCTTAAATGATGTCTCTTTTTTATCTTAGTTGTCAAAATATTTATAAAATGTATACTTTCTATTATGTGAAGTGTTAAAATTTTACTTACATTTCGTCAGCTTTTAAGTTATAAAATATTAAACTAAGCTATGGATTTGTACTAAATGTAGCATACTACATAGTATGCTAAAAGTTAGTTCAGTGAAACGCTTAACAAAGTTAAACATTTCCATTCAGCCATTTCAGGGAATAAACGGAAAAGTGCTTGAGAACTTTTGTGCAACCCTGTATATGATCTATAGAATGTATCCACACCAAGCAATATTAAAAAAAATTCAATTTAAAAATGCATATCACAACTACAAGCGCACTTCCAGCAATTATTGGTAATAGACTTCAATAGTTAAATTTATTCTTCAGCCAAATTATTTTGTGTGTCCCTGTAAATGAATGATATATTCTATGCACACCATATTCTACAATAAGTGCCTTAATACAACTCAGTGATGTATATAAATTTCAGTACGTTTAAAATAGTGTGATATCATTAAAATACAGAGAAAACGATTTTTTCCCATAGACATAATGTAAGGGAATTCTTTCGGGTGTCTCTGTAAATGAACCGTAAATGCTATAGACTTCATTTACAATACCAAACATGCCATATTGATACCCAATAACATCTACCAATTTCAAGGCAATCGGACTATATTTACATAGAAAAATATTTTTGGACAGGATTTCGGGTCAAATACTCCACCGTGTGGCGTCGAATACCGTCGGTGGGGGAATTTCTGGTTGTTGCTTGTACGTTTAGTTCACTTGCCAAGTCACAAATGCTTCATCGACGGTTCATCTTGACCACAGTCACAATATCCGCGCTCACTGTCCCGGTCACAAGTTTGTGCACCTGAACAGAATCCGACAAATCCGCCGTTTCCTAACGGCCGTTCCGGAACATTCGCGATCAACCCGTAAATGTTGTCTTAATAAGCACTTTTCTCCATACACAACAAGCATTCTCCGACAAAATCTCAACAGGTTTGGATCCTTTTGCTGATAAAAATTGTATCACAGCACATTGGTATTCTTTGGACGGATTCATAATTACTGCAGCCATCTTTAAATTATTGCCACCTTCAAATAACGAAAGCACAATGACCATTTCGGAACTCGATTTCATGTTACATACATAAGACGTTACTTGCTCATGCACATTTTCCACCTTGAGCAAAAATACGTCAATTTCCACACTTCGAACAGATCCCATTTGAACACGCCTAATACATAATTAATAATAACAGTAATAATATAATATATAATAATATTCACTGCACAACATCAAACAGTAAAAATTATTACTTTACAATATTGCCAAATTAACCAAACTACGTATTAATCAAGTACATATTAACGAAAACATCCTGTACTTAGTTAAACCAAAAACAGGCGTACACAGTTTTATTCATTTTCCTCTAAAATTACAATTTCGGACCTTACTTATCAGTACCGCCGACCTAAGAATGATCTTACAAGTCGTGTTTTTATTATTATTATGATTATGCTATAAATACTCCAAGCATTGCTTTGCTACAAAACTAAATTGTCTGCTAGCCATGGCAATATCACGATTCTTTGATCTGTTTGTTATTTGTTATATATTTATATATTTAAATATATTCATTTTAATGGATGCATAAAATTATTTTAAACAGTTATAATTCACAAATTTTTAAATAATAGTGACTTTCTATTGCTTAATTAGAGTTTTCATTTTGTAAAGACCTTCTGATAAATGTTATTTTATATAACTGCGAAAAAAGATTTACAGGTTATGAATGGAATTTTAGTTTTTCTGTATGCATACATGGATAAGTTTTAGCACAACACTATTTTGATTTGTTTAACATTTATGCTGGCGAATTGTCTACGTTTGTTGATTTTTATCTTGCAAAAAATTAAATATTAATCATTCTTTATTTAGGAATGTTATTAATAGATATATAGAGAAATATTAAGAGACTTTCTTAATCTAATGACGATAAATTATGTCTCAGTTTGAATAATGAAATAACAGCTAAAACTACAAGTATGTAAATTTTGTAACAATACATTTAATAATAAATACAACAAGTTTCATTTATGGACAATTTTAATGATCATCAAATAATCATCTTGGATATTATCTATAGATTTAATTAAAAATTAAAGGAAAATCATCAACACATTAAAACGGAAATCCAAGCCGCAAAAAATAATTTACTAGATGTTTTTTTTTTACACGATAAATTTTCTAATACCACGATTGCACAAAACCAAAGTTATACGAACTATATTACAGAAACAATCTTTCCATAAACATTATTTTCATCTTCTCGTTATTACTAATGCAGATCAATTTTTCTATTCTGACGTTTTACAACAAATAAACCGTTTAACTTACTGAACAGTCTAGAACTTACAAACAAATTCATGGTTTATGGAAATTAGATATTAAACTTCATTAAATAATTTTCTCAATCTGTGGTAAAACTATAATTTATGGAATATTGAAAAATTATGACCTTTTACAAATCCACTGTAAAAATTTAAGAAGCAGATTTTGATCCTTAAAATGTCTTTTACTTACTTATTTTCTTACTTGAAATATATATAAATAGTTTAGGCCGTTAAATTATACTATCTGTTTTCATTTCATGAAGAAAAAAATCCAAAATATAACAGTTGGCAATATTGTGCTTAATGAAATATTCAAATTAGTTTAAATTGTATAAAATTGTAATAAAGTAATCTTCTTCTTAAATTATTAAATTAATTAATACATAGATTTTATGAATAAGTATGTAACAAGTATTTAAAAAATACTTTTAAATGTATTTTGAAAATATTGTAGTTTTATTATCTAGTTAAATTACGCATATTGTATAAAAAACAATTTTAGATATTAAAACAAAGAATGAAAATATATTATAATTTTCAAAATTTTTATGTATGATTTTAAATAAGATGCTGTTAAAATTATTTGAAATTGTTTTATAAGATTATAATGAACAGAAAATGTAGTGCATTTTGAGAGTAGTTACTTATATTCTTATATTATGTACATAATTTTCAATTTGTTAATGAATAAATTTCTTACAATAAAAATGATTTTTCAAGTAAAATTTTATTAGTAAATCAAGAAGGGTTCGTTTTTCGAAATTCGCGCTACTATTATTATTTTGACCTAAAGACAACTTACTGTTAAGTTCACTGACGTCACAAGTAATCACAAAAGTTAAATAAGATAAAATAGCATAGTGTCTTATTAATCACATAATGTCCAATGTGATTTGGTCATTTGAGTGCGAACACTTGGTCATTCCACTGACGCTTGGAATTTTCGAGAACTACACACAAGGAACAACGGTTCAAAGCTCTAGGAAATGATGCTGTAATAGTTGTTTTTCTTTTCAATGTATCCCCGACTGGTTGAAAATGGGATTTGGAATTTAAACCATTTTCCATAAAAGATGATTACAAAATAATTAATAATCCACGACCGATTTTCTTCATGGTGTGAAAGATATGATTGAAGAAAGAGTGAAAAATTCAGTTTTCTACCTCAGAAATGAACGATGAAGGGAAACAAAATAGGTATTAAATAACTAAGGGAGAGAGAATAGTCTGAGTTGTTAAGAAATATACTTAAGGAGAAAGAAAGAATGTTCAATCCCGCACAGTGTAGGTATTTTTCAAGGCTTCCACATCATACATCATGACTTAGAATCTCAAACATGTTGACCTTTAAAAAAAACTGTTTTCTGTATACCAGTTTTTTTATTTGTGCGTATCAAAATATTTAAACAATATATACACTCTCCATTGGTCAAAACCCTAGATTCATTACTAAAAAAAAAGACATATGTAAAAAATTATAATGCTTAAAAACATCAAAAGAGGCTTACAGGAATTGTCTTTTAAATTCGA
The DNA here is from genome assembly GCA_963931845.1 of Maratus michaelseni. NCBI lineage: Eukaryota > Metazoa > Arthropoda > Arachnida > Araneae > Salticidae > Maratus > Maratus michaelseni. The sequence goes on along the minus strand of OZ007589.1, from coordinate 444,117,644 downwards.
TAAGGTTCTATCGTTGATTCCATTGTAAAAAGATACTGAAATTTAAAGGTTTAAGAGTTTTTTTTTGTTTTTTTTTTTAACTTAACAACACATAAAGCGTAATAAAAAAACTTAAATTATAGTATCAATTTGCCATTTTTATATACAATAAAATAAATTTAAAAAATAAATATCCTTTTTTTTCATAAAGATTAATCAAACCTCTCACATAAACTATGAAAAAAAAAATGTAAATTAATGTTCATTTTAATATCAAGTTTGTTTCCTATTATTTCATAATGCTTTGTTTAGAATTGTAATCTACCAAATACATCACGAACAAAACAAGTTTAATCTAAACAAGAACGAAAAATCATGCGTCAAGCATAGATTATGTAACACTTTCCAACGCTTCCAAAATAATTTTACAAATCATACCGTTTAATAAGCTAAAAGATAACATCTCAGTAATCCGAATACTTTTATTCAGCCCTGTATAGGATCTATAGATTTGTATATATACTACATAGGATGTTAAATTTTAGTTCAGTTAGGAAACGCGTAGCACAGTTTCAAATTCTCCGTCTGGAGTTAAATAATACGGAAATGTGTTCGCGAACTTTTGTGCGTCCCTGTAAATGAACGATGACTGCTGTACACACACTATTCTGCAGTAAGCCTCTTGAAATACACCTTAGTGATATATATAAATTTCAATGCGTTTAAAATAGGGAAACATTATTTAAATAAACCGCAGACGATTTTTCTCCATAGACGTAATGTAACAGAATTCTTTTGACTGTCCCTGTAAATTAACTATAAGTGCTATGCACACCCTATTCCATATTAAGCTTCTTCTAATGCACCTTAGTGATATATATAAATTTCAATGCGTTTAAAATAGTGAAACATTATTTAAATAAACCGTCAATGATTTTTCCCCATAGACCGCAATGTAACGGAATTCTTTTGAGTGTCCCTGTAAAAAAACTATCAGTGCTACACACTTCCGTTGAAATAGGGAACATGCTATAGATAACGACTATAACATATAAAAATTGCAGAGCAATCCGAGCATATTTACGGGAGTTAGAGCACGGACAGACGGCAGACGGCAGACGGCCAGACGGCAGACGGCCAGACGGCCAGACAAACCGAAGTCATAAACACTTTTCAACTAGGTTGGAAAGTGTTAAAAAGCTGATTTTCATGAACAATGAGTAATTGTTTAACATTAATTTTTTTTGTATATTATGTGTCATATTGTTTTGTGTTTCATGAACAAATATTAGAAAGATATGCCTGCTTTTAATTACAATGAAGATTAATCTTCACTTTTGAAAAATAATTTATTTGATTTATAATTTATCACAATTAAAACAATAACCCAGTGTGTTTCCAATGGATAGCTATTAAAATTACTAATTTAAATATCAATGTACACTCTATAGATAATTAAATTAGATGTGGATGAAACATTAAAGAAAAATACTTATAATTAAAATACTGAATTTATCTACAATAAATGATACGTATTTAATTATTTCCAATAATATTAAATGGCATAAACACTCAGTTTTGCCAGGGGAACTACTCTAGGTTTTTAAAGGGGGAAATAATTAATATTGTCTTAAATCATTTTTATTTCGATTGAAACTTTTTTAAAAACATATTAATATATATGTAACTTAATTGATTGTAAATTGAATGAACATTATCCAAATGTAATGTATTTAAGATAACTTATTACAATGTTGTATTGTATTCGAAAACATCGTATCAACTTTTGAAAATAGCTTTTAATTTACATGACAACATTCCAATACTTTCAATAGTAACTAGTTTGATTGTATTTGAAAAACATCAAACTTGTAACCTAATATTTCATAAACACGTAAGTAATCATAAAATTTTTTCTTACGCAATCATTTTGTAATTTTATAAAAATATGAATAGAATATATCATTCAACATTTTAAAGTACATTTTGTAAGATTTTCAGTTTATTTAACTTGTTCAAATAAATTATAAATAAATAATTAATACAACACGCATGTTGTTTTATCATATATTTTACCAAAAGGGAAAACTAGTCGTTGTGGGCAACCGTAATACTTACCCATCATGGATATGCATAATGTAAAATATTAAAATAAAAATGTGTAAACTACTTATAAAGTGCATTGCAATTCAAATAAAATCGTGGCTTGATGACGTCACAAACTTTAAAGGCTAGATTACTGAATTGCTTGAAAGAAACATCCTTATAACTCCAAAAATAATAATCCTATTAACTAGCGGTTTATTGCATCTGATTAAGCGTCAAATTTCCAATTAAAATATATATTTGAAGTAAAATTTGGATGAAATACAGGGTCATAAAAAATCGAAGAGTATGGAAAATAGGATTCCAAATATCTCAGCAACAAATTATCCGATCGACTTCATTACAAGACTTACCCTATACTACGTATGATGGGTAAGTAAAAGGAAAATTAAATTTAATAAAATTACTCTTGTCAATAATTTTTATCCAATATATCGAAACATTTTCCTCCAAGTGTATCTATAAGATATAGTTGCCTTATTTACTAGTATCTTCATCTTATATTTTTATTCATATGATCTGTTCATTACCTATTGGATATATTAGAATATTTTCGTACGTTTGTTGATAACATTTCATCCGCATAAAAAAATATAAAAAACGAAGTGACCAAAGTTTTTTTTTTAAGTATAGCTTGGGTCATAAAGTATTTCCCTGATTACAATAATTTATTGCAGAAAAACTAATATGATTAGGCATAAGATTGTTTCAATATCTTCTGAAGATATTTATGACGTTTATAATACGAGTATTTAAATCAGTAAATGTCGATGTGAGCACCCTTGGTAGCTCAAAGAATGTCAATGCGGCATTCAATTTCTCGCCACGTATTACACAATATTTGAGCTGTCACTCTAGACACAGTATCTGTGATCTTGACCTTGAGTGTTTGCGTGTTTTAATATATTGTACTGGTGTTGCAAATAGTCTGTCGATTATGTACCCCCAAAAGAAAAAATCTAGAGGTGTAATATCGGGTGAGCGAACAGGTCGTCATGTTGGTCCTTCCTGTCCGATTTATATTCCAGGAAATATGTCATTAAAAAAAACTTAAGAACATGACTTTTCTAAAATAAAAATTTTAGAGTAATGCATTCAAAGGTTATTTCGTAATATTTTTTTGTAATCAGGGAAAGATCTTATTTTATGACCACCCTGTATAACAAATTGATATAACATACACATTTCGCTGCAATTTTTGTCATACACGGTTAATATAAAATAATATATATATATATTTATTTTAAATAATGAAATTAAGTGTAACATTCAACAAACAGCATAGAAATTGAATGGCAGTAAATAAAATTTTCCAAATTATAAAACAACTATTCACATGACATTGTAATGGTAAGGAATATGTCTTTCTGCATTAATAATAACTGCATAAATAATTCACAAGTAGCAGCATTTCGCATTTATAAGTTTGATTCTTATTAAAATCATTTAAATAAAATTATTTTAATTATTTGATTTTTAACTTGTGTCTGATTACTGAAAATTCGAACTGCTAACTTAAAGTGTTTTCATGCATAGCATTGGATGCAGAATGAAAGTTGTCAATGATGTATTACTAATATATTCAAAATTAATAGTGTTAATCGCATGCACGCTGATTTTACTTCATTTCTTTCAAGTTCAAAATTTATCTCAACACAAACTCAGCAGACATCGTTAATTTAGTTTTCGGTTGCATGGAATGATGAATAGTTACATGAATTCTCAAAGTATGGATATGAAGAACCTCACAGTGCTTGTTGTCATAAAATTCTATTAGTAATGATTTAGGGGACGTCACATTCCTATTTATTTTTATTTAGAAAAGAAGATTTTTTAGTGTGGCAGACCTAGTAGTGACGTTATTATACTCTCAAATGTTATAAAAAACATAGTAGATGAAGTTACAGAGATTTAGTTCTTTAAATAAAAGTTATATTCATCAAAGAAGGTAAGTTTGGATTTTGTTTTATGTTCTTGTAAGATAGAGATAAGTAGAAGATGAAATATAATGTACTTAATAGAGTTTTTTCATGAAATATTTAGTGAATGTTGTTGAAAGAGGTATCGAGTAATGTGTTAATTATAGATTGCAGACATATTTGTTCCTAACTCATAGCTATTGTCTGAGGCATCTATACCGGTTAAAAGGATACATGTCCATCCTGCATCGTGGATATATGCCTCACGTGTGGTGCGGAATAAGACTCCTCATTTATAATTATCGAATAACACTGTTGTGTGAGAACATTTGTCTAAATCTTCAGGCTTGTAAAAAAAAAAAAAAAAAAAAACGTGTGTCCTTTTCGTCTACCATGACCCTTCCGAGGGATCATTACCTAACAATTCAGGGGGCTGTGTTAGTAGTGATAAATTCTCCATTTTAGCGAAGATTTAAAAAAAATCCTTTGTTTCATTTCAGAAAGTAAGGTTAGTAAGGTTCAGAAAGTAAGGTACCTTAATTTAAATTACATGTTTAGCCTTCCGTAGATTATATAAAATATTATTATCTCATTCATTGTGAAACATAAAAGTCTAGCGCATATAATTTGAGAATTTTAAATTTGCTTTCCAAATTAGTTTTTACAGTTTGTACATCGAATATAAGTAGGTGAGGGTTGGGAGGTAATCCCTCTTAGATCAGACTAAACTAGTTTATCCTTCGTTAGAATTACACGATTGGCTTCAAATGTTCTATTCTATACCCATTTATTCGAAGAAATGGGAATAGCAAATATCCTTTGATATGGTAGAGTAATGCAAAATTAGTATACAGAGCCTGTAAGCTCATTTTTTTTAAATCATGAATTTGATGTAAGTAGCATATTAAGTCAAATGCAAATCGAGATTTTAAATTATAAAAGTTAGTTACCTATGCTTCCTATTCTTTTGTTTATGGGCATCTCTCCCAAACAGTTGGGGTGTCTAACCCTGAAGTCCGTTATATATGGCCAAAATGATTAAGTTTTCTGGTAAAATCACTATATTATATGGTATTTATATTAAAGTAATCTTTTTATGATGTTCTGAATGAAATTTGGGGTAGATAGGCTACATGTGCACTACAAAACTCATTACTATAAAAAAGAAATATGAAGGGGGGCTTAAGTAGGACAACAATCTTAGGCTTACCCTACATACTTCGTGTATAAAAAGGATAAAATAGATAATGAAAAAAAACATTTTTAACTTTTTACGTAAGAAATAGCCGTTTATGTTCAAAATATATTAATTAAGATATATTTTTAATGCAATATAATAGTAAAGTACAAACAACATTTTGTTCCTAAAAATTTCTTAAAGAATATTATATATCAAGATAATGACAAAGAAATTTTATCTCATCCTTTAAAAAAACGCCTTTTTATCTATATACTTTCTCATTTTCTCAGAAAATTGTTTAAAATTTCTTTTTTAAAAATGCGCCCGCTAAGATAAGACATTAAAAAAGTTACTAATGCAAAAAATGTCGGATGGTCATCATTCATAGCATTAATTTTATGAACTTTTTATCTTTATAACCAATGTCTAGCTTATTCTGTCGTTATTGATTTTTTATTATTTAAGGGAATAAAAAAATTGATCCTTTAAAGGGTAATTAATTTAATCTGACAATTTAAATGAGCACAAATTAGAATATGTAATTACTCTGCGAATATGCAGGGTAGCAGCAAATTTTTCAGATTGAAAAGATGTTAATCGGTTTGTTTACTGAGTAAAAAATAAAATAAAAATAAAAAACTTAGAAATATTTATTATTATTAACTATAAAATGATGAACATTTTTTTAATATTAATGTTTTAGTTAAGTTAATACACATTGCATTAAACAGGCTTATATATGGACGCTTGTAATATCCCTGCATTTCCCCGTAATTCACATGTATATTCAGGCTTACTCTGTGAATATATCAGAGTAACTGAACGCGGCAAATTTGTCAGATTAGTTAGATGTTAGTCGGTTTGTTACTCAGTAAAAAGAAAAAAAAACTTTAGACATATGTATTATTATTAACTATAAATGCTGAACATTTTTTTTAATATTAATGTTTTAGTTAAGTTAGTATACATTGCTTTAAATACGCTTACAAATGGATTTATATGATTACTTATCCTATATATTATATATGTTGCCAACATCCTTCTTACTAACCAAATAAAAAAAGTAGACCGATAAACCAGACACCATATGAAAGGATTTTGAACAGGATTCTGATATAGCACACTTAATATTTCGTTAAAACATTTTTTTTAATTCAAAACACAAGTTAATTAAAAAATAAATCGGCATTGTTTTCAAAAATGAAATGAAAGGTTTTCCTCAAATTAATATTGCCTCAAAAATAAAATACCGCAACAATTATTGTAAAAAAAAAAAAAAAAAAAAAAAAAATCGTTCTATAAAGAAGATAAAGTGGGATATTGCTGCACGGCTTTTTTTTTAGGTAGCTTTCAATACTAAAAAGTATAAAGCTACCTATTGCAGCCGTTCGGAGGAAAGCAGTTCCGGAAAATTTCGATATATTTTCACCGATCATGACCCCCAGACCCCAAAACCACCCTCCGCTCAAATGTTGTTTTATATATATAGATATATCCATATATATATATATATATATATATATATATATATATATATATATATATATATATATATATATATATATATCTGACCTATGTCATACAATAACGCTCGTATTTATAAATCGATTTTGATGAAACTAATTGTGTGTATTAAGCTCACCAATGTCTCGACCGAGTTCGTTGGCCAGCTTGGTCCGCCATTTTGTTCAAGATGGCGGCCATTAAAAAATTTAAAATTAAAATAAATATACAAAAAAGTTAAAAAATCAAGTTTATTTTTTAATTACGTGTTAAGCCTTGATACAAGGATTCCAGAGCATTTTTTGGTTTACCTCTATCTTAAAAAATGGCTGAGATAGAGCAGTTTGAAATTCTAGGGTGGCTGACATTTTGAAACAAAACAGCACATTAACGTCATTACTGCAAATTATTTTCTTTCATTGTTGTAATAATTTTCCCAATCATACGCATAAAACTATATATTCATATCCGTTAGCGCCAAAATTGGTGACATTTGGCGAAATATCGCCAAATTTGGCGACCAAAATAAGTCTTCATAAATGAAGCCAATTTGGCTATTGCTCAATAATTTGGCGAATTTCTTATTCAAATTCAGTATTAACGAATCTTTTGTAAACGTTTCTTTGCATTTTAACTTGCTGTTTTCGTGTAACATTAGCTAAAATTTTAAAACGAAGATATAGGAAAGCTACCTTTTCCTCCCGGTACAGGCCGGAAGGACTTTTTACATTTATGATTGAAATCAAAATTTAAATTTAAATACTCAATTTTTTTTCTTTATCCAATGTTTGTTTTCCGAAACAGTTTATGTCACCTTCTAATGCAGTTAAAATACTATTGCTAATTTATTTTTGCGTTTGCTATCTTCTTTAGTCAGTTTTTACTGTAACTTTAATGGAATAAATTAGATGATATTCTAGCTTGACTAATCTTGTTTGAAGATACTTTTATACTTAGTGTATCTTTAGAAGTTTAAACCTGCATCTAAAAACTATAAGATATTGATAAGCAAAATCTTCATACGGTATATTATATTTTTGTATGAATTAATAATTATTCTTTTGATTCCAGCGACTATTTTTATGTTCAACCGTACTACAATTTCAAAAATATTTCATTCTGGTAGATTTTTATTGAAAATATCCTAGTATAAGAGTATAACAGCGATTAAGTCTTCTAAAAGCGGTAGTAAAATAATAAAAAATAGTCCACTGGGACGTGTATGTCCCAACCCGTAATCAAAAGATTAAGAAATGTTTTTCGAAAATATCGTGTACGAAAATAAGTATGTATTAGAAAATACGTTGTAGATATTTTTATACTTAATGTTTCTTTAGAAGTTTAAATGCGCATCTAAAAACTATTAGATATTGCTAAAACATATTAGACTGCAGTGCAAAATCCTCACACGGTGTATTATATTTGTGTATGAATTAAAAATTATTCCTTTGATTCCAGCGACTATATTTATGTTCAATCGTACCACAATTTCAAAAATATTTCTTTCCGGTAGATTTTTATTGAAAATATCCTAGTATAAGTGTATAACAGTGATTAAATTTTCAAAAAGTGGTAGTAAAAGAATAAAATATAGTCCACTGGGACATGTAGTGTCACAACCCGTAATCAAAAGATTAAGAAATGTTTTTCAAAAATATCTTGTACGAAAAAGAGTATGTATTAGAAAATACGTTGTAGATATTTTTATACTTAATGTTTCTTTAGAAATTTAAACCTGCATCTAAAAACTATTAGATATTGCTGAAACATATTAGACTGCAGTGCAAAATCCTCACACAGTGTATTATATTTTTGCATGAATTAAAAATTATTCTTTTGATTCCAACTACTATATTTATGTTCAATCGTACCAGAATTTCAAAAACATTTCTTTCCGGTAGATTTTTATTGAAAATATCCTTGTATAAGTGTATGACAGTGATTAAATTTTAAAAAAGTGGTAGTAAAAGAATGAAATATAGTCCACTGGGACGTGTATGTCACAATCCGTAATCAAAAGATTAAGAAATGTTTTTAAAAAATATCTTGTACGAAAATGAGTATGTATTAGAAAATACGTTGTAGATATTTTTATACTTAATGTTTCTTTAGAAGTTTAAACTCGCATCTAAAAACTATTAGATATTGCTAAAACATATTAGACTGCAGTGCAAAATCCTCCCACAGTGTATTATATTTTTGCATGAATTAAAAATTCTTCTTTTGATTCCATCTACTATATTGATGTTCAATCGTACCACAATTTCAAAAATATTTCTTTCTGGTAGATTTTTATTGAAAATATATTCATATAAGCGTATGACAGTGATTAAGTTTTCAAAAAGCGGTAGTAAAAGAATAAAAAATAGTCCACTGGGACGTGTATGTCCCAACCCGTAATCAAAAGATTAAGAAATGTTTTTCAAAAATATCTTGTACGAAAATGATTATGTATTATAAAATAAAAAAATGTTAACGTTTACTTTCATTTTAATACATGATGAATTAAAATTAAGTTTATTTAGGGAAGGACTTCTTAATCAAAGTTTAAACAATTAACTATAATTAAAAAATGGCTCTTAATGGCTTCTTAAATAATGGCTCTTACAGCTGCGAATAAGAAAGTTATTTTACATTTCGAGATTTCAAAGATAAATATTATAGATAGTGATGTTTTAAATAAAATATTATAAAAATTATTCTGTGCCAAAAAATAAATAGATAGGTACTTTTATGTGCATCTGTTTCTCACATTCCTTTAAAGTATACAAACACCTCTTACTATGTTGTAATTTAAAATTTCAATTTATTGTTTTAATAAGAAATAATTTAAAAATTTTTAATGAGTATTTATAAATTAGTATTGTATTGTTATTTTATATATATTCTTTATTTATTAATAATATATAGTTGTAAATCTATAGTTGTATCTCGTTTTAAATGTATAGAAAATAAGCAACAATACATATATGTAAAAATGTACTATTTATATAAACGCACAGCCGTCACACACACCTTTTTTCACATTCAAACCTTTCCTCAAATTCCAATATTTAAAATATATAACTTTTATTCCAAAATAATTAAGAAGCCCCGAATGTCTCAATATACTGTTCTAATCGTTGAATTTAAATACGATTAAAAATTTTCACTTTTACTTCATTTATAGTAATCTCTAAATATATATGATAATAATAAAAAAAAATAACTTTTAAATCAAATTTAAGTGAGCTGTTCTGAAATAAAATTTGACTCAAATTTAAAGATTAATCGTTTAAAGGGTCTAAATTTTATAGAAAATTACACACATTAAGAATATTACATAATACACTATATGTCCAATGATGACCGGTCACTTGCAATTTTAGACGTTTTGTTAAATATCTGGAAATATACATGAGGAATTATCCTGAGACTTCAGGAGTGTAAACAACATGATAAACGACATATACTTCCGCGAAGATTTTTTCCCGAAACACTATAAAGCGCCGTCAACAAATTGAAGAAAAACGAATATATTTTGGATAACCCTGTAAAAACTGATATTGCAAAAGCATTCAAACTGTAGATTATAATTAAGTGGATTATTGTAAAAATTTGCGTTCATTTGTATGAAGATAGCATGTATACTCGAAGAGAAATTCAGGTTTTTATAAAAACAGTCCCAAATGTTACCAAGTTTTTTCTCTATAATTTGCAGAGTTTTTAATATAAAAACAAGTTTTTTTCAGAAAATATGACAAACAAAATTATACACAATACCCTGTAATCAGAATTTAAAAATAATAAAAATTGTATGAAAAATGAGCAGGTTTACTAAATATTGTTTCACTGCACGCGCAAGCGCGAATTCAATCAAAATATACTGTGCATAATATATTAGCTAAATGTATAGAACAACTTTTATGAGTCTCAAAAACATAGCTTGAAAATTCTGATAGTAATCGTCGATAGAATAAGCTCGAAATTCGCTGTTTCCAAAAGGTAGCAAAAAGATGAGGGGTTGTATCACATATAGAATGAGAGACACTTCATTCTTATTATGTCAACTTTGATAAGCTAGTACATTTGGATACAACTCCTAATTTTTTTGCTTCCTTTTGGGAACAGCGAAATTCGAGCTTATTCTATCGACGATTACTATCAGAATTTTCAAGCTATGTTTTTGAGACTTTCATAAAAGTTGGTCTTATACATTTAGCTAATATATTATGCACAGTATATTTTGATTGAATTCGCGCATTCACAGTGAAACAATATTTAGTAAACCTGCTCATTTTTCATACAATTTTTATTATTTTTTAATTTTGATTGCAGGGTATTGTGTATAATTTTGTTTGTCATATTTTCTGAAAAAAAAAAACTTGTTTTTATATTAAAAACTCTGCAAATTTTAAGCACAAAACTTGGTAAAATTTGGGACTTTTTTTTATAAAAACCTGAATTTCTCTTCGAGTATACATGCTATCTTCATAAAAATAAACCCAAATTATTACAATAAGCCACTTAATCATAATCTACAGTTTGAATGCTTTTGCAATATTAGTTTTTACAGGGTTATCCAAAAGATATTCGTTTTTCTTCAATTTGTTGACACCCCTTATGGGGTTTCGGGAAAAAAATCTTCGCGGAAATATATGACGTCTATCATGTTGTTTACACTCCTGAAGTTTCAGGATAATTCCTCGTGTATCTTTCCAGATATTTAACAAAACGTCTAAAATCGCAAGTGACCGATCATCCTTGGAAATATAGTGTACATAAATATTATATTGTGTGCTTAAACGAAAAATTCAGATTTTTTAACGGCTCTTTTGTCCAAATATAAATTGATGTATCAAAATTAAAGATTTTTCTGATTTATACTGTATAATACTTATTTGCACTGCTGGCCAAATTAAAAAAAAAAGAACGAATTCAAACTCAATTTCAATTTCTCAAAAATGAGTCAAGTTCATGCTCAAATTCAAAATTTATGAAATTAATTCACTCAAATTCAAACTCATTTTTAAAAAAGAGCAAAATTCACTACGAAACTCACTTTTTAAAGGAAAAAATAAATAAATAAGGAAAGGATAATTAACAGAAAAAGAAATTTTAATTAAATTTCCTTTACCAAGGATGATCTGAAAAAAAAATAGTAAAATTAAATCTTCGTAAGTGACATAAAATAATTAAACACTAAAAAAAACAAGAACTAAGAATTTTTTGACACGGGACTCTGCGCCTTGAACACCCCGTGGAAGACAGTTTTTTTCTTTTTACTTTGATGCGTTTCATATTTATCTTAAACAGGGACTTCAGAAAGGGGAAGCTCTCTGAAGAGGCTGGGCCTTCCTAATTGTTCCGAAGGTAGAGCTTCCTTAACTGTTCTGTATAGGTTTTTACGCCAATATGTTTAAAAATTATCATGTACGAAGAGTTCTGACAAAAATACGTATTTTTGAATTTTTTTCATGTTTATATTCTTTTTTTTTTAAAAGCGCTTTCGGCGGCGATGTACAGGCACATTCGTTCCACAATACTGGCCCTCCACAGACTTCTTTCGGTCTGTCCCAATGTAAACTATATTGATTTTTTAATGAATCTATATTTCCATGTAAATGTCTGGGTAGTCATTAATATCATAACCCATATTCCATTGCTTCAAGAGTTAAAAGTATAGTAAATTCTTCTAAGACGGAATCGCATAGGAGAGAAGAAAAAGCTGTTATAGACATTCTTAGTAAGTACATCGTCCCATTATAAATGTTTTATATCATTTTGGCATGGATTATTATGCTAATTTTACATAGATCAACACATTTTTTTGTTTGAGACAAGATTCCTTTTAAGGACATGTACATAGACAGGTTCCTATTATCAGGTTTTACTATACTTTAATTTTGTTGCCTAGAAAATTATATACTATTCTTTTAAAAGATGTTTTATTTTAAAATAGTGGCGATTTAAAAATACTTTAATTTTTTGCACAAATTGTTGGGCCGGACGTCATTGTATTGAATTTTGCACGGCACAGGCTAATAAATTTCATACGTTCTACATCGGTATCGAGCCTGAAAATTTCGGCCCGTGCAAGACCTGTAGGAAAAATGAAGTACAGACCCACCCAGGGTCCGTGCAGTCCTCTAAATTGCATTTGAAAGTGAAAAAAAAAACTTGTTCTTAACGGAGTGAAAATTTTTAAAAAAATCATATAAAAATGGAATACGTCTGAATTGTAATTTTTACTCAAACTCGTGGATTTTTTTAGTTTAACTCAAGTCATCGCACGTTTTTCAAACAATGAGTCAAACTTGTGAGTTTCAACTCAAAGAGTTCGCTCATTTCGAAGACTGCTTATTTTATATAGATTTATGATTTAAAAAAACCTGTTTGCGGTGATATTATAAAAGAAGTTATTTTGAATTGATCTTAGGAAGAAAAATTAATCTAGAGTATTTAGAATTGTTAATTTACTGTATGACCTTTTGGTATTCTGGTGATTTTGGAAATATTGATAAATTAAGGGGTAACATGATAAGGGTTAATGAATCTATATTTGCATGTAAATGCCTGAGTTATTATTAATATCGTTAATCCATATTCCATGGCCTCAAGAGTTCAAATCTGAAAAATACTGTACAGTAAAATCTTCTAAGACGGAGTCGCATAGGAGAGACCCCGAAATGTAAAGATTTTTCAGTAATTTTTGTACATAAATTCGAAGTGTTTACAAAGTTCTATTTACCCTAATTTAGTAAAATAGAAAACTTAATTTATGTTTAGTTAATATAAGAAAAAATCGTAACTTGGGACCTGATCTGCGTGAGCGCTTTCAAAAACAGATAGTCAACAGGTGGAAACATAAACTCATCATCAACATGATGTCGAAAACTGTAATAAAAATATTAAACCCTTAAGCACCCTATTCAATTTATTGATATTAGCGATAGATTTATTAAATTTCGTCAAAAATAATTTGTGTCACTATTTTTAATTACATGTGAATAATTTAATTACATGTAATGCAAGGATATGAAATTAATGTTTAATTTATACAAATAGAAATAAGGTTCGAAGTTCTAATCTACATCGCTTGATTCAAATTTATCAGCACTATCGTCTATGTGATCATCAATATGAGGAATATAATCACTGTCTGTGTCTGGCATAAGTATTCAATAAAATCACTATCTATCAGAGTCACAGACAAAATCGAAAGCGAAACATTACAATTTACGAAAGACAACGGAACAGAATGACCAACGCATAAACAAAACAACGACGAAGAAAGAAACAAAGCAACGGGAAAAATAATGAGTTCTTCAGACACGTAACGCCACGTAATTGGGAGCGAAAACAATCATTGCTATAAAGCCCGTTAGCAATTAGCGACTCAAACAACCAGATACCTAGAACACTGCAATCTGGACTTAAAATGAGGATGTACGCACATACGTTCAGGTATTTCAAATAGTATAGTTCATGACGTACGCAAGTACGGCGTGGTGCTTAGAGGGTTAATAGTCTAAAAGCTAATGAAATACGTATCCCTTTCTTTTCAGTGCTGCAATAAATGTATAAGTGCTATGCATACAATGTTCTATAGTAAATCTCTTATAGTGCACATGTTATATATGTCAATTTTAATATGTTTGAAATATTTTAACATCATTACAATAAGCCGCAAACGATTTTCCCCATAGACCGTAAAGTAACGGAATTATTTTGAATTTCCCTGTAAAATAAGCTGTAAGTGCTACGAACTTCATTTTCAATACCGAACATGGCATAATAAAGCTCAATAAGATATATAAATTGCATAACAATCCGAGTATATTTACGGTAGTTAGAGCACAGACAGACAGGACAGACCGACGGCATACAGACAGAAAAACCGAAGTATAAACACTTTTCAACTGTGTTGGAAAGCTTAAAAAAGAGATACGCTGCCAAAAAATGAAAAATGTGGAGTCAATCAACTGTGTATGATCAGTATGTGTATGATCAATCAACTCATGCATTTTATCATTGCATGATAAAGCAGTACGAAAAATTGTAAATAATAGAACATACATCTAAAATACATCTTCAAAATGCACCCTGTAATGAAATAAAATGCTCGAAATGAAAGCATATTCTGAAGATATACTTGAAGGTACCTTAATATATTAATTATTAAAATATTTTTATATAATTATATCATCATACAGCATTAAAATATAAATTAATATAATCCTTTTGGAAGATATTTTTAAAAGTATATTATTTTGAATTTCAAATTTAATTTTCTTATATCACATAAATCTTCCATTTTAAAAAATGCGGCAATTTAAAAAATAAAGTTTCTATTTTTATTTGTATTTTAAATCTCTTTTAGGAATACTGCTGTCTTACTTTTTATTTTATAAAATATATATATATCAATTATTTGATATTTAATCATATCAATTATCTGAATGGAATCTGAAGAAACAGTAAATTTTAAAATTAAGTTTAGAACGCTGAAAAGAAATGTAATTTTAAATTTTAAATATTATTAGGAAAGAAAATTTTTTGCGTAAACGTAGAACTCTCTTTCACGCAATAATTTATCTTTCTTTCTTTCTTTTTTTTTTAAATTATGGATGTGCATTTATGGTTATCGTGTAGCATTAAAATAATACTTTATAAATATTTCGGAATTTGTTTATAAAATATATTACTCTGAATTTCAAATTTTATTTCCATTAAATCATCTAATTGTATCTTATGTATATTTCGGTTTAAAAATACTAAATATTCATCCATTTACTTATTAAAGTTTTTACATTATTTGTATTTTAAATCTAATTACACAAAACTCAATCTTGTGTATATGTGGTATGAGGTTGAAATCTAAGTGATTTTTTTAAAACTTTTTTATAGGTTTTTATGAAATACATGTCACAATTATAATAATATTAGAATTATTATGTATTTCAAATAGAATACTGATCAAATATTAAAAATATACTATATTAAAATTATTAACATGATATTAACTGCACTCATATATACATTAAATTTTCTGCTCTTGTAGGTCTTTAAGATTTTATTTATAAAAATTACTATTTGCTTATTTTTAAAATGAAAAGGAACTTTTCATACTGAGGTGCAAATAAAATGTAATGATAAAAATAACAAATTTAAAAATTATATATCGTAGAATTGAAAAGACATAATAGTTTAAATTTTGGATGTGATGTTCTTCCTATGTATAAAAAATATTTAAAAACAATTAAACTTCTTCACTCGAAAATTTGTATTGATACTTTTCAATTAAAAATAGGGCTTTTCTAAACCAAATCAATTGGAAAACTGAATCGAGCAGGCTAAGACTCCTATAATAGGAGTTCTAGAGCAGAGAACAGGCTAAGTGACATCAAACAGCAAATCGCTCCCTATTGATTGCAGGGTGAAATGGGGCACAACCTTATGATATAGTAACCTTGGGCAGACTAGCAGGAGATAAGTATCTTTTTTCACATGAACGAAAACCGTTTAAACGTTTATACGTTTAACCGCTGGGGTAAGATCCGTATATACGTTGGACCGTATATAGTATTTCGTATAATACGTATAACCGACTGTGCCGTATCATACGTATAAAAAATCTGCACCCCGTATAATACGTATTATACGTATACACGTATAAACGTATAATAGGGAGCACTAATATATATATATGCACATTTTATCTTAAAAACGGCTCAAACGATTTTGACGAAATTCCGTATCCTACCGTTTTAGGGCACCAGAAAACCATTGGGCTAGGTCACATGTTCGAGAAAATTCGATTAGTGGGACATTTTGGGTCATGGTCAAGCTAATTGTATCTAAAAAACGGTTCAAACGATATTGACGAAATTTTGTATCCGACTATTTTCGGGCACGGGAAGACTATTGGGCTAGGTCACATGTTTGAGAACTTTCGATTAGTGGGTCATTTTTGGGTCAAAGCGGGTCAAATTAATTTTATCTAAAAAACGGCTCTAACGATTTTAATTAAAGTTTGTATCCTACGAGTTTCGGGCACGCGAAAATCATTTGGCTAGGTCACATGTTCGAGAAAATTCGATTAGTGGGTCATTTCTGGGTCATTGTGGATCAAGATCTAAAAAGCGGCTCAATTTACACTAAATTTTGCATCCAAACTTTTTCGAGCACGACAGGACTGTTGGGGTAAGTCACATGTTCGAGAAAATTCAATTAGTGGGTCATTTTGGTCATGAGTCATTATGGGTCAAACTATTTTATCTTAAAAACGGTTCAGAGGATTTGAAATAAATTTAGCACCATACAGGTTAAGGGAACAAGAAGACTATTAGGCTAGGTCACATGTTCGAGAAATTTCGATTAATGGGTCATTTTGGTCATGGGTCATTATGGGTCAAGCTATTTTATCTTAAAAACGGTCCAGACTATTTACACTAAATTTTGTATCCTATGGTTTTCGGGCACGAGAAGACTGTTGGGCTAAGTCACATGTTCGAGAAAATTCAATTAGTGGGTCATTTTGGTCATGGGTCATGATATTTGAACTCAAATTTAATTTTGACCGAGCATAGCTCGGTCTTCCCTGCTCGTTTTTAGTGAAATGTCATCAATTTAAAGTAAAATGTTAGTTTTCAATTCCAAAAGTTGTTACTTAATGTTATATAAAACAGCGAGACATCAATATTTCGAAAACGTCTTACATATTTCATTCCAAAAATATCAAATTCTTGATATTTCATGATTCAAATTGTTTTAACATTGGTGGAGGTATAGTACCCACAGATTTTTTAAACTCGGTAACGACCAAAAAACGCTTACAGTTTTCTTTCCTTATACACGCTGACCCGTGCTCCACCCTACACAGCTACAAACTACCTTTTTACTTTTAACCTCGATTTCAGTCTAATAAAATATGATTATCGGGAATATAATGAGAACTGTTAAGTGACAATAAAAACAGAAAAATTGTTATCCGTCAAAGTCTTGTAACTGTTTAATATTCTACATGTTAAAGTATTTTTACTTTGAATAACAGTTAATGAAAGATGAAAAATTGTACAAACATTCATGAATTATTTTCATACAATTAAACACACACACATCGAATCAAATCCAAAGTAAATTAGTGATAGGTGTTTTCTTTTTCTCCTAAATGCGACGCGATTCCGCATAGTTCGGTCGAATTTACGGTATATTTGGAAATTTATTAAATAAATATATATGTTATTAAGCAGACAATTATCGAATACTGAGACTTAGTTCAAAACTGACTTGTTTTGTAGAAATTGAATTATTATCTGTAATATAAGCCAACAATATACGATGTCAAATTTACGTCATTTTTGTCACATTTACGGTACATTGAAACATAAATGAGGCGTGCAAAGTCTTAAATGTGACAATACGTTGTATACGCGTCAGTTCAGCTTAAAATATCCATTTAATTGTTGTACAGTTTGAATTACTTAATAAAAAGTTGAAATACGTAAAATTGCAAGTTGAATAGCTTTTTTATTGAACTACTTATTATACTAATAACTTTATTTAATAATAACTTAAATAATAAAAAAAAATAACTTTGAAATACAGAATCTTGAATATATATTATAATTACATAATGCATACTTCAACATTCATACTTTACACATTTTTAACTCTGATCAAGAAAAAAACAAGTAAATAAATAATGAATGAGTGATACAATAAGTTTTCCCAAATCTTTTGATTTTGAGTTTTTACTTTTAACACGTTTGTTTTTTAAATTCCGTATAGATAAGTTTGATGTTTAAGCTTTTTGTAAAATATGTTTCTGCTGCATTTTTACTTCAAGATTGTGTTAGCGACTGACTTCGAGTTTTTGCCGATCTTTGTTTTTCAAATACTGTTTTTGCTTTTTTGGTTTTAATTGTTCTCTGTTTTCCAATTTTTGTTTTTGTTTTTGCTCTTTCACTTCATTGTGCCCTTTTATTTTTTTTTTCGTATGTGCTTCAGTTGTTAAGTATTCAGCAAAATTCAACCCTATTGCCTTTTGCTTTTGCTGGATTTTTATTTGTTGGTGAAACTGGTTTAAAAAAAAAACAGCTTTCAAAGGCATGAAATGGATGAGTTTCAGGAAAAGACATTTGTGAGTGTGATTCTGGTTGCACTCCAGACTGAATAGAATCTGATCAAGTTTTGCACTTTAGTTTTTTTTAAATATGCTTTCATTGTTCCCAAATATTCAAAATTGTAATCACTTTTATTTCTAAGCAGATTCAGATTCAAATTCGGATTCAACCAAGCAGGGAGGCCTACCATATGGCTTTAGCTTCTGCAAGCCCTGCTTGGCATGTTTATTAAAAAAAATAGATATTTGACAAAGCAGCCCTCATGCGGGCATGCTGAAATTATTATACCTCTAGGCTTTGTAAAACCCCGAGATTTGACATTTCATTAGTCTTAGATGAAATTACAAATTAAGTATAATTTTTTAGTACAAGTAAGCAATGAAATTTGAGATAACAATTAAACTTTTGGATGGAAATATTTGAAAAATAAAAGATTAAACGAGTCATAACAGAATAAACATTTCTTTCCAGAAGCAACAGATGGAATGCCATTAAATTTTTATGTAAGAATAATATGCTTTATCTATTTATAAATTCTTGAAAGAAATGGTACATTTCTTTCAGCCACATCACACATTATTGAAAAAGATACATTATTACCTTCATGGTGCTTTGTTTGAATACTTGTACCAGTTGTTAAGTCCTCATTAAACATCTTTATTAAGGCATGCCTAATTTCAAAATCTAGAAACATATTGTCCTCTTTAGCCGGAAGAACATCATCAATACTTGATTCATTAATATGGAAATTGTCGGTGAAATTTGATTTATTACCAGAAAACATATCAGTGCACAAAACATTACCATCAAATAAATTCTCATCAGCCAATCATTTGGGAGTATGACTTTTATAGAAATATTTAATTTATTTAATTCATATTTCTAATTATGCAATCCATTAAAGTTCCGAAAGACATTGCCATCGAAAGATTATTCTGGAAAAGCACACCGGTTGAATAGTAAAATGCTATTTTTTAATTAAAAATTGTAAGGCATGAAATTTTCTATTTAGATCATTTGAAATACGTATTTATGTTCTCGATCAAAGAGAAACCCTGTTGGACGATCATGATAAAATTCCTAATTTATTCATTCAGCACAGTTTAATTAAACATAATATGTACTTTGAACATCATTTTAATTCAATATTTGAAAATACCATATAATCTTGCCTTAGTTAATCTCCTAAAAGTCTGCCAGCATTTGGGACATTCCGTTCGTCGCTAATAGGTCTCTAAAGAAAAAAAACTCACCAAAATGCGTAGAATATTTTAGAACTCTAGTTTTAAAAGTTGTTGCCATTTCCCGAGCTTGTAGCCCTTCACGTCCACAAAGTTATTTAATCTTCAAAGTTAAAAAAGAAAAGCGTGAATCAATTTCGGGATTTTTCTTTGCATTTATGGCAAATAGGGGTGCTTTAATGGTCGATGGGAATTGTAATGAGAAATAGTTTTTAAAAAAATATTTTAAATGTAGATAAATGTTTCGCGTTTCGTTCCTGAAGTTCAGGTGCTTTATTAAGTAGCATTCATATACGATTATTACGTTAACAGTTTAAAAACAATAAAATCGTTGCTTTTAGGAGTCGTCATGTTTAAGCACACTAATCTTATTTTATACACTAAGCTGTGATTTTAGGTGTGCTTCAAAGTTCCGTGAATACAATTCTGATTCATTTTTTAAAGTTTTTGTGAAAAATAAGAAAAATATAAATATATTTTCTTTTTTAATTGAATATTTAATATTTTCATGTATTAATTTGATGCTTTTACAATAAATATTAATTTTAATTGAAAGGGGAATTATATATTGTATTCAACAACTTGATTTGAATATATTGTCTACATGAATGTTAAAGAAAAGAGATTGAATTGCCTTTTAATACCGAATGACTTTCATACATCCAAAATTACTTATTGTCTACTTCGTATTTTTTAATCACCAGCTCAACAATCAAATACATAGGAAAAAAACAATGAAATACTATAATACCTACTAGATGGAACCCGTCAAAATTTGACGGCCAACAACTTGATACTACTATAAAAATAAAATTTATAGTTGCTTTAACTTGACAAATTTCATAGTAGGGAGCATAATATGATTAAGCGGCCACAGACCTTTCCATCAATATATCACATGAAGGGTGTGTGCAAAATTTAGAAAGTACCCCTTGGGGGGGGGCAAAGTGGGGAGATGGACACCGGAGATGCATAATATGATTAAGCAGTCACGGACCTTTCCAACAATATATGACATGAGGGGTGTCAACAAAATTTAGAAAGTATCCTTGGGGGGGGGGGCGGGGGAGGCAAAGTGGGGAGATGGACATCGGAGATGCATAATATGATTAAGTGGTCACAGACCTTTCCAATGATATATAACATGAGGGTTGTGTGCAAAATTTAGAAAGTAAGGGGGGAGGGGGGGCGGGGGGCAAAGTGGGGAGATGGACATCGGAGATGCATAATATGATTAAACAGTCAGGGATCTTTCCAACAATATATGAGATGAGGGGAGTCAACAAAATTTAGAAAGTATCCCTTGGGGGTGGGGCAAAGTGGGGAGATGGACATCGGAGATGCATAATATGATTAAGTGGTCACAGACCTTTCCAATGATATATAACATGAGGGTTGTGTACAAAATTTAAAAAGTACCCCCTCGGGGGGAGGGGGGGCAAAGTGGGGAGATGGACATCAGAGATGCATAATATGATTAAGCAGTCACGGATCTTTCCAACAATATATGACATGAGGGGTGTCAACAAAATTTAGAAAGTATCCCTTGGGGGGGGGGCAAAGTTGGGAGATGGACATCGGAGATGCATAATATGATTAAGTGGTCACAGACCTTTCCAATGATACATAACATGAGGGTTGTGTGCAAAATTTAGAAAGTACCCTTTGGGGAGGAGGGGGGCAAAGTGGGGAGATGGACATCTGAGATGCATATGATTAAGCAGTCACAGACCTTTCCAACAATATATGACATGAGGGGTGTCAACAAAATTTAGGGGGGGGGTAGTGGCGGGATGGACCCCGGAGATACATAACATGAATAAGTGGTCAAAGACCAGCGATATATCACATGAGGGGTGTGTGCAAAATTTAGAAAAGTGTCCCACTTGGGGGGGGAGTAGGGGGATGGACCCCAGAGATGCATGACATGAAAAAGAGGTCACAGGCGTTTCAACTTGCAACTTTTTTCTTGAAGGCATTTGACAATATTAAATTTTTTTTTACCTAAGACAATTTAACGATATTCTTAATATTTTTGCACAATTCGTCAAATGTTCATGGAAAAAATCATGAAATTCGCTAATCAATAGTTGATAAATTATAAAATTCAACAATCGATAACGGAAAAATCACGAAATTCATCAAATGGTCTGCACACTGATGTGATGATCAAAAGAGTTTTGAAGTATAGGACAAAATTAGCTTTTGCCAAACAGCGAGTAATACTGAAAATTTGGCAATGGACTTTATTGCCACCACTGGTCAAACATAATAGTCACACTCACCAATTACGATGATTGAATGGAAAAAGATTTTTATTCTCTGCTGTCGCTCGACAAATTTCGAAACCATTTGGCGAATTTCACGATTTTTTCCCCGAAATTGACGGATTGTGATTTTTTTTCTCGAAGCCATTCGACGATATTCGAAAACTTTTCCCCCCGAAACCAGTTGATGAATTTTGCGAGTGTTCCACTGTCGATTAATGAATTTTGCAATTTTTCCGCTATCGATTGACAAATTTAGCAATTTATCGACTATCGATTAACGAATTTCACGATTTTTTCCATGAACGAACAAATTGCGCACTTTCTTCCCGCTAATGTTTGACACATTTGCCCCTTTACAATTCAGCCAATGAGTTGAACGCTGTTTCTTTCCAGAAATGTCAGGAATGAAACAATTATTCTTTAGGATGAATTCCCTTCGTTCGATGCCCCATGTGTGCGATGCAGCAACGGACGTCACAGAATTTTTAGGGCACCTGCAGACTAAAAACATCTAACCAATCTTCGCGGGTGAAAAAATCACAGATTTCGTCAAATGATTGAGGAAAAAACACTAAATTCATCAAAAGATCATGGGAAAACATGACTTTCGTTAAAAGACCACAGAAAAAACGTGAATTATGCAAAAGGATCGCGAAAGATAAGTAAATTTGTTCAAAGAATCGCAAAAAAGGAAATTTCACCAAAAAATCACGCTTTTTTACTAAATTTCGTCTAAAAATTGCACAATAAAATGTATTTTATCAAAGAATCGCTGGAAAATGCGAATTTCGTTAAGGATCGCGAGAAAAATGCGAAATTTTTCAAAGGATCGCTGAAAAAACATGAATTCCGTCAGAGAATTTCTGAAAAAACATGAATCTCGCCCAATAACAGAAAAATCATGGTTCATAATCATTATATCATACATTATCAAAAAAGGAAATTTCAACAAAAAATCACGCTTTTTTACTAAATTTTGTCTAAAAATTGCAGAATAAAATGTATTTTATAAAAGAATCGCTGGGAAACGTGAATTTCATAATCGATCATGAGAAAAATGGGAATTTCTTCAAAGGATCGCTGAAAAAACGCCAATTTCGTCAAAGGATTGCTGAAAAAACATGAATCTCCTCAAAAGGAAGCAGAGAAAGTGCGAATATCATCAAAGGATCACAGAAAAACGCAAATTTCATCAAAGGATAGCGGAAAAAACGTGTATTTCGTCAAAGGATTGCAGTTAAAACATGAATTTCGTCAAATGATTGCTGCGATGCAGCAACGGACGTCACAGAATTTTTAGGGCACCTGCAGACTAAAAACATCTAACCAATCTTCGCGGGTGAAAAAATCACAGATTTCGTCAAATGATTGAGGAAAAAACACTAAATTCATCAAAGGATCATGGGAAAACATGACTTTCGTTAAAAGACCACAGAAAAAACGTGAATTATGCAAAAGGATCACGAAAGATAAGTAAATTTGTTCAAAGAATCGCAAAAAAGGAAATTTCACCAAAAAATCACGCTTTTTTATTAAATTTCGTCTAAAAATTGCAGAATAAAATGTATTTTATCAAAGAATCGCTGGAAAATGCGAATTTCGTTAAGGATCGCGAGAAAAATGCGAAATTCTTCAAAGGATCGCTGAAAAAACATGAATTTCGTCAGAGAATTTCTGAAAAAACATGAATCTCGCCCAATAACAGAAAAATCATGGTTCATAATCGTTATATCATACATTATCAAAAAAGGAAATTTCAACAAAAATCACGCTTTTTTACTAAATTTTGTCTAAAAATTGCAGAATAAAATGTATTTTATAAAAGAATCGCTGGGAAACGTGAATTTCATAATCGATCATGAGAAAAATGCGAATTTCTTCAAAGGATCGCTGAAAAAACGCCAATTTCGTCAAAGGATTGCTGAAAAAACATGAATCTCCTCAAAAGGAAGCAGAGAAAGTGCGAATATCGTCAAAGGATCACAGAAAAACGCAAATTTCATCAAAGGATAGCAGAAAAAACGTGTATTTCGTCAAAGGATTGCAGTTAAAACATGAATTTCGTCAAATGATTGCTGAAAAAACACAAATTACGTCATAGGATCGCTGAAAAAATCATTAATTTCATCCATCGGCACATAAATATCATGAATTTCGTCTATCGGGGGGCATAAAAATCCTTAATTTCGTCGGTCGGGTAGAGAAATTTTTTTTCCATCAATCGGACGTGTAAAAATCATGAGTTTCATTTATCGGTCACCTAAAATACACAAAATTCTTCATACGGGCACATAAGAATCAAGAAATCAGTTGATCAGGCACGTACAAATCATTAATTTCCTCTATCGGCACATAAAAATCATGAATTTTGTCTAACGGGTGCATAAAAATATTTAATTTCATAATCTTTTACCAAATTTCGGCCAAAAATTGCAGAATAAAATGTATTTTATAAAAGAATCACTGGGAAACGCGAATTTCATAAACGATCATGAGAAAAATGCGAATTTCTTCAAAGGATCGCTGAAAAAACACGAATTTCTTCAAAGGATCGCTGAAAAAACACAAATTTTGTCAAAGGATTGCTGAAAAAACATGAATCTCGTCAATAGGCAGCAGGGAAAGTGCGAAGATCGTCAAAGGATCACGAAAAAAGCAAATTTCATCAAAGGACCACAGAAAAACACAAATTTCGTCAAAAGATAGCAGAAAAAACGCGAATTTCGTCAAATGATTGCTGAAAAAACACAAATTACGTCATAGGATTGCTGAAAAAATCATTAATTTCATCCATCGGCACATAAATATGATGAATTTTGTCTAACGGGTGCAGAATTTTTTTTTTTTCATCAATCGGGCATGTAAAAATCATGAGTTTCATTTATCGGTCACCTAAAATTCACAAAATTCTTCAAACGGGCCCATAAAAAGCAAGAAATTAGTTGATCGGGCACGTAAAAATTATTAATTTCCTCTATCAGCACATAAAAATCATGAATTTGGCAATCGGGTGCATAAAAATACTTAATTTCGTCGGTCAAGTGCAGAAAAAAAATAGTCAATCGAGTGTGTAAAAATCATGAGTTTCATTTATCAGGCATGTAAAAATCATGAAATTCTTAAATCGGGTGCATAAAAATCATGAATTTTGTAGGACGGGCACGTAAAAATCACAAATTCATCAAGTGGGTGAGTGAAATCACGAATTAGTCAAGTGGGCACATAAAAATCACGAATTTCTTTAATCGAGTGCATAAAAATCGTAAATTTTGTCCCTCAGATGCAGAAAAATCATTAATTTCATCGATCGGGTGAGGAAAAATCCTGAATTTTGTCAAACAGATGCAGAAAAAACACAAAAGGAAAAAAGAAAATCAGAAAATCCTGTATTTGGCCAGTTTTTTCCATATTTTTAATCGCCGAGTGAGTGCTTATTTTCACCTTTAGGTGGCAATAAAGTTATCGCCAATTTTCAGTATTGCTCGCTGATAGGCAAGTGCTAATTTTATCCTGACAAAATGGTTATCGTATCAATGGATGGAAAAGGAAAAGTGTGTAGTGTATATAAATGAATTCGCATTGACTGTCACCTTGTATAATGACAATTGTGTACAATTTATCGCGTTTGATGGAGTTTTTAAGTTTAGATTATTATATTATTAGGTAGTTTTTCATTTTATCTTTATTTTATTTTATTGAATCATTGAAGGTAAAACAGATATCTATTTCTGTGTTCATGATTGAGTTCTTTAGATATGTTTTGATTCTTCGTATATTGTTAGCAAAATTATTTAGTGCACATAATATAATTGTAAAGCATGCTTTATATACATTCTGGTGTATTTTATTAGTTGAAATTTGTTACATTTTTCGAAATGATTGTTGAATTTTGTCATCTTTTCCCCCGCAACCAATCAATAAATTTCATGATGTTTTATTGGTGATTGGTTGCGGGAAATTATTGTGAAATTCAACAATCATTCAAGAAAATGTAACAAAATTCTAACAACAGGAGCCTCTAAACAAACCAGTTCAAAATATGCATTCATATACATTAGATGCTGTACCATCTGTCCATTTACATATTAAAATGTGTACTAAATGATATAAAACATTTTAAAAACTGAAATTTTACACTTACATCTTAATTGTAAGTTTCATTGTTTACATGAGTGGATTTTAAGTAGTCTACTGCATATATATACACATATACTAAAATTATCTATCTAAATCCATTTGAATCATTGAAAGTTTTGTTAAGATTTGATCGTCTTTCAATCTTTAGAACGCTTTTCTATTACCCGACATAATACCAATAAATTGTCATACTAAAGTTCCAAAACCTTTAAAAAAATTGTCAACAAACCAAAAAATTCCATGCAAAACACATCCATACACACTATCATAACAAAATCATCAAAATGCACAGGTGGTAAAGCTGTTTAGAAGCTTCTGTTGTTAGTAGAATTTTGTGATCTTTTTCCCGCAACCAATAAATAAATTTCACGATGTTTTATTGTGATTAAACTATGAATTTTGTTACTTTTTTACATATAAACACAACTGCCGACTCAGCAAGTTTCTGGATTTGTCCATGTTAGTGAAACTTTTTTTTTTTTTCATGCAACTGCTGGTCAAATTTTTAATCAATTTTTACAGCCGAATGCAACTATTAAAACATCTGTAGTATTATATTCAAAAAGGTAAATTTCAGCTTTATAAATCCTAATAAAAACTCGATCATTACTTTTTGGTTTAAGAAATTTAAAGTAGCAAAATATACATACGACATATCCAAAGAATTCAATCATGAACACAGAAATATATATGTGTTTCTATGTTCATGAGCTCAATATAACAAAATAAATAAAGATAAAATGAAAAAATACCTAATATTTATAGTAATCCAAACTTTGAAACATGTTGCTTAATGCTTACGCCGACTCCCGACTAAAGATCTCTAGAGACAGGAAATACCCTCACCTCATTGGCTGAAACAAATCTGTCTGTAGAGAGTAAAAGCCTCTAGCTGATTGGCGGAATGCTCGCGCATGCGTATAAAACTCATATTTGCCTGGAAAACGAAATACCAGGTTAGCTTTAAATAGATGGATGCTAGTGTAACTCTCTAAACGCAAATAATATACTACGTGTATAGCAAAATAAGACAGGACGGCACCGGCGTCTAACTACTGTCAGTGAGATAGATGATATGCTGGTGGTTGGGATTTGCGGTTTAAATAGATAGCTGAAGAATCTAAACATCATAAACATAATAATAAAAAGAATGGAACAATAATTTAATATAAAATAAAAATATTTTTTTAATGCTGATTACTTCAAGATTTCATTTTCGACTTACTCATTTCCATCATTTGTAATTCAAACGACATTTTGCGAAAATTGTATTTTAATTCTATAATGGTATCGAGAAAGTTTTAATTATTTAACTTTAGATTAATTCAAAATAATTTGAATTATTACAAGCAAATAGCTGCGTAACATGTGCAAGACGTGTGCATATGCACTATGACTAATGAAAATGGAATATCTACCTACTGTTTAAATTAAAAACAATAAGTGCAGAGACTGTTTGCACATTTTTTAGACGTGTTTGTTTTCGTGTAAAAAAATGGTATGCATATATATGTTATTTTTCACAGCTAATATAGTTTACAAAGTATAAATTCTCCTCTGGCAACCAAAAATCATGAGAGACGGTAGTTTCTCGAGTGACGCAGCAAAAAAACGAAAACCGAATGCTTAATACCGAAGATTTCCGTCACTCCATATATACAGCTAGTTTGAGTTCAAAGGAAAAGCGAAAAGCCAACATTTAATATCTCAGCAAATATGAGGTACATCGTTTTGATTTTTTGACAGCTGTCTTATATTTCCGGTCTAACTCTATCCTGAAATTTATAGATTTCTACATGCAGTAGATTTTAAGATCTGGAAATCCATTTTTAAGTAAAATGGGAAGTTTTTCGCTCTGCATGTAATGGTGTCATGGTGTAAGACAGCGTATCTCGAAAACCGCCCGAAGGATTTTTTTAAAATTAATATATGATACTAATCGGTTTTATATGAAGTGAATCCACCTATCCGCTTAAATAGGAAAACTCTAGTTTTTTATATAATCCGATTTAAAAAAATGGGACTATTTTCTTAAGCCAAGCTGTACAAATGCAATAGAGTATTCACTACCTTCTTCCGCCGGGAATTACAGTTAAAATTTGATGTACGGTTGCCGTTATCAATAAAGCTTGTGACCGGGCTAATTATTTATATTTTTTTAAATGCAAAAACAATGAATTATATACTCTAAACATGTAAAACATATGTATTAAATTCAATTGGCGTTTATATGTTTTCTCTTTTTGTTACAAAGAAATAATTTCAGATTTTAAACATGCATATATTCGAAAAATTATTTAGATTCCTTTTTCAAAATGAGGAAATATTTTTTAATTACATGTATTCAATTTTACTGCTAAATATAATAAATCTTTCATTTTCTAATGATAAAATATTTTTCATTTCTTTGT
This sequence comes from Maratus michaelseni, assembly GCA_963931845.1. Classification (NCBI taxonomy): domain Eukaryota; kingdom Metazoa; phylum Arthropoda; class Arachnida; order Araneae; family Salticidae; genus Maratus; species Maratus michaelseni. Next base: position 444,088,791 of record OZ007589.1, on the reverse strand, counting down.
TTCTTTCGCAACGAAGACAACCCACCAACTATTATCGTATCAATGCGCGAAGCGCAAATTAGCGAGAGGCATTTGGGGAAAAGATAGGCACAGAAAATCAAAGATATTATACTTACTATTAGGTATTTTGTTTATTTATTCATTGTTTTTTATTTTATATGACTTGATGGTTCCTTTTAAAAATTTCGTTTTGGTAAGGTGCTTAGTTTGTCTTTGTCAGAGCAACTGCCAATTACATGTTTTTATGGCTTTAAAATATTACTTTTATGTTATTTTGTAAAAGAAAATGCAGAAAGTTAGTTCTGAATTAAGTGTTTTATGTTATACAATGGATAAATAAGTTCTTAATTACTTTAAATCCAGAGTTTGAAAAGTAAACAAATAGTTTTTTTTTTCTTTTTCTTATTGCATTCAGGGGTCGATGCAGGTTTTTTTTCTTGGGGCCCATTTTGTGAAAAGTAAAGGTTGTTTTTGTGAAATTTATTATATTTTTGTGAAAAATAACATTTTGTAACGAAAGTTGAAATCGATTTAATCAAATTCGAACCAAGCATTTATAAACAAAACCTGTTTTAAATCCTTTTGCGGAAGTTTTCCTCTCTGGCAAACTTGTTTGTTTACAAATTACACATTTTAAAACATCACAAAATAATAAATAGTAAGTTTTTATGGAATAGAATTTTGTGAAGTGGCCCATTTTATTAAATAGATTTTTGTGAAGGGGCCCTAAATAGGCCCCAAATTTTTCCTGGATCGACCCCTGGCATTACCTTATTGCATTCATATTGCCAGTATTATTACATTGTTATCATTTTTTTTTTCTCATTACATTTACAAACAGTTGTGTGACAAACTTCTATCTTCATGAATGTTTTGCATTTACTTTATATTAATTTTTCACATTCATTTTTTAATAAGCTTGTTAAATAGTTTTCAAGCACTATATTGTTTCAATGTCAAATGTTACATTAAAAATTGTTAAAAAATACAGTAAAAAAATTGCTATTTGCTCGCGAAACTTAAGAATATAATCATTTTAACCCACATAGATTTTTTTAGCTCTAAAATATTACTATACAATGAATAAATAAGTTCTTATTTACTTTAAATTCAGAGTTTAAAAAGTAAACAAATAGCTATTTTATCTTTCAATTTTTCTATCATTTACCTGTGACTTTAAAAATCATTTAAAATTACTAATTTAGAGGTATGAAATACCTTATATGTGCTTAAATCACAGAAAAAATACAACTTTAGTAAGTATATTGCAGGGCTCTTTTTAAGAAGAATTAAGAACACCTTTAAAGGATCCTTCACAATTTTTTTTAAATCTTAAAACAGTATCCTTCACATTTTTTTTTTCATTTTAAAACAGGTTATTTCACATTTCTTTTCATATTAAAACAGGACACTTCACAAAACTTTTTCCTACCAAAAATTAACTCTTCACAAATTTAATCATCTGAAACATTTCCCAATTTTTGTATAAAATACTGTTTACTGTTGACTGTAATAAGTGTTTGTTCTTCAAAGTAAATTCTGAAAAATTATTAAATTTCAACTGCTGCTAATACATTTAATTTTTTGATTACAACTTACATAAATATCCATATTTTACATAGGGTTTCTTGTACAGAGTTGTATTTTGAAAACATATAGAAGAAAGAAAAATTTTTTTTTAGAGAAAACCGCTGTTAATTTTTTCGCAATGATTTTTAATAGTCAGATCTTATAAATTAAGTGTTGGTGAGTGCAAAGTTTGAAATTGTCTGAATATGTTGAAAACAACATAGGGCTCTAAAACTATTTACTTGCATAAGTTTATTAAAAATGAATTTGAAAAATTAATATACAGTAACAGCAAAACATGCATGAAGCTTCACAAACAGCTATAGACCATCAAAGTATCAAATAAAATGAAAATTTTGAAATGGAGAACCATCAATTCAAAATAAATAAAAAACAATAAATAAATAAACAAAATACCTGGGGGAGGGGGGGAGTATTTTATCTATTATAAATTGCAGCTTGTATTTTCAAATAATTTGGAAGGGCGGATAAAATTTTATCATTTAAAATATTAAAAAAAATAATACCTTCTAAACTAGAATTTTATTATCAATTTTATAGATGATTTTCTTTGGACGATTACTCTCTATGAGAGAAAAGTTCTACTTTTTGTATTTGTTCGCCACAGTATATTTTGTTGTTTTTCAGCCAGTCTATAGAATTCTTTGCAGGAGTGCGGTTTTCAACAGGCATGTGATGTTGAGCATTGGCCATATATAGGGCACTATTCGATTGCAAATTTGGATTAAGTTTTTCCAACACTCATTTTTGGAAGTTTTCGTAGTTCATTTGCATGGGATTGTCACCCCTTTTTGTCGACGCTTTATACAGTAGTTGAGCATCCGTAAGGAAACACGTTTCCTCATTTTTACGCTCGAGTTAAGACCTTGTACAGCTAAGTACATGGCCGTTAAAGTTTTTTTCCTGTAAATAGTTAATAACTGTCTCCTTTTAATTCGATGTTATTCGTTTTTGGGTAAAGGTGAAAATAGGCACTCGCCAATCACCACTCGGCAATAAAACTTGAAAAACTGACTTAAAAAATATGGAGAAAACCGACCAAATGCAGGATTTTCTGATTTTCTTTTTTTCCCATGTTCGTTTGACAAAATTCATGATTTTCCTCTCCAGATCGACGAAAATAGTGATTTTTCTGCACCAGATCGATGAAATTAATGATTTTACTGCACTAGATTGGCGAAATTTATGATTTTTATGCGCCGATTAAAGAAATTCGTGATTTTTATGTGCCCGTTCAGCAAAATTTCTGATTTTTACATGCCGTTCAACAAATTTTTTTATCTTTATGTGCCCCGTTGACAAAATTTGTGATTTTTACATGCCTGATCGACTAAATTCATCATTTTTATATGCCCGATGGATGAAATTAATGATTTTTACATGCCGATCAATGAATTTCTTGATCTTTATGTGCCTGTTTGACAAAATTCATGATTTTCATGCACCGATAAACAAAATTCATGATTTTTACATCTGTGTTCGACAAAATTTATGATCTCCCCCTCCCTGATCCACAAAATTCATGTTTTTGCTGTGCCTGATTATTGAAACTCATCATTTTTACACACCCGATCGACAAAATTCATGATTTTTACACACCGATCAACGAAGTTCAAGATTTTTATGCACTTGATCACCGAAATTCATGATTTTTTTCATGTTCAATCGACGAAATTTCATTTTTCTCAACCTGATCGATGAAATTATTGATTTTTATGCAAACGTTTGATGAAATTTGTGAATTTTATGCACCTACTTGATGAACTTGTGATTTTTAACCACCCACTTGATGAATTCGTGATTTCTATGCGACTACTCTACGAATTGGTAATTTTTATGCGTCCGTTCTACGAAATTCATGATTTTTTCGTACCTAATCGATGAAATTCATAATTTTTATGCACCGATTGATGATTTTTATGTGCCTGATTCATAAATTTCTTGATTTTTATGCATCCGTTTGATGAAATTAATGATTTTCATGTGCCGATCAAGGAATTTCTTCGTTTTTATGTATCTATTTGCTGAAATACGTGATTTTTATGCGATCGATAAACAAAATTCAAGATTTTTACGTGCCCAATTGACAAAATATATCATCCCCCCTCCCCCGATCGACAAAAGTCATGTTTTTTCTGTGCTCGATTGATGAAATTCACAGATTCTTACATACCCGATCAACGAAATCATTATTTTTAAATACACTATCAACGAAATTCATGATTTTTTCATGCCCGATTGACGAAATTAATGATAATGTCCATGCCCCAATTTGACCCCCCCAAGGCGGGTACTTTTTAAAATTTTGCACACACGCTACATGTGATATATTGTTGGAAAGGTCTGAGACTGTTTAATCATATTCTGCATCTCTTGTGTTCACACCCCCACTTTGCCCCCCCAAGAGGGTACTTTTTGAAATTTTGCACAACCCCTCATGTGATATATCGTTGGAAAGGTCTGTGACTGCTTAGTCATATTATGCATCTCTGGTGTCCATTCCCCCACTTTGCCCCCCCAAGAGGGTACTTTTTGAAATTTTGCACAACCCTTCATGTGATATATTGTTGGAAAGGTCTGTGACTGTTTAATCATATTATGCATCTCCTGTGTCCACACCCCCACTTTGCCCACCCAAGGGGGTACTTTCTGATATTTTGCACAACCCCTCATGTGATATATCGTTGGAAAGGTCTGTGACCGCTTAGTCATATTATGCATCTCTGGTGTCCATCCCCCCACTTTGCCCCCCCAAGGCGGGTACTTTTTAAAATTTTGCACACACCCTTCATGTGATATATTGTTGGAAAGGTCTGAGACTGTTTAATCATATTCTGCATCTCCTGTGTTCACACCCCCACTTTGCCCCCCAAAGAGGGTACTTTTTGAAATTTTGCACAACCCCTCATGTGATATATTGTTGGAAAGGTCTATGACCGCTTAGTCATATTATGCATCTCTGGTGTCCATCCCCCCACTTTGCCCCCCCCCTCTCAAGGGGGGTACTTTTTAAAATTTTGCACAACCCTTCATGTGATATACTGTTGGAAATGTCCGAGACTGTTTAATCATATTATGCATCTCCTGTGTCCACACCCCCACTTTGCCCCCCCAAGGGGGTACTTTCTGATATTTTGCACAACCCCTCATGTGATATATCGTTGGAAAGGTCTGTGACCGCTTAGTCATATTATGCATCTCTTGTGTCCATCCCCCCACTTTGCCCCCCAAAGGCGGGTACTTTTTAAAATTTTGCACACACCCTTCATGTGATATATTGTTGGAAAGGTCTGAGACTGTTTAATCATATTCTGCATCTCCTGTGTTCACACCCCTACTTTGCCCCCCCAAGAGGGTACTTTTTGAAATTTTGCACAACCCCTCATGTGATATATCGTTGGAAAGGTCTGTGACTGCTTAGTCATATTATGCATCTCTGGTGTCCATCCCCCCACTTTGCCCCCCCAAGAGGGTACTTTTTGAAATTTTGCACAACCCTTCATGTGATATATTGTTGGAAAGGTCTGTGACTGTTTAATCATATTATGCATCTCCTGTGTCCACACCCCCACTTTGCCCCCCCAAGGGGGTACTTTCTGATATTTTGCACAACCCCTCATGTGATATATCGTTGGGAAGGTCTGTGACCGCTTAGTCATATTATGCATCTCTGGTGTCCATCCCCCCACTTTGCCCCCCCCAAGGCGGGTACTTTTTACAATTTTGCACACACCCTTCATGTGATATATTGTTGGAAAGATCTGAGACTGTTTAATCATAATCTGCATCTCCTGTGTTCACACCCCCACTTTGCCCCCCCCAAGAGGGTACTTTTTGAAATTTTGCACAACCCCTCATGTGATATATTGTTGGAAAGGTCTGTGACCGCTTAGTCATATTATGCATCTCTGGTGTCCATCCCCCCACTTTGCCCCCCCCCTCTCAAGGGGGGTACTTTTTAAAATTTTGCACAACCCTTCATGTGATATACTGCTGGAAATGTCCGAGACTGTTTAATCATATTCTGCATCTCCTGTGTTCACACCCCCACTTTGCCCCCCCAAGAGGGTACTTTTTGAAATTTTGCACAACCCTTCATGTGATATATTGTTGGAAAGGTCTGTGACTGTTTAATCATATTATGCATCTCCTGTGTCCACACCCCCACTTTGCCCCCAAGGGGGTACTTTCTGATATTTTGCACAACCCCTCATGTGATATATCGTTGGAAAGGTCTGTGACCGCTTAGTCATATTATGCATCTCTGGTGTCCATCCCCCCACTTTGCCCCCCCCTCTTCAAGGGGGGTACTTTTTAAAATTTTGTACAACCCTTTATGTGATATACTGTTGGAAATGTCCGAGACTGTTTAATCATATTATGCATCTCCTGTGTCCACACCCCCACTTTGCCCCCCCAAGGGGGTACTTTCTGATATTTTGCACAACCCCTCATGTGATATATCGTTGGAAAGGTCTGTGACCGCTTAGTCATATTATGCATCTCTGGTGTCCATCCCCCCACTTTGCCCCCCCCCAAAGCGGGTACTTTTTAAAATTTTGCACACACCCTTCATGTGATATATTGTTGGAAAGGTCTGAGACTGTTTAATCATATTCTGCATCTCCTGTGTTCACACCCCCACTTTGCCCCCCCAAGAGGGTACTTTTTGAAATTTTGCACAACCCCTCATGTGATATATCGTTGGAAAGGTCTGTGACCGCTTAGTCATATTATGCATCTCTGGTGTCCATCCCCCCACTTTGCCCCCCCCCTCTCAAGGGTGGTACTTTTTAAAATTTTGCACAACCCTTCGTGTGATATACTGTTGGAAATGTCCGAGACTGTTTAATCATATTCTGCATCTCCTGTGTTCACACCCCCACTTTTCCCCCCCAAGAGGGTACTTTTTGAAATTTTGCACAACCCCTCATGTGATATATCGTTGGAAAGGTCTGTGACTGCTTAGTCATGTTATGAATCTCTGGTGTCCATCCCCCCACTTTGCCCCCCCAAGAGGGTACTTTTTGAAATTTTGCACAACCCTTCATGTGATATATTGTTGGAAAGGTCTGTGACTGTTTAATCATATTATGCATCTCCTGTGTCCACACCCCCACTTTGCCCCCCCAAGGGGGTACTTTCTGATATTTTGCACAACCCCTCATGTGATATATCGTTGGAAAGGTCTGTGACCGCTTAGTCATATTATGCATCTCTGGTGTCCATCCCCCCACTTTGCCCCCCCCCTCTCAAGGCGGGTACTTTTTAAAATTTTGCACACACCCTTCATGTGATATATTGTTGGAAAGGTCTGAGACTGTTTAATCATATTCTGCATCTCCTGTGTTCACACCCCCACTTTGCCCCCCCAAGAGGGTACTTTTTGAAATTTTGCACAACCCCTCATGTGATATATCGTTGGAAAGGTCTGTGACCGCTTAGTCATATTATGCATCTCTGGTGTCCATCCCCCCACTTTGCCCCCCCCCCTCTCAAGGGGGGTACTTTTTAAAACTTTGCACAACCCTTCATGTGATATACTGTTGGAAATGTCCGAGACTGTTTAATCATATTATGCATCTCCTGTGTCCACACCCCCACTTTGCCCCCCCAAGGGGGTACTTTCTGATATTTTGCACAACCCCTCATGTGATATATCGTTGGAAAGGTCTGTGACCGCTTAGTCATATTATGCATCTCTGGTGTCCATCCCCCCACTTTGCCCCCCCAAGGCGGGTACTTTTTAAAATTTTGCACACACCCTTCATGTGATTTATTGTTGGAAAGGTCTGAGACTGTTTAATCATATTCCGCATGTCCTGTGTTCACACCCCCACTTTGCCCCCCCCAAGAGTGTACTTTTTGAAATTTTGCACAACCCTTCATGTGATATATCGTTGGAAAGGTCTGTGACCGCTTAGTCATATTATGCATCTCTGGTGTCCATCCTCCCACTTTGCCCCCCCCAAGGCGGGTACTTTTTAAAATTTTGCACACACCCTTCATGTGATATATTGTTGGAAATGTCCGAGACTGTTTAATCATATTATGCATCTTCTGTGTCCACACCCCCACTTTGCCCCCCCAAGGGGGTACTTTCTCAAATTTTGCACAACCCCTCATGTGATATATCGTTGGAAAGGTCTGTGACTGCTTAGTCATATTATGCATCTCTGGTGTCCATCCCCCTTTGCACCCCAAGGCGGGTACTTTTTAAAATTTTGCACACTCCCTTCATGTGATATATTGTTGGAAAGGTCTGTGACTGTTTAATCATATTATGCATCTCCTGTGTCCGTACCCCCACTTTGCCCCCCTCCCCAACGGGGTACTTTTTGAAATTTTGCACAACCCCTCATGTGATATATCGTTGGAAAGGTCTGTGTCCACTTAGTTAGATTATGCACCTCCGGTGTCCATCCCCCCACTTTGCCCCCTCCAGGGGGGCACTTTTTAAATTTTGCTGACACTCCTCGTGATATATTGTTGGAAAGGTCTGTGACCACTTAGTCATATTATGCATCTCCAGTATCCATCCCCCCCCCACTTTGCCCCTCCCACAAGGGGGGTACTTTTTAAAATTTTGCACACACCCCTCATGTGATATATTGTTTAAAAGGTCTGTGACCACTTAATCTTATTATTCATCACGGCAGCTATACGGTGCCGCAGGCAGCGGGAACCCGAGCCGGAGGTTCGTGCGGTTAGAGCTTTATACTATTCGATGTGCAAATTAAGGTATTATCCGGTGCATGCATAGCACGACCGGTATACGGTGCCGGAGGCAGCAGGTACCTGGGTTGGTGGTTCGTTCGGTTATAGGTTTATACTATTCCATGTGGAAATTAAGGGATTGTCATACAAATGGAGAATTCAGTTAGATTCGAGGACCTGATGTAAATTGAAGGCCCACTAGCGGGCGAAGCCACTAAGTTTTATTCTTATAAATTTATACCCTAATGCTTAATTGCGACTGAAAGAAATTTTCATCAATAACCGCTTAAAAGTAATGATATCAGTACAAAAACCCTTAACGGGTTAAAAGTTGTGACGCAGCACTTTCTTTTGGCTCTAAGAATTTCAAATATGGGTCTTAAAAGTAATGATATCAAATTTGAGTGACGCTATGTTAATTTTTTTTTAAATCATCATTTTCTTTTTAGTTTTATTTATATTCACAGGTGCAATTATTATCTTAACATGAAAATAATATAAAATTTATTCGCTAAAGCTTTTTCATTCAGATCTCTCAGGAATTCAAAATATAGGTTTTAAAAGAAATTATATCAAAATTTGAGTGACACCTTGACGGGAATTTAATAGGATTGTTTTAAATTTAAATTTAAATTATTTGTCGTTTGTCTTCTAAAGTATATTTACACATACAAACAATACTTTTAATTTTTCAATACACTGTTAAATATATTACTTTCACTGAGCCTATATTATGTATTGAAATGTATTTATTTCAATAGACTGATTCATGTTTTGTGCCACGGTATCCAAAATCATAAGTAAAATTTATGTAAATGATTAATTTGCGTCATAGTATCCAAACAAAGGAAAATGTATGCAAGTGGATACTATGACGCAAATTAATCATTTACATAAATTTTACTTATGATTTTGGATACCGTGGCACAAAACATGAATCAGTCTATTGAAATAAATACATTTCAATACATAATATAGGCTCAGTGAAAGTAATATATTTAACAGTGTATTGAAAAATTAAAAGTATTGTTTGTATGTGTAAATATACTTTAGAAGACAAACGAAAAATAATTTAAATTTAAATTTAAAACAATCCTATTAAATTCCCGTCAAGGTGTCACTCAAATTTTGATATAATTTCTTTTAAAACCTATATTTTGAATTCCTGAGAGGTCTGAATGAAAAAGCTTTAGCGAATAAATTTTATATTATTTTCATGTTAAGATAATAATTGCACCTGTGAATATAAATAAAACTAAAAAGAAAATGATGATTTAAAAAAAATTAACATAGCGTCACTCAAATTTGATATCATTACTTTTAAGACCCATATTTGAAATTCTTAGAGCCAAAAGAAAGTGCTGCGTCACAACTTTTAACCCGTTAAGGGTTTTTGTACTGATATTGTTTACATGCAATATGGCGTTTTTAAAGAACCGATGGATGAAACTCTATATTTCTGCACTTTCCAAAGAGAATTAGTCGAATTCGGTTATAAAAAACGTCGTGAATGAATGGCATGGTTTTTTATATATAAAGTCACAGTAGGTAATATTGACAATAAGACAGGTAAAAATGAGAATGTCTGTTTTCAATTGGACAAATTGTCCCAAACAAGTACTCATGAAGAAAAACAAATTCTTCGAATATTGCAAAGATAGGAATTTTTAGGGTAAAAGAAAATGCTCCAAATCAAAGAACTGTTATTTAAACGTTAAAATGCTAAATGTCACTTGTTGACAAAATCATTAACACTGATTTTAAATGTAAAAATGTTAAAAGAAAAACACAATGTTCATTGTCTTTCTCCACGACATATCGCCGAACTTAGAACACAATGCAGAATTCTTTATGAGAAGCATTTATCCCGACAAAATTGGAAAAAAATGTTGCTACAAAAAATGAAGCTTGGGTCTACTCCAATTATTGTAAGAAAAGGAAATCCATTTATCATCCTGAAAGAGGAAAAAAAAAACAAAAAAACATGGCACAATGTATCTTAAGAAAGCTTAAGCAAAGAATTTGTGACTGTTGCTGGTTTTCCATGTAACGGCAAATTAAAAATAAAGAATCTTAAGATAAACTCCACATACTATCAGAAACAATTGTAGTCCTATTCTTCAAACATGCAATACCATCTCTTTACCCCACAGTGCCATTAATAGTTTAACTGCATCAAGATAATCAAGCAGCTACACATCACAATTCACTGTTAATTTCCTGGAAAAAATCGAACGAAAAACGGTTATTAGAAATGTACCCTTCACTGATATACCGCCTAAATCTTTTTATGTATACCCATGCATGATTGCTATTATGGACTTTTTAAAAACGCGTTATCCAAACGTCGACCTTCAACCATTCATGGCCATTGGAAATATGTTGAAGAGAAGTGTGACAAAATACCTCTTACAAAACTACAAAAAGCATTTTCATCATGGAAATTATGGTGTAGAGCAGTTGTTCAGAATAAGAATTACCCAACTGAATATTTCAAACACAAATATTTCATTTAAAATATTTCTGTACCATGAAAATCCTCTAAAAAATACCCTCATGGGGAAAATGTATGCAAGAAGCATGCATTTTTCTAATATACTTGGTTATCTTTTTTGAGTATAATGACTATCATTTATGAAATAAAACGTAGTAAACCCAATGATGGTTAATACTTAATAACTTGAAAATAGTATCTAAATTTTTAAAAGAAGTTTTCCGAGTAGTTCAAAGATCTAGAAAGAAATGAATTGTTTAAATTGTATATGAGTAACTTTTAAAAGATATCCACTTTCGTGACTTTTATTGAAAAAGCAAAATATTACAATACAATTACTAAAAAATACATATGCGTAATAAGTACAGTTATACCCTGTATTATTTGACTGATTTTTTTTCATAATATTTCACTGTTGATAGTAATTTTTTTATAAAACAAAATAATTTATTAAAACATATTCAGAATTTTATTATTTTGAAATAACAATTTTAAAATAGCACAAATTCTACTTAGAAAATTATATTATACTGTCACGTTTTAAATTACCGTCTATAAAATGTAACAAGTGACTAATTTTTACTAGAATTTATTAATAATTTAAAACTGATAAGAGTATTCTAAGTAGAAAACAAATATGTATTTTCCTATGTTTTCTTATTAAAACTGAAACATCTAGGTAATGGAAAACAATATTTTTCGTTATCCCCTGTTTACTGCATATTTTATTTGTAATATGGAGAAAGATAGTCCAGTAAAGAATAGTTACGATTTAGCAAAAATGCAGTTTTCTACATTATCGCAAATATCGAACGAAACACCCAGCAATGTATAGTACTTCTATTTTATTTAATGCTTCCCAAACTAATAATGTTAAATAAAATATCAGACTGGCAAATAAACAAAGCCGAAACTTTTACTTTTAGGAAATACTGTTTCGAATATTATGTTAAGAATGTAACGTTTATTTGTCAATGTTTTTCAATTGGAAAACAAAGTGTGTTAATATATATAATATACATAAAATATTATCAGAAGAAAATTTCTTTATAGATACAAAGATTTTTCTAATTTAAATGTTTTTAACAAAATGTTTCAATATTGAAAGCTAAAATAATTTATTGAATATTATGTTATATTTGTTATATATATCTAGTCTCTAAAGCAGTCATTTCATATAAATAAATTGATACTATAAGACCGCACACGAAATAATTAGTGACACTGTAATAAAAGTTAATGTAAAATCAAATTAGAAAAGTGCATTGATATCACTATAAAATGTGCACAATAAACAATATTTTTCTAATTTATTTACTATTATTCTTATTTTTCTTTCTTTGAATATTTTGCGGGTCTTCATCGAATTAAAACTTATTTATGTTTGTGTTTATTCTTATTTTTCTTTCTTTGAATAAGTATTTTGCGGGTCTTCATCGAATTAAAACTTATTTATGTTTGTGTTTGTAAAAATATATATTTTAATAATTTTTTTTAGTTCTAAAAAAATATATATATATAAATATAAATGACTATCAAATGAAAAAGTTTTTTTTTAAATTTTAAATCGGATTATTTATTTCAAAACGCTTATTTTTTTTATAGAAACCTGCTGATATAACAATGAAGTAGTAATGGTATAGAAACTTACAATACCGCATTTAGAAACGAATAAAATATTTTTATAGTATGGAAATATAATTGTTTTTTTTGTGTGCATTTAAATTACATGGCTTGGAAGTAAAGAGGCCATTATTAATTTTAAACCAAAAATCAATGCCATATGTTCATTATGCTAATTAATAAATGACACTATTTAGAAATAGGAATATGAATAAAACCGTCTGTATTATTATTGAGCAATAATTATAATGTAGTTCACGCTTTAACAGGAAATATTTCAATACATAGAAAAATATATTACTTAAACAAATCAGTCACTTGTGAAAGACTTGCGCAAGACCTGAAAGAGGAAAGAAAATTGGCATATATCATATTCCATCACAATTTCTTTTTCTATAAAGCAACGTCTCTTAAATAAAACCGTTTATAAACAGTTTTCTGGAGAAAAAAATATATTTTATGAATAAAGACTGTGATGAAAATTTCTAGAAAATACTCTTTGTTATTTCTTAGAATCTATCAGGCAATTTTGTTTTTTTTTCACAAAAGAAAATAAATATATACAGTTATTTCCAGAAAAATTTTGAGACCCAGAAATCTTTTTTTTATATTATCCATTTTCTTCTTAAGGTATATAATTTTAGATTTAAATAAATAAGTAACATTACTTATTAAATTTAAGGATATATTTTGACAACTTATAACGGATACACTTATTTTAATAAAATGTACCAAACGTATAAGTTGAGTAAAATCTGAATTCCAACTAACTAATTACTGATTTAAAATGTTTCAAAACAATTAAATTTTAACTTGTCTGAAATATAGATATAAAAATTGAAGTCGATAAAATAGGTAAGTAATTTAAAAGATAATGATAGTATAGGTTTTAGTGGAACAACATCATTATTTATATGCATAATGTTTATAAATCGTAATTGAATTGAATATAAAGCTCTTTTCAATATATATACTTTGACATTTATAAAATATTATAGTAAGAACTGTAAAGCCTCCATAATAAACACTGTCGAATAGCGGGCACCTCTATTTAACAAAAACTTTTTCAATCCCGAAAATATGTATTACGTATATATATATATATATTTATCTGAATAGTGGACACATCCGAATTTTGAACAAATTCCATGGTCCTTAGATGTCCGCTATTTAGAGATTTTACTATTTAAAACACTATAGTAAGAATAAAATTGTTTTTCTGTATTTTAATTTATATTGGTAAAATATGCATTGTGGATGATGTTTCATAAAAGTAATTTTTAATAAAAAATTTAATTGTTTTGTAACTTGTAACAATAATCACTTTGGGGCGTATTACCTACTGCACCAGGCCGTACGTAAGAGGTGTTGTGGAGAGAACTTGGTGGCCGTCCAAAGCATCTAAAAATGGGGAGGGGGGGATTTTATGTGCACATATAAAACATTGACGTGCAGAATTTTTTATGTGTTATCCTTCTGCTAACATAGCAACTGCATTTATTTTTTATTTACTTCATTTGCTATTTGTTATATTTTCTATTTTTGTCTCTTTGTTATATTTTTGGTCTATTTGTTATATTTCGATTTCTTTTTCACACTTCTTCTGACTAACTGATTATAATTGATCGTTTCATTCCCTAAGTACCTCCCCGCCCCCCCCCCCCCCAATCTCCATAAATAGAAAATATCACTATTTTTCTCCTTTCGAATCAGTTCTTGATTTGATTGTTATCTATAAAATTATCTGTTTTCTATTTCATATACCTTTTGAGTGTTGAGACCTTTACAAAATCAGTTTTGAACATTATTTACTTTGGTGACGCCTGATCCATGTAGCATAGCTTGTTGGTCCATAGTTAGCATATTTGTTACCATAGTTACCATAGTCTGTTGAAACTGCTGAAAAATTGTAGGGATGGGAATTAATAAGTACAGGGATTCCTCTAAATTGGAGCGTATCAGAATTCTGGGAAGGTAACGGTTGGACCATTGTTACCAAATGGTTTCCTTGCCAACAGTATGGCAGTGTGGATATTACTTATTTTAGACCAACGTGTGACAGCAAATTGCCAACACTTAGCCAAGATTGGCACTGTATAAGTTTTGCTAATAGGGTAAGGTCATTAAAATATATCGTCTAGGAAGGAAAAATGTTTTGCCAGAGAGCGGCCAAAATCATTCAATAGTTTTCACCATTTAATTCTTACTGAGTTTCAAATGTTCAGGCCATTTATTGAATATTGTGTATTTTGACTATTTAATAACAATTTCAATTAATTATTAACATTTCTTCCAACATCACAAAAGCTTAAAGCAATTTACAGAATATATGTAATTTGTTTATTTTTTTACAATCATTATAATTTTTAATGAAGTATATATTTACAGCTGATCATAATAATTACGTAGAAAATTAACACTACATAATTTCATTTATAGCTATGCTTACTTACATTTAAATAATTATCTATAAATATCTTAAAATGGAAGTGCAATTCTATACTACTATGCTCTGTTTACTTCAGTATTCTTTCAGAGATCTTTCTAATATTGAAATATTAGAATCGATATCTTACGTTTAACTGTTTTTGTTATACTTTAATGAAGAAGTTTTATGCATTACAAATCTTTTAATATTAATAATAAATGGATATAAAATATCTGCATTTTTAATGCAACAGAATTAAAATTGAAATATAAAACACAAATGCTGTTTTTTTAAGTAACTTTTAATTTTAACTAAGTTTAAAAAATATGTTAAGTAACTCATTAGTTAAAATTGTTATTTTTTTAAATTTTCCTAAATGTTACTATTTTATAATGAATAGAGGAAAGTATATTCAACTAGGTAAATTATATTCAATGGTTGGAGTATCATAGTTAAGATTTTTTCCAGCAGAGTGAAAATATACCGGGACCAGAACTCGAACCTGGGTAGTTTGATTTGCCGTACCAACGCTCTCCCTACTGAGCTATCCCGACGATATCCTGGACTGGCATATTTCACTCTTATTTGTTGGACAAGGCTGCGAACTGCAGCGCTAATTTCATTCTTCCGAGCTATAACTATAGCATTTACATGATGAATCTTGAAATAGCACGGAAACTCTTGTATACCATGTAATTAGGTCATGATGAATAGAGGAAAGTATATTCAACTAGGTAAATTATATTCAATGGTTGGAGTATCATAGTTGAGATTTTTTTCCAACAGAATGAAAATATGCCGGAACCAGGACTTGAACCCGGGTACCTTGGTTTGCCGTGCCAACGCTCTCCCTACTGAGCTGTCCCGACGATATCCTGGACTGGCATATCTATGCTATAGTTATGCTCGCTATAGCTATAGCTCGGATGAATGAAATTAGCGCTGCAGTTCGCAGCCTTGTCCAAAAAATAAGAGTGAGATATAGATATGCCAGTCCAGGATATCGTCGGGATAGTTCAGTAAGGAGAGCGTTGGTACGGCAAACCAAAGTACCCAGGTTCGAGTCCTGGTACCGGCATATTTTCACTCTGTTGGAAAAAATGTCAACTATGATACTCCAACAATTGAATATAAGGTACTATTAGGTAGCTTTCAATACAAAAAAGTATAAAGCTACCTATTGCAGCCGTTCGGAGGAAAGCAGTTCCGGAAAATTTCGATATATTTTCACCGATCATGACCCCCAGACCCCAAAACCACCCTCCGTTCAAATGTTGATTTATATATATATATACAGTAAAACCTCCGAATAACGGACACTTCGGGAACGCTAAATTTGTCCGTTATTTGGAGGTGTCCGCTATTCAGATGTAAAACTATGCAACAATATTTGTGTTGGGGATTGAAAAAGTGTCCGCTAAATGGAGGTGTCCGCTATTGAGGAGTGTCCGTTATGGAGGTTTTACTGTATATATATATATATATATATATATATGACCTATGTCATACGATAACGCTCGTATTTATAAATCAATTTCGATTAAACGAATTGTGTGTCTTAAGCTCACCAATGTCTCGTCCGAGTTCGTTGGCCAGCTTGGTCCGCCATCTTGTTTCAAGATGGCGGCCACTTAAAAATTTAAATCTAAAATAAATATACAAAAAAGTTAAAAATACAAATTTATTTTTTAATTAAGTGTTAGGCCTTGATACAAGGATTCCAGAGCATTTTTTGGTTTACCTCTATCTTAAAATATGGCTGTGATAGAGCAGTTTGAAATTCTAGGGTGGCTGGCATTTTGAAACAAAACAGCACATTAACGCGATTACTCGCAAATTATTTTCTTTCATTGTTGTAATAATTTTCCCAATCATACGCATAAAACTATATATTCATATCCGTTAGCGCCAAATTCTTGCCAAACTTGGCGATATTTGGCGAAATATCGCCAAATTTGGCGACCAAAATAAGTCTTCATAAATGAAGCCAATTTGTCTATTGCTCAATAATTTGGAAAATTTCTTATTCAAATTCAGTATTAACGAATGTTTTGTAAACGTTTTCTTTGCATTTTAACTTGCTGTTTTCGTGTAACAGCTAAAATTTTAAAACGAAGATATAGGAAAGCTACCTTTTCCTCCCGGTACAGGCCGGAAGGACTTTTTTATCTGGAATAATTCTTGCTTTAAAGATGTTATTTTTTACGTGTAATTCACATTATTTTTGTTTGTAATATGTGGATTTATAATTATTTTTCTTGAGGTATAAATTTTTTAATAAAGTCCTTGATTGAATGAATAACATTTCTTAAATTCTGAGTGCCAAAATCTATTAAAAATAGTTTATTTTGTAGACATTTTTTAATCATTTAGAATATATGTAAAAAAATTTATTATGCATAAAAATAATACATTTAAAACCAATTAAATGGAATACTTACAACTAAAAATAATCCTAATTATTGATATGCATATTAAAAACGATATACAATTTAA
Source organism: Maratus michaelseni (assembly GCA_963931845.1). NCBI lineage: Eukaryota > Metazoa > Arthropoda > Arachnida > Araneae > Salticidae > Maratus > Maratus michaelseni. The sequence goes on along the minus strand of OZ007589.1, from coordinate 444,071,443 downwards.
AGTATTATACAAAATATTTTCCCTCAAAAATGTCACGGTGCATAATCCTTTGTGCTTGTTTATATTTAAAAACAGTAAAACTTAATTTCAGTCATTTGCTATTACATATAACCGTTACGTAACTGTTGGAGCTCTACAGAAGCATTCCTGCCTCCTAACATAAGAGTAAATAAGTTTAAGTAAATAAGTACAATTTATAAATATGGAATTAAATACACTGCATGTTACAGGTTTTATCATGCTACTTTCATGTTCAACATTTAGAAAAAAAAATTAAAAGGCCTTGAAACTAAACTTACGGGCATCGAAAGAAAACAATAATATTAATACCTGAATTCTTTTTGTTAAATAGGAGTTTGAAAGGAGATATAAAATATTAATGTACGCTATTAGATTCATTTGGAAGTGAGATAAAATTAATGATTGGAAAATTTTTAAGACAGGAATTATTAAATAAACTAGGATTGTAAATTATATCAGACGGGAAACATTTTTAGAATATTTTATGATAGGATGCAATTTTAAATTTCGCAATATATATTTATGTAATTATATATATTTATGTAATATATTTATTAATATATATATATATGTGTGTGTGTGCGTGCATATATGTATACTATATGGCCGTAAATCACCCGACACATTCGAGTTTAGACTTTTCTTCGAATATCTAGACAAATACTTGACAATGCACTTGACAAAAACACCTTCTACTTATAGTATTTTTTCAGTAAATTTTGTTTTAATACTACAATAATAATATACTTTAAGTTCCTAATAATGTTGTTAATATGGCAAGAATTTATGTAAAATCATTGAAGAAGACACTATTTTAAAAAAGGATAATATTGTGTAACGAAAATCTATTATTAAATTATCCTAATCATACAACCAAACGATTATTGATTATCCTATAATTATCTCTCAATTAGTGCTAATTAACATCACAAATTAATCATATTTTATAAGAAAACAATCATAAACGGATTATGCGATATTTTATTTTATATATAGGGAAAAATATATAAGACTTCGCTTAAAAAACCTTTTACTACTATTATTCATAAATATTTCAGCCTTTCTAATTACAAAATTACTTACATATATATTTACTGAACACATAACATATAAATCTAGATTAAGAAAAAATATAAACATTGATTTTAACAGTTAAACAGCAGAATTTTAAAATTTTAAAGAAATTATTGAAATTTACTTTGTCCCAAAAAACCTTTAATACTAAAATCCTCACATAGTGTAATTTCTAGAATTGTACCACAATTTTAAAATTTATTACATTTTCCTAAGGGGTTCAAGAAATGCATTACGATTTCTATTTGATATAATTTTGTATTTAATATACACATTTATGTAATATAACAACATCAACAACAAAAATCAACAACAATATGTTGCTTAGGCACATAAAACGATTGTAAATCATTGAAGATTGATTGTTAGAATCATTGAAGTGACCAGACGTGTTGCGTATAACCAATAGGTTTATGTTGCTTAGGCTCTGGTTAAGTAAGTTAAGTAGTTCATGGCTTTGGTTAAGTAGTCTCACCAGTTATTTGAGCCAAAACGGACTTAAAGGATAACATGCATTTAGAAAACAGGAAACAGGAAGTATAAAATAGTTCTAACAATGCTTGAAATGAGAAAATGCAGAAATATGATTAGTATAATGTAATAAAATTTTTGAAAGTTTGAAAGTAAAGATATTATTCAATGAATTTCAATTTGATTTTTAGCTAAATATTTACTGCATGATTTCATGCTTCCATGTACATGCTGTTTGTAAATAAATGTGAAGCCATTTCTAAGAGTGGTGGGAGTAATTTTATATTTCACTTTTATAAACTGAAATATCTAACAAATCTCATATTTTCTAACTTTCTTGTTTTCTTTTTAACAGGTACTAAGTTTAACAGCTGAAAAAATATTAATCGAAATGAAAGAAAACATATTTTACCATTTCTTTAAATATATAAAAAAAAATAAGAATATCGAAAACCATTTTTCTGTTTTAACCCCTTGCGTTTGACGCACGATCTCAGTTCGGGGATCGGAAATGCGCCAATTTTGGAATGCCCGACCTGAGTTTGGGCAAGAGAAAAATAGGTGTTTCAATTAACATGTTTCAAGTAACGTGTTTCATTTAACGTTTTAACGTCTTTCTCAAATGTATTCCACGGGCAAAGGGTTAAGATGAAAACGTTCAGGAGTGTAATAATGATTATCCTTTACTAAAAATAATTCTCATTATTTTCATCACAATTGTACGATATTTATAATTTTGTTTTTACATTTTAATATACTGTAATTATACTTTAATATACTTTCTGTATAATTAATATATTTTAATATATTTTCTTTAATAACTGTCAGTGCATTATGACAGCTTTTGTAAAATAAACAAGGGTTAAAATATTTAGCAATAATTTAAATTGAAATCCATTGAAGTTCACCTTTACTTTCAAACTTTCAAAAGTTTTATTACTATGCATATGCATTAATCACATTTCTGTCCAGCAGTGGCGCAGACGATCAAGCTCGGTTCCCGTAAGATCATCATCCCGAAATTGAAGTAGCATCGACCTTGGTCCCTGCTTGGGAGCGTCACAGTCTCTCTCGACTGCGGCTGTTGTGGGACCGTGTACGTTAATGGGAGCTGATGCACGTAAAATCTGTTCGTGGCTCCAATGTCCTCCAAGTTTGAAAACGATACCTCTGTGGGTGCCAATCCAGGTGCAGGTTTAACAAATATCTCTCATCTGGAATTGGTTCAAAATTAGGTGACCAGCTCTAGAAGTCCAACGTCTCTTGAGGATCTGGCACCCCGTCTTTCAGAGTAGTGCTCTGGTACTCCTTCTTTCAGAGAAGTGCTCTTGTAACCCTTCTTTGAGAGAAGTGTCATGGCACTTTCTCTGACACGACAACAACAACAATAAAACAACAATCATATTTCTCATTTCGAACATTTTTAGAACTATTTTATACTTTCCGTTTCTGTTTTCTAAATGCATGTTATCCAATTTCTTATATGATATAATGACGGATTATTTCCCTTTATAATGTCCTAAATAGAAATACGCTCGTCAGAAATATTACATGATAGGTAATATTAAATAATGTAAAAGTTTTTGTACTTTTCATAAGCAAAATCAAATTTATATCCTAAAAAATAGCAAGTTAATTTTAATGATTATTGTGATAGTTAATCAGTTCTTGTGAGAAAATATTAAGTGTCATTTTGAATATTTATAAAAACACTATGCTTGAAAGAGAATATTACTTGAATTTTGTAAATCAAGTGATATTAATTAAGGGTCATCTTCAAGCACTTCAAAACACCGGCTCGCTAATGTTAATCCTATGGAGCATTATTTTTCTAATATCTCATTTGCATTTCAATATTTTTAAACGATTTTTTTGCAATGGATAGCGGAGATCAATCTCTATTTCCGCCGTTGATTACTTTTCCATTTTCTTTACGGATTTTTTTTTTTACGAAGATACTTTCACTTTCGGAACCGGTTTTGAAAGTGAAAGTATCTTCGTAAAAAAAGTCCGCAAAGAAAATGGAAAAAGTTATCAACGGCAGAAATAGAGATTGATCTCTGCTATCCAATGCAAAAAAATCGTTTAAAACTATTGAAATGCAAACGAGATATTAGAAAAATAAAGCTCCATAGGATTAACATTAGCGATCGGTTGTTTTCAAGTGCGTGAAGAGGACCCTTAATAGAAATATACATCATTTTAACAATTATGATATAAGCCGTAGATTAAGAAATCTTTATTTCAAAGAAATTCTACTCGATTTAAATCAGATAGCACTACTTGCAATTAAATGTTGTGGTATGCTGCACAAACATTCAAAAAAACTTTTCTTGAGGAAATTCTCGGGATATTTCTCAACCAGATATTTTATATCCGGCGAAGCGTATATAGATCTGTAAAGCTTGGAATATCTTTTTAAAAGCTGTATTCAAAGTCCTGTATTTTATGTTTTTCCTTCAGGCATAAAGTTGTTTCACTGATCACAGGGGTAACAAATATTTATATTCATGTAATTCTTCTTCTATCTCATATGGTAAAGATGCTGCGCTAAAATTGTGAAGGTATATTAAATAAAATATTATTAACTTGTGATACGGATGAAAACATTTGAAATCGTTTACATTAAATAAAAATATGTCATTTTTTTATTGTCAGTACCATGTAATCCAAATAAAGTTTATTCTTACTCCAGTTCACTAATAACATACTATTAAGAAAGAATTACCATTAAATAAATCTGAAATTTTTAATTTTGATGTGATGCATACAAATGTGTTTCAGGTAGCAGTATATATATATATATATATATATATAAATTATATACTGCATTTATCATATTTATCAAAAACAGCTTTGAGAAAAATAAATAATATTGAATAACAAAATACATTATAGTGGTCAAACAAATGCAACATGATTAAAGTGGTCAAACAAATGCAAATTTTCGTGTTGTCTTACATAATATGTATACTTTATACCATTGTATTTCATTGTATCCAGTCAATATACATCTGCACGAAGTTTTAAAAAATGGTTATTTTGCTTGTACTGGAAATATTTCTTGTGCTGCATCTCACTTGTTCAAATCATGATTTAAATTTTGTATCATTAGGGTGCATGCAATTCTACTACATTTTTTGCTTTATTTAAAAGCAGACAAATATTACAAATTCTGTGAATAATAGAGACGATTACGAATTCTGCGATATATATATTTTAATAATTTTTTTTAAAATTTAGTAATAGTGACAGACTAATTGGAAATTCCAAGGAGTGTAAGTTCTGCGATCAATTTTTAAATAACACCTAAGCAAATGGTTTATTTTTTATAGCGGAAATTTAAAAATGTTTTGAAAATTACTTTTTTTTATAAAATTCATATAAAATATCTTATTAATTAAAAACTATCTTTAAATTATTATGAATTATTATAACTCTTTGAAGTATCTTATATCAATGAATATAAATCATTGAGAAATTCAAAAATGAGATATCAAAATTACATAAAAATGTAATTAATAGGCTATATTTTATCTTTTGAGTAATGTAAACATCACATGCACACAACATTCTTCGTATTCTATAACACATACAAAATTAACAGCGTAGAATGCGATAGTTTTTAGTTAGACATGATATTTCCTTATATTTTTAATGAATTTGAAGTTTATGGACAACAAAATCTTCTAAATAATAAATTTAACTAATAAGTGTTTATACATAAGTTAAAAAAAATTATAATTGTCAAAACTTATAAAATTTTCCTACATAAATATATCATTATTAAAATTTCATAATATTGTTATAGTTATAATGTAGTCCTTTTTAAAAATTAATAACTTTCATTTTTACCGTGCCATACCATCCTAGCATAACATTTAAAAAATAAAAAAATAGATTAGGGAAATGGATAGTTTATATTTTAGCTGTAACGTCAAAAATTCCTTCGAGAAACATAACTTTCTGGTAACGCTCTTAGATTTTAAAAGCAACCCAAAATATACAAAATTCCAGTTCTGAGATTCTCGCAACGTGTTTTATACTGATTACGCATGTTTAATTTACTGCAATGCGGATTTATCTTTTAGCCAATTGACAAGCGAAAAACAGAAACTACTTGCTCTGGAGGCGTAGGAAAAATAGGCGTGCAAAGGAACTTCCATATAAAACACGCGAAAGTTTTTAGAATACGGAAAGAAGAAAAATTGGTAATAAAATGAGATTTACAGAACAAATATTTGTAGTAGGAAGAAATCATTCCAGATTTAAATAAAAATGAAAACAAGTGGGTAAGTATGATCGAAGATAGCACAAAGGGTTTCGTTTAATATTCCTTTCAAAACACTTCTTTAATAAATCCAAATAAATTTCATTTTCCAAAAAAAAAAAAAAAAAAAAAAAAAAAAAAAGTCATGTTTTTTTATAAAGTAAAAATTTACTGGTCTATTTTTCTCATTTTTTTCGAATATCTGAACCGGCCAAATAGCGGCCGAAGCCCGCTATTATACTCTGTCATAATAATATCTGTCATGTGGACTAAATGCGATATTAAACAAAAACCAATTTCAAAATTAAACATGTTGTTTAGAGACCTTCAAAATGCTAAAATACGCCAATATTTCCATAGTCGGGTTTTTATCATGATTCAATACTTTCTCAAACTTATATGTTTACTATTCTCTATTACTCATATTTATACTATCTTTGTATTGTTCTCAAACATTTGAAAAATCCGTTATGACATCAGATTAATTTTCGTTTTAATTCTCTTATGACGTCATATTAAGCTGCTTTCTGTATTTACAGATAGTCATACTCCTTGTATTATTGAGAAATGTTTGAAAATTTCCGATTTATTACCAATATGCCGTCATATTAATCTTTTTTTTTTCAATTGGTGAAACATTTTATTTCATTTTAATTTTTAAAGTGGAAATCTTTCAATCGAAAATTAATTATTGTAGAAAGAATTTCATTGTAGATTTTTAATTGATGGCAATTGCTATAACGAAAAATGTTTAAATTTAATAGGTACAGGCTGTTAGATTTTTGGTTTATTATCTCTATATATTAAAATAATACGATTTTTTTTTTCAAATGTTTTGATGTTGAGCTTCACAAAAAGTATACAGCTTTAAGTACACAAAATTTCATACCTATAAGTTAAATAGTTCCTGTGAACCGGCTCTGTGACAGACAGACAACGAAGCGGGATTAATAGGGTTTCGTTCCTCTCACGAAACCCTAAAAACCTTGAATCTAGGTGGGCTACGAAAAAAAAAATATTTATACGTATTTTTTATTTATTTATTTATTTATTTTTACGTAGGTTTTTGGAAGGAGAAAAAAATGTAAGCAGTTAGATGAATTTGGATTTAAGGTAAAATTAAAAATATATATAATTTTTTTTTTTAATACAGGGAAGATTTAAATAAACTAGGGTTGTAAATTATATTAGACGGGAAACATTTTTAGAATACTTTAAAACAGGATGAATTTTACATTTCGGAATATATATATATATATATATATATATATATATATATATATATATATAGTAACTAAATACATTATGAAACTGCTTTGGTTGATTTATATGCTAGGAGTTGTTGAAAAACATAATGACTGCATGTATCAAGCATATAAAGTTTGACCGCACAATAATTCGAACGCGCCATATGTGTGGTATTTGTATTATTCACTAAAATTCTACAATATTGGTTGATCCGTAAGATTAACATTAAAACGAGTTTGTGATTTAAATATGTAAATTGTAATTTTTATTTCTATGTACAAAAATTATCACAATTTACCTGTGTTGTGTTATACATATTTTCTTAAATTATGAATCTGCATTTTTATTAATTTTGCCATTTTATTTTATACATAAATATTTCATTTTATATCTGGTCACGCAGTAGTTATACCACCTGCCAAAACGTACTTTTTTTTAAGATAATGATTTTTTTCTTCTTTTTCGTTATTGCTGATTGCAAATGAAGATTCATTCAATATAAATTAAATAAAAAATACTATTTTAAACTTGCTAATTAATGTTTGAAACAGTAGGAAACAACAAAAAACTAAACTACTACTTTAAAGCTAAGTATAATTTCAAAAGAAGAAAAAAATTGCATGCGTTTATATGTTGTTTACGTCAGTAACAGGTAAAAATAAATTTTATTACAAACATATTTTTACCAGTCGTATGGAAATTTCCTTTTTTTTCGACTCCGCATTTATTGAAAATATTTCACTAACTGTCGATTTCATTCGTTTATAAAACTAGTTCCTTGTGCAAGAATTATGTAATGTACTATAAACTTTTACGACCTTTCATCACAGGGGAGTTTTTATAAGATTTTTCACAGTTACGTATATTTTTTTATATTAGAGGATTGTGTAATCTGCATTTTCTCTGTAAGGTTTCTCTTTTGAAGCGGCTGTATTGATAATCTACAAAAACAACTTTTCAAAAGTAAAAAAAAAAAGCCAAGCGTAAAAAAAAAAAAGTTGTGGCTAAAAAATGGTGTGATATCAAATTTCCAAGCTATTATATTATACTTTTTTTAACTTTTTTCCATTAAATAAGTTATCATATATATAAGTCGAGTGCCTACGTATATGTTAATAGAAATCGTTTTCTCCTGTACTAAATACATCCTAACGAGTTTCTGAAAATTCCATTTTTTCAAATTATGCATGATGGGCTTGGCGGCCCTCTTTGCATATTATTCACAAAATTCTAAGCATCCAAATCCGTAGTTAAAATCCGAAGTTCAAAATTGTTATTTAAGCAAATATTTTAAGCGTTTCATTTATAGATTTGTATGATCTGAAAATTGTGTCTTAAGATAATGATGACTTATCTTAAAGATTCATCTTATGATTTATTTTTTACAGTAATTAATAATTTCAAACTAGTAAAAATCAATTTCTCAAAATATCAGTCTTATCTAATTTATCTGTCCGTAGTTAAAATCTGAAGTTCGAAATTGTTATAAACATATTACATTGCAAACATATTACGCTTTTACTTTAGAAATTTGGGTGCTTAGAAATATGAAAAGGTGGCCGCCAAGCCCATCATGCATAATTTGAAAAAAATTGAATTTTCAGAAACTCGTTAGGATGTATTTAGTACAGGAGAAAACGATTTCTATTAACATATACGTAGGCACTCGACTTATATATATGATAACTTATTTAATGGAAAAAAGTTAAAAAAAGTATAATATAATAGCTTGGAAATTTGATATCACACCATTTTTTAGCCACAACTTTTTTTTTTTTACGCTTGGCTTTTTTTTTTTACTTTTGAAAAGTTGTTTTTGTAGATATCATTTCTTTTTTTTAAAACAGAATAAACATAATTTAAATAATCTAAACATGAGAAATAATTTAAAATTACATTTTACTGTCAGTCATTGTTTAAAAGGTTAACTAGAAATACCAGTAGATTTTTAAATTAAACTAATAACAACATACTAAATGTGGCTTGTTATAATACTTGTTATCCCCCGTTAAAAAATATCACTGACTTATCGATGAAATGAATAAAAATGCAATACGTACATAGCGTGTCAGCGCTGCATTTGAAATCAAACGTGATATCACGCTCTTTTATTATTAGCACTAGCTGGCTTCGCCCACTAGCGGACCCCTAATTTATATCGGGTCCTCGAATCTTGTAAAACCTCGAATAAGATAAACCTCGAACAGAACGAACCTCCGACCTGGTTCTCCGCTGCCTTCGGCACCGGATAATCCCTTAATTTGCACATCGAATAGTATAAACCTCTAACCAAACTAACTTCCGACACGGGTCCCCGCTGCCTTCGGCACCGTATAGCAGTCGTGCTGCGCACGCTCAAGTTCCATCTTCCACCACCAGGTAGCGCAATCTGTTCTGTATGAACCTCGGGCACTGAAATCGTTAAGGCTATAGATGTCGAGTCGAATGAACTGTACCCCGTCGTGACCTAGCCCATAGAACCAGAGATAGAAAAGTGCCCCCTGGTGGTGAAAAAACGAACTAAAATCGGAAAGCTCTATTGATGTCGAGTCGAATGAGCCATACCCCGTCGTGATCCGACTCGTAGGAACAGATATAGGAAAGCGTCCCCTGGTGGTGAAAGCTAATCGCGCTTGGGGGGCAAAAGGGGGGATGAACACCGGAGATGCATAATAGGATTAAGCGGTCACAGACCTTTCCAACGATGTATCACATGAGGGGTATGTGCAAAATTTAGAAAATACCCCCCCCCCCCCTGCATATTATGATTAAGCGTTCACAGACTTTTCCAACGATATATCACATGAGAGGTGTCGGCAAAATTTAGAAAAGTGCCCCCTTTGGGTGGGAGGGCTGAAAGTGGACCCCGAAGATACATAATATGAATAGCGGAACAATTTTTAGAATTTCTGAAAGCTGATTTTTATTTATTTATTTATTTATTTCTCTATTTTTTATTTTTTGTTTATTATTATTTTATTTTTTTTGCGTTGCCCTGTGCATGTTTGGAATTTCTTAGCAATTTCTTAGATTTACCTTATTTTATTCAATTAAACATTGTACTGTTACAATAAATTTAAATGGAAACTTCACTTCTAAAACAAAAATAATTTAACAACTGGATTTCATTAATTTATAGGAAAACTAGCAAGCTACGCCCGCTTCGCTGGTCGGTTTCTACAAATGAACCCTGAATCAAACGAAATATATCGTTTAATTTGACCTTTCATTTGAAAGCAATCTGTATATTTACGTGGAATATCCTTCCACATTACTGAAAAATGACGCGATTGCACTATTATATTTTCTAATGTGCAGTCAAAGTTTTAGCTGTTAAGGACCAACTCTTTTATTTGGTCATTTACAGTTAGGGTTTGCTAAAGAATGATAAAACTATATGCAATATACTAAAACCATCACTAAAAATTATCGAAATAACAATGCAAACAAATTAACTAACAAAATCCATTCAGAAGAAGTTTTTATAAAGGCTAATCTTTGATAATCTGATTATTGAACTTTTCCACATAATTCTAAAACAACAAAACGATATAAAATATACTAAAACAATCCTTACAAATTATCTACTTAACAATGCAAGTCGCAAAAAATACGTCCAGTAAAAACTATCAAAAAGGCTAATATTTCGGAATCGGGTTCACTTGACTATATAACCTTCACACATAACTGTTGGACTAAGCAACGTAGGACAATATATAGTACATTAACACCATTTCTGAAATAGCATCTAACTAACAATACAATTCTCATCAAAATCCGTTCAGTAGAACTTTTTTAGAAGGCTAATCTTTCATAATCGGAATCAAATATTGAAAAGGCTAATATTTGATAAAAAAAAATGGTCACCCGATTTTCGAATTTCTCCCTATAATTCTAGAACTAAGCAACGTTATATAATAAAACGTTCCCTAGAAAATTATTTAACAGTATAGGTTCCATCGAAATACATTCGGCAAAATCTTTTAAAAAGGCTAATCTTTCATAATCGTATTGATCTGATTATAGAACTTCCCAGAATAATTATATAACTAAGCTACGTAGAACGATATGTTATACATTAAAACCTTCCCTTAAAAATTATCTTAGTTCAAGTTCTACGAAAATGCATTCAGCAGAACTCGAGTTATAAGCAGCCGGAACGAAATTTCATATATGTAGAAGTAAATAGAAGTATATTGCCATTAATATAGTTTGCATTTGAATAAAAAAAGGTACTTTTCGGTTAGCCGGGCACCACTGATATATGAACACACACACACACACACACATATATATATATATATGTATGTATATATATACATGTATTTGTGTAGATATATGTGTATATATGTGTGTGTATATATATATATATCACTGGCGCCTGGCTAACCAAAAAGTACCAAAAAAAATACTGCGAAAATGCAGTCGTACACTTGAAAAAAAAACACCTTTTGGCCTAAAATCTCTCATCAAAACTGTTTTTCTTTTTTTTCTTTTCTTTCTTTAAAAAAAAAATAAAATTAGTAACAGTTTTTTCTTTTATTTTTCCAGATGTATAGCCATTTCAATTCTTCCTGCAACAAAAAAAAGACACTTTTTGGCTTAAAATCAAATTGTTTGGGGTCAAAAGTAAAATCAAAATCGCCAAAAACAAAAGATAAATCGCCAAATTTGTTTCAATAGAAATCTTGCCCCTTGAATAATGTTTTAAGCATTATGAACATTTCTAATCATGTTTAAATTAAATATTCTCGTTTTATAATATTCTCTCATCAAAACTCTTTTTTTTTTCTTTCTTTCTTTTTTTTTTTTTTAAATAAAATTAGTAACAGTTTTTCTTTTATTTTTCGAGATGTATAGCCTTTTCATTTCTTTCTGCAACAGTAATGATCGCCAAAAAATTAGCAATGGTAACCTTTTCGGCCAAAATAACAGAACTTTCTATCATAATTCGATAGCTATTATACGTAGAACGTTGTGTTACATACTAAAACCTTCCCTGAAAAATTATCTCTCGAACAGTGCAAATTCCATCAAATTCCATTCAGCAGATCTCGAGTTATACAGGAACGGAACGAAATTTTCGTTTGTGTTTTATATATATAGCGAGGCTAACGAAAAAGACAGGCTACCGCGGTGCGTTCCACTTATCTTTTTTTACAGACCGCTAGAGTGACGTGATGCTCTTTTCGTACACCTGCATTGGTGGATTCGAGCCTCACGTGATTCCCGCGGTCTGTAAAAAAAGATACGCGTAAAGCACCGCGGTAGCCTTTCTTTTTCGCTAGCCTCGTATATATAGTAGATGACGTGAAAGGTATTCCTGCGAACGAAATGCCTGTCCTTTACCGTGTTTTTTTTATTTTTAGAAATAAATGAATCACATTTAATTCATTTCAAAATTTTTGTTTACGTTTGGAAAGAAATTTTAAATGGCGATAACTCTTAATGTATACATTTTAGAAGGTACATCTTCCCTCAAAAACTAATTTATTTTTAAAGATCTTTCTAAAAACGTACATTATATATTTAAAATATTTTTAAAGCGTAAACACTACGTCTGATTACTTTATTTTACAATATTTATAAGAACACGCATTTTATCAGACAATTAAATGCACTAAAGAAACATGAGTGAAAAATTGACCTGGGCCTGGACTCGAACCTGGGACCTTATGCGTACCATGCCGACGCTCTGCGACTGAGCTACCCAGATCCATATCCGTAACCGGCAATTTCTCATACTTATTCATGTTAGAAACAATCATCTGCCACAGTTTGCAGTCATATTTAATTATTTGATAAAATATGTGTTCTTATAATTGTGAAGTTTTATTTAAAAAAAAAATATCTTCAGAAGAAAATGGCTGACTTGCAGATGAAATTTGATGTGGTTATATTATAACCTGTAACTGATTTGTGCTATTTTAATACAGATGGTACATGGTCGTTGGCGGGTTTTATCTCTGTTTTGACATAATTTTGTAATCGCCAAGTTAATTAACAGTTTTTTGCTAATTAAGGATAGAAAATATTTTTTTTTACACTGAATTTTATAAAAGCACATAGATTACGTAATTACTTGTCCAAAAATGCAATCCTTTTTTTATTCTGCCCAATATTAAGGCCTGTAGCTTGTTTGAAAAAAAAAAAGTTTGACGAAGAAAATAGTGATCATTTTAAGTAACTCGTCGTTTTTTAAAAAAAGCTATATCTCTGTTTATAAATCACTTATGAAGATGAGTTTGGTCTTAAATTGAAGAAATTCTTCCTTAGATTCTTCTAGTTTTCGTTTTTTTTTCTACGACGCTTGGTTTGTTTGATATCTGATATTTTAATCTGGCATGTTTTGTCGATTTAACATTGCGAAGTTGCTTTCTGTATATAAGCATTAGCGGTCTTTATTCCAGTTCTTGGCGTTGTTTGTGTCGCGTTTTTTTTTTTTTTAAGCTTGGCTTGGCAGAGCGACCGCCCTGCTTGATTATAAATAAATTATTTCCTGATACATTTAAACCAAACACTGTGACTTTGAAAAAAATAGGCATTAAATGTTTCATAGTTTTATTTATTTTTTAATTAAAATGTATCGTGATGTGCCAGAAGAAATTTTAATTCCCTTCATTGTGTGTTATTCCTAAATTTAGCTAATTATTAAACAATGGGCATTTATCTGACATTACTATATGAACTATATTAAATGGTAAAATATAAATATATTAGCAAAAGTGAATAGGAAAAGGAAAAAGTAACATGCTTCTTCGTGATATATTTTGTTGTATTGTACTTACTTTAATTTGTATTGATGTACATTGCTGTATCATTTGGTTCTAATTTACAAAGACATATGAAAACTATTTTTTAAGTAGAGAAAAATGGCACAATAAAAAGTGAATATCATTTAAAACTATCTATTTAATAACTGTCGGTGACTTTGGAAAAGAAACATTAAATGTTTCATATTTATTTTTGTTTTCTAGTTATAGTTGCAATTATTTCTAGTGTCACATTTGCATTTTCGTAACATTTAATAAAGCATTTTTTGCAAAGCTTGTGCTAATGAATACGTAAATAAAATATTAAAAACACAAGTTAAACTCTTATACATAGTATATAACTTCGTCAATATTTGTTCTGTTGAAATATATTAAAAATATTTAAATGAAATTTTATCAATAAATTTATAATTTTATTCGCAAATTATTCTAATAAATTTATGCAACCCTGTATCAGAGTTATAAGAGAGCTACACAAACGATTTTCTTTATTGTGGATTTCTGCATAATGCACACTGATAAAATATGATAATGGAATGAATTTATATATACAATAAAAAGTATTTGAAGCAATAACCATCTATGAAATAATAGAATAGCAGAAAGGTGACACAAATTTTGATATTAAAAAAATAATAAACTATTCAATACAACTTTAAACTGTAAAAAATGTAGTAAGAAGCATTAGAATATGAAATATAAATTGACGACAAGTTGCATTTTAAAAAAGACCTTTGGGAGGTAAAGATAGCTTTCATAGTCCATAGTCCATGTTTTTAAAAATTCAACTCATTTTACACAAACACCATAAGCTAAATTGCTTGGAAACCGATTATAGAAGATTCAATCCCTGTTTTCGTTAATACTGAATTTGAATGTGCATTTCTGCATGAGAGTTACAGCATAAACAAAATCAGATTGTTTCAAAATGTCAGCCAACCTAGAATTTCAAATTGCCATATCTCTGCCATTTTTCAAGATATAGCCAACCAAAAAAATGTGCCAGAATCCTTGTATCACGTTCTAACACTTACCAGAAACAATTTTTTCAATTTAAAATTTTTCAATTTCAAAATTTTTTGTACATGATTTTGAATTTTAAAAATTAAAAAAAAATTACTGGCCACCATTTCGAAACAAGATGGCGGATGAAGCTGGCCAACGAACTCGGTCGAGACCTTAGTATGTCCTATACACATGTTCAGTTACATTCTTATCGGTTCATAACTACGAGAGCTACAGCATAGCAAACATCATATTGTTTCAAAATCTCAGCCACCCTATAATTTCAAACTGCCATAGCTCAGACATTTTTAAAGATATAGTAAAAACAAAAAATGTTCCTCAATCCTTGTATTATGTTCTAACACTTAACTAAAACAATTTTCTTTCAATTTATAATTTTTTTACATCTTTTTGAATTTTTAAAAATTTAAAAATTTTTAACTGGCCGCCATTTTGAAAGAAGATGGCGGATGAAGCTGGCCGACGAACTCGGTGTAGACCTTGGTATGTCCTATACACATACACAGTCACATCCAAATCGGTTCATAAATTACAGCATGACCTACGTCATATATATATATATATATATATATATATATCAACATTTGAACGGAGGGTGGTTTGGGGGTCTGGGGTCATAATCGGTGAAAGTAAACCAAAATATTTTGGAATTGCTTTCCTCCGAACGGCTGCATTAGGTAGCTTAGTGTATTAGGATATCCCAAAACATTTTCATCTGCTAGAAAGTAGCATACAGACAAACAGGAATCATGCACGTAAAAAATGAAAACGATTCCCTTTCTTCAATCTAATGCCTGGTGAATAATATTCCAATAATTAAGTAACGATTATTTAATGATTAATATGATTAATGTAGAAGAACTTGCTATAAATTTAATTACCAAACACTAATATTAGAAGAAATGGAAACGATTATATACTGAATTTCAGAGTTTCAAATTTGATTAAAAAAATGCGAGTTTCAAAATACAATACAAATTTTCATAAATATATGTAATTTGATTTCATTTATCAGAAAAGTTTTCATATACAGTATGCCCACTAAAGTCGCTTGCCACCCTCTTAACTTCGAAACGGCTGCTGCTATATTCATAAAAGTAGTGTCTAGGTATAATAAAGTATCCATTCGCTACTCAATGAAACCGCCTATGGCGTCACCTAGTGGAATACTGCGGAGTTAGCATTCTTATCTCTAAAACGGAAAGAGATAGAGAAAAAATTTGATTTACAAAGTTGTAGAGCATCATCGATTTAGTACAAAAAGACACCTTGTAGTCATTAATGCAAAGAATAGAACACTTTAAACGCTCATTTGTTTTTTACGTTATTTCCTACACTGTGATGTGACAAAACGATCTTAGAAAGAAAAAACAACTAGTTATAATAATATACCTTTATTTTAGACGTTCAAACTTCTCACCGTCAGCTGCAATGCACGTTTGGGTCCTTGTTTGAATTTCACGTTGCACGCACACGTTGGAGCATAGATGGTACACGTTGGCACATGCATCCGTAATGCGTCGTTTAAGGTCCTGCAATGTTTGTGCATAATTTTGCAATGTTTGTGCAAGGTCGCATATACTTGCTTTTAAACAGTATAGAGGATTTTAGAAAAAAAAAAAAAAAGAGGAAAATTTTTAATTTTTACATTTGAGTACGGGTGTTACTTTTTTTTTTTTTTGGGGGGGGGGGGTTTCTGGTGATGAGGTTTGTTTGCCGTGTGTCGCGTGTGGGTGAGGGGCCACTGTATATAGTGTATTTCAAAATGTTATTGTGTGTAAATAAAATTGTTTGAATTTTATACAGTGGAACCCCGATTTTACGTAACCCGTTTCGTACGTTATCCCGCTTCCTACGTTATTTTTCGTCGGTCCCAGAAAATTCCTATTCCGATAATGTTAAAAGTACCTCGATTCTACGTTATTTACTCTTGGCGTTTCCCGCTTGGTACGTCATTTTAAGCGAAGTACCTCAGGAAATTTTATCTTTTTTCACTCATAGAAATTTTTTCAAACGAATAAAAATGCTTTCCACATGGTCAACTGTTTGTTTGTTACCAAAAACAGTTCAAAGTAACGAAGAACTATTATTCGTCAATCAGCACTTTACCAAACCTGCGTCACGTGATATTGGGGGGGTGTGGTATGATTCTTTTTCCGTCGTTCATTCATTTCGACCCGCAATGGAGTAGCTTTCTTTTGCTATCACTTAGTTATTACCAGTCAAAAGTAGGATGTCAAAAGGAAAATGGTTCTGTGTAGCCGAAAAGGCAGAAATTATCGAAAAATCCAAAGATTCCAACGGAACTAAAGTGGAACTCGTAAAATCGTTCGGTATCGCTTATTCCACGTTCCAAACCATCCTAAAACAAGAGATCTCTGTGGAATTAAAATCTGAAAAACTGGAAAATTTGTCAGAGAAAAGAAAAATATTGAAAACCTCTCCTTTTGAGGAACTTGAAAATATTTTGTACAAGTGATTTAAACAAGCCCGTGCTGCCAAGATTCCAATCAATGGCTCAATTTTGTAAGAAAAGGCTCTTGAAATTTCTTCTCGACTTGAAATGCAGAATTCATGGCATCCAACGGTTGGATCGACGATTCAAGAAGAGGCATAATATGTCTTACAAGTGTATTATTGAGCAAATCTCTGTCTTACAAGTTTATTATTTATCAGTGAGGCAGATTTAGTAAATACTGCGGTCGTTGAGGAATGGATGGACAAAAATTTTGCCTTCTCTTGTGTGCAATTACTCAAAAAAGACATCTTTAAGGCAGATGAAACCGGATTTTTTTTTTTAGTCTCTTACATGATAGAACATACACAGTGAAAGGAGAAACGTGTCACAGTCGGAAACTACCAAATATGCGATTAACAGTTTTGTTATTGCGGAACTGAAACGTGCTGCGATTGGTAAATCTAAGAAGCCCCGATGGTTCAAAAACATTAAAAGTTTGCCGACAAATTACAATGCCAACCACAATGCTTGGATGACCCTAAATCTTTTTGAAGATTTTGTAAGAAAATTGAATATAATAATGAGCTTACAAAAGTGAAAAATAAATTTTATTCGTAGACCAGTGCACTCATGTTAATCTGAATTTAAAGAATGTGGCTATAGAATTTTTCCCACCCAACTGCACCAGTTTACTTCAGCCAACCTCTCGATTTTTTTCATATCAGTATTTTTATGAACAAATATTTGTTTAATTTAATCCTGCAATTTTTGCTATTTAATAACGCAAAAAAATTTGTATGACTTTACTGGTATTCAAAAAATCGGGAGGTTGGCAACTATGCTTCAGCCATGTGACTTGGGAATAAACATATCCTCCAAAATGCATTATAGAAAGAAACTGGTAAGAAAAGGCCTTTCACTTGATTCAGCTGAGCTTCCAGATGCTCAGAAAACACAGCTAGATGTATTGGATGCATTTCATCTCATCGGCGTGGAATGGTGTAGATGAAAAATGCATGTCAAATGCTTTTCGGAAGGGAGAATTTTCAAAATCCGAAATTAACAGTGAAGCGCCGCCGAAAGAGCTCTCTATGGAAGACTACACATAATAAGATGAATTTATACTTGCAGGCATCAATGTTGATGAGTACATTGATTGCGATAAGGATGTTATCGCCACCACAGACATTCAGACTATTTCCGATTTGATTTCGCAATATTGAAGTGAGGATGATATTGATGAAAATCCAGAAGACATCGTGTCCTCAACGGCAGAGGCCATTGCGAGTTTAAAAATTTAAAGAAATTTTAACTGGGCATGAAAATTAAGATCAAAAACTTGCAAAAACTTGCATGTATTGAAAATAGAGTATATGTGAAATTACACTTAAAAATAAAACGCAATAAAGAATAACAGATTTCTTTAAATAGTAATATGGTATTGGTAAGTTAATTTTTGTACGATTTGTTTTCTTGAAGTGATTTTCTCTATTTGACCCCGATTTTACGTTTTCCCGTTTCGTACGTTTTTTTCTGCTAGCCCCGTGAAAAACGTAAAATCGGGGTTCCACTGTATTATAATTATATATTGTAATCATATTTAAAAATATATTATACCTCTAAAGGTTATTGTATACGTACTAATGCATTCAAAATGTACGACTACAAATAATTGTCATCATAATGTTAATCTCAAAATGCTATATAAATAACTGAAATTAAAGTTTATGTAAAATATCAATTATTGTAATAATTTTAACGTTCGCCCAGCCTTGTGGCAAAATTGGGTAACGTTTATACTTTGTAAAAATTGTAGTTTAACTTGTAATTATTGTAGCTAGCACCGGATAGTAATATTTTTCCCTCCCTAGGCTTAGGGGTTCGTCCTGGCCATTAGCCAAAAGCTGGTCCCTAGGGTGGGCGCTGTCTGTCTGTCTGTTTCATAACTGGTTGTTTATTTCTTTGTAAGATCGTTTCGTCACGCTAAAGTGTAAGAAATATAAAAAAAAATAAAAAATGCGTGTTTTAACCGCTTTATTCTTCGCATTAATGCCCTCAAGGTGTTTTTTGTACTAAATCGATGACGGTCTACAACTTTGTAAATCACATGTTTTCCCTATCGCTTTCCGTTTTCGAGATAGAAATGCTAACTCCGCAGTTTTCCACCAGGTCGCGTCGTAGGCGGTTTCATTCAGTAGCGCATGGCTACTTTACTATACCTAGACACCACTTTTATGAATATAGCAGCAGCCGTTCCGAAGTTAAGAGGGTGGCAAGGGACTTTAGTGGACATACTGTATATTAAAATGCATCCAGTTCTATGTAAGATGTATTTCTCTTATATCTATTTAAATATAATAAAATATATAATTATTCTAAAATTAAATTAAATAACATATTATGTATTTAATATTTGTACAAATATTCATAAAGAGAATGTCGATTGAATGTACCTTTAAAATGAATGCATTAAACATATCCTTTATTTTTCAACTGAATAAAATCTCATAGAAATATTAAATATTTATTTATCTTTACATAGTTATTAATGAAATACTTTTGTGATGTGCAAACATGTTATGTAAACTTCAGTTGTCTTATGTATATAAAAATTAATACTTTAATTAGCATAAATGATTAAAAATATTTTTCATTTATACGAGAAAATATACAACTAACATTAATAAATGTATCTCCTTTATTAAATGTAAATGAATGTCTGAAAAGCAACGTAAAGTTATTTTTTATGCATGTATTGGCTATCGCACATTTGTGGAATCTATTTTATTTTTTAAAATAATTGTATGTACCCGAGACGGTATATTTTAATGTATAATTAATTTATTTCAATGCTTTAAACATATATTACAACTTTTTAATTAATAAGAGGGAGAGTATACCACTTTATTATTACAGAGCAAACTTAAATACATATTTTATAATGACCATTATATGTTTTTCAAACTTTTCAAAAGTGACAATTTTAAGTAACTTGAAAATATTTTATGAAGATTCAGATATTTATTTTTAACTTGCATTAAATCCTTTATAAACATGTACTTTATATGATGTACAAGATATTTTATTTCTATTGAAAATTTATATCAAAATTTTTAATATATACGATATTTTTTGCAACTTTTGACAGACCAAAATATAGCAATATTTGTCCAAAATTAACTTGTTTTTAATATGGGCACACAAATGACCAAAAATAATAATATAACACCTAAATATAAAAGTAAAAAACTTGTAATCTTCTCTCATTAAGTATCACTAAAACGTATATAGATTAAGCAGAAAATTATGCATTACAAAGCTGATGTAAACTTCTATTCAACTATAGTTAATTATGAGTAATATATAAACTAAAATAAAATGTTGCTAAATGACATTTTCACTGTGTGAGTAGTGTTTTACTTACCTATCATACGTAAGTAATACAATACGTAAGTAATGGGTAAGTCTTGTAATCGTTTGAAAAATCGAAAAAATGTTTTTGATGGATTTACATGTTTCAGACACTGGTGATTCCGAAAAACATATTTTTAGGGGGAAAAAAAGTGCCGTCCATCTATCTGTGTGTGTGTCTGTAAACGCTCTACCTCCCGAACAAATTGAGATAGAGACTTGAAATTTGGAATGTACTTAGAATGTAATAATGGGAAAAACCTTATTGCATTTCAGTAACCTCGATTATACGGAATTATTTTTTTCGTACTCTCGAAATATTCATTCTGATAAAAGGTATATAAAAAATTTCGAAATTGTTTATTTTAAAGAGTGAATGTAAAAAACAATAAAAAACATAAATTTTGCATAAAGAATGAAGTTGATCGAATAATGAGTTGCTGATATATTTGTAATCCTATTTCCCACACCCTTCAATTTTTCATGACCCTGTATTTCATTCAAACTTATCAACATTCAAATTTTATTAAAATTAATTGTGAGACGCTTAATCCGACGCAGTAAACCATTAGTTAATATGATTATCAATTTTGGAGTTATAAAAATGTTTCTTTTACGCAATTTAGTAATAGAGCATTTAAAGTTCTGGACGTCATCACGCCAAGATTTTATTCGAATTGCAATGCATTTTATAAATAGTTTACACAAGTTTTATTTTCATATTTTATATTATGCATATCCATGATGGGTAAGTATTACGGTGACCCACAACGACTAGTTTTTACCGTCATTATAAATGTTGTTAAATGTGACATCAGCAAATACGTCATAACGTTTATGTTACCTTTTCTGCTTCTTTGTACGTGCTAACAATTCCAATAGTTTAGTTGTTAAAAATTAACTAGCCGGGCCTCGCCCGTCTAGATGGTCAGTTCCAAGGCCCTAAAAAAAAGATAAATGCACGTGATTTCGTTTGAATCACTCTCTAAATACCAGCAAAAATACGAACTTGGCATTTCATCGTATCATTATAAAAAGCTAAAATCATAATCTTGTTTTTTATTATTTTTTATAAATTTAAAATTTTCTTGTTTATTTTTTATTAAATTTTTATTATTTTTGTTATTTTTCTAAGAATTTTCATTTTAAATATTTTAATTATGACGCGGCCGTTTTTTCATCTTTTCGGATAGGCATATTGGAGCGGTTTCTACCTCAGTCGTCCCCGCGCGATCGGGAAGAATGCCTGACTGTTTAACTTCACTCCTCGACACTGTTTCCTGCCGATTTCATTCGCATTTTTTTTTCTTTACACCAGACTATATCGTGAACAAGTACGTCCATGGTTTAATATTTTAAATGTTCATGATGAATGAATCTTTGGTGTTTAAAAAATCTTCAGAAGTGTTAACATTGTTTATAATGATGATGTAGCAATATTTGTCTGTAAGGATCAACAATACAAAATTAACAATCACAATGGATGCAACAATGGTACAAAAAAAAGTACAAACACCTGGCGTATGAAAAAGTGAAGCTGGCATCCCAGAATTGATGATGACAGTCAAATGCTTTGCGCTTAATTAAATTGCGCTAATTAATTAAAAAAATTGCGCTAAAATTAAAATCATTTGTCCTACATAATTTCAATTACTTACCAATTGTCAATGAGTTTCATTGAAGCAACAATAACTCACATAACTAATATAATCTTTAGCTGTTCATTTAATTATTTAAAAGAATGTAAGCACTATACACCTAACAAAATTTTGTGATCATAGTACTTGTAAAACAGTAAATTTAAACTATAGAATTGCTCTTGATCTAAGCTTAATATTTCAAACACCAAAAATTGTAGAAACACTGAAATGACATTTTCCAAGTACATTCACAAGTACAAGTACTAACATGCCGCATACATAAATTTGAACCCGACACAAAAATAAAGTTATTAAAATGCTAAAGCCATTCAAGCAATAACTTTTAATAATTCTCAAAGCCATTTTTTTTGTATTAAGTATTATAGATAAATATGAACGCAATTTGACGTAATAAAGTAATTAAATGAAATTTAAATTACATGAAATAAAATAAAGTCTAACGAGACTATTTACTCTATAACTTATGAAATAATTTTACATTAAGATTTTTAACTAATTTTCCTTCAATGAATAATTCTGCTTGCAACTGATAAAGCATTTTGAAACATGAGTAGTAAATTTTATTTAAGAATTAACTTAAAAGCATTCTTCACTACAGTTGATTAAAAACACCCGAGACATAATTGAAACTTTGTAGCGAAAGCGTTTAAAAATATTAAGGAGAAAATTAAATTTTTAAGGAGAGAGTTAGTTGTAGAAATAATTATATAAATCATTTATGAATAAAATTATATAATAAATTTAAGTCAAAATAAATTAATGTTTGCTTACGAAAAAGGAAATTTCAAGAATCTAAGGTTTAAATAAATAAAACTTATTCGATGAGATTTAAAACACATTATATTTTCGCGGGTTAAAATTAGTTACAATATAACAGAAATGTCAATATAATAATGTTTAAAGTATTGTTTGTTTAATGCCTAAATGAATTTTATTTATTTTATTTATTATACTAACCCTTCTCATCCTCTACCTAAAACCTACCAGCATAAAGAATGACATTCGTATTGTAAAAAAGTTTTCATATTATTCGTACATTTCATAAAATGAAAATGTTCCTCGTTTTACAGGATACCAATAATTTAGTCAAGCCATAGTGATGCAGCATATTAAAAATATTCTGAAAATGTACGGGGAGCAAAATATCTGCAATATTGGAAATATGCAGTAGTTTCTTCTGTTAAATATGTGTTTCATGAAATAAGTTACATTTTATTAGATTAATAGGTAATAATTCTTGAGTAGCAATTATATATATATATATATATATATATATATATATATACATGAGCAGAAATTATCTTTGAGTTCAACTCGATATATTTTTCTCTCTGTATTATTAATATAATGCCTTTTAATATAAATGCTGGACGATTACACCATGAAATATTACAACATTAAAGAAGTGAATATAAAACATCACATAATTTTACTGAATGGTGTATACAAATTTAAAATTTTAATATTAATGTATGTATAAAATTTTAAATTTGTATACACCATTCAGTAAAATTATGTTATGTTTTATATTCACTTCTTTAATGTTGTAATGCCTTTTATTTTATAAAAATAGCTTGACCTATAATGACCCATAATCAAAATGACCCAATAATCAAATTCGAACATGTGACCAATTGTCATCTCGTGCCCGAAAACCGTAGGATATTAAAATTTAGTCAAAATAGTCTGGGTCGTTTTTTAGATACAATTAGCGTGACCCACAGTGACAAAAAATGACCCACTAATCGGATTTTCTCGAACATGTGACTTAGCCCAATGATTTTCTCGTGCTCAAAAACCATAGGATAGAAAAATTATTTGAAATCGTCTGAGCGGTTTTTAAGATAAAAATAGCTTGACCCATAAGGATCCATGACCAAAATGACCTACTAATCGAAATTTCTCGAATATGTGACCAAGCCCAATTGTCTTCTCGTGTCCGAAACCCGTAGGATATAAAATTTAATCAAAGTAGTCTGAGCCGTTTTTTAGATAAAATAAGCTTTATCCACAGACACCCAAAAATGACCCACTAATCGGATTTTCTCGAGCATGGGACCTAGCCCAATTATTTTCTCGTGCGCAAACACTGTAGGATGCAAAATTTAGTTTAAATAGTCTGAGCCGTTTTTAAGATAAAAATAGATTGACTCATATATATATATATATATATATATATATATATATATATATATATATATATATATATATAACCGCACATACACACACACACAAGATTTACTGGTATTAGAATATATGATATAAATCCCGCTTATAAGTTATATCTAATAAAATACTTATTTTGAAGATTAATGATCATTATTACCGAACCAAAAATGAAAAAACAAAACTGTCGCAAGCATTTTATATTAAACTTTCAGAGTGATTATTTTCTACACTATCAGAAATTTTATAAAGAAAAACACGCGGAAGAAATCTTTGCGGAAAAAAACGATATTTTCCAGATGTTAACATATTTATTATTATTTATTTCAAGTAAACTAAACTTGGCATCTTCTGACAAGCATGAAATCTAAAAGAAAAACTAATATACCTTCTCAACTCGGAAACAAAAAATGAGGTTTAGAGCAAGGATAACATACAAAAGCCTCAAAAGTTAGAGTATATATATCTGTATTTGATTATCAGAGTACGTGACTGCAATTTGTATTCCATATATGTTGCATTATAGTACAATATTTTGTTAAGCTAGAAAAATTTCGGACTTTCTTGTCTAGAAATATTTTGCAATCTTATATGACATAAATTAAATGTACAAAAAAAATAAATAAATAAATAAAACATGCTTTCATTAAAATTCACAAAATCGTCAACTTATATTACAAGCATAAATGTGTGCTTTGCTCAATTATAACACCATAATGAAGGGGGGCAACAATCATTATAAAATGGATGAATGTTGAAACAATGGAGCTGTTTTTCAATTTATTAAACAATCGTAACGTTATTTCTATGGGGAAAATTTTGTTTTGAACCGACGTTGCCCCATCTCCCTTAGGAATCGAATTTAAAAAAAATCAATATCCGATTCATTTATTGCCCTCAGTAATACATATATTCCATATTTCAAAGATCTGTGTCAACAGTATGTGGGTGAAAATTGAGTAACAAGATTTGACCGCCACATACATACAGAAATGTAAGTTAAAAGAAAGCATGTCATAAAGGTATGAAGAAATTTCTTCTGATGTTCAAAAAATAAATGTGTTGTATCACTACGTTTTAAACTTTAAAATTAATGGTTTTTTTTTTTTAATTTTGCGTAAATTTGAATTTTGATAAACATTAATATCTACGGAGTTTTTACTATCAATATTTGTTTCAGAAAATTCCTACATATTCAAATTTTATTATCTTTGCATAAATCGTGTATTTAAAAAGTTTCAAAACTTTTGATGAAAATTATTTATCCAGCTAAAGAGTTTAAATTTCATACGTCCACAGAAATTTGAAATAAGAAAATTACTATTTCATCGCACTCTATAAACGACCTCTTAAAAACTGAGCAAATAATACCCAAATCTGAGTATGTCGCATAGTCAAAATGGCTCCGAATAAAAATTGCTCAAGTTTGAAATATGTATATACTCATTTCTGAATGTATATACTCACATATATGGAACATATATGAATATTATATGTATATATATGCCTACCTATGGGGCATATATTTTTTATTTTCTTGAAATCATTGCTGAAAGCTTGGAATAATCGTAATTGTGATGGCCGATATAACACGAAAGTACCTTTTTTAAAAACATTATTGATGGAGGTATTATTTAGTTATGATTATTAGCCCAAAACAAGTACTTAACTATTGTTTTTTTAAGTTCAAATGGGTTAATATTTCGTAATTAGGCTGCATGTGATAGAGATAGATTGAAAAATGTCATGCCTAAAAACTTTGTAAACCAATATTATCAGAAAATTAAGATAGTGTTTTCAAATGATTTCCATTTGAAAGGACCATTTTCCCCTATTAGACGATGTAGCAGTTAAAATTTTGCGATGCTTATAAGTTAAAAATTAGCTGTAAAAGAAAAATTTATTGGTCAGGTTTTGTCACCGTCTGTAAGACTTTAGCGTTACGAACGGGCATGTTGTTGCTTTATAATGATAAGATTGAAACAAAAAATGTGTTTTAGAAAAGGTAATTTATTAAGTACTGCAATTTTCAAACCTTCATACAATTGCATTCATTGGAGAAATTGCACTTAAAAAATTATAGATAATCAATTAAGATACAGAAAATATTTTAAGACTTTTTATCTTTAAATGCTTCTATTCTTTTGCTATTCTTTTTGAAAATATAAAATATAAAGATATAAAGTTATTTAAAACATTGAGAATGAACGTTTAAGAAACAGAAAGTTGTCTCTTGAACATTTATGAAAATCAAAATACGTGTTAAAAAAAAAAAAAAAAAAACTGCAGTATTATCTATCAGATTTTCATTCCTTTCTGATTAGCTGTAAAAACGATTCTTTTAAAACGGTTTCTCTCCTATAGTGCAAAAATAAATAGGGAGACACCACCCTTATTCTTCTTTAATGAAGCAAAGTGCTGAAAATGGCCTAGTTCAGATTTTCTTGTCAATGATCTTCAAAATGAAATGTATTGGAAATTTCTAAGGGTTCTTCAGAAACATCAGGCGCTCTTTCTTTTTTGAGTTAATTTAGCTTTTCGTTAAAGAATAAAAACGGTATTTATTTCTCTCCTAAGGGTACC
The DNA here is from genome assembly GCA_963931845.1 of Maratus michaelseni. NCBI lineage: Eukaryota > Metazoa > Arthropoda > Arachnida > Araneae > Salticidae > Maratus > Maratus michaelseni. Next base: position 444,044,281 of record OZ007589.1, on the reverse strand, counting down.
TATTTGAAACTCTTAAAGAGCAAAAATTCTAAAAATAGACAACACGTAAAGTGATACAGAATTTTTTTCGATGAGATTTTATTAGCTGTGCCATTTTACATGTAATAGCGCAATATTAAAATGTTAAGTTTTACGTAAATAAACGTTTTAATTAACGCAAGAGAGAAAAATAAATAAAAGCGTTTGTACGCGCAAAAATATGTATCTTATTTTGTCATAAAGAAACATTAATACATGTAAAAGTATAATCTTTAAATATATGAATACAAAGGTAGCATTATAATTAATTTCTTATTTATATTTCTAATATTTAAACAGTATAAAAATAAGAATATATATATATATATATATATATATATATATTACGATCAATATGATTAATCCTGTCATTATTAATAATAATCAGTTATTATTAATAATGACCGGTCATAATGCCCGGATTAATCATATTGACCGTGACATATATACATATATATTGCATTTGCCACCTAAATATTTATTGTTAATAAATAAATTAACTTAATAATGATTTAGACTTTTTATATTTCAAATGTTTTTGTATACATAGTATTTTGGAAAGCTTTATATATTAATTCGCACTCAATGCCTTTAAACAACTTTAAACTTTAAATATCAAACTTTATGTTACTTTAAAAATTGATAAGTTTTAACTAAGTTATTATTATTTTATTATGTATATGCAATTTACAATTAAGAGATACACAGTTAAAAAAAATATCTTATTTCTTTATAAAATAGAAAAATTAATTTTAGTGACACTAAAAAGGGAACCTCCAAACACGAAACTCGTAGATTTTGATAAAATTGAAAAATGTTGTAGAGTTCTCACACTGTGAAAAAATACAAATGCTTATTAGCCAGCGAAATCAAAAGATAACCACTAGTTAAAATATACAATAATCTCTTTCGAGCTATCCATAATTTAGAAAAAAAACGTTCTTTTTCTTTAGAAACCTCAGAAAACAAGACATTTTCTAGATTTAAAGAATCATATACAAGAAGAAAGTTCCTTTTTCTGCCACTGACTTTCAGAAACATTTACAAGTACTTTTTATAGTACATTAATGAAGTTTTCTCAAACTGAATAACTTCTTTTTAGGATTCTATATTGATTCTCAATTAAACATTTTCAGCTGCATAACTTAATATTTACATGGAAGATCAACAAAATAGTACAATTTTTTTGCTAATCCTCTTAATTTATCATATTTAAAGAATCATTTACAAGAAGAAAGTTGCTTTTTCTGCCACTGACTTTCAGAAACATTTACAAGTACTTTTTATAGTACATTAATGAAGTTTTCTCAAACTGAATAACTTGTCTTTAGGATTCTATATTGATTCTCAATTAAACATTTTCAGCTGCATAACTTAATGTTTACATGCAAGATAAAAAAAATAGTACTATTTTTATTGCTAATCCTCTTAATTTATCATATTTAAAGAATCATTTACAAGAAGAAAGTTCCTTTTTCTGCCACTGACTTTCAGAAACATTTACAAGTACTTTTTATAGTACATTAATAAAGTTTTCTCAAACTGAATAACTTGTTTTTAGGATTCTATATTGATTCTCAATTAAACATTTTCAGCTGCATAACTTAATGTTTACATGCAAGATCAACAAAATAGTACTATTTTTATTGCTAATCCTCTTAATTTATCATATTTAAAGAATCATTTACAAGAAGAAAGTTCCTTTTTCTGCCACTGACTTTCAGAAACATTTACAAGTACTTTTTATAGTACATTAATAAAGTTTTCTCAAACTGAATAACTTGTTTTTAGGATTTTATATTGATTCTCAATTAAACATTTTCAGCTGCATAACTTAATGTTTACATGCAAGATCAACAAAATAGTACTATTTTTATTGCTAATCCTCTTAATTTATCATATTTAAAGAATCATTTACAAGAATAAAGTTCCTTTTTCTGCCACTGACTTTCAGAAACATTTACAAGTACTTTTTATAGTACATTAATAAAGTTTTCTCAAACTGAATAACTTGTTTTTAGGATTCTATATTGATTCTCAATTAAACATTTTCAGCTGCATAACTTAATGTTTACATGCAAGATCAACAAAATAGTACTATTTTTATTGCTAATCCTCTTAATTTATCATATTTAAAGAATCATTTACAAGAAGAAAGTTCCTTTTTCTGCCACTGACTTTCAGAAACATTTACAAGTACTTTTTATAGTACATTAATAAAGTTTTCTCAAACTGAATAACTTGTTTTTAGGATTTTATATTGATTCTCAATTAAACATTTTCAGCTGCATAACTTAATGTTTACATGCAAGATCAACAAAATAGTACTATTTTTATTGCTAATCCTCTTAATTTATCATATTTAAAGAATCATTTACAAGAATAAAGTTCCTTTTTCTGCCACTGACTTTCAGAAACATTTACAAGTACTTTTTATAGTACATTAATAAAGTTTTCTCAAACTGAATAACTTGTTTTTAGGATTCTATATTGATTCTCAATTAAACATTTTCAGCTGCATAACTTAATGTTTACATGCAAGATAAACAAAATAGTACTATTTTTATTGCTAATCCTCTTAATTTATCATATTTAAAGAATCATTTACAAGAAGAAAGTTCCTTTTTTGCCACTGACTTTTAGAAACATTTCCAAGTACTTTTTATAGTACATTAATAAAGTTTTCTCAAACTGAATAACGTTTTTTAGGATTCTATATTGATTCTGAATTAAACATTTTCAGCTGCGTAACTTAATGTTCACATGCAAGAGCAACAAAAAAGTACTATTTTAAATGCTAATGCTCTTAATTTATCCTATTTAAAGAATCATTTAGAAGAAGAAAGTTCCTTTTTCTGCCACTGACTTTCAGAAACATTTCCAAGTACCTTTTATAGTACATTAATAAAGTTTTCTCAAACTGAATAACGGGTTTTAGGATTCTATATTGATTCTCAATTAAACATATTCAGCTGCGCGACTTAATGTTTACATGCAAGATGAACAAAATAGTACTATTTTTATTGCTAATCCTCTTAATTTATCATATTTAAAGAATCATTTACAAGAAAAAAGTTCCTTTTTCTGCCACTAACTTTCAGAAACATTTACAAGTACTTTTTATAGTACATTAATAAAGTTTTCTCAAACTGAATAACGGTTTTCAGGATTCTATATTGATTTTCAATTAAATATTTTCAGCTGCGTGACTTAATGTTTGCTTGCAAGAGCAGCAAAATAGTACTAATCTAAATTCTAATGTTCTTAATTTATCATATTTGTCTCTAAACCACGTACGTTGAATATGAAAATATTTACCTGAGAATTGATAACATCCGAATAACCTATTTTCCGGGTTATGAAAACTGGTTAATACACTAGAAAAACTACTAGAAAATGTTTCCGAACGTTTTGGTTGTGGCAAAAGAATTTATTTATTTTATATATGTTTCTTTAAATCTTTAAAACATATTGTTTTTGGTGGAATTTTAAAGATAAGTAACGGTTTTTAGGATTCTCAATTAAACATTTTAAGCTGTGTAACTTAATGTTTACATGCAAGAGCAACAAAATAGTACTATTTTAAATACTAATGCTCGTAATTTATCATATTTGTCTCTAAACCATGTACGTTGAATATGAAAATATTTACTTGAGAATTGAAGGCATCCGAAAAACCTATATTGCGGGTTACGAAAGCTGATTAACACACTATTAAAACTACTAGAAAACGTTTACGAACGTTTTTATGGTGGCAAAATAATTTATTTCTTTTATAAATGCTTCTTTAAATCTTTAAAATATATTGTTTTTTGTGGAATTTTAAAGCTAACGCTTTTTCGGATTCTATATTGATTCTAAATTACACATTTTCAGCTACGTAACTTAATGTTTACATGCAAGAGCAACAAAATAGTACTATGTTAAATGCTAATGATCTTAATTTTTAATATTTGTCTCTAAACCATGTACGTTGAATATGAAAATATTCACTTGAGAATTGATAGCATCCGAATAACTTATATTCCGGATTACAAAAACTAACTTAATACACAATGAAAATTACTAGAAAACATTTTCGAAATTTTTGGTGGTGGCAAAAGTATTCTTTTCTTTTAAAAATTATTCTTTAAATATTTAAAATATATTGATTTTGGTGCAATTTTTTAGATAAATAACACTTTTCATGAACGCGGTTAATTTATAACCGGTTATTGTACAGTTTTGTTAATGGTTTTATTATATTTTACCTAGATGAAGAAACATTTCTTCTTTTTTACAGTGCTTTCCTAATTATCCGGATAAAGGTATTTTTGCAAAGGGCTCTTAGTTATTGAATATTGCAGATCAACGTTCAGTTTAAATATTAAGTACTTAATTGATGACAATGTATCGTCGTGTCAGAGTTTTCCACTATGGACTGAATGGTCTTGCATTTATTATCCACTTGTGATATACATTTTTTCAAAATATATTTTTAAATATTATGAAGTACAATACCTTTGTTTGTGGATTTTTTTCATTTTTCTAAGTTAGATTTCTTTTCTAAAAATTGGAGTTTTTTATTAAAAAAAGACATCAGTCAGCTATATTATATGGACGAGATTCTATGCAATAAGTTTAAACAGTAATCAAGTTGCATAAAAAAAAAATATTCGGTGCATATCCTTATAAAGACAATTTTATATTAAATTAATAAACAGTTTTAATGAAAAAACTATAAGAAACGATAGAAAAAAAAATATATAATAAAAATTTCAAAATAGAATCAAGGGTGCGCAAAAGAAAAAAAAAGAAAAAAAAACTTTTCCAAGTAGTATCAGTTTCTGAATATGTTTCATGCGCATTTTATACGATCACGCTCAACGTAAGGATCCGATATATTATTTCTGTTGTCGAAATATACTTTTTCTATGGATTTACAAAACGCCCACCATTGAACAAGGAATTATTCGAAAGTTTCTTCAACCGAAAGTTTCTTCAAAGCACTCACATTTCCCTAAATTAATTTTTTTTTGATTGATATTTGCCGTTAATTAAAAATTAAATCCGCATGGTTTTCATAAATGAAATGAAAGTTTTTCCTATAATCAATGTTGACACAAAAATAAAATACCGCATTATAACGTGCTCAACAATGATTATAAAGAAAATAAATAGTACAAATTAAATAAAGTGAGATTTCTCCGCACTGGTTTACTGTATATTTATGATGAAAAACAAATTTCAAATTCAAATGTTTAAAAGAAAAAATACACCATCGATCGATTGAAGCAGTAGTATTTCACGTGTAACGTGAAAAATATGCTCTGTTATTAAAATGTATTTTATATGTATTCAATGTTTTTTTTTATTATTCAATGTGTTTTATTTTTTTTTTTTGTATTCAATGTTACTTTCCCAAAACGGATGCTGTTAAAATAGGATTGTTATATTTTTTTTTCGCACGCGCGTTCCTCACTCTAAAACGACATTTTCAAAATTGAGCAAAACATACTCAAATCTGAGTATGTCGCATAGTCAAAATGGCTCCGAATCAAAATTGCTCGAGTTTGAAATATGTACATTAGAGTGGCACTTATTTTTCAACTTTCTAAAAGTTTAGCTCCCCCCCCCCCAATATTGTTCCAATTACCAAAAAACAATGTATGCAAATTTTTAGCTCAATTACAGAGCTGCAAGGCGATCCACATCGACCATGAAATTTTGAAATTATTGCCCGAAAAAACATTTTTTCAGGTAAAATACTATTAACTCATATATAATTTTATCTTAAATTAAAAAAAAAGACTGTCCAGACTTATCCATAGTATTTAAAAGGTTACGTTACGATAAATAAAAAGTAGAATGCAATTTGCAAAGTGTGGTGCAAAGCGGGAATCCCTACAACTGAATTGTAGGGAAACACCTGCACTCAAGATCGGTGGCAAAAGCAGCGAAAGCAGTGGTAGTGACGATGACAGTAAATATACTTCTGTCATTGATTAGAAAATATCAGAAACAGCAACAACCGCTGCATCAATAGCAGTTTCAGCCTTTCGAGGTACATTGCAATTCTTTACTCCCCGTCTTTCTGAAGTTTTTGATAGATGCAAAATCACTGACCGAAATGCGGTTTACATATTAATGGCTGCTGCAGAAGCTTTCGGGCGTGATACTGAAAACCTGGTAACAAATCGCACTTCTTTTCAACGCCTTAGAAAACAATTTAGAGAGGCAAAACACACAGAAATACAGAAAATAATTATCCCAAATGACTGTCAAGAATTTGTGTTGCACTGGGATGGAAAGCTGCTCCCTGCACTTACAGGAATTGAAAAGATAGACAGACTGGCAATAATAGCAAATTTTCAAGACAAGGTGTATATGTTGGGAGTCTCTGAAATCCCAACATCTTCAGGAGAAGAGCAAGTCTTGACTGTTTACCAAACAGTAGAGAAATGAGGAACATCTGACAAAATTCAAGCACTTTGCTGTGATACGACAGCAAGCAACACTGGTCGAATAAATGGTGCTTGCACAAATCTAGAAAAAATGTTCAATCGCGACCTATTGTACTTCCCTTGCCGTTACCACATGTATGAGTTAGTTTTGAGGAGCTGTTTCGACTCACTGATGGGTGCAACGTCTGGTCCAGACATGGCATTTTTCAAAAGATTTAGAGAAATTTGGACAAAACTGAATAAGAATGTTTACATGACTGGTAGCAGTGAAGTGCCAGATGATGTCCGCTCTACCCTTCTTAGATTTCTTGAATACCACCATTCTACGCAGAAACAACAGCGAGGTGATTACCGAGAATTGTTGGAGTTAATAATGACCTTTCTTGGTGGCATTCCTAAGAATGGAATATTGTTTCGTATGCCAGGAGCTATAAGTCATAATAGGTGGATGGCAAAAGCAATTTATGCATTTAAAATATACATGTTCCAAGATCAATTTCAATTAACCCATAGGGAGAACAGTTCTATAAGAAGAATATGTATTTTTCTTGCTCGAGTGTATGTTCGGGCCTGGTTTATGTCATCCGAAGCAATAAAAGCATCTTATCATGATTTCTTATTCATGCGTCAATTGATAAACTATTAGGATATTGATACAAAAATCCGTCAAGCTGCACATTTACAAATTTTCCAACCATCTGTGGTACTTAGCTCCCGAAAGTGTGGCTCTATCGATATTTGAGGACAATGTTCAGATAGAGATTAAATCAAATATGGCTCAAGTTTTGCTGGAAGCAGATAAAGATTAAAGACCGGAAGAAGAAAATAAACCGAAAAGGTATATTATGAACAAAATGATTTTTCTTTCTTTTCAAACATCGCGTTTTCGTCTTTTGTAACTTCTGATACAAAATATTTCTTCACGAGATTTTCCATCAGCACCGAATTCCTCAACAAAGATCCTTCAACATGGCAGGACGATCCTAGTTACATAAGTGAACTTGAAAAACTTGAAAAGATGGCTGTTGTGAATGATGTGGCAAAAAGAGGTGTCAAACTCATTCAGGATTACAATAGCATTCTCACAAAAAATAAAACTGAGAAAAACTGTTGTTTTACAGATCGTTAGCGAAAACCGTAAGAAATATCCAACTGCCACTAAATGCTCTCTTCGGAAAAAATAATGTTCAATGTCTAGTTTTCACACAACACTAAAAAGTGTTTACATTGTTCAGTGTGGACACTGTTCATATTATGTTTTTGATGCTATAGCAATTATTGTTGGAAATAAAAATGTGTTTCTTTTATAGCGGTAGTAAATTTTATTAAAAAATCCTAATATTTTCTAACTTTTTGATGATCTTTTTGGAAATTTTCAAATTAAATTTTGGTAATTATGATTTAGAACGTTTTTAAACAACAGCTGGGGTGGGTTGATTGGATGTGTCTACCTGAATTTCTGTTAGAAGAAACAAATTGTCAAGATAGGGAAGAATATACCGTTTTTGAACGGAATTACTTTTTTGAGTATGCAATATTACAACTTCAAGGCATTTCAGGGTCGCCTGAAAGCTATCCGACTGAGCTAAAATTTTGCACAACCATTTTTTTTTTGTTGATTGGAACAGAATTAGTCGGTGGGATCAGTAAAAATTTTACTTTCAGAAAATTGCCTATTGCTAAGGGCCGCTCTAATGTACATACTAATTTCTGAAAACATGCACACACTCAAGAATAGAACATCATGTGCTCATATTTGAGTATGTCCATGTTTCAAAAATGAGTATAAACTGGCTTCTATGCGCTCATTTTTGAGTGTGTCCATGTTTTAAAAATAAGTATGAACTCCCCCTAATCATTTTTGAGTATGTCCATAATTCAAAAATGAGTATATTTGACCTCATTGTGCTCAGGTTTGAGTATATTCATGTTTCCATACTCTGAGTATTTCCGGTATTTTAGAATTGAAAGCATTAGGTCGTCCTATTTGAAACAAAATGTTTCATAACAAAATGAAAACATTTATTTACTCAGATTTGAAAATCATTTTTCTCAGGGCTTTGTATCTTTCATCAGTTTTTACTGCCATTTTGATGGAATAGATGAGACGATATTCTGTCTTGAATAATGTTGTTTGCAAATACTTTTATCCTTGATTTTTCTTTATAAGTTTGAACATGCATCTAAAAAGTATTTGAACTGCAGTGCAAAATCCTCTCACGGGACTCCTGGTCTGATTTAATTTTGGTGAAAATTTAAACTACAACTTGTATATATTTTTATATTTAATAAATAAAAATTTAACGTTAATTGTAATTTGCCCACACTTCACAAGCATCTATTAGCTTTTTCATTGAGAATTTCTGACGTTTCGTTTGTAATAGTCGGATTTCTATCTTGTATCATACCAAAATTATGGTGAAATGTTAATTATTACATTTATACATAAATTCGGTTTATAGTGTCAGGTGCCGTCATCCGAAAAATCTACAAGAGACCACTCCATTTCTTTCGGTCAAGGGTCCATTCTTCCTCCAGACCCCTATCCTCATGGCTTTTTTTATATCATCCATCCAGGTTTCCCGTGGTCTTCCTCGTTTCCTCTTCTGGTTTATTCTGTAATTAGATGCGTTTTTATGGTAGTCTCTTGTCGCACATTCTTTTAACATGACCATACCAGATTAATTGTTTCTTTTGGAGATCGTCTAATAGGGTTCCCTTTATTTGCATCATTTCTTTTATTCTTCCATTTCTAATTCTTTCTATTCTTGATATCCTGCACGATCTTCTTAAGGCATCCATTTCCACTGCTGCTAATTTCTTTCTTTCTGTCTCCATAATTCTCCATCCCTCTGCTCCATATAAAAGATATGCTCTTTACAATAGAAATGCATATATTATATTTTCTTTTCCTGGAGATCTCCTCACTCCACCAAATAGAATTTAATAGTTTTACAGCTTTTCTTACTTGGCAGATTCTGTATTTAATTTCCTGTGAGTCTGTGCTTTCTCTATTAATGTCTACACCGAGATATATATAATACTCGCAGCTTCCTATTTTTATGTTATTATTTAAATTTAGTTCTGTCTCATTTCCTCCTATACATAGGTATTTGGTCTTACTAACGTTCATGTAAAGTCCCCATTTCTCATAAGGTAAAGCCAGGAAAGATGTCGCGGTTGGAGAGATTGTGCACATAGAGTCTCGGGGGAAAGGAACAGTGTGAGCGCGCAGCGACTCCAAGTAGTTGTACAACAGCAGTAGTGGAGTGTCTATTTGAAAGTATACGTTGATTGTTTTGCACGTCTAAGATAAAGCATTGCTATTTTGTTTTGTTTTCACAAAGTAAGTGCTTGAATTTTCATACCTTTTTAAACTTAAACGATTTCTCATAAGCTACTAATCTAGAATAACAATGTGAATGCGTGATGTGTGTTATTCTTTTGAATTGTACACAGATTCTCCTAGCTTTACCTTATTATAAAGAATAAAACATGTTCGTGAGTAACGCTGACGTTATTTTGACGGTGTCGACACACTGACCGATAAATTTCACTTCTATTGCATTTTTTTAACTACTAAGTAACGCACAATTTAAATTTTTACACCATGGATAAGAAATCAATCTACATTGCAATTTTTTTGAAAATTGTGAATCAAATTACTAATTATTTAGAGATTTTAAAATGATATCCAAGAATTATTTTTTTAATTTATCTCTATTCCCGGTTGCAGAAGATTAAGCCGTTTACACTTAAAAAAAATAAAAATTCAGCCTTTGTTTCCGGTTAATATTTAATAAGGAAATTAAAACTTCATCTATTAGCTTTTTCTGTGCGAATTGCTGACGTGTGGTTTGTAATGGTCGGAATTCTATCTTGCATTATACCAAAATTAACGTGAAATTCTAATTATTACATTTACGTTTTATTATTTTTTATTCCTATTTACCGTGCATGTGGTTAAACAAGGTTATTAGCCCCGCATTTTTGTCATAAAATAATCTTTTTATTTACAAACGCTTCTTAATTAACATACTTTTACCCAAATACGGCCGATAAATTTGCAACTATTTTTAATATAACAGAAAATAGAATGTTTAAACAAATGGTACAGCTATCGCAGACGCACCGGGGTTTCTTTTTGGAGTCCAAATGGCAATTTTATGTCTGAGTAACCCGGCGACATTGCTGAGATTTTGCTTTGTATGGCAACACATTAGAGCAGTTTGTGTGTGTTTTATATTAAATTAAACATTGTGTATTTTATAATAAATTAAGAATTGTGTGTATCTTATAATAAAATTATTTTTGTGTCTTTATAATAAAAAATTGTGTTTGTTTTATAATAAAATAAAAAATTATTTTTGTGTCTTTATAATAAAAAATTGTGTTTGTTTTATAATAAAATAAAAATATCATGCTGTTAAGCAAGCTAGGCCTAACAGGTACTCGAAAGCGTAGTTTTTCTCGCCAAAATGGCGCAAAACAAAAATCGCAAGTACCCTGGTGCGTCTGGGACAGCTATTCCAAAACAAACATGTTAAAAAAATAATGTTGTCTTTAAAATAGAGAAAAGATAAAATAATATTTTTAATGTCACAAGAGCATATCGAAACGGAGACCACTCAATCTGCAACTGAATCCTCTATCAAGACGATACAAATAAATTGTATTTGCTGCCATACATTTACAACTTAAAGTTTGAACAGAACATTGACTGCCTCTATCTCAGAACAAAGGATCATTTGAAAGAATTGCTTATCAATGATAATAAAGGATAAAAGTAACGTATTTCAATGTGATAATAAATCCGATAAACATATTTGGTGGTCCCCTTGTAATAGCAGGGATATCGCTGTAAGAAACTATCAGGCATAAGTTTGAATAGACAACTTAATTACAAGCTTAGGGCAAACATGTTCTTCAGCTAGTTACATCAAACATACAGACAGAGTTCTACTGTTACAAAACAGAATATAGATCACGCGGTATCTCAGCGTAGTCGATTAAAATTATGTTTCCAACAGTGGATCCGTGCGAGGTTTTCGCACTGTATTCTAATACTTTTTGCTAAAATCTATTAAAAAATTTTATGTGCAGGTTTAAACGTCTAAAGAAAAATGTAAGACTAAAAATGTATTCAAACAACGTTAGTCAAGCCAGAATATAATCTCATGTATTCTATCAAAGTTACAGTAAAAACTGACCGAAAATAGCAAATGCAATAAAAAATTATCAATCGTATTTCAACTGCATTAGAGGTCACATTATCTGTTTCGGAGAAAAACATGGGGTTTTGAATTTAAATTCAGCATTTGAATTTAAATTTCGCTTTTTAATCATAAATATAAAATAAACCCGTGCAGAAACAACCACCCACTTCATCTTTATTGAACTTTTTTTATATATAATCATTGTTGCGGTATTTTATTTTTGTGGCAACACAAATTTGAGTAAAACCTTTCATTTCATTTATGAAAACAGTTCCGATTTAATTTTTAATTAATTGCAAATTTTAATCAAAATACATGTTTTAACGAGTTGCGAGTGTATGATGGATCCGCTTCAAAATCCTTTCATATGGTATCACATTTATCGGTCTGCGGTTTTTAATTGCTTAGAAAAAAAGGTGTTGACAACAGAAATAATGTGTAGGATAAGTAATCAGATAATTCCATTCGTAAGCGTATTTAATGCAATGTGTATTAACTTAAATAAAACATTAATATTAAAATAAATTTCAGCAATTTATAGTTACCGTATATTAACTCGTTTAAGTCGAGGAATTACTGACAATTTTCGGCAATCAAGCATATTGGGTGGATGGACTTATACGCCAGTCAAGTAAAACAACAACAAAAAAAAACTTCAAATACTGCCAAAATTCTGGCTTTTTATGTGTAAGAATAATAAAATAATATTTAAAATATACAAATAATAATAATTTATCATTAAAAAATATTTTGTTGATTTCTTTTTGTTTACTTACAACTTTTTCTCATTGGCGAATCGCTCCTACCATATGGAGCGCGCGTTTTTCTCCCACGCGCTTTTCTTGATTTTATGCAAAATTAAGTAAAAACTTAGGGGTCGACTTATACGCGGGTTTTTTTTTTTTTTTTTTTTTCAGAATTTGCATTTAAATTTTAGGGGGTCGACGCATACGTGAGTCGACTTATACGCGAGTATATACGGTAATAATAATAAATATTTCTAAGGGGGTTTTTTCTACTAAGTAAACAAACCTACTAATATCTAACCAATCTGAAAAAAATTCTGCGTTCAGTTACCCTGTATATTCACAGAGTGATTACATATTCTAATGTCTGCTCATTTAATCTGTCAGATTAAATGAATTACCCTTTAAAGGATCCATTTTTTTGTTATTCCCTTAAATAATAAAAAAATCAATAACGAGATAGAATACGAGAGACAGTGGTTATAAAGATAAAAAGTTCATAAAATTAACGCTATGAATGATGAGCATCCGACAATTTTTGCATTAGTAACTTTTTTAAAATCTTATCTTAACGAGCGCATTTTTTAAAAAGAAACTTTAAACAATTTTCTTAGAAAATGGGAAAGTATATATAAAATGGTGTTCTTTTAAATAATGATATAAAATTTCTGGGTCATTATCTTGATATATAATATTCTTTAAGTTATTGTTAAGAACAAAATGTTTTTTGTACTTTACTATTACATTTCATTAAATACAGGGTGTCCCTAAACTCATGGTACATACGCTAGGGGGTGATAGAACACATCAAGACGAGTAATAGTAAATAGGAAACCTAGGGTCCCAAACGTATTCCAAAGAAGATAGGCGCAATCAAAGTTTAGGGTCCAAAATTGCAAATGATGATTAAAAAGGGAAAAATGGGTCGATTTATTTGCGGTTTTCGCTAAAATCATTCTTTAAATTAGTATTTTCTTTTTTAAAAAAAGAATGTTAAGTAAAGTTTTTTAAAGAGAAAGTTATAAAAATGCCGGTAGAGGGCGCTCTAGACTTTGGAGTACCGAATAACTACTTTTTACCGTTTTTTTTTTAAACTGTTAAATGTTTTCTAAAGCTTAGACCTTAACTTAAATTTTGTGTGCACAAGTGAAATCATCGGGAGTGGTTAAGTGGAGCAAATTTAACTGTGTTCAGGGGGTTGATTTTTGAACGATCGTATGCAATGAGCAAAATAATAACAAAATGATGGAAAACAGGACAGACAGAGATGGAATGAAAAGAAACCAACAAAAGGAAGAAAAACACTTTATTCAACCAAATGAAAATAAACAACACGAAGTACTCCATCGCAGGAATTGTTCAAAATTGCGGCCTCCACCACGAACGCAGGCTTGAAGCCGTCGATAAATTGACCGCCGTACATTGGCGAAAACACCATTCATCTCTCTTATGGTCGCAGAACTCGCCACAGCGAATTACGGGAAACGTTCACTTCTTCGGACAGTTCCCGCGTGCTAGATTCAGGCCTCTCGCTGATACGATCAAAATGTTATCCGTAATGGATGGCGTTCTTACACTCCTGGAACGTCCGGTATCCTGCATGCAACTTGCAAAGGAACCCCTTTCGCACAGTTGTTGGTTCAGTCGTTGAAATATCCTCGCATCAGGAACACGTCTGGTTGGAAAACGCTCTCGGTACAATCCTTGAGCTTCTGTTGCATTGCCGTGTGCAGCTCCGTACATGTAATGCATCTCGGCCTTCTCCTGGTTAGAACCATATTATCGGCTATCCACAGAGCAAATGAAGACAGCTGCTGTGAACAGTTCCCAGTTTTACAATTACGCACTCGAATAAGTAACTTTTATGTTAGCGAAAATTTCATACGCGTTAACTTCTACTTCCCCATATCACATTTTCATATTCTTCGTCCGGAAACTTACAGCATAATGGTAGCTATAGCGCTTGCATGTATCTAGTTTGAACATGCTCTAACACGTTTGCGTTTGAATTCAAATCATGCATTACTTAGTGAATGTTGTTTGTTTTGATGTGTACCATCACCTCTTAAAGTTTGCTTCATCACTTATTATTTTGCTCATCACATACGATCGTTCAAAAATCAACCCCCTGAACACAGTTAAATTTGCTCCACTTAACCATTCCCGATGATTTCACTTGTGCACACAAAATTTAAGTTAAGGTCTAAGCTTTAGAAAACATTTAACAGTGTTAAAAAAAAACGGTAAAAAGTAGTTATTCGGTACTCCAAAGTCTAGAGCGCCCTCTACCGGCATTTTTATAACTTTCTCTTTAAAAATTTTTTAAAGAAAATACTAATTTAAAGAATGATTTTAGCGAAAACCGCAAATAAAGCGACCCATTTTTCCCTTTTTAATCATCATTTGCAATTTGGGACCCTAAACTTTGATGGCGCCTATCTTTTTTGGAATACGTTTGGGACCCTTGGTTTCCTATTTCCTATTACTCGTCTTGATGTGTTCTATCACCCACTAGCGTATGTACCATGAGTTTAGGGACACCCTGTATATCTCTTATATACACTGTCAAAAATTGCAGCAAAGTATCCGGTCGTTCTACCTTTTTTATAGAAAACGGTTGCGCAACCCTTAATTTAACGCTATTTTTAGCATAATATTGCCCATATTATGGTGATAATACTTGATAAAATTAAAGTTATGTAATCGTTTTCTGTAAAAACGGTCGAATGACCGGATACTTTGCTGCAAATGTTTTACAGTGTAGAATATAAGCAGCTATTTCTTACGTAAAAAGTTAAGATTTTTTTTTTTAATTTATTTTATCCTTTTTATACACGAAGTATGTAGGGTAAGTGCAAGATAGTTGCCCTACTTAATTCCCCCACATTTTTTATTTTATTTTTTTTTGTATGGTATTACATTTTTTATAGTAATAAATTTTTTGTCTTGCACATGTAACCTATCTACCCCAAATTTTATGTAGAACATAATAAAAAATATTTCTTTAATGTAAATACCATAAAAAAATGTGTTTATATCAGTTAACTTAACCAATCATTTTGGCCATATATCCCGGACCTCAGGGTTAGACACCCCACCTGATTGGGATAGATGTCACATACCTAAAAGAATAGGAAGCATATATAATTAATATTTATAATTCAAAATCTGGATTTCATTTGAATTAATATTCTATTTACATCAAATTTATGATTTCTTTTTTTTAAACAAGTTGGAAATTGTACGTCAAACGTTACAAACGAGGTGCGTTCGTACTATAGCTAGTTATATAAATATTCAGATCTTGATGATTTTTAATTCTGTGAAATGAATTATATCGTCTGCAGATTAATTTCTGTAATAAAATAAGTATCTCGGGCGCTTGCCGATTAAACCTCGGAAGCCCCTTGAACAAGAAAGCACCGTTTTTTTTTGTTTTTTTTTTAATTCAAATTTCTTAATAAATATTTTTTTTAATATCTTCTAAAGTTTTGATTCGATTTTCATAAAATTTGAAATGTCTGGACAAAATTCTGCAAAGATTATATATATTAAATTTCAAATCATTTGGTTGAGTAGTTTTTGCGCTATCATATGCGTACAGACGGACGGACGGACAGACAGACAGACAGACGGACGGACGAGACGACGACTATAGGTGCTACGTATTTATATAATTACGAACGCACCTAAAAATCGAACTTACATGTTCTGTATACTAATTTTGTATTACACTCCCACATCAAAGGATATTTGCTATTCCCAATTCTTCGAATACAGTATTTGAAGCCAAGCGGAAATTTCTAACGAAGGATAAACTTGTTTAGTCTGAACTAAGAGGGATTACCTCCCCCCACCTACTACTTATATTCTATGTACAAACTGTAAAAACTAATTCTTGATGCAAATTTAAAATTCTCAAATCAAATGCGTTAAATTTTTATGTTTCATAACGAATCAGCTTAAAATATTTTATATATTCTACGGAAGATTAAACTTAAGTAATTTAAATTAAGGGGTGGGGGCGATGGTTGAGACAAAAATTGCAACAATAAAAGGACTATTAATTAAATAAATAAAGAAGCAAAAATTGAGATTATACCTCTAATATGGTGAAAAAAGAGATGATGACAACATAGATAATATGTAGGATTACTACCATTTCATGTTCAGCTTCTTTTCTCTAAGATAAAGTTCTCCAAAGCTTCCAGATTTTAAATGTAAAAGGTTAAAAATTATAATATTAGATTGATTTAAAAAAATAATAGATTACTATTAAGAATATTAATATTGTAGCAATGCTCGGAGTGGGGAGCAACCTTGTATATGTGAAATTAAGCATTTCTTATTAAATAACAATATAATTTAAAAATAAATATAAACAGAAAGATGCACTAACTGCCTATGAGGATCGAAATTATCAGAATCTATGTAAATATTTTTTTTTCCTCTTTAACTTTTCGCTGTTATGATGTGAGAAAAACGTATAGTGGTGACTTTAATTGTCCAGATACTATATTGCTGTTCATTCTTAGTCTGCAAAATTGTTTAGTCTGCAAAATTGCAAGTTAAATATTGATTCTCAGATAACCAACTCTACTTTTAAGTGGTTAATTGTAGGTATTACTAATAAAACCACAATTAATAATTCATTTTACATGTGAATTTCAAGTACATACAACATTATTTTAATTACTAAATTATATAAAAAATATTCATAGATTGTGTTATTGTAATTTAGATGGAGAATATTTCTATTTTAGTTTCATTGTACAGTGGACTATTCA
Source organism: Maratus michaelseni (assembly GCA_963931845.1). Lineage (NCBI taxonomy): Eukaryota > Metazoa > Arthropoda > Arachnida > Araneae > Salticidae > Maratus > Maratus michaelseni. The sequence continues at coordinate 444,027,071 of OZ007589.1, read as the reverse complement.
CGGATTCTCCGTTAAGACTCTCCGTTTACTAGTCCGTAAACTGATCTAATTAGTTACTTTAATTTTTGTATCTACCCCATTACTTACCCATCATACGTTGTATATGGTAAGTCTTGTAATCGATTTGAAAATCGAAAAACAAATTTTGACGGATATACACGTTTCATACACTGGAGATTCCGAAAAACATATTTTTAGAAAAAAAATTGCCGTGCGCCCGTGTGTCTGTATGTCTGTAAACGCTCTATCTCCAGAAAAACTTGAGACAGAGACTTGAAATTTGGTATGTACTTAGTATGTAATAATGGGAAGAAGCTTATTGAAATTCAGTAACCTCGATTAACCGGAACTACTTTTTTCGGACTCTGGAAATACTCGTTCTGATAACAGGTATATAAAAATTTTCGAAATTGTTTATTATAAGGAGTGAATATAAAAGACAATAAAAAAACATAAATTTTGCATGAAGCATGAAGTCAATCGGATAATGGGTTGCCGAGATATTTGTAATCCTATTTTCCACACTCTTCGATTTTTCATGACCCTCTATTTTATCCAAATTTCAATTCAAAGATATATTTTAATTAGAAATGAGGCGCTTAATCAAATGAAATAAACCGCTAGTTAATAGGATTATTGTTTTTGGAATTATAAAGATGTTTCTTTTAAGCAATTCAGTAATCGAGCCTTTAAAGTTTATGACGTCAGCAAGCCACGATTGTATTCGAATTGCAATGCATTTTGTAAGTAGTTTACACATTTTTTTTATTTTCATATTTTACATTATGCATATCCCTGATGGGTAAGTATTACGGTGGCCCCCAACGCCTAGCTATAATCCATGCGCGTATCTATCTATGTAATCTCAAAAACTCGGAAAACACAGGACGCAGGGCTACGATATTTGGCACACTGGTTGCTGGTAGGGGACCCATGAACAACGGCAAAAAATTCGAAATTTTTAAATAGATTGTTTTTTATTTTATGTTTGTGACGATTTTTTGCCTTTTTTAATGGTCAACCCGTAATCGCGCGAGTTCTAACCAGTTCTAAATGTTTACTGCAATGTGAGATATGCATATTACGTACGCCACGCTGCAATACTAAGAAGCTGTAGCGGGTATTACTATAATTATTTTACCTTACATGCAAATAATCAGAGATTATTTAATTGTTACATTACTTAATTGTATTACTTAATTATTACATTACTTAATTGTTACATTACTTAAATGTTACATTTAAAAAAAATAAAGAAAAACATTTTATCACAAACATCAACAAAACTTTTTATTATATTTATTCCCTTATTCCAAAGATATCGTTTTATCATCTGCTGCCATAGCAGCATGATAAATTAAATTTCATTAAAAAAATGCACAGTAGTAGAAAAATATTTTTCTACAGATTTAATAGATACATTTGGTTGTGCTGATTTTTATTTTTAATTTTGGTTTTAAAATTAAATTCAGGAACTCCCGTGCGTAGGACGGGTTAAACAGCTAGTTATATAATAAAATTTTATGCTATATTGTTTACTAATAACGGACACAATACGTATAATTTAATTCTATTTCGATAACATAGAACAAAAATAAAAATATGTTTGAGTTTAAAATTAGTCTCTTAATGATGATGGTGATATAATAGAAAATCATACATAAGTTTTAGAAATATGCGGAAACTGTTTTGTGAATGTTTCGGGTTAATTATGGGTTTCACATAAAAGAGGAATCCCATATTATGAACTCATGTCTAATCATATACTTGTTTATCGGGAAAATAGAAAATTATTCCACTGATCACAGCCTGTATAAAAACACGGACTGTTTGTATTAATATAAAAGAATGGGCAGCCTACACTGTAAAAAAAATGGGTCGATCTACTAAAACAATTTTAGTTTTTCCCATTGATCTTTGCAATTACTAATTTTTTTTTGTATTCTTACTCAGTTACAGTAAAATCTGTAAAAATTACTAGAAAACAGCTAGCAGCATTACTGGAAAACATCTAGCAAAGATTCCGGTTTATAATACCGGTTACTACATAATTTTGTTGAATACAAATATACTAAAAAAAATTAATAACCTCAGGATTCTTTTTTACAGTGTAGACGTCAAAGCCTTTTAAAGATTAATATCAACTTTTAATGATGTTCGTTTTTACTGAAACGTCAAAGAGTAGTTTAAAATAATACACGTCAAATTGATAAAACTAGACTAACAAAATTCCGATTTGTAGTGACATAAAAGCAAGGGCTTTTAACGCCTAAATACAAATTAGCATATTATTTTTATGCAATGTCCACTAGTAATATAAAAATAACTAGGGGGCCTACCCCCTGCGAGCTACGCTCGCCAACCCCCGCTGAAACTTCGAGGCCTCTAAAAACATGACAGCGTGCTTTGTTTTTAAAATATTGGTAAATCTGTAATTGGGTTGTCATGCTTTTAACGTTTTAATGGGGCATTATTTTATTATCATGGCCTCATACACAGCTGTTGCGACAACTGACGACTGTTTTCGGGATTGATAAGTAAAATCAATTACAATTTGAAAACCAGCTTGTATAAAATGGTTATGTTTAAATTGTGGCTACCTCTCGAACTTGTATAACAACGATCTGTATTTCTATTCTTCCTTTGCGTTTAAGGATGAGAAAAATTCCATCTTCTTGTGAATAACCTTAAGAACCACGGTATTGAAAAGTATTATGTTATAAACATTTTCAGTAACAGGTTTTAATTTTCTATCTATTTTAGTGCACCATCATGCATATTTTCATGTTATTTTAAATATGTAAATTATTTATTTTAATTAATATGTATATACGAATTTTCTAATAATTATTTATCATACAAAATTAATTAAATATTTTGTGCATGCATGCCTGCATTTATTCGGCATCAATTGATAAGATATTTAAACAAATTTGCTACCCGCGGTAATTTTACACCATGTTATGTCACTTGAATACTGTTCATAAGAAAATCGGGTACTTTTCCAGTATAGGATCCTTTGCTTTTAGGTCGAGCTTGAAAAAGGGAAAGGGATAGATTCGTTAACATACATAGATTTGTTGCCAAAAGTTATGAAAACAAACCCAATGAACTTTTGGTGCTTTTCTATTATAGGGGTCTTGACGCTTTTTTAAAAAGCTTGGCGCAATTCGGGGATCAGAAAGTGAGATTTGGTGTCAAATGACATAAACAGCCATGGAAACATATTCGACGATTTTTTTGTTTATATGCGTATTTTAATTATACGTATATTATTATTGTTTTTCCTATACAAATTACTTCTGATTATATATAAAATAGAATAAATGACATTTTACGCTAAACAAATTGTATAAATATTGAAAAAATTCTTCTGTATACGAAATGACAAAGTGAATAGGTTGACAGAAAGTATGTTGCCAAATTTCCTTTTCCGCCAAGGCTATTTTCCCTGTTTCGTCAAGGCCCCATATACTGGAAAAGCACCGAACTTTTATGCTTGTTTATACATGTATTTATATGTATATATACAATTTATTTATAATTGTCTTTCAATTTACCTCTTTTTGTACATAGAAATAGATAAATGGCTTCTTTATATTAAATAAATTGTTATAAACATAAATGACGTCATTTGGACGAATTTATTCTAAATATTTTCAGCTTATAAATTAAATTAAATGCTGACAGACGATTGAATCCTGACGATAGAAATGTGATTTTTTTTTTCAAATTTTCCTGAAAAACATAATTTAATCACAATCTTGTCTTCATTATCGAGTGAAATAAAAGATAAATTCAATTTCAATTTGAAAATGACGAATATAAAGAAATCAATAATCCCTATCGGGATCCTTTTCGATTTTTTTCCCTTTTTTGTCACAAAAAACTGATTAATTAGTTGCCATCATTACAGAAATGTCATTAAAATTAGAAAAAAAATTAATATCTCCAAAACTAATTCCAATTTCAAAATTCTATTACCAGTTTTGACATCCGCGGATTTTTATGGACAATTGATATTAATTTCACCATCAAGCGTTTAATATTTTATTAAAAATAGCCCTGAAACATAATCAGTCGTTTAATCAGTCGTTTCATAAAATCGTTTCATAAATTCGTTTCATAAAATCGTTTCACAAATTCGTTTTATTAGGATTTTATATATATGGGGTAGATAAACATTAAATTGTTAAAAATGACCCATTGAATTAGAATTAATGTAACACGGACAGTTTGTCGTAATATAGAGACACATGAGGCTTACCCTGTTCTATGTACTGTGCCAAGATATTTTAAAATCTGAATAACACCTTTTAAAGAAATGGTTCTTTTAAAAAACGGAATTTTTGCTTATTTTAAAAATTGCTAATAAAGAAACAATTGCAAATATATTTGTAAGCAAACATTTTTGTTTCTACAATTATAGTAATATAGAGTAAATTAAGTACTAGTTTATATATAGTAAATTAATTCAAAAATCATCGGTAAAATTAAATTTTTCTTCTACGACACTTTATATTTTGTTTATTTTAACGGATATAAAAAGTAATTTACACTTCATTATGAAAGAAATTAGATCGAATATATTTATTTGTTTAAAAAAACGATCAAACAATAAATACTACAACTATTCTTATTTAATTTTTAATATAATGGTCTTTTAAAAGTGTCAAAAAGGAGGAAAGCAAAACTTTTCTAAAAATGATTGAAAACGTAGTAGTGAATATAGCACACATTTTTACAGCAAAAAACATATTAAATGGCAATAATACTCTTTACTTCCACAGTTAAATAAATAAAATGATTTGAAACTATATTTTCTAACTTCATGCTTGTTCGATGTAGCAAAGTAAAGTACTAATAATAGACTGCTTCGGATTTCCTTGTCATGATCTTTAAGTGAAATGGGCTGGAAACATTCGAAACTGCTTTACAGAACTTGTTCTTACCCTTTCTCTCAAAAGTTGATGTTTTTAAGTAAAAATAATAGTGTTAGGTAATTTTCACTGAAAATTTGATTTGAAGAACAGTTGAAGTTTCTTTTTGTGTGGTTACAAGTAATTCCAATAAATTATACAGTTTTTCGTAAATAATATTTCGCTCGAATAAGTTTTGATTATCAAAGATTTGAAGTGAAAGGAGATTTTAGTACCAGTTTTCCAGTACATGGTTCGTCATGATAGTAAGGTTTACATTGTGTTTTTCACAAACTTTGTTATTACAAAATGTCTCAAAAGTACATATAATTTAAAATTCTATAAGAATGATAAACAAGATAGTGATTTTCTGTTCTATAACACATAGGAAATACATCATAAAAAATGTTTCCTTATTGGTTTCACACATTTACTTTTCCTTCTCATTCATATTATTTAGCATTCAATCCATAGTATTTATTATTTCATACGTTTTATTTACTATTTCACTCGTATAATTTATTATTTCCTCAAATATGTAAGTTAGTGCAGCTATTTCATGGAATTATCATTTATACTTATTTTATCTATAACTAACAAGTTATAATAAGGGCATGTTTGTCAAAAACTAAAAATAAGTATGAAAAGTATGTTTTCTGGATTTCATTTGTTGAAAATAAGTTAAACTAAAATGTATTGTTAAAACTATTTTAACTAATGAATCGTTGTTCATTTGCAGATATAGGCGTCAATAATTGAAAATATGTCTAATCGTACTTACTTATGTCTATGAAACATGTTAGAAGTTACTACACTGTTAAAAATTTTCGTTTATTGACAGGTTGTCTTCCATGAATTTTGATCAGAAAGCTTCCGTTTTGTTAGAAAAATGGAATCTCTCCCGTATATCTGTTGCTACCCAGCTAGAAAAAGTTTGCAAAAAAAGTTCACAAAATCCGAGCAAATTTGGCACCTCTACTTATGCATAAAAACTGCAAACTGAATTGTGCACAAAAAGTGCATAAACTGTATCCCTAACTTGCACACATTTTAGACTATTAAGATTACAGAGTTTCAAATACGGAATTATTAATGTAAAAAACTATCATCCAATGGGATTGCAGTATTTTTGATCGCCACACATGCGCTTAAACTCCTTCGCGTCTGTATCGCGCCATTTATGGACTACTCCTCAAAAAACGGAAACATTAAGGCAACTCTGCTGCCAGTCCTTTTTTTGTAAATTGACGGAATTTTTTTTACAGGGTACTGTTAAAAATAATCTGAAATTTACGGGTCTTTTTTTCCTGAATTTCACAGAAGATGTCCCTTTTCATGACAAAAGGGCATTTTCAGTTAAAAGCAAAAAATTTCCTCATATAAGAAAGCAACTAACAGAGATATTCCGTTATCTGCTGCATGTTTATTTTCAATGTTTCAAATACTGACATATTGCTGCACAGAAAAACTAAAAATTCCATAAATTAAAATTTGAAGTTTATTTAAAACAACAACAAGAAAATAGTGCTTTCGAATTTAAAAAAGCAAAAATAAATTCTTTCCATTCTTTTAATATTATTTGCAATTCATTTTTTAAAGTTATAAAAAAGTATTCGCACTTAAAATATATCCTAAACAAACAGATTAATATATATATAAAATAGCTAAATTAAGTGAATAAAATCGATTCTATTTAACATTCTATAAAGCAACAAACAAAAATAATGCTTTCGAATTAAACTCATTCCTTTAAAATTATTCGCAATTTATTTTTTTAAGTTATAAAAAACACTCACACTGTAAATATATTCTAAACGAACACATTTAAAAAATACATAATAGTTGATTAAACAGCGATTTTCGCAAACAAAAAACAAAAAACAAAAAATATCGAATTTAATTCGAAATATAATATTTATATTTTACATCTAACAATCAAATTAAGAATATATATAATTCATGTTTTTATCCTCTATTAATACTATAGTTTTCAACCAACAACTCATTACGAAATATCCCTGCAATTAAATTCAAAATTACCAGTTTTCTAAACCCCAACTTGTTTAAGTCCCAAGTTGCGATTTGAAGAAATCCCCTATCATCGTTTCCTACTCTTACTCTAGCAAGGACCCGCTGGTCTTACGGTAAAGCACTCGGCTCAAACCACTAACGTAAACAGTTCGATCCTCAGGACGGGCAGAAAATGTTGTTGCATTATATCAAATATTAAATACTCCAGTAATAATGAACAGATGGCAGCACAAATAGAGATGACGTTTTTTAGAACCGAGTTTATTTATAACGGAAACTTACCGATTCTTCAAACGGAGTTTTCCTTTCCTTTATCTTTCAAAACGGAAAAAGTCCGGCAACTTTGCTGCCAGTAGTTTTACCGTGAATTAACGGATTTATTTTTAACAGTGTAGTTTTTACTAAGCCTTTTTTTAAACTAATGTTGACTATTTAAAAAGAAATTTTACAGATGGGTTTAGTTAAAATCAGTTTTTAATATTCAAACTAATGTATATTATAAAGAAAAACATGTCCGTGAAAAACGCTAACGTCATTTTCACGGTAGCAACACGCTGACAAATTAATTTAATTTTTATTGCATTTTTTTTTAACTACTAGGTATCGCACAATTTCAATTTTTACACGATAAGGTAGTAAAGAAATCTACTTTCAAATGCAATTTGATTGAAAATTGTGAATCAATTTACTAATTATATTATTTATGGATTTTAAAATTTTCAAGAATTATTTTTTTAATTTGTCTCTATCCCCAGTTACAGAAGATTAAGACGTTTACACCTAGAAATATATAAAAACTCAGCATTTGTTACCGGAGAATATTCAATAACAAAATTAAAACTTCATCAATAAATAAAAAATTAAATATAATAAAATACAAATATATCAATCCATGGTCAAACAGAAATAAAATGTACTTTAAAATCCAATGCGTCAGAAAAAAATTAACCCAATTTACCGTTTTTTATGAGACAAATTTGAAAACAATAACTTAATTTACTATTATTTTAAGGATTAAAAAAACTCCAGAATTATTTTCGTGGTAAGGATAATATGTAAGAACCGAAAAATGTGAAAAATATTATCAAATACAAGCAGTGATTTGCAAATTGTAGTAACGCTACCGCTTTTTCCTCAGTTTTGCATATTATTTTATAGGTTTCCAAATGTTACCTCACAACCGAAAATCATATGAATTCACATTCGAACATTTCGAATTGTTCAAGTTTTTCGAACATTTTTTGAAAGATTATGATATTTTATGACAACATATTTTTTTGTTTTCTCTTCTATGTGTTATAGAACGCAAATCAGTATATTGTGTTTCATTATTAAAGATTTTTAAATTAGATATACAGAGTGATTCATAAGTAAGTATACAACTTCCAGATGTTGTAAAATTAGAACCGTTTAAGGAACGTACCACAAATGCAAGCCGTAAGGTAGGTATACTCATAAAGTTCTTTATCCCGCTGCTGTGCGAAGTGACATAGGTGGTAACTAGCGTGTCAAGCGAATATCAGTAGAATGTCAGTATATGGCTGCGTCTGCAGTGCAGAAGGCATTTTGTGTTCTTGAATTGAGCAAAACGTTGCTGCCACCATTGTGCAACGGCATTTTCGAACACGATTTTGAAAATGAACTCTAACTAGAAAATCCATTTATGATTAGTTTAAACATTTTGAAAGTACGGGCTGTTTGTTCAACGTGAACCGAAATGGATTAGCGGTTTGGTGTGTGTCATGTGACTAAGGATGTGTCGCATAGATTTATAAAAAAAAATCATAAATGGATTTTCTGATTAGAGGTTCTTTTCCAATTCGTCTTCGAAAATGCCGTTGCACAAAAAATTCAAGAACACAAAATGCCATCTCCACATCAGACGCAGCCATTTCTATTGATATTCGCGTGACACGCTAGCTATCGCCTATGTGACATTACACAGCAGTGGGGAAAAAACTTTATGAGTATACCTACCCTATGGCTTGCATTTGGGGAACTTGCCTTAAACTGTTCTTGTTTTATAGCATATGGAAGTTGTATACTTACTTATGAATCACCTGTACTTTTGAACTATTTTGTAATACCAAAGCCGGTGAGAAACACATTTTAAATGATACTCTCATCATAAACCATGAACTTGAAAACTGGAAATGGAATACAATAAAACTACAAATTACAATAAAAAATCTATAAGCTTCGACAATACAAGTTGTAAATTTCACTCATATTAAATATTCAGCACACTTCATTTATAAAAGTAATAAAGTGCGTCCTAAAAGTTTATACACAAACATTTTTTTTGAATTTAAGAGCACAATAAACAAGTAAGAAAGACGAAATAAATTATGCACATATATAATGATGATATAAAAATAATAAAATACTCAAACAACTTTTAACAGTCATAGATTTAATATAAAAATATAAAAACAAAAATATTCTGTCCAAAAATATATAGACAATTGGTGTTAAAAGCTAATTTAAGTACTGCTATCCAAAATTTTCATATTCCATGGTCATGTACTTCTAAAGGAAAAATTTTCTGAGATAAAAGTGAATCTGTATTTTCGTTTTCGACTAATTGCAAACATGCCTCGCAATGTACCGTTTTCTAAAAAGAAAATTTTGCAAATCTACCGTTTAAAGGCTCGTGAATAGAAAGTTGTGGACATTTCAAGCAAAATTGGATGCAGTAGAGTTTGTATTTAACGAATTGTGTCGAAAGGTGACAGTTTTGAAACACAATGCCGTTCTAGACGACCAAAGTAAACAACTAAACGTTAAGACAGAGATATTTTGATATTAGTTTCAACCCAGAAAATGTCTGTACGGTTAGTTTCTAAAGAAGTAAGTTCCAGTATCAGAATCCATTGTCCACCAATGGCTGCAGGCAAGTACATTTCTTGACTATCGCAAAGTGCAGTGTTCACCAAAGTTTACAAAACGGCATAAAGAGCTCGTGTTCAATGGGCCCGAAATCACATGAATTGAACATATGAATGGTTGAGTGTTTTATTCAGTGATGAAAATAAATTAATTTAGATGGCCCCTATGGTTAGGCATATTACTGGCACGATATTCGCAAGGAACCACAAAGTTTTTTAATTAGGCAACAAGCAGGGTCATGGTGTGGGGGGCACTCTCTTATGATGCAATAGCCGATATTGCTTTTTTATAAGGTCTTCAATGTTCCGAAGAATACCAGAAAACGCTTGAAGTACAGTTACTTTCATTTGGAAAGTTGCCAGGTGGGGACAAATGAATATACCAGCAAGTCAAATGCTGCATTCACGCGCCGAAATTTAGAATGCAGTTGTTTAGACAAAACCAAGTAACTGTTATGGACTGGCCAGCCATAAGTTCTGACCTGAACTCAATAAAGACCCTCTGAGGAATATTAGCTAGAGACGTATATGCTAATGAAAGTCAGTTTGCAATTGTTCAAGATCTAAAGCTGTAAATTGAACGAAATTTGTTTTCTTTAAAGCCAGAACTCTTGTTTTGTGTATGCTTAATCGCAAACATCGAAGTGATTAGAATACACGGCTTAAAAGTTTAACCATAAAGGAAAAAAGAGTTATCTATAAAGTTTTGGGACAGTAAAATTTTAGTTTTAATTTTTCTCACAAAGTCTGTGATTGTGTAATATTTTTTTGTATAGTATTATTATTGTCTTTTTATTATTTATAATTATAAATTGTTTTGAAATTGTTACTCCTCTTTTTCAATTGGAGAATAAGAAAACCTCGTTGTCTATAAACTTTTGGGACGCAATATATGACAATCCTTCATCACAAATTTAGTAACATAATAAATAAATAAAATTAACTTCATATAATAACTAAAATAAATAACTATGTTAATATGAAATTATTAATGCTAATTATTGCTGAATTTGCATAATGCATAATATAAACATAATAATAATAATAAAAAGTTAACCAAAATTATATATTAAGGAGAAATTTGAATCATCTTATTTTGTAAAAATACTCTTCAATATGTTATCATCTAATATAAGTATAAAATGCTGCTATTAAATATGATTAAAATAATTTTCTGATGCAATTTGCGAACCACAATATGGTTATTGCTACATTTTTCCTTTCCAATATTCAGATGATAAAAAAAAAATAAGCGTATATTTCTAAAAGCTGCTACTGGTTTATTTTTGTTCGAAATTATTCTCTGCTAACACGTTACACCGTCGAGTATGACGGATTAAGAAAAGTATGGAAAAGTAAAAAATATATAACAGAAAGCTTAAAAAAAATGCTAAATTTGGTCAATCTTGAAAAAAAAAATCATCACATTCTCGTAGCATTGTAACCTGCTATTTTGTTACTACAAGTTTTTGATAAACAAGTTTCGTAAATCTTCTGCATTATAACTTGACCTAATGAATTTAAATACATATTTTTCATAATATAACCTGTCAAAAAATCTATAATAAATAATGCATTGAAAAATAACTTTCCCAAAACGCTGTTTTTGTAAGACACTACTTTATATATGTAAATAACACTGAATAACATGAATGTTTTTGGTGTTATTTTAAATGAAAAGTATATTTTGTTAATTCCCGAAACAAATGCAATCATTTATTTTGAAGACATGAAAAGGTTTACCCTTTTCTTTTTATTCACTTAAATGCACTAAAAAACAAATTTTAGCCAAAAAAGGAACGTGTCAAATATTTACTAAATATAATTCATTTGTGCTTCATAAAATACTCTTTAAATTTAATAGAAATATTATTTTCTAGTGTATGAAACATTATTTGTCATGCTTCTGTCTTTTTTTATTATTATTATATCTAACAGTTTTCAAGTTTTATTTATTTTTTCTTTCAAAATATGTTTAATAAACTTAAAATAACTTTATTCAGTTCTGCTTACGATTTTCACCAGTCTACTTTTAAAAATTGCAAGCACCAGCAATAATAACAATATACAAATGTGTCAAAATTTCCCATATAAATGTGAAAATAGGCTCACACAATTTTCAAAATATATTTTGCAGAAATGTAACTATGCCAATAGAAAATAATTCGAAATTGTTTTATAAATCTTTTTAAACTCCGAAATCATTGAGATAGAAGAAAAAAAAATCAAAGAAACGAAAGACTTGGAATGCAGACAAAACATTTTATTCGTTAATGAATCTTTGGAAGTCTGTAGTTTTTATTTTGTTTTTCCCATATATGTTCAGCGAAAAAGTACGGAAAGATTTGTGTTTATTCGTAGAATTTTTCTTTTATTTCGAAAGAGCGGAGTCCCTTTATTGTTAACAGTCCTAATTAAAATAAATTAATTAATTATTAATAAGTATTAGAAACATTTCTTTTTCGTCGTATTTAATTACGCATTTCATTTTTTAAGAAGCATGCAGAAATATATATTTAGCTGATTTAAAGTTATAGATATTTAGAATAAAGTGTATTTGCGTCGTACAAAAGATTTCTTTAATTCACATAGGAATTCGTACTCATATAGTAAGCCAAATTCATATTTTATAGCGTTTGTGTTTCATGAATTTGATTCAATAGAATAATACATTGGATGTGAGTTATTTGTTTCTGTAATTTTTACATTATGAATGACTTTAAATATTTCAATATGTTTTTCCGTTTCTACTATTCGTGGCACTAAATTTAAGTTTTTAACACTTTCCAACATAGTTGAAAAGTGTTTATGAATTCAGTTGTTGGTCTGCCGCCTGTTTGCCTGTCCGTGCTCTAACTCATGTAAATATATTCGGATTGTCATGCAATCGATATAAGTTATTGAAGTTTACTATGGCATGTTCAGTATTGAAAATGATGTTTTTAGCACTTATAGTTTTTTTACAGGGACCCGCAAAAGAATTCCATTACATTACGGTCTATGGGAAAAAATTTCGGCTTATTTTTATGCCATTACACAATTTCAAACTTATTGAAATGAGTATATATATCACTGTTGTGCATTAGAAGTGGTTTACTATAGACTATTTTGTGTATAGTATTCTTCGTTCATTCACTGGGACGTGCAAAAGAATTCGGTACTGTATGTTAATAATAATTTCTGGAAGTGCGTTTTAAGTAGCTAAACTCATTTTTAAATTTAACTACCGTATATACTCGCGTATAAGTCGAGGAATTTCTGACAATTTTCGGCAAGCAAATTGGGGGGATCGACTTATACGCCAGTCAATTAAAACAACGACAAAAAAAAAAAACTTCAAATACTGCCAAAATTCTGGATTTTTGTGTGTAAGAATAATAAAATAATACTTAAAATATACAAATAATAATAATTTATCATTAAAAATATTTTGTTGATTTGTTTTTGTTTACTTACAACTTTTTCGCATTGGCGAATCGCTCCTACCATATAGAACGCGCGTTTTTCTCCCATCTTTTCTTGATTTTATGCAAAATTGAAGTAAAAACTTAGGGAGTCGACTCATGCGGTTTTTTATATTTTTTCAGAATTTGCATTTAAATGTTAGGGGGTCGACTTATAGGCGTGTCGACATACACGCAAGTATATGCGGTAATTTTTTTTCTATTACTTGGTGCATATAAATTCTCTAAATCATATACAGGGCGGCGAAAAAATCCTTGAGTACATTTCCGTTTAGGTCATTCCATGGTAACTTACGTTACATTTAGAATAATTTTATTTAGTAATTTTCATAATATAACACCAAAAAATATTAAAAATGTAATGTTGATATGATTTGTTAATTAAACCTATCCAAAGCGAAATTTGGATGAAAATTACCTACCTTTAGTGCTATTTTTTGAACAGTGGGCATTATATTTATTACGGTAACTTACGTTATTTTTGTCAGAAACGTAAGTTACCATAGTAAATATACTTTTTAGCGTTCAAGAAATAGTACTAAATTTAAGCAATTTTTATCCAAATTTAGCTTTGTATTGGTTTAATTAACAAATCATAAACATTACATTTTGAATATTTTTTAGTGTTATATTATTAAAATTACTGAAGTCAATTATTCTAAATGTAACGTAAGTTACCATGGAATGGCCCATCAGACGGAAATTCCCCAAGAGGAATTTTAAACTACGCTGCGATGTTCATAACTGAACTAAAATTTGCAATATATGTAGAAATCTATAGCTCATATACCGGGCCACACAAACAAATCTGATATTTTTCTGTATATTGTTATTGTATATTTGGTAATTCCTGAAATTGTGTTTTTAATTATGTTATGCGTTTTCCAAATTGTTTAGGAAGATTACTAAACAAAGATAATAACCAATAGAGGATCAAAGGAGATAATTTTATTTTTAAAGAGCCATGGTACATTATTTACGCCCTTATTTATTTTAAAACTGCTAATAGCACAAAGAATTTTTGAAAAAAGATATTCTTTTACAATGTGAGTTGAAGAATTTTTTTTTTCTCGCAAATTCTGTTGTTATTCATTATATTCAGGTTTTTAGCAACATAATTATTTCACTCCTGAAATACTTAAACGACTGGGTAATTTAATCTGCTTTTTAATAGTAATAGCTATCTTTTTTCAACGAAAATTCTTTTTATGTATTAAAATTTTTTAAATGGAAATTAACATAAAGTATCATTGAAAATTAACATAAATTCTGTCTTATAGTGAGAATGTTTGCAAGATTGTATATTTGTGTTTAAAGGATATATTTAATAATCTGCTAAGGAAACAAATATACCATTTTATGTTATGCAACTGTAAATGACGGTACATATTTTAAACAGTAATTATTGTTTGCCGATTATAAATAAAGTAATTTTCCAGCAAATGTTGCGAGCATTTGCTTTTCGAGAAACAAAAATATTTTTGAATAGTTTTAAGTGTTTTATTTGTTTTTACCGACATATCCATTAATTGACCTTGCATTAAATGAAAGACCAACCCATATAGCACCAAAGCTCCTGAAAACCTCCCCAGGAGTTCCAATTCATCCCAAATTCCTCCTGAAACTGTAATGACGCTATCAGGCGTTCCTGGGGAAGATACTTTAATCAGTTCCCCAGGACTGATCTCCTAGATCCCTCCCAGGGAGCAAGCTCCTCAGGAACTGATCTCCCAGATTCCTCCCATGGAGCAAGCTCCTCGGGATGATATTCCTTGAGAAGTACCTAGGAAGAGACGGTACTGGTGCCATCTCATGGGTGATTTTGACACTAAAAGAACTATATATAATTTTTTATTAAAAAAAATATTTGATTTGATGTGGTTCGATTTTTTAATTAATAAAGTTTATATTATTATTTGATTTATTTCATTTCCTAAGCACATGTGGTTATTGTTTAACTTTTAATTATTGTTATAATATTTAATTATCCTTATTTAGATATATTTTTAATTTATAAAATGCAATCAAAATGTAGTTAAATAAATAATTAAAATAAATTAATCTTTAAATATAAATTGAAAGTTTATTATTTATTTTATTTCTGATCTTTTAAAAATTAATTTATATATTAATTCACTTTATCATTACATTAATTAATTATTTTTTCTGAACTTTCAACAATTACTTATATATTTTTACTATTACTTTTTCATCTAACTAATAATTTTACATTGATTTCACTTATCTACTTTATTAGTTTCTATAGAAATAATTTAATTTTAAATATAAAATTGATGTACTTTCTCCTAATAAATTATTTTTATTTTCAATTATAAGAAATCAGAATTATTTTTTTCGAAACACGAAGTTTAATATATATTTATATATTTGTAGTAACCATATTTTATAAATTAAGGATTAGAGATACCTAGTAAAAATTATTTCTTCCGATCCTTTCAATATAGTCTTATATATTGAATTATTATTATTATTTGTATTAAATAATTAATCATTTCATATTAATTTGAATTATTATTATTTTTTTTTGCTGACCATTTTAAATTATCATATATATATATTTCTTTTATTATTTCTAATAAATGAGGTTTTTTTCCCGTAACTGTAAGAAATCAAAAGGAATCAAAAATTTGTTACAAATAAGGATTTTATCAACAGTTTAATATATATTTACATATTTGTATCTATTCAGAATTTGATAGTTAATAGATTAGAGATAAGCATTTTTAAATTAAACAATCTATTTAAAAAAATTATTTCGATTGTAAAAGTTAATTTTCATCTAAGTTTCAAATTCGAATCATATTTAAGTCATATCGAGCATATTTACTTTTATTATTATTCTTCTATTAATTATTTTTTTCTGATCTTTTTAAAAATTACATATATATTTATGTATTTTATTATTACATTTTCAACTAATTAATAATTTTATATTTATCGTCATTATCAAATCAATAATTTATTTTTAAGTCTAAATTATAACACCAAGAGATTACATGCTCTATTGAAATGGCACATTTGGTTTTAAAAAATACAAACATACCCCCCCCCCTCTCCCCCTGAATAAGAGTTTTGCTTGAAAGATTTTTAATGTAAAAATATACATTCTTACAAAATCGGGTTAAAGATATAAATTCGTGCAGATTATTATCACGGACCTGTCAATACCACTTGTCTCATTTAATATACTTTATATATGTGTTGGTAATGAGCATATGTTCGCTAAATGATGTCAATTTTTAATTATGTATGAATTTTTATGAAGTGTCTGTTCTGGAGGTTTTACCATATTTAGTTTTATTTTATTTTTTAAATACAAATTAGTTATTTTCTATTACCTCTTTCAAATTACGATACATGGTATATATTTTTTAATTCTTAATAATGAAGGTGAAATCTCAATTTAGTGAACTTAAGAAATATTAACAACATACAGATTCAGAAAATATAAATAAATATTTATCTGTCTAAATAACAAAAATTTCTCCAGAATCTAAAACTGAGTTCTTTCGCTTTAGTTGTTAAAACTTTCATTTAAGAAACCTATTTTATATTTGGCAAACTTTTTAGTTTAGGATATTTATAAAAGATTATTTTTGGTGCAAATTCTTCATTCTTGTTTAAGCAAGGAAATACTTCTATCCAGATGTCAAGAATGATTATATAATCAGCTGCAAAAGTCCCATAATGCAAATATGTTTAGTAAGGTAAGGGTAGAATTTTAACTACAATAAGAAGATGAATAGTACTGAGCAACCTCCAATTCCTTTTGATGGATGAAGAATGGATATGTATGCTTACTGGAATGCATGCAATACTTGCAAAGAAAAGTAGTTGAAAGCATGGAATTTAGTTCCATGGTTGAAAGGAGAGAAACGTTCTTCTTCCCAGAATAAGGAGTAAGCTATTTCAAATTTAGCTTTGAGATAACTAAAATAAACAATTGTCGGTACAATAGAAAAATAATCTTTAAAGCAGTCGACCAATGATTCTATAAAAGACAAAAGTATTGCCTTTAAAGGATTTCCTTGTTTAGAATTTTTACACAATACTTCGTTGACAATCATAACAAAGAACTCAAATTTTATGTCAAAGTATCCGTACATTTAGGCATTTTAAATCTCCTGAAATATTAGTTTTGTCAGCTAAAATGAAATTATATTTCAATGAAAAATAGTGCATAATCAAATTTCTATGTATTGAATGTTTTCACAGGATTTCAAAACATCGCTAAATGGAGATTTAATTGTAAATTAGTTTTATTTATTACAATAAGAAAAAAAATATTTTTGTTACAGACAAATTTTATTAACAGTACTTTTTTTCATATTTAACTAGTTACAGATATAGAGTAGAAATGCCCATATTTTAAAAATTAAGAGCTAAAGAAATATTATTGTCATTTTAAACAACAGTTTCATGTAGGTAATTGAAAATTAAACGATGTATTTATGTATCTTAGGGTGTTTCGCAAATGATCTGCTCAACAACACGAAACTTTCTGACACATCTTTTGACTTATTTTTAAACGCAAAGACATAAAATTGGCTGGCCTGACTATTGAATTGATTTGAGATTGAAATGAATTTTCCATTTTTTGATAAATAAATTACTTATTGGGTTATAAGTGATTCATGTTACATGACGACACGTTTTTCTCTTTTCTCGTGCTACGGCGTCGGAAATTCAGCTCAAAACACCGACTTTGACGGTATTTTCTGAAAGATCTTCTGTCTTTACCAAAAAAATGGAAAACACCTTTTGATTACAAAGTTTATAAATAAGAACGCCTGCCAATTTCAAGCGTTTCCGAACAAAAATGAACTAAACAAGAACGAAAAATCAAGCGTCAAGCATAGATTATATAGCACTTTCCAACGCTTCCAAAATAATTTTACAAATCATACCGTTTAATAAGCTAAAAGCTAACATCTAAGTAAACAATTTAGAAAACGCATAACATATTTAAAAACATAATTTCAGGAATTTCCAGCATATACAATATTCGGAAAAATATCCGAATACTTTTATTCAGCCCTGTATAGATCTATAGATTTGTATATATACTACATAGGATGATAATTTTAGTTCAGTTAGGAAACGCGTAGCACAGTTTAAAATTCTCCGTCTGGAGTTTGTCACTAAACAGAAATGTGTTCGCGAACTTTTGTGCTGCTCTGTATAGGATCTACAGAATTTATACACACCACGTAATAGACAAAAAGCAAGTTAAAATTAAAATCGCGTTCAATAACTTAAAACGCACTTCCAGGAATTATTGTTAACAGAGAGCAGGTAATTCTTTTGCGTGTCCCTGTAAATGAACGATGACTGCTATACACACAATATTCCGTAGTAAGTCTCTTGTAATGCACCTTAGTGATCTATATACATTTCAATGCGTTTAAAATAGTGAAACATTATTTAAATAAACCGCAGACGATTTTTCTCCATAGACGTAATGTAACGGAATTATTTTTACTGTCCCTGTAAAGTAACTATAAGTGCTATGCACACCCTGTTCCATATTAAGCTTCTTTTAATGCACCTTAGTAATATATATAAATTACAATGCGTTTAAAATAGTGAAACATTATTTAAATAAACCGCAAATGATTTTTCCCCATAGACCGCAATGTAACGGAATTCTTTTGAGTGTCCCTGTAAAAAAACTATAAGTGCTACACACTTCCGTTGAAATAGGGAACATGCTATAGATAACGACAATAACATATAAAAATTGCAGAGCAATCCGAGCATATTTACGGGAGTTAGAGCACGGACAGACGGCCAGACGGCAGACGGCCAGACAAACCGAAGTCATAAGCACTTTTCAACTAGGTTGGAAAGTGCTAAAAATATGTTATAAAGTAGCCAATTTGAATTTGAGTACAGACTAACATGCATAAACTCAGAAAAGCTTTTATAGATATATCGTTTAACAACTTGTAATATGGTAATATCAATATTAGAAATCAAATTGAGTTTTGCTTATTCTAATTCTAAATTTAAAATTATAATATTTCTAATTTTAAAAAAAGTGCATTTTGAATTTGTCTTTCAATTTTTGGTTCATAAAAACGTCAATTTTTCTCTTACTTTGTTTAATTGTGATTATTTATAATTTATAATTTAATTTATTTAATTTTAAATATTTTTATTTAATTGGTCCCTGATATATGTGGCTCCTAACTAAAATGATAAAACGCATTGTTGTTGCAAATGATAAAACACCCCTTCCCTTTCCCCTTTTATTGTGATGCCGCGTGGGGAATTCGGTTCAAAACGACGACTTTCACAGTATTTTCTAAAAGATTTGCGTTTACAAATAATAATAATAATAATAATAATAAATAAAAATAAAAAAAACGGAAAACGTTTTTCTAGTATTACATAGTTTCTAAATAAGACCACCTGCCAATTTAATGCATTTCCGAACAAAAACGAGTTAAAAAATGTGTCAGAAAACAGCTCCTTTGGGTTTGAGAACAGCCTTAAATAGTTGATACGCTTTTTTCTAGTTATCAATTTAATATTGTATTGAATATATATCAAAGGGTATGCATCTTTTATTTGCAATAAAAGTTACAGAATTCCTCCTTTACGAAGCATAAAAATATGCATGTTTTCTATTTACTGACTTTCATAAGAAGAGAAAGAAATACATTAATACCTTATAAACGATTCAGGTACAACGGCCGTGTAGCGTAATCACTAGAGCGTGTTTCTCGTATGCGTAAGTACCCAGGTTCAAATCCAGTCGGCGGTAAGAAAGTTTATTCCGTAAAATCTGTATCATAACTTTCATGTGATTCTGTGTGCGTGATTAATAAAAGTAATGTGTATTAATATGTAAATTTTTAAAAGATAATGTCCGTATTTATTAATTAAAAAAAATACTTTTTACATTACGTCAAATAATAATAACTTCGGATGTTTTTTATGCACATTAAGTGACCCTGAAGTCTCCCAAATTCCTCCAGTATTACTTCCTGAAATCTTCCCTAGAACAACCTGAGGAGGAACCTGAAGGAGGTCCTGGGGAGCTCCCTGGGATGCTATGAGGCGGACATTTTCGGTTCTTGAGGACCTCCGGGTGACAAATTTTTGTATCCGCAGGGATGCCTGGAGGATGAATGTCAATCTTCCTGGGGACGTCCTAGGGAAGTACATGTGCTATATGGGAATATGCGATGCTATCAACGATTCTCATTACTAGTTCTTTAAGTATCTGAGAAAAAAATATTTTTATTCAAACTATCACCGTGTGCTACATTAAAGGTGTAACTTGCTTGTGTGTTACTTTTACTTACGCGTATAACATAGAAAATAATTAATATGAAAAAATGTAAAACTACAATTAACTGATTTATTTTTACACTCTTCTTTATTTTTAACCACGCATAATTTTATATATCAATTACAGCAATAATTTTTCCAAACGATAGCTACTGAACAAAAGCGTAAAAAAAATGAACATGTTACAATAATGCATTTTATTAAGTATTATGACCACGATTAGTTGTTATGCGTTCTTGACATTTGCTTTCGAAAAATGAAGTTGAATTGAAATTAAAAACAAAACATGAAGCAATAACAGTTGAACCTAAGATAAAGATTTTCCAACTGGCGATAGAACCAAATGACACTACTAATGATGACTGCAATGTGTTAGCAATTTTATATAATCAAACTGGTTAGTTAGTTACTATGACTTATTATTATTTTTATGACTTAAACTTTCATCAATAAATCAGGTAATATAACTATAAGCAAAACATGCTATCCAAAAATTTAAACTATTACATCTTCCTCTACAGGCACAGAAACACAGATACACAGTGTTTTGCTTAAAGTTATATTATTTGATTTATTGTTGAAAGTTTAAGTCATAAAAATAATATTAAGTCATATTAACTAACTAATCAGTTCGATTGTATAAAATTGACACCACGTTGCAGTTAACATTTGTAGTGTTGTTTGGGTTTATCCTTTCATTCTGTTGAATTTATTTTACATTTTACAGGCATAGCATGTGTCAGCCAATTTTAGTTACTAACGTAATATATTAGTGTGGATGGACCAAACCACGATAATGAGTACGATTACGATTAAAATAAAATAAAACAAACCATCCGTGGAAACATTATAACTTTTTATTGTTTCTGCTTTTAGTTTAGATAAGCTACAGAGTTGCTCATCCGGGTAAGGCACAGTATCCATTATTATGAAAAACAATTAAGTTCGATGTTGAGGCAAGTTTATTTGATTCGTTATGTGCAATGAGGTCTGACGGATACAAGTGATTGGTTGTAATTTGAAGAATTAATCTCTGTGTATCCAACTATGAGTAGTTTGCCTATACGCAGGTCTTCCACATTCTGATGGAATGTCAGATGCAATCCAGGGAACACTAAACGTCATGTTGTGTTATTCATTCATACTCATTTCAAACTAAGCAATTGTGACCCCTAAACAAACACTTATGGTGTTCAATACAGTTTTCATTAACTTGTAGAAAGGTTCCACAACAGGCGAATTATGAAAGTATTATAATTTAGATCACGAGATATCTTCGACTGTTCCTTGTCTCTTCAACTCGTCTAATTTGATTACATTGACTTGATAACATTTTTCTAATCCTGTTCACAGAATATACATATACACCATGTTTTGCACTATCATAGACAAAAGAGAAATTGCAAATTAATATTGAATCTAATTTGAAAATAAATGTTCAAGAACTTGTATGGTGAAAAGTTTTAACGTGTCATTCCGTTTTGTGGGAGAAAAGTAGTGGATGTATTATTGCAACCTCATAAGAATGTTTTGCATCAAATATTTATTGTTAATGAATTTTTTAAGATA
Organism: Maratus michaelseni; assembly: GCA_963931845.1. Lineage (NCBI taxonomy): Eukaryota > Metazoa > Arthropoda > Arachnida > Araneae > Salticidae > Maratus > Maratus michaelseni. The sequence continues at coordinate 444,004,880 of OZ007589.1, read as the reverse complement.
TTTTTTCTGTTTTTTTCTAACATGTAATATTTAGTAATGTTGAAATATTTAAGGTCGGTTAGTTTATAATAATTCTTATATAAATACATGTAGAATAAAAAGCTATATGAGAAAATTATGAAGATATAAGTATAGGATGGATTTATCATTTTATTTATTTCCTTTATCTCTATATAAATCAATTTAATTAACTTTAATTTAAAAACAAAATTAACTTAGAAGATACCACTCGAAAATATATTTTAGTTAAATCAAATGCAATCGAATGTAATTGAAATAAATTTGGGGTACTATTTTTTTTTTACCGGCATTCATATATATATATATATATATATATATATATATATATATATATATATATAACAGTTAGACCAAAACTGTCAAATGCAAAAAAATAAATAAATAAATAAATAAGCTCTAAATACATTTAGTAAGTGACTAAGTTTAAGGTGGTTAAGATTGTTCTGATCGTAGAAATTTCCTTCAGAACTAGCAACAAAATGTCATTTCAAAATAAAAGTTAAGTACATAAATCATTTTTTATCTTATAATTATTATCAAATTTCCACTGTTAATGGTTTTAACCCAAACAGTATTTCAAGATAATATTCTGTTATCTTTCGAAGTATCTATTTTTAGAAGGTTTGTGTATAAGCTTCCAAGAAAATTGCTTAATTTTCTTTTTTAATTTTAATACTTTAGGAAAAATATCCGCGATAATAAAGAAAACTAGATATTATGTGATGAAAAAAATATTTAATCCCATATTTCACAGTATTAATTTTACATTGATAATTATTCTTCATTCACTGGCGCTCCATTATTCAACCATTATCGACTTTTATTACTTCCAAAAATAAAATCAAGTATTCTGCTAAAGTTACTCTAATGATTCTTCAGATAATATAAATGAACATTAAAAAATTAATAACACTCTTGCTCTCTCTCATATTTTATTAATTATAGATTAAAATAATTTGTTAATTAAATAGGAAAATGTTGCTATTATTGCTTATAATTTTATTTTTTTATATTAAACATAATTGTTTGATATAATTTTCGTTTAAAAGCGCATTTGCAAGTTTGATTCTGATATAAATTACCAGTAAAATTTAAATATCAATTTGAAGAAAATACTATTTAAAAGAACAAAGCATTAACTAATTGAAACGTAATTAATTTTATTATTTACAGTTTTAGCAATATAGTATAAAATAATGCTATTATGATAATTATTCATAATTAATATTTTAAATAATTTTATTTTTAAATACTTAAATACCGATAATTTAGCTTACATGCGAAGACCTGTAAATGCGACAATGTTCTTGTACCTAAATTTATAATTCGAGAACCATATATAAATAACAGCCGAAACAACTGAATAATGAATAAACCGAACTTCGGGAACAAAACGAGAAACTTTTCACTGCATTTAAATCTCCCTTATTTTACGATCTTCCAATTGCAATACACATTGTTTAATATCAAGCTTCTTCATAACTCCTTACATGTGGCGGTTAATACCGTAAGAGGGATAGTGGTTTCACTTTTTTCTTTTTCTTTTTTTTTTATTTAAAGATCAAATAAACCGATCGACGTGAAATCCATGCATGTCTTTTTCATCTACCTGAAGTTTAATCGGGAAAAGACGAAACATTCTCAAATTTGAATGGTTCTAGAAAATTCTACGCATTTTGGTGACTGATTTTTTTTTTTCAGAGATATATTAGCGACAATTTAGTTCCGTTAAATGCGGAGAACCCTACATAATCATGCAAAAATGTTTTTTTTTTTTTTTTTTTTGAATGTGTAATGTTTCAAGGTAAATATTTCAAATGTTCAAAATAGAAAAAAATGTATGCATTTAAAATTTTTCATAAAAATATGACGCAATAATAGCGGAGCATATTTAAACAAAAAATAAAGACATATGATCACGTGATTAGTCAATACTCTTATATGATTGAAGCTCTGAAAATTATTTTGTAGATTGAAAACACATAAATTTAAAATTATTTAAAAAATCTGCCATTTTTTCCATTCAATCAGTGTGTTGTTTTAGAATAATGTTTCTGTTGTTGAATTTTAGACTGATCTTTTTATTTTCAGAGATATATTAGCGACAATTTAAATCAGTTAAATGTGGAAAAGCCTACATGATCATGCACAAATATTTTCCTTGAATGGGTACTTAAATGATTCAAATGCTCAAAGTAGAGAAAAATGTATGCATTTAAATTTTTTCATAAAAACTTGACGTAATAATAGAGACGCATATTTACGCAAAAAATGAAGACAATATGATCACGTGATCAGTGAATACTATTATATGATTGAAGCTCTGAAAATTATTTTGTAGAACGAAAACACATACATTTAAAATGGATTTAGAAAATGTTCCATTTTTCTATTCATTCAGTGTGTCGTTCTAGAATTATCTTCGATAACTAAGACCTTCAGTAATTCTTTAAAATTGCAAATTCACAAAGTTGAATTAAATGAATTAAATACTTTTTGACTAGACATACCACGGAATGACGTGATTTATAAGAGTTGTTGTTAAAGATGATTTTTGCTTTGATATGTTTCTTGCATATAAATTGACTTTTACCAATGATTTTCTTGTGAATGAATCAACTATTGCGATAATCTTCTGCTAAGGAGGACAACATTCCTCCTGAGTTTTACGGTAACAATGATTTAATAAAGATTACTAAAGAGGTTTTAACAACTGACTACTGTTCTAGAACCATCTTTCGATCCCAATGACATTGAGCAATTCTTTAAAATTACAAATTCACAAACTTGAATTAAATGAATAAATTACATTTTGACTAGACATACCATTTAATGACGTTGTTGATAAGAGTTGAGTTGTTAACGATGATTTGTGTTTTGGCGTGTCTCTTGCTTATAAATTGACTTTTACCAATGATTTTCTTATTAATGAATCAAGTTTTACGATAATCTTCCTGCTAAGAAGGACTGCTAAACAGGATTTAACAACTAACTGTTAAATATTCTTTTAGACAAAACTGCTCACAGCTCTCCAAGCACAAGTTTTAAAATTCAGCACCCGGAAGATAGTGATACAAACATTTGCAATAATGTTTGATTTGTCCGTCTAAACAAAATTAACATTAGATAGAAAGATAAGTGATGTAGATTTTGACTTTTTGCAAACAGTGAAAATATACAAAAAAAATAGCGAAGAAAAATAGGTCAGATACTAATTCAGAACAGTCTGCAGTACAAACAGAATCATGATAACGAATATCTCTTCATTCCATCTGATACTTTTGAAACTTGTTTATTAAAAACATTTTCACGAACAATTCACAATCTAGCCAAATTCGAAAGGAAGTAATATCAAACTTTCTGGAATGCTTAACAACTAAAGTATATATGGGGAAAAAATAAAAGGAGACAATGTAATGAAAGAGCAAAAAATGAGACAACAGTAGAAAAAGAAAGAAAAGTTAAAGCTTAAAAGAGAATAATAGAGTTACAAAATTCAAAATAAACTCGAAATACAGTCCCTAAACAAAATCTGGATGTAAATTTTTATCAAAAACTGAAGATATGAAGAAGCCTAAACGTCAAAAGTATCTAAATCCATAACTTTCATAAATAAAAAAGAAAATTTAATTACAAATATGAATGTAACCCTTGAGTGTATTAATCATTCTTCAATGTTTTGAAAATTCATTAAATCTATATAATTATATTATCTTAAAAATTGCATATATTGCAGTGAAAATTGGAGCTTAGTTAACGGAATATTACGTTCCACACGCTTAGAGGGTTAAAAACATTTTCACGAACATGTCACAATCTAGCCAAATTCGAAAGGAAATAATATCAAACTTTGTGGAATGCTTAACAACTAAAGTACAAAATAAAATAAAATAAAATAAAAGGAAAAATAGATAGGGGAAAAGGGAAAGGGGATAGGGGAAAAAATAAATGGAGACAATGTAATGAAAGAGCAAAAAATGAGACAACAGTAGAAAAAGAAAGAAAAGTTAAGGCTTAAAAGAGAATAATAGAGTTACAAAATTCAAAATAAACTCTAAGCCAGTCCCTAAACAAAATCTGGATGTAAATTTTCAGCAAAAACTGAAGATATGAAGGCAGCCTAAACGTCAAAAGTATCTAAATCCATAACTTCCATAAATAAAAAAGGAAAAATTTGAGGCCTTCAGCGAATAAAAAAAGCAAAACGGGAAACTAAAAAGCAAAATATTTATATAAAATATACAATACTAAACACTGATTTGTTATAATTTATGTTCTATTGGTTATTGCTTTTACATGGTCAAAGTTAAAAGTGTTAAAAGTATCAATATTGAACTATTCATTATTTAATTACAATATATTCACTGGTAGGAGTCCTAAACAGATTTTTAATATTTAAGTTATTATTACATTAAGTTCTAGTATTTTAAGTAGTTCTATAATAATATTTCAAATTTCAGTTTTATGAATTGTAAATCTTTCTTAAGTATTTTAATATTTGATAGTAATTAAATTTATATTTTATATAAACTGACACGCATAAAATGCATTTTTGCATTTAATTATTTTGGTGTTTCATTTAGATTTTCACTACTCTAAATGTTACAAAAATGACCTAAATATAATAGATACTGATTCAATTTCTACAAAGCAATACTACTTTTGAGTTAAAAACAAAATATTCAGTACTTTTTGCTAAACAAAATATATATTTATTTAATTAAATTCCAAATATACCCTAAATGTGATAAAAGTATGGGAAATCGCGTCCCATTTAGGCACAATGACATTAAATCTTAGTTTTTGATGAGATTATATGTATTAATATAGGATATTATATTATATATACACTGCTCAAAACAATTAAAGGATATTTGAAGTTTTATATAAAATAAAGATATAAACGAAATTTTTTGCCGAAAATAGAAGAAGAGAATCACAAATGCAAATTTTTCTGGTTTTCAAACTGTGGAGTATGCAAATTTTAAGTTCGACGTCAAAAACGTCGCTTCAGCGGCAGCGAATGAAATTTGACTTTCAACTGGATAAAAGAGAATGAAGACAAGGATGATCGGCATTCAGTGATTGCTTTGTTTCGATGAGTACGATGTCTCAGCGAAGTCATTTGACAGATATAGAAGCTTGGAGAATTGTTGGTAGGTTAGAAGGGGGCCAAACTCAAGCCGAAGTAGCGCAAGCCATTGGAGTGTCACAAAGTGTCATTTCCAGGATCTGGAACCGTTTTTTGGAGAGTGGATGTGCAGGCCGAAGACCAGGGCAAGGTCGTAGACGGGCAACAACGCCCAATGAAGATCGGTATTTAGCGCTAACAGCTCGGAGACACTGAAACATGAACGCTACTCTTCTCCAACAACACCTTCGCTCGGCTACAGGCACCACGATTTCAACTCAGACTGTCCGAAACCGGCTCCATGCTGTAGGTCTGTATGCTCGCCGACCGATGGTATGTGTTAGATTAACATCAAGGCATCGTCGCGACCGCAGGGAGTGGGCAACCGAGCATGTCAACTGGAGGAGAAATGAATGGAGCAATATTCTGTTTTCTGACGAGTCCCGTTTTTCTGTGCATCCGGATAATAGGCGTATTTTCATCTGGAGGGACCGTGGCAGTAGGAATAATCCTGCGTTCGTGCACGAAAGTGTCAGATTTGGCGGTGGAGGAGTGTTGGTGTATGGTGGCATCTCCATTGACGGGCGCACTGACATCTACATCATTCGAGATGGAGCTCTGACTGGTCGCCAATATAGGGATGAGATCCTCAGACCTATTGTAGTCCCTTACGCTGCAGCAATCGGAGATAACTTCATTTTAATGGACGATAACTGCAGGCCACATCGTGCAAACCTGGTGGAGGAATTCCTTTTCGAGGAAGGAATCGTTCGAATGGAATGGCCAGCGTGTTCTCCAGACATGAATCCAATCGAGCACGTTTGGGACGCTCTAGGAAGACGAGTTTCTGGCCGCCAACAACCCCCACAAACTCTCCAAGAACTGGAAAGAGCTCTTCTGGAAGAGTGGGGCAGAATACCCCAACTCGTCATTAATAGCCTCATTGAGTCCATGCCTCAAAGGTGTTCAACGTTGCTGGCCGCCCATGGAAACCATACCCCCTACTGAAAATGATTTTCTTTGAAGAAAACACCTTTTCTTATTCTTTTTTTCTCATATGCACAAATTGTGTTTTTTTCCTTTTGTACACAAATGCGCAATAAAATGCATTTTTTTCTGCCAAACATGTGTAATTTATTCTCATATAACCTACTATGTCTGTCGACCATGTATCAATCAGCTAAAAAGTTTCCCAGATACAAAATCCACCTAAAACTGCAATATCCTTTAATTGTTTTGAGCAGTGTATTATATGTATTAATATAGGATTATATTATATGCATTAATATATGATTATATTATATGCATTAATATATGATTATATTATATGTATCAATGTATTATATATATTAATAAGTATATTTATATAGTATGTATACAAATTTGAACATGCATTTACGTAAATTAAGGATAAATTTACAAAGTCATATTAATTTTGAATAAGTCTTTCATATAGTATTTCACGAATTTTCACTATTAAAATTCAGTTTCTTAAAATTCAGTTAATATTTTATAATAAGTTGATACGCATAAAATGTATTGCCACATTTAATTACTTTGGCATTTCATTTAGATTTTAACTACTCTAAATGTTACAAAAATGATCTAAATCCTATTACAGATATTTATTCAATTTCTACAAAGCAATACTACTTTTGAAATAAAAGCACAATAATCAGTTCTTTATGCTAAACAAAATAGATATTTATTTAAATAAATGCCAAATATACGCTGAATGTGACAAAACTATGGGGGATTGCGTCTCATTTAGTCACAATGACCTTAAATCATATTTGTAGATGGGATAATATTATATGTATTAATATATATTATATGTATTAATGTATGATTATATTATATGTATTAATATGTATATTTCTATGGTATGTATAGAAATTTAAACATGTTTTTACATATATTAAAGACAATTTTACAAAGTCATATTAATAAGTATTTCATAAGTATTTCATATAGCATTTCAAGAATTTTCCTCTCTTAAATTTCCGTTTCAAATGTTTTAAACAATTTTTTGAGCTATGAAATGACTTTATAAAACACGCACCTTTGTAATAAATCTTTTTCTTTTGTTTTGTTTTCAATTATTATTATTATTATAAATATTTCTCATTAATATGCATATATCTACGTTAATTTATTTATATGTTTCGGGAATTCGTTAACATTTCTCATCGTAATATTATTTGTTTTAGATATATAATCATTAACCATTAAATTATGGGTTGGACAAATATGTCCTAGTCAGCTATTTTTTATTCGTTTCGTGAAATTGTTTCAAAAATAATCTCTGCAATACATTTATTCTGGTATATTTTGAAGAGAATTCTAGTAGAAGGAAAAATTTTGTGAATTGTGGTATGATTGAATATAAAAATAGTCGCCAGTCATTGGCTATTAAACACTGGCAATATTATCAATTAAACTGATATTGAGAGAAAGAGGTGTAAGACATAATGTGTTTTTTTAAATCATATAAAAATATTTTTCCTTAATGTGAATATGTAGAATGATTCCACGGAGGTCATCCTTCCCCCTTCGGTCTATATCCCTTGAGCAAATAATCTGCCGTAACAAAAACACCAACTTAATGTGAATAAATAAATATAAAAAAGGGGAATGTTCACGAAATACTACGTTATTTAAAACAACAAACGAAAAACGAATTAGTAATTTCTTGTATATAAATGAAAACGTTGAAACAGGTATCAAATATCTAAAATGACAGAATTATTTTGCATGCATCACTCTGAGTAAAACAGTCATATTTATAATAACTTAATAGTTATTTTATATAGTATTTTTTATAGCATTTTAATTATAGCATTTTGTGCTATAATTATTTAAAAAAATAGATAGATTTGTATGTTTTAAACTGCGCATAAATAGAAAAAAATTACCCTTAAAACCATTGTCTGATGTTAATACTATTTTTGATTTTGCTATACATTTGCTAATTTGAGATGTATACGCATTAAGAATAAATTCGTGTCATATAGCTATCTCAACACATGGCGAAATGCGGCAAGCGATTACAATTATGTATTTAACACAACAAATAAAAAGTAAAAAGAAAGAATTATTTGCGCTTCTTTTTTATATCACGTTAAATGTCACAATTATTTCTTAGAATTTCATAATGACGCCATGTATATAAAGAACAGAAAACTGAAATAGTTTAGCTATAATTGTAAAATTGTGAAACCGCAATTCTTATAGAATTTCCTTTAAATAATATATAACTTAATATACTTTTACCGTTATCTTTTTAGAAAAAACTATATTTTATACTAACAAATCATTACTCATAAATATTTTTCAGTAAATTCACTATATTTTAACACTGAAATAGTTTCGCTATAATTGTAAAATTGTGAAACCGCAATTCTTGTAGAATTTCCTTATAATAAACGTAACTTAATATAATTTTACTGTTATTTTTTGGAAAATAGTATATTTTATACTAAGAAATCATTACCCATAATTATTTTTCATATAATGTAATAATAGAAAATAATTCCTTTAAAATTTAGACTATAATTATGGGCTGAATATTTACTTTACTTTATATCGTTCACGTTGAAGGATTCCTAAACATACTGGATTTCGACTTCTGGGAGAGGTTTGAAAAAAATTTCACTTCGACAAAAAATACACAGTGATTTATAATTTGAAAGTGATGGCAGATAGAAAAGAGCGCCTATGATAGGACATTTACAAGTTTCACAAAATAATCCCTTTAAAAATTATACTATAAGTATGGACTGAATATTTACTTTAGTTTACATCGCTCACGTTGGAGGATTCTTAAACAAACTGGATTTCGAATTCTGGGAGATGTTTGAACAAAATTCCACTTCGACAAAAAATACACTGTGATTTATAAATAGACAGTGATGACAGATACAAAAGAGCGTCTATGATGGGACATTTACAAGTTTCACAAAATAATTCATTTAAAAATTATAGTATAAATATGGACTGAATAAATACGTCAATTTACATCACTCACGTTGGAGGATTCTTCAAAAAACTGGATTTTGACTTCTGGGAGAGGTTTGAACAAAATTGCACTTCGACGAAAAATACATAGCGATTTATAAATTGAAAGTGATGGCAGATACGAAAGAACGTCTATGATGGAACATTTACAAGTTTTACCGTATCATATAAGAATCATAGTGATAGTTAAGTTAATTAAGAATAGTAAATCAATTTAGAGATTCGAATTGTTTGTTCAAATTTTATTGTACATTAGAAAACAAACGGAAACACGGCATACTACTTAGAAAATAAATTATTGCAATGAAAAAAAAAACATTTTTATTACTAATAGTAGCATCTTTATATCTGTTTAACTAAAAATAAGGTGCCAAAGGCATTTTGCTCATGTGATATACAGTAATATACATTAAACATTTGAATAATAACATTCTATTTTGATGTAAGAAAACCCGTTTAAACCTTTAAATATCTACGGTTAGTTTCAATTTTATTCCAAAGTCATTTTACTTTGATCTAACACTTACTATTTTAAAGTTGTGTATACGGATCTAAATGTTCGTTTTTCATATTTATAATAAAGTTGAGAATACTAATACACTTACAGGAGTGTCGTTCAGTACATTATTAAATATCAGGTATGACTGTGGAAATATCCATTATATTTCTTCAATGGTACGTTCTATTTATTATTATGATATATATTATTTATCCTGTCAATATCCCTTTTTCTAAGAAAATACGAAACGCAGAACGACGCATGAGATACCATATGAAAGGATTCTGAACAGGCTTCTGACATAGCACACTTAACATTTTGCTAAAACATGTTTTTGATTAAAAATTGCAATTAATTAAAAATTAAATTGGAATTATTTTCATAACTGAAATGAAAGATTTTCCTCAAATCAGTGTTGCCAACAAATTAAAATACTGCATTATCAGATGACGTCATCCTATAATGCAATTGAAATACGATTGGTAATTTATTTCTTGCGCGTACTTTTGCAAAAATATCGAGCTTTTAATCGGCATTTTATATAATTTTTACTCGTGCGTGAGCTATTTTTATTTGTTTTCCTTTTTTTTTTTATCTTAGTTGTGTATATGCGTACTGTATCGGAGCACCAGTAGATTGCGTAATTTAAGTATTATCTTCTTTTTAGATGTAGAGCTCATTGGATTCACAAAAATTGTAGGTATTTATTCTTTAATATTTCATTAAACTGTTAATACGCCAGCAAAGGCTGACGTCACTTAAATGACTGCTGAGCCACAAAGTTTGAACATCCCATGTTTAAGCTAGGGTTGCAAAAAATCGGTGTACCAAATATTGATTTATGTATTTAAGACATTTCTGGAACTGTTTTACAAAATCTGAGGAAATGCTTTCATATGAATTCCCTAAACGTCAGATTCAGTGTTTAATTTATAATTCCTTTTTTTTCAGTAAATGAGTCTTGGCAACTTAGAGAAATGACCTTGGCGAGAGCAAAAAATTTGGCAAAATTTTCTCTGACAATCTATTCCCATTTTCTTATACACAAACAATCATCATATATATTATTTCTGTTTTCAACATCTTCTTTTATATGCACATACAAAACATACAACGATAAATGAGGTATCATTTGAAAAGTTTCTGAACAAGTTTCTGAGATAGTAGACCCCACATATTGTTAAAACGCGTTGTTTGATTAAAAAAAAATCAGTGAATTAAAAATTTGTGCTAAAATGTACCAGGAAATAATCTCAAAGATTGCAGTGCGAAAGCTCGCACAGGTCCTTCTGGTTATTATTATTATTAAATGATACTTGATTATTATAAAATGGACAGTTCTTACAGATTTCTGGAGGCAATACTAATGAACCGATCTGAGAAATATATTAAAAATCGTTCTGAAATTGGTCTTAATTGAAAAAGAATAAAAAATCAAACCTTAACTTCCAGGTATCGTTTTTTAATCACCCGATATTGCGAATTAAAATAACTGTAAGCGAAATTTGTCTCATTTTTAGCACATAGAGCTCGCAGCGTTCTTAAATTTGTCTACATTTCTTACCACTTTTTTAAATGAAAAAGAAGGAAGCAAATACCAGACTAATGCATTAACTAGCAAAAAAAAAAAAATTAGTACCTAATAATTAATACCCAATTCTTGCAAGATAAAAATAAAGCCTAAATTAACACAATCCTAACAGCAATAAATTTACCTTCATTAATATTTTTTTCTTTTTAACCAAAAACATTTTACTAATGAGAATTTCATTATCTTACCTCATCTCTAATCTCATTATCATTTTCATTATCTTACCCGAATTTTCTGTTTTATACCCTAAAACAAAAAGTTATGACTCAACGTAATTGGAGTTTTGTGTTTTATTACATTGAGTGAAACAACGTGTAGCGCACATTACTTTCATTTTATGCTACATTTCGTAAGATAGTAGCAATAAACAAAATATGTGATTGACAAAAAGACATTAGCGAAAAAAAATAATGATAATAATTTATAGATGAAGTCTCTTCAAATAACACACTGAAAGTTATCAGCAGAATTTATATTTATCTTGTTAAAGCTGTTGATAATATTTCTTTATTTTATTATTTTAAATAATGCTTATCTATATATGTACTATATTAGTCAAGATGTATTTTTCAATTTATTAAAAATATTTTGCTATATAATCTGATTAACATTAATTTCCACAAAGGGTACTTTATGTATAAGTTGGCCGAAATATTTAAACTATGTTATTTTGAAATAATGTAAAACAAAATAGCCATTGGGTGAGTGTTAAGGGATTTTTTAAATGATAGTTTATTTTAAATCTTTCAAATTACAGAAAAGAGTTGAAAAATCTTAATTTTTCAACTTCAAAAAAGAGAATGAAAAGAAGAGTATCATTAATGTTTTCGTTATGTCGAACAATATATATGCCTTTGCAGTATAATGTTGAATACTGCCTTTACCTTTACTCTTCACATTTATTGTTGTTAATATTTCAATTTGCAATAAATATAAAAATTAGTTATATGTAGTTATTCGAGTTTTTGGTGTCAGAAGATAAATACATATTTGATTTCTACATGAGGGTTAATGAGTTTTGCATTAATTTTTTTTTCCTAAAAAAGATGCATTAATGTATCTATAAAAACATAAATAATAACCTAAAAATTAATTAGTAGTACTGTGGTAGTAGTGTTTAGAGTTTTATGAGTTTCGAACAAATTTATCAACGTCCACTGCATTTACTCATTTTACACTTCGAGAAGTTTCTGGGGGAAAAAAAAGAGAATGAAACAAATACTAGACTAATGCATTGACTAGCAAAACAAAAACTAGTCGTTGGGGGCCACCGTACTACTTACCCATCACAGATATGCATAATATAAAATATGAAAATAAAACATGTGCAAACTATTTATAAAATGTATTGCAATTCCAATAAGATCGTGACTTGAGGACGCCATAAACTTTAAATGCTCTATTGCTTAATTATACAAGAAAAACATCCTTGTAACTCCAAAAATGATAATCATATTAACTAAGAGTTTACTGCGTCGGAATAAGCGTCTCATTTACAATTAAAATATATCTTTGAATTGAAATTTGAATGAAAGACAGGGTCATGAAAAATCGAACAGTGTGGAAAATAGTATTACAAATATCTCAGCAACTAATTTCCCGATCGACTTCAATCTTTATACCAAAATTACGTTTTTTTATTGTCTTTTATATTTATACAATAAACAATTTCGAAAATTTTTACGTACCTTTTATCAAAATGAATATTTCGAGAGTCCGGAAAAAATAGTTCCGGATAATCGAGGGTACTGAAATTCAGTAAGCTTCTTTTCATTATTACATACTAAGGACATACCAAATTTCTAGTCTCTATCCCAATTTGTTCGGGAGATAGAGCATTTACAGACACACACACACTAGGGCTGGACGATATCAGAAATTTAATATCGCAATATATCAACGAATTAATATTGATATTGGTGATATATCGCGATAACTACCTTAAAGTGTATGGGAATAGAAAAATTGTTAATTTCCATAGATAAATGATATGGTAGCAGCAATTTAAGTACAAACATGTGTAGAAAGCAACGAATCAATTCTGTATACCTATTTGCTCACACAGCATCCTTTAAATATTATAGTTTCATATTTATACAAAACAGAAATATTTTAGGGAAAAAACGCGTTGTTCGATATCTATTTGGGTTTATACCATTGATTGAATAGTGTTTTTTTTTTTTTTTTTTTTTTTTTTAAATAGTATGTTGCCTATTCTTCCTATTTTATGCGCTATTTTCACCATTGCCTCTTTATAACTGAGGATATTAAGAAAAAGAAACTAAAATAAAAGTTCTTAAATTTAGGACGTTGCTCATTTTAATATGATTAAAATAAGTAAAAAGCAACAACAAAAACTGAAATTGGTTTATTACCATATGTAATGCTAATATATTTGTGAATAACAAGCTTTCAATGGATGACAGATGCAGCAGAAATGTTGGTTTTCAATCTTTCTCTAAGGTATCAATGCATTCTTAATAGAATTTCTAAAATGTAAAAATTCACCTTCCTATCTATTTACTTTACATAAATACAAAATTGAAATCTTTTTTGAAATATAAATATTCAAATCACATTTTGAAATAGTTTTATAATACTTATATTTTTCTTTTTTAGTTTATTTTAAGCTGAAATAACAATACAACATATATTAAATTCACTGGGATTCATACTCTCACTACCGATAAAACACAGAGGGAAGCAGGAATGAGTCTCTTGGCCGATATTCAGCGTACGCACTACTAGACGTTAATAGCTAGGAAGCCCCGCTCAAAGATAACCAATCACAGTGAAAAAGTGGCGAGGCTTCCCTTCACGAACGTGGCGAAATGCAAAATTTTACCCGCACTGTGATTGGTTGCTCGCGAACCGAGCTTCCCAGCTGCTAAGCTCTAGTAATATTATCGACTACACAATAACTCGTACATATTTGAGCGCTTATTTATTCGTCATGACTTATCAATATGTGTGAACTATTGCAATATGTCTAGTCTAGAGGAATAGCAGCGGCGGTGGTGAAACACAGACGATAGGTTCAGTAAGGAACGGAGAGTGGAAAATGCGGTTGGGTGGAAATAAAAAATAAAGCGAAGAATGTATGGGGATATATTGAGATAACAACGAAAAAGAGATAATCGTTGGAAGGGATAGCCGGCTTTGAATAAATGCGTGGGGAGAAAGGATTATTCAGATATTAGTACAGGATTTTCAGCGCTTTTTCTAGGATTTCGAGGTTGCGCTGCGGGAAAAAAAATGATACAGGCATATATCGGTAGAGTTAGAACTTAGCTATCGTTATTGGGATATATTGTCAAAATCGAAGCTTTGTTATCGTTATTGCGATAATTAAAAAATATCAATATTTGATTGATTTATTGATAAATAATCCAGCCCTAACACACACACACACAGACAGACGGACGGCAATTTTTTTTTCTAAAAATATGTTTTTCGGATTCTCTAGTGTCTGAAACGTGTAAATCCGTCAATTTTTTTCCGATTTTCAAAACGATTACAAGACTTACATACCCATCATACTACGTATGATGGGTATGTAATAAAGCCTAAATTGACACCAACCTAATGCAATAAATTTACCTTCATTAATAGATATTTTTTCTATTTAACCAAAAACATTTTACTAATGAGAAGTTATTATTTTCAATATCTTACCGGAATTTTCTGATTTATACCCTGAAACAAAAAGTTATGGAGTAATTGGAGTTTTGTGTTTTATTATATTGAGCGAAACAACGTGTAGCGTACATTACTTCCGTTTTATGCTACATTTCGGAAGATAGTAGCATTATACAAAATATATGATTGACAAAAAGACAAAAAAATAATGATAAAAATTTCTATAAATGAATTCGTTTCAAATAACACACTAAAAGTTATCAGCAGATTTCATATTTAGCTTGTTACAGCTGTTGATAATATTTATTTATTTTAAACTAGCTGACCCGCCCGGCGTTGCCCGAGCCCTTGAAATAAACTTAAATCTCTTAAAAAACGGAATTCTGGCCACGGTCTACGATGGTTTCGGAACCGTATACCCAGCATGCTCGTACGCTCTAGATAATTTTTTATTTCCCCCTACCACCGCCAGGGGAGCATTCTGTTCTAAACAAACGTCTTTCCGAACGAACTTCTGAGACAGGTCTCCGCTGCCTACGTTACTGTATAGTAGGCGCACTACAAAATTGAGCTGGTTTCGAGAAGATTGGAATATTATTAGACCAGTTATTGCAATAAGGCACAGTTAGAGAAAATAACCTTGAGTGAGGTGCCGAGGGAAGGGGATGTTCGAGTGTCCTTCAGAAAATGACTAATTAGGAGGCCCACTATGCATGCATAAAAATTCGTTCGTTTTGTTATGCTAGGAACTTAATTACAAAGTTGGCTTAAACTCTTATTTGTAAATAGTGGTAACCGCTACTCATAAATTTAGTTTAAGTACCCTTCACCAAATGACTTATTAAGTGGAGCCCTATGCATCTATTGAAATTCTTTCGTTTGCTTAAGCTAGGAACTTAATTACAAATTTGGCTTACCCAAGTATTCCGAAATAGTGGTAACCGCTACTCATAAATTTAGTTTAATGTTATAAAGAGTGACTATTAAGTTAATTATAATGTTTGGAATCACTTGCGTTGAAATCGGAAAGATAGTTGCTGATATATAGAAACGGGGCGTAGTTAGAGAAAAACCTTGAAGGAGGTCCCGGGGAGGAAGGGGATGTTCAAGTGCCCTCCAGCAAATGACTAATTAGGAGGACCACTATGCATCTTTCAAAATTCGTTGGTTTCCTTAAGCTTTGAATTTAATTACAAATTTGGCTTAAACTGTTATTCGTAAATAGTGGTAACCGTTACTCATAAATTTAGTTTAATGTTATAAAGGGTGACTATTTAATTAATTATAATGTTTGAAATCACTTTCGTTGAAATCGGAAAGATATTTGTTGAGATATGGAAACGGAGCAGAGTTAGAGAAAAAACCTTGAAGGACGGGCCGGGAGGGGGGCAGGGGTTCTTCAAGTGGCGTTCAGCAAATAACTAATTAGGAGGATCACAATACATCTTTAATGATTGATTCATTTGGTTGAGCTAGGAAGTTAATTTGAAATTTGGCTTAAACTATTATTCGGAAATTCTGGTAACTGCTTTCTAGAAATACACCTTGAAGCTTAAATGTAATTAAACCCTTGCACCTCTTCATTCCCGCAAATATAAAAAATAATCTGTTAAATAAAGTTTTCTGTATTAACAATCTCCATCATAATAATAAATGCCATGTAAAAAAAAAAAAAAAAAAAAAAAAAAAAAAAAAAAAAAAAAAAAACTTAATCCCAACTAATTGTCATGAAGAAAAATGTGCCTGGAAAATATTTCAATCAGTGGGACGTATGTGTAATTTGTCATGCACAGGTGGCGCGACAATCGCATGGCTCCTCTACGCTGATAACTTCAATCCATATTGACACTATTTAGTTAGAAATCCTTAATTATGTATCGCTACTCTGGTTTATTTAATTACTTCTGTGAAGAATCAATGCAACCAACCAGTGAACCAACCAACCCAAGAGAATGAAAGCGTATTTTTAATGGGAGTTCTTTGTGCATTTTAATTAATATTTCAGAAAGTAATTAAAATATTAAAATTCTGACGCTCAGGTACACCAGGATAGGGTTTGGACTACCTAAATCTAAATTTACAGACTTCTAGGTGCGCTAAAGTTTCCTAGTCATCGCCAACAGACACACACACACACACACACACACAGAGCGAAACTTTATTTTATTAGTATAGATAATGCGATCTATACAAGTCATATATAAATAAATGTTCTTAACATTTTATATTCCTTATCTTAACAAAAACAGTTAAATGTTGCAACGGATACGAATAGAAATGTTTTCATTGCATTGAAAC
Organism: Maratus michaelseni; assembly: GCA_963931845.1. Lineage (NCBI taxonomy): Eukaryota > Metazoa > Arthropoda > Arachnida > Araneae > Salticidae > Maratus > Maratus michaelseni. Next base: position 443,987,684 of record OZ007589.1, on the reverse strand, counting down.
TCAAAAATTCACATTTACGTTTTTTAGGCGGGAATTTATTTATTTTAGAAAAAAGTCACGTTTGTGTTGCCAGATTTCTCTTTAATCCTGTGATCGCCATGCAAAAGTTTAAAATTGTAAGGTTGTTTCCTTTGTATTGTTTTTAAATGCTAAGAAAAGATGAATTTTCGAACATGATGTAAAACAATTAATTGCGTATTTTAATATAACCCTTGAGAGTATTAATCATTATTCGATTGTTTAAATCTACATTATATCTGTAGAACTATATTACATTAAACATTCCAGTGAAACCTGCAGATTAATAAATGGATATATCAGTTCACGGCGTTGAAAAGGTTAAATTTCGTATTAGGATCATACATATGTGGAATTCAATTTAAATTCAAAATATGAAATTCACATATTATCAACAACAAAGAATAATTTTTCTGACTAAATATACCAGACTAAAAATAAGTATTTCTCAATATATTTTATATAATGATATATCATATTGATTAGGATGTACGATGGAGATAATCGCTGAGAAACCGGATTTTTTAATATATATATATATATATATATATATATATATATATATATACAGGGTGGTTATAATATAAGTATCTCTATTTGGAGCTGTCTGCAGCTTGAAGGAACAACCGGATTGAAACGAAAATCGGTGCACTTACTATTCGAGAATGGGCAAGAAGAATGGAATAATAATAATAAAAAATAATTGCAATCATCGCCGACAGATGGCGCTTTTGAGTGTGGCATATAATGTGTACTATTGGTGGCTAACGTGGAGGTGTCACAAACGTCAATTACTTTACTGCATATCACAACATGTGCGGAACATCACCCCTAATGCATTACATTCCGCATTTGAGCACGTCGTGTACCGCCTGGATTGTGTCCTCCAGCAAAATGGCCACGTGGAACCTGAACGTGATCGGCACCACCATGCGAAAGCGTAGTCATATTCAATGTGACATTTTCCAAGAAATTAGGTATGCCATCCGGTTTTACGCCTTAATTTTGTGTTCTTGTATTACACCTTACATTTCACACTCAGTAGTGCCATCTATCGGTGATTATTGCAATTATTATTTTTATTTTTCCATTCTTCTTCCCCCATCTTGAATAGTAAGTGTACCGATTTTGGTTTCATTCGGGTTCTTCCTTCAAGCCTATACAGTATATTACTATTGTGGACTTACTAGTTAGAAATATGATAAGAATTAAGTTAATTATATTTCAAGATTTTAAACGTAACTATTATAAAGGAATTATATTTTATCTTACATACTGACGGATTAAAAAATCTCACGAACATTTGCCGTTTATGTATATTTATTTCTTTTCAAAAATAAACAAATATATATATATAAAGTGCACTGAAATTGACAAATCGTTTTTCAAAATAAATTGTATAAAGTTTTTTCGAAACATTAGTTTGCTGGGATAATTAATTGTTAAGAGTTTCACTGCTCTATAAAGTCCATTTTGATTGTACACGTTCATTGATACTTGATAGATAATCATCATCAGCTTCATTTTTAATGTCACTCCCTTCATTGATATGCGACGAAAGTATTCTTCCAAATTCTTATTTTTTCAATAGAGATTTTTTTCTTGCCAACTCAACATTCATAAAACTGAAATGACTATTTTATATAAGTCTTCAATAAATTCGTTAATTTGAAAAAATCGTTAATATGAAATTCGTTAAGGTGAATATTTTTATAATGTGAAAGTATAGAACGTTTTTTAATGATCCAAAGAAATATTCGTTAAACTGAAAAATTCGTTCAGAAAATTCGTTCACTTCTTAAAGAGACATTCGTTGTGACGCGATTCTACTGTATATATATGTAACAAAAATATTTATATTGTAATTGTATTTAAACAATTCCTACAGGCTACAGATACAAGCTAACAGCCCTCAGGCTTGACTATAATTCACTACATCATTCACGGGATTTTAATTTGGTCAGCAGTGCAAAATACGTCAAAAATCTGCTCTCCGAACGCTTGCAATCTGTTTTTGTTAAATGCGCTGAAATTTACAGAAGCGACGTAACGTGTGCACGAGCCCATTAGACATACGCGAACTGAAGATAAGCGAAGGACGTGCGATGGAGAAGTTTTAAAAAGAAAGAATCCCCATACCCAGCGGCGCGGCGCATTGATTTTGAAGTGAAAAACGCAGCGCGCGAAGCGAGTCCGTGAAATAAAAAAAATGGCGTTTAAAAACATTCGAAATGGCAAACTAGCGTGTCTCAGAGTATTATAGATTGGATAGATAATAAAAGTTGCGAATGGACTTAAAGTTTAGATTAAGATTTGGAATAAGATAATTATTAATATACGTGTTATTAATTTTAAAAGGACATTAAAAAAGAATAAATATTATTAAGAAATAAGGAAATAATGACTAGGTCAGAATTTAGAATAATTTAAAGGAATCTTGCAAAATAAAATTTTTATATAACATATATATATATATATATATATATATATATATATATATATATATACATATTTAGTCGCATGCCTGATGGAGGAGACAGTTAACACTTATTTACGGAACAGGACTGGTGACTATTTTTATATTCAATCACAGTTTCAAGATTTTTTTTTCTTTTGAAAAAAATTATTTTATAAATGCCCTAGTTAATTTTTATGGCAGAAATTCTTTAACAAAACAAATAATAAAAACAAATAAAAGTGTGGGAACGCATATGTTCCGACCTGTATTCGAAAGGTTAAATGGCTAAATGAGCTTAAAATAAAACAAAAAAAAATATGGCTATACAATATCATAAAAATTATTATATATAAAAAAAAATGAGCCTCAAATTATGCTTTTAAACTGATTTTTCTCAGTTTCAAATAAATACCTTCATACGTTTTTACTGTTTTCTCTCGATATTTCATTGTTAAATCAATCTATAGCTTATCGTATTTATTGGTGCATACTGCATATATATATATATATATATATATATATATATTAATTACAGTACATTTTATTGTTATTCGTATATCTTTTAAATCATTTAAATTTGTTATTTCAGAAAACTAATACCATGTTAAATGTCATGTGTTACTAGTGATATTAGCATCCAATTTCACCTTTTCCAAATTTAAATTATTGTCTTCTTTTAAATTCGATAATTTACACATTTTTTCGTCCAGATATTACACACTAAACAGCTGTTACTCTGATCTCTGATTAAACGAATAAAATACAATAAGGTATGAAAATCTCAAAAACAAATAAAAAATTATTCATGAAATAGAGGGGAATAAAATTTTCCTTTTATAAAACAAAATAAAAATTAAAAAAAAACCAGATTATACAGGTGATTTGAATACGCCTGGTCATCAGAATTTATATATGGTAATTTTCGTGTGTTACAAAATATTTTGTTTGCATGTCATTGAAGGAAACCTATATAAACAACGGAGAGGATATTGTGTACAGTGTATTTTATCATAAAAAGTTATATTTTAAATGTATACGAATTTAAGGTGTTGACGTATTAAGTACTAATACACTTCGAGCTGAAAATGGTGCATAAAATTTTATATTAAAAAAAATAATAACACCTTGATGTTTGAAAATTGCAAACTGAAATTATAGATTAACAGAAGTGTATTCCCTTGAGTGATTTCCTGTTTACAAATGGTGATAAAATTTAACAATTAAAGAAAGGGAAATGCCATGAACTATAATACTAGTTCTGAAAGTATTGAAAAATGCAATTCTAAATATTTTCGTTTTTTACATTTATTTAAAGGTGTTACTATTTTTTTCATAAAAAAATATACAATTTTATATACAATTTTCAGCTTGAAATGTATTACTTAATGCTCCAACACCTTAAATTCGTATACATGTAAATTATACCTTCTTATAGTAAAATACACTATACATAATATACATAATTAAATTATAATTTAAGAATCAGTCAATTATAATAATCAAAAATAACAAATAAAATTTTAATTATCACAATCGAAAGTTACTTTAACGTACATTGTTAGGTATAATACTTCAATTTGTAGAAAATATTTTGCGCTTAAAGTATTACTTAGCCAGCATTTTTGAATCAATTGTTGAATAAATCAAAATGAAAATCTTGGCATATATAATACTCAATAACATTTTAGTTCGCTATAAAGCAATATCTTATAAATCCAGCTGATTAGAAACTAATATTTGGGAAGAAATATAACATATTTTATGAATAATGACTGTGAAATATAAATGATGACTGAATATAATAATAATATAATAATAATATAATGATAATAATGACAGAAAATATAAACATAATATTTTTTAGAATCTTTCGCATACTTTTGCATTATACATAAAAATATCTCTGCGAACAAAAAACTTATTATATTATTTATACAATTGTGATATGTATCATCTGACTTCTTTAGTTATTACTTTCTCTAAGTTATGATATATTTGCCAGTTTGTATCATATTCTTCGATATACTTTTTAGATGTACGTATTCTATATTAGAAGTTATACTTTTGTATGAATTTAAATATTTTCATTCTAAAACTGAATAGAAAATTCAATATGTGATTCACTATTTACTTTCTGTTTTGTTTTTTATTTAAAACCGAATTAAATTTAATACGAAACTAGAAAACATAGATACAAAAAATATGTTTAAAATTACCTGGAAAATTTTGAAGTTTACACAGATAAATTTCTTAATAAATTGAAAAGTGAGGATTTCTATAATTTTGCGCAGTTATTTCTGTGGAATATTATATTTAATACTTGTAAATCATTTAAAAATATGCAGGGAGATTTGTATTTAAAAATCTTTTAAAAAGGAAGTCTGTGCAGTGTGTTTAATTAAGTGATTTATTAATGTTTTGGTTTACGCACTAGTAATTAGTCGTATTTTCTTGTATTACTGTTGAAAAAATATATTCACAGAAATGATATTTATTAATGTGAAGTTTCTTGCTAAAATTATTTATGTAAAACATAAAGTAACAAGACATTTATAATTTCTTATATATATAGCATGTGTTATTTTATCTTTGACCAAAATCTATTTCCCCATCCGTTATTTTACAGTACATTTCTAGTTTGAAATATGTTTTGAAAGTAGTATTTAATCAAATAAAAATCCAATTCCATGTATGAAGATATTTAAAACAATGCTAATAATGTAAATGAAAGGCCTTCATGAAATCAGTGATAAAATTTTCAAAGTGCGTATTAGGTATATGGCATTACTGACACGGTACCACATGGTGAAATGTGTCAATTAGTGTTACCGCCGACAACAATACTATCCAATACCTTCAAATTGCATTGCTCGGAAAGCGGACATTTTGCAATGTAGAAAATCTCCAGAAAAATACAGACCAGGCATTTGTCTGTAAGTCAAACTGTGACTGATACTGAAAGGTACATAACCTGTTGTTATGGGGTGTGACGTCAATCCCAGTTTATGTGGAAGGACATCGAAAAGGCACAAACGGCTGATTGTCATTCGCAGACCTTCTTGTAAAAAAAGACAGCATTTACTAACTTGTATAATGGATACACAGCCAACGAATTCCGTATTTATAAATAATTTACATCGCAAGATGTTTTCGATTATCGCTGGCAAATAATATATTGTTCCGCCTGCCTTTCTATGTTACCCTGACTGGAACAAAGTTATTTGAATCTAAGTTAGATACAATTATTTATTATAATAAAACTCTGTGAAACCTGCAAAAACCCCTTCATATCACCTGCGTCAGAAGCTGCGTGTTTTCGTTTTTCCTTCAAAATTCATGAAGTGATCTTAAGAAAATCTGCTAAGTCATTGGAGATAAATTGGAGTTCATAAACTTGCTGAAATAAACTTGTTCGGAAAAAACTGCATATTTCTTTAAGGAAACCTGTAGTTTTATTTTCCTTCAAAATACCTGTAGAAATCCTTAAAATATCAGCAAAATCATTCAATTTTAAATGGGTTTTTTCTGAGTTTTCTACTCGGAAATTTCTTGGTGAAGATTACCATCTCCGTGTGCCGAAATTAAAAACTGCTCAAGGAGAACTGAAACGTGCATTAACTAAATTTTCTCCCTTGATTTTTAATTCATTATGTATTTTTTTCTTTGTGTGCCCAATAATTGACTATTGTAAATTGATGTTCTTTTATTGTTTAAAATTGTTAAGCTTTCAGAACTGAATTTCGTTTATATTTTCAATAGTATACATTCATAAATGTATTCTATTTATATATTTAGTACTTCATTAACATTGTAAGTGAAAAGTACAAATGTTTAAAATTATGTAAGTTTTATTTTTATTTTCGATTCATCACCGTTCGTGCAGACTGAGGATATTTTGGGATAGAAGACTTGGATCACTTGTCACTGTCTGCAGCTTGGTGATGCCGCTAGCATTTAGTTTTATTTCTATTATTAAATGAATGTGGTTTAAATTTTCAATATAAAAACATTACTTTCAAAACTATTAGTCTTGATTTCTTGCAGGAGAATTATTATGAGTGCTAATGTTCTTCTCTTGAATGTGCTTTTTGCGAAAATAGTATTTTAGTTAAAGTATAAGTATCTTGTAAATAATGTAAACTCCATGACTTTGCAAAGAAATGTTCTTAGCTCTGTACAGTTAAAAAAACAAATGTTTATTTGTCTAAAAAAATATAATATAAACACGATATTTTTTTTTACTTACCAAGGATTCCTGAAAGATTTCTTTATATTTAGAAATCTCAAACATCAATACATTTTCAAGATTTAAAGAGGCATTTATAAAAAGGTAGGTTTCTTTTGCTGCCACTGATTTTTAGAAATGTTTCCGAGTAGTTTTAATTGTATATTAATCAATTCTCTGAACGCGATATATGAATTTTTAGGAATCTGTCAATTCTTAGTTAATTATTAACGGTGCGTAATTGAAATTATACATGCAAGACAAACAAAATGATATAGATTTTAATATTAATGTTAAAACTGTTAATATACTATGTCTGTTTGTAAAATATGTATGTTACATCCACAAAAAAACTATATTCGCGATTAAAAAAACTAAATAATCTCTTTCTCTCTCTCTCTCTCTCTCTCTCTCTCTCTCTCTATATATATATATATATATATATATATATAACCCCCCCCCTCTCTCTCTCTCTGTATATATATATATATATATAGACGTGTGTGTCTGTATATTTCACTTTGCAGCCAAAACTACCCAGCGTAGACCACTGGTGTATAAGTGTAGTAAACGCCTTGAGTCTCCCATCGTGCGCTATGGTGGTTGCATGTCGGTAGACATGGGGGTGTGGGAAATAGGGTTGCTCAAACCATCGGCCTACAGCATTCTCATATTTCGACTAAAGTGTTCTAAAAATTTTTTTTGAATCTTCTAGAAAATAAGTGCAAAATTATTTCTTGAATAGAATGTTGGGTAATTTTATGGATTTTCGTTCATCTTTTTATCAAGAGGCTAAATAGACCAAGGACAGACTTCAAAAGTGATTCCGGATTGCTATGAATTTTCAATAATAATTAATGTTTTAATCGGGACAACTCTTGTACCTGCAGTAATTCATGTCCCCTTGAACCTGCGAGCCTTCACCAGAACTAAATAAGTAAGCGAGCAGTGTCAGGTAGAGCCAAAACTACTTTGATTTTTAATTTTTAAGCTAAAAAGTTAAACTAAAAAAAAGATACAACGAGATGTATCAGAATGATGGAAAATGTACGCTTTTCACAGTTAAATAAATTACTTCAAAAAGCATCCTTGGAGTTCCTTCAAATTTTTGTCTTCACAGACAGGTTATAACGGCTATGTTAAAAACCTATCTCATGAGATAGAAAGATTTTGTTCAGATTTTCTATCTAACACGTATTTATATACACAGGGTGATTATAAAAAACTATCCCGACATTTGGGCCCCTAACTATCATACCATTCACAGAAACTGAATGAAATTTTTTCAAAAGTTATTTTGAGGTATGCGCTCAAGAATTATATGGAAAACAACAGTATCAATCAAACTGTTACGGTTACAGTGAGAAACTTTCGAAAAAATCAAATGACAGCACCCAGTTTTTTGTATTGGAATGTGATCTCCATTGTGAAAAACCATAAATAGCGTTGGAACGGCAACTGTAGCATGGAAATCACCGGAACTAGGCAAGGGAAAATAAAAAGGACTTTGCCGTGCACCAGAGCATTAATTTTCGTTTCATTTACGTCACACGTCACACCGTTTCTTTGGCTGATATCCCAGCCTGATTAGTTCTCCACAAAACGAGAAGAAGAAACCAAGAAACGCAAATTTCGGGTTCTACGTAAGACACAGTCATGACTGACGTCGTCACGCTAGGTGAAAGAAAAGTCACTGCGAATTGCGTTCCGCGTATGTTCTTTTCTGCCATTCTGAACAAGATGCCGCTTTCAGGGAAAGAACGTGGGAAAATCTTAAAGATTTATTACCTGAATGGACAAAATGCCGCAGAGACATTGCTTGTTTACCGCAGAAACCATGGATTACAGCGTCGCCCATGCACTGTCAAAGCTGTGCGGGACTTGATTCATAAATTTGGAGAAACTGGTTGCACGACCTCGGTCTGGACGACCTTCCATTCCTTTGGAAGCTGTTGCAGAAGTCCATCAGACGATAAGCACAGTTCGTCCCGCAACTGCACACGGTGTTTCACTTGTTCTGGATTTGCCGAATTCAACTGTACGCAAGATTCTTCGCTCTGTTCTAAACATGTTTCCGTATCGATTCCAGCGTTTCCAGATGTTGGGAGCGGAAGATTATCAATTACGGCTGGATTTTGCAAATCAATTCCTTATCCGGTACGATGAAGATAGCAGCTGGTCTTTACGCATTCTGTGGATAGATGAGGCGCATTTCTCGTTAACTGGTAACGTGAATTCGAAAAATTGTGTGCACTGGGCAGAGAATAATCCACATGATGGGCATGCACGTCCATCACACGAGGAAAAAGTGACTGTGTGGTGTGGTATAACGAGTACGTTCATCTCGGCCCTTACTTTTTTGAAGTGGTTACTGCCGGTGATCTGAAAACGTGTACAGTAACGAGTGCTCGCTATCTGGACATGTTAACTCATTACGCGATTCCCGCATTGTAACGGCAAAATGCTCTATCTGAAGTTGTGTGGATGCAAGATGGCGCTCCTCCACATGTCGGGTCTTCAGTCAAACGTGTCTTAACACAACAGTTTGGTGACAGAGGTATCTCCCTTCATTTTCCGTTTCCGTGGCCACCAAGGTCTCCTTATCTGACACCAATGGATTTCTGGCTGTGGGGATATCTGAAATCTAAAGTGTATCAGTTTCGTCCTCAAACTGTATCTAATTTGAAATATGCCATCAGAAATGCGATTCCAGAGATTCCTATTGCCATGATACGTGTGTAGTGCTATCCACCATCAGCTGCATGCAAAGTGTCATCGTGTGGAAAGGAGGTCATGTGGAAAATCTGTGAAACACAATAAAATGCTTTATTTTATGCTGCTTCTTTGTCCTTATTGGTTGTCCTCACTTTTAGCCTATCTACCGCCGGTGATTTTCATGCTACAGTTGCCGTTCCAACGCTATTTAGGGTTTTTCACAATGTTGATCACATTCCAATACAAAAAACTGGGTGTTGCCATTTGATTTTTTCGAAATTTTCTCACTGCAACCGTAACTGTTTGTGTGACACTGTTGTTTTCCATATCATTCTTGATCGCATACCTCAAAATACCTTTTGCCAAAATTTCATTCAGTTTCTGTGAATGGTATGATAGTTACGGGCCCAAATGTCGGGATAGTTTTTTTATAATCACCCTGTATATATACATTACTTTTGCAAAGAATCGTTATATATCAAATTTGGAACATCTAGCAATAAATTTTTAGTTTTGAAAGGTTTATTATAACTAAAATGTTTCTCCTAGTCATTTAGAAATCGCTAATTAAAATGTTAGTACATTATACAATTTGAATAATATTCAAGTTTTTCAGTTTTCTTGAACAAATTGTAGGAATTAAGCTAATTAATATTTTTGAAAGTATGTTTACTCCTATAATTACAAAAGTAAATGCTTGTGGTTGTAAAAATATATATTATAATTTGAAATTTTATGCATTAAATAAAAAGAAATACTTTATTTTTTGTATTAAATATAGTAGTTATTTACTGTTAAAATTTGTATTTTGTATATTTATAAAATAATTACTCATTTTTACTCAATATATTAATATGTTTTCATTAAAACTTTATTATTTACGATTGAATATGGGGATAATTTACTTGCATGTCTTGTTATTATTGCATATCGTAAGTTATTATTATAACTATTCTGAATATTGTATCATTCAATACTACGTGTCAGATTGAAAAAAAATATATAAAAAATATGTAGAAACGAATAATTTCCAATTATTCATGCAATGTATAGTATTCCCCCCCCCCTCCCCCCAAAAAAAAACAAAAACAAAAAACATAGTGTAAATAGATATTTTATATTATAAATGAAACAATATTAAAATGCTGAATTAAATGTTTTGTCTGAAATTCAGTTGTAAACATGTAATATATTTAAACAGTGTTTTCTAACATTAAATGATTTTTTATCTTTTTCATTTTAAAGTTATTTGGTGGGAGTGCAGATAAAATTATTAGATTTATTTTCTTGTTAGAAATACATATGTTTGCACAAATAAATTTATTTCCACTATTATATATTATTATCATATGCAATATATTTTATTATTCTAGAATATAGCTTCCGTTAATAAATGTAATACAGAAATCTGAATATAATTCCATTTTTATAAACAATTAAATAATTGCATTTTTTTCATCATGAGCATTAAAATAAATATTATAGTTTATGAATAGTTTATGAATAGTTATAATAATTTCTTGTACTGTGCTAAAATCATTTTTTTTTTGCTTTCCCATTATAGAAAGTACGAAATAATTTCAGAAAAAAAGATAGCTCATTAATAATAGGGTGATCAAATAATAATGTTTTGAGTAACAAAATAATTAAGAAACAAGAACGAAAAATTGTGCGTCAAGCATATATTATGAAACACTTTCCAACACATTCAGAATATTGTAACAAAACTTCACAGTTTACTTAGTAAACAAGGTCAAAGTAAAACCGGGTGGGGAGCCTTTCCTTTCGGCTTAAACTCAACTAGCCCCGCCCAGCAGGTTTATTTACCTAATTATACTGAGCATTACTAAATTATACTTTGTGATATTGAGCAATAATTATACTATGTAATGCTGAAATACAAATTCTGAAAATACAATTTATCAATCCCACTGAGCAGTACTATATAATACTATGTGATACTGAGCAATAATACTACCATGTAATAATACTGTAAGATGCTGAAGTAAATAATGATAATGGATAGAAATAAATACTAAATGAACATCAATGAATGAATAATAATACTAGAGTAAATAATGATAAATTATACTAACAATACTGAATAACACTGTATGATACCATTAAGAATAACTAAATTGTTAAGGTTAGAGTTTATGTAGTGTGTAAAGGTACTTATGCATATTAGAAGTAGACTTCATTATCAAATTTAGAAAACGTATAACAGATTTGAAAACCCAATTTCATCAAATATTACCAATAGTCAAACAAAATATCCAAATTCTTTTGTGAAGCCCTGAATATGAAATATAGTTTTGTATGTATACCACACACTATGCTAAAATTTACTTCAGTTAAGGAATAAATAGCGTAATTGAAAATTCCCGTTCAGCAATTTCCATCAATAAACGAAAATGTATGTGAGATTTTTTGAGCAGCCCTGTATATGATCTATAGCATTTGTATCAAACAATAATTATGCAAAAAATAGTGACATTTAAAAACGCGTACCACAATTGAACAAGAGCTACTAACAAATATAGTTCATACACAGTACTCTAACCAAATTCTTTTGGGTGTCCCATTAAATGCACCATGCATTCTATGTATATCATATTCTACAGTAAGCGCCTTGTACAGCACCTCAGTGATATGTATGTATCAATTTGAATATGTATAAAATAGTGAAGCATCATTAAAATTCGCCGCAAACGAATATTACCCATAGACCGTATTATAACGGAATTCTTTTGTGCGTCCCAGTAAATGAACGATGAATGCTATAAACACAATATCCTATAATAAGCCTTTTGTAATGCACTTTAGTGATATATTATATCAATTTAAATTTGTTTGAAATAGTGAAACATAATTAAAATAAACCCCAAACGATTTTTCTCCTTTGACCGTAATGTAACGGAATTTGTTTGAGTGTTCTTCTAAAGGAGCTATAATTGCTGTGAACACCATATTCAATAGTAAGCCTCTTCCAGTGCAATTTAGTGACATGTATCAATTTGAATATGTTTAAAATAGTGTAACCTTATAAAATACGATACCAATACTTTTTCCCCATAGACCTTAACATAACGGAATTCTTTTGCGTGTCCGTGTAAATGAACGATACATTCTATACACATCATATTCGACAGTAAGCGCCTTCTAGTGCACTTCAGTGATATGTATAAATTTAAATATGTTTAAAATAGTGTAACATCATACCCTACGAAACAAACTTTTCTCCCTATAGACCTTAATGTAACGGAATTATTTTGAGTGTCCTTGTAAAAGAATCAGTAAATGCTACACGCACTTGATTTTCAAAACCAAACATGCCATAGTAATTCCCAGTAACATATATCAGTTTCAAGTCAAAATATGTTTACGCGAGTTAGAGCATAGATGGACAACTTACAGACAGACCAAATTCATAAACACTTTTCAGCTATGCTGCAAAGTGTTAAAACTACAATTCTCTTTTAGCAAGAATACTTTTTTTGGGAGGAGTTTAATAAATGTACCCATTTTGTTTCATAACTTTAATTTCTGAATATGCATAAGTACAAAATCACAGAATGTGTCTCAACAGATGGCCGGAACTGTAAAGGTTGATAATGCCTGTCGATACAAAAGTTTTGCATCAAAGATGAGGATCCGTATCAGAATTCAGTTAAAAATACACGTGTCTGACAATGCCGAGTCCGGATTTTTTTTTTTTTTTTTTTTTTTTTGTAGTTGTAATGACGATATTTTCGCGAAATAATAATCAGACGAACTTTGCTTTTTACTTTTTTCTACCTTTAGAAGAAGAAAGTATTGGATTCATGAAAATTTTCGACTTCCGGTTTTTGACGGATTTATACGTTTTAGAAGGTCCTGAACACGAATTGACTATTTTTAGAAAATGTCTGTCTGTGACTCTGTCTGTCTATCTGTCTGTCTGTATGTGATAAAAATTTTGTGGGCGCTCAATCTCAAGAACTAATGCTCGGAATTTGATAAAACTTTATATTAAGTTAGTCCCTGATTAAATTGGTTCTGATTCGTTTTTGGTAAAAATCGCCCAGCTTGTGGCGTTGCTATGGAGTATTTTTCGCGATTTCCGCAATAGCTCTATCTCAAGAACTAAAACTCGGAATTTAATAAAACTTTATATTCAGTTAGTCTATGTTATAAATTGGGGCTGAAAAGTTTTTGGTAAAAATCGCCCAGCATGTGGAGCTGCTATGCAGCATTTTGCAGGATTTACACGATTTTAGCGATAGTCCTATCTCAAGAACTAATGCACGGAATTTAATAAAACTTGAGTTTCAGTTAGACCTTGATATAAATTGGTGCTGAATCTTTTTAGTGTATGCGAAACCTGTGTGAGATAGAAGAAAGTTTTGGGATTGACACATCCGACTAGTTATAAAATGTCATGGAATCTAGGGCACTCCTTGAATTACATTGTGATTAGGTCAGTGGCACAGTACGTACTGTGGGACGTAATCCGACATTCGAAGTGTATAATTAGCTGCATGTCCTTAATAGAAAAAAACCAACTGTTATTCCAAATGCCACCAGTACACATCATTGGTGGTGATGATGATGATGCTTTTCCTGATGATGACGAAGTTTATTGAAAAAATCCACTGTCTCTACTTTTAAAATATTTTATGCTAAAAATCTGACAATTTCAAATAATTTTTAAACTCTTATTAATTGTGACTTTTTTGCTGAATATGACTTTTGAGTATGACTTTTTGAGTATGACTTTTCTGCAAATTAAGCTGGGCTGTTTTGTCAAATATGTAATTTTTAAAAAAAAATAAACTTGCCTTGCAGGGGCTAAAGCCATATGGTAGGCCTCCCTGCTTGGTTGAATCTGAATCTGAATCTGAATCTGGATCTTGTTTGGGCTTGGACGATTGGCAATGACTTGCACTTGTCATTAAAAGCTGGCGATTGTCACATTTCACATAAAGCAATGTTTATAGTGTTGCAGATTTCGCTTTACAGTTATATCCGAAAACCCGTGTTCGGCTCTTTCTATCTTTGTTTATGATTTAATATTATGTTTCGACCCAGGTTTCGTATTAGAGAAAACCGTTTTTTATAAAATGCGAAATCTCATCTAAAAGTTCTAATCATGGGTTCAGTATATCAGGTCAGTACTATAAAAATCACTCCATAAAAAGTTCAATTTATAATATTTCATTAATATGACTCATTTTAACATTTTTTTTTGAAGAAATCAATAATAAAAAAGTCCTTCCGGCCTGTACCGGGAGGAAAAGGCAGCTTTCCTATATCTTCGTTATTAAATTTTAACTAATGTTACTCGAAACAGGCAAGCTAAAATGCAAAGAAGATTCGTTAACCCATTAGGCGGCGCTATATATATTAAGCTATTTTTAATGAAACAGTTGTTTTTTCTTTATGAAAAGAAAGTCTTTAAAGTATTTCTGAAGAAAAAACATTAAAAAATTTGGATATTTATGAAAAATAGCATGCTCCCAAAATGGGAGCAAAGGCGCCTAATGGGGGTAAATTTTTTCAAAAAATTTACTTATGCCTTCGTACATGTATGTTTGTTATTTTTCAGTTCTTTAGCTATAAAAAGGATAATATCATTCTGAAACTGATATTTTATGAAGAATTCATATAAGTTAGTCCAAAATCTACATTTATAATAAAAATAAAAAATAAAATTACCGATTCCATAAGCATTTTCATTATCCACCTCTTTTTTTTTCTTCACTACATCATTTCTGTCCTACTATTTTACATGAAATTGATTGAACATTTTTTATGCAGCATTATATTACATTTTTTTCGTTTTCTGAAATTGGTTTTTCAACTTTTTTTTGTTGTTGCATTTTGTTTAGTTTTTTCCCTATTCCAATTTGAAGATTAGTCTCAAATTTCATCTAAAATATCAAGCCTGCGTTTAATATTTTGTTTTTTAAACACTAAATCAGATATTTCTTGATTGTCTGTCAATTTAGAATTTACAGAACGTTCTACTACACCAAATATAACATGGGATAAATCGTCGCATAAATTATTTTCTTTTACATATGTAATAGAAAATAATTTATGCGACATACATATGAGGAAGATATCTTCCTCAAATGTTACAATACTGGAATCAAGTGGTAACCAAACGATTTCCGGAACATCCGAGAAATCATCCAAATCTAAAAAAATGTTCAATCATCTTTCATGTAAAATAGTCAGAAGAAATGATGTAATGATGAAAAATAAAGAGATGGATAATGAAAATGCTTATGGAGCTGGTAATTTCATTTTGTTTTTTATTATAAATGTAAAAGTTGGACTAATTTATATGAAATCTTCTCAAAATATTAGTTTCAGAATGATATTATACCTTCTATAGCTAATAAGTTGGAAAATAAATATCACAAATGCACGGAGGCATATGTACAAGTTTTGAAACACATTACCCCCATTAGGTGCCATTGCTCCCATTTTGGGAACAACTTATGCTTTCGGTAATTGTGATTGATCTATTACATATATTAATTCCGGATTGAAATTGTTTAATATAATACACTGTTATAAACATATTTTAACTAAAATATATAATTTTTATTATAAAGTTTTTTTTTCTTTCGAATACTGCCAAAAAACTATTTTTTGGAGTATTTAACACGTTTTAAAAAATGGAAAATTCTTATGAAACTTTTAAAAAAAAATCAGATGTCATCTAATATATTCAAAATGCAAATAACATGAACCTTTTAAGAATTTATAAAATACGCACTTTAGAAAAAAATCCTAAAGCAATGTTTCCAAAATGGGAGCAATGGCGCTTAATGGGCTAATGCTGAATTTGAATAAGACCTTTGCCAAATTAGTCAACTATAGCCAAGTTGGCTTCATTTACGAAGAGTTATTTTTGATCGCCAAATTTGGCGATAATTCGGCAAGTGTCGCCAAGTTTGGCGTAAATTTGGCGCTAACGGATATAAATATATAGTTTTATACGTATGATTGGGAAAATGATTACAACAATGAAAGATAATATTTTCAGGAAATCGCGTTCACTAAATTAATCGATCAGTTTTTGTAATGTGTTGTCTTATTTCAAAATGTTAGCCACCCTAGAATTTCAAACTGCTCTATCTCAGCCATTTTTTAAGATAGAGATTAAACAAACAATGCTCCGGAATCCTTGTATAAACGCCTAACTCTTAAGCAAAAAACAAATTTGAATTTTAAAGTTTTTTGTATTTTTATTTTAGTTTTAAATCTTTCCGTGTTCGCCATTTTTAAACAAAATGGCGGACCAAGCTGGCCAACGAACTCGGTTTAGACATTGTTGAACTTAATACACACAATTAGTTTAATTCAAATTGATTTATAAATACGAGTGTTATCGTATGACATATGTCAGATATATATATATATATAGATCAACATTTGAACGGAGGGTGATTTTGAGGTCTGGGGCTCATGATCGGTGAAACTATATCGAAATTTTCCGGAATTGTTTTCCTCCGAACGGCTGCAATAGGTAGCTTTATACTTTTTTGTATTGAAAGCTACCTAACACAAATAAATCTTAAAACTGTCTTCATAAAAATAACAAGTAAAAAAATATATATGTGTTAAAAAATACTGACAGACAACAAATTAAGAAATGTTTTTCAAAATAAAATAGCTATAGGTACTATTTTCTGATTTTTAGCTATACATGCTTATCTAAATTTTAAATATGATAAAAAATATAATTAATATTTCAAAATAAATCTATGTTGGGGTTTGTATCCATGAGTGGGGATGTGTGGGTGTGTAGAGTAGAAAATAAACTGTGGAAATTTGCACAAAAAACATATATTGACTATGTACAGAACACAAGTAGTTGTGGTATCCTTGTGTTAGGGATATTAAAGATATAGGGATATAGGGCATTCTGCTTTGAAGACATAATTCATATGATGTTGTGGTATAATAATAAGTGCGGTGTAAATAATCCAGTACGAGATGAATACAAAAAGAGTCACTGTGTGGTCCTTCTGGTGCGGGTACGAGTGGACTTCTGAACTGTCCAGTTGCGAGTTTAAGTCTGATCTGAGATGTTGGGAATTTCTTTCTCTTATCTTTTGCTTTCACTTGGGAATCACAAATAAAGAAGTAATTAAGGGTAAAACCTTGGAAAACCCAGCCATTGCGTGGTGAAGTTCATTTATTGTATTTATTGCAACAAATCAGGCAATGATTTCGTGGCGTAGGAGGAATTGGATCGAAAGTTTGTAATTAAAGATAATTGCTACTTTCTTTATTTAACAGCTCAGTTAATGAGATTATTTGTTCACATCACAGATTATTTCTCTGACAAACAATCTCTATCGACGAAAACGTTTAGTAAAGAATAGAAAACTTTCTCAAAATTATTTAATTTAATTTTCGTTATGTATAATTGAAGCAAGTAAATATAAAACATCCGTAAAACATATATATATATTTTAATTATATAAATCTGATCGTGAATTGAGATATAATTCCATCATGTTAGGAGTGTCGAGTATCTTAGGCACGTGAAATGCCAAGCGAAAAAAAAAAAGAAAAAGAAACGGGAAAACTAAGATTCACAACTTTCTTTTATTAAAGAATATTTTGTTTTATTATCTGCCATTAAATAAATGTATGTAATTTAACGTCTTTATAAAAATTTTAGCTTAACAGCTTAAGATATAATACTACAGTGAAAATAAAAACGTATAGCTTAAACATATACATCTTTGAAACAGTTAAAAAAATGTTTAACCAATTTTTTCTTACTTAAATGGGATATATATTTATATCCAACTTTGTAATAACATATATTTTAATACAGAAATTATAATGCGTTAAAGTTTTTTTCAAAATATTTTTAATTTTCACTAAATAAGAAACATACTCTATTAATATACTTTTTATGTTACATGATATATTTATTTTATAAAAAGAAACTTCAACATTGATAAAATAAATTTTAAGGCTAAAAAATAGAATCCTTCAGACATTTTAAATAAAAATACCTTTAACGATATTTTCGTTTTGGTGTATATCTTTATTAAAATCGACGCAAACATATATGACATATTTTTTATCGCTGGAGATATAATCTAGTTATATTTTCTTTTTTATCTTTTAAATTTTCAACCAATAAAAAAACTACGCAAACTGTTTTTTTGAGCAGACGTTATATTTAAAATTTAATAATGATGTATATGTAAAAGTCAGGTATTTTTTCGTTTTGTAAACAACATTTTAAAGTCGATATTTTCTTTATTTGTTTTCATTTGTTTTTCTTTATTTTTCTCTATACCTCTATTTAGTTTTTATTTGTATTTTTTTTTTTATTATTATTGTAACAATTAAAATGAGTAAATATTCAAACAGAATCTTATATTTATTAGAGTAAATTCCCAGACACACACGTATATATATGATTCATTATATTGAAAAAGGTTAATTTTTAACACTTTCTAACACAGTTGAAAAGTGTTTATGGATTCGGTTTGTCAGTCTGACTGCCATTTCTCAGTCTGCTGTCTGTCTGTCTGTCCGTACTCTAACTGGTGTAAATATATCCGAATTGTCATGCAGTTGATATATGTTATTGAGGTTTACTATGGCATGTTCAGTAAGTGGTTCGGTAAGGAAAATAAAGTGTGTGTCTTTTATAGTTTTTTTTTTTCGCATGGACACTCAAAAGAATTCCGTTATATTACGGTAGATGGGGGGGGGGGAATCATTTGCGGTTTCTTTTAATGATGTTACACAATTACAAACGTATTGAAATTTATATATATCACTGAGGTGCACTACAAGAGGCTTTCTATAAAACAGGGTGTGCATAGCAGTTATAGTTCTTTGACAGGAACCCTGAAAAAATTCTTTTACATTACGGTCTATGAAGAAAACCCATTTGCGGTTTATTTTAATAAAGTTTCACTATATCAAACAGACTGAAATTGCTATAAGGTGCATTACAAGAATGTTACTATACAAAATTTGTGTATAACATTCATCATTCATGTACAGGGATACACAAAGAATTCGGCACTGTCTTTTAACAATAATTGCTGGAAGTGCTGTTTCAGTTGCTGAACACGTTTTTGAATTTAAATAATTTTTTTGTGTATTATATGGTTATAAATCCTATACATCATATACAGGGCAGCATAAAATTTCTCGAGTACATTTCCGTTTATTGACGGAAATTCAAGAAGGGCCATTTTAAACTGTGCTACGCGTTTCGTAACTAAACTAAAATTTAGCATTTTATGTAGTATATATACAAAACTATAGCTCATATACAGGGCTGCACAAAAGAGTTCTTATATTTTTCCGAATATTGTTGGTAATTCCTGAAATTGGTTTTTTAAATATGTTAAGCAATGGTAAAGATTTGTAAAATTATTTTGGAAGTATTGGAAAGTGTTACATAATCTATGCTTAACGCATGATTTTTCGTTCTTGTTTATTCTAAAATTGCAATAAATAAATATCAATCCAAAAAATATTATACCAATATCCATAGTTCGTTAACCTATTTTAAAATTTATGTAGGGAGTCATAAGAGTCGTTTCAATACTTCGTACTTCATTTATTTGATAGGGATTTAAGGGTTAAGGGTAAGGGGTTAATATTATAATGGAGGATATAAATACAAAGTGTTTTATTTCATAATGACATACTTATTTAGTGTAAGATATGAATATTTCATGTAAGATAGAGTAAGATATGAAAGATTTGCATATATGAATTAAATTCTTATTTCTATTAAATAAAGGATGCATTCCTTTTACACACAGAACGGTGAATACATAAAGTACACGCCTATTTATAGATCAATGTGAATACTTTAATATTAATGACGACAATGTGCACACCCACGGCTAACAACTGGAATTAAAAAGTGATGTGAATATTTTTATTCGATTAACTTTAAATTGGAAAATATTGCACAAAATTTTATTGTAAAGGAGAATGCATGAGAGGCTTGTAATAGAAATTCAAATATGTATATGTATATATATAACTGTTAAATAACATCACTGAAACATCATTACAATAGTTGGAGGAAAAAATGCATTCAGTATGAAAAAATTAACACGTACCTGTTTGAATAATATCCATATATTTACATGCAGTTATTTTAAAAATAAATTTTTATTTACGCAGAAAATACTTTTCATAGAAAAATATATTATTGAATGGATAATACACTATTTATCACATTTTATCCATTCACAAAATAATTGACGATGTTCAAGAGAAACCTAAGTATACCCCGTGGATGTCCCAGCTAAAAATTAACTGCAGTTTTTCTACAGAAGTGAAGTGTTTTTGAAGTTTTTCTACAGTCAACTGTAGATTTTCTGCACTGAAATCTTGACTGCAAAAATACTTCAGTTATTTTGTAGCTAATGTGAAGTAATTTTGCAGTAATTTATTTCAAAAATACTCTGAGCTATTATCTGCAAAAATATAGTAGTTTATGTGAAATCATTTTACAACCATCAATTAAAAAAATAACGAGACTTTACATTTGTAGTAAAACTGCAGTAAATTTGAAGTATTTTTACAGTTATTAATTCAGAAGTATATTTTCTGATGTATCTGCAGTTTAACTGTAGTTACTATGAGGTAACTTTACAGAACTTACTTTATGGAAAGCTCGTGTTATATTTTCTGTAGTTTATCTGCAGTTTTTAAAGTGATGTTAAAGCTTTTCAGTTTTTGTTATTGTTGCATGACTCACTATTTACTTTATTAATAATAATTAATACTGTTTTCAAGACCTTTATTTTAAGGACCTAATTAGAACACCTGTGAAAGTCCTCCCCTCCCCCCTTCTTTAAGTGAAACAAAACATATATTCAAATATATCAAACTTTAAAATTCAAAACAAATATACATTAAAAATCAATCAATGTTGTTTATCGTTAAAATGTTAGAGCTAACTAGGGACCGACTTACAGATTTCGGGGGCCCTGCGCAGAAACATAATAGCGCCCCCTATAACAATTTAAGTGCAAAACTATTGCATTAAAACCATTTCGTCTATTATACTAATTTACTATTCATACAGTATTAAAGCATTATCTTACGCATTAATAAAAAAAAATTAAACTGCTATGAACCATATACATATTATAATTCATATTATAAAATTCAACTAAAACGCCTAATTATATAAAATAATTAAATATATATACTTAAACGTTTTAAAACTTAATCGTACAAAGAAATTCTAACTAGTTCGCAAATTAATTCACCTTATTTTTTAAATTACGTATTCATTTACAAAGCAATAACTAATTTTCTTATTTTATGCAAAAATTATTAATTATTAAAATTAAATTAAAATTATTTTACAAGCTATAACAATATAAACCTGTCTCTTTGCCATATATATATATATATATATATATAAAACAGAAAAAAAAAACTAATTCGCAAATTAATTCAACTTTTTTTTTTTTTTTTTTTTTTTTTTTTTTAAAGTACGCATTAATATAAAAAGCAGCAACTATTTTTCTTATTTAATTTAAAAGTTATTAATTATTAAGACTAAATTAAAATTATTTCACAAGCTATAAAAATATAAACAGGTACCTTCACAATAACCTTATCAATAGTAACTTCACAAAATTACTATTAATAAAACAGTGTCCCACACAAAATTTTCTTAATAAAATACGACTCTTCACAAAACCTATTTTTATAATAACATACTATTTTTTAATAATTTTCATTTTCGAAATTAATATTTTAATATTAATTATTCATATTATTAATATTTCGAAATTAATAAGTGAGTATTTCAACCTAATGATTAAATAATCAGTAAAAGGAAATAATTTTAAAAACGATTAAAAAATTTTAATAAGGAAAAAAAAATTAAAGAATCAGAAAAAGCAAGTCCAGATAACATTACAAAATAGCATTAAGTTACTTGATAACACGTTTAACTTAAAATTAGTCCATTTTCATTTTTTACTTTTTTATGCAAATTTACCAATAAGCTGCGTTATCTCTCCTAGCATGTAAACTAATGGGAGCAATGCGCCATCTCTCCTATATAACAGATGTGCAAACCCTCCAATTTCGGTAGGAGAGATTGCGTTGCCTTTTTTTTTAAACATGGCCGCTACTAACACGAACCGTTGATGTTCACATTGTTAGTCTAGATTAGTAGCTTATGAGAAATCCTTTAAGTTTAAAATATTTTGTACTACTGACATAGTATAGAAATTTTGATGAATAGCTATGAAAATTCCAGCACTTACTTTGGGAAAACAAAATAAAATAGCTATGCTTTATCTTAGACGCTCAAAACAATCAACGTGCAATTTCAAGTAGACACTCCACTATTGCTGTTCTACAACTACCTGGAGTCGTTGCGCGCTTACTCTACTCCTTCCCCCGAACCTCTATGTGAGCAATCTCTCTGACCGCGCCATCTCTCCCGGCTTTACATTATGTAATTTTGTTTATTTGTGTCTGCTTTAATCAAAGTAAAATATGTGTTTAGTTTTTATCGATGTATTTGCTTTCTTAGTGAATAATTCAAACGAGTACTACGAGCTGTACTTTTTCTCTAATCGTAATGTAAGTTTGCCTTGAGACAAAACGGTTAAAAAACACTAGCCGATTCATACATACCCCAACTTCTAGAAACAATTTTTTTACGGTCCTGATGATGCAGCCCATCGCTTCAATAGTTTAGTCATTTTCTGTTTCGAACATAAATAGATCGTAAACTTCGTTTCAGTGATTAATAAAGATGTAAAATTTTTATGTATCAAACGTAGACCTTCTAATATACTAGAAACCAGATTGGTAACCTTTTCTGGGTTCAAAGATCATTTAACACCAAACGTGATTCCCTCCTAATTTAATGCGCCAAACCAGTTTTCCTCCGCCAAAACTTCCTTGGAATTTCCGTATTCCCGTTTATTTTATTGAGAGAATGAAATCGAAGTTGCCAAGAAAGCGATTACCACCAAAATAGACAGCCACTAAAGCGCGAAATCCGAGCTGATCTTGGGAACAGCTTTATGACCAAATAACAATGGAATCTGCTCTCTACTTGTATCTTTGCTCTGAAGTATCAAATATACTGCATGCACCCTGTAAAAGCTTGCAGAATACCTAATAGTACAACGATATCACCAGAAGTTAATACACTTGTATGATTTTATTCATGAAACATACAGA
This sequence comes from Maratus michaelseni, assembly GCA_963931845.1. Classification (NCBI taxonomy): domain Eukaryota; kingdom Metazoa; phylum Arthropoda; class Arachnida; order Araneae; family Salticidae; genus Maratus; species Maratus michaelseni. Next base: position 443,964,045 of record OZ007589.1, on the reverse strand, counting down.
CATGTAAAACATTTTTGCATCAAATATAATTTCTTGTGTAGAGCTGGATGCATATTTTCCTCAAAAACGGATACAGATTGAATTCGCAATGTTTATCTAATTCATGAGTAGCAAGTATTTACAGTTGCAGATATTACGGCAATTAGAATTCAACAAGCATTTTACGCAAAAATGCACAAAACATGGCGTAAACAGTTTCAGTAAAGCTATACTTTTGGCTTTAGTTGGCTGTTGAATTACACCATTAAGCTAAAAATTAGCAAAACTACCGATAAATGTTTATGGAAATATACAAGCTATTTTAAATACCGCAATCAGCAATCACATCTTAGTGAATATTTTCTTATATGATTTAGAAGTGATATTTTTATTTTTTATTTTTTATTTCTTACATTTTACATAACTTCTATAGAATAATTTATCAACGTTTAGAAAAATTATAATAAATTACTGTTGGATATATTCTATATAATTTTGTTAGGTTAATTCTGTTAGTTTGTTCCTTAAAATACGTTTTCAGTACCTAAATAATATGAAATATAGACATGCTTTAAAAAAACAACTTTCTAAAGCTTTTTTTTTATGTGGTTCGAAATAATAAATTGAAAATAAGTGTTTATCAAATCTTTTACAGCGTATTAATATATATTAACTTAAAAACTAAAAAGGAAAAAGAAACTTTTGTAACAAACATGATATTTCATATTTCAAAAATAAGTTATTTAATTTTATTTCAGCGCTACAATACCAAATTTATCCAACTTTGTTTTTTAATAGCATTAAAATACAGGACTGTGCTTTTATTGATAACATGCTTCTCAAGCACATTACTTTAGAAAATCAATTTTTAGAATTTTGTTTTCTTTTTATAAGATTTCAAAGCTGGAAATGGAAAATAAATTCGTTGAATTTTTCGAGTAAAGTGGAATGAATTTTGGATTTTATATGAGTAACGGATTTTCACAAAAAAGGAAACATATATGGATCTGATTAAAGCATTTGTTTTACCAAAATAAATATCCCATACATGAAGTTGTTCATATCATATAAAGAAATCATTTCCCGTCTTTATAAAAAATGCGCATACAGTGTTTGTTTGAGGAAAATAAAAGGAAAAAAATGTTTCTGAGAATTTAATTTGAATATTGACAATATTTGAAACTCTAATTACATACCTTATTGGCTATATTACATTTAAACGAATAGAAATAAACATAAGTAATTAAATAAAAGAATATTTGCTTTGACAGTGCGTTTTTAAAAGAATTCCTGATCGATAATTATACCTTGATATATATGTGACATATGCTAAATCTTAACTTTTGTGTACATCAATTTAAGAAAACCAAAACGTTGAAACCAGTAAATATCGATACGCGGCCTGAATGTGCGAGGCCACTTAATTGAAACGTGTATGAATGTTCACTGAACTTTTACTGTTCATCATGTTTAATCTTTCAAATGCTAAAATCAATGTTTTGTATTAGAAAGTTGCCATCTATGTTTAAAGATTTTATTTTCTATTAAGTTCTTCAGTACAAAATTTACGAGTTGCGTAATAGAGATGCCGTTTATTTCATTTCCTTCATTTATATAAAATGAAAGTATTGGATTGAAAGTTTTGAGCTTTCGTTTTCTGATATATTTAAATGCTTTGGGATGCCATGAATATGATTCGACTATTAAGGAGACTCTCTTTTATTCTGCCCGTGTGTTAGAAAAAAATTGCACTCAAGAACATGTGCATATTATTTCATCAAATTTAATATTCCGTTATATATGTACACAAATTTGTGCTAATTACATCTTTTGTGTATATTGCTAAATATATCACTAAATAGAGTGAACTGCTATGGAGGGTTATTAATGATTCCCTTAGTAACTATTCATTATGCATACAGTAGATATTAGATATTCAATTAGACTGTCATAAATTAGCAAATCATGGAGTTAATTAATTTCTCTAGAAAAAACTTCAACTTATTTTAAATTTACACGTTGAGATTGTTTGTATTGATGTATATTTTATTAAATCAAAATTGTTATGGATTCAATCAGTTGTGTTATATTACAATTTCTTAACTCTTTAAATCCCAAACTTAAAAAAATTGAATGACCTTAGAATCAATAGCCCAAAATATTGGGGTTTTTTCGTTCCCTACTTTTTCGAAAGAAGTGGAAATAACCCCACTGCTTTCTCCCTTCATTCAAATTTCCTTCTTTCTTCCTTCACAGGACAGGTATTAAATCCTTCTGTTTATCATTGTAACTATTGCACCAGTTACTGAAAAAAATCCATGTTTCCCCTTCTGTACTGTCCTAAAAAGCCCCACATATTACCCCATCCATCACTGAGAGAGACCATCCCCATGACAGCACACCAACTTATTTAGGGGAAGGAAAATTCTTTCAGCTATCGAGGACTATTATGGGTTTCAGAGCTTTCGGATGATTTCGGCTATTGCGGAACTCCAAAGGTCATAATTTTAACATTAAACTCTTATCGGTGTTATGCTCTATACTGAGACATTTGAGGAAAATTGTATGCTAAATGTTATTAACGCTGGAGTCCTGTATTCAAATATATTTTTTCAATTGCGAAAAAAAAAAAATATTTTATATAGTCTGATTATGTCTTAATAAGTCAAGAAAAGTTTTTATCATCTCACTCTTGTCAATTATTATGTTTGCATACTTTAAATAATAAGCATCTAATATGTGAAATTTGGCGTGTGCATGCAAAAGCGTACATCCGATTACGTCTCACAGACGCTGATAAAAAAATTTCATGTAATTCGGGAGAAATACCGCATATCAGTATCCCCAACTAAGCAATATAGTTCAAAACCTAATCAGCACCGATTTATGTCAAATTTTAGCATAATGTGGAAATTTAGGAAATTCTATCCCATACATGTCGAAATATAGTTGTTGAACAAATCGAGAAAAGCACTGCGTAGATACTATATATACCGTGCCCTGTGTTACAACATAGAAAAGTACCAAGGTTCGATTTATGCCAAGACCAATTTAATATGAATTTTGATGAATTTTCGCGTAATACTTTTTGGTTGGAGAGGCTATAAATTCTGTGTAAATCGGAAAAGCACAGGCATAGAGAAAATTTTTCCAAAAAATGATAAATCATATTCAAGTCATCCCGAAATCTGTCAATCCTTAAAATAAATCAAAGTCAAAAACTTTCCCGATTAAATTATCTTCTAGTTGCAAAATCTACTAACTATGAAAAAACATATATATTTTTAATATTAAAATATATAAAACAAATCAGTTTATTCCGAACAGTCTGGAAACGGTTGAATAACATACATCGGATTGCAAAACGGAAAAGTGCATGTTCATAATTTTTGAAAAATCTATTTAGGGATAACAAAGTTGCCCTCACCCAACTCTGCCCGCCCCGGGGGCAAAGGAAGAAAACTTTGAGATCTTAGATGATAACTCTCTTTTTTATTGCAGATTTGGATTCTACAGGAAAAATGCATAACTTTTATATTGAACTTTTTCTTCGGAAAATCGTAGATGTTGCTGTAATCGAGTAAATTGCAGTGAGAACCGTTTCCATTGAAAAGTCTGGAAACGTTCAAATAACTCTAGAAATGTACATCTGATTGAAAAACGGAAAGCTGCATGTTCAATACTTTGGAAAAATCTGTTTAGTGATATCAAAGTTGCTCCCCCAACTCTTCCCCTTCTAGGGGAAAGGAGGGCAACTTTGAAATCTTAAATGATACCCCTCCCCCCTTTTATTATTGCAGATTCGTATTATACTGGAAAATATACGTAACTTTTGCATTTAATATTATATATATATATATATCGCATTTCAGATTTATTAAGATTATTTTGAAGAGTTTTATATTCATAAATATTTAACTTTTTTTTTCATTCACAATCCATATATTTTTTCATTCATAATATTTATTTATATATACACTGCTCAAAACAATTAAAGGATATTGCAGTTTTAGGTGGATTTTGTATCTGGAAAACTTTTTAGCTGATTGATACATGGTCGACAGACATAGTAGGTTATATGAGAATAAATTACACATGTTTGGCAGAAAAAAATGCATTTTATTGCGCATTTGTGTACAAAAGGAAAAAAACACAATTTGTGCATATGAGAAAAAAAGAATAAGAAAAGGTGTTTTCTTCAAAGAAAATCATTTTCAGTAGGGGGTATGGTTTCCACGGGCGGCCAGCAACGTTGAACACCTTTGAGGCATGGACTCAATGAGGCTATTAATGACGAGTTGGGGTATTCTGCCCCACTCTTCCAGAAGAGCTCTTTCCAGTTCTTGGAGAGTTTGTGGGGGTTGTTGGCGGCCAGAAACTCGTCTTCCTAGAGCGTCCCAAACGTGCTCGATTGGCTTCATGTCTGGAGAACACGCTGGCCATTCCATTCGAACGATTCCTTCCTCGAAAAGGAAATCCTCTACCAGGTTTGCACGATGTGGCCTGCAGTTATCGTCCATTAAAATGAAGTTATCTCCGATTGCTGCAGCGTAAGGGACTACAATAGGTCTGTGGATCTCATCCCTATATCAGCGACCAGTCAGAGCTCCATCTCGAATGATGTAGAGGTCAGTGCGCCCGTCAATGGAGATGCCACCATACACCAACACTCTTCCACCGACAAATCTGACACTTTCGTGCACGAACGCAGGATTATTCCTACTGCCACGGTCCCTCCAGATGAAAATACGCCTATTATCCGGATGCACAGAAAACGGGACTCGTCAGAAAACAGAATATTGCTCCATTCATTTCTCCTCCAGTTGACATGCTCGGTTGCCCACTCCATGCGGTCGCGACGATGCCTTGATGTTAATCTAACACATACCATCGGTCGGCGAGCATACAGACCTACAGCATGGAGCCGGTTTCGGACAGTCTGAGTTGAAATCGTGGTGCCTGTAGCCGAGCGAAGGTGTTGTTGGAGAAGAGTAGCGTTGATGTTTCGGTATCTCCGAGCTGTTAACGCTAAATACTGATCTTCATTGGGCGTTGTTGCCCATCTACGACCTTGCCCTGGTCTTCGGCATGCACATCCACTCTCCAAAAAACGGTTCCAGATCCTGGAAATGACACTTTGTGACACTCCAATGGCTTGAGCTACTTCGGCTTGAGTTTGGCCCCCTTCTAACCTATCAACAATTCTCCAAGCTTCTGAATCTGTCAAATGACTTCGCTGAGACATCGTACTCATCGAAACAAAGCAATCACTGAATGCCGATCATCCTTGTCTTCATTCTCTTTTATCCAGTTGAAAGTCAAATTTCATTCGCTGCCGCTGAAGTGACGTTTTTGACGTCGAACTCAAAATTTGCATACTCCACAGTTTGAAAACCAGAAAAATTTGCATTTGTGATTCTCTTCTTCTATTTTCGGCAAAAAAAATTTCGTTTATATCTTTATTTTATATAAAACTTCAAATATCCTTTAATTGTTTTGAGCAGTGTATTTCTTACATTCTATTTATTTAAAGTAGGATGATATATTTTTTTTTTGTTTTCGATAGAGCAGCTCTTAAGCTTTGACATACAATATGAAGAATTCAAACGAAGAATTTTTTCAACCACTTCATGTTATTTTAAAAATGAAAGGGATAAATTTAACAATATTTAATAAAACTATTTTTATGCTATTCGTAATTCTTTTATGAATCATTTCGTCTGCATATTGTAAATTAAAGGCATGATAAGAATGCATATGTAGAAAGTAAAATACGTGTGCAAACAGAACAATACATGCAACTTATGAGATTTGTATGTCTGCTAAAGCAAAATTTCTAAATGCTTTTACTTAAAAATAGCAGTTAATAAAATGATAAGAAATAATAGTAAAGTCAGTAAAACCTTACAGTTCATTTTATATTTTAAATGAAACTTTGGAAGGTCAATCTGTTTCCTTTAAAAACTGTAAAAAAAAATGGAAGAAAATGCAATTATTTTTTTCTTTCTGAATCTCGAAAAACTAGAGTTCTTTTACTATTTATTTATACTGTTAGACAAATGTAGTTTAATTAACTATTAGAATTGATTAAAAAATATATTATTATTTCTTTCATGTCCATTGCAAAATTATTTACTTACTTAGGTGAATAAAAATATAATGAAAGACATTTGTAACTTAAAAAATCTCAAAGATTTAAATGAAAGTATAAGAATATTTAAATGTCAGTGAGTAATAAGAATATTTAAATGTTAGAATATTAGTAATATTTAAATGAAAGTCCATTGCAAATATATTTACTTTCTTAGGTGAAAAAATATAATAAACGACATTTATAACTTAAAAAATAGCAGAGATTTAAATGAAAGTGGATTTTTCACCAGCAAAATTTTTTGATTTATTTTTCAAGAATTCATTTTATACAGATTTTCTTAAAAAGACTTTTTGTATAATTTTGTATAAAATGATGTATGTTTTAAATATAACATTTCTGTTTTCGTGTTTTTATATTTAGTTAATTTTTACCACTTTCCAACTGAGTTGAAAGTGGTAAAAATTAAAGGCATGATAAGAATGCATATGTAGAAAGTAAAATACGTGTGCAAACAGAACAATATATGCAACATTTATTAGGGTTATTTTTTAGCAACATTTTTTAAGGTTATAAATGTATTCTGTTACATTACAGTCAATGGGAAAAAATCGTTTCAAGTGCATTTTGATGATGCTACGCCATTTGAATCATGATTAAATTGATACAAAATTATGAAGCGCACTAAATCATGCTTTTTGTAGAATATAGGGCACAAAGACTTTATTATTCATTTACAGTGTCCGTCATTTAAAGTCAATTCCTGTCTGCCTCGCTGTTTTTCTCATCGACACCTGATGGTTTCGAGATACGTGTTACTTAACCCTTCTTTGCATTGTGATGGAAATTTCCATCACTGTTTATGTAACTTTTAATAAATAAATCAACTTCTTCGCCACCACTATATTTATATAGAAATATTAATCTAGTAAATTTCCCGCGAACTATGTTGCTTAACAAAGTTAAAATCTATCTTCTGGTGTCTGGTGTCTAATATTTAATATATGTATAAAAAAACAATTGTAAAAGAAAAACTCATGCAAAGAAGGGTTAATCAATTGTCGGTTTCTGGAAGTGTTCACAGTCTTTTTTCTGCTTCTTCCCGGTCGCTCTCCTTCATGGGCAAGCTCCTTTTATCTCTTGATTGCTTTGGTAATGGTTGGATAAGGCACTAAAAGCAATCGAACAATCACACACACACGCTTTCCTTGACGATGACACTCTAAAAACGCGTTCCGTTTGTTTGAAAATCCTATTAAAAAAGTTACCGTTAGAACATAGATCAATAAGAGAAAAAAACTGAGAATTGAGTAATAACAAAATCCTCAACCGTGACGTTACTTCTAGTCATCATTACATTATTTCTGGTCAACCTGTAAAATTCATTTTTAAATATAATCCTTTACAACTCAAAAAAATATTTATAATCCCCCTGTCTGTTTTATAAGTATTCTGTCTTTTGAAAGACCAACATTATTTTTCTACTCCATATAGCATTTTTTAAAGGAACTTACAGCTTTGATGCAAATGTTGGTATTAAATCAAAAGGTAAAAGCGTTAAAGGCCATTATTTTTTTTTCAATTTCACATTTTCAAAAGAAAGCATTCATCATTAAAATTTAAGGGGTTTCTTAAAAATTATTTTGACTAATAAAATATTCCATCTATATTAATGTTAAATAAAATCTTAACATTTAATTGAATTATTATGTTGTTTTGAGATAAAATATCAACAAATAAATTTTAATAATGGAAGCAACTATCTGATAAATTCATCTATTTAATATATTATGCTATGTTTGGTTTTTAATTAAACGTTTTCATTAAGTATTTTGATTTTAATATTGTATTAAAAATTATGTATAATGGTTAATACTGAATTTTAAATATTTAAACAAAGTAAAAATACATTAACATATTTATATCTACCCTATATATGTAAAATCCTAATGAAACAAATTTGTGAAACGATTTTATGAAACGAATTTATGAAACGAATTTATGAAACGATTTTATGAAACGACTGATTAAACGACTGATTATGTTTCAGGGCTATTTTTAATAAAATATTAAACGCTTGATGGCGAAATTAATACCAATTGTCCATAAAAATCCGCGGATGTCAAAACTGGTAATAGAATTTTGAAATTGGATTTAGTTTTCGAGATATTAATTTTTTTTTCTAATTTTAATGACATTTCTGTAATGATGGCAACTAATTACTCTGTTTTTTTGGGACAAAAAAGAGAAAAAAATGAAAAGGATCCCGATAGGGATTATTGATTTCTTTTTATTTGTCATTTTCAAATTGAAATTGAATTTATCTTTTATTTCAATCGATAATGAAGACAAGATTGTGATTAAATTATGTTTTTCAGAAAATTTTGAAAAAAAAATCACATTTCTATCGTTAGGATTTAATTGTCTGTCAGCATTTAATTTAATTTATAAACTGAAAATATTTTGAATAAATTCGTCCAAATGACGTCATTTATGTAAACGCAAAAGAAAGGAGCAAAAAAATATTTATACAATTTGTTTAGCGTAAAATGTCATTTATCCTATTTTATATATAATCAGAAGTAATTTGTATAGAAAAACAATAATAATATACGTATAATTAAAATACGCATATAAACAAAAAAATCGTCGAATTTGTTTCCATGGCTGTTTATGTCATTTGGCACCAACATCACTTTCTGATGCCCGAATTGCGCCAAGCTTTTTAAAAAAGCGTCAAGACCCCTATAATAGAAAAGCACCAAACGCTCATTGGGTTTGTTTTCATAACTTTTGGCAACAAATCTATGTATATTAACGAATCTATCCCTTTTCGAAGCTCGAATTACGCCAAACCTAAAAGCAAAGGATCCTATACTGGAAAAGTACCCGAATTTCTTATGGACAACATTCAAGTGACATAACAAGGTGTAAAATTATCGCGGATAGCAAATTTGTTTAAATATGTCATCAATTGATGCCGAATAAATGCATGCATGTATGCACAAAATATTTAGGTAATTTTGTATGATAAATAATTATTAGAAAATTTGTATATACATATTAATTAAAATAAATAATTTACATATTTAAAATAACATGAAAATGTGCATGATGGTGCACTAAAATAGAGAGAAAATTAAAACCTGTTACTGAAAATGTCTTTAACAGTACTTTTCAATACCGTAGTTCTTAATGTTATTCACAAGCAGATGGAATTTTTCTCATCCTTAAACACAAAGGAAGAATAGAATACAGATCGTTGTTATATAGCCACAATTTAAACCTAACCATTTTATACAAGCTGGTTTTCAAGTTGTAATTGATTTTACTTATCAATCCCGAAAACAGTCGTCAGTTGTCGCAACAGCTGTGTATGAGGCCATGGTAATAAAAACATGCCCCATTAAAACGTTAAAAGCATGGCAACCCAATTACAGATTTACCAATATTTTTAAAACAAAGCACGCTGTCATGTTTTTAGAGGCTTCGAAGTCTGAGCGGGGGTTGGCGAGCGTAGCTCGCAGGAGGTAGGCCCCCTAGTATTTATATATATATATTTTTTTTTAAATAAGACAAAGGAAAAACTAGTTTAAAATTTCATACGAAGCTAAAACGAACAAAAACAGTAGAAGAATTTGCGTAGAATACTTACACGTTTTAGCATGCTTTGGATTTTGTAAAAATATTACTATTTTTATTTAAAAATGTATAATGTTCAAACAATATAAACATTTTTTCAGGTAAGTTTTAATTAAAAAATGAATGATTCGAAGTTTTCTTACCAAGTTTTTATTCTACTCGAGTCATTCTATATTTACTCTGTGATAGGTCCAGATGTTATAATTAAAAAGGGTTTTCGATGGCATTTAAATGAACCGTTCTCGTATATCGCCAAAATGAATTTTATTAAATTCAAAATATCAAATTATATAAAAAAAGTGTTTCTGGATTAAATGAGAAGTCACTACAATACTTAAATAATTCGATTCTTTTAGCTTGTGATAAATATTAAATTACAGAGTAGTCCAGAGATTTACAATATCCGCTGTTTACGACAGAAAGCAAATACAACGTCCACAACAAAAGGAATCGGGAGAAATGAGTCCTCGCTAACAGAGCACTTCCTAAACAATGTCTAAGATGATAAATCTTTTGAAAAGAGGGCGGGAATAAATATCTTCGCCGTTCTTACTGTAATAGAAACTGTCGGCGTTTAGTACAATAGGATGTCTTAGTTATATATCTCAACCTTGAAGCATTAGCCAGGATAAACTCTTCCGTCGGGGGTCAAAGACTGCTGCTCGAAAATATTCACCCGGAGCTCTAATGCTCCGATTTTCCAGGATCAGATTGCCTGAATCCTAAGTCAGTTCTCTAACTGAACTGACTAACTGACTCTGTCCCTGTCCTTCTAATACATCTCTTGATCATCATCTAAAATAATGGAGGTCCCTCTAGCCAATAGAAGCCTTGAAAGGTGAGATCATTGACAAGGTCAATTATTATTGGAGAAAGAAGGTTCCTCCCTGTGTTACACTGATATCGCTTTCGCTTTGGGACCCCACTTTTCTCGTGGGAACGTACTTAGAGATGAAACGTTTTGCCCTGAGTACTTTTATTATTCCAGCTGTCTCAAAACCTTCAAGATGGAAAATTGGTTATGATAGAACGGAAGTTTTGATGTGTACCGGCCGATTTGTGGAGTTAGTTTAAAATTTGAGGAAAATCTATAATATATGGAAATTTCCTCTACCTGGATTTATACTGCAAAACTGGTTTCGAGTAAGATATGGTAAATTTCTCACAATTTGTTAAATGACGTCTGAAATGGTCACAATTGTTACAGCGAAGCGTGAATAAATTGTGACTGTCAAGTGACAGTTTTGATAATTCTTCCTGATTGCTCATTCGGAGAATTCACATTGAAACGACACTTTGGACAGTTTGTTAAGGAAAGTTTAAATGCTTGTATTAATTATGCTCTGAAATATTCGTACATTTCAATGTGTTTTCAGTTCATCTAAATTTGGACTTGAATTCAGTACATCTTCCAGATAATTAAACTAGAATTTTTAAACAACGACAGAGGATCAGGGTCCATAAGCCGTGTTTTTGGCCCATGAAATAAGCGTAAACTCGATTTTGTTATACTGACTTAATTATTTCAGTTTTTAATATTGGATGGTTTATCCTGTACGATTTCAACAATAGTTTTTGCATTTTGTTCGGATTTATATGACTTACACAAGCTCAAAGTTCGTATTATTCGTAGTTTTTGATGAAAATTACGCAATTTCTCCTAATTTTACCTCAATTCTTTATATGAGTGCAATCGTGCAACTCTTTCTTCTTTACATATATTATAAAATACATCAAAATGTACAATATATTTAAAAATAAAAGTGTTGCAAAGCTGCGCTCATAGTAAAATATTAAATAATATATTAAAAATTGAGGTAAAATTAGAAGAAATTGCGTATTTTTCATCAAAAACTACGAATAATACGAACTTTGAGCTTGTGTAAGTTACATAAAAATGAACAAAATGCAAAAAATATTGTTGAAATCGTACAGGATAAAACTTCTAATATTAAAAAGTGAAATAATTAAGTCAGTATATCAAAATCGAATTTTAGTCTTATTTCATGGCCAAAAACGCGGCTTATCGAAACTGATCCTTTCCTCAATTTTGTTTTAATAATTATTAAATTTTGTATTGCATACGATACGTATTGTAGAAAAGGAAAACAGACATAGAAGAGAGTTAAATAAGGGAAAAAGAAAGAATCTCAAAAATGTCAAAACATCCGAATAAATGAAAAGGCCATTATGTATAATATTTTTGTTTGCAACCCCCACCACCCTCAAAAATCAGTAATATTTCGTTCATATTTAGCATTTGAATTTTTGCAAAACATGTGTAATAGTTTAAAATGGAATCAACGCATAAAATTATACTTGTGGAGATTTGATACTTTTGTAATTTCAAGTACCGTTTTGTACTATTGTTGATAAGAGTAGTAAATAATTTTCAAGACTGCTATATTATCAAGAAAGACTGCGATTTAAAGCTCATAAATCATATTTTAAACTTGAGAACACTTAAAAGATAATGAAACATTCAATCTACATTAGAAATTGTTTGTATATCAGATATCAACGTAAAAAGAAAACAATTGTTGTCATTTTATTTCAAGAAGTTTAATAAAATCTACAAACATAAAATTGGAAACAAATAATGTTAACAATGAAAATATCATAATAATATTGTGCTTCTATTTAATAGAATATTTATTGAAACTTTTAGATGTTATTCTACCTGCTCTACCAGAAATAAAAATATCTAAAATATAATATAACATTTCTACGAACAATGATTCAATTTGTAATATGAAACATTGTATTTGTATTGTGTCGTATTATTCTTTTTTTCATGCACAAAACGTAATAAAAATGTATTCGCTTTTAAACGAATTTAAAATTAATCTTATGGAATATATTATTTTATTTTGCAAGTAACAGAATTAATTTATTTGACCAGTGCGTTTCCAATAATTAGCTAATCAATTATTAATCTGAAAATTAATCAATGTATTGTATGTAATTTTATTACTATATATGCTGTGATAAAAATAACAAACAAAATATTTTAGTAATTAGTATACCGAATAATATTGAAAATGCCCTAACTTACGCAATAATAACTGGTATAAACAAACTGCTTTGCCGTTTGTTTCGCACACAGATATTCAAGGAGAAAACAATTAATATAATGTACTAAATCAGTGTGTTTTCATTTAAAAATCTTTGAATTACTTAAATATTATTGTATATGTCTAATTTATTTTATTGCATTAGCTTGAATCTATATGGTTCAAATATACTTTATGTAAATATACAAAATGTATGCATCCTTGTTAAAACGAAGCTTGAAATATATGTCTATGTTGTCAATGAGTTACTTCTAACATTTATTGTCTGAGTGCAACGAAGACTCATACACAGCGCAGTATTACTTTGCCCCATATATAGCTACGATGGATATTAAAACCTTTCGTCAAGCATAACTCAAAAAATATTTAACGGATTTCGTTCCAATTTTTACAGCAGGTACCTATAAAGGTGACAACGACGTCTATTTATTACCAAGAATAAATGTCAAACCGTTTGGAAATTATATTTAAAAAATAGATAAAAAAGCACAATTAAAGTACATACGTCACTAAAATTTTGTGTGTACGTCATTTTCACCGGCGGGAGATTTTCGTAGACAATCGTAATTGAAAAGTTCATGGAGTACACGGAGCAAAAAAATACGCACGCACTAATATTCAGCACAATAAAATATATTTCAATTTAGTAGAAATCGAAAATTAATATGGATTTTTTTTTCTGTTTGAAAGAAAACCCCCGCAATAATTTGGTAGACTTGGTATTAGAGATTTGGCGCAAATCTCAGCAATAGCAGCTTTTTTTATTAAATAAAAAGTGTAAATAAAAAAAAAAAAAAAAATCTTTGGTGTTTAAATAAAAGGTTTCGATTTATGGCATTATTTCTTTTTTTTTTCTCTTTTTAGCATTTTAAATCGGATTAATGAAAGGCATGTATTTTAAATTAAATGAGTGAAAGGTTTATATTTAAATGAAATGAATTCAATATGAAAATGTTATAGGGACAATATTTGGCGATTTATCAACTGCGCCAGGATAACATAAAAGTACCAATATATCAAACGGTATGTATTATGTGAAATGAAACAATTATAATTATAATCACCCATCGTACAAGAAAAAAAACTAATATTCTGCATTCAGAGGGAAAAATCCATCTCCTGTGCCGTAAGATTTGGCGAGTTCTTTTTTGGTGATAAGTTTTTCGATGTGATTGTTGGGATCTGCAGGACTTGGCTTACTTTTTCTAAATCTTATTTTTTTTTCAGATGTAGTATTATGTAAATATATTTTTTTGCAGATATTTTTCTATTTTGTATATTTGGCATTATATTTTGTATTTGGCATTTGGAAAAGAGATTTTTACCTTTTTATCTGTGCCTTCGGAAATATTAAAAAATAAAAAAAGATTTACATATTTCAAGCGTATGTTTGCATTATTTTACAAGCGTATATGTTTTGCATTTTTATACGGACCACTTCTCCATTTTTAGATTTTAAATGCTATTTATTATTTACTAGCCGTTTATTAATTGTTTACAATTTACCCCCCTGACAATAACAATTATTTATCACAAAAATGCCTCTTAGGTCCGTTAAATAAGTTTGTTTGTGTATTTTCATTACTTATTAAAATATCGAGTATGGCAATAAAATTTTATTTTAGCATCGTGCTTAAATTTTTAAGATGGTGCAAAAACATGTTTTAATAAACGTATGTTTGTAAATATTTGAGAAACATGTTTTACCGCTCTCTTGAAAAATTTTGTAAAATGCTAAAACTACCTTTTGGCACCATTTAAAATTTTTTTCGCCAACCGACATAGGATACGAAACTTTTCCCCATTCAGATACACATGCAAGGCTGGTCTCAAACAAGAGTAAAGCTAGCAACAATATTGTTTTAACTCTATAAGATTTACAATAACTAGAATTATAAAATTTGAGCGAAACGAATGATATTAAATGCTCCGATTGGCTTTGGGCCCAATTACGAAAGTTTCTGCTAAAAAACTGTAGAAGAATAACATTTGTTTCAAATGAATTGTCTTTGTTTCAATGAATTGTCTTTGTTTCAATGTCTACAAGGTATTAGTTAATAATACAAACAACACTAATGGCATGGAGGCAAAAGTTTTAATTTAAATGTATACCAGTGAACCCGTGCGAGGATTTCGCACTGCAGTCGAATATTTTTTAGATGCTGGTTTAAACTTTTAAAGAAAAATTAAGCATAAAAATAGCTGCAAACAACATTAATCAAACCAAAATATCATCTCATTTATTCCATCAAAGTTATACTAAAAACTGATCCATTATAGCAAAAAGCACGCTCGAGAAAAAAATTAATAGTCGTATTTTAACTGCATTAGAGGACGACGTCACTCACTTCTGGAAAAACTGACAAAAACCTTTCATTTCATTTAAGAAAACAATTCTGATTTAAATTTTAATTAACTGCAATTTTGCTTCGATCGATTGATGGTGTTTTTTTTCCTCTAAACATTTCAATTTTTCTTTTTAATTATAAATATAAAATAAACCCGTGCGCACGTATCACACTTTATACTTCTTGTACTTATTACGTATTCTACGCATTATGTATTACGTAAATAAGGTACTCTTATTACGTATGCCACGGTTGTACTATTTATTTTTTTATAATCATGGTTGAGCATCACATAATGCGGTGTTTTAGTTTTGTGGCAACACTAATTTGAAGAATCATTTCATTTATGAAAGCAATGCCGATTTAATTTTTAATTAACAAAAATTTTAGTCAAAAAACATGTTTTAACGAAATGTAAGTGTGCTATGTCAGAAGCCTGTTTAAAATCCTTTCATATGGTATCTCATTCCTTCTTCTGCGTTTTGTATATGCTTAGAAAAAGTGATGTTGACAGCAGAAATAATATATAGGATATTTGAAACCCTTCCCCCCCCTACCCCCCCCCCCAAAAAAAAAGAAAAGAAAAGTTACAGTAATGAATTTACAATGGCGTTAAGCCACGCTTTCTGACATAAGCAATTGGCTGCAAACGCGATAACGAAACTTTCACTTAATGTAATAACATGCAGCTGATATAGCCCTCAGGGTACTTTGCAGTTATACAGACCTTGTGGTTTTTTTAAAAAGCTTGAGACAATTCAGGTTTAAGAAGTTGAGAATTACTGTCAAAGGATATAAACAACTATGAACACAAAACTGATGAATTATTATTCAGGTTTATGTATGTATTCAAAAAAATTGCACCTGATTACACTTATTAGATAAATTACTTATGTTTGCATCTAATACCCAGCAAACATGACCAGCATAGCCCAGAAAAGGGCCAATGTGTTTGTACCAAAAATTACAATGCTGCCCCAATACCAGTTAGCCGTAATGGCACCGTTAAAAAAGTGTCCGTCTTTAATTTATTGGCCCTTAAGTGCGGACATTTACTGGGCAGATACCGTAATGCCAATACCATTAATAAATGCATTAATGGAAGAGTGTTGGTCCAGTATATGTATTTATCATTACTTAAAGGGCAAGTACAGGCCCAATGTAGGAAATTTTATTTTCATCACAATTTCATGAATGCTTCAAAGGGTAAATATTGGCCCAATAAGGAATAGCCATACATGATTGAATCTACTTAGCTGGCCCAATGAAGGCTATTTAAATCAGTATCTAGTATTTTTCAGTGCTTTATAGGACATGTATTGGACCAATATTAAAGGTCATTAGATCATATTATGCAGAAAAATGTGCACTATACTCATTGACCTCAAAATTGAATTTTAGACCATACTAAAAGGTGTATAGTTTTAATAAGGAAATTTATAATTTTTAAACAATTGTAATAGGGACTAAAATTTGATTACAATATTGTAATCAAATTTTAGTCCATATTATAAATGTTTAAAAATTATAATTTTCTCCTTAAACGCAAAGGGGACAGTAACCTTTAATATGGTCTAAAATTCGATTTTGAGGTCAATGAGTAGTAGTGCACATTTTTCTGCATAATATGAAGCCAATCTTCTGAACATACAATAATTGTTAATAGAGATATAAAGAAATTATAGTGAATAAGAACAACAAAGTGCTTAAAATTACTTAATTTGCAACAGGATTTTTATAAAAATTAAATGGTTACCGATGAATCACAGAATAGTTCAGAATGCAATTATCAAAATTTGGTTTTCACCATGAAAACCACAGTTAGAAACATAATTTTTGAAATTTTAATGTATGATAATCAAAATAGGGAACAGATGTGTTACACTCACGCAGAGATGTTTGGCGACTTTTCGGTTGGCGCGACTTTCAAGCCCGTGCCATACCAATAACTCAATACAATAGCTAAGTTACCATTAAAAGAAAAAATCCCCTAAATTTGGCGACTTTTTTCCTTTTTATATCCGATTAAAAATTTTTAAAACTGTGCATGAATGTATGACATCATAGCCCAAAATAGTTTTGTTTAGCTTTAGTGTGTTTATAGTATAAATTACACTTATTAAATGTGTGGGAGAGGTATAAGTAAAAATTAACTTTTTTACTCACTGGCCAGTACATGGATTTTTTTACTCGCCAGTGTGTTTCAGCACTGGCCAATAACAAATTTACAAATACTTGATAAAAAATTTGCGAAATTTGTCAAACTTTTGTGGAATAAACAGCGAAATTCGTCAAATGACATTGGGAAAGAAATCGGGACATTCGTCAAATGGTCTCGGGAAAGAAATCAGGCATTGCAGGAAAAAAATTAATTTTGTCTAACTGTCGTGAAAAAATTCGAGAAATTTGTCTAATAGGTTCGGGGGGGGGGGGGGAATCTCAAAATTCGTCAAATGATCTCGGGAGAAAAATAATGAAATTCATCTAACAATCCCGGAACAGAATTGCAAACTTCGTCGAACGGCAGCGAAAATAAAGTGCGAAATTTGTCGAACATCAGCGGAAAGAAAGTGCGAAATTTCTTCGTTCATGGAAAAAATAGTGAAATTCGTTAATCGATAAATCGCGAAATTCGTCAATCGATAGCGGAAAAATCGCAAAATTCATTAACCGATAGTGGAAAAATCGCAAAATTCATAAACTAGTTTCGGGGTAAAAAATTTCGAATATCGTCGAATAGCTTCGAGAAAAAAAAAATCACAACCCGTCAAATAATGTCGTGGGAAAAAATCGGTGAAATTCGCCAAATGGTTTTTTAATTTGTCGAGTGACAGCGTGGAAAAAATCTTTTTCCATTCAATCATCGCAATTGGCGAGTATGACTATTAAATTTGACCAGTGGTGGCAGTAAAGTCAATCGCTAAATTTTCAGTATTACTCGCCGATTGGCGAGTGCTAATTTTCTCCTATAGGGAGAGGGGCATTACAACAACAAAGTACCTAAAATTAATTTGCAGAAGCATTTTTAAAAAAGGAAATGTTTACCGATGAACCAAAGGATATTTCAGAATGCAACTATCAAAATTTGATATTCACTACCGCAAACTAATCCGTAATTTAGCTAAGTAATGATTACCTAGATAATTTAGTATATATACAAATCAAAAATAATTTGTTTCCACATCGATATTATTTTTGATGTTACTTCAATAAACTTACTTCATTTTCCTCTTTTTCGGCACAGCAGCGATACTCTATTCTACACAGAAGCACATCCAACTGTTCTTGCTTGCAGAAGATCACTCATGGTAGTCGTTTGTTACACAATAAAACTACACACTCGTGATCTTCAGAGAGCAATCAAACTGGGATATTCACCAGACAGATTTCTTCATCTGTTTCACTTTTCATAGATAGAGGAAACTAGTTTTTGCCAGAAGTGACATCAAAAATAATATAAATGTTCTCTAGAAAGTGTTTTTACCAAAAGCAGAATATGGTACAATTCAAATTCTCAATTTCAACGAAATTCATCATTCAAGTCTTAGTAAAAAAGTGCAAAATTTATCAGTCAATCACCCGTAAAGGGCAAAATTTGTCAGCCGAACATAAGAGGGAAACAAACAAACAACAACAAAAAAAAAGCCCGCAAAATTCTTTAATCATTCATGTAAAAAATAGCAAAATTCATCAATCGGTAGACTTATATAAAACCAAAAACTTTCAGTAAATCAATTTAATGTTCAATAAAATTACGTGTTATTATATTATTTTGATGATATGAATTAAAAACAGTAGTTTTAAATGATTACCATTTAAATTAAAAATTAATATTAAAAAATAATTATTTTGGTTCAAAAAATAATAAAGCTAAAAATTCATGACAGGAAGGGGTGAATTTTTATCAATTTTTTTGTCAATATATTTAGAAACAACCAAATACTTAATATTGTGACATTTTCGCACAAAATGCCAGTCATTCTGTTAGCAGAAATAATGTGACATTGCTTGTGAAACAACTGAATCACATTTTGTAGGCAGAGGTACATTCATAGAATCGAATTTGAGAAAAAAAAACGAACAAACATGTGCGTTAAAATAATAAAATCATTTTCCCTGTGTCATTTATGTTTTTTTTTTTTCTATTATTATTATTTCTATTTTAAAAATTTTCAGACGACGATTTATTTTTGGCTCGCCGCCAATCAGTGATTGATGTTCATTAAAATTTGATGTATTTTGAAATATTTACATTTAGCTTTAAATCATTTTAGAGAAATTCAATTTAAAATGTTTTCTAACACTATGAAATTATTTAACCACTGCCGCTGGGCTAAAAAGTCACTGCAGCTGCTGATGGAAAACCGATCGCCGCGAAGCTCTAGTCTGCAGAAAATAGAAATAAAATTGCGTAATATCACAATAATATTTTGTGTCTTTAAACTTTGAATTGTGTGCAAACATCATACATAATCACAGCATAAATCATACATAAGTTTAAGAAATATTTTTAATTTTTCAATATTAAAAAAAATAATAAAAGAAATAAAAATAAAACTAGTTGAATGTACCAATCCTAAATCTTTCTTCTACCTCATTTAGGTTTTAAACTCACCAAAAACGAATCAGCACCAATTTATATCAAGGTGTAACTGAATCTGAAGTTTTATTAAATTCCGTGCATTAGTTCTTGAGATATGACTATCGCTAAAATCTTTAAATCCTGAAAAACGCAGCATAGTTAGGCATTAGCACCATCTGTTGGGAGATTTACACCAAAACCTAATCAAAAACAATTTATGTCAACGTCTAACCGAATCTCAAGTTTGATAAAATTCTGTGCATTAGTTCTTGAGATATAGATCGTGAAAAATGTCGCATAGCAGTACCAGATGTCAGGCGATTTACACAAAAAACAAATCAGTACCAATATATATCAAGGTCTAACTGAATGTAAAGTTTTATTAAATTCTGTGCATTAGTTCTTGAAATAGAGTGCTTACAATTTTTTTTAACACACAGACAGACTCACATTTTCTAAAAAGTCAAATCTTGTTCAGGACCTTCTAAAACGTATAAATCCATCAAAAACCGCAAATTTTCATGAATCCAAAACTTTCTTGTAAAGATACAAGAAAATAACTTTTAAAAAATTAAGTTTTTCTTTTCTAAAATATTTTCCATAAAGTTCTGAATTTTCAGAAAAGTTTCCGCGTACAGCGTGCGGCCATGCATCTATATTATACAAATCTGTCAATAAGTAGTGGGAAAAAATTGTGAAATCAGTCAATCGTTAAATACTTCAGCTGGTTGCGGAAAAAAAAGGTCGATCAGTTGGGGGAAAATAAACTGTGATTTTTGCTAATCGGTCAAGAAATAGCCATAAAATTTGCTAATCAGTTGACAGAAAATATCTTAAAATTCACAAATTGGTTGCAGGGGAAAAAAAGCGAAATTCATCAGTGGCTTATCAGAAAGTTGATTGGGGGGGGGGGGGGGGGGATCGTGAAATTCTTTAGTCAGTTGCAGAAAAAATACAAAATTAGTCGATTACGATCAGTCGCGGAAAAAAAACATGATTTTTGCTAATTGCTCGTGTGAAAAAGTCTCAAAATTTGCCAATTGGTAAAAGAAAAATCTCTCGAAATTCGGGTCGCAGGTGAAAATCAGCAGTGGATCCTCGGAAATATTCTTGAAATTCTTTAAACAGTCGCAGGGAAAAAAAATTTCAAATGTATCGATCGGTCACAGGAAAAAATCATAAAATTTACCAGTCAAATGAAAGATCTCAAAAATGTTGTGAAATTTGTCTGTAGATTGTGAGAAAATTGGGAAATTCTTCAATCAGTCACAGGGGAAAAATGCATAAAAAAACCGAGAAATTTGTCTATAGGTCCCGAGAAAAGAATAGCAAAAGTCATCAATCGATCAAAGGAAAGAAAAATCTCAAAAATATTATGAAATTTGTTAATCGTTCTCGAGAAAAGATTGCAAAATTCATCAGTCAGGGAAAAAATGTCACAAAATTAGTTTGTCGGTCGCGAGAAAACAGCGTAAAATTCTACTGATTTAGGGGACTCAAAACAAACCAGTTCAACAAAATATGTCTTTTGAATAAGATGCAAGAGCGTCCCTTTTAAAAACAGTGTTCGCATAGCGGCCCTCTTGTTTTAGAGTCAACACTATATTCATTATTTACTTTCAGATCTTGGGGATCAAATCAAAAATTTGAAATTGTATGGTGCAATAGACTTGCCTCCAACAAATGTTACTCATAACCTGTTAGATTTAACATGTATTCAGTATGAAAGAAGAGCTCATGGGCCTCCACATGGACAGAAATCTATTAGAAAACTGCTAAAAGCCGGATTTATAACTAACCATGCATGGATCAAATTTCTAAACACATTTGCTCCATAAAAGTGATTATCTCAAAATATGTCGCTTCTAAAACTATTGACAGAACTGTGAATTCTTTGTTAATGCCATGGTTTTAAAAATAAATCTTACCACAAAATATTATTTATTTTGTTGTGTGTGTGTCTGTGACGAAACGTCTTTTAAATTTCTATGAAAGGTGAAAGAACATTTTTTATCAGCTGAAGATTCGTTTCAAAACACTGCAAAATATTCGGGTTTTTGGAATAGTTTTTTACTTAATACTTATTTTCATAGGGTCTGATTTGTTGTCGCGATTTACTTTTATTGAAGAGAAATGGATGTTTTCATTGATCAATAGGAAGTTTTTATTGATAATTATGAACTTTACGAAAGACTGTCGACTCCAAAATTTGTATATTTGTGTATATTTGCATTACATAATGTTTGGGGGAGGAGAGGAATAAAAATTTTCAAAATCTTTGTAATGTTTTATATATATATATAAAATTGTTTTTCTGTAAAATTTAAAACTTCTTACAAGAAGCCATCTATGATCAACCAATCAGTGAAGGAGAAAAAAATACATTTGAATTCTATCATTGAAAAAAGAATTATGGTAAAAATGTTTAAGAAAAAGTTTACAAATACTACAAAACACATTGAAATAAAATATTAAATAAATGAAAGTACTTATTCGCATACGATCCTGCTGAAATATAGATTTTTACTGCATAGTTGTAAGGTAAACATTAAGTAAGCCTAACGTGTTTCGAATAAACAAGTCTATCTGAGTTCTGATTAAACTTTTTATAACAGTATCGTTTATAAAGTTAATTCGGTCAGTTGAAAAAATATTTACACGAGCATACGCATACTATACATAATGATTACATTTAAATATATATTTAATTTTAAAATATTCGTTCTTATTTATCCCTCAAAACAAAAGCAACGGCGTAATGTAATGGCGATCGCTTCTCTTTTCGTTCTAATCGTTGAATACCAACGACCCTATGGCACTTTTACAATGCTGATAAGTGTATTAAAATAGAAAACTATAGAAATAAATATAAAATACTAATTAATAGTAAATAATCTTACCTTCAGATTTTAGAAAATCAGAAATCAACAGCCGAACCTAACGGCGCGTAGGGATGGGTAGATCTTCGAAGATTTGCGCCTACTGTTGCCAAACACTAATTGTTAAATATACAAACTAAGGTCTGCTGGTTGGCTGGTTGAACAAAAATGGCCCAATGAAAATCCAGTTTTACTAGAACTTTAAACAGTTTGGAAGTAACGGACCAGTAAAGATTTCCCATCTTTATTTCGTAGCCCTAAAATACTTGAAAGATCCAATACTGGACCAGTATTCCTGAATCGATGTGATGCCGTACTTCAAACATCCAGCAATGGGCCAATACTGTTCAATGGATGTGCCATCACTGGCCATAAATGCCAATATAGGCCCCAAAAGTAGCCAACAGTTCTATGTTTGCTGGGTAACTGGTAAACGGCTTCCGTAAATTAAATGAATTGTTTAAATATTGGGAAGAGGTGGCGAGAGGTAGAAAGACGAGTAAACAAACGAGTAGAGAGACGAGTAGAGAGACGAGTAGAGAGACGAGTAGCGACATAGGTTGGCTGACGGGTAGCAAAACGAATAGACAGACGGCTAGAGAGAAAGGTAAAAAGAGGGTTGACAGAGGGGTAGTGAGATGGGTCACGAGACGGGTAGCGACACCGGTAGACAGGAATGTAGCGAGAAAGGTTGCGAGACGCGTAGCGTGGTAGATTATGAGACGAGTAGAGATATGAATACAGAGACGAGTTGACTGACGGGTAATGAGATTGTGCCGATATGGAGATTTAATGTAAAAGTTATTTTACAGAAGTCATCGAAAGATTTTTTGTACACTTTAATAGTAATTTAGACAACAGTTTTCCAATCTGGTTTGTAGCAAAACATGCTATCAATGTGGTTTGAAGTGTAAGAGTTTCTATAAACAGTTATACAAATAATAGATATATATAATCAAGGAAGAAAAATTTTAAATTCACACACAAAAAAAGGTGCAACAATGAAATTAAATTTGCGTTAAGCCACGCTTGATAGAATAATCTATTGGCTGCAAATCCAATTACGTAACTTTAAAAAGCTTGGCGTTTTAAAAGAACCGGCATTTTTTTTTTTTTTTTTTTTTTTTTTTTTTTAAAGTTTTTGCGCAATACGCGCTTAAGAAAATGAGATTCTTTGCCACATGTTAAAAAAAATTATGACAACACATCTGATGAACCAATCTTTATATTCTTTTCTATTTTTAACAGTGTATATGAATTTATATATGATATTTTGTAATTCTATCATTTAATTTGCTCTTTTTCTTTATATTGTAATTGTTAACCCTATGTTCTCAGCAATATCACTCAGACTAATCCCTTTGAGGGAAGTCCTAGTATAATTAATTAATTGCAATTCGCATTGTTTATCGCTTTTGAATTAGAGTTTTAATTTATACAGTCTTTTTTCATTTGGTTTGATTTTTAAATTAAAATAGATTGGGTAATTTTTTTTTTTTTTTTTTTGTATATTTGATATTATTTTTGATTTTTATCACAAATTTTGGTGTTTGTTTCTTTCGAAGTATTACATAACATTTATTCCCTAAAAATTTTTAAGCACATTTTTACGCGGGGGGGGATCAGTATAATAGGTAGCTTTCCTGTGTTTTCACTAAACAAATCCCTTGTAGATTTACATGAACGAAAAAATGTCCTTTGACTTGAAAAAGTTTGACTATATCATTAATAAACAGAATTTTCACTTTGAGTCCGAGCCTGAAGACTGGTATAAAATCAAGCTCTGGCTTAGCCAAGAGCCCATCTCATCTCTAAAACATAATACTTTAAATTTATAGATAACATAGTGTATATGTTGTTGAAAATAAATAAAGAATTTTATTGTATAAGAACTTTAACCTTTTATTACAGTGACTTTTTCTCACTTTTTATAGTTTGTTATACAGTAGACTTTCAGCATTTCAAATGGTAAGGACACAAAAATAATTTATAATTAAGTCACTGTTTATCTGCATACATAAATTGGTGGCGATGGTGGCTGAAAAACTAAATAACAATACTTTCAATATAGCCACTCTGCAGATATAATATGGTGTCTCAAAACAAAATTTACACTTATGCATGACAATGTCTCAGTCAAAATGGAGTGACATGCATTAGATATGTAATGTTTAATGTGAGCAGGTTGTCACCAGCACCATCTTTTACCCAAATTTCAAACTATTTGAACACAATGAATTTTTAAAAATTTATAGCTTTTCTAATAACAATGCAGGAAACATTTTTTTCTCAATCCGTTTTTATTATTTACATTTCATTAAATCATTTTTCTGGCTCAGTTTATTTCCCCTTTGGGGGAAAAAACAGAAGGTTTGAAGCTTTAGAAAAGATTTTATGGATATTAAAGTTTATCTTAACCTCAGACTCCTCTTTCATTTATTGGTATACACTATTAAGAAGGCTAATTGAAAGAATATGTTAGAATTTTATCAATTATCAAAATTGTTTAGAAGTTAATAGATAGGAATTATACTATCATTCGATCTGTCGGATAACTAAAAAAATCTCATTACAAATATGATTAATGAATATTTAGAGGGCAACAATAAATTGCTCAAAAAAATGGAAATTTCTAACATGTTGACTGGGGAAAAGAGAAATATTTTGTTTAGAAAAAGGAGGTATTAAATTAAGAAGGTCATTAAAAATATCTAAACCTGAAAAAAAGACACTTTTCTAATGCAAATGACTCTTATACAAAAGAAAACAATTAACCTTGCTTAGTATAATGCTGTATCTGCTTGGTATATGAAAGATAAGCAGTTTTTATAAAATCCGATGTAGATATTTATTCTGGCAAAATTATAACCGGGAGGAGAGGGAGCGAGGATTGCTTAAACATGAAAAATAAATTAATAATAATTAAATAAATAATGAAAGTTAAAAGAAAATTAAAAGCTAACAAGGGTATGCCCCCCCCCTTCCTTGATGCTAGCGCCCTTGTAAAGGGTTTGCTTTCGGCATTTTATTGTTTACCGATATCGGATCATATTCGAAAAGAGTATAGCTAATTATCGGATACGGTCGGTACAGTATCGCTGGCGGCGTTGCCGATACCGTATCATATTTGGTTGGTGTGCGGACAATTGTCGGTTTACGATTGGCCCGGTATTTTGCCGAAGTCGGCATTGCCGATACCGGACCGTATTCGGTAGGTGTGCGGATGACTGTCGGAATACAGTCGGCACAGTTTCGTGCCGACGGTACTATCGGCATTGCCGAAACCGGACCAACTACGTGCCTAAACTATCGGGCGCCAGTCGCGCGGCGTATCAAAAAAGTTACGGCGGTGGTACCGGCAACCGGTATCGTGCCGTTACCGCGGGCGACGGCAAGCGGCTATCGCCCGATTGCTTACCGATAGCTCTGTGTTTGCTGGGTATATATAATGTGAGGCAGATATTAAAGGCGAAATCTTTGAATGCCGCTTAAAATAAATAAAATAAATAAAAACATAAAAGACTGGTAACTGGTGCAATCCCTTACAAGATCCAGTTTGTCTCTAATAATCTAAAATGTGATATATAAAGCAAACAAACAAACTGACGACAATGTGTTTTTTTAAACGGCAAGTTATCGGAACATGTGTTTTGGGAGTGTTTGTCCTTCATATCCGCAACGACTCATATTTATTATTATCTCCTATTATGTGTCTTTCTTATTATTATTTCTTATGTGTTTTTTATTTATACGACACATTTTTTATTTAGATTTAGTTATAATATGTTTATTATTGAAGATAATTGATTGAGGAGAAATGAGCAGACAGTGTGAAGTTGGTTTTGGAGTGCAAGGAATGATATATTGCTACACCAAGACCAAAAGTGCGGATATGCATCACATTTGCGAACTCCGTAGAGCTAGTGGCCCACCAGTCCCATCAGGAAAAGTGAAGGAGTTGACGCCATACAAACTCATTGGCATTCGGAAATCTTCGAATTTACAAAATGAGTGACGAAAGTCAGAAAATTATGTTGACAGTGTGACAAAGATATGTGACTTGAACAATAAAGTCTTGGATGAGCGGGACATAAGTATCCTTGTTATTTTTTCTAACATTCCGTTTAGCTAGCTCTGTAGACATAAAACGCTTCCAGGCTGCGTTTATAAGCCAATTTTATTATGTTATTATTGCTTGCTATCATCTTTACTGATAACCCTGCAAGTTTTGTACAAGGTGTTACTGAATCACCTTAGAAAAACCAATATACTCACACATACGCTCACTCACACCTAACACACTCACACGTATATGTGTGTATGTGTGCGTGTAAATATGTAATATAATTAGACAGATGGTTGTTTTGCGAGGAAATAAATATTTTAGAGGACATATATACAGTTTATAAAAATAATGAAATAGAGTTTCTTTATAAGTAAGAAAAAACTATATTATACTCTCCAAATATAATTTTAGAGATAATATTTCTACGCAAAATAAAAGTCAAGTTCAAAAAATTCTTTTTGATTTTTAACAATTACTTTGTGAATGTTGTATACCAAGATAATGTCTTTGAACTTTTATCTTACTAAACAAAACCCTCATTTTTACATTTTTTGTCTCAGAATAGTTTTAAAAATCTCCTATTTTAAAAAGCACAAAAATGTGCTTGTGAAGATAAAACGATATAACGCCATTAAAAAGATAAAAAAAAATTGCTAAAAGCTCATTATTTACAGTATTAATTTCACACGTGTGTAGTATAAACTTTCAACCTTCATAACCGCTCTATCTAAGTTTTTTTTTTTTTTTTTTTTTTTTTTTTTTTTTTTTTTTTTACTGTTTCAAGACATAAGAAAAAAATCGAATGCAATAAAAATCAGATTCTTATTATCGCCGAAAAATAATTAAGCATTAAAAATATAATTACTCTATTATTATGTAGAGTAACTAAACCCAGCAAATTTTTCCGAATTGTTAGGTGTATATGTACGGTACTTTTCAAAGGAGTAGAAATTACAAAAATACTTGTATAAAAATACTTAAAGTAAATAACCTTCTACACTTTTTTTTTATTATTGCTATATTAATGGAACTTTTAGACATTATATTAAATGGATTTATTTAAATCCATGTATATCTTCTTTTTCGATAATGATTAATTCGGAAATATCTTTGGAAAGTGACTTGTAAGGAAATAGGACGTGCAATTAAATAAATTGTTATTACAAATTTTCGCTTTATATGTAATTTATAGTAAATACGAATTTAAGTTTATTTAAGGAAGTTATTCTTTTGAAAAATGTTTTCATCAATAAAAAATTAAGTACAATCGAAAAATCTTACAGTTCCTAAAATTCTTTATAGATTTATCAATGTTCAAACTAAGTGCTATAAATAGTGGTGTTTAAGACTAACTGTTATAAACAGTATTTTATACAAAGAATGTTTCTAATTTTTTGTACACAGTTTACTTTATTTTTAACATAAAATATTAAATGGTGTGAAAAGAAAACTCATGCAAATATTCGGGCAGTTTTCTGATCTTGGTATAGTTTTCCTATATAATATATATATATTTGGTTATTAAATTATTGTTTGGAAATAGTAACTTAGCTTTAAAAAATTACTTTAATATAGTTTTGATATCTAGAGGTAAATATATTGTTTAATTTGTGTACGAGTTAATTTGATGTAAAATGAATTTTAATTTTTTGTAAAAATAAAAAAAACTTTAATATATAAAAATACATATCCACTGTAAATAAAATAATACATATTTTATATTAATTCACATTGATAGCAATATCATATCAAACATCATAATTGAAAAAATAAATTCGGCAGCCAAAACAAGCAGAATTTCAAAATTTTACAAAAGTTATATTGCAGTTGTTACTAGGCTATAGAATTAGTCACTGAAGTTTAAGGCTATATTATTTAAGAAATATACTGTGTGCCTGAGTTTAACTAGATAATAATAAATTTTTACTAATTAGTGTCCGATTAGCTATAAATTATTTTTGATATTTTCCTTTTCAGGCTAAAGCATTCGGCTAATGAAAAACTGTAATTTTCTTTCTTTTCTCTGTACTGGACTATTTTATGCTGTAATATAGATAAAGATAGTCCAGTAAAGAAGAGTTACGATTTACCGGAAATGAAGTTTTCTGCTTTAACTCAAGATCTGAAATAAAGTGAAAATAATGTACAGAGGGTTTGTTTCATACATCCTGAGCTAATAATCGTAAATAAAATATTGAAGACAAAATAACAAAACTTACTTTTAGGAAATACTACTTCTAAAACGACGCTAAAAATATAAGTAATTCATTGTTACAGTTTTTTCGAAAATAAAAGAAATGAGATGGAGTAAATTTTTTTACCTTATTTCATACTAGCTGTTACCCGTGACTTCGTTCACGCAACATTAAAAGAAGAATAAATATATTAATTAAGCAAAATATTTTACTCCCAATAATTAAAAACGTTAATAATTAACTATTTATCACATTTCATAGAAGACAATACGGTATTTATTATTATAGGGACCTTGACATAACTCAGTCTTAAAAAAGTGAAATTTTGTGCCAAATAATCGCGAAAATGAAATTGCAACCAATGAAAAAAGGAGGGCCAAATAAAATCGTGGAAATAGATGAATTGGGTAAAAACAAATGTCAATTTTACCCGATAAACAAATGTACTTTTAACGCCTTTGTGAAACGTTTTAACAGCCATCCTTAAAAAAAAAAAAAAAAAAAAAAAAAAAAAAAAAAAAAAAAAAAAAACATTAGTTAGAAATAGTATATGCTTTTTCTTTAAATTCAATTCTACCTCCTTGGTTTAATATATAGTTGAAACAAATCTTGTTTTCTAAATGACAGTATATTGGCAGGCAATTTTTGTTCTCCAAAATAAATTGATTTCATGCAGTTTGAATATGTGAAAATATGTTTTGTATTTTTCAGATAATTTAGTGAAATCAAGATTTTGTTTTCACCATCTATTCAAAGTGAAAATAAATTCTGTTTTTCAGTTTTAATGAGAAAATGGTGTAAAAAATATACTGATCTGTTTTATTTCTCCTTTTTTATACACAAATATGGAGTGATATACTTTCCGTTTTTAGAGAAACTTAGTTTAAAAAAACGGCATTTAATTTAATTTTTTTAATTCTGAGAGTTTGTGTGACATCCTCGAATCAGTTATAACCGGTATTCGCTAAACCGGTAGTAAACTAACCGGTAGTAAATCGCGTTGCGTTCGATAGTCTAGGAGTAGTTGCGAAATACAAACACACGGTCAGATTTTAATATAATATATTCGTGTTCATTTTCCTTTTCTTAAAATTATGATGTGATTTTTAGCAGAAAACTCGGATACTCATGCGGAACGAAATAACGAAATAACGGATACTCATGCTTAATAATCAGTGTAAATAACAAAACATTTAAATTTTTCGTTATAAATATGGCGACCAATATTCGAAACGGCGAAATATTCGTTATAAATATGTTATTTACTCATCTACTTTCTATACTTATTGATCCTTGTATTATTAATGTAAGGAATTGATTCACACTAATTTTAAAACATATTGGAAAATTTCCGTTTTATTTCAAATATGACGTCTCCTTTTTCCCCAGAGAAATCCCTTTTTAATGACATAATTCTTGCTAATTTTCTTTTCCAGGCAATTAATTTCAATGCTGGCATAGGGAAAATTATGTTACTTTAACGAAATAATATTAAATCTTTAGGTTTTATCAACAAAAATGGAACTATTAACATTCGTCATTTTTTTTTAGGTAATCGAGTTATTTCTTTTTGTTTTAAGAATGAAAAATCACTATTTCTCGCTATCCATGACATCATTTACGACATGGGTAATTTTGCGGAGCATATTATTGACATTTGCTAACCATTTTCTTTTGAAACTTCTTTTTACTTTTTTTAAATTTAAATAAAAAATACGGTATAGTTATATTAGCCGTGCGCAGACGGTAAAACGTCAAGTATTGTTACCATACAAAAGGAAAAAAAAAAGAAAAAAAGTGAAGAAAAAACCCAAGATCATTTTATTTCACCAATCAAAGCATATCCGCTTTATTTTCGATAAATGACTTCATATTCGCCTGTTTCCTATGGTTACGCATATTAAAACCTTGTATTATTATCCAAAACTAAAAAAAGTACGTTTCATTTCTAATAATATTATTTAATCTTCTTCTTAATTCTTTAATTTTTTTAATTACATTTTCATTTTTCCCGTGAAAAATTTTCAATTGAAACTAAATTGTTGAGTAAAAATTACTTTTGGGGGTTTTGAATTAGTTTTGGCAACGATAAAGTATTAGCAACGGTAAAGTAAATTTAACCATTTTAAAATGCTATACGAAAAAATGTCCATTTATTCTCAATGAAAATAACGAAATTTTGAATTAATTTTGAATTTAAGAAAAATATTTGAATAAAACAAACAAAAACCAGCCTATGTTCAAATGAGGGTTATAATCAGCCTATATGCAAAGATACAGGATCATTAAACGCTCCATTTTGACGCTGGCTTCAGCCTAACATTTGCACACAATCAGATTTATAATATTATTAGGATAAAAAATATTTACGATATATATGAAGTTATTCATTTCCATTTGAAATACTATAAAGTATGTATCGATGTTTATTTATTAAAAAGCATTTATTTATGCTAACACAGAAATTTTTCTATTTAAAAGTTTCTTAAAAAATAATATTTCAAAACTAAATAGGTTTTTATTTTAATATTATGTTATATATGTTATTTGTAGCTAATTTCAAAAGGATAAATTGTGTAAAATGTAGTAAACAAGATTAAAAAAAAGAGCATTCATAAAATAGTGTTTGACATTTCATGTAGGTTGTAAATGACAGTTAATAAATACAATATTATCCATGTACATTTTTACCAAAAAATTATGTAAAATATATACAGTCGTGATTCATATAGAAATAAACAAAACTAATATTCAAGTGAAATTTAGAGAAACATCGTAAATTACATTATCTTTAAATAAACAATTGCAATATACTGGTACTTACAAAACAGTTAGGAAATAAAAATTATAGTTTTGTAGACATTTATGGTGAGTTTTTGTTTTTCTTGTATTTTGAGATTTTTTTTTAATACTCAATTTATCGTGATTATAAAAAACATATATATAGTAGACAATTTCCAAAATGAAAAAATAATAAGAAAAAGTAAAAATAAAATCGCTGTTTGTAAGTTTTTAATAGTATTAAAGAAGATATGATATATATGGATATAAAAATATACCACGTATATCCGCGTATAAGAAAAAAAAATTGTAGAACGAAAAAACAAGGTACAAAGTGAGAAGTCGACTTATACGCAAAAATAAATAAATAACCCAAAATTGAAAATCTAACCTTCCCCAGCGCAACTAATCGAAATGCCAATAAAATTGTATACGAGCACTAATGGTAAGATATCACATACGATATAGAAAATATATTTATATATTACAGTGTGTTCGAAAAATGACTGATGGATTTTGAAAGTCAATTAAAATAAAACGGAACGCGATAGAAATGTATCGTTTGTGGCCTTAAACTTGGGAAACCAGAGAATTTTATCCCACCAATTTTCAAATTTATTTAACATTTTCGCCAAAAGGTGGTGCTACAAACTAGCGGTGATACCTAAAAACAAGAAATATCCGCTGTACCAATAAATACACCATTTTCATCAGTGCATACCCTTTCAAAAGCATTCACTAACAGATTGCGTAGCAAAATACTGAAAGAAGATGTGACGGATTCAATTTCTTTGCAGCTCTCGCATACTCGCAGCGCCATCTTTTCGCGAAAGTGTTAACCTAATTTGTAAATTGGTGGGATAAAATTCCCTGTTTTCCCAAACTTAAGACCGCAAACGATACATTTCTATCGCGTATCATTTTTTTCTTTTAATTTACTTTCAAAATCTATTAATCATTTTTTGGAACACCTTATCGCAGATCTTTTAATACCACGATTTAAATAATGCAATCGTCGCCTTTTCATGAAATGATCTTCACAGTCAGTGCAAATTTTTAGGCAAAACTCAATTGGATGAATGAGACAGTTAGTATGGGTTAGCTAAAGAATATCTGGAACAAAATAAAAAGTGCATTTAAAAAATATAAAAACATAGTTTTTTTGTGCGATTCACATGCTGAATATAACAAAGATGCAGTTAAAAATCAAGCTAAAAATGTAAATCACCATGTCCTGTTATTTGGCATTACTGTTTGACCCGTTGTATTATTGCCCCTTCAAATGTTTAATACAGTATCTCAGAATATTGTGCGTCATATAACAGCTCAAGTATACCTCTATATTTACATCCTGATCATCTAAATTTCCCTTTAATATTCGTTGTGTTTATTTTTATATGAATTCTGATTATATACATTATACATTATTTTTGTTGAAAATGTACCTACATAAATTGTATCTATTAACCATATTTACATCTACCTATAATAAATTTCAATACCTACTTTAGAATTTAAACTAATTTTGAGACCGAATTCTGAAATCGGAAAAATTACATTGGTGTGAGAAAAATGCACGAGGCTGAGATACCAACAAAAAACATTATCAGGTCACCCAAAAAATGTTGCATCAGCAACGAACTCCAAATCTGTGTAATTCTTCAGAAAAATACCAATTGTTATGGCAATAAAGAAAATATTTATTTTCCATAAATCAGTGCTGTGTGTGACTGTTTATGACATATAAAAGACACGGTTAGGGGCAAAAGTGAACAAATATTTTCACAAAACATACTTAGGATCTATGAATATAAACATAATAATACCTATTTTGTAGCATAAGAGGTAAAATTTTCTAAATAAAAAAATGTATACTATGAAAGTTGTTTTTAACATTTAAAGTCAACCTTACAGAACTTTGCATTATGTTTTAAAGCAAAATAAATTATTAATATTATTGCACAATAAGTAATGCAACATAAGCTCACAGTCTAAGTGTATTAAGTTAAATATAACTATGCCAGTGTAAAGTTAAATAATAATAACGTCCGTTTATTTATTTTTTTATCAGTCTGTACATTTTACAAATTATCCGATAATAGTTTATTCTACAAAATGCTGAATATCGTGAACAGAATTACATTTTTGCATGAGTAATGGTGATGCCCTAAACAAAGCCAAGAAATATGACATTATATTAAAGAAAAAATATTTATTTTATGTTTGTACTTTTTAATAAGTAATTCTTTGTTTCAGGTTAAATAAATCAATATTTATTTTATTTTTCCTTTTTTGTTTTTAAATTTAAATTATACGCAGGTTTTATACACGATTTCAAACTTTTTGATTTTAGACACTTTTTTGAATATTTAGAGAATTACTTGATAGGTTCTTCTATAAATTCATTAAAAATAAGAACATATTTAACATTATGTTCTTCAGTGAAGATATAATCACGAAGTCAACTGGCGGACCAACAACAGATTTAAAAAATATATTTTTTTAATCACTCTGTAAAATAAATACTCGCAATCACTCTCTCTGTAGCAAATGACTATTTGTATCTTGTACAACATTTCTGTTCATTTGTGAAGAATAGACTGTACATTTTTGGCAATGTAAATGTTTCTTTTTAAACAAATCAAGAAATTTCCGCATGTTTTCTGTTTACAGCATGCAGGTTTTTTAAAGGATTTTATGCCACTTCCAGGAAAATTCACAAGGTACAGTAGAAATGACATATCGCAATTAGAAAATAAATATATTTGATATTTAATATTTTATGAAATATGAGCATTTTTATTAAAAAAATTTTGGCTGTAATTTTTGTTGTTTGTTTTTTAAATAATTTTGTATTTACCTATATAGGGTTACCCATATAAAGAGTCCAATATCGTGAAAATTCAGAAAGTTATTGGTGATATAGTGAGCTGAATTTCATTTTCCTCTCTGTCCAATCAAACTTTCTCTGAAATATATGAGGTCAAGCATTGCTGTATATTCCTGAATTTTTACAAGAATTTATAAAGTAGTTCTCTAGATATTCAACAAAATATTTAAAACCGGAAGTGCTCGATGACTTGAAGCATTTTAGTACATTTACTCCCCAACTTTAAATGAAATAAAAGTTCTAGAAAATGGTAGTTTTCTTATTTCAATTTTTAATAATATTTTTCAATGTATAATTAAGTGATGAATATTATATTCGCAACAAAATTTGCTCATTAATTTTAAAATATTTATTAAAATTAAAGCTTTTATATTTTTGAAAATCTTCTAACTTTCATCATTTTTTTTTATTTTATTTTTTATTTTTTAAATAAAATTTACTTTTAAAAAATTCAAAAAATATAAAATTTCTTCTAGTCAGTCCTGTTTATTTGTTCTATCTATGAAATAGTTTTTTTAATAAAAAAATAATAGTGTTTCATTTTCTAAAAATTAAACTATGACTTTAAACTATCATAAGTATGTATAGGTTTTCTAAATTTGAGAAAGAGTGTGATTCAGATATTGTTTTTCGGACATGCACGGGGACATGTACATACGAAGTTTTAAGCCTATTGGAGCGTATTTCCGAACGGTTGGCCGAAATCCATCTGTTAACTGTGGTATCACGGACAACCCCATGGAGGAAGTCACTCCTTTGGTTAGCAGCTTTAAGTTTTACAATGTTTATGATCATTTAGAAGTGATGTATTGCACAATAGTATTAGACTTGGAGGGATTAATATATACTACTGACCAAAGCAAAACTTGAGTATAATAAAATCAAAATAGAAATAAGAAAAAAAATAAAGCGAATACAAGGTAAAACAATAATGAAAACGGAAAAAAAATAGAAAATAAATAAATATATTTAAAATAGATACAGAGATATTGGTAAAATGGATCAGAGGTCATCGTCTGAAAATGTGTCTGAAAAGTATGGATAATTATTTCTTAAAATGACTTTCTTTTTCTCTAAAAGTTTCATTAGTTTGGATAGTCGATTCAGAAGTACGGGAATTATACTAACATAATTAATCTGGTCCAATATTGTCATATTTCTATGACCTTTTAACGTGATTATATGCTGTTAGCGGACAATCCAGAAAATAGTGCAGTGAGGTGGAGGAAAGACCACAAACACAAAGAGGTGAATGACGTTTACCTATGACGTAAAGATATTTCTGGAATGGGCCCTGTTTTGTATAGAAAAGGGAAATGTATAAATTATGTATTTTAAATCCAATGGGAACACTTGGTAATAGATTATCTGTGTAGCGGTCTGTGTCTTCATTCTCCCATTTTAGCACCGAATTCTTTTTTTATTATTGTTATTTATTTATATTTTAATTAAGAAGCCGGAAATGGAAGGAAGAATGAAGAAACATCTTTATTCTCTATAACACATGTTAATAACACAGCAAATACCAAGCAATCCAAAATTCACTAATAAATAAAAATTCAATACTTCGAAATAATAGAAAATATCCACATGTTGGTAACACAGTAAACATGGTATTTCTTTTATAGCGAAAAAATTTAAATCTTACCTTAACCGCAAATAGGTGACTCTTCTGTCTCCACGTTATTTAGGACTGTTCCGTTTCTATAGGGATGCAGCTATGAAAACAAATGCTCAAGGTGACGGCCAATGTTTATGAGAATATCTATTAGAAGTGACACGAAATTTATCAAAGACGATTTCATTTATAATTTAAGCTACACGATGGTGAACTGCTTTCTTCAAAATAGCGCATGACATCGAACGATATGTAATCAATTGTCACTTTCAGTAGTCCCATAATCAAAATTAACAAAGGGTCTGGAGACAGCTAAAAGCTTTTTTAATGCTGTGAACAGTGTTCTGGCACTCTGGGACGTCAGAAAGCGTTTGTAGTTAATGTATCGAATCGTGTAATATATATATTTGTTTCCTACTAAAAAGTAGTTTAATTTCTCTTCACACTTCCGTGAAAGCCGCATTGTACAACTTCTTTTACTACAACTAAAATTCATTAAGATACAACTAAATGTAAATATATTGCTTGAAGGTGCGTAAAAACATACATAAAAACATTTAAAAGCACATTAAAGTCCTTTAAAAAAATTCAAAACGTTTTCAACCGAAACTCGGTCATCATCAGTGGAAAAACTAAATTGTTGAGTTGAATTGTTATCTCTTTGCGTTTTCTTGCTTGCCCGGAATAAACTATTTTACTTCAAGGGTTTGGAAATAAGGTGGGATGGGAAAGGTAATCAATGATGCATTAATGGAATGCTGGAAGGAATTAATCTTATTTAAGTTAATTTAATTAAGTTCATTTTAAAATATTTTCTCATAAGTGTAATAACATTGGTCTATAATTTTGTTTTTGAAAAAGTTTTGAAAAACTTATATTGATTCTATACATTTTTGGCATCGATATAAAAAATCCCTTGACGTTTCTCCATAACGGACAAGTTTTTCACAATCTCCGCCAACATATGTTACATTTATGTAATTACATTTATATAATTACATGTATATAACCTGCTGAACTTAATAATAACACATACATAAAATGAAAATATTTTACAACAAAACTATAGATATACATATATGTAACGTATAAAATAGATACTGATTCATTTAATTTTCTAGGTCAAAAGCCGTATACTGCTTTTTTTCTTTTGATAGTAAAACTACATTTTGTAAAATTTTCAATATGTAATGATTTTGCATTTTCACGAGTAAATATCCAGCTACAATCGCGAATCATGTATTCCAAAGACTCTGGATACAATAGATACAAAAACATATTTCTTACCATTGTGTTAAAGAACATTTTTCCGGTTTATTTTTATTTTGTCCTAAAAAAATATCTATTTCTATTTAACGCGAAACTTGTACATCAATTTATTAATATACTTGCTGTAAAATTAGCCACGAACTATCGTATAGAAAAAAGGTGATAAACCCGTGTACTCTGTTTATCTACACATCAATGTATGTTTTTTATAGTCATAGTTTTTATATATTTCATAGTTTTATAATTTAGTTTGAACATATCTGATTAAACTATAATAATCAATTTTATTGACTAGTTGACAAGTTATTGTGAGAGTTTGTGAGGGGATCATAGTCTATCCCTATCACCCAGTTTATTCCAAAACAAATTAAATACCTCTTTCGTGTGGCATCTATGTGCAACTACACATATATAAATTTGTTAAAAATTATCAGTTTTTGTTATATTTTCTTTTTTTAATTTAAATTAGGCGTTGAAATTTTGCTGATAAAATAACAAATAAAATAAACAGACGATGACTTGGATCGAATATGTATTGAGTTACAAAAGAACATTACACAATGACAAAAACATAGTAACAAAACTGAAAATTGAACATCACTTATATTTATAGATTCGTCTGGGATTCCGCAATCATATTCAAGGACGTGAGAGAAAACTACACAAAAGTCTAATCCAATAAAATTTAAGATGTGATGCTATGATTACAATTACGATACGATTTACTAACATTTGCAATAAGCAAATTTAACATATCTTACATAAAAGTCGCGTTTGTGCAAAACAACAGGTGATACACTATTTTTAGTTATTTGATTTTTTTTTTAATTCAGCAAAAGAAATTACTTTGAGATCATCCAAAATTACCTAAAATGTATTTCATTGTAGGCCGGTGTTGTTATTAAACTTTTTCGAGTTGATTTTCTACATACTTTACATAAATCTTGTCTATAATTTTCTTTAGCGTTGAATAAAAATGACTGAAATGGTGTTTTTTGTCCTTTTGTTATACATTTGACGAGTTCCATCAAGACTGAAAGAGAAATGCGAATACTTATTTATTTAATGATTGTGATGCTATTTAATGTAATTATCCTGTTATCAAATGAATTGGGAAACAGTTTACATTAAATATATTTTGTTAGTTATTTTAATTAACATGTATATCTATTGAACAATAAAAATCAAGCAATGCATCTATTAAGTGAACAAAAACTTATATAT
Source organism: Maratus michaelseni (assembly GCA_963931845.1). Taxonomy (NCBI): domain Eukaryota; kingdom Metazoa; phylum Arthropoda; class Arachnida; order Araneae; family Salticidae; genus Maratus; species Maratus michaelseni. Next base: position 443,925,407 of record OZ007589.1, on the reverse strand, counting down.
ACCAGAAGGACCCGTGCGAAGATTTCGCACTGCGATCTTTGTGATTATTTCCTAGTACGTTTTAGCATGCATTTTTAATTAACTAATTTTTCTTTTAGTCCAACAACGCGTTTTAACGAAATGTGAGTGTACTATGTCAGAAGCCTGTTCAAAAACTTTTCGAATGATATCTCATTCATTGTTGAATGTTCTGTATGTGCATAGAAAAAAGGATGTTGACAACAGAAATAATATACATGATATGCATTGTTTTCTCATACATGAAATTAAAGCTTTTTTCAAATCAATGTTCGCCACAAAAATAAAATTCCGCATTATATGATGCTCAACAATGATTATAAAAATTAATAAATAGTTCAAAAGAGGTAAAATGAAATTGAAACTTTGTAATTAAGTTCCTAGCTTAACAAAACGAACGAATATTTATGCATGCATAGTGGGCCTCCTAATGTGGGATTATGATAACCAATATGTAGTTTCAATACAACAGAAGATTCTTCAAATATAATATAAACAAAAAGGTTTAATAAAATCACAGCATATACAACTGAAGATTCAAATACAAATATCAAACAGTATTATTATTTATGAACGTACCAACTTCCGTATTTTAATATTAACATTTGCAAGCTTCCCTGAGCAAAAATCCATCCACCGCAATGGCTCAAATCTATAGAACAACCGCTCGTGCAGGCGAGCGTTTCTTGGTATTGCGTGATCATCGCTTTTATCCCTGCTCGTGAAAAGTAATAATTCATTGAGTTCATATTATTGTTGCTGTTACTTCTAATAATTCCCACATTTTCGGTCATCCTGACGTTATGTCAACCTCGACAGTTCAATACTTCTCATAAAAATTTAGACACAAATTCAAACAAACAAACAGATAAGCATAAAACAAAAACATCCCACTTTATGCAGACGTGTTACTCCACGGCTTCATATATTCTGCAGCAGTTGATGTCTTGTTGGGACCATCATGGTCCCCAATTTTCTCTACATCATAACGGTCGCATGGCTTTACTTTAGTGATCTTATACGATCCATGGAATTTTTCCTTTAATTTAAGTCCTGTGCCATACTGCGTTCTTTGGATTGCCACGAGATCATTTAACTTATATTTATTAGGTTCCTTCCTCTTCTTGTTAAATTGCTTTCTATTTTCTTCTTGTATTTTCAAAATGTTTTTTCTCGCTTCTTCTCTTACGTTTTCGCGTTCTGTCATCACGTGGTTTAACTGTTCCTCTTCTAGTATTTCTTTAATTCTTATGTCATTTTTATTTTTCATTTTTACACCAATCATCAATTCAAATGGACTGTATTTTGTACTTCTTGTAACCGTACTATTGATGATTCTCTGCACATCTGATTCATACTTATACCATTTCGTGCTCTCACTACCTGCTAGTTTCGCTAGCACAGGAATCAGGATGCTATGAATTCTTTCGATCTGTCCGTTCCCCCTGGGCATTCCTGCCGTTATTGTGACGTGTTGTATCCCTTGTTCCTTGCAGTATTCTGCAAATTCATCTGATTTGAACGCTGGTCCCCGGTCTGTTATTATTCTGCTGGGATTCCCGAACACTGTTTGTTGTAAGGATAACTTTTCAATGACTTCCTGCGCTGTTGTGGATTTCACTGGATAGAACCATGCAAACTTAGTAAAGGCATCTACAACTGTGAAGATATGCTGATATTTCTTATTTGTTGATGGCAATGGCCCAATATGATCAATATGGTAAGTGCTTAATGGTATATCCTCCTTAGGTATGGGTTTTAGGAAACCTTCGGATTTACCTCTTTTTTTGTTATATAGAATACACTCGATATAATTTAATACTACTGTTTCAACTTGTTTTCTAAGATTAGGGACGAAGAACTCCTTTTTTACCAATTCTTCTGTTTTGGCTATAGCGAAATGTCCTTCATCATGTGTCTTACGAATAATCTCTCTTTGCATCTCTTCAGGCACTACGAGTAAATCTCTTCCATTTTCGAACTTGTACAATACATTATTCTTGATAAGATATTCGCTTTTCTCACCCTTCTCGACTAGAGATTTTATTGCTTTTAACAGCTCATCTCTCTCCTGCGCTATAGCTATTCTAGTTGCCATCTCACTTTGTGATCTTGTAATAACTAAAACGGTATTACGGCTCAGAGCATCTACGTGTTTCATTTTATTTCCCGCTCTATGCGTGATTTCATAATCAAATTCTTCAATGAATAAAGCCCATCTTGCGACTTTTGGAGGCAATTCTCTTTTGTTTAGGGTTTTTTGAAATGCTTCACAATCAGTTACTATTTTGAATTTCGTACCTAGTAAGTAGTTCCTGAATTTCTTTAGAGCTTCAATTATTGCTAGTACCTCTAATTCATAACTGCAATATTTTTCTTGTTGTGGGGTTGTTTTTTTACTCATATATTGTATAGGATGGAATTTCCCATCATCCGCTTTTTGTAGAAGTACTGCTCCGAAACCATGGCTACTGGCATCGGTGTGTAGTTCTAGTGCTGATCCTTGTTTGAATAAATGCAATACTGGTTTTTGCGATAGTATTTCTTTTAATTTTTCAAATGCCTGTATTTGTTCTGTACCAAACTTAAATGCGACGTTTTTGCGTAATAGATCACTCAATGGTTTGGCTATTCGAGCGTAGTTTGGAATGAATTTACGAAAATAACCCGTTAATCCTAAATATGATTGCACTTGTTTACCGTTCTTGGTTGCGGGAAATTTCGGACGGCTGATGTCTTCGATTCAGATGGCTGTATTGTCCCATCTTCAATCACATAACCGAGGAACTCTATTCTTTTCTTTAAAAACGTGCATTTTTTGAAATTAAGCTCTAGCCCATATTCTGCTGCAACTTCAAGCACTCGTTTCAATTTCTCTAAACCTTCTTCTTCAATCTGCGATGGAATGATAAAGTCGTCCATATAAACAACTACAGTGCCGCCACGTAACAAATCTCTGAACACATTGTTTATATATCTTTGGAACCAGTTTCCTGATGTACATAAACCAAAGGGGCATTTCAATAACTCGTATTCTCCTTCGTGTGTCACGAATGCGGTGTATTTCCTACTTTTCTCCTCAATTTCGACATGAAAGAAACCATTCTTTAAATCAAGGGTCGTGAACACTTTTGATTTTTCTAATTTATCTAAAACATCTTCAATTAAGGGTAATGGGAAACGATCTTTGATTATCTTCCTATTCAACTTACGATAGTCTATGCATAATCTATATGAGTTATCTTTTTTCCTGACTAAAACCACTGGTGCAGCGTAATCGGAAAAACTGCGTCGTATTATTCCTTCGCTTAACCACTGTTGAATTTGGTTTTCTATTACTTCTTGTTCTTTCCAAGGAAATCTCCGTGGACGTTCACAAACAGGTATTTCATCAGATAAAATTATGTTCATCCGTAATCCTATGTCTTTTGACTTATTTGGTTTGTATTCCTTTACCAATTTATTTATTTCTTTTCTTATTTTCAAATTTCCCACGTGATTCAATTCAATTTCGTCATCATCTATGACACTCGCTAGATTAATCATAAAATTATCTCCTGTATTATTATCGTTTTCAACTAAAATATTTTCATCACGTGAATTATCTATCGCTGACGCTTTCATTTCATCATTACTTTTGGCAGCATGATTCAATTTTATAACAGAATTCTTCAAAACTTCAATGTAACCTACTTAAATATCGTCACGTTTGCCAACGATTTTGATTCCTCTCTCGTCTATCGCCAACTTTAATTTGCTAATTACATCATATCCTATTAAAATATCATATGCAAGAGATTTCAAAACGTATAAATTTGCTGTTATTAGAAAACCATCAATACTAAATTCATATGAGAAATATCCTTTGGGGTAGACAATTCCATCTACACCGGACAAAGAGATATTATCTGAAAATAATCTTGGCGATCCGATCTTTGTATAATATTCATAGCTCACTAAACTCACGTCACTTCCTGTGTCTATTAGGACGTGTGCCTGTTCCCCGTTAATATCGATATCTATCATTCGATCTGCCTTGGCGCTATTTTTGCTTTTGATTGCTGCGCAATGCACATCTTTCTGATTTGATGATCGCCAATTTTGGCTCCTATAATATTGGCTGGAATTATTTATTTGAGTGCTATTTCCATTACTACATTGCGAAGCTACGTGGCCAAGGCCGTTACATTTAAAACACCTAATTTGTGCCTTATTCCTTTTGTTTAAATACGAAGGTTCATTCGCATTAGCTGTATTATCTATAAATTGTTTCTTTTTTAAATTATCATCGCCTTGAGCTTTTAACCATGGTTTTAAATTGCTATTTTCCCGAATTTTTAATTTCCTATCTTCAAAGTGGTGTGAAATTCTATTCATGGTTTTAACATTACGTCTCGCCGCGTCATAATCGTCTAGTTTATTTACTAATACATCTACATTTTTAATTTTTGGAAGATCATCAATAAAATGCTCTTTCATTTCTATAGGTAACCTCCGCTTAATTTGATCTACTACGATTAATTCTTTTAAGGATTCAAAATCAGATATTTTAAGACCGCTAATCCATTCTTCCAAATAATTTCTTAATTCAAATGCTAAATCGCGCCAAGTGGCTGAAGATTCTTTTTTATGTGACATTAATTTCTGCCTAAATTCTTCTGGCGTCATTTTGAAGCGTTTGAGAAGTAAATCTTTCACGTAATCGTAATTGTTCGCCAATGTGTCTGGCTCTCTAGCTATAATATTGGCGATTTCTAACGGGATTAAACTTAACAAATGTGTGACCCAATTTTGTTTTATTATGTTCATTCGAGAAATTTGTCTTTCGAATAATGCTAAATATAGACTAAATAATGCTAAATATCACTTTTTCCATCAAAGTGAGGAATTAATTTAAGCAAATCTGGTTGCTTACCTGAACCAGCTATTGCAGGATCGTCGCTCACACTTTTCAAATTGCCTTGTAGCTCCATTTTTCTTAATTCGTATTCCAATTCAACTTTCTTTTCCTCTAATTTTCTATCTGCTTCTAGTCTTCTTTCTTCCTTTTCTGCTTCTAGTCTTCTTTCTTCCTTTTCTGCTTCTAGTCTTCTTTCTTCCTTTTCTGCTTCTAGTCTTCTTTCTTCCTTTTCTGTTTCTAATCTTCTTTCTTCTTTTTCTGCTTCTAATCTTCCTTTCTCCGTTTCTTGTCTCTCAGCGGCAATGACTTCGAGTCTAACTTTAATGAAATTTTCTTCATAATCCTCTGATTCGGTAATCAATTTTATTACATCGATAACTCTTGCGCTCTGTGGTACAACTATACCTAGTTCATCACATAACGCTAACAAGTCTGCTTTTCTGGCTTTATTAAGAGCTGACATTATTTAACCTCTTTAAACTTCAACTGAACAAAGTATTATAGTATCGTAGATCTGATTACGGAACTTTTCTTCATATAATACTTCAGAAAAACAGTTCAACTTTTTCATATTATCCCGGTACAAAACAGCTTTATATCCATATCCCGGCAACGAGACCCCAAAAATTGTTGTGGGATTATGATAACCAATATGTAGTTTCAATACAAAAGAAGATTCTTCAAATATAATATAAACAAAAAGGTTTAATAAAATAATAGCATATACAACTGAAGATTCAAATACAAATATTAAACAGTATTATTATTTATGAACGTACCAACTTCCGTATTTTAATATTAACATTTGCAAGCTTCCCTGAGCAAAAATCCATCCACCGCAATGGCTCAAATCTATAGATCAACCGCTCGTGCAGGCGAGCGTTTCTTGGTATTGCGTGATCATCGCTTTTATCCCTGCTCGTGAAAAGTAATAATTCATTGAGTTCATATTATTGTTGCTGTTACTTCTAATAATTCCCACACTAATTAGTCATTTTCTCGAACATCTCCTCCCTTCGGCACCTCACTAACGGTTATTTTCTCTAACTGTGTCTTATTGCAATAACTGGGCTAATAATGTTCCAATCTTCTCGAAACCAGCTCAATTTTGTAGTGCGCCTACTATACAGTAACGTAGGCTGCGGGGACCTGTCTCAGAAGTTCGTTCGGAAAGAGGTTTGCTTAGAACAGAATGCTCCCCTGGCGGTGGTAGGGGGCAATAAAAGATTTTCTAGAGCGTACGAGCATGCCTGGTATACGGTTCCGAAGCCATCGTAGACCGTGGCCAGAGTTCCGTTTTTTAAGAGATTTAAGTTTATTACAAGGGCTCGGGCAACGCCGGGCGGGTCAGCTAGTTTAATATAAAACACACGCTACCTGCTCTACCTGGTTGCCATACGAAGGAAATCTCATAAAAATCTCCGTGTTGCCTAGTCATAAAATCGTCCTTTTGACGCCAAAAATTTAATCCGAAGCTTCTACGACATCTGTACCACGACGATTTTGGCGAGATTTTGTTTCGTATGGCAACCCGGTAGAGAATATTGCGTGTGTTTTATATAAAATTAAACATTGTACGTTTTTTTTTATAAATTGATCATTGTGTGCGTTTTATGATAAAATAATTTGTGTGAATAGGTTGAAAATAATATGTTGCCAAATTTTCTTCTCTCGCCAATGTCATTTTCGTTACCTTGCCAAGGCCCCAATACTGAAAAAAAATAATCATTGAATCAGAGATTACGTGAATTCATATGAAACACTTTCCTCAGACTTTTCACATCTGTTCCAGAAATGTCTTAAGCAAATAAATCAATATTGGTACATGATTTTTTGCAATCTTATGGAAATAATTAAAATTTAATAAATAACGTAATAACTTAGCATAACGAAATAATAAAAAATAAATACAATTTTTGTAAATAATAAAGTAACATATATCCGATTAGAAGATAATCCTTAAATAAGTTAATATACTATTACTCCGTTACAGTATGCTTAAACACAAACATGATAAATCAAACAATAGATGACGTATAAAAATTAAATAAAAACCGGATTAAAGACTCGGTATTTTTTTTTTTTTTTAAGCACGCGCGAGGAAAAAATTAACAATCGTATTTTAACTGCATTAGAAGGTAACATCATCCGCTTCTTGAAAAACATGAAACAAATAAAAATAAATTGAATGCTTTTCTAATATAAGAAAGCATATCTTTAATTTTAATTTCAATTTTCTTTTTAACAATAAATATTTAAATTAACTCGTGCGGAGAAATCATACGTTATCTTTTTTGTACTGTTTATTTATTTTTATAATTACTGTTGAACATGATATAATGCGGTATTTTATATTGTGGCAACACAAATTTCAGAAAAACCTTCATTTCATTCATGAAAAATATGCCGAATTAATTTTTAATTAACTACAATCTTTAATCAAAAACGTGTTTTAACGAAGTGTTTTAAGTGTGCTATGTCAGAAGCCTGTTCAAAATCCTTTCATATGGTATCTCAATCGTCGTTCTGCGTTTCGTATTTTCTGAGAAAAAGGGATGTTGACAGGAGAAATAATATATAAGAGTATAAGGTAAAGCTAGGAGAGTCTGCGCACAATTCAGCAGAATAATAAAAACACATATAAAAATTATTTTTTTGCGAAACTATGAATGAATAATTTTGACTTCATTTGTTGTTTATGCATTTCCATTGTTATTTTGTTGTTATGCTGTAATTTAATAGAACATTTGTAATAAAACCAAGAAAGCTGTTTTGCGCAATCTGTCCTTACAGGGTTGGTGTGATTGCGCACATGGGTAGAAGAAATTGTTATTAATAATAACTACAATTTAATTGTTAACAATAATAATTATACTTAAATAGCATTGTTGTAACGCTTTTGTGAATAAATATTATTGTATTAAGAGTAAATATTTCAACCTAATGATACAATTCCAGACATTCAGATCACACATCCTCATTGCCCAGTATTTTTTAACAAATTAATTTATTGCCAAATTTAGTTTCGATAATTATATGTTTTTCAAAAATTATTTCAAAATTGATTCATTCATATGTTTTACATGTAATTTGTCATATATGCAAATTGATCATTAAGCTGCATAATCTCTCTTAGCATGGAAACTAATGGGAACAATGCGCCATCTCTCCTAAGTAGCAGATGCGCAAACTCACCAATTTCGGTAGGAGAGATTGTGCAGCCTTTAATTTAAATATGGCCGCTTCTAAAACGAACGAGTGGTGTTCGCACCATTAGTCTACGTTAGTACTTATGAGAAATCGTTTAGGTTTAAAATATTTTGTAATACTGCCACTATATAGAAATTTTGACGACTACGTATGAAAATTCAAGCACTTACTTTCGGAAAACAAAACAAAATACAATGCTTTATCCTAGACGCTCGAAACAATCGACGTGCACATTCAAGTAGACACTGCACTGCTGCTGTTGTACAACTACCTGGAGTCGCTGCGCGCGGATTCTACCTCTTTCCCCGGAACCTCGTTTTGCGCAATCTCTCCGACCGCGCCATCTCTCCTGGCTTTAACTTATATAGTAATAATAAAACTTTTGTTAATAATAAGCAACAAATCACATAAATAAAGGATAATTATAATAAATACAAAGAAATATATCCAAAAATGTAATATTCTCAAAATGAAATAAATAGAAAAAATAAAGCATACAATGAAAAAATGACAAGAAGCAAATTGAAACTTATATCGTGGAACATTTTATCAAGGGCAATATTCCAGAAATATAAGTAAAACGTAATTGATTTCTGTTTGAATAAATAAGCCTGAGCCAAATTTCAATCGTTCCAATTGCCCGATCAATTACGATGCAACAATTAAAGAAAATTGAATAAAAATGAACAAATATTAAATATCTAAACATAATAGTTGTAAAAAATCATTATAATGGAACATGAATATACATGAAGAGATTTATTGACAAATTATGAAATATAAAGAATGAAAACGTACCTTTTCAATAACAATTTTCAACGGGTTAACAAAACATTGCAAATAGCACATATATCTACTGTGCCACATGAAAGTTACAGATAAAAAAGTAATATAAAAAATTAAGTCAATTCCTACTAAATTTAATTAATGAATTCATATTTGAAAAAACTATATTAACATCAAGTGTCACTCACTACAAGTTTTTAAAAATGTATTTGTGCTTGAGTGGATGAATAAAAAGTATTTTATTAAGGAGTGAAAATTGGAACAAGATGTATAAATATATATAGGGAGAGTGTGAACTAATAGTAGGAAAAGAGATTAACGAATTTAACAAATTCAAAAATAAAGGTATTGTATTTAAAAACTAAAGATAATGGATTGTATATATATAATAAAATATTAATTTATCTATATGTATATATATATATTATATAATATTGCGTTCCTAAACAAATCAATATCTAGAGAGCGGCTTACGTAGAAATCGAAAGACGAAACCTTGACATACATCATACTCAATCACAATTTTTCTTCCTTTAAAGCAATATTTCATAAATACAACAGTTTAGAAATCCTTTTCTGAAGAATAACAAATGATATATTTTACAAATAATGGCTGAGATAAAGATTGCTAGAAATCATTGTTTGAGATTTCAATGAATGATTCATGCAGTTTGGATTTCCTATTTTCTCAAAAGAAAAATAAATTTCTATATATTCTGAGAAAATGTTTAAGAAAATTCCTTATCCATTTCACAAACAAAATATATGATCTAATGCCGGCATATTATTTTACTTTGTGAAATAATAAATATGTTACTTAGTACATTTCTAAGAATGATTTCATTTACTGATGAAGATATATTATTTGTATATCATACTCTTCCAAATTTGAATAAAACTTAATCTCAACAGATACTGGGTGTTTATAATACAAGTATCTCTATTTGGAGATATCTGTAGCTTGAAGGAATAACCCGAATGAAACCAAAAAATCGGTACACTTACTATTCAAGAAGGGGGAAGAAGAATGGAAGAATAATAATAAAAGAAAAATTGAAGTAATACCGACAGATGGCGTTTTTGTGAGTGAAATGTAATGTGTAATACAAGAAGAAAGAATTAAGGTGTAAAACCGGATGGAACCTAATCAATTGGAAAATGTCACAGTGAATGTGATTATGCTTTCGCATTGTGGTGTCTATCATGTTCAGGTTCCACATGGCCATTGTGCTGGAGGACACAATACAAGCGGTGCTCGACGTGCTCAACTGCAGAATGTAACGCATCAGGAGTGATGTTTCACACATATTGTGTTATGTGGTAAAGTCATTGAGGTTTGCGATACCTCCACGGTACACAATATTACACATTACATGACATACTCAAAAGCGCCATCTGTCGGCGATAATTGCAATTAATATTTTTATTCTTCCATTCTTCTTCCAACTTTTCGAATAGTAAGTGCAGCGATTTTGGTTTCATTCCGATTATTCTTTCAAGCTACAGACAACTCCAAATAGAGACAGTAATACTACTATAACCACTCTGTATATATCATTATTGAAAGAAATGCAAAGCTTAAAAAATATCTTAATTGATAGTAAAATTTTTAAAGATATATAAACAATTTTAAATTGTTGGATTAGTTTGAAAATATAATAAGAGTTTGCAATTTAGTGAAATAAAGTTTTAAATAGTTTAATCCTTATTCAATTTCAAATACTTTTCAATGGATCTACTCAAACATTTATAAAAAATTATAAAAATATATAGCGTATTTATATTATTTGTAGTAAAATATAAAATATAATTAATATTTCATGGTAGTTGTTTTTTAATAAAATTATTAAACAAACAGCTGTGTAACCTTGTTTTGACATGGATGAAAAAATACACAATTTCTGTGATAGATTTCTTTTTATAGCTGATTAAGTCATGCTTATCATTTATTATTGCTACGTTGTTTTATGCTTTATTTCCATCTAATATTCAATTAGACTAAATAAATTACCATTTATTCATTAATTTTAATTGATTAATAGATGCATAGGCTTTATTATTGTCACTTTTTACTTTGTAATGCATATAATACTTAGTGCGAACACAATATTGGTAATATATTTATTTAATCAGACACTGGTGCTAAAGTATCTTGTATATGCCATATAAATATATTCGTGAATAAATAACATCAGTAGAAAGTTAGGTTTAAGTTTTCAGAAATATCGTTATTTAAGAACGTGTTTATAGAAACCACTGTTTCATATAAATATATATATATATATATATATCATTTAGTACTTACAAATGCAAGAAGTTTAAACTGTTCAGAGATATATATTGAAAGCTTTAACTATTGGATGCTCAGTTTTGCATTTTAGATAATCTCTGTTTTGGAAATAAGTGTTTCACCAAATTATTGTTAAAAACATTATTTATTTATCACATTCCTCTTAGTTATTCGTTAGATTTATAAAATAATAAGTATATGTATTTTTATTATAAATCATTGAATAGTTTTATTGAAAATCTAAAATAGTTATTTAATGAATTTAAAGAAAACATTCCGTACTATTTTTAGAAGCTTTCGATTGAACACGTTTAGTATCGTTTGTTATAATGTATTTGAAGGATTTTTTATCCTATGTCTTGAACTATATATGAAAATTTTAATATTATTTTTTTTATATTTTTTTATACACTTAAAATACAAAAGTTACACTGATTTACACTGAAATAAATACTGGAATCACACTTTATTTTCAAAAACAAATGAAATATTTTATTTGAAGGAACACTTAATGCATATTTTTTAAGAACAATTATAACCCTCTTTAAGGATTCCTTTTATACTTTCGTGCTTGTAGCAAACCTGTGCTCTTTTCCATATTAGATTCCGTCACGGGAAGGGTTAAGCCTAGTTGAACTTCAAACTTCCAATTGATGTCAACTAGAATCCTGATCCGAAAACCATACACTTCAAACCTAAACCGACACGAAACCTGAAATGAAAGACAAAAAATTCATACTTTAATGCAGCTATGAAACAATAGTCTGTAATGATAATTCTAATTTGAATTTTATATTGAATGTAAAAATATAAGCGTATTTACGCTCATTCATAATGAAATGCGTAGCTTTTTAACATTAAATAGTATTATGGACTTTCTTTTGCAAAACCGGGTTATCAAAATCGACCCACAAGAGCCAAAATTGGCAAACCGACACGTTTCCACCCACAGATCGAGTCGATTTCGCATACAATTACTTTATTCAAGATGAAGATAGAATCCACATTCCTTTTAAATCTCATTGTTTTCAATATTCTTTATTTTGATGCGCTGCAGACAATAATACATTACAATTTTTGAGGCATCAATGTATGTGTGTGTTTGTGTGTACATGGTACAGCAGTTATTTTGAAAAACGAAAAATTGTCATTTTTACTTTAACATCATGTGAAAATTACTTGAGAACTTTTTATAAAAGTTAAAGCCTAAAAATTAAAAAAGACATCAAAACAGACAGATAGACAAATATTTCAATTTTATATCTTAATGATATTCCAACGAGACTTGCAGACAGATATGTGCTACCACTTATTTTGATAATGATTTCGCTAACATATAATGAAATTCGGACCATTCATACAGACGTTCCTTACAGAGACAAAATATGTGTCAAAATGAATTCTGCACTGAAAAAAATGACACTTTCAATTCTGAGTAAATCTATGTTTTAATTTTGTTATGAAACTTTTTGTTTCAAATAGGACGACCTAAATGTTTTTAATTCTGAAATACCAGAAATACTCAGAATAAAATGTGTTATACCAGTATTAACATTTTAAAGGTATTTTAAAGTATTAACATTTCTTGTAATATAAACACATTTTTACAATATTAAATAAAGCATGTTCTTATCGCTGTCGAATTTTGACTAGGAAAGTTGAAAACATGAGGCAATTTAAAGTATCCTTATTACTAGTATGTGCTATAAATAAAGCCATAACTTGATGATTACATTGTTTAGCATTAATTAAGAGATATTTTACAGGTCTTGCACCAAAAATGGAAGAAATTCAAAAATGTTTTTAAATTGCATTTTTTAACTGTTGGGAATGAAATATGAGGGGGTTAGAATGGCAGTGGAGTAAGTCAAAAATTTTGAAAATCGAGATAACCATATTTTTTAATGAACGTATATTAATTGCTGTTCAATATGCCAGTCAAATAAGTCATATTTCGCTTAGAGAGTCGCTAGTGGGAAAAACAAGTTGAACCACTCAATACAACGGCCACAAGATTCCCAAAAGTTTTCATTTCTCAAATCACTAAAGTGCTGCTGGGTTCAAAGCCCTGTCGCGCTCGTCGACCTAACCGTTCGCAGTTTTCCGTGGTTTTCTTCTAACCGTGCCATAAATATGGTTTAGGATCTCTTAGAAAGACCCCAAACGAGGACACTTACCCCTAGGGTTATATTCCTCGAGTAGATAATCGACCGTCATAAATCAACCAACTTAAATCACTACATTTCGACTTACTCTACTGTCATTCTAATCCCTTCATATGTGGGTATAAAAAACTGAAAATAATATTTTGGGCAGAAAAAGACACATGTTTCATTTCGAGTCAGGCCTACACTACACACTCTTCATAGACGTACTTTTTGCACATTGAACAAAGGCGCATGTCCCAGATATGATCCTTCAGTGAAATGAAGTAATAACTTATCAGAGGTTTTCTGTTTTTCCCATATTCCACTTACAAACACGAACAGTATTAAACTAGTCGTTGGGGGCCACCGTAATACTTACCCATCATGGCTATGCATAATGTAAAATATTAAAATAAAAATGTGTAAACTACTTATAAAATGCATTGCAATTCAAATAAAATCGTGGCTTGATGACGTCATAAACTTTAAAGGATTGATTACTGAATTGCTTGAAAGAGGTTTTTCCTTATAACTCCAAAAATGATAATCCTATTAACTAGCGGTTTATTGAATCTGATTAAGCGTCAAATTTCCAATTAAAATATACCTTTAAAGTGAAATTTGGATGAAATACAGGGTCATGAGAAATCGAAGAGTGTGGAAAAATAGGATTCCAAATATCTCGGCAACTAATAATCCGATCAACTTCATGCTTTATGCAAAATTTATGTTTTTTTATTGTCTTTTATATTCATTTCTTAAAATAAACAATTTCGAAAATGTGTATATACCTTTTATCAGAACGAGTATTTCGAGAGTCCGAAAAAAATAGTTCCGGTTAATCGAGGTTATTGAAATGAAATAGGCTTCTTACCATTATGAGATACTAAGTACATACCAAATTGCAAGTCTCTATCTCAATTTTTTCGGGAGATAGAGCGTTTACAGACACACAGACACACACACAGACACACAGACACACAGACACACAGACGGACGGCAATTTTTTTTCTTCTGAAAATATGTTTTTCGGAATCTCCAGTGTCTGAAACGTGTAAATCCGTCAAATTTTTTTTTTCGATTTTCAAAACGATTACAAGACTTACCCTATACTACGTATGATGGGTAAGTAAAATACAGAATAATTTCAATATACATTCTAAAGTATCGTTATGTCATCTCGTACGTCATGAAAAGATTGAACTATCCAATCAATAATTCTTTCTGATTTCACATGAAAGTTTACTTACGGTTTTTTATAACGACGTGTCAAAAGATTGAGTGGTTGGAAAATATCAACAAATGCGACATCGGTTGTGGTTGAAACTATCAGCATGTGTCAAGGACATATAAACTGTCGGATATGTGGTGTCACGTGCCATGACACCGCCTAAACCGTTCTCATATTCCGTCGCCTAAACCGTTCTCATTTACCGCAGTGAATTCTGTAAGTACAAATCTGCGCAGAATAAAACATGTAATTTAAATACCATTTTCCAGACTGATAAGTTACTTTCAGTTAGAGAACATTGCAAAAATTAAAGAGCACTAATCAGAAAATGTTTAAAAATCGGCTTCAAAGTATACTTAAAGGTTTATTTTCCAAAACAAAATGTTTTGACTTGGGACCTCTTGCGATGTGATTGGTGAAACTGCAATCTTTAGTTTCAAGCATGACCGGTTAAGATCTGGTTAGATCTATTTTCTCTAATCAGAAAATATTTAACGAATATAAAAAAATTAGCATCTATATAAATGGTAATGCATGTAATGTAACCACTCTTGAAAAAGGATTTTTTTTTTTCAAAAAAATTCTATAAGATGTGCTTGACAAACTCGGAAAAAAAAATAATTTAAGATATTATAAACTGTTTCATTATCCATTTCCAAAACTTTGAAATCAGTAATATCATAATTTATATGCAATATTAAGGGGATTATTTTTATTACAAAACATATTTAGGAACTTAATTGTTGAAAAAAAAATTATAACAAAATAAAAGTTTGAAAACGCGTCTAATTTTACATTATATTAGGGAAAAATAAAAACAAATATCCAGTCTTTAATTTGACAATTTTTAAACTTTATAACATAAAAGTTTTCGGAATAAGCGTGTGCAATGTGGTTTCTTATTTTCTATATAATAGAAAGTGCAATCAAGCATTATAGTGAAAATTTTAAATGTGAAAAGAATTGCTACAATAGGAACATTTCTACAAACACAGTAAAATATTTGTAGGAAAAAAAATATATATATTTTGATTATTTTCAGTAACGTGTTAAACGTAAAGCAGCAGTGTTGACTATACTTAATGAAAATAATTTAAATAAGACACAATTTAACAGGTTGATCCTCAAAGAGAATGAAATTGAATTATATACAAAAATAAATAGATTTTCAGTTAAGCAATCATTGCTAAAAGCAACGACTGAGAAGTGACTGAGTCGTAATTTTTAATTTATTATTTGTAAAATTGGTTTTCTTTTTTTATACTATATTTCTTTTTTTAAGCCCGATTCTTGGTAGTCTAACATATATATATATGAAGGGTGTAGATTCAAAATTCACACTCTCCACTTAACCTAGTTTTTAGAAAAATGCACAAAACTGATTATTATTAATAAACATGATATATTGGCACAATTTTTCGTGATAAATTAGTTACCATAACAACTAGTTGCACATAGTCCTAAACCTGTAATAATTGTTGTAAATCTAAAATTTAAATTTAAATATGAAAAATGTGAGTTTTGCAGTAACCTTTTGTAGGTAATGTTAGTTATAAACAAAAATAGTTATGAAATTAAAACAAAAAGAACAAAAAAAGTATGAATATTAGTTTTCATTGTGTTATTTTAGAGGGCAATAAAAAACAAAAAACAAAATGCAAAAACATTTATTAAAAATAATTGGTGCAAAAATTTTACTATTAGACATGTCTCAACTTCTACACTGTCATTAAACTACTGGAACATTCTACACTACTTCTTACTTCTTTACTTCCCTCATTGGTTGAGTTGGAGAGTGTGACTTATGCTGCAAAGCAGTAATTGGATAATGTGAGTTATGCGTCAGAACGAGATTTTCAGAATTTTTTTTTCAACCTTAATATGTTTTTTTATAGTCCAAATCATTATTACGGTGCGATTCGCCTTAAAAAGTCGAACACGGTGATATAAATAACTCAATACCTTAAAAAAGGGATAATGTGACTGTTGCATCTGCACCATTCATATATATACAGGGTGTTTCACAAAGGACCCTAACTTTAAAAATCAGTATCTCGAAAACGGTGATAGACAGAAGCATGAATTGTATGAATGGTATGTTTATTTAAAAAATCGTAAGAATCTTATACATAAATCTTAAAATTTAGTTAAAAATAGCACCGATAGATGGCGCTGAGAGCGATAAGAATCCTTCTAAAGATAGTTCAGAAGCATAGAAAGACTAGCCGTTGAAGATTTCGCCATTGAAATCTGATCGCTATTAGCGTATAGTAAAAATAATTCGCATCGGACACGTTGCCTGTCTGTTGAACTGTTTTGAAAAGCTCACGAATTGTTTTCCCATCTGGGGCTTTTGCGACTTGAAATCGCGTTTGAAAACTCCTCCTTGTGGCAGTAGGACTCTGATTTAATCGGTGGTACTCCAACACAATACCGTGGTGGTACTCCGCGTTCCACCACGGTATACATCCCTTTCGGAATTATTAGCCACACACAGGGTGGCTTATTCTTTCAATCTCTATCATTTTTCATGTTTATGAAAAGTCACAGCAATCCATCGTTGCCACAGATTAATCTCGGAAAATGAAACATTTGAAGTTACTTAAAAAATTAATAACTCGAAAAGTATTTGTCACAAAATTGTTTTACAAACTGCGTTAGAATGGTAAAAAATTGTATTTTTCTTGATATAAATTTCAAATCTAATGATTATGTCGTTTTTCAAATATTAGATTTAAAAAATTACAAAACTTCACAATGGAGTACCGTAGCGAAACTTTTACGCGTAAAAAGATAATGATAAAGTCATTGCGGCTCGACGTGTATCGTGTATACTGGCCATAGTATGAGTAACGAATTATAGTAAACTTATTATTCTGTTAAAATATAAAAGTGAATTATGTATATACATTTTTAAAAAATAAAGAAAAACATTTTATCACAAACATCAACAAAATTTTTTCTTCTATTTATTCCCTTATTCCAAAGATATCGTTTTATCGTCTGCTGTCTTAAATTTCATTAAAAAAATTGCTCAGTGGTAGAAAAATATTTTTATAAATCGAATGGTTATTGAACAACTCAACACTTTAACAGGGGAATTTTTATTTGTTATTTAGATATTTTAAAATTGTTTGTTGTCACTGTGTTTTTATTCTGAGTTACAGCTAGTTTATTTATTTTTTAAATAAAAGCCGTGTGTGGCAATCTATATTCGGCCTTATAGCAGAATTTTTCCCTCTTGTTTTCAATATACGCTAATAGTGGTCAGATTTCAATGGCGAAATCTGCGACGGCTAGTCTTTCTATGCTTCTGAACTCTCTTTAGAAGGATTCCTAACGTTCTCAGCGCCATCTATCGGTGCTATTTTTAACTAAATTTTGAAATTTATGTATAAGATTCTTACGATTTTTTAAATAAACATACCACTGGTTTCATGTTTCTATCTATCACCGTTTCCGGGTTATTGATTTTTAAAGTTAGGGGTCCTTTGTGAAACACCCTGTATATATATTTTTAAATTTCATTGCAGACATATCAATAATTTCAAGAAATATAAATGCACATAAGAAATGCGAAAGTTACGGAATTTCGAAAACACAAAAACATTTATTTTTCTTTTTAATTAGCAATACTAATCAGCAACTGAATTTGTAGATAAAAACCGATCGACTATAACAAAATAAAAAATTGGAAGACTCTATGGAGTGTTGAGAAAATGGATAAGGAATATCGGATGCATTTATCTTATTTCTTTACCGTACCTAACACCTCAAGATAACAATTTTTAATTTCGTAAAAAGCTCTATGAATAATATTAGGATATCTAAATAGTATTCTATATGTTTTCTTAAATATTCTGACCATTTAATAATATTTATGAACAGTAATTAAAACAATTTCATGTGTCAAAACTTCTTAAAAACGTTAGATAAATATGTGTAAATTTGAAAATAATTTATTGTATATTTTTAATAAAACACAATTATTTTTGTTACACGTTCCTCTTAATTGTAACAGTGAATATTGACATCACATGACTAAATTACATACATATGTTTTCTTAATTTTATATAATCAACTAAAAATATCTTAAAATGCAACTTATTTTTACTATCAAAAATTAAATTTACGAAATAAGGAATATTATAATCCTTATTTTGCATATAAAGTTTATAGTTAATTTTTAAGTTCCTCTATTATTTAATATATTTAATCGCTTAAATTTACTATCGATATTAAGTTGGCAAGACTAATTTCATTTCTTTTAATTTAACTACAAAAGATATGTTAAACTAAAATACGGTTTCTAAGAAATATTATTTTTTAAATTATTTAAGTTGGGAAAAAGATGAAAGAAGGAAAAGTATTAGTGAAACATCAAGAACGGCTCAATATTTATTTTTGTCTGTAATTTATGGAGATTTTACTAAAATTATACTCCTCTTATTAGGTAAACAAAGATTAAAGGTGTGCAGTATTTTAATTTCTTAAGTGTATTCCCACGTAATCTACAGCTATAATATGTGAACCCATAATTAAGGGGAAAAGGGAGTAAGTCAAGAAAAATCGATTTTGAGATTTTTAACTTTAACTTTAAAATAAGTATGTTGATTTTTTAAAAAAAGTTGTAAAGATGAGATATCCATACATGGATCTCATATGCTTCTTTTGTGAATAAAACTTTGTAATTTAGCAGTGTAAAACCGTTTTTTGCTTCCTCTATACAATTAGATATTCTTGATTTACTACCTTTTTCATGTTAATGCCTCAATGATTTTCCATGAAGAATTTGTATTAATTTTGTTTAATTCTGAATGCAGCGTCCAAATAAACATTATATATTTTCCAATGTTTTTTTTTTATTATTACTGTTTAATATTTTTAGTATAATGCAATATATACATACAGCATCCTTCAAAAAAATAAATACAACTAAGGTTAAGTCTAATTCATCATTTCATATTAAAAACGATGTAAATTTAAAAATCATTCGAAAACATAATATTTCTCAGGCATTACCACGGCCTAATTCGATCTTTTTCCTCCCCCTTATATATCAGGGGAGGGAGAAAGATCGAGTTTTTCCGTGGTATTACACGCACTGTAGTACCATTTCTAACTAGTCGTTGGGGCTCACCGTAATACTTACTAGAGATGAGTTCGGGCTCTCTTTTTGGAGCCCGGGCCTGCCGGAGCCCGACGATTTTCAAATCCGAGTCCACCCGAGCCCGAAACATTTTGTGTCATCAGAGCCCGAGCCCGCCCGGGCCCGATACCGAAAAAAATTGCATAATATTTAAAACTTGTTTCAAAGTAATATCCCATTTTTAAAAAAACTTTATACATGAAAATAACTGTTACTCACCAGCACATAATTATGTTTTTGGAAATTTGCATTTAATCTTATCAAAAGAGAAGTTTTCTAGCAAATAAAAATATACTTCCTTAAAAGGATTCTTATATTTTTCTCTCCCAACAAGCAAATATGATGGATACATTAACGAAGTGAGTTTTATGAATAAAGGCATGGAATTTAAATAAATTACTATTTCTATGCAGAAGAATCGAACAACGTTTTTCTACTTCTCATAAAAAGTGTATATCGTAACTTATAATTGAACCCTTAATTAAAACAATATTTCGTGTTCCTGAAAATCAGCTTAAATTAAAAATTTGACACCGTTATCTGAAAGATCCTATGCTTTTATATGAAAAGTGGAAACACTGTTCGATCGTTTTCTATCGGAATAACAATACATGACAATGATATCTATTTACGAATGGAAGTGACTTCGGAAATATACAGAGCGGAGCTTTAGCTCGAACAGAGTTCACTATGAAAAATAGATTCATTAACGTTATTTTCACATGAAGAGCGATTATGACTCGAACACAGTATTAGACAAAAAATTTGCAAACTTTAAGCAAATGCTGATTGACTAAAAATGAAAGAAAATATTCATTTCGCGTTAGATCTCTGAAAAAATAAGATAAAATAAACGTTCCAATTAAAATATATCCCGTCACAAACGAAAATCCATCAACAAATTATTCCCGCTTTTTCCCACTGGTGCTGTCACGCAGTCTTTGCGTCGCGTCGTCACGTCAATGCCACACATAAATCTGCAAATATCAACATTTTTTTGTAAGGTAAAATTCTAATATACTTGAAACATTTCTTCTATTTATTTTGATCAAAATAGCATTAAAATGATTTGAAAAAAATTATGTAATTTTTTAGGAGAAAAAGAAAGTTATTTTAATTTTTTTATATATAAGTATAAATAAAATTGTCAGTTTCGGAAAAAATGAGCCAGAGCCCGCCCGGGCCCGAAGACTGGTATAAATATCGAGCCCGAGCCCGTGTCGGACCCGGGCTCGGGCTCGGGCTCGGGCTTTCGGGCTCGGGCTGAACCCGTCTCATCTCTAATACTTACCCATCATGGATATGCATAATATAAAATATGAAAATAAAACATGTGTAAAATATTTATAAGATGCATTGCAATTCGAATAAAATCCTGGCTTGATGACGTCATAAACTTTAAATGCTCTATTACTCCAAAATTTAGAATCATATTAACTAACGGTTTACTGCGTCGGATTAAACGTCTCATTTCCAATTAAAATATATCTTTGAATTGAAATTTGGATGAAATACAAGGTTATGAAAATAGGATTACAAATATAGGATTACAAATAGGATAACAAATATCTCGGCAACTAATTATCCGATCGAATTTATTCTTTATTTAAAATTTATGTTTTTTTATTTTCTTTTATATTCTTTCCTTAAATTAAACAATTTCGAAAATTTTTGTGTAACTTTTACCAGAATGAATATTTCGAGAGTCCGGAAAAATAGTTCCGGATAATCGAGGTTACTGAAGTTTAATTAGCTTCTTTCAATTATTACATACTAAGTACACACTAAATTTCAAGTCTCTATCTCGACTTGTTCGGGAGATAGAACGTTTACAGACACACAGACACAGACGGAGGGCAATTTTTTTTTTAAAATATGTTTTTCGAAATCTGCAGTTTCTGAAACGTGTAAATCCGTCATTTGTTTTTCTCGATTTTCAAAATGATTACAAGTAATATATCATAGGTAATTTAAAATACTTTATTAAATATCGGTATTATTTAATTTATAAAAAACAATAGTAAAGCAAATATAATATTTCCCACTTTAAACAAAACTAGTCGTTGGGGGCCACCGTAATACTTACCCATCATGGAAATGCATAATGTAAAATATTAAAATAATATTGTGTAAACTACTTATAAAATGCATTGCAATTCGAATAAAATCGTGGCTTTGTGAATTCATAAACTTCAAATGCTCTATTACTGAATTGCTTAAAAGAAACATCCTTATAACTCCAAAAACAATAATGCTATTAACTAGCGGTTTATTGCATCGGATTAAGCGTCTAATTTCCAATTAAAATATATCTTTGAATTGAAATTTGGATGAAATACAGGGTTATGAAAAATCGAAGAGTTGTGGTAAATAGGATTACAAATATCTCGGCAACTAATTATCCGATCGCGACTTCATGCTTGATGCAAAATTTATGTTTTTTTATTGTCTTTTATATTCACTCCTTAAAATAAACAATTTCAAAATTTTTTATATACCTTTTATCAGAACGAATATTTCGAGAGTTCGAAAAAAAATAGTTCCGTTTAATCGAGGTTGCTGAAATTCAAAAGGCTTCTTCCCATTATTGCATACTAAGTACATACCAAATTTCAAGTCTCTATCTCAATTTTCTCGGGAAATAGAGCGTTTACAGACACACAGACACACAGATACACAGACGGACGGCCAATTTTTTTTCTAAAAATATGTTTTCGAAATCTGCAGTGTCTGAAACGTGTAAATCCGTCATTTTTTTTTCGATTTTCAAAATGATTACAAGTAATATATCATAGGTAATTTAAGATACTTTATTAAATACGGGTATTATTTAATTTATAAAAAACAATAGTAAAGGAAATATAATATTTCCCCCTTTAAACAAAACTAGTCGTTGGGGGCCACCATAATACTTACCCATCATCGATATGCATATGTAAAATATTAAAATAAAAAAATGTGTAAACTACTTATAAAATGCATTGCAATTCCAATAAAATCGTGGCTTTTTCAATTCATAAACTTCAAATTCTCTATTACTGAATTGCTTAAAAGAAACATCCTTATGACTCCAAAAACAATGATCCTATTAACTAGCGGTTTATTGCATCGGATTAAGCGTCTAATTTCCAATTAAAATATATCTTTGAATTGAAATTTGGATGAAATACAGGGTCATCAAAAATCGAAGAGTGGGGAAAATAGGATTACAAATATCTCGGCAACTCATTATCCGATCGACTTCATGCTTTATGCAAAATTTATATTTTTTATTGTCTTTTATATTCACTCCTTAAAATAAACAATTTCAAAATTTTTTATATACCTTTTATCAGAACGAATATTTCGAGAGTCCGAAAAAAATAGTTCCGTTTAATCGAGGTTGCTGAAATTCAAAAGGCTTCTTCCCATTGTTACATACGAAATTTCAAGTCTCTATCTCAAATTTTTCGGGAGATAGAGCGTTTACAGACACACAGACGGACGGCAAATTTTTTTTTCTAAAAATATGTTTTTCGGAAACTCCAGTGTCTGAAACGTGTAAATCCGTCAAATTTTTTTTTCGATTTTCAAAATGATTACAAGACTTACCCTATACTACGTATGATTGGTAAGTAATAGTTGCAGAATAAGTATTTTTTCAAACCATTGATCAAATATATTGTTTTAGAAAAATATTCTCATGATGTTAATCAAAAATCTATTATTAAATTAACTTAATCATCCATCCGAATGATTACCGATTATTCTATAATAAAATATCAATTAGCGCTAATTATCCTAGCATGTTAATTATATTTTATAATTAAATTAACACAAACGAATATTACCATATCTTAATTAATTGATAAGCGATAAATGAAAACCTTTGCTTAAGAATATATTGACTGGACTTCTACTTCATTGTTTAGGTATTTGTAGCAACTAAAGTTTGTATAGATTTTTATATTGAAAAAATCAATTTAAATATCTAGCTTTATAACATGACATGGGATTTAAGTTATACACTTAATAGCAGAGAATGTATATACTGAGCACATTTGTAAAATTAGTTTTGTCCCAAACAACATTTATTGATAAATTTATCACTTAGTGTACGTATTTTTGAAATAGCTAACACAATTGTATTACAATAAATTATTTACGGTGTGTATTATTCAGTGTTTATGTTTTTAATTATTTATTTATTTTAGTTTTTATGTTCGCGGCTCATACATGCTTTATGGTGATTTATTTATATCTCCCCTTCCCCACATAAATAATAAAGTTGTACAATATTAACCACCATCTCAAATTGACCAAATCTATTCGAAATCCCGTTTGTTTGTTTATTGAGAACATACATCTGACTTGTGTGTTTGACATCAAGTGCCCGCTTATAAGTCATCGTCATTTTACAGGGACGAGATATCCACAAGGAAATTTACAACACCAGAGAGTTACATCCCGGAGCTCCACAAAGTGTGTGCAATGGAGCTGGCGGGAGTCGAACCCGCCGACCTCGAAATCCCGTTAAAAATTTTTAATTTTCTCAGCAACAAATTAATGAATCCTATAAAAATATCAACATTCGTCCGAATCATTAGTTGACTTGCATTTAAAATAACCATATCATGTGATCTGGATGGCGAAGTGGATAAGGCAATGGACTTCCAACTAGCAGGACTCGGGTTCCTTTCTGGCACTGGGTAAAAACGTAACTTTAGTTTATCCGCCCATAATCGTAAAAAGAACCAGAGATGGCAGCACTAGTGCTTTTTCTTTCTAGCTGTTGTTTACTGTTGTTTGAAACATGGCCATACTCAAATATAAGAACATGATGTTTCACTTTTGAGTGCGTGCTTGTTTTCGGAAATGAGTATATACATGTCTCAAACTTGAGTACTTGAACCATTTTGACAATGTAACATACTCAGATTTCAGTATTTTTGCTCAGTTTTGAAAATGTTCTTTTTAGAAAGTAGAAATAAAAATAAATTAATTTTCTAATATATTTATTACTTTTGACATGAAAAAAAAAAAAAAAAATTTCACCGATCTTATGGTGTAAATCACAAATTGATGCGACGATTTCTTAACTTTTTATGTTTATTATTATTATTATTATTATTATTGTTCTTTATTTTTTCATTTTTCATTTTCGAATTTTTCACCAGATTTACATACATTATTATATATTATTTTTAAAACTCATGTGGGTGCAACCAAGCTGACGAGTACATCTACATGTGTTTTTTTCATATCCAATTCTTGTTTGTTCTCTTGTGGTCCAGTTTTCCATTGTATAATTTTCATATTTGATTTATTAATCCATTTGTGTTTACTTAATAGCAACTCCAATGTATAAACTTTTTTTTTCCCTTTCTCTCTCTTTCTTTTTTAAATATTATTCAGGTATGAGTAAATTTGGCCAATTACCAATGAAGCACATGCTATGGTAAAATTATGATTGCACATGTTATTTATTAGATATGTGGTATTCTGTTTACACAATATCATTATTTATCTCTTTGTAGATTAAAGTAGAATGATATTAGAACTTGATATGTATTTTGAAATTCATAGATATTATAATTATATATATATATATATATATATTAAAAGAAGTGTCATTTCATTTAATGTGTATTTCTCTAATATCCGTCGTTTAAGTACAAAGAAAATAATTATTTTTTTAATAAAATGAAATAATATACTATCTATTTCGTATTTTCAAAATCACTAAAAAATATATTGTCAGTACCGTCAAATGTTTCAAAGAAATACATTTAAGCAAATATCAGAATTAAATTTGGGAAATAGAATAAAAGCCCATAGAAAAATTAAATATTTACAAATCTTAACATTCTAAATAATGAAATACTGTTGTGATATGTAAACATATTTCTTAAATTAGCTTATGTATGTAAAAATAAATATTTTAAATAGTATAAATGTTAAAAAAAATTCGTTTGCTGTAGAGATTGCCAAATTAAATGGAAATTTAATCCACGCCAATAAATGTAAATTAATGTCTGACAGTAATGAATTGAAAATTTTTATGTATGCATTGATATTCGTTCTTTTGTGTAATCTAATATATTTTTTGAAAGGATACTTTAAATTCCTTTATTTGCATGAGGTTGTTCTACAATATTTCAAATTTTCAAATGTTTTGTGTATATCTCATACTTTTTAATTAATTAAAAGGAATGGGAATTATTTCATTATTTAAATTATAAATTAAGAACTTGTAGTATAATGAGCATTTTATGCTTTTTAACTTATCAAACGAGTATTTAACGTAATTTTGATTTTATTTAAGGTAAATTTGAAGTGAATCTTATTTTATGAAGAATGGTTTATTTTATTCGTTCTATTAAACTATGAGCGACTTAATTATTAACCTACGAGCTATGTTTGAGTGACCAAAATGTATCAACATTCTATACCACATTATTTTTAAAAACATTGCCGTTCCGGCCAGCTTCATCTGTTTCTCTCCGCAGTGACTCATGAATTAAACTTAAACTTTCCCTTCGCTAATTGAACTGAAAGGGACTCATAAACTTTAGAATATTTTGTTTTGTTTTTCGACGACGAACGAAAACGGAACAATGCCGCGGCGTCTTTTTTGTTTTTAAGAAAGTGAAAAATGTTAAAAGAGTGAATATTTGAAATGATATCTGTTGTTTAATATAAATATATTGTTCGCACGTGTAAATATTTTGCTGTATGTTTAGTCAAGATGTGTAATTAAAATATGAAAGTCATCTTCTGTGCGTCTATCGTGATTCGAACGAGGTCGTCACTTTATTTCTTAATTGAACGTTTCCACAATCACCTTACTCTTAAAAATTTCTTCGCAGAAGAATAAAATAAGAGCAAAATATTCAAAGTAAAATGTCCTCTTTTTTTTCATTAAAACTCAACGAAAAGTACACACTTTAGACAGGCAATTGTGAATTAAACACCTATATTATGATGTAAAATAAACTAAAGTACTTTTAAATTGCTCTTTTCAGTATTTTCATTTTTAACCGATGGGTATTTAAACAGAAAATACTGATTTATCTATAAATGTAGTAGTAATTAAAAAAAATTATTATTTTAAATCACTTGCCATTCTTAATTTCAATCACCTTCTGGTTTTCCATCAGCTTTATTAAACAAATTTACAGTGCACGTAAATAATATAATCTCTAGTTGTCCATTTTCAAAATTGAAAAATGTAGTCAGTATACACATGATAAATCATCAATCGCATAAGTATTGTAAAAGATCTAATAGATTCTATATTTAGAATTGTGAAATCCAGACTGCAGTTCTTTTGCATTTAATAATTCTGACAACAATTAAAGTTGAAATACAGGTTTAAATAACAAATATAATAATTAATATTTCGCATACCTAACTTCGCTCTACACACAAAAATTTAAATTATACGGTAAAACACATCAAGCGATAAATTAGAAATACCTCAATACTTTATTTTGTATGATGCATTATAATTAAATATGCCTAGTAACTTTAACTATAAAAGTAATGAATTAAAATTAAACATGCGTGAACCAACATAAAGAGCAAAGAGAGTAATTACTGAATAAGGTAAAAAATAATTTTATATCAACCAACATACCTCTTTGTTCTCTGTAAATTATTTCATTTAAGACTGATAAAGCATTTAATAACATAAATGTATAATTTTATTCACCAATTCATTTAAAAACTACCTCATACATAACATTTTAATTAAAAGCATATAAAGTGTAATTTGTAAAGCCAAACTGTTGAAAATATTCAAATATATAATATTTATAAACCTGATATTTTTTCTGCTTAATATATGCTGTAATGTAAGTGATAAGAAATCCATGTTTTCTTATGTATAAGGAAAGGTTAATGATGTTAGCTTTCAATCAATAAAACTTTTGAAATGTGCTTTAAAATTAATTGTACGAGGGTAAATCTAAAATTATGCGCAATTTTGACACAACTATTCTTTCATTGTTCGTACTGACTTCTGTCCTCGCTTATTTCGTTTTTATGCTATTGTGCTCATGCTATGAAAGTTTGATCGTAATCCCTCCATTTGTCTTCCTTTTGTTTCAGATAGATCATGGCCTCTCCATTAGAGGTTTGCACCAATGAGGAGCAAAAAGCAGTGATCCAGTGTTTGTGATCGGAAGGTGTATCAAAGTCCGCAATTCATCGAAGACTTTCGGCACAATACGGTAACAGTGTTTTACCGTAACGGAATGTCTACGAATGGATTGGAAAATTCCAAAATAATCGTACAAGTGCTACGCATGAGGAAGGAGCCGGACGACCGTGTACGGCCACAAATGATGAGAACATTGAACGTACACGTGACATGGTTCTGTTAGACAGACTAGTGACTATTGATGAAGTCCACTCAAAGTGGCATTAAGGGTGCCGTCGAGTCACTTCGGACCAAGAACGGAAGGACGGGATGCATGCGTGAGTCGCTGCTCAGCCGAAAACCCACTTTTCTGAGGGCATCAGGAAGCTTGTGCAATGATGGACCAAGGGCGTTGAAAAGCAAGGTGACTGTATTAAAAATTAATGCTAACGTTAGTTTCTTATTTGTATTGCAATAAAATTTATAACTATTTTGTGCATAATTTCTGACTTACAATCTTATTTTTACGAGAAACATTATTTACAACAAAAAATAACATTTCAGTTGTAAGATTACATATTTGGAATATTCTTTATATCACTGTCCCCAGCTCTTATTTGTCAACAAAAAGGATCAAATTGATTTTATAAGAGATTATTCGTATCATATGTACCTTTAAAGAAATGAAAATGTTCAGAGTTTAAAGGATATCAATAATTCAGTAAAAGCATACTAATGCTGCATATTCAAAATTAGGCCCAAAATGTAAGAGATCAAAATATTTTTCTGCAACATTATAGGTATGCAGTTGTTTCTTCTAATAAAATATATTTCAATAAATGAGTGTAATTTCATTAGATTAAGGATATAATCATAATTTTTGAAACACCGATTTTTTGAAAATTGCAAATTTAGCTTTATCAATCGAGAATTCTTTAAGGTTCTAGAATATATGACTCTACGCCAGTGAAACAATATTTAATATTGTACCGTAATTATAACACAAAACGTTATATCGTATTTCTGAGAGTAAGTTTTTCAAATCGGTAAATACGAATAGTTGAAAACTACTGAGTCGACACTCTTCTATCGTCAGCCTGTTTCTTATATCACTGTGTTGATATTGCACGAAGAAATTAATTTTTTTAAAAGATTATTTTTCAAAATAGTGGCAGTCTGAAAAGAAAGTTCATTTTTTCTCAACCGCAAGTTTTGGATGATAAAAAAAGAGAAAACACTAATTAAAAATATCATATTTTTAATATCTACATAATTATATAAGAAAAGTGAAAGTGAATCGATTCAGTAGTTTTTAAGTAATAATTTTCACCGATTTAAAAAAATGCATATTTGAGGAAAACTACTTGAATTATTTGTATTATAATTAAAATTCAATATTTAATATTTTTTTAATTTAAAATAATCTTCTTTTCGAGCGCGATGTAGCTTCAGTTGATAAATACTCAATACTCATTTTTTTCTTTTAATTTATGTGTACGTGGAATATTTAATGTATACTAATTTCTAAATAGTATATGGAAAAAATATATAAATTATCAAAGATAAAATATTTACTTGAAATATTAAATAATTCAAGATTACCTTATGAAAAACTAAAAATGTGTCATGCGTGGTGTACATTAAACGTCTGTGAATATTATTTTTTATATTATTGGAACTTGTCATGTTAAAAAATCATGTGACTGTCACATGAAATATCTTATCGAAAGAACTGACGTTTTCCAGATGCTAACAGATTTACTATTATTTCAAGTAAACTAATCTTGGCATCTTCTGACAAGCATGAAATCGAATAGAAATAGTAATTTACTTTCACAACTCGGACAAAGAAAATAAGGTTTAGGGCAAGGATAACATACAAAAGCCTCAAAGTAAAAGTACATCCATCGGATTTGATTATAGATCTACGTGACTGCAATTCTTTTCCATATATGTTAAAAATGCTACAAAATTTTGTGAAGCCAGATATCTTTCAGGAATTTTATTTCTTTTTTTTTTAGCTAGAAATATTTTCCAATCTTATGCGATGTAAAGAAAAATATTAATATTTTAGAATAGCTTAGAAAAAAAACTGTCTTCTATATTTTAATTGTTTGTGATGTTCACAAAATATTTGTGTTAATCTTTGAAATGTTTAAGAATTTTGTAACATTTAATTTAGATTTCCACTTTGATAAAACATTGTAATAAATGTAAGTTTAGCTATAAATATTTTTTAATATAACGACACGTCTAATTAAACAAAATTTTAGGCCAGTAGGCACAATGTAAGTGTAACTTCTACGATTTCTTCCGTAAAATTTGTATTCTAACTTAATTGGGATACTTTTCATTTACAAAATGAATTTCCTGAAAAATGTTTTAAGTTCACAGTTCATGTTTATTAGATATTTCATTTTACAGATTTAATTTGATATTAATTTTAGGCAGTTGCATATGTAAATGGGTGAAATTTTCGGGTGTAGTATAGGAGTAAACACTTGTAATAAAATTTGTCATTAACTTAATAATATCTATTTTTTTATGTCATAAGAATTATTAAAAACTTTCATTTCAGATAAATACTTTTATATAATTTGAAAAAATATTTAGACTGTTTATACTGATAAAATATTTTATAGATATTAAACATAGATGCCAACATCTTTTAATTATTCCGAATTCTGATCCAAGACAAACATGTTTTCGACCGAAAATTTCATTTAAAAATTAAAACTTATAAATAGCTTATAGAAATAAGACGCATTTCTTTATATACACTTTCCAGTTTTAAGCATTTTTGTCTTGACTCAGACTCCAGAATAATTAATATATATTGACATCTATAGATTAAAGCGTAATTATGTTTAAACATGATTAATATAACTATAACATAAAACAATTTTAGCAATTCTATCAAAACTCAAAGCACATAAGTTAGCAACATATAAGTTTTCAAATTTTCCTTAGAATGTTTTAAAAAGTATTATTAAATTACCAATTAATTTTCGAGAAACAAATACATCATCATAATGCTATTCATTCACGAACAAAAGAATAAGAACAAAGAAGTTTCAAAAGAATAAGAACAGTTACAGAAATTTATTATATTAATAATTACACTGTACAACATGAAAAAACGTCCTTTAGACGAAAATATTTTATCCTAAATCAGTTTGTTACGGCGATTCCAAATATACTTTTCGTTTTTCTCTAGGTCGTTCAGTTTTTGAGAAATTTGCAGATTTATGTGTATGAAAATTTTAAGCTTTTTTGTGCCATTTTATGCAAATATTAGGTACAATAAAATGTCAGATTGAATTACGTTTTCTAGATTATGACTACTGGACCATTTGCTTCAGATACATGTCGTATTCTGTATATTGTTAACATTTATCTATCAGTTATTAAGCCTAATTTGCATATTTTTCAATGATGTAATGTTTACATTACTATCAACTTTTAAGTAATTGTCACAGAACTAACGTAATTTATTATTAGACTAGATTTCTATATTGATTTCGAATCCGTAATCCGTTTCTGTCTATCACGACTAGTTTTTGAGTAAGATTAATATCTACGTTTGTATGATATTGGCATAGTTTGATATAAAATGGTGTTTAGGGGAGAGTTCCTCCTTGTCAAAAAGGTTAACAATGTAAGATTCCTATCAGGGACATAATCACCAATGAGTGTATTCGAGAAACAATTGATACAACTGGGTAAGCGTGAGCGAAGAAAAAAAAATAAAAAAAAGTCAGGTTTCTTATAAAGTAAAAATTTACCGGTCTACTTTTCTCGTTTTTTCGAAAATCTGAACCGGTCCGATAGCGGGCGAACCCCGTTATTATACTCTGTCATAATAATATATGTCATATGGACTAGCTGCGATATAAACAAAATTATACATGTTGTATAGAGACCTTCAAAATGTTAAAATATGCCAATATTTCCATAATCGGGTTTTTATCACGAATCAATACGTTCCTCAAACTAACATGACGTTATACTTGGTGTGCGTCATGTCTACTTGCTTTCTCTGTTACTCATATTTATACCACTTTGTATTATTCTCAAACATTTGAAAAGTTAAACTTCTAATATGACGTCAGATTAATTTTCTTTTTAATTCTCTAATGACATCACATTAACCTGCTTTCTGTACTTACACATACTCATATTCCTTGTATTATTGAGAAATGTTTGAAAATTTCCGTTTTATTACCAATATGACGTCATAATAATCTTTTTTTTTTAATTTGTGAAAATTTTTAGTTTTATTTTCATTTTTCAAGTGGAAATCCTGAAATAGAAAATTAATTATTGTAGAATGAATTTTACTGTGGGTTTTTAATTGTTTGGTATCTGCTATAACGAAAAATGTTTAAATTTAATAAGAAAATGCTGTCAGATTTTGGTTTTATATCTCTATATATTAAAATAATGCAATTTTTTTAATTTTGTGATTTTCAGTTTCATAGTAGGTATTCAGCTATAAATACGCAAAATTTCAAGACTGTAAGTTATATAGTTTCTTAGAACCGGCTCTGTGACGGATAGACAACGTAGCGGGACGAAAAGGGTTTCGTAAGACGAACGAAACAGTAAAAAGGAGTATAATCTATCTTAAATAGCTGAAGTAGACCACAATGTAGGATAGAAAGCGTTTTCTGGCTTTTTTGACCAAAAAATAAAATTTCTTTAAAAAAAAAAAAAAAACCTAGACGTAATAAAAAAAAAACGGATACGGAATTACATTAGTGCAAAAAACTGATTTAGAAACATGTTAGCGTACCCATATAGCAGAAATATTTGAACGCCAAGAAACGTTATTAGAAAAACATAAAAAATATGCAAATTTCGCAATATTTCACGGTCACATGTCAGTATAATCTCAGACACTACCTTTTGTTAAAACCTTTCTTTAAAGTAAACTGTCCAGTAATCATAACATAAAACAAAAAAGGAAGTCTGATAATGCTTTATGCCTTAAATTTTCATGTAATTTTACGCAAATTCGATCAGATTTTATTCTTGGTGTATTGTAAGAAAATTATATTTAAAATATTGTAGAAAACAAGTATATTTTGTAATAACGAATGATAAAAAAAGTGGGTAAGTGTGATCGAAGATCGCTCAAAGGGTTTCGTTTAATATTCCTTTCAAAACACTTTATAATTTCTTTAATAAATCCAAATAAATTTCATTTAGCAAAAAAAAAAAAAAAAAAAAAAAAAAAAAACTCATGTTTTTTGTTTTTTATAAAGTAAAAATTTACCGGTCTATTTTTTTGTTTTTTCGAGTATCCAAACCAGCCCGATAGCGGGCGAAGCCGGCTATTATATTCTGTCATAATAATATCTGTAACGCGGACTAAATGCGATATAAAAAAATAATTTCAAAATTAAACATGTTCTACATCTTCAAAATGTTAAAATATGCGAATATTTCCATAATCGGATTTTTATCATAATTCAATATGTTTCTCAAACTCTTATATTTACTATTCTCCTTTACTCATATTGATACTTCCTTTGTATTATTCTCAAACATTTGAAAAATTCGTTAAACTTCCAATATGACGTCAGATTCTCTTTTTAATTCTCCAAAGACGTGATATTAATCTGCTTTATGAATATACACATACTCATACTCCTTGTATTATTGAGAAACCTTTGAAAATTTCTCTTTTATTACCACTATGGCGTCAATCATTTTTATTTCATATTAATCTCTTTTTCAATTGCTAAAAATTTTTATTTCATTTTCATTTTTCACGTGGAAATCGTCTGATAGAAAATTAATTATTGTAGAAAGGATTCCATCGTCGATTTTTAATTTTTGGCAATTGCTATAACGAAAAATGTTTAAATTTAATAGGAAAAGGCTGTTAGAATTATGTTTTTTTTTTATCTCTATTTATTAAAATAACACGAATTTTTCAAATTTTAATATTTTCAGCTCTTTATAGCTGGTATTCAGCTATATACACAAAGTTTCAACTCTGTAAGTTACATAGTTTCTGACAATAGCTCTGTGACGGACAGACAACGGAGCGGGAGTAATATGGTTTCGTGAGATGAACGAAACCCTAAAAAGCCATGGTTTTATTACTTTTTGTTTTAAAGTAACCCACCTCATTTAAATAGGATACGCGTATTTGAATATCGATGAAAAAAGTTCAAAGTGTGCAAGTGTCGATGTATGTTTACAAAAGAGATTTAGCTTAACCAATTCCTTATTTAAATAACTAATAACACATTCTTTAATGTTTAACAGCTTTCATTTAAGATTCTATATAAGATTGCATATTGAATGTAAAATGTTTACCGACAATTAAGGGATTGGAGAATTAAAAAAATGCTCAATATAATCAATTAAATGTAACCGAAATTAGCTTGTTATGAGTTAAAATTAAACGAAAGTAATGTATGTGCCGAACAGCTGCATATAAATTTGTTCTTCTCTTTTAAATGAGAAATACAATAAAAACAAGCATGAAAAATCATGCATCAGTCATAGTTTAAGAAACACTTTCCAACATTAACAGAATATTATTAAGAAATTTTAGTTTTTAATACAATGAAATGAGATACATAAATACGCATTTGCATAAGCACATAAACAAGTATCAATCCATTTTCACCCATTGATGCCGATATGCGATAATGCATGAGAATTCTGTCGTGCAGCTCTGTATCTTATCTATAAAATTTATTTACAGAACATAATAAACTAAGCATTAGATACATATGTATACCACAGCGGAAAACGCACTTCCAGGAATTATCGATTATTGTCAGTCGTTTAAGGGGCGTTTTTCCTCACTTGAAAACACACGCGCGCTAATATTAAACCTATGGACAGGTTGTTTTCGAATTTCTCTTTAAAATTTAATATTTTTAAACGATTTTATTTTGCATAAGATAGATCAGGTTGATCCCTAATATGGCTCTTTTTTACTTTTTCGATTTCAGTTGCAATTTTTTTTAAATAGAGGTACTTTCACTTTCGGAACCGGTTTTGAAAATGAAAGTACCTTTATTAAAAAAATCTGCAACTGAAATCGAAAAAGTAAGAAATAGCCATATTAGGGATCGACTTCAGCTATCTTATGCAAAAAAAATCGTTTAAAAATATTCAAATTTAACCGAGAAATTCGAAAAGAAACTGGCCGTTGGTTTAACATTAGTAAGCTGGTGTTTTCATGTGAGTGAAGACTCCCCTTAACTGGATTCTTTTGCGTGTATCTGTAAATGTACGATAAATGCTACGCATTCCATATTCTATAGAAAACCTGTTGCAGTACACATTAGTGATCCTGACGTATCATAACATCGTGTAAAGGCATATTCTCGATAGATAATAGTACAATGGAGTTTTTTGTGCATCCCTGTAAACGAACTATAATTGCTGCTCATTCTATACTCTTGCGGAAGCATATTGCATTACACATCAGTGATGTATATCAATCTTATTGTTTTCAAATATCGTAACATCAGTAAAATACACTGAAAACGTTTTTGCATAATAGACCATAATGTAACGTATTTCTTTTGTGTGTCCCTGTAAATATACTATAAATACAACATACTTTATTTTCAACAGTGAACATTATACACCAATTTTTAACAACATATAAAAATTGCATACCGATACGAGAATATTTACAAGAATTAGAATATTATACTAATTTAAATGAAATAGAATTATTTGAATTTAAATGAAATAGAATTATTTGAATTTAAATGAAATAGAATTATTTGAATTTAAATGAAATAGAATTATTTGAATTTAAATGAAATAGAATGCATCTTGTATTTTAATTCTAATATTTTGCAAAACTGATAGCTGCCTATTGAAGTTTTTATGAAGTAAATACGAATTTAAAAAAAATACTGCGATATTAATTCATGAGATTTTTATTCCTCTTTTATTAACTATCAAAACGTTTCTTTTGAAACTGTTCTTTCTTCTTGCGTGTAAAAATAAATAGAGAGTCTCCCTTATTCCCCTTTAGTGAAGCGAAGTGCTGAAAATGGCCTAGCTCGGATTTCCTTGTCAATGATCTTCAAAATGAAATGTATCGGAAATATCTAAGGATCCTTCAGAAACTTCAGTCATTCTTTTTTGAGGAAATTTGGCTTTTCGTTAAAGAATAACTGCGGTTCTTTTTCTTTTCATTCTTATAAGGCTTTCTTTCTCTCTATTTTATTCTTTTCCTTTCCTTCTTTCGTTTTCATTTGTGTTTTTTTAGCACAGAATTAATAGAAAGTATGTAAAATGTTACATAATTTGTGGATTTAACATAAAATAAATCTTTTATTAACCGATTCAAATACAATAACGCATTAATACGATTGATAATTACGTAACGGAACACTGTTAAAAAGTTGCAGCAAACTGTCCAGTCATTTGACCGTTTTTAGAGAAAACGGTTACATTACCGTAATTTAACTCTATTCTGACCATAATATGGGCGGTAATATGGTCGGAATACAGTTAAATTACGGTTATATAACCGTTTTCTACAAAAACGGTCAAATGACTGGACAGTTTGCTGCAAATTTTTAACAGTGAACGTTTCATTTCATGTGTTTTTGCTTGTATAGTAATTTTAGAAAGTGTATTAATGCTTATACTGAGTACCCCAAATAATACCAGGTGACTTTAATATTTCATACGTTTTCGCTCAGTTATTATTACTTTTTTTACTTTAAAAGCATTTCAGCAAGAAAAGATACATTGTTTAGCAAAAAGTACAATAGGTGGTCGGTTCACGAACAGATCGGCTAACGTACACTTCCCCATGGGATTTTTATGTTCGGATAACGAACATATGTTCGATTAACAAACACCTCGCAAAATAAAGTCAAGAAGAATCAATGCTGTGATTCAGATTCGCAGAGCTGTATTTAATGGAATCTATTATCGATTTAGACAACGTTTTCACAGTTGTATACTTATGGTCTAATTAATTCATCGACTACCAGAAGTTCGGCCCTATATTTTGAGCCAGCAAATTAGAATGAACAGATTAAAAACATTAATTTTTATATTTTGTGCCCTCTTTAAAGAAATATTTTTAATTGAAAATTATTTATTTTAATTGAAATTTGGTTCCTAAATTATTAACAGGATCTAGGATCCACTTGAGCTTTCTCGGGCACTGCAGTAAACACGGTCTTTTAGAGAACTAATGGAGTTTTTGATAGGTCAAAATGATAAAATGATATGATTTAATGCTGTAGTCAATAAATGTGATCCTAAAAGTTTTTTACAAAGGGCATGCGATTTATTTATTTATTTTTATTTTCTAAGTACGGCACAACACGGACAAAGCCATCAAAGTACGATCCGTCCATATTAAATATGGAAAAGTTAGGGAGAGTTTATATTAATTTTTATATGCTACTTTCTTTTAAGAACGAATTAATCGAATTCCCATACAAATCTATACTAAATCTATGATCTGTTAATGAACATAGTTTTGGAACGGATTAAGTTCGTTAACCGATCACCCACTGCATAACAATTTTATTTTTTTAGTCAACTCTCAATTTTTGTGACAAAAAACAAAGGACCATCGCATATGATATTTATTTATTTTGATGAAATATAAATATGATCTAGACCACCTATTCTTAATTATTTTGGTTAAGGTATAATTTCAAATGGCAATTGACGTTTGAGATAGTCGAGGTCAAACTTCAGCTTAGACATTAAGAACGTAATGGATGTCAGTGTCCGAATAATTGGGGAGCGTCATGGCAGAGCTTTTACCTACGGAATAAATAGTACTGGATATAATATTCACCTATTACATTATTTTATATATATCTTTTAAGCATTATTGAAAAAAGCAATAGCTTTGATTTTTTTTATTTCGTTTTTTTTTTTTTCTAATGCAAGTTTTATGCTTTTGTAATATTCTATTTATTACCTCTAAAACTTGGAAATTCCTATTAAAGAAAAGATTATTAGTCACCTAAAGTATATGAACGAACGTACATGAAACATTTGTAAATAGAAACAAGATTGCATATAAAAAATAATCTGGACAATTATCATATAGAGGGATATGTATATATATTATGTTTCTATTCAGTTAATGAAATAATTTTCAAAAATGGTGGAAACTAATACAATTAATAAAAATAGGGGAAATTTCCCTAATATCGCACCATGGCCATATATCGAACTACTCATGATCTCGTCAAATAGGTGCTACTACCCTCAACTGGTGTCTAGCTGGCTCAGTCGTATGAGAGCCTTGGTTACATACGCAGTTGTTTTTAGTCGGTGTTACTTTTTTAAATTTTGTGGAAACCTAAAATTTTTGTCGACTTCATCATACAGTGAAAAATTATTTTCAAAGTAAGGACTGTTCGTAATCATTGTAACGTAAATACAAACCCATAATCATCTGGTTCAAACTAGATATAGCTGTAAGGTTCTTTCTATTCTTAATTTCACGTTAAATATTATCGCGATATTACGTACACTATTTTCATTAAGGGTCAAAATTTTTTTTATGAAGGAATTTCTAAGATTTTTTTTTTGAATGTATAATGGAAATATAAGTAATGATCAGTATTAAAAATTTTAATAAAAAAATAAAAACTTACAAAATATGCCAAAAAAATGGCGTTCGCTAATTTTAATATAAATTATAAAATATTAAAAAAAAAAACATTGCCATTTAATTATGTTTTTCGAGTGTCCCATAAATATTAATTTATGTTTCCTTTTTCAAAATGTATAGGCATAATTCGGCGATGATACTTTCGATATTTAAAAAATAAAATAAACAAATCATTGTAAGCCAGAATTATTTAAAACTCCAAACAAAAATGTTTAAAACTCCACTCACACATTAAAAAAATATATATTTTGTGAAATACGCCTGTAAAATACACACACACATCATTATAAATTAACTATGTCTGTAACTCTGTGTTTGGAGCCTGATAATCCCTCAAAGTAATGTACGACTGCAAGATCCTGTCGTTTTAAGCTACTACTCTATTGCCAAAATGTAATCAAGTTAGCAACAAACATTCATTCATTAGATAATCGTGTTATGACAAAATCACATCCTTTTTATAATTAGTTCTTGTGATTAAAGAGAGAGAGAT
Source organism: Maratus michaelseni (assembly GCA_963931845.1). Lineage (NCBI taxonomy): Eukaryota > Metazoa > Arthropoda > Arachnida > Araneae > Salticidae > Maratus > Maratus michaelseni. The sequence continues at coordinate 443,886,415 of OZ007589.1, read as the reverse complement.
GAAATTCATTATAAAAATCCAAATACACGAAATTTCCTCTTAAAGGTCATAGATCATTACTGACAACTAGGCAGTAGAAATGCAAATGCAAATGATCGTATAATTAGATACATGCTTTAGACTAATTTCTATGAATTTCCCATATAACTGTAGAAAATCAAATATTATTTTAAGCGATGTTTTTATAAAATGGCAAAATTTCATAAACTTAGCAACAAGTATGCATTCATTAGCAAAGTTTGTTATGACTAAATTACACATATTTATAAGTTACTAAAGTTAAAATTCATTCATAATTCGTTAAAAGTTAATCATGAAGTTTCCTTTTGAAAATTTCTAATAATTCATGCGTGAAGCTTATTTATAAGATTTTAATTTCTGAATAAGATATTACGTTTGGCATACCTTATTTAAAACAAAATTACGGAAACATAAATGAATATGCGTTTGAACATAAACTCCAGAAATTATACACAGAATTTTACAACTTCAAAAAGTATTAAAGCATTATGTTACTTTACGTTTAAAAATTCTATAAACTTCAAAACAAAACATGTATTCATTTGTAAAATTCCTTATGAAAAATTCACAGTAATCTAAAAAATATGTTTCATCGAATTTCAGTACCAATCATTTATTAGACAAATCCAAAGTGAAATGCATGAAGAACTAACACTCAATTCCGCATTTGAAAAAACAAAATATATAAATATGTTTAATTTAAATAAATATGTGTATTTCCTTAATTGAGATAAATATGTTTCGCATGCAGATTTAACAGATTTTCTTAAAATTTTATATATAATTTCATATTGATCAGGCGATTTCTTGATTAGTTTTAGGGGTTCATTGGTTAAGTATAAAGAGTGGGAACGGGGAGCTAATCACCCCATCCCTTAATTTAGATAAATGGATTTTTCATGCAGAATTATCCGATTTGCTTTTTACTTTGTATAAAGGTTTGTTCTGATAAGTTGCTTTCCTGATTACATTTGGAGGTTCATTGGTTAAGTATAAAGGGGGGAAACGGAGGGAGGAAATTCCTACTTAATTTAGCTAAAATTCATGCAGAATTATCCGATTTCCTTCAAATTTGGCATACATGTTTATTGACGATTTCTTTATTTTTCGAGGGGCATTATTCTTTGAAATAAGATTATAATATACAATTAGCGTGAATAGCCTGTGAGCTCAATGCCATCAGTTTAACTGGGCACTTTTCTTTTTATTCTTTGTCTTATTGTTCAGACTGTCATAAGAATTATCATACATAATATATTTAAATGTAGAGCATATTTAAATCTTTTGCTTAGTTTTCTGGAAGAGACCCTTGGAAATATTAACTATCGCCAAGTTCTTACGTATATGCATTAAAATAATTCCTAATGCTTTTAGAATCTTATACAGTTTTTTTTAACCTACAATCAATTGAATCTAAAACATTTAACAGAAAGTGCTATACTATCAGTTATAATGTCTGAAACTAGGTTGATATGTTAGCATTTTTATATATATAACCAGTTATAACGTCTGCTAATATGTTGATATATTATCATTTTTACATATTAATTTTTTTTAATAATAATAATTTTTTTTCCTTTCGATATTTATTGGAAACATTTTAAAATTGTTGTAAAATAAATATAGTAAATAATTTTAATTAGTGAATAAAATATTCATAAACAATATTAGCATTTAATTAATTTTTCGGGTGTCCAATAAATAATAATTTATGTTTTTTTTTTCCAAATGTGTAGACATAAATCAGCGATGTTAATTTTCATATTTAACTTAATATAAATAAACAAATTATTGTACGCCAGAATTATTTAAAACTCCAATATTTAAACTACAAACGTAAATATTTAAAACTCCACTGACGCATTTTTTATATATTTTATAAAATACGCACACACAACATTATAAATTAACAAACAAAGTAACTCTGTGCTTGGATCCTGATAATCCCTCAAAATAATGTGTGACTGCAAGATCCTTGCCTTTTAAACTACACTAGTGGGCAAAAATTAAGCAACAAACACAAAATGGTAATTTCTGAAGACGTGAGTACTCAAAAGGAAATACTATAAATGACACGAATAGAAAACAGGTACTACCCTAACAGAACAGCCAGTGGGTGTGATGTCGGCTTGGCGTCACACATGGTTGCAAGTGTCACAGTCACTACGGTGAATCAAAATATGGGATCTTTCACTCGTCTCATTATTACTCTCAAATGATTGTTATAAGGTGATTCCACTGAAAAGTTACAGAGACTATTGCTTTGTGATGGGTCACTAGATGACGTTACAATGTAGTCGCCTTGTTATTCTCACGTGACTGTTAGTTAAAGACTCAACTTTGAAGTTATTGTGAGCCCTGCATTGTGATGAGTCACCAACTAATGCCACAATGAAGAGTCACAGTGACTTTCAGGTGACCGACACTGTACTGTGAAGTCATCATTGCGTTACTTTGTGAAAAGTCACCAAATGATTTCATTTTCTGTCACTTGAGAACTCGTCACAGAAGTGCAATCATAATAACTTTACAAAGGAGTGTCCAAATGACAGTCACATAAGAGTCACCAGGTTACTTTCTTGTAAAGTCACCTGGTGACTCGTCAAAAAGCAGCCGTCATGGTGATTATCAGGGGAGTGACCAAATGAGAGTATAAATTATTATAACTTGAAAACTTATGTTTATTTAAGACTTAGAAGAAAATGATAGATGCGGCACATGGCGCGAAGATGACTTTACAAAATATAAATTACACAGTTAAAAATAAGCTGGGGCGGTTACAGGTAAGCTAATAGAAACGATTACGATTATACACAATTATACTTACATACATAACATCTCCCTTTTTTTTAAATACATAAAATGACAATATAAATAGGGATTAAACTTGATTAAAAATATGCACTTAAAAAAACAATTAGAAAAAAATAAAAAAAGTTATAGGTATGTCCACATCAGTCAGTAAAACGTTTTGGTGGTCTAACCACACGACCAAGACGTGTGACACGGGTATCACTAGTCTGGGATGATGGATGCAATGACATAGATGTGTCAGTAGAATGAGAAGTCTGAAATACACCTGGTTGAGTCGGTGGCACTGGATCAACTGAACTCGAAAATAAATCTTCAGCTGATGGTCTTGGTATAGATGTTTGTGAAGTTTTAAAGGGCTTTATGTGGAAGCGATTTCTACGGTATTGTCTACCATTCTCTGACACAATAGTATAAGACCTTGGTTGAGGTCCCACTATAGCTATCTTTCCTTTCTGCCATTTGTTTTGATTCCAAAATAGGATCTCTTGTCCCTGATGCAATGGCTTAAGTGGACGAGAATGTAAATCGTATTTATGTTGATGTTGCTGTCTGCGCTCTAAATTTTCTTTAATTGTTCTGCAGTCATAGTGAGGTACAAGACTTTTAGGGAGAGTGGGAACTAAAGTTCGAATACGTCGACCCATCAAGATTTCAGCTGGAGAAGGCAAACCATCCATTGGAGCATTCCTATATTCCATCAGAACAAGGTGTACATCCTTGTGATCTTGTGCTGCTTTGGTCAGGATAGATTTGATGGTTTGTACACATCTCTCGACCTGCCCATTCGAACGAGGGAAACCAGGACTTGAGGGATTAAAAAAAATGTCCCAACTCTTACAGAAATTGGAAAATTCTTTGGAATCAAGAGGTGGACCGTTATCAGCGACAATTTCTTCAGGGATTCCAAAGCGTGCAAAACAAGTTTTTAATGCATTTATGACTACAGGTGCTGTTGTATGATGCAAATGTTGCATTTCGATGTACTTTGAAAAATAATCAATTATTAGAAGGTATTACAGAATTCAAATGAAAAAAATCGATAGCAACTTTCTGCCACGGTCGATCAGGTAGTTTCCTATCAAGGAGAGGCTCTTTGATGTTCTGCCTTTGATTTTGTAAACAGATAGTGCAATTTGATATCAGTTGTTCAATCTCAGTAGTTAACCCTGGCCAGAAGAGAGACTGTCTGGCAAGATTTTTGCATGTGACATGCCTCTATAACCTACATGCAGACGCTGTAAAATATCTTTGCGACAGGACTTGGGAATTACTAATCTCTGTCCACGACAAATGAAACCATCTTCAATATGCAATTCCGACTGACAGTTCCAATATGACTTGGCTAAAACATTAACATCATGTTTTCTCTGTGGCCAGCCATTCAAAATGTAATGTTTGACAGATTGTAATTCTAAGTCGTCTAGTGTAGCTGTTTTAATTTCATCCAGCTTAGATTGTGAAGCATTGACAATTACCGAGACCATTAGATGTACATTATCAATGTCAGTAGTAACAACAGGATTAATAGGCAGAGGAGCTCTAGATAATGCATCAGCTACACATAGCTGTTTGCCTGGAACATGGGTAAGAGTGAAGCTGTATCTTTGTAAGCGAAGCAGTAATCTCTGGAGTCTGGGTGATATTCCATCAAAGGGCTTTTGCACTAAACCTAACAAAGGTTTATGATCAGTTTCAATAACAATATGTTGTCCATAGACATAATAATGGAAATGCTCACAAGCATGGACCACAGCCAGGAGTTCCTTTTCAATTTGGGAATACCTGGACTGAGCATCGGTTAATGTTGCAGATGTATAGGCTACAGACTTGCTTTCCTGCAGCAGTACACCACCGAGTCCAAAAGAGCTAGCATCGACAGAGAGCACAATTGATTTATGCTTATCAAAAAATTGCAGGATAGGTGCCGACTGAAATAGCTGTTTAATTTTGAAGAATGCTGACTCATGATGAGAGTCCCAAACCCAACATGTATCCTTCTTTAAGAGGTCTCTTAAGCTGGCAGTTTCTTGGGAAAATTGATTCACAAATTTCATTAGGTATGTTGCCATGCCTAGAAATCTCATGAGATCTTGTTTATTAGCAGGTGTGGGAAAATCTACAATTGCTTGGACCTTCTTGGGATCTGGTGAAAGCCCATCTGATGACACAATATGGCCCAAATATTTTAGTTGAGGAACAGCAATTTGGATTTTGTCTCGGTTAAATTTTAACCCATTATTTCTTGCAACATCAAGCACTGTTTTTAATTTTTGGCAATGTTCATCAATAGTTTCACTGTGTACTATAATGTCATCAAAATATGGATGAATATCACAATAACTTTCAAATAAATTATCCATGGCCATTTGGAACACTTCTGGTGCGCAGCTTAAACCGAATGGCATGACAAGAAAGCGGTACCTTCCAAATGGAGTTATAAATGGGCATAAGTCTGCACTTTCATCATCTAGTTGTATGTGATAAAATGCATTTTTTGCATCCCTCAGTGAGAACAATTTTGAGCCATTCAATTTGGCTAATAGCTGCTCTTGCGATGGGATTGGATAATGCTGCCTTTTTATATATTTGTTTAGATGCCGGGGATCAAGGCAAATTCGGATGGAGTCATTCTTCTTAGGGACAATGACTATTGGGTTCACCCAGTCAGTTGGCTTAGTTACCCTCTCTATAATTCCATCTTTCTCCATTCGCAAGAGTTCATTCTTCACTTTGCTCTCTAGAGCCAACGGAACTTTTCGACAGGAAGCTACTAGTTGTGTAGCTCCTTGATTCAGAAGAATTTTATGTTTGCCAGGAAGGCGACCAACTCCCTCAAACACATCACTATATTCATCAAGAATTTGGATTAATTTAGATGAATTATCATGCACACTGTTGACAGAGAGGTCTATACTTTCATCAGGTTGCTTAACTCTCTGAACTAGGTTTAAATTGATGCAAGATGTAGCACTTAGAACTGGTTGAACATCTAAATTTACTATAATAAATTTTAAAAGCTGCGATTGATTATTGACAACACATTTACGAGAACATTCACCAACAACTGGCAAAACATCACCAGTGTATGTACAAACAGTTAAGGATGTTGATCCAGGTTTTGGGCGATTAGAAATCTTTTCAAATATTGTAAGAGGCAAAACATTTACCTGGGCACCAGTATCCAGTTTGAAGGTAACAGGATAGTCATTCAGAAAGACTTTTTGAAGCCAATCACTGCTGCTAGCTGTTGAAAGTGCACGTATGTAAACAATTTCGGGATCACCAACGTCAATTGTTGATATTTGATGATGTTGTGATGTGTGCTTCTGCCTAGGTTGTCGACAGACACTTGAGAAATGGTTGAGCATGTGACAGTTATTGCAAGATTTACCATAAGCTGGACAATGTCGAGGTTGGTGGTGTGATCCACAGCGTGAACAAGGTCTTTTATTCTGTTGATTTTTATTGATTTTCTGGCTATGATGCTGCTTAGAGTGATTATTATGAAACTTATTTACCTTGTTTTTATTGACGGCATCAACTTGAGCAGGAACAGATGTTGAAGTCTGTGACATTGCAAGAGAATGCACTCTGGAAAGTTCTACTGATTTGCACAGTTCTAGAGTTTTCTTTAGCGTGAGCTCAGGTTCACGAAGTAAGCGTTCCCGCAGCACATCGTCACGAAGACCTTGGATAATCCGATCCTTAACATTACGGTCGTATGCAGCGCCGAACTCGCACTGATCAGCCTGTAGTTTTATTTCAGTAATAAATGAATCGAAATTCTGGTCATCTTTTTGTACGAGTTTGTTGAAAACAAATGTTGCTAGCGTCACGTTGCGGTAAGGCTTATAATGTTCGTCGAACTTATCCAACACATCTTTCACTGTTCTTGATGTTCCTCCTGAGACAGGCGGAAATGTAAAAGTCAAATAATCTTTGTATGATGACTTACCAATTACACTGAGCAACAAAGCTAGTCTTGTCTCGTGATCATCTTTATTATACTTCACCGCTGTTTCAAAAAGTTCATAGCTGCGTCGCCGATCCGACCATGCCTCTGCATAAGAGTCACCAGGTTACTTTCTTGTAAAGTCACCTGGTGACTCGTCAAAAAGCAGCAGTCATGGTGATTATCAGTGGAATGACAAAATGAGAGTATAAATGAGCCGAATGAATGATATCACATTTCAGTTCATTGTAGTGACTGTGACACTTGTGGCCATGTTTGACGTCAAAGAGACTTCGCATCGACTAGCTGTGCTGTTAGGTTAGTACCAATTTTATACACTTGATCTTTATAGAATTTCCTTTTGAGTACTCACGTGTTCAGAAATTAGCATTTTGTGCTTGTTGCTTAAGTTTTGCATACTAGTGTACTACTCTAATGCCAATATTTGATGAAGTTAGCAACAAACTTTCATTCATTAGATAATCTTGTTGATATAAAATCACAACCTTTTTAGGTGTGTTCGTAATTATTTAAATGCGTAGCACCTATAGTCGTCGTCTGGTCCATCCGTCCGCATATAACAGTGCAAAAACCACCCAACCGAATGATTTGAAATTTAATATATATAATCGTTGCGAAATTTTGTCGAGTCATTTCCAATTTTATGAAAATTGAATAAAATCATTAAATGCTTTAATGGAAGTTTTCTTTATTTTGTTAAGTCCTATCATACGTAATCTGTATAATATAAACACAAGTCATGTGACTGAGTAAAACAAGTACGAGCTACTGTTCAACCACGTTTCTAAGAACTCCGGTTGGCAGAATACCAAGCCGATTCCATTCACACTGTAGGGAGAATGGACCCGGCAAAAGAAGTTGAAATCACCGCTCTTTATCTTAAGCAGCGTACTTACAACTTACGGACTTCCCCATTTTTGACATGGACTAGCCATTTTCGCCCATGCGCAGTTCGCTCCAGGTTTCTATTAAGCGTGGTGCATCAGTACCCACATTTTTGTTTTATATGCCAAGCAGCCATTTTTATTAAAAATTATTTTTTCAAATAAAATTGCATAAAAGTTAAATTTATTAATACTAAAAATAATTACACATGTGTTTTATACTAATTTCTATGAATCCCCCTTATAACTCTAGAAAATCAAAGATTATTTCAAGCGATATTTTTATTAAATGTCAAAATTTCTTAAACTTATCGACAAGTATGCACTCATCAGCAGTGTTTGTTATGACAAAATCACACATAATTATAAGATTCTAAAGTTAAAATTCATTCTTAATTCGTTAAAATTTATTCATGAAGTTTCCTATGGAAAAATTCCAATAATTAATGCGCGAAGCTCATTTATAAGATTTTAATTCATGAATAATATATTACGTTTGACATAACTTATTTAAAACACAATTACGGAAACATAAACGAATATGCGTTTGAACATAAACTCCAAAAATTATACACAGAATTTTACAGCTTCAAAAATTTATTAAAGCATTATGTCACTTTACGTTTAACCATTATATAAACTTCAGAATAAAACACTGTTTTATTTGTAAAATTTTTTATGAAAAATTCACAGTAATCCATAAAATATGTTTCATCGAATTTCGGTACAAATCCTTTATTAGACAAATCCAAAGTGAAACGCTTGAAGAACTAACATTAAATTCCGCATTTGAAAAAAAAATAAGGATAGAATTAAGAATGATATTTCTGCCTCAAATTATTTTGATCAAATATAGAGATTTTTTAAATGCAGTTCCACCTTGTTGTGTTTAAAAATTGTGTACATTTTAACCGGTTTATAGATGACTAAAGATAATTTTAATAATATTATTATTGTTTAGTTATTGCCTATAATTAAAAATGTAGAATTTAATGCAGGTTTTTGACATTACGCAGATGTATTAGATAATTTGAATTTCAAAAATATTAATAAACAGTATATAACAATAATTTAAAATAAATTTTCGTTTTTTGGTAATTAAATCAACAAAAAATGTTTTGTTGATCATGTTCTTTACACTCACTTCTGTGACTGATAGATTTTAAATAATGTTGTACAATATTTGTACAGTTAAAACTTAGATATTCATTTCTTACTTATGCTTGAGTTAATATATATATATATATATATATATATATTTTAGCGAAACTCAATGAGCTAAGAATGTAATTCTTAGAATGTTTGATAAATGTTTCATACATTTTTATTCTTCTAAGTCTCATTTTGGATAAAGCGTAAACATTTTGAAAATTAGATATATTTGGGATTAACTTTAATAATTCTTCATTCAATAACAAAGTAGGAAAATATTTAAGATATTAGCATTAAAGCTGATATTTTAGTCAAAAACAAAATCTAAAAAAAGTTGAAAATTTATAAAAACGTACATTATGCGCCGAGATCGTGTGACATTTTTTTTTGTCTGAGCAGCTAATTTAGAAATTTTTCGGGATTTATAAAAAAATATAATTTAATTTATATAATGAATGTTCAGAAATGTTCAGATTAAACAAAATGAACAGAATATATTTTTTTAAAATAACAATAATTTCACTAATATCACGATAAACGAAAGAAAAAATATATATATAGCGAATTATACAGGGTGTTCGAAATTCAAACGACAAATTAAGAGGGATCATAGAAGGCATCAAGAGGATAAAAACTTACTATAGAACATGAGGTCGCAAACCAAGTGTAGTGGGAGAAAATCGAAGAAAATATTTATGAAGGGTGTGACATAGAGTGGAACAAAAAGCGCCAATAATGAGTAGAAAAAACATTTATATGACGTCAAGCATGATTACAATGCATTGCAGTTCAATGTCAGTAAGAAGACGACGACACATTTTTATAGAAATTGTTTGAAGTTACGTCTGCGAAGGTCATTGCACAGCCGACACCGACGGACGAATGATTGCCGGACGCGTTAAAGCATATTACTATAAAAAATATCTCGTCGTCTTCTTTCTGACGTTGAACTGCATTGTAATCATGCTTTACGTGCAATAAATGTTTTTTCTATTTATTATTGGCCCTTTTTGTTCCACTCGACGTCTCACCCTTCATAAAAATTTTGCGATTTTTTCCCAGTAGATGTGGTTTGCGACCCCATGTTCTATAGTAAGTTTTCATCTTCCTGATGCCGTCTATCACCCCTGTTAATTTTTTTTCGATCGAATTTTGGAACACCCTATATATTTAATCTTCCCATACCAATGCTACTGCGAAATATAACTAACTCCGCCGCTTGCCGAGTGGCTGATGTACTTAAGTAAAAGGGCAAGTTTATGAATTAAATTTAGTTGAATATTATAGTTGAATTTTATAAATGTTGCAATCTATAGTATGACCATCGTATTGTTACTTATTGTTGGTAAGGTAATCCTCTGACATCCCTACTGCATTTTTTGGTTGTAAAATTTTTAAACTTATTTTTTTTCTGATTTTTAGAGCGTGATATAATAAACATCTTATTTATATCAAAAATGACTATTAGGGAGAAAAATAATGGATATTTTAAACACAAATATCAGAATTTTCATATAAATATTGCAGTTACAGTTTTTCTTTTAATATTGAAGGCCACTACATAAGTAAAATTAATGATGGAATATAGTAAATTTATTTTCTTAAAAATGGGATTTTTATTTTAAAGATATAAAATATTTCGAAAGAAAAAAAAAATTCGAAACATATTACTGTTTTAATGCAAATGCTTCAGAGCAGGAAAAGAGGGGATAATTTGAGAACAGGGACAACCCTTAGAATGTTGTTCAGTGAGAATTTTTTTATGAAAAATATGACGGCAATTCATTAAAGATTAGATCACGATGGAAGAGCGTATTACACGTTAATGATCTTCGTCGACTATGGCATTTGCATCCTTAAAATGAGTTGTAAATATAAACTAAAAGTTAATAGAAAGGCTCCATATGTAAATATAAAACATTAAAGATTCCGTGCAGAAATTAATTGAATTTTAAAATATGATGGTTAAATAGTGCCACTAAAAAGTTAAAAAAGTCCTCCAGGCCTGTACTGGGAGGAAAAGGCAGCTTCCATATTCCTAGTTTAAAAAAAATACAACTCATTTTACTCAAACACACGAAGCTAAAATGCCCGGAATCCGACTATAGAAGATTCAATCTCGGTTTTCATTAGTAATAATATTTGAATGCGAATTTCAGCATGAGAGTTACAACATACCAAAAATCAGATTGTTTCAAAATATCAGCCAACCTAGAATTTCAAATAGCTATATCTCAGCCATTTTTTAAGATAAAGCCAAAAGAAAAAATGCTCAGGAATATTTGTAACATGATCTAACACTTAATGGAAAAAAAAATCAATTTATAATTTTTTGAAAATGTTTTTGAATTAAAAAAAAAATAATATTTGTAATTGGCCTCAATTTTGAAACAAGATGGCTGATGAAGCTGGTCAACGAACTCGGTCGAGACCTTAGTATGTCCTATACAAATACTCAGTCACGTCGAAATCGGTTCATAAATAAGATAGTTACAGCATGTATATATATATAAATCAACATTTGAACGGAGGGTGTGTTTGGGGTCTGGGAATCGGTGAAATTATACCATTTTTTTCTGGAATTTCTTCCTCCGAACAGGTAGATTTTTACTTTTTGTAATAAAAGCTACGTAAAAGTAGTTTTGTTGCTGTGATCACGGATTTAAAACATTAATGGCCAATAAACCACGTTGTTAGTCAGTTCTACAAAAAAATAGGAAGTTGTGAATAAAATATAAACACTTTCTAAAAAGTATTCAACATTATTAAATAGAATCTTATAGTAGAGGGTTTTTGGGTTTCATAATAATTGAATAAAGTTTTATCAATTTGGAAGTAAAAACAACAGGTTTAAATTCATCTAAACATTTTATACATATATTGGTAATTTAATACTTCTTGTTTTCAGCATACTTGTTACAACTTAGTTACATAACGTTAATACAAATTTAAATAAATACTGTTTTTCCCCCTTTCATCAAATCAAATTTTTTTATTGTGACGCCGTAAACTGTACAAATATAATCTTAGCCTCTGATTGTTGGCTTCTGGTAAAATTTCATATGATTCTAAAAGAGGTTGACACTGGAGGCACATTTATTAAAAAAGTAGAAAAAAATATTAGAAGGTTTTCATATTGTCAAATTATTACGAAATAGAAATCAACAAAAATAAGTGTTTTATTTTGTCATTTCGTCGCTTGTGATTTATATTAACTTAAGAACACTTGACCAATGAAAACCACAAAAACACTTTTTAAAATATTTTAATAAAATAGAACGTGTGCAACATTTGTCTAGTTAATATATCCTGCGATTAAAACAAGTTAACTTACAAAATGCCGGAATTAATGCATTTTTTTTTGTTTGATTCATTGAATAACCATACACATGCAAAAACAATAAAAGTATCTCTTAAACGCCATTTTTCTCTATTTGCACAATTTATTCACAAACAATAATAAATTTTCATTTTTAATGCTTCTGCTTCTGCTTCTGTAATACATTTTGGCATGACTAATATATATTTTTGCCTAAACACGTCTTTCTCAGATGTCACACCATTTGTGATTTGTTCTTTTTCTGCACGTCTTGTATATTTCTTGATATCTTAAGCATGGAACACACTTATTTACATTACAATTCACTAAAATTTTGTTTTACTTATAAAATTTCCAAATACCAAAATTATATATCTATATTTCTTTGCTTCATGAATGAAGTGTAGTGATCTTTTTTACTCTGCTACGTTGATTTTCATTTCAAGTCTCCCGAAAATTAATTTGCATTTCTAACTACCAATTTACAAAGTAAAATTCACTACAATCGTAATATCTTGTTAATACCATTGACTTTTTATTTAAAATTTTTAGAGGCAGATTTTTTTTTTTTGAAGTATTTAAAGTATAGCTACGTAATTTCAATTCTGGGAAAGGTGTTTAAAAGTTTTAAAGTAAAGTAATACTATAAAGTTAAGATTTCAGTTATACATCTTAAAATTTATAAAAAGTCCTATAACTATGTCTAAAAAGTGTTTTACCATATCTAAAATTTACACTTAAATTTTATTTTGATTCTCCTTATTTTATTCTAATTTTTGGTAGATTTTCGGAGTAGAAAATATAAAATATAAAATATAAATTTAACCACAAAACTAGATAATTGTAATTGCCTATAATATATTTAAATACACATATGTCTTAACTCTCTGATAGGCCAGCAAATGGGTGAAGTTTTAATGCTATTTTCTCTGTAATTTTTTAAATACGCTAAAAAAGTTATTTTTCCAACGTGATATAAAGCAGTTAATTATTTATATGAATATAACACTGTAAAAAAATTGCAGCAAAGTATCCGGTCATTCCACCGTTTTTATAGAAAACGGCTACATAACAGTAATTTGACAGAATTCTGACCATAATTTGAGCAATAATATGGTCAAAATAGCGTTAAATTACGGTTATGTAACCATTTTCTATAAAAACGGTCCGATAATTTGCTGCAAATTGTTTACAGTAAATCCTTGAGAGTATTAATCATTACTCAATGATTATATCTGCAGAATTAATCTAAATAATTGCATAGTTGCCCACCTCCCGATTTTTTTCATACCAGTATTTTTATGTAAAAACATTTGTTTTATGTAATCGTACAATTTCTTCAATTTAATAAAGCGAATTTTCTTGTAAGATTTTACTGGTATTCAAAAAATCGGGAGGTTGGCAACTATGAATTAGGTTTGCAGTGAAACCTATAGCTCAGTTCACGACTGTACTAGTACACGGCTCTCGCTCAGAATGTTAAATTATTAGCTTGCAATCGGTATTCAAAATATCTATAACATAAACATCTAATATTTTTTAAGGAGGGAAAAAGAATGTCGTAAAATAGTACATCAGTTTTATTTTTAACTAAATAATATCAGAAAAGGAAATGTTTTTAGAAATAAATATTTATGTTTATTCGGAAATTTTTCAGCTTTGTTTTCAGCAAGGAAATTTAAAATATCACCAGAACATCAATTCAGTTATTTTACTGCAACTGTTTATATTTTGTTTGTTTCAACCCTTTAAAAAAATACAAGATCACATTTAACGCTAATCTAAAATGCATGAAATAATTTAATTTATCTATGTTTCATAAACAAATTTTAAACTATCAAATATTGCTGTTGAATCTTTCATATAACGAATCAAGTAAATCTAAAAAAAAAATAACGAAAATTATTATATTTTTAAATTTAAAACAATAAACCATCCGGAAAGTACCAGAAAACACTTACTTTATACTAAAAATACACTGAAAGTCCTAAAGAGTTTGAAAAATCCACTACTTTCCTATATATCTAACGAAAAATGTGATAAAAATTATATAATTCTTTTACAGCAAAACCTTATTAAATGACAATAATACTCTTTCCTTTCTGTACTAAATAAATAAAATGATGTGAAACTACATTTTCTAACTTCATGATTGTTCGCCGAAGTAAAGTACAAATAATAGACTAGTTCGGATTTCCTTGTCATGATCTTTAAAGTGAAATGTGCTGGAAATAGTCGACAGTGCTTTAGGAAACTTGTTCATTCCCTTCCTCTCAAAAGTTGGTGCCTTTAAGTAACATAAATAAATTAGATTCTTTTCGCTGACTATTTGATCTGAAGAAAAGTTTATTTTTCTTGAGGGTAGGTAACACTTATTTTCTAGTACTTATTTCAACTTATAGACTTCCAAGTAATTCAAAAATTTATTTTCTTATTTTAAATGTTTCACTTGAGATGATTTTGAATATAAAAGTGAAACGAAGTTTTCAAACCTGTAATTTAAAATTGCAATACAAGTCGGATGATATGAATTATTGAAGTGTGCAATCAGCCAGGAACATATATATATATATAATAAAACAGTTTTCGCCGTTTTTTCTTAATTAATTTATTCCAAATTCTTACAATTCTATTTTTTCCCTGTCTTTTAAATATATCTTAAATCTAAATTACATTTTCCATATCTTTAATCAACATATTCTTTTAATTCTTATTCTAAAAATCTTAGTCTGTTAAACGCTACATTTATTTGTAAAACCCTCTAATTTATTTCTTCTTTTGAGACATTAAATTTTTATTTCTTTAGAAGGTCTCTTAATGTAATTTTTATTTTTATTAAAATTATTCTTCAATGCTCCATAATTCTTTTCAACTCACTAGTCTAACTTTTTCACTTCAAAATTATGCCGAGTACAATAATAAATTTCACAGCCTTGCAAGCCGCCCTTTGGATAATTTACCCCTGCTTTGGCGAAAGATTAATACGCCTCGCTGCGTTTAAAACGCAGTTACGCAGCCACGGAGCTCAGAATTTTTATGTGTTTTAAATTACTAAACAAAACCCGTCACTTGGAGGAGAAGTGTCTTTAAATTGGTGTACATCTCTAATAAATGTAACATCTTCTGGCTGTTTACTATGGCGTAGCACAGCTCAGTTATGAATTCTCATAATTACTGATAATTAGTGGAATTGTCTTTGATTGGTGAAGTGTCAATAAAATTATTGATAATAATGCAGCTTTCTGTTATTTCTAAGGAAAAAATTCCTAATGTATTTCATAAACATCGTCTTCCATCTGGGACCTTCGACTGCAAAACATATGCTCTTCTACAAAATTATCGCTTGCCAGAATTAACCTGTTGATATAATTCACTATGAAATGAAAATCATTTCATATGTATATAAATAGAGCATTCCATGCATTTTAATCACTAAATTGTAACAGGTATTTGGAACAGACTGTTTGACTGAAAACTATGTCTTCTTTCAGTTTATGCTAAAAAAAGCTTAGTAGTTTGTCTCCAAGTTGATATTGTAATAAACTAGGATATTTTTAATAGTAATACGTTCATGTGTAGAGATGTTTGAAACTATCCCCCCTTAAAGATTTCAACCCCTAAAGTTAAATTCGTTATTCATAGTTACAAAATAAATTTCAAAGTATGAGGTTTTATAAGGAGAACTCTATAACTACTTTGCGGAATGTGTGGATATATTTTATTCGCATATTTGAAACTTCTAGAAATCGATTTCTATTAAAATGATTATGTGATACATTATAAGTTTTTAAAATATAAATTAAAATATAGATAAAATATAAAATTAATATTCGAAAAAATATGCATTAAAACCTATAAAATTTAGAAATGGAAAATACAGTTTGCTTATTACGAGTATATGCTTTTAAATCAGGAAATGAGCATTAACAATTTAATGCCCATGGTATCATATATGATACCATGGGGTTAGTACACACTTGAAGGTTAGTACACACACGCGTGCACTTACCCCCCCCCCAGACTCAATGAATGAAATTTCCACCCTTTGTTGTAGAAAGAAAACAATTTAATAAAGCCATTTAAATGAAAGTTCACTACTATTAAATACGATCCATAAATATAAGTAACATACATTATCGATATTTACATTTGACATGCTCCGTGCATTGGATCTAGATAAGTTGTGTTAAAACATATCTAAAGATCAATATTTAGTATTGTGTTTGTCTGCTAGAAAGTAATTCTGTAAAAATTAATTAATTAAATATGACATTTATTTTTAAATTCTTCAAAAGCCGTTATCAGTTTAACAAAAAAATAGCAATACTTGTTTATTGGAAAGTGTATTGAAAAAAATGAACAAAAAACAATCATAAGCGCCACCTTTAATAAGTATATTCTACTTCAAAAAACAATTCAATACTCTTATTTAAATTACCCTTTTATTCTGCATGAAAAACCATGTTTCCAATAAAATAAACCGAAGACTTTATTTTAGTAATGTGTTTAATGTTTATTTTTCAATCTATATTGCATATATTTTTATATTATAATTTTACATATTTAGTACACTTATTTTATGTTTCAATATGCATCAGATATATTTTGTTACAGGAGATTTTGCAATTTTGTTTATTTTTAATTTATATAATAAATATTTGCTGTATTTTTCAGATGCATGTTAATATGAAAAAATATTTATTTACAGAATCGGATATATTCATGCCAGTGCCGTTTTGAAGAATATCTGTATTAAAATTTATATATATAAAAGTATGCTATAAAGCATAAGATTATAATTTATTGATTCAATATTATTTTTATTCACATTACTGGATTGAATAAATTCAGTAGTATAATGCTTTTGCTCTTAAAAGAAAAGTAGTTATTGCATTTTCGCCTAACATATTTTTTATCTGCATACATTCATGTGAATAACAGACTTTAATAAATTTACAAAAAACTATTAAAATAATCTAGATAATTATTCGGAATACATTATAAAATAGGGTTTAAAACTGATTCTTTAACCATTACTCATTTTGATAAATGAAATGTATGAAGAAATTTTATTACTTGCTGTAACAATTCCTTGAATAATGCAAAATGTTTTATACTTTCTAAAAGTACCTTATTTTGTTTTGATCGAAAAAAATTGGGTATTTTTGTATTATAGTGGCCCCCAAGGAGGAATCGCTAAGCGACCAAGTTTTATTGCCAAATTATAAAGCATATATGACAATATGATAATATACTGTGATGTTTATAACATTTTGTGACGCATATTGTCAAGTTATTAGTCATATATAATGCATACATAATATGATGTATATATGACATATAAGACGTCAATCAGACTTGTATAAAACCAAAAACTTTCTGCGCACATAAATATTGAGTCAAAAACTTTTTGCAAATTAATTTAATGTTTAATAAAATTACATGTTATATTATTTTGACGATATAAATTAAAAACAATAGTTTAAAATATTTATCATTTAAAATTAATTAATATTAATAAAAGAATAATTATTTTGGTTAAAAATAATAATAAAGCTAAAAATCCATGATAGGAAGAGCTGAATTCTTATTAATTATTTTGTCAATGCATTTAGAAACAACCCAATCCTTAATATTTTGACCTCTTCGCAAACGTCTGTAATGTCACAACAATGTTTTGCATCTTTAAATTTTAAATTGTGCGCACACAGTAAATATTTTTGCACAAAAAGGGAATATTTTTAGTTTTTTGGTTTAAAAAAAAAAAAAAATCTATTTTTTTTTTTTTTTTTTTTTTTTTTTTGCAAAGTTCTAAATTTTGCAGAAAATTTTGCATGCACAGCGTGCGCGCATGCGTTTATATTATACAACTCTGACGTCAACAATTTTTAATCAACTGATTGATGATTTTAGAAATTTTTATCATGCGACCAATGGACGAATCTCACTTTTTTTTTATCCAGCCGATTGACAAATGTTATGATTACTCTCTCTCCCCCCTCCCCCCCACACACACCAATTGCCGAACTTGCTAATTCTTTTTTCCTTAACCAATTGACGAATTTTGCAGCTATTTTTTCTTGTGACAGGCTGGTTGAATTCCTTGTTATTTTTTTTCTTTTGCATCAACTTGTTCAAGAAACTTCACAATTTTTTCCCTTTACCAATTAGCAAACTGATGATTTCTTTTTTTATTATGACTGATTGATGCATTTTCTGATTGTTTTTCCATGACTGGCAGATGTATTTTGCTTCCCCCACCCACTTGCGAATGAAAACGTAAAAGAAAACACCAAAAAGGTGTGTCAGTAAAGGCTGCCGACACAGAAAGTGTAGTCAAAAAGGGTCGCCAGGCATTGTGCACTGTCAAAATGGCTGAGTCAACACTAGTTTGTTTTTACAAACTTTTTATTTTATTTTTATTTATTTATTTTACTTTTACTGGCTTTTACATACTGAAGCATTTCAATTCCATAATTTAAAAAATGATATTAAACATAGATGCTACATTTCTGCGGATCCACAAACTTCCAGTTGTTTTCCTCTTAAAAAAAAAAAAAAAAAAAAAAAAAAACCTGGGATATTAGGGAGAAAAAAAAATCATGATGATATGCACCACGAATGAATGTAAGCGACGGCGGCATACCGCAATTAGCTTGGTATGCAAAAAAAAAAATTGTGTTAAGAAAAGAAATTATTAGGTTCTATTTGTAGCCCTGGGATTATTCAGATATATTTGTAGACACTAGATATGGGCGTGAGATTTTTCTACAAATTAGCAGAATTCCTCAAATCTATATATTTAAAACGCTAAGCGATTTCTTTCGACAATCCGTGAGAACAAACTACTGCATCAAATTACATCATCTTTTTTTAAATGAAAGATATTTGGATGCAGATTTGTTATCATGCATTCGTTTGTTCGAAAATTTAATTAATTAACCGTAACTTTCAATTAAACTTTTACTTCTGCTAAGGACGTCATAATCGGATAACGCCTACTGTTGCGAAGCACAGAGTTTATTCTCTAAACTCTGTGGTTGGATAAAAGAGAAATAATAAATATTAAAAGCACGCGGTTTTAAAGCCGAATTTGTTAATTTGCAAGTTAAATTTCGGTAAAAATACTTATCCGCGTGTTTTATAAGCGAATAAAAATTCATATTTATTGTGACGTCACGGGAATATTGGGTTTATTTTATCATTATGCATTATAACTTTGTTGATGCCATTTTTTCATTAAAATTAAATACAAAATATATTTATTTGTGTGCATGGTGTTTAAGCATTAATGTAAGGTATATGAAGTACGTGTGAAAAGTTTGCGTCGGTGAAAATGACGTTATGCTTAGCTTGAAGTGCATTTTAACATTGATAAAACTAAAGAGAAAAATGTATATGATTGTGTTAACATGACATAATTTTACTGATTTTTGCATTCATAATTATAAAGATTAGAATTGGAGCCGTCATTGATTTCTTCATCTTGATTGCATACCTTCATTACATGTTACCAATTGCTTTTTTTAAATTATAGGATAGATGATTTCCTTTTTTAATAAAAAAAATCACAAAAGTAAAGGATTTTGGGAAATTTAAAGTTATTAAAAATAGTGTTATGGTAGAAAAAAATCTTGACATAATGATTGTATTTTTAGCTAGAATAAACAATGTAAGACTAATATTTCATAGGAACCAGAGGGCCCGTGCGAGGATTTCGCACTGAAATCTAATATTTTTTAGGTACTTCTCTATTATCCCCTCGACCACTTTTCATAACAAAAAACTATCGCCAAACTGTAAGATTAAGCGCCAAAAATGCAGTCCCATTTACTTGATGTCAGAAGCATTATACGTGTTTGTTACGTGAAGTGGTTTTTTAATTTGACATTTGCGTGTATTTTTCATTTTGTTTTACTGATTTATTAGTTACTTTATTAATTAAAATAAGAATTGTGTCCTTAAATTCTTATATTTTATTTATTTATTTATTTTGATATTCCAATGACAACGTTCTCCCGTTTATTTGGCGATAGTTTTTTGTTATGAAAAGTGGTCGACGGGATAATAGAGAAGTACCATTTTTTATCAATATGTAATATTTATTAGATGCAGGTTTAAATTTCTAAAGAAAAAGTAAGGATAAAAATATCTGCAAACAACATTTAGTTTTTAGTCAAAATATTATCTAATTTATTCCACCAAAGTTAGAGTAAAAACTGATCCAAGATTCCAAAAGGCACGCTAGAGAAAA
Source organism: Maratus michaelseni (assembly GCA_963931845.1). Classification (NCBI taxonomy): domain Eukaryota; kingdom Metazoa; phylum Arthropoda; class Arachnida; order Araneae; family Salticidae; genus Maratus; species Maratus michaelseni. Next base: position 443,865,998 of record OZ007589.1, on the reverse strand, counting down.
AAAAAATTAACTATCATATTTTGACTGCATTAGAGGATGACGTCATCCGCTTTGGGAAAAACATGGGACATAGAAATATAAATCTAAACATTTCAATTTCAATGTCGCTTTTTAATCATAAATATAAAATAAACCCGTGCGGTGTTTTTTATAATAATTGCTGAGCATCATATAATGTGGTATTTTATTTTTTTGGCAACAATAATTTGAGGAAAACCTTTCATTTCTTTTAAGAAATCAATGCCGATTTAATTTTTAATTTTCATCAAATTTTAATCAAAAACATGTTTTAACGAAACGTTAAGTGTCCTATGTCAGAAGCCTGTTCAAAATCCTTTCATATGCTATCTCATTCGTCGTTCTGCGTTTCGTATTTTCTGCGAAAAAGAGATGTTGACAGGAGAAGTAATTCATATATGATTATTTTGGTAGGTTTGTTATAAGTTCATTTAACAGTTCCTTATTAGCGCAAAGTCCTATTTCTTTCACTGTGAATTTCTCTTTCGATGTCAAAAAATGTTTTTCTACTTTTGGACGCCAGCCAAAATACAGTGGCAATTTTTAGAAATGTACAACAGTTATGACAACAAAGGCGCTATCGCTTTAGTTTTCATCGCGCTTACATCAATTCGAAATGCTACAAATTTCTATTTTTTACTACATTTTACACTTTTAATTCTTACATCATCGATTAGAAAAAAAAATAGCTTTCGATTGAAATTTATTTGAAAACTGACGCTTAATTTAACGACTTTTTAAATATTTTTCAAGCATGAAAATTTTTTCAATTCTATCTTATCAATGACCACCAGTTTACTTCAATAATGTAAAATAGCCCCTGGGAAAGTTGCCACAATTGAAAATAGATTTCCCTAACCATCATAAAATGTGAATAATAATAATTTTTTAAAAAGTGATAAATCATAAGATCAGATTATCCATAAGATAGAACATTTTGGCGCTAAACAAAAATCTGTCAGGAAAAAAAAAAGAAAAAAAGACTATTTTTAGTTTATGTTGAACATAAAATTGATATGTTGAATTCGTTGATGAATATGTTCCATCAGATATCAGGATATGCTAGGAATTGTATTTTTTTATTTTTTTACATTTGCCAACTGTATAAGAGGAAAAATATCCCCGACTGTGATGGAAAAGAGATAATCATCCTGATTATGTCAAGGAACCGAAGAAACCATACAAATAAATTACACTTGAAAACATTAAAAATCTCCATCTGCAGATAGATTTATTACTGTAAAAAAATTATTAATATTTGCATAAAAATTGATTAGCTTAAAACAATGGATGCGTTTTAGAAGATATGGATTTCAAACGAACAATGATTAAAAGAGGACATTTTAAAACTTTTTTAACGTCAATTTTGACGGTGCTTTTGGGCAGATGCAATGCACATGCGCATAGGAGCTCATTCGGTTGCATTATCACAGGGGGTGGGGGGAGATGTGTGCTTTATTTACTATGTTCTGTTATTTACTGAATATGATATGAACGTAGGAATATACTATTTGTATATACTTCATAGGTCCATGAATTTTTTTTTTCTTGCCGTGGGGAATATGGTGGTAATGTCAAACTGATTTGCATTACACAGTTATTTAGGGATTTTTTGTTTGGAGTTTGCATCGGAAATAGTACTGTATTGGACTGGGGGAAAAATATTTGAAAGACTGTTTTATACGCAACCCTTCATAAATAATAAAGAAGTTTATTTTACTGATACTTTTATAATATTTTTTTTGCGTCAAGTTTTGACGAGTTCCATCTAGTTATTATTTATTTTTTGCAGATTTCCTCGAAATCAGTCGGTCATAAAACGAGCTGTGGAATTTTTTCAATCAGCCGCGAACTTAGTGAAAATGGCCATGGAAAAATCTTGCAAATTTCGTTGATTGCTCGCCAAATGAAATCACAAATTTCATCAATTGCTCACAAAATATAATGCACATTTTGTTAATCAGTTGCGAAATAAACTGTGAATTATCTCAATCGGTCTCAGGAAAAAGGGAATTTCGTCAATCGGTTGAGGAAAAAAAACCTGCAAATTTCATCAGTCAGTCGAGAAATAAAAGGTAATCTCATAAATTGATTGCTTAAAAAAATTGTGAATTGAGTCAGTCGGTCATGGAATAAAGTTACGAATTCCATCAGTTGGTCTCTGGAAAAATTTAGTTTCGTCAAACAGTCACTAAAACCGCAAATTTCGTCAGTTGCTCGTGGATTGAAACCGTGAGTGCAACCATCAAGCTATTTCAGAAAAAAAAATGCGAATTTCATCAAGCAGGCGAATTTTTCTAATCGATGGCACAAAAAAATTAATTCCAGTGAATCGGTCTTGGGAAAAAAAATCATGAATTTCCTTAACCGGACGCGGGATAAAATAACAAATTTCGTCAATTAATTTCCGAAAAAGGCGTGAATTGCATCACTCCATTGAAAAAAAAATAAAACGTGAATTTTCAACTAGTCACGGAAAAAATTTTGAATTTCATCAAGGATTCATAACCCTAATTAAATGCATTTTATTGAATTAAAATTTTATGGTACTTCAACATTATCCTGTTGATTTTTTTTCATTAAAAGAACTGTCCTCCAAACTATAAGATTTAATGCCAAAAATGCGTGATCATGGCACAACATTCATATGCATTTCTTATGTCATTAAAGGATTCTTTAATTCAACATTTAGCTGTATTTTTAATGATTTTTTCAGAGTTATTAGTTATTTTGTTAATTAAAATAATAATTACATTATTAAAGGGCAACGTCCCGCTATTTAAAGAGAAAAGGCATTGACAAAATGTAGTTATGTACAATACATCAGTTTCAACTGACGTGATAAATAAGAAACATAATGTGAATAAATAAATATCCAGCATTATTTTTAGGTGCGTTCGTAATTATATAAATACGTAGCACCTATAGTCGTCGTTTGGTCCGTCCGTCTGTCCGTCCGTCTGTCTGTCCGCATATAACAACGCAAAAACTACCCAACCAAATGGTTTGCAATTTAAAATATATTATCTTTGCAGAATTTTGTCGAGACATTTCAAATTTTATCAAAATCGAATCAAAACTTTAGGAGATATTAATAAAAATATTTATTAAGAAATTTGAATTTTTTTTTAAATCGGTGCTTTTTTGTTATAGGAGCTTCCGAAGTTTAATCGTCAAGCGACCGAGATACTTATTTTATGACAGAAATTAATCTGCAGACGATATAATTCATTTCACAGAATTAAAAATCATCAAGATCTGAATATTTATATAATTAGCTGATACATATATATCTGAATATTTATATAACTAGTTAAGATATTTGTATGAACAGTGTCATAAAATATATACTTAACTAGCTGTTTAACCCGTTCTACGCACGGGATATCATGAATTTAATTCTAAAACGTGCGTACGAACGCACCTCGTTTGTAACGTTTGACGTACAATTTCCAACTTGTTTCTGTTTTCATTAATGTATTGTAAATTTTTTTGCTTATAGATAATTGATGCTTTATAGTAGGGATGCACAACCTGTGGCCGGCGATTGGATTACTGGTGGCCCGCAGATCAATTTTGCCGATAGAACGCGGAAAAATCGCGAATTTTTCCAAATTTCGCCAATTGGACGCGTAATAATCGCGAACTTGCCCGTTGGGTGCGTGAAAATCGCAAATTTTGCCGATCAGGTGTGTATAAAGCGTAAATTTCATCGATCGCCTGCATAAAAATAGCGAATTTTGCCGATAGGGGGTGCATAAATAAGAAATTTTGCCGATCAGGTGCGTATAAATCGTAAATTTTGCCGATCAGGTGCGTGTAAATCGCAAATTCTGCGAATCGGGTGCGTGTAAATTGTAAATTTTGCTGATCGTCTGCGTAAAAATTGCGAACTTTACCGATCAGCGCATAAAACTCGCAAATTTCGCCGATTAGGCACGTAAAAATCACGAATTTTGCCGTTCGGGTAGATAAAAATTGCGAACTTTGCTGATCGGTTGCGAAAAAATCTCAAATTTCGCCGATCGGGTGTGAAAATATCACAAATTTTGGCGATCGGGTTCGTATAATCCCAAATTTCGCCGAACGGGCGCTTAAAAATCGTGAATTTTTTCAATCAATAGGAAAAAATTACGAATTTTGTCAATCGCGCATGGAAAAAAAAGCAAGTTTTTTCCATCCTTGATAACTGCATATATAGGTTGACTTATATAGGTTGTGCACTCCTACTTGATATCCACATTTTATGACTGAATATATTAAGAAGTACAATTTAGAATAATATATGTTTCTCCTCCTCCCCACCTTCATTCATGAAAGCAGAAATTTTTTTTGGCACCGGCAATCTTTAAAGCTAAATTTACTACTTCAAATAAATCAAGAAGTATTTTCACTCTTTGAAAATAATCTTAGCTATAGCTCTTGTATAAATACAAACCTAAACTGTTGGCATATCCTTGCCAACAGAACTAAATGCGTTGACTGGGAAGGAAGGAACCTAGGGGGCTAAAACTACCTTTTCGAAATTTGTTTTTTTTAATCTGATTGTAAACTTATATTTCTCCTCCCCCCATCTCACCTCCTCGAAACAAAATTCTACTGATGGTGGCCCTCGACAATCCAGTCATTTTTATAAGTGGTCCTTCGCTTAAAAAGGTTCTGCACCCCTACTTTATAGAAAGTAGGCTTTTCCAAACTTCTTGTATTATTTTTTTCTTTTGAGATTCCAATGGCAACATATTATATTTCCCTCTGTTTATTGCCATTGGCATTACAATTTGGCGATAGTTTTTATTCAATGTAAGTGGTCGATAGGATAATGGAAAGATACCTGACTAACAAATCAGGTGTCGATGCAGGTTTTTTTTTCTTGGGGCCCATTTTGTAAAAAGTAAAGGTTATTTTTGTGAAATTTATTATATTTTTGTAAAAAATAACATTTTGTAACGAAAGTTGAAATCCAGTTAATCAAAATCGATCCAAGCATTTATAAACAAAAACTTTTCAAAACCCTTTTGCTGAAGTTTTCCTCTCTGGTGAACTTGTTTGTTTACAAATTACACATTTTAAAACATCACAAAATAATAAATAGTAAGTTTTTATGGAATAGAATTTTGTGAAGGAGCCCATTTTATCAAATTGATTTTTGTGAAGGAACCCATTTCATCAAATTGAATTTTGTGAAGGGTCCCATTTTATCAAATTGATTTTTGTGAAGGACCCCAATTTGATAAATAGATTTTTGTGAAGGAGGCCCTAAATAGGCCCCAATTTTTTCCTGGATCGACCCCTGCAAATAGTATAAAGTTTGCATTGAAATAACACATGCATAAGTGATTTGCAGTCAATGTCTTAACTTTTTTCTTTTACAAAGCAAAAAAAAAAAAATAATAATCAAGAATTTTTTTTAGTTTTCAGTGGCTACCTTCCCGACAATCTTCCTTATTGAAAGACATGGCAAAAGACATTGTGTAACAGAAGAAGATTGATTATAATGGATTTTGTGAGTAATTTTCTGTGAGTATTTGCTTTGAAAATATTTTCCAAGTTCTTAAAATGTGTGTATAAATATTATAAAATATAAATTTTCAATTATACACTTCTACTCATTTATGTGTGTTTTGTATATTTTTATTCCTTTTGAAAGTGACTCTCGCAAGCATTCTAGGGGGAAAAAGATGCGGGTGTTCTAGTGTTAAAAAATATTAGGTACTTTTTGGTTAGGTATAGTGGCCCTGTCATTCAACTGACAAGTGACAGAGATATATTGCAAAGTTAGGTGTAAAATCTTGTCAAACAAATGTTTGCAGTTATAAAAAAAAGCTCTTATTTATTTTATGCTATCATCATATTAATTTTTCTTCGATGTTTTTGAACATATTTCACATGTTTGTTTTGTTAATTATATACTGCATTGTTTTTTCTTTAATCAACTGCATCTATTTTTTAAAATATTGAAACAATCTTTGATTTACCCAGTACTGAGGTGGATACAATCTCATGTTTTTCAAAAGCGAGGCCCAACAAGCAACTATGCTAAAATGGTCATGAAATGAAACTGTATGCTACCAATAATGAAGCTATATGAAGATGCAACGTAAAAGATTGTTTTTAAAAAATGCCTGCAGTATTGGAAATTGGTTTATTTGTTTTTAGAATACCATTTGTAACTCTCATACCTGCCAAGTTTTATGCTTTTCCTACAATTTCGACAATTCACTTTATTTCCTTAGAATTTTTTTTTTATTTCAATATTCCTTAAATTTCAGTTTTATTATATCTTTTTTTTTAATTATCATAAGAAAATATCTTTAAAATGCGATATTTTCAAAATTTATTTGATAAACAAGTACTGTGATCTGGATTATCATTTGATTGATTCCGAGTGAAATTGTAGCGTTGACACCATTGATTCATTTAAGAATATGTCATCATTTTGAAGGCATGGCTTGCATTTTCTCCCTTCTTACCAGGCAAGCTCATTTCAACTCAACTTTTACTTTCCCTGACCTGAGACAACAGACCCATCTCTGCATGTTTTGTTTACCGGTGTTACATCATGTGTTAAATCTTAGCACACTACTTTATTAAATTATAGTGGTGATGGATTACCCTAAAAAAAAGTGTATGAGGAGAGTTATTTGAAGAAATATCATTATAAAAATATGCCGCAAAGGCGAGAAATTTATATATTGCATTAATTGCAGAAGTGATTTTACTATTTCCCAAAGAGGTAAATCAGACTTGTTACTTTTTAGTAAAGAGACAGTTTTCAGGTTTTATTTTTATCATAACTTTGACGGTTTCTGAGATCAGTGAAAATTTAAAATAAAATTCATTTTGTAATATTGTTGCAATCATGTCATAAAATTTTGTTGATCCAGCAACAGGGGTTCACACAAGGCATGGTGAAAGAATAAGGGGGGAGGGGGCTCTGCTAAATGACACAATAATAAATAAGTCACAGTTTGCCATCAACTCGAATCATACCTTGTAGAATGTATTATACAGAAAAAAAACTAGACAAAATCCAGAAACAATCCCCCCATACCCCTAGTTTTTGTTATTTTTTATATTCCAGAAATTTAAAAAAAACATGAAATATGACCAATTAATAAATATGTATAAAAGTTTCTAGAATATTTCTTATGGATTGCAATGTTTTTAAAAGACTACCCTAAAACAGAAATGGTAAATATGCGTCATGCACAGCAATTTTTCTGGCTTGTGAAAAAAATTCTGATAATTGTTATATAGGTAAACTCGCTTATAACGAGCCCTGATTTAACGAGGAAATCAGAAATATTTGGTTGGTACAAGGTTACGTCTATGGAAGTATAACTCGCTTTTAACGAGCAAACCCCGGTTATAACGAGCAATATTTTTGTGATTCATAAAATTTCTATTGACTTCCACCTCTCCAGCTCAACTAATCATTTCTTGGAAAAATTCCAATAACATCCCGAAGTCAACCAGAAGTTAGTGATGAGTCATAAATCCTGAGAACAAGCCAGTCATCAGAGAAGAATACACAAAAGATGACATTTATAATGACGATGAAACGGGCATTTTCTACAACGTAACACCACAGCAGACTTTTAAATTCAAGGGTGAAAAGTGCGTCGGAGACAAGCTCTCCAAATATCGATTGGCAGCTTTAGTGTGCTCTAATATGTCAGTTACTGGCAAGTCCAAACACTCCAGGTGTTTTAAGTATGTAAAAAAGCTTCGTGTTGATTAAGACCACAGCAGGGATGCCTGGATGACTGCGTACATTTTCACAAAATTCATTTCAAAATGGGAAAGCCAACTAAGGAAAGAAAAGCGTAAAATTCTCCTTTTAATTGAAAATGGTTCCATGCATCAAGAAATCACTGGACTTACAAACAGCAGGATTGAATTTTTACCATCGAATTCTACAAGTGTTATCCAGCCTATGGACCAAGGGGTCATCAGAAGTTTGAAATCAAACTTTCGTAACCGCTTGATTTTGATGCTTCTTGATAGAACAGAAAAAATAGGAACAACCTCATACGCTAAAGTAAACATACTGGAAGCAATATGTTTAATAAACGATGCATGGGGAAACGTTGCATCAACATGCATTACCAATTGCTTCCGTAAAGCTGGATTGGACATTTCTCAAGAGTCTGAGGAAGAAGAAGTAAACAACTTGAAAAATTTGGAAAATAGAAGAGAAGAATTTGAAAATTATGTATCTGTTGACGCCAATGTTATCACTTCCGAGATACTCATTAGCGAGGATATTGTATCTGAAATTCAAACTAAAGAAGATGAAAACAAATGATGAAAGCGACGATGATAATGACAAATGTGAAGAATTTCAAGCTGAACCGCCCCCAACATACTCAACGGCTTTTGAGTGCACAGAAAAAATGCAAACATTTTTCAAAGCCATGGTGCAAATGACGATGTTTTTTGGGCCATGAGTCTTCTTCGAAAAACAATAACACAAGAAAGAGATAATAAGACAGTTCAAAGCAAATTAATTAACTTCTATTGTACTGTACAGAAATAAAAATAAATAAATAAAGTATATATAATAAAGTAAGTATGCATGAATTTATATATTTTTTATGAGCACCCGGTTATAACGAGCAAATATCACGGTCCCTTCGCTCTCGCTATAAGCGAGTTCGACTGTATAGATTTTCTTTTTATAATAAATTAAATATTGCTTAGCACATAGAAATAATGCAATTATTTTTGCATGGTGCAAATTTAACGCAAGTTATCTATATATCAACTTTTTTTTTTAAAAATTGGTAAAATTAAAAAAATGCTGAAGAATGTTTCCTTTCTGAATACAAATTTCATAAAAATCCAATATACAGAAAAATTACATTTTGATTTTTGTTCTTGGTCATTTAATGTATTAAAGAGAACAATTTGATTAACATATAACTGTTTAATTAAATGCTTTGCATGTTATAATGTTGTTAGCAATGGTGCCATTTAAGGGGGGTTGTCCTCCCCCCTCATCCAAGGAATTTGAGATTTCAAACAATTTATCCGTCATCACAAGTCAGACAAAAATTGCGCAAAAGCTAAATGTCTGATTTGATTACAATAAAAACATAAACAGTTTAAGCACAGAAGCTAATAAGTATAAAAAATGTTTTCTAAGTCTTTGCTATTCCAACATTCTCAAAAAGAGGCATTTATCATTAATGAGTATTTTGGCTAATTTTAAAAATATATGAGAAAAAAACTATCAATTGTTTCTCAGCTGTGTATAAAATGATCAAAAGAAAACTTGTTCCTTCAGGACTAGAAATTTAGACGTGAATTTCTCCTTTTAGCCCAAAATTTGAGGGTGGAGGTAGTAGTGGGTTAATTAAAGTTGTTAAATATTTTGATTTTTGCATTATTAGTGTCACATTATATTTACTGCAATCATTACAATACTATCAAATCAATTCTTTATTAAATCATATTATATACAGTACACTCTTAATAATCTCCACAGCCTGACACTTGAGTCCTGCACAGATCGGGTTGCATCCGGCCCGAATCCGAAGTGAATGAAACTAAATCTACATTTTAATACATTTATGGAAAAGTAGTCTACAGTTATCGCTTATGTACAAAAATGAACACATATATGCTCATTAATGTTCAAATATATAGTTTTTTTTTCCATCTAAAAAATATTCAGAATTTCTTTGCAAAATCGTATCAACACAAACCTGACACAAAATAGTGAAAATCCAACCTGTACCCGAAACAACTAACCCTTTGATTACGGGCGAGAATCGGCGACTATTTTTATATGCAATTGTAGTCCAATTTCCAAAAAATTGTTTGTGGCAGATTTCTCTTGAAAATATCCTAATATAAATATATTTAATATGGCAGAGATTAGTTTTCAAAAAGTGGTACAAATAGAATAAAAAATAGCCCACTGAGATGTATATGTCTCGACCATATTCAAACTGTCAAAGTCAACCAGTGAAAAAAAAAAAGCATGAACCCGGCTTAATCTGTACTGGGGAACGGATTGTGTCCGTTTCGGGTAAAATTAGTTTGCCGATTCAATGTAGTACTTTATCTGAGACTAAGGTTTTTGCAGATTTCTATGAATTGTATGGAATTTAGATCATAGTCTGAAGATGAATTCAGAAAATGATTAAGGAAAATTTTTATTGGCAGAAAATAATTAGTGAAAATTTTCTTATTCGCACTGATTACAAAATTTGTAAATTTCGTGACATATTAGTGATGTTGTAATGCTGATTACCTTATGACCAGTTGAATTTCACATATTTTTTTCCGCGACCATTTGACAAAATACACGATTTTTTTCCATGATTGTTTCACAGAAATCATTTGTTTTTCTTCATCATTTTCTGAAATTCACGACTTTTTCTGCTACTGCTTGGCAAAATTGATTTTTTTCCTGCAACCATTTCTCGAAATTCAAGATTTTTTTTGTGACAGATTTACGAAATTCTGCTACCTTTTGATGAAATTCGGGATTATTTTCTATGATTGTTTGTTAAATTCGAGATTTGTTTTTTCAAAACTGACTGACAAAATTTGCGATTATTTTTGATGAGATTCTTGACTTATTTTGTGTGATTGTTTGACTAACTTCATGATTTGTTGTGGAACCTTTGGGCGAAATTCGTGATATTTTCTATGATAATTATACAAAATTCACGATTTAAAATAAAAAAATCTTTTGACAAAATTTGCAATTTTTTCCGCTACAGATGGACAAATTTGACTCTTTTTTGTGAATTAATGTTGTAATCTGCGATTTTTTTCCGTGACCGATTGACAAAAATCGTTTTTGTTTCTGCGATTTTTGCCGAAATTCGCAATATTTTTCCACAGTAGTTTGAGAAAATTAGCGATTTTTACAGCTAACAATTGACAAAATTCGCTATTTTTTTCTGCGATTGATTGACAAATTAGCTAATTTTGCATAATTCCATTAAAAAAATAAAAATATAAAGTGGATTTTTACAAAAATTTAAAAATATTCCCAGTCTGTGATAGAAGTTAAGAGGGAAAAATCCTGCACAGAATTTTTTATTGTGCAGGATTTTCTTATTTTGTAGGCAATTTGGCATGCTATTTCAAACCGTGTCCCTCAAAGAAAAGTCTCCCCCCCCTCCCCTTCCCTTGTAAGAAACTGCCTGTAGTAAAAAAACTGCAGAGAATTCGAAAGCGGCCGGAAAAAGGCTCAATTTTACACAGTTTTCAATCTTAGCAGGTATAATTGTATGGTGCTTTTTTGTTGAAACTTTTTTCCAGTTGAGAAGAATTCTTTTATAGACAGGTTTCGTTTTCACAAGTTTTATTGTAACACATCTATGCTCTTCAGAGGTGCAATATAGAAAGAATATTTTAACAGTCTACCTTTAACAAAGATAACAAAACCTGTCTATAGTGGAACACTTTCATTGTCAATATCATGAAATTATACCTGCTAAGACGGAATTTTTCATCATTTTTTTGCGATTTCATATTCAAATTTTTACTTTTGTATCCTTGATTCAGTAAACGTTTCTCATTTGGGGTGGGGCTTATAGCTCCCGCTCCAAGAAAGTTCTGAAATGGCGCTTCTGGTTGTTAGATACTTGTTTGTGATCTCGGCATTTGTGCACTTGTAAGTATTTTTTAATGTATACATAATTATATGTAAGTATAAAAAAGTTTTTAAGAATAGCAATTTTAGCATCTTTTGCAGGTGGAGTGATTGGATTGCAGTGTGCAATTGTTTTTTTAACTTATAAAATTTTTGTTTTTTGTTTTTTTTCCTGTTTAAAATTTCAATATTATTTTATTTCATATTTCCAATCAGTATTGCCTGTAGGCTACTTTTTAAAATTCAGATTGCTTGATTGCCATCACTTATTTGATAACAGCCTTATTTAATTACAGATTAAATAATTTGAGAATAAAGCCAATTACACTATTTTAGAAAAGTGGTGGGAATCGAACATTCTTTATAAAAAAAAAAAGTAGCCTGCTAGCAGCAGTTTCAAAAAGTCATTTAAATTTTTCTAAGATATATATTTTGTTTTATTTGTAGCTATGCAATAAACCAGTAGTGGAGGTTATTGTGAAAAATATTTATTTTTAAGAAGAAAAACAAAGAATTTGTTTAATGAAATATTCAGATTTTCTCGAAATTTCATGCAGGTTTTGACAAATTTCCAAACTTTGAGTTTAAATGCAGAGTGTGAAGGCAAAACAGAATGATTTGATTACAAAATTTAAATATGTTTATAGTGGAATATTCAGATTTTCTGGACAATTTCTATATATTTCCTGCAACTTTTGAAATTTTTCGAACAGTTTGTTTATTTCACTGCATGAGTTTGTAGTAGTATTGTTTTAAAATATGTTTTATTAGCTTTTGACATGTTTTGGTTCCATCAGAGCCATTAAAAAAAGTTTATTCTACAATAACACAGTTTATGAAGTTATTTGAAATGCCATCATTTAATTTGTCATGTGCTTTTTCAAATTTCAAACATTATTTTTCTTAGATGTTTATTTCCATATTTACATCCCTATTCTACAAATACGGAAATAAACATCCAAGTAAAAATAAAAAATCTCTGATGGCTCGGCCTACAGGAACATATAGATTTTGAAGATGCAGACCGTGGGGTGCCTGTTTATTGGGAATTGCAGAAGCAATGACCTTTTTGCCATGATGCAGCAGTTAGGACCACCCACTTTGAAATCTAGCTGTGTCTGTAGGCAAAGCTGGCAGGGATTTTTTTTTTTTTGCTGTAAAGGTTGGTTCTATAAAAAAGTGTCGGTATAAAAGTTGTAGATAATATTAAGAGGATTTATAATAAATTTAAGCAGATTTGATATCTACTGAATGGAGAAAGTTATGAATTTTTTCCTTCTTAAACCCTATTTCTCCCCCCCCTCCCTTGAGGCCATTTCTAATGATATCAAAAATCTGTCATACATAAATTTTCGGCCTTTTCCTAGAAGTAATAATAACTTTAAACGGATTTGATACATATACCCTCCCTTAGTTTTAGACCGGGAGGCTGTAGCACAGACAATCACCTCATCGAGTTCATGGCTGAAATTCCAGAATTAGTTAAAACTTGATTCGCATATTAAAACGCAATCGGTCTGCCAAGTCATATCTTGGTGGAAAAAAAACGATTTTAGCGGTTGGCTCGTAGGTTTACCATTGTCTGTTCCTGCTCCCAGTCTTCCATGTTTTCATACCTTTCTTTGGGTGCAGGAAAACACAATGGTAAACCTACGAGTCAACTGCTAAAATTGGGTTTTTTTCCACCAAGATATGGCTTGGCAGACCGATTTCGTTTTAATATGCGAATCAAGTTTTAACTAATACTGGAATTTCAGACGTGAACTCGTGAGGTGATTGTCTGTGCTGCCGCCTCCCAGTCTATTTGATTTTACCCATTAATGAACTTGACCAAGATTTTATGTGTCAGTTTAGAAGAGATTTGTGCGGCATTATTAAAGTTATTGTGTCCATAAAAAAAGTGATATAGATAGATAGTTTTGAACTGGGGGTGGTTTTGGGTTCTGGGAGTCATGATCGGCATAGGCCTGCAAATTTTTTCCAGAAATTCCAACATGAAGGAGAATGTAATAGGTAGTATGTCTTGCGAAATCTACCTAAAAATAATATGCATAATTTGAAAGAGTATGTGAAAAATTAAATGGTGGCATTTCAAAAAACTTTATAGATTGTGCAATTGTAGAATATGCTTATTTGTTTTGATATTGTCTCTGATGGAGCCGAAACATGTCAACAATCTAATAAAACTTATTTTAGTGTTTATAAAGTTTTTGTTTTATGCCGTTTAGTAATTAAAATAAGCACATGTTTAGCAGAATGAAGTATTTTAGTTGAGGACCAAAAAAAGTAACTTTTTATCAAAGTTGCTAATTGCATCAATTTTTCGTAAATTATCAATGAAAAATTTATTTTTTTTATTACATATTGCAACTAAAATTGTGCACACATCCTTATTGTAGCCTTTTTTTTCCTTATCCTAGGATATTTATTATTTGAAGTGAAACAGTAAAGCAGTAATTTAACTAAAATACCCAGTTTCGTAATTAAATTGCTTAAAATTTGAAACATGTAAGTGAACTCTTTCCAAAAAAATAATCTTAGTGGTAGAATTTTACAACATTTGAAATTAATTTTACCATAAAGCTGGTTTTTGGAGATATTGGAATGGAAAGGTAAAAAAGTGACTAATGTGGCCTCTAAGATTGATTTCATGTAAAAATATGCCTCAAATAAATACATGGAAACAAGAAATATGAGAAGGAAAAGAAAAGAAAAACACTTTAAATATAATATCAAAATACTTATCTGCTACTCTTTTTAAAAAAATCTCTCGCATTAAAAGCTAATTATTGATAGTTAAAAATGACATGTTTAAGAAGAAAACATGAACTCTAAATTAGCATGACATGGGTTTATAACAAATTTGTGTGTTTTGGAATAATACATGAATGGAGAAATGAAAATAATACCATATTATTATTCCAAAACTATTTTAATAAGGATTATATTAATTTTGAAACTGTATCTTTCTATTAATGCAGATATTTTAATTGCAGAACCCATTTTTCAGATAAAATGCTTTTTTTTTTTGAGAGAGTATGAATAATTTATATTTTTCATTCAAACTGGATCAAAGGATCTGTCAATAAATACAATTAATAAACGCATGGAAGAAAAGTTAGAAATAATATGAGACTATATTATTTATACATTACTATAAATATTTAGGAAGTGTGATATTATATATGTATAATTAAATAATGATAAAAATTAAAAGTGAAAATTAGTAAATTAATAGAAAAAAATTTATAAGTGAAATGTTGATGTTTTAAAAACAAAAAGTTACTCAAGAATAGAAATTTAAAAAGTAATTATAACATATTTTAAAAGCTTTTTCTGTAAATTTTACTGAATAAAAAGTTTAAAAAAACATTATTATTTCTTTTATGTTTACTAAAAGAAAAAAAATAGTGTGGGAAAACTGATTGATAAAAATTATTAATCTTTTTTTTCAGGAAGCGAAAATTGTAAAAGACTTTTTAACAAACAATTCTTTAAGAAAAATGAAATTTTGCTATTTATAATTATTTAAAAAATGAAAGAAAATAATATTCACCAAAAAGTCAATTTTATATTTTCTGTTTTCCCCTTATTTTTAAACGTTTTTTACGGCATTAAAATGCCGTTGAAAAAAAGGTAACACTAACAGGACAATATTGCGGACATATTCCTGTTTTTAAACGCTTTTTACGGTATTAAAATATCGTTGAATAGAAGTAAAACAGACAAGACATATTGCGGACATATTACTATTTTTACGGCACTAAGTTTTTTACGGCACTAAAATGCGTGGAAAAATAGTAAAACAAACGTCAGTATTGCGACTTTGAACAACGTGTTTACGACGGTCGTTATTGCGTTGAAAATACAGGTATATTTACCGTTGAAAAATAATTGAATCAACGAGACATATTTTCGAATTTATAACGTCAACGATTAACGTTTTTTCAATGACACCCGTTGTCGTTTTTTCAACGATTTAAAAACGAAACTGTGCTACTTGGGAAGCAATTAAAATTTGAAAAAATAATTGTTTTAGTTTATGTATTTTATTTTTGTTGTCAAAATCGTTCCCAATATGTGTAAACACTCTCTGTATTTTTCCTGCCCACCACACGACTGGTGAGAGAAATTGAATCCACTGATTGTATGAGCCAAAATGTAGCCTCCAAATCAGGACAAAAGTGGCTCAGTTTTCATCTCAAGCCAATCTCTCCAATACCGGTCACGCCTAGTGCTGCTTCAATTCGGATTTTGGATGGGACCCCTTGGCTTTAGCTGATGATTACAGTTGGCCTACATGTTACGTCCTAAATAATTTAATTTAAAAAATCCAAATCATCTTTTTCTAGTTAGGCATTGAAAATGGATATTTAAATGGTTTATTTGTTATATTGAATCTTTCAGTCGTATATTTTTAATAAAGGATAAATTTAAAAAGGAATTTTATTTTAGCCTTTAAAGAAAACTATATGTTTTGTTATATTTTAATTATTTTAAACTAACCTATTATCTCCAGACTTCACTTATTTATTTGATTAGTACATATATTTCAAACTCGTAAGATTAAACTTATATAAAAAAATCACAAGTACTGATTTAAATTAAACTTCCTCCAACTATTTTTGAGATTATATATTAAATTTCAAATCTAACACATAAAAAGTTTTATCGGAAAAATGAAAATATCCTGATTCCACCGAAGTTAATATTATTTCGTGTAAATAGAAAACTAATCTTGACATCTGGTGAAAACTTAAAATGTGAAACAAAAATAATATTGCTTCGCACATTCAAAAACTAAGAATAAAAAACGAATACTAGAAAAAGTTCGAAGAACGTATTTCGTGACCTTTATTAATGATCACTACATATGTCTGAGAAATTTAATTTAAAGAAATTCTAATATCTCAAATATTAGAATTCTTGGAATCTTTATAACCGTTCATTGACTAAAGCGAAAATTCGCTAGAATTTATGGGACATACTTATATAAATGTTTATTTGTATTTTTAAAATATAATAAACAATTTAAAATTTCGCTATATTGATGGAAAGAAAATACAACTTTTCCCCTTAAAGCGTAATATCATATGAAGGAAATATTAAATTACTCAGTCTCATAGAAAATGAATAAATTTTGCGGTAGTTTTGTTTGTACCGTTGGTTGTTGCTTAGAAGCTTTGTTAAAACATTCATTTAAATATATCATAAAAGTATATCTACAACCACAAAACTTCTGTATTTCAAACAACCAACATGCTATTCTGTAATTTTATAATTTTAAATATTTGAATTAATATTTACTTTTACTGGTTCAGAAATACTATAACTAAAAATAAATGAAATTTAAACGCATGCCAAGATTAATAGTCTGAAAATAAATGTGAAAATTTTTGTCGTCTTATATTTTAAAGAGTGACACACAAATTTTAATAAATTGTAGAGTGTATATGAAATAAAATTAGTTTTGGAAAATTCTCCTTTTGCATATTGCTAAATTATATCTATCTAGCATTTTTTTGTATTGTTATATGAAGTAAACAATGATAAATAAAGTTTGTTTTTAAAATATTAATTTCCATAATAACAAATAAACAAGTACTCTTAAAATTAATAACAAAATAAAATGTTTAAATTACTGTATATTCATTAACCCTCATGCAACCTTTTTACATTTGTATTATTTTTGCTATCTTCAAAGAAATCGGAATGCTATAAATTAATTAATTATAAGAGTCCCTTTAAATATATCTACTCAGAAACTTACAATAATATGCTTTAAATATTTCTTTATTACAACATTTCCAATAAAACAGCTAAAATAAAAAAAATATCAATTAATTCTCGGCAGTAAATAAACTAATATAAATTTAGGTCAAAATTGTATTTTCCCAAACGTGTTCAATATTAAGAGGTTTCAGAAAACATTTAATGGAATACGAAGTAAACTTATTTTCTTTTTATCCATAATAACATTCTACTTTCAGTTATACAAAAAGGCTAATCTTTTCCATAAAAGTTCATTTAACACAAAAAATTATAATTAAACATGGCATCATTAAGATTGTCATGTGTATTTTTTCCATTATAATAAATAAAATTTAGCTCTGATCTTTCTTTAAAAGTTAAAAGCTTTCAATAACTTTCTTAGAAAAATATTGATTTTCAATCGATTATTTAATGAAAACAACTACATCCTCCTATAAGAATTCTGCCAGATATAATATATTGATTTTAATAAATGTTGACACACTACTTATCGACTGTTTCTAAAACGTTGAGACTTGAGAGTGTCATAATTCTAATTGATCGTTTCTTTATTTAGCGATAAACTATTCCCAGGCTAAATATAAAGCATTTTCCATTTTAATGCCTTTTCAATGTTATATTTATTTTTCAACAAAAATACTTAAAACATAATAATTAAAAGATTATTTTCCACTGTACGGAATAAAGCATTATGTTATATTATAAAGTGTAGAGCTCTGATAAAGGTGAATAACCTCTAGTGACCCTTCAATTATAAATCTAGAATAAAGAAATTGAAAAGTGAAAGACAAACAAAGAGTATTTACTTCATACGCATTTTGTAACGACCCTTCAATTAAAATACGTTTTCAAAAAATCAGAAATAATTTGTGTTCAGTAATTTGATGCGTAGGATAAAAAGCATTGCTGCAAATGATGTTACAGTTATTTGCCGTCAAAGACGTATTCGGAAAGCCCATAAGATTCCAGTTAAATTTTATTTTTGCTTTTACACAGGTGCCTGTAACTACTGAAACCAAAAAAGAAAATCCCCTATGCTCAATCAAAACTGGTTGTAAATGGTTACTCAGAAAATTGTTTAATCTGAGTTTAGTCACATACTATGTCTATATATATACATATATAAACTCCGTTTATAGCGTCAGATGCCGCCATCCGAAAAATCTTTAAGAGACCACTCCATTTCTTCCTCTCAAGGGTATATTCCTCCTCCAGACCCCCTATACCTCATGGCTTTTTTTTACCATCAATCCATGTCTTTCGTGGTCTTCCTCGTTTGCTCTTTTGGTTTGTTTTATCATTAGATGCGATTTTGGGTAGTCTCTCGTCACTCATTCTTTTAACATCTCCATACCAGAATAATTGCTTCTTTTGAAGATCGTCTAATATGGTCCCCTTTATTTTTATTATTTCTTTGATTCTTTCATTTCTTATTCTTTCTGTTCGTGATATCCTGCTAGATCTTCTTAGTACATACATTTCCACTGCTGATGCTAATTTCTTTCTTTCTGTCTCCATAATTCTCCAACCCTGTGTTCCATATAACAATATGCTCTTCACAATAGAATTGTATATATTGTGTATTTTCTTTTCTTGGAGATCTCCTCACTCCAACAAATAGAATTTAATAGTTTTACAGCCTTTCTTTCTTGACAGATTTAATTTTCAGTGGGTCTGTGCCTTCTTCGTTAATGTCTACACTAAGGTACCTATACTTCTCGCAGCTTCCTATTTAATATTTTTTTAATATTATTTTTATTTCGCACACTCAATTAATGTCTTACAATTCAATTAATGTCTTACAAAATCTGAAGAATTATTTCACTTGTCAATAAATGATTAAAAAAATTTAAATAGGCAATTTTACATTAAGAAAATTCTTGCAGAATTCTTTCTTTGAATTAAATTTAAATCATGTAGACAGTCACACACAAAATAAACATCGCTCTTTCCTCAAAATTTACTAAATTTTAAACAATTTTTTATCTTTTAAAATTGTAAAAGCATTTGTTTTCCAGATTATACATTTGTTACAAGATGTCAGTTTGAGATGATTATTAATAAAAAATTATCTGGCTTTTTCTTATAAGATTACATGTTGTTCGAATGCTATTGTGGTGATAAAGAAGTTTTTAATTAATTTGTATTATAACAAATTCAATATCCCTGCCTTTAATATAATGTATAGAGGGTCTCCCAAAAAGATAAAAACGTGCTTTAATGTTTTACTTGTTGGAAATAATCTGACAATGCAAATTGCGAAATAACTTGTAAATAAAATTATGTGAATGAATTAGTCCTCCCATTTGAAATGTTATGGGGGGATACGCTTTTTGTTGTTATACGGCCCTCTTAGACAAGTTTTTTCAATTAGAACACTTTTTCCTTTGCTTTAACAAAATCATTTCAAATGACCGGATATCTTTAAAAATAATGAAATAGGATAAAGGAGAAAAGCTGACTTATATATTTTTTCGTATCGTTGAAAAGTCTCGTTAACCGGCAAAAATAGGAACCATTCACTTAGTAATGAAAACATCTATTATTTTTCGTTGAACATGAATTCCTCATGTATTATCTTCCTTGTTTAATTTTTCTTGCAGATTCTCACGCATTCGTATTAACAATTTGATATATGGACCCTATAGTAATAATCAATTTTCAAAACAGCATAATTCATTAAATTTTAAAGAAAGATATATGCAGATGTATGTAATAATCTTGTTTCAGCAAAATGAAAAAAAAAGAAAGTCCTTTAATCCTTAAATCCGGCTTGAACCGGTATGAAAAGGTAGCTTTCCATATATATTCTTTTTAAAATTTTAGCTAGCGTTACTCGAAATCAGCAAGCTAAAATAAAAAGAACCAGGTTGCAGAAAATTCATTAATTCTGAATTTGAATAAGGAATTTGTCAAATTAGTCAACTATAGCCAAGTTGGCTTCATTTATGTAGAATTATTTTTGGTCGCCAAGTTTCCCCAAGCTTGACGGAAATTTGACGCTAACGGATATGAATATATAGTTTTATGCGTATGATTGGGAAAATGATTACAACAATGAAATATAATAATTTGCGGAATATCGCGTTCACTAAAACTCATAAATTAATTGTTAGTTTTTTGTAATGTGCTGTCTTCTTTCAAAATGTCAGCCTCCCTACAATTTCAAACTGCTATTTTCCAGCCGTTTTTTAAGATAGAGGCAAAACAAAAAATGCGCCGGAATCCTTGTATTAAGGACTAATACTTAAACAAAAAATAAATTTGAATTTTTAATAATTTTGTATATTTATTTACTATTAAATCTTTTAGTGGCCGATATTTTGAAACAAGATGGCGGACCAAGCTGACCAACAAACTCGTTCGCGATATTGGTGAGCTTAATACGCACAGTTAGTTTCATCCTAATTGGTTTATATATACGAGTGCTATCGTATGACATAAATCAGATATATATGTATACATATATAAATCAACATTTGAACGGAGGGTGGTTTTGGATTCTGGGTGTTATGATCGGTTAAAAGATAGCGAAATTTCCCGGAATTGCTTTCCTCCGAACGGCTGCTTTAGGTAGCTTTATACTTTTTGTATTGAAAGCGACCTAAAATGTAATTGACGAATTTTGTCTAGATGGATCCTATAAAAATTCCAAAAGTGCAGCGTTATGAAGATGTATGGCAGGGCAGTTTTATTTATATCCTCTTTTATCCTATTTTTCTTTGAACATATTTGCGGTTTACATTGCCTACTAACCTAAAAAAAAAAAAAAAAAAGTTTGATTCAACATTTTGGGGACTTTCTTTATGTTATTTGCTTTCAACAGTAGATTTTACAGAGTACAAAATGCAATGCGCAATTCTTTTTTTTTTTTTTTTTTTTACAATTTTCAAGTTACAGGATATCTAATCCAATAAAGGGTTTATTAATACAAAGTATCAGAATACTGCATGGTTAGTTTATGACAATACATTTTATTCATTAAACTTCTGGATCACATTTCTTGAAAAAAATTACATAAATGCATTGACGGTTTTGTTTATCCATAATGTGACTTTAATCGCCAAGATACCATAAAGTGAAACTCTGAATTTACGCAGGTAGTACCACTAGTTGACTATAGTTTGACCGAATTAAATCTATAGAGTATTATATGCTTTTTATTTTGCATGACGGCCATGAAGTATAGAATAAAAGTTTCCTTTCCACCTTGAGTGCAGGAAATTATCTATACAGAAAATGTGTATATATATTATCTGTATAGAAAATTACATATATAGAAGATATTTTTAAATTATTTTATGCAGTGATTACGTACTATATAAAATAACATTGCAAGTACGAAAAAATGTAGTTTTTTTTAAAGAGTAAAGTTTAGCGATAATTTTCTATAGCAGGAATCATTATTAAAAAATGTTTCTTTTATATAGATGATGCAATATAATAAATGATATCATTTCATTTCTTGTCTTCTTATTTTTTCCCTTAAAAGTTAACCATTAAATTTAGAGATAATTTCTAATATTTTCAAAACTAAATCAGCTTAAATAATAAAGGAGATAATAAATTTGTTATTATAAGTTTGTTAATAAGTTTGTTAATAAGTTTGTTATTATTTAAGTTGGAAAAATTAATTTGAAAAAAATATTTTATTAAAATGAAAAATAAAATCAAGATGTTCTTCTCAAATAACAACAAATAATTTTATCGTTTCATATAATGATATTTCAGAAAATTTTAAAGTATATTATTCAAATCTTCTTCAGGTCTGTGTGATGTATCCACCCTCTGTATAACAAATAACCTTAACATTTCTCTGAGCTTTCATAAAGATTAAATAGATCTAATTAATTTCAGATTAATTTATTTAAAAATTTAGTTGAATTAATTTTTTATTTACATATAGAATACGAAATCCGTTGTTCCGAAGTGACCGTTATTTAGAGGTTTTAATGCATTGCAATGTAATAATTACAGTGATAACAATAAACATTTATAATTTTGTCTGTGAGAAAATGGGGGCCATATATCTACTTAAAGTTAATATAATTTCAAAAATTTAGCATGTTTTTCAAATAATTTATAAACTATACTACTAAAGTAAATAACAAAGCAGAAAAAAACGCCGAGTATATCTTAATTAATTTTTAAAAACATATTTTATTAAAAATAGCATGATGTTAACAACAAAAAATATTTATGACTATAAATCAAAAATAATATGTTGAATCCAAATTCACCCATTACAGGGTGTTTATAAAGTCCCGGACCCATTTTGATGTTTAATAACTCATAAAATAATAAAAATAGTTTGCAATTAATAACATAAATGGTTAGATAGAGACAAAAAGTTTCATGACCCTTGTCAATGAACTTCCACGTGTACCCGCTTCGTCGCACGGAGAATATCAAGTCGATAGTCAATTTCACGCCAGGTAGCGGCAAGCATGTCGGTATCCACAGAGGCTATTGCGGTTGTAATTCTGGCTTTTAAGTCATCAATGTTCGACACTCTCCTCCTGTAAACATTGTCCTTTACAAATCCCTAAAGGAAAAAGTCCTGTGGCGTTATATCAGGTGATCTGTGTGGCCAAGGATTTGGACCTCCTCGCCCAATCCTTCTTCCTGGAAAATGGTCATTCAAAGAAGTACGAACAATGGTACCCCAATGAGGTGGTGCACCATCTTATTAGACATGCTGGAAAACTTCGTATTTCCACAACTAGAAGAGCTTCAGCCACATGTCTTTTTGCAACAAGATGGTGCACCACCTCATTGGGTACCATCGTTCGTACTTCTTTGAATGACCATTTTCCAGGAAGAAGGATTGGGCGAGGAGGTCCAAATCCTTGGCCACACAGATCACCTGATATAACGCCACTGGACTTTTTCCTTTGGGGATTTGTAAAGGACAATGTTTACAGGAGGAGAGTGTCGAACATTGATGACTTAAAAGCCAGAATTACAACCGCAATAGCCTCTGTGGATGCCGACATGCTTGCCGCTACCTGGCGTGAAATTGACTATCGACTTGATATTCTCCGTGCGACGAAGCGGGCACACGTGGAAGTTCATTGATATGGGTCATGAAACTTTTTGAGTCTATCTAACCATTTATGTTATTAATTTTAATCTATCTTTATTATTTTATGAGTTATTAAACATCAAAATGGGTCCGGGACTTTATAAACACCCTGTATATGCAATAACTCACAATAATTTATTGACAATTATTTACTGAAAAGGTGTTTAATACGAACATTAAAACAAAATAAAATATAAAATAAAATAAAATATCTAAATCCTAGCACTTTCAAGCACAATCGTGCTCATCTTCAGGGTTGAAAAGCAAATAATACAAAATACGAGGGACTGTTTCTTTTTCGAAATCAAAGTTCACTGGCCCTTTCCACATTTGAACGCAGGGTAGGATTTGGGTTGGTTGATGCAGATTGCTCATTTATTAGGTTAATCCAAATTTTTGAGATGTTATATGATAAGACATCGTTGCAAACATTATTATCTCTGGATATAATGTCTAAAGATTCTCTAATGGATAAACTATAGTAAACATACATAATAACAAGATATAATAATGTTTGAAACAATGTCTTGCCAAATATTTGGATTAATCTAATAAATGAACAGTCTGCACCAACCAACCCACAACCTACCCTGCGGTTCAATGTGGAGAGGTCCAGCGAGCTTTGATTTCGAAAAAGAAACAATTCCTCGGATTTTGTATTGTCTGTTTGAACCCTGAAGACAAGCACGATTTTGCTTGGAAGTGCTAGGTTTTTAGATATTTTATTTTATTTTTTATTTTATGTTAATAAACGTATTAAACACTTTTTAGTAAATAATTTTAAATGAAATAATGTGATGTTAATTAAGGTGTCTTGCAAACGTACATGAAATAATTTTATTTATTCTTAAAATACAATTTCAGATATTTCTTAAAATTCATATTGAAAGCAAGAATTAGCTTTATGTTTTTAAACAGTAATATGCTGATTAACGTGAGTTGTTAGATTAACTACGAGGATATATTTGCCCAAATTTAGTAGGTATAATCGATTTCTAATTTAAAATTTAGATTCATTTATCGCTTAGTGACATATAAAATATGAATTACATTTCAAAGGTACGAATTTCATAAAAAAAATATTCGCCAAATTTATGATAGATATTGAAAGTGTTTTAAAAGGAAGCTAGATAAATGTAATTTACTACAAATAAGGCGAAATTTATATGTTCACTTTAGACGTACTTAGAGCTAAAGCCAAGAAAAAATAAACCAGGGGTAAAATCATCTTCATCTTGAACATTCAGAGAAAAGAGCCCAAACACTATTAGGTTTACTTAAAGACACTAATGTTTAGGAAGTAGAGTGTGAAAACATTTTCTGAAGAGTTGACGAATATTTCCGACACATTTCATTCTGTAAATGACAGGAGGGATGTGAAATAGCCTACATTTGCTCCTTTGCGTGAATGGAGAAAAATGAACTGAGAAAATGGCATCTCACATCTTGTTATTTACGGGGAAATGTGTGTTATTGTCACATATTGTTATAAAAGAAAAGTATAACCTAACATATTTTCTTTACATGTATTCTAATAGCGGTTTGGTGTTAACTTTGACAGAAATTATATTTGCAATTTAATCAATAAAGTGCAATCAACACAATATAATAAATAATAAATAAATTTATTGTTTGAAATATTCGATTAACAATCTATTCCTAAAATTATGAAGAAAAAAGTAACTTCTGATTTTTTTTTTCATTACATTAAAATCAAGTAATATATATAAAAAAAAAATTTAAGTCAATTCCTAATTAGGTCAAAGAGAAAATTTTTTTCCAGCGATCTACAGGCTTCGTCACTGACGGTATTTATTCCTAAATTTATATCCTGCTAAATATCTTATATAAGAGACATTTTTTTCCTCTCATATAAAAATAAAATTAAATAATTAAATTTAATGAATTAATTAATATTTGAAAAAACTGTATCAACATCAGGTGTCATCAACTGCAAGTTTAAAAAAATGTATTTGAACTTGAGTGAATGAATAAAAAGTATTTTATTAACGATGGAAATTTTGAACATGATATATAAATATATATAGGGAGAGTGTGAACTATTAGTAGGAATTGAAAAATAGAATATTTATGCAATAATAAAATATAAAATAAACAAACAATTTGTTATTTAGTTCGCCAAATATATGGTAGATATTGAAATTGTTTTTAAAAGGAAGATATATAAATGTAAATTACTTCAAATAAGACAAAATGTGTGTGTTCACTTTAGACGTACTTAGAGCTAAAGCAAAAAAAAAAATGTAAAATCAAATTTCTCTTCATCTTTAACATTCAGAGAAAAGAGCCCAAACACTATTAGGTTTACTTAAAGACACTAATGTTTAGGAAGTAGAGTGTGAAAATATTTTCTGAAGAATTGACGAATATTTCCGACACATTTCATTCTGTAAATGACAGGAGGATGTGAAATAGCCTATTTTTGCTCCTTTGCGTGAATGGAGAAAAATGAACTCAGAAAATGGCATCTCATATCTTGTTATTTATGGGGAAATGTGTGTTATTGTCACATATTCTTATAAAAGAAAAATATAACCTAACATATTTTCTTTACATGTATATTTTAATAGCGGTTTGGGGATAACTTTGACAGAAATTCTATTTGCAATTCAATCAATTAAGTGCAATCAACACAATATAATGTATAAATAAATTTATTGTTTGATATATTCGATTAACAACCTATTCCCAAAATTATGAAGAAAAAAGTAACTCCTGATTTTTTTTCATTCCATTATAAAAAATAGAAAATTTATGTAATAAGAAATTATAAAATAAACAAATAATTTGTTCATTAGTTCGCCAAATATATGATAGATATTGAAATTGTTTTTAAAAGGAAGCTATATAAATATAATTTACTTCAAATAAGACGAAATCTATATGTTCACTTTAGACGTACTTAGAGCTAAAGCCAAGAGAAAACAAACCAGGAATAAAA
This sequence comes from Maratus michaelseni, assembly GCA_963931845.1. Taxonomy (NCBI): domain Eukaryota; kingdom Metazoa; phylum Arthropoda; class Arachnida; order Araneae; family Salticidae; genus Maratus; species Maratus michaelseni. Next base: position 443,839,544 of record OZ007589.1, on the reverse strand, counting down.
TCAAATTTCTCTTCATCCTGAACATTCAGAGAAAAGAGCCCAAACACTATTAGGTTTACTCAAAGACACTAATGTTTAGGAAGTAAAGTGTGGAAACATTTTCTGAAGAATTGACGAATATTTACGACACATTTCACTCTGTAAATGACAGGAGGATGTGAAATAGCCTATTCTTACTCCTTTTCGTGAATGGAGAAAAGTGAACTCAGAAAATGGATCTCATATCTTGTTATTTATGGGGAAATGTGTGTTATTGTCACATATTCTTATAAAAGAAAAATATAACCTAACATATTTTCTTTACATGTATATTTTAATAGCGGTTTGGGGATAACTTTTACAGAAATTCTATTTGCAATTCAATCAATTATGTGCAATCAACACAATATAATGTATAAATAAATTTATTGTTTGATATATTCGATTAACAACCTATTCCCAAAATTATGTAGAAAAAAGTAACTCCTGATTTTTTTTTTTCATTCCATTATAAAAAATAGAATATTTACGTAATAAGAAAATATAAAATAAACAAATAATTTGTTAATTAGTTCGCCAAATATATGATAGATATTGAAATTGTTTTTAAAAGGAAGCTATATAAATATAATTTACTTCAAATAAGACGAAATCTATATGTTCACTTTAGACGTACTTAGAGCTAAAGCCAAGAAAAAATAAACCAGGGGTAAAATCATCTTCATCTTGAACATTCAGAGAAAAGAGCCCAAACACTATTAGGTTTACTCAAAGACACTAATGTTTAGGAAGTAAAGTGTGGAAACTTTTTCTGAAGAATTGACGAATATTTACGACACATTTCACTCCGTAAATGACAGGAGGATGTGAAATAGCCTATCCTTACTCCTTTTCGTGAATGGAGAAAAGTGAACTCAGAAAATTTATCTCATATCTTGTTATTTATAGGGAAATGTGTGTTATTGTCACATATTGTTATAAAAGAAAAATATAACCTAACATATTTTCTTTTACATGTATTCTAATAGAGGTTTGGTGTTAACTTTGACATAAATTCTATTTGCAATTTAATCAATAAAGTGCAATGCACACAATATAATAAATAAATTTATTGTTTGAAATATTCGATTAACAATCTATTTCTAAAATTATGAAGAAATAAGTAACTCCTGATTTTTTTTCATTACATTATAAAAAAATAGAATATTTATGCAATAATAAAATATAAAATAAACAAATAATTTGTCATTTAGTTCGCCAAATATATGATAGATATTGAAATTGTTTTTAAAATGAAGCTATATAAATGTAATTTACTTCAAATAAGATTAAATATATGTGTTCACTTTAGACGTACTTAGAGCTAAAGCCAGGAAAAACAAACCAGGAGTAAAATCAAATTTCTCTTCATCTTGCACATTCAGAGAAAACAGCTCAAACACTATTAGGTTTACTTAAAGACACTAATGTTTAGGAAGTAGAGTGTGAAAATATTTTCGACGAATATTTCCGACACATTTCATTCTGTAAATGACAGGAGGATGTGGAATAGCCTATTTTTGCTCCTTTGCGTGAATGGAGAAAAATGAACTGAGAAAATCGCATCTCACATCTTGTTATTTATTGGGAAATGTGTGTTATTTTCACATATTGTCATAAAAGAAAAATATAACCTATTTGCTTTACATGTATTCGAATAGCGGTTTGGTGTTAACTTTGACAGAAATTATATTTGCAATTCAATCAATAAAGTATAATTAACACAATATAATAAATAAATACATTTATTGTTTGAAATATTCGATTAACAATCTATTCCCAAAATTATGAAGAAAAAAGTAACTCCGGATTTTTATTTAATTACATTAAAAAAATAGAATATTTATGCAATAATAAAATATAAAATAAACAAACAATTTGTTAATTAGATCTAATGAACGGAATTGGTACTTTTAGATAACATCCAATAATACAGTTAAAAATATTTCAAAACTTTGTAATTAATGAAACTGTACAGCATTTCATTGTACATTTTTTTAAAGTATTTATATTAAAAAACGTGTATCTATTTTTGATTTTTAAAAAATCAAAAAATATTTCTATTGAAACTTAAAGACACACTGTACATCCAACTAAATTTTGATAAGAATTCAACAATTACACAGGCCAGCAAAATAATACTTTTTAATTTTAGGTTTTTTTTAAAATAGTTTTTATGCGCTGGGTTAAAAAATTGACTTGCTCTTTCCTCTATAATCTAAGATATTTTGACAAAGTAAAGATGAATATGCACTAATATATCATGGTATTGTAGCTTAAGAAAAAAAATGTAGCATAGTAGAAAAAAAATAACCGAAAAAATCCTAAAAATTAGATTTATTTTGCATTATCAAGTTATTACGCTTATCATAGTCACCCCCCCCCCCTTGTAATATTTTTATAATATACTTTTTCATCTAAAAGAAATATGTCCGTCAATGCTTCTTTTTATGTGCACTGTTTACAGCTGTTTTTTTTCTCTGCAGCAACCAGCATTACTAGAAGCCGACGGATAAAATCGACGATTTTGACCATGTTAAATCAATTTTGCTTCCGCGCCATGAAGCTTACAGACAGAAATTTACAAAACATACACGTAATCAAAGTCCGTAGAAATATCTCATTTTCGAGTTAAGTAGTTATTCAGAAAGTTGGCTGCATGAATATGAAATCACTGAATTACCTGCATTGAAATAGATGAATTGTTTGTTTATAATGTTTGTTAATACATGATATTTGACTGTAGATGAAAGAAAGAATCATTTTTAGAACGTGGTAAACGAGTTCGGAATGTTCAAAACATGGAGAAATTCAGATAAACGCGTGCAGCGTGTCCGTAACGTTAGATGTAGACTCAGGTGGACGCGCTGATCGCATTCGTAACGGCATAATTGTTAAATTGGGTAATTACTGAGAAAGTGCAACTTGTTGTATTGCGGTGTAAAAAAAAAACTTTTCGCATAAATAGCTATTTTTTCCCCACAAATATAAAATATACTACCATTTTCCTCACTGTATGAATGTCTCTGCTTATTACAACTTCTCTCTTTAAGAGAAGTGACGTATACATGTTTGTATACTTATTTAGAATATTTTTATTTTGTATAAAATTACTATACACGAAAACATAAGTGCAAAATTTCCCAATTAAACATTCAAAACTGATCGATAATAAATAACAATAAAATGATAAGGGAATAATTACGATTTCTTTTTTCTAAAATATTGTGTGTTATTAGATATGGCTCATTTAATCTATAAAATAATACCAAAAATAAATTAAAAAAAAAACAGTGGAAAAATCTTTTTTCATAATTTAGTGAGAACATGTGATGCGCAGCGTGTATTACAGCAATACATGATACAAAAAATAATACTTCAAGTACTTTTTTCAATAGATTTCACATATTATTGTCAGAAACGTCATAATACATATTTAAGCAAGCATATTAATTAAGATATTAAAATGCAGCAAAACAAATTTAAAACACATTTCAGTTATTTATAACTACATGTTGCATAAATGACCTTAAAGCTGTTACTAAACAAGAACGAAAAATCATGCGTCAAGCATAGATTATGTAACACTTTCCAACGCTTCCAAAATAATTTTCAAATCATTACCGTTTAATAAGCTGAAATATAACATCTAAGTAAACAATTTGGAAAACGCATAACATTTTTAAAAACGTAATTTCAGGAATTTCCAACATATATTTCCAACATGTACAATATTCGGAAAAATATCCGAATACTTTTAATCAGCCCTGTATATGAGCTACAGATTTGTATATATACTACATTGGATGCTAAATTTTAGTTTAGTTAGGAAACGCGTAGCACAGTTTAAAGTTCTCCTTCTGGAGTTTCTGTAAATAAACGGAAATGCGTTCGCAAACTTTTATGCTGCCCGGTATATGATCTACAGAAATTATACACACCAAGTAATAGACAAAAAGTGAGTTAAATTTAAAATCGCGTTCAGCAATTTAAAACATACTTCCAGGAATTATTGTTAACAGACAGTAGAGAATTTTTTGGGTGTCCCTGTAAATGAACGATGACTGCTATACACACATTATTCTGTAGTAAGCCTCTGGTAATGCACCTTAGTCATACATATAAATTTCAATGCGTTTAACCCTTTAACGGGCCAAGGCCGTTTATTTTCAAAATTCATATTTTATGAAACTATTAGTCAAAAGAAGCTCCTGTATGACCAAAAACAGTATTTTTGAAATGATGTTGTTGTTGTTGTTGTTTATTATAGGGGTGGTAATATATTTACCACCGCCCAATACCAGGAATGACATTTTACTGATTTGTGCAATACAAAAAATCATGAAATACAGAAATATCACAAACAAACATGCATTTTTGTCAAAACTCTTTATTCTTGATTATTTAAAAAATAAAAAATATATTGATAATACAAAATTGATAATAGAAAAACTAAATTAATGTTGTAATGTAAATTACCAAATATAATATTTCTACAGAGTCTCATGAAATAACATAAAGCACGGAGCTGCACAAAGTGGTACATCACACGTTGAGCATATGACCTTGGTACGTTTCTGATTTAATTTTGTGCTGCAATATTTACACCTTCTGTAGCTTCCTCCTTTGACTGGCATGTGTGTTCCAACATTACTTGTTCTGATTTCCTTTGGAATAAGATTTTCCTTTTTAGATGATACCCAGATTGATTGAAGTTTTCGTTTTTTAGTAGAGAAGCCTCCTATTAGTCCACGAGCTACTCTCAACCTAAAATCAAGATGAGAATTTCTCGATACTTTATGAATGTCTACATATAAAATATATGAATTGATTAGAGTAGCGTCTAATAAAAAATAAAATAATCGATGCCACCATTTCTTAGATCTCCTACTTGTGCTATAAGATGATTTCAAGTGATTAAATTTATCTACTCCTCCTATATATTTCGTATAGTCCGCAATTGCTTTGGGACAAGAAACTCGCTTTTTCGAACCATCCTTCTGTGTTCTATTTACTTCTGTCATGTCATTTATATTATGTGCTGTTGAAAGAAGAGTAACAATCTTAGTATCCCTCCATTGCACTGCAACAGTGTTTTTACATGACAACATTTGTGATTCATTTTTATTGTAACTTTTTTTTTCTTCATAGCTTGAGGAAGGTATTTTCTGTCAGTTCTGACAGTACCGATGGCATATAGGTTTTTTGAAATCAGTGTTTCCATCAATGGAACTGAAGTGAAAAAATTATCAAAAACCACCAAAAAAGGACCAGTATTGTGTAAACCATTGGTTAGATTTGTTATAACTCTATATCCCAAGCCTTCAGAAATAGAACCATCCTCTTTTTTCCCTGTGTAAACCTCAAACTGATATAGATACCCATTTGATGCGTCTGATCTAGCCCAAATCTTATAACCTCTTTTTATAGGCTTTCCTGGCATATATTGCTTCATTGTAGACCTTCCTTTGAATTTTACCATTATTTCATCAATAGATTGTATTGAAGAGTTTGAATATTCTTCTTGAAATTTTTTTTCTAAATGAGTAATCAAAGGACGCACTTTAGATAATTTATCAAATTCTGGCTCATCTCTAGGGACAGCTTTTTGATTGTCATTGATATGCAAATTTGAAAGGATTTTTTTTTTAATCTCTTTGCTGACATTATTGATGAAATTTCTTGATTATTGAAAAAAGGGTCAGAAGACCAATACAAATCTAATGCAGGTAATTTATTGATTCCCATCATAATTAGGATTCCTAAAAAAGCCTGCAGTTCATCTTGCGTGAGGAGTGTCCAGTTTTTGTCCTTTTTTTGCTCAGCATATAAGTTTGTTTCATCTATAATTTTTTTAATTATTGTAGAATCGAAATACCTATTGAAATATTCAATTGGCTGTGATAGTCTTGTATACCCTTGGTGGGTAGGCTTACCTTTACCGTCAAATTCTGGTATAACTTTCGGCTGCTGGTTCGTTGACCATATGTACTCTATAACTTCAGGGCTTTCATTTTGAATGGAATCTTCTAGAATTTCTTCATCTTCTGAATTAGATTCACCATTTGGCGTTGCAAAATCGGGATCATCCACTGTATCATCGTCGTCGGCAATAATGTTCATATTATCTGAAAAAAAAATATTTTATGCATTTTAGTATTATATTAAAAAAATCATTGTTTGTACTAATTTATCATCATTAATTATACAATCAACTACCTGCATTTTGGAAAATATCCTCTGAATCAGATTCACCGTTTCGGGGTGAGAAGTCTGGATTATCCACTGCATCATCATTGTCTACAATAGTGTTCATGGAATCTAAAAACAGATATATGCATTTATTTATATATTTCAATTTATAGTTTTATCTGATATAATATTAGTATTATTTATACGATAAATTACCTGCATTTTGGAAATCCTCTTCTGTATCACCTTCATTTTCGGAATCTTCAGGATCCGAAGGCAGAGCGAAATAAAGCTCTACAGCTTCTTCAGTGGTTAATTTTTTCTTTTTTTTCAATACGTTTACCTAAAATGTTATTACATTGAGTTAGTTTCTTTTATTTTGAAATCACTTCAACAGTCGGTCAAAAATATTACCTTTATAACATTGTAACTAAAGCAACGTTTTATTTCAAATTATAATTTCTAAATATATAAATATTATGTAATTCTAAATAAACGCTAAAATATTTTCAATAATATTAATAATACTTAATATTGTAAACAATTAATAATTGAAATGGTAATATAAACGTATAAGAATAAATATATACAAATAAATCAAGTATTATGTCAAAGGAAATGCTATTTCTAAAAGGAAAAGTTTTAGTAAATCTATGTTTCAATCAGGCGGTGGTAAATTATTTACCACCTCTAAAATCACTAAGCAGGCTGTGGTAAATATATTACCACCAAATATAAATATGCATAAATAATAATATTTCGCAATATTTTCTTAAACACATAATAAAATTTAGCTATCATAGCTTTAAGATACACAATACATGAATATATAGCTTCTAACGTATTTTTATATATTATTATACAACAAGAAAGAAAAGAAACACGTGCTTACCCTCTCCATTTTGCTTGAAAACTGAAAGAAAGCGGAATTTTCACGTTTTACGGGGCCCCTACTGCCATCTATTGGTGAATATTTGAAGTTCTGATTCCAGAGGACAAATTCTGATATCGGGCGTTGGTAAATAATTTTCCACCTGGTGCTGAAAAAGAAATTACGGGGTGGTAAGATATTTACCACCGCCTGCTAAAGGGTTAAAAGAGTGAAACATTATTTAATTAAACCGCAAACGATTTTTCTCCATAGACGTAATGTAACGGAATTATTTTGACTGTCCCTGTAAAGTAACTATAAGTGCTATGCACACCCTATTCTATATTAAGCTTCTTGTAATGCACCTTAGTGATATACACCAATTACAATGTGTTTGTAATTGTGTAACATCATTAAATTAAACCGCAAATGATTTTTCCCCATAGCCCGTAATGTAACGGAATTCGTTTGAGTGACCCTGTAAAGTAACTATTAGTTTATGCACACCCTATTCAATATTAAGCTTCTTGTAATGCACCTTAGTGATATAAATCAATTACAATGTGTTTGAAATTGTGTAACATCATTAAAATAAACCGCAAATGATTTTTCCGGACAGACGGCACGGACAGACGGCAGACGGCAGACAAACCGAAGTCATAAACACTTTTCAACTAGGTTGGAAAGTGTTAAAAAGAGTCAGAAATCTCGATATTGTAAAATCTTTAAACATAGTTTTATTTTAAAAGTTTGTACTGTCATAAATACAATAGTGTAATTTAATTTTTACATATATTAAACTAAACCAAATCGATAAATACTTTTGGAATCGGAAACCAATATCATTAAACGCGATTATACGTCAAAATTATTTTATTTTCCTTAACGTCTTTAATATTAAGTAAATTAGGAAATTTTTTAATGGCTTACAAATTGAAAATATTTCGTTTTATGTCTTTACACCGGCTACTTTCAAAAAAAGAATAAGCCACTGCTGTCAATAAGATAATAGAACTGTATTGAATAACGGAAAATATTAATTAAACCCGACATGAGTGTCTAGCATATTTCGTTTAGTTCCTTTCTAGTAAACATAAAAGTTATTTCGTTCTTTCTTAAAAGCTAAAAGATTTCACTGAAAAAAAATAGTCTTTGAATCGATTATTCAAGAAACAGTTGCATCATGTTATTGGAATTCTTCTTCATACAAGATATACATTTTAATAAATGTTTTCAAGCTACTTATCTATTGTTATTAAAATGTTAAGAATGTGGCTTTCGAAATCATTATTTTCTTATTTAGCCATATAATGTTTGAGCTAACTGTTAATTCATCTTCCAACTGATTACATTTTTTACTGCTGTCTATGTGTCAGCATGCATAGCTGCCAAGTCTTTTTTGGATACCAGTATTTTAATACAGAAAATCTTGTTTTGCTTAATCGACCCATTCTGCGATTTAAAATACCAAAATTGTCTCTAATAAAATACTGGTATGTGAAAAGCCGGAGACTTGGCAACTCTGTAGCATATATCATAAAATATCATGCAAGTAATTTTTGGAATTTTAACAAACTGCTCAAATTAGATAAAATCAATTTCAGAAAAATCTTCAATAGCTACCTTGATATAATCTTATCGAGAACATTTAAGAAATAAATAGGGAAGGTAATTTTTTTTAATAATTTAATTTTTTTCTGATATTTTCCGACAAAAAGAGTCTGTTCTATTTCTTCGAGTACCAGTTTTTTTTTTTTTTTTTTTTTTTTTTTTTTTTTTTTTTTTTTTTTTTAAAGAATATTAACACACTCCCATTATTCATCAATTATAATTACAGAAAAATAATACCAATTTCAAAATAATTGTTGTTGAGCAAAAAATTTTAAAAACGCACATGCATTTTTAAACGATTTTCATAAAAAAGTTAGTTATACATTTCGTTTGTACTCTGTAAATTGAAATGTCTGAAATTCAGAAGCAAATAAGTCTAAAACGCATGACTTAAATTCAAGACATTTTTAAAAGTCTTAGTTTTTTATCAGACACATTTTACGTCTGAAATACGTCATTATTTCAGACACTTGAAACGTCTGAATTACTGTCATTTTTTACCTTATTTCTCGGAATTAGTCAGCCACTTTCTGTAGAGTTGTACGCTGCCATGATTGCAAACATTGAATACTTTTTCTAAATAAAATGTTTGACCCTAAAGTATGGTACGGTCTCTTCCCGAAGCAGTATCTGATTGCTTCATGGGCAGACTTCTCCGTGTTCCTGTAAACTATGGATATTTGGTGCACCAAAGTTTTGTATGAACTTTTTATAAACACTGTAAAAAATATTCGTGTTACTTTACACCAAAAATGGTGGCAACAAAGTTGCCACCAATAATGGTGTAAGGAAACACCACTTGTAAATTGGTGTAATGAAACACCAAAAATTAATTAGTGTAAAGAAACACCACTTTTGGTGGCAACAAAGTTGCCACCAAAAGTGGTGTAATAAAACACCGTCATTGATTTGGTGTGCTTTAACACCAAATTGGGTGTTCTACTAACTAATTTAGAATATGCCACTTAGATGCAGCATCACACCAAATTTGGTGTTTCAAATCTGCTTAATAAATTTAGTCCCGGCTATGCTGATGGAGAAAAAATTTTGCACTGTTTATACATTTACATAAAACTTAAACATTTTCTCTTTGATTCAGAAAAGGGTAAGTTAAAAGTCAATTCGCAAATCTGTAATTGAAATCTTCACTATATATTTTTAAAATTTTCAAGTATAAAAGTTTACTGATGTTTCAAAATATGTTATCTTTTAATCAAGAGGGGGAAAAATACAGTAAAAATGCCTGTACTTTTACGTAAATATCCATTACTTTTCAATCACTTTTTCTCTTAGTATAATTTGGGACGACAGATTTCCGGTCAAAGACTTGAAGAGAGTTTTAAAAAATAATTTGGTGCTGTAAGGTTTATCTGGTGTTTAATTACAACAATTATGATAGCAACTTTGTTGCCACCATTAATAAAGCTTTATTCAATTACAGTTATAATTTAAAAAAAATTCTATAGAAATTGAACAATATAAAGGTTATGATTACATAAATGTTAAAATAAACTTAGTCAGGAAATTCTGTTAGACTTTTTTTTTTTCATATCAAAATACTTACATATTTAACAATGGAGCCACATGGAACTACTTGCACTTATTTTTAGTAGTTAAAAGGTTTAAACTATAGTTTAATTGAATGTATACATTCAATACAGCATTGTAGAAGTTTTAGCCATCCCCCACTCTTATTAACACATAAGATTTTATTATCCCAGTAATAAATGTTTTGTTTTGGCTTAATTTCTAAAATTTTTCTCGAAAAATACCCCAAGGACTAATGTTACTCACTTTAAATAAAAATCAATTTTCTAATATCACTCTTAACAGGATAAAATGCACTGAATTAAATTACAGTATTACTTGTTAATGATATTTAACTATGGCACTCTAACACATCTTACATTGCCGGTTATAACTTACTTGGCCAATAGAATAATCAGGTAACCATGTATGCAGAATTTATTCGAAATTTTAATAGCAAGAATTAAGAACAAAATAACTTTTATGGTATTTATTTAACTAATACTGAATTGGAAAGTATAATACACATTTGTCAATACTAAAAGTATTATATGAAAATAATCATATAATAATCAGAGAATGTAATAACTAAGTAAGAAATAATGAAATACTGTGAAGAAAAAAAAAGTTAAATTCAAAATATCTCAAAGAAATTTGAATGCATTAATAATCAAAATAACATAACTTAATTTGGATAGGCAAGCAATGCTTATAATAATTCTCAACGGTTTGTAGACCAATGGGTAGACACATACTTTTTTGAGATAAAGTTAGAATAAAAATTATAGAATTTTCTCTGAAGACGTTTACATACTCATGTCTTAGGTAGGCGGTCCTGACAGCAAATCTTTAGTTTAATCAGTATATTTGCAATTTCACAATAAAAAGGAGATTTTTATAAGCACTTAAAAGAGCATAAGTCAAGGTTTAAAGTAAAGAACTGTTTTAATTAATCATAATAGTAAAAAAAAAATTGCATATCGCAGTACAACAAACCAAACAGCATACAATTATTACTTAACATTATCAAAACACATTTCATGGTTAAATGCATCGATATTAACCAAAATAGTCTACACAAAATTAAACATAAAACAGGCTTACACAAATTTTTCACTGTCTTCTAAAATTGTAATTTTGGACTTGTACTGTTAAAAATGCCTAGCTAAGATATATTACACACAATATTACAATTTTTATATGTAACTAAAAATTCTTAAGTATCATGTATGTATGCGTGATATGCATTCCATGTATGAAACATCATTTAATGTTACCAAAATATGCTTTAAAACAATGTACCAGTCTCCGTTTGTGTAGTAGCTGAAAAATGGATTTCTAAATTGCAAGAGACTTGCATCCACCAAAAAAAAAAAAAAAAAAAAAAAATCTTGAATTGTCCTTATTAGACAATTTTTTAATTTTATATGCACCAAAATGATCATTTAACCCCCACCCCCCACCCCCCCCCCCCAAAAAAAAAAAAAAAAGTAATCTTCTAAGAAAAAAAATCACTATCTGTTATAATGAGTAAAATGTTTGAAAAAAATTATTCTTCTTCAGCTAATTTCCTATCAATGAATAATCTCCTCCTTTTTATTTTTGATTTACTTTTTAAAATAATTCACAAACTTTTTGTTTAGAAAATCATACTAAATGTTGATAACAAATGTTCTTTACTTCTCAAATTTTCTTTACACATGTTGCATTTTTATAGAACTTCATATCTTGTGTGTGATAAAAACTAACATTGCTGCTATAGGGTACTGATCAAGTAAATTGTCCCCCACTTCCCATCTGAAGATGGTGTTACATTCTTTTCAGCTTGCTACCAAATTCATAAGAAATTTCGGCTTAGATGTGTTTCTGGTCTGCAATCAAAAAGGGGAAAATAAAATTTTTTTACTGTAATAAAAATAGTAATTTTATTAAATTATACTGCCATGAGCTCTTCCTTATAAAGAAAATAGTATTTATCACAATTATCATACAATGGATATGATTACAAATAAAATGCGTAAAAAGCTGAACATCGAAAAAATAAATACAGTTATCTAAGTGCTTTATGGTTGTGAGTCTGAGCATTAATACAAGTGACCATTGACTTATAATCGCAGGTAAAATAGGCACAGGAAGAATAATTTGAAATAAAATCAAACTATACGACTGTTTAACTACTTATAGTCCTCCTGTCAGTTTTACTGTTTTTCAAACAAAACAATTTTGAGAACGTCAACAGAATTAAATTTCGTTTCAGATATAAATAAATAACAGAACAATGGAAATTGGGTAAGCTGGGATAGCAAATTATTGGGTGGGCTTAGGCCTCACCGGCCCATATAAGTTGGTGCCACTGCTATTTAGTACTCCTAAGTAAATAAGGAATAATTACATTACTTACCTTGCGTTTTCAAAATCAAATCAGAAGTTTTAAGATGAAAGCAAAATGGCGATTGTTCCGTTATCGTGTCTCTGTTGTCGTCTGCTGACGCAACACTCTGACGTCATCGTGTATCCGAACACCAAAAGCTGGATAGCGAGACACCTATATTGGAGTTTTGGTTTCCCGAATTAATTTGAAAGCGTCCTTCTGGGTGTATGATAACACCGATTCTTTTTGAAAGAGTAAAGATAAACTATTTTAAGTGTATTATAACACTTAATTCAGTGTTGACACCAGGATTAGTGCATATTTAAACCTTATTTGGCATTTCATAAACCCAAATTAAGCGTAATAGTACTCCCCCTTTTTTACAGTGAAGCTAATATTTAAAATTTGTTTCGTTCTTGTACTGATAATATTCAATGTTGCATACTTTTAATGTACTAAAAAAGGTTAATTTGTCTAAATATGTATTTGTGCGTTTATATACTGTTTACTAAGGCATCAAAATGATTCATTTTCGGATAATATAGGAAATGGGCACCAGAAATGTTTTATGTCAAGGATTTTGTATTCATTGGCCGCCCCTTCATCACAAAAAATTAAACAAATAGTAAAATACGTATAGGAATATATAAATGCTTTTGTTAATAATTATATAATTTTCTTCACACCTCCTAATTTAAACATACAACATATTGATTGTAATCAGTACATGTTCAAAATGAAAATATATATATAACAGTTTAGCTATATACCATACTAAATTTTGGGGATTAGTCTTTAATTAGGAATTATCCGTAAGTATCTAGTTTCTTACAAGACAATGGAATGCGAAAAATTTAGATTTTGCATAATTCAAAAGCATATTCAGTACATAAAAAAGCAACTAAGCTGTGGATTTCAGGCATAAGTGCTCAAAAATATTGCCCATACTTATCTTTTGTAGGCGATCACACATCTTAGTATTTCAAAATTTATATCTTAACCCTAATACAATAGGAGTTCTCTAAACCCCCATCCCTCCCAATGTACGCCCATAAATGCATTCAAATTTTAGAATTTTATATTTATGTAATTATCAGCAAGTCAATGTGTATCAATTCTTTAATTATTTAAAGCACAAAAAACACTTATTTAATTGCAAGTCTTGGTAAATGGACTTTTACAATTTTGACACACGTCGTATGCTCTAATCAAGTTACTTCTTTTAAAAAGTAATACAACATTTATTGGATGGAAAATTATTTAAACATTTTTCCCTCTCCCTGCCAATGTACGTCCATAAATGCATTCAAATTTTAGAATTTTATATTTATGTAATTATCAGCAAGTCAATGTGTACCAATTCTTTAATTATTTAAAGCACAAAAAAACACTTACACCGTGTCCCAAAAATTCGATCTATAAAACACATTCTATACAACAATCTATAAAATTTGCATTAAAATAAAAAGTAATAAGGTACAATCAAAATTACTGAGATAGGTAATAAATAAAAGCAGTTTTGCTGATATACACATATAAATTATGATCAAAGGTTTGAAATTATAAAATATACATTAAATTGTATAGCAATGTGCTGTCCCAAAAGAATAGACACCTGTAATTGTTTTGGTTCTACTTTTATAAAAGTAACTAAAAACTTACTTTTAATATTTAATTTTATTGCCACGACACTTTATAACATCAAATACACGTTGTTCCATAGAATTAACTAAGCATTGCATTACAGAAAGAGGTATTTCATACCATGCTTTGTCAATTGCAATTTTTAAGTCATTTACACATGTATATTGCTTTCCATTTTCATATATTTTACGAGATAAAGTCCCCCATATGTTCTCCATGGGATTCAAGTCTGGACTAAGTGCTGGGATTCAAGTCTGGACTAAGTGCTGGCCAGCCTAATAGTGTGAAATTGTTTTGTCTAAACCATGTTTTCGAAGATATGCAGGTATGGATGGATGCGCCATCTTGTTTGAAAACGCAGTCCGATCCTGCTAGAAAATCCATAATTGGCAGTAAATTGGTACGTAAAATATCTTGATAATCATCAGATTTCATTTTTATGTCCATAAATCCTAGAAATGTTTGGCCGTTGAAAGAAAACCCTCCCCAGTTCATTACGGATCCTCCGCCTTGTTGCCTGCTGAAACAGTTCTTGGGCTCCTTTCTTAGGCCATGCCAGTAAAATTTATGACCATCAAGGCCGTCTAAATTACATCTCTTTTCATCTCTGAAGATCACAGAAATCCATTTTTCACAGTATGACAAATGCTTTCTATCCCACATTGGACGTGCAGCTTTATGTCTCTGCTTTAAGCAAGGTTTTGCTTTCATTCTCCTGTAAACAATATCTGTTGAAGCTTTAATTCTTCTGTGTACAGTACTTTTTAAAATTCCGTAAATTGATGCAATTTCATGCACAGATAAATTATCAACTGAAGCCATTTTTAATAACATTCTATCATCACGTAACATTGTTTTCTTTGGTCTTCCGACTCGCTTTCTAGTATTCCATGTTCCACCTGATCTCAAAACTCTATAAATGCTGCCCAAGGATCTCTTTATTCTTCTCGATATTTGTACAGGATTTTGTCCTTCGCTTTTAAATGTAAAACCTTAATGCTAACTTCATCTTTAGAATTTTTTTTAGAACGTGGAATTTTTATCAGAATACACAGGTAATGTCTTTTCCGAATCACAAACAAAACAATACATTGAACTCATTTGATTCCACAAAATTTCAATAAATTATTATGCTAAAAATACAGCAGGCAATATTTCAATTAAAGGGAAAAATTATTCTGCATTTATAGAAACAGATGAAAATAAAAATATTTTATTTTGTGAACAAAAATGTAAAAGAAAACATGTAATACTGTATTGTGTCTATACTTTTGAGACAGCACATTGTTATACAAGTTAATGTACATTTTATAATTTCAAACATTTGATCATACTTTATATGTGTTTATCAGCAAAACAGATTTTATTTATTACCTATCTCACGAATTTTAATTGTATCTTATTACTTTTTATGTTAATGCAAATTTTACTGATTGTCTAAACTTTTGGGACACGGTGTATTTAATTGCAAGTCTTGGTAAATGGACTTTTACAATTTTGACACACGTCGTATGCTCTAATCAAGTTACTTCTTTTAAAAAGTAATACTACATTTATTGGATGGAAAATTATTTTAAAGAAATTTCCCTCTCCCTCCCAATGTACGTCCATAAATGCATTCAAATTTTAGAATTTTATATTTATGTAATTATCAGCAAGTCAATGTGTAGCAATTCTTTAATTATTTAAAGCACCAAAAAACATTTATTTAATTGCAAGTCTTCGTATACGGACTTTTACAATTTTGACACACGTCGTATGCTCTAATCAAGTTATTTCTTTTAAAAAGTAATACTACATTTATTGGATAGAAAATGATTTTAAACAATCTTCATACATTGAGTAACTTTCTACGATGATGCGAAAATATATTGATACAAATGTATCCCAGTCATCCCACATATGATATAATTGAGTCAGATTCAGACACTTAAGTGTATGGATTTCTAAATTATTTAATGTCAGACATTTCACCATATAGCAATTATTTTATTATTTAATGCACCAAAAATGACTTATTTAGTTGCAAGTCTTGGTATATGGACTTTTACAAGTTTGTCACACTCCTAAGGTCTAATAATGTTATTTTTATATAAAATAACTAGGGGCTCGTCTCCCTTCAAATTACGCTCTCAAACCTCCGTTCAGACTCTACAATCTCAAAAAGATTACCCTGTTATGTAAGATTGATTAATATTATCATGAAACAGGGATTAACTTCTGTAGTATGGGTGTCATTTTTTTTCCATTTGACTGGGAAATTTTTCAGTCCCCATGGCTACACCACCTCTGTCGTGAAAGATAACTACTGTTTTGGGGATTGATAAGTATTTCATCAATTGCATATTTGAAAATCAACTTGCATAAAATGGTTAATTAAAAATATTGCTGCCTCTCGGAATCTTATAACGATGCTATGAACAATGTTCTTCCTTTGGGATCGAGGCTACATCGCTTGGGAATAATATTCACAATCGTGGGATTAAAAAGCACCGTGTATAAAAAAATTACGCTAATATTTAATGATTACATATGTAGTTTTAGATATTTTCAGGAACAGGTAAAGCCTACGCATGAATTATTTTCTCTATTTTAATGCACTTTCATGCATATTTTCCATGTTATTTTTAAAATGCAAATTGTTTATTTTAATTAATAATTATATACAATTTTCTAATATGTATTTGATGAACAGTAATTCGTACATAATACGTCAAGAGTATTTTACGCATGCATTCATCTGTTCTGTATTTATGCTGCATCAAGGGATGAAATGTATAAACACACTTGGTAGACACGTTTTTTTATGTTGTATGATTCCCACTGTGACGACATATAAGAAAATCGTGTTAAATGTAACCTTATAATATATGGCGTAAGTTTTACCATTAAATGCGTTCTCGTGCAATAATTTAATTATTTTAAGGTTCTTTTATAATATTCACGAGTAAAAACAATTTTAATGACGCAATTTTACACATTTCCAGCTTTTAATACGTGATCATTTAATTATTATTTTAGAGTTTTCTTTTTGTTTTTAATATTATCATGGGAATACATTTTTAAATTGAAATATTATTCTTTGAGCTGTTTTACAATTTGGCAATAATTTAAAATAAGATTTTTTTTTTTCAAAATATGAAGTAAATCTTTATTGAAATAATTAAAATTATAATAAAAATTGATAAATAAACCTAAAAAAATGAGTCAAATTGAAAAAGAAAATAATTGTATACTGCACACCGTAAACGTGCCAAGTACGTCCCTGCAAAATATGGATAAATTACTACGCATTGTTTTTGTACACATAAAACTGTTTTAACGGAACTATTTTCACCAACTTCAACTGTGAATAGCTCTTAACGTAATTCCTATACTTAAAAACTGTGTATTTCAGCGTTTGTATCGAACATTGTTTTATAATACTACCAATTTTCATAATTTTATCTGCAATAGTTTTCATAATGTTAGCAAATAAAGACTTCTAGTTACAAAAAATATCATTTAAAGCTGTGGTAGCTTTAGTTAGTTACTTTTGTTTTAGAATAGAGAGATACCACATTTATTGCATGGAAAGTATTTTAAACATATTTCATATATTCAAAAACATCCTATGATGGTACTAGATTATACACTGATGCACTGTATTACAGTCATCACACTTATTGAAGGAAAAGGAGGCTTTAAGTAACGTATAACAGGAATGTAATTGATTCGGGACTAAATGTTAAATATAAAACAGTATTATTTACAAAACTAAGGGAAGGAAAGTGTGGATTTGCAGTCATCTAACTGCGGGCGTTTCAGTAAAATCTGGCCATGTTTCAGCACGATTCACCCCCCCCCCCATGTGATATTGTAATTGAAGGAAGAGGAGGCTTTAAGTAAGGTATAACAGGAATGTAATTGATTCGGGACTAAATGTTAAATATAAAACAGTATTATTTAAAAAACTAAAGGAGGGAAAGAGTGGATTTGCAGTCATCTAACTGCGGGCGTTTCGGTAAAATCTGGCAGTGTTTCGGCCCTATTCACTTGTGCCTGCTCTCCCGACTCGAGAACTCTCAGTATCCAACCGATCCTTTTTACGCCCAGTTAAAATCTGAACCTTTCTTCGTTCCCAGGCTGGCGATGCCAAACAATGTATCTCAGCATTCATTGTGGCTTGCGGTCTCTCGACGTCACAGCCTAGTCGTGAGAGCCGCTTGTTGCTATGTGAATCTTGTGGGAAAGCCTAACCACAATCACATGTATGAGATTCAGACACTTAAGTGTCCGAATTTCTAAATGTCTTAATGTCAGATATATCAACATTTTTCAGACATTTTTCCCTTTACATCATACTCCGTAGAAAGACAATTCGTTTTAAATTGAGATACCTATAATGTCTGAAGTTTCACATTCAGACACGTACGTATACATTCAGACACGTCTTTAGACACATATAAGGTTCGCCTAACTCTTTAACGGCTGCTAAATTTATCAGATTCTTTTTTGGCTGAAATATCTCAATATGCAGATGGTCTGGTATCTAAAATATATTTGTCTCTCTGTCTGTTGTCTTGCCTTTTTTAGCTTTATCAACTTTAACTTTCGTAAAGATTGACCAATCGTCACGAAATTGTAATATTATGTTAAATTACAAAATACAAATTTACGCTTTTAAAATAGCTGTCTAGTTTAGATCGTGTATAGTTTCTTTCTGTTTTTTTTCACATTCGCTTAATTCGCATTCAAAAAGCTTAATATAGCATAGTTTTTCACGTCAAAGGAACTATATTTTCAACATATGGAATTAAATGAATGTGAATTGAAATCTTGAATTCGGTCGGTATCCGGTTTTCATCAGAATCCAACCCAACTCGAAGGTCGGTTTCAAGCCTGATTTACTCTAATTGTTATGGATTCGGATTGATTTCGGAAAGGATTTTGAATTTTGCAACTCTGGTTTGGTAATCTGTTTTTCCAAAGATAGTCCATAATATATTGTTTCACATAAAAAAAAATATAAGAATAAAATTGAATACATATACTTGTTTATTTTTTCCATAAAGGACAAAGTTGATATCAAATATAAGTATAAAGTACTTTTTTCAATAATTTCAGTAAAATGTGCATTAAGTTTCTTTTATTTCAAGTGTATAATTCGGGATGACGTGCGCGAAATTCAGATCGAGTTTCAGGTCAAAGAATATGTTATTTTCTGATTAGGATCGGGTTTTAGGTTAAATTCAAATAAAATTTCGGATTAAAGTTGCGTATAACCCAACTCTTTAATATGTTACCTCAAAAAAGCGATAGAAAATAACAGTAATGTTGAAGTCGGTTTTATATTTTATAATTAAAGTATCTTCGATTTTAAAATTGCAAATATAGACATACAAATGTAAATATTTCAGTATAAAGTATTAATAAAATTGAATGAGTTAAGCTTGGATTTAAAATATAGTTTTATTTTTTTTATTTATGTTTCAAATACTTGAATATAACCTGTAAGACCTTAAAGTAAGTTTTATTTATTTATGTATTTATTTAAGATTAAACTAAGCAAGAAATTAATATTCCATTTTTTTTATTACTTGAATTTAAATTTAAGTTTTATACACATCCAGGTCAAAGACAGTTAAAAAAAGTATATTTTGCTGTTTTCAATAAATTTATTATGAATTATTCATTAGTTTTATTTTTACTTATATTTTTCTTTTCGATATTTCAATTTGATGCAAAATGTAAAATATATCTATTTATAAAAAATGAAATTTAGTTTATAGGATTTTGAATTTTTGAATTTTCTTTCAACTTTAAAAAAAATTACTATATATACAGAGCTGAGTTATTATTATGTGGCCCACCTAATAGTAATACCTGTCTTTTTTAAATTGAATGGCGCGGTATCAAGATCTTATAATATAGGTCAACTTAATTAAACAAATAGATTAAACAGTTTGTATGTCGTAAAATTGCTGTGCTATAAAGAGCACGTAAGTTTATGTTTGACTAATGCAAGGGAAACCTCTTTGATACTAGTGTATGTTATAAATTGAATATGCAGATATTTGATTTTTGCGATTGCTTGCAATTTATCCGGAACAATTATCTAAATAGATTAACACAAAATATTTTGAGCTATTTTTGGTTAATTATAAAATTTACTTCATAATTTTCTGCAGTAAGTATTAAAATAAAACATGATTAGTATAGATAGAATCATAATGCAATAGAATGTATTCCAAAAAATAATTCCCTATTTCGACATTGAAAATATTGTTTATCGCGGTTAAAAAAATACCATATCACATCTGGTTATTTCAAAATTACTATATAATTAAAAAATCTAGTGATAACCACAAATGATTGATAATTTTATTCTAAATTTAATGAACTAACGAGAAATCGAATAGGTATATTGGATAGAAATATTTTAAATACTGTCGTTTCGGTATATATATATATATATTTAAAGTACAAATGCGCAACATATATAAAATAAAGGGCTTCCATTGATAAAGAATAAGAATATGTTCTTTTCATCATGCATAATTAAAAAAAATTAAAAAATTACTTTTAAAAAAGCAGTAAATAACTTCATTGTCACTAGATAGAGCGAAACTCATTAAGATGAGTAATTTATTTAATATATATATATATATATATATATATATATGTATGTATTTGCTTAAAATTAAGGGTACTTTTCGGTTAGCTGGGCGCCAGTGATATATATACACACATATATACACATATACATATATATCGACACACACATATATGTAAACATATATATAACAAAATTTAAAATTTATCGCGATAAACCAAAGTATTTTTATTCCATCCCAGTCTAACTTACTCTATAATATTTATTTCCTCCTTTTATTAAAATATTTTAACTCTATGTATTCCGAGAAAACCTCATATCTAAATTCAATATTTCAATGGCTGCTAATTAGTTCAATAAATCGCGTCTTTATCTTTAAATTATAAAACTCCCTAATATTCATACTTTAAAAAACCCGCATAATTCCCTTTTAATTTTCTAAATTCCTAAAAAGACTGTATTTATTTTAATCAGTTCCGATATTAAAAATAATTCGCCAGATCATAAAATCTTTTTCTTATATTAAATGTAAAAGCATTTATTCTAATCCCATTCTGGCTATGTTCCAAATTCGATAAACCATTTCTCTTTTTCTTTTTTTCTTTCCCTAAAAGTCAAAATCATTCCATATTCTCGAACCAATTAACTAACGATAATCAATTAATCTAAAACACTCTGGGTCATAGCTAAATCATCGAACATCATGGAACTTTCGAGAATTTTCTTTCGCGCCAAAAATTAGCGGAAACCATTTTATTACCATATTCTGGAGCCAGCGCAAAGAATCCCGGTTAGATCCCAGCTCACGATTGGCGCACGTGACCATGTATTCCTACTCTTACTGAAAGAATATATCGTCGCCTTTTCCGTTTCGGAGAGCATTCTATTCGGAGATCCGAAGATGTGATGCACTGATGAAAGCTAGACGTATTCGCATAAGAACAGTCGAATAGAGAGACGCTAGTTCGAAGTTTGATTTGTTAGGTTAATGATGGAATCTCTGCCTGGTATTGGCGTGGAGTCCAGTATGTTTTTTCTTATATGCCTGCGGAATGTTTATTTTAAATAAATGGCCATCGTGCTCTGCTGTAGTGGGAGCCGTGATTGAAACGAAAAGAGGACTCGAGTGAAAGCAGATTCTTCCCTAATGTCAATTTAAGCTTCAGAATAAAAACTTCTGTGTTCTTGAATGACATGCTTAATTATGATTACGTACACACGCCATCTAATGTGGAGTGCTGGAACTTCCTCTTCGGTTGATTATGTGAAAAGAGCCCATCTTATTTAAAAAAAAAAAAATTCTTAAAAAATGTTACTACTCAAGCAACTCGGCCTTAAAAATCACCACAGAATTATTTTACTCGACAGGATTTTTTTTATCTGTGTTTCAGTGGATTTCGAGTTTAATTTTTGAAGGAATTATCGAGTGATGGAACATTTTCATACTTTTGTTCTGACCGAAGACGTTTTTCTACAGTAAGCCAATGCACAAAAGTTTCGGTGATAAAAAGATTTCGTAAAGTTGATCCTAAGGGATTAGGAAAGTGGTATTGTCAGGAAATTAAAGTTTTTTTTTTTTGATTTACGAAATCTTCTTGTGAAATATGTCCAGAATGACTGTAAGTTGGTATTTTTATTTATTGATATTTTTATATGTTGATATTTACTACTTGTTATTTTTAAAATATTTTATTTTTCTTGTTCTTCATTGTTTATTTAAGAGCAAACTAAGTTTTAATCTACTCTGAAAATTACAGGGTTTAAATGCTATTATGTGTTGATTAGATTACTGTTTTAAAAATTATTTCTGTTGCAAATATAGTTGTATACAAATATTTAAGTGTTGTTAAGGTTAATTTATTATTTAGTAAGATACGTCATATTTTCATGTTTTAAGAACAGATATTCTTAAAAGAAAAATTCTATTATTTTTAATATGTTACTGAGATTTGATCTGTATTTTATAAAGAGACAACTTTTATCCTAAGGAAACATTCCTGGCACCATGCCAAACCTAAGTTACAAAACAGCTATTATGAGGAAAAAAAATATCTGTATGTTGAATAATAAGTGACTGGTGGTTTGAATTGTAGTAAATTAATGAGCCACTGAAAGATTATTTATGATGTAAATATGTAAATAGAGTGTTAGTATTTTATGGTTTATTTAAACTGTGAATATATAAAAATAATTTTAATATGTTATTGTTTATTTTCATTTAATGTAGGATTTATGATGCATTTACCAACTTGCTAAAATATTTAATATAGAAATTTTGAAAATTTTTGATGGTGTTATAATATTAATAAAATGTTTAAATAAAATGCTAGGTCAGGTAGAAATTAATTTACTAGAACATGTAGACATTTAGCACTATGTTAACCTAGCTGAATTGCGCTATTAGGTAATTTGAATTTTAATAATCTTAAGCTCACCAATGGGGAATTTTTTTTACACCTCATTTGTTCATAGCTTAGGTAAAAATAAGTTCATCATTTACCAAATTCCTT
This sequence comes from Maratus michaelseni, assembly GCA_963931845.1. NCBI lineage: Eukaryota > Metazoa > Arthropoda > Arachnida > Araneae > Salticidae > Maratus > Maratus michaelseni. Next base: position 443,816,205 of record OZ007589.1, on the reverse strand, counting down.
AGCAGTAATAAATTTACTAGAATTGAATACTCAGAATAATTATGATGTGATGATAGAATTCATACGTGATGACGATAGATATGAAGATAAAGTCATGTTTTCCTTGATGACAAATAATAAAAATATTTAGAAGAGAAATTGGAAAATTTAGGTAAGTTGCATTCAAAAAATTCATGAGGTATGTAAATAAAATTTTGTTGATGATGTTGCTCTTCTTGTTCTTTTTGATGATGATACAATTGTTATTATTATTATTACTATGATAAAAAAAATATTCTAAGGTAGTTAATGCAACATATTAAATTTAAATTGAACAAAAATAATAAATAAAATTTAGGAGATTTTTATGTATTTTATTGAATAAATGTTCTGGTTAATGCTTAATTTGGATTCACAAATTCTTATAATTCTTAAAAATTCAATAGGACAAGTTTGAATTCAGTTATATTTCTGTCAGAAGGGTATATATGGTCGTAATTTGGAAACATGGAACAATTCGCGACCCTATTTTTCACCAGATAATTTCCGACTATTCATGAGCAACCCAAACAACAATCAAAATCACCACAGACATCACAATCACCATCACAAAATCAAACTAAAGTAAAAGCAATAGAATAAATTCTAATTCTTTAAATATCTCTTATTACTCTAGTTTCAACATTATCAGGTATGTCTTTGGTGTACAACAGAGATATTACCCATTTTTGAAAGTTTAATATTTTAAAATTTAAAATAAATGTCACAGCTTTTATTTCAACATTGTGGTTATATTTTAGCCTGATCAACTAAAATATTTACTTGTTTTTGAGAGTTTTTGAGGTTGAGTAGACACCTTATGCAGGCATAAGATGTGTATTTTGATTTTAGACATTGTCAAATTGATGTTGAAAAATGAAATTAAATGTTTTAATTCTATAAACTATTTTTACTTTATTTACTTTTTCTTAAACCAATTGTTTCAAAAATTTAATATTATGTTATTTACTTCAATAGATAATCAAATAGTAACCGTTTATAAGTATTTCTATAATTATATAAATGATTGGATGGTGATTATGTGATTCTACAGTGATTGTTTTGTGTGACAATAGAAAATTAAGTATTTAAACAAAATTGCCTTTGTATTCTAGTTCTCAGCCAAAATTAACATCTTTTATTGTTATGTATTGTCTTTATTTATTCTAAGTTTGCCAAAAAAAAAAAAAAAAAAAAAAAAAAAAAAACTCTCTGCATTTAGGATATGAATACTTATAACTTAACAGTATAATTTTGTAAAAGGGTATCAGAGGAAAAAATTATTGTAAAGAACTAATGGTTGAGAGTTCAATTTCTAAATATTTAGATTTAAATTTATTTGGATTTTGAAATTATTATTATATTTTTTTTTGTATACTTTCGACTGGCAAAAATACTTTCTTATATGATTAAAAAATAAGAAATTTATTTATTTGCTATGTAATTATTTTATTCCTCAACCAACATTTTCCCTAACAATAAATAAACAAACTGTGATATTTTCTTAAATTATACAAATGTTATTATAATATTATTATTTCTACTATTGAATTATATTATGAATTACTACATATGTTGAGAAGTATTAGTTATATTGAAAGTTATTATTGTTATGTTTATGAATTGAATTTTATTATAGCATTTATTTATAGTATTGAAGAGTTATATTACTTATTAGTGAAAAAATGTTTGACAAAAATTAGTTAAAGATGTTGGGATCCCAACAGAAATATAACAAATCCCAACAGAAATATAACAAATCCCACAGGAATATAACAAAGATAACATATTCCAGGTATGAAATAAATGACCAAGAAAATAATTTGATAAACAAACCTTTAAAGGTAGTTTCATATTACCAAAAGACATGCTTATTATGTAGAAAAATTAATGTGATGCTTAAGAGAAGATGTTGTGACAAGTGAGATACATTATACAGTCATTATAAAGTATTGGTAAAAATGACTATAGTTTTAAAATTTGATGGAAAAATGTCTCTATTTTCAGCCTTTACATAAAAATGTATTTTTAAGAAAGGGACTGCAGTAATCATTTTTTTTTAAACAAAATGAGGACTTATCACGATCCAAGAAAGAGACTGAAATAAAAAGTTGGATCTAATGAACTCAAATTTGAATGAAGTCGATTTTTTTTTTAAACTTTGTTTTAACACTTTGCTAGTGACTACTTATTCTAAAGCTTGTGAACTTGGTAAAAGCAAAATTTTGTTACTATTATTATCCTGTTTTTCTTGTTTATTAATATTTATTATTTATTCTTATTGTATTTTTCTTGTGCACTTACAAATGGTAAGTGAGATTGTAACATTTTTGTATTTCAGGAAGATCTTCTTTCACGTCCTTCTTCAAATTTGTTAACTTCCAAAATTATTATACTTCGTTCTTTTTAAGTTCTTCTCTTTCGCCAATGCCAGTGCAGGCTCACTCTAAACAACTTTAAAATTTATTTATTTTTTTCTCGTCTGAAACCGCCGTTTATAAAACAGCTTGTTCAGTCAAGAGTTTTTAAGGGGGGGGGGGGATAATATAACAAAAATTTAAAATTTATCGCGATAAACCAAAGTATTTTTATTCCATCCTAGTCTAACTTACTCTATAATATTTATTTCCTCCGTTTATTAAAATATTTTAACTCTATGTATTCCGAAAAAACCCTCATATCTAAATTCAATATTTCAATGGCTGCTAATTAGTTCAATAAATCGCGTCTTTATCTTTAAATTATAAAACAACCTAATATTCATACTTTAAAAAACCCGCATAATTCCCTTTTAATTTTCTAAATTCCTAAAAAGACTGTATTTATTTTAATCAGTTCCGATATTAAAAATAATTCGCCAGATCATAAAATCTTTTTCTTATATTAAATGTAAAAGCATTTATTCTAATCCCATTCTGGCTATGTTCCAAATTCGATAAACCATTTCTCTTTTTCTTTTTTTTTCTTTCCCTAAAAGTCAAAATCATTCCATATTCTCGAACCAATTAACTAACGATAATCAATTAATCTAAAACACTCTGGATCATAGCTAAATCATCGAACATCATGGAACTTTCGAGAATTTTCTTTCGCGCCAAAAATTAGCGGAAACCATTTTATTACCATATTCTGGAGCCAGCGCAAAGAATCCCGGTTAGATCCCAGCTCACGATTGGCGCACGTGACCATGTATTCCTACTCTTACTGAAAGAATATATAGTCGCCTTTTCCGTTTCGGAGAGCATTCTATTCGGAGATCCGAAGATGTGATGCACTGATGAAAGCTAGACGTATTCGCATAAGAACAGTCGAATAGAGAGACGCTAGTTCGAAGTTTTAGGTTAATGATGGAATCTCTGCCTGGTATTGGCGTGGAGTCCAGTATGTTTTTTCTTATATGCCTGCGGAATGTTTATTTTAAATAAATGGCCATCGTGCTCTGCTGTAGTGGGAGCCGTGATTGAAACGAAAAGAGGACTCGAGTGAAAGCAGATTCTTCCCTAATGTCAATTTAAGCTTCAGAATAAAAACTTCTGTGTTCTTGAATGAGATGCTTAATTATGATTACGTACACACGCCATCTAATGTGGAGTGCTGGAACTTCCTCTTCGGTTGATTATGTGAAAAGAGCCCATCTTATTTAAAAAAAAAAACATTTCTTAAAAAATGTTACTACTCAAGCAACTCGGCCTTAAAAATCATCATGTGTGAATATATATATATATATATACACGTATATATTTAAATATGTACATGTATCACTTGCGCCCGGCTAACCGAAAAGTACCATATTAAGTACCAATTTGTAACAAATAAATTCAAAAGTTAATTCAACTTTTATAGAAATAGGAAATTTAGTGTTAAAAATAATATGTTTTTACAATTGTGTTCCCTTTTCCCCCGTATTATATCATAAAATACGAAGATATATAATTCAAATTTATTTAAGTGATAAAGAAACCTTTGGTTCATTTAAGAAGCACTTAGCACTTATTCCAAGAAAATCAAACTGAAATCAAATGTCTAAGTAAAAAGAATAATAGGAGAAAAATCAAACGTCACTTCTAAAAGATCATTTCGGAGGGCAGAACCTCACGATATTCTTTTTATTTAAAGGCACTATCTCTTGGTTGGAAGAGGAAATTTTCTGTAGAAATGTCGAATATATCCGGCACATTGCACTCTGAAGTACATGACAGGGAAATCCGAAATGGCCTATTATTGCTACTTTGCTTCAACGAGCAAGTATGAACTCGCATGATTTTTATTTATTTAGGAAAGAAAGGATATATTTTGCTGCTACTTATCTGGGATTTTGTTATAAAAGAAAATGTGTAAAGATACGTATTTTCTTTAAATCCCTTACATTCAAAATTTAATTATTCATTAGCGGTAGAGAAAATTTGCTTTAGGTACGGAAATGTAACAAGAATACCGTAATTACCATTTCTTACAGATTCTCCGGTAAATAACCATCTAAGTCTAGTAATTTGTTGGGGATATTACTTTTTGTGGATTTCTTTCCGGTTTCTTTTTTTTTCTTTTCCTGATGACTGATGACTTAAAAATTGTGAAGTCACATTAGACAATAATGCTATTTCATTTGGAATGAACAATTATTTATTAAAATATGATTTTATCTCATTGTGACAGACTTCTGCAGACATCTGAGCAGTAAAATCACTTATCGTATTTTCGTAAAAACAAAGTACTAGTAAATATCTTATTAAAATGTAATATAATATATCGATCTTCCATTTGTGATAATTTTTTCTGCTTGGAGATGTGTTTTTAAGTTAACATATACACTAACACTGAAAATAAAGCGTTTTTATTAATCATATATAATGAGAATCTTTTGGTTGTTAATAAATGTTTCAGATACAAAAAAACTAATCTTGGATGTATTTTTCTTTTCTCCAGCATTAAGACAATTTTAATGTTTTAAAAATAATTGACGTTTCAACATTGGCACGTGCTCGACATTGCATCACACAGGGCAAATTTGAAAAACTCTGCAGTTCTTATTTTCCAGAGGAAACTTTCCTTTTCGGACCCACAACTAATTGACGCATGTAATATTATGAACTCTCATACAGATAAAGCAATATTGTTGCTAGCATCAGTCCTGTTTAACGCAAACATTTCCTCTGGATCCGATTATGGAAAATGATTAATTTTCAATGTGCGAAGAGCGGGTATAGCAAAATAAATTATTACATTCCAATTACCACATAGTTTTGCAACCATATATGTCATTTTTCATGTCAACACACCTTTTTCTGTGCACATACACATCGCACAACGAGGGATGATGCAACATATGAAAGGTGTCTTAACACGATTTTGACACAGCACATTCGCGTTTCGTTATAACACGTTGTCAGAATAATAATTGCAGTTGAATAACACGTATTTGGTCAACCAAATTTTGCACGGTGCAAATGAGGAACAATGGTTCTGCAGTTTCGTTCGTGGGAAAAATTCCGTTGGTAATTTCCGGGCTTAAAACCAAAAATTAAATTTAATACGCCGCATTATATCATTATTATAGCTCATACAGCTAAAACAATATTATTATTAACATCATTCTTGTTTCATACAAACTTTATATGTACATTCTATTCGGAAAATTAATCTATTTTCCCTGTACAAAGAACGTGCATAACATATCAATATATTATATTTCACATACCACATACGATTTTTAATCATATATATTATTTCATATTTTTATTTTTATGCACGTAAAAAACGCACAATAACGAATAAAGCATCATAGGGAAGGGGATTTTTTAATGAGCATTTTATATGGTACAGTAGCATTTCATTAAAACAGGTTGTTTGATTAAAAATTGCAGTTAATTAAGAATTAATGAAAAACGTATCAGCAAATAGTCTGAATAGCTGAGGGAATCAATAAATAAAACAAAGTACTCATTGCGGAAATTGAATTACTAATTATTTCTAAATGTGATTTTAAGTAATATATATTTACGGATTCATACTACTCCTTCGTTATAGCTTATAAGTTTATTATATGGTGTACCGATATATATATATCTCCCTGTTACTTCAGATTCTGTTTTTTAAAAACACAAAACGAATAGCAAATGTATTCTTCCGTACAAATCGATGTTTCAATTTCACATGATGACCGTAAGTAAAAAAAAAAAAAAAAAAAAAAAAAAAAAAGCTAGTCGGTTGTTTGAACTCGCAACTAAGAATGAGCATGCATGAGCTTGAAGACTATTAACGGATAAGTTTAAAATGCAGTTAAACAGAGTACGAATACAAAAGAACAACCGACTACGCTACACATTCTTATAGGTAGCCAAGTAGTTTTCATATATTGTATACACTGCGAGGCGTTTTCGATAATTAGGAAGAGTGATAGATTTTCGCATGGTACTCACGTAACATATAACTTTTTTCATGACTGACGTTTTAAGTAGTTGCATTTTGATAAGATATTTCTAATATCAAAATTTTATCGTGAAATAGCATCGTATTTACTCATGTGTACACTGATGAAGAAGTACGGCAATTATTATTTAAGAAAAAATAGATAACAGATGGCGCCATATGTAACAGATGACGCCATATAAGAAAAAGAAAAATGGGGGTTTTCAGCAGATTGACTGACGAAGTAGAAAACATAACATCAGTGACTGAAAATGCCTGACAGTGACAGGTGAAAATGTTTTTACTGTTTTACAATTTTTAACAGACTGACTAGTTTTGTGTAGTTTTAAAAGTATTTTTAAGACTTTTAGATATGTACACTGTTTGTTTACGTGTTTGTAAATAAAATAATGTGTATAAAATGGGTAGTTCAAAGAATTATTAAATTATATATATATATATATATATATAGCGTTTATAAAATAGTTATAGTGTTTTATACAATTAATATTACTTCAATTAATATTAAATATGTTAACAAATTACTAAAAAAAAGTACTTTATCATAAATTAGAAACTTTGAGTTTTCTCATTTTTCTCATTCATTAATTGTTCTTTTTTTAGAATTTAGTTCATTTTCTAATATTTAATCCTGAAGTGAGAGCTACTTGCATAATATGTATGCATTATAAAAATCTGAAATTATATGTATATTTAAAAAAAAATATGCCTTAAAAATTTAATTTCGATATTCTTCAGCGAATTCCAAATATTTAAAATGCTTTCAAGTAATCTTTAACTCAAATGTCAATATTTCATAAAGATGGCATTAAATATACATTCATTAGAAAAGCTTGTTATGATGAAGTCATGTTCATAAAATAACTTTATTTAAGAACTATCTCGAATGCTTTTGATTACATACATCTATGAAAGAAGGTATATTGTCTATTCGTGAAATTTTGAAGTTATCTTTCAAATAATGTAGACTTGATTTAACGTTTCTGTAATTATATGAATATTCTGATCATGTTTCAAACTTTGATAACTTTTATTATTGAATATTTATATACTAGAATTTTCCTCTTTTATTATGCGTACGCTCATTTCAAAATTATGTATTTACTAAGGATTTGATTTTTAAAAGTAATCTTTTACGACTGTTTAAAAAAAATTACAATCATTGTTGTATCGCAGTGATTTATTTATTTACAATCATATTCATACATTATTATTTATTTTTCTTACACGATATTCATAATCGATAGAATTTAATAATTGCAGCCAAATGCATTATATAAAAATATTACAGAATTGTTATTAAATCTTGTTGTTTTGATTATTTTTATTTTCATATGCATTAAACAGGGAAGATTATAGTATTTTTCTTATAAATAACGGCATTTACTAAAACAAAACTGTTAACTACATGCAACTATTATGAAGGTGTTTATAAAATGCAAACTATAAATAAAAAGCTAAAACAAAATAACACTAACGAAAACAAAAAAATAACATGTCCATGCTAATTAGGCTTTATTTAATTATCTTAAATAAATATATTGTAACACATAGATTGTAAAATACTTTTCTTCATTCAAAAAAATGGAAATCACATTCATATGACAAATAAGTCATTTTGTCTTCATTTAAATAAGGGACGTGTATAGAAGTTCAAAAACCCTCTATGTTTAAACAACAATTTTGGTTACTTATGTTTTTACTTTCTTCCGATTTTATCATTTTAAAATATAAATGTTTGCTTTGAATAATTAATGAGAGCAGCTTTCATAACTTTCTATTATATGTATGCTTAGAAAAGTATACTTAACTTATTTTTAAACTAAATTTTTTTAATTGTTTAATTTTACTTGATGATTTAAGATTTGTAACACAAATATCGTAATTTAAATCATCTTTTTCTTTCAAATAACGTAACGTCACTCGTTCGAGCGGTTTTCTATTAATGCTCAAAATCTGCATTATGTTATTGAATTGATGATATATTATTTTTCTAGATGATGTAGACTTATTTTCTAACTTAAATCCAAAAATATTTAGTTCGTTATAAATTTAAAATTTTCACGTATATCTTAATAAATTTCTCATATCTTTCATCTTTCAAAAACAAATGAATCCTTAAAAGTTGAATATTAATTTAATTGAAATAACAACATTCAATTTATGAAAACATTTCAGAATGAAGTGTTATTTCAATATTTTATATCATTGAAATCTGAAAACGAGTGATAATGAATTACGTATTCTGTAGGATTTAAAATTTTTTAACCACCTGCACTGTTAATTAATTTTATAACATAATGCCTTAAGAGTTATGCACCATTTAATGTTAAATATTTATCCCTAAATCTTTTGTGTTTTTTATATAGAAGCTATGTTTATATATTGATCCTTCAAATATACTTATTTTTATGAGATTCATGAAGGAGTATGAATAGAAATTATATAGCGGATGCTCTGGAAACTAATTGCTAGCTTATAGTTACTTCCTGAAATGTTAGTTTTAGATGTATATTTCAAATTCCAAAAATGTTTCAATTATCAATAAGACGAAAACTTAATATACTACAAAATAGTTGTTTTTTGGACAAATTATGAAATTTTAGTCTTTTTATGATCCCTGTGTTTTACAAGTTATATAAAGAAAACATTTCTCCATGCTTGATGATACACGCATATGAATCGAATGGTTGATCATTGCAGATATTTATTGACATAAATAAGTCTATATTTGCTTATGCTCATAATAGCTGGAATTCTAAATGTTTATTGCGTTCTTTGAGTATCCAAACTATACAATTCCTGTCAAAATATGATCTAGATTTTTTTTCTAATATCAGGTTGATGGAATGCTACAGAGTGATCAATTAAATTATTTGAATTTAAGTCTGACTGCATAGGATTTACCACTATATTGCTGTTAATTGATTAATATGAGTATTTTAAATTATCCGAGACGTATAGTATTTATTTTGCACCTATGACTCTAAGGATCTGATATGATAATTTATACTTAGCAAATTTTATTAGACAAATTATCAATTAATTATAGAAAAGAAAAAGTTGCGTTGTGAATTATTTTTGAAGTTCGGATCCTCTTTGAGCCAATTACAATCATCAAAGGTTACCTGCAGAGAGTTATGTAACATTAAATAAATAATGGCTTATTTTAAAACCTAGATTGTAATATTAAAGAAAACATTTCCTAAAATAAAAGACTTAATATTAATTCAATAAATTAAGTAAACGAAAGGAAAACTGACTAAAATTAATTGAATATAAAATTGAGTTTACTTACAAGGTAATTATAATCATGTAATTAAAAACAAACATGAATGTTTAAAAAAAAAATATTCAATCCTAGTTGAGAACTGTATTCTCAACATTTATTTTCTGAGAATTACAGTTTATCTTACTGAATTAACAAATTCGATTTTGAAAGGCAGAGTTCCATACCCTAGAAGTATTTATTTGATTAGCCTTTTTATGTTTAGATCGGGGTAGGATCTTCATACACACGTAAATTCGTATTATTAAAAGAATATAGCTTAATTAAATAAAATGGAACAATGGTGAAGGAAGATTGTTTGTTACCTTATATTACTAGATAACGTTGACAGCAGGAGGTAATGGCTGACGCGTTTTCGCTTTTTCTTAGCGCGTACATTTCCATCTATTGGCACACACACTCAAAATCTGTTTTTTTAGTTAGAGAGCAGTCAACCTTCTACTTTTCCATCTTTTTTGAATCTGAACTCTCAAAAAAAAATCACATTCTTTTCGTGGAGCAAAAAAAAAAAAAAAAAGGATGGAATCATTCTTCCCTTTTCACATAAAATTAAGGCCTTATACATATAACTTCTTGAAAATTTGCATGTTTCGGCCATACCTCTGATTTTAGAGAGATGACCATTGGCAGGCGGGAGAATTTTGGTACTCCCCTTGAGTGTTTCATAGGCCCGTCGGTACAATAGTGATTCCTCTTGACGCCGTGCTGTGTCTGGGAGGTAAAGATGCTTTTACTTGTGAGGTCTTCGTGCCTATTTAAGCTCTCATAAATAAATGTGTCATATTATTGTTCTGACAATTTTCTCCATGACATTTTTATTAGGTGTAGTTAAATCATTCGTGGGAACGGAAAACCAAATATTTCCTTGACTGCCGTGGTTCACTTTGTTCCACAATTATCTATCTGTATGCGCTGATCCTAAAATGGATCATTAATTTGTATTGTTCACTGTTCACTGATTAAAATGATACCAAATACTCTGCTAATATGCAGAAAAAAAACCAAATACTTTTTTTTTTTTTATAGTGTGTGCTAGTTTAGATCTAGATGGTGGTATTTCTCACCATCACAGGTCAAACTGAAAACCGTATTATGTAGGATGAAAACATTATTTCAAATATCCATGGTATATCAAATAAACTTAAAAAAAAAAAAAAAAAGGTTTGAACTATTTCCATCTCCATATGCACTTTTATGATTCCTAAATCAAACTTTCTTGTAATGTATATTTAAGCATTTAGACATTTTATAAGAAAAGATATTTTATAAAAACCTATAAGGTATCTTCTTGTTTTCTCATTAGTGGACATCACACAATGAACATACTTGAAATAAAGTAAAAACACAGTTTTATTTTCCTAATAATAGGAATTTACTTCTTGGTGGGGAGTGATTTAAAACGAAAAAGTCAACTGTCAATGCTTTATATACAATGGGGAACATATAAATAAACATTTCTATCTTTTAAGAGACTCGGATTAAATAATAACGTACTTCACAAATTAGCTGAATACAGTTGTTAAATTGTTCCTTCTAATAGGATTCATTAAGTTTACTCAACTTTTAACAACATAAAAAAATTCTACTTTTGCACTTGAATCCTTTTTAAAACAAGACAAACAAATTTCCTCTACTAACTTGAGGTCCGTGGACTCCAATCCCATATTTATATTAAAAAAAAAACAACATTATTATAAGTTTTCTTACCATTTCGAAATATAAGCTGAAAGCAGCTCCAAAATCACATCCGAGGAACAAAACTACCAAAAACCATGCTCTGATGATATGTGATTAAAATACACGTGCCTTTATTCTGAAATCCAGCTAAGAGAGTGGCTACGTTTTGTAAAAGTGTAGACTGTTAAAAAGTTTAATTCGGAGTCAATCATACTTTGAATATTAATAGAAGTTTAGAACAGAAAACTATAAACTCAAAATGCGTTTGAATAAACTAAAATATACAAAAACAGATTCACATCACTCAAAAACGACTATTTCAAACAAAATGCTTTATTTATCAAACACTTCACAAATCTTTCGCAAATTAATCCTGACTGCGAATTTTTTATTAAACGATGTGTACATCTACTTCTGCTCAAATCATACGTTGCCATTTCAAGAAAAAAAAAACTTGAGAATGAATACCTTGATGTGTCAGAGTAGTCTATGAAACATTTTAAAAGAAATATCGATGTAGACCTATGATAAATCTACCAACACACAGTACACATTGATGATACATATTGGTTAATAAAACCCCAATGATACTATTTTGAAAACCCACTCTTCTTACACACTAATATTTGCAATAAAATTGAATTAAATGTTTGAATTTATTATTATAAAATAAAGATAAAAAGGATAAAAGATGTAACTCATTCAACAATAAGGTTCTGCATTTTTAAGAAAATTTTGAAATAGATAAAATTTAGAATATTCTGTAATATGTCGCAATAATTAAATTTTATATATTATAACTGGGAAACGAGTAACAATAAGTAATTGAAATATACGAGCTTTAAGAAGATTCATTAATTTACAATTTATATTTTGAATGTGTTTTGAATTATATAGGAGAAAGTGTAAAAACGTACACAGGTGTAAATATGGGCACCCAACCCTAAGTGGCTATGGGAGGTACTGAAGACTGGCGACCAGGATTGTAGATGAAGCATTTGTTCATGAGATAGCCAAGAGCAGTTGAAACCATTCATTTAAGTAGTGTGGATGCAGCGTGAGTTATTGAATTTGTATTTGTTCTGCACTGCAAACTTTTGACAGCTATCTGAAATCGTTTTCTTTGCATGTTATTATAGTTAGTTTAAAATAATTTCACAGTGACATCCGGAAAGCGGAGATCCTAAGCTACTTTTAGAAGCACGCCTTTAGTTTACATGTGAAAGTGGCCATCTTTCTTAGGTGCGGTTGGTGTAAATATGGGCACTCATTTAAAGGCGGCCCCTAATTACACTACCTTTTCTCTTAAACAACATAAATTATTTCAATAAATTTTTACGTGAAAACAGCAATTACATACAACATACACATTACCAAATATATGATAAATTAAACCTAACAAATGCTTTAATGTAAGATAACTTTAAAATTACCTTAGATGTAGATAATAATAAATTTATAGTTAATTATAAGGGTATTTTATTATCTATCAATCCTCAAGGCATTCGTTAGTTTTATTTTATAATATATCTGGTAATATGCATAATCTAACATAATGGCGTGGTGCCAGGAGGCAGGGGTGGAAAGATCAAAGATCTTGCGGACTCAGCAGATTACTGTGACCCTCCCCTTGTGGACAGCCATGATGATATCACTCTGGATATAAACGATGGGTATAAACCAGATTTGACCGATGAAACTTGCATGTTTTGTGAAGGAAAGTTCTCTGAAGACATTCGCGAAGACAAGTGTGGGTTAAATGTGCTATGTGCCAAATGTAGGCGCACTTAGATTGTACCGAGGCTGAAAGAGACATTTATGTTTGCGATTTCTGTAATTTATTTTTTTCTGTAATAAATAAATTCTCTACAATTTTGTATTGTTTTAACCTGTTTTAAAATATTTTAAACTATTTTTGTAACATTTTTGGAGATATGACACATTTGGGTCATATTTGCACCCCATTTATACTGGTGCATTTTAAAGAGCTTTTATTATATCTTCATTTTCGAATTGAAATAATTGATATTAACCATTGATTTTTCTCCTATCATTTAGTAAACATGTTATAGTTGTGAATGAAGGTAAACATTTTGGAATTTTTCAAAGGGTAAGTCACTTTAAGACAAAAACAAAAAAGGGGTGCCTATATTTACACCTTTTCCTCTATTGATATAACTTAAAATGTTATATTTATTATTTAAAATTACTCTTTTAAACCCTGTACATATATCAATTAAAATTTGTTAAATAACAATTTTCTAAAAAAATTGTTTAAAATATAATATTACATTAGTTAGTATGTTTATGATGAAAATACGAATACAAAATTTCCAATGACATAGATAAAGCGTATGCTAAAATACACATTTTAATTTAGAAAGATAGCACGTATCACGTTATACAATCTTTTTATACCGAAATAAACAACATGATGTGACACACTTTTCCTGACTCTATACATGTTCAGGGAAGAAAATACATATGACAAACTTGCTCAAATTTTCTTGTCATGTTCTTAAGAGTGAAATATCTTAGCAATATTCAAAAATTGTTCACAAAATGTCTTCTTTCTCTTCCATGCAATTTTTAGTGCTTTTCAGTTATGATACATATCACGGAATCTTATTTGAAGAAAACAAAAGTTTCACTTAAAATTTCTTTCCTTTCGAGTAGTGTGAATTGTAGTTTAAATGAAGTGTCGGTCAAAAAATTTAAATACATTCTAAAAATTCTGTTACAGAGCAATCAAAATTTTGGTAATATAAAGTAAAAGATGAAACACAGTTCTTTACTAAACTGACATTATTATATTTTGTTAAAAGAATTAAATTGAAGGCATACGTAAATAATTATATATGTACTTAAATAGAGTACTGAAATAGAATACTAAAATGGAGCTCTCAGACATGTTTTAACAACATGAAATGTGTAAAAATTTATTAAAAGTTTTACAATGTACGCCATATGCAAATAAAAGCATTTGAAATATAAAATGAAGAAACAACTATCACGTTTCTAGTACCGCCTATACGTGGTGGTTGATTATTTTGAAAATATTTTGAATAAATTTCACTCTTTTGCTTGAAGTTTTCAGACTAAGTGAGTACACTTGATTTAATAAATGCAACACTGTGTCAATTTACTTTTACTTACCCATCATACGTAGTAAAGGGTAAGTCTTTTAACCGTTTTGAAACTTGAAATTTTTTTTTACATATTTACACGCTTCAGGCACTGGAGATTCCGAAAAACATATTTTTCGAAAAAACATTTTGCCATCCGTCTATCTGTCTGTGTGTGTCCATAAACGCTCTATCTCCCGAACAAATTAAGATAGAGACTTGAAATTTGGTATGTACTTAGTATGCAATAATGGAAATAAGCTTGTTGAATTTCAGTAACCTCGATTTTCCGAAACTATCTTTTTCGGACTCTCGAAATATTTGTTCTGATAAAAGGTACATAAAATTTTTCGAAATTGTTTATTTTAAGGACTGAATATGAAAGATAATAAAAAACATAAATTTTGCATAAAGAATGAAGTCGATCGGATAATGAGTTTCCGAGATATTTGTAATCGTATCTTCCACACTATTCGATTTTTTATGCCCCTCTATTTCATTCAAATTTCATTTCAAAGATATATTTTAATAAGAAATGAGACGCTTAATCCGATGCAGTAAACCGTTAGTTAATATGACTATCAATTTTGGAGTTATAGGGATGTTTCTTTTACGCAATTCAGTAATAGACAATTTAAAGTATATGACGTCATCAAGCCACGAATTTATTCGAATTGCAATGCATTTTATAAATAGTTTACGCATGTTTTATTTTCATATTTTATATAATGCATACCCATGATGGGTAAGTATTACGCTGGTCCTCAACGACTAGTTTAATACCATTTCACGAACATCCTGTACATATCTGCACTCAAATAGACATAGTAAGAAATATTATGTATACATTCCGATTTTTAACCGATTCTTAAAGATATATTTTTAAATGACATACCATATATGCGAAAATTTAAATTTTACATAGAAATTAGTATAAATATCATAAGTGTAAATACATACTTTTGTATGATAATTTAGAATTCGTTGAGGAAAATGTTTGTATATTTGAGAATATTTCTAGGAACATAACTCCATAATTATATAGTAAATCCTCCGTAATGTACACTCCTGAATTACGGTTATCATTATTTAGCGAATAATATTACAAACAGAATACTATATTTAAAAATATCTTCTCAGATCTGTCTTAAATCGACCCAGACTGCACAATATTTAATTTAATTTCACTTTGAAAGTTTTGCAATACCAAAAGTCTTTAGTATGTAAAAAATTTATTTTTGTGAAAATAATCACCTTTACCGTCAATGCACATATCCATTTTTTGAAAGCAGATTTTTTTTTGTACACTCATCCAGGCTAATTTCTTCGAAGGGGCTCCAATATCGTACTAGCGCAACATTTATACCCATAAATTTTGTACTACAAATAATTTCCTTGTACTTTAAACCAAATAAAAGTCTCATGGAGCAAGAGTAAGGCTGTATTTCGAATGTACAATCAATTAGATCTTTTTAAATAATCCTTCGTTTTTTAAGCAGAAAGTCCTAATGTGGCTGAGACAGCAACCCAAAGCACTTGATGCAGCTGGTGTTGGGGCACTGATAAAACGATGATATAAGTGCATAAATATTGGTGGAGAATATGTTGAGAAATAAATATAGTTTTGAATTGAATATCATTGTAAGTTATTATTTAATTATCTTTTGTGTCTTACTTAATGACTTTCTCTCGTAATTTATATAATTTAATCAATTTGTCAACATTGCAAAGCACAAATGCATTAATTACGAACGTTCATTTTATAACTTGGATAATTTGTATATTAAATTTGACTTTATATAAAATGGGATTAATATTTTCGCCTTATTGCTAAAATTGCTTTTTTTTTCTTCGAAAGTGCATTGCTACATAGATAAATGATCGATAATAATTGTAGCACACTTCGCATCTTAACCAGATAAATAAAATAGTGTGTCAGCATTTATTAAAATCAATATCTTATATCAAGCAGAATTATTTTAAGAGTATGTATTTGTGTTCTTTGAATAATCTGTTCAAAGACAACATATTTCAAAAGAAACTGGTAAAAGATTTTAACTATTCAAAAGAAATGACCAAGGCTGTTTAATTTTATTTTAAAGGAAATAAACTTAAATACGTGCGTCAAAAAATAATGACATTATCTTTAATTAATATTTTATGAAACTAAAATAAATCAATTATTTTATTGAAAACAACGTGCTATTCATTTTACATAACGTAACCTCTCCAGTAAAAATAATGTAAGTTCACTTTGTAATTCATTATTTTTTTTTTATCCTATGAATATTTAAGAAGCTGTGAAAAATATAATTATTACCTACCTTTTTTTGTTTTACTTTGCTTAGTTGTAAATCTGGATTAATTTATCATACGTTGTTTAACGAATAAATATTCAAAACACATTATTTTATGTTTAACCGTAAAGACATAAATAGAGTATGATAATTATTCTAAGCTTTGAGATGGTTTAGAAGATTGTAATAAAAATCTCAAGCATATTATTGTCTGTTAACTTTTAACTCATGAGCATTATTTGGATAGCTTATTACTAATATTATTAAAATGTGTTTTCTTATTATTTACTTACACTATTTATTATTATTATATTTTATTATATATTTGCGGTAAATTAAGCCATACAAAATATGTTTTTATAATATTAATTATTAATTTTAATTCACGTTATTTTAATTACTGCATAAACAGGACTGAAGAGGAATATTTTATTATTTTATTGGGAAGAAATTTTCAAATACCTCTGTTCATATAACTCATAATCTATATAAATATTACGGAAATTTCTTTGTCACAGTGTATTTTTTTTAATTGAAAATATTCAGTAATTTAAATAGTGTTTATAAATTCATATAATTTTATGATAATTTTGTCACTTTCTTTGTTTTTTCGTGGAATATCTTGCAATCCGATTCCATTAACTGCCACTTCCGATAAGTTCATTAATTTAATACATATTGTTATTTTTTTGATTGACCATTTAATGTAAATAAAATGTGCTGCCAAACAAATAGTTAATACTGTTAACCCTAGAATACGAAACTTAAAAATATTTACGTAAGTACGAAAGATTCGTCTCTCGGACTGCTCCTTTCATATTGTGTATAAAATAATTATTTTTACTTCTTTTCTTCTTTATTTAAAACATATATATTCCATTAAAATAAATACATATATTTCAAATATCTAACTACATTCTTTGCATTTTTTGCTCTGGTGCTCTCCACACCTAGCACGTTTACATGCATTACAAAAATACTAGAGTCACTAGCAGCTTAAATACTAGCAGCTTAAGTAAATATTAGCCCTTACTAATTGGCGTGTCAAATTTCTCCCGCCAACTCCTTGTTAGGTGACTACCAGGGCCAGTTGAAACTAGAGGTCCTATACTACAGGCAAATCATACCGCCATTTAATTACCAAACGGACCAAAAACGGGTTAGCTTACTATAGTAGTGGACGGTGAGTGACAGTGACAGGGACGGCAAACACTTGCTCGGGCGGTTTCCTAATGCTGAGCTGGGTTACAATATGGCGATTATTTTGGGCAACAAGATGGATATGCGTCAGGTACCCCTTATAGGAGTATTAGTTGAAACCACGTTTTACGTTGACTCAGTCACACTGTGGATGTGGATCTCGTGAGACCGTTTTCCGTAATGATATTTTATGATTTTAATTCATTTTAAATGAAAAACACTTTAAAAAGTTATTAAAAATGGCGAAGGGTTTTCCAGATTCTCATCCTTCATATGCAATAATATTTAGATTATTTCGAGAATTCAAGCGCGGGGAATTTCATTTCAAAGCTGAGGCGCAAAGTGGGACGACCTCAACCGCATCCTCAAATGAAATTGGCGAAAAGCTAAGCCCAATTTTAAAAGATAACTCATATATAATATAGCAATCTATTCAGAAGACACTAAATAATAGATCGGCAAAGTTTTTAAGCTGTTATATAAAGATTTAAATGTGAGTACTTTTTGAAGCAATTGGATGCCGCAAGAGAATATTGGTGCCATGAAACAATAGTAAAAATTTTATTCTGGAATATCCAAGCGTGTTTATGAAGTTGTTACGAGAAATAAAACATTAATTTACCAATTTTATTCTCAAACTGAAAAACAGTTTTCAGTTTGGGTGTTTGAAAATGTAGAACCGCTAACAAAAGTCAAGCGGCCAAGAAGGATCCGCAAATAAATAGTTGCCATATTTTATTTTTACAAAAGTGGCCTTTTTGCCTCAGTACTTGTAGAAGATCAAAAAGCTGTTACTGCCATCTGGTATACATATACACTGCTGGACAATTGCTAAGGACGGATCAAAAATTGTAATGTAGCATAACATTAAGCGAAATATGAGGCATAGTAGGATAAAATATTGTTGCCACACTGTTCAGACATTATAATAAAGGATATTCATTGCTCTGGAAAAGCATCTGAAGCATCTCTGCATCTGAAAGAAAAAAATGTTCATTTGATGCTGCATACGGAGAAATGGAACAATGCATATTGTCATAACTCCAGTGTTCCAAGCGGGATCTCTCTATTTCGGTAGCGTAGAAACACGGGAGACAGATTTCTTATTTAAAACCAGAAGACATTTATTCACTGGGAAATTACAAGTAGTGATGAATCAATGAATATTCTTTTACCCTCAAAGTTCATGGGTTGAGTTTTCATCAGAGTCTTTAGACGGGCTAGAGTTTGTGAAATACAGTCTCTATTCATTTATATCATGAGGCCCTAGAGGTACCCCTCGCTTTCACTTAGCAGCGCTCAGTCGCTCGTCCTTCTCTCACACAACAACCGAAGTCCTCCCTTCAGAGGCAGGGAGTAAAAACCCTTTCCTCCAAACAGAATTCTCACTTCTTCCCAACAGAGAGGAAACTCTCCTCTCTCTTCGGATATCCAGAACAGAATCTTCTCTCCGGCCAATTTCTCCAAAGTCCTGACGGTCGGGTGGGGTGGGCATGGGCGGTGACCTCCGTCATTAGCCCTATCATAGGCGACTTACACCTCTATTGGGTCACGGCGGTTTCATCATATCGATTGCTTTGGGAAGCAAGGTTGCAACCGGGACGATCTGGGGGGTCTGGGTCATCCATTTAAGTGTCATGCAATGTCGCCTACGAGTGTGGCCTTTTCAACTTAGCAGTCTCGCTTGTCACCAGGAAAAGATCGAACAGTGCTTTGATGTTCCGAACCTGCGTCGGTGATCTAACTTGAGGCGTGGGAACTGTTTTTGGGCGAGAGCCTATATTTACTAGCTGGGAAAGCTTCAAGATCTCACAGCATCACCGCACACCTCGGAGAGATTTTTCATAGTAGGGAAAAATCTATACTGGAGCACCCTAAACACCTGTTTCGATCACAACAGAGGCTCAAATATGGGTACTTACTGACACTAATTGTACATTGCATTCCTGAATATATTATAATAAATACATAAATTCCATTACACAATTAAAACAATACAATTACATAAATAAATGAATTAGAGATTTATATACACGTCGTTAAACAGAAAATCAACCTACACGACTCAAGCAGTCAGTCCGTGGATTTGCGTCTTCCGGGGCGGTAACCAATCGATCGGCGATCTTCCTGCATTTTCCCCAAATCTCTAATTAATCGGAAATTCTTTTCGGCGTTGTTTTCCCACTGTTTAACGTCGCTGACTTCAGTTTTGTTTTGCGGCGATAGAAAACCCGAGGTTTCTAAACAATTAGATTCGAAGAATTTCTTTTGCTTTCTTACTAACGCGCGATACCGGTTCACCCTTTTGGGGGATTTCCTTCCCGAAGACTTAAACCTAATTTTTGCCTCTAAGACGGTGTCTTTATTTTGTCCCTCATCCTTAAATTCCCGGATTTCATTCTTCTCTAAAGATGAACATCCCTTTGTGACAATCTCACACCTAACATTCCCTTTGGAATTTTTTCATTACGTTTTCTATTCTCGTTTCACTTACGCTTGTCTTAACACTACCTGACTCCCTATCCTGGAACAAATTATCCATAACTTTCGCATTGGAATTAGGTATTTTCAACTCTTTTGCCTTTTCTTCGGGACGTGACTTTAAATGTCCCAGCTCTTTTTCAGAAGGCCATACTATTTGAATAGGGTCAGTTACGACGCGCCCTATTTCTTTCTGCAAACTAACCTTGTAACGGGATTTGTATAAGGCGAGTTCTCTGAATAAGCGTCTTTTAAAAGCAACTAATAACCGGTCAGCTACTCGCTTCTCCCAAGATCCTTCTTTCAGGGACCTCGCTAGACCCTTTTTACTTCTTCCCTTTGTACTTTCCCCTGAAAATAGAAAGACGGGTTCTCTAGCTAAAATTGTTCTAGGGGGAGATTCACAATGCTTTTCTTTCCCGCTTAGACTGTAGGGGAGTATAGTATCAAAACCCTTTCTTTTCTGACTATCCATGTTAGTCGTTTCTGACTTCTCAGATTTGGGGGATAATTTAATTCCTCTTTTCCTTTCTTTTTCCGTAGGAAGTTTACCGTGCGGATTATTGTCGTAATCCGAAGCTAACAAGTTTGTGGGTTTAGGGGGAATTGAATTGTCCTCTTCACGATTTTTCTGTTGCGTCAAATTCCCAAGGTTAATAGGCAGTTACTTTAATTTTGTCTAACAAATTTTGCGTTCTGTTCCCTAATAAATAATAAGACATTTCGGTATTCTTATCTACCACTGCGGCTTTGATTAAAAGGTCACCCACATCTGTCTGAAGTCTTATTTCTACGAGGGGTAGACTTTTTAGTTCGTTATCAAGGGGCTGTCTTACTCTCACTACCTCTCCCGTATACTGTTCCTTGGTTACGTCATTTGCACTAAGTAAGTCCAACGAACTGCCCGTATCCCTAAATATCTTCATTTTTTTCCC
Source organism: Maratus michaelseni (assembly GCA_963931845.1). Classification (NCBI taxonomy): domain Eukaryota; kingdom Metazoa; phylum Arthropoda; class Arachnida; order Araneae; family Salticidae; genus Maratus; species Maratus michaelseni. Next base: position 443,794,757 of record OZ007589.1, on the reverse strand, counting down.
ATTTACCATCCCTTCGCTTAGATAGGGATCGAAACTCTCATCTAAATCGTTCAAGTCTGCCAGTTGACACACTATTTCGGGTTTATCATTTATCCTTTTTAGTTCTGGGCAAGAGTATCGGAGATGGTCGGAGCTATTACAAATAAAACAGTACATACCTTTTCTCCGTTCAAAAATCTCGTCCCTATTTTTTTGTTCATCCCGATCACGCCAGTTTCTTTTTACTTCAAGCCCTTTCTGTTCTACTTTCGGTTTCCCGATGAATCTACTCCTCTCAAACGATTTTCCATTATTTGGGTTTTTAGGGGGAGCTTGTTTTCTCTCCGTTCTTCTGACCGCCTCATAATGATCCAGTTTTTGGGTCAGATCCAATGGCGTAATTATTGTACTCCATGAGTCAATAAAATGCTGATTAATTTCGGAGGACACCTTCCGTTTGATCTGGTCAGTAATTATCAGGTCCCTAAGTTGACTAAATTCAGACACCTGAATACCGCTTAACCATTGGTCGAAATAATTCGTAATTTCATACGAAAAATCTTTCCAATTTTTTTCTTCGGACCGTGGTGTTGTTACGAATTTGATTCTGAAGTCTTCTGCACTAATTTTAAACCTTTCGAGTAATAACCCTTCACAAAATCAAAATTGTCCGTTTCGTCTGGTGGTTCTCTAAGAATAACTTCTGTCAATTCTATAGGAAGCAAACCTAGAAAATTTGTTACCCATTGCGACTTATCTAATTGCGCTTTTAATGCCTGTCTCTCAAATAAGTTGAGATATAAGGAAATCTCCGATTTTCCCATTTCAAATTTAGGTAACACATTTTTTTACAGAATTTTAGGTTCCCTTTCTATTTGACTAGATGATAACGTTAAAGTATCATTTTCCCGTTCAGCCCTAATTCTCGCGAGCTCATGTTCTTTCTCAATTTTATCTTTTTCCACTTTCGATCTCTCTACACGGTCTTCTTCAATCAACTTTAATTGGTTTAACGCCATAGTCTCCTCATAATCGGGGGCCTCCGTTATCTTTTTAACCAATTTAGGAATTGTATCATTTGACAAAACCTCTACTTCAAATTCTATCGCAAGGGTTTGCAGATCGCATTTTCGAAATCCGGATATGCCTGCCATAATCACTAATTTTAAATTCTAACACAATTTAATTTCACTTTCCCGCACATAAATACAATAAAAAATACACAATTTTTTCACCCCCAAAACAACATAAAAATAAATACAGTAGTTTCTACTCGACACAAAATACAATCAATATACATGAATTCATAAAATTTTGACAGATAAATTAACTGCTAATTTACTCATTAAATTCTCGCATTTTTGAGTTCCGGTAAAACCCAATTCTACATGTGACATGCTTGGTATCTGAAAATTTCTTTCACAATATGCGTGAACTCATAGGAAATATTCAAATATTAAATTTACTGCACTTAAATTTTATTTAATTAGAAACGGAATTTTCTTTCCCTTTTTTTTCATGAAAATATTAACAATTCTATGGCCTAAAATTTTCAGAGTTCACTCTTTCTAAAAATTTTGACAATTACAGAAATTTTCTTTCTTGAGACATAAATAACTTAGTTTCACAACAATTTTAATTTACTATTTCTAAAAGATTTTCCTAACCTTAATATTATAAAATTTCATATATTTAAGAGTTTACAAACAAGTTAAATTACACTTTCTGCCCATATCATTGTTATAACACCTCAAAGCCTCTATTGGAATCAAAACAGTGCTTTCCTGGGTGTAGTTTCTCTCGGCTCGGCTGTCCGTCTCTGCTCAAAATTGTGCGCTACTCGTCCATCTGTCCTTGCCCAAAGTGGCGGGTGTAGAGTCCGGCTGTCCTGCCCAAACTGGCGGCTGGCGGGTGTGGTATCCGGCTGTGCGTCTCGGCTGTCCGGCCCTGCCCAAACTGGCGGGTGTAGAGTCCGACTGTGCGTCTCGGCTGTCCGGCCCTGCCCAAATTGGCGGGTGTAGAGTCCGGCTGTGCGTCTCAGCCCTCCGGCCCTGTCCAAACTGGCGGTTGTAGAGTCCGGCTGTGCGTCTCAGCTGTCCAGCACTGTCCAAAATAGCGGGTGTAGAGTCCGACTGTGCGTCTGGTCTGTCCGGCCCTAACTAGCGGGTGTAGAGTCTGTTTTTTCCACTCTGGTTTCAGCTGCACTCGCTGTTTCCGTCACGTCCTCACTCTGCTAAACTAGATCCCTTCCGAGCTGCCACCAATTCTGTCATAACTCCAGTGTTCCGAGCGGGATCTCTCTATTTCGGTAGCGTAGAAACACGGGAGACCGATTTCTTATTTAAAACTAGAAGACATTTATTCACTGGGAAATTACAAGTAGTGATGAATCAATGAATCTTCTTTTACCCTCAAAGTTCATGGGTTGAGTTTTCATCCGAGTCTTTAGACGGGCTAGAGTTTGTGAAATACAGTCTCTATTCATTTATATCATGAGGCCCTAGAGGTACCCCTCGCTTTCACTTAACAGCGCTGAATCGCTCGTCCTTCTCTCACACAACAACCGAAGTCCTCCCTTCAGAGGCAGGGAGTAAAAACCATTTCCTCCAAACAGAATTCTCACTTCTTCCCAGCAGAGAGGAAACTCTCCTCTCTCTTCGGATCTCCAGAACAGAATCTTCTCTCCGGCCAATTTCTCCAAAGTCCTGACGGTCGGGGGGGGGGGGGGGGCATGGGCGGTGACCTCCGTCATTAGCCCTATCATAGGCGACTTACACCTCTATTGGGTTACGGCGGTTTCATCATATCGATTGCTTTGGGAAGCAAGGTTGCAACCGGGACGATCTGGGGGGTCTGGGTCATCCATTTAAGTTCCATGCAATGTCGCCTACGGGTGTGGCCTTTTCAACTTAGCAGTCTCGCTTGTCACCAGGAAAAGATCGAACAGTGCTTTGATGTTCCGAACCTGCGTCGGTGGTCTAACTCAAGGCGTGGGAACTGTTTTTGGGCGAGAGCCTATATTTACTAGCTGGGAAAGCTTCAAGATCTCACAGCAGGCACTTTGGAGAAAGGTATCAGTACGGGACTTGTCCATCGTGGAGTGTGATGCAACATTCTGCACGTCGTATCATACTTTGCACAACATTATCCAGCAGCTGTTGAGGCAATTTATCCCATTCCTCTGTGAGTGCACGGATGAGGGTGTTCTTGGTTGTTGGAGAATAGTTTCGACTAGCAAGTTGCCTCCCCAAAGCATCCCAAACATTTTCAATGGGGTTTACAGCTGGAGAACGCACTGGCCATACGAGGCGTTGAATACCCTCGATGTTTAGAAAATCCTGAACAGCAAGTGTTCGATGACATGGTGCGTTGTCGTCCGTGAAAACAAATTTATCACCGACAGCACCACGGAAAAGGCGAACATGAGAAAGTAGAACTTCATCAATGTATCGTTGGCCCGTCATAGTCCTAGTCACACCACATGTAGGCGCGTGCGGCCATTGATCATGATGACGGCCCATACCATGACACTGCATGTCGGATATCGGTCCCTTTGCGGGATATTTTCTGGACGATAAGCAGTACCACTCTCATGCCAGATCAGTTGGCGTCTACAATCCAATGACAGACTGAACCTACTCTCATCTAAGAATTGTACGCATGCCCAGTGCTGTTCAGTCCAGTTGCGATGCTCACAACACCAACTGCAAACGGACAGTACGCTGCTGTCTGGTCAACGGGACACACACAACAGGTCTGTGGGCGTATAATCCTCCGTCCCACAAACGTCTGGCTACAGTTTTTTGAGAGATCTGCTGCCGTGTGGCAGCAAGAAACTGATTTTCCACCTGCTGAGCTGTGGTGCGTCGGTTCATTTTTGCCGATAGGACAATGTATCTATCTCCTGCAGGCGTCGTACTTCTAACACGAATCATCTTGGAAGCAAGATGATGTTCACAGATGATGAAAAGGTGCAATTCCTAATGTGGTGGTGTCCTAGGTGCAAGTCCTAGTGTGGCTGAGACAGCAACCCAAAAAATGTGATGCAGCTGAAGTTAGGGCACTGATAAACGGTGAAATGAGTGCAACAATATTGGTGGAGAATATGTTGAGAAAAATAAATAGTTTTGAAGTTAATATCATTTTAAGTTATTATTCAATTATCTTTTGTGACATACTTAATGTCTTTCTCTCGTACATTCAGAAAATACCTTGAGCAAATAACAAGTAAAAAGTTAAAAAATATCGTTTAAAATTTTTTTTATGGGTAGTTAGTTTTGGGTTATGCCATATTTCCATGATTTTTGTATCAAAAATAATAATTAAAAAAAATACGTTTGCAAAATGGTTCTTTACAAAAAAAATTAATTAGAGATTGTCGAAAAAGCTTTATAAAATCTTTATAAAGCTTTATAAAGCTTCTATAAAGCTTTATAAAGCTTTATAGAATCAAAAGCTTTATAAAATATTGCATATTTTTAAAACTAATGAAAGTAAACGAATAATTCAAAAATATGTAAAATCAGCACACGTTTTTATATTAGATCCCGTGATTCTCGTATACTAAAATATTAGTCAAATTGCTAGTTTTTCATAAACCATTTTTCATGAAGTGAACGAAATAACAGTATGCATTTTTATATGTGCTAGTACTATCTCCGAAAATGTCCCGAAAAAAATGGCTATTCCCATGTAAATTATAAAAAAAATATATTTTTTTAATCTTTATTAAATTATAAAAAAAATAAATTTTGTAGACAGCTTGTAACACAAAAAGACGAAGTTTTATTACTATGCGATTTAGCAAAGAAGTACCTCACAATATTCTGTTTTTAATCTGTAAATCATTTACTGATTTTCTAACTGATTTGTGAGATGCGGAGTATTGAAATTGAAGAAACGAGCCACAAAACGAAGACAGTTAGAGACGAGAGGCATTTAATTAAATAAATTTTCTGGAAGTAGTTAGTTGAAGCATTGAGGAGTAGTGTGATATTGTATATCACACTTCAATTTAATCCCCAACTGCCATAATGGCACCAGAATTTTGGAATAAAAAATTGATTTTATAATGTATGTGAAGAGACGCTTTTAATTATTTTCAAATAAATTTGTTCTTAAATTTGTTCTTAATTCTCTGGCGCCATTCATTCATTTAAGCCTTTTTGCAGGGTAAGGTCTTTGCCCTTGAAATGTTAAAACTACATTTTTTCCAAACTAAACGCAGAAAATGTATTGAATAAATATTTCCTTGTTTCTAAATGTTCTCTTTATTTCAAGCTGGTCTAAGTAGTTTCATAACTACTATTTCCAAATGGCTCCATCTATTAGCAAGCCTACCATAGTTTAACACTAGAACACCTGAAATCTTACTACCCCTGAAACGCCAGTCAGGTGTCATTTTGACACTGGTCGATAAGTAAGCAAAAATTTCAAAGAAAATGTACATTTTAATATTCTTTTTACAAATACATATATTGTACACATAAATACTATTATATCTGTAAAATAGGGATAATTTTACAAGATTATATGAAAATATATATTGTACACACAAATAATATTATATATTTAAAATGAGAATAATTTTGAAAAATAATATGAAAATATATATGGTACGCACAAATAATATTATATATTTAAAATAAGAATAATTTTGAAAGATTATATGAAAATATGTATGGTACACACAAATAATATTACATCTGTAAAATAATAATTTTTCAAGATGATATGAAAAAATATATGTTACGCACAAATTAAATTATATCTGTAAAATAAGAAAAATATTACAAGATGATATGAACATATACATCGTACACACGAATAATTATTATATCTGTAAAATAAGAATATTTTTTCAAGATGATATAAAAATATAAACAAGAGAAATAACTACTTACATTACTTATATCACTCACAGTCAATACATTTATAGCTGACATATTTTGTGTATTTGCCGTATGTCATTCTTTTACAAGAGGAACACATTTTATTTGTCACATTTCCATGACATTTTTTAACCTCGCATTTCCTACGCTTAGAAGGATTTTCAGTTCGCAGTTCATCTTCATGGCTACTGCGTCTTTTAGCAGATTTTTCAATATATTCTGCCCGTAATTCTTCAGCTAATGTTTGTATAAAAGTACGCCTTGATATTTTTCCCCGTCACTTGTTTGAAAATAATCCATGAGTTTATGGCAGCAAAGTCTAACATATTGTAGAATGTGTGAATTGGCCATCTTCTTGATCCTGCTTTGACTGAATATTGCCTTGCCATTCGGTCAACAATATCTACGCCACATTTCTTTTCATTATAAAAACGGACAGTTTCAGGTGTTTTCTTTGAATTATTGGCAATTGCAATGTTTGAATGCATAGAACTCAAGATTATCACATTCTTTTTCTTTTTACACTGGTAAACTGTAAGTGTTGTGCCCGATTCTTCATTTTTCAATATTTTCGTTGAATATAACACTTCTTTTCCTGACTTTATACAATCTGGAATTTCTCGTCTGGCCCTATTTACCGTGCCAACTAAACTCGTTCGTCTTTCCTTCAGTTTCTTAGCCAACTCAATAGAAGTAAAAAAATTGTCAACTGTGACATTTCTTCCCATATTTTTAAAGGGTTCTATTAGTTTTAAAACTACATACTCAGAAAGTCTCTGACTTTGATCTCGTTCTTCATTTTTTCCAAGGTAGGGAAATGCGTTCAAAATATACTTACTTTCTAAATCTGCAGCTATCCCAAATTTTTGTCTGTATTTATCAGGTTTTGATATTATAAACTGAGTAAATGGACAACGAGTCTTACTAGGAAATAATTGTTCATCTATTGTTATATTCTGGCCTGGCTGGTAACAGCTTATGCAGTTTTCAATAAAACGATTCCATACTTCCGAAATCATTGCGAATTTATCCTGCTGAGTTCGATTACGAGGAGTTGATTTGATATCAAATCTCAGAAATCTTGATATTTCACAAAACTTGTCTCTGGACATGGTTTCTTTGCAAAAATTTATACCCCATGAAATAGACCATAATGAATGAAGTTCTAGGTTACTAGCTCCTGAAACTCCACGTGCATATAAATTCGAAATGTAAGCAAAAAGTTCCTCTTTTAAAATAGACCAAACATCATTTTCTAATACTCGACGAGCTTCTGTGTTTGTGCATTTTATTATATGCTCTAAAACCGTTCTGTCTATAAAAAGCAACAAAGCACTCAAAACACTGTCATTATTCACATTTCGTTTTGCATAACTAGTTGGACCACTATTTTCTCGCAAAATATTTTGGATTGCTAATCTACCGGTTGCACTTCCTGAACCACATTCTTTCCACTGAGAGCCATCGCGAGCAACAAATTCTTTCTGATTTCCAGAAACATCAATTTCAACATCCTCATCGCTTTCCGATTCAGATGATATAACAGGAATAAAATTTTCATCATCCGATTCATCACACATGTCGGATAATTCTCCACCTTCCGATTCATTATCGGACAATTCTCTCATAAGCGCGGTAATTTCTTCCGAAGTAAGCCTTCTCTTACGAGACATTTTAAATTTTACTCATAGAAAGTAACAAGAACGAAAGAAAAGCTCAGAAAAATTCTTCTAATCATAACTCACAAGTAACCGCGCATGCACTATCTTTGTGAGAACTGAAATCTAAGCGGCAGGTGTTGTTGCAGCTGAAACAAATCACGTGATGACCAGATGTAAAAAAAAAAAAATTACAGGACTCTCTTGTTATACACAATGAACGCACAGAAGAACAAAATTTAAAATAGGGGAAGTGAAATTTTTGCGGTGTCCAATTGACACCAAACCGGCGTTATAGGTAAAATCTATGAAAATCTTGTTTTTAAAATGGCGGAATCTTCAAAATACCATTTCAATGATACAGACCATGAAAAAAGTGAATCAATTTTATGAAAAGGTTATTTTTATATGCTATTTGGAATTTAAGTTATGAATAAAAATGTAATGACTCGATCGAAAACAATTTATAAGCAAAAAAAGGTTTCCAACACATGTATATATTCAGCTGCTTTTAAGCCTAAAATGCAAAAGAAAATTATCTGAAAAAAATTGTAGATGAAAACACCGTAAACTAATTTTGAATAAATCTAGTTCGCCAAAAATTTTTATGTGAGTTCTACCTACATATTTAATAAAAGTCGAGCGAAATAAAAAGGATCCTTCAAAATTTACAGATTTTAGAAAAAAACTTTCACGCTTCGGTGTCGAAATGACACCGTCCGGCGTTCTAGTGTTAAAGCAGATGACTACTTGTAAGCCCGTCAAAGCTACTTACTCTGTTTAGCACTTTATCTGACAGGCTGTAATTTCTTCAATTTGAATACTCCGTATCTCATAGTTTGGAAAGACAGAAAACAACTTACTGATTATAGAGAGTCTAAATATTTTTTTCCCTTGCTCAATTGCATATAAATATCACTTCCCATTTTTGTGTTACAAGCTACCAACAATGTTTATGTTAGTAAACTCTCAATATTTAAATTGTCGTATTTCAGGAAGGAAAAAAAATATATCAACCTGTTTTTGTTTTTTTTCATAACATGTTCAAGTGTAGTAATAACGCACGTAAAAATCAACACTGTTATTTCATCCCCTACATGAGACACGATAAAAAAACACATTCAGAATATTATTTAAATGTACATTAAAATACATATTTTAAAAATAAATAGAGATGGGTCCACGGAAATTACATGATCTAACAGAAAATAAAGTATTCATATTTGAAATCTTTCATGTTGTTTCGTTTTCTGTTAGCTCATAAAAACATGTAAATATTTTATAAACCAATGAATTTTGTAAAATAGCGTTTTTTTTTACACTCTCTAATTTAAAAGTTTCTTAACCCTCCAATACTTGTGCGGGGTATTTTGAACAAACCATGAGTAAACACAGACGCATAAGTACGGAACTACTCAAGGTCCATGTCAAATACTATTAGTAGCTGCACTTTCCTAGATGCTACGTGAACTGACAACATTTGTTCATTCTAGAATTTTTCTTGAAGAAGAGAGGACGTAAACATTTTTAGCTGGGGCACTTACAACACCCCGCGAATAATCACGGAATATTGTTTATTTGAAAAAAAAGATTACATTTATTAATGTTTTATTTTATTTTTATGATAGAAAAAAAATCTATTTATGAGTAACTTTTGTTTTAGCCTTTTACAACGATTTTTAGCATTTTTGTCTAGAAAAATGTCAAAATATCCATGGGAAATCGAGCAACAGCATTTGCGGAATCTTTTGGTCATTTGTTTCATCAGATTCTGAAAATGACGAGGCAATAAATATAGTTGATAACTTTCTGGAGGATAACGGACATTTTGTGGAACGTACTGATCACAACTAAAAATCAGAACGAGAATATGAATAAATATTCGAACAAGATATTTATGCCGAAATACAGACGGTCTCTGTGTATTACTTTGGAAAGTATAAATGAAGGAAATGGTACAAGCAAATAGGTACAACTGTGTTTCTATTAGAACATATATAGTTGATAACTTTCTGGAGGATGACGAACATTTTGTGGAATGTACTGATCACAGCTCAAAATCAAAACGAAAATCTGAATAAATATTCGAACAAGATATTTATGTCGAAATACAGGCGGTCTCTGTGTATTACTTTGGAAAGTATAAATGAAGGAAATGGTACAAGCAAATAGGTACAACTATATTTCTATTAGAACAAATATAGTTGATAACTTTCTGGAGGATGACGAACATTCTGTGGAACGTACTGATCACAACTCACAATCAGAACGAGAATCTGAATAAATATTAGAACAAGATATTTATGCCGAAATACAGACGGTCTCTGTGTATTACTTTGGAAAGTATAAATGAAGGAAATGGTACAAGCAAATAGGTACAACTGTACTTCTATTAGAAAAAATATAGTTGATAACTTTCTGGAGGATGACGAACATTTTGTGGAACGTACTGATCACAACTCAAAATCAGAACGAGAATCTGAATAAATATTAGAACAAGATATTTATGCCGAAATACAGACGGTCTCTGTGTGTTACTTTGGAAAGTATAAATGAAGGAAATGGTACAAGCAAATAGGTACAACTATATTTCTATTAGAACAAATATAGTTGATAACTTTCTGGAGGATGACGAACATTTTGTGGAACGTTATGATCACAACTCAGAATCAGAACGAGAATCTGAATAAATATTAGAACAATATATTTATGCCGAAATACAGACGGTCTCTGTGTATTACTTTGGAAAGTATAAATGAAGGAAATGGTACAAGCAAATAGGTACAACTGTATTTCTATTAGAACAAATATAGTTGATAACTTTCTGGAGGATGACGAATATTTTGTGGAACGTACTGATCACAACTCAAAATCAGAACGAGAATCTGAATAAATATTAGAACAATATATTTATGCCGAAATACAGACGGTCTCTGTGTATTACTTTGGAAAGTATAAATGAAGGAAATGGTACAAGCAAATAGGTACAACTGTATTTCTATTAGAACAAATATAGTTGATAACTTTCTGGAGGATGACGAACATTTTGTGGAACGTACTGATCACAACTTAAAATCAGAAGAATCTGAATAAGTATTAGAACAATATATTTATGCCGAAATAGAGACGGTCTTTGTGTATTACTTTAAGTATAAATGAAGGAAATGGTACAAGCAAATAAGTAGAACTGCCATAAGTACTCGTTCTTCAAACATAGTTACTCATTTACCATGTGGGATAAGCGCTGCTAAATTTTGTAAAACACCTGTTGAAATTTTCACACTATTTATATGGATATGATATCATCGGAAAAATAGTTAAGCCCACAAATATATAAATAGATAAAATTATTATCATTCATTACATCTTAAAAATTGTGATAAAATCTTTTTGGTGTTTAGAACACCTCTGCGAATGATCGTGTGACAAAAGGAAGAGCGAGTAGTGGAGGGTTAAGAATGACATTTAAAAAAATACATTTTAACTTATTTTCCATATACCATTCTTAATACAATGTATGGATAAAATAAAAAATGTTGCAGCAACCAAAAAAACAAGAAATAAAATAAATTCTATAGAATAACTTTTTTTGTCTTTGAAAGAAAATTATGCAAATTTTCTTCCAACTTCAGCTACTCTGGAAAACAGTAGAACAATGTTAATACAGTATGGATTTCAAACTAATTAAAATGCAAAAGTTGAACTGCAAGAAACTCAGTCTCGCTTTCCTAGCGCTTTCTTTTTTGTTCAACAAACACAAATACTTATATATTAGATTTTGATTTATTAATACAAATAGAAAAATGGCTTGCGGTTTACATTTTAAAACTGTATCTTATAATATTTCGATACATTGTATTGTACATTTATTTGGAACTCTTGGGTGTGATGTATGCCTTACATTAAGTAAAGTTTCGTATTTATTAGTAGATTCAAACAGAATAACATTTAAATAATTCAAATATAATAAAAAAAAATATACTAACATTTATTGAACTTAAATTGAAATTGCATTTAACTCGCTTTTATTGTACAATTTATTTTATTTTAAATAATTGTTTATTTTCATTTTTATTTTATTGAAAATATTCCATAGAATTTTCTAGATTTTATTTGTGCAGCGAAATGTCTTGTTTAAACACTTTATTTACATAAATTATTAAAAGTTTCAACTAGCAACAGTAGTTTTTTTTATTTTTCTTGCAATTTTTTTTTTAATTTTTATTCAGTAGTTAAAGAAAGAAAAGTGATGTCTCTGATGTAGTCGCTGATATAGTCGCTGATTTTGATTGTTTTGTGGTATAATCAGACGTAACTTTGCAATTGAAAATAGTTTCTTATCCATATTTTTGAAATAAAATTTACAGAGTATCAGCTGCAACCGGCAGTTATCATTGAAAATTTTAAATAAAAGCATTTGTTTTAAACACAAAAGAAAAAAATAATACAAGAGTCGCTTCTTGCTACAAATTTATGCATTCATCTGTTGAATCAAACAAGTTTGTTGACAATTTACATAGGAAGGTTAATTTGGGGCATTATTTTTTTCTCTAAGATGAAGAATGTGTTTAACATACAAGGACAGTGCCAAGCTTGGTAATCACAGATTTTGATTATTTTTATATATGTTGTAGGATAGAAGCCCTCAGGTTCAATGGATTTTATACAACGCTCCTTTGTTCTCGAAAAATGGGGGGTCTAATATTTTAACACAACTTTGTAACGAAACTTTGTAACGAAGTAGTTTCGTTGGTCATAGCTCAGTTGGTATGGCGTCTTCTCGTTGTTCCGAGGATCCGGGTTCGATGCCGGAACGCGCTACTTTTGTTTTTTTAATATAAATATACTTGTAATTATAATTTAATAATCTCAATTAATTTTTTTTTAACATAATTAAATATTAATTTAGAATTTTTGATTTTTAAACCATTATTAAACATTTTTCATCATTTAAAGAGCTTTAAAAATTTGGATCTATTATTGACTAGTAAAAATTCAAAAATCGTTACAAAATCAGCATATTTAGTATCGAATTATAGAATTCTTCTCTCATCGCAATAGAAAATGAAAATATTTCAGATGCTGGATTATTTGTTAAAAATCCATTGTTTTGCAATAGAATATTACAGTACTTAAAATGCATTTGTGACATCACTTTTCTGATTTTCATCGAATCCAGACACTTCAGATTGATCTTCTTGTAAACTACAGCTTGCTTCTTCTATTTTTATACGATTATAAGCTGTTCTTGAATGATAATAAAGATTGAAAACAAAAACCACTTAACTGCACTAAACTAAAAAAAATAAATAACCAATGTCTGTTGCCCTCAATGTCTGCCCTCTAGTTACAATAATATAAAACATAAATATGTTATAATGTAATTCTTATGCTAAATTTTAATATAATTATGCTTTTTACTTTCAAAACACAGTAGAATTATCATCGCATTCAAAAATATACGATTCTCTGTTCTATTCTTTGAAATTCAATCAAAACTAATTTGAGTAAAATGATAAATATATTCTAAATCTTACGTGTGATTCAGTGGACATTAATCTAGTAAACTAATCTAAGCTAATCAATCATTTTACGGCACAGAAGGACATTTAATGACATTTAAATACATAAAAGAATATTAGCGCCAAGTATTCGACGTATTACATCTAGAATCTACAAACCAACACAATTATTTCTCTTCAGTTCACATGAAAATATGAGTTCAAACTACGCATGCACTGGCTAAATAGCTATTTCACAAATTAGCCGGAACATATGTTATAATGTAATTCTTATGCTAAATTTTAATATAATTATGCTTTTTACTTTCAAAACACAGTAGAATTATCATCGCATTGACTTTCCTTGTTGGCAATTTATAAATGATGTTTCTTTACAATCACGAATTGACAGAAATATTCAATATCGTTGCATTGATAAAACATATATGGAATATATTTTAAAAGTGATTTAAAAAAAAATCAAAAATGGTAAATTAAAATTTATTTATGTTAACAAAATTTTTTATTGAGATCATTAAATTATAATTACAAGTATATTTATAAAAAAAAAAATTGAGAAAAAACAAACGTAGCGCATTCCGGCATCGAACCCGGGCTCTCAGATCAACAAGCGGACGCCATACCAACTGTGTTATGACCAACGGAAATACCATGTTACAAAGTAAGTATTTATGTTGTGTTATAATATTAGACCCCCAGTCCTCGAGAACTAAGGAGCGTTGTATAAAATCCATTGAACCTGACACTAAGAGGCTTCTACCCTACAACATATATAATCAAAATCTGTGATTACCAAGCTTGGCACTCTCCTTGATAGACAAATATTATATACGTACATCATCCCACGATACTCACAGACTTTTCATTAGCAATACCACCATCTCATAGTTGATCGATTTTAATAACTGCGTATAATGTGTACTTTAGATGAAGCATAATGATTGAGTAGTATTTACCCATAAATGTGTTTTACATTATGCAAAGTATTAACGAATGCCTTATGTATGTCTTATGTAGCTACATTCTCGAAAATATCCAAACGTTAGTTGTTATTAATAAACAAAAAAAATAAGGAAAATGACGATATATTGTCATCAGGCGTCTTCAACATAATAAAACTAAACTCAACTTTTAAAAGATCCATAGTAAAACCATTATTTTAGAGCATAATTAAGGTCATCTTACCACACATTTTAAAAATACGGAATGACATCAATTTTGAATGATAATTTAATGACATTATAATACTGAAAAATGAAACAATCCACGCTAAAGTTAAAAATTATTTAGGCATAATATGGACAACAATTTATGTATTTCGTTATTTTTGTATTATTTGATACTATATAAAAGCCTAAACATATGTTTTTATAATGTTAGTTATTATCTAACTATACGTTTTTTAAAACATCGTAAATAGAAGCATGTATATTTCCCTAAATCACCAGTAGAATGCATATGGTCAAAAACTTTAATCCTCCTTTGACTATTAGTTGTGAAGTTAACAGTAGATATATTAAATCGGCAACTTTAAAGAACCCTTCTTAAGACTAAAGCTAAAATATTCAAGTGAATTGTATGATTTCCTCATGATACATTTTACGCTTGTTATACGTTATTGTTGGATCATTATTGTTACAAAAGTAGTCAAAATATCACTCAATCTCAATAATGACCACAAGCCTCAAACAAATTTTTAATATATATTTAGCTTGTTTTTGAAACTAGACCAGTGGGATTTAGTATTTAGGACAAATGCGACATACCAAATACTTTGACATAAAGATGTATAGAACATCGTTGGGAGATTTTAAAAGTTCCTACAAAAATTAAAATGTGCACAGTATATCAAGAAAATTCCCTTTTGACAAGATTAGAAAAAATTATAAACAAGGAACTTTGATGCAAACAGCTTTATTCTGCGACTGTAAGAATTAGAGTTATCACTATTGTTCATATATTTCTTTTCTTTTTTAAGGGGACATTTTACCTTTTGAACATTTTTTTTTATTTTTAAAAATTTGGTTGAAATGGTCAATTCACTGCATTTCAATGTTCAACTAAAAGTACATTTTGAAAAAATAAAAAAATAAAAAACTCCATAATTTAAGTATAAAAAAAAAATTAGAATGTTTTTAATTTTTTAAGAATTTTACTACGTTTGTTAAATATTATTATTTATGCTCATTTTTTTACATATGTATTTCACAACACTGTGCATAAATTTTTAGATTAATCTTATATTGCATTTGATATATTTTTTTTCTGATATACATAGTGTAAAACGATAAAATCTAGCACATCTTCATATACTTTTATTTTTAAAAAAATAAAAAATAAAAAAATTAAAATTCGGAAGGCTAATTTCATGCGTAAATTTATCATATATGTAATAAAGAACATGTACTAAAAAGTCTGTCTCAAATACAAAAAAAAAAGGCCTTAGCATTTTTAAAACATAAAAGTGAAGAAAATATAAGCATGGAGAAAAAGCCATTTAAAGAAAATATTTGTGAAAAAATACTCCTTAAAGAGATCCATCCTGTACATACTACACATAACTATTATAAACTGTATAAATGTAAGTATATGTAAAACGTTTCATATACATATCACTCATAAAAAAAATTCATGATGGTAAAACACAAATATCTGTAAATTTAAGAAAATGATCGAGAAAGGCGTATTTTAGTTTATCATGTACTTTTGAAAGCAAATTTAAATAAATTAAATGTGAAACACTATCTGTCACGTCAATCAAAGCAAAAATGTTTCATAAATGTTATATATATTATTTAAATACAAAAAAATGGTACTTCAAAACAATTTTAAATTATGAAAAACAGAAATAATCATTGCTGTTGTAAACAAACTGATTAGTTGCATATATTCTCTTTCAAAAGACGTATAAATGAAAAACCAATGAGGGAAAATCCAATTAGTCTGGCAAGTTTTAACAAATAGCATGCAAATCAAAAACACAGTGAATGTAAACAAGAGATTTAAAGGTCTGTTTCAGGGTAATTGCGCTGGGTGTATTAACGAAATTTACAATATATCGCGATATAATTACCGTATGGGTAAAAATGAGGTGTAAAAATATTCACAATTCATCATCTAATCATTCATCTAATATTTTTTAATATTTATATATATATTTTGTACATTTTCTTCGAAACATTGTTGATGGCGCTGTAATCGAGTGCAATGCTGTGAGAATCGTTACCATTGCAATGTCTGGAAACGCACCAATAACTCGAGAAATATACATCAGATTGAAAACCGGAAAAATACGTGTTTAATATTTTAGAAAAATGGCAACTTTGATATCCCTAAATAGATTTTTCAAAACTATTGAACATGCATTTTTCCGTTTTTCAATACGATGTATATTTCTCGAGTTATTCAAGCGTTTCCAGACATTGCAATGGTAATGATTCTCACAGCATTGCACTCGATTACAGCGCCATCTACAATGTTTCGAAGAAAATGTTCAATACAAAAGTTACGTATTTTTTCCCGTAGAATTCGAATCTGCAATAAAAAATGGGGGTCATCATTCAAGATTTCAAAGTTGCCCCCCTTCCCCCCCCCCCCCGGGCGGGCTTTCATATCCCTAAATAGATTTTTCAAAAATATTGAACATGCATTTTGCCGTTTTTCAATCCGATGTATATTTCTCGAGTTATTTCACCGTTTCCAGACTTTTCGGACACCCTGTATATATATGTATTTTGCTTATATAGAAGACCTTTTCAGAACATGCACTTTCGGAACTTTCTGAAAAATTCTATATTTCTATGATTTCAAGATGTAGATATGTCTATTATAGGGATAGACTAGCTTAACCCATTTTAGGCCAAGCATAGAAATTTTATAAAATGTGGTATTATTTGCGTTGAAATTTGCTTAAATTACATTCATTAAGACATCAAAAAAGTTTCGTGCATGAAAAATAATATTTTATTGAATTTGACGTTACCATTATTAATTTATTATTAATAATTTACCATTAAATTTAAATGAAAAATTTTAAGTTTTCTTATGACATTTGTTTTATTTTTATTTAATTTACAGAACTTGCAACTTTATTCCATTATAAAAACATATGATTAATCTCAAGTGGAAGAATTATACATTTTCAAAAAGTCGAATTTGTCAATAACCGTTTCAAGTAAAAAAAACAGCGTATTTTGAAAATTTCTCAACAGAAAATGATTACTTCAATTGAATTACTAATATTTTATAGATGTCTCCAGAACCCTTAAAAATAGCAGAAAAATAAAATTAGCGAAAAATATACGCCACAGTGTTAATAAAAAAATATTTATTGAAATGGTGCGTTTACGCACCTTTGGCCGAAAATGGGTTAAGAATAGTCATATATGCTTCTTCAACACTGAACGAAGTTTTGTTTAATTCCTTTCTTTCTAAAAATTACAGATGTATTTAATCCCAAAACGTTATATTTTTATAGTATTATTCCTCAAATGTAATCTGTAATGAAGCATCTCCAAAAACAAAATAGCTATATAATGCAAATTCAGTTGAAATATGAGAACCAATATGTTCACTTAAACAATTGGCTCCGGTTCAGAATAAAAGTTCTAATCTAACGAGATTCAAAATTTCTTTCAAATAACGCAATCATAGGAAAGAACTATGGATTATTGTTTTTACTTTAGGAGGCTATTCTTTCGAAACCAGAGATAAAGAATATTTCTGACTAAGAATATTTAAAAATTTCAGTAGTACCGGACAGAGAATTTAAATAATATAATTGCGAAACTGCTTCAGATAACATGAAGGAACTTAGAAAATGTACACTGAGAAAAATGACACTTTCAAACCTGAGTAAATCGATGTTTTCATTTTGTTATGAAACTTTTTGTTTCAAATAGGACGACCCAATGCATTCAACTCTGAAATACAAGAAATACTCAGAATATTGAAACCTGGACATACTCAAAACGGAGCACATACAGGTCAGTTCATACTCATTTTTGAAACATGGACATATTCAAAAATGATTAGAATCAGTTCAAACTCTATTTTGAAACATGGAAATACTCAAAAAAGAGCACATAGGATATAGTCCATACTCATTTTTGAAACATGGGCATAATCAAATATGAGCACATGATGTTTATTTTTGAGTGTGTGCATGTTTTCAGAAATGAGTATATACATTATATACATGTTTCAAACTTGAGTAATTTTGATATGGAGCCATTTTGACTATGCGACATACTCAGATTTGTGTATTCTTTTCAAGTTTAGAAAATGTCGTTTTTAAAGTCTAGTCTCAAAATCTTTTAATTATACAGAAATAGCAGTTTAAATAGTGATTGCTTCTTCACACTTAAAAAAAAAAAAAAAAAAAAAAAAAAAACGTTCCTTAATGCATAGAAAAATATGATTTATTCACGAATTAAAATATAAAACCGGAATGTTTTAACGTCCTGAACCACCTCTTGAATTAAGGAAAATGTCCTTTCTGAAATTCCGCAGCAAACAAATGCGTCAAGTTTAAGATTTTTAAGCTTTAAAACTTAGCTATAAAACGTTGTACAGTTTGCAATATGTTTCTCTGCCTCACGAAGGGAAAAAAACTGCTTCATGAAAGTTAAAATAATCATCAGTGGAAAATAAATAAATATATATATATATATAATAAAAATTCTTATTTTAATTATTTTAAAAAACGTAAACAAAATATAAATGTAAATGTAAATAATTTTTCTCTATGTTAAGATACCAATTGTAGAGTTCATTAGTGATAAAAAATTATTAAATGCATAATTATTTCATATTTTTCATTGCTTTTGCCATGCAAAAATTTCATAGCAAACTGTCAAAATGTGTACTCATTGAGTCCCAATGGGTCCTATAGGATACATAAAATTTTATGCACAAAAACTAAATTTTAATTTTTTTTAATTGTTAAATTTTCTTAGTTACTTGTTACGTTTTCTTAGTTTACTTGTTAAATTTTCTTAGTTTACTTGTTAAATTTTCTTAGTTTACTTGTTAAATTTTCTTAGTTTGTTAATGTAAATTCATAACTAAAGTATCAAAATTTTTAAAAATAAATGCTGGGGTCTGAGGACACACTTATTCATTTAGGAGTATTTTCCATTTAAAATAGGACATGAGAAATTTTCTGATAAAGTTTGTAAAATTATAGATCACGCTGCAAAAAAAAAAAAAAATAAAATAAATAAAATAAATAAATGTTTTCGTTATTTTCATAATAGTTTCTTGACACGTTAAGTGCCATGTGTACCGCCGGCGGTGCATACTTTTTTTATTACAGTGATATGTGTACCGCCGGAAGTGCACACATTATTTTTATTACAGTGTCGTGTGTGCCTCCAGTGATCATACGTATCGAAATTTAAAGCATATTAATTTTGATAACACTCCACTAATATACATTATTTTTGTTCGATGGCATTAACATAAAGCATGTTTTTTTTTTTATATTTTTGAAATTGGTTCTAATCTTATATTTTGGATAAGTTATAGAAGGAATAAAAGATATATCTCGGTTACAACTCTAAATTTTATTTCATGGACATTATAAATAAACATCCCAATTCATCATTTTTACGTTTTCTCTTAAAAAGAAAAATTCCTGAAAAAAAACCTCAAATTATTTGCGTAATAGCCAGCGGTGCATAAATCATATTTTTCATAAATTCTACTTACGTTTGTAATAAATATCCCTAAACTTATTAGTTTACCTTTAAAAATGTAACAATGTCACCCTATGAATGCTTAATTCATATATATGGTTGCATTTAGCGTTTTAAAACCTAATATAACCATGAACAAAAATATACGATAACCGCTTCGGAGTTAACCATGTTTATAAAAAGTGTTCTTTATCTTTAGAAAATCCAGAAAATAATATATTTTAAGTAAGCACTTATAAAAACAGTAACTTTTTTTTCTGCCATTGATTTTTGAAAACGTTTCAGAGTCGTTTTTACATTGTAAGAATAAGTTTCCTCAAATCGGATTATCAGGCTTTAGGATGCTGTAATTTTTCAGTTAAACATTTCTACCTGCGTAACTTAATTTATAAATGCAAAAGTAACAAAATAATATACATTTTATTGTTACGGCTGTTAATGTCTCGTGTGTTTTCCGTAAAACATGATTGTTGAACATGAATTTGTTTAATTGTCAAATTGATAGCATCTAAATATCTTATAATCCCGGTTGAAAAAACTGATTAATACAGTGTAAAATCTACTGGAATACATTCGTGAAAATCAGTGGCAACAAAAAAAAAGTTTGTTTTTATAAATGCTTTGACAAAAACAAAATTTCTTAGCTAAATTGGTATAAAAATAAAATAGATTGTAAAAGTACATTAGTTAAATTTTTGTAAATTAGATTTTAGTGGAAATTTTAATGCAAAGAATACAATCAAAGTTCTTCACTAATTAAAGGCGAAAAGAGTTTGTTTTCAGCATAGGAAATATCAAAAATGTTATACTAAACAAATTGTAAATCCATATTTTACAAATAACATGGAAAAGTAAGAAAATAATATAGATTTTAATGTTAATGTTACTGCTGTTAATTAATCATGTGTTTTCTGTAAAACACGATTGTTGAACATGAAAATTTTTAATTGCAAATTGATAGCATCCAAAAATCTTATATTCCCGGTTGGGAAAACTCGTTAATACAGTGTAAAATCTACTGGGATACATTCGTGAAAATCAGTGGCAACAAAAAAGACTTTGTTTTTAAAAATGCTTCGACACAAACACAATTTCTAAACTAAATTGGCATAAAAATACATAATTTTCGGAAATTACATTTCAGTGGAAATTTAAATGAAAATAATACAATCAAAGTTCTTCATTAATTAAAGGCAGAAAGAGTTTGTTTTCATCATAAGAAATATCAGAAAAGTTATACTAAGCAAAGTAAAAATCCATATATTACAAATACCGACCTTCTACAAATTCGATTAACCCTTTCAGGGGCAAAGCACTTTTGTTGGTAAAATGTTGAAATGATTAAATAACACCAAAAGTTACAAACAAATTTATTGGGAAATATGTAAAAGCTTTTCTTCACATGCATTGTAAAAGCAAAATTGTATTTCAAAATGATTCTGGCGCCATTAAGGAATTCGGGGATGAAAATTAAGTGTATTTATAATATACAGCCGTCCTTTAGTGTGTTAACAATTCTCTTTAATAAAAAAACTGCGCGTTGCTGACGACTGGCTTTTTGCTAATCGTTGCGACAGATTAATTTCGGAAAATGAAACATTTGAAGTTGCTGAAAAAAATATTAGTTCGAAAAGTATCCTCTTTAATAAAAAGCTACGCGTTGCTAACGACAGGCTTTTTAGCTAATCGTTGCCACAGAATCTCGGAAAATGAAATATTTGAAGTTACTGTAAAAATTAATAACTTGAAATGTATTTATCAGAAATTTGTTAGACAAACTGCGTTAGAAAGGCAAAAAAAAAATATTTTTCTTGATATAAATTTCAAATCTAAGGATTATGCCGGTTTTTCAAATATTGAATTTCAAAAATTACAAAATTTCACAATGGAATACCATATCGAAACCTTCACGCGCAAAAACATAATAATAATGGCAAAGTGTTCTTTCGTGTATACTGACAATAGCACGAGTCACAAATTATAGTAGCCTTACTATTCTGTTAAAATATAAACGTGAATTATGATGTCACGAGTGCATGATTTTTATTGAATTCTCAACAAATACAAGGTGCGCCATTTCTTTTTAGTATATATATATATATATATATATATATATATATATTAAATGTAAAAAATCTGTTAGAATTGTAAATAAAAAAAGATAGTTTTCAGCGATGTTCTGTAACACGGGATTCCCGGGTTCGATTACCTAGTTATTATATATTTGCTTATTATACTACTTAATGACGCGCAGGTTGTAAAAGTCAAAATTATTTTCATAATAATTTTGTCGAAACTAAAAATAAAATTTAATTAATAAAAAATTGCTATTATTTAACATTTTAGTAAAATCTGTTGAAACACATTTAAAAAACAGAATTTTATAATAAAAATGTAATTGAATTATATGGAAACTGAAGTGTTTACTAAAGGAAAACTTCGTGCTTTTTCGAAAGAAAACTTACTTGAATTACTAATATCCAAATTTTCTTCAAATAAAACATTCGGATAAAAAAAGCATACCTTATTATTTTTACTTTAAAGACACTAAGTATTGGAGGGAAAAAACAACACATTTAAAACATTTTCATGAGAATTTTAGAACATTTCTGACCCATTTCATTTTTTAGAACGCGACAGGGTAATCTGAAATAGCTTATCAATGATACTTTGTATCAAAGAACAAGAATGATATCAGAAGATGGATGTTCACATCTTTTTATCCATTTAGATATAAAAGGAAAAATTATTACTGCAACTTCATATAATTTTGTTAGCAAATTAAATATGTATAAGCTAAGCCATTTATATTATATGCACTATAAAGCGTTTTCTTTATGTATTTCAGAAAAATATTTTTTATATAAATTAGTATAAATAAAAATGCGGTAAAACTAAATTACAATAAAATTTAGTCAATTAAATTTTATGAAAAATATTTAAAGTACAGAATAATGTAATTTTAATGTATGAAATAATATAATATCCCCCGTACAATATTTAATTGTTAGTAGATTACGCTGCAATAAATAATTTTTGTATCGAAACCTAGAGTCATATTCCATTTATTTGGTCAAATATACAGAGCACCTCATTCAAAGGTGAACTCGGATGTTTGTTTATAACTTTAGTAGTATTCAGGATACTTCAACAAAATTTGCAAGCGTCTTTTCTTTCTTCACGTAAATTTTAACCACATTAGGAGAAGTGGTAGAAGTGACCCACATCCATATCCAAATAGAGTTGAACTCAAACGAAGTTTAAAATTCTATTATTTTTTAACACGGTCATACTGATTGGTAAACGATATCAGACGAAGACTGAGTTGATAAAACTGAGTTGATAATACACTGAGTTGATAAAATGTCAATTCATATGAAGTTTAACATATTCAATTTTTTATGCCGGTAACAGTGGAATGCTGTACATTGCCATTAATATTTAGATGTAGTTTTATTTCTCGAAAAGCAATGTATGTTTTTGAAAATTTGTT
This sequence comes from Maratus michaelseni, assembly GCA_963931845.1. Taxonomy (NCBI): domain Eukaryota; kingdom Metazoa; phylum Arthropoda; class Arachnida; order Araneae; family Salticidae; genus Maratus; species Maratus michaelseni. The sequence continues at coordinate 443,771,516 of OZ007589.1, read as the reverse complement.
TAAAATAAATTTATTTTTGTTAAATATATTAACAAAAGTTTGCATTGTTCTTTAACAATACAAAGGTGATATAAGTGTATTAAAGAGTTCTTTCCCTCTTCAATTTGACTCTTAAAAATCAGTTTTAATGCTTTTATTTTTTCAAATGTATTAATAATTTATTTTACTAGAAGATTTAAATATATATCCTCAATTTTGAGAAACTTCTATAAATCGAATTTCAGTTTTCAAATGACACTTATATACCTTTCACCTATTAATGAAAAAAAAATCACAATGACTAGTACAGTGTTCAATAGAGAGCTAAGTAAAAAATAAGTATCGCTCAGAAATGGCCGAAACAAATACATTCAACTAGCCAATGCACTTACCAAAATTTCTTGTTTTGAGCTTTAGGTGTAACCAAGACCATTATTTTTTATGAAAATCAGTGCAAAAATTTATTAAATAGAGATATTCAATATAGATATATATATTCAATAGAGAGCTAAGTAAAAAATAAGTATAGCTCAGAAATGGCCGAAACAAATACATTCAACTAACCAATGTACTTTCAAAAATTTCTTGTTTTGAGCTTTAGGTATAACCAAAACCATTATTTTTTATGAAAATCAGTGCAAACGTTTATTAAATAGAGATATTCAATATAGATATATATATTCAATAGAGAGCTAAGTAAAAAAAAGTATCGCTCAGAAATGGCCGATACAAATACACTCAACTAACCGATGTACATACAAAAATTTCTTGTTTTGAGCTTTAGGTATAACCAAAACCATTATTTTTTATAAAAATCAGTGCAAACGTTTATTAAATAGAGATATTCAATATAGATATATATATTCAATAGAGACCTAAGTAAAAAACAAGTATCGCTCAGAAATGGCCGAAACAAATACATTCAACTAACCAATGTACTTACAAAAATTTCTTGTTTTGAGCTTTAGGTATAACCAAAACCATTATTTTTTATGAAAATCAGTGCAAACGTTTATTAAATAGAGATATTCAATATAGATATATATATATTCAATAGAGAGCTAAGTAAAAAATAAGTATAGCTCAGAAATGGCCGAAACAAATACATTCAACTAACCGATGTACTTACAAAAATTTCTTGTTTTGAGCTTTAGGTATAACCAAAACCATTATTTTTTATGAAAATCAGTGCAAACATTTATTAAATAGAGATATTCAATATAGATATATATATTCAATAGAGAGCTAAGTAAAAAATAAGTATTGCTCAGAAATGGCCGAAACAAATACATTCAACTAACCAATGTACTTACAAAAATTTCTTGTTTTGAGCTTTAGGTATAACCAAAACCATTATTTTTTTATAAAAATCAGTGCAAACGTTTATTAAATAGAGATATTCAATATAGATATATATATTCAATAGAGAGCTAAGTAAAAAAAAAGTATCGCTCAGAAATGGCCGATACAAATACATTCAACTAACCGATGTACTTACAGAAATTTCTTGTTTTGAGCTTTAGGTATAACCAAAACCATTATTTTTTATGAAAATCAGTGCAAACGTTTATTAAATAGAGATATTCAATATAGATATATATTTTCAATAGAGACCTAAGTAAAAAATAAGTATCGCTCAGAAATGGCCGAAACAAATACATTCAACTAACCAATGTACTTACAAAAATTTCTTGTTTTGAGCTTTACGTATAACCAAAACCATTATTTTTTATGAAAATCAGTGCAAACGTTTATTAAATAGAGATATTCAATATAGATATATATATTCAATAGAGAGCTAAGTAAAAAATAAGTATAGCTCAGAAATGGCCGAAACAAATACATTCAACTAACCGATGTACTTACAAAAATTTCTTGTTTTGAGCTTTAGGTATAACCAAATCAATTATTTTTTATGAAAATCAGTGCAAACGTTTAATAAAACGACAACACGAGATTCACTTTTATCAGAATCAATAAACTATGATGGATTTATAAGAAAATACTAAGAAATTCTCTTTTCTAAGCTAGTAACAAATTGCAGTGTCTGGGAATTTATTGATTTTAATTCGCAATCAAAAAAAGAGATTCAACCGTGTGTAGTTTCAGTGATTTGTAGATTCTGTATTAGGTTCAACGATATATGAATTTTGAACACTTATATTTTGTTATATTCGTAGTTATGATTTTAAAATGCAAGTTGCTTTATTCAAACTAGATCTCAGTCATGCTAAAATGTTGTTAACTTGAAAACATTCTATATATTTTGAAATGTCTGCATTATTTTCACTTAGACTATCCAAATGCTACAACTAAGTAAGTCGGAACAAATAATGAAAAGTTTCATAAATTAAAGAAATTTATTAAACAATCGTGATAGAAAAATAAACAGAAAACCCGAATGCTAAAAATCATCAAATAATCAGTAATTTTTATATTTTTTCCATACTAGATTACATCAATTTTGTTTATGAACGACTCAGATTTCGTTTGAAATTTTTTGTAGAAATATATTAAACTAAACCTACATACATTATGACATGAATATCCGAACTATTACTTCAGTTCGTGTAAAAACAGTTAAAAATGGAAAAGTGCCGTTTTAATTAGTATAAATTTCCTTAACGTCGAATGGGATTTAGTTTGTCATAAAGAGACATCTGATAAATGCTTGAAAGCGTCAGGTATTTAAGCATAAATATAACATTAATTTATGTACTTTATTACTTTTCTTTTGCATCATAGACTTTAAACATAACTCGCATTCGAAAATGACGACTAAAAACAAGCGCAAACAAAAGTCCTAAGAACATCAATTTAGTCTACATGAATGGCAAATAAAAACAATTCTTATGAATTCAAACATTTACAAATGTTTGACTTCACACGCGATGACACATCGCTTGCGACTGATTTTGGGCAATAAAACAATAAAACATCCCATGAAGTCAATCTAGAGTCTGACGATTAATTTTTTTTTTGTTATAGTATATACCATAGTATATACCTTAGTTTTCTACTATATACCTTAAATCTTTTATATCCCAAGAGACAAAAACTCATTATTTTATGTTAGGGGGACCACAACAATCATGAAAATACTAAATGGCTGTAGGAAAGAACATTACCATGGTTTTCTCATCGTACACGTACCTCGTACACCAACCTCGTATACATACCTCGTACTGGTACTCGGCGTATGTAGCGTTTGAAAATAAACAAAGAATCTAGACATGGCCAGTGCCACTAAGAAAGTGTAACAGCGTTTTCCAAGCCAAAGTACTGGTCATAATAAAATCTGCAGAATGAGGTAACACCGCAGGACGAAATTACAGTACCCGTACGGACTGCATTTCAGCAATACAAGATCTAAGAAAACCATATCACATAGAGAGCACAATAGAAAAAATGAAGCCGTCTATAACTTAACCCTCTGTCCAGCAAAAAAGCCAAATTCTAATGTTTTTTTCCTGTATTTTATTTTAAATGCTAAACAAAGGTGATTATTCACAAATTATATAAAAAACTTAATTATGTATACGAATGTAATTCTCTAAGTATAAATCATTAATCAATGTATTAAAACAACAACATCTATACAATTATATTAATTTAAATAATGCTTATATTGCAGTGAAATCTGGAGTATTATCACAGACGTGTCAGTCAGAGGGTTAAATAATAGATTTAAAATAATATGGGTAAATGATCATCACATAGGCATTCAAGGAAATGATCACGCAGGCGAACACTATGACGGTGACCAATCACCAAGCACACATAAATCCACATAAAGCAATTCCCTAATACAGAGAAAAACCAGTTTGAAACATTAAAAGAACTCTCAAAGAACTAACACTTAAACAGTAAAATTTCAAGTATAACTATGGGGTCAGAGGGTGTATAAAACACAGATACTTCCCGAAAGTATACATACACAGATTACTAAACTGCAAAATTATTATTTTTTACAGGTCACGGTGCCTTCCAGGCATACCTACTGCGATTCCCACAGATGGATTCACCGGATCGTGAGTATGGAATGCCAAGAATTTCTAAACAATACCCCAGATACTGCCCGCTCAACCAAGCATACCATCTGGTCGGCAAGAGAACAAGCAATGTGCAAATTTTGGCATAAGCAGCTAGCTCAAAACATTCTCGTACAATCAAAAGGCAAAATAGTGATCAGATGGTTAATTGAGAATATAGACTATATCGCACACTAAGTAAAAAGTCCCTCGCGCCATATATGATTCCTTGGGATTGCACCAAGCTCCGAAAAGAAAATGGAAGAAGGAAAAAGGCAGTGTAAGAACATTCTTATATTGCACAAATATATATATATATATATATATATATATATATATATATATATATAAAGACGCGAAAAAAGACGCTTATGTACATTATTAAATCGTCTATAGCAGAATGGACGTCTTTTAAAGATCAACTGATGCCTCTTGAGCTCAATCACAATTAACATAATGAATTTGAACAAAGTGATAGCAGTTATCCTAAATAATAAAATGAACAAATGGTCATCGTGTCATGTCACAAGGAAATAATCAACGTAATAAAAGCATCATTATAGTGAAAACAGCCGTCTTTGATAAAAAGACGAATAATTGCCCACACAACAAGGATCAATTCAAAAATGTAAAAATATTCAAATAAATGGGACGAAAATCATATAAATGTTTAACACTCATCACAGAGACAGCCACACATGAACGTGTCAACAAAAGCAAAACTAATATTTAAGAGTAAGAGATAAAGGGACCAGCGTTTCTCATCAAAATTTTCAGAGCGAGTACCAGCTGATCCAGGCGCTTTGTGCGAGTGCTGCGCATGAGTTAGTTCTCCCCCCCCCATTTCTCTTCGTTATTATTTTTTTTGTCTGCCAATTTAACAAAGTTAAATAGAAACCATAAACCGGCAAACAAAGAAAAAAGTAGCAAGTCATTAAGGAGCACTGCAGCGATACCGACAAGGCTCTTGTCAGGTGGAAGGTGATCAGGTGAATATTACCCCACAACTAGATACTAACTCGTTTAGCTATGCATGCATTCATGCCAGGCAGGTAGGGGGCTGGTCAGCGGTATATATAAAACAAACAATAAATATGTATATTTTTGGAGTTTACTTTAGGGAACCGTTCCTAGTGCTACACGTACAGCTTCAACGTAATTTGTAGTTTCGCACTCTCAGTGTCATCTTGTGATTTAAAAAAGTCCATCCGGCTCAGTCGGAAGATTTTTTTGATTTCTATGCTTTTTTTCTCTCATTTTGCTGTACATATATCAGATTTAATACAAATTAAACAAATTGGTTCTAAGTTCGTTATTATGGCGAGAAGATAATTTGTAGGAAATTTTTAATGTAGCTTACCAAATGTAATTGAATGTATATGAGACAATTATATGTAAATGTTAAAAAATTCTTGAAATCAAAAAAATGTTCATTTGTTACAATATTATTCGGACACTCAAACGGGATTCAAACAAACATCATGAGATGGAAGACGTCGGAATTTTGTGACGACAATGTTGAAATATTTAATTGCTTTTAACACAAAATACACATACTTTAACACGTACAAAATACACATACTTTAACACGTACAAAATACACGTACTTTACAGTAAGTTAACAACATAAAAATTTAAATGAGACAAAAAGCCACGTGTTTAAATAGTGCCTACATTTTTATCATAATTAAAATTGCACAGGGTAAAATGCATTTGTAAATTACGTAAACTATCCAGTCCTACAATGAGTGATATACTACTACGCGTTTAGGTTCAAATCAGTTAAAAATACTAATATTTAATTAAAAAATATTGCAGACTGTCGAAGCACAAAGTTAGATGTGTTGTGGGAAATTTGTAAATTAGACAGTATTGTGCGGCGGGGCTTAAAATGGAGGCCTTATTCCAAATGGGATAAAAACTTTTATTCGACTAAATATAAATTAGGCAGATGATAAAAGGGGGGATTTTTAAATTTAAAAGTATTTTTTCTGGGTTCTACTAGAAGCTATGTATGTGACGCTTCATTCAAGTCAGTCAAAAAATGTAGATTTTTTAGTAAAGAAAATAGACACAAACATTGACATATGAGGGGGTTAGAATGACAGTGGCGTAAGTCACAATTTAGTGATTTGAAAAATGGAGGGTTTTGTGAAACTTTCGTTGCATTGAGTGGTTCAAATTGTTTTGCCCTCTAGCGACTCCCTAAGGAGATAGTTTTTGTCCATGTTTGTTGGTTGCACGATAATGGCGTATTTGTGTTATGATAAGTTATTTTGACTTTTCATCTACTAATCTCCTTTATTTGAAGTGTAAACTTTTGAAATAACAAACTTTCCTTCTATATTGTTTACTTTGATTAATTTACCTGCATAAATTGTCTCTATTTAAGTGTATCCTTTCCATTTTCTGTTTCGGTGGGCGGTTCCCGTTGTCGTTTGTTTTGGTGGCCATTGTTGGTAGAGTTAAGTTGTGTTGTTTTTTTTCTTCTGCTGCTTATCTGGTAATTTTGCGAATTGCGTTCTGTGGTCTATGCTTGCGTGGTTTATTAGAGTGCCTTTCTGTTTTGCGTTGCACATAATCTTGGATTGGTGATTTTACGTATTCTGTATTTTATGTTATAGTAGTAACTTTGGTTACTTGTCACATGGTGTTCGCTTTCGCGGCCTAGGCAGCTGGCTTAGTATTTAATTTGTCCTTTTTAGAAGAGTTTGTACAGTCACGTGGTTTGTCTCGAGTGCCTCTGTTTTCGAGGATTCTGTTTGGTCACGTGTTTTGGTGCTCGTTGTATTGTGACGTCACTGAGTTATAGGGTTTAGTGCCGGCTCCCTTCTGTACATTAATTCGTTCAGCTTTGTTTTTGTTTTGTTTTTTCTGCGCTGATTGGTTCGAGATTATTTGTTTTGATTAATTTCGGTTATTGGGGTTGTTTTCATCGGATAATTACATCATTGCTTTTTTGGCGCTGCTACTGGTGTGGTTGGGTATAATTTAGTGGTTTTGGTACTGTTGGTTGTTGTATGTTCGATGCCTTTGCTTATCTTTGTCTTTGGTTAATTGGATCATATTATTCGGTTAATTGAATCTTTGTATTTTTAGTAGGCTTTTTGAGATTATCAGAGTTTTATTATGGAGGATGTGGAGAAAGCTATTTCAGAGGTGGCTTCGGATGACTTCGCCACACAGGTTGTCAAGCTTCATGCAAAAATTTATGGATACTTGGAGGATAAGAAATCGAGAAGTGGTCAAGTAACACAGCTAGTTTGTGCAGCTTCGAAACGAATTTTGGACTACTTAGCTTTTAAGTCACTGGAAGTGTATAAGAGGAATATTGTTCTGGAGACCCAACTGGAAGAATCGAAAGCTAGTCGACAGATGTTGGAGGAACTGGCGCAGCGAATAACAAGAAAATCGGAGGGCTCACGTGACGTGATTGGCGAGAGTAATGAGAGCGCAGCTGTTGAAAAGAAGGAGGACTTCCCTGTGATAGTGAGTATGGCCGATGACAAACAGGACGTTGATGAGATAAAGAAAAATATCAGAAACATTTGTCGTGATGGTAATGTGACCCCTTTGCCTAGGGAAGGGATAGTAACCAAGAGTAAACAAGTGATTTTAAAGATGCGGAACAGGTATGAAACAGAGCAATTAACTGAAGTATTGAGTGCGGCGGAATCATTGAGGAATAAAGTTAGGGTGAATGGTCCTTTGCGTAGACGGCAACGCTTGCTGATCCTCAGTGTTGACCCAGACGTTGTGGAGGCGGAGGTAGAGAATGCTGTACGAAAAGCGCTGGAGGATGTGGTTCCTGAGGGGAGCATGGCGAAAAGATTGTCTGTTAAACTGAGAGAACCACATATGGACCAAGGGGCCAAGGAAATACTTCAAGAAATATATGATAAATCTGGGTTGGATATTCGAATAATAAAGAAAATGAAAACAAAGAATAATAGATCTAACTGGTTGATTGCTGCAGAATAAAAGAATCTGCATAGATTTTGATCGCTATCGAGTTGTGGAATTTGTATCCATCATTCGATGCTACAAATGAAAGGCCTTTGGCCACTTTGCGAACGAGTGTAAGGGTGAAGTTCATTGTGCAAAGTGTTCTGGAGACCATGTTATCAGAGAGTGCAAATCGGAACAAGTGCGATGTTATAACACCTATTTTGAGAACTCACAGGCCGATTGTGAACACAGGGCTGACTCTCCCGATTGTCCTACTTACAAGCAGGTTAGATTCACAAGCAGGTTAGATTAAAAGCAATTCCCTCGCGGAGCTAAGGGCGCCGCTTCAAACGTGGTTCATTGTTCTGGTATTAATGTTTTGCAAATTAACCTTCATCATTGTAAAGAAGCAAACGATAATCTTGGTCAGTATGTTCTGGATGAGGGTGTCGATATAGTCCTTGCCCAGGATCCTTATTTTTTCAATGGCTCTGCCTCTGGCATTCCTCAGCATTGGCCCTCATATTTTTCTATTAATAACTCTGCTGCTATATTTATTACTAACAGGGATTATACTGCATTACAAAATTTGGTTCTAGATAATAGTGTTTTCGTTTCGATAAAGTTCTCTAAAGGTGTGATTTTTATCGGGTCACAGTACTCGCCTCCCTCGGGAGACATAGATAAAGACTTCCAGGATTGGAATAACGTTTTTCCGGATATGGGAAACGTAATCGTAGGTGGATACTTCTACGTGCCTTTGCTTGACCTGGGTTATAGTCGAGAGAATGAACGAACTGAAGCTCTTCTAGAACATCTTGCAATTACGAATTTGAGTATATTAAATGATATTGATGCACATCATACTTTTACTCAAGGTAGCTTGAAGGGAAGACCAGATTTAACTTTGGGGGGTCTTGAGATAATTCATCATGTAACCAACTGGCATGTAGATGTTAACAAATTTTCTTTTAGCGATCACAAATACATCCATTTTAAATTAGATTTTGAACCTGCAATTATTGAAAATACACGTTACAAAACTAAAAATAAGAGTTTTCGTAGATTTAATCGAATTCTCGCAACGTATAAAAGAACCTGGATGGATGATCTTTTAAGAATTCGTAGTTCAAAGGACCTTCATGATTAGATGGTGAACTTTCAACAAATACTAACAGATACATTAGACAGATGTTTTCGCAAGGGAAGTATCTCTTACAAGCCAAAGATTACTTGGTACACGCAAGACTTACGTGCTGAAAGGAATCGTGTTAATGCGCTATACAAACGCTGGACTCGTAACCTGGACGTGGTGGCATACAGAGATCTATATGTTCTTCGACGGAATAATTATAAAAAGATGGTAAGAAAAGCTAAAAAAGAATCTTGGCTGAGATACTGTGAAAGAACGAACGAGTCCTTTGGTAACTTATACAAATATATATCAAAGAAATCCTTACGTCATACCGATTTGGAAGAGTCCGAAGTATTTCATACTTATGATAATGTTGCAGAGGATTTGATGAGGGAACATTTTGGAACAGACAGAGTTCCCGTGCAGATTCACGAATTTATATCGGATGTTGATATGGAAACTGATCCCACATTCGTTAAAGTTTCTCACAGAGAAATTAAATTTGCCATGGATAAACAATCAATAAATAAAGCTCCTGGACCCGACGGAATAGATGCGATAGTGACAAAGAATATTTTTAAATACTTCTCAGAGTTATTAAAGGCGTATTTTAATAAGTGTCTGGCCCTTGGACATTTTCCGAATATATGGAAGCGAGGCTATGTTGTATTCTTTAGAAAAAGGAACAAAGACCCATCGTCTCCTAGGGCCTATCGACCTATTACACTTTTGTCAATCCTGGGTAAAGTGCTTGAGCGAATTATTAAGATGCGAGTAACAATCCCTCTTGAGATAGAAAATTATTTTGACCCGGATCAAGACGGATTTAGAGAGGGTTGTTCAACTATTACAGCTCTGCAGAAATTAAAATCCATTGTTAATCAATTATTAAGTAATAAGAAATATTGCGCAATGACCTCGTTAGACATAGAGTGTGCATTTGATAATGTTAGTTGGAGTACCATCTCAAATATAATTGATAATTTGCCTATTCCAATTTATTTAAAGTGCATTTTGAAAAATTATATTTCAAACCGTTATATTGGGTCTCGTTTCACTAATGGCGTTAGATGGTTTAGGCTGTCCCAGGGCTGCCCTCAGGGTTCATGCATTGGCCCCTTATTGTGGTTGATCATTGCAGATATTATCTTGAAAAGATATAAGACTAATGCAGATTATATTATCTCGTACGCCGATGATTTCGTTATTTTCGAGGCAGCTGACACTCGTAGAGGATTGGAAGACAGAATGAATTATATTATAAATTTATTCGCAGGTATCTGTGATCTTTTGAAGTTATCCCTTAGTGCTCAAAAGTGTGTATCAATGATGTTCGGTCGTTTTTGTTTGGAAAGCAGAAGACCAATTTTCAAACTTAACAATAGATCAATTCCGGTGGAAGATAATATCAAATATCTAGGATTTGTTCTGGATTCTAGGTTTAACTGGCTAACTCATTTAGATTATGTCAGAGATAATATAAGGAATTTTTTAATGGATATAAAGAAAACCGGATGTCGAGATCGTGGATTGAATGCTTCTTTGCGGAAGATATGGTATTATGCTGTACTTAAAAAAAGAATATGCTACGGTTGGGAAGTTTGGATCGGGGATTTGAAATCTCATGGATTGCGAAGACTAAGTTCCTGCCAAAGACTGGCCCTTTTCTCAATTGTAAGAGCATACAGAACCGCCTCAACGGATGCTTTATGCATTGTCACAGGTGTGCCACCGCTTTACATAACACTACAACAAAATAGTAAAAAATACGATGTTATGAATGGTAATGGTCAAATGAAAATTGAAGATGTTGTAGTTGTAAATTCTGATAAGATGAGAAATTTGAAGACATTTGATTTCCCTAACTTTAACCAATTAAAAAATCTCTTTTTTGTTCAAGCTGTAACGAACATAGTCCCTGACTCTGCTAATATAATAATTTATACTGATGGTTCAAAGATGTTGGAGGGAGTTTTGGCTGCATTTACAGTGTCATTCAAGAATGACTTCATTTTTGACTTCAGTATACAGACGCATCGGTTTAACTCAATATTTCAGGCCGAACTATTGGCAATCCTGCACGCAATTAAATGGTACGGGAACTCAGATTATAAAGAGGCTATCCTGTATACAGACAGTCTGCCTGTATACAGGTGTATAGTGCTGAATCGTGCTTTTCCAAAAAATCAAATTATATGTGATATTTTTAATTTGTTATATGATAATGAGGATAAGATCCTACACTTGGGATGGATAAAAGCGCATGTCGGCCTTTACGGAAATGAAAGGGCAGATACATTAGCCAAGAGTGTCATTACATCTGGCAATGCTGACCTTGTAGCAAGGATTCCATTCGCAATATCTCTTCTCACTAGAGAGGTTAAACGTAACATATTATGCACGTGGCAGAAACATTGGCAAGATTCAGATACTGGACGCCTTACATATGATATTTTTAAAAAGGTTAATCCTGATTTTGTTTGTTCTAAACAAGTAATTTTGTATTTTATTACTGGCCACGGGAGCTTCCCCTCGTACCTTTATAAAATAAAAAAGAGAAATAATGATCGATGTGAATGTGGCTCTTGTGGTGATGTCAAACATTATCTAGTTGGCAGATGCCCCATAATGAAGTTCCATTTTGATTTTCAAAAAAATTATACTTTAAGTCAAAACATCATTAGAGTTCTTTTTTCACAAAACAATTACAGAAAACTTAGTGAAAATTATAACATATTAAATGAAAATTTCTCCTTTATTAGATACAGGTTCTAGACGTTTAGAACTAGTTTATTCAGCAACCAGTGTGTTAACCATAGCTTTTGAATAGTAGACTTTTGGACTTTCCTGCATAATAGTGTCTTCATGCTAATTCTTGTACCAAGGCATATTGTACTTCTTCCTGTTTGTTAAAGTTCTGGGAACGTTATTATGAGTTTGTGCATTTCGGATTAGTGTTATTTTATTAGTTACAGCATAGTTTTAGAGAGCTTGTGTATTTTAGGATTCAGTTTGTGTTTTTAGGATTTTAATTAGTTTATTTTAGTATATTGTTATATATATGTGTATGTATTTGTATGTGTGTGTGTTTGTGTGTATGTGTGTGTATATGTATGTATGTGTATGATATATATATATATGTATATATATTTTTGGTTTTTACTGTGAGCGTATTTTGTATATGTGATTGTTGTTCTTGGCCGATTTTGGCGCCTGGGTTTTTGCTGTATAGAGGTGGGTGTTTTACCGCCTGGACATTAGTCCATATGCCTACCGGCTGGCGTCCAGGTTGGGTGTCCTAGCGACTCCCTAAGTGAACGATGACTTACTTGACTGGCACATTGAACAGAAATAAATACACGTTCAGTAAAAATATGTTTATGTCGATTTTCAAAATTTTTGACTTACTCCACTGTCATTATAACCCTCTCATATATATATATATATATATATATATATATATATATATATATATATATATATATATATATATTATCATATTTACATATATATATATTATCCGCAAAAACAACAGTTTTGAGTCCACTGTTGGGAGTAAGTCGCCACTAGATTTCCTATTTACCCCAGTCATATTCTTCATTTCGTCACACTGTATTACACGAGGTCGTCTTCTTGGTCTGTTTACATTTCTAGGATAAAACTATAGGGTGTTTTCACTCATCTAGTGTCTTGACTTCTTGCAATGTGTACAGACCATTTCCAGTTCATTTTAATCCTTTATTTTTCTGTATAATGTCAATATACAGGTTATTCATTTTTTGTTTAATCTAGTTATGCCTACATCTTTCCATACTTAGCTTTATATATATATGTATATATATATATATATATATATATATATATATATATACAGAGAAAGAGAGTTTTCGAGCTCTCAAAATAGTACATTGGTGTAAACCATAAAGTATTATGAGCTTAACTATAAAGTCTATGAAAATACATATTTCAAGATAATTCACATGAATTATTCAAAATATATGATTTAAAAATTATGTGTTACAATATTTTCAAATAATCATTAACTAAAGCTTTAGAAATAGACATGTCTTTATTTAAAAAAAAAAAAAAAAAAAAACGTGTTTTGCCGAATTCTTGTTAGTTGACAAACTACATTCATCAGATAGCTCAGGATATTTCTGAGTAGATAGATCTAATAATTATTGAAATGACGCTTGGTTTCAATCCACTAAATTTCCATTCAACTTTTCATTCAATTGATGTAGATTTAAGTGTTCAATCTTCTTATTATATAAAAATATCGTAATAATTATTCCATTAGGGTATGATTATAAAACCACGATTTTTATTGGACCAGTTTTCATACACACTGATATTTCTTGTATTTAATTAATTAAGAATCAAATAACATTTTTTAAAATTGCAATTTTTAAAGTACCGTTTATGCATGTCTACTGCGTATAACAATATAAATTGAACTATTTACAAATAGGATCATTTTTAAGTGTTTTGTATATATATTGTTGTTTTGGGTGTTTTATGTTAATGTGACGTACACAGGGAAGGTCTGCTTTATTTTGCAACTTTAACTAAGAATCTACACTAATAGAATTTCAAACATAAGTCTGGTTTAATATTTAAAGACTGGTGGATAATTATATCCATTAGAATTTGGGTAATTGCAGAAAATTCGTTCATAGCTTTATGAATGTCTTAAAAATAGCCACCATTCCCATCCATGTGTTTTTTACTGCAGTTTCTAAAACGATTGTTTGCGGTTTCTTCGCTTATTGTATTCCTATATACTTTTTAACGCACAATATCCAGTTTTACCTTAAGAGAATGTGTATCGGAATTCTAGCCGTACAAATTCCCTTTTAAATTAAAGAAATCAATTTTATTGTGGGACATATCCGTATTAAGCATGATTTACATAATAATGTTATATGTTTGAATAATTTCAGATATTTGTAAACTAGAAAAAATAAAGTAAAAAAAAATAAAATTATAACTTTTAATTATAAACATTTATTAGAAGATAGTAAGCATGGAGATATCTTAAAAACGAATTCATTTGCTTCCTAAAAGGTAAGTATTTCAACCATTAACAATAGATGGCTGATCAAACGCGGTCAAAACTGGTATATCCGGTTTTACTCGATTATACATTTTTATTATCCTACTTTCCTCTTGACTAGTTTATATAAGACGCTGGTCAATTTCTCTTAACGAACTTTTAATCAAACAAAATATTGACATTCCATAATTCACTCTTATATTTTAACAGAATAATAAGGCTACTATAATTTGTGATTCGTGCCAATATACACGTCAGGACACGTCGCCCTTACAATTATCTTTTTACGCATGAAGGTTTCGCTATGGTACTCCATTGTGAAATTTGGTAATTTTTAAAATTCAATATTTTAAAAACGGCATAATCATTAGATTTGAAATTTATATCAAGAAAAATACATTTTTTTTACCTTTCAAACGCAGTTTGTCTAACAATTTTCTGACAAATACTTTTCGAGCTATTAATTTTTTTCAGTAACTTCAAATGTTTCATTTTCCAAGATTAATCTGTGGCAACAATTAGTGAAAAACCCAGTCGTCATTAACGCATAACTTTTTATTAAAGAGGCTGTTGGAGCAGGGATTGTCACCATCAATTTGCCACCATCACTTTTGAAATTGGTTCTGTAGTTCCAGAGATTCCATAGGAATCGTAATTTAGAATGTTTTTAGAACGTTTTTCGCTTATTTCACTCTTTTAAATTTCGATTTTTTTTATTTGTTCTTAGAGAGTATTTACATATTATAAGTAGCTACAATGCCAAATTTCAAATTTCTAGCTCCTTCAGTATACAAAAAATCGCAATTTTAGAACGTTTTTCGCTCTTGCACCCCTCTGGGATTAATGGCACCGACATAAAATATAGCCTATGTTGGAGCAGGGATTGTCACCATCAATTTGCCTCCATCACTTTTGAAATCGGTTCTGTAGTTCCAGAGTTTTCATAGAAATTGGAATTTAGAATGTTTTTAGAACGCTTTTTGCTTATCTCACCCTTTTAAATTTCGATTTTTTTTTGTTAGAGAGCATATACATCTTATAAGTAACTACAATGCAAAATTTCAAATTACTAGCTCCTTCAGTATGAAAAAAATCGCAATTTTAGAACATTTTTTGCTCCCGCAACCCCCTGGGGTTAGTGGCATCGACATAAAATATAGGCTATGTTGGAGCAGGGGTTGCCACTATCAATTTGCCACCTTCACTTTTGAAATCGGTTTGGTAGTTCCAGAGATTACCCCCTACAAACAAACAAACAAACAATCTTTACTCCTTTATAATGTTAGTATAGATAGATATAATATAAAGAAATCAATTTAAGCATAACGTTGAAGAAAAACAATTAATAAGTATATATATATATATATATATATATATATATATATATATATATATATATATATATATATATATATATAGTATTTATGCTATATTTAATTAACTTTAACCGATGCATTAAATTTATATAAATATTTTCCTCAATCAGATTACAGGAACTCTATTTGCATATAGATTGTTCTTAGCTATAAATCAAACAAACTTTGTTTGAATAACGGATAAAGATTATAGTTCAAATGTACTCTGCTTAAAAAACACGGTTTGCTCTTCTATCTTATTTTTTAGTCTGTATCAGTTAACATAACTGGCGTTTGTTTTGAAAGATTAATGGTGAAAGTTTTTTCCCCATATTTATTTTATGTAACTTTAAAAACATGTCCTTTTCAGTGTATTAAGATGATTTTAAGCTATAAAGTATAATTTCTGACTATTTAATATCGTGATCTCAGGTTTATACGTTATTACATAACCGCAGAATTCAAATACATTCTTACAATAATTTATTTGAAATAGTAAACGTGTAATACATATTACGCAATAAACTATAACTAATTTCGTTTTAAAAGTAATGTTCTAAAATCTACATTATACTCTGAAAGGGACAATATATTAGTTTTCTAGAATAAGACAAAAGCAGTAATTAACAAACGGTTCTTAGAACATTCAACATTCTGCATGAAGTCTGAATTCTGCCTTTAATAATAGATGAAATTAATAATTTTTAATGGGATTTTAATTTTATAAAGGATTTATAAGTCCTTAATTTATAAATAAAGGACGAATATTTATAAATAAATATTATTCATATAATACGAATGGTTCAGAAGATTAAAGAATACACACTAATTTTAGAGTACATAAATAGTTAGGAGATATTGAAAAATTAGCTAAAATTAAAATTATTAAGCAGGCACCTCTATAATATATATATATTTATTTATTTAGTTATTTATTTATTTATTTATAAATATGTGTCCTTTATTTGAAGCGCGTTTTAAAAACGAAAAAGGACATGTGTATTTGCATTATATGCGCAAAAGGAGAGAATATTTAAATTTGTACAGTGAAAATACTTCGTTTATGCTTCTGGATATAAAAAATATATCTTCTATATATGATTCCACTCACGTTTAAAGGAATTCAAATTTTCTTCATTTGGCTTCAATGAGGAAAGTACAGAACTAGAAATAAACAACTTGCGCAGTTGTGATGCGTAGTAACTCAGGGTAAAATATTACTGAGTTTGATATGACGGCCTCTTTATCTTTTGACATATCTTTCTTTAATTTACCCACCTATGCAAAAAATTTTAGCCTTCCGGCCAAAATTAGGTATGTAGATAAATGGTACAGCTACAATTTAAGGTAAGTGGCATACTTCTAGCTTCATTATTACTTAATTTATGAGCGAATTAGTAAATTCGCTCTTGTCCTGTGCTCTCTGTCTGCCTTAATTATACAGTTATAATTTTAATTTCTAATTTATGCATAGTAATTTAACTTCAATCATTTCAAAACTTTAATACATTGTAGTACTAGCCTTTCTCAGCAATAATTCATCGTCCTCTTAAACTTATCTTTAATACTTTGGCCCTAATTAAGCATTTTAATTATTCCCTCGACCACGTGGAAATGCCTAGGCCTGCTAAATTCAAAGTCATGGGGTTATCTATTAGGATAAGTATATCTTAGCATCTATTGGGTCTGCCAACTTGGCATGAGGGTCGAAGCAACCACGTGATCGGGCTTAGGTCCCACCGAGTCATTCTTGGTGTTGGGAACTGGGGCTCGTGCTGCTGGCTGCGGCGAGCGTTTGGGTTTGCGCGTCTGGGCATTGTTCCCAGACTGATTAATTAGCAATTAGCTAATGAGGGGACTCTAACTTTTTCATAGAAATCTCTTCTTTTTGTTCATCTTTTAAAATATTCGCGGTCCTGCTTGTATTT
Organism: Maratus michaelseni; assembly: GCA_963931845.1. Taxonomy (NCBI): domain Eukaryota; kingdom Metazoa; phylum Arthropoda; class Arachnida; order Araneae; family Salticidae; genus Maratus; species Maratus michaelseni. Next base: position 443,754,084 of record OZ007589.1, on the reverse strand, counting down.
TTAATTTTTTTTATTTTTCATTGTATCGTCAGCATACTTAATTTAAATTCTTTTTTCACAGCTTTTAGCAGGTTTTAGTAAAACTTAGTCATATTTTTCGACTTTTTTCGTCTTTTCTCATTTTTTAGTAAAACTTAGTCTGATTTTTCACTTTTTTTTAAAAAATTTCAAAAATTTTCTTCTTCGACCCCCCCAACTCGGTTAACACACTTAATAACCTATTTCATTTCATTAGTTTTAATATTTTTTTTTAATTCAAATTTTTTTTTCGAGTACGGCATTTTTTTTTCTTTTGCCGGAGCTCGGCTACTCCATGCCGCACCTACCGTCGACCCAGGGTCAGCGCCGAACACTCTCATTTTTAATTTTTCACATAACAGCCAAACTAATCACGCGAATTAAATAAAATTTGGTTTTCCATCTAATTAAACCCTTTTCTATCCCCTTTCATAATTATTTTATTTTTAACATTTTTTTAATTTTTCTCATTTTTGCCGTTTTTCAATGTTCTTCTAATTTCACGGCTTCCCATCATCAGACTTCCCCACAAACTGGTTTCCCAACCCTAATCATTTATTTTTATCATCTCCCAAATTATTAAATTTTTTCCATCATTATTTTCGATTTTTAATTACTTTTAATTTTCAATGTTTACGTTTTTCACAGAGTCATAATTCCGATACTTTCAGCCCCATCCCAATTTAACTAACTTTTTCATTAATCATATAAACATATCTTAATTTTCACACAAGCATTTATTTTTACTTAATTTTAATTTTTAAATTTTTGTTGATTTTTTGCCTAAGTTTATTTCTCATGCGAAATTTCATCTAACTCCAGACCCCTCTTCGATTTCTTTTAAGTTCTCAGAACACGAGAACACAAAACTCTGTCAAATTTTCAACTTTTTCCTAATTTTTTTTTAGAGTCCAAATGGTTTTTTGGACTCTAACTAATTTCCACACCATAATCCCCTTTTATTTTTAAGTTTGTTTTTTTTTTTCTCGAGTACGGCAAACTTCATTTTCACCGGAGCTCGGCTACTCCATGCCGCACCTACCGTCGACCCAGGGTCAGCGCCGAACACTCATTTTTTTTTTTTTTTTTTTTTTTTTTTTTTTTTTTTTTTTTTTAATTTTCCACATAACAGCCAAACTAATCACGCGAAATAAATAATACTTGGTTTTCCATCTAATTAAACCCTTTTCTATCCCCTTTCATAATTATTTTATTTTTAACATTTTTTTAATTTTTCTCATTTTTGCCGTCTTTCAATGTTCTTTTAATTTCACGGCTTCCCATCATCAGACTTCCCCACAAACTGGTTTCCCAACCCTAATCATTTATTTTTTTCATCTCCCAAATTATTAAATTTTTTCCATCATTTTTTTCGATTTTTAATCACTTTTAATTTTCAATGTTTACGTTTTTCACAGAGTCATAATTCCGATACTTTCAGCCCCATCCCAATTTAACTAACTTTTTCATTAATCACAAAAACATATCTTAATTTTCACACAAGCATTTATTTTTAACTTAATTTTAATTTTTAAATTTTTGTTGATTTTTTGCCTAAGTTTATTCTCATGCGAAATTTCATCTAACTCCAGACCCCTCTTCGATTTCTGTTAAGTTCTCAGAACACGAGAACACAAAACTCTGTAAAATTTTCAACTTTTTCCTAATTTTTTTTTTTAGAGTCCAAATGGTTTTTTGGACTCTAACTAATTTCCACACCATAATCCCCTTTTATTTTTAAGTTTTTTTTTCTCGAGTACGGCAAACTTCATTTTCACCGGAGCTCGGCTACTCCATGCCGCACCTTCCGTCGACCCAGGGTCAGCGCCGAACACTCTCATTTTTTAATTTTCCACATAACAGCCAAACTAATCACGCGAAATAAATAATACTTGGTTTTCCATTTAATTAAACCCTTTTCTATCCCCTTTCATAATTATTTTTTTTTAACATTTTTTTTAATTTTTCTCATTTTTGCCGTTTTTCAATGTTCTTTTAATTTCACGGCTTCCCATCATCAGACTTCCCCACAAACTGGTTTCCCAACCCTAATCATTTATTTTTATCATCTCCCAAATTATTAATTTTTTTCCATCATTATTTTCGATTTTTAATCACTTTTAATTTTCAATGTTTACGTTTTTCACAGAGCCATAATTCCGATACTTTCAGCCCCATCCCAATTTAACTAACTTTTTCATTAATCATAAAAACATATCTTAAATCTCACACAAGCATTTATTTTTAACTTAATTTTAATTTTTTAACTTTTGTTGATTTTTTGTCTGTTTTTTTCATGCGAATTTTCATCTAACTCCAGACCCCTCTTCGATTTCTTTTAAGTTCTCAGAACACGAGAACACAAAACTCTGTCAAATTTTCAACTTTTTCCTAATTTTTTTTTTAGAGTCCAAATGGTTTTTCGGACTCTAACTAATTTCCACACCATAATCCCCTTTTATTTTAAAGTTTTTTTTTTTTTTTTTTTTTTTTTTTCTCTCTCGAGTACGGCAACTTCATTTTCACCGGAGCTCGGCTACTCCATGCCGCACCTACCGTCGACCCAGGGTCAGCGCCGAACACTCTCATTTTTTAATTTTCCACATTACAGCCAAACTAATCACGCGAATTAAATAATACTTGGTTTTCCATCTAATTAAACCCTTTTCTATCCCCTTTCATAATTATTTTATTTTTAACATTTTTTTTAAATTTTTCCCATTTTTGCCGTTTTTCAAAGTTCTTTTAATTTCACGGCTTTCCATCATCAGACTTCCCCACAAACTGGTTCCCCAACCCTAATCATTTATTTCTATCATCTCCCAAATTATAATTTTTTTTTCCATTATTATTTTCGGTTTTTAATCACTTTTAAATTTTCAATGTTTATGTTACCCATTCAAATTTTTAAAATTTTCGTCTTTCACTCCCCTTGCTTCAGTCCTGTCACGGAGACCCTCAATTAGCCCAGACACTTGCAATAACATTTTGCTTTCCTCTGCCCACATCAGCCATTTAGTCCAATTAGCTAATGAGGGGACTCTAACTTTTTCAGCAAAATTCCATTTTATTCAATATTTTAACTTTTACCTTCGCGTTCTAACTTTGCTAATTTGTAGTTCGGTTTTAAACTGTTTCTTCCTTTTTAAATAGTTTTTATTAACTTTTTTATTCATTTCTAAGGTATTTTTATGATGGCACACAAGCCTTTTTTTTTTAAATTTTGCTCAATTTTTTTTTTTTTAATTTTTAGTTTTTGTTAATTTTTTGTCTAAGTTCTACTTCTCATGTTATTTCGTCTAAGTTTTCTCCATGCCAAATTTCTTCAGTTGCCGTCATTTACCTGCATTTTGACATCCCTTCATAGCTAGCCAGCACCATTGACTTGTCACCCCCTTTTGCCTGGACAGGCGGCCCGCAGGTGCCGGCAGTCGGCCGGCTGGTGCAGGCCCCCGTCCCTGCTCTCCCTCATCTCACCTCTTACAATCTTGCTTTAGCTACACACAAATCTCACTACTATTAGCTGTTGTAAACATCAAAACAATTTGCATCCCACTAATATATTCTCAAGCTCATGCCACTCAGCCCTGCCTAACAGGACGCTGGGGTTTCTCTTTTTCTTACTGCACACCTAATATGCTTCTCCCTCTTGCTGCAGACAGAAAGCCTTTTTCCCCACTTTTCAAATTTAGAAGTGTGCCACAAATCCTGTTGCACTATTCATGGATTCACTTGGTCATAAGGCGCGAGTGCCCAATGACCAGTTATCAATTGTTAATTCATTTTCCATTTTTCTACAGTTCCTAAAGAACATCCTAACCTTATTTCTTCAGCACATTCATTAAGACCGAGATGTCACAAAAAGACACGCTGACTTTAGGACATGCCTCTCAACCAGTCCTGATCTCATCAGCATCCAACCCGCCAAAGACCAGCCCAGAAAAAAGACTCACCCGCTCCATGAGCATGAACTCGATCGCATCAGCCAATGAGCAAGACGACTCGGGCATACAGGCCCAAGTGATGGCAGACCTGATTGCAAGGGCGAGTCTGTATCTTAGCCAGATCAGACAAGAAAACAAACAAGGTTTTGCCACCAAGGACATCGAATTCATCAAGCTCGAGAACCTCATTAAGCAAATCAAAGCGAGAGACATTGCAACACAACAACTTATCGCGGCTAAGGATGAGTCACTAGCTCGGTTGGAGGAGAGAGCTTTGAGCCTTGACCATCAACTGAACGACGCCAAAGCGATGCTCCACTCACGCCTATCAAGCATCCCAACACTCGAGACCATCACGGAGGCAGTCCAGACTGCACTGACCAACCAAGCTACAAAAGAAACGCATTTGGCATTAGCGGACCCACCTCCTGAACACCCACCAAAGTCTCTCCCCTATAGCCAAGTCTTGACCAGAGAACCGGTGAAAGACACCTTATCCAAACGGACTCTGGTGGTGAGAGGCAGAGACCCCACCCCAGGGAGACATGTGGAATCCCTACTGGCTCGGGAAAGAGTCTCAGTCCCGGTCAAAATTAACAGCATTGAACCCAGGAAGAACCACGTTGAGATCACCTGCAACTCCGAGGCTGATATGAGGCAGCTACAGGCGGAGCTGCAGTCCAACCGGAACATCAACACGAAGCTCAACTTCCTACAAAAAGCTCCCCAACAAAATAAAATGATTCTCCTGGGCGTTCCGGCATCCTTAGGAACACAGGACCTCACGAAGATCATCGCAGACACATACCACCTGCCAGCCACTGACATCTTCATCATCCGGGACCTCCCGCACAGAACCAATAATGACCAGAAGGACGTCCTACTGGTCATCCCAAGCTCCCTGGGCAGAGCTATCATCGAAGATGGAGGGATTGTCCTGGGTCTCAAGACCTGCCGCCTCCGCCCGCACACCACTATAGTCAGGTGCAGGAATTGCCAGAAGTTTGGACATTCAATGAAGGCCTGCCATGCTACTACACCAACTTGTGCACGCTGTGGTGGCTCCCATGCGGGGGAGAACTGCTCGGCCCCAGCAAAGTGCATTAACTGCACAAGACATAACCATCAATATGAAACAAACTTTCATATTAGGCACCAGGCGTCTGATGCGGGCTGTAGAACCTACAGGGAGGCCTACAGCAGGGAGAGAGAAAGGCTCGACCATTTCTTCAACCTTCGCCAGCGTGGCCCCCTTCTCCGAGACCCTCCACCACCACATCAACTCCAATTCCATCCGGAACCCCCACCACAGTTCCTCCACCCGCACGAGGGCTGGCTCGACCGGCAACGTAATCCATCCTTCCAAGAGAGGTACACACGAGACCTACTGGACCGCGAGGGCATTTAAACTTAACAGTCCTCTAATAGTTACCCTAGTTCATCTACTTTATGGCCCAAAACGTAAATAAATCTGATAATAACCAAAACTCACACAACCCCCCAACCATTGGTACTTTAAACTTTCTACAGATCAATCTCAATCATTGCAAGGTAGCAAATCCTGCAGCTAAAAAGCATATGGAAGACAACTCCATAGATATTGCACTTCTACAGGACGCTCACTGCAATGAAAAAGGAACCCTATCGGGCTTCCCAAAGGACTGGAAGATTTTCACGTCTCGTAAACATTCTGCGCACTTGCTCGTCAGGAATACGAGCCTCATAATCAATCACCTATACACAGGGGACCACTGCATCTTCATAACCCTCACTGCGGCGGAAGGGGAATTAATCATTGGCTCCACTTATTTAGCGCCTTCCATTAAAAACTTTGATCAACTCTTGAAGATTGGCAACACTTAATTACACAACGAAGACCTTTCATCTGCGGAGGGGACTTCAATGCGAACTCTCCGCTCTGGGGAAGTCCTAGAGAGGACCTCAGAGGGGGGGATCTCATTGAATTTCTTGTCGTAAACAAACTTTCAATCATCAATGCCGATAATCGGAAACACACCTTTGTCAAAAAAACCAAAACAGGACAAACAATAGCAAAAGGCTTTCCAGATCATACATTAGTTAATCCACTTGCTAATCCAAACGTTCGCAACTGGCAAGTACTTGATACACATAATTTCTCAGACCACAAATACATCGAATTTAACTACAACACAACACCACTCTTTGCAGCACAACGAAGATTTAACACAAAACACGGAAACTATAAGAAATTCACCATGCAGCTTAAAGCCAGTAAACACTTCCTTAGAGACGCCCTTAACACAATCACAAACATTGAACAGCTTAATTCCTTCACAGAAAAACTTATAGCCACAATTCAATCAGCAGCGCGTTCCTCCTTCCGTCTCAAAACCCTTAGAAAATCTCCAACATACACATTCTGGACACCACAATTAAGAGCCAAACGCAACCAGCTAACAGCTCTTAGGAGAAAACTTAGATTGCTTAAGAACAACTGCAGTCCGCCTGAAACAATTAAACCACTGCAAATAAACTACAATAAACTCGCCGCGCAGTACAAACGTTGTATTCTTGACGCCAAGAGCACAGCCTGGAAATCTTTCTGCTCCAACCAAAAAGATCCCTTTGGTACTGCACATAAATTCTTCACGGGAAAATATTTCACGCCAGATGAAATTCTCCTTGAATTGCCCTCAGGCCAATCATCCAGACAGAGAAACCTAGAATTCCTTACAGAACAACTATTTGGCGAAACCGCCTACCCACAACATGACAATACAGATATCACCTTCTCTGCCCAAAACGACAAACCATTCACCAAAGCTGAGCTTCGGGACACCCTTAGCAAATTCAATGACAATAAAGCCCCGGGCCCGGACTCCATTGACTTTCGTCTACTTAAGCGCACTTTTAAAACACTCCCAGAGATCTTTATCCGTTGGGCAAATCTCTGTCTCCACCACCAATATTTTCCCCTTACACTGAGGCAAGGAGAGGTAGTCTATTTTCTGAAGCAAGGGAAGACACCCTCTGAACCCACCTCATATCGCCCAATCTGCCTACTTCCAACCCTAGGTAAATTACTAGAAAAGCTAATCGTTAACAGACTAACTTTCTTCTTAGAATCAAACAATCTTCTACATGAACGGCAATTTGGGTTCAGAAAGGGCAGATCATGTGAAAAAGCATTGAATGAAATTCTATCTTCCTGCGCCTTAAAAATTAAAGAAGGAAAATACACCTCCCTTGTATCACTGGATATCAAAGGAGCATTCGATAATGTCGAATGGAGAGATATCCTACTACAGCTCTGTCTTCTAAACTGCCCAGGAAACATCGCTGGAGTCATCAGAACCTATCTATCGAATAGAAGCATTCTAGTCAACTGGGGAGCAGGTACATCCAGCCACAACCAACAGAAGGGATGCCCTCAAGGCTCATGCCTTGGGCCAATCCTCTGGCTCCTCATAGCAAACCTGATTCTTAAAGAATTAGATCGTTTAGGCTTTCTCCTCTTTGCTTTTGCAGATGACTTCAGCTTCATCTTCTCTGGTCGAAGTCGTCTGGATTTAGAACTTGAGGCAGCTTCAGCCCTTCCCTTTTTTTGCCAGCTCCTGGAGTCTCTACACCTGCAACTATCAGCTGCAAAATCACAAGCCCTCACATTCGCGAAACCCTACAAACTAAAAAGGAAACCAACCATCAGAATTAATGGCATCAGTGTACACCATGTCTCCACCTTAGAACTTCTAGGCCTAACCATAGACCAACACCAAAATTGGTTTGCACACATAAATTACTTAAAACTTAAGCTCATTAACTACTACCACAACTCCACTAAATTAACATCTAAATCATGGGGTACTAAAAATACAATGTTAAAAATATGGTACACAACAACAATAGAAAAAATCATAACTTATGGTGCAGGAATTTGGGGAGGCCACCTAACCAAGGCAGCGCAAATAAAATTATTATCCATCCAACGCATGTTCCTACTGCAGATTTCTAGAGGATATAAAACTATTTCTAGTGATGCACTAGCAGTCATTACCGGCATCCCTCCTATCACATTTACCATTCTATACGAATTTCAAAGGAATAACATCTTACACCTACATAATAATGCCATAACACAAATCCACTTCCCACATTTAACCATTCAACACAAGATACAGAGCTGGCAAATTCACCCAGCTGATGAAACTTCCCACTTCCAAGTTAACCCTAAATGCAATTCCTACTCCCCTTCCCACCGCTTAACAGTCTTCACCGACGGCTCATGCACCGAAACCGGCGTAGGCGCAGCTTTTTGTGCTACGGAAGGCGGAGTGCTGACTCACCGGTGGGCCTGCAGATTGGACAACTTCAACTCTATATATCAGGCTGAACTCTTTGCCATCCACAAAGCTCTAGAATGGATTTCGGAACAACAAACAACCATTGCAATCCCCATCTATAGTGATAGTCTATCCAGCCTGCAGGCAATCTACGCCTTCAGAACCATCAATCCACAAATCCACGAAATTAAAACCCAACTTAGTAACCTGCTACATAAGACTTCGCTAGGTCATGTGACAGCACACAAGGGGATCTTCGGCAATGAATCTGCGGACATGCTAGCAAAGGAAGCAACGACAAAAACATCCATAGACATCTCGCTACCTGCGCCCCACTCCTATATCAAAAGATCCCTTAAAATGCGCATGTTGCAGCAGTGGCAAGACCATTGGGACTACTCAGAGAAAGGAAGATATACCTATGACATAGTCCCGGCGGTATCTTGCAATCTTATTACTTTAACTCCCTCAACCACTGCCTTCCTAACGGGACACGGCCCTTTCGGGTCATATCTAAACAGGTTTAAAAGGGCCCGAACTCCCACCTGTGAGTGCGGCGCAGAGGCGTCAGCCTCACACTTCTATTTTAACTGCCCCCTTACAGCTCGCTGGCACATCCGTCGCCCCTCTTCTCCCCCTAGTGGTTGGCTTGATAATATTCTTTCCCGCCCAGCACTTTTAAATAAACTAAAAAGCATCTTTAAGTTCTTGATGGATCTTTCTAACTTGACCCGCTCCTGAGAACATCATTCAATCTTAAACCATCTTCACTGCCCAGTGTCGCGTTGGAGGTATGTCTCTGGCAGTGAACTACCTGTAATGTACTATTTCCACCCCGCCCCCTGTCGCGTTTTCTGGCGGGTTCAACTCCAGCTAAAATATGTATTTTTTTTTTTTTTTTTTTTTTTTTTTTTTTTTTTTTAAGACCTTAATAAAGGGACCGGGAGGGACATCTATGCTCTACAGATCTGGTTCCCAGTCTGAGCAGTCCCTCTTAGGCATTCAAATTAAATGGAATGAATGTCCATATGAATTTCCAGACGCATATAACATCTCGAAATGTGAATGTGAATAATATTTACGTAAGGCCGATTGTATTTATATTGAAACGATATTAATATATGCACTAAAAACTGCATCGTTTTAAACAGTAAACAATATTTTAAAGTGTGATTTCAGACATTTATATTGCAAAGTGAAGCTATCGTCAGAATGGAAAGATTATATCATTAATCAATAAATCTATTTGGTTTATGAAACTTGTAAATAAAGATATGTCTCAATTAAACCAAGTTCATGCATATTAGATTAAATTTGACTTCGTGAGACAGAAATCTATTTGGTTTATAAAACTTGTAAATAAAGATATGTCTCAATTAAACCAAGTTCATGCATATTAGATTAAATTTGACTTCGTGAGACAGAAATCTATTTGGTTTATGAAACTTGTAAATAAAGATATGTCTCAATTAAACCAAGTTCATGCATATTAGATTAAATTTGACTTCGTGAGACAGAAATCAACCAGTTTGGATCACGCATCGAGACAAAATTAAACTAAACCAAATGTGTGTTGGTTAAAGATATTTTATACTTTCCCTTAACTATTTAAGATGTGCACTAATTAAAAATAATTTTGCCTTTTTATCAAATTTACAGACAAATAAACTAAAATATATATATATGGAGTAAAATCTGTGTGCAACGGACGTGATTTAAGAAAAAAAAATCATAATTCCGATTACAACAATAAAACTCTGAAAATGGAACCTGCATATAGCAAAATCCTGACTTAGAGGGAAAATTGTTATGGTTCCTATCGAAAACGGATGGTATAAATATACCTGTTAAGTAAAAAACTTTTCTAAAGCGGTTTTCTCCCAGTCCCATCCAATTTCATCTTAGCTGTTTTGATTTATTAAAAGAAGTGATACCTGCTTTGACAAAAACCTGTTTAAAACGGAATGTTTCCCGGTGTTTTAAGATTCCGTTTTAAAAAGTTTTATTGTATCACAGCCCTCCTTCCCCCCATATGATGTCTAGATACACCACTGAGGAAAAATAAATCTCAATATTATATGTATATATATATATATATATATATATATAATTATAATATCTTTGAATTTCAAAAAACATATCAAGTTCTTGTAACATTCTAATTAAATCTCCAAAGAGATAATTAATAATAATGTGTAGACAGAATACCACATAGTTAATAAATTAACAAGTGCAATCATAATATTACCATAGCTTGTGCTTCAATGGTAATTGACCAAAAATACTGAAAATATTAAGAATATTTAAAAAGAGAGTGAGAGACAAAGAAAAAATATATAAAAACCATAAAATGTTAATAATTTGGAGTTGATATCAAGTGAATACAAATGGATTAAGAAATGAAATATGAACTAAGTATAATGGAAAATTGGATAACAAGAGATTTAAATTAGAATTAGATATGAAAAAAACACGTGTATACATACTCGTCAGCCTGGATGTATACACACGTGCTTTAAAAATAATTCAGTATTTCATATTTATACTGGCATATATGCTAAGATCAGTATAAACATCCAGGTATACTGAATTATTACCAGAAAACAATTGGAAATAACAAAATTAGAAATAAAAAACCCGTAAAGAATTGATAAAATATTTTACTCACAACAACTATCCAAAAATCCGCAAACAACACCACACTGAACCACCTCCAGAGAACAACCGGAAATAACCAAAACTGGAATTAAAAACCCGTAAAGAACATATAAAATTTCCACTCACAATAATTATCCTAAAATACCCTAACAACACAAGGCCCTCACCCACCCCAATACGACCACATGGCGCACACCATCAAACACCATACACCCGATCATAGAGTCAAGTTGAGATAAACCATCTGATAGTCAAGTTGAGAGAAACCATCTGATAGCCAAGCCGAGAGAACACACCCTGAAGTTATATTATTATGAAAGAAATATTGGTCGGAACAATGATTATGTATTTTATCGCTATATTGATGACATTATCATATTTTATTTCAATGATAAAAATTGCACATCACCATTCAATTTTTATCCAAATCAGCTTACATTAAGTGAAAATGATTTGATTAATAATAATATAAATTTTCTTGACTTAAAAATTAATATTAATGATAATTATAATTTAATTTTGATATTTATGATAAAAGATTTGATTTTCCATTTAAAGTAAATATTTTACCAATTTTGCTTCATGTTTACAAAAATCAGTTAATATATAAAAAAAAATCTATCCCGATATATGAGCCCCTAACTCTCATACCGTTCACAGAAACTGAATGAAATTCTGGCCTAAAGTATTTTGAGGTATGCGCTCAAGAATCATGTGAAAAACAACAGTTAAATTCTAACAGTTTTGGTTACAGCGACAAAATTTCGAAAATTTAAAATGGCAACACCTACTTTTTTTTATTGGAATGTGATCTTCATAGTGAAAAACCATAAAAAGCGTTGGAACGGTACCTGTAGCACGAAAATCACCGGCGCTAGGCAGACTAAGAAGAAAAGTGAAAACAACCAATAAAGGACAGAGAAGCAACAGAAAGAAAAACATTTTATTGTTCAGTGCTATCCACCATCTGCCGCATGTAAAGTGTCGTCGTGTGTGAAATGGAAAATGTATGAAACACAATAAAATGTTTTGTTTTCTGTTGCTTCTCTTTCCTTATTGGTTGTTTTCACTATTCTTCTTAGTTTGTCTAGCGCCGGCGATTTTCGTGCTACAGGTACCGTTCCAACGCTTTTTATGTTTTTTCACTATGAAGATCACATTCCAATAAAAAAGAGTAGGTGTTGCCTTTTGAAATTTTCGAAATTTTGTCACTGTAATCGTAACTGTTAGAATTTAACTGATGTTTTTCACATGATTCTTGAGCGCATACTTCAAAATACTTTAGGCCAAAATTTCATTCAGTTTCTGTGAACGGTATGACAAGTTAGGGGCTCATATATCGGGATAGTTTTTTTATAATCACCCTGTATATATATAAACAAGCACTTCAAAATTCTCAGGATTTAATCGCATTTACATGGAACGAAACCTTTTTAAACATACTAAACAACCATTACGATTTACTAGTAAGCAAGCATAAAAAAAAAAAAAAATCAATCTTATTTTATTAATATATTTAAAGAAAAAACATGTAAACAAATAATTCTCAACATTAAAATACATTACAATGTAAAACAACTTCGGACTTACGTGTCTCTGAAATAATCCCTATATTATTTAAATCGGAATAATAATTATTATTCAGGGGTTGCCCCACACTATTTTTAGTAAATCTAATGAAAACTAAATGATTCTTGACTGGGATTCATCACTGAGCACATGATTTCCCAAGCATGTAGGTAAGGATTCAATTGGTTCAGTTCCTCCTCCATTTTGGTTTTCATTTTTTATTTTTACTTGACTTTCTTAACACTATATTAGCTATTCCATATATAGAGTGAGAGCATGGAACTAGTAATGTGAGAGGTGGTTTAAACCCATTGAACCCAATCTTTACCTATGTGCCAGCGATTCCCATTCCCAGATATTAATCTATCTAACGAATTATGAAATTAATAAATCAACTTAATATGTTGATCGAATAACAAAATGTACAACAACAAGAGAAACCATACAAATAGTAACACGCAAATATACAATATGTAATGATGCAGCATTTTTTTCAACTTACCGAAATTGTGGCTCGAGTTACTCCATGGTTACAAATATGAACTAAATAATGCGTAATTTTCAAAATGTATGTGAAATTAAATGATAGCATTGCAAACAATTACTTCAAAGACCGTGCAATTATAGAATATTCTGATTTATTTTTGAAAATCGCTCGGAGTGAGCCGAAACATGTCAACAATCTAGTAAAAGTTATTTAACTGTATATTATGTTGTTAAATTGCACCTTTTAGCATTCAAAAGAAATATGTGTATTAAATATAATTAGTTTGATTAAAAAATAATAAAAATAATAAATAATTCAAATTTTAAATAATTAATTATATATTTTTTTAGAAGAGAGTGGCGTGTGATGCATTTATCCAAAAAATATAAAAAAATGCATTTGAAATTGGAGATACCGGTATCATTTCGAAGTGCATTTATGAGTTAAAGATTAGCAACGACATTTAGATAGATGTTGTGCCATATGTGAGACAAAGTTATGAAATATCACGTTTGTCGTAAAATGTCCACGCATGCGGCTGCTGAAGACTTAATTTTTTATTATTCCATGTATCACAGATGTGTATTAATATAAAATATCTACATTATTTAAATTAACACTTATGTTAAATTTTATTCACGACACCCAGCCTGGCACCTCTCACTCTTACATATTGGCAAGGAAGGCTGCTGCAACCGCAGCACAAGATGGAATATTTTCTTGAACCACAACAGCTGCGGCGAACATGAGACGAAATTAATTTGAAATCGATTATTTTATACATATAATAAATTGAAGCGATGCAACACACACCAGAAAGAGTAAAATTTATTCACATTGCTTACAAGGCGTATCGTCCCGGTAGCTTAGTTGCCAGAGCGTTGGTGTGCTGAACGAATGACCCGGTCTCGAACTCTGGGCTGGATACCTTTTCATTCGTGTACGCCTTGTAAACAATCTGAATAAAGTTTACTACTTCTCGGGCATAATGAATCGCTTCAATTTATTTTATATACTATAAAGTAATCGCTGCCGGAATAATTTCGTCTCATGTTCACCGCAGCTGATGTAGTTCATGAAGATATACCATCTTGTGTTGTGGTTGCAGACTTACCAACGTATAAGAGTGAGAGGTTCTAGGCTGTGTATCGTCCGGTAGCTCAGTTAGCAGAGCATTGATGAGCTGAACTAATGTCCCAGGTTCGAACTCTGTGCTGGATACCTTTTCACTCTGTTGGATGTACGCATTGTAAGCAATGAGAATAATTTTTTCTATTTCTCGGGCATATCGCATCGTTTCAATTTATTTTACATACTATAAAGTAATCGATGTCGGAATAATTTCGTCTCATGTTCGCCGCAGCTGATGTGGCTATATAATGTGAAAATATCCCATTTTGAGCTGCAGTTACAGCCTTAACAATGTATAAGAGTGAAAAGTGCCAAGCTGTATGTCGTCCCGATAGCTCAGTTGCCAGAGCGTTGATGTGCTGAACTAATCACGCAGGTTCGAACCTTGGACTAGATAGTTTTTTACTCAGTTGGTTGTACGCATTGTAAGCAATGTGAATAAAATTTATTATTTCTCGCGCGTATTGCGTAGCTTTATTTTATTACATACAGTTATATATTTATCGAAAATTCTAGAATATCTGAACATAAAACCAAGACTTACAAACGCTTATAAAATCGTATATTAATTATTTTGTCAAATGTTTTGAAACATACACATTTTCTTTTAATACAGATATGAAAAAACACGTGTTAAAATTTGAAAGTAATTTTTATATTAAAGTAAATGAAATGAATATCAAGATGCCTTTCTTTTGTTTGACGGGATTCTACATTTTATATATTCTGCAATAGTTAAAGTTTTACAAATTTCTATTAAAATTTTTGAATATTCAAAAATCTTTATTATGAAAACTAATACTGAAAAAAATAAAGTAAATGATACTATTACATCGAATTCCTACAACCTAAAAAAATAATTATTATAAATTGCGTATTTGTTTAAATCTGTTATATGAAAATCTCTAAAAATATCTCTTAAAATAAAATGTGTCTAATTTAGTAAATAATATATATATGGAGAAACGATGAGGAAAATATTTTGAATGATACAGGTATAAAATAAGCAATAATATCGATATTTCTACACATACATATCTAATAGGTGATTCAAAAATTTTATGAACATTTTTCATGCTTACAAATATAGCAAGACTACCAAAAGTTTGTTTTTCTTTAATTTGCACCTTTTCAGTGACAGAAAATTCTAATAACAATCTATGTTAACTTTTTATGGCTCCTAAAAATCAAATATGTCTGTAATATACGAAATTGTTAAAATAATGTTAAATACATATAAAATAATTAGTTTTATCTGAAAATGCGTACTTTTTAAAAAGTGCAATTACTCGTTGAAATTTATTAAAAAATAACCTCTATGTTTTTTAAGTATGCTGTTCACTACACATTTTGGGGATAATATATTAATGATGAAATAATGTGAGAAACATTCATAACAATAGAGATATAAAATGTTCTATAATATTTATATTTCCTTTTTTTAATATCGGATGAATCAGGTATGTTACACGCCCTTTATCTAAATAAATATATAGAAAGAGGGAGGAAGACATTTGTTAGGCATTGACCAGTTTTCTTCACATTACTATGGTAGGGATGCTTTTAGGAAAGTTTTTTATGAGAACGTGAACTGGATTTCCTTTCTCGTAAAAGGAAAACCTGGATAAAACATTTGCCCCGCCCAGACCGGGCTCGTTTCGAACCCGCGATCTTCGCCTCCAAGCTTATTACGTTGTGGTTTGCATGCTAACTAGTCTCCTGAGTGGACACCATAAATATCGATAAGTGAGTCATCTTGGTATCACATTTCTTGTTATCATACCAATAACTGAATAGATAAATTTTATTGTTATGTTCCTATGATTGAAATGTGTTCAAAATATTTGGAAATTATTTCTACTCTATTCGAAAGTTAGTGCGTTTAGGATATGATATTAGTCAGGGACTTTCGTCTAAAATAAAACTTATTTCCTTACGAAAAGTGCGTATAACTTCTTAAATAAATGTGTTGGTTTCGTCTGATGCGGGTAACACTTAAGGAATTTGTTTTAATTTTGTCTTATACACTGGTGTGAAAAACTTAAGCAGCAAACACAAAATGCTAATTTCTGAACACGTGAGTACTCAAAAGGATATTCTTTAAAGAGCAAGTGTAGAAAAGAGCTACTACCCTAACAGCACGGCCAGTCGATGTGAAATCCCCTTGACGTCACACATGATTAGAAGTGTCACAATCGCTACGGTGAATCAAAATATGGGGTATTTCATTGTCTCATTATTAGTCTAAAATGATTGTTAACACTGAAAAGTCACTGTGACTGTCGCTTTGTGATGGGTCACCAGGGAACATTACAATGAAGTCACCTTGTGATTCTCAAGTCACTGTCAGTTGAAGACTGAACTTTGAAGTCATTGTGAGAATTCATTGTGATGAGTCGCCAAATAATGTCACAATGAAGTCGCATGGTGACTTTCCGGTGATCCACACTCTATTGTGAAGTCATCATTGCACTCCTTTGTGAAAAGTCACCAGATTATTTCATTTTCTGTCACTTGGGAACTTGTCACAGAACAGCTATCATGATGACTTTACAATGGAGTGTCAAAATGACAGTCACATGAGCGTCACAAGATGACTTCATTGTAAAGTCACCTGGTGACTCGTTAAAAAGCAGCAGTCATGGTGACTGTTTAGTGGAGTGACCAAATGAGAGTATAAATGAGACGAATGAAAGATATCACATTTCTGTTCATTGTAGTGACTGTGACAATTGTGACCATTTTTGATGTCAAGAAGACTTCACATCGACTGTCTGTGCTGTTAGGGTAGTACCTATTTTCTACACTTGCTGTTTATAGAATTTTCTTTTGGGTACTCACGTGTTCAGAAATTAGCATTTTGTGTTTGTTGCTTAAGTTTTGCACACTAGTGTAGTACAAGAAGTGTGCATGAAATAACATAAATGTTTGAACACAGTTACATTATGTAAATTATTTATTATACAATGCTATGAATATTTAATCCCAGGGCTTAAATATATATTTTATATATTTTTAAATAAAGTGTCTATATATCAAATTACAGATAAATATAAATGGACTGTTTTGTTTACATTAAACTAATGTAAGACAGCAAGAAAAACAAACTTTAAACAGAGCTTAAGTACTACTACACAAATTTTCAATATTCATTTTTTATCTTATTCTTTTTTGAAAAGAACGTAGTAAAAAGACATTTTCAGTGCCTTAATTATATTTGTTGTTAAAAATGTTTGTAAAACATATTTCCATTATAAATACTTTTATGGAAATGGCAGTAGCAGTTTTTATAGAGTAGCTTAAAATTTCCTGTTATTTAAGAAAATAAAAATATTTATTTTGAACAATCATTAAAGTATATTAAAGAATTCATCTTATTACTAAATAATTCTGACTCACATCAATATCCATTTATACTAGTTAATTCGCGTTACACATTGTTTTATTTTATACTATAATATCAACAGTATCTAATGTTGGTGCATGATAAATATAAATAAAATCCTTTAAACAAATTGTATCTCTTGTTAATAACACACTTATCACTAGAGATTATTTTAGGAAATGAAAAAATATTAATTTCCAAAGCGAATGAAAGCTATACTTAATTCCTAAATAAATTGTTGTTTGTCTGTAAAATTTTCGTATTTGATCTGCTAAACAACAGTTATCAAATTAGCGAATTTATTTTCTGGAAAATCCGATAGCCGTATTACAGCGAAACTTAATGACGATTAATGAGGGAACAAAATAATTAATTTTAGATTGGGCAAGCATGGTAAAGTCAAAGAACTGTGTAATTAAAATTCAATTAAGTGGACAAAAGGCCAATCATGCATCGTTAAAATCGTGTTTGTGCCAGGAAAGTATACCCGCATTTTAATCTAATAAATATATTTTGCATTATTTAAAGCAAATATGACCAAATTATTTTTAAATGACCAAAATAAATTGACCAATTTCAGCATAGTACATAGATATTTAAATTAAATGTTTTTTTCTTATTTAATGAAAGAGTAAAAAATGAATTTTAAATTTAAATGTGATTTATTTTCAAGTTTTTGTAAAATACTAGTAGTATTAAATAAACAATTTTATGCTTTCTGATGGTTTTAAATATATTTGTATATGTTATGTTTATTTAAGTAAAAAATAAGAATAATTTTAAAATAATTATATAAAGTTTTATGTTAATAAAAAGGAATTGTTACACGTAATAACACATACCCACATCACCCACGATATATACATACATATATATATATATATACATATATATGTTATATAAATTTTATTTCTCAATATTCCTTTAAATTATTCTAAATTCTGACATATTCATTATTTATTTATTTCTTAGTAATATTTATTCTTATTTAATGTCATTTTAAAAGTAATAACATGCATATTAATAATTATCTTATTCCAAATCTTAATCTAAAACTTTAAGTTCATTCGTAACTTTTATCAACTCCCCAATCTATAATATTCTGAGAGACGCTAGTTGTCATTTCGAATGTTTTTTAAAAGCCATTTCTTTTTAATTATTTTTATTCCATGGATCGCTTAGTGCGTCTGGGATTTTTCATGTCAAAATCAATGCGCCGTTCTATTGGGTATTCTTTCTCCATCGCACCTCATTCGCTTAGCTTAATTTCGCCTCTCACTGATTGGCTCGTGCGCTCGTTACGTTGCTTCTGTAACTCTCCGCTAGTTTAACAAAACTTGCCTGCAGGCATTCGGAGAACAGGTTTTTGTCGTGTTTGGAATTACTGACCAAAGCGTTATCTGGTGTTCTGTAACTTAGAATTTCTAATCAGCACTTTAAGATCATTAAATAATGTAGTGAGTTAACGTCAAGCCTGAGTTCTATAAGATTACTCCTTGATCCTGCGGGAACTGTACTGGCATTGCTCCTGTTCGTTAATAAACAATTTATCTGTAAATTGGCTGAATATTATTGAAGAAATTCTCATGGTGTTCCATCATTGCCTTACTTCCGCGCCATGATTCTTGATAGCGACTATATGCAATAATGCAATAATTCATCATCTGTAACCAACTGCCATTTTCTCGTGAAATATTAAATCATCTTCGTAAGAAGCTAACATATATGTACAGGGTGTTCAGTTATTAGAACGAAAAATTCGTAAAAGAGTTAATGAATGTTGAAAAAATCAAATTTAATTGTCTAACGGAAGTTAGAGTCACAAAGAAATTGTTAATTAAAATAATGTCTTACTGCATGAGAGAAGAAGGTTTCCGTTAATAATTTTAAGTGTTGTGTAGCGAACTTTTAGGCTGAGAAGGCTTTGAACTTTTGAGCAGATTTATCTTTCTTAGTGTGGATTGTAGTAAAGTCATAACAAACACTGGAGATTATAAATCCAGAGAATAAAAAAATAATAATAGGAGAATGAAAAAATAAACATGTACATCCAAAACACCCTGTGATAGACTCCCCATATTTTGAAGTACGTCGGGAAAGACATATGAGGGGATTAGATTGACAGTGAGTAACTCAATATTTAGTAATATGAGAAATGAAGGATTTTGTTAAAATGTCGTAATGTCATTCCAACTAGTGGTTCAACTTGTTTTACCCTCTAGCGACTCCCTAAGTGAACTATGACTTATTTGACTGTCGCACTGAACAGAAATTAATATACGTTCATTGAAAATATGGTTATCTAGATTTTTTAAATTTTTGACTTACTTCACTGTCATTCTAACCCCCTATTTATTGTGGCTGCATATTACATTAATAACTCTGGATTTGTTATTAAAACCTACTCAATAATATTAAAATTTAAATGTCTTTAAATATAGGTTTTCTATAAAAGCTTGTAGCCTCATAAATACAATAGCATAATACTTATTAAATAATAAAAAACAATAAATATTTTTGAAACGCACATAAACAACTCTAAACACGAATACACGTCAAAATTTTATTATCCTTCATTTATTCAATATAAAAAGGATTAATAAATCATTTAATTGATTACAAAGTGAACCAGTTTCGCTTTAATTCCTTGGTATCGGGTACTTTCAACGAAATAATAAGCAATTGCTGTCAATATGATAATAGAATTTTATTGGGAAACGGGAAATATTAATTAAACACGGCATGCGTGTCTAGCATATTTAGTATATTTCCTTTTTAAGAAACATAGATTTCATTCCGTTCCCTCTGAAAACTTAAAGGCTTTCACTGAATTCTTTATAAAAAATAAGTCTTTGAAACGATTATTCAATGAAAACACATGTATCATCTCAAAGAATTTTTTTTTTGTTTTGCAATGTATTGATTTTAATAAATGTTTACAATCTACTTATCTATAACTTTTTAATTTTTAAGAATGTAAAATTTCTAATTGTTTTTTTCTTTATTCCGTGATACAATATTTTGATCTAACCGTAATTTTTTTCCCGATTTATTGCCTTTTTTACTGCTGTAGGGGGGAGTAGCCAGATTTGGACCACTTCACTTATTGCTCACTTCGTTTTTGAAATATCTGCAAAATAATATTACACGTGATCAATCTAATTGTCTACTAACTAAATTAATCTTTAGAACAGTTTCTTTTTGAAAATCTGAAGTTTTATTTTAATTTGAAAAAAAATTCAAAAGCGGTACAAATTTAACGACTGGTTGCCTAAGTTGGACCCCCAGTCTTCTAAATTGGACCAAACAATATTAGGCTATTTTAATGAGTAGGGAATATAAGTAATTTTATTAAAAGCAAAGTTTGCGATTATTGAAACAATCAAACAGCAATCAAATATAATACAATCAGATATCTGAAAGTAAGACTAATTGTTTTAAATCAAAATATATGTAAAATATAAATCAAAGTTATAATCAATTAAGAATAGAAATTATGGAACTAATTGACAGTTACTTGAATATCATGTAAAAAGTGATACAAGGATCACACATGAATTCCTTTTGTCCATGTTTTATCCCAGCACACACGACATGGAACCATATTTGGCAATCTGAATACTGAATTATTTCTGCTATTTTATTTTTCTTACAAATTAGGCAACACCAATCATCACTGTCTTGTTACCTTATGTCTGTAGTTCTGCCCTTCCATTATTTTTTTTCCAAGTTAATTATGCCTATTTTTTTAAAACTTCATGTTCCTATTGCTTTTTGTTTTGAGTACTTTTTTCTTGTCGTTTTTGTGTTTTTCATTCCCATGCTTACTGTATATGGCGAATATGTTAACACAGCTGTTTTTTGGATCCCTGTGTAAACTTTGACTTAAATGATTTTAGCAAGGAAGATGACATTTCGAATGATTATTTGGCATTTTTAGCTGCAGCCTTTTTCCGGGTCAATCTCTTCGAAACTTAGTCTTTCCTTTCCATTTCCTATATTTTTAATAACTTTTGTTGTCATTGATGTTTTTCTTCCAGACTGTTTGTCTGTGTCGTTTCCATAATTTTCTCTGACTTCGATTTATTAGGTTTCATGATTTTCGGACACAGACTCCGAAATCACACTAACAGGAGAATCAACGGATATATCTGAAGTGCCTATCTCCTCGTCAGGAATAAGTGGAGAAGCAGCTGCAAAATGGTGAATTTAAAAGCATATTTCTTAGGGGGCCAAATGTCTCTTCCTTTAAATGCTTGGACGGCGGTTTAACGATTGCTACTCTATTGTAAGCTATAGTTAAAAGCTGGGGGACCGGCAAGGTTGTTAGAGAGAAAGCTTTATTAGCTCGAAGCCGCGATTCGTGTGCCTCTACGTAATAGATATTTAAGGGTTTAATTAAGGCAACATACAAAGGTTGCAATCTGTGTGTTGTACGTCCAGGTAATTGAATGCTATTTATGATCGTATATCTGGTCCAATTTAAGAGACTGAAATTCTTCCAATTAAAGCAACTTAGACATTTTTTGAAACAGATAATTTCGCTACTAAGAACAAAAACGAAAGCAAAAAATTCCGCGTGAAAAATATCCGAAATAACACACGAATTTAGATATGGATATAAAAACATAACAACATACCTTAGTTTTAAAGTATTCTCTTACGTTTAATAGTAAAACATTAGATCAACACAGCTAATTTTAGGTTTTATAAAATTGTCCAAAAGAAGCACATGGCAGGCAGGTGCGTCTTCAATTCATAAATGACATCATTCTGATGAGTAGGATTTCAGCGGTAGATGGCGTCTCTTTCTGTAATTAACGGCAGAATTTCAGCGGACCATTTAACCCTCTGAGCGTTTTGAAAAAGGGTAAAATTGTAATGTTGTTTTCTTTGCATTTTGTTTTAAATGCTAAAAAAATATGATTCTTTCAGCATTATAAATAAAACTTAATTACAAATATGAATGTAACCCTTGAGAGTATTAAGCATTCTTCCATGTTTTGAAAATTCATTAAATCTATAGAATTATACTATCTTAAACATTGTATATATTGCAGTGAAACCTGGAGCGTAGTGAACGGAATACTACGTTCCACACGCTTAGAGGGTTAAAGCGGCGGTCCAAATATTGTTATTCTCCCTTATGTGTGTCCACATGTATAATGAAATATAAAGTAAGTGGTTTGGGGAATCTTAAAAATGTGCAAAAATTAGGTGAAATCAATTTCAGAAAAATATTCAATAGATACCTTCATAATCTTTCTGAGAACATATAAGAAATAAATTGGAAAGGTCGTTTTTTTTTATAAAAATAATTCATTTTTTTCTGATCGTTTTGCGACTGAAGGGCTCTACACTATTTCTTTAAGTACATTTTTGTGAAAGATATTAACAACCTCTAATTATTCGTTAATTGTAATTACAGAAAAGAACACTAAATTCAAAATAATTATAATTGTGAAAACAAAAAACGCACATGCATTTTTCACCGATTTTGAAAACCAAAGATTTTATACATTTGGTTTGTACACTGAAAATTGAAATGGCTCAAACGCATGTTTGAATTTCTAGACATATTAAAAGTCTTAGTGTTTTTAAGACAGAATTTTCATCTGCAATTCGTCATTATTTCAGACACTTGAAACGTCTCTATTACTGTTATTTTTTATCTTATATTTGGAAATAGGCAGAGACTTTTTCAATTTAATTCGTTATATGTTGACATAATTGAGCACTTTGAATTGATAAGGAATACAGTTTGACCATAAAGCAGGGTTAATTTTTTTCCATAAGCAGGATCGTATTACAGAATCGGCAAACTGGGCCGTGTCCTTGGTCATCCTTAAGATGCCACTAAATTTTGTATTTTTCTTCAGATATTTTCTTCAGTTATGTGCAGATTTAGGCTATTGCATTGATTATGAAAGACTTTAATTCTGTAGTTCGCTGTTACTTCTAGATCTTGACGGGTGTTTCATTCAACTATAACTACAAAATCATCTGCATATGCTGTAAGGTATAAGGCTTTCTTTTTATATTGTTTTAGTAGATGATCGGCAATCAGGAGCCAAAAGAGTGGTCCGTGGCAGGAACCCTGATGACATCCTCTAAATGGCCTGAACCACTCCAAAATATTCCCCTGATAGGGGTCATTGAATATGTTTGAAATATACTTTTTTAATAAATATTTTAATTACTTAGGAAGTGGGGATTGATTTATTATTTGAGATATCATGTGCCAATTAATTTAATCAATGCTCCTTGAATATCGAACGAAATTAAGCTACACTATTTGTTTGTTACTTGCAATTCTGTTACGTTATTGGTTATATGTTGTATAACAACTGAAGTTCTGCAGACTTCTCGGAAACCATATTGATCCTTGTCAAGATATGACAAATAATCCTCTGAACCGAATTAGGTGTTTTATATACCTATTTGTAAGTAATGGAAAGAGAAAAAAATACATAATTATGTATATGTATAGCGTACTTCTGTCCTGAGACATTAAGCCATCTCGCCGGAGCTAAAACTGAGTGATGCACCCATGTTCATTGCGAGATTAAGACTAAAAAGAAATAAACACAAGAGATTCGTTCACTGTGAGTCATAGAAAAATTAAACCATGAAGGTAATCATTCGCAAAGCAAGATCTCCATGGTGAATTTTTCAGCACTGTCTGGTGTCGAAAAAAAATTTCGCATCTGTAAACGTGTTATACATAATAATAAAAAAAGGCATGCTCATTTCGCTCATAACAGACGATATAATTAATTTCAGTGAATTAATAACGATGACTTTTTTTACATTATAAAACTAATTATAATTCGAACACACCTCATATATCACGTTAAACGCAAAATTTCCAACTTGTTACTGATTTTAAAAGAACTTTAGCCCTTGTGTAGGCTTTCATATCCAGTTGAACTTGCACTTATTTTAATTAATACTTTGTACTGTTAGAATACGGTAAGATTAAAAACAAAACAAAAATACTCTTATCTATATATGTAATTATGTTTTCATAAATTGTATTCTAACCATGAAATATTTATTTTTGTTATAGTATTGGAAATTGACCCCATAAAAATCCAGGTGGCTGATGTAGTATTGAGCACGTAAATTTATGTTTTACTATCAAGACAAAGGGAAACCTGTGTGATACCAGTATATATTACAGATTTCAAAATCAAATACCGCATCAATAAAGTTGCCTTTTCTATCCGCTTGCGATCTGTTGAAATAAAAAAATAAACATATGTAAACAAAACATTTTTCTGTTAATTAGTACAGTTTTTCAATAGATATCTATAGTAAGAAATGAAATTGAAAAATGCTTAGCATAAGCAGAATCATAATATAATCTATATTAAAAAATAAATTAAATTAATTTTATATGATACATCTAAACAATGCTTATCGTGGAGATATAAATAGATACCTTATAACACCTGCTTCTTTCAAAGCTAACATAAAATTAAAAACATGGTGAGAAACCCCAAAAGAATATACTCGTTATTTTATTTTAAACGGAGTAACACTAACATGAAAATGAAAGGAAAATATTTTAAACTCTTGAATATTTGAATATCTTGAATATTTTGTAAAAGTACAAATGCTCCACCTGTGTAAAATGAAGCAAATTCCATTGATTAAATGTAAGAGCATTTTCTTTTCTATCATACATGAAATACAATGAAATCAATTTTTTTTATTTAAAGCAACAATTAACATCATTGTTACAAAATGCAGAGATACCGAATAAGATAAGAAATAGAGATACCAATCTTGATACACTTGCTCAAAACTATGTACCAATTTGTAACTAATAAAAAAAATCAACTTTTATTCAAATGTAAAATGTGAATTTTATTTTAAAAATAATATGTTTTTACAATTCTATTCCATTTTCCTAGTAATAGATCTTGAAACATTATAATAAACACTAAGATATATAATTCAAATGTATTTAAAGGATAAAGAAACCATTGTGATCACTAAAGAAGCACTTTGCACTTATTCTAAGAAAATCAAAGTAAGTAAAATCAAACGTCTCTTCAAATAGACCCTTATGGTGGAAAGAATTTAACTCTATTATTTTTATTTAAAGGCACTAACTTTTAGGAGGAAGAGGATGAACAAATTTTCTAGAGAATTGTCGAATATTTCCGCCACATTTCATTCTGAAGTACATGACAGGGAAATGCGAAATGGCCTATTATTGCAACTTTGCTTCAACGAACAAGTATGAACTCGGATGATTTTTATTTATTTAAAAGAGAAAGAATAGAGTATTACTGCTACTTATCTGGTATTTTTATATAAAAGAAAAAATGTATAAAGTTACACATTAAATGCATTACATTAAAATTTTAATAACTTATTATCGGTAGGAAAAGTTACTATATGTACAGAAAGAGTAAAAATAATGCAGTAATTGTCCTTTTTTGTAGATATGTAAAATCCACGGTATTTAACCACCTAAGTCCAGTATCCATTGTTTAACAATGTGACAATCATGGTTATTACCAGCGCTATAAAATTTATTTTTTCTTTTTTTTTTGCTGATGACTGATGACTTTTGAAATGTGGATGCACATTAGAAAATAATACTATTTCATTTTGAAAAAATAATTAAATTGTTTAAAAATGTCACATTTAATCAGACATTACCAGACTAAAAAGACACAATTATATAAAACATTAAAAAAGAAATATTTTCTTTTAAATAATTAATGCGCTGTATATAAATAACTCGGGTAGAATATGTACATTATATACAAGTCTATACTAACATTCTATAATGCATTTCTTACAAGCACAGTAAGTTTTTATTCAGAAAACAGAATTCACTTTTATCTCAATAAATGAACCATGACAAATTTATGGCACGTTTCAAGGAAAGATTGTTTTAACGGTATAGAATCTCAGGATCAGAAGATATATTGAATTCAATTCGTAAATTAGCAAGAAGATGCAGTCATGAGTAGTCACAGTGCATATAAGTTTATTTATTTGATTCAGTGATCTATGAAATTGGAACACTTAGATACATTTTAGTTATACCTAAATTAAGACTTTTAGGTAGTTTTATTTTAAAAACTGTGTACACAAAAGAGCTCAAAAGTATAATAAAGTGATTTTAATTATAAATGACTTAAAATATTCGGAAAATAATACGCTCATTAAAATGCAAAATGCAATTAATGAAATATAAAAGGTCGAAAGAAATAAAGGCGTATTTTTCTAGTTCAGCTAGCTTTATTTTGAAAACTGTGTACACAAAAGAGCTCAAAAGTATAATAAAGTGATTTTAATTATAAATGACTTAAAATATTCGGAAAATAATACTCTCATTAAAATGTATAATGCAATTAATAAAATATAAAAGGTAGAAAGAAATAAAGGCGTATTTTGCTAGTTCAAAGGGAACTATTAAACACTCTATTTGTAGATTATTTGAAAATATATATGTAAAAAGATAATGCTTCAAACGCAAATTGCAATAGCATTGTCTTAAAACTTCAGCAATTTCCTTGTACTAGCACGGTGTGTATGGGTCTGTGAGAATACATGTTTTCTGCAAGATTTGCAATTTATTATAATGGTAGAAAAATGAAGATGAGCATTCAATTTATTTTTCTTTCATTCGCGATAACCATTTTTTTCAGTTACTGTGCCACTTAAAATAAACTAATAGCTGTTATTTTAATTTTGTCCTTGATTTCAGAACAGCCGTAAAGCCTAATGTGTTTTTAAACAAGAATGAAACATCATGTTTTAAGTATAGATTACGAAAAACTTTCCAATACATTCAGAATATTGTAACAACACTTCATAGATTAATAATGTGAAATATGATATCTAGAAAAACAATTTAGAAAACATTTAACGCATTTAAACACCCAATTACATTAATAATTGAAAAAATATCTACATTTTTGTGTACAGACCTGTATATAATCAATAGATTTGTATATGTACTACTCCATATGTTAAAATTTAGTTCAGATATGAAACGTATAACACAGTTGAAAATTTCCATGCGTCAATTTCCGTAAATGAGCGGCAATGTACTCGCGATTTTTTGGGCTGCCCTGTATATGATCTATAGAATTTATACACACATGCAAAAAATATATGCAAAATAATTGCAAAATATAGCAATATGCAAAAAATAGTTAAATTAAAATAATACCCGTGCGACAACGGAAAACTCACTTCCACCAAACATTTTCTATAGTCAGTACGGGAACTGAAGTATTTTGTATGTCCCTATAAATGAACGATTATTGCAATGTACTCCATAATCTATAGTAAGTATCTTGTAATGCACCTAAGTGATATACTTGAAATTCAATATGTTTGAAATAGAGTAACATCATTAAAATGGACCGCAAACGATTTTACCCCATAGGCCGTAATGTAAAAGAATTATTTTTAGTGTCCCCGTAAATGAACTGTGAATGCTACACACTTCATTTTCAATACAGAACATGTCATAGTAAACCTCAATAACATATATCAATTGCATGAGAATCCGGGAATATTTCTGCGAGTTCGAGCACGGACAGACAGACAAACCGAATTCATAAACACTTTCCAACTTTGTTGGAAAGTATTAAAAAGTAATATAGACCGGGAGGCGGCAGCACAAACAATCACCTCATCGAGTTCACGGCTGAAATTTGAGAATTAGTTAAAACTCGATTCGCATATTGAAACGCAATCGGTCTGCCAAGTCATATCTTGGTGGAAAACACCTGAAAACCCGATTTTAGCGGTTGACTCGTAGGTTTAGCATTGTGTTTTCCTGCACCCAAAAGTATGATAACATGGAGAACTGAGTGCAGGAAAACACAATGGTAAACCTACGAGTCAACCGCTAAAATCGGGTTTTCAGCTGTTTTCCACCAAGATATGACTTGGCAGACCGATTGCGTTTTAATATGCAAATCGAGTTTTAACTAATTCTCGAATTTCAGCCGTGAACTCGATGAGGTGATTGTCTGTGCTGCCGCCTCCTGGTCTAATAACAAATACGTTGAGTTTTATTTTTCATTTTGTTTTATCGAAATATTTAATTAACGCACACATTTTACGTTTGTTATCCTCTAAATTGTTCAGGCATTGTTTAGAAAAATTCGGTACAACATGTCGTAATGGGAGCTTTATATGCATAGTAGGAGCTGTTTTACTCATTTTTTCCTTACAATTTTCTAAAATTCGACGGAGAAGTTCCCTTTGAAAATTGAAGAAAGACGCTTGTTATCTTTACAATTTTCATATACAATTTTTCGCTAAGTATCGCCATGTCTACAAATATGAATTACTTGTACAAGTAGAATGTGTATGGTCTGTGAGAATACATGTTTTCTGCTTGATTTGCAATTTATCATAATGGTAGAAATATGAAGATGAACATTCCATTTATTTATTTTTTCATTCGCGATAACCATCTTTTTTCAGGTATTGTGCGTCTTAAACAAAACTAATAGCTTTTATTTTAATTTTATCGTTGATTTCAGAACTGTTCGTAAAGCCCAATATATTTTTAAAATAGTAATGAAAATATCGCCGAGTTTTATTTTTCATTTTGTTTTCTCGAAATATTTAATTAACGCATACATTCTACGTTTGTTATCCTCAAAATTGTTCAGGCATTGCTTAGAAAAATTAGGAGCTGTTTTACTCATTGTTTCCTTAAATTTTTCTAACATTTTACGTTCCCTTTGAAAATTGAACAAATACTCTTTTTATCTTTACAATTTTCATATAAAATTTTATTGCCTTGTCTACAAATTATAAAATAAAATGTTTTCTGCACCATTTGACAGTTTTTCAAAAATCAACTCATGTTCTTTTTATCGATAGAGATACGATGTGCCACAAAGGTCGCCAACATGTCGTCCAACATGTCGTAATAGGGGCTTTTTTACTCATTGTGTCCATACATTTTTTTAAAATTCGACGGATAAATTCCCTTTGAAAATTGAACAAAGACACTTTTTATTTTTACAATTTTCATATACAATTTTGAGCTAAGTATCGCCATGTCTATATATTATAAAAAATGCTTTCTGTACCATTTGAAAGTCTTTCGAAAAGCAAAACATGTTATTTTTAATATATCAGTACAGATGCGATGCGCCACAAAGGTAGTTAATCGCGCATTACAAATAAGATATGTCGGGCAAATGAGAAACTTTATTACTGTCTGAAATCAAATTCGTTGGGAGAAGAATATAACAAGTACAGGGCAGAATGGTACGGTATATTTTCTCAAAAAATCAAATAAAACATCTGACTTATGTCTGCACTAAAGAATGAAGTATTTTCCTTATGTTAACAGAGTGGGCCACTCTGTTTACGTAACATGATTTTTTGTTAAAATAAATTTCATCTGACTTACTTATGATTAGTTTCTTTTAAATGTGCATTTATAGTATAATGTCGCTCGTCTGCATGAAAATAATTGTGTATTTAACAGTTACAAGGGCGGTAGTACATTTATGGCATTATTCAATTTTAATTCCGAAATGCCACAATGGCACAAAATGGTATAAAATTTTCCCTTTATTATGTATGTGAATTATAGCTTTTTCTTATTTTTAAATATATTTGTTCGTAAATTCTAGTGTCATTCAATAATTTCAACATTTTAGCTATGTAATTGCTGTGCCCCTGAAAGGGTTAAGCTGCTGATTGGATATAACAAATGACATTTCAAGCTTTTAATAAAGACATTTTTACATGCAAGAATTTATTTCATTAAAAATTCCGGAAGCTCTACAATTTGTAATATTTATTTTTTTTCTTTTATGGTATTACCACTTTTGAGATAGGAATGGTAACTGCGAAGTTGATCTCTAGTGGGCGCTATCAGCATTGTTATCGCATACCAAGTAGACATTTCTGCAGATATTCAGAAATTAAAAGGGGTGGACGGGACTTTAGCGTGCACCCTGTACAATCCATCTCTCTCTCTCTCTCTCTCTCTATACACTGGCCTCAAAATTTTAAGGTACAAACAATTTTTAGACGCTCACTATTAGAAGAACGATAATAGAGGTAAAAAATACGATTTATATGAATGATCATAAAGAACTTCAATAAAATGTTGCGAAATATTTATACCCATCTCTATTTGTTTAAAGACTTGGGCATTTATATGGCAGTAAAGGAAGAAGTGCAAATATCCTAATTTTGTAATTTGAGTGGAATATTTTTTTTTCTTGTTGATCTTGAATTGTTGCTACTAGAATCGTGTTGTCTATATCTAGGAGTTCCAGTTACCTGATTCGTTAAGATGGCGGGCAATCGGATGGATAGAAATGGGGTTATCTCAAGCTGATGCTTCTTGACGTCTTAACATGGCTTGTAGTGTGCTCCAAAGACTCTGGGATCAATTTGAATCCAAACACTCAGTATCAAGAAGACTTGTTACATACCACCGATGGATTATAATCCCTCCACAAGATCGCTTCATGTGGAGGGATTATAACCAGGGCATTTATATGGCAGTAAAAGGAAAATTGCAAATATCCCAATTTTGTAATTTGTGTGGAATATTTTCTTTTCTTGTTGAGCTTGAATGGTTGCTACTAGAATCATGTTACTCATATCTAGGAGTTCCGGATAACACACACTGCGGTGGTACTTTTGGCTCGAAGAAGAAAGAACTTACTGTGGTGCAGCTCATTCCAGATCACCGTAACGCAAGAGGTATGACAATATTTGCTACTACGGTGCACAGGCATCTTCACAATTAAGTTCTCTATTCAAGACCACCCGTTGTATGTGTTGCTCTTAATGGACAACGCAGAATTGCCCGTTTATGTTTGCCAATAATGTACGTTACCTGGTACAGACAACAATGAGATTCCATACTGTTCACACACAAGTCCGGGTTGGCTTTGCAGAAGGATTCTGTTCGTGTACTGATCTAGAGAGAACAAGGCATCAGATTTTACCTATGTCACATTGTTGAAAGAAACAGTTATAGAGGTGATGGAACCATGGTTTGGGTATAAATCTTCTTGGTGGTCACAGTAAAATCCGTGTGTACCATGAAAGAACTCTGAAATATCGGAACAATATCCTTGCTCCGTTTGTCACAGTTGCTATTGATGATGAATTAATCTTAATGGATGATAATACCCGATCGCATTGAGATAAATTCGGTGATGAATATATTGACCAAGGCCTCTTTATCATAGTATCAGGCCTCACAATCAGGAAGTTTCCTTTGACCGCATGGTTGTCCTGCTAAGCGCCATCAATCGTCAGTAATAGGCATGATCTCCATGGTAATAGGAGTATTTACGACACGAAATAACACGAAATTTTTTCACAGCTTCATTTGTTCTATGCATTTGCTTATGAACTAGTATCGGTAGTATCCACCAGGCGGCGATACTTTCCGGTGAAAGTCAATGAATAAGTTGGCAATTACCGCGGACATTTTCTCCCATAGACTTTCTCCGGATTGACAAGTCTGATCTATGATAAGGGAGTCTTGATATTGACGATCAAAGTTTGGAGCGAATAGAATGGACAATTCAATCTTCGGGTTTTAATCCAATAGAGCATCTTTGGGACTATCTCAGCAGACAGGTGACTGTCGTAAGTCCGCTTTCAAAGTCGTTAAAAGAGCTGGACCAAGCATTGTTCCGGATATTGACGTCGTTTCCCATTTCATTGCCTTGGCGCAGCTTGTCCGCAATGGGACCTTCCGCATAGAACCCTATACAACCAACCAACCAACCCATTTCATTGCCAGACAATGCAATTGACAGTATAGAAAGTCGATGCCACAAATGCAATACAAATAGGGCCGGACAAATTATTAAAATCAGTTCATTTATTTATTCTTTTAACTGTCATTTTTGTATCGCAATTCTTCTAAATTTCACGTTTTTTTTTTTTTTTTTTTTTTTTTTTCGTTTTCATATTACACATAAAAGTCTTGTTGTAGCCTAAATTTTGGATACCAGTGTATGTATATATACAGCTATAATATTTAAGCTTTATTTATTTTACTGTCATTAATCAAACGAATAATACATCATTCTAATAAAAAATTTTAACGGCAAAATAATTAGGATTTATTTATTTATTTATTTATTTTTTTTTTAAAGAATATAAAGTTCGCTAAAAGAAAAGATTACGCCCTATGCATTTTAATCTCCAAATTATCAGAGTAAAATGGAAATAGCCATTCAACTGGAAATTATGTCTGCTTTAAAATTATGAACAGTGAAGTTTGGAAATTCTATAGTGAATTTCGATTGTAATCGTTGCAATATCGATTACAATGCGAGTTGTTTTTTTACACATAACTCATGAACTACTAGGCGAAATGAGCTGTAAATTTTGATTCTTATATTTCAAGTTAGTAGAAACAGATTCCCCTTAAAAAATTTATAAGTTACGATTTAGAATTTTTATATGTATGAATTGTAATCTATAGACTGTTTAACAGAAATCATTTTATAGAACCGTCAACATTGATTACTATAACCTTCTGATAATTTAAAACTTAAAATGAATGGCGTGTTTTAATTTTTTTTGGCAGACTACACAAAATTTCCATATATTGAAAAATAAATTATTTTCTTTAAATTCTATTAACTTTGCAACTTTCTGATTTTAGTAATATTATTAATAAACATAGCAAGTTTCTCATTTTTTTCTGTCGCTTATTTAAGAAAATGGGAGGCAGTTTGACATTTTACAGTTAACTTTCGGTTGAAAAGAAAATTTTTCATCTTTATATTGTTCTGATAATATCTTTTTATTGATTCAACAATTGGTTTCTTTCGTCACATAGTTTTTATGTGGATCATTTAATATTCGTTGAGTTTTTTATATCAAAAAGTGCAATTTTTATTTATTTAAAAAATAATATGAAACAAAACTAAAAACGTAAAATTATATGACGAAATACATGAAGGGATTTTAAACAAACATTTTAATGGATATCTACTTCTATAAATTACATGACTATTCATTTAAAATGAGGTTTTGTTTAGAAAAATGTTTTTAATAAAATCAGCTTGTACAATAATACATAGATGAGACTATAAATAAATTGTTATATTACGAAACATAATTAGAAATTTATTAAAAACTCTTATAAATTAAGTAATATATATTCTGCTCTGACTCAGTTTTACATATTACACATTGACTTTAATTTAAATAAAATACATTTTTAGATATTCGTATAACGAATCCTATTGGAAAAATCACAATGCTCATTACTGCATGTAGCGCGATGTTTCTATATACCCATTAAATTTTACTCTGATATTTGTAAATGAAACTTGAAAATTCAACTTTAGTTATACTGCAAATAAAACTTAATGAATCAAATTTAAAGTGACTAAAAATAAAGATCTTCATAATATCTCACATAATTGTCTTGCATAATATATTAGAAAGAGATTTAAAATTACGTAGAACATATATTTTTATAATGAATAATACATTTAAACGTAAATATAATTATCCTAATCATAACTTCTATTTGAAGTATTTGTCGCCTCGACTATATTTGCAATATCATTTAAAATTAAATAAATTTAAGAAAGTCAAAGCAAATATTACTTATGAATTCGAGAAAACACAATGTGTTTTATAGAACCAAAGTTTAAATTTCAAGAACATTTTTTAAAAAATTTATCTTCTTTAATAAGGACAAATTCAGAAAATGAACATTGAATAATATTAAAGTCTAGCATTATTCCACGCCAATCATGTTTGACATAAGAGTTTATATACATGTCAGTTGATTTCTTAATTTATACTGCTTCTAAGAGTTATTCATAAGTGTTTGCATTTTACGTACGCATTTTTGAAAAATGTTTGCTTTTTTTTAATATTTTGTCCGAAGTCTTATTAATTCTGTTACCATGTGAAGTGATCCTTTAATGTTTTTTCAATAAAAAAAAATACATTTTCAGAACTTTTTATGTGAATGTACTTGCCTCCTACATCATATACAGCGCGTCCCAAATAGATTGAAACACGCTTTACGTTTTTAATCTATGCGTAGTCAGATACATAGGAGGCACGTATGCATTCTAAATTGATAAATTGTTTAAATTAATGTTAGAATTAATAATATTTTTATGTAATATTTCTGCAATTAATTTTCAAAAAGTTACAATTTTTAAGTATTTATATGGTTTTTGTCCCCTACAAGTTATATTAACAATATATTATTCACGCTCACACGTTACATTAGTTAAAATTATATTCTTCTACCTACAAAACTCACCTCGTTCTGATACTTTGAATTTTATGGCATTTCGGAGCTTTCCGGCACTAAAAACGCGCTGTTCTTTCGGATGTTTGAAAAGTCAGAATAATATGGATCAGAAATTTCATCAAGAACATTAAATTTAAAATTATAAATCCGTGGGACATATTTTTATTATAATGTATAAATTACTGTTTATTATATCTACATTTAACAATCTAATTTCCGTAATTTAAATATTTCAAAGCTATTTCCGCAATATTGAAAAATCAAAAGTTATAAGTTAAAGTCAAGTCATTTAAGTAGTGCTTGCAGTCGACTTTTTTACAAAATTGAATTTGATGAAGGGTTTCGTTAAAATAAACTGAAGGATTCTTATCAAAAAATTTAATTTTCATCGAGTTTATCATGGCCTACACGTATGGTGGTTCGAGTTTTACTAAACATTCTCTCTCTCTTGAGGATAGTCTTTTTCTCTTCTTTCGTAATTAAATCTTATGCTTTCTAATAAAATGTAACTTATATATAAAATTGTGTTTTATTTTACTTATTTTCATTTTCTAATTTACATTGAAATGTAATTCATAAGGTGATTACCTTGCTAAGTGGAGTGATATGAGCCAAAATCTCATAAGTGTGATTTCTCAGTCCAAAGAAAATATCTCGGTATTTCTTTGCAATATAAATTCTCATTTAAGGTTAAAATTTTTCTCTGTGATTGTTGTAGAATATTATGTTACTTCTACATGAACATCTATTTTTTAATCTTTAAAACAGTCTAAAATGTCATTGGACCATATATAAACCAAAACCAACTTGTTCTAAATGGTTTTGTAAGCCGTAAACTTGAAACGTCTGAAGTGAAATGAAGTGAAATGAAGTGAAATGAAAGAAAGTGATATCTCATGTTAGTGCCGTTTGAAAATCTATTACAATTCATAACTGTTACAGATGTATCAAAATGTGGCACAGCATATAAAAACTGCTTGGCGACCTGCAGGCATGTGTAACTTATGATAAAAAATAGTAGAAAGCTGTTATGCCTGTATTTGAAATAATGTATATTTAATATGTATTTTTAAAACGTCTTCGAAAATTCTTTCTTAGCATTATATAACATTAATTGTACGCAAAATAAATATATTGGTTAGATTTCAGTAAATAACATATTTTTTATATGTCAAAAAAACTTAAAATTTGTGATTTGGATAGGTAATTTAGAGATTTTAAACGTAAGAATATTTTTTTACAAAAATTTAAAAAAAAATCGCACTTGAGAATGTTAAAATTAATTTACAAAAGAGTCAGTAAATAAAGCATGAAACAATGTACACTGATATTCGGAATTGGATGTACTCATTGTGGAAATTGAATTAATAAATATTTCTGAACATAATTATAAATAATATATTTAGGGCTTCATCACAAGTTCATACATTATAATAAGTTGATGCAAAAGTTCTGTCGTATTTTAAAACCTAATTTTAATACCTTTAATTCAGGTAAAATTGTAACACCTGATACTTTTACCTATCTGTTCAAAGCAAGCATGCATAATAAAATTATCCGGTATTAAAATTTTACCAGTATTAAAGGTATTAAAATGTTAACGGTATTATAGGTATTAAAATTAGGTATTATAATACGACAGAATTTCAAATATATCTCAAATATATCTCAAAATACCATCGTATTTAGTCATGTATGCACCGATGAAGAAATGTGACAATTAAAAAAAATATAAATAAATAACATTTGAAATATATATAATGTTTTGAACGATTGCTTCAATTATTTTTAAATCTGATAACAAAATTACCAAAGGAAAAAAAATCTTAAATTATAAGCAGTGGCATAATATTTTTTTACGTTCACTAATTGCCTTTTTTATTTTTTGTTTGTTTTCTAATATTTAATCTTAAGAGAGAGCTCCTTGCATAATGCGTATATATTATAATAATCTGAAATTATACTATGTTTAAAAATGTATGCCTTAGAAATTTAATTTAGAATTTCTTTAAAAAATTTCAAATTTTAAAAATGTCTTCAAGTAATTTTTAACTAACATGTCAAAATTTCATAAGCATGACATTAACAATTCTTTCATTAGGAAAGCTTGTTTTGACGGAGTCATATTGGTTCAGAAAATAACTTTATTTAAGAAACATCTCGAATGCTTTAGATTAGATACAGCCATGGTAATGTATGTATATTTTTCATTCATGAAAATTTAAATTTTCTTTCAAATAACGTGGACTTGATTTAATATTTCTGTAACCATACGAATAGTCTGATCATGTTGCAAAGTTTGTTAATTTTTATTATTGAATATTATTATCGTAAAAATCTATCTTTTATTCTGCATATTATATATAATTCATTACAAGTAAAAATAAGGATTTTTTTTACTATGTATTTTTATAAGATTAAGCTTTACCATTGATTTAAAGTTTTTTTTCGTAAGCATTGTCCTATTGCAGTAATTGCTGTTATTTTATTTCCATTCATATTCATACATAATTATTTCTTATATTGCGTTCTGTATAAACAATAGGCATTAATAAATACACACAAGTGCTTTTTATATAAAATTTACATATCTTTATCGCGAAATTTCTATTGTTTTCGTTTCTTTTACTTTGATATGAAGAAAACAGGAGAGATTTGCTATATATATATATTTAATAATTACATTTTGTAATACAAAATAGCAAACTATGTGTCTATGTAAGTGTTTCGGGTAGTTTATAAAAAGCAAAATATCAATACAAAAACAATAACATTAACGAATACACGAAATTACCATATCCTCGTTAATTAGGCTTTATTTAATTATCTTCAGCGAATAGATTGTGACGCATACATTGTAATTTTGTTTCTTTATTCAAATTAATGAAACTAACATGCACATGACATATAAGTCATTTAGTCTTCGTTTAAATAAGAGATAAGTACCGAAGTTCAAAAACACTCCATGTTTAAACGATGGATTTTGCTGTTTGTTACTTTTTAAACGTTTTTCTGATTTGTCAGTTTAAATTAATAATTTTCGCTTTGTATAATTAAAGAAAGACTTTTTTACACCTTTTAAAAAATTACCATATCCTCGATAATTAGGCTTTATTTAATTATCTGCAGCGAATAGATTGTAACGCATACATTGTAAAATCTTTTTCTTCAGTCAAAATAATGAAACTCATGCATATGACATATAAGTCATTTAGTCTTCGTTTAAAGAAGAGATAATTACAGAGGTTCAAAAGCACTCCATGTTTAAACAGTGAATTTTGTTGTTTGTTACTTTTTAAACGCTTTTCTGATTTTATCAGTTTAAATTAATAATTTTCCCTTTGTATAAACAATAGACATTGATAAATACACCCAATTGCATTACATAAAAGAATTACCGCTACATTTTGCTGTTTTGGTTACTTTTACCTAGATATGAAATAAACAGAGGAGATTTGCTATGTTTTTTTTTTGAATAAATACATTTCATAATACAAAATAGTAAACTATGTGACTATGTAACTGTTATGGGGTAGTATATAAAATGCAAAATAGCAATAAAAAATAGCAATAACTAAAACACGAAATTATGATACCCTCGTTAAGGGTTCTTTTTCCTTTCAAACGCGATGAAAATCAACAAACACATTCAAAGTTTGAATTAGTGTATCTTCAAAACCGTTTCATGTATAAACATGAATCTTACTACTTTAACTATTAATTAAAAATATTGCACTTTTGAATATGCTACCATTAGAAACTGTCTAGCCGTTTACAGAATTTGTGCATTATTAAAATTAAAAATCTTTCTTTCTTACTCCGTAAAGTGATTTCGTGCATAATATCATGAGAACGTATGTATGGATTGCCATGAAATGTGTTATAGATAATAAACTCATATGTGTGTTTAAGATGATCTACTTTTAAGTATTTACAGTGATAAGATTTTTAGTTATAACTATTTTTATTCATTAAAATATATAAAATATTGATTTCTTCGGCATTTCTAGGCATTTATTTCGGCATTTATTTCGGCATTTAATTGCAATATAAATTCTCATTGAATGTTTCTCTGTGATTGTTCTAAAATATTATGTTACTTCAACTTGAAAATCTATTTTTTAATCTTTAAAACATCCTAAAATCACACATATCAGAATTTGGACCATATATCATCAAAAAACAACTTCTTCTAAATGATTTTGCAAGCTGTAAACTTGAAACGTCTGCCAAGGAAGAAAGTGATATCTCTTGTTAGTGCCGTTTGAAAATCTATCGCAGTTCATAATTGTTACAAATGCTTCGAAATGTGGTACAGTATATAAAAACTGCTTGGAGACGTGCAGGTATGTGTCACTTATGATGAAAAAAAAATAGTAGAAATATGTTTTGCCTATATTTCAGATAATGTTATAATATAGTATTTTCCAAATGTCTTCGAAAATTCTTTCTTAGCATTATATAACATTAATTGTACGTAAAATAAATATATTGGTTAGATTTCAGTAAATCACATGATTGATATATGTCAAAAAATCTTAAAATTTGTGATTTGGATCGGTAATTTAAACTTTTTAAACGTAAGAATATTTTTTTACAAAAATTAAAAAACAAATCGCACCTGAAAATGTTAAAATTAATTTACAAAAAAATCAGTAAATAAAGCATGAAACAATGTACACTGATATTTGGAATTGGATGTACCCATTGTGAAAATTAAATTAATAAATATTTCTGAACATAATTATAAATAATATATTTACAACTTCATCGCAAGTACATACATTATAATAAGTTGATGCAAAAGTTCTGTCGTATTTTAAAACCTAATTTTAATACCTTTAATTCAGGTAAAATTGTAACACCTGTTAGTTTTACCTATCTGTTCAAAGCAAGCATGCATAATAAAATTATCCAGTATTAAAATTTTACCAGTATTAAAGGTATTAAAATGTTAACGGTATTATAGGTATCAAAATTAGGTATTATAATACGATAGAATTTCAAATATATCTCAAATATATCTCAAAATACCATCGTATTTAGTCATGTATGCACCGATGAAGAAGTGTGACATTTAAAAAATATAAATAAATAACATTTGAAATATATATAATGTTTTAAACGATTGTTTCAATTATTTTTAAATCTGATAACAAAATTACCAAAGAAAAAAATTCTTAAATTATAAGCAGTGGCCTAATATTTTTTTACGTTCACTAATTGCCTTTTTTATTTTTAGTTTGTTTTCTAATATTTAATCTTAAGAGAGAGCTTCTTGCATAATGTGTATATATTATAATAATCTGAAATTATACGTATGTTTAAAAATGTATGCCTTAGAAATTTAATTTAGAATTTCTTTAAAAAGTTTCAAATTTTAAAAATGTCTTCAAGTAATCTTTAACTAACATGTCGAAATTTCATAAGCATGGCATTAACAATTCATTCATTAGAAAAACTTGTTTTGACGGAGTCATATTAGTTCATAAAATAACTTTATTTAAGAAACATCTCGAAAAGCTTTAGATTAGATACAGCCATGGTAATGCATGTATATTTTCCATTCATGAAAATTTAAAGTTTTTATTCAAATAACGTGGACTTGATTTAATATTTCTGTAACCATACGAATAGCCTGATCAAGTTGCAAAGTTTGTTAACTTTTATTATTGAATATTGTTATCGTAAAAATCCATCTTTCATTCTGCATAATAAATGTTACACATTACGAGTAAAAATAAGGATTTACTATGGATTATTACAAGGTTAATATTTTACCATTGTTTTAATGTTATTTTTTCGTAAGCATTGTTCTATTTCAATAATTGCTGTTATTTTATTTCCATTCATATTCATACATTATTATTTCTTATATTAGGTTCTGTATAAACAATAGACATTAATAAATACAACCAAGTGCTTTATATAAAAAAATTAAATATATTTATCGCTAAATTTTTATTGATTTGGTTACTTTTATTTTGATATGAAGAAAACAGAGGAGATTTGCTATTTTTCTTTTACATAATTACATTTCAAAATACAAAATAGCAAACTATGTGACTATGTAAGTGTTATGGGGTAGTTTATAAAAAGCAAAATATCAATACAAAAAAACAATACCAATAACTAAAACACGAAATTACGATATCCTCGTAAATTATACTGTTAAAAATTTGCAGCAAACTGTCCAGTCATTTGACCGTTTTTGTAGAAAACGGTTACATAACTGTTATTCAACTATATTTTGACCATATTATTGCTCATTTTATGGTCAGAATATAGTTAAATTGCGGTTATGTAACCGTTTTCTACAAAACCGGTCAAATGACTGGACACTTTGCTGCAAATTTTTAACAGTGTAGGCTTTATTCAATTAACTGCAGCGAAAAGACATACACTGTAAAATCTTTTTCTTATTTCAAATTAACGAAACCCACATTCATATGACATATAAGTCATTTAGTCTTTGTTTAAAAAAGAGATAAGTATAGAGGTTCAAAAACACTCCATGTTTAAACGATGAAATTAGCCGTTTGTTACTTTTTAAAAGGTTTTCTGATTTTATCAGTTTAAATTAATAATTTTCGCTTTGTATAAACAATAGACATTAATAAAAACACCCAAGTGCTTTATATAAAAAATTTACATAGCTTTATCGCTAAATTATGTTATTTTGGTTACTTTTATCTTAATATGAAGAAAACAGGGGAGATTTGCTATTTTTCTTTTGAATAATTACATTTCATAATACAAAATAGTAAACAACGTGACTATATAACTGTTATGGGATAGTTTATAAAAAGCAAAATATCAATACAAAAAAAATGCGAATAACTAAAACACGAAACTAGCATATCTTCGTTAATTAGGCTTTATTTAATTATCTGCAGCGAATAGATTCCAACACATACATTGTAAAATATTTTTCTTCATTTGAATGAATGAAAATCAGATGCATATGACATATAAGCCATTTAGTCTTTGTTTAAAGAAGAGATAATTATATAATATATATTTTCTGATTTTATCAGTTTAAATTATTAATTTTCGCTTTGTATAAAAATAGACGTTAATAAATACACACAAGTGAATTATATAAAAGATTTTACATAGCTTTATCGCTAAATTATGTTGTTTTGATTACTTTTATCTTAATATGAAGAAAATAGGGGAGATTTGCTATTTTTCTTTTGAATAATTACATTTCATAATACAAAATAGCAAACTATGTGACTATGTAAGTGTTATGGTGTAGTTTATACAAAGCAAAATATCAATACAAAAAAAAAATACCAATAACTAAAACACGAAATTACGATATCCTCGTAAGTTAGATTTTATTTAATTATCTTCAACGAATAGATTGTAACGCATACATTGCAATTTTTTTTCTTTATTCAAATTAATGAAACTAACATGCACATGACATATAAGTCATTTAGTTTTCGTTTAAAGAAGAGATAATTATTGAGGTTTCTTAAACACACCATGTTTAAACGATGGATTTGTCTGTTTGTTACTTTTTAAAAGTTTTTTCTGATTTTATCAGTTTAAATTATTAATTTTCGCTTTGT
Organism: Maratus michaelseni; assembly: GCA_963931845.1. Classification (NCBI taxonomy): domain Eukaryota; kingdom Metazoa; phylum Arthropoda; class Arachnida; order Araneae; family Salticidae; genus Maratus; species Maratus michaelseni. The sequence continues at coordinate 443,711,712 of OZ007589.1, read as the reverse complement.
ATAAAAAATAGACGTTAATAAATACACCCAAGTGCATTATATAAAAGATTTTACATAGCTTTATCGCTAAATTATGTTGTTTTGATTACTTTTATCTTAATATGAAGAAAATAGGGGAGATTTGCTATTTTTCTTTTGAATAATTACATTTCATAATACAAAATAGCAAACTATGTAACTATGTAAGTGTTATGGTGTAGTTTATACAAAGCAAAATATCAATATAAAAAAAAATACCAATAAATAAAACACGAAATTACGATATCCTCGTAAGTTAGATTTTATTTAATTATCTTCAACGAATAGATTGTAACGCATACATTGTAATTTTTTTTCTTTATTCAAATTAATGAACTAACATGCACATGACATATAAGTCATTTAGTTTTCGTTTAAAGAAGAGATAATTATTGAGGTTTCTTAAACACACCATGTTTAAACGATGGATTTGTCTGTTTGTTACTTTTTAAAAGTTTTTTCTGATTTTATCAGTTTAAATTAATAATTTTCGCTTTGTATAAAAAATAGACGTTAATAAATACACCCAAGTGCATTATATAAAAGATTTTACATAGCTTTATCGCTAAATTATGTTGTTTTGATTACTTTTATCTTAATATGAAGAAAACAGGGGAGATTTGCTATTTTTCTTTTGAATAATTACATTTCATAATACAAAATAAACTATGTGACTATGTAAATGTTATGGTGTAGTTTATACAAAGCAAAATATCAATACAAAAAAAAATACCAATAACGAAAACACGAAATTACGATATCCTCGTAAGTTAGACTTTATTTAATTATCTTCAGCGAATAGATTGTAACGCATACATTGTAATTTTTTTCTTTATTCAAATTAATGAAACTAACATGCACATGACATATAAGTCATTTAGTTTTCGTTTGAAGAAGAGATAATTACAGAGGTTTCTTAAACACACCATGTTTAAACGATGGATTTGTCTGTTTGTTACTTTTTAAAAGTTTTTTCTGATTTTATCAGTTTATATTAGTAATTTTCGCTTTGTACAACTAATGAAAGACTTTTTTACACTTTTACGAAATTACCGTATCCTCGTTAATTAGTCTTTATTTAAATATCTTCAGGAAATAGATTGTAACGCATACATTGTAAAATCTTTTTCTTCATTCAAATTAATGAAACTCACATGCATGTGACATATAAGTCATTTATTCTTTGTTTAAAGAAGAGATAATTACAGTTTTTAAAAAAAGTTCCATGTTTAAACGATGAATTTTGCTGCTCGTTACTTTTTAAAAGTTCAGTTTATATTAATAATTTTCGCTGTCTATAACTAACAAAAGACTTTTTCACACCTTTTTATCATTTGTATGCTTAGAAAAGTGCACTTTTGAATATTATTAAGTTATCTTTAAGCTAAATCTTTTTTATTATTTTTAGTTTTATTGTTCATGATTTGTGACATGCAACACAGATATCGTACTTATTTATTTTTTTAAATAATGTAATGTCACTCTCTTTAGCAGTTTTCTATTAATGCTTAAAATCATTAAGTTATTAAATTGATGATTTATTATTTTTCTTGATGATGTAGATTTATTTTCTAATTTAGCCCCCACCCCCCCATTAAATATATATATATATATATATATATATATATATGGTTATAAATTTTGAAAAAATTACGAATATCGCTTAACGAAATTAGGATATCTAACGTCTTTAAAAAAAGTAGAATCTTCAAAATTTGAATTTGAATTTAACTGAAATAACAACATTCAATTTATGAAAACATTTCACAATGATGTGTTAAATAAATTTTAGTTATTGAAATCAGATAGGGGTAATAATGAATTACGCATTTTCTGTGATTTATCATTATTTAAGAACATGAACTGAGCATTACTTTCAGAACTTAATGTCATGAAAGAAATTTATCAGTTAGTGTTAGATACTTATATCTAAATCTTTCTGATTTTTATAAGCTGAAGTTATGTTTATATATTGGTTATAACTGAGCCTTCAAATGTACTTATTTTTAAAAAATACGTGAAGTATCAATAGTACATCAATAGTAATTATGAAACTGATGCACTCCAATTCCATTGCTAGACAATTGCTAATTTCTGAAACGTGAGTTTTAACATTATACCTTAAATTGAAAAAATGCTGAATTTGTAATTACGCTAAAGCTCACATACGTCAAAATAGTTATTTTTATACAATCTACGAAATTTTAGTTTTCTATGGTCCTTCTGTCTTACACGTTATCTACAAAAACCATCTCTTCATGTTTAATGATACACGCACACGACGGTGGACAAAAATACCATCTTTATTAAAAAAAATTAATATAAGTTTCCTTATCACTCGGCAAGGTGAACTGGAAGAAGCTCCTAAAACGCTATCCGAGGAAAAAAACTACAGAAAGAACACTTTATATTCAGATGCACAAGTCTTTATTCTGAAGTCCATCTTAGAAACTAGCTAAACGTTGCTAAATTATAGACAGTTAAAAGAGTCTAATTCTGAAGCATTCATACATTGAAAATTAAATAAGTTTAGGGCAGAAAGATGATAAACTTAAAATGAGTTAAATATACTAAAATACAATACAAGGTGTCCCAAATAAAAGATCAAAATGCGTATGCAGAGGCACAGTTATGTCTAAATTATGGCAACCCACATTCCTGAAATTAACAATACTCGTCTTTCCACACTGTTAAAAAACTTTAGCTTTTGCTGCCGACACACTCCACCGCTTTCAGAGAAAACGGTTACTTTACTATATTATGGAGAATTTTCATTGGTCAAAATAGATATATTCTATAAAAGCGGTGGAGTGACTATGCAACAAAAGCTGAAGATTTTTAACAGTGTATCCTCACTCATCTAATCAAACTCAGGAGGGCGAGTATTGTTAAGTTCTAGAATGTGGGTTGCCATAGTTTGGACAAAAAATGTTCATACGTATTTTGCATCTTTCGCCATTATTACATATAAAAGAATTCCGACAATTCGATAACTTACCAGAAGCAGCGCCCTCTATGAGAATTTTTGGAACTATCTTTTTTAATTTCTTAAACAAAATTTCAGATCCTGACAAGCATTTTCGCTCAAATCGTACTCTCTAACACCAATTGCTTGATTTTTTATTGAATTTTAAAATGTGTAAAGGACTTTTGGGACATCCTTTAACAGAAATTCATATCTCTCAAATATGATTATTTAAAAAAAATATCTAACGCAGACTAATCACAAATTCACCCACACTTCGCATTTTCCGATTAAACAGTATCAACATCCACTGTCGATGAAATCATAACGTGCCGCTTCATGGGGAAAAAAAAGTTTGAGAATGAATACACTGATATGTCAGAGTAGACTTTGATACATTTTAAAAACGATGTCAAATCTCACTCTTATTAAACATACCAAAACATATAGTTCCCAAACTTCTTACATTCTAAATTTATAAAATATTTATTGATAATTTTGAATTTATAATTCTAAAATAATGCTAAGAAACGGTTAAGAAAATTGTACCCTTTCACACGTTCACAATTTTAAAAGATTTTACATTTTTAGATCATTCTGAATTAGTTAAAATCTAGAATATTCTGTAAAATTTTGTAAGTCTTTAATTTTTATATTATGGCTGAGAAACGAATAACAAAAAATGAAATAGATGAGTTTTACAAATATGTTTTAATTTAAAATTTATATTTTGAATGTGATATGACATTCCAATCACATAATCTAAAATATTAGAATCTATACTAATAAAAGAAAGTTTCGCTCTGTGTCTCTCTCTCTCTCTGTGTGTGTGTGTGTGTTTGTTGGCGATGGCTAGGAAAATTTAGCGCACCTAGAAGTCTGTAAATTTAGATTTTGGTAGTCCAAACCCCCTCCTGGTATACCTGAGCGTCAGAATTTTAATATTTTAATTACTTTGTGAAATATTAATTAAAATGCACAAAGAACACTCATTAAAAATACGCTTTTATTCTCTTGGGTTGGTTGGTTCACTGGTTGGTTGCATCGATTCTTCACAGAAGTAATTAAATAAACCAGAGTAGCGATGCATAAATAAGGATTTCTAACTAAGTAGTGTCACTATGGATTGAAGTTATTAGCGTAGAGGAGCCATGCGATTGTCGCGCCACCTGAACATGACAAATTACACATACGTCCCACTGATTGAAATATTTTCCTGGCACAATTTTCTTCATGACAATTAGTCGGGTTTAAGTTTTCTTTTACTTTTTTTTACATGACATTTATTATTATGATGGAGATTGTTAATACAGAAAACTTTATTTAAAAGATTATTTTTTATATTTGCGGGAATGAAGAGGGGCAAGTGTCTAATTACATTTAAGCTTCAAGGTGTATTTCTAGAAAGCAGTTACCAGAATTTCCGAATAATAGTGTAAGTCAAATTTCAAATTAAGTTCCTAGCTTAACCAAATGAATCAATCATTAAAGATGTATTGTGATCCTCCTAATTAGTTATTTGCTGAAGGCCACTTGAACAACCCCCGCCCCCCTCCCGGCCCGTCATTCAAGTTTTTTTCTCTAACTCTGCTCCGTTTCCATATCTCAGCAACTATCTTTCCGATTTCAACGCAAGTGATTTCAAATATTATAATTAATTTAATAGTCACCCTTTATAACATTAAACTAAATTTATGAGTAGCGGTTACCACTATTTACGAATAACAGTTTAAGCTAAATTTGTAATTAAATTCAAAGCTTAAGGAAACGAACGAATTTTGAAAGATGCATAGTGGTCCTCCTAATCAGTCATTTGCTGAAGGGCTCTTGAACATCCCCTCCCCCTCCGAGACCTCCTTCAAGGTTTTTTCTCTAATTATGCTCCGTTTCCATATCTCAGCAACTAGCTTTCCGATTTCAACGCAAGTGATTCCAAACATTATAATTAACTTAATAGTCACTCTTTATAACATAAAACTAAATTTATGAGTAGCGGCTACCGCTATTTCCGAATAATTGGGTACGCCAAATTTGTAATTAAGTTCCTAGCTTAAGCAAACGAACGAATTTCGAAAGATGCATAGTGCTCCTCTTAATTAGTCATTTGCTGAAGGGTACTTGAACAACCCTCCCCTCCCCGGCCCCTCCTTCAAGGTTTTTTTCTAACTATGCCCCGTTTCTATATATCAGCAACTATCTTTCCGATTTCAACGCAAGTGATTCCAAATATTATATTTAACTTAATAGTCACCCTTTATAACATTAAATTAAATTTATGAGTAGCGGTTACCACAATTTACAAATAAGAGTTTAAGCCAACTTTGTAATTAAGTTCCTAGCTTAACAAAACGAACGAATTTTTATGCAATAACACTTTGTATTTATCAGCTTATATTTTTTAAACGAAAAAAATCTAAAAATATACTTTAAAATATAAAATTGCAGTGGTTACTAGGTTTATAAAGAAAAGCCGAACACAAAATTTCCATTGAATGCTACATGAAAATATGCTGCAATGAACAGTTTACTTTTAAAAATTCATACGTATCACACATGTTATACAATTTTTTTATATCTAAATAAATACCAAGGTGTCACACGCTTTTCCTGACTGCATTCTTGTTCAGGGAAGCAAAATATTAATAACAGACTTGCTCAAATTTCCCTGCCATGTTCTGAATAATGCAGTATCTTGGCAATATTCAAAAATTCTTCAGAAAATAACTTCTTCCTTCTTCTTCTCTTCAAACGGCAGAACTTTTAAGGTATGATACATATCAAGGAAGTTTACTTTAATAAAACTGTGGTTTCACTTAAGGTTTCTTTCATTTGAAATAGTGTGAAAAGTCTTTTAAATGGAGTAGAGGCAAAAAAAATTGGGTAAGTGTGATCGAAGATCGCACAAAGAGTTTCGTTTAATATTCCTATCAAAACATTATATCCGTTAATTAATAAATTCAAATAAATTTCATTTTCAAAAAAAAAAAAAAAAAAAAAAAAAAAAAAAGTCATGTTTTTTTTTTATTTTCGCTATACTGTTCTGTCATAATAATATATGCCATGTGGACTAAAAGCGATATTTAATAAAAAGTAATTTACCCTCTCTCCCCTTATTTATTAATAATACTTATTCGAATTATTAATTGCATCATTGTCTATTAGCGATTTATTTCTTTTCTCTATACAAAAATCAGTATTTTGTTATAAAATACAACTTCGGTTATAATAATGCGATCTTTATGAAAATTAGATTTCTTTGTTCACCGTAACAAAATTATGCGTAATTTCTGCGTAAATTTATGCTTTTTCTGTTATGCATATGGATAATTTTCAAATCCGTAAATGCAATATTAAAAAAATAATAATAATAGGAGCTTTTAATTTCTTACTTCCTTCAAAATCTGTTGTTTATTTATGTTCCTCCCTTCCAAAAAGCCGGGATGTCTAGCTGATTTCACACACCAGCTGTTCGTCTGTGGTTTTTCAATGAAAGGAAATTAAACGAATTTATTCAAGTCGATTTTTGAGTGATATTTGCACTTATCTATAAAAACTACGTTAAAACTGTTTTTTAATTACAAAATTTAAAAACATACAAACTTCACGTTTTCTAAAACATTTACACAAATTAAAAACATCTTTTACTTAAGCAAGGTGTTAAATACATGTAAAACAAAATTTCCAAACTTGACGTGTTTCGGTTTAAAGTATAAAACCATAATCATAAGCAAACTTACATCGTCAAAAAACAAACCCGAATGACACTGGACGCAACAATATATACAAAATACAACACAACAAACAACGACATTTACAATCAAACACACAAAGTAAAAGCACAGAAAAACATTAAACATCAACTCAAGCTTGTATGCACAATTGCCTCCCTCTATTCAAATCAGCCCCACAATATTTATTTAAGAGCTCTAGCCATAAAGGTCGAATAACAAAAGAGAAAGTATCCTTACAGATTAAGCCTTTTCGCAAATAAATTTCGATGGACTCTCTTATATGGCTAGAACTTTTAAATAATTATTGTGGGGCTGATTTGAATAGAGGGAGGCAATTGTGTATACAAGCTTGAGTTGATGTTTAATGTTTTTCTGTGCTTTTACTTTGTGTGTTTGATTGTAAATGGCGTTGTTTGTTGTGTTGTATTTTGTATATATTGTAGCGTCCAGTGTCATTAGGGTTTGTTTTTTGGCGATGTATGCGTGCTTATGATTATGGAACCGAAACATGTCAAGTTTGGAAATTTTGTTTTACACGTATTTGACACCTTGTTTAAGTAAAAGATGTTTTTAATTTGTGTAATTGCACTTATCATTGATATTTATACACGAGTAATTAAAAAAAAAATAGAAATTCTGAAAGCTATTTTTTTGCGTGTGTGTCCGAAATTTTACGTTCCTAGGTGGAATAGTTTATGAGATAGGGGTGTCTTTGAAAACGTCCGGTCTGTTATCACCATTGCAACGCTGTGACTATGGCAACCCTTCCCCCTCTTTTGGAATTTCAGAAAGAATTTTCTTTGCGGTATGATTAAATTTTACGCTTTAGTTGAATATTTTCCACTAATGAATGGGTTTGTAATTAAAATCTTGCGTTAATGAAGACATTTTCAAGATTTTATGATTTACAGTGTGACAGAAAGTACACTCTTAAAAATTTGCAGCAAACTGTCCAGTCATTTGACCGTTTTTATAGAAATTGGTTAGCTAATTGTAATTAACTCTATTCTGACCATAAAATGGGCAATACTATGGTTAGAATAGAGTTAAAGTAGGGTTTTGCAACCGTATTTTATACAAACGGTCAAATGACTGGACAGTTTGCTGCAAATTTTTAACAGTGTAGTCAGCTGTATGTACGCAAAATTTCAAGTCTCTAACTTATACAGTTTACTGAGAACGGACTCTGTGTTGGACGGACAGAGACAGACAGACAGAGAATTGAGACGAATAGGGTTTCGTGAGATGAACGAAACTCTAATGAATGTATTTTGTGAAAAGTGAGTTCAATAACATAAAAAATGTGAGTGAAATAAACTAAACGTTTGAATAACGTCTTCTTTAAATAACGTTTAAATAGTTTATTAATACTCTGCCGTTGTCCAGATTTCTAAAAAAATTAAAGCGAGAAAACACGTTAATACTTATATATTCACATAATCACAGTAATGAAATAGAATAGGTAAATAGGGCTCAAACATAGTTTGACAAAACGAAATGTGTAAATATATGTTAAACATTTTAAAATGCATATGCAATACAAATACAGTCATTTGTATTAAAAAATCGGAAGCTAAACGAAAGATGAATATGTCTTTATTCCCGTCTGTGCGGAGTATAAACATTTTGAAAATGTTTGAATATATATTAATTATTTCGTTGAGTTTCTTAGACGAAGTGAGTATATTTGATGTAGTAACAACGACGTTGGGTCAATTTACACTTTAAGATGTTTTTATGAACACACTGAACATATCTACATTCGTTAATAAAAATAGCTATAGTGAATTTAAAAGATATATCTTAAATGTAAGTTTTGTGATACGATATCATGATAATATGTAAATTTTATACAGACATTAATAAGGAGTATAAGTAAATATTTTTTGTACGATATTTTGAATTATTTTAAGAAACTGTTTGTACATTTCAGAATATTTCTAGAAGATAACCGCATAATTATACAGTAAAACATCCATAACGGACACTCCCGAATAACGGACATCAATATTTAGCGAACACGTTTTCAATCCCCAACACATATGTTTTTACCTCTGAAAATCAGACACCTCCGAATAGCGGACAATTTCTGCGCTGCAGAAATGTCTGTAATTCGTTTTATTAAGTCTTGTTATTTGTCATAAATATATTTTATGTATGTATGCGTGTATGCAGGGCGTTCATAAGGAAATATTGTCGATATATGAATCCCCTAGCGTGCTCTACTTTAAACCAGCTGAAATGGGAAATATAGTTATTTGAAGGTATGCGATCGCGAATGTGGTGAACAAAAAAAATTAAGCCTGCATGGTTATGGTTACAGCGAAAAATAAAATAGAAATTTTTGAATGGCAACATCCAACTTTTCCCCTCTCAAAATTATCAGCATATTGAAAAACCATAAAAGGAGTTGAAACGTGTATTCACATTTATGAAACTAATAATTAAAAAGACAAAATAAAAAACGAGGCTGTGGATCTAAAGACTATATTGAATTATATATAAAAATACAACTGCACAACTGAACTGAACATGGAACATTACATATATAATTGTAAACTTAACTGGGATTCTGCCAGCAAATTAGCGAACGTGGCAGAAAGCTAGATAAAAGAACGAACCAATGAAATTTAAACAGTAATGCTATGATTACAATTTTCTAACAGAAACCATTCAGCTATGCATTATGCATACTTTGTAATTTTAGCTCTAGCTATTAAATTTTAATAGAATAAATATCTCATTTCTCTCTAAATGAAGTATTAAAAATTAGTGTGTGTGTTACAAGACAACATGCCATACATGAAAAATATGGTAAGTGCTTTAAAATTCTTTTACTCCTTAGAATTTTTATAGAATCCTTGGATTTTTTCTTCTTAAGTTCGTATTAATCCTATTGTAATATTTTTGATCATATTACTAAAAGTATTCTTAAATTATCTCCTTTTAACTGTATCCGTATTTAAATTCGTACATAGAGTAGCAGCATGATTATATATTAATAATATGCAAAATACGTTTGAGCTACTGTAATACTGAAATATCATCAGTACATAAATTATCCAATCTGAAAATAAAAACTCTTTTGGCCTTCTGAGCTTAACAGCAGCAATGAAAACTAATCATTTTTCTACTATAGAAATATATTTTCTTCTACTTTATGTGAACGTTATAAAGCTGAAATCAGCAAAAGAAGATTCCAATTTCAACTGAACTCTCTTCGTTTCGATAATAAAATTGCACGACAAACAAGAAAAAATTATAAGTTTTCTCCTATGAGGAAAATGTGCAACGAATTTATTTAGATGTGCTAAGATTCATACAAACCAGGAATTTATGTGACAATTGCTGAATTGTTACAAGCTTTCAGACACCAATGTCTATGCAGAATGTGCCTTCAAAACCATCAAAATATGGTATAAAAGATCTTATTTTGTACAATTTCTGTACAAAATACCTGACTGGTGCTATTTCGTATTTGTGGAAAGAAAAACATCGAAACTACGAAACACACAAAATTACGAAACGGCGGCGGATTTTCCTTTATCTAAGAGTGGACCAAATGAATTTATGGTACAAAGAAGAATACCTCAATAGACAATTGCTTCGCTTCTGTACCAATAACAGTATCAATTCTCAAACCACCTTATAATATGACAGTCGTATGAACACGAATAAAGAATAACTTCAAGAATAAAAAGAGATGCCTGCTGAACTGTTAAATTATCGTGTCAGAAATGTTGTATTATCAATATATGGTTTTGATAAAGATAAGACCTCATTATAATATAAAACAAAACCCAGAAATCATGATCAACCATATACATGCAGCATCTAAGAAGCAAAAAAGTAATGAATTTGATAATTCAACGAAGATTCAGCGATTCCCATACATTCACCCAGAAAAAGGAATTGAATAAAACTACAAAACATGTTTTGTTGAGTACATTTTGGTTGTTTTAGCAAAATTCAAGTAGAATTGAACCATTTTACTCCAATTAACAAAACATTTTTTGCTGACGATACAATTTTTTTTTTTTTTTTTTTTTAAACAAAACGTTTTGTTTAAATATAGGTCAATGGAAATTTTGTTTAAATCAACCTTTTTTTTTTTTTTTTTTTTTTTTTTTTTTTTGCAATTTCTATATTAAGTTAATAGAATTATTTGAGGTAGCATGTGGTAAACGTAAACTTAATGGAATAGGATAGTAAAACGCGCCACGCGAAAATTAAAGAAATGATACAACTTTCATAAAATGATATGAATTTTTAGACATTACTTAAATTAGTGAATATTTTCAATTAAAATTAATTTCAATGAGGCAAATAAATTTAAGCACTTTGTTTAGACGATGAGGTATATGAACAGAGATCTTTGAAAATTTCTCCTGAAAAAATAAAATATTCCACTTTCGACCAGTATAAGCAGTGATACGTGAATTAAAAATTAATATTTAATACTTAAAAAAGTTTTGTAAGCCTTAATCTGCCGTAAATACTTAATAAAATATAATGCAGTAAATGTTGTAAATAAATAATAAAAGGACATTTTAATATCTTTAGTAATAAGTTAACACTATCATGTTCATGAATGAAAAGCAAAGCAGCAATAATATGTTGAGTTTTTAAATAATCCTTCTAAACAATCTCAATATCTTGAAATAATTATCATACTCTGTATATTTCCTTACTATTAAACATACAGTTAAGTACTTTGTATATTTATTCATTAAACACGACGTATGATAAATTAATCCAAATAAATTGAATGAATACAAATTAATTCCAAGTAAAATAAAGGAAACACAAAGATGGGCAATAATTATATTTTTCACAACCTCTTCAATATTCATTGGATAAAAAAAATAATGAATTACAAAGTGATCTTATTTCGTTTTTATTTTTAAAGAGATGCTACGTTTTGCAAATAGAAAAGCAGGTTGTCTAAAATAGAATAATTGATTTATGTTAGTAAAGGAAATATTAATTAAAGATAATATTAATTATTTTTCCTTATGTATTTAGTTTTATTTCCTTTGAAATAAAATAAAAGAACTTTGGTAATTTCTTTTGAAATGTTAAAATCTTTTACCCGTTTCTTTAGAAATATATTGTCTTTGAACCAATTATTCAATGAACACAACCGCATCCTCTTAGACTAATTCTGTTTGATAAAAGATATTGATTGTAATAGATGCTGACACTCTGTTTATCTCCTGTAATTGTCCAGAGTGTCACATTTATTATCGAGCGTTTGTTTATGTAGCAATTAACTTTCTACAAACAAATAGCAGCGGCGCGGCGAAAATATTAATTCCTTCTCGCTCTGGAATATCTACACACCCTAATACAAATGAAATAACACGTCAGAAAAAAACAGTGAACGTTTCGTCTTACAAATACATGTATAAAAGTTCATGTAAAATATTTTATTTGAAAATCTATACTAATAAAATAAAGTTTCGCTCTGTGTGTGTGTCTGTTGGCGATGGCTAGCAAAATCTAGCCCACCTAGAAGGCTGGAAATTTAGATTTAGGTAGTCCAAACCGTCTCCTGGTGTACCTGAACGTCAGAATTTTAATATTTTATTTACTTTCAGAAATATTAATTAAAATGCACAAAGAACTCTCATTAAAAATACCCCTTTTTTCTTCGGTTGGTTGGTTGTATAGAATATCTTCTAAGAAGACATTAAATATATCAGAGTAACGATGCATAGATAAAGACTTATAACGAAATAGTGCCAACATGGATTGGAGTTACCTGCGTGTAGCGCCATCTACTAACGGCAAATTACACAAACGCTACCTGTTTAAGAAATTTCCAGGTACGTTTTTCTTCATTATAATTATCTGGGTTTAAGGTTTTTTTTTTTTTTTTTTTTTTTAAACAGGACATATATTATTATGATAGAGACTATTAATACAGAAAACTTTATTTAACAGATTATTTGTTATATATTTGCGGGAATGGCAAGGGGTAAGGGTCTAATTACATTTAACAATTTTAACATTTTTAGCTTCATCCGTAGCATTTAATTGTTGTTTTATATACAGAATACCGCTATTTTAAATCTCAGTTTTTCAGTAATATCTCCTTCTCAGTAATAATGTTCCGAACTTCTCCATTTAGTTCCATTTTTACTAAATTATCGTAAAAATCAGCATTCATTTCTTCAAGGTGTATCTCTAAAAAGCAATTACCAGTATTTTCGAATAATAGCCTAAGCGAAATTTCAAATTAATTTCCTAGCTTAACCAAACGCACGAATTTTTAAACATGTATAGTGATCCTCCTAATTAGTCATTTGCTGAAGGTCACTTGAACATCCCTCCTCCACCTCCGGGCCCCTTATTCAACGTTTTTTCTCTAACTATGCACCGTTTCCGTATCTCAGCAATTATTTTTCCGATTTCAACGCAAGTGATTTCAAACATTATAATTAACTTAATAGTCACCTTCTATAACATTAAACAAAATTTATGAGTAGCGGTTACAACTATTTCCGAATAACATTTAAGCCAAATTTCTAATTACGTTCCTAGCTTAACCAAACGAACGACTTTCCGATTTAAACGCAAACCAAACATTATAATTAACTTAATAGTCACCTTCTATAACATTAAACTAAATTTATGAGTAGAGGCTACCACTATTTCCGGATAATAGTTTAAGCCAAATTTCTATTTACGTTCCTAGCTTAACCAAGTGAACGAATTTTTAAAGATGCATACTGGTTGTCCTAATTAGTCATTTGCTGAAGGGCACTTGAACATCCCCTCCCCCCCGACCCCTTCTTCAAGGTTTTTTACCTAACTACGTCCCGTTTCCATATCTCAGCAACTATCTTTCCGATTTGAACGCAAGTGATTCCAAACATTATAATTAACTTAATAGACACCGTTTATAACCATAAATTAAATTTATGAGTAGAGGCTACCACTATTTCCGAATAATAGTTTAAGGCAAATTTGTAATTAAGTTCCTAGCTTAACTAAACGAACGAATTTTTAAAGATGCATAAAATGCATTTCAAGATCCTCCTAATTAGTCATTTGCTGAAGGCCACTTCAACATGCCCTCCACCCCGACCCCTCCTTCAAGGTTTTTTCTCTAACTATGCCCCGTTTCCGTATCTCCACAACTATCTTTCCGATTTGAACGCAACTGATTCCAACCATTATAATTAAAGTAAATATATGAGTAGAGGCTACCACTATTTCCGAATAATAGTTTAAGCCAAATTTGTAATTAAGTTCCTAGCTTCAACAAACGAACGAATTTTTAAAGATGCATCGTGGTCCTCCTAAATAGTCATTTTCTGAAGGACACTTGAACATCCCTTTCACCCGGCACCTCACTCATGGTTATTTTCTCTAACTGTGTCTTATTTCATTAACTCGGCTTATAATGTTCCCATCTTCTCGAAACCAGCTCAATTTTGGCGCACGCCTACTATACAGTACCGTAGGCAACGTTGACCTGTCTCAGAGGTTCTTTCCGAAAGAGGTTGCTCCCTTGGCGGTGGAAGTAGGAAATAGAAGATTTTCCGGAGCGTGCGAGCGAGCCCGGTATGCGTTGTCGAAGCCATCGGAGACCTTGGCCAGAGTTTCGTTTTTTAAAAGATTTGAGTTTATTACACGGGCTCGGGCAACGTCGTTATACAGTTTCATTTAATTATCATGGATCACTGCATAATATTTGTATTATCAATATCTATTTAAAGGTTTCTGAGACATAAATCAAATAGTCTACGTTTAAACAAAAATGTTCAAATTCATACTGTTTTTGAAGAAAAAAAAAACACTATTATTTATATGTTTGCAATCTTCCATCTTTATCAATTTACAATTGTTTGCCTTTTCTTTGAATGAGTGATGAGAATAGCTATTATATAATTTTTATAATATGAAATCTGAGAAACATGCAATTTTAAAAAAAAAACATAAAACTACTATCCATTTGACAATAGAACGAATTCGCTTTCTGTCGCTTTTGATCCTCTTCGCGCAGGTGCCTCCAATGGCGGGAAATGAAAATAAAGAAATAATTTTAATTTACTAAACGAATATTGCTTTTCAATGACTTTTTAAAATTACAGATTTATGAAATTACAAAGCTTTTGCACGAACTGTGAAATAATGTGAAATGGCAAAAATGAACTTAAATACGGATCGTGTTAAAGTTTTTTTTTTTTTTTTTTTTTTTTTTTTTTTTTTTTTTTTTTTTAAACTTTCCACATTGTATGTGAATATATGCTTTAAAAGAGTGTTTTGTGTTTTTACTATGATGAAAGAAACATTTTTGAGCCTATCTACATGGATTTTTTTCTATTTTATTTCTAAGTGGAGATACGTTCGGAGAAGGTATCTGATATAGGAGCAATACATGACTGCAGACTTGTTAAGATATAAATTTGTAATAATTATTTACAATAAGAAAAACATTTTTATGAAAAATTATTTTATTTTACACATTACTAAATTAGACGTCCAATAATCGGACGTCTAGTTTAGTAATGTGTAAAATAAAATCCTTTTTGATAAAAATGTTTTTCTTATTGTGGATAAGCAAAGGCGAAACTTTAATTTCGAATTTTGTTTTATTATTAAAGGTATTTTGGTTAATAATAACTTAATTTTAAGATGTTTGGTTTGAGATTTGTAACTTAATATATATGCTCTGGCGATACCTTGTAGTAATTCGTAGTTTGCAGGCTATTTAAGGATATTTTGTATCTAAATATTTATTTTTCCTCAAGTGTAGAATTTTGTTGGTAAACGCCTCTGCAGTCAATCAATCCACAAGCTATAAAAATAAAAACAAAAAAGCTTTTCTTGAATAATTATGGTTTTAATTAACGCACATAAACTTTGAATTTTTAAGTTAATTGATGTTGAATCTTCAGTCTTATTGCCATCTTATCCTTATCTCTTACTTGCATTTCTGACTAATCTTGTTCTTAATCTTTAATTTATGCTCTGTCCACCCATCTGTCCTTATATTTTTAAAAATATATAAATCTCAAATTTCGACATGCTTCCTCTCAATCTTATAAACTGTTTTTAATGTACGCCTAAGATCTTGCATAGAGTACATTGTATAACTTTTTTTTTTTTTTTAACATGACGGCAATTAGATTTAACACATCGATCTATAGTGTATTTCTTATGTAACAAAATATATATGTAAACTTATGCAATTTCAAAAAAGAAAATTGATTACAAGGCCCCGCAAATTATTACAACCTTAATTGGTATAGATTCCAGCTGGTATTCTTCTTTGGACAATGGGAGATTATTTGAATTTTATCCTTTATTCAATAGCGTTTGATAACGTTAGCTTCATACAATATAATTTATAGAAAGAACACAAAGTATAAATGTTAGTCCCAGTAGTTATGGTTAAGGAAAATTATTATACAAATGTTGCAGGGCAGAATTATAATTATACAAAACACACTAATTCGTATGACATTATTAACGTATTTTTTTTTCTTTGAAGCTTATTATTTAATTTGGTTACGAATATTCTGTTTAAACACTCTGCAGCCCAAATTTTGATAGATGTAAAAATCAACTTTAAATCAATGTTTCTTACATGTATAGATTTCAGGAGAGATGTAAGTTTTAATGAGGATGAATTGTACAATGACATTTGCTTATAATGAATTTTTGGCTAATGATTATATTGTAAAATATGATAATATTATACTATTTTTAAATTAATATTTCATATCTAATAAACTTTATGTTTTTTCCAAATAAACAAACACAAAAATTTTTTTGAATAAAAGAAGTTGCTAAATAACAAAACAGGAAATCATTTTGTAAATTATTTACAAGTTGCAATTATATTTAGTGTGCTTGAATGAGAACAGAATGTTAAAATTATACATTAATATTTATGTAAACTACAAAAGCATATAGATTGCACATATTAGCAAACACAACATCATATTAATAAATTTTTCGCCTAGTTGCAGTCTTTGTATCTCATCACAATAGAGCACGAGATGTTCCCACCACTTGTTCAGTTAATGCAATTTTTCAGTTAATACAATTTTTCTGTTAGTGCAATGAACATTTCCCAGATGCTTTCTCAACTAATGCTCACTCCAATTTCGATTAGCACACAGAGCACGAAAAGTTATATTATGTTTTTTGTAGCCAAACGACATCGAATTGTTAATAACAAAATTGTGTAAAGAGGTAGCAAAAAACAATAAAAGAAATCGAAGAACTTTTTTTTCAAAAATTAGACTCAATCCAAAAATATTTGATAAGCATAGATACAGATATCAGTAGAGGTATGCACTGAGTAGTGTATCGAAGTTTAGAAAATCAAATAGGTTGATGCACGATGTATCCCAGAAACAAAACTGTGCAATTGGCATGATATATTTTTTTTTGCTTAACCCTTTTAGTGCCAAGGAGCGCCGTCGCGCTCCTCTCGCTCTGTGTTTTTATTATCATAGTATAAAATCTTCTGAAGAGATTGTTGAAAAAATTAGGAATATTGGTGTATTGTAATGGAAATGGTGAATATTTCTCTTGTTCATATAAATTATCTATAAAAATGCACTTTTTTACTGGCATTTTTAGCATATATTGGTAAACTATGTATGGCACTAAAAGGGTTAATCAAAACGTATCATACTAAGTTTAAAATCAAATTGTACAAACATTTAATAAGTGACTTAATAATAATTAAACTAACATAATTAATCTGAAATTTGTATTAATGGAGAATTAAATTAGACTTTTGAAATTTTCTTCTTTGTCCTTAGCGTATAAGCTCACACTCTTATTTTATTTGAAATTCCTGAAAATTAGATAAATATATTTTTTAATATAAGCGAAATCAAGCTGTTTTTGTAAGCGCACTAGTAATGGACCCTGTGTCTTTATTGGATTACAAGGTTTGACAAATGAAAAATAATTCGTGTACCGCAGTCAAAAGCAACTAAGTTGACAGGTAAGTTATTGAAACTGTCACTTTAGTTGCTTGCGTTTTTAATACATAATCTTGTTTTATATTTGTCAACGTATATGACACATTATAAGTCTTATATGTACATTATTAAGGCATTTACCTTGCTATGTATTTTTTAACAACAAGAAAGCGGAAGCAGTATCATTAAGGCATTGTCTATATATACAGGGTATCCAAAAAGTATGGAAATGGTCGAATAACTCGAGAAATATATATCGGATTAAAAAACTGAAAATATGTGTTCAATATTTTTGAAAAATCTATTTAGGTATTTCAAAGTTGCTACTCCAACTCTGGCCCCTGGGGTGAAGGGGGGTGGGGGAACTTTTAAATCTTAAATCATAACCCCTCTTTTTTATTCTAGATTTGGATTCTACGGGAAAAATAAACTTTTGCATTTAACATTTTCTTCGAAAAATCGTAGATGGCGCTGTAATCGAGTAAAATGCCTTGATAATAGTTTCCATTGAAAAATTTGGAATCTGTAGAATAAATAGAGAAATAAACATCGGATTGGAAAAAAAAATGCATGTTCAATATCTTCGAAAAATCTTTTTATCTACTTAGGTATATCACAGCTTCCATTTTTCTAAAATACTTATTTTTCCGTTTTTCAATCCGATGCATATTTTTCGAGTTATTCGACCGTTTCCGGACTTGGAAACGATTCTCACTGAATATTTCTTGATCACAGCGCCATCTACGATTTTCCGAAGAAAATGTTAAATACAAAAGTTACATACTTTTTCCCGTAGAATCCAAATCTGGAATATAAAAGAGGGTTTTTTTATTTAAAATTTCAAAGTTTCCCCCTCCCCTTTTTTCCCAGGGGCAGAGTTGAGGGGGTGCTATTTGATATGGCTAAATAGATTTTTCAAAAATATTAAACGTGTATTTTTCCGTTTTTCAATCCGATGTATATTTCTCGAGTTATTCGACCGTTTCCAGACTTTTCGGACACCCTGTATGTGTATTAGATTTTAAAGAAAAATGGATGTAGATCTATTCTAATTTTTAATATTAGACGTGTGTCTCGAATATTGCATAACACCACAGGATTAATAACCCGCAGAAACTTAGGAAAAGACGTTTTCATGCAATGTATATTAACCGAATAATACTTAACAACACACCAATCTCAGTCGTCAGGCTTGGAACTAAGAATTTATTTTTCAAAATGAACTTCAACCCGTGTCCAAATCAACCCACAGAAGAGGAAATATGGGGAAAAGCATAATAGGAAAACATAGATCATTTAATGATATGCTGCATTTTTAAAAAAGGCAACCCAAGCATTTTATCTAATGTCTAATGCAATTTAATTTGTTTTGTATAAATGCAGAAATTTCTAAAAAGGCTTAAAATACATTCGCTGCGTACACACGTATTATTTTGCAAAAACACACTTCTTATCTATTTAGAAACTTATACTCATTTTTATATAAAAACAGAACTTAAGAAGCGTCTCAAGCATTAATATCTACAGGAAAACTGCATTAAAACGATAAATATTTCTGAATGTTTTTATGAAGGAATAACCAAAATGGGATAAAACTATACATGACATTTATCTCATTTAACTGTATAAATTTTTTAAATACTCAAATAGTTATTATTTAAGAAAACTTTGTTAAATCTTTAAAATATTTTACATTTAATTTTACGGCTAAAAATGTAGAATAATAGATGGAATGTATGGGTACAATAAAGTATATGTGTCGCTCAAATAAAAGGGGCACTACAGTCGGTTTGAGAAATAGTTTAATGGTATTAGTATAAATTAGTATAAAAAAGAGAAAATAAGTAATACAGACATAACAGAAAGGCCACACAAAGTCACGTTGTAGATTGAAACAAGAGTACCAGCGGTCAACGAGAAGATGGATACTCTGGGTGAAGAAGCTCCGGGGTTGGTTGCGGAACCAAATTGCAACGGCAGCTTGGAGCTCATTATCGTCGGAGTTTTATTGAGTAGACCGAATATGTGGTAGTCACACGGCGAGAGTTTTGGGCTGTAAAAGGTATGTTCGTCATACTCCCAGTGAAATTGCCCCTCCCCTAACGAAAATCCCTACACCATCGAGGTACCGATCTGCGTGACATACAATCCTTGTCATACATATTTTGCATTCGACGATAGAATTCACTAGCATCAGATTTTCCGCTGTTAAAAATTGCATGACCACGCGTTGACACCGTTTGGAAGTATCCATGATGCAAACGATGGCCCCCATGCTATTACACACGCATCTGGCTTGATCTGACAATATCCCATGTATTCACAGCACTCATGCGCAGCATGCGGAGTCATCTTTCTCTGCAAATGGCGGAGTTATTACAGCAATCCCACTTTCATTTGGGCGACCCTTGTATTTTTTTCTTTATCTTTTTTTTTTAGTTTTTACATATTATATTTAGTATATGCCTCTTTTAAGGATTCGTAGACTGTATAAATTTGAAAATTATTAAGAAAACAAATTGCATCATTAAAGATTATTAAAGTAGAGTATTTATCTGTTATGTAGTGGATTTGTCCGTTTACTATGATAAATAAGACACTTTAAAAATATGCTGTTCAGTATATTGTTAGCGAATGATATATTTATAAAGAAACTGTAGAAAGAAATTCTCAGTGACATGGAGATAAAATACGCTACAATATTTCTTTTCAAAAAATCATATGAGTCAGGTGTGTTATAACATTCTTTTATTTCATAACTCCATAAATAGCAAGAAGTGGGGCACTTTTTCCTCATATCATACTTGTTCAGGGAAGCAAAACACCAATAACTACGTATTCTAAATTTTCTTGTCATGTTCTTAAGAATGAAATGTTTTGGAAATATTCGAAAACTCTTCTCAAAATTTGTTCTTTTTCTTCCATTCAAAAGTTAGTGCTTTTAAGGAATGATACTTTTCAAAGAATCTTATTTGAAGAGAAAGTTTGAATTCTAATAAGAATTCTTTTCTTTAGAATAGTGTGAAATACCTCTTAGTTGCATGTATGGATTTCGTCTCATTCCTATAAAATTCTTTCTGTTACTTTCCTAAACTAAAGGAAATATGCAGGAAATAATGTAAAAGGTTTAAAATGTTCATTTTTGTACTGTATTTGTTAGAATTAGCAAAATATATAAACACACAGAACAAGCGTATATATTAACATATGTGTTTTTGAATAACGATCTATGGACTTATATGTTAAAACATGAAATATGAATGTGTCGTACAAAATCAACCATTTAATCTTTTAAACACAAAATAATAAAAAATGTTAAGTTAGCGGTTAGTATAACTCATTTCTTTAAAAAACGTGCCCGTTTTTGCCAAAACTAAATAATTTTTGCATTTATACTATATGTTTCAGATTACATATTATAAATTATATTAGACACTACATCATACATTATAACTGTATATCATAATACTATAGTGCAATGTATAAAATGTATTACACGCCAAATTATATATTATAATATTGTACCATTATACATATTATATTATTTATTAATCAATTATTTATCAATTCTTTATTGATTACATATTTTAAATTATAGAATACATAAAATAAATTACGTTTTATATATTTTTAATTATATTATACATATTATAAATTATATTACATAGAAAATAAGATAATACAAAACAAGTTTTTACATGCAACAATATATAATTATACTTGCATAACAACAAACTAAAAAACAGCTTCTGAAAAAATAATTATAACCATTTAATTAAAAATTATTACTTTCAGAAATATTTTACGAACATTTTCTTAAACGGAAAATATTATAATTTGCTATTAGTACAGAAATTTTTCACTCCTTGATCTGTCAATAATACGTTATTAAAGCAGTAAAATATTTCCCTTTAAAATTCAATGGCTGAATAATAGCTGAACTTTAAAAGGATTAATGTGCATTAACAAATAATTAATTTTATACTGGGCAAAGATCGTAAGCACAAATTGCACTGTGGAATTAAAAATCAATTAAGTGCAGAAAAGTGCAATCATCTCTCTTAAATCATGGAATTATTCAAGGGAAAATGATGTTTAAGTTAAGTTGCGTATGATTGATTTTCAAAATATTGCACGTAAAAAAGCTTTAACATAATTTTCGTTTAATATTAAACCAGATGCGTTTTTATCAATGCATATTTAGCAAATATGTATATGTACATATAAACTGTTTCTGACGAAATGGTTTGTGATTATTTTAATTACAAATTTACGCAAAATATTTGACACCGAAAAAAGTAGTGATAAGTATAAATATGGTATCGGTTCAGAGCTCACCATTTTAAAAACATCACATTGGGTTCAATTTAATATAAAAATAAAAATTCCCCTTGTAACTTACAGTAAATATATGCTAAAGCTTTTTTTACGTGCAATACTTTGAATATCAATCGGAGTGTTTTCAAAGTATAGCACGTAAAAAAGCTGTAACAATCTTTATCAATGCATATTTAAAAAATATGTACATGTATATATCAACTGTTTCTGACAAAAGTGTTTGTGATTATTTTAATTATAAATTTCGCAAAATAGGTCCAAAAATTGGTGAAATCCATATTGTTGTCATTTGACACCGAAAGAAGTAGTGATAAGTATACATATAGTTTCGGTTCAGCCGTCGCCAATAGAAATTAGGTTCAATTTAATATAAAAATAAAAATTCCCTTTTTAACTGATAATAAATGTATGCTTTCCATTAAAATCTTAATAAATATCTGAGATTAACAAAACAACTTGTATAAAAATATTTTGCCTTATTTTCCTGTCTAATGAAAAAAGTTTGAAAAATATATATCATATTTTGTGTCATAAATGCTACAAAGTTTATTAAAAATATATTTATTACATTATCACCAAAAGGCTAAGTTTTCTAGAGCAGAGACTTATCAAAGCTTTTATCAAAACTTGTTACGCTGTAGATGTTTAATAACTTTCCATAAATTATTTCTGAAACTTCAGCTCCGTGTTCAACATTTATTATTATTATTATTATTATCATTATAATTATTTCCTTTACCGAAAAATTATATTTACACTTGGTTTTTATAGGAATATCTATTTATTCATATCCACAGCAGCGGTGGTGCCAGTGGTGCGCCGGCACTAGGCGTTAAGGCAGAACTTTCTTCTATAAATATTGATGCAATAACTATTTTTGAAAAAGAAACAAAATTTTTGGCACCAGGCGCCAAATTAATTTGCTGCAGGGCTGAAACTTATATACATGTTGAATCAAATTATGATTGTTGAACCGTTTTCTATCGTTATTGTATCACGAGAAATTGATTACACAGCTTCTCAATTCACTCACACATACACGCACATATATAACCTAAATTATCTTAAATTTCTTCTTATTATTTTTTTTTGTTACATTAGAAGTACTTTATTATGTTTTTAAGGCTCCAAATCTTTTTTATAAAATCGCAGACATTTTTAGTTACTTTTAAATTTTATTGTTTAAGTTTTAAAAAATTTAGTAGATTTTCAATTAATTAAATCAGAATTCATATGAAATGTGTAATAAAATTTACAACGAACGTGAAATAGAATAAGTTAAGAAAATTGTGTAATAGGTCTAAAATAATACATTTTTTAAAGTAGTTTATACTATTTACGACGTAACGGAGATTTTTGTGCATTTTGCATTTTTAGAAATATCTCTCTACTGATGAGTAAGTAAATAAAGGTGAAGTAAAAATAAATTGATATAGTAATAAAAAATATATAATATAATAAAATGATATATTAATAAACATTATACAATAATAACCATCATAATAAATTGATGAGAAACAAAAAACTGTTTCACAATGCCTTGTACATTACTTTTAATATGCTCTTCAAAATTAAGTGTACGGGAGTTACTAGTGCATATTAATGGATAATAATACTTTCAATACATTCTATTTGTATATTAAGAATTTTATGCATGTTTATAATAACAGGTGTTCTTAAAATGTATTCTATTGACAGTTTTTTGGGTAAGCTTCATTATGGCAAAATGCAAAGATATCAAATGAAATCAAATAAGTCAAAAAATATTCCATATTAACATATTTTGTTAACGCTCCAAGGTAGCTACGATGGTAAATTGTGTGTGTATTTCTATTTTGAAACCTATATATATTGTAAATCGCATATTGTGTCGGCAAAAACCCCTCTAAATGAGGCAGATGTTTTATCAGTCTGATATAACTCCGGTATATTACTTTAATTTGAATTACTTTATCGCCCTAACTTAATATATCCCAATAATTGCATTAAAAGTTGTCGGAACGTATTAAAAAATGAATAGCTGTCAATCTTCTTTTTTAGTTAAATAAACATTTTATAAAATACATTTGTTGGCTCGCAATTTTCTTATTTCACTTGTCAAAAAGAGGGAGGTTTGGTTCCTATGGAAATGAAATACAAATCACATGTAATAGAAATTGACTATACTTTGAATATGTTTAAAATTAGAAGCATATTTTTGTTAAAAAAAACAGTGCCCTATTTATTCATGTAATCTTGGCAATTGCTTACCTTTCAAACAATTTACCTCCGACAGATATTTGAAACCCCAAAAAATTTTCAAGTACATAATTTTCTTTTAGACTAGAACTAGAATATTGTTTTCGTGTATTTTTTCTCATTGTTGCATTTACATAGATGTCATAGAAAACTATGTACGAATCAGTGGCCGCCCCTGTATTGGTGCATATGAGAACGTGACCCCCTCCCCAGAAAGACGAAGAAATAATTTAATAAATTAAATTAAATAACTTTAAACACATTTCCAAGATTTTCTCAATATCCAGGTTGAGCTTCATTCACCCCTCCCTCTTTTTTTTAATACATGCATTGGAAAGCGTTACTGTGATTATGCAAATTTTTATAACTATCACCAGAAAAAGCCCGATCTTTTGTGGACGGCACTTGCGACATAAAAAATTATTTTTCAAAACCAGTTTATGTGAACGGAAGCGACGATAATATCGGGAGGGAAAAGGTACAGTTCGCACCTATCCATTCGCACACTGTTGTGTTTCTTTGTTTCTCTGAAATCTACCTTAGTTTGTTATATTCTTATTCTGTATTGGTTTGATGTAGTATATTTCTTCATAGAAAGTAAAATGTTAATTTTTTCGACCAATTAGTAAATGTTATTTATTTTAGTTGTATTGTTTCCTTTTAATTTTAAAAAAACACAAAAATGTTTTAACCTTAAAATAAGAGATCAACATAAAACATAGCACAAATAAAATACATATAAAGTAGCAAACAGCTGTTTCGGAGCCTCTAAAATTCCATCATCAGTGCCAAAGTTAAAAAGATTAAAAATAGATTTGAAAGTTTAGGCTATTTATGTATGCTGGCGTCACTGCACGCGGCCAAGATGGAATGGCAAAGAATTTTTAAAAACGACAGCGGAGTCAGGAATCCCGTGTGATGGATGAGACCAATTAGAATCACTCCGCTAGTCTAGACAAGTTTAATTGCGGAGGAGAAAAAAAGGCGGAAAGTGGATGTGAAGAGAGTGAATTAAAAGAAAGGTTAAAAAAAATTATTTTAATCTTTTGGCACTGATGATGGAGCTATAGAGGCTCCGAAACAGCTGTTTTCTACTTCATATGTATTTTATTTGTGCTATTTTTTACGTTCCTGGTTTATTTTAGTATACCGGCACAAAGTTCAATCCACACATTTTAATATTCTTACCTGTACTTAAGTCGCCCTTGCGCACTTTATTTTCGCAATTTATGTATTGTGAACCCCCATTTATATAACCCACGAGCCGCTACTGCGACGAATGTTACTCTGTTACTCAACCACAATAAATAATTCGTTTCTACCTACACTTCTCAATTCTATGTTTTTTTTTCGTCTGACAATCGGCCTCCATGGAATGTAGTCAGATGCCTTTGTTAACATAATTGTTACATTATGATTCGTATCATTAATTAACTTCTTCAATCAAAAACTAAAGTTATAACTAACATAATTAAATTTTCAAATAAAAACTAATATACAATGAAAAACATAATATGCTATAATTTCTTAAATTAAAATTGATTAAATGTTAAAAATGATATGAAATACAATAAAAATATGTACATTTCTTTCAATAAAATTTTAATTTAGAGTAGTAGTTTGTTTTGTGTAGTAAAATAGTAATACAGATAAGAGGAAACAGAGATATGGAAATATCGGGAATGCTTTTGTACTTTCTAAAATATCAGTAGTTTTCATATATAAAACAAGTTCGGAATGCTTAAATTCAACTTTGTATTCAAATTAAAATAAAAAGTGCGCACAAACGCATGTGATTCCATTACCTAAAGAACGACTAAAACATTAATTAGATTTTACTATTAGAAATATTTTAGAATTAAAGTCTAATTAATGTTTTAGTCATCTTTTAGGTAATGGAATCACATGTTTTTGGGTGCACTTTTTATTTTAATCAGTAGTTTTATTTAATTTCCTCCACTGAAAGTCTAAACGTATTCCTACATTCTGTTTTTTACTAAAATGTTACATTTTATTTTACGTAATATATGTATTATATTTTAAGCGTAACTTATTACACATTTGTCATTTAAAAAATATTATCAAAAACTAGTTGTGAAGAGTTAAAAATGCTATTTAAAAAAAAATAATAGTAAAAATAAATAAATATTCTTTAATGTACTGCAAATTATCAGAAGAAAAATAATCTATTAATTTTATTAATTTCTTAAAAGTACTTTTTTTTATTTTCATTTTATTTATGTAATATTTTATTATTATTATTATAAGCAATTAGTATTGATAACCTTTGTTAAACTTTTATTTTCAAATGCAAAAAGAAACGATTTTGTAAATAAAGTTCGGAAATGAAAAGAAAATAGCACATGCAAACATAAAACAATTAATATCAACAAACTATTATTGAACAAAGTCTCTTGAAAAATTCAGTATGTTGTATTCAAATGTCAAAACTATTGAAAGAATTTGTATGGAGTAACAAAATTCTTAAAAACTAATATTTTCACCAACACGGTTTTTATTACCTAACAATTAGCACCTTAAAATGTCTGCACTGCCTCTCATAGTTTTCGCGATAACGTGAAAAACCCTTCCAAATTTTACCACTAAGAGCGCTGAGGGAGCTCTCATATGCTATAACACAGTAAAGTTTTAAATTACTGTAGGTAGACACTTGTTAAAATGCTGTAGTCTTATGCGTTCAAAAGATATTTGAGTTTGTCCAGATTTTAGTTTTCGCCGTGGATGCAAGCATACTCATTATTCACGAGCCATTTATTAAACGTGTTTGTGTTTATGTACAGACAAAAAAAAATGTAGGACCTTCATCAGTGTACAAATCTATATTATTAGACTTAAAATATAAAATTACTTTCAATTAAAAAAAAATCTCCATACATTTTATTTAATAAAAAATATTATGGTTAAAAATATTGTTAAATATATTTGAAAGAACATGTCTTTTAAAAAATACATTGTATTCTTAATATACTATTCATCTGACAGTTCCAGTGTTTAATTATTCTTTTAAATTAGTGGATAAAAGAATTTTAATGGTCGAAAGGATCATTATAAACGATATCCATTGACGATTATTAATCAGTATACATTAATACATGTATCGGATAATTGATTTAAATTCCGGGGCAAATGATAACGCACTGGAAAAAAGCGGTAAAGAAATTTTATTCCACAAATGTCAAAAATGTATGTTTTCTTGAAACAAAAATTTTGTTAGCTCTATAATTAAATTTATAAAATTATGTGTGCATCATAAGTTAATATTTTAAGACAAAACCTAACTTTATACCATCTAATTAAATTAAATTTTAATATAATCCATTAGATTGAAAATGCTTGATCACAATCTTTTTGAAAAAG
The DNA here is from genome assembly GCA_963931845.1 of Maratus michaelseni. Taxonomy (NCBI): domain Eukaryota; kingdom Metazoa; phylum Arthropoda; class Arachnida; order Araneae; family Salticidae; genus Maratus; species Maratus michaelseni. Next base: position 443,684,089 of record OZ007589.1, on the reverse strand, counting down.
AATAAGAGATTATTTTTAATGATGAGAGAATTTTTAGAGAATTATTTAAGATTTTATTTAATTACAGTTTAATACATTAAGTTTTTTACATATTTTCTAAAGTGCTATCATATATAAGGAATTCTATTTCTTTTTAAATAACACTTTTTTATGCGTAAAAATAGTAACTGTTAATACCTTGCAAAAAATGTATACTTTGTCATTTTTTTTACATAATGAGAACAGAACTGTAAAATACTTTTAATAAAAAATAGAAACTTAAGTCGTAAATTAAAAACGGATATGTGTATGTAGTTCTTTAAATACTGAAAGAGATTTAATTACGTCCTATTTTATTTATTTCAATAAATATTATTTGTAAATATTTATAATTTGATAAAATGAAGGTTGATAAATAAAAATAACGATTTTATATTTCATTATAAGTATCTTTTTATTAATAAGATTGAAAATTTTCGATCATCGATGGAAATGATTATCGCTATGAGACATTTTGGATCCTATTTTTGGATTAAAGATGTCATATACCATTAATTTTGCAGCAAGAAATAATATTGATTCGAGAAATCTATAATTTATAGCATCTCACAAAAAATTGATTATTGAAAAAATGATGGTGTTTACTTGAATGCATTGAAATTTTCACCAATCTTTTGGAATAAAAGAATTCTAATGTCGATAAATGCAAGTTGCATAAGAAATAATGTAATACATGTAAACAAAATTTAGCATTGAAACAGATTAAAGCATCAATGGTAGAGATCAGCAAATGCAAAATATTATGAAATTTACTGGAACAACTTTTGTGTTAGCGCCAATTCCTCCCAATATCAACTATTCCGGTTTCCTTGGATGTGCTAGGAATTCTTTCACATCTTCAATTTTGGAGAGGGCCAAAGAAACATATTAACAGACCAGTCCTGATTTGAGGAATTTCGGCCATGTGGGCTTCATGTCTTGTACATTTGAAGCATGCTTTTGGGGTCTTTTGATCCGCGTTCTAGGATTTCACTATATCAACAGTGGTAGCTCGTGACTGGCTTTATTTGGGGCACTAAATGCATGTCTGCGAAATTTATTCGTTTCTTACCACTATTTTTAAAAAGAAATTGTTGCCTCATTTATTGACCGAACGCAAACAAATAAGGAATATCTTTTAAAAAATAGTGTTACGAAAAGAATAAATCTTTCAGATATGTATTCTGTGCCTAAAAAATAGTCATTCACCGAGCCGCCACTGTATATCAATAATCATCATAAATCAGTGTAGTGATTAATTCTCTAATTATTAAATAGCGTTGGATTCCTGTTTAGATCACATTTATCCCACTCTAATATATACATCTTGTCCGACGTAGTTGGAAAAACGAAAGAATATCCTTTGCGCTCCATACAAGTGGAACACAATAACAGTCACTAAAGAGTTTTATGAGTTACAGCACCTATCAATGATTCAAGATAGGACCCAAGTTGAAATAAGGAAAATGACTTTTGTCATTGCACATGCAGACACAGAAAATTTACATCCTGAAGAATTTCGACACTCTGAATTCCAATTACGGGTTTTCACTACTTCATCCTTTTACATTGATACATATTCTATAGAACAGCAAATGACAAAACGACTGACATTTTTTTTGTCCCTCACATTCTTGATTGATACCCTACTGCCATTTTTCTCTGTTCGAGCCGCCATATTTCCCCTATTACCTGATGTCAATCATGCGTTGTCTTCTACCTATTTTTTTTCTATTTTCTCTTTCAACTTAAGTAGACATGTGGCACAGAATACGCCAAAAAATCGGATTATGTACTGATTATTTTTCCTTAAAAAAAATATTGAGTGCAATATGTTTTAGCTGGTGTTTTGAAATACGCAGAGTATCAAGGAGCGTGCTAGGCTTACAAATTTCCTTAATACCATCGTTTTTTTTTTAATATAAAATAAAGAATCTACAAAAAAAAAATCTTCTTCTGTAATTTTTTTTCGTTTTAAATGTTTACATTTTTCCATATATAACAATTTGAGTTTCATATGTTTAGTACAAAAAAAATGTAAGCGATGAATCTTCAAATAACATTTTATTACCTCCATATATCACAGCGTAAAAAGCGAAAATGGTGATTATAGTTTTATTATATAGCACAATACTTCAGAGCATTACCAATGGCTTCTTAGAGTTCAAAGATGAATCCGTCAGAAAGAAAATTTCGTTGATTTCATCACTACGTTGACTTACATATTGAAAGCAAGTATATGCTATTTTTCACGATTGCAAAACTTAAATGGATGTTGGAGTATGATAAAGAATCATATACATAGTTCAAAGTAGAAATATTATTGTATTGCAGAAAGGGAAAATAGTTAGGTAGCATTGAGATTTTAGTTGAAAAGAAAACGGTCGTACAGTAAAAAAATCGTAAAATATGTATAGATTTCAAAGCAGTAAATGCTTTTTAACACTTTCCAACATAGTTGAAAAGTGTTTTTGAATTCGTTTTGTCTGTCTACCTGTCCGTCTGTCAGTCCGTCTGTCTATCAGTTTTTTTCCGTCTGTCCGTTCTCTAACTCGCGTAAATAAACTCGGATTGTCATGCAATCAATATATGTTATTTAGGTTTACTATGGCACGTTCGGTATTGAAAATGAAGTGTGTAACACTTATACGTCATCTACAGGGGCACTCAAAAGTCCGTTACATTATGGTCTATGGGTAAAAATCATTTGCAGAGTATTTTAATGATGTTACACTATTTCAAATAAATTTAAAAAGTGCACTACAAGATGCTTACTATAGAATATAGCACGTATAGCACGTATAATTAGTTTACAGGATATCTCAAAAGAATTCCGTTTTACTAAAATGCATAGGGAAAAATCGTTTAATCATGTTACGCTATTACAAACATATTGAAATTTGTATTATATTCTAAAGTGCACTAAACATGCTTTCTGTAAAATATGGAGTCTAAAGCATTTAACATTCATTTACAGGGCCACACAAAATATTCGGTTACATAATGGTTTACGGGGGAAAACTATTTGCAGCGTATTTTATTTATGGTACGCTATTTGAAATACATTGAAATTGATATACACTACTTAGGTTTACTACAAGGTACTTGTTGCATACTATGATGTGCATAGCATTTATCGCTCATTTACAGGGACACACAAAAGATTTCGGATACAGTACTGTATCCAAAGTATTATCAATAAGCGATAACTGCTGGCTGCGATTTCAGTTGGATATGCGTGTAGCTAAATTTTTGCATACTATGTGTTATGTATAAATGCTATACATCATATACAGGACTACACAAAAGAGTTCTTAAGCATTACTGCGAATCAGCGCAAATTGCTTAAAGGATTTTTTTAATCGATTATGCATGTTGAACGTGAAATACATTTAGTATACTAAGAGTTCTTTGTTGAATATAAATAAATCAAGAACAGGGCAACACAAAAAACTGGATGCATGGCCGCCTCTGTATGATAATTTCTTGTAAGTGTGTTTCAATAGTTTTCAGCGTGTTTTTTCTTGAATTAAAAGTTTAGTTTAATATGTGGCGTGTATAAAAATTTTACGGTGTTTTACAAAAGAATTCAAATATGTTTCCATTTGTTGGTAAAAACTGCTGAATATAAATTTTCAACTGTGTTATGTATTTTCTTATACTAAACAAGATTGAAGACTACTATATAGAGTATATACACATCTATAGATTATATACAAGGCTGCACAAAAGAATGGGAGTACATTTCTGTCTATGGCCTGTAATTGCTGAAATCTGGTCTTAAAATAGGTTTTCCGTTTTCTAAAATATTTACTTAGGTACGTTATGTACCTTAGTAAACAGCGAAGGTTTGATAAAGTATTCTATTAGTGTTGGAAAGGGTTCATAATCTATGCTTGATGCATGAATTTTCTTTCTTGTTTTACTACTGTAGAAAGTAAATTTAAACAGGTGCATCTTATGTTAAAATCTGTACTATACATTAAAAACATGTGAGTAACGTTGGCGTTAAATCGACGGGAGCAACGACGGACGTAGGCAATAAATTTTGTTTTTATATATATGAAAAAATAACTTCGCACAATTTCACCTTTTACACCGTCGATTAGGACAAAATATGCACGTTTAAAAGAATGTAGCTCAATTTACTGATTTTTTTTAATAGTTCTAAAAGTAAAATTCAAGTATGATGTTTTTATAAATGCATCACTATCTCGTGCAGCCTCATCACGGATGATTATTCCGTATTCACGTACAACAATATAATTATTTCAGCTTTCATTTCTGGATAGTAGTGCGTAACAATTACACAACATAAATAAATCGTCCACGTTAGATATTTACTAATTAAATTAGTCTTTTCTTTTATCAACTTAATTTTTATAACTTTTATACTACTACTGGACAATGTATTAAACAAGGATATCATTAAAAGTTTTTTTACTTAGGCGTTAAAATGCCTTGACGCATGCAATACGTCAAACGTGTTTTTAAAGGTTAATGAAGTATTCGTTAACATTATTTAAACCATGCTGGGATATCTAAAGAATTTTGATCGTATGATGTGACTTCGTCTACATTTCTAACGCTTTTGTTTTCTTTATAATAAATTATATTATTTTATGATGTAATCAAAAATTTTTATTGTTACACTTTGTAAAAATCATACTAAATAACGCGTTACGCAATAATAAATATCAATTTCAAGAGTTTCGATTTGATACGAACTGTTTGGACGACAAAAGCAAACTATATACAGTTTATGTAAGTTGTAATTTTCCAACTGGGCGAAAAAGTCCAAATCAGGGATCAGAGATCTCCTGGATGAAGCTGCTATCCTCTACCAACTGAGCAATCCCAGACATCTGGCAGATTTAATTCACCCAGATCCTCCAGATTTCTCTGGGATTGCTCAGTTGCTAGAGCATTGGAAGCTTCAGCCAAGAAATTTCTGGTTCGAATTCTGGATTGGACTTTTTCGACCAGTTGGGAAACTTACAATTTATATGATTTATTTACCAATTTGAATAACTGAGAGGAATATAATAACAGTTTATTAAGTGAAAATTTTTGAAAATCGACATTACCATATTTTCAATGAACGTATATTAATTTCTGTTTAAAGCGCCAGTCAAATAAGTTATTTTTCACTTAGGGAGTGGCTGGTGGGCTAAACAAGTTGGACCAATCAATGCAACGGCTATACAACAAGTTTCAGGAAGCCCATCATTTCTCAAATCACTAAATTTTGACTTACTCCAATGCCATTCTAACCCCTTCAATTGTGTCAAAATTAATCTAGTATATACAATTTATTTTTATATGAGTTCTTAAGAAATTTAATAACTTTTGTTATGTAATTCTATTAATTCATAAGAACTCTGTGAATTATTTTTAAAAATGTAATTTTGTGAGTCTAATAAAGCATTTATTTAAATTTTATTCCCCTAGATTTTCAACACTTAATAACAATAATAAAAGATAAAAGCTAAAATGTAATATATTTTTGAAAATAAATTTTCTATTAATATTAAACATATATATTTATTTATTTTTTATTTTGTTGCTTTTATTTTTAAAACATGTTGACAATAATTTAAATGTGTTTAGTATTTCGAAAAATATGTCTGTCTGTCCGGCTGTCTGGATCTCTGCATTTGAATTTCTTAATTATACCTGGATGACTAAGAAATAGATATATGTAATCGAGGTTTAATATATCATGTTCCCAATAGAAATTAAACGGTACAAAATTTATAGTTCATTTACTGGGAATTTCAAGAGCATTCGGATGCAGTATGCTGTGCGGCCGATACTAGATTGAAGTATATTTTAATTATGCTACACTACTTCAAACATTATGGATTTAACATGTGTTATATCTGAATGAATGATGGCGAAATATTAGTATTAATCTGTAACCTGAGTTGGCGCCACTAAACAGGCTCATTTGTTAACTCTTACATGAGAGTCAGTGTAAGAATGAATGTACTTTGTAGCGGGTTTGTTTTCACCGCTCTTGTAAATAGTAACTGTAATAAATCTATATTGTTAAATATCGTCCCCTTACAATGTGTAACCTAATTATATTAATATGCATTATTGATATACCCTAAACTAATTTTCTTTAGAGAATGCTGTGCATAAAATTTATTAACCTATTACTGGGACACAGAAAAGCTTTTGTATTAGAAAAAGTTTTAAGTGTTTACCATTAAATTGACATACATTATACAGATTTGACCCATACCACACGTATAGAAATTTGTATGTAGATTTATGTCATGTAAATATAATGTTCTTTTTCAGAGCCTTACAACAAAACTGAATAACATTATCATCTGTGATCGATAATTGCAAGAGGTATGTTGCCAGTTGTATTATTACTGCTGTTACCGTTTAACTAAGCATTAATATTTTATGAGCACAAAATCTATAAATCATATACAGAGCGCGCCAAAGGAATTCTAAGCATTTGATTTAAGTTTTCGGGAATTGCTGAAAATACGTTTTAAACTGTGTTACCATTTTGAACTAAGCCAAATTTTACTACAACGTGTATTGTGAATATATTACAAATAAAATCATATAAATTACTGCGCAAAATCATGTTGATACTTTCCGGGTATTCATGATAGTTGAGGGAAAATCATTTTCAGATGTATTATCTTTTACCAGCTGAATGAAATGTTAGAGTACTATACTGTATATATAAATATTTATATGTCTCCAAGAAAATATCTTGTATATTGTCTGATTAAAAATGATATTTAGATGCGTTATATATTTTTTAAATAGGTTTTTTTATATATCATCTTTTATCGTGAGAAAAAAATGAAATTTAATGACATTATTCTAATACTGTCGGAGTATTTTACATAATTTATGTTTCAATTTTGTTTTCTTTTTCTTTTAAGAATGATTTTAAATATAAAATTTAACTATATACCAGTGAATTTATCAAAATTTATGATTTTAAAGTATCGCTTTCTATCGGTTTTAAAAGCATTAAGAATGTTTTCAAGTCATATTTTACTAAAATATTGAAATTTCATAAGTTTTGCAGAAAACATTCATTCCTTATTAAAGTTTGTTACGGTAAATACACATTAGTTCGTAAAATAATTTTACTAAGGTACATCTAGCATATATTTAATTAAACAGAACCATTAACTAATGGAAGAAAGTCTATTTTCAATTCACGAAATCTTCATTCAATTCATGAAGTTCATATTCAAATAATGCTACATAACTTGAAGTTTCGAGATTAAATATTTTAATCATGTTACCAAGTTTGTGAGTATTTATTATAGAATGGTACACGGATATTTCGCCTCTTTCTTATTCATGTACATAAGTGTTCTTTAGTCATTTTTCTAATTTTACGTATATTCACAGTAATCTGTATATGTCCAACAAAGAATTCTTATATTGTGCCTACTTAAAAGTGATTTTTAACTGTGTTATATATTTTTAAAAATACTTTTTTACATATCTTCTTTTATTGTGTGAAAAAAATTAAATTTCATGACATTATTCTAATACTGTCGGAATATTTTACATGTTTCATGTTTCAAGTTTGTTTCAGTTCATGCTTCATGTTTCTTTTATTTTTATTGTAAGAATGATTTTAAGCATGTATCTTATTTAAATATACAATTTAACTGTATACTGGCGAATTTATCAAAATATACGATTTTAAAGTACAGCTTTCTAACGGTTTCAAAAGTATTAAGAATGATTTCAAGACATATTTTACTAAAATATTGAAATTTCATAAACTTTGCAGTAAACATTCATTCCTTATTAAAGTTTGTTACGTTCATTGAGTTCGTAACATTCACAGTTCAAACATTAGTTCGTAAAATAATTTCACTAAGGTACATCTAGCATACATTTAATTAAACAGAACCATTAACTAATGGAAGAAGGTCTACATTCAATTCACGAATCCTTCATTCATATCATGAAGTTCATATTCAAATAATGCAACATAAGTTGAAGTTTCGAGATTAAATATTTTAATCATGTTACCAAGTTTGTTAGTATTTATTATAGAATGCTACACAAATATTTAGTCTCTTTCTGATGCATGTACATAAGTGTTCTTGACAACTAAAAACGAATAACTTTTGTATATTAATTAATCCACAATTGTTTTATTAAAATATTTAATTTTTTATACATGGTATTATTTTGCATGAGTTACTATAAATATAAATATTATATTTTCCTTTACCTATCATATTACATTTATTTTACATTCATATTACAGGTCATGTAAATTCCATTGGCGCTTTCCACATTTAAATATAGACAATATTGTTTTGGAAAATATATTTCGAAAATTCATGGGTCATAGAATGACCTAAATACTGCAAAATTTCAGGTACTGCAAAAAATCCACGGATTTTATTTTATATAACGTAACTTACTAGATTGCTGTAAAGTTTTGACATCAATCATTAAACAAAATTTCTAGGTCGAAACATAATTCTTTGATCTGCGGATTACAGGCAGGAAATTAATATTGAATAAAAATAAATATTGAATTTTGCGCTAAGGAATAAACAATGATGAATCAAAATTTATAGCTATAATTTATACAGCATTGTGATATAAATTTTATTAAGTTTTTATAACAGACTAAAGTAAATAATTAAATATTATATCATATCTCGTTTCCTAAAATTTATTTCTCTTTTACAACAGAAAATAATTAAGTAGAGTATGATTATTTTTTATGGATATAAATATAATTTCATCAAAGTTCATACATTGCATTGAAATTACTCCAATTTTACAAAATGAGTCTAATATTATAACTTTTTATTAGCAAACTAAACTGTTTTTAGTGCTTTTTGCTTTATTTATCGAAATAATTTGTAATTTATTTCGATAAGAACATTCTTTTGAATTTTATAGAATGATTGCTCTAGCTATTTTCCAAAACAAATCGTTGGATTTTTAAATGTCGTATAAGACTCGTACGAGATGTTTACATGTGCCTTTTCTATAAAATGTTTTTTTTTTCAATTTCTGCAACAGATGCAGATTTGTCAATGTTGAGATGTTATTGTGTGATTTTATTAGGATAGAATAAATTCTCCAATGAAATGTCTATATTATAAAATCGTAGTTTAAAACAGATCCGTAGTTAGACTCCAATTCTAAATTAGAACAATTATTGGAAACTGCGAATGCAAAATTAATGATAATTAATGCAAAATTAATTATTCAGTTCTCTAATTTTATGTATATTCACAGTATAACGCTGACCTCTTTCTTTGCAGTGGTGCATTGTATGAAATAAAAGAAATAGTTTTTTTACATATATAAACTATTACTTTCCTTGCAATCTCATACAGAATTTTTTTTTCAATTAAATAGCGTATTCATTAAATCAGCAATTTGTTTTCTTTTTGTTAATTATTTGTTCAAGTTTAATCTATATTTTTTATTACCGGCATATAGCAGAATATATATGTAAATTTCAGTAAATTGTCTTACTTCTAAGTGCACGTTATACATCGAAATATATGCTTTATATATATATATACGTATTATATATATATATATATATATATATATATATATGTATAATATTTTGTTTATTTCCATGCATAGTATAGAAAACAATTCTGATACTTTTATTTATTTTTAAAAAGTAACCAATAAATATTAAAATATACATAAACTTTGATTTTACTGGTCTACACGATGTTCAGAATTGGTAATTCTATGAGTATTTTAGAAAGTATTTTAAATACTGAAGCGGACAATATAATCGCAAATTCTTTAATACGTCAACTTTCCATTCTATATAGCTTCAAATATCCTTATTAAGTATTTTTAGCACATAATATAAACGATATACTGTCATAAAAAATCCACCCGCCAGCAATAAATAATGAATCACTCATCGGCTCCAATAAACAAAGTTTCAATCAATGAATCACATACGTTTAACGTGTTCTGTGTTAGGTATTCCGTGTTAAATTGCCCGAGTTCACCAAGTTCTTTATACTGATTCAAGTTACACAAGTGCATTTAATTTCATTTTGCATAATTTCGCATTCCAAAAAACTTGGTTACTTTGCTAATTTTGTGCTTTTCTTGCAGTTTTTGAAGTCCAGAAATTTAACCACTTAACTGTTTTGGCCGAACTCATTTCGGTCATGAATAGTTTGCTTGTTTCGTTGATAAAAGCTTTTCGGCACCACTATTTTTTACTTGCAATTTTCGGTTTATTAATTAGCAATATTTTTTAAATTATATAAGTAAAATATTTTAGTACAGAAAAGTGGTGTATTGTCTCTAATTTTTTATGGTGTCCAGTAAAAAAATAAAACAACTGTTAAGGGATAAAAAATGTGTAATGTGTGATAATGAGTAAAATGAATTCATTTTAAGATTCCACGACAGCAAATGCTTAAAATTTCGTTATCGTGGTTTATGTTAAGATTATTACTTTTGAAGTTGTAGACAAGTGTTATTGTTTATCGTAATTAAAAAAAATGAAAATGTATATGGATTTTACTTACTTTTACATGAAATTCTCAGTATGTTATCAATTCACTTTGTTTTGTTGAAAAAAAAAATCTCAAAACTAGACTAGATATAACATTATATTTATGTGATTTACTCATGCGTGGAGGAAGAAAATGGATGACTACATTTCGATAGTATTTTATAACATTTCAGAAAATAGCCTGCGGCCTTTTCTCTATTCAGAGATTGACCCGTCAAAAAGAGAATTTCATACGTATCTTTAATATTTTTTATTTACATACAAAGAGTTTGTATAGACTTTTTCCTCGAAATGATATTTGTATCGAGTTGAAATATAGAAAGTGTTATACACTATATAAAACTCAAAGTAGAAATATTATATACTAGAGCAAGAACTAAGTATTTAGGGGATAAGGATTAACATTGCATTTAAAGAATGATATTGATTGAACTGTATTCAGTTTCTGTGGTTCGATTTACCCAGTATTTCTGCTATACGATTAAATTTTGAAGACTTGTGTTATTTTTTATTGTAATTTAAAAAAACTGAAAATTTATATGAATATTATATATGAATATTCCTATGATATTTATTCATTATCCTAAGTTTTACATAAAATGTTCAGCATGTTATTAATTCATTTTGCTTTGTAGATAAATAAAAATTTACAAAACTAAACTGGAAATAACATTATATTTATCTTACTTACTCATGCGTGAAGAAAGAAAATGGATGACTACTTTTCCATATTATCGTACAATATTTTAGGAAGTAGCCTGCTGCTTTCGCTGACTTCATACATTGACCCCTCAAAAAATTATTCCATTTGTATCTTTAATGACTTTACTTACATACAAAAAGTTAGCATAAGGTTTTAACCCGAAATGATATTCGAGTCGATGTTGAATTATATAGTGTGGTGAATGCTGCATGAAACACAATGTAGAAATATTATGTACTAAAGTAAGTAGTAAGTATTTATGGAATGTGGGTTGAGTTTTTTTTATGGAATGATATTGATTCAGCTGTAATCAATTTGCCTGGTTCGTATTACAGCGCATTTCTGTCATGCAATTCAATATGTATATTAGTGTTATTGTTTATTGTAATTTAAAAATGCAAAGGTATATGGATTCTCCTTACTTTTAAATAAAATTCCCACCACGTTATTAATTCACTTTGTTTTGTGGAATAATCAAGAATTCTAAAAGTACACTGTTAGATATTTTGTGCTGCAGTAGCTGCAGCCAGAAGATGGTGAAATATTGTTTCAATACTTAAAGCAATTGATCAACCAGAGCTCCAAATATTGCAACGATATTTCATCATCTTATGGTTCCAGCTACTGCAGCACCAAAATTTGGTTCAAACTACCACAATATTTTTAACCAGTGTAGACTAGAAATAACATTAAATTTATCTTATTTACTCGTGCGTAAAGGAAGAAAACGGATGACTACATTTCCGAAAATACAATATTTCAGAAAATAACCTACTGCTTTCTCTGCATTCAGAGATTGGCACCTCTAAAAATTATTCTATTTGTATCTTTATGGATTTTATATACATACGAAAAGTTAGCATACGGTTTTTCCCCAAAATGATATTTAACTCGATGTTGAGATATATAAAGTGGTGAATGCTATATAAAACACAAAGTAGAAATATTATATCCTAAAGTAAATAGGAAGTTTTTAGGGGATGTGGGTTGAGTTTATATTTAAGGAATGATATTGATTCAACTGTAATCAGCTTGCCTGGTTCGAACTACTCCGCCATTCTGCAATGCAATTCATTATGTATATTAGTGTTATTTTTTATTGCAATTTTGAAACTGCAAATCCCACCACATTATTAATTCACTTTGTTTTGTTGAATAATCAAGAATTCTAAAACTACACTGTTAAATATTTTGCTCTAGTTTGAACCATATTTTTGTGCTGCAGTAACTGCAGCCAGAAGATGATGAAATATTGTTTCAAAACTTAAAGCAACTGTTCAACCAGAACTCCAAATATAGCAACGATATTTCATCATCTTATGGTTCCCAGTTAATGCAGCACCAAAATTTGGTTCAAACTACAGCAATAAGTTTAACTAGTGTTGACTGGAAATAACATTAAATTTATCTTATTTACTCGTGCGTGAAAGAAGAAAATGGTGACTATATTTCCATATTATAGTGCAATATTTCAAAAAATAGCCTGCTTCTTTCTCTACATTCCGAGATTAACCCCTCAACAAATGAATCCATTTGTATCTTTAATGATTTTATTTATATACAAAAAGTTAGAATACAGTTTTTCAAAGAAATAATATTTGACTGTTTAAATACATAAAATGGTGAAACTGTATGAAAAACAAAGTAGACATATTTTATTTACTAAAGTAAGTAGTAAGTATTTAGGAGATGGTGAATTAGACTGCATTTAAGGAATGATATTGATTCAACTATAATTAGTTTGTCTGGTATGATTTCCCCAGCATTTCTGCCACGCAATTCAATATGTATATTAGTGTTAATGTTTAATGTAATTTTTAAAATTTAAAATGTATATGGATTCTAATTACTTTTAAATAAAATACCCACCATGTTATTAATTCACTTTGCTTTGTTGAATAATCAAAAATCCTAAAACTACACTGTTAAATATTTTGTGGTATTTTGAACCAGATTTTTGTGCTGCAGTAACTGCAGCCATAAGAGTTTGAAATATTGTTCCAATATTTGAAGCTGTGGGTCAACCACAGTTCCAAATGTTCCAACAATATTTCACCATCTTATAGTTCCAGCTACTGCAGTACCAAAATTTGGTTCAAACTACCACAATAATTATAACCAGTGTAGACTAGAAAAAAACTATAATTTATCAGGTCAAAAGAGAATACGATGTCCAAATATCTCACTAAAATAGGAATTTATATACTAACAGCTGACTGTATTCTTTAAATTTTCGAAAATAATCTGCAATTTCTTTCATGATTTCGATTCTGAGTTGTAAAATTTAGTCTTATTTTGAAGTTTCAGGTATACATCAAATACGCAAATGAAACCTAACTACTTAATGGAACGTATCCATAAAATGGATAATTTTATATGAATGAACAAAACCTCAACATGAATATTTGAAGTTCCATAATTAGGAATCAGAAAAATAAGAACTATGTTTATTTAAAAAAAAAAAAAAATGTTGTAATTACCAGACCTATTTAGTATAAAATGATTAAATTATATTACTGACCTCTTTTGATACATAACATACAATATTTGTTTATATTAAAATATTAATTCTTGTCTTAATGTTATCCCTGTTTTCCTGTCGATATAACAAACATCACGGTTTATCATGTGCAACGCATAATTACGAGATTACTATATCTAAAGAAAACAATATCATTAAACGGAGGTATGATTAAAATATAGTATCGTTCATTTTACTTAATAAGAAATATACAAAATGAAATTAACGGCAGATACTGTAGTATAAATAACATTTTATGTTAAAGCTTAAATAAAATACGAAAGTAAATAACTTATGTTAGTATGTAACTACATATGATTGAAACTCTCCTTTCTGGATGCCATATACGGTTACTTCTGTGAAAACAGAACCTGCCTAACGGAATCATGTTTTACATGGAAACATTCCATAACCCATTCAAAGAAATACCATACAAATCTACCTTACTAAATGAATTTTTTCCAATCCGTAGTGATTTTCTTTTCACTGGTTTAATAGCATATATTTCTCTCATACAAGAAAAAAGTTTTTATAAAATATGAATATAGTTTGAGATCTATAATTTAATAGACATACTAAAAAAGTAAACGGGGAGATGATTTAGTAAAATTACTTACTTATGGGTCACAAATATAATAGTTTCCTTTATTCAATTAATATACATGTGAGTTGTAATTTTCCAACTGGACGAAAAATGTCCGGGCCAGGATTTGAACCTGGGATCTCTTGGCTGAAGCTGCCACGCTCTACCAACTGAGTTGTAGAGCGTGGCGACTTCAGCCAAGAGATCCCAGGTTCGAATCCTGGCACGGACATTTTTCGTCCAGTTGGAAAATTACAATTACTATTATTTTTGTTAAACCAGTGCATTTATTATATATATGAATACCATGATGCATAATAATATAATTTGTACATGAGTGAAATGTGTAATATCTGTTTTTGTTGGGTTTAAAGTTGTGTCCCTTACTGTTTGGGTCACTACTATCCCGGTGTATCAATAATAATTACTATTATCCAGGTTCTCTGTTCATTCTTTTCCAGACATTTTTCGTCCAGTTAGAAAATTACAACTCGTATGATTTCTTTACCAATTTGAAATAATTGTGTTAAAATTAATCTAGTGTAATATACATGTATTAAATACGTGAACAACAAATAAAGCCGGATTCTATGAAGGAAGTAAATATGAAAACATGTTAAAACAAATCACGCAGAAATATTAAAATATTTTGTTATTTTGTTTCAAGAAATGATATGTTGGTTAACAAACATATGTGCAAGCTTATTCCATTAAATCAAAACAATTTGCACTTAGTGAACCAATTTTTAAAAAAAAATCATTCGTGTTAATTAAATTATAGTTATGTATGTGCACAATTAATGTAGCGTTATTAATTAATTTACTGTATTGTGTGCTCAACCGGAAAAATATTCAAGATATAATTAAAAGTAGAAACTGAAATATGGATTACAATTTATCTTTAAGCTTAAATAATATACAAATATCAGTAATTTATTCTAGTATATAATCAAGATATGTCTGCAAGTGTTCTTTCCAAAGGCAATATATAATTTTTTTTTACCAGTAAAATATTTCTATAACACAAGAATGCTAATATAAAAAGCCCATTCTGAAATAACAGTCTAAAGTATTTAGTCTGTCTACTTACTTATTTATCACAAATGAAATAATTTCCTTTAACTATACGTAACTATACGTATTCGTTAACTATTCGTAAAACCCTATCTAATCAAAGAAGTATTTATGAAAACAGATGAAAGAGGTTGTGCAGAAATATTTAAACATTTTCTTCGTTTGTTCCGAAAATGCTATTTTGTTTTTTTTTAAATATAATTAAAAAAGTGTTGATAAATAAATAAAATCATGATTTAGGTGTGTTTAAACATAAACCATTATGTCACGTTGCCTTGTTTCATATTTCAATTAAAGTATAATTTAAGGTTTTATTTTTTTATTGATTTACAAAAACTTTTTTTAATATGTAGAATATAATTTGAAAACTAAATTTGAATAGCTCAACTGACCTTGTTATCCTAATAATACACTATATTTCCAATGATGATTGGTCACTTGCGATTTTAGAGGTTTTGTTAAATACCTGGAACGATACATGAGGAATTATCCTGAAACTTCAGCAGTGTAAACAACATGATAGACGTCATATATTTCCGCGAAGATTTTTTCCCGAAACCCTATAAAGGGCCGTCAACAAATTGAAGAAAAACGAATATATTTTGGATAACCCTGTAAAAACTGATATTGCAAAAGCATTCAAACTGTAGATTATAATTAAGTGGCTTATTTCAATAATTTGGGTTAATTTTTATGAAGATAGTATGTATACTCGAAGAGAAATTCAGGTTTCTATAAAAACAGTCCCAAATTTTACCAAGTTTTTTGCTTATAATTTGCAAAGTTTTTAATATAAAAACAAGTTATTTTCTGAAAATATGACAAACAAAATTGTACACAATACCCTGTAATCAAAATTAAAAAATAATATAAATTATATGAAAAATGAGCAGGTTTATTAAATATTGTTTCACTGCGCTTGCGCGAATTCAATCAAAATATACTGTGCATAATATATTAGCTAAATGTATAGACCAACTTTTATGAAAGTCTCAAAACATAGCTTGAAAATTCAGATAGTAATCGTCGATAGAATAAGCTCGAATTTCGCTGTTCCCAAAAGGAAGCAAAAAGATGAGGGGTTGTATCCAAATATACTAGCTTATGAAAGTTGACATAATAAGAATGAAGTGTCTCTCATTCTATTCTTTTATTTCCACCTTCCATCGCCAGGGGATCATTCTGTTCTAAACAAAACTCTTTTCTAACTAACCTCCGAAAAGTGTCCCCGCTGCCTACGGCACCGTACTGTGTGTTGCGCACGCGCTGGGAAAATAATTAGTTAGTTCCATCTTCCACCGCCAGATCTATATACCTTTAACATTAACGCGATGTTGAAATTACGACCGAGAACTCCCCATCTCGTTCAAGATTTAGTCAATGACATTTAATATTAATAAATTTCGGTAATTTTGGAAATAGAAACAAAATAGCGCGTTTTTTGGTTTTACGTCGCATTTTATTTTCTTTCTTTTACAGAAAGTAGCAACTTTTTTGCAAAAAATACTTTAAATTACCGGTCGATATTTACATGAATTGGATTTTCGGATGTAGAAAAATTTCTGCATATGCGGGTGAGTTTTAAATCGATATCTCAAATACTTTTCTTAATATTCACAAAACAGTAAAAGTAAACCACTCGTTGCCATCGGCAAAATAGAAATCGCGGTTTTTTTTTTGCCACCACGTACCTTAGTGTTATATATATATATATATAGACGTAGTAATTTCCTGCATCCAGGAGAACCAACCGAACTTCAGAAAAATAGAATAATAAATATAGATAGATTCGCATAACAGATAAAACGTTACGTCTCGTGTGAAACTACTGAAAAGTACGAAGTAAAATCCGAAGACAGTTAGTTACTTATATGATGCTTGAAAAGTTTGTCTGGTGGGTTATATGCAATTCATGTTATTCCGTGTTGAAAACGATGATTTGATGAAACTGGGAGAAAGTAAATACAAATGAAATATATAGGATTAAATGTGAATTGCTGCATACGTAGACTTGTAAAAAAATTTATTGAAAGTGTAAATATGGTAATATGATTCTCCTGTATGAAAACTAAACTTATTCGCAAAAGGAAAAGAAATTATTATTAAAGTAGCTGAAGTACCTGGCGTTGTCCGTTCTTTTAAAAATATTTGTGTAGAAAAATCAATTTCAAAATTAAATATGTTGTATAGATAACTTCAAAAAGTTAAAATAGGTCAATATTTCCATAATCAGGTTTTTATCATGATTCAATATGTTTCGCAAACTCATATGACGTTATATTCACCTGCTAACGTTCTATCTACTTGCTTTCTATGTTACTTATACTGATACTCTCTCTGTATGATTCTCAAACATTTGGAAATGTCCATTAAACTTTCAATATGAACTGACATTAATTTTCATTTTAATTCTCTAATGACGTCATATTAACCTGATCTCTGTACTTACACATTTTCTTTACTCCTTGTACTATTAAGAAGTGTTTGAAATTTTCCATTATATTACCTATATGACGTCATATTAATATTTTTTTTTTCACTTGTTGAAACTTTTTATTACATTTTTATTTTTCACGTGGAAATCTTTCAATATAAAATTAATCATTGTAGAAATAATTTTATTGTGGATTTTTAATTATTGGCAACTGCTATGGGGATGAACAATATTTTAGCGTATGTATATAAATATGTATTTGAATAAATGAACATTATTTTGATGCATAATACGTTAAACATGATTATGTAAGAAATGTTTCAGATGAAACATTCACTGTTGCAATTATTACGAAAAAAAATAGCGAGATCTTTTTCCTTCATTATTTAATCTCAAATGCCTCCTTTTGTGTAATTACAAATCTAGTTTATCAGTGAAAAGTTTCTTTTGTTTCGGTGCTGATGATAATACGTATTGATGCCTTTTTTCTATAAAATGGCAAGTTACTATGGAGAGAGTGTGTCTTTTAAATTTCACTGTTACGGAATTTTTAATACGTATAAATATTATAAATTTCACCAATCATTAACAGTACGTAGTAAGTTACTGGTAATGACCATTCGGTGAATTTAATGAAAAAAATTGACTATTTCCATGTACAGTCCCTGGCCAAATTATTAGACGCAGTTGTTTTTCTTATAATTTGTTAAATATCTGGAAAGATACATCAGGAATTATCCTGAAACTTCAGGAGTGTAAACAACAGGATAGACGTCATATATTTCCGTGAAGATTTTTTCCCAAAACCCCATAAGGGGCCGTCAACAAACTGAAGAAAAACGAATATATTTTGGATAACCCTGTAAAAACTAATATTGCAAAAGCATTCAAACTGTATATTATGGTTAAGTGGATTATTGTAATAATTTGGGTTCATTTTATGAAGATAGCATGTATACTCGAAGAGAAATTCCGGTTTTTATAAAAACAATCCCAAATTTTATCAAGTTTTTTGCTTATAATTTGCAGAGTTTTAATAAAAAAACAAGTTATTTTCAGAAAATATGACAAACAAAACTGTACACAACATCCTGCAATCAGAATTAAAAATTAATAAAAATTGTATAAAAAATGAGCAGGTTCACTAAATATTGTTTCACTGCGCATGCGCGAATTCAATCAAAATATACTATGCATAATATATTAGCTAAATATATAGAACAACTTTTATGAAAGTCTCACAAACATAGCTTGAAAATTCTGATAGTAATCGTCGATAGAATGAGCTCGAAATTCGCTGTTCCCAAAAGGAAGCAAAAAGATGAGGGGTTGTATCAAATATAGAATGAGAGACACTTCATTCTTATTATGTCAACTTTCATAAGCTAGTATATTTGGATACAACCCCTCATCTTTTTGCTTCCTTTTGGGAACAGCGAAATTCGAGCTTATTCTTTCAACGATTACTATCAGAATTTTCAAGCTATGTTTGTGAGACTTTCATAAAAGTTGGTCTATATACTTAGCTAATATATTATGCATAGTATATTTTGATTGAATTCGTGCATGCGCAGTGAAACAATATTTAGTGAACTTGCTCATTTTTCATACAATTTTTATTATTTTTTAATTCTGATTGCAGGATGTTGTGTACAATTTTGTTTGTCATATTTTCTGAAAATAACTTGTTTTTATATTAAAAACTCTGCAAATTATAAGCCAAAACTTGATACATTTTGGGACTGTTTTTATAAAAACCCGAATTTCTCTTCGAGTATACATGCTATCTTCATTAAAATGAACCCAAATTATTACAATAATCCACTTAATCATAATCTACAGTTTGAATGTTTTTTCTATATTAGTTTTTACAGGGTTATCCAAAATATATTCGTTTTTCTTCAATTTGTTGACGGCCCCTTATGGGGTTTCAGGAAAAAATCTTCACTTGAAATATATGACGTCTATCATGTTGTTTACAGTCCTGAAGTTTCAGGATAATTCCTGATGTATCTTTCAAGATATTTAACAAATTATAATAAAAACAACTGCGTCTAATAATTTGGACAGGGACTGTAGTTGAGCGTAATCAAATGACATTTAACATTTGGGAACGGTTTTTAACATTTAACGGTGGGAAACTTTTACCTACTGGAACGGCGGGAAGGGGTCATTTTGACCCCTCGATGAAACTACTGAAATAAAAACGATAATACAAATTTAAATGCCATACATCCGAAAAAATATGTAATTTACGTGTATTTCATCATTTATACTTAATTTATATTTAATATTATTTGATAATTTATTGAATTTTTAAAGTACTGTAAATGTAACGCCTACAGGGCAATCTATTGGATCATACTACAACTACTCAAATAACGCATCAATTTGATATAAAAATTGATTGGTTTCACAATTTAAAACTAATGCTAACTAAAATAAAACACAATTTATAAATTAATATTTTTTCATCAATATTTCATATATATATATATATATATATATATATATATATATATATATATATATATATATATATATATATATATATATATGAAGTGTGTCTTCTCTCATATATATATATATGAGATTATACATGTATATATATGAGACATATTACATACATATATACACTGTAAAAAAAATTTTGTTGAATTAAAGAGAAAAAACTGTCAATTTTGGAGCCAGTTTAAAACCGTTTAATTTACAGGAAATATCTGTAATTTTTTACGTGAAGTGACTGTTTTTTTAACAGTTTCATACCGTTACATTTACAGAGATAAACTGTTATTTTAACAGAAATATTTTGTGGTTTTTACAGAAAAAAACTGTAAATTTTACGAGAAAAATCTGTAAATTTTAACAAACATCCTGTATTTTTAACAGTTAAAAATTGTTACATTTACGGAGATAAACTGTTTTTTTAACAGAAATATTCTGTGATTTGTACAGAGAAAACCTGTAAATTTTACAAGAAATATCTGTAAATTTTACAAGAAATATCTGTAAATTTTACAAGAAATATCTGTAAATTTTACAAGAAATATCTGTAAATTTTACAAGAAATATCTGTAAATTTTACAAGAAATATCTGTAAATTTTACGAGAAATATCTGTAAATTTTACGAGAAACATCTGTAAATTTTACGAGAAACATCTGTAAATTTTACGAGAAATATCTAAATTTCACGAGAAATATCTGTAAATTTTACGAGAAATATCTGTAAATTTTATGAGAAATATCTGTAAATTTTAACGAACGTTCTGTTTTTTTAACAGTTAAATCACGTTGCATTTAAAGAGATAAACTGTTATTTTAACAGAAATATTCTGCGAGTTTTACGAGAAATATCTGTTTTTTTAACAGTTAAATGCTGTTACATTTACAGAAATAAACTGTTATTTTAACAGAAATATTTTGTGATTTTAACAGATAAAACATGTAAATCTTACTAGAAAAATCTGTAGTATTTACAGAAATCTCCTGTTTTTAAGTCAAATACAGGGCACCACAAAATGATTGAAACATGCTTTAATGTTTTATCTGTTGGAGATTCGTAGGCAATGTAAATTGCAAAATTGTTCAAAATAAGCTAGAATATAAGGTTATGTTGATGAAATGGTTTTGCCATTAATTTTCAAAAAGTTACACTTTTGAAATTTTTATCCGATGCCTGAGTCTTACAAGTTATATTTAGGAAAATAATATCCCTGTTCTGACAAGTACAACAGTCAAAATTACATTATTCTATGACCAAAACACACAGAGTTATACTTTAGAGTTTATGAAATTTCTGCCTCTAAATAGACAGATTATTTTTAGTGCCATAAAACTCGGAAATTTAATAAAATTCCTAGTATAATAACTTAGTGTATTTTGGTTACAGAAGAATGGAATTATTATTGTTGTACTCTTCAGAGCAAGCAAAAAATTCTTTTAAATATAACTTAATAACCCAGGGGCCCTATAAAAATTTTAAAAGTAATTTTTTCAGAACTAATTAATCCATATAATCATAATTCTTACTTTATTTTGAACACTTTTGCAATTTACTTTGCCTACGTATCTCCAACAGGTAAAAAAATTAAAGCATGTTTCACTCTTTTTGGGACATCCTGTATGCTTATTTATATACAAACAGGGCCCGACTAGCAAGTTTTTGTGCCCAGGGCACTTTCAATTTTTCATGCCCCCATAGATTGGTTGGTTTACTGATACTAGTTTTTTAGTCTACTTATTCAAAAGGTGTCAACTCAAAAAATTAAGTTTTCTGGAAAATTGGAAAACAGTTCCAGGAATAAAAATAAAATATTTTTTTTATTATTTATTGAAATGTGCTTTTAACCACAGATTGAGATATATTTTTGTCATTTCATCGTATTAATATCTCAAGCACCACATATTTTCAGTTGTGTCACTTTTCGAATAAATGTGCAATATGATATAATTGAATGACTTGATGAATACAGTACATCATTTACTAGAAAATAATGATGTTATTGCTATTAAATGATAAAACAAAACGGAGTGCAAACAAAAGTCCTAATAGAAGTTCTAATTGCATGCCCCTTAGAAATTTCATGCCCAGGGCATGGGCCCCTGGTGCCCATGTGATAGTCAGGGCATGTATACAAATGTGCTAACTTTAGTACAAAAAAAGTGAACTTTTCGCTAAAATATTAATTTAGAGAAAAATTAATATATTTAAAGCAACATTTGTGAATTTATTGCTCAAGTTTGGTGAGGGCATCACCTTCTAATAAATAAAATATAAATAATTTTCAAAATAAAGCAAACATATTTTTGACATACTCACATCGACAATTTTTGATAAATATTCAACACTCTTTCAAGTATTTGAATTTGAGTAACACTGTTTGCAAATAGTAACTGTAATAGTAATTCTACAACTTACTAAAGCAGAAATTACTATTTGAAATAGTGGTATGAAAATTCAAAGAAATTGTGGAGCATACTCTTATTACAAAAAAAAAAAAAAAAAAAAAAAAAAAAAATTGTTTCCTGACGAGAGCATAATTTACAAAAATGAGAATTCTCATTTTTCCTGATGTAAATGCAAATGTATGAAAATTATTTTATAGATTTCCTGGAAATTAGTTCTTGTATTTTAGCAATAGCCTGTAAATGAAAATAAGAATAGCTACAGGATACATATATAAAAAAATCATAAAATCAAATTATTTCTTAAATTCAGATTATCGAAATTTTCTAGCTTGAAGCAAATTAAATTATAAAACATTAAAAAATATCAACCTATATTTAAGCTTTCAGCTGATGTTCTCACTATACACTATACCCATAGCTGACAACTGCTATTATTTTTTGATACCAGTAATTTTGAAGAGAAATCTTCATCTTATTTAATTGGAGAAATCTGCGATTAAATAAGATGAAGTCGCTTCGAAATTACTGGAGCCAAAAAATAGGTAGTAGTTGGCAGTCATCACCATACAATATGTGCATGAAAATTAAATATTAGTTTATTTATTTTTAAACTAAAGCTACATCTAATAATCATGTTTATAATTTTAAAATACATAAAAACAAACAAATGAAATTATGATGTTTATTATCAAATAAATAAAATAGTACATAAAAATGATCAGCCATTTCACAATCTGAAATTTTATTAAACAAATAAAGATGTTTCAAGTTAATGCATCATTTTTATTTCACTTCTGGATTCATCTTCAAACATTAGTTGTTGATTTATTCCAAAAGAGTATCTGTAAAAGGAATATATTTATTTCAGTGGATTAAAATAAAAGATTTTTGTCTTCTTTTACAATTGAATAAAACAACATTTTAGAAAAGAAATAGTAATGGTACTGAAATCACAATTTTGAAATTTCATTTCTGAATGCTTTAAAACCAAAATTTGTAAATATATAATATACATGAAAATGGCAAAAATATCCAAAATTTTTAAAATAGTCAACTTGCTGCTGATTATAAATATTGTTTTACTTAAAATATAAACTTGAAATTGAGACATATCACTAGCATGAAAACTTAATAAAACAATATTCTAAATGTCTTTTTCTGTTTTACAGTTATAGAAAAATTGAAAATCAACTAATAGAAAACAGAATTTTTTTTTAACAAGTTGACTTTTTACACCCATCAAAACACAAAATATAGAAATCTGTATAAAGTTTCATTTTTCAAAAAAAAAAATTTAAATATAAAGTAACATTTATTTTTTTCTATTTCAAAATTTTGTTCATGTTTTAATGTAAGTTCATTGATCAATGTTGAAAGAGAAATCAGGATATAATATAAGGATATAATATTTGATATATATAAGGATATAATATTTGATATATATAAGGATATAATATTTGAGACAATTTAAGTACATTAAAAACAACCCAATTAAAAAAAAAAAGTCTTCAAATAAAATTTGTTGAATTAAAAATTTGAATAGCTTATTGCTATTTAAAAGAGTTATTCATGCATGTTATTTATAATAGTGTTTTTATTAAATGACTTAATGTATGATTTTAACATTTGTGAGAAAAAAATAAGACCTGTATATGAAAAGACATTAAAATTAGTTAATAAAATACGTAATTAAGCAACCAGTATCCTCTTTAATTATATAAAGCAGTAAAAATGAAAAAAAAAAGTGTTAAACCAGATAAAGCAATTTTTTTTGCCTTATTTTGCTTTTTAAAATTTAGCTGACATATTTGCAATTCTGACTACAAATCACTAGCAGTTACATCTATGTGTTATTCCAATATGAATGTTTTCATTATTGAGAAATTAGGTTATTTATTAAATTCGAACTCTATAAAATTTTTTTTAAATTAGTTAAAAAACACTTTAAAATGTACAAGTTGATAAATAAAATGTTTCAATGTATAAAAGTCAATTTTGGCAGAAAAAAAAGCTGGTTAAAACCAATAAAAGCAACCGGTATGCCCCCCCCCCCCAACCCCCTCTTTTTTTTTTTTTTTTTTTTTTTTTTTGCAACCCTGGATGTATATATGAGGCATATATAAGCTTTTCTATGATATTGGTGAAATCAGAGCTGCAATCTTTGCATAATCATAATTGTAAGGGGTGCTATAACATGAAAATACCAAAAAAATTTCAAGGTTATAGCTATTATGTATTTTAATTTAGGATAGTAACTGCTTAGTGATATTTTTTTTTAAGGACTTTAAGGATAAGAAACTATTTTTTCTCACATAGATATTTAAATCATACATAAAATTATTTAGTAAAAATCTCAATTTCTCACTGTTGAAAACAGTACTAAGAATAAAATAGCATGAATAACTTATTAACAAGAAGCTTCTCAAAAGAAAATAATAAGTTTTATTTTGAGCACATCTTTTAACCTTTCTATATATATGTATATATATAGTTTTTCTTTTGTTCTAAATTTGTACCAGAATTTCCTCAAATATTATCTTCTACTCAATTCCCTTTTCAACATTGAACATTCTCAAGATATGAAGAGAATTTTCTCTTCATGAAGATTTATCTGGAATAAATTATAAAACCGCTTAGGAGCAGAGAAGGGGAAAAAAAATTTCTGCATATTATAAATTAAAAAAATATATATCATTTTTATTAGCATTAAAATTCACTGTTTGCTAAATATAGATAAGCTCAAGTATTTTCAGATAATTTCATTTAAAAAATACATATAAATTATTTTGTTTTAATCAATGTAAAAAAGTAAATAGTTGTAATGTAAAACATGTTTTTCCCTTTTTATGTAAAAATATTTTTTCTTTTTGAAGTGTGGCTCCTCTCTGTTTAATTCCACATATAATCATTAAATTGTATCATATATGTAGTGCTATTGTAATATAGGCTTTAGAAACACCATACTGGTGGCTAACTTAATACACTGGGGTGGGGGAATATATTCTTTTACTTGCCACTGGTGAGTGGATTTTATGATGGGGCGAGTGACTTAAAAAATTGCAGGCTATAGAAGATATGCTAAAAACTGTATTTTTTTAGCTAATTAACTGTATGTTGCAACTTACTGTGATCAACTGTGTGCAACTCACTCCAAATTACTGTGATGTAAACATTGTACTAAGTTCTATCCTATAGTATCCCAATTTAGCAGATTTTTGTCCAGATAAAGCTATAAATCATTGTGAAATGATGTATCTGAAGGACGGTTAGACATCCTGATTTTATTATCCAACTTTATTAAAATTAATGGGTATTGTTTGAATTTCATCTTTGCAATCTATATGCAGTAAAGCACTGTTAGCATTAAATCACTTAATGTGAATTTTTTCTTAACATGAATTGATAATGCAGTCCCAACAGATAAGATGGTACTAAACTATTATTTTAACGGTTCACACACACACAAAAAAAAAAAAAAAAAAAAAAAAGTGGTCTTTTAGATTTCATGTTAACAATATTCGTCTGTAATTATATTATATGTATATATATCTTTTTTTTTTTTTTTTACTAAATTTAAGTGTAATTATCAACAATGGATAAAATTTTGTTAGGTTTAATTTTGTTTAACATGGTTAAGTGCATTTTTTTATTAATTTGAAAATGTAGAAGTATTAATTAAAAGGACTTTATCAGTTTTACAGTTGCTTCAATTATTATAATATTGTAGATTATGAACTTCAATAATTTAAATAAAAACAAAATATTCATGATTTTCTATAAAGTAGAATATAATGATACAGTTATGTGAATTTTAGAAATTGCAACTAGAATTTTTTATTTGGCACCCAAGATATTTACAGTAGGTGTGGCGTCACTTCACACCTACCTTTCATTTCCCAATTTCTATCACTGACTTGATATTATATAATATTATTTATAACACTATAAAAAAAAGTATTTAAAAAAATAAACCTGCAAAAAATAGCTAAAAACCAGCAATGCATTTTAAAAGCTTTAAGAAATGCATCCAATTAGTGTTCACTCCAGAAAGAAAAATGGCAGGTAGTCGCTATTGTGTTTAGGAATGTTTAAAAAAGATGCAATTTTTAGATATGGCAAATACAGTAACATTAATTACAAATAATTTTATGAACTATAAATAAAAAAATACAATTAAATTACAATATGATTTAATAATCCCCTTGTTTAAGAAAATTCTACTTAAAAAAAAAAAAAAAAAGATTCAGTCACATAGACATAGAAAATTTTTACAAAAGAAAATTTCACTGTATTTAAAAAGAACAGAGCACTGCCATTTAAAAAAACAAAGGGGGGGGGGGGGTTATTGAGAAAACTACATTTAGTAAAAGTCAAATATTTTTATTTTTATTAAATCATTGTTTTATATATTTAAAAGTAATCTTACCATATACCATTGAAAGCAAATTCATCTGCAGTTATAACTTTTCCATGTTCGAATCATACATGAAGCTCCATTTATAAGAATTTTCATCTGAAAGTTAATTAGACACCATTTTTAAAAACAAAAATTTTATTTAAAAAGGGCAGTT
Source organism: Maratus michaelseni (assembly GCA_963931845.1). NCBI lineage: Eukaryota > Metazoa > Arthropoda > Arachnida > Araneae > Salticidae > Maratus > Maratus michaelseni. The sequence continues at coordinate 443,656,745 of OZ007589.1, read as the reverse complement.
TTTATTAAAAATAGATAAAAATGTGAGGTTCTTTTATGTTTTACTTTTAAGTTCTACTAAGTTACTTTTGATACATTTTATTTTTCTTCAATATTTATAATAATATACAGTAAAACCTTCCAATTTTGCACATCGATGGGATTGGATATTTTGTCTTTCATTTGGAGGTATTGTTGAAAAAATAAAATATTAATACATAAAATATATAACAATTTAAATTTGCTTAAGAGATTCAAGATAACAAAAGTTAAAAAAGGTATAATAATAATTCAAAAGTTTGTGCCTTGCCTTAATAATAATGATGTAATCAATAATGAGTACTGACTTATGTCAATAAAAAATTTATGACTAAAAATTTCAAAGAATAAATGTAAATGTGAATATTTAGGTAGTACATCTGTTTATTTAAGGTATTCAGTTAAGAGTTTTTGTCTTTTAAATTCTATTTGGCAAACATGTTTTATACATTCATAAGTTCACTAACTAAATTTAATTCTTCAGATCAGCTTAAAAATAACTTTTCTAGTTTATATTTTACACACAGCAACACTTATTTGTAATAGCACAGTTTTCTTCTTTCTCTCGATGCTCTTCGTCATTTTCTTTTAAGTAAATATTTTTTATTTCTGGTGGATTACTTGGAATTAGTGATGGGCAATTCTATAGAATTCAACAATTGAGAAAAATTGTCATAGTAAAAAATAACATGTCATAGTAAAAAATAACATGAACTAAAAAGGGCATGAGGGTATGCCGGCCCTGTGAAACTCTCTAGAGTGATCCCTGAACATAACACAAACTTGTGAATCAAATATAATCTACTTTAGAGGAAGTAACTTCTCACTGAAAATACTATTATACATACCTGCCAAATTTTGAAAATGGTAAAGTGTAAAATGACGCGGAAGAGTATTTCACACAATTTTTTTCAATAAAGACCTGTATAACCCATTTTTAAGTAACACATAAACGGCCTTTTTCACTTTTCTTAAGTACATAATACATGAAAATATTTTTAAATAATACATTAATTATAGTGAAAGTTTGATGAGAAAAATATTACAACACTCAATAAGAAAATAACTTTAAAAACATATATTTCTTATTAGAACTTTTTTTTTTTTTTTAAATAAGGAATTTCTGAGCTAATTTATTCAAAACATGGCTTATTGTTACACAGAATACAAATTTTAAAAAAATCTCCCTGATTCCATTTGAGAATGAAGCCTGAACTCATTCCTTTGACAATACTAAATATTCATTCCCCTTTCATTCATCATTTACTGTTATTAAAAGCAACCAGAAAGTAATTTATAAATTAAGAGATGAAAATGAAACTTGGAAGAAACTTTACAAAAAAAGTGTAAAAATATGTGCCCTAAGTGTAAAAGTGTAAAAAATGCTCCAAAAGTTAAATTTTACACCTAGTGTAAAAGTTGGCAAGTATGTATTATATTAAATACCTTTATATTGAATATACACTACTGGCCATCCAAAATGCTACACCATGAAGGAATGCAAATAACAGAATGATATTTATTGGACAAATACATTATAATGGGAAGGACAAGTGATTACATTTTCAGAAAATTAGGAGATATAGATCTTGAGAAAACACTACCCAAAGCATCCACCCCTGGCCGCAATAACAGAATTTTTCTGCCTAGCCATGGAGTCGAACAGAGATTGGATGTCATGTACAAGTACATCAGTCCATGCAGCTTCAACACTATGCCGCAGTTCATCAACCATAGTGTCGGGCGCATGGTGGCAGGCCAGTCGCTCAGAAGCCATTGATAGGACATTTTCAATTGGTGAGAAATCAGGAGAACGTGCCGGCCAGGGCAACAGTCGAACATGTTCTGTATCAAGGAAGGTCAGGATAGTACGAGTAACATGCGGTCGTGCATTGTCCTGCTAAACCGTACAGTTGCAGTGCATCAAAGATAAGGCAGAACCATGGGCCGTAACACATCAGAAATGTAACGGTTGCTGTTGAATTTGCCGGCAATGCAAACAAGAAGTTACCGAGACGTGTATCTAATGACACTTCATACCGTCACTCCAGGTGATATGACAGTATGATGATTCGAATGCAAGCTGGCAATGTGCGTTTTCCATGATGCCGCTAAACATGAATGCTGGCATCATGATGCTGTATATGATGGAGGGATGGCGTCTCACGTCGTCTTTGATGAATCCAGGCTCTGTATGCAGCATCATGATGCCAGCATCCAAGTTTGGTGGCATCGTGGAAAATGCACATTGCCAACTTGCATTCGAATCGTCATACTGTCATATCACCTGGAGTGACAGTATGAAATGTCTCTCGGTAACCTCTTGTTCTCATTGCCGACAATTTGAACAGCAGCCGTTACATTTCTGATGTGTTACGGCCATGGTTCTGCCTTATTTTCGATGCCTCTGCAACTCTATGGTTTAGCAGGACAATGCATGACCGTATGTTGGTCGTACTATCCTGACTTTCCTTGATACAGAACATGTTTGACTGTTGCCCTGGCCGGCACGTTTTCCTGATTTCTCACCAATTGAAAATGTCCTGTCAATGGCTTCTGATAGACTGGCTCGCCACCACTCGCCCGTCACTATGGTTGATGAACTGTGGCATAGTGCTGAAGCTGCATGGACTGATGTACCCATACATGACATCCAATCTCTGTTCGACCCCATGGCTAGGCAGAAAAATGCTGTTATTTTTCATTTTTTGTCATTTTTAAAGAAATTTCTAAACACTTACATGTATATTTTTCTTTAGCTGGACATAGCTTCCATAAAGGCATCCATCATCAATTACATGTATTCCAGTGCTCTCCTAATTTCCAAGGATATATGGGGAAAAATTGTAAATATTAATCTCTGGCAGCAAATATGAAATTAAAATATAGTACAAATTTACACATTACATACATTATAAGTGTTACACTACACTCTAGCATTTTTCTTCCAAATTGCATTTAGAAAATAAAATAAAAAAATTGCTTTTTAATATAAAAATATATCTGATATTCATAGTTTTCAAAAATATTTCTAATACAGTAGATGCCGCTTAATGTGATCACTTCGGGACCATGAGTTTTTGATAACAAATCAGATTGATATCAATATGCGATTTAAGAAAATACCAAATCATATCTAGTAGTACTATTACTAAGAAAATGATTACTCACCCTTGTTGCAATGACGACTTGTAAAGTGATAAACATTTATTGAGACAATTCAGTAATTTTTGTTTGTTTACAATTCTCTTAAAGTTTATTAATGAATTGTTTATAACTCATATTTTTATTTATTGTCCTATGATGTTGTAGTACACCTTGTTTCAGAACATTTTCAATGCATTCCTCATTTCTGCATATGTAAGTGGTCCTTCAAAAAGTTGGCTTTCATTGTCCTCCTGATCCTCATCATCACTATGATTTTGTATATCTTCTCAAACTTTTTGCAAATTTCAGTTTCTGTGAGCTTTGCAACTACAGGAATGTCACTGCTGATCGCCATCCAGTCCTCATAATCTTCATTCGTCATATCATCAGGGAAGATTTCCATAGTCTGTTTTCAGTTTCACAGAATACAGCAGTAACAAAACAATTTTTAATTGTAGCAAATGATATTCGATTCCATGACATTACCAGAAGATGCAGGGGCCGATGCAGGTTTTTTTTTCTTGGGGCCCATTTTGTGAAAAGTAAAGGTTATTTTTGTGAAATTTATTATATTTTTGTGAAAAATAACATTTTATAATGGAAGTTGAAATCCAGTTAATCAAATTCGAACCAAGCATTTATAAACAAAAACTTTTTTAAAATCCTTTTGGTGAAGTTTTCTTCTCTGGTGAACTTGTTTGTTTACAAATTACACATTTTAAAACATCACAAAACAATAAATAAATAATAAATAGCAAGTTTTTATGAAATGGAATTTTGTGAAAGGGCCTATTTTAGTAAAAAGAATTTTGTGAAGGGTCCCATTTTGTCAAATTGATTTTTGTGAAGGTTCCCATTTTATTAAATTGATTCTTGTAAAAGGGCCCTAAATAGGCCCCAAATTTTGCCTGGATCAACCCCTAAGATGTAATGTTTCCAGAATTTTTTTTTTTTTTTTTTTTTTTTTTTTTTTTGCAAACTTTTCAGGAATTGGTCTGCTGAAAAAGCGATAACATTAAACGGAGTATTGATCACATAAAGCGATGTTGTAAGCAAAATACAGTGGGTCGGGACATGGTGATTTTGATAACATTAACGGATGATAATATTAACCGCAATCACATTAAGCGGCATCTACTGTAGTTTAAGTAGTAAAAGTATTACATTTTTTTTAATTATAAAAAATTAACAACAAAACAACTATCTAAAATTTAGCTTTTGTTTCTATATCAAGGATGACGAATGTTTTTTATGTATGTGTGCCCAAAATTGACAATATCTTTCATCATTGTAACATGCCAAACAGTACATAAAAAAAATATTGCAGTACAAGCTGCTTATATGAAACACTTGTATATAAAAATGGAATTTTGTAAATAATTTTTTACCCACTTTCTGATATGCTAGAATTCTAGAAATTATATACAGTTTTGTGTTCCTGATGATAATACAATATATTCATAGCTTAATTGTCAATTAATAAATAATTATTAATATAATTATAACTAAACAGGGTTTGTGATTTTTTTTAAATCAAAATAATCAGATTTTTTAAAAATTTAAATCAATTTTTTAAAAAAAAACTCTCACAATATTATTATTTTATGACTTTTCTTTTAATTTATAAAATAAAAATTATGCACATACATGCATGCTATAAGTATTACCAATATATATTAATAAGTATTATTTTATAAGTATTATCAATGCAATATATATAATATTTTTATACAATTTACATTAATGATTAAAAGGTAATATTTTAGGCTACCAAAATGCATGAGAAACTACAAATCATATGTCAAAAATCAATGTAACCTTATATATTTTAGTTAAAATAATAATAACTGCAGTGCATAAAATTTTCAAACAATTTTGGGAGCAAATAAAGGTGATGTCAATGATTTCATAATGTTGCTCTCAGACCCAAAATTATTTCTTGAAAATTCCAGGCTCAATCTTACTCATAAGTACTTTGGAATTTCATTTGCAAATTTTAATGTGCGCTGATTTTTTTGTACTTAAGTAATAACTTCAACTAAATTGCAATTGTTCCTGTATTAATCTGTTATTATTTTCAAAATATAATTAATTTTTTGTTTTTGTTTCAAAATTTATATTACTATGTTATTTTGCGGGTGAAGGGGCAACAAAAAAGAATTAGATTAATGAAAAATAGATTTATATTGTATTTTAGATAATACCTAATAGTGGTCCACTGTACCTCGGTGGGTGGACCAGTGTACCCAGCTTCCGGGGTACACTGGTCCAGTTTACAAGTGCATATAATTTTTTTTTTTTTTTAAATGTATTGAAAACTATGTTGTGAGAAAATTATGATGGATGTAAGAAGGTTTAAGGAATATTCAAAAATATTTTCAAATTTTCATACAGATCGGTCAGTCTGTTAAGGAGAAAAAAAATTGTAACTGAAAAAGTGGTCCACTGTGTACCGGTCTCCCCTAAATAAAAGTGGAGAATTTTCCACAATCAAGGCACATGCCAAACTCTCATATTTTAACAGAAATGTTTCAGAATTACAAGAATTGCAGTTGTGAAATTAAGCATGATTTCTGAACAGTTGCAACCACCTATTTTTAAATTTCTAATTTGTATGTGTGCACAGTGTCAATACTCTAATAAAACATACATTTTTTTTAAATTAGTTTGTTGAAAATAAGATTCATATTTTCTTGCTGATTCACTCGTAATTTTATCATTAGTGAATTAGGTTTACTTGTAAAACTTAACTTGAAGTCAAATGAATACCCTGCAATTTAAGGTAGTTCTCAAATGATCTGCTCAATAAAACAAAACTTTCTGACACATTTTTAAATCAGAGTTTCCCCCAGACAGTTTCAGAAGGGTGCTGCACCCTGCCTGCCCTTTGGTTTACAAAATAGCACCCTTCTTGCCCCTCATAAAAATAATTAGCACCCTTCTTGCCCTCAGTAAAAAAAGTGCCCTTTCTCCTTTTTGCATTAAAAAATTTGCTTTCATAGTAAAAACTGACTTAATGTTGTCTTAAAAAGAGTGTTTTGAATTTGAAATATTAAAAGTGGCTTTAAAAACCAAAAGAATACCTTGAACAATTAAAAAAAAAGTGCCCTTAAGAATAGAAAAAGTGCCCTTTTCTCACCAGCAGCACCCTGTCCTTTTTTATACCTGGGGGAAACTCTGTTTAAATGCAATAGCATAAAGTTGGCAGGGCTAACTATTGAAGTAATTTGGAATTGAAATGAGTTTTCCACAATTTGATAAATAAATTACTTATCGAGTTATAAGCGATTTGTGTCTTATTTCACTTTTCTCGTGCAAACAGCATCAGGGATTTGATTCAAAATGCAGACTTTGACAATATTTTCTGAAAGATCTTCTACTTTTACCAAAAAATGGAAAACATCATTTGATTACATAGTTTCTGAATAAGAACACCTGCCAATTTTACATGTTTCTGAACAAAAATGAATTAAGAAATATGTTAAAAGTAGTTCTTTTGGATCTGAGAACAACCTTAATATAACAATAAAGAAACATTAAAAAGTTTATTTTAAGTATAATTCTGCATGACTAAAGTTTTTCAGGTACTTTTCGGTAAGCTGGGCGCCAGTGATATAAGTACATATGTAAATACATATGTATATATATATGCAGGGCTAGCACTAGGACTTTTCAAAATTTTAGGGAGGAATTTTAGGAATTTTTTCCCAAATGTTAGGAAAATTTTAGGGGCATTTGCGATATTTTTAACATTACAAGTATGTAATAACAGTATTTTTGTGCTAGTCAGGCACATGTGGTACACTGCCAAAGAATATTCCCATCATTCCAATGAATTCAGCCCTTGTTACATGTGCTTGTGTTGTTTGTTGCGAATGAGTGCATTTAAATTTGCGCAATAACCGGCTTCATATTACAAACCGTTTTGACAGCTTATGCTTACTGCAATTATATTAATTAGAATTTTGAGTTCCTGGATCATTGAGCCTAACCAGAATAAATGCTCTCTTTTGGATGTTCTCGGTGAACCTAGAGAACAAGAGGCAGGAAGCAGGGGTGATTATGAGAAAAAAAAATTTCTGAAGCTCACAGAAAAACTTCTGAAAGGTTTTGTTTCACACTTCTTTGTCGAAATTTGCGTTTTTTCCTCGATATTTGGACGAAATGCATTTTTTTTAGATTCTTTCACGAAATTCACCTTATTTGCACGATTTATTGACAAAATCCACGTTTTTTCGCGATCTGTTGACGAAATTCGCTTTTTTTTTTCGCGATCTTTTGACGGAATTGGCATTTTTTTTCTGCAATTTTTAGACGAAATTATCTTTTTTCCTTGATTTTTGGATGAAATTTGAGGGGTTTTTCACGATTTTTTTAATCAAAATTCACGTTTATTCTGCGATCTTTTTAAGAAATTCTAGTTTTTTTTCCCCCGAGATGTTTTAAAAAAATTTGCGATCCTTTGAAGAAATTCGTGTTTGTCACGATCCTTAGATGATCTTTAGTTTTTTTTTCTTGATTGTTTGTCGAAATTAGCCTCCCCCCCCCCCCCACGATATCCTTGGATGAAATTAAGTTTTTTCCCCGAATCTTTATCGAAATTTGCTTTTCTCCGTGATCTTTTGACGAATTTTGCGTTTTTTCACGATCTTTTGACAAAATTTGCGTTGTTTTAGCAATCTTTTGACGAAATTTGCGTCATTTTAGCAATCTTTTGACGAAATACCCATCTTTTTCGGTGACCATTTGTCAAAATTCACGATATTTTTTGGTGAAATTTTGGCGATCTCAAATTTTTAGGAACAAGAAGAAAATTTTAGGAGAATTTTAGGAATTTTAGGGGATAAAATAATATTTAGGAAATTTAGGAATTTTAGGGGGAATGCTAGCCCTGTATATGTATATATATATATGTGTGTATGTATATATTTGCATATGTAAATATGTGTGTATATATACATGTATTGGCGCCCGGCTAACCGAAAAGTACCGTTTTTCATTATGTTGGTTATATTAATTTGAGATTTTCCATTTTTTTATTTATTTATTTACACAGTGTCTGATTTTTAACTTAGTGTAATATTGCACAGTCTTTTTTTTTTCCTAACAAACATTTTATTTTGAGATAACACAAAATATAATTTTCATTTCTTATAAGATTCATTTATCTTTTCAGACTAATTTGGCATCATTTGGATAGTAAAAAAACCAAGAACCTTAACTTATAGAATGCCAAATATGGTTGTCAAATGCAAATTTTGTTCAATGTGGCCAATCGTGTCCAAAACAATAATTTAATAAATGCATAAAATTATTAAAAAAATGATAAATAATATAAAAGCAAACTAAAGCAATACAAAACATTAATTTAGTACATAAAATAAAATTGATGGCTTTCAGCCATATGGCATTAAATATGGTAGTTCTATTTCCAGTGGTCTGTTATGCCAATCTGAATAAATGTAACAAATATACTATTATATTTGTATATTCTACTCTATTATATTATATAGTAATAATGTGCATGTAAATATTTTTACCATTGTCTTTAATATGCCAACTATATTATATAGTAATAATGTGCATATAAATATTTTTACCATTGTCTTTAATATGCCAACTATGAGGTATTAACTAAGCACGTAACATAAAAAAAGCAAAAATAAATAAGCGTTACTGTAATTATTATTTCCGTCGCTATTGTTGGTGCAGTGAATGTGACCTGGCCCAGATAATAAGTAACAATATTTTCTCTAGTCAGGGTTAAATGCCCGGGTTTTTTCAGAAAAAACCCAACCCACTGGGTTTTTTAAGTTAAAAGAGGTGGTTCAGAATGTTTGAAAAAAATTTACTTACTACAAAATACAATTTAAAGTAACTAATTGATTACAAAAATATATAAATCAATGACAATAATCTATAGGTGCAGATTCACGGTCGCCAGTCGCCACGTGGCGACTAAAGTTTTTGCTTTGGCGACTAACTTTCTATGTCTAAGTCGCCAGGTGTTTTACATGGATACCCCCTTTTCGCCGAAAGGCAGATTTCCGCTTTAGTTTTTAACATGAATTCGGGGATTGTCCTCCATAATTCAGCGATATTTAGCTCTTTTTTCTATTGTCCATAATTAAAAAATATGATTGAACATGGATGCCACATTTCCACTGATTCGCAACTTTCTCGTTTTCTTCTTTTAAAAAAACTTCAATGTCCACATAATCAGAAAAAAAAATCATGTTGATATGCGTCGCGAATGAACTCTGCGATGATCGTATATTACAATTAGCCAGCGACACAGTAAAATTCGTGCCGAGAATAGAATAATTTTGGGCCTACTCATTAAATCTACAGCTCTGGGATTTTTCAGATATGTTTTTACATGTAGACATAGATACTGGCATGCGATTCTACCACGAATTAGCAAAATTCGAATTATTATTATTATTATTATTTTAATTTTTGTAAATCAATTCGCCAATCAGTAATGAAAAGAAATCTGAAATTTCGTGAATCTGTCGCGAAATTCGTGAAATCGGTCACTGAAAAATTTTGTAAATTTCGTCAATCGCTCTCCAAATAAAACCAAGAATTTCATCAATCGCTGATGAAATAAAAAAGCGAATTTCTTAAATCGGTCGCAATTCCTCTCTCAATTTGTCTTGGAGAAAAAAAGAATGCAAGCAAATTTCGAGAAGCAAAAAAAAAAAAATGCAAATTTCATCAATCGGTCGCGAAAAAACCGCGAAGTTCATAAATCGATTGCAGAAAAAAAAAGTGAATTTCGTCAAGGGCTTGTGATAATAAAACATGAAAATTGGCGATCGGTCACAAAAATTGTAATTTTTTTGTCTCCATATGGATTTTAAAAATTCTTTAATTAATAAATGCTTAAAAAAATCCCCTTGCAACGAAAGTTGCAATGAGGCTTATGGTATTCGATTTTTCTCCATCATCCTTGAAAATGGCAGAAATTGTTAAATGTTTTTTATTAAAATCTAAAACCTTTTTAGGTTTTATTTCCAGTATTTATTTTCTTTTGAAAATAAATCTTTTCCATATTTATTTTTTTATATATTTATTTTTAATTTTGTTTTTTATGGACATATTTTCTTATGAAAATTCCTACGTTGAACATTTATTTTCAGCTATAAAAAATCCTTTTTTTTTTTTTTTTTTTTTGGGGGGGGGGGGGGGGAGGGGGGGGTTATCTATAGATAAAAAACTTTAGAGAATCGTTTATTCACAGATTATTCAGGCCTTACATTGCAAACATTTATTCCTAGAAACTGCATACAATTATGGTGAGAATATTCAATATCCCATTGTCCAAATTTAATGGAGGAAAAAAAAAATGTTTTTATGTGTTTGTTTCACAATGTGGCCACTGGATTTTTTGGGTTTAGGAGCCACTGGCTCCTTCCAGATTTTGGGAATCTGCAGCTATACAATAATCAAAATTATGCTTTGCTTTTAGATAAATTGATTATTAGTAATAGTTTTAACAATAGAATTATCATTAAAGTACTATACTAATACTAGTGATGAATTAGAACGTTTAAACTAATATTTTGTTATGGATACAGTATCTTTATATTCATTTTAATTGAAGTGATTGCCTATATATAATAAATATTTTCTCTAGAAAAAATTCATTCTGAAACATATTGATTGATGGATTGCAAGGTTTTTTTTTTTTTTTTTTTTTTTTTTTTTTGAGTAGTTTGCATTGCAAAATGTGTTGCTATATTCTTTCTTAGGTACAGTAAGTAAAAAGTAACATTTCCTCAGCCCGAGGTAAACAGGAAATTTCGGTTTTCCCTTAGTTTGTGTTGTTATTGAATTAAGATGGGTGGCAGTTTATATTTAGTTAAGCAAAATTTTTTGCAATTGAAACGGGATATAACAAAATTTGCAGAACTGGAAAAAATATATTTGCTGTAAAGTAAGTATTTTTTTTATTATAACTAATTAATAGAATAAACCAAATAATTCTACTTGTCTACATCATTAAATTAGAATTCTCAGCATATGTGTTATGAGTTTCAACTGTGGGATTATATATATCAAAGCATTTTTTTCAATGGGAAAAAAAAAAATTAGTTTTTGTGTTTGTGATAGTTACACATACACTTATAGAAAATTAAGTTACAATTATTTGTTTTAAAAATTGTCATTGGAAGAATTAAGACATTTTTTTTTTCGCTTGGGGTGGGGGGAACTTTACGACTGGTGTAGTGACGTTAAGAAATATATTACCTATGTAATTTAAAGTTTTAATTTTGAAAAAACCCAGTTGGGTTTTTTCAAGTGGTTTTTTTTTTTCAGAAAAACCCACCCGGGTTTTTTGGATTGGGCTAAATCATAACAACCCTGTCTCTAGTTGATAATCAATTTCTTAAAGTATCTTTTTTTTTTCAGTGAAAACTTAAAACAATATAAATTTTTCAACTTTTATTGACTATATGATACTTTGTAGATACAAAACTTTTGACTCTGTCAGTGACTTTTTTAGAATTCCCCCCCCCTCCCCCTCCCCCCAATTCTGTTTCAACACAGAAATTTTATTCAATGATTTAAGTCAAATATTTACAGCGATCTAGCGACATTTTATAAAATAAAATTTCTGGGTCGAAACATGATTAGTACATTTGATCTGCGTATTATACGCCGGAAAATAATGAAAATCTGAAAAAGTTTATAATCAGCAGTACTATTTTGAAAATATCGGACAGATATAAAAAAAAATAATAATAATAATAACCGGATATCTAAATATCAAAATATCGGATATTTTTTATATTTTCGAAAATATATTTACGAACTCTGGGAGCTCTAATATTCTGCAATACTATAACAACCGTACTTATAAAAGAACATTTAATTACATGCACATTTATAAGGAATATGATATTTGTCAGCTTATGTGCTTGCAAGCTTCCACGATTCACCACGAGGTACTAATAAACATTTGAAATATAATGAAAATTCTCTAACAGATATGCTAAAGAGTTTTAATTTAGTTTGACAAATATCATACCTTTCATTATTTTAAAAAACGATGAATTTAAACTTACCTTATCAGTTTTAAAATATCAGATGTCGGCAATATGAGCAGAGCACAAAAATTTCGCGCCTTCCGGCTTCCGCGTCGATGTAAACAAAACTAGCTGTTGCCAACTCATATTTCTTCCCCAGTCTAATATATGCTCGTGACGTCACCCCTATAAGGAAGTAGCTCTAGTCTAGCGCATATAACCATTTATTTGTAAGCATTATTTGCAGAATTTGAATAGAAATTTTCTGAAAATTAACATTTGAAATCGTGAAATAAAAACATATTTAAGTAATTTCGCTAATTTATATCGACATCAGTTATAATCTAATTTATTTTTTAACGTTATATATATTTATAATAAATAAGATAATTAACACAAAATCATTCTGATATTGTGTATGTTCCTTATATTTTTCAGATCTATTGTACATATTTTTATAATTAGTACTGATAGAATTAAAAAAAATAGTGAATTCTTCAAAAGCTTAATGCTTTTGAAATCAATTGATGCGATTTTCAATATTTTCTCAATATGATACTTTTATAGGCTCGAACACTGGGGTTCAACGTTCAACCGCCCCCACGCACACACATATCCGAGATTTACTTTTATATTTCTCGAAAGTTTTTGAATTATATTAAATTCATTGTATTAAAATTATTTTAGTATTGTGAATAGAATTAATAACACTGTATTCACATGATGAATATACTATGTTAACCATCCGACCACTGAATAAAATATCCAAGAATTATTATTTTAGTCTGTAGAGTTGTGCAAGGTGACGTGACGAACAAGTTTTTGCTGCTGCTGTAGGACAGATATCGGTACTTTTATCGATGTTTTTTCTACTTGTGTGTCCTACAGCTTTTTCAACGTTTACTTTTATCAATGTTATTTCTACTTCTGTGCCCTACAGCTTTTTCAACGTTTACTCTTATCAATGTTTTTTCTACTTCTGTGTCCTACAGCTTTTTCATCGTTTTACGGTAAAAGTCACGTGATGTGAACTGGTCTATTGGACACATATAATATAGAATTATCAAAATACAACTGAATTATTGATTTATAAAGAGATATAATAATACAGCATATGCTATACAAAAAAATTGTTAATGGTTAGGCACTTATTTTTATTACTTTCAATTACTGTGTAGGGTAATTTAAAATAACGTCACAAATCGACTATTGGAGGTCCAATAACCTTTAGAAGGTAGTTGTGATTGGTAGCTGAGAGGATTTTGGACGCGACTGGAGGTCAACCGGGCAGTTTTGATTGACGGATGAAACGGTAATCAGCAGATTGCAACTTCACTATACTTGACGAAAATGGACAAAAATCGCTTTCGGGTGCAATGGACCCATCTTGATAGCCGGAAGGTTAAAATTAAAAAAATTGAGCCCCCCCCCCCCGCTGGGTTTTAAAAAAAACCCGGGTGTTTTACAACCCTGGCCATAAATCTCATAGGTAATTACATATTTCTGTAATACTAATAGGTTGTGCTACATTATGAGAAAAATATCTTTAAAATTCATAACAAAAGTACTATCTGCATAATAGGTTTATATTGGGTGATCTATCTTTTCCAAATATCATTGTCGTTGCGCTTCGCTGCGCATTGAATCATCTGAAGTAGAATAGCAAAATACCCGATAATTTTGAAACAATGAAAAAAAATGGAAAATTTAGGAAAAAAAATGGGAAAATTGGGAACTTTTCGAGGAATAAACAAATTTAAGAAATTTTCAAGAAGAAAGAGCTGTTTACATAATATAAAAAAGTTTTCAGTTTTTATACATGATTTATACAATTGAATTGTTGTATTATTTATATTCTACGTTTGAGAACTAGTATCGAAATACTGACTTTTTATATAGAATGTAAGCTGAAAAAAAGTAATTGTAAAGTCATTTTTGTAATATCAATTTTCCTGTTGTCAAATAATTTATTTTCTACTATAATATCTTTCATAATATTATTTCATGTTATTATATGAAGATTACTAAACCACTAAGTATCTTTGTTCTGAACGTTAAGTGTTTGTAATTTACATATACAAAATGATGACTAGTATAGCTTATTTAATTCAACTTCAATGTTTTACGTGGAAATATTTAAAGTTTGTAAATTTTTGTGATTTTTGTATGTTTATTGATATTAATCAACTTATCGATTGATAATTTGTACGATAACAGTATAAACGTATGTTAATGAAAATGCTTTAAAATATTGACGTTGGAATATTCCTAGTTTTCGGGAATATTTAAAATTCTCGATTTTACTTTAAATTCCCTGTGGAAATAACAAGTTTTTATGCCGAAATACACTTTTCAAAAGGCTAACAGTGCTAATCTCAAATCATAGTTCTCAAACAGTAGGATTTGTCTTATATGGTGTTAATTCAGACACTTTTCTCCAGGAAAGATTTTGGAAATCCAGGAAGGGGATATTATAAGGTTCTTGGGGAGGTCGGTTTTGTACTTATAGAATTCAACATAAAAATTATACATAAAAATATCAATAGTCCATGGCATATTATTAGCATACAAACCAATCGATGCTCCGTATCAAATGTCCTACCTAAATTCATCCCAAATTCCATTGGTCAGTAACATTAACTTACATGTTTCTATATCAGAATGGTGATATACAGATTATAAAATGTGATTGGTTGAGACGATTTTGGACAAAAATGAATAGCGTGAAATGGCGAGACTGCCATTATTACCAAATTAATGTTTTAAAACTTAATTCACATTTAATCGAACACGTCCAGGCGATTATCGCCATGTTTTGGAATCTAGGTTTGCTATAGTTTGGACAAAACCAAGGCAACACTAGATACCGGGCTTGCTCATTCACTCTCAAAACGTCACAAATGGTGGCTGACCGCGACCAGCGATTGGTCCAAAGCAACGCGCCCATCGTTTTGTGCCAATCGCTGTATGTCTTTCCTCCTAGTCAGCCACCTTTTGTGACGTCATCATAATGAATGAGCAAGCCCGGTATGTAGTGTAGCCCTGACAAAATCGTCTGTTGAGCCACGACCTACGTTACACACGACCGGTGCATGACGTTTGAAACGTCACATGGAGTGGATCATTTTTGTACGGCGATTGGTGCAAAAGGGTGGGCGCGCCGCTTTTCATCAATCGTTGTGTAAAAATGATCCACTTCATGTGACGTTTTAAACGTCATGCACCGGTCGTGTATAACGTAGGTCGCGCTACTACAGAATACTTAAGTGTGACATAGTGGCAAAAAAAAATTATTGGTCGAGAGAGGTTAAACAAAAAGGAATTTCAAGCATCATAGCGAGACTGCCATTATCGTCAAGCTAATGCTTTTAGACTTCTGTCTATTTTCCAACCAAATCCATACTCATCTAAGCAGCTATTGACAAGTTCTGGGATCTTGATTCTCCTAGATTGGACAAAAACTTCAATTAGAACTCGCATTCTGTCAGGGCTACACTAGATACTTGGCTGGCTCATTCATTATCATGACGTCACAAATGATGGCTGGCCGCGACCAGCGATTGGTACAAAGCGACGCGCCCATCATTTGTGCCAATCGCTGTATGTCTTTCGTTTTGTTGTTTCGCTTTGTACCATTCGCTGGTCGTGGCCAGCCACCATTTGTGACGTCATGATAATGAATGAGCCAGCACGGTATCTAGTGTAGCCCTGATTCTGTGCGTATGTTACCACTCTCTTAAAGAGGCACTCAACAGGATTCAACAACTCTGTTCTGTGACATTTTAAATTTTAGTCTTCGACAATGGCAGAAACCGCGACCTACGTCAAGGCAACACTAGATACCGGGCTTGCTCATTCACTCTCAAAACGTCACAAATGGTGGCTGACCGCGACCAGCGATTGGTCCAAAGCAACGCGCCCATCGTTTTGTGCCAATCGCTGTATGTCTTTCCTCCTGGTCAGCCACCTTTTGTGACGTCATCATAATGAATGAGCAAGCCCGGTATGTAGTGTAGCCCTGCCTACGTTATACATGGCCAGTTCATGACGTTCAAAACGTCATTTTTTTTCACGGCCATTGGTACAAAGAGTCGCACCCATCGTTTTGTGCCAATCACCGTGTAAAGATTATCCACTCCGTGTGACGTTTTAAAAGTGATGAACCTCCCGTGTATAACGTATGTCACGATACTACTCTATAAGAAAAGGACATGTTCACAAACAAACAGTTCCATCAACCAATCTACCAGTAAATTTTGTCGATGCAGGAATCGTCATGGCGACGTAGGCCAATCATATTATAGGCCAGTTTAAAGTAGACCAATCAAATTTCCCCATTTTATGTGTACATAGAGTTGCAAAAGGCGGAAAAAACAGGTTTATGGATTTTTTCCATGTCACGTCATCTACGGGTATTTAGAAGAAAAACACCAATAGGCGTGAAGAATATTTTAACACAGCTTCCCCTTCGTCCATTAAATAGTCTTTTTCGGAGGACATATACCAGCAGAGGCGTAGCTATTTGCCACTCGTAAGTAAAGTCCATTCCCGGGAATAACCCGGGTTATTTTGGGAGGGAAATATTAATAATTCCCGGGCGTTTTCATAAAGTTTTAGACATGGAATTTTTTAATTTCTAAACAATTTTTTTTTTTTTTTTTTTTTTTTTTTTTTTTACAAATGTAAACAAAATCAGTAACACAAATACAGAAAAATAGCACAGTTTACATGAAAATTGACGACTTACATGGTTAAGCTGCAGAAATAATTAAGTAAGATAAATTAAAATATCATAAGTAATTTGATAGTTTAATCTTGGATAAGCAAAAAGTGCGAGAAGCAGATGACAGATTCATCTTGCCTGACATGAATATAAACATCACCCCTGTTCTCTGATTCAGACAATGTAAAAAAAAAGAAAACGAACAAAACTAATAGAAATCAATGCAAAAAATAGACTAACTCAGAAGAAAATTAATATTGAGTATGCCTGAATAGTAAATATGCCAGCTAACAGAAATTAAACAATTTTAATTTTTAAAGAAACATTCAAATCTTTACCAATTCACAGCTGCCATTGTTGTAAAGCAAATGAGTTTTAATAAATCATAAAAACCTAGAGCGCAAAATCCCAAGTTTTGTGAATTCAAACCTATTTTAAACTTTTCGGAACAATGCTTGAAATTTCTTACAAATAAAAAAATTAAATTGAAAATGACTAGTTTTGTTTACTTTCAAAACTCCTTCAAAATTTACAATATTCCCCAAAATTCCGGGTTTTTTCTAAAAAATTCCCTGATTTATTCCCGTCCCTCAAAAACTGCGGGGTTTTTGCAACTCTATGTGTGCAGTAGGAGTCATGAAGAACAAACAGGTTTTTCTTGCTAACCAACCGTAATTGAGACAACAGTGACGTCAGCTGCCCTTTCTTTAAAAGAAAAGAGCAGCTGACGTCACTGTTGGTTAAATTACTGTTGGAAGGCAAGAAAAACCTGTTTGTTCTTTATGACTCCTACTAGGGCTACACAGATACCGGACTGGTTCATTCATTATCATGACGTTACAAATGGTGGCTGGTCGCGACCAGCGATTGGGACAAAACGAAAGACATACAGCGATTGGCACAGAACGATGGGCGCGTCGCTTTGTACCAATCGCTGGTCGCGGCCAGCCACCATTTGTGACGTCATGATAATGAATGAGCCAGCCCGGTATCTAGTGTAGCCCTGCTCCTACAGTACACATAAGATGTGGTGATTTGATTGGTCTACGTTAAACGGTCTACGATATGATTGGCTTGCGTCGCCATGATGATTCCTGCAATGATCGCTACGACAAAAATGTACTGATAGATTGGTTGATGGAAGTGGTTGTTTGTAAATATGTCCTTTCCTTATTGAAGACTTAAGCAGGTATACAGATAGAATATTTTACTATTTTTTAAACAAGATTAACCACCAGGAATCTGTATTCTGCAAAATTTTCTTAAAATGCGAAATTTTTGCATAAATACAAGCTTTTGATTGGTTAATCTCGCTTCTGAAATACAGCAAAGTCTCTCAGGATCAATAAATTCCGAAAATGCGCAAAACTGCCCCATAGATAAGAAAGCCGTAAAACGCGTCAAGAAAACGTCATACCAAGTAGGCAAAAAAAAAAAAAAAAAAAAAAAAAAAAAAAATCGAATAACTTGCATGTTTCGATTTCGATGGCTCGTGGAATTATTAACTATAAGGAAAGGGCTAGGCTAACGAAAAAGAAAGGCTACCGCGGTACTTTACGCGTATATTTTTTTACAGACCGCGGGAGTCACGTGATGCTCGAATCCACCAATGCAGGTGTACGAAAAGAACATCACGTCACTCTAGCGGTCTGTAAAAAAAGATAAGTGGAATGCACCGCGGTAGCCCGCGACCTACGTTATACACGGCCGGTGCATGACGTTTAAAACGTCACATGGAATGGATCATTTTTACACCACGATTGGTGCAAAGCGGCGCGCCCCTCGTTTTGCACCAATCACCGTGTAAAAATGGTCCACTCCATGTGACGTTTTAAACGTCATGCACCGGCCGTGTATAACGTAGGTCGCGGGTAGCCTGTCTTTTTCGGTAGCCTCGGGAAAGGGCATCTGACGTCGCTGTTGGTTCAATCGAGGCTAACGAAAAAGAAAGGCTTCCGCGGTGCTTTACGCATATCTTTTTTTACCGACCGCCGGAGTCACGTGATGCTGGAATGCACCAATGCAGGTGTACGAAAAGAGCAACACGTCACTCTAGCGGTCTGTAAAAAAACATAAGTGGAATGCACCGCGGTAGCCTGTCTTTTTCGTTAGCCTCGTGGTTCAATTACGGTTGGTTAGCAAGAAAAACCTGTTTGTTCTTTATTACTCCTACTATGCACATGAAATGGGGAAATTTGATTGGTCTACGTGAAATTGGTCTATAATATGATTGGCCTACGTCGCCATGAGATTCCTGCAGTGATAGTTACGACAAAAATGTAGTGGTAGATTGGTTGATGGAACTGTTTGTTTGTAAACATGCCCTTTCCTTATTAGTCGTAAACAATAATTATTAATTCTATGAGCCAATGAAATCGAAACATGCAAGTTTTTTGAATTTTTTTCTTTGTTTTGCCTGCTTGGTATGACGTTTTCGTGACGCGTGTCACGGCTTTCTTATCTAGGGGGCGTTGATGTAGGGTAGTTGACGTCAGAAATCATCGGTTTGAGGTCAAATAAACGTTGGAGAATAGTTGTGATTGGTAGCTGAGAGAACTGTGGGCTGCTTATGTATACATATATTTTGAAACTTTCACCAAGATTGGTGGGGGAGGCAATAAATAAAAAAATAAAAAAATACTTATAAATAATTGAATGGGGGTGAAATAAGACTATTTAGTACTGTACTCATCCAATATTGGATATGACAGGGCTTTTAACCGATTCCAGACGCTGCGATTGAGCCCCACTCAACAGATCGAGAGGGGCCGGAGCAAGTCCGGACCCCAAGCTAGGCCCGTCGCTTCATAGGCGAACAAAGTAGAAACTTATATAAGGTAACTTATAAAATTTCATTATACGGCTTTTACGGAGTAAGGAAGGGTCAGGGTTAAGGGGGGTAACAGAAAAATATAAGAACGAGATTTGGCCCCAAAAACACAATTTTTGCATTTGGCTAAGGAAAGTTTTAAATGCTTTATTTCTTCCAAATAGGAAAGCTTTTTGAAGGCGAGGTAGGGCGGACGCGTGCAGTTGAAAAAAAAATAATCTATAGATTGTTTTCAACTCTCTAAATGGATAGCTCATATATACATATGTGTGTGTATGTGTGTACTAGATAGTACTTGTCAAGGTTTGATGGTAAACAACTATATAGTTCCATTTGAAATATATTTGAATTTTTAATTAGTTGCTTTTTAATTAATTAAGCATTGAAAACGTTATGAATTGCTATAGTGTCTAAGCAATTCCTAAAAATATAAGGCGATAGATGGCGCTGTCAGTCGAACCTACTGAATAAATGAAGTGAAAGAATTTAAAGAATTTTAAGCTTGTAATTTCTAACCTATTAGGGTTACTTTTTATCAGTAGTTTAACTAATAATATTAATTGAATAGACAGGGCAGTTGTTTGTACATACTACAAACCTCAATTTTTTTTTTAAATATCAATCTTTAGTATTTAATTTTTTTAAATTACGTGGCCTTTAAAATTTTCCCCTAATTTTATTTTTATTAGTCTCGCTCTAAAACCCCGAACTTAAAATTTGCTGCATCCAGCTATACATATTTTTAATTGCTTGAATTTAATTTTATATTTTCATACATTATTAAGATAGTTTCTTTTATAATTCTTAGATGAATATTTTCCTTCTTTCTATTTTCTTTCCTCTTCTGTTTCCTTTTTTTAAAGGGAAAAAAATCAAATATTTCTCTTTACATTCTTGATAACGGTCATACAAAATATAACTAAAATTGTAGAAGACCATTTCAGATAGACCATTTCAATTTATTTAATCGATAATCACATGCAAAATTTTAAAATTTAAATATTTTTAATACAAAATTAGATATTTGTAAAAATATTCTTGGATGTTCTATTTTACTTAATTATTAAGCATTCGAATAATAATAAAAAAGTACAGATCATATAACTTCTCCCCCTGAAATAAAATATGACTAATTATAACAAAAGATATTCCAGAAATTATTCTATCAGCAGCAGGAATAGAACTCATCTTCTATGTAGATAACCAGTTCGTAAACCGACGCTTTAAACGACTGGGCTATCGTGACCTCGGTCTGTTAATCTCGAAAACTGAACGGGTTCTATATTTGATTTTACTCATACGCAGTTTTGTTCATTTTTGCGCTGAATAATTCGTACTTAAATTTTTAAACTTGTGCTTTAATATATACTAGATAGTACCCGTCAAGATTTGACGGTAAACAACTTAAAAATTGCATTAGTAATATGTTTTAATTTTTAATTAGTTGATTTAACTTAATAAAGTATCGAAAACTTGTGTAAGCGATTCCTATAGATATAAAGCGATAAATGGTGCTGTCAGTCCAAACTACTCAACTAATGAAGTGAAAAGATTTTAAGCTTGTAATTTATAACCTATTATGCTTGCTTTTTAGCAGGAATTTAACTAAAAATATTAATGGAAATTTTCTATAGTCTAAACTTTTTTTTAAACTATCAGTATTTAGTATTTTATATATATATTTTTAATTATGCGAAATTAAAATTTTTTTCCTTACTTTTATTTTTACCAGCCTGACTTTAAAACATTATTTATATGTTAAACCATGTATATCATGGTGGTTTCTTTTATAGTTTTTATATGAATATTTTCCTTTCTTTCTTTTTTCTCTTCTTTTCTTTTTTACGGAGAATAATCACATACGTTTCTTAGTATATAAACATATCTTCTTGATAATGGTCAGGCAAAAAAAAAAAAAAAGATAAAAGTTTAGGTCAATTTATTTAATCGATAACACATGCAAAATCTTTTAATTTAAATATTTTTAATATCAAATTATTAATCATTGTAAAGTATTGTCTTAGTTGTAAATTAGTAAAGTATTGTCGGGTGTTAAATTTTACTTACCACAGTCGCAATAAAAAAAAAAAAAATAATAATAATAATAACAATACTGAGTATTTTCTGAATATTTTTAAATCACGCTATCTTTATTTATTTTTCACTATTATTATTTATTTATTCTTTTTTATGAGTCTTACTCTAAAACCACGAACTTAAAATTTGTTGTTTGCAGCTAACGATTTATAATACATATTTTTTAATTACTTGAATTTTATTTTACATTTTTATACATTATTTAATTATTAAATCATGGATATCAACGTCATTTTTCTTTTAGATTTCCTGTTTGAATATATTTCTCTCCTTTTATTTCCTCACTTTTTTTTATATATAAAAATAATAAAATACTATTCTTTGTATATATCTTAGTATTTATATGGCATCTTGTTAATGGTCATACCAAATATAACAAAAATTGTAGATCAGTTCAATTTATTTAATCAATAATTACATGCACAATCTTTTAATTTAAATGTAAAATTGGTAATTAAAAAAAAATATTGTTAGATGTTAAAAGTTACTTAATTATAAAGCATTCGAATAAAAAAAAATTACAAATTATATAACATCTTTTGAAGTAAAATAAGAAATTATTGAAATTAATTATCTTATCGCCAATTAAGTAACAAAACCCCGAGCTACCCCGAGCGAGCATCGAACCTGCGCTGTCAACGGCTTAGAACCACTGCTTAAAACAGGTGCCTTAGACCGCTCAGCCATCCCGACCTCACACTAGTCTGCTCTAAAGCTGGATATGTTCTACATTTAATCATGCGCATTTGTTTCTTTTTTTTGCACTGAAAAAAACTGATCTTATGAATTAGCTTTTAGTTTTAATATAGAGGATGATACGATGATTGATATATTATTATTACTATTATTTCATCAAGAATGGCTTTTGTGGCGGGAGGGGGGAAGGGCTCAAGGGATGGTATTTTCTTTTTAACCAGTTCCCCCTGCTGGCTCATCATCCTTTGAAGAAATAAAGCATTTTTTTTTAAATTCTGCCAGTAAAGTATCATAAATGGGTGTTCGTTGATCAAACCTGAATATTTTATAGATTATTTTTCTTTTCTGTTACCCCCCCCCCTCCCCCCCCAGACACACACACACACACTCTAAAAAGGTTAGACTGTGAAAAATATTATCCTTTTAAAAGTTTCTGCTTTGGTCGTCTTTATTTCATCCCTATTTAAAATCTCTGTATGTTACTTTGCATTTTTTAATTTCTTGACCCCCCCCCCCACACACACACACATCCTTTTCCTAAAGGCCATTGGCGGCATATACTTACTATGAATACTCTTATAAATCCCTTCTGAAGATTCTATAAGGTATTCATAGTTTTCCATTTTTTTGCTTTTTCATCCTATCAAGTATAATTCCTGCAGTGTCCATTCTATTGCATTTTATATTGTCTTATCCTTTGTTTTTCACATGTGTTTTCATTTTTAAATATATATCTAATCCATGTAGCGAGTTGAAAAATTATCTATCCATTGTATTACCATTTTAATCCCCCCCCCCGCTAAAAGCTCCCTTCAAATTAAAGAAATTAAAATTTCTTCTGCCAAATATCAAAATTGTGCGTTCTTGTGCTAAATTTCAGAGTTTTATCTTTATTTCAATTATACCAATCTCAACTCTGCCTCCCCCCTTATCCTAAAAAAGAAAGAAAAAAAAAAGGAATAATAATGGAGAAAGCTTTCCACATTGTTCTTTATTTGAATCTTTTTAAAATCTCTCTATGTATAATTGTTTAATTTTCTTGCCCCTTACGCCCCCCCCCCACCTCCAAAGGTTATTCTCGGTGAAAATTAACTATTGAAAACAATAATAACATACTTTGTAATAAATATATATATCGCTGTGAATTTAGCGAATTGAAATAATGTATATATAGTATTATCTTTTTAACCAGCCTTCGCTTCCCCCCCCCTCCTTGAAGAAAAAAAGCATCTAAAGCTTCCCCCAGTAAAATGTCAAAACGGTGCCCCCCCCCCCCCACCGACCAAATTTCAGAATTTTTTTTTTCACATTTTCTGTTAGTCTATAAATTCCCCCCCCTCCCCCATTTACCCTGTAAATAATGAAAATTCTCAACTTTATAAAAATTTCCCCTGTTTTGTCTTTGGCGGGTGTTTAAATGACATTGACAGGCAAACAGGGAAAATCAAAATGTGGTTACAGTTCAGCATTTTTTGCATCGGTTAGGAATAATAATAATAAAAAAAACAGAAAAAAACTGTTTTTTCTTTTAAACAGCTTTTTTCCCTCTAAAAAATAATGGATTTTTTCTGTAAAAATTACAAAATCCGTATTTTTTACAGAAAAAAACTGTTTAAAAGAAAAAAACAGTTTTTTCTTGTAAAAAATATGGATTTTGTAATTTTTACAGAAAAAAACCATTTTTTTTACAGAAAAAAACTGTTTTTTTAAAAAACAGTTTTTTTCTGTAAAAAAAATGGTTTTTTTCTGTAAAATTTACAGATGTTTTTTACAGTGTATATATATATATATATATATATATATATTCAATATTGTCCAATATTTCGAAAACTAACAAATCTAGAATGCTTTTTTTTTTAAATACTTGTTATCTATTTAGGAAAAGTAAAGAAAAAAATCACAAATTTTCCTCCAACGAAACAAAAGTAATCAACGGACAAAAGTGTCCAGGAGTCAAAATGACCTTTACTGCCGTTCTAGTGTTAAACATTCTAATATTGTCAGAAGATGTTAGTGATGAAAAAAGAAAAGAAAAATATCACCTTTTATTATAATAGCAACATACGTCAGAAAAAGCTGGCAGGTTTTCAGACATTGAATGATTGATCCTTTAAAAGAGAGAGCCTGTTGATATAATTTATATTTAGATTTATAGTGAAAATATAATATACGATATTCGTCCAAAATATGTTACTTTCTCGGTAACGGAATTTAAAGTTTACCGAATAGTATGCATGTCATTAAGCGAGCATAAATACTATTAATTATAATAAACAATATTTTTTAAACTGCAGAAATTAGAAATCATTATTTTATTGTAATAGGAAAAATTTATTCAGGATTTGTTTTCATTCAAGTTATTGGAGAATGCGGCTGATAGATCCTCAAGCAAATTGTTTTTTGTGGAAAATATATGGATCAAAGCAATATTTTGTAAGCATTTACAAACGAACCACGCATAAAGATTCCTACAATTACACTAGTTATGACTAAAAATGTGCCTAGGTTCTCCTTGTAAGTAATGACTTGAACGATATTTAACTGGTTTATTGTTAATATTTTAAAATTTTAATTTGTTAAATTGCGTGCAAGATTTTTCTTGAACTTGGGTGAACGTACCTGTAAGTGACTACGTGCCTGATATATTATTCATGCACTTACCCTATATTTAATATTTCCGCATGTCATTTTAGCAAAATATAAAACAAATCTGTAATTTATGATTAAACCTAATTTTGTATTATTTTAGCAAAATATATATTTTTAAAATTATGTTGAAAATATTGATATTTTTTTCGGCGTTTAGCTGTGCAAAAAAAAAAAAAAAAAAAAAAAAAAAAAAAAAAAAAAAAAATTGTTGATCAAACCAAGAAATGCTATGGTTAAATCTTACGATATAAATATTAGGGTGGATCGAAAAGTATACGAAAAAACTTTTTTTTTTAAATTACTTTTGGCGCGGGGTGCAAAAGTTGCCTTTTATATATATTAGTTTACACGTTTTTTTTTTTATTGAAATCCATTCATATTTTCCGGTTCCCCAAGCGCCCCGAAAATAGTTAAAAATTGAAATTTTTATGAAATCTTATATTTTTTTTGGTTTTATATTTGTTTTAAATTACTTTTGGCGCGGGGTGTGAAAGTTGTCTTTTATTTATATTAGTTTGCCTGTTTTTTTTTTAATCGAAATCCATTCATATCTTCAGGTGCCCCAAGCGTCCCCAAAATAGTTAAAAATTGAAAGTTTTATGAAAATTTATAATTTTTTGTTTTTTATTTTATTTTATTTTATTTGGCGTCGTATGAGAAAGTTGTGTATTGGGTGTATCACCTAAATCTGTAGTTTACATATTTTTTTATCGAAATCCATTCATATCTGCCGGTACCCCAAGTATAGTTAAATATTGAAATTTTTAATAAAATGTATTAAAAATTTTAAATTTACGAAAATTGTTTACAAATTTGGCAAAGTGTTTAATTAATAAAGTATAAACCTGTATATAATAATAATTTTAAAATAATACATGAAGTATAAATTTAAAAATCAAAGCACTATATCATAAAAATTATAAAAATTGAACTTACATAGCAAATTGTTTACATCTTTTAATTTCGAGATTTACATATTTCTAAAGTTTGTAATCCATTTTGGGATTAAAATGTTTGATATGGCGTCTTGATTTTATTCTTTTCAATATGAAACCGAGTCTCTTTTCTTGTCCAGATACACTTTCTGATGCCTCAGGCACTAAGCGATTGCATCTTTTATCATCTTGTGTATGGCATTGATATTTTGACAATTCCTCCGTTTTCCCTACAATTACCATGGCCTCAATTTCTTCATTCTTCGTAAGGCACATTCATAAAAAGGAGGTGTTTTAAAACGTCCAACTCATTGCCAGTCAATAAATTCACAATAATACTTAGCTTTGAAGTTTATTTTTGGTACTTGAAAAATTCTTATTGCTGGTAATCCCCTATTTTCATTTCCTTCACAAAATAGTTTTCGTATTGCTAAAGACCTGATAGGCTCTGTGTTATCTCAGAACATAGATAATAAAAAAAAATTCAGGATGACCAAAAAAGCTATCTAGTTGAACAACAGCGTCTACAAACTTTCTTAGATTGAGCTCCAAATATCTAGGAAATGTAATCAAGTTTCCAAATATCCGCTCTCTTTCTATTATGGAGGGCTTTGTTTTGATATGAAACCATATAGGTCCATACTTTCATAAAATATGTTTTAAGAATAATGAGATTCTTAGACGGATTTTATGTGGCCACCTACAACCTTAACGTTCTACCTGCAGTCGTTAGCCATCTTGAGTAAACAACTGGAACAGGGTTTTTAAATACCAGGTCAGAACCACTTTCACCACGTGATATGTTTACGCAAATATCATAAATATTGCTCATCATTGCTAAGAACCATTCTACCTTTGTAATCTGTCATACTCTGCACACTTATTGAAGAAAAGGAAGCTACAGAAAGCTCCTCGCAGTTTTTGATTACTGTACCAATTGGCCCACAAAAGGCTTTAGTACCAATTGTTGTACATCTAAAGATTGTATTAAATGTCGTAAAAGCCTTTAGATTATCCTGTTGCAAATGTAACGTGTTTAGTATGCAGAGAGTAAGGTTCCTTTACAAGAGTATAATGTTCCTCCTTTGTGATCTTTGTGTAGCACATTGTGCTCTTCATCACTACATTTTTGCATTGTCTTTTTCCTATCGGAAAATAATCCGGTTAAAATAGACAGAGACACGGCTAAATTGCTCGTCTCTGCATTTAAATTTTGAGCCTTTGTACGCTATCGATGAAATTTGTTGCGATCTACTAAATTCGAAGAATCTTTTTTGTGTACAATTCCAATATCTTGTAAAACATCACTGCGAAATTGAAGCAACTGCTCTATTCAAAGTTTCGTATATAACAATATAGTATAAAAAATAATTTTATACATTTAATATAAACGATAAGCGATTTGTCATCTCCTAGATCTAATAATTATGCTATAGAAACGATTATTTAATTCTTATTTTTACTTATAATTTTAAGTTCAGGATTTGAAGAAAAATCAATTTTCGGCAAATATTTAAGTGTCTTGGGACACTCGGAAGACATTTATCGAAGTTAAAAATGTTTTGCATATGTGCTAGTATGCTTAAAAGACAACTTTCGCACCCCGAGCTAAAAGTAATTAAAACAAAAAATAAGGGATAAAAAAACAAAAAAATTAAAAATTTTTATAAAACTTTCAATTTTTAACTATTTTTGGGGTGCTTGGGGCACCGGAAGATATGAATGGATTTCAATTTTTAAAAAAAATCTTAACTAATATGCATAAAAGACAACTTTTGCACCCCGTGCCAAAAGTAATTAAAAATAATAATAACAATAATAAAATATATAACTTTTCATAAAAATTTCATTTTTTAACTATTTTTGGGGCGTTTGGGGCACCGGAAGATATGAATGGATTTTAATAAAAAAACAGATGTAAACTAATATACATAAAAGGCAACTTTTGTACCTTGCGCCGATTTGATTATCCACATTTCGATTTTTCGATCCACCCTAATAAATATCACTTATATTCTGGTTGGTTGATTTATGACGGTCGATTAGCTACTATTGGGATATACGACATAGTGGGGAGTGCTCTCCGTGGGGGTCTTTGTAAGGGATCCTAACCCGTATTTACGGCAAGGTTCGAAGACAACCACGGAAGAAACGCCGAACGGTTAGGCCAACGAGCGCGACAGGGGTTTGAACCAAGCACCTCCCTTCTACGGGCTTTGAGTGCAGAACCTCTCTGCCACTTGTGTGGCAACTTATATTCTGAAAAATGGTTTGCAAAAATCTTAAGTTGTTCAACATAAATATTGCACGCAGTTTATAAAAGCACTTTATGTATTGAGATAACATAACTGTACCAGTGTTGGACACTGTTGTACAGTCGTGGACGCTTCTTAATTTCAAATGATCAAAATATGTTTTTAAAGTCATGTAGACGTTCACTTTCTTTGTGTAAATTTAAAATATAAGTTACAAATACAAAAGAAAAAGAATTTCAGTGTAGTTCAAATTGATTTATTATTAAGCTGAAAAAAAAGCAAACATGATTATTTTAAGTGTGCATGGGGATGTGTTTATGAGGAAAAAGGGATACTCCTAAATGAAAAGCTTAAGCAAGGGATATATGAAAGAAAACAGTTTGCTAACTGCTGTTCTAAGAAATTTGGGGCAAAGTGCAAATTGAGTTCTCTAACCCCCGGCTCTATACGACACTACCTGTAACAATGTTATTTGAATCTGAGTTAGATGCCCTAATGTGTTATAACAAAACCCCATGAAATCTTCAAGATAAACTTTCATGTTTCCTGCATTTAAAACTGTTTTCATTTTTCTTTAAAATACCTAAAGTGATTGAAGATAATTTGAAGATTATAAACGTGTTGAAATAAACTAGTATAAAACCTATAAAAAAACTATATTTATTTCCAAAAAAACATCAACTTTTCGATTGTCTTCAAAATAACTGTAGAAACCCTCAAAATTGCTTCAAAATCTTAATTTTTTAAGTTTTTTACTATTTGTTTGTTACTTTGGATAAACATTAGCAACTGCAAAAACAAAAACACAAAAGTTGACAGTACACTAGCTTGTTTCTCTCTGAAACATTACGACCCCTTTAAAGAATTCTAAACTGGAATCCCAAGAAATGAAAAAAATTATATTAAAAAATTGCTGTGAATCCTAATTTTTTAACACTGAAAAGTTAAAAAACAATTACACATAAAATAAGAACCTTAATCTGCCGTTTTTCAAGGACCTGAGAAAGCACCAGAGATGGTCATGGATAAGTACGATTTTTACCTAAACAAGTCATGTAGATACAATATAAATACAGAGTGGCCAAGTAAAAAGAGAGCCGGTAAACAGAAGTACAAATACTTACTAATTTTTCTTTAAAAATAGTAAATACAGAATATTATGAATACCAACACGTATGTGTGTAAAGTATTGAATGTTCAGTACACTCAGAAAACAATTGCAGTAAAATTACGGGCAGAGGCCGGCAGCAGAGACTCCAGCCATACCCCGTAAAAAAAATGTCCAAGCCCATCATTTTGTGAAGCCCGTAATTTTACGGGGCAAAGTAATACCGCATTTTAATGCACTTTAAAACACAATAACACTTTACTTACTGTTCCGTAGCACGTAGCACGTTATATAATCATCACAGAAACGCTGTTTTGGCGGGTTAAAATATTCAAAACACGAGTAAAATGAAGGGTTACACCCTAGTGGAGGACAATGTATGGGGTCGTACTGTGTTTTTGCTAACATATGGGCTATAACTGTGAGAATATGTGGATTGTTCTTCATTTTCTAAGTATTTAAGAGATAAGGCCGCTTATTGAGTGGATCAGACCGTTTTTCATCAAATAAGGCTGTTGCCCGTGAAAATTAAAGGGCAAACGCTCATAAATTTACAGTTTTTTTCTGAGAGTAAGTATTTGTACTTCTGTATACCGGGCCTCTTTTATCTTGGCTAGTCTGTATTATACGTTATCCCTCAATTTCAGAAATTCAAATTTCTATAGATATTGATTAATAATTGTGCACGTAGAAACCAAAAAATATTTACCAAAACAATTTCAAAGATAGAACGCACGCAATAACACCTTTAACTAATTATATATTATCGTTCGAATTCAAGCATGCTTTGTTGTTTTTGTCTGATATACATATATTTTTTCGCAGTGATTTATCATAAGCAATATTTTAGAAGAGAAATTTTATAGTAGGGAAGATATAAGAAAAATAGTAATTCATCTCAATATATCAGTATATATGTATTTTTCAAAACTTACACATAAATGATCAGAGGTAATATAAACCGTGAAAATACTTGGCAATGATAGCGTTATATATATATTTTTTTAACGACATTATACGTGTTCTTTCTCTATGAAAAAGAACAAACAAATAGAATATCGACTATACATTGAATATCTTGAAGATAAATGTGCATGACTGTACAATCTTGTTTTTAAATGAAATAAACTCTATCTGGAGTTAAGGTTAAACGGTTATATTTATTTATTTAATATTTTAAGAATCTACTAAAGTTCATAAATTACATTTTTTTAATCCTTCACTCTAAACCAAAACACTGATTTTAATATTATAACTTTTAATATTATCTTTCATTTTTAAAAATATGTGCCTTCAATATTACAAAAAAAAAAGAATTTTGTCCTTTAATAATTTAATTTACAAAATTGAGAAAATGTGTGCGAGATAAAAAATAAATAAATAAATAAAATAAAAACAGAAAAAGAAATCGAAAACGAATAATTCAATTTTACAAAATACTGTGATCAGAAAACGTATACAATACAAAATAATGAAATAATTGCATTAAAAAAATCTTTATTGCTGTTAAAAGAAAAAGTTCATGAAAAACATGTCAAGTACTTTTCAGAAAATAAAGCGGCAAATCAATATTTATTGTATCAACAAACATCTAGTCTGGTGCAGATATTTTATGGATCTTGGGAAAACGAACATGTAGGTAATAATAAAAGAAAACATTCCATCACAAGTAATGTAGAAATATTGTCAAACAATGATCGTATTTACC
This sequence comes from Maratus michaelseni, assembly GCA_963931845.1. Lineage (NCBI taxonomy): Eukaryota > Metazoa > Arthropoda > Arachnida > Araneae > Salticidae > Maratus > Maratus michaelseni. The sequence goes on along the minus strand of OZ007589.1, from coordinate 443,625,545 downwards.
GTGGTATGTGTGCTTGATATAAAATAAGATTTTTCATATATATATATATATATATATTTTATCGAGTCAAAAATAGAATCAAAACTGAGCATGTTTGATCCACTATGAGTGATCTATTTTTCAATACTAGTAGACTCTAGATAATATACATGTTATAGAATTAGATATAATATACAATAAAAATATTTTTGTTATTTTTAAACAAATACTACAAATTTGAAAATTGTTTTTTCAATAATAGATTTCAGTTTAACGGGAAATTGCCATATTTTAAGGTTAATCTTTTCTTAGGGTTAATTTTCCGCAATCAGGCATATAGATAGCCAAATGATGTATTTGAGCAAATGTGATATGATGCAAACGTTTAAGACATTTTAAAATGCGTACTCGTAATTGTATTCACATTGTAGAACATTATAGACAAGATGACAACGCTTAGAATTGGACATACTTACGGAAGATTAATAATAAATAAATAAACAAATTAACGAAAGAAAAGGGTTTTTAATTTGTTCTCGGCCATCAATTACTAATTGTGACAACGCACTTGTCACTAGATACTTTTTCATTATTGTAGCAAACATATGGCCAATGTTCAGGAATATTAAACTTAAATTAATACTTCATAATTATTAAAAACTCGTAATATACTAAAATGAGCTAAAGTTTTAAAACAAAATTAATTCGGAAATACTTATTTTTGTTATTCGATAACATAATAATTTTAATTATGTGATGTTTAGTAGTTATGTAAGATATATAAAATGAAATACATAGTTTGTTTCCGGTTGTTGCCACCTCGTTACACATTTCTAAAAACAGCCACTGTTTTTTTTTCTTTTCAGTCGTGTTTCCTGTTATACATATATTCATCTTCATTTTTAAGTTACTTAAATTCCTCCCTCTTGATTTTAAAAGCTTATCTAAAGTATTCTTCCCGTATGTTCAAAATCGTATATAAATTCACCTATAATTTCATATATTTAATTAAAATTTCTCCATATAAATTAATTTATTGAGAGTTACAAATCAAAATTCATCTTTCAATATATAATAAAATTATATATCAAAGTTGATAATTTGAAAATACTACATATCAGTTATGCTGTGTTAAATAAGAAAAGAGAAAGAAACCAATTCTGCAATTCGCAATATCTTAACTGTCACTTCGAAATACTATTGGAAATCATATGTTAATGATAGATATAATTTACCAAAATTTATTTGATGGTGGGAACTTCGGCCGAATCGCAACGACCTCTGTCGTCGACACTGGGGCAAGATGAGGAGGTGTCGCTGGAACGCGAACCCTCTGAATCGTTCGTAGCGACCTGGCGAGACAAAGCCATGGTCTGCGTTAAAAGTCCTTCAGGACTTGGGGACGATGAGGAGTTGGGCTCGCTCGGCGCCGTGCGGGCGCCGATGGCGCTCATTAGTTTTACCAAAATTTATTGCGTTTTATATCATGTTGGAATTTTTTTGTAAATTACGTTAGTGCACAGAATTTATTTCTATCTCTTATAGAAAATTCATTATTAAGAATCATTATTTTGTCATTAATAAATAAACTCGTATTCATACAAACAGTAACTTTATTCCCATTTCAAAATTATTAATCTTTTAACCATTGGCAGATTCAATAAATGTAATAACAATCATTATACAGGGTGATTTTTTTTTGAAGTTGTGAAAGTAAAACTCTATAACAAAAGAACCACTGATTCAAATGACGGGAAATTTCACCATCATGCTCCCAAAGTAATGGGATTTTTTTCGGCGTGGTTTAATAAAAACTTAAAATCACACCGACAGATGGCTCCGTAAGTTACAGAAACAAAGACTATCGTCAATGGGAGGAAAACAATGGACTGTACTTTTAGAAAAAGAAAACGTTATTACGCATATAAAAACATACAGAATGCAGTAATTGGGTAAAGGAACTGCGAACACCTTAACAGTAACAGAACGAAATAAAAATATGGACTAAAGCATTCGTACGGAACAGCTCAACTTAACAGAAGAGATTTTCAATTTACTGTCCACCGTTTTCAGCTACGAGTTGAAAACGTGAAACTGCATGTTCCACAATAGAGAGAAGAGTATCCACTGTGCCTGTGTCATGCGCAAGCTCGTCTCCCGACTTTATTGCATATACAATGCCATCTATCGGTGCGATTTTAAGTTTTTTTTAATCACGCCTAAAACATCCATTGCTTTGGGAGCAAACTGGTGAAATTTCAGATCATTTGGATCAGTGGTTCTTCTGTTGTAGGGTTTTACTTTTACAACTTAAAAAAAATCACCCTGTGTTTTCGCTTTAACAATATTATATAACGGTTCATCCACATGACAGTGGCGATAGTCATAAATAATCATTTCTCGTTTTGATAGCTCAATAAATACGTTTCTCATCTCAACTTAATTACATAACGGACATTGAATTTCGCAAAAAGTCCATCTGCCAATCAAATTAAAGTGTGATGAAATCATTTTCTAAATTTAGCCGATTAGCACCAAATATGGTAACGTTGCTCGCTCTGAAGCAGATAATTATTTTAATTTATTATTGAAATTATACATCCATCCAAAAGTATTTTGCCTTTTCGAATTCTGATGCAAAATGATGTTTTAACCACTAATTCGATCGCCAAAAAGGTTAAATATATGGCGATAATTTTATGTCCCTCAGTCACTCCTAATACTTTGTTTGCTTTAAGTAAAAGAGGCTCCTGTGTCGGTCTCCTGTTTCTCGCAGTACCGCTCCTCATGCACTTATGATCACGTATAAACTATTTATTACCCGTCCTTAACAAAATTTGACTTTTTGATATAATATACATTTGAACCTGTTGCTGAATAATTAAAATTTAATTGTCAATTCACTCTAACAACAAAACTTCTTTACCACACCAAGTGAACTATGAATTTGTTTCAGTGGATAGTTTGTAGTTAAAGAAATATGACCTGTCGCCAATAAATCAATATTTCGCTTTTATTATATACGTAAAAACATATCTGAAACAATTTTGCTTCATGCACAAATACTCATAAATAAATTCTTATATCTAATTTATTTTTGGCGTCGCAATGTTTTACAATGTGTTACGTGTTATTCAGTATCAAAAATAAATTATCAGATTACAAATCAATGTGCTTATAATAATATCTAATGACATTGTTTCAAAAGTTAAATCTTTGATTACCTGACAGGATTGGGGTGCGATTATTTTTATATTCAATCGTACCACAATTTAAAGAAATATTCCTTTGTGATAGAATTCTCTTGTAACTATCGTAATGCAAATGTATGATATAGATTATTTTTAAAAAAATTATACGAATTATATATTTATATATATATTTCACTGGGACATATGTATGTACCGACTACACACACAGAAAAAAGTTTTGTTGAATCAACAAAAATTTGTTTGCCCCAACGAAACTTTTTGTTTAAATATGGGTCAATGGAAATTTCGTTTGAATCAACAAAAAAAATATTGTTGATTTTTTTTTGCAATTCAAAAAAAAAAAAAAAAATGTATCATCAGCAAAAAAATGTTTTGTTAATTCAAGTAAAATGGTTCAATTTTACTTGAATTAACAAAATTATTTTTGTTAGATAGATATATGCTATGTATTATTTTAACAATCTATTTTCTTTTTTCAACAAACTATAATTTGTTTGTTTAATCAATAAAATATGTTATATTACGAACTTGTTTTGTTTATATTACAAAAACATTTGTTAAATGAACCAATCTACATATGCAATTTTAACAGTGAATTGCGGTTGTAAACCTTGAACAATAACAAGTGAATTTTATCCGACTTTTTTTCAAACGCAAACCGAGAGAATGAAAATTGCCCATGCCGGGAGTCGATCCCGGGTCCTCAGAACAGCAGCCTGACGTTTTACCACTGCGCTACCAGGAACGATATCGGAGTTCGGCATTTCTCACTCTTATATATGTCGGAACGGCTGCAATCGCAGCACAAGATGGAATGTCATAAGGAGCACGCAAATTTCTGCGGCAAACATGAGACGACAGTACAAAGCACAGCATACGGCAACACATAGTTAATTTTTTATTCATTTTCAGCAGTGAATTACGCCTGTAAAAAGCAGGATAAAAATTTCCTTGTTATTATTCAAAGATTACAGGCGTATTTGACTGCTAAAAATGAGATAGAGCTATTGCAGAAATCACGAAAAATGCAACATAGCAGCGCCACCTGTTGCGCGATTTAAAGTAAAAAGTAATCAGCAACAATTTATATCAGAAAGTAACTGAATAAAAGGTTTTATTAAATTCCGTGCATTAGTTCTTGAGATAAAAACAGCGAAATCGCGTTCAGGACAACCGGAAATCGAAAATTTTCCTTGAATCCAATTCTTTCTTCTTGCAAAGATAGAAGACGGTAATAAATGGGACAGGGGGATTTTTAAAACTACCTTTCTCCGTCCCAGTGAAAAAAAAGTTTTAATTACCCCAAAATTATGTTAATCATGTAATTATATAGCTATATAAGTCAAATAAATCAAGTTACGTAAGAGAGATATGGCTACTACACAAGAATTTAAATTTTTCAAAAATAACAAAATTTTGCTGGAATTACAAAAATATTGTAAAATTAAAAGAAACAAATTTTGTTAGTTCAAGTAAAATTCGTGAAATTTTGTTAAAATTTTGTACGAGTGTTAACAATATTTTTTTGTCCAAGCAACAAAACCAATTTTTTTACTTGAACTAAAAATTTGACTAAAACAACCAAAATGTACTCAAAAAAACGGGTTTTGTTGTTTTGATCAATTCCTTTTTCTGGGTGCAGTCAAATGGTTTACAGCAATATTATTAATTTACCCTCGTCATTTATGTTGTTGAAAAAAATCCTGATCAATTATATCTGGTACGTTTACAGAATTTGCAATATTTTGTTGCATTTAACACTCTTCAACATAGTTGATAAATATTTATTCTGCCTGTTGCTCTGTTTGCTTGCCCCTTTGTCAGTGCTATAACTTTCTCAAATATGTTGGCAAAGGTAGACATTCATATATTTATTATATATGCTTAATAAAGAAATCTAATTAGTTGCATTTAACGTTTGTTTACTGAAATACTGAAAATATTCAGATGTTTATATGGTGTATTGGCGGTAATTAATTGTTGTTGATTTTAACGTTTTGAACAGAATAAAATAAAAATGTTTAGTATTGAAAACTTAATTTTAATCATATCTTTATTAGAAAATGGCATTTCTAATATTTGCAAATCTAATGCAGAATCTGACAATAAATTTCGGATATATTATATAGTGTTAGTTCTAAAAGGTAAATATTTTGACATAGTGCTTGTGCATTTTCTAACTGATTTGAATTTTACGATACTGTATGGAAGAATTATATATTGTGCTTATATAAACAAAATTACATAAATGCCCATTAGTAAAAACGTATTGCAACACATTATCGACTTTGCACCTTTATTTCTAGAATCAAAATGTTTTTATGCTTTTTTCTGCTGCGTACCGCTTGGTACGCATTTTTAATATAGTTCTCACATAACAGAAGTAACATTAATTTCTTGGTAATTCTTAATATAGTTCTCACATAACAGAAGTAACATTAATTTCTTGGTAATTCTTAATATAGTTCTCACATAACAGAAGTAACATTAATGTCTTGGTAATTCATAATATAGTTCTCACATAACAGAAGTAACATTAATTTCTTAGTATTTCTTAATATACTTCCCATTGAATTATACGTTTTAAAATTGAATGATTTTTTTCATCTGCATACCACTACATGCGCTCAAGAACAGCTACACATTTACGCAACTAAATATTTATATCTCGTACCAGCGTGTATATACAGTAAAATCCCGTTACAACGAACTTCACGGGATCGCAAATTTTATTCGTTGTAACGGGAATTTCGTTGTAACGGAATTCAATAGAAAATTAAACATTTCAATTCAGATCCTCATATCATAGTTAATTATAAAAATATAGTAGTATAATACAAATTAGTAGATAATTAATTATTAAAAATAGTAATAAAAATTAGTAGTACCTTCTAATAACGTAAAGTTAGTATAATACAATGTATAATATTTTTTATAGAACTGAAAAATTGACTTACCACCATTTCAATGATCTTCAAATTGTACAAGAAAAAATTTAATGCAGAAAATCAGTGATTTTTTTTTGTACAAGGGAGTTTGAAGCTGCGGACAATACAAAATTATGTACATGATTAATATTAGAAAAAATGTTATCTGGTACACTGCTCTGTAAAGAAATAAAATTGCGCACTCTTTCTAAGCTTTCTAAGGCTTCAGCAGATGTAACTTTTGAAACCTCATTTTCTTCATCTTCAGAACTTTCTTCATCATTTTCTAAAATGCGATCATCAACAATAGACTGCACAATATCTGTCTCTGTTAATGAATAACAAGTTGCAGCATTGTCATCTGCAGTTAAAAAATCTTTAAAGCTTATGCTTTGAGACACACCAGATTTTTCTTTTACTAAGTTCCAAGTGGATTCGATCTCATATTCGACTGTCTGCTCCTCATCATGTACTACATCGCTAGATCCTTGAGCCGTCGATTCTTTATTTAAATCCTGGTCAATCTGCGCGTGTTTCCAACAGTGGGCTATTGTTTTCTGGCTTATATCATCCCACGATCCACAGATCATATCAATTGCCTCTTTCATGTTGCACTTTCTGTTTACGTTATTTTGCAGATCACAGAGAATGCGTTTTAATAACATAGTTTTGTATCGTGATTTTACGGCTCTGATAATGCCTTGGTCAAGAGGCTGAAGTATTGCAGTACAGTTAGGCGGGAAATACTCTACACGAATGTGATTCAATATAGGAGGATCATTGTGTGCTGTGCAGTTGTCTATGAGTAGAAGAATTTTACGTTTTTGTTTTTGCATATCTTTATCAAAATTTATCAGCCATTCATTAAAGAATCCTTGCGTCATCCATGATTTTTTGTTGGCTTTGTAGATGCATGGTAAGGACTTAAAATGTTTGAAACAACGGGGTTTTTCAGATTTGCCGATTATGAGTACTTTTCGTTTTTCTGTTCCTGATTTGTTGCAGCAAAATAGGGCTGTAATCCTTTGTTTGGAAAGCTTTCCTCCAATACACTTGTCTCCTTTTAACGCTAAAGTCTTCCTTGGTTCTAACTGAAAAAATATTCCGGCTTCATCGGCATTAAAAACATCGTTAGGACTATACGTCTTGATTATTTTTTGTATTTCACCTTTACGCCATTCGTTTACAAATTCAACTGGGACGTCTTTTGCTTCTCCTGAAATGCATTTTGCCACTATACCGTATCTTTCTCGGAATCGATTCAACCATCCGACACTGGCTTGAAAATTTTCAATGTTTAGCATTCTTGCAAATTCCAAACCTTTTTCTCTAATTAAAGGGCCACTTAGAGGGATGTTTCTAGAACGAACATCCATAAACCATTTGTAAACAGCACTATCCACATCTTGAAACTGGGCATTTCGAATTCGTTTTCTGCTTGGATCAAAGACTTTAACTTGAATTTTTTTCAAAATGCTTTCTTTATCTTTTAGAAAAGTGGATAAAGTAGACGGCGAAATTCCATATTTGCTAGCAACATCAGATTTTTTCATTCCTTTCTCAACTTCAGAAATTATGGCTTTTTTTTCTTCCAAACTAAACTGTTTTCGCTTAACAGCCGCCATTTTATGACCTACTGGTAAGATGAAAATTTTCAAACTGATTTCGAGCTTTGGAAATTCCTTTGCGAAAGTTATTCAGGTAGGGAGGAGAAGGAAGGGGGAATGTGCAATACTCATTTCACGTTTTGTTAAGTTTGCCTACATTGGTTACAGCTTACTTGGACTTCCAAGAAAAAGGGGTGGAGAAAAGGGGAGAGCGAACAAAGGAAACATTCCTTCTGCAGTGAAATGCCTATGCACACCGATTTTACAACAAAGCTCGGAGAAAAGCGATTGCTTTAGAGATAAGCTTGATTGTCCCTAAGACTAGGCATCGAAAACAAAAATTGTCAAGCGATAAAAATGTACAACTGAAAGTATTTGCCGTGTCATATTATTTCGTTCTAACGAGATTATAAAAAAATTGAATATTTCGTTATACTGAGATTATGTTAACATTATTTGAATACATTTCAAAACGGGACTCGCTTGCATTTCGTTATAACGGGATTTTTCGTTGTAATGGAATTCGTTGTAACGGGATTTTACTGTATACGCATTTCCATCTACATTATCCACTCACCTACACCTAATTTTACACATATACGCATACGTGTACACACAGAAAAATGACACTTTCAAATCTGAGTAAATCGTTGTTTTCATTTTATTATGAAACTTTTTGCTTCAAATAGGACGACCCAATGCTTTCATTTCTGAAAAACCAGAAATACTCAGAATATTGAAACATGGACATACTCAAAACTGACCCCTTAGAGGTCAGTTCATACTCATTTTTGAAACATAGACATACTCAAAAATGATTAGAATCAGGTCAATCTCATTTTTTGAAACATGAAAATACACAAAAATGAGCACATAGAAGTCATTTCATACTCATTTTTGAAACATGGACATACTCAAATATGATAACATGACGTTTTATTCTTGAGTGGGCGCATGTTTTCAGAAGTGAGTATTTACATGTTTCAAACTTGAGTCATTTTGATTCGGAGCCATGCGATTGACTATGCCAGTGGTTCCCAAACTTTTGAGCTCGCGGAGCCCTTTTTAGGATTTATTTCTAAGGCGGAACCCCTTAACCCCACGGTACTCTATGGTTTACAAATTAATGTTCGTTTATGTCTATGAAACAGATAAAGTTCAGATGGATAAGAGTCTGAACCAGTAGTTTCCAACATGAGGCCAAGGTTCTCAGTTTGGCCCTTTTCTTGATAGAGAAATTCTGAATTCACACTAGAAATTCTGAAAATCAAATTTTCTATTATTTAACCCCCTAACAGTTTTATTTAATACAAGCTATAGTACGAACGCACCTCATTTGTCACGTTTGACGTACAATTTCCAACTTGTTACTACAATAAATCATTTGAACATTAACTAAGTACTACAATAAATCATTTGAACATATGAAAATGACATTTTTTAATGTAAAAAAGTAATTGAAAACCCCGTTGAAAACACAACTAAAAATGCATTTAGTTGATGCTACTAATGGGCATATAAACCATTTAAATACTATGAAAAAAGGATCTTGGAAACATAATTACTTTAAAACTTATTGCACCTATAATATTGGACAGCACGGCTTAAATTCATTAAATAAATAAAAAAAAAAAAAAAAAAAAAAAAAAAAAAAAAAAAAAAACACTACGTGGTAGGAAGATAGTTTATCATCAATGATTTTTTAAATTTCGTTCGACATTTTATTATTTTAATTGATTATTGATTTCTGCAAAATAAATTATTTGTACTTCAATAAAACAGAAACAGATGGCAGCAGGGGCATTCTAGAAAGTTTATATTTTATTATCTCCGATTTTTTGTGTGAGTGAAATTCGTAAATAAATTCTAAATAAGAGTTGAGAATTCATTTGAAATTAACAATATTACTCATAATTAAAATGAAGAATCATCTCAGACGCTTTGGATTACGTTCATATCATTTTATTTTTAATAATTGTTAACTTGAGTGTTCTGACACTGCTCTGACACTGACCGCCATATTGGAGGAGGAGTTAACACAATCTTGCCTGTTCATTGGTCTGACCTCTGGAAACTACGGTTGTTGCCAACGATAAGGTAGAAGTTCAGCCCTATTTCTGCGCCACGTAAGACAAATATATATGTATATTACTATTATTGGACACAAAAAATTAAAAATAAGGACTAAAAACCACTTTTTTGTATTAAAATATCTGTCTAGTATAATCGAGATATATCCGTCAAATACAGCAAAAATTATCGTCCAAAATTTGTGGTTTCTAAAAGCTTTTAGTAACGAAGAAAACAAACTCTTTTTACTCGAGCGACGTTCGAGCAATACTGCTAAGGACTTCATGACATCCATTTTTGAAATAAAAAATATTCTTTCGGGATTTCCAGTATGAACTCGGAATTAAAGATCAAAATGTCTGGGCCATGCATTGCATTGAGACTTACGTAAATCTATTATTATTTGTGGCGAAAACCAAACACACACAGAAAAAAAGGTCAGTTGTACAGTTTTCGTTTACAAAGAGAGGCTTCTGTATAATCCCAATAGACTACTCGCGAAAAAAAAGAAAATGCGTAGGCCCAGTCACCCATGAGTAATTATATAACACATTTTCCCTAGTCCCGCCCACCCGTCATAGAACCATGTGATTACGGATTCTTTTTTCGTTCTTCTTTAAGTTTCTAGTACTTCTAAACATGCAACGAAAATGAATCGCCTGTGAACTTTTTCTTTTTGAGCCAATTTTTAAAAATACATTTTGAAGCAGATCATGGTTTTATTGTTTAAGTGGGCAGGGCAAAATCTGTAACATGTATTGTTAGTTGCAGCATAGTTCACGTTTTTGGGATGTTTTATTTGAAGTATTTAGCTATTAATTATAGTTTTGAAAGAAACTTTCTTTCACCATTGCTTTTGCCTCAAAATAGATATACGGTTAAAAACTACACATGTTAAAAGACCTGCAACTATTAGAAAAACTTTACTAACAAAACGGGATATATGGATGGGTTAAATTTATATGAGGGCGGGTTTTCATTGGCGAAAATTCTAAGAAAGGGGTGGAGCTGAGCAAAATTATAGATTGTTAGTGTGATGACAAATGTAAAGAACCATTATATATTTTTTAAATTGCTAGTCTTATTTCTGATAGGAAAATGTGGCATCATAGCATAAGAATCTCAGCCAATGAGACCAATTAAAACAAAATTTTAAAGATGGGTTTTTAAGTGATACAAGATGTTAAAAAAATGCATTTTTAGCAACATACATTGCTTAAAAATTCAGTACAATTATGTAAAACAGCATAGAAAATTTAAATAACTAAGAATTAATAAAAATAAAATAAACAAATTAAAGGAATTAAAGTTACAAAAACGAAAAACGAAAACTATATACACAACATATACAAATATTAAATGAACCTAATGAGGGGTTTATTAAATGATACAAGAAGATACAAAAAAGAGGTGTTTTAATCGACAAAAATTGTTTTACTATGAAAAATAATATACAAAATTTAAATATAGAAATAACATAAACAGATTAAAGAAATTAACGCTATAAAAAAAAGAAATATATATACACAATATACACAAATGTAAAATGAATCTAATAAGGGGCTCACAGGATGAACATTTAAATAACTAAAAATTAATACAAATAAAATAAACATCGCCTTTGATCTTTTGATTCACGTTGTGCATTCGATTCGGAATACTATTTCTTTTAGCTTATTTTGTATCGAATTTTTTAAACACATTAAATGCAGAAACATAAAATAAAGTAGTTCAAATCAAAAATATTATATAGAAAATAAATACATGTTTCTTGCAAATTTTTATATGATTAAAAAATATATATTATAGTAATTTTCAACCCAGTGATAGATGTATTTATTTTTGACACACACACACATATTCCTACATACTTTCGAAAAAAATTCCCTTGCAATATGCTTTCATGTTTTGTTTATTTTCCTGGGACGCCACGGAGCCCCTGAAAATTATAGGCGGAACTCCAAGGGCTCCGTGGAGCACACTTTGGGAACCTCTGGACTATGCGATATACTCAGATTTGAGTATTTTTTGCTCAGTTTTGAAAATGTGTTTTTAGAGTTTATATAACCATCTATGTGTGTATCTACATCTACCAATATACATGTGCAGTCCTGACATAAAACAACGCTCTGCGTATGCTATTTACTTACCAAAATGCAGAGAGTTGCATAATTAAATAACATAATAAATATTACGTTCATCTATGTTCTGCAATTTTCCGAATATAAAATGCAATTTGAAAATTTTAGTGGAATTTATTCATGAATTTCGAAAACAAATTAAAATCTTAAAATGAAAAGTAAGTGGAACACAGAATTAGTTATCAGAAAAAATATAGCGAATTTCTAAATATAATTTAATCTCATTTTATATGATACAAAACCTTTAATTTTTTTTTCCGATTCCAATGTCAAAAACATTGTTTTCTCTTAATGCTTTGATAATACAGGGTTTGTACGCCTCAGAGGAGGAATACCAGACTTTTTGTAAACTAATATTTGCCTTATTTAATAACAAACGTGTTTTGATACGTAGGCTATTAATTTCAGAAAAGACTGGTATTCAAACTCCTTAAATTCCCTGAATCGCCTGATGTGCACGAAGCCTGTAATAAAATGCCCATTTTTTAGACTGCCGGAAATTGAAAATTATATTTCCCTAACCTGTAAACCCAGGTAAATGTATACATTGATATGTAAACTTGCACACTTTGATATTTTTGTAAAAATAATTTTCGATTAAAATTAAATATTTTTAATATTTTTATTAATATTTTCCATAACTAAAATTAGGTTTTCGATTCAAGTTACAAAACAACAGAGAGTGTACATATATTCATTGTATTTCATTAAAAAAGTCAGTTGAAGATTTTTGGGAGACGATATAAAATAAAGGATCTCACAGAAATTGAACATTAGTATATTCAAACTTTGAATTCTTCTTCATGTATGAGTACTTAAGATAATAAAACTACACCTTTTCCACATTGTTTCGATCCGAGGAACAAAACAATGTCTAGAACAATGATGTTGACATTGGAAAATTCAACGTTGGTACAACATTTAACAAACATGTGTCCTCAATTTGAAAATTTGCATTCTTATTCGGAACAGACTTCCCATTCTAATGACACCTCTTATATCTGCTTGTGACAATTTGATGATAAAAACAATAGATTGGAGTGTTTTTTATTCATAACTGTATATATATAAACATCTACTACATATCTATAACATTGTCTATAAAGGTGCACACCTGCGCATTTCCATAATTTAACTGCGATTCAGTTAAAAAATACTTTAAATTAAATAATTTTTAGAATTTTTGTCTTATTTAATTTGTCTTAATAACGTTTCTCTAGCAACGATAACAACATAACGCTAAAGTGCAGCTTTTGTTCGGTTTGTTGAATATTTGTTTGTTATTTGTTTTTGTGTAGAACACATAACCAACCTTACATATAATTTAATCTCTCTATAAATACCATTTCATGTCTAATACTACAACTTTTCCTTTAAAAATGACAACACCGAATGCAATTTTCAAAAATATTTACCCTTTAAAACCATTTCTGTGACAGTCTAAGATTAAACAATTTCAGGGAAGTTTTCATGTCTGCCTGTAATAGTGTCAGCAATGATCATTATAGTTAATAAGCACATGTAAGAAAGAAATACCCCTTTAAGCATTAGCGAAAAATCTCATTAGGAAATTAGATATTCGTGGGGAAAATTAACATAGAATTATGACCCTTTAAATCCGTTCTTATCTGCATCATTTGTTCTTGAAATGAAAATAAATTTTCAAATACTCTTTATTTGTACGGGGGTGAAATAAGAGAAATTATCTTTATTAGGCAAAGCAGAATATTTAAGCAACAGCTTTAAAGTACTGCGCGGCCACTTGTGTATACGTAATTGGATACTGTAAATGATAAGTAGAAACAATTATTAAATACAGTAGACTCCCTTAAATCCGTTCAGCTTAAAACCAGACGTTGTGCGAATTTTAGCATACTGCGGTTCTCTGGCCATTGTTTTGTGTACATTTTTAAACAGTCATTTGATTTTAATAATGCACTCGAAATTATAGTGAATGCTCACAACAAAGTAAAATAATAAAAATTAATAATATTAAAAAATATAAATAAAATATTAAAAATTATAAATAAAATATTAAAAGTAAAGGTCAAATAAATAATTAATATTGCATATAACGAAATATACATAACAATGATAAGGTATTTTTTCTTGAATTATTTAGTGAAATTCTCCTTATAAATGTACACTCATAATTTACATGAAAACCTTAAAATAGTAAAGTTTTATTTCATGTTTAGATATACTTAATAACCAAAAAATCTTGATAAACACATAAATGTATTTGGTAAAAAGGTTACGATTGTCACTGATATCAGTGCTACATTGAAATTGTTCAAAAATAAATTTATACTTATTTCATGATAAAACATAATTCAATTATATAAGAAGTCACATTTTATCAGACAATTAAAGACACTAAACCAACATGAGTGATAAATTGACTTGGGCCAGGACTCGAACCTGGGACCTTCAGCGTACTCCCAGGTTCGAGTCCTGGCCCAGGTCAATTTTTCACTCATGTTGGTTTAGTTTATTTAATTGTCTAATAAAATGTGTCTTCTTATATTGTGTAAAATAAAGTAATCAGAAGTAGTGTTTATGATTTAAATATATATATATATATATATGTATAAATAATTCAATTATATTAACCAGAATTTTATATTAAAATGTGTACAGAATGATATAAAAAAATTGCGTAATTAGATACTGTAAACGATTATTAAATACAGTATACTCCCTTAAATTCGCAAAGTTTTAAACCAGACGTTGTGCGAATTTTAGAATATTTCAGATCTCTGGCCACTGTTTTGGCCAGAGATCCGCCTGATCTCTGGTCACACATTTTTAAACAGTCATTTGAATTTAATAATGCACTCTTATAATACTTGAATTATAATGAATGCATACAACAAGGTAAAGTAACAAAAAATGATTAAAGCTCAAGTAAATAATTAATAATGCATATAACTAAATATATATAACAATGATAAACTAATTTTTTCATGAATTAGTCAGTTAAATTCTACTGATACATGTACACTCATAATTTTCATCAAAACCTTAAGATAAGAAAGTTTTACTTTATATTTAACCATACTTAATAACCAAAAAAGATTGATTAATACATAAATATATTTGGTAAAGATATTGCGTTTGCCACTTATATCAGTGCTATCTGGACATTATTCAGAAATACATTTATACTTCCTTCATGAGAAAACATAATTCAATCATATTAATCAGAATTTCAGACTAAAATGTGTACAAAATGATTAAAAAAAAAGACTTGCATTTTTTCATGAGAAAACATAATTCAATCATATTAATCAGAATTTCATATTAAAATGTGTACAAAATGATTAAAAAAAAGACTTGAATTTTTTCACTAGATCGTAAGTTTCTACATCTTTGAGTTTCATTGTTTACATCTGAAATGATGTGTGGATTTTAGGGTCATGGATTTGAGTCTACTATAGTGTAGAGTCTATGGAGTCTACTATAACAAATATTGATGAAAACGTAACAAGTCGAAAAACATTACTTAATCAGAATTCATTTAAACATATTGTTAATGTATAATGATTTATTGGATATATATTGTAAAAGTATCATTTTTAATGCTTTTTTAAATAACCATATATTCAATCATGATAATAAAAGAAGTTAAAACACTTAATAATGCATTAAATGCTCTAAAATTCACTGCAAAATAATTAGAATTTATAATGCGCAAAAAACGTATTGGCACACCTTGTTATTTTCCATTCACCAGGAATAAATAAACACAGAAACAAATGTGAAGAAAAAACCTTAATCGACATTTATACCAAAAATATGCAGAAAAAAAAAGAAATATTCATTTGTAGCACCAAAAATTGTTTGCACACTTACGATGATAACACAAATTTGGAAATATTCAGAATAAATACTCTTCTATCTGTATGAGTACTCAAGAAAATAAAACTATACCTTTTCCACGTTGTTTCGATCCAACGAATAAAACATTGTCTCAAACAATTATGTTGCCTTTGGAAAATTCGATGTTGGTACAACCTTTAACAAGTAGGCGACCTCATTTTGAAAATTTGCATTCTTATTCGGAACAGACTTCTCATTCGAATGACACCACTTTTATCTGCCTGTGACAATTTGGTGGTGACATTTTTTATCCATAACTGTATATATAGACATCTTCATTTCTACATATCTATATCATTATGTATAAAGGGTCTCGCCTGCGCATTTCTATATTTTAACTGCGATTCAGTTAAAAAAATACTTTAAATTGAAAAATGTTTTAGAATTTTAGCCTTATCTAATTTGTCTCAATAACGTTTCTCTAGTAAATAATATAAAATTAACATTTTTTTCGCTAAAAATTCAACACATTAATAACAACATTAACACTAAAAAGCAGCTTTGGTTTCGTTAGTTGAATATTTGTTTGTTATTTGTTTTTCTGGATACCACACAACCAGCGTTACATATAATTTAATCTCTCTATAAATAACATTTCATGTCTAATACTACAACTTTTCCTTTGAAAGATGACAAAACCGATTGCAATTTTCAAAAACATTTAACCTTTAAAACCATTTCTATGATAGTCTAAGATTAAACAATTTCAGCGAAGTTTTCATGTCTGCCTGTAATAGCGTCAGCAATGATCATTATAGTTAATAAGCACATGTAAGAAAGAAATGCCCCTTTAAGCATTAGCGAAAAATCTCATTAGAAAATTAGATATTCGTGGGGAAAATTAACATAGAATTATGATCTTTTAAATCCGTTCTTATCTGCATCATTTGTTCTTGAAATGAAAATAAATTTTCAAATACTCCTGATTTGTATGATGGTGAAATAAGGAAAATTATCTTTATTAGGTAAAGCAGAATATTTAAGCAACCGCTTTAAAGTATTGCACGGCCACTATATATACGTAAATAGATAGTGTAAATTATATGTAGAAACAATTATTAAATACAGTCCCGCTAACCCTTAAATCCGTACAGCTTAAAACCAGAGGTTGTGCGGATTTTAAAAGTTTGCGGATCTCTGGCCACTCTTTTGTATACATTTTTAAACAGTCCTTTCAATTTAATAATGCACTCGAAATTATAGTGAATGCTCACAACAAAGTAAAATAAATAAAATTAAGAATATTAAAAAATATAAATAAAATATTAAAAGTAAAAGTCAAATAAATAATTAATAATGCATATAACGAAATATACATAACAATGATAAGGTAATTTTTTCTTGAATTATTCAGTGAAATTCTCCTTATAAATGTAGTACACTCATAATTTACATGAAAACCTTAAAATAGTAAAGTTTTATTTCATGTTTAGCCATACTTAATAACAAAAAAAAATCTTGATTAATAAATAAATGTATTTGGTAAACAGATTACGATTGTCACTGATATCAGTGCTATATTGAAATCTTTCAAAAATAAATTTATACTTCTTTGATGATAAAACATAATTCAATTGCATTAACCAGAATTTCATATTAAAATATGTACAGGATGATACAAAAATAAAATTGCGTAATTAGATACTGTAAATGATAAGTAGAATTAAATATTAAATACACTCGACTCCCTTAAATTCGCACAGTTTAAAACCAGACGTTGTGCGAATTTTAGAATAATGCAGATCTTTGGCCACTTTTTTGGCCAGAAGTCCTCCTGATCCCTGGTCACACATTTTTAAACAGTCATTTGAATTTAATAATACACTCGGAATCATAATGAGTGCTTACAATAAGATGAAATAATAAAAAATAAGTAAAGTTCAAGTAAATAATTATTAATGCATATAACTAAATATATATAACAATGATAAAGTAATTTTTCCATGAATTATTCAGTTAAATTCTCCTGATAAATGTACACTCATAATTTACATCAAAACCTTAAAATAAGAAAGTTTTACTTCATGTTTAACCATACTTAATAACCAAAAAAGCTTGATTAATACATAAATATATTTGGTAAAGAGATTGCGGTTGCCACTTATATCAGTGCTATCTTGACATTTTTCAGAAATACATTTATACTTCCTTCATGAGAAAACATAATTCAATCATATTAATCAGAATTTCATATTAAAATGTGTACAAAATGATTAAAAAAAAAAAAAGACTTGAATTTTTTCACTAGATCGTATGTTTCTACATCTTTGAGTTTCATTGTTTACATCTGAAATGATGTGTGGATTTTAGGGTCATGGATTTGAAGGAGTCTACTGTAATAAATATTGATGAAAACGTAACAAGTCGAAAAACATTACTTAATCAGAATTCATTTAAACATATTGTTAATGTATAATGATTTATTGGATATATATTGTAAAAGTATCATTTTTAATGCTTTTTTAAATAATCATATATTCAATCATGATAATAAAAGAAGTTAAAACACTTAATAATGCATTAAATGCTCTAAAATTCACTGCAAAATAATTAGAATGTATAATGCGCAAAAACGTATTTGCACACCTTGTTATTTTCCATTCACCCGGAATAAATAAACACAGAAACAAATGTGAAGAAAAAACCTTAATCGACATTTATATCAAAAATATGCAGAAAAAAACAAATATTCATTTGTAGCACCAAAAATTGTTTGCACACTTACGATGATAACACAAATTTGGAAATATTCAGATTAAATACTCTTCTATCTCTATGAGTACTCAAGAAAATAAAACTATACCTTTACCACGTTGTTTCGATCCAACGAACAAAACATTGTCTCAAAAATTATGTTGCCTTTGGAAAATTCAATGTTGGTACAACCTTTAACAAGTAGCCGACCCCAATTTGAAAATTTGCATTCTTATTCGGAACAGACTTCCAATTCAAATGACACCTTTTTTATCTGTCTGTGACAATTTGGTGGTTTTATTTTTTTATCCATAACTGTATATATAAACATCTACATTTCTACATATCTATATCATTATGTATAAAGGATCACGCCTGCGCATTTCCATAATTTAACTGCGATGCAACTGATAAATACCATATATACTCGCGTATAAGTCGAAGAATTTCCGACAATTTTCGGCAAGCAAATTGGGGGTTCGACTTATTGGGGTTTCCTCTTTCATCTTTGGGAGACAATACAATAGACCTCTGGTCGCGGTGCTTTGGCTTTTGAGCCACCCCCCTCAGTAATTCAGTAATTCAGTATATGCGAGTCAATAAAAAAAAAAAAAAAAAAAAAAAAACTTCAAATACTGGCAAAATTCTGGCATTTTATGTGTTAAAATAATAAAAGAATATTTAAAATATACAAATAACAGTAATTTATCATTAAAAAATATTGCATTGATTTTTTTTTGTTTGCTCACCACTTTTTCGCATTGGCGAATCTCTACTACCATATGGAGCGCGCGTTTTTCTCCCACCTTTGGCTTGATTTTATGCAAAATAAAAACTTAGGGAGTCGACTTATACGCGGGTTTTTGATTTTTTGCAGAATTTGTATTTAAAAGTTAGGGGGTTCACTTATACGCGAGTCAAATTATACGTGAGTATATACGGTACTTTAAATTGAATAATCTTTTAGAATGTTTGCCTTATTTAATTTGTCTCAATAATGTTTCTACAGCAAATTAAATAAAATGCTCATTTATTTCGCTAAATATTCGACTCATCGATAACGACATTAACGCTTAAGTGCAGATTATGTTTTATTATTTGAATATTTATTTATTATATTTTTCTGGATAGCACACAACCAACGTTACATATAATTTAATATCTCTGTAAATACCATTTCATGTGTAATACTACAACATTTCTTTTTAAAGATGACAACACCGATTGCAATTTTCAAAGATGTTTAACTGTTAAAACCATTTCTATGACAGTCTAAGATTAAACAATTTCAGGGACGTTTTCATGTCTGCCTGTAATAGCGTCAGAAATGATCATTACAGTTAATAGGCCCATGTAAGAAAGACATACCCCTTTAGGCATTAGCAAAAAATCTCATTAGGAAATTAGATATTCGTGGGGAAAATAAACATAGAATTATGATCTTTTAAATCCGTTCTTATCTGCATCATTCGTTCTTGAAATGAAAATAAATGTTCAAATACTCCTTATTTGTATGGTGTGAAATCAGAAAAATTATCTTTATTTTGCAAAGCAGAATATTTAAGCAAACACTTTAAAGTACTGCACGGTCACTTTTGTATACGTAATTAGATCCAGTAAATTATAATTCTTAATTACAACAGAAACAATTCTTAAATAATAAATATTGATGGAAACGTAACAAAATTAGTACAAGTCCGAAAACTTTACTTAATCAGAATTCATTTTAAAATGTTGTTAGTGTATAATAACGTATTGGATATATATTGTTAAACTATCATTTTAAATACTTTTTAAATAATTATAAATTCAATTAGAATAATAAAATAATTTGAAACATTTAATAATGCATTAAATGCTTTAAAATTCACTGCAAAATAATTGTTTGTAGATAATAATAGTAGCAAAATAAGAGTTTGTAGTGCACAAAAAAGTATGTAAACACCTTGTTATTTTCCATTCACCAATACAAAAATATAATATATATATATATATATATATATATATATATATATTCATTTGCAGCACCAAAACTTGTGTGCACACTTACGATGATAACACAAATTTTGAAACATTCAGAATAAATAAATATTCATAAACCTTGTTCTTCATACCCCTCTGCTTACAACTATAACCGAGAGAACCTCTCTAAACTCGTTTGTTGGCCGCATATTTCAGATTGTTCTCGTTTAAAAATAATATGAATCACCATTTTCCAATTGTACTGCAGTTTTAAATTCGTATTTTTGTAATATATTGACATATTGTTTAGCAATCATATTATCTACAATTAACACCATTTCACAGACTCTATTATTAGACATGCGTCCCCAGATAATTATATGGCCTTGTTTGACAGTTGTCCTTAAAAGGCTTGCTTCAAGATCAGTAATCATGGGTGCCACTAACGACTATTTGTATATTCTATTCGCACCACTATTTTTAAAGGATAAATTTTGTAGTATATTTCCCTTGCCCATGTTCTGAGAGTGTATGTGAAAATAATTGTTTCGAAGAACTTGTGCGAGACACAATTAAAAAATAGCCGCCAGTAATATGCGTTTGATAAACAATATTTTGTTTCTATGAGAGTCAAAAATATTAAACTTGCTTTACATTTTTAAAACCATTTGCTGGTTTCTTTATATAAGCTTCGGAAAATCAAGTATTTTCTGTCTTTTTGTTTAACGGATGTATGAAATTTTTCTAAGGCGATATAGTTCCTTAGTAGTTCCTGATTTTGAAGCAACATCAGCAACCAATTATCGTGTACTTAAAAAACTGTTTTTTTTTTTTTTTTGCTGATTGTTGAAAGATGTCTCTCTTTTTTCTTTCGTTTAGTTTCAATTGGCGATCAAAATGCAATTGTGTTGCTGCTGAACCAGTACCATTATTGTTAAGATTAAATTTAACTTTTTTTCTTTATTTCTCTGTAATTTAACCATCAATTATGGATACTTATAATATTTTCTCGTAAAGCCATGAAAAATGCATCCTTTGTTGGAGTCATTCATATTGAAACTGTCAGAATACTCACTATCATATTTTATGTCTTCTAGCTTTTACATCCTTTTCAGTAACATTTGATGAAAAATTTCAAAATATTACGTTTAACAATGTCTAAGAAAGAAAGGATGTTTACATTTTTTACGTGAACAAAAATTTAACTTTAGTTTTTAAAATGATATCTTTTCGGAAAAATAATGCGTAATTTTATGTGGTTATTTAGAAAATAATGTAACATTTAAACAGATTCCGTCGCACTGTTTTGGGTGTTCATTAAAGTAAAATAATTCGTGTGTACAAATTCTTTTTTGTCCAACCTATTTGTTTTAGTGGAAGAGTTTGTAAATTACTGCAATAAAGCCGCCCGGCAGCGTGGTTGGTAGTGGAGACTTCAGCCACGGTTCGAATCTCGGGTGAGGCATGGGTGTCATTGTGTGAGTATCGTCAGTGCTGTCAACTTCTCTGTGTCTATCCCCTCACCTAAAAGAAAATTCATGTAAAGTGTCAATGTCCTGTATGTATTTCTGTGAATAAAAAATATGAATCATTCGAGACAACAGTCTTTGTAGCTTATAGGTCTCAAAGCAACCTATGTCAATTGTCAAATACTGTATAGTCATTTGCAATACGTTAATTAGATGCTGTAAGTGATAAGTAAAAATAAATCTTAACAATTAATTATTGGTGTAAAATTAGCAAAATTAACGCAATGCCAAACTCATTATTGGGACAGAATTAATTTATAGAGGTTATTTATGTGCTACAATATATTGGATATGTTTTGATAAAGTGGAATGTTCCCTTTTAATAATATATTTGTACTTTAAAATATACAGCGAAATTATTAGAATATTCCTGTTTCGGGAACATATTTCTTTCAACCTTTCTCATGTAATTTTAATTTTGAAATGCATTATGGACATTAAATAAATGAAATAATGGCAAAATATATACACATTGCTAAATTGATATGTCATTATAAAAGATGTCAAAACGACATTAAAAGTCTATATCTGAAGCTATCATCAAAAGTCGATCATAAGATGTTTCTGAGTATACTGTCGTTGAGAATTCAAAGATCCACACACTTGAACAATCAGATTTAAATTAACTAAACTGTATACTAGCCATACAGCGCCATCTATTAACTTAAACTGTTATTATATGCCAGACTGAAGGCATAATCCAATAAATAAAATTGACCATAAAAACGCGAAACAAAGCCAAACTATATAAAAGGTAACAAACCACCCCCGAAATTTTAAATTGAGAAACCCACTACTTAATTCTTTAAAGAGAAATTGAAAAGATAAATTATTTTCCATTTGAATAGATGGTGAACAAAATATCTTGATTGAAATGAAAATTCGAAGAAATAAGTAAAATTCATAAATTCATAAACATACATAAAAAAATTAAAAGCACAAAAAAATTAAAAGCACAAACAAACAAAAAGTATAAAAGTCCTTTTAAAAATTCAAAACGTTTTCAACCGAACTACTCAGTCATCATCAGTGAAAAACTAAATGTTGAGTTGAGTTGTTGTCTCTTCGCGTTTTCTTGCTTGTCTGGAATAAACTATTTTACTTCAAGGGTTTGGAATATAAGGCGGGATGGGAAAGGTACTCAATGATTCCGGGCAAGCAAGAAGACGCGAAGAGACAACAACTCAACTCAACATTTGTTTTTCACTGATGGTGACCGAGTAGTTCGGTTGAAAACATCTTGAATTTTTAAAAGGACTTTAATGTGCTTTTAATTTTTCTATATATGTGTTTACGCACCTTCAACCAATATATTTACATTTAGTTGTATCTTTATGAATTTTAGTTATTAAACAATGTGAATTTCCACTGAAATTTTAACTTTTTATCGAAGAAATGAGATCGAATTTTATATATGTAAGGTTCATGAATCAGTTCTTCAAAAACAGAAATCGTTGGTCAAAATTGTGACTTTTAGACAACGTAGATTTTTTTCACAGTTTTATATTTAACCTACGAGGAAGATTTAATATTCTGGCATTTGGTGGACAATAGAATAGAATTGAATTGAAAAAAAAGCATATACTTCTTTCAAATTATTATTTTTAAAAGATGGTTCTTAAAACGTTTCTAAAAGGCGCAGAAAGTAAAATGGTTTAACGAGTAAAATTGGCATGTGTATTCTGTTCTTGTAAAGCATTTACTTAAATTCAGAAAGCTAAAAGATTTATTAATAGGTTTGTTAAAGTGACGTCATTTTCATTCCACCAAATTGTTGTGTAATAAATGATGATCACGCCATGTAAAATGATTCTTCTAATTTAATGCAGATCGTTGCTAATTTAAGAGATGTGATAAAATGCTATATCTGAATTTATGTTAAATTAGCCATGACAAAAGATGCAATAACATTTTTTTTTTTCTTTTGGTTACCTTCATTACCTACGATTCAACTGAAATTTATTCTGGATTTAAATTAATTTTTCAAAAATAATTTTAACTTCATTAATTTATTTTAAAGGGTTTTTAATCAAATACAATAAAAACGACCAATTTTCTTTTAAATATATGACTTATTGATTAAAAAATTTGGTTTAAATGTAGTCTTTGTTTCATAGCTTTATTATATTGATTTGGTTTTTTGTGTTCTGTCAATACTAGATGTAATTTTATTTATGTGTAAATACAAAAGGCATTACATAAAAACTGATAGTTATTTTTTTACGTAGTAGTAATACCGCGAAACTATAAAGAATAAAACTGCAGGCAATTTTTCCAAACTGTTAATTGTACGTTTATAAATATTCTAAACTAGGAAGACGATATTATTTTCCTAGTTTCGTACTTAAAGAACTGTTTTTATTTGCCCTACAGAAATGGAGGTGAGTGATTCTCTGTTAAAAAACAAAATTTGTTGTGCCAGAAAGTTTTGCTACCGTTTGGGCAAAACAGCACTAGAAACAGTTAATGAAAGAAGAATGTTTTGGTGTGTCCACGATTTTTAGATGACGTGGGGATTTAAAAAAAAATCATTTGTCTGCAGAATTGTCACCTAAGCCTGGCCGACCAGCAAGTGTTATGAGTAATCGACATTTTAACACTGTGTGGCCAATCTTGCAAGAAAATTGGCGAATGACATGTGAGGAGATAGCAGCATGAACTAACAGTTCTAAAACGTCGATAATTTGCATTCTACGAAACAGTTTACAGCTTCGCCATGTTTGTTCCAAATGGTTTGTTCCAAAATCAACTTGCTAAAGAACAAATGCAAACAAGAATTCACCAATAACGTGAGTGGAAACGGATGCTTCACTATTATCCGAATTTCCTAAAGACTGTAGAAACAGGTGATGAAACTTGTGTGCATCATTTCGATCCCCTTACCAAGTCCACAACAAGTGTACTGATTCTCCACCTCCGAAAAAAATCCAATAAACCAAAGTTACTGGAAAGGTCATGATGATTATTTTCTTTGATCGAAAAGGTGTAATCTATCAGCATGCTATGCATCCAAACACTACTATGAATGGTGAACATTGTGTTTCAGTTTTGAAAATTTTGCTTCAACACATATCGAGAAAGCGTCATGAACTGGTAAGGAATTGGACATTAGATCACGATAATGCTCGCCCGCACGTCTCAATTTCTGCTAGCAATATCTTAGTAAACGCAATATTAAAGTCGTGTTACATCCCCCTTCCAGTACATATCTCGCACCATTCGATTTCTAACTGTTTCCAACGCTGAAGTAGAAGCGCCGTAGCAGAAAATTTAATACAGATTATGAAATTATTTCAGAAGTTCAGGGTTCTTTGAAGCAGCTTCCATAAAAAGGTTTCTCTACTTGTTTTGAAAAGTTGTTTGAACGATAGGATCGTTGTATATTATAGGAGGGTAGATATTTTGAAAAGGAATGATGTATTTTTTTTTTGCTGTAAATATATTTCTTGATTTTTTTTATGATTTTACTCGCAGTTTTTATGGAACGCCCTTTGTATTATTTAATAATTATATTTGAGAAATTTTCTTCATAAAAATAAAAACATAGAGTACCAATTCAGAAAAACAAATTCGTTTAAACCGTTTCTGTAGCAGCATACGATTAAACAATTACAGCGAAATTTGCATGACCGCCTCTAATAGTGCTAGAAATGATCATTATCCTTAAGTAAATGTTAGAAAAGAATTGCTCTTTTGAGTATTAGAGAAAAATCTCCTTAAGAAATTATTGGATGTTATTGAGGAAAATTTACATACAGAGCTATTTCAGCCCTTTAAATCAGTACTTATCTGTATCATTTATTCCTGAGATGATAATGAATTTCCAAAATGCCCTTATACCGGTTGTTGTGAAAGATGAGACAATTCTTTATAAGGTGAAGCATTATATTTAAGCAATCGTTTTCTAAAATAATACATGGACAACTTACATATATATTTTCAGATGCTGTAAATAATAAATAGACGCAATTATTAATTAATAATGTAACTATATGAAACTTAACAAAATACGAAAACGTTAACGGAATAGGATTCATTTAAACAGAATTTTAATGAATTGACTATGAAGCGTAATAATATGTTGGCTGGTTATTTAAAAATCATATTTTATAAACATATTTTACTTACAATAAAGCCAGTTGGCATAATAAATTAAATAAAAGCTTTCAAAAATAAACTTAAGACATTCGAATTCATAGCGTAATAGTTAAAACCTATATGTGCCATTGAAACGGAGATTTAAAAACTTTTTTGATATACGTTATATTTCAAACAGTATTAGGGCAGTTTCGAAATTGAACTTTGAAGTTCAGCATATAATAAGATAGACATTAGTTTTGGAACCATAAATTTAGAATTACACAATATTTAGTTTGAATAAAAAACAGCTATTATTTTTAAACATGGCAAAATGTAATCTTTATATGCATATAATTTAAAACAATAAAGAAATCCGCTGAAAACATTTATATGCCAGTCTTAAGGTTTAAAAAAAATAACGGGGGTTCTCATGAGAGGATTACATAGCGCCGGGAATGATCATTATGCTTCACCACTTGTAAGAAAATAATTAAATCTCAAAGAAATAAATACCCCTCAAAATAAATGAGAGCTTTGTGGCAATAATTGTATAGATATACAGTCGTTTAAATTTATCCTTATATGTATCACGTCATCTTGAAATCAGACGAATTTTTAAAACTACTTGGATTCGATAGAAGGAGAGAAATCCCATGTTTACAATTACTAGGAAATGTGGGGTTTCTCATCTACTATCATAAACATACTGTGTATACAGGGTGGTCCTAAAATATATGTAAAAAATGTAAAGATAGATAGAGGGGACCTAAATAAGCAGATTTCGTATAGGAATGTGGGTGCGGAAATCAAGCATTGAGTCAGTAGAGGGCGCTGTTGGTTTCGGCGGATGAAAGCGCTTCGCTGGTTTGAACCGTCATTCTCCGCTCGGAATTTGAGCAACATCCATCGTTACATCAATGTGGAGCTTGCCGAATTGCATTTCATGTATGATGCTGCGCAAGAAAATGGAGCGGCTGCTCAAAGGGAACTATTCCCGAATAGAATCTGCGAGATCACCAAACATTTGAACATCTTCAACGGGTTTTGTGCACGAGTGGATCGTTTTAGGTTTCCAGGCGTAATACGGGCAATGAAAGATATAGCAGAGTTCCGGCATTAGACGAAGAAGCATTACGCACAGTAGATGATAGTCCTTTGACAGACTTGAGACTCGGTGTACGTGCCCATCCTTTGAGCAGCCGCTCCATTTCCTTGTGCAGTTCTATAGATGAAATGCATGTCGGAAAGTTTTCCACCGGTGTAACGATGCATGTTGCTCGAAATCCATGAAGGAAATGACGATTCAAGCCAGCTATGCCATTCAATGCTTTCATCTGCCGAACTCAACAAAGCCGTCTACTGCCTCAACACTGGATTTCCGCACCCACATTCCTCTACGAAATATGCTTATTTAGGTCCCCTCTACCTATCTTTACATTTTTGACATATATTTTAGGACTACCCTGTATATTTGAGTATAAGATTTTTGCTTAAAAGAAATTGTCATAATAAATAACTTCAAGCGGCAAATGATAAGTCAAAACTGTTTGTATTTAACAAATATAGAAGTAAATACAGCAACAAAAGTACAAAAAAAAATTTTGTAATTATAGCTGCATATTTTGTTGGCGCATAAATATATAGCTTGAATGAAGTTTCAAAGTACGTTTTATAAATGGCATTAAATTAATAAATAAAATCGGAAACGATACTGTAGGAATGTACTCCTTTAATGGTATAAAAATTAATTGATAACGATATAGATAAAATAAAAATAATTTAAAGGGTTAACGTATGGTAAAACTTGTATTTCAAAATGTAATTTATAACAAAAAAGACATAAAATCTGCGTTTCAAATGGAATTTATTTTAGCATTTTATA
Source organism: Maratus michaelseni (assembly GCA_963931845.1). Taxonomy (NCBI): domain Eukaryota; kingdom Metazoa; phylum Arthropoda; class Arachnida; order Araneae; family Salticidae; genus Maratus; species Maratus michaelseni. Next base: position 443,597,580 of record OZ007589.1, on the reverse strand, counting down.
CGAATTTATTTTAAATTAATATGTTATATGGTATTTGTGGTATAATATACCGGTATACTATAAAGTTAAACAGATTTAATAAATGTTGGTGGTGTAATAATGACAACCGATTATCTCCATGAGGGATATAGGCCCGTAGGGAGAGTGCTGTCTGTGAGAGTTTTTCTAAGGCAACCTAACCCGCATTTACGCAAGGATAAACAATTCAAGTTTTTTAAAAAAAACACGAAATCTCCAATATATTAGCCCGATGGGCGCGAATGGCATCGAACCCAGAACCTCTCGCTTACCAACTTTGAGAGCAGAAACTCTCGGAAATGTAAAACAATATTGCCTCTAATGTGACATACATTATATGCAATGACACTAAAACTTAAGAAATGTTTTGAGATTTCAGATATCTTTTTTAAAAAGAGCATCTTATAATGTTTTGCAAATATGAATTTTCAAAAGATTTAAATAACGCTGACTTGTTGATATATTTTTACGAATATTTCATGTTGCAAGTGAAAGTTTATTTCTTCGTTTCTCCATTTTTTATGACGTTTACAGTATTGTCTAGGAGCGTAAAGTGAATAGTTACAATTTTTGAACTTGACAACGCGGAATACAGATTTCAAATTTATTCATACGGTGAAAACTGACAACGCTGTATACAATTTGGTAAATTATTCAACCGCTGAAACCATACAACACTGAATACAATATGAAAAATTAATAATACGCTGAAACAATTTATATGATTGTCTAACATCAAAGAATCTCAGCTGATGTTTACCTATCCGGTTATTACAGTGGCAGAAATAGTCATTATGTTAAAGTACTTGTGATAATGGACTTCCTTCTTTAGGTATCATTGGAATATTGTAATCCAAAATGGCATATCTGGAACATTTCCTAACATAAAAAATGCATCATTTCTTCTTGAAAAAATAATTATTTTCAAAAATATCATGATAACTATCGTGTTGAAAAAAGTAAAGAAGCCTTTGTTAGGCAAACTGGAACCCTATGCAACACTCATTAACATAATACATGGAAACTTGTGTTTATGTAATTTGGTGCTGTTAAAGATAAGTCGAAATAAATACCTATTCATTCTTCACGTAAATACAGTATTACAGAGGCAAGAAAATTATTTTTTTGAAATTTTACGAATCTGAGTAAAATTGTATTGTATAACTAATTATTAGGTATATATTAATAAATTAATATTGATAAATAATTTTCAAATAACTAATAATATCAGATAAGACAAAGGAATATATGCAGGTTTTTAATAATATATTTAATAACAAAATATTTATTTAAAGAAAAAACATAAAATTTGCGTTTCAAAGGGAATTATTTTAACTATTTTATACGAGTTTAATTTAAATTAAGCTTACGGTCAAACGCATAATTGAAATTTAGTTAATCCAGGCTAAATCCAACATACTAGTAACGAATAAACAGTGGAATTATTTACATTTAATTGGATAATTGTTACAATGTAATTCAAATTAAAAAGATGAACTGAATCATTAAATAAGAGTTTTACTGTAAAGTTTCGTGTCAGGGTGCGAAATGGCCCCCAGAGAAGTTCATTGGTTTGTTGTAACCATAGATATACGCACATCAACTTATAAATGCGGTTCATCTATCTAATATATTTTTTTGCCCAAATATCATATTATCGCACCAGTATCCTTCGAGACCTTTAAACCAGGTAAGCTGAGCTATTATACTCGAAACCTTGTGAAATATGTCCAACTGACGTCTATGCACAAAACTAAATCTTGTGAACAGACAATTAGAGTTGGATTGATAAACTATGTTTACAACTATCTCGTGAGATGATTTTTGGACGATTGCAGCGTACTATACATTTTAATTATTCCTCATGGATATTTTCAAAATAAAATTTGGGCGGTAGATTCTCATTGTACATGTTAAATAAATATACTTCGAAGATAAAAGTTTTGGCATATTAGTAGCAAGTATATGTATTTATAAAACAGAACGCTGCGACCCCCTGTATATATAAGATGGTTTTTATGCTTATTATGACAGAATTGTTGCAGAAAATGATCAGTACAGACGGTATGGAAAATTGTACAATGTGCCATGTTTTTTTAACAACAAAACCAAAATTATTGTTTTAAAAATGGGATCTATGACTAGCCGCAAAATATAAACAAAGGCTTTACTGCTTATATGAAACATTTCCAAGACGTCGTGAAAAGTTCTTTAACATTTATAAGAGGTATGGTAATATGTCATTGTTTGGAACTGATTGATATACAGTAAAATCCCGTTACAACGAATTCCATTACAACGAAAAATCCCGTTATAACGAAATGCAAGCGAGTCCCGTTTTGAAATGTATTCAAATAATGTTAACATAATCTCAGTATAACGAAATATTCAATTTTTTATAATCTCGTTAGAACGAAATAATATGACACGGCAAATACTTTCAGTTGTACATTTTTATCGCTTGACAATTTTTGTTTTCGATGCCTAGTCTTAGGGACAATCAAGCTTATCTCTAAAGCAATCGCTTTTCTCCGAGCTTTGTTGTAAAATCGGTGTGCATAGGCATTTCACTGCAGAAGGAATGTTTCCTTTGTTCGCTCTCCCCTTTTCTCCACCCCTTTTTCTTGGAAGTCCAAGTAAGCTGTAACCAATGTAGGCAAACTTAACAAAACGTGAAATGAGTATTGCACATTCCCCCTTCCCTCTCCTCCCTACCTGAATAACTTTCGCAAAGGAATTTCCAAAGCTCGAAATCAGTTTGAAAATTTTCATCTTACCAGTAGGTCATAAAATGGCGGCTGTTAAGCGAAAACAGTTTAGTTTGGAAGAAAAAAAAGCCATAATTTCTGAAGTTGAGAAAGGAATGAAAAAATCTGATGTTGCTAGCAAATATGGAATTTCGCCGTCTACTTTATCCACTTTTCTAAAAGATAAAGAAAGCATTTTGAAAAAAATTCAAGTTAAAGTCTTTGATCCAAGCAGAAAACGAATTCGAAATGCCCAGTTTCAAGATGTGGATAGTGCTGTTTACAAATGGTTTATGGATGTTCGTTCTAGAAACATCCCTCTAAGTGGCCCTTTAATTAGAGAAAAAGGTTTGGAATTTGCAAGAATGCTAAACATTGAAAATTTTCAAGCCAGTGTCGGATGGTTGAATCGATTCCGAGAAAGATACGGTATAGTGGCAAAATGCATTTCAGGAGAAGCAAAAGACGTCCCAGTTGAATTTGTAAACGAATGGCGTAAAGGTGAAATACAAAAAATAATCAAGACGTATAGTCCTAACGATGTTTTTAATGCCGATGAAGCCGGAATATTTTTTCAGTTAGAACCAAGGAAGACTTTAGCGTTAAAAGGAGACAAGTGTATTGGAGGAAAGCTTTCCAAACAAAGGATTACAGCCCTATTTTGCTGCAACAAATCAGGAACAGAAAAACGAAAAGTACTCATAATCGGCAAATCTGAAAAACCCCGTTGTTTCAAACATTTTAAGTCCTTACCATGCATCTACAAAGCCAACAAAAAATCATGGATGACGCAAGGATTCTTTAATGAATGGCTGATAAATTTTGATAAAGATATGCAAAAACAAAAACGTAAAATTCTTCTACTCATAGACAACTGCACAGCACACAATGATCCTCCTATATTGAATCACATTCGTGTAGAGTATTTCCCGCCTAACTGTACTGCAATACTTCAGCCTCTTGACCAAGGCATTATCAGAGCCGTAAAATCACGATACAAAACTATGTTATTAAAACGCATTCTCTGTGATCTGCAAAATAACGTAAACAGAAAGTGCAACATGAAAGAGGCAATTGATATGATCTGTGGATCGTGGGATGATATAAGCCAGAAAACAATAGCCCACTGTTGGAAACACGCGCAGATTGACCAGGATTTAAATAAAGAATCGACGGCTCAAGGATCTAGCGATGTAGTACATGATGAGGAGCAGACAGTCGAATATGAGATCGAATCCACTTGGAACTTAGTAAAAGAAAAATCTGGTGTGTCTCAAAGCATAAGCTTTAAAGATTTTTTAACTGCAGATGACAATGCTGCAACTTGTTATTCATTAACAGAGACAGATATTGTGCAGTCTATTGTTGATGATCGCATTTTAGAAAATGATGAAGAAAGTTCTGAAGATGAAGAAAATGAGGTTTCAAAAGTTACATCTGCTGAAGCCTTAGAAAGCTTAGAAAGAGTGCGCAATTTTATTTCTTTACAGAGCAGTGTACCAGATAACATTTTTTCTAATATTAATCATGTACATAATTTTGTATTGTCTGCAGCTTCAAACTCCCTTGTACAAAAAAAAAAATCACTGATTTTCTGCATTAAATTTTTTCTTGTACAATTTGAAGATCATTGAAATGGTGGTAAGTCAATTTTTCAGTTCTATAAAAAATATTATACATTGTATTATACTAACTTTACGTTATTAGAAGGTACTACTAATTTTTATTACTATTTTTAATAATTAATTATCTACTAATTTGTATTATACTACTATATTTTTATAATTAACTATGATATGAGGATCTGAATTGAAATGTTTAATTTTCTATTGAATTCCGTTACAACGAAATTCCCGTTACAACGAATAAAATTTGCGGTCCCGTGAAGTTCGTTGTAACGGGATTTTACTGTATATGTATATATATAAATAATCAAAATATGAAATATTTAAACTTTATGAAAGAAGGTGTATATAATTTTTTGTAACAATTAACTATAAATACTTATAACATTAAAACATAAAAACTACACAGACAAAAGTTTTTGTGTTTTAACGTTATAAGTGTTTATAGTTAATTGTTTTAAAAAAGTTTTATATACACCTTGTTTCATAAAGTTTAAAAATTTCATATTTTGAGGAATTACATTCTTGTTGCATATGTTATATGCTCCTTCTGTGAATCTTGTGCAATAATTTACCATTATATATATATGATTATATATATATATATATATATATATATATATATATATATATATATATATATATATATATATATATATATTATTTTGAAAAATCTTAAATGTGTTAACAATATAATGACATATGATTGCAAAGATCTTTTTAATAATATAGATTTATTAGATCTACATAATATTATAAATGCATTATTTAATAAGTATCATCATACACTAAATTTACCAATTCATATAGATACAGCTTATTTTAAAACTTTAACAATTTTCATTATATATAATAATTTTTTATTGCATGATAATACGTTATATTTACAGAAAGTCGGTATACCACAAGGGGGTTGTACATCTAGTATACTTTCAGACTTATACTTGTATCACTATGAACGTACTTATATTAACAGTAATATACATTTATATCGTTATATTGATGACATTATATTAATTGCCACTGATCACATTCTATATTTCCAGTTGATTATCCTACTAATTTAGAATTAACGGAAAGCCTCCTTTCTAACAATACTATTAACTTTTTAGATCTTAAAATTACACTTAAAGAAAACAAAACAATAATTGATCTTTTTGATAAACGTAAAGAATTTAAATTTAAAGTTAATACATTTACTAATTTTAAATCTTGTCTTCATAATTCTGTATATCGTAATATACTGCTTAATCATATTTACAGAATAAAGAGTTTATGTACTTCTCAACTAATTAACAGCAACATTAAGAAACTAATCTATGATGCATTACAACATGGTTTTCCAAAAAAATCATATACTCTTTAATATATAATTAGTACTTATGATCTTAGAAACGAAATTAACACATGGGTTAAAAAATGTATAAAAACATAATATTATAATTAAAAAATAATTAATTAATTAATTAATTAATTAATTAATTATAATAGGACGGATGGGTGGGTAGATGTTGGATTGAGGAGGTGAGTGGCGGAGTTGTATGGGAAAAACGCATGGTTAATTTATATAAAAACATTTAAAAAATGGGGAACTTTAATTTACACATACGTTTGCTAATACACATTTTGTAATGGACTATGATATGATACTTTTACATGCGAATGAATGTAGTTATATTTACATATTCATTAATTAATTTAAATGACTTATTCATTACTATTAAGAATGTTTTTGATTAATTGTATTTACATTAATGCCCACGGTGGACAATATCATATTAACTTCTAATATAATGTATACTTTCTTAAATGCTAATATAATACATGCATTAATTTTAATAAATATTCTTCCCTAACCACTATTATCATGTGTATTTAATTTTTAACTTTATATGCAAAAACATAATATGTAACTAATAAATTTCAATATTTAATTAATATTAATTTTAAGACCTTAGCATCTTTATTCAAATAATTTAGTACTTTAATATGAATTTAATTTAATTTTTGTGATGTTGCATTTTTGGAACAGCTATTTAATAGTGGCTATGTCATTTCTTGGTACAAGTATTTTTATGTAGCATTTATCATTAATTATTAATTTTACCACTTTAAATCTTATTTTTTAACATAGAATTAATCATTAATACATCCATTTTTACTTTAATGTAATTGGATATTTTATTTATTATTTAACTAATTATTATCACTTTAGATAGTATATGGTTTCAATTTCAATATTGATTATCTTCCACCGCTTTTTTTTAATTCATTGCAGATTCACTTTCACTATCATAGATGGCAGCACCATGGTTTGTGTTGCATTACAATATCCCATGGTAATTCATTTTCTAAAACTTATTTTGGCAACAAGATTAATCATCTTCAAAAACTGATTTTGGCAACATTTAAAATGTTTTTTTTTGCAATCCATTGCCTATGTTTAGTTATCTTCATGTATCGCCCGCGGAAGATGAGACCAGTGGCTTGCCCTTCCATGCATTTCACGATCGGACTCCGCGGGAAAGCAAGGGCCGTAGGGATGCCGGACATCAGGTGGATGACCCGACTCCCTTATGGGTGTTCGGCGATGAAGCCGTTCGACAGTCTCTACGGTTCATCAGGTGTCATGTGGGGAAGTCTCCTCTGATGGTGGGAACTTCCGCCGAATCGCAACGACCTCTGTCGTCGACACTGGGGCAAGATGAGGAGGCGTCGCTGGAACGCGAACCCTCTGATTCGGTCGTAGCGACCTGGCGAGACAAAGCCATGGTCTGCATTAAAAGTCCCTCAGGACTTGGGGACGATGAGGAGATGGGCTCGCTCGGCGCCGTGCGGGCGCCGACGGCGCACATTAGTTTTTATCTTCATGTATCTGGTCACTGTTGTGCACCAACATCATGCTTAATCTAATTGTTTTTAGCAATTTACGATTTAATTTCAAGATTTTATCTTTTAATTATGGGTAAGGATTCTTTCCTTTTTAATATTATTTTAATATTGTATTTATTTTTTGAACTTTAAGATTTTTTCACAGGTTTTATTCTTTGTTGAGTGGTAGTCCCAAAATCATATTCTTTAGCAATGTTAGGGATAATATGATGATGAAACCACTCATTTTATGTGTGGTATTTGTAGGCATTTGGGACTTGACAATTCTGCCTAAATTCCACAAATTCCATACATTCAATTTCATTCATTCAATGTTTAATTTAATTTCTTCTTCTTTTAACCCCTTCGCGACGAGCGTCTTTTACAGAATTTTTAATCTTTTACCACCGGTTTTTAAAAACGGAAATTTTCGCATAATTGAATCGCAGAAATGCTATAATTAAATAAGGCAAAGCTTATAGTAAAAAGTAACTGGGCGGAGTAATCAAGGATTCTAAGCATCTTATGCGTCACGTATACGTTTCGCTCGTCCCCAAGGGGTTAAATAAGTATTTGATATCTATATTCAGAGTGTTGGGGAACACATTAGGTGTCAATTAATTATTAATTACTAAATCATAATTTCATAGTTTCTGTTGGTGTTTCGGTAATGTTTCATTAATGGTTATATATATATATATATATATATATATATACAATATATGCATTGCGTGTCATTATTAAAGCTTTCATTATTAAAACACAATAAAGCGCGTGACATTATTAAGCATAATCTTTCGCGTGTCACTATTAGAGCTTTAATTATTAAAGCATAGCATTAGTTTATTCTAATAATTGTATTTGGCATTTTACTAACATTTCTTTTCAACAAAATGTAAAAAAATACTGTATCTTGGAAAAATTTCTAAGACTATTAAATATTTCAGTAGACTTTATTCCAAAATAAATGATCGAAATCTTAGTTAGTATAGTTTATAAAAAAAATAAACAATATCCCATGTAAAATATTACCTAAATATTGAGGTTCAAATGCAATTATTTTATTTTTTTAATGAGCATGATATACACACACAAAACGTTAAACTTACACATTTAAAAAAAAAAGGAAGAAAAAAAAACATAATTTAATGTTAAACACATTGTTTTTTAAATATTAAGAAAAGGAATTAAATTTAAATATAACACTTTCGTTGTTTTAAAAATTAATATGCACATTCATTAATATCAATATCTGATATCGGCAAGGACACCATTAAGAGTATGCACTTTTGTTTAACAATAAATTGACTCATTCAATAAATGTTCTTAAGAAAATCGCTGAAAGATTTTAGTCTTTGAAGAAATTTTACGTTTTTATTTTATTAAAAAATAAATTGACAATTAATGTATTTCATTATAAAATATACTTATATTTGAAACAACCTCTTATCATTCTTCTTAAAGTAACACGTTCATAAGAAATATTAGAGAGTAATGTATATTTTTCGTCAATTAATCGTTTTGTTGATCATCTTAAAATTAAAGATTTTAGTCAAAAGTAAAATTTTTTTAGTGTCTTTTACTAAGTTTCTTTCAGTTAGTTGTTTTTTGTTTTTTTGGAATCTAAAATCCAATTAATTTATCTAACGTTGTTTTGTTTTATTATATAAAATAATACTGACGTTATTGTTGTACTTTAAAGGGAGTTTTGGCTTTTAAAGAAATGGATAAATCATTTAAATCAGTTTATCTATTCTTATTGGAAAAAATGTAAACTTGTGTTCATATCACAAAAATAATAAAAATATTTGATTTTGCTGAAAATACAAAATAAAATTTAATATTTTTATTTCACAAAAATACTTATTTATTTACAAAAAATTTTCTTAACAAAGAAAATACTGTAAATTTGTTTGTAAATCGCAAATTGTTCCTTGATTCTCTTATATTGGAAGGTATTAGCCTTAAACGTATTTATTTTGTTTATGCGTCGATTTCATGTATTTAATAAAATATCCTAATATCTTAAGATATTAGGATTTTATTGAATATTGCATAATTTATACATATACATTGTCGCGTGTAGTATTTGTTGAACACATTAAATGTTCGTTTTTTTTTCGGTTTTTAAATTTGAATCAATAACATGCCATTTTACAAAATAACTGTGTATTAAAAATGTTGTTTTTCATACATTATTTTATATATTTATATTGGAATTTTCCTATTTAAATAAAAAAAGAAAGTCTGATGATATTAAAAACATTTATATTGATTTTTTATTATGTTAAAATGTTACTGAGTTAAAAATACATTTTTTTTCCTAATTTCAATGATTATATACAATTGTTTCAACAGCGATATTTTTTGAATTGGAAACTTTGATGACATATCTGTGTGTACGTAAACTTTCCAAGAAATTTGTTTCTAAGCATTATGCGAATTAATGGTTTTTGCAAATAAGATAAAATTTAATTTCCTGCCATTGATCAACCATTATTATTTATCGATACTTGTATATTTTATTAAAGTGAAAAATACATTTATAAGGTTCGAAAATGATAAAATTATATATAAAAAAATTATAATACTTTTAAAAAATGTATTACATTGAATCCATTATTATATATGAAAATAGAGATATCCTCTTATTCATGGAAATACATATCAAATGTAAAATTTCGTTTTTCCACCAAATGATCTATATTTTAAACTTTTATTCAATTTAATGTTTTACAAATAGATATTATTTTAATTTAGTGAATAATTAACCTCTAATGATTGAGGTGATAATTAAAAGCGGGTTTAAGTCGCGGTAATGCATCAGAATTTGTTCATTAACCAAACGGGATACGCAGCTTTAATTGAAACTTTAAGACAAATGAGTAGAGGGAAGAGCAATAAATAAATTTCACTAGTAACTTGTCAAAAAGTATCTTCTCCTAAAATTGAAATTAAATTATTCGAACGAGAAAACCTGTTTCACTTCCGATTATTGTTACGCTCTCGAAAATTTACATTATAAAGTATGCGAGCTACATGGGTACTTTTTATTAGTAAAAATTTCACATATAGAGTATGCTCACTAAAGTCCCTTGTCACCCTCTTAACTTCGGAACGGCTGCTGCTATATTCATAAAAGTAGTGTTTAGGTATAGTAAAGTAGCCATGCGCTACTAAATGAAATCGCCTACGGCGCCACCTGGTGGTGATCTGCAGAGTGAGCTTTCCTATCACAAAAACGGAAAGAGATAGGGAACAAAGTGATTTACAAAGTTGTAGAGCATCATCGATTTTGAACGAAAATAGAACTTGTGAATATTAATGCGAAGAATAGAGCGGTTACAACGCGCATTTGATTTTCATGATTTCCTACACTGTGGGGTGACAAAACGATCTTAGAAAGAAAAAAAAAGAACTAGTTGAAACAATGTACCTTTATTTGAGATGTTCAAACTTCTCCCTGTCAGCTGCAATGCACATTTGGATCCATATTTGAATTTCACGTTGCACACATTGGAGCATAGAGGGTGACACGTTGGCATTAACATCCGTAATGCGCCGTTTTGATTGGGAATCACAAGCGATACCACTGTACCACATTACAGTGTCGTGTTTTGTCCGAAAGATAATCATTTCTCCTTCCGTTCAGGTTTCTTGACATCACAGTGTAGGAAATCACGAAAAATCAAATGCGTGATTTAACCGTTCTATTCTTCGCATTAATGTCCACAAGGTGTATTTTTAATGCTAAATCGATGATGCTCTACAACTGTGTAAATCACTTTTTCCCCTATCTCTTTCCGTTTTCGAGATAGGAATGCTAACTTTGCAGTTTTCTACCAGGTGGCGGCGTAGGCGGTTTTATTCAGTAGCGCATAGCTACTTTACTATACCTAGACACCACTTTTATGAATATAGCAGCAGCCGTTCCGAAATTAAAAGTGTGGCAAGGGACTCTATTGGGCATACAGTATATTGATATTACATTGATATGTGTAATATTTAGTGCAAATATTTATATGTATGCTTTAAGCACAAATTATTGCAAAATGCCCCGGTGATACCACGTTAATTAAACTATATATGTGGTATATGATATAATAGGGATGGAGGAGACGTTATAGAAAATAGTAGGGCTATCAATCAAAACCAAATGCACCGGTTATGCCAAGTAAATTAAACATCATCATACAATATATTATCATATCATATACTACATGTACATATATGGTTTTATTTAATTCGTATTACCGGTGCATTTGTTTTTTAATTGACGCCCCCTGCTATTTTCTTTAGCTCCCCTCCCATTTCATCCATCCCTCCTATTTACTTTTTTTGGTCTCTACCCTTCCTACTTAACCTGTGTACATCTCTAGAGCTACTGTATTTTCTCATTTTAACTTCCCTGATGATGGCTAATGTTTAGCTAAAAGCGATCCGAAATTTTAACATGTAGTGGTATCTGCTTTTTTAACAACACGATAGTTTTAATATTTAAAAAAATATATATTATATCTGCAACTATTTAGTAATAAATGAATTGAGAATCAATGTGTTCTAGTATTTATTTTTTCATTTTGAATTATTAATATGACTATAGTCGACTATGTCGACTATGTCGGCTATGTCATTTAAACATAATATATAGAATTTAATATATAGTATCAATATAGTATTTAATATATAGTATTTAATTAAATAGGTCTTTTTATAGACAAAATTTTCTTTACTGGCAGTGATTTTCGAAACGACTCACAATAGTTTTATAGTGTATTAATCAGTTATCTCAAACCGGCATATCGGTTTTTTGAATGCGTTCACTTCTCCATTAAACATTTTCATCTGCCTAATATCTGCCTAACATCTGAAAAATACACCATCTGCAGATGAAAATACATGCAAAAATAACAAAAAAATTATTAACTTTAAAGTTAAAAAGATTACTGTTAATTTATCACGTTTGTCTGTAAAGCGTATTTGTTGAACATGTAACTGATTACTTGAAAATTGATGGCATCCGAAAAACCTATATTCCGAGTAATATAAACTGATTATGAACGCTTATAAAACTAATCGGAAACGTTTCCGAAAATCAGTGGCAGAAAAATATTTTTTTTTTCTGTTATATTATTTACAACATTTATGTAATTATATTATTAATAATATTTATCCAATTATATTATTAATAATAGTTATGTAATTATATAATTAATAATAGTTATGTAATTATATTATTAACTAGTCGGATGTGGCAATCCGAAACCTTCTTCTATCTCACACAGGTTTAGCATACACTAAAAACGAATCATTACCAAGTTATATCAAGGTCTAACTGAATCTAAAGTTTTATTTAATTCCGTGCATTAGTTCTTGAGCTATGACTATTGCTTAAATCGTGTAAATTTTGAAAAAAATACAGCATAGCAGCGCCACCTGTTGGGAGATTTAGAACAAAACCTAATCAGGAACAACTTATGTCAACGTCTAACTAAATCTGAAGTTTTATGAAAATCCGTGCATTAGTTCTCGAGATATAGTTATCGTCAAAAGCATGAAAAAGGTAGCATAGCAGTGCCACCTGTTGGGCTATTTACACTAAAACCTCATTAGTATCTATTTATGACAAGGTTTCACAGAATCTGCAGTTTCATGAAATTCCGTGCATTAGTTCTTGAGATATAGCTATCGAGAAAATCATGAAAAAAATAGCATAGCAGCGCCACCTCTTGCGATATCCACACCAGAACGTAATCAGCGTTTATTTCTGTCAATGTCTAATTGAATCTGAAATTTGATGAAAATTAGTGCATTATTTCTTGAGATAGAGTTATTACGTAAATCGCGAAAAATGCAGCATAGCAGAGCCACCTATTGGGCGATTTTCACAAAAACTAATCAGCATCAATTTATATCAGGGACTAACTGAATATAAAGTTGTATTAAATTCCGTGCATTAGTTCTTGAGATAGAGCACTCACAAAATTTTGCCATATACAGATAGACAGACAGAGTCACAGACTCACAGAAAGACATTTTCTAAAAACTGTCAAATCGTGTTCGCGACCTTCTAAAACGTATAAATCCTTCGAAAACCGGAAGTCGAAAATTTTCATGAATCCAATACTTTCTTCTTGTAAAGATAGAAGAAAGTAATAGTATTTATGTAATTATGTTATTAATGATATTTATGTAAATATCAACCATATATTAGTTTCTAAGGTTTCTAAATATAAAGAATGTTTTTTTTCGTAATCGTGGGTGACTCAGAAGAGATTATTTTATATTCTCGTGTTAATATATAGGATATTTTCGTAGATTACGAAATATTTTTATTTTATTGCATTGTTTACATGAAAAGAGAGAATTCTCTTTTTCACGAAATACGTTTAGAGTGTAAAAATTCGTTTTTTTTCTCATTAAACGAACTTTATTTTATCATGTTATTAATTTCTGTGTGTACCACATAAAACTTAATGAATTATTAATTTCTGATTATCAAGCAGACATTTAAAAGCGAGATTAATTATTGGCAATGTATCACAGTTAATTCCATAAACAAACGGGAAACACAGCTTGAATTGAAATTTTAAGACAAATGATGTAGTTGTGGGAAAGAGCAATAAATAAATGTTACTACTAAATTACAAAACTGTATGTTCTCATGATATTTAAACTAAATTAATCGAAATAGGAAACTTGTACCATTTAGGATTATGGTTACGCTCTCGGAAATTTACATTTTAAAATATGCCAGCAAAAAGATTTAAGTACCGATTGATTTTTTTTTATTTGTATATTCATACTACGTTGAGATATGTAATAATTATTAAAAATATTCACATTTATGGTTTAAGCGGAAGTTAAAGTTACGAAACAAAATTTAAATTAAGAAAATTGTACTTTTAAAAAGATTTTTTTGTGCACTTCAATATTTTTAGAGATTGTGCTGTATTTCTGAACATTATATTTAAGAAACATTTTACAATTGAAATAATATTTTGACTAAAATAAAGTTCTACAGTGTATGTAAACATTATTATGTAACAGTGGACACCAAACTGTATGTTTTGTTTTCGTGATTTTATTTTTATTTCTAATTGAGTATAAAATAATAAATAAAATAGTTTTAATTCGGTATGTGTCTGCAAGTTTAACTGAATCTAGTGGTAAATAGAACAAAAATAAAATAAGCTCCAAATCTTTTTATTTTTGTCGCATGTTCAAAACCTGTTAATTATGAAAAGAAATGTGTACAATTGATTCTATATTCTGGAAATATCCTTCGCGCCTTATTTCAGATATATTAAAGGTTTTGTTTAACAATGTGCCCTGTATGTTTTCCAATGTGCATTGTTACTATATAAACTGTATATGTATTATATAAACTGGATATTGATTTGAATGTAGCATAGGATTTGGATATGTCCAGAAATACGAGCTATATAGTCGCCTCGACTCAATTTGTGATGGACGTCTCTTGGGGTGCATGTATGCATCTGTCTATTTTGTAGGTGCTGTCAGAAGATTTCTATTTCTATCTATCTATTTTATAGGTGCTGTCAGAAGATTTCTATTTCTATCTATCTATTTTATAGGTGCTGTCAGAAGATTTCTATTTCTATCTATCTATTTTATAGGTGCTGTCAGAAGATTTCTATTTCTATTAATCGGAATAATAAGCGTGTAATAAAAGAAAATATAAACGGAATGATGTAACTGAATGGATTCCGGTCATATTGGTCTGATCTATTTAAGATTGAGCACAATTGTAAAAGATCCACTGATGATTTTGATTACTAATGATTACAAAATAAAATATTTTCTAATTAATATATTGTTTCTATGTCTTAATACCAATAAAATATTAATTGCGTCTCTTTGATTCGCAATCGTTTCCCTTGCATTGTTGTTTAAAATGAACCAATAACATACTATAATAATTTTACTACTATTTTTATGACTAATATAGATTTACAAATATGGACCATTTTTGAAATCATAATTTATATTAATTGTAAAACCAGCGTACACTGTAAAAAATTTGCAGAAAAGTAATCGGTCATTCGACCGGTTTTATAGAAAACGGTTACAAAACCGTAGTTTAACAGTATTTTATATATGGGCAATAATAGCCCATAATATGAGCAATATTATGGTCAGAATAGCCTTAAATTACAGTTGTGTAACCGTTTTCTATGAAAACAGTCGAATGGCTGGATACTTTGCCGCAAATGTTTTACAGTGTATAATTCCTCGTCATTATTTGATTTCAATTATTTCTGTAACATTAATATTTTGACACCATTATACTTTTTAATCATTAAGCATAACATTTAAAAGTCCAATGCACGTGTATCAATGCACGGAGCAGGTAATATAAAAAAATAGGCTACAAAATAACTTTTAAAATTCTATTTTGTTAAATTAGATGAGTATCCGAAATGCCATTGCATTAGAAAGCAATTTTGAAATCGTATAATTTTATTAATTGAAAATAAATTCTTTTTTAATAGATCAGTATTTATTCTGCACTTTATTTTTTACACCAGTGTATTTTTAAATAAAATCTAAAAGATTTAAAATTAAGAAGTTTAAAATTATACAGTAGAGATAGGAGTATAAATATATATTATTTTAAATTTTGCCTAACGCCGTATTTAAAGCACTATTACATATATATATCTATCTATCTATCTATATATATATATATATATATATATATATATATATATATATATATATATATATATATATATATATATACATATATATATGTTCACATATATAGTTCATTACATAGATATATCATTGGATAAGTCGTAAAATGTTACTTGTCACAAAAAACGTCTGTTACAAAATCACTTAAAAAACTGAATGACTTAATTATAAAGGAATACCTATAAAGAAGAGCTACTTAGCATTTTGTCCAAAAGATTTTAGTACAAAAATAATATACTGTCCTTTTTACTAGCTTATATACAGTGTTGCACAATTTGAAAATATCCAACACTAATTCAAAACAGTAATCTTCAATTTATTTAATGACCCACATTCCAAGATTTAATAACAGAAAGATTAATAATCAGGAAAAAGTAGTTGATTTTTTTAAATAAAAACTATCCACTCTAATAATCCAGTTTATACAGGCTGTTACTGGTAACTATTTGTTCATCGTTTTGTCCACATCTATTTTGAAATAATTATACTGGCACATTTCTATAAAACTTTAAGATATATTATATGATTTTTAAAATAGTGGTAGTCAAAGTAATCAAAAAATAATAACTAGTGACAGCCATTTTATATAATATTGTTGTTGTTATAGAGAGTAAAATTATGTGCGTGTCAGAAAATATACTGTATATTGATTTCTGAATGTCTATAATGATATATATATATAATAAACGTGACTCTATAATGATGCATTATCTTCTCATGGCGTACTGTTCCAAGACGTAAGCCATTAGAATAATATCGCCTTGTAATTATTAGTAATTAAATCTATCTCTAGTGAGTATTTGTCCATTACTTGCCATTCAATTCTGTGATATTTCAAAAATGTGGTAGTACTTATGTAGCAGTTAAATTAGTTTCATTATAACATTACATTCATATTGAAAATGACGTTTATCTTACAAATGAATATACTATTCATATTTAGAGAGGATATAATGTGACATTTCATTAGGGATGATTTTAAAATTCAAAACTCGATTTACACAATCCATCCCAAAATTTCCCTAACGGGTTAAATTACCGGCGAGTAATTGTCGCTGCCTCTCCGCAGGTGATGTCGAAAGCAAGATTACACTTCATCTTGTAAAGCGGTACAATTTCACGTTGTTGGGTGATGAATCTTGTTTGTTTTGTGATCCTGTCGGAGCTCGCGAAGGTCGAAAAACAAACGAACATAAAATTAAAGGTTTCTACTGTTACTGGGCATTGCTATTTCAAAATTTGAAGTGTTTCATGTCCAGAGTACGCAGAGTTCGTCCTAGGATGTCGAAAGCAAGATTACACTTCATCTTGTAAAGCGTTACAATTTCACGTTGCTATATGTTGGGTGATGAATCTTGTTTGTTTTGTGATCATGTCGGAGCTCGCGAAGGTCGAAAAACAAACGAACATAAAATTGAAGGTTTCTACTGTCACTGGGCGTTGCTATTTCAAAAGTTGAAGTGTTTCATGTCCAGAGTACGCAGAGTTCGTCCTAGGAACCGACAGGACAGCAAGACAGTTGGCTGTACTAGCACTACAACGTATCAGAAAACACTTCGATCATTGTGGCGGAATTTCTGGCTTCTAAAGCGGTCGTTGTGCTCAACCGTCCCCCTTATTCCCCCGATTAATCCTCCTGTGACTCTTTCCTGTTCACAAAGTTGAAATTGCACCGAAAGAGGAGCACCTCAAGCGATTGCGACTGACTATTTGACTCACATTGCAAAGGCGGACTTGCATAAGTGTTTGGATGACTATTACAGTCATTGTAAAAAGTTTGATGAGTCCAGCTGTTTTGGGATAATTTTGAAAAAAAACATAGGTCAAAATTTTCATTTCAGTTCTTATTTTGTTTTTATATAGAATCAGTCCGTGAAATTTTGGGACACACTCTGTATATTTTGACGAAGGTTTCTAATATTTGCAAAATAGTTCTATAATAGTAGCCACTTACTATAGCGCATTCAGGAAGACAAGAAAAAAGCGTAATAATTCGAAACACTCGATACACTAAGAGAATTGTAAATGACTAAGTTGTTAATCTACAAATAAATATTTTTATTTGAAACCGAAACGGTAGTTCATCAGCATATTGCGAATTTCTTAACACAATTAAGGATAAAATTAAGGAGTTACACTTATTTTAATTAACATTACATAAAATTGCTTAAAGTTAGTTTAGATAGAACTTTTTCTAAAGAGAGACACAAAAATAGAGCGATATATCCAAATGAGGGATTAATAAGGCGCGAAATATTGCGTGGTTACTGTGATATAAATATAAAAGTAAATTTGTAACCAAACTAAATACCGTTTTGTTGAACTTATATGCATACAAAAGAACATTTTTATCTAACAGATTTTATTTTTGGAATTAATGTAAAATCTGTTTGGAATTAGTGTAATATATAAAATTTAAAATATGTACTGCGCGATGTTACGAAATTATATTTTTTTGTTTCAATTAAGCAAACAAATCATTTTAGTATAAAATATTTTTCATTTATATAAAATTAATATAAATAAAATCAAACTTCATTTAAATAAAATCTGAAACAATGTGAATCATTTAGCACACATTTCTATCGATAATAATGAATACTCTTGACTGCAAACTTATTGCAAAAATTTTTTGTGAAAAACAAATCACAATATTCACCTATTCACCTATATGGCTGAATTGCTGAATTTTTGTTCATTCAATATGCATTTTCGTTTCAGACAGAGTTTAACAATATTTGTGGTTTAGACTGCGTTTTTTTTTTTTTTTTTTTTTTTTTTTTTTTTTTTTTTTACTTTTCTGGATTATTTAATTTGATTCAATTCTGTATTCGTTTTTCATCTGATAGATGCCGCCATTGCAGTCTCTGAGTTTTAATTCGTTAAAGACAATGGTGTTGAGTGCATCGTGAATAATTCAGCTCAAGATTGTGTATTCTGTTCTTTCAGACGTTAATGTAGTGTAACAACATTATCCTAATAATGGTCGTAGATACCGAACGAAACGTAGATTTTAAGATTTTTAACGACGTTTTAAAGATTTTACACATTTTAATTATGCAGAAATGTTTATGCATGCACCATATAGTAATATAGTGATT